>JAGIQG010000002.1:32076405-34908214 GCA_024679065.1 Sphyrna mokarran | reverse complement strand
ACATATTTTTCAGTTTGTTTTGGCTAGCTTTGCTTTCATGTCCTCATAAATGCCCCTGTTTAAGTTTAAGACATTAGTCTTGGACACAATCTTCTCACCCTCAAACTGAATGTAAAATGTAATAATAATGTGATTGCTGCTACTTAGGATTGACTTCACTGTAAGATTATCATATGTCATTGCACAAAACCAGGTCTGGTAGACAGGGGAATTAAGAATTAAGGGGAGGAAGCAGGAAAGTGGAACTGATCCACTTCAGATCAGCTATGATCTTATTGAATGGCAGGGTAGGCTCAAGGGGCTAGATGGTCTACTCCTGTTCCTATTTTTTATGTTCTTATGCCTTTTGGTTGGCTTTAGAATATGCTGTTCTGAGAAAGTATCCCCAAAACTTTTAATGAAATCCACATCTACATTTCCTTTGCCCAACTGATTTTTCCAGTCTCTAAGTAGGTTAACTCCTTCATGATTATTGCTGTACCTTTTTGACAATGTGGTCAAATGCACAAGGCCTGAGAAATGAGGTCCAGTATAAAATTGGATATTTTAAAATTAATACAGTTAAAACTGATTCTATGAGGTTACTACGGATCAAAAGCCAACATGGACACATACCAGAACTGTCTCGCATATTGAACAGGGAAGCTTTACCTTAACAATAGAAAAGTCATCATGACCTAAAACCAGACATATTGATAGAGAGGCTCAAACTTTACAATGGAAGAGTGATTATAGCACAAAATCCATCAGGGAGTACTCAGCCAGAAGACATTATGATTGTATATTCCCTGGTTTCAGCCAGATGTTCTGCTATTAACCATATCCTGAAAAGAGATATGGACAACTAGCATGGCCTGGCCTAACTTCACTGAGTGCTGTGACCCCAAGCCCAATTGTTTAAAAAATGAGGGAACATCTGAAGAAGAAAGAGGAAGGATAAAAACAGCCATTTTGAAGACAAACTGCAACAAAGACTCCACCAAACCTACAGTGACTTGGGAGAGTGCAAAAGGGTGCGCAAGATCCACCTTCATGCCAAGAGGACCTTGAGTTCATTTGTCATTGTAAACTTAGTGAATCGAATCCAACAGTTCAATTGTTTTCAGCAGACCGGGGACTGTCTACTTCTCAGGGAATTAACCTAATTTGGGGAAAATTAACTTAATCTATTGCGTAATAATTATTTCTTTAACCTGGGAGTACTTTTAATAAAGCTAATTTTGAATGGCAGAACTTTATCTGTCTTATAAAGTAAAAGCACTTGAGTAAGTGTGTAATAAACTGGTTGAATTGTTTGTACAGAGTATTTTATGGACTGGCTCCCATTATTTCTCCTTTTATACCCTGTCCTATGGTATAGTTACAGTTAGGGGGCCAGTACATCGCTCCCACAAATGACTTCTTGTCTTTATCATTTCTTAGCTTCTGATTTCCTGAACTTAGGTCAACTTTCTCTCATGTGTTAACATCATTATAATTAATAGAACCACCCCGCCACCTGTTCTTAACTTCCTACCCTTCCTAAATGTCACACACCCATCAATATTCTGGTCCTGATCTCTGTAACAGCTTTCAGATCATACTTCTTAATATCTATTTGCGCTATCAGTTCATCTGTTTTGTTTCGAATACTATATGTATTCAGATATAGAGCCTGCAGTCTGATAGTGAGATAAATTCAATATTCCATCAAATATGTAATCCAATGTTTAATTTGAATGACTAATCAGCACTAATTTTTGAGTTTTTTCCCATCTGAATCAATGTCACATTGAGCACATCATCAACACAGTTGTAGTAAAACGGAATACACGAAATTATTTTAGCTGGAAGATGGAAGATTCTTTTAATCCCATTGACATTGACATTATTTGAGCTTTCAATTACCCCCATAATCAGCCCTGCACAAATGGGCTCAGAGATGATAATACACTATTAGCATGTACCCAATTAATGTAAAATAAGCAACACATTAACTTACCTGACACAAAGCAAGATAGTTGGGGTGATTGGAGGTCAACTATATCAGGTTCAGGACATCACGGTGTGAGTTCCTCCGGGGTAGTGTCCTAGGTCCAACCATTTTCAATACATCATCAATTATTCCATAATAAGGTCAGAAGTGAGGATATTTGCTGGTGATTACACATCCCACTTTTCCCTCGTCCCACTCTCTCTTCTGACTTATAAGCTACAGCTGCTTTAAACCTGCACCTTTAAGCTTCATCCTTAGCCTGAGTCACAGCCTTACCCCTGTGTATTTCACCTCTCAGACCCTCAATAGACAATCTGTTCAGCTGGTGGAGAAACAACAGGAGAACAGTGAAGATGAAGGTGCATTCACTGTTAGTTGCTTTCACATTTGCAGCCACTAGTCCAGATACTGCATCACTGAGTGTATTGCGCAGAGGTGGGATCTGGAAATTTTCAGTGGGGGAGTGGGAAGGAGGATGAATTAACCTCACCCTCCTGCTGGAGGTCTGGTGTGGACCATTGGGAAGGCCCACCGTGTTAAATACCTATGCTGTCGAACAGCTGCCAAGTCAAAGGCTGGCAGTTTATTCTTCACTGCAGGCAGTGGCACCAGGAATGATGACGGACAATGATGAGCCGAGGGTCAATAATGGATCAGAGGCCAAAGATGAGTGGGGATGAGATGGGTTCATAGGGTGAAGGTTGTAGGAGGGAGTGATGGGAAGCAGGGGGAGTGTGGATGGGAGTAGGAGTCGAAAGAAGGAGCAGGGTGTGGTTTATGGCTGCTATCACCTTCCCAATGTCGGGTCCCTCTCTAAGGTACTGACTCTCTTTGAATAAGTCTTCCCACCCCTCCCCACCACCTGCATAGGAAGCACTTCCTGCATAGTGGCTCTCTTATATGCTAATTAGTTGAATATCAGTAGGATGTGGACCTTAATTGGCCAGGTGGCCTTTATGTTTCAGCTTCAACATTGATTCAGAGTGAGATGTGTTAATCTGGGCTGAAATGCAATTAAAAGTGTCTGGGGCCCATATGATTGTGCTGCCTGGATACTTGTTTGATATTTGTTTTACACAGATTAGCAGCTCTGTTGTCCCCTGAGGAAACACATCAGAAGTGCCAGCTGCACCCTCCATTTCTTAGCACCTGCCCTCTTCCTGCCATCCTCTGGAATACTCAACCTTTCACAGAACACACTTCTCTCTAGATGGCCATTAATTGGTCAGCTCACATGAAATTGGAACTGAATGTGGCTGGCACAGTGGCACAGTCGTTAACACTGCTGTCTCCCAGTGTCAGGGATCAGGGTTCATTTCTAGCCTTGGGTCGCTGTCTGCGTGCAGTTTGCATATTCTGCACATGTCTGCATGGGTTTCCTCCGGGTGCTCCGTTTCCTCCCATAGCCTGAAAGGCATGCTGGTGAGGTGGATTGGCCATGCTAAATTGCTCCTTATTGTCCCAAGATGTGTAGGTTAGGGGATTAGCAGGGTCCATGTGTTGGGATGCTGGCTTGGGTAAGATGCAGTATTGGAGAATCGGTGCAGACTCAGTGGATCGAATGGCCTCCTTCTGCACTATATGAATACATTTCATATCCTTTCCAGATCCGCTGAGTGCACCCAATAAGAGAAAAATTCAAGCCTTCATCTTTTTAACTCAGGTCCATAAAGCTCTATCTACAGAGCAATCAAGAACAGCAAGATGATCTTTCTGCATTGTATCCGCGAAGCTTACCATCCGCTGTGTTCCTGCTGCTGTATATCAAAATAGCCTTACATTCCTCCTCACCAATCAGTGGATCTAAATAATGATTATATAGACCCATTAAAGAGCTTCAGTGTGAGCATTAGAATAGATTTTCTCAATAGTGTGCTACAGATTGTTTCAGAGTCGTTAATAGCAGTTGTATACATTTAGCAAGCAACCCATCCCTCTCCCTGGCATAACATCGGTTCATACTGTTTTGTGTCCTTAAGTCTGACGTGTAATACAATTCCACCAGATGCATTACTAATCTGCTTTCTTCCTCCGCCTTGAATATTTCTCAGGTTTCTGCTATTGAACAGTTACTTTGTGAATTGTTATTCTCTGGCTGAGCAACACTCCTCAGACAAAAGCTGGCTGAGATTTCAAACGAATCATCCGCAACAATTGTTGGCAGCAAAAATGTTGTTTTCCAATTTACTAACGACAGTATAAATGGTAAAAAGGTGTCCCAGTCATCCACATCGTCCCCACGCCCTCCCCAACCAGGCCCTTCATTTTAAATGTGGGCAGATGGCAGATCATGCCAGCTGAGCAGCTCTGGCCTATCTCCAGGTCCAAACTGCCTTTGATACCTGAACAAGACATAACCATTCTGATTGTGCCGGGGACTGATATGAAAGAAAATAAGCTCAGCAAGGTCAGGGGGGCAAAAGAGTGACCATAGAGTAATTACATAACTTCCTACGAATGGGTATGCATGTGGTTCGCTGATCGCAGTCAGAGTGAAGTGGATGATTAAAGTTAGCCCCAGTATCACTGGGCTTATGAGGAGATAAATTGGCCAGGGATTCTACTCTCAGGACGCGATGTTACTTTGATCTGACTTGATTTATTATTGTCTCATGTATTAACAAACAATGTTACATATTGTTTCTTGCACATTATACAGACACAACATACCATTAATAGAGAAGGAACGGAGAAAGTGCAAAATGTAGTGTTACAGTCACGGCATGGGTGTAGCTCAAAGATCAACTTAATGCAAGGTAAGTCCATTCAAAAGTCCGTTGGCAGCAGGGAAGAAGCTGTTCTTGAGTCAGATGGTATGTGAAATCCGACTTTGGTATCTTTTTCCCAATGGAAGAAGGTGGAAGAGAAAACATCTGGGATGAGTAGGGTCTTTAATTATGCTGGCTGCTTTTCCGAGGCAGTGGGAAGTGTAGACAGAATCAATGGATAGGAGGCTGGTTTATGTGATGGACTGGGCTACATTCATAATCTTTCTTAGTTTCTTGCGAATTTGTCCCCCCCGACTTTCAACAAGGTCAAGTGGGAAGCAAAAAGCGAGAAATGAGAATTGCAGGAGATCTCCCAATGCACTGGGAGATGGGGGTACCTGTGCAATGGCATCCAAGAGCTCAGTAACTGGCTTCCCTGATAAGCTCAGGGAAGCCATTCACATTGTCTGTACCTTTAAGACTTGATTACCTGTAAAGACTCGCATTCCAATCATTATGCTGTAAATTGAGTTTGTGTCTTTATACGCTCTGTTTGTGAACAGATCTCCCACTCACCTGCTGAAGGAGCAGTGCTCTAAAAGCTAGTGGTGTTTGCTACTGAATAAACCTTGGCTGGACTTTAACCTGGTGTTGTGAGACTTCTTACTGTGTTTGCCCCAGTCCAATGCCGGCACCTCCACATCAAGCTCAGGCTGCATATCCCCTACCCCTGTTGGCAAGAATCACATCCGGGCTGTTTATTTGCGCTAAGTGCTGTAAGAGTGCATTTTTAAACTCACCTAAAAATAAACAGGTTGGAAACTCTTGTGTTTTCACGGTCATTCGGCACAGAGACTTTTTTCATAAGGTCACACATTGGCTCTTTTCCAATGGCTTCAATGATATCCCTCATTTACCCTCCCACCCCCCATCCCCCACATTCCAGATAGTGTTTGTGTAGTGGCAAAGTGAGGAGATGCTGCCATATCAAATTCTCATGTCCAAGATCCAGCTGAGCCAGCAAGCTGCCAAAAGGCAAGTGTGTATGGAACGGGTGCCTTTGGCTGGAGTGTTGGGTGGAGTGTGGGGTGGTGTGTGGGGTGGAGTGTGGGGTGGTGTGTGGGGTGGTGTGTGGGGTGGAGTGTGGGGTGGTGTGTGGGGTGGTGTGTGGGGTGGAGTGTGGGGTGGAGTGTGGGGTGGAGTGTGGGGTGGAGTGTGGGGTGGAATGTGGGCTGGAGCGTGGGGTAGAGTGTGGGGAGGAGTGTGGGCTGGAGTGTGGGTTGGAGTGTGGTGCGGAGTGGAGGGTGGGTGAACAGGGTGGATATCGAGAAAGCAAATTGATTCCATCAGGAGATAATGAGGAATACATCGATCTGGTGGGAATAGGGTGCAGAGAGGGAAATGGGTGCTGCATTTCTGGTCTTTTCTTTCAGCCCCCAGAAGCTGATGAGTGTTTAAGGCTTTAATTTGGTGAGCTCGAGGGGTACAGCAGCTCAGGACTCCAGTTTCAGGCATACGAACTACATGTCCTATCCAACACAGCTGGTTTTGAGTTAATAGCACCTCAATGCTGGATATGTCAGTTTGAGAGGAAATGCTGCTCTTGGACCATGTGAGCATTTTTAAGTTTAAAGTTTATTTATTAGTATCACAAATAGGCCTACATTAACATTGCAATGAAGCTACTGTGAAAAGCCCCAAGTTGCCACACTCTGGTGCCTGTTTGGATACACTGAGAGAGAATTTAGCTTGGCCAATGCATCTAACCAGCACATCTTTGGACCACTTGGAGGAAACCCATGCAGATACTGGCAGAATATACAAAATCCACACAGGCAGTGACCCAAGCGGGAATTGAACCCAGGTTACTGGTGCTGAGAAGCAGCAGTGCTAACCACTGTGCCACCATGCTGTCTATTTTGTAAGAATCTCATGTGGAAGAGGCGTTGTTGCCTATCCTTAGTGACTGCAGTCTGTGGGTTAGAAAACATTTAAGTTAAAGTTACATTAACACTGCAATAAAGTTACTGTGAAAATCCCCTAGTTGCCACACTCCGGTGCCTGATTGGGTACACGGAGGGAGGATTTAGCCTGTGCACCTATCATATGAATGTACGAAAATATAAATTAGAAGGAGTAGATCACTCAGCCCTCGAACCTGCTCCTCTATTCAGTAAGATCATGGATGATCTTACTGTAACCTCAACTCCATATTCCCACCCATCCTGAGAACATTTCACACCCCCTTGCTTATCAAGGATCTATTCAACTCAGCTGAAAGATATTTGAAGATTCTATTTCCACTGCCTTTTGAGGAAGAGTGTTGCAAAGGCTCACCACCCCCTGAAAGAAAACAATTCTCCTCCACTCTGTCCTAAATGGGTGATCCTTGTTTTTAAACAGTGATCCTGAAGGACCACCTTCCTTGCCACCAGATTTGAAGGATCTTGCAAAGACATCAATGATGATAGTTTTCCAATGCTTTGAGGTGCTGTTGCCCGTTGTCCAAGTCTCTGAAGCATACCGGAGTGTGGGTGTCACTGCCTCCTGGTAAAACCTTACCTTAGACCTGGGTTTGTGATCCTGATCCTTAATTACTCGTTTCCTCAGTTGGTTGAAGGCTGAGCTGTCACATTGGAAGGACTGATGAATTTTGTTGTCCATGGGGACGATTTTGAGCCTGCGTCAGCCATCTGGATAGTGAATAAAGGCACACTATTCATCCCTGGCTATATTGAAACTTGGTTCTGTCCTCACTTCACACCCAGACAAGGGCTATCTGATAGTAGTCGAGGCAGTTGCATTTTTACTGCCCAAGCTGTGTGGCACTGAGGAAAACATAGTGGCACAGTGGCTAGCACTGCTGCCTCACAGCTCCAGGGACCTGGGTTTGATTTTGGCCTTGAGTCACTATCTGTGTAGAATTTGCACGTTGTTCCATGTCTGCATGGGTTTCTTCTGGGTCTTCTGGGAGCAAGCAACCCAAAAGTCAGGGTCCTGATTGTGCACAGACTGAAGTGCTCAGCAAAGTGACCACTCAGTCTACACTTGGTCTCTTCGATATAGAGGACACCACATTGGAGCAATGAATGAAATACACCAAGTTGAAAGAGGTGCAAATAAAATGCTGCTTAATCTGGAATGAGTATTTTGTACCTTGGATGGTAAGCATAGAAAAGTAAAGGACAGGTGTTACACCTTTTGCGAATGTCTGGAAAGGTGCCATGAGTGATGGGAAAAGTATTGGGTATAATGAAGGAGTGGACTAGGTTATCCCAGAGGGAGCAGTCTCTGCAGAATGCTGACAGAGGGAGTGAAGGGAAGATATGTTTGGTGGTGGCATCACACTGGAGTTGGCAAAAATGGTGGAGGATTATGCTCTGCATCTGGAGCCTGGCGGGGTGAAATGTGAGAATAAGGGGCACTCTATCCTTGTTCTGGGAGGGAGAGGAGAGGGTGAAGTTCGTGGTGTGGGAGATGGACTGATGCTGTTGTGGGCCCTATCGATTACTGTAAGTGAGATCCATGGTTGAGAAAAATGGAGGACATATTAGAAGCACTCCTTTGGAAAGTGGCATCATCGGAACAAATGCGATGGACGTGAAGGAACTGAGAGAAAGGGATTGAGTCCTTACAGGATGTGGGGTGTAAAGAGCTGTAGTTTAGATAACTGTGGGGGTGAATAGGCTTGTAATGGATATTGGTAGATAGTCTATTGCGGAAATAGAGACAGAAAGAACAAGGAAGGGAAGGGAGGTGTCTGAGGTGAAGGCGATGGAGGGGTGGAAACTGGAAACAAAGTTAATGAATTTTTCGAGATCTGGATGAGAGCAGGAAGTGGCATCAAAATAGTCACTGATGTATTGGTAAAGGAGTTGTGGGAGGGGACCTGGGTAGGTCTGGAACAAGGAATGTTCAACATACCATATAAAAAGACAAGTATAGCCAGGACCCAAGAGGGTACAGATTGCTACTCCTTTGATTCAGAGAAAGTAGCATGAGTTAAAAGAGAAGTTGTCGAGAGATAGAATGAATTCAGCCAGGAGGAGGAGAGTGGTGGTGGATGGGAATTGTTCAGACCTCTTCAAGAAAGAAGTGAGGAGTTGTCGGGTCATCCTGGTGTGGAATGGAGGTGTAGAGAGATTGCACATCCATGGTGAGTAGGAGGTGGTTAGAGCCTGCAAACTGGAAGCTGAAATTATGATGCAGGGCATCAGAGGAATCTGGGATGGGCTTGGGTAAAGTGCTCTGTAGGAGAGTCAGTGTGGACTCAATGGACTGATTTGCCTCCTTGAGATTCAATAACAGCTAGTATACCACTTTTGTTTTAACCCCTGTGTGCTGTTTACTGGTATTCTGTGGCTGAAATCACCTTGGCAACAAACTAGAAACTCCGTGTGAACCACAATGACCAATGTTGAGGAATTCCCTCTGGGTGAGATGGGGGACATATCAATAATGGTAACATAGCAAAATTGCCACTTCAAGAGGGACACTCATCGCCCACATTTTCTGTCACTTGTTTTTGGACAGGATCAGATGAGTGAATTAATCGCCTTACCACCCCAACATCCCACCTATGTATTCACATTGCGAAACGTGCACCATTTGTATTTCCTGTACTTCATATAATTAGACGGTCAACTCACTGTGTACATCTTTTTCATGAACTCCGACAACTGTGCTTTCTGTTAGACTTTTAAACAAGTAAATCTGTACAGAATGCAAACTTGAGTAACCTTCATCTCTAAAGTCAATAGTCATAGACCATTTTCTCGAGAGCAAGTTATTCTAATCTGAAAGTAGGTTTGTGTAGGTGGCAATGTTATTTTGAATAACTTATAATTGTGGCCGATATTGATTTCACAAAAGTGGTACAATCATTACATTACGTATTTTGAAATTCTTTGCAAAATTGGTCCTCTCAATGCTCATTTACTTTACTGCAATTTTGCAGCATGGTAGAATAATCTGCCCCGCCCATTTAATTGTACTTTCGCAGCGCGGAGGGCGGGGAAGGGGTTTGGAATGGTTCGGATTAATCAATGCTAAGCATTACTACAAATTAGCTAATGTTTAATGTTGGGTGGATCCTTGAATTCCTTAGTATCACACAATTAGATACATTCCATTCCATCTTTTGTGCCAGATACAATCAGCTGGGAAGCAAAAACCTGTACAAAGTGGGCATGGGCCAGGAAACATTGTCGAAGAGAATGGCTTAATGAACAGCATGCAAAATATAGGTGAAAGTATCTCTTGTATCATTTTACATTCCACTGTATGTATGTATATATGTAATGTCAGCCACACCCAAGTCTGCATTGCAGCCTTATAATGTATGTATGGATTGCAGTACTGGGAGTGACAGGTTTCCTTTTAACAAAACAATCTTTAAAAGACTTTAATTATTTTGCTTTCCAATTCTCTTCATTTTTTTCCTCCCCGACTCCTGAAAGTGGCACTTAAGTTAAAGTACAAGGGAGAGGAAAGGCCTCGCCTCATAAGTCCTCAGCATTCCCCAAAGTCCTTGACAGATAATTACTGGGAACCAAATCATTACTTTTGCAACGTGGTCACAAAGCAACATGTTTTTTGGAGATATAGATTCAAGGGATAAATGTTAGTCTGGACACTAGTAGAATAACTCCGTCCTTAAATGGTGTATTTATGTTCAAGCTGAGTCAGCAGGCAAATATCAGGTTTGAGTTTTCGTCTGACTTCTCCAGATTGTCCACAGCAATTCCATGAATCTTCCTCCAAAGTTCCAGATGATGCTCGGGAAAAAATGCCATGGAAACGCAACTGAATCACGGTCCCTTTGATAACAGAAAATTTCCTGAGTATGAAAGGAAGTATCAGCTTGGATAAATGTATTTCATTTCCAGCGTGGAGGTGGAACTTACAATCTACAGTAGAATCATAGAATCCGGACAGTGCAGAAAGAGACCACTCGGCCCATCGAGCCTGCACTGACTGGTTTTTGGAGCAAGCAAGGAGATGAATTAAGGGCTTGCCCTATCTGCGCATTGGCTTTGCAACTTTAAGAATATGAATAGAAATTTACACATAGAGTGCTTCCCTTCTTTATTTTCCTAGACAAGTCAAGACTCTCTTTAGCCTTTGCAATACTATCCAATGTGCCTAATGGGATTCTTATATTGTGTAGTAGTTTATATTCCCTTGTACAGCAGTTCATGTTTCTGAGCATTTCCTTTCTTATTCCATTCATTTTTCTACTTCTATATTCCACCGAACCCATTTTGCATTCCCTCCTCAGATTCAACTCTTGATATTGCCTCCGAGTTTGTGTTCCACCTAGGACCCATTTTCCCAGTATCATACAATAATATTTTCTTGTATGGACATGCGTATGCACAAGAGCAAAACACTTAAGCAGGTCTATAATTCTAACGCTGCATTCATGTATGTACAGGAAAAATAATTGCCCAACTTGGAAACTAACATTATGTTGCCGCAGACAATGAAAAATATATTGGTATATATGTGCACGTGTGCACTTTCCTGCCAGTGGAGTGAGACATTCAAATTAAAATAACCCAGCAGCAAAGTTTTCTTACCTAAAAAAGAAATGGTTAGTTTATTTCACTCTATTGGCTCTCAAAGTTACTTAAGAAAAGGTAAAATTGTACATTATCGTCAGATTATTTGTCCAGAAACTCAGCTAATGCTCTGGGGACCTAAATTCAAATCCGGCCACAGCAGCTGGAGGAATTTGAATTCAATAAACAAAATCTGCAATTGAGAATTTACTTGTGACCATGAAACCATTGTCGATTTTCAGAAAAACCCATCTGGTTCACTAACGTCCTTTAGGGAAGGAAATCTGTCGGCCTTACCCGGTCTGGCCTACATGTGACTCCAGAGCCACAACAGTGTGGTTGACTCACAACTGCCTCCGGGCATCTAGGGATGGGCAATAAATGCTGGCCAGCCAGTGATACCCATGTCCATTGAATAAAAAAAAGACAAAGATTAGTAAAAAAATGAAGATAAAACAAAACAATGGAAATAGGGGTTAATTTATAATCGGTGCAGGGCCTGATATGTTCTGTCAGATTGCCAGAAGTTGTTTTAACAGGTGAGCCTAGTAGATACACTCAGAGTTTATACAGAGTATGAAAAGGTTGCTTACTTCTGTTAACATAGAGAAACTAAAAGCAGGAGTAGGCCATTTGGCCCTTCAAGCCTGCTCTCTCATTCATTTTATTCTTGGCTGATCATTGAATTCAATATCCTGATACCCCTTCCCCCCATATACCTTGATGCCTTTAGCCCCAAGAGCTATATCTAATTTCTTCTTGAAATCACATAACATGACAGCCTCATCTATGTTCTGTGGTAGTGAATTTCACACATTCACCACCCTCTGGGTGAAGAAATTTCTCCTCACCTCAGTTCTAAAAGTTTTACTGCTGATTCTCAAACTATGACCCCTAGTTCTAGACTCCCTCAAGATTGGGAACATTCTTTCTGAACGTACCCTGTCTAACCCTGCGAGAATTTTATAAGTTTCTATGAAATACCCTCTCACTCTTCTAAACTCCAATGAATATAATCCTAACTGACTTAGCTTTCCCGCATATGACAGACCTGCCATCCCAGGAATCAGCCTGGTAAACCTTTGCTAAGACATCCTTCCTCAGATAAGGACACCAAAACTGCTCACAATATTCTAGATGTGGCCTTGCCAATGCCCTATACGATTGCAGCAAAACATCCCTATCCCTGTATTCAAATCCTCTCACAATGAAGGCCAACATACTATTTCCCTTCTTTATTGCCTGCTATATCTGCGCACTTGCAGTTGCACACAGCAGCTGATATATGAGCTCTCCAAGGTTTGACTCACTGGTCCATAGTTTTGTTTTCTCTCTACCTCTCTTTTTGAACAGCAGGCTTACATTAGCTACCCTCCAATCCGTAAGAACTATTCCAGAGTCCAAAGAATTTTGGAAATGATAACCAATGGATCTACCATTTCCAAAGCCACTTCTTTAAATACTTTGGGATGAAGACTATATGATGTGGGGATTTACCAACCATCAATCCCATCAATTTTCCCCCATTTCTCTACTAAGCTGATTTCCTTCAGCACCTCAGTATGAGTTAAGTATAGACTAGAATCCCTACAGTGCAGAGGAGGCCATTTGACCCATTGATTCTGCACTGACCACAATTCCATCCAGAAGGTGTCCCCGTAATTGCATGTATTTATCCTGTTAGTCCCCCTGATACCAGGGTCAATTTAGCATGGCCAGTCAACCTAACCCACACACCTTTGGAATACGTGAGGAAACTGGAGCATCCAGAGGAAACCCATGCAGACATGCAGAGAATGTGCAAACTCTACACAGAGAGTGAGCCAAAGCTGGGTTTGAATCTGATCCTGGGGCTGTGAGGCAGCAGTGCTAACGATTGAGCCACCATGCTGCCCAACTTCTGGTACGTTATTTATGCCTTCCTTTGTGAAGACTGAAGCAAAGTACAAATTTAATTCTTCAGTCAATTCTTTATGTATTCTCCCGTTTCTGTAAAGGGCCTACATTCATTTTTATCAATCTTTTTCTCTTTATATATATACAGAAAATTTTATGCTCTTCACTAGCTTACTTTCATGCTTTATTTTTCCCTTCTTAATCAATCCCTTGGCCCTCCTTTGTTGAATTTTAAACTGCTCCCAATTCTCAGGCCTATTGCTTTTTCTTGCCAATTTGCATGCCTCTTCCTTGAATCTGATACTATCCCTAATTTCCCTTGGAAGCCATGGTTTGGACACAAATCCCTTACTTCTCTTGCACCAAACAGGAATAAACACTTCTGAAGTTCACCCATTCATTCTTTAAATGCCTATCCATTGTCTTTCCTTTCAGTAATGCTTCCCAGTCCAACATGGTCATTTGATACCTCATACTATCATACCTTTAGTGAGGTTCAGGACACTGGTCTTAGAATCAACTACATCATTATCCACCTTGACAAAGAATTCTATCACTCATCCCTAAGGGTTCTCACACAACTGGGGATTGTCAACTACTCATTTCTCATTGCGCAAAATCCAGTCCGAAATGGCCTGCTCCATAGTTGGTTCCTCAATATATTGCTCCAGACAACCATCCCGTACGCACTCCAGAAATTCCTCCTGTACGTGACTAATTTGACTATTCCAATCTATATACAGGTTAAAGTCACCCATAATTACAGATGTTCCTTTATCACATGCATCTCTGATTTCCTGTCTAATACTTTTCCTGACATTACCACTACAGTTTGGTGGTCTGTATATGCCCCATCAATGTTTTTGCCCTTGTTTTACAAGGATGGCACTTTTAGCTGCCTGGTTTCTTTACAGCAGACCAGTGCCTGTTTCTAGATGCTGTCCCTCCCTGGGATGAAACCTTTTATTTGGAGATGGTTCTCTGTGGCTCTGCCCTTTTTGCTGATAAGGCAAAATGGCCACCATTATCATGTGACTTGTACAACAATGTCATTTTCCATAGAATTATCCAAAGTTTCTTTATCTCATGTGGTAATCAAGAAGGCCTCAAGTCTCCTTAGATAGCACCTTCCAAATGCAGGACTACAACCATCTGGAAAAACAAGGCCAGTAGATACATAGGAACAACACCACCTGAAAGCTACTCACCATCTGACTTGGAAATACACTCTTATTCTGTCATTGTTGCTGCGTCAAAATCCTGGAATTCCCACCGAAACAGCACTGTGGGTGCACCTACATCACATAGACTGCAGCGGTTCAAGAAGGCAGCTCACCATCACCTCCCCGCAATCATTCCCCCAACACCCCTCCACCCCACTATCTCACCTCTTAATAGTTTGTTCTATGCATTCAGTGTTGCAGTAACCATTATCTATTCATCTCCATTCTTTCAGTGTCAATTATTTAATAATTTCATTTTAAACATCAGACCAGGCTTTACTAGCCCCAGCTGCCGTTGGGATTTTCCAGTCCCGCCGAAGGTCGGTGGACATTTGGACGTATGGCTGGTCTGCTGCATCCCTGTGGTAGGTCCATCATGGCTGAGCCAAGAAACCCTGGTCCATATCTTAAAAACTTTCCCTCAAATTTCCCCCAATGTAAGAACATAAGAACATAAGAAATAAGAGCAGGAGTAGGCCATCTAGCTCTTCAAGCCTGCCCTACCATTCAATAAGATCATGCCTGATCTGAAGTGGATCAGTTCCGCTTTCCGGCTTTTTCCCTGTAACCCTTAATTCCCTTGTCTATCAGAAACCTATCTACCTGTGACTTAAATATATTCAGCGAGGTAGCCTCCAGCATTTCAACAGGCAGAGAATTCCAGAAATTCACCAATCCAGAGGGCACCTTTGAGTGAAGAAGTTCCTCCTCAATTCTGGCCTAAACTGCTTCTCCCCTTTTATTTTGAGGCTGTGCTCTTTAGTCCTGCTATCCTTTCTAAGCTGAAAGGATCTCTCTACCTCTGCCCTATCTAGCCCCTTCATTATCTTTATATGTCTCTATAACATCCCCCCTCAGTCTTCTAAACTCCAATGAGTACAGACCCAGTCTATTTAATCTCTCTTCGTAGGCTAACCCCCTCATCTCCGCTATCAGCCTAGTAAACCTTCTCACAATGCCTACATGGGACATGTTTCTGAAGCTCTGCAATTAGTTTTTGAAGATTTCTTTTTGACTTCAGTACAGTATTTTGAAGCTGGCAACAATGTAAATGCTCCATAAAAATAATGGATGTCACAAGATCATCTCTGCACCCATGTCTGTGCAATGAACCTGGTGAAATAAGGGAGATGTGTGTATACAAGGAGATGGAATCAGCTGGAGTCATTCCCAAATTCCAGGCATGAAAAGACAGGGCTTCAATCTTGCACCCCCAATAAATACCATAGTGCAATCAATCTTTCGCCATAATTGGATTCCGTAAGTTAGTGCATATTAATAACTATTCGGTAGCATTTCAGAAGTGTGATAATCAGGTTTCAGGGTAAGCACATTCTTCTTAGAGTGAAGGGCAAGTCTGGTGGAAGTAGGGAACTCTGCATGACTCGGGATATTGAGGCCCTGGTTAACAAGAAGAAGGAGGTATATGACATGCATAGGCAGCTGGGATCAAATGGGACTCTGGAAGAGTATATGGAGTATAGGAGTAGAGTTAAGAGTGAAGTTAGGAGGACAAAAATCCAGGCATGAAAATCAGGCATGATGTTAAGCAGATTGCCAACTTGCTATCAGCACTTTTGCATCATTTCACAAAGTCAAAATCTACTCAACGCTAAGAGACATTCAGAAGTTCATATTGGTTTTACGTGCAGTAGTTGACAGATTCAGTGTGGTAATACTGGGAATGGGGATGTGAGAATGTATAGAGCTTGACTGTAAACTTCTATTTAATAGAATAGGTCACACAGGTGGAGGACAATTGTGTTTCTTGGGGTGCTTGTCTTGAAGGTGAGGTCCTTTACCATGACAGTCTGAATGTTCTTGACATCAGGAAACAAGTGTCTATGGCCTGGCAGGTAGGATTGTAAATGATCACAGCATTTAAAATCAAGTAATAGGCCCCAAGAAGTATTTGTGTGGACAGAATTTGCTTTAGATGTTGGAAGAGAGGATGGATTTCTAGATATTTATTTACTAGTGTCACAAGAAGGCTTACATTAAAACAGCAATCAAGTTACAATGAAATTCCCTATGGCACCTGATGGAGAATTTAGCATAGTCAATGCACCTAATCAGCTTATCTTTCAGACTATGAGAGGGAACCAGAACACCCAGAAGAAACTCTCACAGTCTGCAGACTCTCACAAGAACATGCAGACTCCGCACAGTGACCCCAGCTGGGAATCGAACCCGGAACCTAGCACTGTGAGGCGGCAGTGCTAAGCATTGTGCCATTGATTTTTCAAGATGACTGCTGTACCAATTGTATTATATATTTACCTTTAGTTGTGCAGAGGAGCCAGAGAGAAAGCAACAGAACTGAAGCAAAACAACACTTAAATAACTAAAAATTAATTTGAATAGATTTGTTGCTTTTGGGTGGCTTACCAGTTATTGATTAGTGTTTTGGTATCTTTTGATTGATTTGTATTTATTCAGTGAAATGCTTGGGCCACTCAGCATTATGCATTTGATGAATATGATTATAACTTGCTTCCTTAACAAGATGACATTTTAGACAAACAGGATTAACCCTGCCATGCATGAAAACACATTTTCCCTCATCTAATGAATGCACGCTAAACGTACAAGGCTTTTAATTATATAGATTTATAGGAGCTGATCTATTGTGTTTCTAACTTTCAGAATAGTTTTTAAATGATGATAATAAAACTTGTTGCACTAATGTTGATGTTACAAACTTTATGGCAGGAAATGGGCAATTCACCATTTTAAACATTCTTTCTAAACTTTGCTAAGTTCTTCCAGATTTAAGATTTGTTCACTGCCAACAAAAGATATGTATGTTATGTGAACTGATTTTCAGGTTGTTCAACGATATTTAATGACATTCACACACGAGAATCTTTTATTCTACCAGCAGTATAAACATAGCCTTCCTCCCCTTCAGATAAATCTTACCACAATCAAGAGATAATTGTTAACTGCAAAGAAATGCGAAAATAATAGGGTAGCGATAGTTGAGAATCTCAATTTCACTGTTATACACTGGGGTCAAAAAACAAAGTTAAGGACAAGTTCGGTGAAGAATTCCTACAATGTGTGCAGAAGAACTTCCTTACTTGGCACTTCTCCAGTCTCACAAGGAGGGAAGCATGGGGAATTTAGTAAGGAAGGTAGTGTTTTAGTGAGAGAACATCGCAGTGATAATGATCATGAAATAATTAGAGGGAAGATATACTTAAGAACATAAGAACTAGGAGCAAGAGTAAGCCATCTGGCCCCTTGAGACTGCTCCGTCATTCAATAAA
This sequence comes from Sphyrna mokarran, assembly GCA_024679065.1. NCBI lineage: Eukaryota > Metazoa > Chordata > Chondrichthyes > Carcharhiniformes > Carcharhinidae > Sphyrna > Sphyrna mokarran. The sequence continues at coordinate 34,890,577 of JAGIQG010000002.1, read as the reverse complement.
ATCAAGGCTGATCTTTTTGCAAACTCAGCTCCATTTAACTGCCAGAACCCTTAATTCCTTTACTGTTCAAAAATTCATCTATCCTTGTCTTAAAAACATTCACTGAGGTAGCCTCAACTGCTTCACTGGACAGGGAATTCCTCAGATTCACAGCTCTTTGGGTGAAGAAGTTTTTCTCAAACACTGGAAGAGGTCCTCGGGGGCAGTACATTGGCTTGCACTGCTGTCCCAGAGCATCAGGGACCCAAGCTCCATTCCTAGCTTGGGTCACTGTCTATACAAATAGCTCCAGAGGAGCAATTTTTTTCACACAGAGCGTTGTGAGTGTCTGTAATAAGCTGCCAGAGGTAGTCATAGAGGTGGGTACAATTTTATATCCAAGTGCTTCTTGAAAACATACAATATTCTTTATGTGGGTATCACCCCTGCTGTTGTGAGAGGAAGTCCATGAGGCACAAGGTGCCCAAAGAGAAGAAACTAACCCCCATCCTGAACCAGGATATAAACTATGTGACATGGACTACCCTTGCCTCTGGTAAAATATCAATGATGACATCAAGCAGTCCTGAAGTGTCCTGAAGTGTCCTGAAGTCTCAACTGTGAGCTGTGGGCAAACATCCAGCAAAGTTGGATCAATGATAAGCACAGCACTCTATTCAGTCCCAATCTCCATCCCACCTGATTTTGTGCCTTCCACACAAGTCCATCCCACACCTGTCATCCCATTCTCAAGGTCCGGAGCCAAGCCTGGAGTGGGAGAGTTGAAACATATCTAATCTATGATGTTCTTCTATGATTCTAAGCAGATCTCCAATGAACAGAAGATAAGACACTCACCCTCCAAAAAGAGTTGAGCTCAATGGTCAGACTCTCTTAGGAAATCATAAACTCAAAGGGACTTGGGAGTCATTGTTCAAGATCCTGTTAAGGTTAATGTGCAGTTTCAGTCGGCAGTTAGGAAAGCAAATGCAATATTAGCATTCGTGTCAAGAGGGCTAGAATACAAGAGCAGCGGTATATTTCTGAGGCTGTATAAGGCTCTGGTCAGACTCCATTTGGAGTGTTGTGAGCAGTTTTGGGCCCCATATCTAAGGAAGGATGTGCTGGCCTTGGAAAAGGTTCAGAGGATGTTCACAAGAATGATCCCTGGAATGAAGAGCTTGTCATATGAGATTCTGCGTTTATATTCACTGGAGTTCAGAAGGATGAGGGAGGATCTTATTGAAACTTACAGGTATTGCGATGCCTGGATAGAGTGGATGTAGAGGGGATGCTTCCACTAGTAAGAAAAAGTAGAACCAGAGGGTACAACCTGAGACTAAGGGGATGATCCTTTAAAATAGAGATGAGAAAGAATTTCTTCAGCCAGAGAGCGAGGCTGCTGAAGTTGAAATATGGCAGCCAATGCGCACAAAGCAAACTCCCACAAACAGCAATTGATAAAAGGAGAATGGTAGTACATGCATGGGAATGCAATCACCTCTATCCTAACTTGGAACTTTTATTGTCGTTGAGTCAAATTCCTTGGACTCCCTTTCTAACAGCACTGTGTAACAGTGGACACAACTTACACTATCTGAACTTTAGCAGTTCAAGAAGGTGGCACAGCATCACTCGCACAACACAATAATAGATAAGCAACAAATGCTGGCCTTGCCAATGATGTTCATATCCCACAAATGAATAATATTGTCTTCCCTGTAGTCCTAGCCTGCTGATTTAATCTTCAATCGAACAGACTTTCCTCTAATATCCAGCTGTTTCCAATATAATATTGCTCTATCAACTCAGTTTTAAACATACTCGCATACTGGCCCCAGGTTATGTAAGTTTGGTGATGAGGTCCTGAAAACACAATTTAGACTTCTGATTAGCATAGGCAAGAGTTCTAGACATTTGAGAGATCAGGATTATGATGCTGAATTGAAAATCTTCTAAAAGAACAGTGTAATGTAAGCCTGTCAAGTACATTTTTCTAGTTGTGCTAAAAATAAGAAAGAGGCTAGCCCATTCTGTAGTTGAAGTTGCCTTCAAGGATATTGTTAGTCAATAGTGCTTTTAATATTTTGTTACAGTAAAGATCTTCAAACCTAATATCTTGTCCTGTCATCCTTTCAATCTCTATGGGAATTGGAACAATCAGTAAAAATCTTGCTGACGTTACACGGGTGGGATCTTATGGTCCCACTAACAGTATACCCGTGCCGCAGGTTTCCCGGTGGTGAGGGGTATGCTCAATGTGAAACTCCATTGACAATGGCAGGACCATAAGATTCCATTTCCGGCAAGTCTGGAGGTTATATAATGAAGCTCCTGTCCAAAGAGCTGAATGTGCCATTTACATTGATCCTCTGATGTGTCAACAGGGAGATACTGCAGTGGCAGAGGTGCTGCCTGGCAGATAACCCATTAATTAGAGGCCTTGCCAAATCTCTTAGAGTTTGTAATAAAATTCCATGATGTTATTTTGAAAACAGCAGTGGAACAATATTTATTCCTCAATCACCATCATGTATAAAAAAACAAATTATTTGTTATTGGGATTCTGTTGTGTGAACGATGGCCACTGTGATTCCCATATTATGATTGCAACTGCCCTTCAAATGTACCTCATTTGCTGTAAAGTGCATTGGGGTGTTACGAAAAGCGCTATGTAAACACAAAACTTCTTATTTTATTCTACTTTGTAGGGGTTGTATTTTGTACAACACAAGTAATCTTTAAGTAGTCCAATTCTGAGTGCTTAAATCACATATTCATGAGTTTTAAGAGGTGAATGAAATATTGGAATGTGTCATCATGTCATTGGAATGGATCGTGACCGGCTAGTTAACCATATGGAATAGATATGTACAGCAGCTATCTCAGAGGCTATATATGTAAGCTCACTTTGTAATAAATATACATTTTTGCATCTGATGTGGCCTTTGCATTTCTTTTATCCTTCTGAGTTTTCTGGAAGCCCTGATTCATGGTGGGTTTTATGGGGCCCCAAGTACTTTATCCAAGGGAGAAAGTGTTTTAGTTAGTATTAACAGTCTATCCAAACACAAAGGACAGGGAAGGAAGTGTCACAACAGAAGCTTGTCATGTTTCTCATCTTACATCTTTGCTTAAGCAGAACTGAGATCCAAAACTCTGGCTGATGTTTCTTCCTTCCAGCCCAGGGGCAGTGTACAGTGCACCTACCTCCAACTTAGGCACAATCAACTCTTTCAGCACAAACCTCAGATGCAAACTGTGGGGCATCCTCAACTGCAAAGCCTAATATCACAGTGGGCCACCAAACTGCACAGAAACATAGCATTAAGGTCTGAGATTGAAGCTAATAATAAACCACGAGGTCAGTTGGAGTAAATTAACTGGAACAGTTTGTTAACATGTCTTTATCTGAGCATAATCAGCACAAGACTGACTAGGAAAGCTCCATCCAGGGTAGAGCTTGAGTCCTGGGTCATCTGGCCTGTTCTGTTAAAGAGGCACACCCCAACATGCATAATACATTGGGAATCGAATGAGGCTGAGCAGCCAACTTAGAGATACAAAAGTATGGATGTTTCCATGGCGCTAGGAAAAATAACAAAAATGTGAGGGTTGTTCTGTCACTGCCTTACATCTACTACCTGAATATGCTTGTGCCAGGCTATTCTCCCAGCTGAATGAGGGCAGCGCTGTTTGTCCTTGTGAGTGCTCAGCTTCTGAATGGAGGAAGATGAAGAGGAAGCCGTCTTGTTGCAGTCTTAGCTCGTCCTGCTGGGTGTGGACAGTGCTGCATATTTCTCAGCTCAGAATGATTCCTGCTTCCTATCCAGCTTTTTTCTCCCTTTGCCACTGTTGGGTCTGGTCTGAAGCATGGGTAATTTGGACTGTTCTCTTACAGATACACACCCTGGGAGTCTCCAGATTGACCGCCAAACTTCAGCAGAAGCTGTTGGACAGCAGGTCTCTAGGTCAGCTGGTAACGGATGGGATCGTAGCCAAACCACAACCTCCTGAAATCCACATTTGCACACTTTCCAAGAAAAAAATGGACGTAAACATTCTATCAGGCACAATGATTCTTTCACATTCTATTGCAAAGTAGGCATTAAGGTCTGTTTACTACTCTATCTATATCTTTTCCAGTTCCTTTGTTCCAATTAGGATCTCTGTATGGTCCGACTGTTATTGCATCTGTTTTTAATTATTGACATTATAGTTGCCCAAGTTAATATTGGCATTACTGAAAGCATTAGCTAGGATTTTTTCAGGCCAACAGAGGTCTTGCCTATCAATCAGAGATGTTGTCATATATTTTAAATGCAGCATGACATCGCTAGAAGGGAAGCATGTCATGCGATCCAGCCTTGGTTTCACTTCTGCTCTGAGCACAGCACACACCCACAGCTCTGCTGTTGATGTCTTTAAGCTTCCTATCCAAGTATAAGCCTGGTAGGTAGAGATATGATCGGTGCAACTTGTGGGCTGAAGGACCTGTTTGTGCTGTTGTGTTCTATGTTCTATAAACATTCCCATGTGTCTAGTCTAACTATATGAACCCACCACATGATTATAATTGGTGTCTTTATATCATTATAACAACATAGCAGAGGGGAGCCCCTGACAGTTCTGTGGAGGAGGCCTGACAAAATTAAGTGCACATCAGACCAGAGGCCAGCAGCTAGTCATTGTGTGCAGTGCCAGCATGACCAGCATGACTAATGGTACTCCACCCACCCAAGGCCCAGGATCATGGCCAATGCACATACCAGCACATCTTTTAGATTGTTTGAAGAATCTGGACCATCCGAGGTAAACCCATGCAGACACGGAGAGAATGTGCAGTCTCTGCACAGACAGTGACTCAAGCCGAGAATCGAACCTGGGTCCCTGGCGCTAGAAGGCAACAATGCTAATCACTGTGCCGCTTAGCCGCCCCATACCGAGCTTTCCTTCTATCTCTTATCTACATTCCTCCATGAAGAGTGTTAGGGTGTTTTCCAGCACTAAAAGTACTACAATAATGCACACTTCTTATGTTATAGAACGTAAACAAGCAAAGAAACTTTTGCTGGATTTCCCTCTCATTTGCCTCCCTCATCAATCTTTTAATTTTACTTATGTAACAAATAAACTCCTTTTATCTTGCTTGTTGATATGCCATTCCTTCCTTGTTTGCTGTTGTGAGCTAAGCAAATGTTAGTTACCAAGGGAACAGTAATCTGTGAATGGTCAGGACCTCCTCAGTGGTTGTCACTTTATACATTTTTTGTTAACCTCTTTTGTGCTGTAACAAAAAAGGACTACCAGGTAGAGGAGCCAGAAGTTTGAACAAACATGAAATCTATTAGGCAGCCAAGAGGATTTTTTACCAGCCCAGAGTAACCATCTATACTGAAGCGCACATTCACAAAGGTGAAGAGCAATAATTGCACCAGTTGGTAACATTACTTTTTGTCGGGCTGCAAGAATGGTATAATCAGCATTCTGAACTTATACAACATGGCACTGATTGTGGTCTTTGAAAGGAAAACGTGTGTTTAGGTTTATTCAATTCAAAATTTTTCAGCTGGTGCTATCTGATTGTTGAACTGAAATTCACTCTTGCCTCAGGGGAGAATGTTAGAAGATAAAAGAAATAGTAACTTGTTGGTGGCACAGTGGCACAATGATTGGCATTGTTGCCTCGCAGCACCAGGGATCCGGGTTCGATTCCTGGTTTGGGTCATTGTGTGAGTTTGCATCTCCCTGTGCCTGCGTGGGTTTCCTCCAGCTGCTCTAGTTTCCTCCCACACTCCAAAGGTGTACGGATTAATTTGATTGGCCATGCTAAATTAACCCGAGGGTTAGCAGGATTAGTAGGGTAAACTATGGGAATAGGGCCTAAGTGGGGTTGTAGTCAGTGCAGACTTGAAGGGTCAAATGGCCTCCTTCTGCACTGTAGGGATTCTTTGATTCTAAGATGCTTGAGCTTACAATCATTTATTAGTCTCACAATTAGACTTACATTAACACGCAATGGAGTTACTGTAAATATCCACTAGTTACCACACTCTGGCATCTTTTCGGGTACACTGAAGGAGAATTTAGCATGGCCAATGCACCTAACCAGCAATTCTTTTGGACTGTGGGAGGAAACTAGAACACCAGAAAAAACTCATGCAGACAATACGCATTGTGTATTGCATAGACAGTGATCCAAGCCAGGGATTGAACTCACATCCCTGACGTTGTGCAGCAGCAGTGCTAACCACTGTGCCACTGTGTTGGAAATATGGAAATAAGAAGTTAAAAGTGGGAGGAAGAATCGGTCAGTTGGCCTGTTCCATCTTTCAGTAAGATCATAGTTAATCTTCTCACTTAACTCCAATTTCTCACATTGTTTCTTACTCTTTTATTCCATTAGTATCCAAAAGTCTATTCACCTCAGTCTTAGTTATCCTTAATGGAGCATTTCTGGAACAGAGAATTCCAAAGATTCAGAATCCTTTCGGTAGAGAAATTTTTTCTTCTTTCAATCTTAAATGGTTGACCCCTTGTTATAAGATTTTGACTTCCTATTCTAGATTCCCCAATCAGGGGAAATGTTTTCTCAGCATCTATCCTGTGAAGCTCATTAAGAACATTATATGCTCCAACATCTCCCATTCTTCTAAACCCTAGGGAATATAGGCTTAGCCTACATAATCTCTCCTCATAGGGCAGCCCCCACATAACAGGAACTGGTTTCGTGAATCTTCATTGCACTCCTTTTAGTGTAAGTATGTCCTTCCTTAAGTAAGGACACCAAATCTATGCAGAATAACTGAATTGTTACAACAGGGACAGAGGCCATTCGGCCCACTGTACCTGTACCAGCTCCTTAAATAACCAATTCACTTAGTGCCACCTTCTCTCTCTAACCCTGCACATCCTTCCTATTCAGGTTACAATCTATTCTCTTCTGAATGCTTCAACTGAATCTTCCTCCGCCAATCCCTCAGGCAGGTCTTTTGATTTGGTTTGATTTATTTGTGTCACATGTATTAACATACAATGAAAAGTGTTGATTCATGCGTGCTATGCAGACAAAGCTTATCATTCACAGGGAAGGAAACAAGAGAGTGCAGCGTGTAGTGTTACAGTCATAGCTAGGGCGTGAAGAAAGATCAACTTAATGCGAAGTAGGTCCATTTAAAAGTCTGACAGCAGCATGGAAGAAGCTGTTCTTGAGTTGGTTGGTATGTGACCTCAGACTTTTGCATCTTTTTTCCAATGGAAGATGGTGGAAAAAAGAATGTCTGGGGTACGTGAAGCCCTTAATTATGTTGACTGCTTTGCTGAAGCAGCAAGAAGTGTAGATAGAATCAATGAATGGGAAGCTGGTTTGCATGATGGATTGGGCTACATTCAAGACATTTTTAATTTCTTGCTGTCTTGGGCAGACCAGGAGCCATACCAAGATATGATATAATCAGAAAAAAAGCTTTCTATGATGCATCTGTAAAAGTTGGTGAGAGTCATAACGGACATATCAAATTTCCTTAGTCTTCTGAGAAAGTAGAGGTGTTGGTGGGCTTTTGTAACTATAGAGTCAGCATAGGAATACGAGGACATGTTGCGGTTGATCAGGACATCTAAAAACTTGAGGATCTTGACTCTTTCTACTAAGTCCCTGGTGATGAAGACAGAGGCATGTTTTCTACGCTACCTGAACCTTGACCATTTGCTGTACACAAACATATTTCCTCTTTCTACTTTAGATTCCTTCATCACTTACTTAAAATCTTTGCCCTCATTTTCATTCCTTTCGCAAGTGGGAAAGGTTTCTCCCTATCTATCCTATCCAGACCCTTCACAATTTTGAGTACCTCTAGCAATGCTTCGTGATTTGTCTTGGCCTTGTGATGAAAACCTTGTGATCTCTCCTGCTTTCCAGCTTGCTTTCTTCCAAGGTAAACAATCCTAACTTCCCCAGTCTACGCAGTATACCAAGTGCGGCCTTAACCATACCCTGTATAATTGCAATCGGACTTCTTTACTCTTATACTCTAATCCCTCTGTAGCAAAAGTTAACATACCTTCTGTCTTCCTATTTGCTTGAATATTTTAACCTTAACTAACTGCACAGCAGTTAACCTTTTCATGCATCAGAAAGATCATGTGATTCCACAGGGAACAAGCTCAGGGATCTCTGAGCAAAGTGTGAGCTTTTAAAACTAGATTGATCCTACAGCTAAGAATGAACACATCGATGGAAGAACCCTGTATATATTTGTAAGAAGTAATGAACGTGCTGTTGTTTCTTAGCCCAACTGATGGTTGGCTAATTATTGCATATACTGCATTGACAATGAGGAAAACAGCAGCAGCTCAGATTGCCACAAAAAATTTGAAGGAAAGTTCATTTGCAAGTCTTGCACAACAACCAGCCTGTTGAAGTAGCCGTATCCCTCTTCAAACAAGAAGAGGCTTTTGACACTGCTACGGAAGACTAGGTACAACATGTGCTGCATTTGGAGTATTTTTTCAGTGCTAATGGGACAGAGTGGAAGGATGAGAAGAAAGTCATATTACTGTCTGCACATGGAACCAAGATTTATAACTTGAAATTCAATATCCATGGATGCTTCCAACACAAAAATATTTTCAGAGCTCATTCAACTTGCAAAGGGGCATTACCAGGCTAAGCCCTCACTAATACCACAAAGATATAAATTTAACTCAATGGGGAAGCCCCAGAGGAGATGACTGCAGCTTTTATAGCAAGGCCAAGGCAAAATGAGGAGCATAGTGATTTTGGCTCAGCATTAAATGACATGATAAGAGACTGATTGGTATGTGGCGTAAACTATGCAAGCTGTCCAGAGAAAACTTTGAGCTGCATTAGAGGTAACTTTAAAAATGGTGCTGAAAATCACATCTGCAAATGAAGAACATTGAGAAGAGCACCCAGAGATAAAAAGTGCACAGAACAATGAGGGTAGCAGTTAGGGTGGGTAGCAGTGAGCAGCAGTAATGCCAGCAGTGAATGCACTCTTCAAGTGTTTCAAGTTTATTGATTAGTGTTACAAATAGACTTACATTAACATTGCAATGAAGTTAAATTATAAAACAGAGACGAGGATAATTTATGTCCCCCAGAGTTTTTGGAAATCCCCTCCTCAAATGGCGCTGAAAACAGAATCTTCAAATGTTTTTAAGACAGAATTAGATAAATTCTTGATAAACAAGGGGATGAAAGATTATCTGGAGTAGCTGAAGGTTACAATTAGATCAACCATTTTCTTATTTAATAATGGAACGGGCTCAAGGGTCTACTTCTGCCCTTAGTTCACATTTTCATTTGTTGCCTCATTTAAGTTATTGATATTGATTGCAAATAATTGACGCCCAAGTACTGATTGTTACAAAACACCATGAGTTACAGCTTTAAATGCAACTTGTACTTTCAACAACAACTTGTGTAGAACCTTTAATATAATAAAATGTGCAATTACAATAGCTTTATCAAACAAAATTGAACAACAAGGCACTTAAGGACCTATTAGGATAGAGGGCTAAAATAGTGCTTGGTGATTTAAAGAGATAGTTTGTATGGACTGCTTGAAAGGAAAAGAGCAAAGTGAAAAGGAAATTCCAAGCTTCGGACATTGGAATTTGCAAGCATGGCTGCCAGTATTGGAGTGATGGAAATATAGCTTGCATAAGAAGCCAGGATTGGAGAAATATAGAGATGTTGGATAGCTGTAGACTAGGAGGAAGTTATAAAAGTTGAGAAAAGTGAGGCCACAAAGGATTTGAAAACATAGCACCTATAATGTAGAAATACTTCCCAAAGCTCCCAATGGAAGTGTAATCAAATAATGGACAAATGAACAAAGAAAGGAGATATTAGGAGAGGTGACCATAACTTTGGTCAAAGACTTTAGGGAGGGTCTAAGTGCGGTGACATTTCACCACTGCTGAACACATCAATCCCATTATTTATAATACAGATCAATTCATAGTTTATTTACTTATTAGTGTCACATATAGACTTACATTCACACTGCAATGAGGTTACTGTGAGAATCCCTTAGTCACCACATTCTAGCATCAGTCCGGGTATACTGAGGGAGAATTTACAAGGCCAATGCACCTAATCAGCATTTCGGACTGTGGGAGGAAACTGGAGCATCCAGGAGAAAACCCACACAGACACAGGAAGAACGTGCAGATTTCCCACAGCCAGTCATCCAAGACTGGAATTGAACCCGGGTTCCTGGTGCTATAGGCAGCAGTGCCAACCACTGTATCATGGTGCTGCCCATGCAACTGCTCCTTTGAACTTCTAACTTGATTAAAATGATAGAACATAAAATACAGAACTTACGCTAAACTATTGCCTTCAAATGTTAAATGCTTGAGGTGCTTCAAGTTGTTGATGTACATTGGCCTGTGGAGTTTTGTCAAAGTCCTCCTTTTGAGCCTGGGACACTAGGTGATGCAGATTATTATTACAAACAGCTATCTCTGAAAGATACAATCATATCATACGTAAAAATATTAGACTTATCATTACATACTGTAACAACCAATAGACGGAATGGTATGTCAATAATTTTCAAACACCAATAATTATTTTCATGACTCGAACAGCACATTGCTATTTAACTTATAATTTGAGTGTCTCAGCGTGGAACAATGAATACTTTCAAACTTTCAAAGTTGACTTTTTTTTGAAGAGAGTTTAATTACAAACCCTCTGAGAGTGCCAGAATCTTTAGTTTTAGAGATAATAACTATATTTTCTCATGAAAATATGCTTCAAAGTATTCCACAAGAGGCTGCTGTATAATGCTTTCTGTAGATGTGCTAATTATAATACAAATTGAATCATGCATAAAGTGAACATTGGTGGCAAATGCTTTTGATGCAAAGTGTTAAATAACATAAAAATACATAATTCAAAGGGGTGATGGCCTAGTGTTATTATCAATAGACTATTAATCTAGAAACTTAAAAGACACTATTGTATCCACCTCCACTACCTTCTCCTAAAAGCGAGTTCCTGGCACCTATCACCCTCTGTGTAAAAGACTTACCTCTTACACCTCTTTTAAACTGTCCCTTGACTTTAAACTTATGCCCCCTAGTCATTGACTCTTCCGCCCTGGGAGAAAGCTCCTGATTGTCTACTCTGTCTGTGAATGTTAACAATCTTTAGGGAACGAAGTCTGCTATCCTTACCTAGTCTAGCCTACATGTAACTCCAGAGCTATAGTAATGTAGTTGACTCTCGACTGTCCTGTGAAATAGCCTAGCAAGCCACTCGGTTCAAGGTCAACTAGAAATGGACAATAAATACTGGCCAGCCAGTGATGTCCATGTCCCATGAGTGAATAAAGAAAGCCAAGGGAAGCCATTTTGCTTGTTGTGTCTGTGTCAGTTCTTCCAATGTCTCCAAGAGATATTTTTCAATAAAAACGTTAAGTAGCTAACACGATTAAAGGATTAAAATTAAATGGAGATAAATTGCTTTCTCTGGTAGGGGAGTCCAAAACAAGGGGCAGTAGACAGTTCAAAAGGAAACATTTCCTTGCAGAGAGTGTAGTGGAGATTTGAAACTCTGGAAAGCTGCTGTATCTTGGTCAGCTGAAAAATAAAAAAGTGAGTTTGATAGAGTTTTGTTCAGCAGGAGTAGTAAGGCTTACGGTGCCAAGGTGGGTCAATGAGGTGCAGATGCAGTTTTTAAGTTTATTTATCAGTGTCATAAGTAGGCTCACATTACAAGTAGGCACTGCAATGAAGTTACTGTGAAAATCTCCTACTCACCACAGTTTGGCACCTGTTTGGGTACAATGAAGGAGAATTTAGCCTAGCCAATGCACCTAACCAGCAGTACTGGACTGTGCAAGGAAACCGGAGCATTCAGAAAAGATCCAAGCAGACATGGGGAGGACGCACAGACTCCACTCAGAGAGTGACCCAAGTCGGGAGTTGAACCTGGGTCCCTGGCACTGTGATGAAGCAGTGCTAAACACTGTGTCACCATGCTGCCTGAACAGCAGAACGGTCTCAAAGGGCTGAATGGCCTCCACTCATTTCTATATTTACACGGTCCTTTGTTTTATCACTTAGTTGGCAAATCAAAATTATCTACCCATGTGGCATAAAAATTTTTCAAACTGTTTCTGCAACGGGGCAGTGGGGAGAGACCTGCTGCTGTTGGTTGAACTGGGTCCAGTTGTAAAGTGATAGCAGACAAGGACATTTATTTTGACAGCTATGGTAACATCAATCTGTCGCGCCTAGCAAGCAGCTACTTACTCTGATTTATTATATGTTTGGGCATATTATTTATCGTCAGTCAATAAAACAATGTTGTACGTGTACTGTCATGCCTTAGCTTTCAAGTCAGTTATACATTTCACTTGTGAAGTGCATCTAACTGGTGGGTTTATTAGGCCAGTTTATTAAGAATATGTTTGATTTCTTGATGCACTGCTGTGCTGCATATTACTTACCCTTCTCTCCCCCATGCCCTCTCGAAGCCAGGCCAGAGTAACTGTACTAGTGCCGCTATACAATTTCTTCCGCTCAGCCAGCCGTCACCATGGCTACAGAGCTGATCCTTTCATTGTACTCAAAGATTAAAGAAACACGAGCGGTAAGGGGATTTACGGAGGTACATTTCCAAGGTTTGAAGAATAGATAAGCCGAGTACTTTTTAAATGGTGACAAACAAATAAATATTGGTGTTCTGAGGGATTTTGATGTCCCTTGTACGTGAAACATGGAAAGACCATAAGACATAGGAGCAGAAGCAGGCCATTTGGCCCAATGAGTCTGCTCCACCATTCAAAGAGATCTTGGTTACTCTGAGATATCCTTGAACTCTATTTTCCTGCCTTATCCCCATAACCTTGACTCCATTGTTGTTTAGAAATCTGTCTATTTCAGCCTTGAAAATGGTAAATGGCCCAGCTTCCACAGCCCTCTGTGGTAAAGAATTCCACAGATTCACAGAGAGAAGAAATTCTTCCTCATATTTTGCTTAAAACAGGCCACCTCTTACGCTGAGAAGTTATAAAAGGGATTGCTGGCTGAGAGGGGATTAGAGCACAAGGATTGGGAATTCTTGCTATAATTTTGCAAGGTTTTGGTGGGACCACATTAAAACATTGTGTACAGCTTTGGTCTCTGCACCTCAGGGAGGACGTACTTATTCTAGAGAGAATGCACCTAAGGGTGACTGGTCTGATTGCTGGGATGGACAAGCTGTCCTATTAGGAGAGCTTGAGCAGAGGGAGCCTATTCTGGAGTTGGTGAAACACCGACAGAACCCCAGGAAGCCTATTTTAACACATTAGCATGTCATTAGTTGCATTCTGTCTGGGACTTCCCGCCCTCCCGCCCCCACTCCCAGATATTCAGCGAGTGGGACGTCACGCTGGCACCATTTACAACAGTCCCACACATCTGTGAACCTGGCACCTTCGCTCATGTGGGAGATTTTGGAGATGAACATTCAGACAACCATCATCCTCCAGGTATTCACTCTGCAGGGTGTGTGGGAGAGAATGCGGGGAGCTCAGATAAGTGCATCTAAGGGCTGGGGTCCGGGGATCACAGAATCACCAAACTGTAGGCAGAAATCCAGAGGTGTCACTTGCAGATCTTAACTTCACACTCGCTTTAAAAGGGTTGAGAAGGCAGACAATGAAAGTAGCAATTCCCTCCTTCCCTGGTTCCTGTTCATATTGCAGCTGAGGGAATGCCCTTCCTTGGAGGGGCTAACAAGAGGGTTTGAAAACAAGAAGCTCAACACTGGGGGTGACTGAGTTACGTGGCTGGGACACTGTGAGAGGCCAGTAGGGGATTCAGGAGTGGGGTGTGTGTCACCTCTCATGTGGCCTGAAAGGCTTCACACTCAGGGGAGGATGACTGCAGTGTGATTAGAACGCACACTGAGGCAGCAGTGTGGGAACGAAGGGGCGAATCTGCCCGGCAGGCCAAAACCAATTGTTAGGAGTGTGTGTGTGTGTGTGTAACTGTAGATCTCAATGGGCCATGCAAGGCTGCTCAGTTCTGCACAGCTTGTGACCTGGGAGAAACAGGGTGCATCTGTGAATGTGCTGGACGTGCTAATTGCTGGCCTCGCAAGATTCAGCTGAGCTTCATCTGGAATGCTCCAACTGGCGCGTAACTCGCCCAAAGTACCTTCAGCTGATCTGCCCCAACCCCATAAAAACCCTAAGGATGGACAGACAGGCAGGCAGTGCAGGAAGAAATGGCCTCCAGGAAAGCAGCTCCCCATTTTTCAGATGCAGATCTTGGCTAAGTTACGGGAGGCAAGGTGGGATACCCTTTTCCACCCAGCAGGACACCATCCCAGGAGCAGAGATGGAAACAAAGCCTGGGAAGCTTTGGCCATGTGTCTTAGCGCCAGAGCACTGGCTAGGAGAATCGGAAAGAGGTGTGCAAAAAATTGAATGACCTAATCCGGGCAACAAGGGTGAGCATTTAACCTCATCTAGCATGGTGGCACAATGGTTAGCACTGCTGCCTCACAGCACCATGGACCCAGATTCAATTCCCAGCTTGAATCATGGTCTGTGTGGAGTTTGCACATTGTCCCCTTGTGTGTGGGTTTCCTCCGGGTGCTCCAGTTTCCTCCCACAGTCCAAAGATGTTCTAGTTAGGTGCATTGACCATGCTAAATTCTCTCTCAGTGTACCCGAACAGGCACTAGAAGCGTGGCAATGAGATTTTCACAGTTACTTCATTGCAGTGTTAACGTAAGCCAATTTGTGACTAATAAAATAAACAATATCAGGGCCCTGCCAGGACATCCCAGGCATCTGAACTGCATTTTGAGGAGCCTGTGCACTTCTCCAACATTGAACGGGTGACAACATAAGCCCCATTATTTAGGATCTGTGCATCAGTATCGGGCCTCTGCACAGGCGTCATCAACCAAGTCTTAAGTGGGCACCACCCCCCCATGTCCACCTCAAGCCATCCCTGCACCTGGGCTCTTCCTCAAAGACCTCCGGGACACTGGCCCCTTGCATATTGATCATCCTCACAATAACAGCGAATTCTGCAGCCGGGCTTCTTTCTGGCTAGGCGGGGCATATATGACATCTGCGACTTCCTTCACACAATTGTGGATGGATGGTTAGAAAATGCCACAAAGGACTCCACTGGTGGTCTGGAAGGACCCGATTGTGTAAAGGCTTGAGGTGGCCGTCACTTTCACACCCACCAGGAGTGGATGCCATGCTCGTGCCCCGAGGTGCCAGTTCCTGCAACAAAAAGCACAGGTGTTGCACTATCTGTTTTCGGAGCCAGAGCAATCAAAAGATACTGGCATATGGAGATGCCAGAATCACAGCTTTCTCCTGCAACCCCCCTCCCCAACATCACTGTGGCGAATGGCAGCCATATCCCACCTCCGCAACCATCTCTCGGTGAGTGGTAAGGCCTGGACCATCTTTGCCCGCAATTCTTCCTCCTGCTCCTCCTCTTCAAGTCCAGCAGTGACTTAAAGAATAACAAGATCAATTGGTTGCATCGCAAAAGCCATCTCATCAAAGGTGACGGGGAGGGGGAGGGATGGGGAAGGCGGTGGGGGTTGGGGAAGGGGAGAGGCAGATGGAGAGGTTAAAAAACTCTGCTTGCCCCTAAACCCAGCAACACACACACCCCATATCCCCCCCCCTCCGCTCCACAGACCATGAGCAACACATACTCCCCCTGCCTCACAGACCACAGAGCTGGGATCATTGGGAGTGAAACATTGTGATGAACACAAAAAAGTGTAAATTGACTTTTTGCCCATTTTAGATCCTGATTGTGCCGGGGTTTTTTTCCTGATAAAATGGGAATGGGTGCAAAAACGGGCACTATTCCCTCTTGTCGCATCATGTTCAATTTTGCGATTTTTTTTCCCTGCCGCAAAACAAGCATGATGAAGTCATAAAATTCTGCCCAATGTTTCGAATCTTTGGACTCGTATTCAGAGAAATGAAACATTCATTTTTGTTCCTGTTTCCAGAGATACTCCTGAATATTTGCTCCATTTGTTGTTTTTCATTTCAGTGCTGGGACCACAGTTCACAATTTATACTCATAATAAGGGCTGAAATCTCCCATCCTCGCTCGAGGCTGGGATTCTCTGGTGCTGCTGACAGTGAATGAGGTTTTGACTGGAATGCCAAATTTTCCATTCTCGCTCACAATTGGGTTCCACCATAGATGAAAATGGAGAATCCAACCTCTAGGCTTTGCAATTAACAACACAATATATAAATTTGCAACTGGTAGGAGAGATAATTAAGCAATGTTTCCATTGGTTAGGCCATGTTTCAATTTTGAAATTCTCATCCTTGTTTCATCCTTCCATGGCTTCTGTGCTTCTCCAATTCTGATCTCTTGTGTCTCTCTGATTACCATCGCTCCATTAGCAGTGAGCGGATCCTTCATCTATCTAAGCTCTAGAATTCCCTCCCTAGTCTCTTCAGTAAGATTCTCCCTGCAACTAACTCCTGGGTCAAGCTTTTGGCTCTCCACCCTAATATCTCCTTATGGGTTTGGTATCAAATTCTGTTTAATAATGTTCTGAGTATTTTACTACATAAGGTTGCTCTGTAAATATAACATGTTGTAGGATCCTAAGAATGAGGTGGTGGCATAATGGTATTGTCACTGGACTAGTTATCAAGAGACCCAAGGTAATGGTCTGAGGATCTGGGCTCAAGTTTGAATTCAGCAAAAAGAAATCTGAAATTAAAAGTTTACAGATGACTCTGAAATGATTGTCGATTGTTGTAAAAATCCATCTGATTCACTAATGTTCTTTAGAGAAGGAAATCTGCCGTCTTTACTTGTTTTGGTCTACATGTGACTGCAGACCCACAGCAACATGACTCTTAAATGCCTTCTGAAATGGCCTAGCAAGCCACCCAGTTCAAGGGCAATAATTAGTGATGGGCAATAAATGCTGGCCCAGCCAGTGATACACCCATCCCATGAATACATTATTTAAGATTATGAGGGACATGAACAGAGTGGATAAGGGGCATCTATTCCACTTAGTTGAAGGGTCACTCATGAGGCATCAGGTGAGGGTAGGAGGTTCAGGGGACATATATGTGGAAAAACATTTTACCCAGAGGCTGGTTTCAGTTTGGAATATGCTGCCTGGGAGCATGTTGGGGGCGGGTTGCCTCACATCCTTTAAAAAGTATCTGGATGGACACTTGACACATTATAACATTTAGGACTATGGGCCAAGTGCTGGCAGTTGGGATTAGGTGAGAGTTTCTAATGCACTGGTGCGACTTGATTGGCCAAAGGGCCTTTTCTGTGTGGTATGATTTTATGATTTTAAAATGTTGGATTGAGTCCCAGTTGCTGCTTGTTTTTTCAGATTCTTATAGTAATCTTCGTAGTGTGGCACTGTGTATACTGACCCAGAATATCCAGTGGTCTCCTGACCTGGAGTTTGACAGACAGCTGGTACACTGGCTGAGAGGAAGAATGTCACAGACTTGGGGTTTGGCTTGGATCCCCAAGTGTGCTCTGAAAGTTTCCTCTCCTTTATCCTGTTTACCAACACTCAATAGATTTCTAACACTTCATTGGCTGCAAAGCACATCAGGATGTTCCAAGATAATGAAAGGCATTTCATAAACATAAGTCTTCCATTAATTTTTCTATGAATGAGAGCCAATGGGCATTAATGTTGTCCTCTGGACTGTTAATTTCGATTGGCCAGTTAGAAGTAGGCCAGTGCTGCATCTTCAGGCTGATGTTTACTGGCAAGCCCTAAAGATGGCTGCTAAAGAGTGTGTCATCCTCTCAAAATAAGTAGTGCTTTCGTTACTAATTTCTAGTTTTTCCTACTAGTGGCAAACATTCACTCCGCATCCACTCTATCCAGGCCTCGTGGTATCTTGTAAGTTTTACCCAGAGTCTTTAGCTGTTCCTCATACAACAAACTCTTCATTCTAGGGATCATTCTTGTGAACCTCTTCTTCACCCTTTCCAAGGCCAGTACATCCTTCCTTAGATATGGGGCACAAAACTGCTCACAATACTCCAAATGAGATCTGACCAGAGCCATATATAGCCTCAGAAGTCATCCCTACTCTTGCATTTTAGCCCTCTCAACATGAATGTTAACATTGCATTTGCTTTCGTGACTGCTGATGGAACCTGCATGTTAATCTTAAGAGAATCTTGAACAAGGACTCCAAGTCCTGATTTCCTAAACATTTTCCAATTTAGAAAATAGTCTGCCTCCATTCCTCCTTCCAAAGTGCATAAGCTCACACTTTTCCACACTGTAGTCCATCTGCCACTTCTTTGCCCCCTCTCCTAATTGCCTTTGAGAAGATGTTTGGTGAGCTGCCTTCTTAAACCACAACAGTCCATGCACTGTTTGGGAGGGGTTTCCAGGACTTTAACCCAGTGACAATAAAGGGACAGTGATATTGTTCCAAGTCGGGATGCTGTGTGACTTGGAAGGGAACTTGCAGGTGATGGTGTTCCATGTGTCTGCCTCCCGTGTCTTTCAAGATCTTGACAGACGTTGTCAAATTAGCCTCGGCTAGTCACTGCAGTGCATCTTATATACTGCCTCGGTTCACTAGTGGTAGAGGGAGTGATTAATTTAATGTGATAGATGGGGCGTTCATCAAGTATTTAACTTGAATAGTGTTGGGCTTCTTGCTGGAGCTGCACTTATCCAGACAAGTAGAAAGCATCTAATTAAACTCTTAACTTGTGCTTTATTGAAGCATAGGAAGTAGAAGCAAGAGCAGCCCATTCAGCCCTTCGAGCCTGTTCCGCTGTTCATTTTGACCATGGCTGATCATCAAATTCAACATCCCGATCCCTTCTTCCCCACATATCCCAAGAGCTACATCTAATTTTCTCTTGATGTAGAAATGTCGGTGTTGGTCTGGGGTGGGCACAGTAAGAAGTCTCACAACGTCAGGTTAAAGTCCAACAGATTTATCTGGAATCATGAGCTTTTGGAGCGCTGCTCTTTCTGCTCACTTGACGAAGGAGCACTGCTCTGAAATTTTGTGATTCCAAGTAAATCTGGTGGACTTTAACCAGATGTTGTGAAATTTTTGACTAATTTCTTCTTGAAATCAGACAATGTTTTGGCCTCAACTACATTTGGTGGTAGTGAATTCCACACATTCACCATCCTCTGGGTGGAGAAATTTCTCCTTACCTCAGATCTAAAAGGTTTACCTGTTATCCTCAATCTATGATATCTAGTTCTGGATTTCTCCACCATTGGAAACATCCTTTCTGAACCTATCATGTCTAACACTGTTAGAATATTTTGTCAGTTTCTATGAGATCCCCTCTCACTCCTCGAAACTCCAGAGAATATAATCGTAAACCGACTTAATCTCTCCTCATATGACAGACCTGCCATTCCAGGAATCAGTCTGTAAACCTATAGATACTGCATAAGCTTTGGGGACTCCAAATAATATGTGACCTCTTTATTTTGCTGACCAAAAATGTAATATCTCACACACCTACTTCTAATAAAATGCATTTGACAATACAATAAATGTATTTGATAAAGGCAATTGGGGTTTCAGGCATTACGTCGAGCGGGGGAGGAAAGTCCAATGGCTGCCAGCATTAGGAGGAGACCACGTCCCGTCCCCCTCCCGTCCCAGGCTGAAGGGAACATCTGATGGAGGCACCCCTTCCAGCATTCCCACTTCCCACCTGAGGCTGAACAATGTTCGAGTTTCGGTTTTACACCGCTGATCTATCAAGCGCCTCCAACCTAAAGCTTGAGCCTGGGCAAGAAAAGGTACTTAACTGGCCTCCAGTCCAAAGCCCTGCCTGCCCTGTATGAAATCACAGCCAGGTCAGAGTGGGTAGGATCCCAGACAGAATCTTGTTCTTGCAATTGTCCAGTACCCCCTCCCTCTGCCCCTGCCTCCGGTCCCAGCAGGGAAGGGCAAACGTGTTAAATCATAACCTATGTTTTTTATAATTTCAAAGTCTAAATCGTTAATATATATTGTGAACAACAGTGGTCCCAGAACTGAAACAAAAGCAGCTAACAGTGGAAATGCCCATGCATTCTGGGGAGAAAAACAAAGTAAATGTTTCATTCTATAACCTCTCACTAGAATTGAAAACATTTTTGTTTTTGCCTTTGCATTAGTAACCCGAGCACTCCTGGTAAGAATCCACTTCCTCCTTCAGGTCACACTGAATAACATACCACTCACAGTTAGCCAGCTATCCAATCTATTACTCACCCACTGACTCGGCCTACCCTGACCTATTAGCCTATTAGGTGGTAATAGATGCAAATTGGTTGCTAGGTTCCCTACATTGCTAAAAATTCTTCATTGCTGCGAAGCATTCTGGAATGTTCTGAGACCGTGAGCAGCGCTATTTAAATCTTAGTTGGTATGGTGTGTACAAGCAAACAACTCAGTAAAATATCTATCTTGGGATCCTTGCAGTCAACTGATCTGATGCCTTCTCCATTCAACTGCTGAATAAAATGGAGGTTTAACTGGATCCACACCAATGCTACGGATCCACAGGAAGACTTCCAGTCTGGAATGGAGGTCACTCAGGTCACAATGCTGACTAGAATGGATCTTCTGCAATCTGCCATTCAATCTGGCCTGGAGCTCCTTCAGGGTTTAGTCCAGACTGGACTTGGTGCCATCCAGTCTGGCAAGGAGCAGCTGCAGGCCTCAGTCCGGTTAAGGTTTGCATTGCTGAGCAGAACACTGTGGCTAAATGGAGTCAGAACATTGTGTCTTTGCTGGAAAGAAACATTTCAAAAGTTTGCAGAGTTCAATAAAATATATTTACATACTGCATTTTTCCTTCTTATCTCTTCTTCTTCTGCTGCACGTTTTATGGCTCCGAGTTAATTATACTCTTATTATGGTCCTTTTCAAAGATAAAAATTCTGAACTTGTGGATGCAGGGGAGAAGCCACTTCATTAATTACCGTTACCGCCTGGGTCTATCGGGAGACAAGTATGCTGCTCCGTTAGATCAGTCATTCATTCCTGCTGTCTGTCTGTGGTTTTTGGATACAAGGCACATACATAAACAGTTCAGCTCGATGAAGTAACATTTCGATTAGCTGAAAGATGAGGAGACAAAAAATTAGAAACACTGGCATTCTCTCCCAGGGCCACATTATTGTTCGACGCACATTTAAAACAAATTTCTTGCAATTACTGTAATTTCTCAGGCTACTGTCGGTTTGATTACAGAATTTAGCAGGGATGATGGATGCCAATTGGGAATTATCTTTCAGGGTATGAATATCATTCTTACAGCCATCTAAGGGTAGCTGCCCCACCTGGGGCATCCATACAAGTTTGGTGCCTCAATGGGATGTCTGACTGTGTTGACTCCTGACCATATGACTTCCCATCTGATTACATGACATCTGCAAAAGCTATGGCATCATCATAAGTTTATAAGATATAGGAGCAGAGTTAGGTCATTTGGCCCATTAAATCTGCTCCACCATTCCATCATGTCTGAAATACTCCTCATCCCCATTTTCCTGCCTCCTCCCCATTACCCTTCAATTCATTGCCAATTAAATATCTGTCTAACTCCTCCTTAAATTTACTTGCTGCTTCAGCATTCACCACATTTGGGGTAGCGAATTTCACAGATTCACATCCATTTGGGAGAAGTAGTTTCTTCTCAAGTCTGGTTTAAATTTTCTAACCCTTAGCCTAAAACAATGACCTCTTGTCTTAGAATGCCCCACAAGAGGAAGCATCCACTCTACATCAACTTTATCCATACCTTTTATCATGTTGTACATACATATTTACCTTATAAGAGCTGGAATCTCCCTCTAATGGACAAGCACCTTTGTGCGTGCTTTTATGCCAACATCTGTAGTATGAAGAGCTCCAAGAACAAAGACAATGCTATCTTGGCCAGGAAAAGAAGGTAAACTAAGCGTATGGTTGCAAAGCCAAGAGTGGGTAAGAATGAAAATTGAGAGCAGGTAAGAGAAGCTACCGAGCAGCAGCAATTCTCAAAGGAGAAACCAGAGGAACCAGAGATAAAAAAGGAACTAAAGGAACTAATAACTAATAGATACGCATAGTGATTGCATCAATAACCAATAACAATACTGGTAATATTCAGATATTCATCAACCTGAATACAACTGAATGCTTGTAACTGGTAATTATAGATGAGTGGATCAATATCCTACTGATAACCAGTCATAATCCTACCCTGTCTACAATAATGGGGACGAAGTAGAAATGATCAAGAGTTTCAAGTTTTTAGGTGTCCAGATCACCAACAACCTATTTTGATCGCTTGATATTGATGCAATAAATAAGAAAACCCAGCAATGCATTTTCTTTCTCAGGAGACTAAAAAAATTTGGCATGTCTACTACAACTCTCACAAACTTTTACATCATAGAAAGCTTGGTATGGCTCCTGCTCTGCTGAAGACTGCGAGAAAGTACAAAGGGTCATGAACAAAGTCCAGACCATCACGCAAACCAGCCTCCCATCCACTGACTCTGTCTACACTCCCTGCTGCTTTGGAAAAGCAGCCAACATAATCAAGGACCCCACACTCTGCACATTCTTTCTTCCACCTTCTTACGTTGGGAAAAAGATACAAAAGTCTGAGGTCACGTACCAACTGACTCAAGAACAACTTCTTCCCTGTTGTCATCAGACTTTTGAAAGGCAATGTTAAGGTGATCTCTCTACACCCTAGCTATGACTGTAACACTACATCCTGCACTCTCCCCTTTCCTTCTCTATGAACAGTATGCTTTCTCTGTACAGCAGACAAAAAACAATATTTTTTGCTGTATACTAATACATCAGACAATAATAAATCAAATCAAAGCAAATCAATTCAAACAACTCTCTGAAATTCACCCTGTATCCAATAGGTCTGATCTTGCATCCTCTCTCCTTGGACTCTGGATATATCCAAAGGTGACAACTCTGAAATGGAGCCTCAGTAGAGGCAAACTCCACTTGGGTTTCACCCATCAAAACCAGCTGGAACAAATAGGTCTGCACAAACCAGGGGTCACACCAAGGCTTGGTGGCGCAGTAGTTAGTACTGCTGCCTCACAATGTCAGAGACCCGGGTTCAATTCCGACCTTGGGTGATTACGTCTGTGTGGATGGGAAGGGACAGGCCTGTGTAAGATACTCTATCAGAGATTCGTTGCAAACTCAATGGGCCAAATGGCCTCTCTGCACTGTAAGGATTCTAAGAGAGATGGGTTGAATTTGGGCTCTCAGGTCAACACCAACATGCATAAACCACTCTCCAGGTTTGGGCTTCAATAAGAAGAATTTTTGCAGAATGATAGAATTGACACCACATGACTGGATGATATAGTTCCTATTTCAATCCTGGAGCTGATCTTTCTCTCTCTTCTCTAATCCGTATTGTTCAAAGATCCTTTAATACTCTTCCTTCTCAGAGACGTATCCCATAAATAATCTCTCTATCTCAACAGTGAAACAGATATAAACTAACAATCTGCTGTTCAAGAAACCTCCTGACCCTTTGCTTCTTCCCATGTCAATCCTTGGTCTCAGGATTTTTCTTCAGTCAACAGTGCAAATAATCTTTTGTGACTCAGGTACAGTAAAATCCCTGGGTGGGACTCTTCAACCCCACTTGTTCCAAAACCGGTGAATCCCACCCGAGTCAATGGACATTTGCATGGTTGGTCCCATCCTGCTACAATTCCGGTGGTAGGTAGGACAGGAGGATCCCTACCCACATGAGTAACTTACCTCCTGACTCACAGAAGTTTCTCCACCATCTATAATCACAAGTCGGGAATGTAATGGATGGATGGACTTGCCTGGATAGGTGCAGCTCCAATAACACTCAAGAAGCTTGACATCATCCAGGACAAAGCATCCTGCTTGATTGGCACCCCTTCCACAAACATTCATGCCTCCCATCATTCATTCATGGTAGCAGCAGTGTGTAACAACTATAAGATGCACTGCACAAACTAGCAAGGCTCCTTAGGCAGCACTTTTCAAGCCCACAACCATCACCATCTCAAAGGACAAGGGCAGCCGTCATGTGGAAATGCCACCACATGAAAGTTCCCATCCAAGCCACTCACCATCTTTACTTGGAAATGTTGTTTCTTCACAGTCGCGGGGTCAAATTCCTGGAACTCCCTCTGTAACAGCACTATGGTGTACTTATGCCACATGGACTGCAATGGGTCACAAAGGCATTTAGAATGGGCAATATATGCTGGTCCAGCTGTAATGCTCACATTCCATGAATAAATAACAAACCCTCCTGACTTGTGTCTTGTAGATGGTGGGCAGGCTTTGGGAGTCAGGAGGTTAGCTATTCTCTGCAGGATCCCTGCCCTCTGACCTGATCTTGTAGCCACAGTCGAAATAATGTCTTGTCCCTTTCAGCTTTTGGTCAAAACCAGGATTTGTTGCTCATCCATAATTGTCCTTAAACTGAGTGGTTTCTATCCATTTCAGAGAGCAGTTAAGAGTCAGCCACATTGCTAAAGGTCTGGAGTCAGTTGGAGGCCCAAACAGGTAAAATCAGAAGGGGAGGTGATAGCCTAGTAGTATTCTCACTAGACTATTAATCCAGAAATTTAGCTAATGCTCTGGGACCTGAATTCAAATCCCATCATGGCAGATAGTGGAATTTGAATTCAATAAAATGCATCTGGAGTTAAGAATTTATTGATGACCATGAAACTATTGTCAATTCTCAGAAAAGCCCATTTGGTTCACTAATATCCTTTAGGGAAGGAAATCTGCCGTCCTTACCTGGTCTGGCCTACATGTGACTCCAGAGGGCATTCACAGTAGTGCCCTCTGAACAAGTGCAACTAGGGGATGGGCAATACATGATGGCTAACCAGTGACACCCATGTCCCACGACTGAACAAAAAAAACAGTTCTTGAGAAAATCAGTGATAGTTTCATGATCACCATTACTGAGACTCAATTTATATTCCAGATTTCATAACTACGTTTGCATTCCACCAGCTACCATGGTGGGATTTGAAAGTATATGCCCAGAGCATCAGCTTGAGCCTCTGGATTACTAACCCAGTGAGATGACGACTATACTATCAACTCCTTCCAATTAGATTACTTGGATAAGAGGGGAGAATATATGTAGAATTATTACACAATAAATCCATTGAATCATAGAATCCCTACAGTGCAGAAGGAGGCCATTCAGCCCAGCAAGGCTGTACCGATTCTCCAAAAGAGCATTTTACCCACCCACCCCTCCCCCCTCCTCCATCCCTATGCATGGTTAATCCCCCTAACCTACACATTTTTGGACACTAAGAGGCAATTATCAAGGCCAATCCACTGAAGCCAGTGGTTCCCAAACTTTTATCACTGGGCCGCACTTCCGGAATAAAAATTTGCTCACTCCACACCAAATTTTTTATTGATAAGAAATACATTCAAAAACAAAATTATTTTAATCATAATATTAAATATGAATCTTACAAATAAATGCAGTAACACACTATACTATACTACACTGCACTTAATACAAAGAGAGATGGCATGAAATCTGGAAACTTTGAGGTTTTTATACATGATTGTTTAAATGTTTCTTTGCTTGTCCTTGAATCTCCCCACCACACTTGCCATCCCCTTTTGCCCGACCAGTGTAGCGCACCGCACCCTTTGGGAACTACTGACCTAAACTGTACAGCTTTGGGCTGTGGGAGGAAATTGGAGCACCCGAGGAAATTCACACAGACACGGGGAGTATGTGCAAACTCCATACAGACAGTGACACTGGGCCAGAATTGAATCCTGGTCCCTGGAGCTGTGAGGCAGTAGTGTTCAGACTAGAAGGGGATCAGGCATTCCGATCAATTCCGTAAATAGCCTAAATAATTTACGAGCGTTGAGTGGTGTTGCCAGATGTTACGTCACAATTTATTATCCAATCGTCGTAAGAGTCCTATTACTTTGAACTAGGTTTTTGTATAGCGTGGGTGAAGCAGGAAGCAGTTCCAGTGAATGTTCTGCAGAATGAACTCTGTATAACTGGATAGCCTTTGAAACCAATGTAACAGGTTCCGTGTGTAATGGTAGACCAAATCAGTGCCAATACCACTCCACACACCGTACAATGGATCTTTCCAAATGCTCTGGTTCTACAATATTGCACACTGTAGGCATAAAAGGGGAATACTTTGAGGTCATGTAATACATTCCTTGCATTTAGTACATTTCATTCCTTTGAAAAAAAAACCCTTTAAAAATACTGTTATACTATTATTCATTCAGGCACGTTTTCCTTTGAATGCTTTAAGCTAATGTGACAGTTGGTCTCATTAAATGAGAAGTGCCAGTCAGATGTGAAATTGACCTCTGAATGTTGCTCCTTATTCTGTAAATACTTCCATAATTCTGCTGGCAGGGCCTAGCGCTGTGGGCCAGACAGCTTGCTCTGCGCCTGACTGATTTACTTGTCTAGGTATCAAGGTACAGCTCCTGTTTGTAACTGCATCAGTCAGCTGGTATTTCCTGTGCAGAAAATCTGATGGTCTGAGTGAGGTCCTTCCTTTGACCTCGACGCGACACCGGGCCATGAATAAGTGGGTTTGTTAACTGCCCTCCGTGCTGCGTTGTCTCTGAGGAAGTCTTCTGTTAAGCAGCAAACCCCGGTTTTCCATTTCAGTGCCACAAACGCCAGCTGCTTGTTATTTCACTTGGCTGAGTCGGGAGAGCTAATGGGATGTTTTATTTCCACTACAAGCTTCCTGCTTTGCTCACGGACTGAGGCCACTTTCTTTCTTTCTTCCCTCTCTCAATCAATCCCACAAAACCCACCGCTTAATGCTTAAGGACTCGTTCCCTGTGAGGGCTGTGAAAGGAGTGAGTGCCGAGGAGAGGTTGGGCATGCGGAGCAGATAAAAGTTGGAACCAGCATGCGTTTTTACGTTAGTTACTTCATTCAAAAGGCGCAGTGTGCGTTATTTTCCTTCTTGCTGATTTTATCCCATCCTCAGAGGGAAGATTTGACACGTGCTGGGAGTTTTTGTACTTGGGTGCCTGGTACCTTCCTGTATTTCAGCCAATTATTATTATTATTTCAATCTGAGTCTAGGCATCGAGTATCTACAGGTTATTTAACTGCAGGATTGGGAGATATCCCCAAAGATTTCCAATCATCCAGAAATTCCTGCAATCATAGAATCCCTATAGTGCAGAAGGGGGCCAGTCAGTCCATTAAGTCTCACCAAGAACAATCCCACCCAGGCCCTATTCCCTTAACCCCGCGTATTTAATCCCCCTGACAATATTTGTTGTTCAAGAAGGGGAAGAGAGACCTTCCAGGGAATTATAGGCCAGTGAGTCTTACTTCTGTTGTGGGCAAAATATTGGAGAGAATTATTAGGGATAGGATTTATAGTTATTTATAGAGAAATGAATTGATTGGGGATAGTCAGCATGGTTTTGTGAAGGGTAGGTCATGCCTTACTAACCTCATTGAGTTTTTTGAAAAAGTGACCAAAGAGGTGGATGGGGGTAAGGCGGTTGATGTGGTATATATGGACTTTAGTAAGGCGTTTGATAAGGTGGCCCATGGAAGACTTCTGCAGAAAATGCAGATGTATGGGATAGAGGGTGATTTAGCTAATTGGGTTAGGAATTGGCTAGCAGATAGAAGACAGAGGGTGGTGGTTGATGGGAGATATTCATCGTGGAGTTCGGTGACAAGTGGTGTACCTCAGGGGTCTGTTTTGGGGCCCCTGCTGTTTGTAATTTTTATAAATGATCTGGATGAGGGTATTGAAGGATGGATTAGTAAATTTGCAGATGACACTAAAGTCGGTGGAGTGGTAGATAGTGAAGAGGGGTGTTATAGTTTGCAGAGGGACTTGGACAAGTTGCAGAGCTGGGCCGAGAGGTGGCAAATGGAGTTTAATGTGGAAAAGTGTGAGGTAATGCACTATGGCAGGAATAATAAATGTGTAGAGTATAGGGCTAATGGTAGGATTCTTAATAGTGTTGATGAACAGAGGGATCTTGGTGTATATGTGCATAGATCCATGAAAGTAGGCAGTCAAGTCGATAAGGTTGTTAAGAAGGCATATGGAGTCTTAGCTTTTATTGGTAGGGGGATTGAATTTCGGAGCCGCAACGTCATGTTGCAACTGTACAAAACTCTAGTGCGGCCACACTTGGAGTATTGTGTGCAGTTCTGGTCCTCGCATTATAAGAAAGATGTGGAGGCATTGGAGAGGGTACAGAGGAGGTTTCCCAGGATGTTGCCTGGTATGGAGGGCAGGTCTTATGAGGAGAGGCTGAGGGATTTGAGGTTGTTTTCGTTAGAAAGGAGGAGGCTAAGAGGGGACCTGATCGAAACATATAAGATGATTAGAGGTTAAGATAGGGTGGACAGTGATAGCCTTTTTCCTAGGATGGAAAAAGCTAGCACGAGGGGACACAGCTTTAAATTAAGGGGTGATAGTTATAGGACGGATATCAGAGGTAGGTTCTTTACCCAAAGGGTGTTCGGGAGTGGAATGCCCTGCCTGCAGCAGTTGTAGATGCGCCAAGTTTGGTGGCGTTTAAGAGGTTAGTTGATAAGTATATGGAAGAGAAGGGAATGGTTTAGTTTGGAGGGGCATTGCTTTTTATATTGGTCGGTGCAACATCGAAGGCCGAAGGGCCTGTTCTGTGCTGTAATGTTCTATGTTCTATGTTCTAATAAGGGGCAATTTAGAACATAGAACGTAGAACACTACAGCACAAACAGGTCCTTCGGCCCACAAGTTGTGCCGATCATATCAGTACCTACCAGGCCATAGAACTATTTGTAACTCCCAATCCCATTAAATCCCATGTAATCATCCAGAAGTCTCTTAAAAGACGCCAGCGAGTTCGCTTCCACCACCACTGATGGCAGCCGATTTCATTCACTCACTACCCTCTGAGTGAAAAACGTACCTCTAACATCTCCTCTACACTTGTTGCCCAGCACCTTAAGCACCTTTATTGAAGTAGATAAGGAGGATGTGCTAGATATTCTTGAGGGTTTGAAGTTAGATAAGTCCCCTGGGCCGGACGGGATTTACCCTAGGATTCTCTGGGAGGCGAGAGAGGAGATTGCAGAGCCTCTGGCTCTGATCTTCAGGTCGTCGTTGGTTACGGGTATAGTGCCGGAAGACTGGAGGATAGCGAATGTGGTCCCATTGTTCAAGAAGGGGAAGAGAGACTTTCCGGGAATTATAGGCCGGTGAGTCTTACTTCTGTTGTGGACAAAGTATTGGAGAGAATTATTAGGGATAGGATTTATAGTTATTTAGAGAGAAATGAATTGATTGGGGATAGTCAGCATGGTTTTGTGAAGGGTAGGTCATGCCTTACTAACTTTATTGAGTTTTTTGAAAAAGTGACCAAAGAGGTGAATGGGGGTAAGGCGGTTGATGTGGTATGTATGGACTTTAGTAAGGCATTCGATAAGGTGGCCCATGGAAGGCTTCTGCAGAAAATGCAGATGTATGGGATTGAGGGTGATTTAGCTAATTGGATTAGGAATTGGCTAGCAGATAGAAGACAGAGGGTGTGGTTGATGGGAGATATTCATCGTGGAGTTCGGTTACTAGTGGTGTACCTCAGGGGTCTGTTTTGGGGCCCCTGCTGTTTGTAATTTTTATAAATGATCTGGATGAGGGTATTGAAGGATGGATTAGTAAATTTGCGGATGACACCAAAGTCGGAGGAGTGGTAGATAGTGAAGAGGGGTGTTATAGTTTGCAGAGAGACTTGGACAAGTTGCAGAGCTGGGCCGAGAGGTGGCAAATGGAGCTTAATGTGGAAAAGTGTGAGGTAATTCACTTTGGCAGGAATAACAAATGTACAGAGTATAGGGCTAATGGTAGGACTCTTAATAGTGTTGATGAACAGAGGGATCTTGGTGTATGTGTGCATAGATCCCTGAAAGTTGGCAATCAAGTCGATAAGGTTGTTAAGAAGGCATACGGAGTCTTAGCTTTATTGGTAGGGGGATTGAATTTCGGAGCCGCAACGTCATGTTGCAACTGTACAAAACTCTAGTGCGGCCGCACTTGGAGTATTGTGTGCAGTTCTGGTCCCCACATTATAAGAAAGATGTGGAGGCATTGGAGAGGGTACAGAGGAGGTTTACCAGGATGTTGCCTGGTATGGAAGGCAGGTCTTATGAAGAGAGGCTGAGGGATTTGAGGTTGTTTTCGTTAGAAAGAAGGCGGCTAAGAGGAGACCTTATTGAAACTTATAAGATGATTAGAGGTTTAGATAGGGTGGACAGTGATAGCCTTTTTCCTAGGATGGAGAAAGCTAGCACGAGGGGACAAAGCTTTAAATTAAGGGGTGGTGGTTTTAGGACAGATGTCAGAGGTAGGTTCTTTACCCAGAGGGTGGTAAGGGTATGGAATGCCTTGCCTGCGTCAGTTGTAGATGCGCCAAGTTTGGTGGCGTTTAAGAGGTTAGTTGATAAGTTTATGGATGAAAGGAGAATGGTTTAGGTTAGAGGGTCACTGCTTTTTCCTAATTGGTCGGCGCAACATCGAAGGCCGAAGGGCCTGTTCTGCGCTGTAATGTTCTATGTTCTATGTTCTAAACCTGTATCCTCTTGTAGCGACCATTTCAGCTCTGGGAAATAGCCTTCGAGAATCCACCCTATCTATTCCTCTCAACATCTTATAAACCTCTATCAGGTCGCATGTCAACCATCTCTCCAGGGAGAAGAGACATAGCTCCCTCAACCTATCTTCATATTTAGCATGGCCAATCCATCTAACTAGCACATCTTTGGAATGTGGGAGGAAACCAGAGCACCTGGAGGGAACCTATGAAGACACGGGGAGAATGTGCAAATCCCGCACAGGCAATAACCCAAGGCCGCATTTGAACCCAGGTCCCTGCACTAATTACTGTGATGCCCATGCAGCTGTGGGAAAAATCGAGAGAACTGAATTCAGTGGGAAAATACAGCTGGCTGGATCCTCCTTTTCCAGGTTAAAGCAGGAACAACAAAAACAGGAAGAGGAATAGGCCAATCAGGCCTTCAGGCCTTTTCTGCTATTTAACTAGCTCCCTTTACCTGCCCTGGATCCCAAACCCTTTCATGTTCAATTGCTTCAGCATTCAGAGCTTTTAAGGGCAGGGAATTCCAGATTTCCAGATGTCTGGCAGGAACTTCCCCACCAGCTGGAATGATCCCACGGTAACCACGGCCCACACTATCAGAGCAAAGCTCATTTACTCTACAGGGTGATTCCCTTTCAGAATAGGAGCTGCCAACAGCAACCTTCCCACGGAAAGCAGCACAATCCTGTGCTTCTGGAGCAGCATCCTATCAGCACCCAAAGGTGCAGAAATATCGTGTCAGCCCCCAGAGGTGCAGGAACATTATGTCAGCACCCAAAGTTGCAGCAACGTCCAGTCAGTAGCCAAAGGTGCAAGAACATTATGTCAGCACTCAAAGATACAGGAATATCATGTCAGTGCCCAAACGTGCAGAATGGAGAAAGCTAGCACGAGGGGACATAGCTTTAAATTAAGGGGTGGTAGTTATAGGACAGATGTTAGAGGTGGGTTCTTAGCTCAGAGGGTAGTAAGGGCGTGGAATGCCCTGTCTGCAGCAGTTGTGGACTCGTCAAGTTTAAGGGCGTTCAAATGGTCAGTGGATAGGCATATGGATAGCATTGGAATAATTTAGGATAGAGGGTCATAAAATTGGTTACATTGGTCGGCGCAACATCGAGGGCTGAAGGGCCTGTACTGCGCTGTAATGTTCTATGTTCTATATTCTATGTTCACCCAGGCAGTGCTCAAAGGTGCAGGAACATCATGTCAGCACCCAAAGCACAACAACACCTTGTCAGCACCCAAAGGTACAGGCACACTCAGTTAGCACCCAAAGGTACAGACAACTCAGTCAGCATCCAAAGATACAGAAACAACTAGTAGCATGCAAAGGTTCAGGGACACACAGTCAGCACCCAAAGATGCAGTGACATGATGTCAACACCCAAAGATGCAGGAACGTTGTGTCAGCATCCAAAGATTTGGCAACACCCAATCAGCATCCAAAGGTATGAAAAAACCCTATCAGCAGCCAAAAGTGCAGGAACTCTCTTTCAGCACTCAAAGATACAGAGACACTCTGCCAAAGATGCAGGAATATCATATCAGCACCCAAAAGTGTGGGGACACCCAGTCAGCACCCAAAGGTGCAGGAACATCCAGTCAGCACTCAAAGGTGCAGGAACACTCTATCAGCAGCCAAAGCTGCAGGAACATTGTGTCAGCACCCGAAGGTGCAGGGACACGAAGCCAGGACCAAAAGGTGTAGGAATACCTAGTCAGCATCCAAAGGTGTAGAGGCACCCAGTCACGACTCAAAGATGCAGCAACATCCTGTCAGCACACAAAGGTGCAGAGACATCTAGTCGGCACCGAAATGTGCAGGAAGATTGTGCCAGCACCCAAACATACAGGGACACCCATCCAGCACCCAAAGGTGCAGTGACACACAGCCAGCACTCAAAGGTGCAAAACATTGTGTCAGCACCCAAATGTGCAGGAACACCAGGTAAGCACCAAAGGTACAGGGAAACCTTGTCAGCACCCGTAAATGCAGGAACATCCATCAGCACCCAAAGATGCAGTGACACCCAGTCAGCACTCAAAGGTGCAAGATCATTGTGTCAGCACCCAAATGTGCAGGAACACCAGATAAGCACCAAAGGTACAGGGAAACCTTGTCAGCACCCAAAGGTGCAGGAACATCCATCAGCATCCAAAGATGCAGTGACACCCAGTCAGCACCCAAAGATGCAGGAACTGCCAAAGGTGCAGGAGCACCATGTTAGCATCATTAGTGCATGAACGCCTCTTTGCCAGGAGATTGTGTGAGTTTGGCTGGTATGGAAAGTGTAAATGTTGTGCAACAGAAAGCATTGCAACTAATATTAAGCAGATCCTCCTCTGCAGCACTATCCTCAGTCGCTATTTAAACATAGGCATCTTTCGAGAGGAGTCACCAGATTACAATCGAGAGCTGGTTTGGATCGTATTTCTCCTTATAACTCAGGGTTACTGAAATATATGGTGTGTAGGTCCCATCACCTCCTGAACTGAGACCAGTGAACTCAGCAGCCAATGCTCAAACTTTCACCTACAGCTCCGTACAGCTGAGCTCCAACCTGAGCAATATACTAACCATTGGAGTCAGTAATATCGTAAATTAAGCCTCAGCTAACTCAAGTTCCTCATACTCTTTTGCTCATGTTCCTTTTATAAACAAAATTAATCTGCATTTGTGGCTCTTGAGAATTCCAACAAATTGATTTTAAAGGGATTTGTTTTTTTGATTCAGGAATAAGTGCCGAACAAATCTTTTCAGTGTGGGAAGCAGATTGGTGAAGTGATCGGAGTTGCATTTATCATGGGGAGATTGCACAGGAGCAACTTGACGTGGCTTTTGGATATAATTTATTACCCTGCATTGTGGATCTACAGGCAATTGAAATAAAAAGCTTGCCAACTCCTGTATTTACATGATCATTGCACCCCTTTAAATTTAACAATGTTGGCATTCTGAACCGACACATCTCTCATTTTGAGCACCAGAATCTCAAAGGAAAAGAGTAATATTGTTGCTCAACACCTCACTAGGACAGGGCTGAGTTGGATGCATTCAGGCAGAGGATGGAAGTTAGCGGAATTTTCTTTTCCCTTGGGTCATGATGGTCATCAGGCGCACTATTCGATAATCAATGTTTTTTGAACATAGACTCTTGTTGCACTTTAACTTTACCTTAAAGAATAACCATTTATCCAGGGCATATAAGGACTTGCCAAGTACTGAGGACATGAAGGAAAATGATTCTAACATACCACTAACACCAACGCTTCACTCGAGGCAAGAAGGAAAACCTCGACATTGACAGTGAGATAGAAAGCAGGGCAATCTGCCAAGAGTGCTGTGTAGGTCCATTAGCTCCTGCTTGTTCAGCATTAACATCTGTCTTCACTAAGTTGTGACTGGACCCCCTAGTATATTACTCAGCGCAAGCCAACTCAAGGGAAATGACTGAGGTTAGCACTCAAGTGAGAGGGGATGGATATAATGGTTCCTTCATAAGGATCAGGGCATAACCTTTTCTCCAGGCTTCTTTTGCCGGAATGAATAGATTTGCATGTACCAAGGAAGGAAGTTCGCCATGATCCTAATCTACACTGCCTCCGTTTTCCCAGCCCCTTCAGAGAGGGCCCACCACAGTCTGCTATCCCAGGCCCGGATCCAGCAGCTCCACTTGAAACAACCGTTCCAGCTATACAGATAGGAGGCTTTGAACTCAGAAATCCAACAGGGAATTCAGCAGAAATCTCTTTACTCAGAGAGTGGTGAGAGTGTGACCTTTAAAAATGGCTTCCTGCACGTTGGACATTTTTGGTCCGGCCAAGAATTCTTCAGGATTATAGGCCAGTGCGAACAAACCTGAAAGAACTGAGGAGGCGGACTGGACGGGGAGGTGAGCAGGGCAGAGAGGCAGGCTGGGTGTAGAGGTGGACTGGATGGGTAGGCGGGCTGGGTGGGGAGGGGAGCCGAGTGGGGAGGTGGGCTGGCTGTGGAGGTGAGCTGGGTGGGGATGCAGGC
This sequence comes from Sphyrna mokarran, assembly GCA_024679065.1. NCBI lineage: Eukaryota > Metazoa > Chordata > Chondrichthyes > Carcharhiniformes > Carcharhinidae > Sphyrna > Sphyrna mokarran. Next base: position 34,855,903 of record JAGIQG010000002.1, on the reverse strand, counting down.
TGGTATGGAAGTGAATTGGGTGTGGAGACAGATTGGGTGGGGAGGCAGGCTGGGTGCGGAGCGAGCTGGGCATAGAGGTGGCCTGGGTGGGCTGGTGGTGGAGGTGGAGTAGGTGTGGACGTGGGCTAGGCAAGGAGGTGAGCTGGGTGTGAAGGCGAGCTGAGTGGAGAAGTGAGCTGGATGGGAAGGCAATCTGAGTGGAGGATGGACTGGATAGAAGGTGGGCTGGGCGGGTAGCAGGCTGTGTGTGGAGGTGAGCTGGGTGAGAGATGGGTGGGCAGGGTGGTGGGCTGGGTATGGAGGTGGGCAGGGTGGTGGGCTGGGTATGGAGGTGGGCAGGGTGGGCTAGGTGTGAGGTAAGCTGGGTGTGGAGGTGGGCTAGGTATGGTGGTGGGCTGGGTGTGGAGGTGGGCTGACTCTAGAAGTGGGCTGGATGGGAGGCTGGATGGAAAGTGGGCTGAATGTGGAGGTGGCAAGGTGTGGAGGTGAGCAGGATGTGAAGCGAGGTAGGTATGGAGATGGGCTGGATGTGGATGCGGGCTGGGTGAGGAGATGGGCTGGGCAGGGAGGTGGGTTGGGCAAGGAGATGGGCTGGGCAAGGAGGTGGACTAGCAGGAAGATCTACCTTGGAGATCTGGCACTGTATCCAAAATTTAAAAATAAAGAATAAAACGTGAAACATTCCTCCAGCTCATACTTCACCCCCCCCTCCACACACTCCCAACATCTCATCATTGCAAATCCATGTCCTGTGCTCACCCCATAGTCCCCATACCCTCCATGACAACCTCTGTCCTTATGCCCCCATGGTGCTTCATATCCTCTAGTCAAAGCTGTGCCTCTCTGCCCACTCATATGAGCGCTCATACTCTCCATGTCAATGTATGCCCGCTCTACCTATTCCATGACTCTTCATAGCTCCTTTTCTAACTTAGTACCACTCATGCTAATTAATGCCTTACCTGCTTTGCCCTTACATCTGCCATGTATCTCACCAAGTGTACACAATGCAAAGACGCCACACAAACATGCTATATTTAGTTATGTAAAGTTAAATAAACTTCCAAATGTCTATTGCAAACTTCACTATATTGAAAAAAACACATATTTGTAAAAAGAACTTTTGCATTCCTTCAACTAAATAATAAGGGCAGCACGTTAGCACAGTGTTTAGCACTGCTGCCTCATAGTGCCAGAGACCCATGTTCAATTCCTGGCTTGGGTCACTGAATATGTGGAGTTTGCACATTCTCCCCATGTCTGCATGGGCTTCCTCTCACAGTCCGAAAGACGTACTGGTTAGGTGCATTGGCATGCTAAATTCTTCCTCAATGTACCCAAACATTAGCCGGAGTGTGGCGACCAGGCGACTTTCACAGTAACTTCATTGCAGAATTAATATATGCCTACTTTTCACTAATAAATAAAACATCTTTCAAAACAAAACCTTACAATAACAAACATTTCACAACAGTAAGCATTGGAATCTATAGTCCCACTTCAAAGATTCTATAAACACTTATTGCTGTCAATCAAACTATGGACTAGCAGGCACCCTACTGTGATAATGGATGGTTGTAAAATCTGATTTACAGTATGAATCCAGTGATGGAAACCCTCAGGCCAATACACAGAGTGAAATAACAAGAATTTTTTAAAACTATGCCAGACATTTATTTCAAAAACATAAAGGACAGGACTTTAAATTCCTTGACAACTTAACAACTTCTTTTGCTAGATGATTATGATAGGTCACTTTGACAGCTCCTCTTGAGACTTTTGACAGGTCCCTTTGATAGATCTTATGCTTTTTACAAGTTTGACAGTTGATTTTGACAGTTCTAATGAGTTTGATAGTGATGCTCTTATGCAATTTCTTTTGCACTTTTATGACTAATGACTAACAGTTCAAAGGGGCACCTTACTCTTCAAAGAGCTACCCTGACTATCCAAGTTCATCCTCAAAGTTCAGATCTGCTCCTACCAGGCCTAATCTGCACATTTTTCACAGTCCAAGAACACCAAAATTATTTATCAGTGGAGGTAGCTAATGATATAAATGGCCAACTGCCTGCCTGAAAGCCCCGCTCCATTCCTGATCTTGAGGAACTGGGAATTGCTGTGTTCTGTGGCTTTTAATCTTTGGTCACTTCTGTCATTTTCTCCATAATGGAGATCCTCTCTGGTATGGTGAGAATCTGGCTCGAGGTTAAATAAAGAAGGACAGCATCAGATTTGTGTGTAACATAAACACCAGCATCAATCTTTAGAGTCAAATAGGCTGTTCCTATGCTGTGCATACTGTGTAATTCTATACAGTTTAAACAATTTGAAGAAGACAATCCTCATGATCAAGTAAGAGAATCAAGGGTTACAGGGAAAGGGCAGGAAAATTGATGCAAGAATTGCCATTGGATCAGCATAATCCTATTGAATGGTAAACTAGGCTCGAGGGGCCGAACGGCCTGCTTCTGTTTCTATTTCTAATAGTCTTATTTTAATCCATTCAATTCTTGATAGGGAATAGGCATTTTCTAAATGCACCAATCACTTGGTGGATAATATATTGATAATAAGCATAAGTTATATGTCATCTGTTGTTGTGTTTGCCAAGCTTGGCAATTGGCTTGCAGACGTTTCGTCACCAAACGAGGAAACATCGTCAGTGCTTAGCTGTGGGTGTGTTCCTGCATTGTACCTACGTTTATATAGCAAATTGAACAGTAGTAAATCTACTTGCTTTTGATTGGTTAATTGCAATGACCCTAGTCCTATTTGATTAATTAATTGTTGAACTTGCTGTGTTGTGATTCCATCATTTCAGTGACCATGCTCCACTTTGATTGGTTGTTTGATCTCTCTGTGATTCTTTTTTAAGTTCATTCGAGGTCCTTTCTTGAAATTTGATTGGTTGCTTTTTGGGATTCGCTGGAATTGTTGCATCTGCATCCGATCTTGTCCCTTGATCGCCTTGCGGGTCGGTTTGAATCTTAGTGCTGAGTGCTCCGATTATTCAGTTCTTTCCTGCGCAGCGGTTGATACACTGGATCGGCGAACACAACAACAGATGATCAATCTACCCGAGCTACCAATTTTCACTAATATTGCTAATAAGTTGTATGTTTATGAGAGAGTGAATAATCCTTTTCTCATGTAGTTACTGTATCAGAGGGTATCTACAATTTAGTTATCCATAAACCCATAAAACAGTAGACATTATCCATGACATGACAGATTTTTTATGACGCACAGATGCCAGCGTTGGACAGGGGTAAGTACAGTAAGTAGTCTCATAAGACCAGGTTAAAGCCCAACAGGTTTATTTGGTAACACAAGCTTTCAGAGTGCTGCCTCTTCACCAGGTGACTCACAATAGTTGTACCACTGGGAAGTGGCTGAAACCCATTGCGCCAAACCAAATTCAGCCGCAACAGGTTAACACATTACTCTGAAAGCCACTCTGTGAAATTCTGCAATGTCAGCGTCATTGCAAAAACTGCTGGGGATCACCTCTCTTGACCTTCCTCTTGCCAATGTTCTCCCTTCCGTTCTTGAACGTGGTAGCCTGTGCTGCAGTCCAGCATGAATGGCCGTAACATTCTGGACTTGATGTCCAGCGGCATTCCTCAAACTATAAACTTCTGGCAACAGACTAGCGACCGGTTCTAGGAATTACTAGCTATGGAAACAAATAATGTTTGCTTTAGTGCACCACTAGATGCAGGAACAAAATTGGAATGGAATGGCACCAAGCCGTTGGAGAAGATTTCATTCAGGTGGCTAACAGTTTGGTCAAAGTTGTAGGTTTCAAGGCATTTCTTAAAGACGAAAGCAAGATAGAAAGGCAGGTAGGGTTAAAATTTCATAGCTTAGGGCCCGGGCAACAGGAGGCATGGCCATCAATCATGGAGCCATTAAACTTGGGGATGCATAAGGGATCAGAATTAGAGAGGGAGGGTTGTGAGGCTGGAAGTGATCAAAGTGATAGGGAGGGAAAAGGCCGTGGAGCGATTTGAAAGTAAGGGTGACCAGCAAATGGTTATTCTATTAGCACATAAAATGTACAGCACCGAAACAAGCCATTTGGTTTCATGCTAGTGTTCATGCTGAATTTGCTGCTACCCCTCTTTATCGAACTGTTTGAGGCTACTTGTAGGAACTCTATTAGCTGATTGAGCCAGCACTGTTGTTAATCAAACCTTCTCGCAGCAAGGCTTGTTGTTATGCCTGGTGCCATCTTTTTCCACTGGACCATTTGGGATACTTTATTTTGTCTTTTTAACCTGATCAAGGGTTATATGTGCCACTATCACTTATTGCCCAGTTATTCCCTGGGAATAAGTTAGTGGCCTTCACCTGTAACCACTGAGATTGTTGTGATGATGCGCTTCCTATGGTGGTGTTAGGGAAAAATTCCAGAACTTTGTCCTAGCAAGAACATTTCTACTTTATTGTATATCAATAGTTTAAAATCATATTGTAGTTCCATATATTACATACCACTTGCTTTCTAAGCAAACTACAATGACCTGATAGTTAACCAATATTATGGTCCAGTTTTTTTATATCTGTGAGAGTATGTAACCTTACTTCAGTGTCTCCTTGGCAGCAATCGAGATTAAGAACATGTTGTGGAGTGTCAGCAAAATGGATTAGGAAAACTTTGTCGTTTCAATTAGTTTCATCTGACATTTTAAATCTGCACTGTTGTCTCTTTGTGGTTTTGCAACACATGCAGTGCATTCCTTAATACCTCTGTGTATAATTGGACATTGTGGTTTTATTCTCCCAACTGTGAGACCTGGAAGATCCAACTTTTAGTTCTTGATCTAATTTGCACTGATTGATCCCAGCTGGAATGGACAAGGCAGTCATGGGGAGGCAATGGCCTTGTGGCATTTTCACTAGACTATTAATCCAGAAACTCATTTAACATTATGGGGACCCAGGTTCGAATCATGCCACGGTAGTTAGTGAAATGTGAATTCAATAAAAAATATCAGGAACTAAGAATCTACTGATGACCACAAAACCATTGTCAATTATCAGAAAAACCCATCTCGTTCATTAAAGTCCTTTTAGAGAAGGAAATCTATTATCCTAACCTGGTCTGGCCTACATGTGATTCCAGAGTCACAGCAATGTGGTTGACTCCCAACTGCTCTCCAAAGGCAGCCAGGGATGGGCAATAAATGCCGTTCAGCCAGTGATGCCCATGTCTGATGAGTGAATAAAAGAAACATTGGCTTCAATATATTCTTGCAAGAAATTGCTTTATATTCTGCCCTTGCCATTGCTGGATTTGATTATTAGTTTCACATGTATTAGTATACAGTGAAAAGAATTGTTTCTTGTGGGCTATACAGAAAAAGCATACCGTTCATAGAAAAGAAAAGAAGAGAGTGAGGAATGTAATGCTATAGTCATAATTAAGGTATAGAGAAAGATCAATGTAATACGAGATAGGTCCATTCAAAAAATACAGTTGTGTGGGCTGCAGGTGAGGACTGGTTGAACTTGCTTTTGAACTTTGGAATACACAATGTAGATAATGGATTGGATTTTCAGCTTGGAAGTAGAAATCGAAAGTCAGCAGACATCCTGACTTTGTGAATTCATATCCTGACCAGCAGTGCCTGCCAGTATCCTCTTCTTAGCAATGAGTCATGGATGGGGTGGAATTGGGCCCATCACTTGTCACATCAAGACTGAGGCCTAGACTCTCGTAGACCAATCCCAAGCCTGCCAGATTGTAAGGTCTGCGCCCGTTCACTGAAACATTGGCTTATTTCTGGGAATGTGTGTCAAGTCCCCTAATTCTTACGCCCTACTCTGTCACCACTCATTGCCCCACCATAATCCACAAACCCATTCACCCACTGTCTACTCTAAACATGACTCACTGAAATCATTAGCAAGTTTGGCACACAAAAATTTATCATGGGATTCTATTGAATAAAAGTTAATAAAACTTCCTGAGCTGCACACATTAAAGCCTTCAAAGACAGCCAGGAACTCAATTGTCTATAAAAACTTTGAAGCAGCCAAACAGATTGCTTAGTAGAACGGCAAATACACTGAAACCTCAAGCATCTGTTAAAGTTTTGAAACAGCTGAGCTGTTGGCTAACAGAACTTTAAGGAAAATATGAAAGCAAAGAGGACAATTCACGCAATCAAATTTGAATTGCACAGTGCACTATAGAATAGCACTTTTTCTGATGGACAATGAAGTCAAATGCACCTGAAGACTTCTCCATGTTCACAACGTGGTTCAATTACCTTTTCAAAACAAATGCTATCATCAGTTACTGAAACAGATGATGCATTATTTCATAATGAGTTATGAAGTTGGTATCATCTTTTGAACTTATCTTTCAAATCATTCTTGACCCCAAGCCATGGTTTCCCCGAGGCTATAAGCTGGTGTGAGCCAAGTCACCATCCAAAATAATCCGATTCCTTGAAAATTGTGAAAGATCTGAAATGTCCACTTGATTTCGGAATCAAGTTTGCAATGTTAATTGCTGGGTATGGCCTTGCGATCCACCTCCTTTCCAGCGTAGGTATAAATTGCCCACACCAGGACTTTTCAGCCCAAAAGATGCAAAGCTTCTAGATGGGAAAATCTGATGCCATATTTTTGGGAATCAAGACCTTGTAGAAGATTACTTTCTGCAATAATTGAACATTTGCTCAAAGCTTATTCACCTCTGAACAGCCAAACCTGGCATGAGAGCAACACACATAATTAGAAAGGCATCAAGAATTTTGAAAAGAGGGATGATAAATTAAATCAGAATAGACAGAAAAGGTAATGTTAACATAATGAAACGAACAGAGGTAAGTGAATTAATTTTTTTTCATTTATCAGTCACAGTGAGGCTTACATTAATACTGCAATGAAGTTACTGTGAAATTCCCCTAGCCGCCACAGAGCAGCACCTGTTTGGGTCAATGCACCTTACCAGCAGGTCTTTCAACTGTGGAAGGAAACCAGAGCACCCAGAGGAAGCACACACAGACAAGAAGAGAATGTGTAAACTCTACACAAACAGTGACCCAGGCTGGGAATCGAATCTAGGTCTTTGGTGCTGTGAATCTGCAGTGCTAATGATTGTGCTAATATGCCACCCTAAACTCCAATTTAAAACAACATAAATGGAAATGAAATATTTGGAATATTTTCTACTCGTTGTAAGTTGTGTTTTTACTTCTGCGTTAATAAAGCTCCTTGGGTTATTTGAGTGACTTCATTAGTAGGTTAATGTTTGCTTCAGAATTACTGACTCGTGAAAATCGACCTTTCTTTTGACCTTCTAACAGCTTACGGGTTAATGGAGTTTGGAGAGGTCAGTCCAGGACTGATGGCTCAGGCATGAATTCAGGCTGAGGCCGGAATTGTTGGTCAGCGCGTGCAGAAGTAGAGTGAGCAGCAATAAACTGAAACTGATTTAACTTGGTCCTGACATGGGCCCACATTCGTATCACCTGATTCAGATCAGGTCACAATGTTCTCATTAGATCAGACCCCAGAATCCTGGGGCAGAGTAAATGAAAAATCTTCTTAGCTGAAAGTACTAACTGATAGGCTTTTTATTAAAAGAGTTCAGTGGTGTCTGTTTCATGCTGCTGAAATGCTAGGCCCACATTTTATTTCCCCCATCCTAACTTCCCTCTTTTCTCTCTGATTCATGGTATATTGTTTCAATCACCCATTGATACTCACTTCAAGTTGTGTCTTTTATGATGGCTATAAACTGTTCAGTTGCAGTTAGTGATAGAGAGGAGACCAGTGTAGAATCATAGAAACCCTACAGTGCAGAAGGAGGCCATTTGGCCCATCAAACCTGCACCCATAACAATCCCACCCAGGCTCTATCCTTGTCGCCTTACATATCCTGTTTCTCTGGCCTATGTATCCTGAGCTACTAAGGGGCAGTTTATCATGGTCAATCAACGTAACCCACACATTTTTGGAGTATGGGAGGAAACACATGAAGACACAGGGAGAATGTGCAAACACATAGAATCCTTGCAATGAAGAAGGAGGTCATTATCCCTGTTGAGTCGGCACTGACCTTTTAACAGAGCATCTTACCCAGGTTCATTCCCACCCTAACCCGCACCCCCCCCCCCCCCCCCCCCCCCCCCCGTCCAACCACCTCCCGGTAACCCCGTACATTTAATTCCACTAAGCAACACATTTTGAGACAATAGAGGCAATTTATCATGGCCAATTCACCTAACCTACACATCTTTGGACTGTGGGCGGAAACCAGAGCACCCGGAGGAAACGCACGCAGACACAGGGAGAATGTGTAAACTCCAATAGATTGTCACCCGAAGCTGGGAATTGAACCCAGGTTCTGGTGCTGTGAGGCAGCAGTGCTAACTACTGTGCCACAGTGCTGCTAGTACCTCTGATTAGGTTTTGCTGGATGGTGTTTGAACTCCGACTGTTTTTCTATGCTGTCTCTCCTTGAGATTACTTTCAGAGGTATCCAGCTTCCTCTTTTAATCCATCTGGCTAAAAGATGGCTTGTTTTGGAATTGCCTTTCACTAGATGAACTTTGACTTTGTGCAGTATGAACTCAAATGGCAACAACCAATCAGACTGGTTGGGGAGGTCAGAGGAGCGGGGATTCTGATGGCTGTTAGAACCAATCAGATCAATTGAAGAGCTGGATTGGAGGCCATTAGAACCAATCAGCACAACAGAACAAATTCATTGAGCAGGACTTGCTTTCCACACGCAGTTTATTTTGTCTGTTTACCTCATTTTGACACTGATGGATCCATTTTGATCCAAAGCAGCTCTTTGATCTGGGCAGGACAGTGAAATCCACTCACCAGCTGAGGCTTGTGTACCTGGGGTATTTTAACTCTCTGGATGGGATTTTACAACCTCGCTCAAACGAGACTGGAAATTCCAGCCCGAGCTCAATCGACATTTCTGTTGTCTGCCCCTCACCTGCTCTGTATGTGTGGCAAGCGGGGTGGTAGAATTCCAGCCCTGAGTTCAATGGGTGCCATTGCTGCCAAAGTTAATAGTGTACGAATCAGAAATCAGCAGGAACAGTTGGGAAATAAAGCTGCTCCATTTTTATTCCACCTCTGCCTAAAGTTAAAATTCCTACCCGAGATTCACAGATGGGATCAAATCTTACAGGACAGAGGAGGATCTTCAACCTGCTGTTCCTACCTTGTTCAGTTCATCCCCATATTCTTGCATTTTCCCTATAACCCTGAAAATTAGGTTTCTGCCTTCTGAAAGTTGCTAAGGGATTTGTTCCCACTGCCCTTTCAGCTGATGTGTTCTAAATTTTAATACATCATGTGAAAAGCAATTTTCCTTATTGCCCCTCCAGCTCTCCTGTCAATTGTTTTAAATCTATGACCAATTGTAAGAGGAAGCAATTTATCTTGACTTAACTCTGTTCAAAGTCTGCATTTTGTATACCTCGAGGTCTTCCCTGAATCTCTCTGCTCTGGGGAGAAAAACATGCAGCTTCTCTGATCTTTCTTAATCCCTGATATCATCCTGCTAAACTTCCTCTCTACCTGTCTGAAACCTTGACATTCTTCCTTGAGTGTAGTGTACAGAATTGTGTACACTACTCCAGCTGGGATCTAACCAGTGATTCAGCCTGGCTTCCTTCTACCCAATGCTCCATTTCCAAAATCAAGAATCCTAAATATCTTCTTAACTGCCTGATCAACTTCTCCTGCCATCTTCCAGGATGTGTGAGTGTGCACCACCATCTTCTTTCAAAATAACACCATTTATAATGTATTCAGGTTTTTAACCTGGAGTGGCACGGTGACACAGTGGTTACACTGCTGCCTTACGGTGCTAGGAACTTGGGTTCAATTCCCGGCCTGGGTCACTATCTGTGCAGAATCTGCACATTCTCCCAGTGTCTGTATGGGTTTCCTCAGGGTGTTCCAATTTCCTCCCAGAGTCCGAAAGACATGCTGGTTAGATGCATTGACCATGCTAAATTCTGCCTCAGTGCACTGGAACAGGTGCTAGAGTGTGGCAACTGGAGGATTTTCACAGTAATTTGACTGCATTGTTAATGTAAGCCTACTTGTGACTAATAAATAAACATTAATAACTGTGATTAGTGTTGCAGGCGATTGGCCTCTTTGCGAATAAGATGTAATCCTCAGCTCCATCCTGTAACTTTGGAAATAGATTTCACTTTACTTATACCCTTGTTCTGGAGATTCCTCTGTTACTGTGGAGAAAGACTATTATCCATATTAGAGCCATCATCACCTATAGAATGGCAATAATCAATAAGGCAAAAACAGGTTGCAAACTATTGAAAACTAGAGGCTCTTGGTCAGCCCTACCGGAGAGCACAAAATCCAGGTCCCATGAATGCTGCAGGAAAGCATCTTTCTGTGGGCTTTACTTTTTGGTGTATTTTGTGTTCAGTGTGCAAAAATAACTTTTTTCAAAGCCTAATGAGCTATACAGACTAGAACCAATGCTGTGAACATTAACAGCAAGTGAGTTTTGCAATTTCTCTATCTTCCAACTTAACAGGTACATATGCCTTCTTAGTTCACAATTCAAAGTTGGGATGGGCAAAAGATGCAACCTTCCCCACCCCAAGAACAAATAAAACAAATAAATAGCGGATAGAGGAATGTCACGTAAATGCATTAGGCATTCACCAACAGTTATCAGTAACAGTGCCTTGTGGTCGTGTGTTTCAGGGTTGAAAAACAGGAGATATTTAGGTTGATTAGTTTGTAAAAAGAGAAGGGAAATGTTAACATCTTCATTGCAAAATAAACATCGTGCCTCCAGCACACCCTTCAATCACTTGAAATTCAAAAAAATCAGGAAAATGCAACTTGCGTATTCCAGATTTTTCACCCTGTAATTAAAAGTTAAAGTTAGAGTTTATTTATTAGTCACAAGTAAGGCTTACGTTAACACTGCAGTGAAGTTACTGTGAAAATCCTCCAGTCGTCACTGATGATTGGGAGTCAATTAGGTTATTATTAGTGACAGTGTAAAATGGATTGGTTGTCTGTACTACATTTCTCACTTTTTATTTCCATTATGAAGAATCCCCTGTTTTCCACAATCAGACATGGTCAAGATTTAACAGTAATGTGGAGATGCCAGCATTGGACTGGGGTAAGCATAATAAGAAGCGTCACAACACCAGGTTCAAGTCCAATAGGTTTATTTGGCAAACATTAGCTTTTGGAGCCTCAAACTCTTCTTCAGATGAGTGAGGACTTATGTTCACAAACAGGGCATAGAAAGACACAAACTCAATTTACAAGATAATGGTTAGAATGTGAATCTTTACAGATAATCAAGTTTTAAAGGTACAGACAATGTGAGTGGAGAGAGCATTAAGCACAGGTTAAAGAATGTGTATTGTCTCCAGACAGGACAGTTAGTGAGATTTTGCAGGCCCAGGCAAGTCGTGGGGGTTACAGATAGTGTGACATGAATCCCGATTGAGGCCGTCCTCATGTGTGCAGAATTTGGCTGTCAGTTACTGTTCAGCAACTCTGCGTTGTTGTGTGTCGTGAAGGTCGCCTTGGAGAATGCTTATCTGAAGATCAGAGGTTGAACGCCTATAACTGCTGAAGTATTCCCCAACTGGAAGGGTACACTCCTGCCTGGTGATTGTTGAAAGCTGTTCATTCATCTGTTGTCGTAGTGTCTGCATTGTCTCCGCAGTGTACCATGCCTCGGGACATCCTTTCCTGTAGTGTATCAAGTAGACAAAGTTGACTAAGTTGCAAGAGTATGTACTGTGTGTCTGTTGGATGGTGTTCTTACATGAGATGATGGCAGGCATCTTGATGATTCAGCCCATCTTGCAGAGGTTGTTGTAGCAGGGTTGTATAGTGTCGTGATCACTGTTCTCCTGAAGACTGGGTAGTTTGTTGCAGAAAATGGTCTGTTTGAGATTGTGCGGTTGTCTAAAGGCAAGAAGTGGGCATGTGGGGATGGCCTTGGCAAGATGTTTGTCTTCATTGATGACATGTTGAAGGCTCCGGAGAAGATGTCATAGCTTCTCCTCTCCGGGGAAGGATTGGATAATGAAGGGTACTTTGTCTGCCATGTCCCATGTTTGTCTTCTGAGGAAGTTGATCCAGTTTTTCACTGTGGCACGTCGCATTTGTCAATCGATGAGTTCAGCGCCATACCCTGTTCTTATGAGGGTATGTAGGTGTCTATTGTGATCCTCCTCAGCTGAGCAGATCCTTTATATATGGAGGGCTTGTCCATAGGAGGTAGCTTCTTTAATGTGTTTAGGGTGAAGCTGGAGAAGTGGGGCATCATGAGGTTATCCGTGGACTTGCAGTAAAATGAAGTGCTGAGGTGACCATCCTTGATGGAGATGCAAGTGTCTATGAATGCAACTGATTCCGGTGAATCTGATAGTGGCATGGAACTTGTTGATGCCATCATATAGTTGTTTCAATGACTGTTTGCCATGAGTCCGATGGAAGAAAATGTCATCGATGTATCTAGTGTATGGTATCGGTTGAAGATGCTGTGTGGTGAAGAGGTCTTCTTCGAACCTGTGGATGAAAATGTTGGCATATTGAGATGCAAATTCGGTCCCCATAGCTGTTCCGTGTGTTTGGATGAAGAACTGGTTATTGAAGGTTAAGGCGTGGTGGTCCAGGATGAAGCAGATGAGCTGTAGAATTGCACCTGAAGGTTGGCAGTTGTCAGCATTGAATACTGAGGCATTGCAGCAATGTCGTTGTTTTGGGGGATACTGGTGTAGGGTGCCAAGATATCCATTGTGATGAGGCGTGCTCCTGGTTCAACTGCGTGCTCACTTTCTGTAGGAAGTCCATAGTGTCACAACAGAAGATGAGGGTTCTTTGCACATGTTTCAGGATGCCCTCAAAGTAGCCAGAGAGGTTTTCATGCAGGGTCCCATTCCCCGATACGATGAGACGGCTGGGTGTGTTGGCCTTGCATATCTTTGGGAGGCAGTAGAGATCTCCAATGCGGGGAGTACATGGGATGAGAGCAACGAGGGTGTTCTGAAAGTCCAGAGTTGGGGATGGCCTTGAGTTGGCAGGTGTGGTCTTTGTTCCGATCTGCGGGTAACTATCTATAGTGTGACTGGTTTGTTCAGTTGTCGGTACACTTCTTTGCAGTAATCTGTTCTGTTCAGTATGAAGGTGGCTCCTCTTTTATCTGCTGGTTTGATGACAATAATGTGGTTGGTCTTGAAAGTGTAGATGACGTTGAGTTGTGCTTGGATGACATTTGGGGCTGTCTTGTGAATGCGGCTAATGAATCTGGCATTGACCTACCTCCTGACGGCTTGGGCATACATGGCGAGTCGAGGGTGGTGGCCTTCCGGAGGAGTCCAATTTGACTTTTTCCTCTTTGGTTGCTGCACTGCGGATCTCTCTATCGTCTGTTCTGGTTCATTGACTGTCTCATTGTGTTCGCTGTTGCCCTCTTGGGGTTTGTGGAAGAACTCCTGCTGCTTCATTTGCCTGATGAATTCCTCTGTATCCACTGCGAGGCTGATGGGGTCCACTTTAATGATGCTGCAGAGATTGAGTCCCCAGCTGAGAACTTCGGTTTCATCTGATTGAAATGTGTACTCCAACAAATTGACAATGAATTTTGCTACAGTGGTACTGTTTTCTACTGTGGTACTGGGAGAAGCTTGGTTGTTGCTGGTGATGGTGCTGAGTTCCTCAAGTTTCTTGTTGTTGGTATGCATGTAAATGGCATAGTTCTGTTGTCACATCTACTTGACAATATTTTGCAACTGGTCTGCATCCAGAGCGCAAGTTGAGAAGAAGGACTCTATCTTGGTTTCCAGGGTGCAGCGTTTGCTGCAGAGCTGGTGTATGGACTGGCTGAGGATTCTGAGAGAGGTGCGATGGCAAAGTTCTCAGCATAGTGTGTGTTATAGGTTGACTGAGTGGGTTCATGATCCGTAGTTCTTTTGGTATCTTGTCTGCTTTCTTGCACCTTTGTAGAAATTTGATATCTGTGTTGATATTTGCGATCTTCTGGGGAACCTCTCCACTTGGAGCTGGCAGTTTGTGGTGTCGATGGTAGTCATAATGTGGAGATGCTGGCATTTTTAACAAAGACTTAACAACCCGTGCGTTCCTGGCAGTGACTGTAAAGTTAAAACTGCAAGATTAAGGTATGACAAATCTTTCTCCTCAATGCAATTTTACAGCTAATTGCTGTCATCTTTTCCAGCGTTGATAGTAGTCATGATGTAGAGATGCCGGTGTTAGACTGGGGTAAACACAGTAAGAAGTCTGATAACATCAGGTTTAAATCCAACCGATCTATTTGATAGTAAACTCACAAGCTTTCGAGGCTGTTTTCTTCGTCAGGTGAATGAGGTGTTCTGGTCTCAGACAGCACATATAACAGCATAGACAGTTTACACATTACTGATTAGAATCTGAATCTTTACACCTAACCTGCTATTCAAGTTTTAAAGTGGCGAACACTGTGAGTGGACAGAACACTGAGCACAGGTTAGAGAGACGTGTATTGTCTCCAGACAGCACAGTAAGTGAGGTTTTGCAAACACAGGCAAGTCATGGGGATTACAGATAGTGTGACATGAACCCAAGATCCATGTTGAGACCATCCTCACGTGTGCGGAACTTGGCTATCAGTCTCTGCTCAGCGACTCTACGCTGTTGTGTATCGTGAAGGCCACCTTGGAGAATGCTTACCCGAAGGTCGGAGGCCGAATGCCCGTGACCACTGAAGTGTTGGCCAACAGGAAGGGAACAGTCTTGCCTGGTGATTGTCGAGCGATGTTCATTCATCTGCTGTCGTAGTGTCTGCATAGTCTCCACAGTGTACCATGCTTCAAGACATCCTTCCTTGCAACTTATTAGGTAGACAACGTTGGCCGAGTTGCAAGAGTATGTACTGTGTACCTGGTGAATGGTATTCTCACGTGTGATGATGTCGTCCATGTCTATGATCCGACATGTCTTGCAGAGGTTGCTGTGGCAGGGTTGTCTGGTATTGTGGTCACTGTTCTCCTGAAGGTTGGGTAGTTTGCTGTGAACAATGATCTGTTTGAGGTTGTGGGGTTGTCTGAAGGCAAGAAGTGGGGGTGGGGAATGGCTCTGCTGAGACGTTCATCTTCATCAATGATATATTGAAGATGTCGTAGCTTCTCCACTCAGGGGAAGTACTGGACAACAAAGGGTACTCTTGTCTACTGTGTCCCGTATTTGTCTTCTGAGGAGGTCGGTGTGGTTTTTCGCTGTGGCGCATCGGAACTGTCGATCGATGAGTTGAGCACCGTATCCTGTTCTCATAAGGGCATCTTTCAGCATCTGGAAATGTTTGTCACGATCCTCCTTATCTGAGCAAATTCTGTGTGTACGGAAGGCTTGTCTTTAACGTGTTTAGGGTGGAAGCTGGAGAATTGGAGCATTGTGAGGTTGTCTGTCGGTTTGCGGTATAGTGAGGTGCTGAGGTGACCGTCCTTGATGGAGATGCGTGTGTCCAAGAATGCAATCAATTCTGGAGAATAGTCCATGATGAGTCTGATGGTGGGATGGAACTTGTTGATATCATCATACAGTTGTTTCAATGATTGTTCACCATGAGTCCAAAGGAAAAAAATGTCATCGATGTATCTAGTGTACAGCCTCGGTTGAAGATCCCGTGTGGTGAAGAAGTCTAGTTCGAACCTGTGCATGAAGATGTTGACATATTGAAGTGCAAGTTTGTTCTGTGTGTCTGGATGAAAACTGGTTGTTGAAAATGAAGACATTGTGGTCCAGGATAAAGTGGATGAGTTGTAAAATTGCATCTGGAAACTGGCAGTTGTTGGCATTTGAGTACTGGGGCAGTTGTAGCAATGCATTCATCGTGAGGGATGTTGGCGTAGAGCGCCGAAACATCCATTATGACGAGGAGTGTCCCTGGTTCAATCGCTCCATGTGTGTTGAGTTTCCGTAGGAAGTCCGTAGTGACGCGACAAAAGCTGGGGGTTTTTTGTACAGTGGGTTTCAGGATGCCCTCAACATAGCCAGAAAAGTTCTCACACAGGGTCCCATTGCCCGATACGATGGGACTGCTGGGTGTGTTTGCCTTGTGTATCTTTGGGAGGCAGTAGAGATCTCCAATGCGGGGAGTACGTGGAATGAGAGCCCAGAGGGTGTTCTGAAGGTCCGGATCAAAAGTCTTGATCAGTGTGGTGAGTTGACGAGTGTGTTCTTTGGTCAGATCTTCAGGTAATATAGTCTATAGTTTTCCTCATTGTTTAGTTGTCGGTACACTTTTTTACAGTAATCCGTTCTGTTCAGTGTGACGATGGCCCCTCCTTTGTCTGCTGGTTTGATGACAATATTGCCGTTGGTCTTGAGAGTGTGGATGGCGTTATGTTGTGCTTGGGTGACCTCTTCACTGACCTCCTCAGAAGACAAATACGGGACACGGTGGACAGAGTACCCTTTGTTGTCCAGCACTTCCCCGGAGCGGAGAAGTTACGACATCTTCTCCAGAGTCTTCAACATATCATTGATGAGATGATCATCTCGACAGGGCCATCCCCACATCCCCACTTCTTGCCTTCAGACAACCACGCAACCTCAAGCAGATCATTGTTCGCAGCAAACTACCCAACCTTCAGGAGAACAGTGACCACAATACCACACAACCCTGCCACAGCAACCTCTGCAAGACATGCCGGATCATCGACATGGATGACATCATCACACATGAGAATACTATCCACCAGGTACACGGTACATACTCTTGCAACTCAGCCAACGTTTTCTACCTAATATGTTGCAAGAGAGGATGTCTTGAAGCATGGTACATTGGGGAGACCATGCAGACACTACGACAGCAGATGAATGAACATCGCTCGACAATCACCAGGCAAGACTGTTCCCTTCCTGTTGGCCAACACTTCAGTGGTCACGGGCATTTGGCCTCCGACCTTCGGATAAGCATTCTCCAAGGCGGCCTTCACAACACACTGAGCAGAGACTGATAGCCAAGTTCCGCACATATGAGGACGGTCTCAACAGGGATCTTGGGTTCATGTCACACTATCTGTAATCCTTATGATTTGCCTGGGTTTGCAAAACCTCACTTACTGTACTGTGTGGAGGCAATACACATCTCTGTGCTCAGTGCTCCATCCACTCACATTGTCAGCCACTTTAAAACTTGAATAGCAGGTTAGGTGTAAAGATTCGCATTCTAATGAGTAATCTGTAAACTGTCTATGCTGTTATATGTATTGTTTGAGACCAGAACACCTCATTCACCTGACGAAGAGGATAACCTCGAAAGTTGTGAGTTTACTATAAGAGAAATCGGTTGGACTTAAACCTGGTGTTGTCAGACTTCTTACTATCTTTTCTAACACCAGTGTTAGATGTTTGTCAAAGCTGTTGGTTAGGTTTTCTAAGCTGGTTTATAAGTAGCAACAGGAACAGGAACCTGCGGAATATAGACCTGGAGACCTGAGCACACAGAAGCCAGCTGCTGGACTATTACCCTGTTTGATATCAGCCCATAGAGCAGAAGCTGTGCTTACACTGTGTCAGGTCTGTGCTGACACTGATGCTAACACGCTAGCTTCATTCAGCTGGTGGCATCTCAGATGTAAAGCTGTTGGATTCGCCGAAGCCTGCCACCAGGGAGTCTTAATAAAAACAGGATCTTCCCAATGACTGGCCTTAGAGAATGTGCCTCCGGGCTGTAGCTGAGTGTGCACAGCCTATGTGTTGGGAACTGTCGGTGCTAGCAAAGGGTCTTGCAAAAGCAACTCCAGACTAGGGATCAAACGTAGGACTTCCTGCTCGGTACAATGTCAACCTTCAGAAAAGTCCTCACTGAGGCAACTTGAAAGAATCTTGAAAGAAGTCAGCCCTAAGTCAGTGAGAACATTTTTGGGAGCAAAAAAAAAGGAGGTACCTGTGTTCCTGATGGCTGTGGCTTTGTGATGTGTGTTTATGGTGGCTGAAAAACTGAGCTGTAAAGTCCAAAGAAAACACAGGCTGCATCTACAAGGCGATTCAGCTCTTTTAAATCTGAGAAAGAACTGATACCAATCTCCAACAGCCTTTTTGCAACTTCATGGCACTCTGACAACGTTTAATTTTCATCCTCATGAAAGCCTCTGTTTTATGAGCAAGGATTTGAAACAAAACAAAGAGAACCGTAACAGAACAAGTTCATTCTTCTGTCCCGTTCATGGCAAATAATTATTTGCGCTCAAACCCGGCAGCTGCAACAGCAAACATAAGGTGGTTTCTCTTCTCCCCTCAGACTACTGGACCTCTGCTCCTGAAGACACTGCTTCTTACAGGGATACCGCACAATCGCATCTGATTCCTTTCTGGTACCTTACCACCCTTGTGTGTGAGGGTAAAAGCAGAGTGCGAGCTAGTTTTTATAAAGGAGAAAATGCAGTTCAGCTATTCTACAACAGCAATGAGAATTTCCAACTATAATGTGCCTGATTTTTTTTTATTCTTCTGTGGGGCGTGGAGATCGTTGGCAAGAATTTGCTGCCCATTGTATTTACCTGCGAACTGAATGGCTTGCCAGGTCATTTCAGAGGGCATTTTTAAAGATCATGTTGAGGGTATGAAGCCAATATGCAGATCAGACCATCAAGGGGAGGTGATAGCCTAGATATATTATTGCTAGACTATTAATCTAAATACTCAGGTAATGTTCTGGGTACCCGGGTTTGAACCCATACAGTGGAATCTGAATTCAGTAAAAAAAATCTGGAACTGCTGTCCATGAAATCATCATTGATTGTTGGAAAAACCCATCTGATTCACTGATGTCCCTTAGGGAAGGAAATCTGCCATTCTTACCTGGTCTGTCCTATATGTGACTCCAGAGCTATAGCAGTGTGGTTGATTCTCAACTGCCCTTGGGCAACTAGGGATGGACAATAAATGCTGGCCAATGACACTCGTGTCCCATGGATGAATAATCAAAAAGACTAGGTAAAGGGAGGTGGATTTCCTTCCCTGAAGGACTTTAATGATGTAGAGATGCTTACAGACTTTAATGAACAAGGTTGTTCTTTATGACAATTAATAATGGTTTCATGGTCACCATTACCATGATAAGAGAGTAAATAGTAATAAACGGGACTCAGGGCTGGTGTGTTGCCTCCCAGGGGCCGGGGTCCAGGATGTCTCAGAGCGGGTTTTTAAGATTCTTAAGGGAGAGGGGAGTCAGCCCCAAGTCATAGTTCATGTAGGGACTCATGATGTAGGTAGGACAAGGGAAGGGGATATTAAACAGAAATTTATGGAGTTGGGGTGGAAGCTTAGGGCCAAAACAGACAGAGTGGTTATCTCTGGACTCTTGCCTGTGCCACGGGATAGTTTAGAGAAGAACAGAGAGAGGGAATGTTTGAACTCGTGGCTGCGGGGATGGTGCAGGAGGGAGGGGTTCAGGTTCTTGAACAATTGGGGCTCATTCTGGGATAGGTGGGACTTCTACAAGAGAGATGGTCTACACCTGAACCAGAGGGGAACCAATATCTTGGGGGTAAAATTTGCAAAGGCTATGCAGAGGGGTTTAAACTGATTCAGAGGGGGAGCGGGATCCTGAGTAGTTTGGATGTTAAGAGGGACGAGAATAGGGGGGTCATAGATGAGAACTGTAAAGCACAGCAGCGTACGGGTGGAGTAGGGCATGATTTGAAATGCGTATACTTTAATGCAAGAAGTATTCACAATAAGGTGGAGGAACTTGCAGCTTGGATCAGTACCTGGAACTTCGATGTTGTGGCCATTTCAGAGACATGGATACAGCAGGGACAGGAATGGTTGTTGCAGGTTCCGGGGTTCAAATGCTTCAGTCGGAGTAGAGAAGGAGGTAGAAGGGGGAGAGGAGTGGCATTATTAGTCAAAGACTGTATCACAGTTTCAGAAAGGAAGTTTGATGAGGACTTGTCTGTTGAGGTAGTATGGGCTGAGATTAGAAACAGGAGAGGAGAGGTTATCCTGTTGGGAGTCTTTTATAGACCTCCTAAAAGTTCTAGAGAGGTAGAGGAAAGGATTGCAAAGTCGATCCTGGTCAGGAGTGAAAGTAATAGGGTAATTGTTATGGGGGACTTTAACTTTACTAATATTGATTGGAATAGCTATAGCTCTAGCTCGTTAGAGGGGTCAGTTTTTGTACAAAGTGTGCAGGAAGGTTTTTTGACTCAGTATGTAGATAGACCAACTAGAGGTGAGACTACATTGGATTTGGTGCTGGGCAATGAGCCAGACCAGGTGTTAGACTTGGAAGTTGGTGAACATTTTGTTGATAGTGACCACAATTCGGTTACGTTCACCTTAGTGATGGATAGGGATAGGCATGAAGCTGGGGGCAGTAGTTATAGCTGGGGGAATGGTAATTATAAGGCCATAAGGAGGGAATTAGGGTGCATAGGTTGGACTAGGAAACTACAGGGACTGGGAACATCTGAAATGTGGAGCTTCTTCAAGGAGCAGCTACTGCGAATCCTTGATAAGTATGTCCCTGTCAGGCAAGGAGGAAATGGTCGAGTAAGGGAAACATGGTGTACTAGAAAAGTTAATTCGCTGGTTAAAAGGAAAAAGGAAGCTTATGTCAGGATGAGGCTTGAAGGCTCAGTTAGTGCACTGGATAGCTATAGATTATGATGTAAAGATGCCGGCGTTGGATTGGGGTGGTAAGAACTCAGTAAGAATTTAGCAACACCAATTATTAATCCAACCGATTTATTTGATAGTAAAAAAGCGAGCTTTCAGTGTTGAAAGCTTGCTTTTTTACTATCAAATAAATCGGTTGGATTAATAATTGGTGTTGCTAAATTCTTACTGAGTTCTAGCTATAGATTAGCCAGGAGGGAGCTAAAGAGTGAGTTGAGGAGAGCTAAAAGGGGACACGAGAAGACTTTGGCTGATAGGATCAAGGAGAATCCTAAAGCTTTCTTTAGATATGTTAAGAATAGAAGATTGGTTAGGGCAAGATTAGGGCCAGTCAGAGACAGCAGTGGGAAGTTGTGCGTGGAGCCTGAAGAGATTGGAGAGGCACTGAACAAATATTTCTCTTCGGTATTCACGCAGGGAGATGTAAATTTAGTTGTGGAGAACACTGGGATACAGAGTTGTAAATTGGAAAGTATTGAAGTAGATAAGGAGGATGTGCTAGATATTCTTGAGGGTTTGAAGTTAGATAAGTCCCCTGGGCCGGACGGGATTTACCCTAGGATTCTCTGGGAGGCGAGAGAGGCGATTGCAGAGCCTCTGGCTCTGATCTTCAGGTCGTCGTTGATTACGGGTATAGTGCCGGAAGACTGGAGGATAGCGAATGTGGTCCCATTGTTCAAGAAGGGGAATAGGGACTTTCTGGGGAATTATAGGCCGGTGAGTCTTACTTCTGTTGTCGGCAAAGTATTGGAAAGAATTATTAGGGATAGGATTTATAGTTATTTAGAGAGAAATGAATTGATTGGGGATAGTCAGCATGGTTTTGTGAAGGGTAGGTCATGCCTTACTAACCTTATTCAGTTTTTTGAAAAAGTGACCAAAGAGGTGGATGGGGGTAAGGCGGTTGATGTGGTATATATGGACTTTAGTAAGGTGTTCGATAAGGTGGCACATGGAAGGCTTCTGCAGAAAATGCAGATGTATGGGATTGAGGGTGATTTAGCTAATTGGATTAGGAATTGGCTAGCAGATAGAAGACAGAGGGTGGTGGTTGATGGGAGATATTCATCGTGGAGTTCGGTGACAAGTGGTGTACCTCAGGGGTCTGTTTTGGGGCCCCTGGTGTTTGTAATTTTTATAAATGATCTGGATGAGGGTATTGAAGGATGGATTAGTAAATTTGCAGATGACACTAAAGTCGGTGGAGTGGTAGATAGTGAAGAGGGGTGTTATAGTTTGCAGAGAGACTTGAACAAGTTGCAGAGCTGGGCCGAGAGGTGGCAAATGGAGTTTAATGTGGAAAAGTGTGAGGTAATGCACTTTGGCAGGAATAATAAATGTGTAGAGTATAGGGCTAATGGTAGGATTCTTAATAGTGTTGATGAACAGAGGGATCTTCGTGTATTTGTGCATAGATCCCTGAAAGTAGGCAGTCAAGTCGATAAGGTTGTTAAGAAGGCATACGGAGTCTTAGCTTTATTGGTAGGGGGATTGAATTTCGGAGCCGCAACGTCATGTTGCAACTGTACAAAACTCTAGTGCGGCCGCACTTGGAGTATTGTGTGCAGTTCTGGTCCCCACATTATAAGAAAGATGTGGAGGCATTGGAGAGGGTACAGAGGAGGTTTACCAGGATGTTGCCTGGTATGGAGGGCAGGTCTTATGACGAGAGGCTGAGGGATTTGAGGTTTTCATTAGAAAGAAGGCGGCTAAGAGAAGACCTTATTGAAACATATAAGATGATTAGAGGTTTAGATAGGGTGGACAGTGATAGCCTTTTTCCTAGGATGGAGAAAGCTAGCACGAGGGGACAAAGCTTTAAATTAAGGGGTGGTAGTTATAGGACGGATGTCAGAGGTAGATTCTTTACCCAGAGGGTGGTAAGGGTATGGAATGCCCTGCCTGCGTCAGTTGTAGATGCGCCAAGTTTGGTGGCGTTTAAGAGGTTAGTAGATAAGTTTATGGACGAAAAGGGAATGGTTTAGGTTAGAGGGTCATTGCTTTTTCCTAATTGGTCGGCGCAACATCGAGGGCCGAAGGGTCTGTTCTGCGCTGTAATGTTCTATGTTCTATGTTCTGTTACCAAGACTGACTTTATATTTCAGATTTCTTAGCAGTATTCACATTCATCCAGCTGCTATGTTAGGATCTGACAGTATCATTTCTTCTATACTCATAGGATTACTCTTAGAACATAGAACATAGAACATAGAACAATACAGCACAGAACAGGCCCTTCGGCCTTCGATGTTGTGCCGACCAAAATAAAAAGCAATGCCCCTCCTAACTAAACCATTCCCTTCTCATCCATATACTTATCAACTAACCTCTTAAACGCCACCAAACTTGGCGCATCTACAACAGCTGCAGGCAGGGCATTCCACTCCCTAATCACTCTTTGAGTAAAGAACCTACCTCTGATATCCGTCCTATAACTCATACCCCTTAATTTAAAGTTGTGTCCCCTCGTGCTAGCTTTTTCCATCCTAGGAAAAAGGCTATCACTGTCCACCCTATCCAAACCTCTAATCATCTTATATGTTTCAATAAGATCCCCCCTTAGCCGCCTCCTTTCTAACGAAAACAACCTCAAATCCTTCAACCTCTCTTCATAGGACCTGCCCTCCATACCAGGCAACATCCTGGTAAACTTCCTCTGTACCCTCTCCAATGCCTCCACATCTTTCTTATAATGTGGCGACCAGAACTGCACACAATACTCCAAGTGCGGCCGCACTAGAGTTTTGTACAGCTGCAACATGATGCTGCGGCTCCTAAATTCAATCCCCCTACCAATAAAAGCTAAGACTCCATAAGCCTTCTTAACAACTTTATCCACTTGACTGCCTACTTTCAGGGATCTATTGACACATACACCAAGATCCTTCTGTTCCTCAACACTATTAAGAGCCCTACCATTAGCCCTATACTCTACACATTTATTGTTCCTGCCAAAGTGCATTACCTCACACTTTTCCACATTAAACTCCATTTGCCACCTCTCGGCCCAGCTCTGCAACTTGTCCAAGTCACTCTGTAAACTAAAACACCCCTCTTCACTATCTACCACACCACCAACTTTAGTATCATCTGCAAATTTACTGATCCATCCCTCAATACCCTCATCCAGATCATTTATAAAAATTACAAACAGCAGGGGCCCCAAAACAGACCCCTGAGGCACACCACTCGTCACCGAACTCCACGATGAAAATCTCCCATCAACCACCACCCTCTGTCTTCTATCTGCCAGCCAATTTCTAATCCAATTTGCTAAATCACCCTCTATTCCACACATCTGCATTTTCTGTAGTATCTTCACTTGAGATACCATGTGCAGTCCTGACTTCCACAACATCCCCCATCCTCACTCATTCTCTGAAATGATATTTATCTGGAGAAGATACAGAGAAGGAAGATCCCTGTCCTGAGATCATTCAGCAATGAAGACAGAATCGATGACCTGTGTTATGCTCAACAGAAAGACAGGGATTTTGAGGGGATATGAAGAGGGTAATTAAATTTGTTAAAGACATGCACCTCATGCAAGTAGGTAGAGTGCGTTGAGATGACAAAGAGA
This sequence comes from Sphyrna mokarran, assembly GCA_024679065.1. Lineage (NCBI taxonomy): Eukaryota > Metazoa > Chordata > Chondrichthyes > Carcharhiniformes > Carcharhinidae > Sphyrna > Sphyrna mokarran. The sequence continues at coordinate 34,831,638 of JAGIQG010000002.1, read as the reverse complement.
GGGAGAGTGCCAGCATTAATTGCTCATTCCTAATTGCCCTTGAACTGAATGGCCATTTCAGAGGGCAGTTAAGAGTCAACAACATTGCTAAGAGTCTGGAATCCAGGTGAGGATGGCAGGTTTCTTTCCCTAGAGAACATTTGAGAACCAATTGGGTTTTCCCCAACAGCAGACAATAGTTTCATAACCGTCTAATGACTTTTAATTCCAGATTTTTAAAGTTTATTTCAGATTTGTTCTTTTGAAGGGTAGAGGTTTTAGTTCAGTTGGGCAGCATGGTCAGTGCAGGCTTGGAGGGCCAAAGAGCCTGTTCCTGTGCTGTAATTTTCTTTGATCTTTGTTTTTTGATTTCATCATCATCTGCTGTGATGGGATTTGAACCCAGTGACAATACTATTATGTCACCATTTCTCTATCACACAATGTGGCTACCTCTCTATGCTGAGGAAACTGAGAGTGATTCCAGGCATTCAGTCTCTACAGTACAGAAAGAGGCCATTCAGTCCATCGAGTCTGTACTGATGTAATCCCACCCAGCCCTATTCCTGTAACTCTCATTTACCCTGCTGATCTCCTGTCACTAGTATCGATTTGGTATGGCCAACCAATCTAACCAACACATATTTGGAGTGTGAGAGTAAACTGGAGAACCCAGAAGAAACCCATGCAGACACAGGGAGAATGTGCAGACTCCACATAGACAGTCACCTGGGGCTGGAATTGAACCTGGATTCCTGACGCTGTGAGACAGCAGTGCTAACTACTGTATACCACATCACCTATGTGCATGAGTAGGACTCTGAACAGAAGGAGTCTTTTCATTCCTTCATGTAAGTATTGAATGGATGGCTGAAAAATGAGATAGTCGCAGGGTATGAAAGCAATGATCCTGGGAAGTACTTCTGAATCTGTGATGCTCTAAGAGTTGTCCAAATAGTTGATGTAGTTTTGGAGTTTTTTTTTGGTCTCTGCCTCAATTTGCCTCAGACTTTTGGTTTAATGCTTCTCTAATGCAAGAGGTTGGGGAAAAAATGGTGCATAAAATTACGTCAGTGACTGGGTGGAAGCAGCCACGGTCCCCTGGTCTTTTTCCTGGACATAACAACATTGTTGTCCTTTTGCCAGTATTGTGGGTTGACTTTTCCGTGGCAATGCTTTTTCTGTTGTTAACGCTCAGTTGACTTTGAAATGTGCAGAGTCACGCTTCACAGCAGATTTCCAGACTGTGCAATCTTTGTTAAGCTTTTCCAAGTTTCTGGATGCATGTCACATTCCTTTAGTACTTACATCAGGTTATCCGTAAAGCATTTCTTCAGACCTTCTCTGCTGTTATTTCTTTCTACCCCAGCCAATTGGTGATCGCACATTTTACAAGCCATTTGCCTGACATGCAGAGGGAGGTGACGACTTTCCTCTTCCAGTCCTCACCCCATTAGACCATAAGATATAGGAGCAGATTTCAGCCATTTGGCCCATTGAGTCTGCTCCACCATTCAATCATGGCTGATATGATTCTTATCCACATTCTCCTGCCTTCTCCCTGTAATCTTTGATTTCCTCATTATCAAGAACTTATCTCTGTCAGTCTTAAAGGCACTCAATGACCTGGCCTCCACAGCTCTCTTTGGCAATGAGTTCCACAGAGTTCCTGAACAGGCACTGGATGAAGTGTGGTGATGAAGGGATTTTCACAGTAACTTCATTGCACTGTTAATGTAAGCCTACTTGAGATACTGATAAATAAACTTAAACCCTAACCAACTCCTTTTCCAAGTGTCAGTTGGGAGGTAGGATGCTCCATTACACCCAAATAGAGCACATCCTGAGCATACATATGTTTCTGTATGCAACCGTCTTGGATCCCCTGGATTTCATCGATGATGAACATATTACACTGTTCTGGGGAAATACAGATTAGAAATAAAAATAACATTAATGTCCTTCAAGCGAGAAAATCTGATAAACTGATCTGGCTTACATGTGTAATGAAGATCCACAACAGTGTTGTTGTCTTTTAATTGCGCTTTGAAATGGGCCGACAAGAATATCCACCATTCAGATGAGGCAAAGCCTAAAATTTATTTTATATAAATAAAATTTATATAAATTATTTTTTAAATTATATAATTTAAATTAAATTATAATTTAAATTATTAAATTAAATTTAAATTAAATAAATTATATAATTATTTAAATAAATAAAATAAATTTTATATAAATAAATAAAATTTATTCAGAGGTATCTTCTGTTTGGTGATCACAGTCACTGGGGAAGTGATATTAGATAAACTGATGGAGCTGTGGACTAGTCTCCAAGACGAAGAACAAAGATCAAAGAAAATTACAGCGCAGCAACAGGGACTTAGGCCCTCCAAACTGCACCAACCATGCTGCCCGACTGAACTAAAACCTACCTTTTTGGGGAGCATATCCCTCTATTCCCATCCTATTCATGTATTTGTACAGATGCCCCTTAAAACTCACTGTTGTATCTGCTTCCACTACCTTCCCTGGCAGCCAGTTCCTGGCATCTACCAGCCTCTGTGTAAAAAACCTGCCTTGTACATCTCCTTTAAACCTATGCCCATCACACCTTAAATCTATGCCCCTCGTAATTGACTCTTCCACCCTGAGAAAACTTTTCTGACTGTCTACTCTGTTCATGCCTGTCATAATCTTGTAGACTTCTATCAGGGCACCTCTCAATCTCTGTCATTCCAGTGAAAACAAACCAAGTTTTTACAACCTCTCATAACTAATGCCATTCATACTAAGCAATATCTGGTAAATCTTTTCTGTACCCTCTTTAAAGCCTCCACATCTTTCTGGTAGTGTGGTGATCAGAACTGAACACGATATTCCAAGCGCGGCCTATTTCAGACATGACGGATTTCATCTTAGAGTCTTAAAAGAGGTGGTAGATGTATCTGTGTTAATTTTCCAAAATTCTGTAGATTCTGGCAAGGTTCAATCTGACTGGAAAGTTGAAAGTATAGCTCCTCTATTCAAGAAGGGAGAGAGGCAGAAAACAGAAAGCTATAGGCTAGTTAGTTTGATGTCTATAGTGAGGAAGATGTTAACTTGATCATCAAGGAAATTATAGAATCATAGAACCTTACAGTGCAGAAACAGGCCCTTCGGCCCATTGAGTCTGCACCGACCACAATCCAATCCAGGCCTTACCCCATATCCCTACATATTTTACCCCCTAATTCCTCTAACTTGCGCATCTTAGTAAGGGGCAATTTTAACATGGCCAATCAACCTAACCTTCACATCTTTGGACTACGGGAGGAAATGTGAGCTCCCAGAAGAAACCCATGCAGACACAAGGAGAACATGCAAACTCCGCATGGGCAGTGACCCGAACCGGGGTTCGAACAGAGGTCCCTGGGGCTGTGAAGCAGCAGTGCTAACCGCTGTGCTACGGTGCCGGCTGAACACTTATAACTGGACACTTAACAAAAATCAAATTAGAACAAGGCAGCATCACTTTGTGAAAGGGAAATCAGGTTTAACCAGTTTGTTAGAGTAGAACAATGGCATAGGGGTTCTCACTGCTGCTTCACAGCGACCCCGGTTCCATTGCCAGCTTTGATGACTGCCTGTGCACAGTCTGCACATTCTCCCTGTGTCTATGTGGGTTTCCTCTGGGTGCTTCAGTTTCCTCCCACAATCCAAAAGATGTGCTGGTTATGTGCATTGGCCTTGCTAAAATCTCCCTCAGAATATCCAAACAAGTGCTGGAGTATGGTGACGAGGGGATTTTCACAGTAACTTCATTGCGAATGTAAGCCTTCTTGTGATAAGCTGTGTGGGGTTGGAGAATTTTTTGACTTGATTTATTATTGTCACATGTATTCACTCAGTAAGAATTTAGCAACACCAATTTATAATCCAACCGATTTATTTGATAGTAAAAAAGCGAGCTTTCAACACTCTGTGTCTTCCTCAGGCAAATGCAGTGTTCTGGTCTGCAATAGCACACATCAGCACAGACAGTCAGAGATTGCTGATTAGAATGCGAATCCTTACATCTAACCTGCTATTGAAGTGTTAAAGTGGCGAACCATGTGTGTGAAGGGAATCCTGAGCATTGTTGGAGAATTGTGTGTTTTCTCCAGACAGCACAGTAAGTGAGGTTTTTTGCTAACCCAGGCAAGTTACGGGGGTTACAGATAGTGTGTCGTGAAGCCAAGATCCCTGTTAAGACCGTCCTCATGTGTGCGGAGCTTGGCTATCAGTCTCTGTTCAGCGACTCTGCGCTGTCGTGTATCACGAAAGCCCCCTTGAAGAACATTTACCCGCAGGTCGGAGGCCGAATGCCCATGACTGCTGAAGTGTTCGCTCACAGGAAGGGAACTGTTTTGCCTGGTGATTGTTGAGCAATGCTCATTCATCCGCTGTCGTAGTGTCTGCATGGTCTCCCCAATATACCATGCTTCGGGACATCCTTTCTTGCAACGTATTAGGTAGACAACGGTGGCCGAGTTGCAAGTGTATGTACCGTGTACCTGGTGAATGGTATCCTCACGTTTGATGATGTCGTCCATGTCTATGATCCGGTATGTCTTGCAGAGGTTGCTGTGGCAGGGTTGTGTGGTATTGTGGTCACTGTCCTCCTGAAGGTTGGGTAGTTTGCTGCGAACAATGATCTGTTTGAGGTTGTGCGGTTGTCTGAAAGCAAGAAGTGGGGGGCTGGGGATGGCCCTAGCGAGATGTTCATCGTCATCAATGATATGTTGAAGATTCCGGAGAAGATGTCGTAGCTTCTCCGCTCCGGGGAAGTACTGGACAACAAAGGGTACTCTGTCCACTGTGTCCCGTGTTCATCTTCTGAGGAGGTCAGTGCGGTTTATCGTTGTGGCACGTCGGAACTGTCGATCGATGAGTCGAGCGCCATATCCTGTTCTCACGAGGGCACCTTTCAGCGTCTGGAGGTGTCTGTCACAATCCTACTCATCTGAGCAAATTCTATGTATATGTAGGGCTTGTCCATAGGGAATGGCTTCTTTAACGTGTCTAGGGTGGAAGCTGGAGAAGTGGAGCATTGTGAGGTTGTCTGTCAGTTTGCGGTACAGTGAGGTGCTGAGGTGACCGTCCTTGATGGAGGTGCGTGTGTCCAAGGATGCAACTGATTCTGGAGAATAGTCCATGGTGAGTCTGATGGTGGGATGGAATTTGTTGATATCATCATACAGTTGTTTCAATGATTATTCACCATGAGTCCAAAGGAAAAAGATGTCATCAATGTATCTAGTATATAACCTTGGTTGGAGATCTCGTGTGGTGAAGAAGTCTTGTTCAAACCTGTGCATGAAGATGTTGGCATACTGAGGTGCGAATTTGGTCCCCATGGCTGTTCCATGTGTCTGGATGAAAAGCTGATTGTTGAAGGTGAAGACATTGTGGTCCAAGATGAGGCGGATGAGTTGTAAAATTGCATCCGGAAACTGGCAGTTGTTGGCATTGAGTACTGAGGCAGTTGCAGCAATACCATTGTCGTGGGGGATGTTGGTGTAGAGCGCCGAGACATCCATTGTGACAAGGAATGTCCCTGGTTCAACTGCTCCATGTGTGCTGAGTTTCTGCAGGAAGTCCGTAGTGTCAAGACAAAAGCTGGGGGTTCTTTGTACGATGGGTTTCAGGATGCCCTCGATATAGCCGGAGAGGTTCTCACACCGGGTCCCGTTGCCCGATACGATGGGACGGCCGGGTATGTTTGCCTTGTGTATCTTTGGAAGGCAGTAGAGATCTCCAATGCGGGGAGTACGTGGAATGAGAGCCCGGAGGGTGTTCTGAAGGTCCGGATCAAAGGTTTTGATCAGAGTGTGGAGTTGACGAGTGTGTTCTTTGGTTGGATCTGCTGGTAACTGTCTGTAGTGTTTCTCATTGTTTAGTTGTCGGTACACTTCTTCACAGTAGTCCGTTTTGTTCAGTATGACGGTGGCGCCTCCATTGTCTGCTGGTTTGATGACAATGTTGCGGTTGGTCTTGAGAGCACGGATGGCCTTGCGTTGTACTTGGGTGATGTTCGGGACTGTCTTGTAAGTGCGGTTGATAAATCTGGTGTGCACGCACCTCCTGATGGCTTGGGCATACATGTCCAGTCGGGGGCAGCGGCCTTCCGGAGGAGTCCAATTGGATTCATTCCTCTTCGGTTGCTGCACTGCGGATCCCTCGGTCGGCTGTTCTGGTTCATTACTGTCTCATTGAGTTCACTATTGGCCTCTTGGGGTTTGTGGAAGAACTCACGCAGCCTCATTCGCCTGATGAATTCCTCTGTATCTGCTGCGAGACTGATGGGATCCATTTTGGTGGTGGGACAGAAATTGAGCCCTCAGCTGAGAACTTCGATTTCCTCTGATTGAAGTGTGTAGTCCGACAAGTTAACAATGGACCTCCCTGCGGTAGTGTTGTTTTCTACTGTGGTGCCAAGAGAGGCTTGGTTGTTGCTGGTGGCAATGCCGAGTTTTTCAAGTTTCCTGTTCTTGGTGTGCATGTAAATGGTGTAGTCTCTTTGTCTCATCTGCTTGGAGTTGAAGACACAGCCTGGTGGGACATTTGTGTTGAGGATAATTGTGGAGGAGGTGGTGCTGTTGCCTATCCTTACTGATTGTGGTCCGGGGGTTAGGAAGTCTAGGATCCAGTCGCAGAGGGAGGTGCTGAGCTCTAAGGCACAGTGGAAGAGACCATAGTGCATTTAGCACTGGCTTAAATCCCCTTTGGAATTCTCCCAGCCCCCACAGCCCGATGTAATCTAGTTTATGTGTAGTGAGGAAACAGATTAGCATATTTGAATATTTAGCAGTTTAAAGACAGATTCACCTGTTCTCGAGATTCTCCAGCCCTGGGCCACAGTGGGAACTCAATGCGAATTATTGTTGGTCTCCACAAACAGAGACCAGGCATGATGGCCACACTGAGCGCTTTGGAGTCGATTAATGCCCCTGGATGGTCAGAGGCATGACTGGGCACTACCCTCATATACACACCTAATCACCTCCTTGAAAAAATTCAGTCAAATATGTTAGACATGATCTGCCCTGACAAAGTCATGCTGACTACCCTTGATTTATCCTTAACTCTTCAAAGTGGAGATTAATTCTGCCTCTCAAAATTTTTTCTAAAAATTTCCCTACCACTGATATTAATCTCACTGACCTTTAATTAGCTGGTTTTCCCCTACTTCTTTCCTGAATAATGACATCACATTAGTTATCCTCCAGTCCTATAGAACATAAAACATTACAGCATAGTAAGACCCTTCAGCCCTCAATGTTGTGCTGAACTATGACCAATCCCAAGGTCAAAGCTATCCCCTCCCTATAATTCTGGGGTGCTCCATGTGCCTATCCAATAACCGCTTGAAAGTTCCTGAAGTGTCTGACTCCACGATCACAGCAAGCAGTCTATTCCACACCCCTAACCACTCTCTAAGTAAAGAATCTGCCTCAGACATCCCTCCTATATCTCCCACCATGAACCTTATAGTTATGCTCCCTGGTAACAACTACACCCACCCGAGGAAACAGTCTCTATATGTCCACCCTATCTATCGCCCTCACCATCTTATAAACCTCTATTAAGTCACCTCTCATCCTCCATTCCAAAGAGAAAAGCCCCATCCCCCTCTACCTTTCCTCCTAAGATCTACCTCCAAACCAGGCAGCAACCTGGTAAATCTCCTCTGCATTTTCTCTAATACTTCCACATTCTTCTTATAATGAGGTGACCAGAACTGAACACAATATTCCAAATGTGGTCTCACCAATGTCGGGTATAGTTGCAGCATAACCTCTCTTCTGGCACTCCTCCTCTGTAAGAAATCTCACAACACCAGATTAGAGTCCATCCAGTTTATTTGATAGTAATCTCACAAGCTTTTGGAAACAGTGTCCCTTCATCAGGTGTGTGGAAGGTTCTGATCATATATAACGTGACTCCTGCTGTGGCCAGACAACGTTTTAAAATTAGCGAGCCCCTGCAATCTCCCCTGTGCCTCAGACAACAACCTAGAATACATCTCATCTGAGCCTGGGGATTTATCCACTTTAATCCCATTAAAATCATGAACACCTCCTCCCTCTCAATTCTAATCTATTCAGTTATATCATAGTCACCTTCTCTGATTTCTATATTTACATTGTTCTTCTACTGCACTCCTCACACATTGATCCTACATTTACCTGAACAGGCACTGGACTGTGGCAACTAAGGGAATACTTATTTAATACCTTGCCTACATCTTTTGTCTCTACACAGAGATTGCCAATTTGGTTCCCAGTGGGTGGCAAAGTACCACAGTGGTTAGCACTGCTGCCTCGCAGCACCATGGACCCATGTTCAATTCTCAATTTGGGTCACTGTCTGTGTGGAGTTTGAACATTCTCCCCGTGTCTGCATGGGTTTCCTCCGGGTGCTCCGGTTTCCTCTCACAGTCCAAAGATGTGTGGGTCAAATTGATTGACCATGCTAAATTGCCCATTAACGTCAGGGGGTCTAGTAGGGTAAACACATGAGGCTACAGGGATAGGACCTGGGTGGGATTGTGGTTGGTGCAGACTCGATGGGCCAAATGGCTTCCTTCTGCACTATAGAGATTCTATGATACCACTCTTTCCCTGGTTACCAATTATGAGGCAAATTGGGGCTGTTCTCCTTCGAAAGGCAGAGAATGAGGAGAGATCTAATAGAGGTGTATAAGATTATGAAGGATATAGATAAAGTGAACAGTGGTAAGCTTTTTCCGAGGTTGGATACAATAACTACCAGGGGCCATGGGTTAGGGTGAGGGAGGCAAGATATAACTCGGATGTTAGAGGGAGGTTTTTCACACAGAGAGTGGTGGGGGCCTGGAATGCGCTGCCAAGTAAGGTGATGAAGGCAGGCAGCTAGGGCTGTTTAAGGTTTACTTAAACAGGCACATGAGCGGACTAGAGATGGAGGGATACAAGACACTTTTCTAAATAAAGATTACGAGCCTTGGGACATCCTGGGAATCAATTGATTCCTGTGGACCTTCCAACATATTTCATGGCTCACTTGCTTAATTTCTGTGCTTCTGGGGATTCCATAAATGTCTAATTTTTTGTGTGTCTATTGATGTCTTTTCTTTCACTTCACAGGTGACTTGGTCCGCCTTGTTGACTAACAAAGAACACACACACAATGGGTCGTGCGAGGGCTGCTCTTGGATGTTGCTTTGAGAGTTGTCTAGTGCTTCACAAAGAACAAAGAACAAAGAACAAAACAGCACGGGAAACAGGCCCTTCGGCCCAATGAGCCCGCGTCGCCATCCCGATGTTCCCACTTCTACCCTGATCCCTGTCTATGTTTATAGATCTATGGATTAAAAACCAAATTGGAGACAATTTAGGGAGAATTTGTTTTGCCAATTAGCCTAAGAGCACATCTTTGGGATGTGGGAGGAAACCAGAGCTCCCGGAGAAAACTCACGCAAGCACGGGGAGAATGCGCAAACTCCCACAGACACAGGCCCAAATCCATGTATCTGCACAGCACAGCGATAGTCACTGAGCTGTCGTGTTGCCCATCAAATGGTCCAGGTCAAGTGTACACTAACGACGTGAAGCACTAGGATACTCTCAAAAAAATCCAAGAGCAGCCCTCTCACGACCCATCGCGTGTACGCCCCTTATTAGACAACAAGATGGACCAAAGCATCTGTAGGATAAAAACAAGTACATCAATATCATCATCTATTTACACACTTCCCAGGGACTCCCAAGGCTCATGATCCCTATTTTAAATCAGTTTTCTATACCCTTCTATTCCCATTCTGTTCATGTGCACATCTAAGTATTTCTTAAATAACTCCAGAGTGCCAGCCTCCACCACTTTATCTGGCAACGCGTTCCATACCCCCACCATCCTTTGTGTGAAAAAACTCCCTCTAGCATCCAAATTATACCTTGCTCCCCTTACCCTAAGCCCGTGACCCTGCGTGCTATTCGAGTCCATACTAGGAAAAAGCTTAACCCTGTTTACTCTATCTATACCCCTCATAATCTTGTACACATCTATTAGATCTCCTTTAAGTCTATGTCTTTCTAAGGAAAACAGTTCCAATTTGCCTAATCTCTCCTTGTAACTCAGACCTTCCATACCAGGCAGCATCCTGGTAAATCTCCTCTGCACTCTCTCCAGAGTCTCCACGTCCTTCTGGTAGTAAGGCGACCAGAATTGGACGTAGTATTCCAAATGAGGTCTAACCAGCATTTTATACAACTGCAACATTAAAGGCCAGCTCTTGTACTCTATACCCCTTCCTATAAAGGCTAACATACTATATGCTTTCTTCACAACCTTCTCCACTTGCTCTGCCACCTTCAGAGACTTGTGCACCTGCACCCCCCACACACGTTATTAGTGCACCCTTAAACTGGACTGTCTGACAGGCAACATGACAGCTCAGTGACTATCACTGTTTGCTGTGCAGATACATGGATTTGGGCTGGTGTCTGCGGATGTTCGCATGTTCTCCCCGTGACTGCATGTGTTTTCTCCGGGTGCTCCGGTTTCCTCCCACATCCCAAAAATGTGCTCTTAGGCTGATTGGTATAACAAATTGTCCCTAAATTAGACGTCCCTCAATCTTCCCCGATAGGTGTAGACAAAGGTCATAAGCAGAGGAGGGCACTCATAATGTTAAAATGGCGACGCGTGCTCGTTGGGCCAAGGGGCCTGTTTCCCGTGCTGTTTTCTTCATACCCTCATGTCCATAACATACTCATGAAAAACCTTGAGATTTTTCTTTATTTTGCCCGCCAGAATTTTTTCATGCCTCCCTCTTCACTCTCCTAACATCTTCTTTAAGTGTCCCTTGCACTTTCTATAAGCCTCTAGAGCATCCAGTGTTTTGTGCCCCTGTATCTTCCATAAGCATTCTTGTTTTTCTTTTCCCAATCCTGTATTTCCCTTGACACCCAGTGTTTATCTTTATTAGGAACATATTGGCTTTAAATGATTCCCACTGATGTGGGTTTTCCTACAAGTAGCTGCTCCCAGTCCATTTTAACATCATGAGTGCCCAGATCCTGAGTTATCATATTAAAAATCAGCCTTCCCCAATTCAGAAACATTGGCCGCAATTCTCTCAAAAATGCTAAATTGGCAGGAAAACTGTTCTAGATCGTGATAGTTTTGTCAGTTCACCTTCCCTCACAGACTGATTGCGGCCCCCACAGCAATTCTTAGGTCAACCTTAACCCCTCTTCCTATCCTGGAGTGCTGCAAAGTACATCCCACACCCCCCAGCAGTGGCACCAGTGACCCAAGTTTGATTCCCGGCTTGAGTCATTGTCTGTGCAAAGTTTGTATGTTCTCCCCATGTCTGTGGGTTTCGTCTGGGTGCTCCAGTTTCCTCCTACATTCTGAAAGACATGCTGATTAGATGCATTTACCTAAACAGGCACTGGACTGTGACAACGAAGGGAATTTCCCAATAACTTCATTGCAGCATTAATGTAAGATTTAGTTGCGACTAATAAATAAACTTTAACTTTTACTCCTCAATTAGGACTGGTAAATTCATAATAATTACATTGAAAACATATTTAAAATACATTTTAAAAAGGTTTAAATTACTTTGCTGCCTTCCCATCGGTTTCCAGTGTGGTCTGATCGATGACTGTTCGCTGGCTCTGGCAGATACGAATACATTCCCAGCACACGTGCAAATCCTTGTTCAAGGCTGAAAATGTGCATCTCCAACCGCGACCCACCAGAAAAGTTGCTGTCACGATAGGAGAATCGTGGCCTTTATTTCTGGTCCACCTTTCTCCTTTTCAAACCTTAAATGCTACCAACCTATGGTCACTGTCACCAAAATGCTCCTCCACTGACACTTCTACCACCTGCCTGACTCCATTCCCTAAAAATATTGCCCACTCTCTTCTAAGATTTTCTATGTACTGGCTCAAAAAGATCTGCTGGTGACTTCTAAACCTTTAAAGTTTAAGCTTATTTACTAGTGTCACAAGTAGGCTTACCTTAACACTGCAATGAAGTTACTGTGAAAATCCCCTACTGGCCACAGTCCGGCGCCTGTTTGGGCACACTGAGGGAGAATTTAGCATGGCCAATGCATCTAATCTGAAAATTGATTTTGCTGATGACAACACCATTGTGGGTCGGGATTCAAAGAATAACGAGACAGAGTACAGGAATGAGATGTAGAATCTGTGAAACTGGTGTGGCAACAATAATTTCTCCCTCAATGTTAACAAAACAAAGAAGATTGTCATCAACTTCAGGAAGCGTAAATGAGAACATGCCCCAAAAATGAGAATGAAGTAGAAAGAGTCAAGAGCTTCAAGTATTTAGGTGTCCAAATCATCAACAACCTGTCGTGGTCCTCCCAGGCTTAACACTGCTGTTAAGGAAGCTCACTAATGCCTCTACTTTTTCAGAAGATGAAGGAAATTTGGCATGTTAGCTACAACTCTCACTAACTTTTACACCATATGAAGCATTCTTTCTGGTTGTATCACAGCTTGGTATGGCTCCTACTCTGCCTAAGACTACAAAGAATTACAAAAGGTTGTGAATATAGACCAGTTCTTCATGCAAACCAGCCTCCCATCCATTGACTGTCTACGCTTCCTGCTGCCTCGGCAAAACAGCCAGCATAACTAAGGACCCACAGGTGACACAGCAGCACAGTGGTTAGCACTACTATTTCACAGCTCCAGGGTCCTGCGTTCGATTCCTAGCTCGGGTTACTGTCTGTGTGAAGTTTGCACATTCTCCTCGTGTCTGCATGGGTTTCCTTTGGGTACTCCAGTATCCTCCCACAGTCCAAAGATGTGTGGGTTAAATTGATTGGCCATGCTAAGAAATTGCCCCTTAGTGTCCAGGGATGTGTAGGTTAGAAGGATTAGTGGGTATAATATGTAGGAATATGGGGGTAGGGCCTGGGTGGGATTGTGTTCGTTGCAGACTTGATGGGCCGAAGGGCCTCTTTCTGTACTATAGCACTCTACAGAGCCCGGACATTCTCCCTTCCATCTTCTTCCTCCTGGAAAAAGATACAAAAGTCTGAGGTCATGTACTAACCCGATTCAAAAACAGATTTTTTCCTGCTGCTGTCAGACTTTTGATTGGATTCACCTTGCATTAAGTTGATCATTCTCTACAACTTAGCTATGACTTTAACATTACATTCTGTACTCTCTTCTCTATGAACGGTTTTGTCTATATAGCGTACAAGAAAAAATACTTTTCACTGCATGTTGTGACAATAATAAATAAAATCAAATCAAATGTTTGGACTGTGGGAGGAAACCGGAAACTGCGAGGAAATCCACATAGACACAGGGAGAACATGCAGACTCTGCATAGACAGTGACCCAAGCTGGGAATTGAATCTGGGTCCCTAGCGCAGTGAGGCAGCAGTGCTAACCACTGTGCTAATCCCAATTAATACTGAGCAAGTTAAAATCCCCATTATTATGACCCTATTATTTTTACATTTCTCTGAGATGTGTCTATATATCTACCCTTCTATCTCTCCCTAACTGTCTGGAGGCCAATACTACACTGCCACCAACGTGATTGCCCATTTTTTGTTTTTAAGTTGCACCTATATATCTTCAACAAGGAGCCTGCTAAAGTATCATCCCTCCTCACTGCAGTAACTGAGTCCTTGATCAATATTGCGACACCACCTCCTATTTTACAAACCATTCCTCCCACATCCACCCCACCCAACCACCAACCTATCTTGTCTCAAGACTCTATACCCTGGAATAATGAGCCTCCAATTCTACCCCTCCCTCAACCAATCCTCTCTGATAGCAACAATATCATACTCCCATGTCTTAACCAACACTCTCAGTTAATTCGTTTTATCCATAAGAGTCCTTACATTAAAATAAATGCCTTGTCACATTCCCTTGGCCTTAACATGTTCTTCTTTGCACTGCCTTGCAGATTTACTTGGTTTTCCTTCACCTCCTACTACATCACCTCCTACTACATTTTTACTCCGTAACCCATCCCCATTGCCAAATTAATTTAACCCCTACCCGCTAACCCAACCCCAACCCAAACAGCACTAGCAAACCTCATCACAAGTATGTTGGTCCCATTCCAGTTCAGATGCAATCAGTCTGACTTGCACAGGATTCTTGCCCTATAGATCTCACGGAATGAGTTTTATCTCATACTAAGAAGTCACCATAAAATATCAGTTATATGCTCATTCATGCTTCCAGCAGTAATGAACGGTTTTTGAAAGTACCGATCTTTTTCTCAGTTTGGATACTTCAGAGGAGCATTGCCAGCAATTTGCTTGGAGCAGTTTCTACTCCATCAGTATATCTTCATTGGAAATGTGGAACAGGCATTCAATCCAGTGAAGTTATGGCAGTGGAATGGGGGGAGCCATGAGTAAATTCCCAGCTTATGTTAATAATGAAAGTTGTGCAACCTCTGGTCCAGCGAGTGATTTCACTGAAAACAATTCAGAACCTAAAATAACTTGCATCTGGGCCCTTCCGGATTCAGTCAAATTCTAGATCCTGAGTTTGGCCCAATCTGATTTCAATTTCAAATTCCCATCGATGCACAATATTTAAAAGTTTAAAGTTCATTTATTAGTGTTACAAGTAGGTTGATGTTAACATTGCAATGAAGTTACTGTGAAAATCCTGTAGTCGTCACATTCTGATGCCTGTTTGGGTACACTGAGAGAGAATTTAGCATGGTTCATGCATCTTACCAGCAAGTCTTTTGGACTGTGGGAGGAAACTGGAGCACCTGGAGGAAACCCACACAGACACAGGGAGAATGTGTGAACTCCACACAGACAGGGACCCAAGCTGGGAATCAAACTTGAGTAATGGACCAAAATGTGACTTTTGGCACAATTACCTTGTTCCGTCTTTGTCTTGTGAGTGCATAAATTTAACAGCTTCACTTATGGAACAAATATGGTTTAAAATAGCCAAATAAAAGCAATATTTTAATACATTTTAATAGGAAACAGATTGACGAGAATTCAAAAAGCTTGAAAAAAATCTCAGCACGATCTGACAGACAGCTTAACTAATGTAGGCATTAGAACCTTTTGAGTCATATTATTTTAATTTCTTACCTTACATATGGTATGGTTTATATGAATGTCATAGGGCACTTGCTGCACTGTTTCTAATGTACAGGGACTTGTGCTCTATTTCGGCTGTCTATGTACTTCATTACATTTACACTTTGAGTGTGGATTCCTCAGATCGGAATTAACTTGTTGAACTTCAATTTCCTTTTCCCATTTCATGGCAGCTGGTTGGGGAAAGACGTGCCAACTGGAGCTACTGAGTTACGTTGTAGTTCACCAGCAGTCCGACTGCAGAGTGTGCAGTGCACCTAAAGTAGGCGAGTCACTCTGAGTGTTCATTAACCATTTCCCTACCACACAAGGTGAACATTGACAATATCATGCTGTAAAGCTGGTTTTCATTCTGAGCAGTGCTGTTTCAAACAGATTTGATTTGATTTGATTTATTATTGTCACATGTATTAGCATTCAATATAAAGTATTGTTTCTTGCGCGCTATACAGACAAAACATACAGTTCATAGAGAAGGAAACAAGACAGTGCAGAATGTAGTGTTGCAGTCATAGTTAGGATGCAGAGAAAGATCAACTAAGCATGGCCCAAACAGGAGCCAAATCAGTCATTCCAGCCAGCTTTCACTCACTACAATAGGCAGTGTTGGATCTGAGCACATATTGTGATGAGAGGTGAGGTGAGAGTGACTGCTTTTGATAACAAAACTGCATTTGACCCAGAGTGGCATCAAGGACCTCTACAAAAATTGGAATTAATGGGAATCGGGGAAATCTCTCCACTGGTTTGAGTCATACCTGGCACCAAGGAAGATGGTTGTGGTTGTTGGAGGGTCAGTCATCTCAGTTCCAGGACACCTCTGCAGGACTCCCTCGGGGATAGTGTCCTAGACCCAATAATCTTCAGCTGCTTCATCAATGACCTTTCCTCCATCATAAGATAAGAAGTGGGAATGTTCACTGATGATTGTACGATGTTCAGCACCAATTGCGACTGCTCAGCTGCTGAAATAGTTCAGGTAACATGACATGGACAATATCCAGGCTTGGACAATATCCATGACAAGTAGCAAATATTTGTGCCACACAAGTGCCAGGCAATGACCATCCTTCACAAGAGTGAATATAATCATCATCCCTTCACATTCAATGACATTACCATCATTGAATGTTTCCCAATAGGTGTAGACAAAGGTCATAGGTAAAGGAGGGCACTCATAATGTTAAAACAGTAGCCTGGGCTCATTGGGCTGAAGGGCCTGTTTCCCATGCTGGATTGTTCTTTGTTCTTTCTTTGTTCTTTGAATCTCGCATCATTAGCACCTATGTGTGACCATTGATCAGAAACTGAACAAGCCACATAAATATGGTGGTGACAACAGCAGGTCAGAGGCTGGGAAGCCTGTGGCGATTAACACACCTCCTGATTCCCCAAAGCCTGTCCACCATCCACTAGGCACAAGTTAGGAGTGTGATGGAATATTCTCCATTTACCTGGATGGGCGCAGCTTCAACAACACTCAAGGAATCTTTCACCATCTAAGACAAAGCAGCCTGTTTGATTTGTAATTCTTCCTGAAATATTCAATCCCTCTACATCCTATGAATAAATGTTTCAAAGATCATGCGGGATCAGCCTCACTGAGTTCAAGTAGTACAACTAACTTGATATGTACAGAGTAAAGAAGATACCATGTTTCCTCGTGTTGGTGGATGGTGGGTTGCCTTCGTTGAATTCAAACAGGTTGACGGTCTCCTCATTTCTCTAGTAATTTTGACTGTCCAAGATTGACAAACATTCTAGTGGCAAGCTGCTTACAGCAGTTTTCAAAAACAGGATCCGGAGATTTTCCAAGGTAATAGCTGTGGCTTTCTGCTCCTGTTTACTTCGCGCAGATTTGGCAATGGAAGTGGAAAATCCCAAGAGAGGCCCAGGTTCGATTCCTGGCTTAGGTCACTGTCTATGTGCAGTTTGCATATTCTCCTAGTGTCTGCGTGGGTTTCCTCCGGGTTCTCTGGTTTCCTCCTACAGTCTGAAAAATGTACTGGTTAGATGCATTGGCCATACTAAATTCTACCTCAGTGTACCCAAACAGGTATTGGAGTATGACAACTAGGAGATTTTTCACAGTAACGCTATTGCAGTGTTAATGTAAGCCTATCTATGACGTTAATAAATAAGCTTTAAAAAATTTTAAAATCCTGCTTATGGCGATGTAAAAGTGTGATGCAATTGTCCCCACCCTCCAGGCGGTGACGTAATGAGATTCTGGATGTTCAACACCAGGAGTATCATTTCCATACACCACCATCTCATTATCATCCACATAGGACAATCCATTCATGTTGGTGTGAGGATAGATCAGCACGAATCATAACTGATCTCCCAGATGCGTGCACCTGGCGGGCAGATGTTTCCAGAGCAGCTTTTGCTGATGTCCAGGAAAATTCCACCTAATGGTATATTTTGCAATTATTTGATCAGCTAATGAATTACTTACTTTCATCTCCAGAGAAAACAGTGCCCATTAATATATTCACCACCCTTTACTGGATCCCCATTTATAAAACTTGTGTGAATACAGTTGACTTAAAAATAAACATGGAATGCAGCTACTTATATAAGGGTGTAGGCAACCTTCCTAAAGGACATTAGTGAGCCAGTTGTGTTTTACAACAATCAGCAATAGTTTTGTATTCGCCATAACTAAGGTCAGCTTTTAATTCCAACTATTATTAATTGAATTGAAATATCAGCAGCTGCAATGATGGGATGTGGATTCATGTTTCCAGAGCATTAACATGGGCCTCAGTTACTCCCCCGATTGCATTTATCGTAAGGCCATCATCTCCCTTTCATGGATCATAGAATTCCTACAGTTCAGAAGGAGGCCATTCAGCCCATCAAGTCTGCACTGACTCTCTGACAGAGCATCTGATCAGGCCTTCTGCTCGTAACCCTATATATTTACCCTGCTAATCCCCCTAATTCGCACATGTTTAGACAGTTAGAAACAATTAAGAATGGCTAATCTACCTCATGCACATCTTTGGACTGTAGGAAGAAACCAGAGCACCCAGAGGAAACTCGTGCAAACACAGAGAGAATGTGGAAACTCCACACAGACAGTGATCTGTGGCTGGAATTGAACCCGGGTCCCTGGCACTGCCAGGCAGCGGTGCTCACTGCTGTGCCACTGTGCTTTCATTTCCCTTTAAATGTCCCGTAGTTGTGTTGTCATATAAGAAGTAAACAAGCATCAATTGTAACAGTTAAATATTCAGAGTGCTTGGAGCAAAATGACCACACTAACCGCAAGATAATCTGAATGCAGTTACCTTGGCTGAAGGTGTGGGTAGATTCACAGAGTTAAGGAGACAAAACAAGGCTATTTGGTTCTTTGTCGGCCATGCCAAAGCCAATGCTTCACCTGGAGCTCTCAGCCCTGACTCTCATTCTCAAACAGCCCATGGACCTTTACTGCACCAACTCATTGATGGTGAGTGACTATTTGAATAAGTTGCTTGGATGTTGCCGGTGCCCACAAAAACCGCATCCTGGCATCAGACAAGCCAGTCAGAAGAAGAAAGATGAGGAGGGAAATTTGAAGGAAGAAAAAAATGCCCATTTGGCAAACAGCGCACAGAAATGTTATTGAGTAAACTCATCGCGGAAGAATGTCTAATTGGGCTAGCTGCTGGGAAATCATTGAAGGCCACGAAGCCACATCCTGATCTGAACCGACCCAGTCAGTGGAAGGAGTGGGGGGGGAGAGGAAAGAAAGATGCCCATTAATAACATTTGGTGTGCAAACATTATTGCAGCTCATGGACTTAAAAGCTAACAATAATTAATTTGTTGTTTGGGTGATTTCTGAAGTGGAATAAGGAAGTAAAAAAAATGTATGTACACGTCAACTGGTCCTGTTATGCCTTTTTCCTCCACTAACATCAATAGCTTTGCTGGGGTTTCACTCTGCTAATTACCTTGCCCAACATCAATTCTTTGAGTCCAGAGGCTACATCTAACCAACCACAGGAAATCTCACAGAGCAGACTAATCCTGTTCTCATCCAATGCTAACACATTTTTCAGAAAGTTTAACTGGAAAGCAAATTGTAGTGGGAATACTGGATAATTGCCCCTTTTTTACTCATCCTGAGGTCAATTTTTACGATGTGGAGATGCCAGCGTTGGACTGGGATAAGCACAGTAAAAAGTCTCACAACACCAGGTTAAAGTCCAACAGGTTTATTTAGTAGCACAAGCTTCTAGTTTTTGGAAAGCTGCCTCTTCATCAGGGAGTGGGAGATCTGTTCACAAATAGGGATATAAAGACACAAACTCAATTTATAAGATAATGGTTGGAATGCAAGTTTTTTCAGTAATCAAGTCTTAAAGGTACAGACAATGTGAATAGAGAGAGGGTGAAGCACAGGTTAAAGAAATATATATTGTCTCCAGCCAGAACAGTTAGTGAGATTTTGCAAACCCAGGCAAGTCATAGGGATTACAGATAGTGTGACATGAAGCCAAGATCCCAGTTGAGGCTGTTCACAGGTATCCGAAACTTGGTTATCTTTTTCTGCTCAGTGACTCTGTGTTGCCGCCTTGGAGAACGTTTACCTGAAGATCAGAGGCCAAATGTCCATGACCACTGAAGTGTTCCCTAACAGATCTTGTCTGGTGATTGTCTAGCGCTGTTCATTCATCCGCTGCTGTAGCATCTGCAAGGTCTCCCCAACGTACCGTGCCTTGGGACATCCTTTCCTGCAGCGTATCAGGTAGACAACGTTGGCTGAATTGCAACAGTATGTGCCATTTACCTAGTGAATGATGGTATCCTTGTTGATGATCCGGCATATCTTGCAAAGGTTGCCGTGGCAGGGTTGTGTGATGTTGTAGTCACTGTTCTCCTGAAGCCTGGGTAGTTTGCTCTGGACAATGGTCTGTTGGAGGTTGTGTAGTTGTTTGAAGGCTGGAAGTGGGAGTGTGGGGATGGCCTTGGCAAGATGTTCGTCTTCATCAATGACATACTGAAGGCTCTGGAGAAGATGTCATAACTGATCCACTCCAGGGAAGTAGTGGATGATGAAGGATACTCTGTCTGTTGTATCCTGTGTTTGTCTTCTGAAGAGGTTGGTGAGTTTTTTGCTGTGTTGCTTTGGAATTGTTGATCGATGAGTTGAGCAGCACATTCTGTTCTTATGAGGGCATCTTTCAGTGTCTGTAGATATCTGTTGCAATCCTCCTCATCTGAACAGATCCTGTGTATACGGAAGGCTTGTCTGTAGGAGTTGGCTTGTTTAATGTGTTTAGCGTGGAAGCTGGAGAAGTGGAGCATCGTGAGATTATTTGTGGGTTTACAAAAAACCTCACCAACTTCCTCAGAAGACAAACATGGGACATGATGGACAGAATACGCCTTGTCATCCAGTAGTTCCCCGGATCGGAGAGGCTATGACATCTTCTTTGGAGCCTTCAACATGTCATTGATGCAGATGAACATCTCACCAAGATAAACCTGTTGAACTTTAGCCTGGTATTGTGAGATTCTTACTGTCAATTTTTACCCCAGTTGAGCTAACTAACTCTGCACAGCCAGGAATTGAAGTTCTGGCCTCAATAAACTAAAAAGGGTCGTAAATAAAGTCCAGTTTATCACTCAAATCAGCCTCCCATCCATTGACGTTGTCTATACTTCCCACTGCCTCGGAAAAGCAGCCAGCATAATCAAGGAACAAATGCATCCCCGGACATTCTCTCTTTCACCTTCTTCCATCGGGAAAAAGATACAAAAGTCCGAGAACACGTACCAACCGCATAGCTTCTTCCCTGCTGCCATCAGACTTTTGAATGGACTTACCTTGAATTAAGTTGATCTTTCTCTACGTCCTAGCAATGACTGTAACGCTACATTCTGCACTCCTTTCCTTATGCATGAATGGTATGCTTTGTCTGCATAGTGCACAAAAAACAATCCTTTTCATTGTTTTCCAATACATGTGACAATAATAAATCAAATCAAATCAAATATCAAATCAAAAAAATCTCTGACCTTTCCTCTGTCTTTGATTTGATTTGATTTATTCAAAAGTCTGATGGTAGCAGGGAAGAAACTATCCTCTGCATTAGCCAGCACAGCATCTCGTTTGAAAGTATTATGACTAAAAGCCTGATTCTTCTTTTTTTACACAAGAAGACGGACATTCTAAGCTGAATTGAAGTTAGATCTGAATCATGTGTAGAAATAAGACTAACAACCACATTGCTTCAGCAGGTTGGAATGTTCTGATCGAGAAAATTAAAGAGTGCACAGCAGATATGTGCACGCAAGACTGACAGAGGGTCTGACCTGAAAGAGTTCAAATTTCCTTTTTTAAAATCATCGATGTTTGAGGTCTGGGGAGATCAGAGGCTTTTCTGTAGTTTAAAAATAATCATAAAGGCCCATCTCCCATCAGCCAGGTTCTCATGAGACTTGCTGGGCTGCTTTTCCCCTGGCTTTCTGAATGGAACGTATTGATTTAATGTCTCAAGATCCTGCAATATTCTGTCATTAAAATGATTTATTGGGCCATGGGAAAAATGTCTCCTGCCAAGAACACAGGCCTCGAAGAGACAATGACTGCATCTGTTTGGCATATGCCATCAAGGTAGCCTTTCAGATAAGGACGTCAGGGGCTTGGGACTGCTTCTCTCGGTAGCTTGTGAGTGCTTAACCAGTCAGGTGCTCGAGGAGTTAGTTGCTCCGAAGTAACATCAGCTTCCATCTGGGAAGCACAATTATCGGCTAAATCAGGACAGTGCCTCTCTCTCATGAGTTTCAGTTCCATTCCTCCCACCCTGCCCTGACAATGAAAGCGGAGCCACTCAATCGGTGTATCCTGTTGTTGCAGGCGATTCATTGTATGACAACATCTGACATGCATGACAGTAACTGCTTGCTAATTATGGTGCAAATCGACAGTGTGAGGTTTGTTGTGTCGCCAGTTCCCTGGAACAATTGGACATTTGTTTGGCGAGAGGATTACACAGGGTCGGGCAGTTTCCCTCAAATTATCCCCATTTACTGTGGCTGCTTGGACCTGTTGTATAGGAATGGTTAAAAAAAACATTAATGAGTCCTCCAGAGGGTTCTGGAAGCTACTAAACTCTGAGGCCCTCTCTTCAATTTGTATCAAAACATCCCTGCCTGTCTTTGATTTTTTTTAATGATTACTGTTTCATGTCACCTTGGGCTCCCTGCCTGAACTTGTTAATCGCATTTCAAACATAGCACATAATAGTGCTCCAACCAAATTATCTTTGCAATTTCTGAAGAATGCCCAAACAGAGTCAATAAAATGAATGTTTTTCCTGTGCGTCCTTATCGCTCAAACTTTCACAAAAAATAAATTGGATGCTTGCTGTAATTTCTTTCTTTTTTTTACTCCCAACCTCCCTCCTCGCCTACTACTTTTCAAGACCCAAACTCCCCTATCAGAAAAAAAAACTTGCCTCTCTATTAATGCTAGAAGAAAGCCAACATTGTGATATAGTGATTAGCATTGCCGCCTCACAGCACTAGGGACCCAGTTTCAATTCTGGCCTCGGTTCACTGTCTGTGCAGAGTCTGCACATTCTCCATCTGTCTACTTGGGTTTCCTCTGGGTGGCCCGTTTCCCTCCCACAGTCCAAACATGTGCAGTTGGGTGGATTGGCCATGGCCAATCCTACAACATCCTACAACATCTTTCAGTCAATTTAGTATTTTTGAAGTAATTGCAGGCACTTCATGCACAGCAATCTCCCACAAACAGTCATTAAATAAATGATCACATAATCTGCCTTTGGTGTTGGTAAGGGCTAAATGTTGGCTCAGACATACGAAACAATCCCTTGCTCCTCTTTGAATATGCCATGAAACCTTTTATGTCTACTTGTGAGGGTAGACAGAGTTTTGGTTTAATGTCCCATCTAAAAACAGTACCTACAACGAGATAGCACCCTCACATTACTGTATTGAAGTACAGCCTAGCTTACTTTTAACATTTAAGAAAAACTTGGACAGGTACATTGATGTGAGGGGTATGGAGGGATATGGTCCAGGTGCAGGTCAGTGGGAGTAGGCAGAAAAATGATTAGGCACAGCCAAGAAGGGTCAAAAGGCCTATTTCTGTGCTGTAATGTTCTATGGCTCTATCATATGTGCAGGTCCACAGCTTTTTGTTTGGGATGCAATAGTTCAATTATGTTCAGCATTCATTAGACACTCCAATTGTCCATGAAAAATGGTGCTCATAGAATTATAGAATCCCTACAGTGCAGAAGAAGACCATACCTTACTCCCATAACCCCATGTTGTTAACCTGCCAATCACCCTGACACTACTGTCAATGTGCCATGGCCAATCCACCCAACTGCACATGTTTGGACTGTGGGAGGGAAACGGGCCACCCAGAGGAAACCCAAGTAGACAGATGGAGGACGTGCAGACTCTGCACAGACAGTGAAGCGAGGCCAGAATTGAAACTGGGTCCCTAGCGCTGTGAGGTGGCAATGCTAATCACTATATCACCATGTTGGTTTTCTTCTAGCATTGCTGTCCATGCAGTACAGGCTGTTAGAAAGGGGAGTTTCAGGTTTTTCACGAGTGACAATGAAGGAGCGATGACACAGGGCTGAGTTTTCAATAACTTGGGCTGATTTGGAAACCCTTTAAAAATAATGGAGAGGATGAGGGGGGAAGTCACAGTTCTGACTCCATGCCCAAGTTTCTGATTTTAAAGAGTGCCTTGCAAGGATGTGAGCTGGCCCAGGTCATAATCCCACATCTTGCATTCCTGATTTTGTGGGAAGGGGTATATTCTTATCCTCCACAATTTTCATGGAATTGGACCAGCTTTTCAGAATTTTGGTTCACAGCATCTCAGAATCTACATGAGGGAACCATTGAAAGGTAATTTCAAAAAGTCTCCCTTATGACCCCAGGCCAAAATATATCCCCTATGCGTTATGGTCCTTGTGTATCCTATGCAAGGTTATAGCACTTCCATGTCCATTCACCCACCATACACTGTATAGGAGCAATGAACCCTACGGTGACAGTAAGATGTGTATAAAAAGTTTTCTTGAAAAATTATCATTGATAATCATCCACTTTCTTAAAAATAAACTCATTTTATCTACAGGCTGATAAAGGTGTCAATCATCCAGTCCCTTTAAACTATCAATAACTGAAATCTCTTTATCTCTTTATATAAATACACACTGTGAAATTGACAGTATAAATCAGAGAACCAGGTTTGCCAATCAAACAATGATTTTTCTAGGACTCAGGTATTTTCTCAGCCAAGCCTTCTTATGTGTTCTTGGCCATGAGGGGTAATATGGGATGTGTAGAGGGAACACATTGGCGTGGAGGCATGAGAGGTCATAGGGAGTTGGGTGGAGGCTGCACTATGGTATGGAGGCTTGGGGGTTATCAGAGGGTCGATTGGGGTCATGCATTGGCATGGAGACTATAATAGGATATTGTGGGTGGATGGAGGCATGAGGTGGCACGGATGGGGCATGGAGAGTGTTAGTGAGTGAGAGGATTGGTAGATTGAACCAGGGCAGGACTTACTCAGTTAATGATGGGGTGTTGGGGAGAGTTACAGAACAAAGTGATCTCGGGGTACAGGTTCATAGCCCCTTGAAAGTGGAGTCACAGGTGGACAGAGTGAAGAAGAAGGCATTCAGCATGCTTGGTTTCATTGGTCAGAACATTGAATACAGGAGTTGGGACATCTTGTTGAAGTTGTACAAGACATTGGTAAGGCCATACTTGGAATACTGTGTATAGTATTACAGAACGGATATTATAAACTAGAAAGAATGCAGAAAGTAATTACTAGGATGCTACCAGGACTTGATGGTTTGAGTTATAAGGAGAGGTTAGATAGACTGGGATCTTTTTCTCTGGAGTGTAGGAAACTTAGGGGGTAATCTTAATATGTCCCTGAATATAAAATAATGGGGGTACAAATCAGCTAGGTATTCAATATCTCTTTCTAAAAGTAGGGGAATCTAAAACTACAGCATAGGTTTAAGCTGAGAGTGGAGAGATACAAAAGTGTCCACAGAGGGTGGTGAGTGTCTGGAACAAGCTACCAGAGGTAGTAGTAGAAGTGGGTATAATTTTGTCTTTTAAAAAGCATTTAAACAATTACATGTGTAAGAAAGTGTAGAAGGATATGGTCCAAATGCAGGCAATTGGGATTAGCTGAGGGGTTTAAAATAAAAGGCATGGACAAGTTAGGCCGAAGGGCCTGTTTCCATGCTGTAAACCTCCATGACTCTATGTGAGGGAGGTGGGCTGGGCAGTCTTTCTGTTTTTAATATGGTGGTGGGTGCATGGAATTGGTTGCTGGCAGTGGTGGTGGAGGTGGATTCAATAGGGTCTTTTACGAGACTTTTGGATAAGTACATGGAACTTAGTAAGGTAGAGGGTTATAGGTAAGCCTAGTAGGTAGGGACATGTTTGGTGCAACTTGTGAGCTGAAGAGCCTGTTTGTGCTGCAGTTTTTCTATGTTTTCTATGTTTTTATGTTTCTATATAACTGGTATTAAGTTCCACAGCACTAGGTCTATCCTTTTAAGCAGCTAACCTCAGCATCCCCAGCAGCTCCAAACTCTTTTGCTGGTTGGCAGATCCCAGCCTGAAGGCTGTACAATGATATCCCATTGTTCCATGTGCTTTTTCCCAAGGTGGACTAAGACGGGAATTTCCCAACTATTGTTACCTGCCCGAGGATAAAAATCCAGCCCATTGTCCTACGTTAGGATGGTGTAGCTGGGAAAGGAACTTGCAAGTACTCCATGCACACGCTGCCCTTGTCCTTCTTGGTGGTAGAAGTCAGAGATTTGGAAGGTGTTACCAAAGGAGCTTTGGTGAGTTGCCACAGTGTGTCTGCTGCTAGTATGTGTCAGTGATGGAGGGAGTGGATGTTTCAGTTGGAGGGTAGCTGTCAGGGAGCTGCTTTGTCCTTGACAATGTGTTGAATGGTGTTGGAGCTGCATTTATATCAGCGAGTGGAGAATATTCCATCACACATCTCAACTGTGGAAGGTGATGGTGGACAGGCTTTGAAGAATCACTTGCCACAGGTTTCCCAGTTTCTGATCTGCCCTTGTAGCCACAGTATTTATATGACCTGTCTGCTTCAGTATCGAGCTAATGGTAACCCCAGGATGCCGATGATGGGGGATTCAATGTATAAGATGCTGTGTATGGGTGTTCCTTGTACATTTGGAGCTGGTTTGCAATTTTAACATGGCTGGCTGTTTTATTTTTGGTTCTTTACTATCTACTTTGATATTGGTTGACAGTATGGGACAAATTTTCCCGTTGTGCCCACAGTGGGAATTGTAGCAGGCGAGGGGAGAACCATGGAAAGATCCGTTGACCTCGGATGGGATTTTCCAGTTTCAGGACGAATGGGGCCAGAAAATCCTGTCCTATGTGTGAGTCTCAGTGCTCAACACTTGTGTGAATCCCTATCATTGATTGCTTGACAGCTCTGATTCTCCGAGTTGCGCAGTTCAAGGCAGCAGCTCACCACCAACTTCTTAAGGGCAATCAGGGATGGGCAATCAATGCTGGTCCAGCCAGTGATGCCCACATCCCATAAATGAATTAAACAAAAAAATCATTGCCTTCAGATTTAACTTTTAATAATGCCTTCGGGATATCAACAACAGATTCTGCTCACTAATTATATTAGATATTTATCACAGAAGAGAATATTGGCTTGGGTTCCTACTTCTTGGTACAGTGATCCCTTTCTTGCTCTCTGTCTTTCTGTTCTTCTCTCTCTCTTTTTTTGTCTCTCTCTGTGATGTACCCCACCCATCTATCTGTTGCTCTCACTCCCTCTCTCTCGATCTCTCTCTCGCTCTCTCTCTCTCCTTTTTTCTCTCTCTCTCCTCCCTTTTCTTTCCCTCTCTCTCTCTCCTCATTCTCTCCCTTTATTATTCTCTCTCTCACTTTTGCTCTCTCTTGCTTTTGCTCTCTGTCTTTCTTTCTTTGTCTGTGATGCTTCTCCCTGTTGCTCTCACTCCCTCTCTTTCAATCTCTCTCTCTCTCTCCTCCCTCTCTCTTTCCCTCTCTCTCTCTTCTCCTCACTCTTTATCATTCTCTGTCCTCGCTTTTGCTCTCTCTGTCTTACTTTGCCTCCCTCTCTTTTTCCCTCTCTCTCTATTAGGTGAGTATGTGTATGGATATTGGGTGATGACAGAATCAGTCTTGACTGCGATGTTACTTGCAGTTGAAAGGGCTGCCATCACTCCCAGTCCGAGCTCACACATAACTGATGACTGATTTGGTAAGTTGACAAAGGGCAATAGGTTTCTGATGGAAACATCCCTGGAAAAGTTGAATACTGTCAGTATAGAGAGTGAGGAGAATACTGATGTGGGGTTAGAAATGCAGCATCATTGGTTAATATTTTAAAAACTCAAAATATTTTCTTCACCTCTGCGAACATCATTATGAGGACAATTTATGATTAGGACAAATCACAAATCTGTGAACAATTTTGATCCTCTTATCAAAGGAATTTTCTACTGTGTCATGGATCTGCCTAGTTACAGAAGTAACAAGAATTTAACAAGGCATGGTGAGTCGCAATCTGCCCAGCCAGAGATAATGACAGCAGCAGCCAGCATTCAAAAGACGCGATGAGATGACATCTTCCCAGTAACAAGATTAGCAGGCACCTAGACAGAATCAGGTGTAAATCATCCTACTAATAGGAAACAGCTTACCTGGATGACTGAGAAGTCTGTAGAGGCATAAACATGCTAATTTCTCGAGTCACAAACTTGCAAGATCCAGACGGCCCAAATACACAGAGTGGTGAATGAAAGAGGAAAAATGCCAGTACTCTCAGAAGCAGCAGGTCCATTTACATCTCGCAACTGAGAGGCAAGTTCACATCTAACAGCCTGAAAGGCCAGTCCATAACTCACAATCAAGTGGCTGGGCCCACATCTAAGTCTTTGAGCAAAGGCAGTGCAGAAACCTTTGTGAAGGCAGTTAAATATCTTCACTGGACCAGGAAAAGATATTTCCTAAATTGATCCTCAGTCTTGTATTATGTGGTAACTATAACTGGATTTGACTTATAGATTTATTCAGTTTGATTGTTGTTTGAGAAGGAAGTTTTACAACATTCAGGAATTGTAGATATATTTTGGAAAAAGGGGTAATTTTACCATAAGCTATCTATTTGTGTATGTTTAGTCATTCATATACTTAATTGTCTTAGAGTATCGTACTCCTGTGCGTAAGCATTTGTCTCTTTTTAATTAAAAAAAAGGTCTTTAATAATTATATGATGACTGAACTGGTTATGCTCACTGGGGTTCACATGTTTCCTCACACCAGTCCAGAGGCAAAACAATATACCACCATGAACTGGTGTTTCGAGTTGGGACACTTTCGCAAATAATATCAGTGTGAGTCACCCATTTCAAACAGAAATGAGGAGGAATTGCTTCTCTCAGAGCGTAGTGAGCCTGTGGAGCTCTTTAATGCAGAGGGCTGCAGAGGTTGGGTTGTTAAAGCTGAGAAAGACAGATTTTTAATCAGTAACATTTAGATTTCCCCACCTCTGCTTGGGTTTTCTCTGGGTGCTCTGGTTTCCTCCCACACTCCAAAGATGTGCAGATTAGGTTAATTGGCCATTTTAAATTTTCCCTTAGTAACAGTGGGACTAGTAGGGTAAATATGGGGATGATAGGTTGAGGGAGCTAGATCTCTTCTCCATGGAGAAATGAAGGTTGAGAGGCGACATGATAGAGGTTTATAAGATGTTGAGAGGAATAGGTAGAATGGATTCTCGGAGGCTAAATGGTGGCTACGAGAGGACACAGGTTTAAGGTGCTGGGGGGTAAGTACAGAGGAGATGTTAGAGGTAAGTTTTTCACTCAGAGGGTGGTGAGTGAATGGAATCAGTTGCCGTCAGTGGTGGTAGAGGCGAACTCGCTGGGGTCTTTTAAGAGACTTCTGGATGAGTACATAGGATTTATTGGGATTGGGAATTACAGATCGTTCTATGGCCTGTAGGTATAGGTATGATCGACACAACTTGTGGACCAAAGGGCCTGTTTGTGCTGTAGTGTTCTATGTTCTATGATTATGGGAATAGGGCCTGGATGGGTATGTTGTTGATGAAGACTTGTCAGGCCAAATGACTAATTCTGTACTGTAGGGATTCCATGATTCTAAAAGAATCAAGGGTTAGAGTGGTATGGTGACACAGTGGTTAGCACTGCAGCCTAGCAGCAACAGGGGCCCAGGTTCAATTCCAGCTTCAGGTGACTATGTGGAGTTTGAATGCTTTCCCCATGTCTGCGTAGGTTTCCTTTGGGTGCTCCAGTTTCCTCTCACAGTCCAAAGATGTGCGGGTTAGGTCGATTGGACATGACAGATTACCCGTCAGTGTTAGGTAAATTAGCAGGGTAAATTTGTGGAGGTACGGGGATAGGGCCTGTGTGGGATTGTTGGTGTAGGCTCGATGGGCCAAATGAACTACTTCTCCACTGTAGGAATTTGATGATTCTTTGGAGATAAGGCTGAAAAATGGAATTGAGCATTACCATTTTGTTGGATCAGTCATGATCTCATTGAATGTCGGAGCAGATTTGATGGGCCGAACGGCCCTCCTGCTCCTACATGTTACAACCTTGAAATGCCTCGTGCTGTGTTTCAGATTGAGAATAAGGTTACATTCTTGAGCAAAGATGAGTTTCACTTCATAATGATTGAGAGTCAGCAGCCCCACATTCCAGCAGCGAGTTGGCTCAATGAATGAAATAGAAAGATTCTGTTGCATCAATCAGTACGTTTTTCCCCTGCTCTGTACTGCTGCATTACACATAACACAGCAGCAGGTTGCAGATGTAAAAGAAGTAGATAGGTGTTGGATTGGCGCACAATACTGCACATCAAACCCTTTGTTCCTTCCTGAACTTCTGAACCTATTGCGCTGTTGCAGCTGTCTGGTGCCGAGGGATTAAGAACAAATTCTTAGAGACTTATCATCTTCAGCTTTGTGATAAAAAAGAAAAAAAAATGCAGCGAGTTTTCTTTCCTTTACAGAAGAGCTAAAGCCTGAGGAAGTGTTAACATTTACAATCATTAAGCCGCAGTAATTGTTGGTCCTCCCAGGCCCATTTCAATACAATCAAAATTCTCCAACCTCTCAGTCTTCCCACAGAGCTCCCAGTAATTATCTGACATTTTATACTCTGAGAATGATGGCAGCGCTGCAAATAGGATAATATTTTGCAGCTTAATATGAGAACAAAATAATATTCAGTATCTAATTGGAAGTTTTAACCCCTAACCCGCCTCTCACGACACACTCGCTTGAGGAACAACTGGAGATGGTGCAATTTGTCGTAAAGCTTACTCCAAGGCATTCAGAGAGTTAGAAATGTTCCATTTTCACTGGGTACATGACTCCACTCTGAAATAGAAATTTGTGTCTAGGGGTTGATAGGGAATAAAAACAGAAAATGCTGGAAAATCTCAATCGAGAGAGAACAGAACCAATGGGTCGATTCTCCCATCTTGCTCCATTAATTTATTATAATTTATAGTGCAGCGGGCCAACAGATTTCAACAGGGCCAAATTAGCGCACTCCACGCTGGGCAACCTGTCCCAATGCCTCTCCCAGTGCTGGGATTAATTAGGTATGCGGGGAGTATTTTAATATAATTTAAGTATGATTAGCCCACCCGGAACTGAAGTCTCCTGGCTTGCGAGCCTCTCCACCCTCTTTCATGGAGCTGATGGCCTTGACCCCGCTGGAGTGAAGGG
The DNA here is from genome assembly GCA_024679065.1 of Sphyrna mokarran. Classification (NCBI taxonomy): domain Eukaryota; kingdom Metazoa; phylum Chordata; class Chondrichthyes; order Carcharhiniformes; family Carcharhinidae; genus Sphyrna; species Sphyrna mokarran. The sequence goes on along the minus strand of JAGIQG010000002.1, from coordinate 34,800,694 downwards.
GAGCAATAAGGGTTCCCCTATAGAGTCGGGCACTGGGGCGTTACCCCCTAGACATTGCTCCCCTAGCACTGCCCAAGGGGCAAAGTGCCAAGGTCCCAGGGCATCTTGGCACTGTCCACCTGGGTCAGCACTGTCGGGGGGAAATGGGAGCACAGTTCGTGGCTGAGTCCAGACATGGTTGAAGGGCCAACGAGTGGGCTGTAGGGGGGTAGGGGTGGTTGCACAGCTAGCAATGTGGGGGTCACAGGGCTGGCCAGTGATTAAGCTGGCCAGCGAGTAGGAGGCCAGCAGGCATGGGTCACTGAGAATGCGCTGATCCCAGCACTGAGAGATCAGCGCGTGCGCAGCAGCCTGCTTGGTGCTATGCTGCTGGCCTCTTCAGTGGGAATAGGCCCCACTCACTAATGTTCAGCTTGATTTATTCTGGTGCATTCACTTTGAAACCCCTACTGAAAAAAAACTGTGATTTACCCCAGTTTTTGCATGAATTCGGCACTTGGAATTTTTTTGGGAGAATTGTCCCCAATATTTCAAATCTGGATGATCCTTTGTCAGAACCGCTCGCTTCCACCTAACTCACATTAAGTTGATCTTTTCTGACAGCCAAACATACATTCTGCACTCTCTCCTTTCCTCCCATAAGTGCGGTAAGTTTTGTCTGTATAGCATGCAAGAAACAATACATTTCGCTGTGTGCTTATACATGTGACAATAAAATATCAAATCAAAATGTTTTGTGGCTAAAGGAACGGATGGATGTAATATACTTAGATTTCCAGAAGGCATTTGATAAGATGCCACATTAAAGATTGTTGCGGGAAATAAAAGCTGTTGGTATAGGAGAAGCTTGGCTAGCTAACAGGAAACAGAGTTGGCATAAATGGGTCTTTTCCTGGTTGGCAGGATGCAATGAGTGGTGTGTCACAGTTGTGTACCACAATTTTTTACAATTTACATCAATGACTTGGAAGAAGGGACCAGAAGTATGGTTGCTAAACTTGCTAATGACAAAATCAAGCTGTGGCAAGGTTGGGTGGTATCGTGGTCACTGTTCTCCTGAAGCTAGGTAATTTGCTGCGGACAATGGTCTATTTGAGATTGTGCAATTGTTTGAAGGCAAGAAATGGGAGTATGGGGATGGCCTTGGCAAAATGTTCATCTTCATCAATGACAGACCATACAAAGATGGCTGGACTTGTGGATAGTGAGGAGCATTGTCAGGCGATGCAGCAGGACATAGATAGGCTGGTAGCTTGGGCAGACAGCTGGCAGATGGAATTTAATCCTGATAAATGTGAGGTGATGCATTTCGGGAGAAAAAATGTAGGAGGGAGGTATATGATAAAGGGTAGACCTATTAAGAGTATAGAAACGCAGAGGGACCTGGGGGTGCAGGTGAACAAGTCTCTGAAGGTGGCAGAGCAAGTGGAGAAGGTTGTGAAGAAAGCATATAGTATGCTAGCCTTTATAGGAAGGGTATAGAGTACAAGAGCTGGCCTTTAATGTTGCAGTTGTATAAAACGCTGGTTAGACCTCATTTGGAATACTGCGTCCAGTTCTGATCGCCTTACTACCGGAAGGACGTGGAGACTCTGGAGAGAGTGCAGAGGAGATTTACCAGGATGCTGCCTGGTATGGAAGGTCTGAGTTATGTGGAGAGAATAGGCAAATTGGGACTGTTTCCCTTAGAAAGACATAGACTTAGAGGAGATCTGATAGAGGTGTACAAGATTTTGAAAGGAATAGATAGAGTAAACAGGGCTAAGCTTTTTCCTAGGATGGACTCAAATAGCACGAGGGGTCACGGGCTTAAGGTGAGGGGGGTAAAGTATAATTTGGATGCTAGAGGGAGTTTTTTCACACAGAGGGTGGTGGGGGTATGGAATGCGCTACCAAGTAAAGTGGTGGAGGCAGGTACTCTGGAGATATTTAAGAGATACTTAGATGGGCACATGAACAGAATGGGAATGGAGGGGTATAGAAAACTGATTTAAAATAGGTTCCATGTACTTGTTTTTATCCTACAGGTGCTTTGGTCCACCTTGTTGTCTAATGAGGGGCATACACGCGATGGATCGTGAGAGGACTGCTCTTGGACCTTTTTCGAGAGTATCCTACTGCTTCACATCGTTAGTGTATGCTTGACTATCGCTGTGCTGTGCAGATACATGGATTTGGGTCTGTGTCTGTGGGAGTTTGCACATTCTCCCCGTGCTTGCGTGGGTTTTCTCCGGGAGCTCCGGTTTCCTCCCACATCCCAAAGATGTGCTCTTAGGCTAATTGGCAAAACAAATTCTCCCTAAATTGTCTCAAATTTGGTTTTTAATCCATAGATCTATAAACATGGACAGGGATCGCGTGTAGAAGTGGGAACATCGAGGTGGCGGCGCGGGCTCGTGGGCCGAAGGGCCTGTTTCCCATGCTGTTTTGTTCTTTGTTCTTTGACATGTTGAAGGGTCCTGAGAAGGTATCGTAGTTTCTCCGCTCCGGGGAAGTACTTGATGATGAAGGGCATTCTGTCTACCACATCCTGTGTTTGTCTTCTGAGGAGGTCGGTGAGGTTTTTCAGCGCATTGGAACTGTTGACTGATGAGTCGAGAACCATATCCAGTTCTTATGATGGCATCTTTCAGCAACTGGATGTGTCTGTTGTGAAGGAAATTCTGAGTATATGGAGGGCTTGTGCTTAGGGAATGGCTTCTTTAACGTGTTTAGGGTAGAAACGGGAGAAATGGAGCATTTGAGGTTGGCTGTGGGCTTGCAGAACAGTGAAGTGCTGAGGTGAGGATTCTTGATGGAAATGCGTGTATCCAAGAATGTAACGGATTCCAGAGAATAGTCCATGGTGAGTATGATGGTGGGTTGGAACTTGTTGATGCCATCATATGGTTGTTTCAGTGATTTTTCAGCATGAGTTCCAAAGGAAGAAAATGTCATCAATGTATCTCGTGTATAGCATCCGTTGAAGGTCCTATGTGGTAAAGAGGCCTTGTTTGAACTTGTGCATGAAGATGTTAGCATATTGAGGTGTGAATTTGGTCAACATTGGCTATTCAGTGTGTCTGGATGAAGAACTGGTTGTTGAAGGTGAAAACATTGTGGTCCAAGATGAAACAGATGAGTTGTAAAATTGCATTTGGAGACTGACAGTTGTCGGCATTGAGAAATGAGGCAGTTGCAGCAATGCCATCGTTGTGAGTTTTGAGTTTAAATTGAATTTGTGTCTTTATATGTCCTGTTTGTGAACAGAACTCTCACCTACCTAATGAAGGAGCAGCATTCTGAAAGCTAGTGGCTTGTGCTACAAATAAACCTGTTGGACTTTAACCTGATGTTGTGAGACTTCTTACCATACTTCTGTTGGACAGGAATTTGGTGAGGTCGCATTTGGAAGACTTGTACAGTATTTGACTCCTTATTTATTTTTCAAAGTGTCACTTCAGATTGGAAAAGCAGATTGGGCAAGCTACCACTTGCTGGCTTTTTCTACCAAATTCCCAAGCACTTTGAAATGTCACTTAAATGTCATTTAATAGACATTATAAACCTGATAGAGGTTTATAAGATGTTGAGAAGAATAGATGGGGTGGATTCTCAGAGGCTATTTTCCAGGGCTGAAATGAACAAAGAACAAAGAACAAAACAGCACAGGAAACAGGCCCTTCGGCCCAACGAGCCCACGCCGCCACCTTGATGTCCCCACCTCTACCCGTGATCCCTGTCCATGTTTATAGATCAACGGATTAAAAACCAAATTTGAGACAATTTAGGGAGAATTTGTTTTGCCAATTAGACTAAGAGCACATCTTTGGGATGTGGGAGGAAACTGGAGCGCCCGGAGAAAACCCACGCAAGCACGGGGAGAATGCGCAAACTCCCACAGACACAGGCCCAAATCCATGTATCTGCACAGCACAGAGATAGTCACTGAGCTGTCGTGTTGCCCATCAGATGGTCCACGTCAGGCATACACTAATGATGTGAAGCACTAGGATACTCTCGAAAAAGGTCCAAGAGCAGCCCTCTCACGACCCATCGTGTGTATGCCCCTCGTTAGACAACAAGGTGGACCAAAGCACCTGTAGGATAAAAACAAGTACCTCAATATCATCATCTATTTACACACTTCCCAGGAACTCCCAAGGCTCATGATCCCTATTTTAAATCAGTTTTCTATATCCCTCCATTCCCATTCTGTTCATGTGCCCATCTAAGTATTTCGTAAATAACTCCAGAGTACCTGCCTCCACCACTTTACTTGGCAGCGCATTCCATACCCCCACCACCCTCTGTGTGAAAAAACTCCCTCTAGCATCCAAATTATACCTTACCCCCCTCACCCTAAGCCCGTGACCCCTCATCCATCCTAGGAAAAAGCTTAACCCTGTTTACTCTATCTATCCCCTTCAAAATCTTGTACACCTCTATCAGATCTCCTCTAAGTCTATGTCTTTCTAAGTAAAACAGTCCCAATTTGCCTAACCTCTCCTCATAATCGGACCTTCCATACCAGGCAGCATCCTGGTAAACCTCCTCTGCACTCTCTCCAGAGTCTCCACGTCCTTCCGGTAGTAAGGCGATCGGAACTGGACACAGTATTCCAGATGAGGTCTAACCAGTGTTTTATACAACTGCAACATTAAAGGCCGGCTCTTGTACTCTGTACCCCTTCCTATAAAGGCTAACATACTATATGCTTTCTTCACAACCTTCTCCACTTGCTCTGCCACCTTCAGAGACTTGTTCACCTGCACCCCCAGGCCTCTCTGCATTTCTATACTCTTAATAGGTCTACCCTTTATCATATACCTCCCCCCTACATTCTTTCTCCTGAAATGCATCACCTCACATTTATCAGGATTAAATTCCATCTGCCAGCTGTCTGCCCAAGCTACCAGCCTATGTCCTGCTGTATCGCCTGACAATGCTCTTCACTATCCGCAAGTCCAGCCATCTTTGTATCATCTGCAAACTTGCTGATCACTCCACTTACTCCCTCTTCCAAGTCATTTATATATATTACAAATAGAAGAGGTCCCAGTACCGAGCCCTGCGGCACACCACTAGTGACCGACCTCCAGCTAGAGAAACACCCTTCCACTATTACTCTCTGTCTCCTATTACCAAGCCAGTTACTTATCCATCTAGCTACCTGTCCTTGTATCCCATTTGCCTTGACCTTCTCAACTAACCTCCCATGAGGGACTTTGTCAAACACCTTACTGAAATCCAAATAGACAACATCAACGGCTTGCCCTTCGTCCACTGATTTTGTCACCTCCTCAAAAAATTCTACCAGATTTGTAAGGCACGACCTCCCCTTAACAAATCCATGCTGTGTATCCCTAATCAGATTGCAACGCTCTAAGTGCCTATACATCCTATCTTTAAGAATCCCCTCCAACAGCTTCCCTACCACTGACGTCAAACTCACCGGCCTATAATTTCCAGGGTTATCCCTACTACCCTTTTTAAACAACGGTACAACATTAGCTATTCTCCAGTCCTCTGGGACCTCACCTGTGTCCAAGGAAGAAACAAAGATTTGCATCAGAGGCCCAGCAATTTCACCTCGCACCTCCGTAAGCAGCCTGGGATAAATGCCATCAGGCCCAGGAGATTTATCAGTTTTAATGCTACCTAGAAGCTCTAACACTTCCTCCCTCGGTATGGATATTTCCCTCAACTGGTCCACAGCTCCCTCAGAGACAGGAGCTGTCAACAAGCCCCTCTCCTTCGTGAATACCGACGCAAAATATTCATTCAGAATCTCCGCCATTCCCTCGGGCTCTAAGCACAGTTCCCCTACTCTGTCCCTAAGAGGTCCGATTTTTCCTCTAACCACCCTTTTATTCCTAACATAGAAATAAAAAGCCTTTGGGTTTTCCTTAATCCTATCCGCCAAAATCATTTCATGCCCCATTTTTGCCCTTCTAACTCCCTGATTAAGCTCCCTCCTACTCTCTCTATATTCCTTCAATGCTGTCTCGGTTCCCAGCTGCTTTGACCTATCATACGCCTCTCTTTTCTTCCTAACCAAGTCCTCAATATCCCTAGTAATCCACGGCTCTCTAATCCTACCTTTCCCATCTTTCCTCTTGGCCGGCACATACTTATCTTGCAACATTTTCAGTATTGGTCGCTACGAGAAGACACAGGTTTAAGGTGCTGGGGAATAGGTACAGAGGAGATGATAGGGGTAAGTTTTTCACTCAGAGGGTGGTGAGTGAATGGAATTGGCTGCCATCAGTGGTGGTGGAGGCGAACTCATTGGGATCTTTTAAGAGACTTTTGGATGAGTGCATGGTATTTAATGGGATTGAGGGTTAAAGATAGACCTGGTAGGTAGGGATATGATCAGCGCAACTTGTGGGCTGAAGGGCCTGTTTGTGCTGTAGTGTTCTATGTTGTATATTCTAAATGTCACCTCCAGCATTCTCACTTGTTCGGACTTCCCTGTGTGTGGGATTCTCCAGTCTTGTCTATAGTGGGGCCCTTTGTGAGCAAGAATGGAAAATTTGGCATTCCACGCAGAAGTTCAATTATCTCCAATTACAACAGAGAATGCCAGCCACAAAAGAGCACCGAAGATTTCAGTCTAAATTGAGAATACACGAGATACCAGAAAATTCCAGTGGCGGTGATGACGAGGTCTTTCCAGACATGAATTGCTTATTTAAGGGCCTCAGGACTGGCCATCTAAGACCCCTGCCTTAATTTGAAAAACTGGTTATTTCAATTTCTGTTTATGGTTTTGACTTTAAAATTATCAAGACTTCTCCACTCACAGATGCAGACTGTACCTCTCTGTGTGCATTCTTGAGTCTGTTATCTGTGTGATAATGAATTCATTGCACATGTTAATTTAATCTTGCTTTTGGCCTTGAAACATATTCTACACAAAGTAGCTCAAACAGCTGCTCTGAGATCAGCATTCTTTAGAACTTTGGTTCCTTTTAGCAAAGGTTCTTCCATTAATATCATTATTCCCTTACTTCAAAACTTAAGGATTCAAGGTGACACTGGAATGAGACGACTTCTTGCAAGCTGTGCCCAGCATACCTTCTAATTCAAACTTTCCTCTTGTTTTATGCTTCTAAAATTTCATTCTAACTCTTTTCTATGACTGTAATACTACATTCTGCACTCTCTCCTTTCCTTCTGGATGAACAGTGTGCTTTGCCTGTATAGCGCACAAGAAACAATACTTTTCACTGTATACTAATGTATGTGACAATAATAAATCAAACCAAATCAAATCAACGAATGTTCGTATTTTAAGCACATTTTAGCGATAGAAAATGTCTCAAGTTGCTTCACAGAAGAAGACAAAATGAAGTTTGAGCCTGAAGAAGGGAATGAATTGAGTTAGAAATGGGCTAATTTGGAAACAGACCATGATTGCTGTGACGCACCATGAGGACAGAGCAAGGCAGAGCCTGTACTGTTCAATATTCACACTACGCTTAGAGCATGAGGTTCAATCACACACATGGAACTAAGGCCCCAAATCCCCATCCTAAGGTGCAGGGCTGCTGGAAGCACTCCCATTCTTCAATGGCAGCTCAACAAATGGTAGAGGTTTGTTGGGGGTGGCAGAAGAGTAGGGAAGGGACATCATCAATATGACACATCACTGATGATATTTAAAGGCAATCTACACCTCTTAAAGGGTTGACGCACTTTGGCTGCAAACAATAGTTGCTGAGGATTGTTGGTGATAGGCAGAGGATAAGCTGCATGGAGACCTCTCATTTTTCTTATGCTGCTTTGAAGATATTAGCTCATTGGGATATTAGGTCAGGTGGATTGGCCATGCTAAATTGTCCTTTGGTGTCAGGGAGATCAGCAGGATAAATATGTGTGGTTATGGGATAGAACCTGGATGGGATTTGTGTTAGTGCAGACTCGATGGGCCGAATGGTCTCTTTCTGCACTATCAGGATTCTATGAATCTATTCTATGGTTCTTGAAATTTGAGGTGGAGCCTAGTAGGGGACAGGCATTTAAGAACACTTTGAGAAAGGAGAATGGTAAGTGCTGTGAGGGGGATAGTTGAAGGCTGTCAGGGAACGAATGGAGTGACCGCTGTAAAGAGGATAGGGAGGTGAACACTGCCGAGTGGGTGAGGGAGAATGGGCATGTCAGGGGGAAAGTGAAATGGGTATTGTGGGAAGGGTAAAGGGGAATGAGCATTGTCAGGGGGTGAGGTAAAGTGAGCTTTGTCGGGGGGGGGTAGTGAGGGAAAGTAAGCAATGTTGACAGGGAGAGGGGGATGAATAGAATTATAGAAAGCTACAGTGCAGAAAGAAGCTTTTTGGCCCATTGAGTCTGCACGGAACACAATTGCACCCAAGCCTTACCCACCATATCCCTACATATTATACCCACTAATCTCTCTAACCTACACACCCGTAGACACTAAGGGGCAATTTCTTAGCATGACCAATCAACCTAAACCGCGCATCTTTGGACTGTGGAAGGAAACCGGAAGAAACTGGCACTAGCTTCTGGGGCTTTGCCCCTTTGTCAGGTGAGTGGGGAACTCCCCCACCTGACAAAGGGGCAAAATCCTGAAAGCTAGTGGTGTTTGTTACCAAATAAACCTATTGGATTTTAATCTGATGTTGTGAGACTTCTTCCTCAATTCATCACTGCAGCCTTGGTGGAGATGGCAATTGGCGATGCCACAGTTCCAACATAACATGGTAAATGGGCAGATTTAATTCTAGTCAGTGGGGGTTTACCCTCCCCACTGCTGATTGGAAGGACGATCTGGGCCATTAGATAATGAGCTATAGTTGCACTTCCCACTCTTTCCTCCATCGTTCTGAACAAGAACAAGATTGTATTTAGCTTCAGCTACCCCCCACCCCCCAACCCACAAACCCCTACCACTAGCTTTTAAATTATTTAAATTACTTTCTGGCTCTCTACGTAAATTCACACAAGAAGATTGAGTTCTCTGCTGTGTGGTCTCACATCATTCAGAGTCAGAGTTTTACACTGCAAAGAATGGCCCTTTGGCCCATTGTGAACGTGTCAGCCATCAGGCATCTATTTGTTCTTATCCCATTTTCCAGCACTCAATCCAGGGCCTGGAATTTACCGTCAGTGACAAATGGATGGTGCTCAACTTACAGCCGCCCGCAGGCTTTTTCATAGAATCATAGAATCCCTACAGTGCAGGAGGAGCCATTCAGCCTCTCGAATCTGCACTGACTACAATCCCATCCAGACCCTATCTCTATAACCCTACGCATTTATCTTGTTATATGTTCTATGTTATCGTGTTCTATGTTCTATGTTAGTCCTCCTGACACTAAGGGGCAATTTCACATGGCCAATCAACCCAACCTGAGCATCTTTGGATTGTGGGAGGAAACGGGAGCACCCGGAGGAAACCCACACAGCGAGGCCGGAATCAAACCCGGGCCCCTGACTCTGTGAAACAGCAGTGCTAACAACTGTGCCACCCCAGTTGTGAGCCTTTGAGCAGTAATGTATTGTGGTCAGATAAGGATACCTGGGATCTTTGTAGACGTGGCAAGTAAATAGGGGTCTCTTCAACCAGATTGAAAATGAGTCAGAATAAGTAAGTGTAAGCTTGAATTCAAGATAAAATCAGATACACAAAACAAAATATAGCAAGGGAAAGAAAGATGTGATTAATTGGGAGAGTTAGAAAGAATAAGGTCAAGAAAATGGCATGTTTTATATTTAGTACTCCAGTAATAATTCAAATCTGAAGAAATGGGGCTCCACAATGAGACGGCTTGGCAGTTGAAAGCGGACATCTTTCTGACTTTGTTTATTCAGTGAATAAATACCACAACTTCATGCTCTGTTTGTGTTTCGCCCAGCAGGATACTGGTTTAACACAGCTTGTAGAGAAATGGTAAATGGGACAACAACATTCAGATGGCTACCTTTCAATTGTATATGTATTGATGTTGAATGTTGTTCTCCAATTAACTCCACAATTACAGTCAGTTCTCATAACCTCACCTGCCATAAAATCTGTACCAGTATGTCTTGAATTGACTTGGTTTGATTTGATTTATTATTGCTATATGTATTAGTATACAGCAAAAAGTATTGTTTTTTGTGTGCACTATACAGACAAAGCATACCATTTACAAGAAAGGAAAGGATAGAGTGCAGAATGTAGTGTTAGTCATTACTACGATGTAGATAACAACTTAATATAAGGTAGGTCCATTTAAAAGTCTGATGGCAAGCTGTTCTTGAGTTGGTTGGTATGTGACGTCAGACTTTTGTCCTCGGTAAGATGTACCTTTGGAGAGTTGGTGCAGACTCAATGGGTTCAATGGCCTTCTTCTGCACTGTAGGAATTCTATGGACTCTAGTCGACGATATTGTTAGGCATGTTAACATATTCAATCCAGTGGGATAAACCTGTTCGTTTGCTGTTCATTTTAGAGGCAATAGAAATGCAAACTAATTCCTAAACAATGGAAGAAGTTGGTCTGTTGTGTTTTATAGAGTATCACAGAGTTTCCGTAATGGGTTTTGTTTCACTGGCAGACAAGCCTGTTATCTAACCCTCTTCAAATGTTTAACACATAGTTAATAGTTCGGCAAACACTTTAAGGGAATTTCACACATTTCTGAGGGGTTTTTGCACTAATGTGTCAAGTTGCGTCATTAAGCTACTTTTGTCAGTCTGCCTGAGGCAGGATTAATACAGCAAGTGCCCAACACCTTCTTTCTGCTTTGTGATCTTAGTGTGGCTGGTGATGGGGAGGAGGTGCATGTTGTGATCAAGCAAATAGTTGGAGTTCATTTAAAACTACACCGCATAAAAATAAACACACATAGTTAGTGAATAAAAACAAATAAGTACTGATGCTGGAATCTCAAACAGAAAAGAAAATGCTGCAAAATCTCAGCAGGTTTTCCAAGAGAAAGTTGTTTCATTTGAATTCTAAAACCTTGGCTGCTTTTCTAATCTTTCTGTACCTGCTGTATCAGATTTGGGAACATTTATCCATCTGGACGCCACCGAAATGAGCTTTGGAAACAAAGATGTGGAATGGATTATGAAGGGAGATTTGGGAACTTTAGGCTTTTTGGCTGAGCTGCAGAGGTTAAGGACAAACTTAATGGAGGTCTTCAAGATTATGGTAAGATGATAGATTGTCAAGATGGTAATATAACACTGAGCCCTTCCCATTCCATTACTTGTTGAGGCAACATTCATTTTAAATAGACACATTGAAGAGAAGGTTCCTGGGTGATCAGGGCTGGCATATCAAACTTGAGAAACTCGGCATCACCACCAAACAGGAAACTTGAGAAACTCGGCATATCTTGTCCAACCAGGGCTGGTAAATTCCCCAGGACAGGAGGTGAGCATTGGTGCAATGTTATATCTCTAGTCTATGGCCATGTGTATATTACTTATCTGGATAGCCACATGAACAGACTGGGAACGGAGGGATACAAACGAATGGTCTAGTCGGATGCATGAGCGACGCAGGCTTGGAAGGCCGAAGGGTCTGTTTCCTGTGCTGTATTGTTCTTTGTTCCTTGTACCAACATTTGTAACATTTTTCACTCAACACAATGCCAGCTATTAAGGAAAGCATCAAAAGGCAGGAGCAAGTCTAGGAGGTAAACGGTGGCACAGTTGTTAACACTACTGCCTCACAGCACCAGAGATGTGAGTTCAATTCCTGCTTTGAGTCACTGTCTGTGTGGAGTTGGAACAAATAAGTACTGATGCTGGAATCTCAAACCAAAAGAGAAAATGCTGCAAAATCTCAGCAGATCTTTCCAAGGGAAAGTTGTTTCATTTGAATTCTAAAACCTTGGCTGCTTTTCTAATCTTTCTGTACCTGCTGTTTCAGATTTGGGAACATTTATCCATTTGGACGCCTCTGAAATAAGCTTTGGAAACAAAGATGTGGAATGGATTATGGAGGGAGACTTGAGAACTTTCGGCTTTTCAGCCAAGTTGCAGAGGTTAAGGACAAACTTCTCCCCATGTTTGAGTAGGTTTCCTCTGAGTGCTCCGATTTCCTCACACAATCCAAAAATGTGGGTTAGAGTGATTGGCCGAGCTAAATTGATCCCAGTGTCAGGAGGATTAACAGGATAAATGTGTGGAGTTATGGGAATAGAGTCAGAGTGGGATTGTGATTGGTGAAGACTCAATGGGCCGAGTGGCCTCTTTCTATACCGTAGGGATTCTATCTATCCATTGAATTTAGAATGTTTTTTGTGTTAACATGTGGCTTTGTTGATATATTTACATTGGTAATGATCTCCATCGGAGGGACACTTAACTGGAGGCCTGGGGCCTTCAAGTCCAACTTGATCCATGTCCCATGCATTGACTCTGTCTACACTTCCTGCTGCCTTGGCAAAGCGCCAGCATAATCAAGGACCCCACACACTCCGGACATTCTCTCTTCTACCTTCTTCTTTCAGTAAAAGGATACAAAAGTCTGAGGTCACATACTAACTGACTCAAGAACAGCTTCGTCGCTGCTGCCATCAGACTTTTGAATGGACCTACCTTGCATTAAGTTGATCTTTCTCGACATCCTAGCAATGACTGTAACACTACGTTCTGTACTCTTTTCCTTCCTTCTCTGTGAATGGTATGCTTTGTCTGTAAAGCACGTAAGAAACAATACTTTTCACTATATGTTAATACATGTAACAATAATAGATCAAATCAAATCAAAAATGATTCTTTTTACAGTTGGTATACGAACCCTTCCCATTCCATTACTTGTTGGGGTAACAAAAGGAAAAGACAGTCATTTTCCACTCCTTCAACCTCCTTATTTAGCACCCTATTGCTGGAAGTGGAGAATATATCTCCCTTGTATCATCAAGTCTTATCAATGGACAGGAGTGGCAATGTCCCACTGAAAAATGGTAACCTATCAAGCTCAAATTGATATTAAAAAATCAATTGATTTGTCTCTGAGAACTCAGGTTGCTGTTGTGCTCACAAACATGTGGAAATTGGGATGGATTTGGGACCTGCCTCCTTGCCTTACTCCTTATATTGAGGATTGAACTGTCTGCAGAGAAACTCCTATCTTTCAAACTACCTCTTTCCATTTAAATTGCAGAGGAGAAGAATTTTATATCTGGGAGAGTGGTGAACTCTCTTCCTAAGGTAGAGATGACACAGTGGTAAAGTGGTTAGCACGGCTGCCTCACAGCACCAGGGACCTGGGTTCAATTCCAGTCTTACACAACTATCCGTGTGGAGTTTACATGTTCTCTCTATGTCTGCATGGGTTTCCTTTCACACTCCAAACATGTGCAGGTTAGGTGATTGGCCATACTAAGTTGTCTCTTTGTGTCCAAAGATACGTATGTTAGACGGATTCACAGTAAAAGGGCTCATAACACTAGGTTAAAGTCCTAGAGATTAATTTGGTAGCAAAGGCCACTAGCTTTCAGAACATCACTCCTTTCGGATTTTGGAGCAGCGCTTTGAAAGCTAGTGGCTTTTGCTACCAAATAAATCTGTTGGACTTTAACATGGTGTTGCAAGGCTTTTTATTATGTTTATCCCAGTCCAATGCCAGAATTTCCACATAATGTTAGGGGGATTATCAGGGTAAATACATGGGGTTATGGGGATTGGGTGAGATATTCTCAGAAAGTCAGTGCAGACTCGATGGGCTGAATGGTCTTTCTCTGCACTGTAGATCTGCATGGTTCTATAATTCCAAGAGAACACCAGTGGCAAAAGTCAGTTAATATTATTAAGGCAGATAGACTCTTGACTAACAGAAAAGTCAAAGGTTATCCAGAGTAAACAGAACATCGAGTTGAGGCCAGAAACAGATCAGCCATGATCTTACTGAATGGTGGAGTAAGCTCAAAGGGTTAAAAGACCTTACTACTGCTCACAATTCATCCGTGCGTACGTTCAGAACCATGCAGCATTTAAATCACAAGTAACGCTATTATTATCTCTGATAATATGGTGTTGCCACTATGGTAGATATCGCATTGGTTGATATCACAGCTACAGATGTGTTTTGTGCACCTTAATGTTCTCCAAAACGTATGAGTGAGTGTAGTGTTAAAGATTGGGGAGGTATCTTTCTCCCGAAGTGAGAAGGTGGAAGATAACCTGGCAGATAACATACCCATGTTACCTACTGCTTAAAGAAGGTCAATGGTCCAGCTGGTCTGAATTTGAAATCAGATCTTCCGTTTCACTTGTGTGAATATCTGTACTTTGAGAATTTAAGCCTAATCCCATTTCACGTGAGTATGTGACAATTTTGTGCCAAGAGAAACAAGTGACTCTTAGAAAGATTACCAAAAAATTCACCATGACCCATCCCTCAAACCCCGCCCCCACCAACTGCTTTGGCTCCATTGGCAGCAATTGTTGAGTCAAGTGCGTGACAGGATTTGAGTACAAAATCTAGGCTGACACTCCAGTGCCATACTGAGGCAGTGCTGCACTGTCAGAAGTGCCTGTCTTTCTTCAGTAAGAGGTCTGACAACACCAATTTTAAATCCAACCGATTTATTTGATAGTTTTGCTTTAACCAAGGCCCGATGCCTTCTTAGCTGGACATGAAATATCTCATGGCACTATTCTGAAGAGGGGGAGAATTATCCATGTCCTTCAGATTTCCAGCATCCGCAGTATCCACAGTATTTTATGTAGATGTCATTTACAAAGGACTTCCAACTAGTAGGTACACGACAAATCCATTTCCTCTATCTACACTTCCCACTGTCTTGGCAAAGCAGCTGGCATAATTCAGGTCCTATGGACCCAAAACATTCTCCCTTCCACCTTCTTACATCGGGAGAAAGACACTAAAGTCTGAGGTCACATACCAACCAACAGCTTCTGTCCTACTGCCAACAGACTTTTGAATGGACTTATCTTGCATTAAATTGATCTTTCTCTACATCCTAGCTATCAGTGTAACACTACATTCTGCACTGTCTTCTCTCCTTCTCTATGAACAATATATTTTTTCTGTGTAGCATGCAAGAAACAATACTTTTCACTCTATACTAATATATGTGACAATAATAAATCAAATCAAATCAAAAAAATCAAATCAAATGTTAGAACATGTGGAATCAGGGACAAATAGCTCAATGAATGACAAAATACATTTCAAAAAACAGAAAATAGGAGTAAAGTATAATTTTCAGATTTGAAGAAAATCTTAACACAGTTCGCTACAAGAATCAGCGCTGTTATCCATAATTGGGACTGCACAATGGCACAGTGGTTAGTACTGCAACCTCACAGTTCCAGGAACATAGGTTCAATTCTGCCTCAGTCACTGTCTGTGAGGAGTTTGCACATTCCCCTACATAGATACATAGATACATAGAACATTACAGCGCAGAACAGGCCCTTCGGCCTTCGATGTTGCGCCGACCAATTATGAAAAAAGCAATGACCCTCCAAACTAAACCATTCCCTTCTCTTCCATAAACTTATCAACTAACCTCTTAAACGCCACCAAACTTGGCGCATCTACAACTGCCGCAGGCAGGGCATTCCACTCCCTAACCACCCTCTGGGTAAAGAACCTACCTCTGATATCCGTCCTATAACTATCGCCCCTTAATTTAAAGCTGTGTCCCCTCGTGCTAGCTTTCTCCATCCTAGGAAAAAGGCTATCACTGTCCACCCTGTCTAAACCTCTAATCATCTTATATGTTTCGATAAGGTAAACAGGGGCAAAACGAGGCCACTCAGCCCATCGAGTCTGCTCCATCATTCAATCACGGCTGATATTTTTCTCATTCTCCTGCCTTTTCACCCCGATCCCCTTATTAATCAGGAATCTATCTATCTCTGTCTCAAAGACACTCAATGACTCGGCCTCCTCCTCCTGCGGCAAAGAGTTCCACACATTCCCCCACTCTCTTTCTCTCCGGACTGAAGAAATTCATCCCCATCTCTGTTTTAAAGGATTGTCCCTTTAGAACAAAGAACAAGAACAAAGAACAAAACAGCATGGGAAACAGGCCCTTCGGCCCAACAAGCCCGCGCAGCCACCTCGATGTTCCCACTTCTACACGCGATCCCTGTCCATGTTTGTAGATTTATGGATTAAAAAACAAATTTGAGACAATTTAGGGAGAATTTGTTTTGCCAATTAGCCTACGAGCACATCTTTGGGATGTGGGAGGAAACCGGAGCTCCCGGAGAAAACCCACGCAAGCACGGGGAGAATGCGCAAACTCCCGCACAGACACAGGCCCCAAATCCATGTATCTGCACAGCACAGTGATAGTCACTGAGCTATCGTGTTGCCCATCAGATGATCCAGGTCAAGCGTACACTAACGACGTGAAGCACTGGGATACTCTCGAAAAAGGTCCAAGAGCAGTCCTCTCACGACCCATCGTGTGTATGCCCCTTTAGCCTGAGGTTGTGCCCTCTCTGGTTTGAGTTTTTCCTACTAGTGGAAACATCCTCTCCCACGTCCCACTCTATCCAGGGACCTCGCAGTATCCTGTAAGTTTCAATAAGATCCCCTCCACCCCCATCCTTCTCTCTGTGGGTTTCCTTCGGGTGCTCCAGTTTCCTCCCATAGTGCAAAGATGTGCAGGTTACATGGACTGGCCATGTTAAATTGTCAGGAGGATTAGCTAGGGTAAATATATGGGAATAAAGTCTGGGAGGAATTGTGGTTGGTACAGAATAACAGACCCTGAATGGCCTCTTTCTGCACTTTAGGGATGCTATAATTTGCACGAACAATTTACATAGCAGTATGTAATTCAATGCCAAAACTTTGATATGATTAACTACAGTAAAATGCATTGGGATCATAGGGATAGGGTGGAGGAGTGGGCCTAGGTAAGATGATCTTCAATGAGTTGTTGGAGACTCAATGGGCCAAATGGCCTCCTTCTACACTGTGGGAATCCTAGCAGTGGTGTTTCAAGAAGATATTAGTGAACCTGCAGAATGAGTTCTTGGATAATAAATTAACATTAACCCAGGTAAATACAAAAGGAACAGCGATGAACAAGTCAATAGCAGCTACCTTGCATGTCAGCAAAATAATTTGAATTGTTAACAAAACCAGATATTTAATTCAAAGAGATATCAAAGAACAAAGGACAATACAGCACACTAAGCTCGTGCTGATACTTGGTTTCTATCTCTTGGTTCACCTTCTGTTCATGTGTCTTTCAAGACACATCTTGAACATTGCTAATGTGTTTGTTTTCACCACCTTCACTAGCAGTGCGTTACAGGCATCCTCACCCTCTGTGTGAGAAACTTTCCCCATATGTCTCGCCTAAACTTACCATATCTCACCTTAAACCTGTGCCCTCCTGCAGTTGAACTTTCCACTCTGGGAAAAAGCCTCTGACTATCTACCCTATTTAAGCCTCTCATAATTTTATTGACTTTTATCAGGTCACCCCTCACCCTCCATCTTTCCAGTGAAAACAATCCCAGTTTATCCAACACCTCATAAAACCTTCAGACCAGGCAACACCCTAGTAAACCTTTTTCGCTCTGTCTCCAAAACATTCATGTCCTTCCGGTAGTCTAACGATCAGAACTGCATGTAATATTCTAAATGCAGTTTAACTAAAGTTTTAAACAACTATAACCTAATCTGCCAACTTTTATTCTTGATGCTTCAGCTAATGAAGACAAGCATGCTGTATGCCTTCTTGACCACCTTATCTACCTGTGTTGCCACTTTCAGGAATCCATGGACCTGTATGCCCAGATCCCTCTGTACGTCATTACTCCTAAGAGTTCTGCCATTTATTGTATAGCTTGCATCTGAATCTGATCTTCCAAAATGCATGACTTCTCATTTATCTGGATTAAACTCCATCTGGCCAAGTCTGCGATGTATCTAAATCCTGCTGAAGTTGTGTTAAACTTCTTCATGACAATGATTTTGTCATGCTATCATCTCCTGTCATTTTGTGTGGTTATACATGTGCAATAATAACTTGCATTTATATTACAGCAAAATATTGCATTTATATCATAGTAACATTTTTATTTATTCGTTCATAGGATAGGGCGTCACTGGCTGGCTCAGCATTTATTGGCTATCCTTGAGGGCATTTAAGGATCAACCAATATGCTGTGAACTGGAGTCACATGTAGGCCAGACCAGGTAAGGGCAGCAGATTTCCTTCCCGAAATTAGTAGGTTTTTTACAACAATCAACAATGGTTTCATGGTTATCATTCAACTTTTAATTCAATTGAAAGTGCCTTGGTGGGATTTGAACCTAGATTCACAGAGCATTGCCCCAGGTCTCTGGATTACTAGTCTAGGAACAATATCTCAATACTATTACCTCCCCCTTAAGTGTCTGAATGCACTTCACAGAAGAGTCATCGAATGAAATTTGATACAAACTCAGGAGATATTAGGAAAGATGACTGAAAGCTTTGTCAAGTTGATAGGTTGTAAGGAGCACATAAAGGAGAAGAGAGGGATTGGGAGGTGGAGAGGATTAAGGAGGAAATTGAAGAGTTTAGGGCCTTGGTGGAGGAAGGCAGAGGAGCCAGTGATGAAGCAGTGAAAATCAGCAATGTGGAAGAAGCCAGCACAGAGGAAGTGCTGCTCTTAACGTGCACAATCCTGGTCACCATACTAGCATCAGAAACACTGCAGTGAGTGCAAAACAGAATGGAACTGAGATCATAGTTATTGAGCAAGATTGAACAGGTTGGGGCATTTTGCTCCTTAAAAGTGAAGACTTAAAGATAACCCTATACTTGTCTTTAACATTAGAATGGGTTGAATAGGGTAAATGTAGAGAGCACTTATCCACTTGTGAGGGAATCTATACTAAAAGTCCAATAGGGAAATGAGGAGAAATGTTTTGAAATAGTTGAGAATAGCTGAGATGCTTTCAAAAGGTTAACTAGTTGAGGTTCTCAGAGAAAAACGGAAAGGGAAGAGAGGCTGGAAAGTAGGGATGAGGAAGATGGAATAGGAGGAGAAGTGGAATATTGAATATAAATGGAGGACATTGTAGATTGGCCAATGATTAGTTGCTGTGCTGGACATTCTGTATAGTTTTATCTAATCCACGTGCAATATAAATGTAACAGCAGCCAAGGCCATCACGGAAGCATGTGTATTGAAACAATCTTGTAATACAAAGCTGTCCTTTTCCAACACGTGGAATATTCCTTGAATGGGAGTCTTTCTACGAAAGAAACATCTGGCATTTTCAGCGTTTGCTTTCACAGGGATGACCATTGTTTAAACTCAGCGTGACTATTTTGGACCAATTCTAAGAGGTGTAAACAGCAAGAATAATCTTCACTTTAACAGCTCAAAAGTTCCAAATAAAATTACAACTTGGCATGTGATGTGGTCAAATGGTTTACATCCCCTGCCCTTCTTCAGTGTTGGTTTCTTCCTTGCACATTGCTAATTTTCACTGCTTTACCATTGGCCGCTCTGCCATCAACAACAAGGCCCTAAGCTCTTCAATTTCCTCCTTTAACCTTTCTGCCTCACAATCTCTCTCTTTATACATTCCTTAAAACCTATCAATTTGGTGGAGTGTTTGGTCACGTCTCCTGACGTAGTTTAGAATGTGTCAAATTTTCAATGACACATCGGTGTGGTATATTTGGACATATTACAATGGTAGAGATACGATATCAACATCAGCTACGTGTATAACCACACAACGTGCCAGGGCATGACATCATTACGGGACAACTTGCATTTACACAGTATCTGTTAGATATTAAAAAAAACCTTCAAAGTTGTTAACCTTAATACATAATGATCCAAAACTTCCAACTAGTGGTGGAAAGCCATAAGCTGCCAAAAGGAGAAGGTTTATTTGTCCATTCAACTGCACTGAAAAATTGTGAATCAACTCCTGATGGGAGCAATGGCCTTCAGCTGGACAGTTGCTGCAGACACCAGCGCAAAGTAGGAGGGCTTTAACCATGTCAACTTATGATGCGACATAAGCTGGGAACACTCATTGAGGTTTTGCTTGGAAATAGCGGATTACAGTGAAGGCAAAGTAAAAGAATTTTTTTTAATTCCCTGGTTGGACGCTGGTGTTACTGGCTGGCCAGTATTTATTGCCCAACCCTAGTTGCCTGAGAGCAGTTGAGAGTCAGCCACATTGTTGTGGCTCTGGTGCTACATGTAGGGCAGCCTTGGTAAGGACGGTATTATAATTGGTATGCTAAAATTTTTTTTATTTTCTTTGCTATTTCTTTTAAGTAGTTTATCTTATTGTTATTGGCTCATTTAAAATGTAATTTTTAATTTTTTTTTGATTGAAGGTAATATTATTTCATATGTATAAATGAACATAGGTTTTCTTATTTGTTTTAAATCTTTGAAACTCCAATTCAGGAGTGTAAGGCAGCATGGTGGCACAGTGGTTAGCATTGCTACCTCAGAGCGCCGGGGACCTGGGTTTGACTCCTGGCTTGGATCACTGTCTGTATGGAGTTCATGCATTCTCACAGTTTCTCCAGGTGCTCTGGTTTCCTCCCATAATCCGAAAGATGTGCTGGTTATCTACATTGGCTGTGCTAAGTTCTCCCTCAGTGTACCCAAACAGGTGCCTGAGTGTGGTGACTAGGGGACTTTTATAGTAACTTCATTGCAATGTTAATGTAAGCCTACTTGTGACTAATAAACAAACTTTACTTTAAATCTGCATTATATTATTATATATGTTATGCTTATAAGTATTCGTATGCTTTAATTTAGAATATGGAAACTGTAAATGTAATTGGGAAGAAGAAGGTCCATGATTTGGATATCTTATTGCATAAGGTTGAGCTTTGGGAAGTTTACAGTTTGGGTCGTGAACAATCTAAATGTGTTTCCCATTAGTATTTGTCTGCCTTACTTACTTCATTTATAATTGTCTCAGATTTAACTTCTGTTTTGATGTTTCAATAAAGCATTAGTCAAATTTTTATACAAAGATGATTGATGAGGGTAGGGCAGTGGATGTTGTCTACATGGACTTCAGTAAAGCCTTTGACAATATCCTTCATGGCAGACTGGGACAGAAGGTGAAATCGCATGGGATCAGGGGTGAGCTGGCAAGGTGGATACGGAACTGCCTCGGTCAAAGAACACAGAGGGTAGCAGTGGAAGGGTGCATTTCTGAATGGAGGGCTGTGACAAGTGGTGTTTCTCAGGGATCAGTGCTGGGACCTTTGCTGTTCGTAATATATATAAATGATTTGGAGGAAAATGTAACTGGATTGATTAGTACATTTGCGTACGAAACAATAGTTGGTTGGTTTTGCAGATAGGGATGAGGATCATCAGAGGATACAACAGGATATAGATCAATAGCAGACTTGGGCTGAGAGATGGCAGATGAAGTTTAATCAGGACAAATGTGAGGTGATGCATTTTGGAAGATCTAATACAGGTAGAAAATATACAGTAAATGACAGAACCCTTAGGGGCATTGATTGGCAAAGGGATATGTGTGTACAGATACATAGGTCACTGAAAGTGGCAATGCAGGTAGAGAAGGTAGTCAAGAAGGCATACAGCATGCTTGCCTTCATCGGCCAGTGTACTGAGTTTAACAATTGGTAAATCATGTTGACACTTTATAGAACCTTAGTGAGGCCGCACTTGGAATATAGTGTTTAATTCTGGTCGCCACACTACCAAAAGGATGTTGAGGCTTTGGAGAGGATACAGAATAGTTTTATCAGGATTTATCAGGCCTGATATGAAGGGCATTAGCTATGTGGAGAGATTGGAGAAACTTGATTTTTTCTCACTGGAGCGACAGAGGTTGAGGAGTGACCTGAAAGAAGTCATGAAGATAATGAGAGGCGTGGATAAAGTGGATAGTCAGGAGCTTTTTCCCAGGGTAGAAGAGTCAATTACTAGGAGGCACAGGTTTAAGATGCGAGGAGCAAGTTTAAAAGAGATGCATGAGGCATATTTTTTGCAGAGAGGAGTGGGTGCTTGGAACTCGTTGCAGGGGGAGGTAGTGGAAGCAGATACGATAAGAATTTTAAGGGGCATCTTGCCAAGTACATGAATAAGATTGGAATAGAGGGATGTGGTCTCTGGAATGGTAGGAGGTTTTAGTTAAGTCGGGTGGCATTGTTGGTGGAAGCTTGGAGGGCCGAAGGGTCTATCCCTGTGCTGTAACTTGCTTTGATCTTTGTTCTTTGTTGTGAAGCTGATTGGAAAACATTTATTAACAAAAATAATGTTATTAATACAAAACTTTGACACCATGCTAACATTTAACTAAATATTTTACTCTGGTAGCTGCACTATAATATTTTGTTTAATTGCCTCATCTTTTCAAATTTCTTACAAAATGTATTTTTTCTCTTTAGCACAAAAATCAATAAAATATTTTTATACATTAACACAACAGCCCTGTTGTCCCTAAACATGGAGGTAAGGGAAGGAGGGATATGAGGAGGGATGGGGGCAAGTAGAGAGGGGAGGAGGATTTAGACATTAAAACTTTAGATTTTACATATAGCTGAATCTTCTGTGCCTACATCGAAGCCTTGACAGAACTTCAGCTAAGAAGCCAAGCCAAAAATGTCATGAACATGACTACACATTTTCAATCTGCACTGAATACTTATCAGAAACAGTTCACATCAGCTTACAGGAGACTTGCATATATTATCTCAAGGAATACACTTTCCTAAAGATTTGAAATAGCCAAGTTGCATATTCCCACTGTAAACATAGAACTCATTTCACCAAAAGGCTTATAAAAACCAACATTGTATCAGGGAGACTCTTAAAGCTGCGATAAGCAACATTACATAGCAATGAAAATACATAGCAAAATCCAAATGGATTTAGCTGAAGTTTATTCCAGATACTAACATCCAACTTGTTATATGAATGCACATTTACTGGAATTAATATGTCATGGCAAAGATGTAAAAAAATTATAAATGTTTCTTTTGCTTTCTGTGCATTACATATATTTTAAACAGCTTTTTAAAACATTTACGAAAACATTAACCCACCAAAGAACCTCTGCTGCCTGTACTCGCTGCAGCTAGACCCCAGAAAATGTTTGCAAATTAGTAAGTGTAAATACTCACCTGACATCAATGCAAGTAACAAAAGTTAGAGACAGATTACAGTGCAATGCTTCAATGCCGGTATCTTTACAAAACCGAATTGGAGGTTTCAACTTGGCATGCTTCCAACACACAGATCTATGCGTCAGGACTTGTCCTGGTGCGCATGTGTGCCGTACGATCGACTTAAGTTAGGATTCGGGCTGGAAATTATAGACTAATGCGATATCCCAAAAGGGA
Source organism: Sphyrna mokarran (assembly GCA_024679065.1). Classification (NCBI taxonomy): domain Eukaryota; kingdom Metazoa; phylum Chordata; class Chondrichthyes; order Carcharhiniformes; family Carcharhinidae; genus Sphyrna; species Sphyrna mokarran. Next base: position 34,777,390 of record JAGIQG010000002.1, on the reverse strand, counting down.
ACTTAACCAATGAGTGACACAGAAAATAACATTGTAAGCAGCACCGCCTCCACCCAGGATGTATTTTTCTTCATAATTCATTGTTTCCAACCTTTTTTCATAGTGATTTTATTTCACTTTCATGCTTTCCATTTTTAATACCCTCTCAGGTCATTGGAGTGTCTACAGTACAAAACAAAACAGTACACAGAAGTACAGACAGATGGTGAATACAATTTCAAAACAACTTGAAGGAGAGTAGAATTCGACAATTCATTTCTCAGTGTACTTTTTCCAGTATCTGTAAGGGAGTGCTCCCACCCAGAGACCTTGGCTTTTGCCTCCAGCATTGTCTCTGTTTACCATTCATCTACTTGTCAATTTAAGATGAGTTTCAAATAACCATGTCTTTAGGCAGATTGAGGGCCAGAAGAGTAAATAGATTGTCAAATATTCAGGCTTAACAATCTTTATAAAATGATTGTCAGGAATAAACAATTTTAATTACCGATTTTAAATGTAAACCTGTTGAAAAGGCAGAAAGAAAGGGCATTTCAGTTCTTCATAATGTATTTCCCCATGCTGCTTAATTAGAGCAGTCCAATGATATTCAGGTTAGGTGGATTTGGCCATGAGATGTGTAGTTTTAAAGTTTTAAAGTTTATTTATTACTGTCACAAGTAGGCTTACATTAACACTCCAATGAAGTTACTGTGAAAATCCCCCAGTCGCCACACTCCAGTGCCTGTTCAGGTCACTGCACCAACCAGCATGTCTTTCAGACTGTGGGAGGAAGCCAGAGTACCTGGAGGAAACCCACGCAAGCAGAGGGAGAACATGCAAACTTCACGCAGACAGCCACTCAAGCTGGGAATCAAACTCAGGTCACTGGCACTGTGAGGCAGCAATGCTAACCACTGTGCCACTGTGTCACTCCAGCAGGGTAAAGAAGTGGGGCTATTGGGATAAGGCCTAGGTGGGATGCTCTGTCGCAGTCAGTGCAAACTTGATGGGCTGACTGGCCTTCTTCTACACTGTAGGAACATTGTGAATTCTACATGAAGAAGATTCCTTGGTTCAGGTCAGAGCCAATGGATTCCAGCTAAGGCAGAGACACGGGATTATATTTGGCCTTAGCATCCACACTTAGCAAGAGTAAAAATGGCCAGAGTTCCCACTTGCAACTGCTATTCAATGATCTCAGCTAGAAGTTCATATAACTAGACATTGAATGTGGACATAGAACATAGAACACTACAGCACAAATAGGCCTTTCGGCCCACAAGTTGTGCTGATCATATCCCTACCTACCAGGCCTATCAATAACCCTCAATCCCATGAATGATAAGTTTTGTTGCAATGTTCCACAACTGAAATCCTTGTTAACATTTGGCCCTATGATGCACCCTGACAGACAAGGGGTTAGAATCCTAAAAATGCAGGAAGGCTCAAAACCAACAGCATATTGTTGACTACTGTGATTCAGATCCTGGACAAATGAAAACAGATTGGAGTCTATTTAAGATTTGAAAGTCACAGCCTGATGATGTCAGCAGTGCTGCAATGTTATTTTTGTGGAGTAGCTTTGAACTGTTTTGTAGATAAGGAAAGGTGAGAATGACCGCAGATATTGATTCCACACATCCCCTGGCTGTGGGCTGTTGCTGCCAGTTTCCTACAGCTGACCATTGACCAGATGGGCACCATGACAGCTCAGAGACTATCGATGTGGCTGTGCAGACACTTGGAATTGGGCCGGTGTCTGTGGGAGTTTGCGCGTTCTCCCCGTGGTTGCGTGGGTTTTCTCCGGGCGCTCCGGTTTCCTCCCACAACCCAAAAATTCGCTCTTAGGCTGATTGGGAAACAAATTGTCCCTATGGTGAGAATTTTCCATATTAGGAATAATATATATTATTATATAGGAATATTAAAATAGGATAATGTATTTGGTATGACGGCGGCGCGGGCTCGTTGGGCCGAAGGGCCTGTTTCCCGTGCTGTGTTGCTTAATAAAAAAAAAAATAATAATAATAAAAAAAAGATAGTCCACCCAGCTGGCTTTTGGGTAGGACTCTGGGAATATCAAGTCAAATGTTCAAAGTCTCAATGCCCCTGGTCTTATCAGCTTCAGAGAAATATAGGTAATAGCAACAGGAGGAGACCATTCAGCCCTTTGAGCCTGCTCCACCATTCACTATGATCATGGCTTATTATCCAATTCAATAACCTGAACCGTCTGTGTTGCCCTATATCAGGCTCCCATGTGCCCATCCAGTTTCCTCCCCATAAATGTTGTGTCCTTAGAGTGGGGAGTTGGGGGTTGGGTATGCTCACAAATGATAAATAATAAGATGATGCCCAATGCTTGAAGAATAGCTTTCTCATGAGACATTAAACTGTGGTCCCTTCTGTCCTCACAGGTGGATGTAAGATGATCTCTTGAAAACTGTGTGAGTTATCCCTGGTGTTCTGGCCAATATATACCCAGCAACCAACATGGCTAAAACAGATGATCTGTTTGCTGTGCTCAAATTGGTTGCTGAATTTCCTATACTACAAGAATGGCAAGGCTTCAAAAGTCACTCACTGGTTCTAACCAATTAGATGCCATGAAGCCATGGAAAGCAATACACAGGGTTAAGTGGATTGGCCGTGCTAAATTGCCCCTTGGTCTCAGGGGGACAAGCAGGGTAAATACATGGGAATTGGGGCTGTAGGACTTGGGTGGGATTGTTGTTCATGCTGGCTTGATGGGCCAAATGGCACTCTTCTGCACTGCGGGGATTCTATAATTCTGTAAATGCAAGTCTTTATTTTTTTAATTGTGCCCCAGCAAAGTAGCAGCTCTCTTAGCAGCAAGGGAGGTGAGAAAATTGGAAAAAGGAAAGTAGAGGGAATGTTTGCTCATCCTTTCTCTCATTAGCCGAGTAAGCCTGAATCCAACTCTAACAGTCCCAAACGTTGACTCAATTGAGATCATCTAACTCAGCACATACCATGGAGAAAGCCCTAGAAACATTCCTGTTACGTATAACATTGTCTCACACCAACCAATACATTTATCTAATGTAATCTCTGATAGCCCATCTACACTTCAGATTTTAATTGCAAGATTAGTCAACTCAACATCAGAAGCTGCAAGTTTTAAAGTGCCAGGGTATAAACTCGAGAAACAAACTCCTCTTATATAATGAGGAGACCGATCTATTTTACAAAGTGATAAGCCTCTGGAAGCAGCTATTTTGGTAACTGCCTCTCGCCAAGCTTTGCACCTCTGCTCCCACTGTTGAGTGATCTAAGAATATGTTTTAAAAATAAGAATTGTGGTCTCTGTCGTTCCAGATATTCTCTCAGCACAGTTTCAGCCTCCATCTGCTTGCTTGGGAAGTAACTGGCTGATTTCAACACAGTATCTATTTTCCTCGCAAATTCTATCAATTTCTAATCAGAATTCTGGTGAGAGACTGGAGAACTCCCATGGAATTTCAGGGCCACAGAATTTTACAGCACACTTAGCTGAAAGCGGTTTTGTTGGCGCTCTGAAATACCTGATTAATTAGTCTCATTTTCCTCTCCATTCCCCAGGTCTTTTTTTTGTTCTTGGGAATAAAAATCTTAGGGAAGATATCAGAATCTTAAACTTGCCATTATAAAAAGTGGCAATTCCCCACCTCGACAATCCTGCACCTGGAGTCATGGGGTGGGATTTTCCAGCATGCTTGCCCCAAGACTGGAAAGTCCCATTGGAGGTCAAGCGATATGACTCCTGTAGTGCGTGGGACAGGAAAATGCAGGCTGTAGAATTTAACAGCACAGGAAAAAGACCCTTCGGCCCATCATGTCTCTGCCATTCTTGGCTGGGATTCTTCGATCTCATTCAATCCACCACTACTGCCAGGAAGAATGGAGAATTTGGTGCCCAGTCAAAGCTCCATTCATTGCAGCGGGACTGAAGAATCCCAGCTGTAGGTAAGGTGGGAGAATTCAGACCTATGTGTTCGTGCAGGAATTTTACATCCATTGATTATTTTGTCAGAACTTCTGAAAGTGCAATGAAGGTTGATCCATAGGCATGTTGAGCAGTCACGATTCACATAAATGACAGCACCATGGAAGGTGACCATTCGGCCCATCTAGGCCTGTACTGGCAAACCTAATCGCTTGGCAATGCCAGCGATTGGACCCAGGTTTTATAAGTGACCATTTATACATGGATTCCTACCCAGAGACCAATGGATTAACATATTCCAGACCTGTGCATTCAGTGGGAAACTTTACCATTATTTTAAATTGTCAGACAACCCAACATTAGCTGCCAGTGGGTAAGGGTTCTACATAGAACATAGAACATTACAGCACAGAACAGGCCCTTCGGCCTTCGATGTTGCGCCGACCAATATAAAAAGCAATGCCCCTCCAAACTAAACCATTCCCTTCTCTTCCATATACTTATCAACTAACCTCTTAAACGCCACCAAACTTGGCGCATCTACAACTGCTGCAGGCAGGGCATTCCACTCCCGAACCACCCTTTGGGTAAAGAACCTACCTCTGATATCCGTCCTATAACTATCACCCCTTAATTTAAAGCTGTGTCCCCTCGTGCTAGCTTTCTCCATCCTAGGAAAAAGGCTATCACTGTCCACCCTATCTAAACCTCTAATCATCTTATATGTTTCGATTAGGTCCCCTCTTAGCCGCCTCCTTTCTAACGAAAACAACCTCAAATCCCTCAGCCTCTCTTCATAAGACCTGCCCTCCATACCAGGCAACATCCTGGTAAACCTCCTCTGTACCCTCTCCAATGCCTCCACATCTTTCTTATAATGTGGGGACCAGAACTGCACACAATACTCCAAGTGCGGCCGCACTAGAGTTTTGTACAGTTGCAACATGACGTTGCGGCTCCGAAATTCAAACTGAAAAAAATCAATAAAAGCTAAGACTCCATATGCCTTCTTAACAACCTTATCAACTTGACTGTCTACTTTCAGGTCTTTCCGACCTTCAGAGCAAAATTGGGAAGTGATTCTCTCCAATTCCTTCCTTTCTTCCAATAATTCTTTGAACATCCAATTGAACAGATGGGAAGGATTTTAGTTGAAATGAAAGGAACAGAAGCTCGAACAATGCAGTCCATTTGCTGTACTGTTCTGGACAATGCTCTAGATTAGGTAGAGAGATTATGAATTAGTGCTCCAAGCACAGAGTGCAGTATAAAATATAATGGTTATCTCGGCACCAGGGCCCTGTGTCCAATGTGCTAATTTGCAAAATCCGCTCTGCATTGAAATCTGACTCAAAGTAGGAATGTCAAAAACTGAGCCTTAAGTGGCAGTCTGAAGGGAGATCTCATTACCTGAGGACATGTGTAAATGAAAATTGTTAAGCCACATCCACACCCAAAGGAGTACTTTGGAAGCGGGGCATTTGTGGTGGTAACTCTTGATGTGATCCAAAGCTTTGCTGAGACTTCTTTGTTGCATGTCCATCCCGTAGTATCAAGCAGCTTATTCCCTGAACCATCCTTAACTTTAACATATCCCATCTCGCAAACAGTAATGAAAATCTGTTCCTCGTTTGAGACTAAAGAGAGAAACTACTGCCGAGTTCCTAAGTGCTTCCATGTGTTTGTGTATCTTTGTTAGTTTGTGCTGTGCCCTGCTGCTTCTCCCTGTGGCTAAATAGACTATTAAAAAAGCTGAATGGACAAGGCTTAACAAGGTGCATGAGGAGCAACATAATCAAAGTTTTTTTTATCATTCAACCCCTTTACTTCAGTCAGTCATAGATGTTACAGATGTTTCTGACTGCAGGGCTTGTGCTTTTCAGGGACTGTATTGATGCAAAGGACAGGAATATAAACTTAACATGTGGGTGTCATCCGGTTCTGTGACAACCCCATGCAACCAATACAAAAAGAGTCATATTTTAGTGAGCTGGATCCTCCGTCGCTGGGCTTGTGGGAGAATCTGGCCAGACAGTGCACTGGAGGTGAAATCCAAACCCAGCTAGCCAGGCGGGGTCAGCCTTCCTCCCCCAAGATGAATCTGTTACCAAGTGGTACTCCATCAAGCAGCAGAAGCAACCAGCTGGTCCTTATAAAAACGTGCATCAGACCGTTTTACAGGTCAAGAGGTAGACACTGTGCAGGAAAAGGAACAATTAAGTGGGATGCGGAAGACACAGCCAAAGGGATAACTTTTAGGAACCATAGCATTTGCCGGCAAAGAGAAAACCATTCGAATTCTGCTGTCTGTGGTCATCCCCTGAAAAAGAGACAAAGAGCTATCTCAATGAGCTTTTGACAAAGGTCATCTGGACTCGGAATGTCAGCTTTTTTCTCTCCTTACGTATAAATGCTGCCAGACCTGCTGAGATCTTCCAGCATTTTCTCATTCGCTTTCTGACGCAAACATTTTCTGATATTACTTAAATTATAGAGCCTCATGTTACCAGACATCGGAATCCGATGTTTTCTACAAACGATGTTGTTCAGTTGTAACCCCTCACTATTATGGCTGTCACAGATCCCACAGTTTCAGTTTGGAATGATGTGTATTTATATGTTTCAATAATGTAATGCACTCACCACTTCATCTTTTCTAGTGGGAGAGATTACTAAACATTGGGCCTGTATCTATATAGTGCCTTATACATTTTCATATCCCAGAGCATGTCACAGGCAATAAAGCATTTTTGAAGTTATTCTTATCATGTAGGGGAATCTAGTGGGCAAATTGCAGTCTGTGAAAGAAAGGGAAGGAAATGTTCAATGTGGTTGACAGCCACAATAGTGAGTAGAATAGTGGGCGGTGCAGTGGTAAAGTGGTTAGCACTGCTGCCTCACAGCAATTCCCGGTTTAGATCACTGTTTGCGTGGAGTTTTCATGTTCTCTCTGTGTCTGGGTGGGTTTCCTCTGGGTGCTCCAGTTTCCTTCCACAGTTTGAAAGATGTGCTGGTTAGGTGCATTGGCCATGCTAAGTGTACCCTTCGTGTATCTAAACAGGTGCCTGGGGGATTTTCACAGTAACTTCATTGCAGTGTTAATGTAAACCTACTTAATGACACTAATAAATAAAATCATAGCTAAACTAAAACCCTTGCTTTTAGCCAAACATGTTCTGATCAGGAATAATCAGGAGGTCCTTAACCAGGTTAAAGAGGCCACAATTGAATAGAAAGTGGTTTATCTCTCCTGGGATTCTTGAATTCTTGTCCTCTGCTATTCCAGTATTTTTTTCTTGAAGATTCTGACTTTTCCTGAAGTAATGTGTCCAAAGGTGCAAAGTGCCCTCCAAATACCTCATCAAAATGTTACTTCTTCACGCATAACCTTACAAAATCCATGCAAGATCCACTAGTGTGATAGCACAGTGGTTAGCCCTGCTGTCTCATTGTGCGAGGAACGGGGGTTCAATTCCGGCTTGGGTCACTGCCAATGTTAAGTCAGCGCATTTTCCCCGTGTCAATGTGGGTTTCCTATGGGTGCTCCAGTTTCCTCCCACAATCCAAAATTTGCAGGTTAGGTTGATTCACCATACTAAATTCACTCTAGTTTCAAAGGGATTGTTAGGATAAATAGGTGGAATTATAGGGTTAGGGTTGGATTATTGTCAGTGCAGGCTCAATGAGCGAATGGCCTCCTTCTCCACTATAGGGATTCTTTGAAAAGAATTAATAATAGCAAAGCACTAGATCATTCTGCCTTCCTGATAGCACAGAATCAATGTGGGGGTATTAATTTGGAAGAAGGAAATAAGAAGGAAAGCGATATAGAAAGATGTAATATTAACAGATGTGTGTCAATCTAACAACAATTTTACAACAAAGGCTTTTGGATGGAGCATAGACAGAAGCAGGACACTTAACCCTCAGGCATTGTCCTGTCATCCAGTTCACTGATTGGCACTTCACACCTATTTGCAATCATGCAAATCATGGTGGAAAGGGAAGAAACTCGAGCAGGTTCATCTAGCCTCACCTACACACTTTCTATATCTTAGACACGACAATACATACACTCCTCCCTCCAGTTTAGGTATATATGAACTTCTGGGAAAGGCAAAGAAACTCAAGACAACTTGTTTAAAAATGAATTAGGGTCATTTCTCTTTAAACCTCTTAGGAAGCAATGCCACAGATCACTCATTCCCTCTGCACGATGCCTACCTTTTGTACAAGATGGTTTCTGCCCTACCCAAAAACAGGTCCAACCCTCACTTGAAGGAATTCAGTGAATGTGTGCTGGATGAAACAATCATAGAATAGAATCCCTACAGTGCAGAAGGAGGCCGTGTGGCCCATCGAAACTATACTGACCACAATTCCACAGAGCCCCTATTCACATAATCTCACACATTTACCCTGCTAATCCCCCTGACAAAGGTCAATTTAGCATGGCCAATCAAGCTAACCCGGTCTGCAGGAGGAACCCGGAAAAATCCCATGCAGACATGGGGAGAAAGTGCAAACTCAGGGCAACATATTTGGTGCAGGCTTGGAGGACTGAAGGGCCTGTTCCTGTGCTGTAATTTTTTTCTTTGTTCTTTTGTCCACACAGACAGTAACCTGAGGCCAGAATTGAACCTGGATCCCTGATGCTGTGAGTCAGCAGTGCTAGCCACTGTGCCGCCAGTAGTCTATTCCAGAATTCCACTTTTCACTGGGAAAAGAGTTATCTCCTGACATTTCCCTGTCTTCAACTCTTAACTCTCAATACTCTCATCTAATAAAAATTGCTTGACATTAGTCTTGAAAACTGATGATTCAATTCACATGTAATACATCGAAGAATCATAAAATAAGTTACAACACAGATGAAGGCCATTCAGCCTATCATATGCCCTATGGTTCTCTGCCAATTTGACCCAGTTCCCTGCCCTTTCCCCTTAGCCCTACTAAATCTTTCTGCTCAGATACTTATCCAATTGTCTTTTGAATGCTGCAGATAAATCTGTCTCTGCCACATGGGTATAGAATACAAGAGTAGGAGTTTGATGTTGCAATTGTATAGAACGTTGGTTAGGCCTCACTTGGAATACTGCGTCCAGTTCTGGTCGCCGTACTATCGGAAGGATGTGGAGTACTTGGAGAGAGTGCAGAGGAGGTTTACCAGGATGCTGCCTGGTATGGAAGGACTGTCTTATGAGGAACGATTAAATAGACTGGGGTTGTTTTCCCTTGAAAGACGTCGGCTTAGAGGGGGTCTAATAGAGGTGTATAAGATTATAAGGGGTATAGATAGAGTAAATGGTGGTAAACTTTTTCCACCTTCAGAAATGGATAGGATGAGGGGTCATGGCCTTAGGGTGAGGGGGCTATGTATAAGACGAATATTAGAGGGCAGTTTTTCACACAAAGGGTAGTGGGGGTGTGGAATGCACTGCCGCGTAAGGTGGTGGGAGCAGGCACGCTAGGGCTGTTTAAGGGTCTCTTGGACAGCCACATGAGCGGTATGCAGATAGAGGGATATAGTAGGACTGTGTAACTATGACTTTTTTTTCCACAGGTAATTCGGTCCAACTTGACCAACAAGGAGCATGCATTCGGCAGGTGGTGCGAGGACAGCTCTTGGATGTTGATTCATGGGTTGCCTGGTGCTTCATGTCGTAAATGAGTGCTTTATGTGGACCATCTGAAGCGCACCATGACAGCTCAGTGACTATCGCTGTAGCTGTGCAGACACTTGGAATTGGGCCGGTGTCTGCGGGAGTTTGCGCGTTCTCCCCGTGGTTGCGTGGGTTTTCTCCGGGCGCTCTGGTTTCCTCCCACATCCCAAAAAATTCGCTCTTAGGCTGATTGGGAAACAAATTGTCCCTACATTGAGATTCTTCCATATTAGGAATAACCTAAAATTAGAATAGGAAAATGGAATTGTCACTATAAAGTTATGACGGCGGCGCGGGCTCGTTGGGCCGAAGGGTCTGTTTCCCGTGCTGTGTTGCTCTTTGCTCTTTGCTATCCTCAGGCAGTGCATTCCAGATCCTAACCACTTGTTGCATCAATGAGATTTTTCCTATGTTGCGGTTGCTCTTTTTGCCAATCACCTTAAGTTAGTATCCTTTGTTTCTCAAGCCTTCTGGCAATGCAAACAGTTTCTTTCCTATATCTACTGTATTCAGATCGCTCATGCATTTGAGAACCTCTAGATGCATGTTCAAGGCTGAGGTAATCAGCAATAGAGTTAGGGGTTATGGGGATTATTAGAAGAATGGAGTTGAGAATTATCATGTCAGATCAATCATGATCTCATTGAATACAGCGAAAGAAGGGCAGTATGATTGCACAGTGGTTAGCACTGCTGCCTCACAGTGCCTGGGACCCAGGTTCCATTCAGCCTTGGGTGACCGTCTATGTGGAGTCTGCACATTCTCCTCGTGTCTGTGTGGGTTCCTCTGGTTGCTCCAGTTTCCTCCAACAAGATGAGCAGGTTAGGTGGATTAGTCATGGTAAATGTTATAGCGGCTCACTTTCTGAGAGTGGGTTCAGACTCAACGGGCCGGATAGCCTTCTTCTGCAATATAGGGGTTCTATGGTATACTAATTCTATAGAAGAGCGGAGCAGGCCTAATGGGCCTATTTCTGCTCCTATGTCTTATGATCTTACTGTCCTATCGGGTGAGATTTTACAGCCTTGCTCAAGTGAGACCAGAAATTGCCACCCAAGGTCAATGGCGATTTCCGTTGTTGACCCCCACCCACTCCAATTCTGTGGCAGGTAGAATTCCGACAGCAGTCTCTATCAATCACCTCTCCATTTTTTGTTGATAAACACAGATAATGAACCAACCCAGTAATCCAATTTGGGCCCCTGGCACTGTGAGGCAGCAGTGTTAATCCCTATGGTAGTATGCCATTCTAGCTGTGATTTAACCAATGTTTATATAGTACCAGCATAATCTCCCTGTTCTTCAACCCCATGCCTTGGCTAACAAAGACAAATATAGATTATGCTTTCTAAACCATTTTATCTACTTTTCTTGTTATCTTAAGGGACCGGTGTGCATGCACACCAAGATCCTTCTGTCCTTAGTGCTTCCCAAGGTCCAGCTATTCATCATGTATTCGCTTGCCTTGTTTATCCTGCCCAAGTGCATCACCTCACACTTATCTGGATTGAATTCCATTTGGCACTAACCAGCCCATCGGACTAGATTTCCTCCTTAAAGATTCTCTTCCTCACTATTTACCACACTACCAACTTTCATATCATCTGAGACCTAATTGATCAATGCTCCTATATTTAAGTCTAAATCATTTATATAAATTACAAATGCTGAGAGCTCCAACACTGATTCTTGTGGGACCCAACTGGATATATAGCTTTCCAGTCTGATAAACAATCCTCGACAATCACCCTCTGCTTCCTGCTGCTCAGTCAATTCCGTACGCAATTTGTTGAATTTCTTTGGATCCCACGTGCTCTTATGTTCGCTATCAATCTCCCATGTGAGACTTAGTCAAAAGCCTTACTAAAAGTCAAAGAAAACTATGCCAAATGTATGGCCATCATTTACACACCTAGTCACCTATTCAAAACATTCAATCAACATGGTCAAACTTGGCTTTCACTTAACACAACCACGCTGACTGTTCCTGATTAATCCCTGCTTCTTCAAATACAGAATAATTCTGTTTCTCAAAATTGCTTCCAATATTTCCCTGCCACTGAGGTTAGACCAACTGCCTGTAGCTTCCTGATTTATCCCTCCCTTCCTTCTTGAATATGCTACCATATTGGCTGTCCTCCGGTCCTCAGCACCTCGCTTGTGACCAGAGAGGAATCGAAAATTATTGCCAGCACCCCTGCTATTTCTTCCCTTGTCTCACTCAACAGCCTGGGATACATTTCATCTGGGCCTGGAAATTTATGTATTTTAAAGCCTGCCAGGCTAACTAGAACATCCTCTCTGTGGTAATATCTTTAATTGTATCACAGTCCTTCTCCCTAATTTCCATACCTGCAGCATCTCTCTCCCTGGTGAACACTGACACAAGGTATTCATTTTGAACTCCACATACATCCTCTGGCCCCACACAAATTACCACTGTGATCCTTAATGGGCTCTCTCCCCAGTTAACCTTTTACCTGTAAAACAACTTAGGATTTTCCTCTATTTGACCCGCTACTATCCTCTCATGCACCCTTTCTGCTCTCCTAATTTCCTTTTCAAGTCCCTTCTTTGTATTAAATTTCATCCACCACGTGTCTGTTCATTCAATTAACATAGAACATAGAACATTACAACGCCGAACAGGCCCTTCGGCCTTCGATGTTGCGGCGACCAATTATGAAAAAGCAATGACCCTCTAACCTAAACCATTTCCTTTTCATCCATAAATTTATCTACTAACCTCTTAAACGCCACCAAACTTGGCGCATCTACAACTGCCACAGGCAGGGCATTCCATACCCTTACCACCCTCTGGGTAAAGAACCTACCTCTGACATCCGTCCTATAACTACCACCCCTTAATTTAAAGCTGTGTCCCCTCGTGCTTGCTTTCTCCATCCTAGGAAAAGGCTATCACTGTCCACCCTATCTAAACCTCTAATCATCTTATATGTTTCAATAAGGTCTCCTCTTAGCCGCCTTCTTTCTAACGAAAACAACCTCAAATCCCTCAGCCTCTCGTCATAAGACCTGCCCTCCATACCAGGCAACATCCTGGTAAACCTCCTCTGTACCCTCTCCAATGCCTCAACATCTTTCTTATAATGCGGGGACCAGAACTGTACACAATACTCCAAGTGCGGCCGCACTAGAGTTTTGTACAGTTGCAACATGACGTTGCGGCTCCGAAATTCAATCCCCTTACCAATAAAAGCTAAGACTCCATATGCCTTCTTAACAACCTTATCGACTTGATTGCCAACTTTCAGGGATCTATGCACATATACACCAAGATCCCTCTGTTCTTCAATACTATTAAGAGTCCTACCATTAGCCCTACACTCTACACATTTGTTATTCCTGCCAACCTCCTATGTCCATTTGAATCATGATGTGGAGTTGCCAGCGTTGGAGTGGGGTAAGCACAGTAAGTAGTCTCACAATGCCAGATTAAATTCCAACAGGTTTGTTTGGTAGCACAATCTTTCAGAGCGCTGACCCTTTTACAGATGAGTGTCGAAGGAGTGGTACTCTGAAAGCTTGTGCTACCAAATAAATTATTGGACTTCAACCTGATGTTGTGAGACTATTTGAGTCATATCATTATCCTTCTTACAGGTCGCAATACTTCCAAGTCTAGATTATTATTGTATTTAGTTTATTTATTAGTGTCACAAGCAGGCTTATATTAACACTGCAAATAAGTTACTGTGGAAATCCCCTCGTCAGCACACTCCGGCACTCCTTCAGATATTCTGAGGGACTATTTAGCATGGCCAATGCACATAACCAGTACGTCTTTCAGACTATGGAGGAAACCAGAGCACCTGGAGAAAGCCCATGCATATGTGAGAAGAAGTGCAGACTCCTCAAAGACATTGACCCACACTGGGAATCGAATCCAGGTTCCTGGCACTGTGAGGCAGCAGTGTTAACCACGGTGCCACTGTGCTGCCCCTATATCAAGAAAGGATATCAATCTATGATAGTTCCCATATGATAGATATTAACTGTCATCATTGGTGTATGATACATTCTGCTTAATTATCCTCACCAATGCGATCAAATTGGAAGGAAATTCAGGTGGGATGTAGGCCAGAATCTACCCACACTGGATTCTCAGGCTCTGCTGCAGTGAATGGAGATTTGGCTGAATGCCAAATTCTCTGTTCTCACTGGCAGTGGTAGCGGGACATAGAACACTTGAGCGTTCCAGCCATAATGCCTGGCTATTCTGTTATCATCAATTTACACCTTTTTCGAAGAGCAAGATTCCTGACCACAATTAAGTTTGGTGGTTCAGGTCCACCGTGCTTTTTTTTGCAAGGGATGATGCCAAAGTTGAATGGAGAAAATGTAGGGATGGAATAATTGGGTGGCATCATGGTATTGTGGTTAGCACTGCCGTCTCACAGCTCCAGTGACCCGGGTTCAATTCTGGCCTTGGGTCACTGTCTGTGTAGAGTTTGCACATATTCACTGTGTCTGCATGGGTTTCTTCTGGATGCTCTGGTTTCTTTCACAATTCAAAGCTGTACAGTGAGGTGGATTGGCCATGATAAATTGCCACTTAGTGCCCAAGATGTATAGGTCAGATGGATTAGCCATGGGAAATGTGTGGATTACAGGGATAGGATAGACAAGAGGGCCTGGGTAAGACACTTGTCAGAGGTGGTGCAGAGTCGATGGGCTAAATGACCTCCTTTTGCGCCATAGAGGTTCTATGATATCTATGAACGGATGAGCTTCAAGGATCAGCAAATATTTGTGCAAGGATGAAGTTTTTGAGTTAAAGATAGATAGCCTATTGAAAGAATGGATTTTGATGGATCAAAGGCTTCTAATTTTTGAGGTTTTTTTCAACTTGGAAGATTTTCACTTCTATAGGACATGCCAAAGTGCACGATGCACTTTTGAAGTCTAAATGTCGGGATGCATAGAAAACACGATTTAACAGATAGGAATGTTGGGATGAAAGGAAAAGTTTATAATGGAGAAGAAAAAAATTGCTCATTGGCAGATAGCGCTTCCAGTGGAGCTGGGGATCCTTTGTGTGTTTTTCAACATTATTATGGTGGGTCAAATTGTTAAATTATTACTTTTTTCTCCTTTCAGAAAGGAAGTGATATCTTGATCATTGCAAGCTTTTTGCAAAGTGATGTTGTGCTCAAAAATAAAATAAGCTGTTTGAAACAGCACAGTGGCACAATGGTTAGCACTTCTGCTCCACAGAGCTACGGACACGGGTTCATCTCCAGCCTTGGGTCACTCTCTATGTGGGGTTTGTACATTCTCCCTTGTGTCTGCATGGGTTTCCTCCAGGTGCTCTGTTTCCTCTCACAGTTCAAAGAGGTGCATGTTAGATGAGCTAGCCATGCTAAGTTGCACATTAGTGTCCCAAGATGTATAGATTAGAGAGTCAGTGCAAAGTTGATGGGCTGAATGGCTTCCTTCTGCTCTGTAGGGATTCTTTAAGTAAAGTGAAGATCTACATTACACCAGTGGCTATACTTCAAAAGTATTTAATTCGTTGTGAAACTAATTAGAAAAGTATGAAAGCTAAGCCTTCAGATAGGATATAGCCAATGGTTTTGTATTAATCCCAAAGCTATTTTTTATTCAAGTTCTTTAACTGCATTTTTAATAAAATACTTTGGGACATCCTTGAGTTCATGAAAGGTGTTATTAAATGTAATTCCTTCCTACTTTTTTATTCTTTGTATATTTATCAGAAAGAACCTTACTGGAGCATCATTGGTAATAATGATTAAAGTAACTTTCTCGTATGTAAGACTTGCATCTTTTTGGTTTCAGAGCATTCTTTAAGGAAGCAACATTGTGGGAACAGTGTGTGTTCAAGCAACTGATGAACTGGGTACCTCCAACAAACAGAGACCCAGGACCATTCCTGACACTATCCAATAGATATGCCGGAGAAATTCTCTCAGGCAGACATATTTTACCAGCGGTGGACTGAGTTCACGGTCCCTCATTGCTTCTCTGCTAAACTGTGCTATACTTTCCAGAGCAAAGTCATTATAGGACAGCATGGTGGCATAGTGTGTCATACAGCTACCACACAGGAAGTTTGCATGTTCTCCCGTGTCTGCATGGGTTTCCTCTGGGTGCTCCGGTTTCCTCCCACAGTCCAAGAATGTGGGGGTTAGGTGGATTGGCCATGTTAAATGGTCTCTTTGTGTCAGGGGGATTAGCAGAGTAAATATATGGGGTTATGAGGATGGGGCCTGAGTGGGGTTGTTGCTGGTGCAGACTTGATGGGCCAAATGGCCTCCTTTTGTACTGTTGGGATTCTTCCTATTCTCTATCAAATATACCTTGCTCCCTGGTTGCCTCTAGAACATGATGATCTAAGAAACTGTCCCATAAACCCTCTATGAACTCATCTTCGGGGTGCTTTGGCTTCCTCCCACACTCCAAAGGTGTGCAAATTAGGTGAACTGGCCTTGCTAAGTTGCCTCTTAATATCAGGGATTTTAGTAAGGTAAATATTCGGGGTTACAGGGATAGGGCTTGGGTCGTATTGTTTACAGTGCGGGCTTGCTGGGCAGAATGGCCTCCTTCTGCAGCGCAGGGATTCTCTGATTATTGGAGATGTCATTCTCGGCAAACATCCCCAGAGGAGAAATTATAAATCTGCTGAGTATGTTTTTAATGCTATTAAAGTTGACAATGTGTGTACACTGCCGCTCGTAGTAAGACTGTGCATTTTCGATTAAACCAAGATGACAACCAATGTTTGCAGAATTTCCGTCATCTGCTTTGACTAACTTTTATTGGCAGTGTGAGATCTTAAAGTGAGACAAGTGCAGAAGGATGCCGTGTGGTTAGTTGTTACTGAAGGTAGCTGATGTCAGACTACAAAGGGATCTAGTGTCTCCTCAGAAACAGCAGTTGTCTGTGTTGCCAAATGCAAAAGTGAAGAATCCAGCAGTGAACTTTAATAAGAGAAAGCTACCATCTAAAAAAGGGTTAATAATATTGCAAAGCAAAGCCAGATGTAGTTGTACATATCTGCCCAGAGGCAGGAACAGACTCCTTCTTATCCCTTCCCCAGTACAGCTGCCCTGCTTATTACAAACAAAATTGACAGACAAAGGAAGAAAGGGCACTGGAGTGAGAGAAAAGAAGTAATTACATGTTTCATGTTGATTTCACATGTTAGCTTCACACAGAGCAGCGAGGTAAAGTCTTTTCAGGGATGTGTTGTTTGGCTTAATCAAACCCCCAGAAAGAGAAGCTGCCTGTAATATCTGCTTATAAATCCAACCCCATACTTTGGGCTCAAGCTGTTTCACTAGTTGCTGCCATTCGGCAGCTTGTTACTGAAGTTTTAATTATAAGCCTTGCTTCTGAGATGTATGTCTGATCACAGAGTCTGACATTTGAGTGCTGTTTAATCTGCTGATGCAGTCATGTCTATCCACAAAGTGTCTTTCAAGCTGCCGCCAGCTGTTTTTTTTTTGCGGAAGGTGTGCTTCTGCAAGAGAACAAGAAGTGCAGACTGTGTTGGTACAATATTTTGGTATCATTCAAGCACATTACTGTTATCATTGTCCCAATTATCACTGCACCCATTTGCTTCATTTTTTAAGTTCGGTTTCCAGACTGATTTCAAGATGGGCGTTGAGCGTTGAGAAAAATGTCTTTTTGGGGATAAACTTCGGTTCCAATACAATTCAGAATATACCGCAGGCACAGTGATTAGCACCACTGCCTCACAGCACCAGAGACCTGGGTTCGATTCCCGGCTTGGGTCACTGTCTGGTTGGAGTCTGTATATTCTCCCTTTGTTTGCGTGGGTTTCCTCCAAGTAATCCAGCTTCTGCCCACAGTCTGAATGATGTGCTGGTTAGGTGCATTGGCCGTACTAAATTCTCCCTCACTGTACCCAAACAAGCGCTGGAATGTGGCAACAAGGGGATTTTCATGGTAACTTCACTGTGGTGTTGATGTAAACCTACTTGCGATTGATAAATAAACTTTCAAAAAAAATCATTAAAGATGTCAGATCCAAACCTCCTGGATCACCCCACATCCCCCTTGGCCCCGCAACCTGTTTAGGGGTTTATGCTGGGTGGGAATGAATTAGGGATAATGGGTGGGATTTGCAATCTCTCTCGCTTTCAAATCCCAGAATTGCACGGAGGAAGCCAGGCCGTTTCTGCTTTTCATCACTGGCTTGCCGATCTGCTGTGTTGGGGAACTGGGAGTTGGAGGGTGGTGGGGGAGGGGGGAGCTATGGGCCATTCTGGCTGGAAAACTGGAAGAAGTTGCAAAATTAACATTGTCACCTGGGTTGATCTGCGAGTGGCTGCTGCTCGGGAGTCAGCGATGTCAGTTTGTTTCGAGGCCCCTTCCATCTGGATCTTATCCCTGTGCACAAAGATACTCACAGCACACTCGCGGTGGGACAGATGGGATCTTTGATGGTTGGTGTCATGCTGCCAACTCTGCCTTGCCTGTTGATTTCGGAGCAGGGGTGCAAGGAAAGAGGAAGGGGCACCAGCTCCCACTGATTTACAGAAGATGTTTTTGTGGGGAAGGTATTTTGAGTAGTAGGAGAGACAAGGGTCTGAGAGCACAGCCTCAGAGTAAAGGGACCCTTTAGAACTGAGGTGAGGATGAATTTCTTCAGCAGAGGGTGGTGAATCTGTGGAATTCACTGCCACAGAAGGTTGCATATGACAGGTCATAGAGTATATTTAAGACAGGGATAAATAGATTCTTCATTGGTAAGGGGATCCAAGGTTACAGGGAAAAGGCAGGAGAATGGGGTTGAGAAATCTATTAGCCATGGTTGGATAGACTTGATGGGCCAAATGGCCTAATTCTGCTCCTGCATCTTACGGTCTAAAAAGGTGGGCTTCTCACAATTAGCAATAACCAGGGGTTTTTCACAGTAATGTTATTACCATGTTGACGTAAGCCTACTTGTGACTAATAAATAAACTTACTCAACTGTGAGCACCATCCCAGGAATTTCACAGCCATCTAGGTGAAATATGTTTCAGACACCAATGCAAAAGAATTGACGAGAATGTTTTACTCACCGGACCTGATTTTAGTCCACACTGAGTGTTCGAGTATCTCTCCAGCAAGAGGTGATGATTAGTAATCAAGGGTGGGATTTCTTAACGCACCCCAAACCAATGCTGCCCATCCCCCATCTCACCTGAGGCTACTGGTGTAACTGTGGTGGCATATCCTGTTACAACGCCAACTAGGGACACACTGGCTCTTTTTATGGCTTAGTAAACATCATGCACAGTGCATTTACTGACTAAGCCATGAGCAGAATGCTCTTCTAGAATATAGGGAACTGTCAATGTGGTCTCTCATGGGTGCCCATTCCAATGCCCCCACCCATGTCTTTGGGCTCGATCGAAGCAGAATTTTATACAAGAACCCACATTGACCTGTGCTTTTACCCAGTGAATCAATCAGCCATCCTAACCTGAAAGGTCTGCATTTCATAGCTTATCTCAGCTGGAATGGGTTAATATTGTCTGACTTCTTGCTGGCAAGCTCCTGTGTTAAATAGGGTAAAAATCAGGTTTGATTCTCAGTTTGGGTCACTGTCTGTGTGGAATCTGCACATCCCTATGTCTGTGGGGGTCTCCTCTGGGTGCTCCAGTTTTCTTCCACAATCCAAAAGACATATTGGTTAGGTGAATTGGCCATGCTAAATTCTCCCTCAGGAGAGTATCCGAACAGGTGCCAGAGCGTGGCGACTAGGGGATTTTCACAGTAACTTCATTGTAGTGTTAGTGTAAGCTTACTTTTGCAACAATAAATAAACTTAAATGAATCAAGATTGCTGCTCCTGGTCTCTAACTGGTCACCACCTGTCTAATAATGTATGCAAAGGTGTCAGATGAAGACCTGTTCCGGTGTGGCTATGATGCCCTTCATGATTAACCAGCCGACTAAACACACTGCCTAAGCCACTCAATGTGAAAAATGTCCGGTTAGGCAAGTTATCAAAATTTTCAGTTCAACATGAAAACATAGAAGCAGGAGGAGGCCATTCGGCCCCTCGAGCCTGCTCCGCCATCCATTTTGATCATGAGTGATCATCGAATTCAATATCATGCACCCGCTTTCCCTCCCCACTCCATCCCTTTAGCCCCAGGAGCTCGATCTAATTAGCTATGCCCAACGTGAAGCAACTCCATCAATAGGGAGATGGGGGGTTGCTGGGGGGAAGCTGCAAAGAGATCGGTTTCTGCCCAGTCGAATTATCCGATTCTTTGCTGTTACAGTGTACCTGCCGTACAGCAGAGTTCACACGCTGCTGTAAGGGCTGTGCTCACAAAAGGTCTTCTTTTCTTCATTCGCTACATGAAAGGGACTTCTTCCCTGCCAAGTCTGCCTGTATTTCTCCTTCTTCTCCCCTTGCATGAAACAATCTGTTTACTGTATCACAGCCAGGCCGACTGCCGTTTCCACCCAACGTCAACACTGATGCACTTCAAGCAGAGGTGGAGCGGGAAAGCCTGGCTCTGTAATCCAGGGATGCTCAGGCCAATTATAACGCTGAGACCACAGCCCCGGCTCAGAGAAAGCCTTGCTTCTAACAAGCAAGCATGTTTTCAGTCAACGCACTGTTACTGAGGTTGCAACAGGGAGGGGAAAAAAAATACCCACATATGGACCTGATTTGTTTCACTCCAGACAAGGGAGGAGAACTAAGAGCCGATAGTTTTGAAAAACGTTCACATAAGTCCTAGCATTGGCATGTCCTTTGGCAAACAGTTTAAAGCTTCAAGTTTCATTTTGAAAATGTTTTAAATTAATTCTTGTTGCTCTTTGGTTACAGCACTTGGGGCAGAATTTGAATCGCTGGGCAGAGATAGGGTTTAGGGATGGGGTGGGGTTAAAGTCAGAAAAATGTGTTTCTCCGGTCAAACCAGCCCATTTTCAGCTTTAGCTGATCCTGGAAAGTGGGCGAGGGGGAGCAGCCCCATCCCAAAGAGATGGGCACTTTGAAAATATAGACGGTGGCATTGAGATTGGCATTGCTGCATTACGGTGTCACTCACTTTGAACCATTCCTAATCAAATGGCAACACATACCATTTACAATGCAGCTGAATTTTTTTCCCCGCGTTATTCAAAAATGGATTGCCGTTTTTCTAAATTTCTAGTAGCAGAGTTAGATGGTATATGACGAGACAATTGGATGTCACAACTGCAGTCTCTAACCAACCTTCCTGGTATACCTTAAAGGAAATGCTGATGGTAATTAGACAGAGGGTGTTGATCCGTCAAAGGACATGCATTAGTGAGAAGAAACAAGTGCATTTTGACAGTCACAGCCACAAAAGCCACAAGACAAAATGGAAACCCCACCAGAGAGAAGAGTAGTATTTGATTTGATGTGATTTATTATTGTCACATGTATTAGTATACAGTCCATCCATCGACTCTGTCTACACTTCCTGCTGCCTTGGCAAAGCAGCCAGCAAAATTAAGGATCCTGGACATTCTCTCTTCCACTTTCTCCTGTCAGAAAGAAGATACAAAAGTCTGAGGTCATGTTGCAGCTGCCTCAAGAACAGCTTCTTGCCTGCTGTCATTAGACTTTTGAATGGACTTACCTTACGTTAAGTTGATGTTTCTCTACACCTAGCTATGAGTGTAAACTATGTTCTGCACTCTCTCCTTTCCTTCTCTATGAACAGTACGCTTTGTCTGTATAGCGTGCAAGAAACAATACTTTCCACTGTATGTTAATACATGTGACAATAATAAATCAAATCAATCAAAATCAATCAAAAATATTGCTTTTTGTGCGCTATACAGACAAAGCATACTGTTTGTAGAGAAAGAAAGGAGAGAGTGTGAAATGTAGTGTTACAATCAGAGCAGGGAAATAGAGAAAGATTGACTTAGTGCAAGTTAAGTCCATTCAGAAGTCTGGTGGCAGCAGTGAAGAAGCTGTTCTTGAGTCGGTTGGAATGTGACTTCAGACTTCTGCATCTGTTTCTCGACATAAGAAGGTGGAAGGGAGAATGCCCAGATTGCATGGGTCCTTAATTATGCTGGCTGCTTTTACTTTATCAAGGCGAATATCCCTGGAAAGAAAAGTAGAAATGATTTAAACACTGAAATAAAAGCAAAATGCTGCAAAAGTGGAGATAGTAATGTAAAATGTTGGAAAGACCCAGTAGCTTTTAAGAAGAGTTAAATTGGACTGGAAACACTTACTCTGGTTTTTATCTCCACAACTGCTGCTAGAGTAGCATTTTTTGTTTTTATTTCAGATTTCCAGCATCCTCAGTATTTTGCTTTCAATAGCCACAAAAATCAAACTTTGTCCATTAAAATTCTTAAACACCCAATTGCACTGACATGATGCCTGTGAGATGGTAATAATGGTAAATTCTCTCTGAGCAGGTTACAAGCATTTTAATTCTATCTTCACTACTCCCACCACTGCACCACCCCTCCACCCCATATTGAAGTTGTAAAATTCTGACCCAAGAATAAAGATGTCTTGCTGCATTTGTATAGAATCCTGGTGAGACTGTATCTGCAGTATTGTAAACAGCTTCGATCCCTGTACCTAAGGAAGGGTATATTTGCCATAGAAGGAATCCAGACTGATTCCTGTCCGACGAAGAGAGATTCAGGAAATTTGACCTGTAGAGTTTAGAAGAATGAGAAGTGATCTCATTAAAATTTACAACATTCTTACAGGTCGTGCAGAAAGAATGTTTCCCCTGATTGGAAATTTGGGGTGGGGTGTGGGGGTGTGGGAGGATACGTGTCTAGAACTAGGGATAGCAGTCTCAAAATTAGGGACAAATCAGTTAGGACTGAGAGGAGTAGGGATGTCTTCACTGAAAGGGTGGTGAATCATTGGAATTCTGTACCTCACAGGGCTGTGGAAGCTTTGTCTCTGAGTATGCTCAAGACAGAGATCAACTAATTTATAAACATTAAAGTCTTCAAGGGAAATGGCACGGAAAAGTGGCATTCAGGTAGACAAATTGAAAGGTGAAGCAAGACTCGAGAAGCTGATTGGTCTAATCCTGTTCTTATGTTTGAATGTCTACCTTCTATCATTTCCAAAAACCAACAAAAATGATATCAATGCATAAATATTTAACATCCTTTTATGACAATCTTCTGTCAGGCAAAATTGTGGTTGGTCTCCAGCCTTTATGGGCTGGTGCAGTCTTTGCTTGTTTTAAATATATTTGAGGCAAGGGTATGAAAATTACTGACTTTCCTTTGGTGATTGTACAGTGTAGTCTACTGCTCTTTGATTATATCAATGTCTTTGAGTGGTTAAGATTATATACTGTCAGTCATCTCTGTAATATTTGGAACATTAGTTGACTACAATTATATTCAATTGCAGTCAGTATTTATGTGGCATTGTTCACAACAGTCACAGAGCAGCAGCAGGTTCATGGTAGACCCTAGTAAAAGTAGTAAAGTTGCTGCTCCAAAACCCTTGAATGCAAGCAGTTAATAATATACACATCCTGAAAGAGCACCAGTCTTTACCCACCAGTGGGTACTAGTGTATTACCCACTTAGTCATTGACAAAGTCCATACTGCTACCATTTATACACCAAGGGTGGACACACCATGTGTGTATGACATGGAAGTCCTCAGGCTCAGGTATGTTCAGTGACGTAGTGGTTAGCACTGCTGCCTCACAACACCAGGGACCTGAGTTCAATTCCTGGCTTGGGTCACTATCTGTGCAGAATCTACATATTCTCTCTGTGTCTGCATGGGTTTCCTCCCACAATCTGAAAGATATGCTGGTTAGGTGCATTGGCCAAGTTAAATTCTTTCTCAGTGTATCCGAACAGGCACCGGAATGTGGCGACCAAGGGATTCTCACAGTAACTTATTACAGTGTTATATAAACTGACTTGAAACATTAATAAACTTAAAAAACAAAACTTTTAAAAGAACGCTTTGAAATTGAGAACTACATGAAAAACTTTCAGCAAGTGACAACAGAGCATTGAAAAGTTCTTGCAGAAACAGAATTAGAAGTGGTAACAGTAATGTATGATCAAATATATACCAAGGAATACATTCCAAGTATACATTCCGGTTTTCTCCCACAGTCCAAAGATATGCAGGTTAGGTGGTTGGCCAAGCTAAATTGCCCCTTAGTATCCCCAGATGTATGGGTTGGGTAGATTAGCAGGATAAATATGAGGGATTATGAGGACAGGGCCTGGATAAGATGCTCTGTTGGAGAGTTGGTGCAGACTCAATGGGCCAAATGGCCTCTTTCTGCATATCCTTGGACTGTGGGAGAAAACCGGAATGTACACTTGGAATGTATCCAATGTATTTGATCAGACATTACTGTTACCACTTCTAATTCTGTTTTTGCAAGGATTTTTCCATGCTCTGTTGTCACTTGCTAGAAGTTTTTCATGTAGTCCTCAATTTCAAAGCGCTCTTTTAAAAGATTTGTTTTTTAAGTTTATTAATGTTTCAAGTCAGTTTATATAACACTGTAATAAGTTACTGTGAGAATCCCTTGGTCGCCACATTCCGGTGCCTGTTCGGATACACTGAAAAAGAATTTAACTTGGCCAATGCACCTAACCAGCATATCTTTCAGATTGTGGTAGGAAACCCATGCAGACACAGAGAGCATATAGGGATTGTATGTATGTATGTATGTATGTATGTATGTATATCAGTTAAGGTTGCCACACAACTCCTGCTTTACCAGAACAGCTGGACTTTTGAAATTCTCAGCTTTATCGTATCTATTTGATTGCAACATTTCAAAATTTAGTTCAAACTCTTCCAACAAATAAAGCCTATCTCTGAGCTCGTGTACATATGGACATTCCCAATTATATAAAATTGGTCATTGACTACAAGCAATCAAACTGAGTATAAAATGATTGCTAGGTTGTTTAAATGAAAGCATAGAGATGGTCACTTACTTTGCCTCTCATATAGAATATTTGGCGCTCCCTCCAGAAGTGTTTAGGAAAATATTCATCATATCCAGAAAACAGTTTTAAAATGTAACCTTGGACCTAAAAGCAGGGGTTGAACTCTGTGGAAAATACTATGCAGCCTTTACAAGGATCATTCCGTCTCTGCTCTCAAATAACTACCCTGGATGTCTTTGTACAATGGGAGAATGATACAGTACAGAATGAGGTCATCTAGCCCATCGTAACTTTACTAGCTCAGTGACACACAATTGACATCAATCTTTCAAATAATAACCTGTCAAACACTATCAGATCACAGAGAAAAGCTTTTTAAAGTTTATTTTATTAATGTCCCAAGCACTCTTATATTAACACTGCAATGAAGTTACTATGAAAATTCCCTAGTCGCCACACTCCAGCGCCCGTTCAGGTACACTGAGGGAGAATGGCTAATTTAGCATGGCTAATACAGCTAACCAGCATGTCTTTTGGACTGTGGGAAGAAATCAGAGCACCCGGAGGAACCCCACAGAGACCT
Organism: Sphyrna mokarran; assembly: GCA_024679065.1. Taxonomy (NCBI): domain Eukaryota; kingdom Metazoa; phylum Chordata; class Chondrichthyes; order Carcharhiniformes; family Carcharhinidae; genus Sphyrna; species Sphyrna mokarran. Next base: position 34,752,297 of record JAGIQG010000002.1, on the reverse strand, counting down.
GGGGAGAATGTCCACACGGACAGTGATCCAAGCTGGCAATCGAACCAGGGTTCCGGGCACTGTGAGGCAGTAGTACTCACCAATGTGTGACTCAAACACCCAGCTTTACAGAAGTAAACTTTCAAATAGTTGCCAATAGCAGGATGGTTATAGTTTGAGTGCACTTGGCTGACATTGTTGTCTTTCAACAGCACATTCCAGCCCTCCTGACCTTTGTCTCTGAGAGTAAAGTTTATTTATTAGTCATAAGTAAGGCTTACATTAACACTGCAATGGAGTTACTGTAAAATTCCCCTAGTCGCCATAGTCCAGTGCCTGTTTGGGTCAATGCACCTAACCAGCACGTTCTTTAAAATATGTGAGAAAACCGGAGCACCCAAAGGAAACCCACACAGACATGGGGAGAATATGCAAACTCCACACAGACAGTGACCCAAAACAGAAATCGAACATGGGTCTCTGGTGTTGTGAAGCAGCAGTGCTAACCACTGTGCTACTGTGCTGCTCTATAACATATTAGTGGAATGTGGCAGTGTGAGATCAGGCGCACTGCCCAGTGATACAAGCAGCAGCAGCTCAATGCCAGGAGCAAGCTGCTTTGAGACAAGGCTAAAGATCCTTTAGGAAAGCATGGAACCTCAAACAAGGTCTCAAGTAGGACAGCAAAGGAACAGTAGACTAGGTAACGGAAAGGCACATGGGGGTAACCAGGTCATACATTCATCTGTTGTCATAGTGTCTGCATTGTCTCCCCAATGTACCATGCCTCTGGACATCCTTTCTTGTAGCGTATCAGGTAGACAATGTTGGCCAAATTGCAAGAGTATGTACCACCTACTTGGTGGATGGTGTTCTCACGTGAGATGATACATTGGGAGACCATGCAGACGCTACGACAACAGATAAATGAACTCCACTCGACAATCACAAAGCAAGACTGTTCTCTAATTTATTGATTAGTGTCACAAGTAGGCTTACATTAACACTGCAATGAAGTTACTGAGAAAATCCCTTCGTCACCATACTCCGGTGCCTCTTCTGACACACTGAGGGAGAATTTAGCATGGCCAATCACTTCTAATGATTTCTGTATCACCCACACCTCTATATGTAGGTTATTGCGATGGTATGCTACATTTAATTCTGATTTCACCACAGCCTCTTCCTCAGAAACAGGAAGGCCGTACTTTTGGGGAGAGAAGAGGAGATTTCAACATGAGAGTGCTCACTTTAAGCCAGCGGATTTGGAGTACCAGGAGCCATTGTAGGTTAGCAGAGGAGTTCCTGCTTCCATCTGAATGTTGGATGTGACTCAATGTAAATTGGTTGGCTTCCATGCAAGTGTTGCCAGCAAGTAGCGTGTCCCTATTGCAAAGCTGCAAGAAACACAATGGGCTCTGCAGCTTTTTTTTGGGGGGGGGGAGGGTGTTCAGATTGAACAGGTTGAGCTCCATGCTTCTTCCAACATCTCACAGTCCCCAAGTGGCCAAGCTCTGCGAATGTCCTCAGTTCTGGGAGCACCATGCCAGTGCAGTGAGTCTAAAAGCTAGAAGTGGGGTCCAGCTGACTGTTTATATCTAGACCCCCCCCAATCAAAATTGAAATCTGATGAAAACATAAAATATGTTTTAGCAGCAATGCTAACCACTATGTCATCATGCTGCCCTTGGGAAAACTCCACCTCTGATCATAAATGCTGCAACAGGTCAGGATCAGAGATCACCAATAGTCACCCTGGCAGTTATACTGCTGCAGTGTATGTTACAGCAGCACTATTCCACTGTGTGAGGTATCATAGATAAATGCAATCCTGTGTTGACCCTATAACCATGTGGGTGAACTTCCAGGGCTACCATTGAATAAAATAGTGAGATTGCATTTACTTTAGTAGCTAACATTTCTTTCAGAAATGTCCTTCACATATAGCAAATAATATGGAGGGAAAAAGCAGCATCCCTTTAACACATAGAATAGAATCCCTACAGTGTAGAATGAGGTCATTCGGCCCATCAAAAATGCAACAACAGCCCCACCTAGGTCCTATTCCCATAACCCCACCTATTTACATTGCAAATCTCCCTGACACTAAGGGCATTTTAGCATAGCCAATCTATCTAATCCACATATTGTCAGACTGTGAAAGAAAAACCAGAGCACCCAAGGGAACCCACACAGACACAGAGAGAACATACAGTTTCCTCACAGACAGTGGCCCAAGGCTGGAATTGAACGCGGATCTCCGGCGCTGTGAGGCAGCAATACTAACTACTGTGTCATCGTGCTGCCCTTGGGAAGACCCCACAAATCACATTAAACCACTTTACATTTCCTGCATTCTAACAGTGACTATATTTTATTAAATACTTCACAGATACATTCTTATGGAAATATAAGTTGCTTCAAATCTCAGTGAGATGAATGATCATTTAATCTGTTTGTAATGTTCTTCAAACATGTTCTCTGAGTGGTCGGTGGGGGGGGCGGTGGTGGTGCGGGGGTGGTTCATGCAGTTCCATGAGATGTCAGGGAATGAATTCTTGTTTCATACTGAGTGAAATGATGTGAGCTGGCCTGGCACTTGGAAATATAAAGTGGTGTTTTCTGCCTGTGCTGGAGAAGAAAAGAAAATCAGTCATCATTCCCACTTTGAATTGTTAATTAGTGACCCATCTCCCCCCATTTCACCTCGTTGACTCCTGGAAAGTGACTGTTTCGATTCTGGGTTGGCCACAGTGATCTACTTCAATTGCTGGGATTCCACCCGCCGTGATCAAATTGGCAACACTCATCATGTTTGAAGAATAGACAGTAATAGGTGATGCACTGGAAGGCAACTGATACCTGTTTACAGAATCACAGAATATTACAATGCAGAAGAGACCCTCAGCCCATTGAGTCCACACTGATGCAGGATAGCCCTGACCTGCCCACCTAATCCCATTTGCCAGCATTTGGCCCATAGCTTTAAATGTAATAGTGTGCCAAGTATGCATCCAGGTACTTTTTAAAGGATGTGAGGCACCCCGCCTCCATCACCTTCCCAGGTGGTGCATTATAAAACATCCCCAACCTTTGGGTAAAAATGTTTTTCCTCAAGTTCCCCTTAAACCTTCCAACTATCACTTTTAACTTGTGATCCCTTGTAACTGACCCTTCAGCTAAAGGGAACAGCTGCTCTCTATCCACTTTGTCTATGCCCCTCATAAGCTTGAACCACCTCAATCAGGTCACCGCTTAGTCTTCTCTTCTCCAGAGAAAAAAACCCAGCCCTATTCAACCTCTCTTTATAACTTAAATGTTTCATCCCACACAACATCTTGGTGAATCTCCTCTTCACCCCTTCCAGTGTGATTACACCCTTCCTATAATGCAGCGACCAGAACTGTGCACAGTACTCCAACTGTGCTCTCACTAAACAACTCCATCATAACTCCTCTGCTTTTGTAATCTATACTCCAATTGATAATTTCTACTGATGTAAAGAAGGAGCATTTTTTATAGGCACTTACTTCCAGCCAGCGAAACACTTTTGAAATGTAGTCCAGGGTTGAACAGAGTAGATGCAGGAAGGATGCTTCCTCTAGATATAGAGAGTTCAAGAACCAAGGGACACAGCCACAGAAAAAGAGGTAGGCCATTTAGGATTGAGCTGAGGACGAATTTCTTCAATAAGAAGGTGATAAATCTTTGGAATTTGCAACTCAGAGGTCTGTGGAGTCTCAGTCACTGAGTATGTTCAAAGTAGAGGCCAATAGATCTCTAGATACCAACGACATCAAGAGATATGGGGATAATGCAGGAAGACGGTGTAGAGATAGAAGATCAGGTGTGAAGGTTGTGTGGCATACTTCAGCTCCTACATTTCTATGCTACAAGGAGAAATTTGACATATGTACATTGCACATTTGAAAAACCAACACGGACTGCAAATGAGTTCTCAGATGACTGAGGAGACCAATGCATGATCTACAGTTTCTGTCTTAGGTGGGACAGACAGTGATCGGGGCAGTGGGTTGTGGAAAACCCATGTTACACCCACTCCTTTTGCCGTCGATACTTGGCTTCAGCTTGTTCTTTGCGATGAAACGCAAGGTGTTCAGCTTCTTCCCGGATTCATTTCCTCCACTTCAAGCCGTGCTGGGACAAACACAGAATCGATGGGCCAAATGGCTTCCTTCAGTGCTGCAACAATCCTGTGATTCAGTGATCTGACCTCAATGTTCTGAAGCTACATTCCCATTAACTCTCATAGATGGAAGGATCCAATCAGCTGAATTGGAGGAACGTATACCGTCAGGTTCCCCAGAGGTCAGTGTTAGGTGTACTTTTCTTGCTGTGTATGAATAACTTAGACTTTGGATGCACACAGCAGAATTTCACATTGTGGTTGACTCAAACTTGGACATATCGTGAGCAGGATAATGCTAGTCTCCAAGAGGACATAGACAGAATAGTGGAATGGGCAGGCAAGTGGCAGATTCAATTTAATTCAGAATAGTATGAAGTGATTCATTTTGGTTGGAAGAATTAAGAGCATCCTCAAAGTCTCTTTGAAAAAAGGCGACATTCCCACTGACACCGGGGAATCTCTGGCAAAAAATGGCCCAAAGTAGAGGAAATAAAACCAAGAAGGAACTCAACACCTTAAGTTTCACCATCAAGGACAAACATCAACAGCAAAAGGAAATAGTGCAACCTGGGCCACCCCACCATCCACTGCTCCAACCACCATTTGCCCACCTAAGACAGAGACTGTAGGTCTTGCATTGCACTTCTCAGTCACCTGAGAACTCATTTATAGTCTGGAAGAAAGCCACCCTCGACTCCGAGGGACACCCTAGGAAGATACTTGCATAAATCATTGAAGTTGGCAGGACAGCTTTATGAATAGGGACAAAGAGTACAGAGCAAGGACATTGTGATATACCCGGAAAAGACACTTTGGTCTCAGCAGGAGCACTATTTCCAGCTATGAGCACTACGCTTTAGAAAGGAGGTGGAGGCTTAAAGAGGATGCAGAGAAGATTCATGACAATTGTTCCAAGAATGAGAAATCCCAGTTAAAGAAATAAGTTAAAAAAGCTGAGACTTCTCTCCTTGGAGAAGCAAAGATTGAAAGGAAATTTGATACAGTTGTTCAAAAGCTTGAGGAGTCTGGACAGAGGAAACAGAAAGAAATTATTCCCGTTGATGTAAGGGTCGAGAACCACAGGAGGCTGATTTCAGATGATTGGCAAAAAGAAGCAACAGTATCAGGAGGAAAAACCTTTTTATACAGTGAGTGATTAGGACCTGGAAGGTTTGCTTGAGAATGTGGCAAAGGTACATTCAACCATGGCTCTCAAGGGGAAAGTGAATAATTATCGGAAAGGAAAATATTTAGAAGTGTGCAGGAAAAGGCTGGGGAATGGGTTGAGGTGGATTGTTCTTGCAGAGAGCCGGCATGAAGCAATGGGCCAAATGGCCTCCTGCTATGCCATACCTGTTCTATGATTCCATGATTGGCCAGGATAGACTCTTTATTCTTCTGCAGTAAAGTGCTCTGGGAACACTGACATCCCATACCTGAGGACAACAAGAGTATTATTTTAATGTCTCACTCGGAATACAACACCCCCACCTCCCTCAGTGCTGCACCGATTACATGCTCAGGTTTCGAGAGAAGCCTTTGAGCACACAATTTACTGCCTCAGAGAAGAGTGCTCCCCCAATGAAACCAAGCTGCCACTTAAAGGCTGGGGCTTTTAGGAAAGGAGATCAATTAAAAAGTAATAGAAGAATACCGTGACCTAACTTAAAAGTCAACTTGTTGTCTTGTTCCCTAATGGACTCGGTTAAACTGGATGAGGCTGAAGTGGCTCTCCTGTGTACACACACTTTTGAAGGAACTGAGTGGATAGCTTTGAAATAGTTTTAAAAGCATTATGTGTACTGAGTTGTAGATGTTCACAGACTGTGAGTAAAGGAAAAACGAGAACCTTGGTTTATATGTTTGGAAATGATTTAATCAGGATGTACAAACATCTTGTCAGAAAGGCTGTGTTACCCATTCAGCGTGTGCCATTGAATATCTCAAATAGGAGTTGAGTGTGTCTCTTGGCGACCCCCCACTTTTAGTCCCTGCGATCATTTTGACAGCACTGGAGCTATTTAAAATGATCAGAGGAAACAGGCCTGACAGTGAACTGATTAGAAATCTCTCCTAAAGAACTCTCAGCTGAGTGGGAAATAGCCTAACCTTCCTTGAATGTGGTTACAGATGTCCCTGGGGTACTCCTGCCTCTGATTGGATATCCTTGGCGAGACTGGGTGAAGAGGTCTGGCTCTGAATGTAGTTTAAGTGGCCCGGCCTTCTCCACTCCTGCCAAATGAAGCCTTGAACGGCGTTCGCTAAAACAGACCCCCGCCAGCCTTCCTGTTTCCGACAGCTTTCAGCTCTGAGGGGGAATTGTCTGCAGATAACATGGAAGGAAATAACGAAAAGTGGAGTTTTCTGAGAGAGCAAAGAAAAAATCCCCCAACACTTACGAAACTGCAACCTGTTTCCTGTGCCAGGTCACTCCCTGCTTCCATGGATTCTTATCAGTGTTAGTTAGGAACGTAACAATCCATGTCTGTGGTCAGTACAATGCAAATCCGCTCTTTGTGAGATAAACTGGAAATGAGCTGTGTCTAAGACACAATTACATGATGCAAAACTAGAAACAGTATATTGAAGAATCTGCAAATCAAAACAGCAGGTTAATGTTTTGATTAAATTTATTATTGTCATGTATTAACATGCAGTGAAAAGTATTGTTTCTTGCGCACTATACAGACAAAGCATATTGTTCCTAGAGAACGAAATGAGAAAGTGCAGAATGTAGTGTTACAGTCATAGCTAGGATGTAGAGAAAAATCAACTTAATGCAAGGTAGGTCCATTCAAAAGTCTGACAGCAGCAGGGAAGAAGCTATTCTTGAGTCCGTTGGTATGTGACCTCATAACTTTGTACCTTTTTCACGACAGAAAAAGGTGGAAAACAGAATGTCCGGAGTGCATGGAGTCCTTAATTATGCTGGCTGCTTTGCCGAGGCTGCAGGAAATGTAGACAGAATCAATGGATGGGAGGCTGGTTTGCGTGATGGATTGGGCTACGTTCACGACCATTTGTAGTTTCTTCTAGTCTAGGGCAGAGCAGGAGCCAGATCAAGCTGTGATACAACCGGAAAGAATGCTTTCTATGGTGCTTCTGTAAAAGTTGTGAAAATCGTAGCTGACATGCCAAATTTTCTTAGTCTTCTGAGAAAATAAAGGTGTTGCTGGTCTTTCTTAACTATAGTGTTGGCATAGAGGGACTAGATTGTTGATGATTTGGACACCTAAATATACAAAGCTCTTGACCCTTTCTGCTTTGTCCCCATTGATGTAGACAGGGGCATGTTGTCCTTTACGCATCCTGAAGTCAATGACAATCTCCTTCGTTTTGTTGCTATTGAGAGAGAGATTATTGCACCAATTCACCAGGTTCTCTATCTCATTCCTGTACTCTGCCTCTGTTTTGGGTGTAGTTTGTTAGTTCCATTGAAAGGACTCGACCTGAAACACTCACCACTTTCCAAAGTCAGGACACAATGTTCTGCCCTGCTGCCTCACAACATCAGGGACCTAGGTTCGAATCCCAGCATAGGTCACTGTCTGTGTGGAGTTTGCACGTTCTCCCCATGTCTGTGTAGATTTCCTCCGGGTGTTCCGGTTTCCTCTCAGTCTGAAAGACATGCTGGTTAGGTGCGTTGGCCATGCTAAATTCTCCCTCAATGCACTTGAACAGCTGCCGGTATGTGGTGATTTGGGGATTTTCACAGTAACTTAATTGCAGTGTTAATGTAAGCCAACTGTGATACTAAATAATTAATAACATATCACTGTATATTTTTGGTATTTTCTGTTTCGTTATTTTAATCGATCAGCACAGACCTGGAAAGGAACTCACCGGAAACTCTCTCACTAAAGGAATGGAGGAAACTCAGGCAGGTTTTACTGCAAGGTATTCCTTGATCTGCCTAATTTTTCATGCATTCACTGATATGATCCAGCGCTCCCGGCCTCACCTATAGTTTCATTCTGAGGAGATGATGACCCGGTGATACCAACATTAGCCTATTAATCCAAAAACTCAACTAATGTGCTTTGAGAAAATTCTCACATCAAACTGTACCCATGATTGATAAGTCTGACTGTTCCTTGACGTGGAATGTGGAGTCTTCTGAATATTTCAGAGTTGTTGATAGCTGAAAAGAATGATAGGTTGCTCATAGGCATTAGTAAATTGAGAACAAGAGAACTTAAAGTTATGATCATAGTCAAAGAAAAGAGAGGAAGCTAAAATAAATGCTTTTATAGAGGATTATTAAAGGGCAAATCTTTTATCATTATTAGCTGTTTAGCCGGAGATTATAACATAATTTAAGAGAGAACAGGGTAGCTATTTGAAGGGGGAGAATCTAGAAAAAAATATGGAAAGAACAAGAAAAGCAGGGCAAATTGCACAATATTCAGCACTATTCGCAACTCCTCAGATATTAAGGCAATCCTTCTCTATGCAAAAGTTGGACAATGTTCAGCCTTAGCTTGATGAGTGGCAAGTGATATTTGCACTACATAGTGCCAGGCAATGACCATCTTCAGCAAGAAAGACTCTAACCATCTTGCCTTGACAGCCAACAGCATGATCATCGCTGAATTCCCCACATTGGTAATCAGGATTACACCATTGACCAGAGACCTAACTGAACCAGCAATACAGTTACAAGCGCAGGTCAGAGGCCAGGAATCCTGCGGCGAGTAATTTGTCTCCTCGCTCGCCAAAGTTAGGTATATGATGGAAGTACTCTCCTGTTGCCTGAAAGAATGCAGCTCCAACAACACTCAAGAAGCCCAACACCAACCAGGATAGAAAGACCTGTTTATTGGCACACCTTCCATCATCTTAAACATTCACTCCCTCTGCTATCAGGGCACAATGTGTGCTGCTGACAAGATGCACTGCACCAGGGTTCCTTTGATAACATTTCAGGAACGTCGCTGAATTGAAATCCTAGAACTCCCTTTTTGTGGTGGTACAGTGGTACAGTGGTTAGCACTACCACCTCACAGCGCCAGGGACCTGGGTTCGATTCCCGGCTCAGGTCACTCTCTATGTGGTGTATGCATGTTCTCCCCATGTCTGCATGGGTTCCCTCTGGGTGCTCCGGTTCCCTTCCACAGTCCAAAAGACATTCATTGGCCATGCTAAATTCTCCCTCAGTGTACCTGAACTGGAATTGACAACTAGGAGGTTTTCACAGTCACTTCATTGCAATTTTAATGTAAGCCTACCTGTGACATTAATAAATAAACTTTAAATTTACAGCACTATGGATTCACCATGAAATATGCAACATTAAAGAAGATAGCTCAGCACCAACTTCTGACGGGTGACTCAGGACGGGCAATAAATTCTGACTTTGCCAATGACATGCATACCTTATGAAAGAATAAATGAAAAAAACAAAAACATTAAGATTGGAGTAGATTGCTCCAGTTCAAGAGTTGATCTGGACACAGCGATGATGGACAGAATGATCTCGTTCTCTGTTGTTAGTCATGGACTGTATCAAAAATTGGAATACTGTTGTTAGCAGCTGTAAGATAGATCTATGATTCTATGAAGAAAAGTTGCAGCCTTTCGTAGTGTAACATTGCTCCTAATAAGAAACTTCATCTTGTAAAGAACTGACTCTAAATAGGATAAGTTGAGCATTGTAATACAGAACTTGCAATAGCAGGACATTTTAAACCTTTTTGATGCCAATATATAGAAATATTCCTCTTCGTTCCCCCTTTAACACTGATGTTATTGTTGCAGTGAGTCCTGTGGTCAGATCAGGCCCATCTCCCTGACGACCATACAATGACCATAATGATCCAGTCAAACTATTCACATTTACTTTTTATTATAAATGTTCCTGACCTCAACAGACAGGGAGTGGAGGGGGGGGCCTCAAAGCCTACAATCTTCCTTAATCTTCCCCCACACCCATAATTATGTATGAAAGACTATAACATTAAATCAATTTAAGAAGTTTGAGTTTTTAATATAGAGCTGCTCCATATTTTGCATTTTTAAAACATACATCATTATACTTATTATGGTTTTTGCTGCATCTTTGTCTTATGATCTTTAGCAATAGTTTGTCTCCCTTAGTAAAAACATAGCAAGCTATAAAAACAGATTTGTGATGCAGCAGCTGTGAATTTTAAGAGCTAGATTATGGAGCAAACCCTGACTGTAAGGAACTCAAACACAACATGCCTTTTGAGGACAAAGAAATGGACAATAAATAAAATCTCTACACAGAGCATTCACTGATGCCTTCTTTCCATTCAAGTACAGGATGTGAGCATCACTGGTTAGGCCAACCCATCCCTAACTGCCCTTCATTCCAGAGGGCATTTAAATCAACCACATTGCTGTCACATATAGACCAGACCCAGTAAGGATGACAAATTTCCTTACTTAAAGGACATTAGTGAACGAAATGGGTTTTTACAACAATGGTTTCATGGTCAGACTTCTAATTCCAGATTTTTTATTGAATTCAGATTTAACCATCTCAAGAACACCTTCTTATCTGTTGCTATCAGGCTTTTGAAAATACCTACCTCATACTGAGTTGATCTTTCTCTACATCCTAGCTATGACTGTACCACTACCTTCTGCATCCTCTCCTTTCCTTCTCCCCAATGCACTCTATGTACGATATGTTTTGTCTGTAGTGCGTATACTTTTAACCAGATTAATACGTGTAACAATAATAGGCAATTCACATCTCTTTAACTTGTGACTATCCCTCTCTCCATGTACACTGTTTGTACCTGTAAAAACTTGCATTACAACCATTCTTCACATTCCAATCTGTAATTATCATGCAATTGTGTCTTTACCTATATATGCCATGCTTGTGAACGTACCTCCACCCAAGTGATGAAAGAGCAGCATTCCGAAAACTTATGATTCCAAATAAGCCTTTAATATGGTGTTGTGAGACTTCTTACTGTGCCCACTACAGTCCAATGCTGGCATCTCCATCTCAATAATAAACCAAATCATTTGCCATGATGGGATTTGAACAGTTCCACAGATATTGGCCTGGATTACTGTGACAACAGAACTGTGCCATTCCCTCCCCATTCTATCAGATGAGTGATAAAGAGTGGTGTAACTTGGGGTTTTAAAACATTTTCAGTCATTTGTATGCCCACGAAGAAACCTCAGCAAAACAGCTTCAAAAGAACTTGCAAAAATCAATGACCAATTAAGAAGCCAGCCCTGAATAAAGACAGGCAAATCCTCAGCTTCAGCTCAATTCTTCTAAATTACGTTGAAATTCAGAGTTTTAGTGAACATTTTGGAATTGCGTGCCCTCATTCTGATTGATTTCTCTATGCAAGCTGACCCCAATGGCCTCACTTCTGAACTAGCAAAAATGTTTCCATTCAGGGCATTGTGACACAGGGGTTTGTCATTCTGGAAAGTGCAGCTCTACCCAATAATTCACCAAAATCAAATCATAGAATCCCTACAGTGCAGAAGGAGGCCATTCAGTTGTGTGAGTCTGCATCGACTTTTACCCAGGCTTACTCTGTAACTCCATGTATTTACCCCATTAATCCCCAAACCTATAGGTCTTGGGGCACTGATGTGCATGTTAGCATGGCCAATTAACCTGCACACCTTTGGAGTATGGGAAGAAACTGCAGCACCGGATGGAAACCCACGCAGACATGGGGAGAACATGCAAACTTCACACAGTCAGTCATCCAAGACCGGAATTGAATCTGGGTCTCTGACACTATGAGGCAACAGTCCTAACAGCTGTGCCATCATGCCATCCTAGTTATGAGAGGACCTTTTGGTTAAGATCAAGTGTAGTATCAACATGCTGTGCTTGGTTGAAATCATTAGGTTACATTTTAGCTTCATTTGAAGCTATTTTTAAAAGCGGCATCTCGGCCTTTTGGCTAAGATGCAAATGAGATCAAGCTTTGGAGGAGGAACTTTGCCCACCCAGTCAGCTTGGATGATGTAGATCAAGGCCAAGACAGGAGGCGAGAGCACTGCCTTGTCAGCTTGGATTGGGAATGTCTCAACTTGTTGGGAGTCTGAACTGGACTTGATTGGATTGAATTGGAATAAAAACAAAAAAAAAGGGGATAAAGTACTTGAAAATGCATTTAATTGCAACAACATCATCAACTTACATTTATATGTGACTTTAATATGGTAATGTACTAAAGCATCCCAAAGTACTTCGCATGATATTATAAAATAAATATTCACCGCGACACATAAGATAATAGTAAGGTAGAAATAATCAAATGGTTCAATTGGGCTAGGGTTAGGTTTAGGAGTGCCTGAGAGGGTTAGAGACAAAGTTCTATCGTTAAGGAGCTGAAGGCACAACAACCAGTAATAGGGCAATTAAAATCAGGGATGGTCAAGGGGACAGAATTGGAGGAGTGCAGATATCTTGCGGGGTTGTATTACTGGAGGAACTCTCCAAAGAAGCCATGAAGGGTGAGAATTTTTACGTCAAGATTTTGCCTAACTGGGAGTAAGCATATATCAGAAAGCATACAGCTGATGGATGAATGGAATTTGGTATGAGTTCAAATCGGGGCAGTAGAGTTTCAGATAACCTCAAGTTCAAGTAGGTAGAATTTGGGAGTGTACTAAAATTGTCAAGTCCGCAGATCACAAAGGTTTCAGCAGCTGATAACCTGAGATAGGGCGGTGTTGGATTTATTTAGTAGTGTCACAGTATGCTTATATTCACACTGCAATAAAGTTACCGTAAAATCTCCTAGTCACCACATCCCTGTGACATTCAGGTACGCTGAGGGAGAATTTAGCATGGCCAATGCAACTAATCAGCACATCTTTCGGACTGTGGGAGGAAACCGGAGCACCAGGAGGAAATTCACATAGACACGGGGAGAACATGCAGACTCCACACAGACATTCACCCAAGCTGGGAATGGAATCACCCCTGGTGCTGTGAGGCAGTAGTGCAAACCACTGTGCCACCATACCGTCCCATTACGGGGATTATGGTGCAGTGGTGGAATAAGTGGTTTTACTAGAGAGTATGTGGTTGTAATGAAATATGACACTGAGGTTGTGAACAGTCAGTTCAGCCTTGGACTGTTGCCATGGAGAGGGATGGATTCAGTGATAAGGATGCAACGTTTGTAACAGAGACTGAAGACAAAGGTTAGACTTCCCAATATTTAACTGAGGGATATTTGTGTTCACCCAGTGCTGGATGTAGGAGAAACAGCGTGACAATTTAGCCACAGTAAGTAATCTCACAACGCCAGGTTAAAATCCAACAGATTTATTTAGTAGCAGATTTATTTCAGAGCACGACTCCTTCATCAGGTAAGGGACAGTGCTCCAAAAGCTCGTGCTACCAAATAAACCTGTTGGACTTTAACTTGGTGTTGTGAGCTACTCATTGTGCCAACCCAAGTCCAATGCCGGCATCTTTACATGACAATTTAGGGAGACTGGAAGGGTTAGAAGAGGTAGAGGTAGAGACTTATAACCACAGTGTTTATTTAGCTAGGCCAGTTCAGTTTCTAGTCAATGGTAACCCCCAGATGTCTCAACTCAGTTGGAATGTATCCTTTCGTATATATTTGATTGTAGATTATTGTTACACTCCTAATTCTGTTTCTGCAAAACATTTCCATGTTCTGTTGTCACTTGTTTGGAGTTTTTCCTGTACTCCTCAATTTCAAAGCATTCATTTAAAAGTTTTTTTTTAAGTTTATTTATTAGTGTCACAAGTCAGGTTACATTAACACTGCGATGATTTTAATGTGAAAATCCCCGAGTTGCCACGTTCTGACACCTGTTCGGGTACACTGGGGGAGGATTTATCATGGCCTGTACACCTATCCAGCACTTCTTTTGGTCTGTGGTAGAGCACCCAGAGGAAAGCCACCTAGACAATGTGCAAACTCCACACAGTGACCTGAGGCTGGAATTGATCTCCGGTCCCTGTTATCATTAGGCAGCAGCGCTAACTACTGTGCCAAAATGCTGCCCACATTCACCTCCAATTTCAGAAAGCTTTATCCTCCATTTCCCTCTATATCTCGACGATTCCCTTAATGTTAATCGCTGTACAACTCTATTATATGGTCTGACCCACCTTTTGCGGCTGCAGCCCTTTCAAACAATAGTTTACTAATTTTGTCCTTTATGCACCCACAATCTACTTTTATCCCCTTCTTTCTATATGTCAAAGATTTCACCTTCAGTGCTAAACTCTCATTTTGTGATTTCTTTCCAGCTCCAACACTTCATCGCACGTCACCTTATCGGTTTATGTTGAAAGGCAGTAGATTTCAAACTGAGATGAGGAGGACCTACTTCTCGCAGAGGGTGGAACTTGCTGCCACGTAGTACGGTGGATTCTGAATCATTGAATTCTTTCAAGAAGGAGGTAGATACATTTCTGATTAAAAACGCGGGTTAAGGGAATATGGGGAATAGGTGGGGAGGGGGATTTGAGACCAGGGAGAAATCAGCCATGATCTGATTGAATGACAGATCAGACTCGAAGGGTTAAAAGTGCCTCTTTCTGCTCCTAATTCCTACATTCATACTTTCTGAAATATTTTCCCTTCATCTTGCCTACTTGTATTGTTTATTTTCTTTTCAATTTAATCACACTCAGAGATGAGTTTCTTTCCTTTTCCTTTCATCATTGCTGGTGTCATATCTTATCGCCTCATGTGTCTTAAGTGCAATCCTCCTTAAATATCTAAACATCTCTTGTATCTCAACTTCAGTAAACCAGGTGTAAAGGCATCACGACCAAATAGTGGACAAACCAAATAAAAACAAGGTTGTCCACAGAAAACTGGATGAAGTGCCCTAGTTGGGAAATATAGCTACTCTGTGTGCTATACGACTCTATCATTTAATGCTCAACATTGTGTAACAACACATTTCCATTAGAATTCTGTATTTGATGATGTGTTTAGTGGCATTGTGGAGGGACTGGATGGACAATGAGGGCTCATTTCAAACACTGGACAGAAATAGGAAGTAAGTCTCCTCATTTCTGCCTCTCCTGGTCTCACAAGAAAAGCAGAACCAAAAGTGAAAGACAAATTTCTAACCCAGAATCTTTCCCCACTGTCTTTGCCTGGTGGGAAAACCACAATGATTTCTCTGAAAGTAGGTTTGTACTCAAGGTTCAAAGACCTTCTCTGATCCTGATCCGCGTATTTAAGGAAGACCATCTTCATTTGACATCTTTAGTGTTACTCAGTGTTGGCAAAACTCAAGGTAGCGGGATTGATTCAGAATGTCAGCAGAGGACATACCGATTGATTTTAATGGCTCAGGGTATTGAAATGGTTCCTGCACTTATTGAAAGGGTGAAAATTCACATACGCTGCAAGCTGAACCT
Source organism: Sphyrna mokarran (assembly GCA_024679065.1). NCBI lineage: Eukaryota > Metazoa > Chordata > Chondrichthyes > Carcharhiniformes > Carcharhinidae > Sphyrna > Sphyrna mokarran. The sequence continues at coordinate 34,736,788 of JAGIQG010000002.1, read as the reverse complement.
CAGTTACATAAGAAAAGCCATGTGCAAATGATAGGTTTTAATTAAAGTAAGCCCTGATAACACTCAAGGATATTTAGAATAAAGAACAAAGAAAATTGTGGTCCAGGGACAGGCTCTTCGGCCCTCCAAACCTGCAGCGACCATGCTTCCTGACTGAACTAAAATCCCTGGTTCTTCCGAGGACCATATCCCTCTATTCTCATCCTATTCAAAATTGAATGGTGTGCAGCTGCAATTCATATCTGCCCACTAAAACAAGGAACAATGGAAAGGGAGGTTGAAATATTACTGATCAGAGATATAACTATCATTTCTTGATGATATAACAAGCACAGATTTTAATTGGGCATTATACCCTATGTATACATGATGTAAGCATAACTATGATTGGATGGAGGTAGCTCCTATATGTCTATTGGTATATGCTAATTACTTGTCATTGAAGCTGAGATTTTAATTGCCTATGTATTTATGATGTTTTTTACTCTGAATGGTCTGAGGGACATTCAGAGTCCTATAGCTAGAATAAAGCTCATCTTGGAATCACTCTGTTACTTTGTTTAGCTACTTGAGGGGAATGATAGTTTTTAAATGCAACAAGAAAAGCAGTATGATAACCCCTAACACCCATGAAGTAGGTGAGATGAGAGAGATCCTGAGCAACCTCAATGATAAATACCCCAAACAATACAGAGCAGTGATGAACAAAACTTACCAGATATTATACCACATCACCAGAGCAGTGAAATAGTGTTCACAAAGAAGGCTTGCATTTATATAGTGGCTTTCATTTTTTAAGGACATCCCCAAAGCTCTTTGCAGCCAATTTAAAAGTAGAATGCCATTTTCATTCATTTACAGGGTGTGGGCATCACTGGCTCGGCCAATATTTGTGTTCCTTGTGTTCTCAGCCTCCTACTATACTCCTTACAGACCTATGACTGTGAGGCCAAATTCTCTTCCAATTCAATTTTTAAGTTTGCCGACAAGACCACCATAGTGGGTTGGATCTCAAACAGATCAAAACAGAGCACAGGAAAGAGGTAGAGAATCTGGTGAACAGGTACAGCAACAATAACTTCTCCCTCAACGTCAACAAAATGAAGGAGATTGTGATCAACTTCGGGAAGCGTAAAGGAAAACGTGCCCCTGTCTACATCAACGGGGATGAAGTAGAAAAGGTCAAGAGCTTCAAGTTTTTAGGTGTCCAGATCACTAACAATCTGCCCTGGACCACTCCTGCCAACACTGTAGTTAAGAAAGCCCACCAATACCTCTGCTTCCTCAGAAGACTAAGGAAATTTGGCATGTCAGCTACAATTCTCACCAACATTTACAGATGCGCCATAGAAAGCATTCTTTCTGGTTGTATCAAAACTTGGTATGGCTCCTGCTCTGCCCAAGACTGCAAGGAACTACAAAAAGTTGTGAATATAGCCCAATCTATCATGTAAACCAGCGTCCCAGCCTTTGACTCTGTTTACACTTCCTACTGCCTTGGCAAAACAGCCAGCATAATTAAGAACCCCATGCACCCCAAACATTTTCTCTTCCACTTTCTTTCTTTGGGAAAAAGAAACATAAATCTGAGGTCATATACTAACCGATTCAAGAACAGCTTCTTCCCTGCTGCTGTCAGACTTTTGAATGGACCTCCCTTGCATTAAGCTGATCTTTCTCTACCTGCTAGCTTTGACTGTAAGAGTACATTTTGCATTCTCTCGTTTCCTTCTCTATGAACAGCCCTATATAGCGCGAAGAAACAATACTCTATGTTAATATATGTGACAATAATAAATCAAGTCAAATCAGATCATTTATTGCCAAACCCTTATTATTCTTGAGAAGGTGGTGGTGGTGGTAAGCTGCTTGCTTGAACCATTGCAGCCCATGGATGTTGTAGGAAACCTCAAGGTGCTGATATGCACACAGCATCCACAGAATGAAATGTGAAAATAACCAGATAATCCATTTCAGTGGTGTTAGCAAAGGGATAAATAATAAGCTTATTTGTTAGTCACAATTAGGCTTACTATAGTGGAGTTACTGTGAAAATCCCCTAGTCGTACACTCCGGCGCCTGTTCAGGTACATTGAAGGAGAATTTAGCGTGGCCAATGCATCCCCTAAGCAGCACATCTTTTGGACTGTGGGATGAAACTGAAGCACCTGGAGAAAACTGATGTAGACATGGGAAGAATGTACAGACAGTGACCCAAGCTGGGAATCGAACCTAGGTCCCTGATACTGTGAGGCAGCAGTGCTAACCACTGTGCCACCGTGCATCCCATAGGTACTAGGAAAATTTCCCCACTCTTCTATGAGTAGAACCATAGTACCTTTTGCATCCACTTGAGAGGGCAGAGGGGGCTTCAATTTAGTGTCATTTGAAAGGAGCCCCTCAGTGAAGAACTGAAGTGTCAACCTGCATATATGTGGAGTGGAACTTGAATACCTGACCTGTTGACTCAGAACTCAGATCACACTACCAATGGGGTCTCTGCTGATGAAAATCAAAAAAGGCATTGGTGTCAGACTGGCCATTTGAATACACTCGCATGAGTGCCTTTTCCGAGTCTTTACGTCGCTCGTCGACGGTTTTGTCTACCACTAGCAGATCCCACGCCTGGGTCTCTTGATCTTAAGTTACCACGAGTAGTACCCCAGCCGGGGTCTACTGATGTTACCAATTGTGGCTCGCAGACCCCAGCCGGGGTCTGCCCTGGTCATAGTCCGTGGCTCGCAGAGCCCCAGCCGGGGTCTACTTGATGTCATTGTGGCTCGGTTGGGCACCCTGAGTGTATTTAGGGCAGGGTGTGAGCTGGTACCGTCGCCCCCTGATCTAATTGGGCGTTTAGAGAACCTTTTGTCAGTACTTTCGGTGCTCGGCTCTCTTGCGTGAGGAGGAAATTTAGAATTTAAGGGAAAAGTTTAGTCCGAATTCAGGGAAGCCAGATTAGGTGATGTGACAATTGTTCATAACCAATTAACCTAGTTAGCACATTTTTGGCCATGTGGGAGGAAACCGGAGTACCCGGGGAAAACCCACGCGAACACGGGGAGAAAGTGCAAACTCCCCCAGCCGCAAGGCCCAGGTCGGGAACCGACCCTGGGTCCAAGTAGCCAGTCAACCTCAGTGCTAATCACTGGGCTGACGTGCTGCCCATTCGTACCGTGACACCTAAGGGTGGTAATCGGTGTCATTATCTTTCGTCATCGTCTGGTAGTGAACATCCAAGACAAGACGGGGCACACGTCCCATCTCAGCGTCACCCCAGGTGCGTCTCGTTCGTCTCACCCTTTGTACCGATGGTGTGGGTAGTGGGTCGCGGGTGCTTCTACTACCTAGGCAGGGTTGAACCGCATCCGCCAGCAGATCACCAATGCCCCCGGGACAAGCCTGAACTTGTCGAGAACCTATTTTTTTGGACATTTACCGGGTTTATAGGCATAGAAGTGTGTTGGTTATCCTCGGCCAGTCAGATTCCGACAGACACTCGCCTGCCAGCAGGAGTGCCTGGATTCCCTGCGGGACCATCGGTAAGGGATGACTCACTGTGGTCTAGAACAACCAAAAATACCACAGCTACGCAACACACACCATAATCCATTCCAGCTTCACCACTCTAGGATGGCAGTCCTGTGGTAGTGGTCGTGGACCTGGCATGCATCGCCCCCGCTATTTATTTCTCGACCAGTCACGGAATACCCTCTCTTGTGCCCAAGGAGAAGGTACCAGGTGGCTCCAGCGGAAGGGATTGACTCGCTGTGGGTAGAAACCAGAAGACCCCACAGTTACGATTGGCCGTTAACGCCTTTTTTTCGGCTTAACCAATCTTACCCCACCTGTCTGTAATCACAACCTTAAGGGGCATCCAGGCATGCAATTACTCCGCATCGTTTCTGGGACAGCCGCTTTAGCCACCACCACGATGGATGGGCGGTGACGTTGCCCGGTGGGACCGATGTGGAGGCGCAGCTCGCTGTGCGGCAGAAACGACAAGACACGCACAGCTAAAGTAACCAAGAAACCTCAAGAGAGTCCCCCCAAGAGAGTCCTCCTTAAGAGAGTCATAGCTACTCCCGAGGGAATAACCAGAAACCTCAAGCGAGTCCCCCCAAGAGGGTCCTCCTTAAGAGAGTCATAGTTACTCCCGCCAATAAGAGTCACAATTATGTGCTGGCAAAGATTGGTCCCCAGAGTTGTCCGAATTATGGGAAAATATTATAAAACTTGGATTTTTTGCTTTAGGTAATCATATTGAGGTATATAGTGTGTTGACAGGCATCAAAGATTAACCTGTTTTAAATTAAAATAGCATTTCTGCATAGGAGTGGGTTTAACCCTCTAAGTAGAGGGTTGAGTGGTTGAGTGTCTTGGGCTACAAGAAGATATAGACAGAATGGTTAAATGGGCAAATAAGTGGCAGGTGGAATTTAACCATGAAAATATGAGGTGATGCATTTTGGAAAGAGAAAGTACTCAATGAATGGTAGGACTCCAGAATGTTCAGTGGAACAAAGGACCTTGGAATGTTTGTCCATAGATCTCTCAAGACAAAAGACCATTTTTAGTAGGGTGGTGAAAAAGGCCTATGGGACACTTGCCTTTATCAATCGAGGCATAGATTACAAAAGGAGGGAGGACATGCTGGAAATACATAGAAATTCTGTGAGGCTACAGCTAGAGTACTGTGTGCAGCATTATTGGAAGGATATGATTGCACTGGAGGGGATGCAGAGGAGATTCACCGGGATATAGTTGTATCACAAGTAGGTTTACATTACATTGCAATGAAGTTACTGTGAAAATCCCCTAGTTGCCACACTCTGGGGCCTGTTCAGGTACACTGAGGGAGAATTTAGGAATGCACCTAATCAGCATATCTTTCGGATTGTTGGAGGAAACTGGAGCACTCAGAGGAAGTCCATGCAAATATGGGGAGAACATGTAGAACCCACACAGACAGTGACTTCAGCCAAGAATCAAACCTGGGTCCCTGGTACCACGAAGCAGCAGAGCTAACCACTGTATCACTGTGCCACCCTCCCACCGTGCTGCCCAGATGGAAAGGAATGTTTAAGTTATGAAAAGAGGTGGGATAGGCCTGGGTTGTTTTTGTCGAAGCAGAAAAGACTGATGAAGTGACCTGATGGAGGTAAACAAGATTATGAGGGACATGGACAGAGTGGATAAAGAGCAGCTGTTCCCCTTAGTTGAAGGGTCAGTCACAAGGGGATACAGGTTCAAAGTGAGGGACAGGGATTTAGGGGGGTATATGAAGAAAAGCCGTTTTACCCAGAGGGTGATGCTCTTCCTGGGAGGATGATAGAGGCGGGTTGTCTCACATCCTTTAAAAAGTACCTCTTTGAGCATTTGGCACATCATAACATCCAGGGCTATTGGATTAGGTGCAGGTCAGGTGCAGACTCAATGAGCCGAAGGGCCCCTTTTGCACTTATGATTCTGTAATTCAAAACAAAAAGTCTGAAGTTATTTTGGACTCTGTAGTTTTGCAGGTGAGAGTTTAAGAATCTCTCTGGATGGATGAATACAGATGGTCAAAATAAGCTTCTTTACCTAGTGCACGGCAATCAGAAGCAGGGGCTCTGGTTGCCTTGGTATCCTTCATTCAGTGCGACTAAAGAATTGTAACACTCTTCAGCAGTTTTTCACTTCCCCATTATCGCCTCATCTGGATTAGCAAACCGCACAAACTAGGGAGTAAGTGTGGGCTCTATCCAATTCCAACAAGTCAGTCTGACACTTGGACAGTAAACTGGCCATGTGACTCAGCCTTGGGGAGCGAATGGTCTCAGCAGTCGTTAATAGAGTTGTAACGAGACACTGGCCATCTCAGGTCTTATATAGAGACAGACTTTTTTTCCATCCAGAGAAAAAAAATCAAACTCAGAGTGCAATATCCTCTCGGGCACACAGTGCTTTCATCTCAGGGATGTGGTCAAAATCGACAGTACCTGCCATGCAATTATCAAACATGACAGGACATGAGCAAAAGCATCTGGTATGAGGCTGCCAGTCCACTTTGCAAAAGAGAAGTGCTTTGATCTTCATCTCAAGTTGTCTGCAGACTTTCTCAGATCAATTAGCTGATAGACATTTACTCCTAATAGGCCCATCAGCTGACTTGTGTAAAAATGCATATATTTAGTCAACAGCCTACACCAGAACTCTCTAAAACAACATTTATCTGTAGGGCATTTTAATGTCTTGTTTATGCCCTTTGCAAATAATGATTTCCTCCATTACTTCCCCTTAGTGCAAATTACAGTTTGGAACTCAGGCCATTACATCAGCTCATTAAATAATCACTAGCTTTGCTCTTTAAACCTTCACTGATGCTTTGCTTAAGTGCTTTTGTAGGCATTGTTTAGTTGAACTGTATATAACAACTAACCTTGCATCACAAATAATAGCAATAATAAAATGCTTTATAAAAGGATTGTAAAATCTATTGATAAGCAGGGTGCCATGATGACTTAAGTTGATATGTGAGTCTAATGTACTATACAAATGAATAATGCTTTGAAGAAATGAATGTTCTCTTTTCAGTGCAGAATGTGACGATTTCTGAAATTTCTTTTACAAGTGAAAACAGTGCTGTGGTATTGTTATAATTAAAAACCGAAAATGCTGGAGAGGGTAGTCTGACCACCATCAGAAAGAGAATGAATCACAAAACAACAATTTGAATCTATCTTTCACCAAGAAAAATTGGGTGTCATGGTAGCTCAGTGGTTAGCACTGCTGCCTCACAGCGCCAGGACCCGGGTTCAATTCTGGCCTCAGATGATTTTCTGTGTGGAGTTTGTATGTTCTCCCCATATCTGCATGGGTTTCCTTTGGGTGCTCCAGTTTCCTCCTCCATGTGTGGGTTAGATGGATTGGCCATACTAAATTGTCCCTTAGTATTAAAGGGACTAACATGGTAAATACATGTGGTTACATGGATAGGTGGGATTGTAGTCACGGCAAACCTAATGGGCTGAATGGCTTCCTTCTGCACTGTAGTGATTGTGTGATTCTATGAAAATGTCCTGAGCTTCTTTGGTCTTAAAGTCAGGAAATAGTACGGGCAGCTTCTGACATCGCACCCCCTCCCCCCATCAGAGCTCCCCCCAAAAGATTTCCTGCACAGGAAACAGGACTAACATGGGCAGGCCATCATAGAATCCTACAGTGTAGAAGGAGGCCATTTGGCCTATCAAGTCTGCACCAACCGTAATCCCACTCAGGTCCTATCCCCACACATTTATCCTAGCCAGCTCCCCTGACACAAAGCATCAATTTAGTATGGTCAATCCACCTAACCTGCACATTTTTGGACTGTGTGAGGAAACAGGAGCACCCGGAGGAAACCTAGGCAGACACGGGGAGAATGTGCAAACTCCACACAGACAGAGACCTGAGGCTGGAATTGAATCCGGGTCCCTGGTGCCATGCAAGGCAGTAGTGCTAATCACTCTACTGTCATGTATGTGCTAGAAGCATTTGATGTAGGCAGACTGTGATGTCAAACAACTGTTGGTCTGAAGAACATTTTTGAAACTTGGATGGCACGATTGCGGGGAACAGCTGCGCTAATGACCTGTGGCTGAAAATGCATTTGACTGCACCAGGGACAACTCTACCAGAACTGTTTAAAGGAACTGTCATCCAACTTGCAGCTGAGGTGTTTTTGACTGACCTCCGGTTTTGCAGAATTTGTGGACGTAGTGTGAGATGTCTTTGGAGGTGTTGTGGTGACTTATTGGATTTGGAGGGAGTGTTGTTGCATTCTCACAGTCTTGGAGGACAGAGGCAACTCGCCCACACAAAGGCTGTAGGAGGAATGGCAGCTGTAATTGCAGTGTCTCTGCATCAGCAACATATCAACAAATGGGGGTAGAGAGGGTAAACTCTGTGAAGATTGTGCCCATCACAGATTTCCACACAGCATTTCCCATGCCTCCGCCTCAGCCAGCTGCAATCGGTGACTCCGATTCCCAGAGCTGTGCCATCTCCTTCAACATGATCAATAGTCTCACACCAGAGCAGGTTCAGCACTGGCACTGATGTAAAAATCACCCTCTCTCTAGGAGGCAACAGTTAACATTTCCAACATATCCCTGTACACCTTCCAACAGCATATCTGAGAGATGATGGAAACTCTGCCTGTGATAAATTGTGAGTTCAAGTTCATTTGGCCTCTCAAGCCTGATTTGATCTGACTTGATTTATTATTGTCACATGCAGTAACATACAATGAAAAGTATTATTTATTGCACGCTATAAAGGCAAGTATACCGTTTATAGAGAAAGAAACGAGGAAGTGTAGTATGTAGCGTCACAGTCATAGCTAGCGTGTAGAGAAAGACCAACTTATTACGAGATAAGTCCATTCAAAAGTGTGATGGTAGCAGGGAAGAAGCTGTTCTTGTGTTGGTTGGTATATGTCCTCAGACTTTAGTATCTTTTACCTGATGGAAGAAGATGAAAGAGACAATGTCCGGGGTGCTTGAAGTCCTTAATTATGCTGGCTGCTTTTCCGAGGCAGCAGGAAGTGTAGACAGAGTCAATGGATAGGAGGCTTGTTTTTGTGATGAACTGAGCTTTGCAGTTCACGACCCTTTGTAGCTGTGTTTTTCGGCAGAGCAGGAGCCATGTTAGAATGTAACCACTGACAATTTGTATTGGATGTAATGTGACCAATGGGAGCAAGATGTAAGGATCAGCTGATCTAGTAAACCATGGATACAATTGCCACATGATATAATAGTTGACCAACTGATTCACCATAAATATGGAACTGTATAATTGTGGGGAGCTGGGAGTGGGGCAGGATGAGGCCCCAATTTTGGGATAATGATGTTTTTTTATTAAACCCTACCTTTGAGTTATAAGCTGGAATAAGTTTTGTTGTATTTTCATTAGCTGCATTTTGAAGAGTTCCTTCTGAAGAAACAAGCCATACCAATCAGTGATATGACGAGAAAGAATGCTTTCTATGATGCATCTTTAAAAGATCGTGAAAATCATAGCAGACTTGCTTCACCATATTTCCTCCAGGTTCTCCGATTTCCTCCCACAATCCAAAAATATATGGGTTAGGTTGATTGGTCATGCTAAACTACCCTGTAATATCAGAGGGTTTTGAGAATAAATGCAGTGCAACTGATTTTATGCGCCCCGATTTAGCACAAATTCAGATATAATGCGATGAATCATTGGGCCCTTTTTTTGTTTTTTCCAGGGAAGTGAAAAGTTTTTGGTGAGTTAATTTTGTGTTTTCTTAGACCAAAAGGAAACAAATTGTTTTGTTTATTAAAATGCTTTCCTAAAAATTAATTTGTTTTAATTTCTACTGTAACTACATAACTTTATTTGTGGAATTCTTTAATTAAAAGGTAATTTACTTGCCAGATGTAAACTTGCAAAAAATGGTTAAATAGGGAGATAATAGGGGTGCTTTAGGATGTTAGGTCAACATTGGGTCAGTTTAAATGCTGATTTTCTTGAACTCCGATTTAGCACGACCCCACTTTTCTCGCAATAACATTTTATAGAGCAAAACCATCGTGTTGTAAAGGGGCCACACTGTACATAGGGAATGGACCTGGGTGGGATTATTGTTGGTACATATTCAATGGGCTGAATGACCTCTTTGTGCACCATAGGGATTTTATGATAATAATTATACAATCACAAATGAACAAATTGCCTTGCACATTCCTGTATGCCTGTTTCACTCTGCCTTTATCTGCCTCGTACATAGCTATCCAAGTGACAGACTGTCACAGTGGCACAGTGGTTAGCACTGCCTCACAGCTCCAGGGATCCAGGTTTGATTCCTGGCTTGTATCACCATCTGTGCGGAGTTTGCACATTCTCCTTGGGATTGCATGGGTTTCCTCCGGGTGCTCCAGTTTCCTCCCACAGTGCAAAGATGTGCTGGTTAGGTGGATTGGTCATGATAAACTGCCTGTTAGTGTCAGGGTAAATACGTGGGGTTATGTGGACAAGGTGGGATTGTGCAGAGTCAATGGGCCGAATGGCCTCCTTCTGCACAGTAGGGATTCTGTGTTTGCAACATGGCTCCTCGAAAGCTCATCTGAGAGAGACTGCAGTTGGCCTTACTGGACTCCAGCAGCTCTAGGAGTTGAGCTCCCGGCTTTGGACTGCATTATATCAGTGTGGGTGGCTGCAATCTGGGCTGACTGGCTTAGAGGCAATAGGAAGGAGACTGGGTGGAGTGTCAGTGAAGGGAGCATAAATGCTGTCACCCTGAGAGAGGGCAATATGTTTGCAAAGCATGATGCCACTGGCACTACCCCAGGCAGTGCCTCCACAGTCCTGTGAATCTAGCATTGATTCATTTGCAGCAGTTGGACATTGGTTGCTGGGTTGCTTTGAGAGCCTATGCTTCACTATGAGCTCTGATACTCACAGGCAGCTCGGCTTGAACAGGAGCCAGTTTGGATCTCGCAAGCTCAGTCTGAGCTCTCTCTACAACAGGTTTCCTTCAGTCTGAGTCGCAGCAGAAGCTGAGCTAGCAATTCCACCAGTTGCTGCATCATGACTGCATTCCCAAGCACTCTCCTGGAATTGACAATAAATCTATGATTGAATGGATGGGCTCCAAACTTTGTGTGATGCTCTGTACTAAATTGGACTCCTACATGCTCCTTGACAGTGACAAGAGATATATCTGTCCAGTTAGCCAATGCGCCAAGTACCTCAGTGTGTCTGCTCAACAAGATTCCTCAGTATGCAACACCTGAAAACTCCTTACCTGAAGCCCCTGTTGCAGAACCTGTGTGAATTGTCTCTCCAGTGAATTGGAAGGTGAGTTATTCTTGTCCCACAGCCCAGTTGCAGCCCACTCATGGCTAGGACCGATCCCATCTCTACACCAATCTTTATAATTTATGCAGTGCCGTATCTGAGCTGAGGCTTGTGAGTGTGAGATAAGGTGACAGTGCTTCTTTATCTGAGGTACTCTCACCTCCATCCTGTGGCTGCCAAGGCTGGGCTGCTGGCAGTGTCCGGGGGTATCCAAAAGAAAATCAGAAGGAGAGCATTGGTAGGAAGCAGAAGGGGTGGGAATGTGGTCCACAGTCGCACCATCTACAACTTTCTTTCATGCTGGACTATAGGATAGTGATGAGGTGGAAAGCTGAGAAAGCTGGGCACTCGAACTTACAGTGTTCCTAAATGTTGACACTGCTCTGTTGCACTGCAGTCATTGATACGGCTTAGGAGGTGCAAGCATACTCCTGGCATTGCTTTTCTCTCTTATGTGTGTGACCTGAACCTGCAAGAGAGAGGGAGGATTATTAGTGATTGTGCTGCATTATGTTTGAGTGACATGCCTTTTACAGCTGAATAGCTGGAGGCATATGGAGGCAGAAGAAGGCTGGTATCATTGGTAGGTGGTTGTATGAGGGTGAAGTGATGAACCTGACTGCTAGGGACCGATGATGGGTGAATGATAGAGATATGGTACTTTGAGAATGGTGCGAGGTTGGGTGGAGTAATGGGTAAGAGTTGTTCTGTGAAGACACACTTGTTGAAATTCTATTGTTTTATTTATTCATGGGATATGGGTGTCACTGGCTAGGTCGGCATTTGTTGCCCATTCTTAATTGTCCTTGAGTTGAGTGACTTGCTGGGCCATTTCAGAATCAACCACATTGGTCTGGCTCTGGAGTCACATGTAGATTAGACCAGGTAAGGATGGCAGATTTCTTTCTCTGAAGGACATTAGTGAAACAAAATGGGTTTTTGCATCATTTCATTAGACTTTAAGTTCTAGATTTTATTGAATTCAAATTTCACCCTCGGCCATGGTAAAGTTTTAAAGTTTAAAGTTTTTTTTATTATTGTCACAAGTATGTTTACATTAACACTGCAGAGAAATTTCTGTGGAAACCTCCTAGTCGCATACTGAGAAATCTTGTTGAGCAGACACACCAAGGTACTTGGTGTATTGGGAAATAAGAGGGAATTTAGCATGGCCAATGGACCTAGCCGCCAGCATGTCTTTCAAATTATGGGAGGAAACCAGCGCACATGGAGGAAATCCATGCAGACACGGGGAACAGACAGTGATCCAACATGGGAAGTGTATCTGGGTTCCTGGTGTTATGAGGCAGCAGTGCTAACCAGTGTGCCACCATGCTGTCCAAAGTTCAAGCGGGGGTCCTCAGAGCATTGCCCTGAGTCTCCGGATTTTTGGTATAATCTAGTGATTATGCCACCTTCTCCCAGTGCCTTGTGGCACTGTTTTTGGTCTTCAAGTCCATCTACTTCCATTTCCTCCAAAAACCCTCCAGACCTCCCACAGAAAGAGGTCTCCTTTGCTCCTTTGCTTTGACCTCCCTAGTGAAACCTACAGTTTGTATCTATGAACGTGGGAATCCTTCTTCCTCTCAAGTGCTTCATTCATTCAGCTTCCAGTCCAAGTCAATCGCTGTACAGGCAATCTGCAGTAGCTTCATTTAATAAGTGCAGTTCCCCTTTAAGAGGGACAGGTTACCTTTAAGAGGTGCAGATAAGGGCAGTACAGTGGCACAATCATTAGCACTGCTGCCTCATAGCTCCAGGGACTTGGGTTTGATTCCTGGCTTAGGTCACTGTCTGCGCAGAGTCTACACATTCTCCATGTATCTATGTCAGTTTCCTTCATGTGCTCCGTCTTTCTCCCACAGTCCAAAGATGTGTGGGTTGGGTTGATTGGGCCTGTGTCTGGGGAACTAGCAGGGTAAATTATTATGAAGTGCTTGGAAAGATTAGTCACAACACAAATAAATTCTAGTCCCCTGGACTACCTGGATCCACCACAGCTTGTCTACAGCCACAACAAGTCCACAGCAGATGCCATCTACCTGGCTCTGCACTCAACCCTGGGACACCTATGTCAAACTCCTATTTATCAACTACAGTTCAGCCTTCAACAGTATTATTCTTACAAAACTCATCTCCAAATTCCATGGCCTGGGCCTCAGCACCTCCGTCCGAAACTGGATCCTGACCTTCCTAAGTCACAGACCACAATCAGTAAGAATAGGCAACAACACCTCCTCCATGATCATCCGGTGCCCCATAAGCCTGTGTTCTCAGTCCGCTACGATATTCCTTATACATCTATCACTGTGCGGCCAATTTCCCCTCTAACTTGATTTTCAAGTTTGCTGACAACATCACCATAGTAGGACAGATCTCAATGATGAGACAAATTACAGGAATGAGATAGAAAATCTGATTAACTGTTGCAGCAACAATAATCTCTCCCTCAATGTTAACAAAATGAAGGAGCTTATCATCGACTTCAGGAAGCATAGAGGACAACATGCCCCTGTCTACATCAACGGGGACGAAGTAGAAAGGGTGAAGAGCTTCAAGTTTTTAGGTGTCCAGATCACCAACAACTTGTCCTGGTCCCCTCCCATGCCAACGTTATTATAGTTAAGAAAGTCCACCAATGCCTTTATTTTCTCAGAAGACTAAGGAAATTTGCCATGTCAGCTATGATTCTCATCAACTTTTATAGATGCACCATCGAAAGCATTCTTTCTAGCTGCATCACAGCTTGATATGGCTCCTGCTTTGCCCAAGATTGCAAGGAGCTACAAAAGCTCATGAACATAGCCCAATCCATCATGCAAACCAGTCTCCCACCCATTGACTCTGTCTACACTTCCCACTGCATCAGCAAAACAACGAGCATAATTAAGAACCCCACGCACCTCGGACATCCTCTCTTCCACCTTCTTCCACTGGGAAAAAGATACAAAAGTCTGAAAGTCATGTACCAATCGACTCAAGAACAGCTTCTTCCCTGCTGCCGTCATACATTTGAATGGACTTACCTTACACTAAATTGAACCTTTTCTACACCCTAGCTATGACTGTTACACTACATTCTGCATTCTCTCATTTCCTTCTCTATGAGCAGTATGTTTTGTCTGCAAGAAATAATACTTTTCACTGTATGCTAATGCATGTGACAATAATAAATCAAATCGAATCAAATGGGGTTACGGGGATAAGACCTATGTGGGATTGAAATCGGTGCAGACTTGATGGGTCAAATGGCCTTTTGCCCTGTAGAGATTCTATAAAGTCAAACATCAGCTAGCCACAAGCCCTGCTGCTCATCACTCCCTCGCCCCCACCACCATCCTCAGCACACACCTGCACACCCCTCTGTTTAGTATTCGGCCAGCCAGCAGCATGGGTCATGCTCGGCTGAGCACCATAGCTCCTTAGATGAAAAGTTAACATGAAGTTTGATTGCTACTTGCCTGAACAGGTCTAATCGCAGTCAGACTGTGAATCATAACTCCCGCACTCAAAACAGATGGGAGGAAACTGATTTTTAGCTTTTTGTGCCAGAATGAGATGAAAATCAAAGTTAGGCTAAAGCTACAGGTGGGAAGGCAAAACACTTTACCACCAAGAATGGATTTTAGGCAGGACCTAAAGGAAGAAACGGAGACAGAGACGCTTAGAGATGGTTTGGCTTGGTGGGCAAGTGGACAGGGTGAGCGCGGAAGAGGCCTTTCGCACTGGTGGGACTATTTGGTCCTGCCAATGGCACACCCCACTGAAGGTTTCAGGATGGTGAGAATGTGTTCAAAAGGAAGCCTCATTGACAACAGTGGGATTGGAAAATCACCAGCTAATGGCAGACCATCTCCGCTGCCACATGTTACATGATAAATCCTGCCTTATGACTGAGACTTGAACCAAAACGTTCTGATTTAGAAGCAAGAAATACACCACTGAAATGCAGTGACTTTACAGGCCAACTGCCTCCAATAAAACAGCTACAAAACTGTGTTAAAAATAAAATAGCTCAAAGCTTCTCCACAGAAGGAAACTATAGAAACAAAGTGAATTTTTACCTGTATCAATTCCTTTTGACTTGTGTTTTTTCAATGCTACATTTTGCATGTAAGGGGTTAATACTGAAGGTCATGCCATATTTCCTTTTTAGGAGAAATATATTCATCTGAATTAGTTTGTTTACCAGCTGGATTTCTTTTCAAAACAAAAGGTTTTTTTTTGAAAACTGGTTGATTTGAAGTGTTAATGAGTTAATCAGTATGAGAGAACTGTTGTTATAACCTCAAACATTTTTTGACATTAAGAAGAAAAGGAAGATTTGTACTTCTTTGTTGTTTTATTAGAGATTGCTCCATTATCCAATGCCATACCATTGTCCTAACATTGTGCTTGTTTAAGATGTCAATCTATTTAATTTACAAGACTAACCGAAGAAAGTATTGGAAGCCTCCCGGTTCCACATTTAGAAAATAGGGGCTTTCAACCCCAAGGTGACTTTGATTAGTTCTGTATTCTCTGAAAGGCGACAGGCCCCCATTTGGCTGAATCCTTCTATAATTGACAGCTTGGTGGGCAGTGATTTCATTTCCTGAATTTGGGGGAAAGTATTCATAGAAGAAGGGGCAGGCACAGATGTGTGAACTTCACAAATATCAGCCAACAAGGTTGCCTGTGCCATACAGCCTAAACCAACAAGACCTCATAGCCTTAATCTCAATTGTATTCAAAGATTCATGTTGAGGGAAAGAATCATAGAATTGTAGAATCCCTATTAGTGCTGAAGGAGGCCATTCAGCCCATCAAGCCTGCATTGACAACAATCCCACCTAGGTCCTATCCCTGTAATCCTACATGTTTTCGCTATTAATCCTCTTGACTCTAAGGGGCAATGTAACATGGCAATCCACCTAATTTGCACGTCTTTGGCCTGTTGGAGGAAACCAGGGGATCTGAAAAAAAAACCCAGGCAGACTTGGAGAGAACGTGCGAACACAGACAGTGATCCAAGGTCGGAACTAAACCTGGGTCCCTGGCACTGTGAGGCAGCAGTGCTAACAACTGTGCCACCGTGCAGCCATAAGAGACTAATTTGTATCTTTATTGATTTTATGTTCTGAGGGATGCGGATACATATATAGATACATGATATATATTGTATCTCACATTGTGTGAAGTGCTTCTTGTTTGTTTATACATGTTACACAAAAAATGCTCATTAACATATATAGCCTATGCCTCGACTCAGAAGAGAGTTTATCCCTGACCAATGTTTCTGAAGAAAGTGGCGATGTATGTTCGAGCAGCCACTGTCCAAAATATAGCTTCTCTGTTTCAAGCATGCTAAGTTGTCTAAATCATTGGGGAAAGGGGGCATGTTCCAGATAACAGCCTCTGCAAAGAAGATCTGCATATAGAAGTGACTGACAATTACTGTATTGGATAAGTTATCTAACATAAAAATCCAAAAGGTTGTGATAGTGATGCTACCCACATTGCATACTTAGTTCCTTTGAAGTGGCCCAGTCAGGCATTCATAAACAATCCTTATAAACAATAAGAATCTACCACTGAAAAGAGCAAGATCAAAAACAACATGGGACAAAGACAACATATTATTCATTACTCCCAGGTTATCCTCCCAGTCACAAAATATCTGAGTCACACCCCACCACAAAGTCAACCCAGTTTGAACTCATCCATTTCTACTTTTAAGAAAGGGGAAAGGCAAGTATTATAATTCCAATTTGCAGGAAATTTGGTTAATAAGAATGTGTTCCCCAGATTATTATTACCATATTAGGTTTAACCCTGGGTGTTTGCATTTGCAAGGCCTCAGAAACCCAGCAGCTAATTCCAAAATTACATCCAACCTATTTGTCATTGACTTCAGCATCATCGTCAATTACTTTCCCAGTACCCCATTATTCAATAATTGTACAATATGTCAAGTATGACTGTTGCACACAGTCTAAGTACTATTTTCTGTTTACTTGGTGTGTCTAGGGAGATCATTACAGACAATTTACTGGTAAGCCTTTTCCGGATATTGTCAGAAGTGTCGCATCTCTTCATTATCTCAGGTCTAACGGCCTGGCTGAATTATGCTTGCATGGTGAAATCACTAATTCTCAAATGTAGATAGACTAAGCAAGATCTGTATATTGTAATGCTACATTTGAAAGCAACATCTTTAAGTTAATTATTACATCACTGGCATGTTTGGCAGACAAGTGCATACTAATTTATCCATTTTACTCTCTCAGAAACTAGGAAATAACTTTTACAACTGCAAGAGAAGATGAACAAGGTGAATGATAAAAATATGGTGACAGAATTGCTGAGTTTGCATTTGGGACAGATTCATACCCAGGATCGCACAGAAGATATGTAACAGCCAACGCAGTGATGAGATATGTTCAGGACCAAGATCATAGAATCCCTACAGTGCAGAAAGAGGCCATTCAGCCCTTCAAGTCTGCACCAACCACAACCCTACTCAGGCCCTATTCCCGTAACCCTATATATTTACTCCGCTAATCCCCCGATAGTAAGGTCAATTTACCATGGCCAATCAACTTAACTCACACATCTTTGGACTGTGGGAGGAAATTGGAGCACCCAGAGGGGATCTGCACAGATTCAAGGAGAATGTGCAAACTCCACACAGATAGTCACCCAAGACCAGAATTGAACTCAGATCCCTGGCTCTGTGAGGCAGCAGTGCTAACTACTGTGTCACAATGCTGCCCATTAGAAAGGAAGTATGTGTCCATTTTAGTTTTGTTTTTGATTTCAGCAGAGAACACACATACATACTCAGCAACTCTGATGTATTCAAACTTTCTGACCATATATAAATGTTCCCATGCACCTAGCCTAAATAAGTGAACTCACAATGTGTTTACACAATCCCTTAGGAGTGATTAGTGCCTTTGTATCATTCTAAAAATATAATACTCAGTAGCTGAAGGGAGCTGGGGGCTGATGTCTGGAAAGGTAAATGCATTTCCACGACTGC
Organism: Sphyrna mokarran; assembly: GCA_024679065.1. NCBI lineage: Eukaryota > Metazoa > Chordata > Chondrichthyes > Carcharhiniformes > Carcharhinidae > Sphyrna > Sphyrna mokarran. The sequence continues at coordinate 34,718,919 of JAGIQG010000002.1, read as the reverse complement.
TGGTAGGCCAGGAGTTGCAGGAGTTCTTTCCGTTGCCTCCGTTCTAACCTTCTACCCTCTGACAATTGAAACCCTGATTGTGATTCCAAAAACTGTTTCCCATGATTGGCCATGCTACCTCCACAAAGATGTGACTCCCAGTGAAATCACTGACTCTCCCACAGAACTGGAGACTCCAGTAGTATCACCAAATACTCAGAAAACAATTGGACCTACCATCCCTTGACCACTGATCAAACCTCATTTCAACCCCGATCTGTGTCTGGGGTCCCACAAACAATGCCTCCCTCCCAACCCCCCAACAACATCCCAATAACCTTCCAAGCCAATTTATACCCACTCGTTCCAGCAACCTCCATAACACAGAGTTACCTGTTCCTCAGCTGTGTCCTCTGCTACAACATTTTCCCATTCGAAAGGGTACCTACTCTGTCAATCAGGCCTGGCTTCTGAGCAGCAAACCTGTTTCTCACAGAATGCACACGTGCACATTTGATCAAAGCTTAAATGCGACAAGGATCACTTTCAGCGGAAGACAGGAGAAAGGGGAATGGACCTTGGAGTATTTGGATGCCTGACACTGTAGAGTAGCTGCAAATGAATTACAGTGGATGTGTGAGGAAGGCAGGAGACAGGTGAGTGTGACATACTGTAACAGCAGATCTCCTGACAGGATAGCTACAGGCAGCAGCAACATATACACTGTGGAGTTAAAATTCCAAAGATAAAAGCAAAATACTGCGGATGCTGGAATCTGAAACAAAAGTAGGAAATGCTGGAGAATCTCAGCAGGTCTGACAGCATCTATGAGAGAGACTATGTGGGTGGCACAGTGGCGCAATGGTTGGCACTGCTGCCTCACAGCACCAGGGACCCAGGTTCAATTCCCGGCTTGGGTCAACGTCTATGAGGAGGTTGCACGTTGTCCCTATGTCTGCATGGGCTTCCTCCTGGTACTCCGGTTTCTTCCTACAGTCCAAAGATTGTGGGTTAGGTTGATTGGTTGTGCTAAATTACCCCTTAGTGTCAGCGGGACTAGCTAGGATAAATACATGTATTCATGGGTTATGAGGGTGGGATTGTGTTCAGTGAGTATTTAATGGGCCAAATGGTCTCCTTCTGCCCTGTAGGATTCTATGATTCAACGAATAGAGCCAATATTTCAAGACTAGGTGACCCTTCATTAGAGATCAAACGAATGGCCATCTAGACTTGAAATGTTGGTTCTATTCTCTTCCCACAGGTGCTGTCAGATCTGCAGAGATTTTCCAACATTTTCCATTTCCTTTTAAAATTCCAAAGCTGGCTTTCCACAGAGAAGATGGTGATAATCTGAGTCTGTTATTCCTATTGGCTGTGGACGCTGAATCAATTAAAGATTCTAAGACTAAGATTGCTAGATCTTTGGAAGGGAATCATTGTAGAATAGTGGCAGATAAGAATGGAGAAATTAGTTAGCCATAATCTCATTGAATAATGCAACAGGTCAGAGGCAAATTGTTTTCCTCCTCTGCCTATTATATTCCAGAAACCAGCCCTGTGGAGTTGGGATTGGAGGGAGGTGGACCTGTACCTTTTTAGTCACCAGATGTCATGCTGGTTCCGCACAGTGATCCTGACTCAGAGCCATTTTTGGCAAGGACACAAGAAGGTTAAAACGGATCCCCACCTGAGAGTGACGGATAGTTAGTTGAAGGCAATTAAGGGGCTTTTTAAGGTGGCTTTCTTGCATTGACTGGGATTTCCATTCAACATGCGAGTTTTGTACATCAAGTTGAAACTAAACTTGTGAGAGACTGCAAGTGCCGGGGACAGCCATCATGACTGATAGGCCAGAGCTGCCCACAGACAATGGGCAGGAAGCTGTAGCCATTTTAATTTTTAAAATATCTGAGCTTTTCTTCCTATTGAGGCCCTACTCTCCATCAGTCATGAATCAGCATCTCCCATCTTGGCGAGGGGAGTTGCTAATGTGTCACTGCTGGAGAGCTTCCCATTGGCCTTTCTGTCATGGGGACCTGCTAGTTTGGATGGCAGGCCCAGTCCCTGGCCTTTAATTGGCTAACACAATAAAAATGGTGGTGGTGGGGGAGATACCAGGAGCACATTGTTCTTGAGTGTCAAAGAAGGGTCAATATTGGACTCAAGATGATAATTTTGTTTCTCTCTGCACAGATGCTGCCAGGCATGACGAGCTTTTCTAGTATTTTTCCTTTCATTACACACTGTGCAAAAGTGGTCATGATTTCAGATTCCCGATCCCGGAATGGAAATCCTGCCCATTACAATCGAGGCCATAAGCCTTACTATTCCAGGATGCTGAGAATAATTATCACATGCAATCAGCATAGACCATTGAACTTGCCACTCTCCACAGGCAGCCCTCGACTTTAAGATGTTTGCATTACATACGAAGGCACATACAACATTTATAAATTGACACTTTTTGCAAAGGTGGTTTTAATTACTGCCCTGCCAGTGAACAATTTAAAACATTCATACATGTACATCGATGTCCCACACCTTTCATCTCCCTGTCTCAAGATGCTTAGTTGCAGTTCCGATGCATTTTTACGTAGTAAATCTTCATGTTTCCAAGCTTTTTTTTTAAGTATTTATTGTATAATATTAATTTATTTTGGTATTACTTTTTTGAATAAACGATTGAGTACAAAATTATATTGGATTACTTTGCTGAAAATAAAGTATACAGCCTTAGTTCAAGAACCAATCCCCAATTTCCCTCATTGTTTTGAAAAGAGTGGTTCTGAGTTTTGACTTAAAAATCAATTTTCAGGAACCAATTTTGTCGTCAGTGCAAGGACTGCCTGTAACCTGTATAGCTCAGCTTCACACTGCATAGTACACTGGTCTCCCCTGACTGAGACAACAACACCACCAGAGACAATGTAAGCCCCAAGAAATAATGAAGAGTTAGACTCACTGCTTATCATAGAATCAAAGAATCCTACAGTGCAGAAGGAGGTCATTTGTCCCATCAAGTCTGCACAGACCATAACCCACCCAGACTCTATCCTCGTAACCCCATGCATTTACACTAGCTAGTCGCCCTGACACTAAGGGCCAATTTAGCATGGTCAATCCACATAACCTGGTCATCTATGGAGTGAGGAGGGAAACCGAAGCGCTTGGAGAAAACGCACACAGACACAGGGTGAACATGCAAATTTCACAAATGATGTGGAGATTTCGGCATTGGACTGGGTAAGCATAGTAAGAATCCCAAAACACCAGATTAAAATTCAACAGGCTTATTTGGTAGCATGGGTTTTCAGAACACTCCTGCTTCTACAGATGAGTGGGAGGTGGGTTCACAAACAGAGCATATGTAGGCACAGACTGAATTATAAGATAATCATTAGAATACAAGTCTTAACAGGTGATCAAGTCTTTACAGGTTCTTCAATTTGGCCTTTAAGACACACAACAATGCAGAATTGCCCAACAGGAACTGATAGCCAAGTTCTGCGTACATGAGGACAGCCTCAACCGGGATCTTGGGTTCATGTCACACTACCAGTAACCTCACGACTTGCCTGGGCTTGCAAAATCTTACTAACTGTCCTGGCTGGAGACAATACAAATCTCTTTAACCTGTCTGTGTTTAACCCTCTTTCAACTCACATGTACCTGTAAAGTCTTGATTACCTGTTAAGACTCACATTCCAACCATTATCTTGTAACTGATTCTGTGTCTGTATGTGCCTTGTTTGTGAACACAACTCCCACTCACTTGATGAAGGGGCAGCACTCCAAAAGCTTGTGTGACCAAATAGACTTATTGGACTTTAGCCTAGTGCTGTGAGACTTCTTACTGTAACTTCACATGGATAGTGACCCAAGCCAGGAATCGATCCCAGATCCCTGGTCACTACTGTGAGACAGTAGTGCTAACCACTGTGCCTCACTGAAGTGATGTTTAAAGGTGGGGAAGGAAGTAGCTGACTAAAGGGATTTGTGGAAGAGGGGGAGTTCCAGCCAATAAAATCTGAAAATCTTTTTTTTAAAGAAACTATCATATCTTGCTTTGATCAAGGGTTGGTAAATTCTGAACCCATATTGGCATGGGAATCTGATCTGCCCTTCACAGAAATGAATATATGCTCAACCTTAATTTTACAATCCATGGAATTCAATTTCTGAAAGATGTTTTCAACGTTGCCTTCAAGAAATAACAATCAAACTAGTTATTTTTATAATAACTTAGTAAGGAAAGTTTTGGTCTTATTATTAAGATCAAAAGGATTGATTGATCTCCTACTGTCTAGTATTATCTTCTCCTATAATAATGGGTATCTATAATTGCATGTTACTCCAGAATGACTGGGAATGTACTTGGGTCAACAATTTTGAAAACTGGTCTGACCAGTTAGAAAGAAGAGAAATTCAGAGCTGTTAAGTGTTCTGCAGGTTTTTTTTCAAAAAGAGTCTTGTCTTTATATTAAAAAGAACTATTTGGCAACACAGCAACTTATATTTTATAGAAACTTTTAACTTAATAAAACATCCCACAACACTTCAGGAAAACTGGATATGACACTAAGACACAGAAGCAAGTCAGATTTCTAAATGCTTGGTCAATGAGGTAGTTTTTAAGGGATGTCCTTAAGAAAGAAAGTAAGGTAGAATGAAGGATCGCTACAGGGAGACAATTCCAGAGCTAGCGGCCTTGGTTGCTGAAGGTACAGCCACCAAAATAACAGAAGAACTCAGGTAGGAGTAGGCAATTCAACCTTCCAAGTCTGCTCTGCCATTCAATATTATCATGGCTCATTTCAAATCATAGAATCCCTCCCGTACAGAAAGAGGTCATTTGGCCCATTTGAGTCTGCACCAACAATTCCACTGGGGCCCTATCCCCAAAATCCCATGTATTTACTCTGCTAACCTCCCTGACCTTAAGGGGCATTTAGATGGCCAATCAATCTAACTCATTTTTGAATTGTGGGAGGACACTGGAGCACCCCAAGAAAACACATGCAGACACAGGGAGCAAATTCCACACAGACAGTTACCCAAGGCTGGAATTGAACTTTGGTCCCTGGCACTGTGATGCAGCAGTGCTAACCACTGTGCCACCTACCTCAGCCTCAATTTCACTTTCCCTAGCTCCTCAAGCCATCACTAATTAAAAATCTGCCTGTGTCCTCCTCAAATTTACCCAATGTCCTAGTATCCATTGTACTTTGGGGTAGTGAATTCCACCAATTCACAACCCTTTGAGACAGCAATTTCTCTTCATTGTTTTAAATCTGCTGCCCCTTAACCTAAAACTATAACCTCTTGTTCTAGATTGCCTCACAAGAGGAAATATCTTCTTTACATCTACCCTGTCAATCCCCTTGAACGTTTTATGTACCTCAATTAGATCTTCCCTCATTCTTCTAAATTCCAGAGAGAATGGGCTTAAACTGTCCAATCAGTCTTCATAAGGCAAGTCTCTCATCTCTGGAATCAATCTAATGAGCTCTTCTGAACTGCCTCCAACTACATCCCTCCTCAAATAAGAAGGCAAAACTGTGCACAATATTCTAGGTGCAGTCTTACCAATGCCTTATGCAGTTGCAGCAACATTTCCATACTTTTACACTCTATTCTTTTTGCTACAAATGCCAATGGTGGGAAAATTAAAATCGGGGATGCACAAGAGACCACCAGAATTAGAGGAGAACAATAATCTTGGAGGATTGTAGAGTTGGAGGATATTCCAGAGATAGGGAGGGGTGAAGCTATTGATTGGAAAACATGGGCAAAAATGTTAAAATCAAGATGCTCCTTGAGTAGGAACCCATGTAGGTAAGTGGGCACAGAACCATTGGGTTAACAGGACTTGGAGCAAGTCTGAACACAGGCAGCAGAGCTTTGGATAATCCCAAGTTTATTAAGGCTCTTTTGCAAATTCTGTTTGAGAAACGAAGATGGTCAGAACATCCCTCTGTCATTTTTGATGCAACTAATTTGCAAATGTTGCAATAATTTGTTACCAAGTCATGCATTGCCATCAAATGCAACATGCAGTTTTTATGAGTGTAGTACTCTTTTAAAGTCACCTTTGAGATGAGGTCAGAGGGCAATTTGTCAATAGCTCAGTGTGATTCTTCAGTAAGTGGTTAAAGTCATGCACGAAGGCCCCATGTCCAATCCTCGTTATTCGGTGAATTAATTCATCTTAATCACGGTCGCGTAGAAATGTGCTCCAATAAAGTTTGTACTTGTGCGCTGGAGGGGCCAGAGTGTGATGGTCCCGCTCACAGTGGTCCTTGATGCCAAGTGATAGATTTGGGCTTTACTATAATCTGTGCTCTACAGCCTCATATCTAGGCCAACACTCACTTCAATGAGCTTTCTAAAGCGTGGCTACTGATAAAGAGGCTTGAAACTGCAGCAAATGTTCACTACCCTTTGAAGGAGAAGGAATCCTGAAAATAGCCCCTCATTGTATCAGTGTACAGTGCTATGAATGGATTTTATCTTCTACACTTTCCTCAGAACTTACTTTAGTTTAAAAAAAAATCTTCACTGATGCTCTAAATCTACTCAGTGGCACTGCACCAATCTTCTTTTTATCTCCTTACTGCTTTGTTCCCCACTTATGAAGAGCCAAGGCCTCTGTTGCAGCGACTGTATCCTGTCTGGCATGACAGAGATGACCATGGTGTTTTAATGGATAGGTGGCAGGACCCTGTCGTGTTGTTAAGCTAATGTTGATTGGTTAGAAGGTAGCAGAGTATTTTAGACTACAAATGTATTGACATTCCTGTAACTTGTCACATCACACAACCATGGCTTGCCTCGAGGACTCTTAACTTTCTCTATGTATGAAACAGTGCAAATATTATTAAAATATCAATCATAGTTTTGTTATGATACTCTTACCAAAAAGGTTAATGCTGGGGAACAGTTGTCTGTACAGGAATACATCTACCCTGAACACCCACATGGGCTCAATTTGTAAAAGAGTCAAAAGACTAAAAAGCAGGAAGTCCAAAGGAACTTTATTACCCCCAACTCCCCTGCGAAACCAAAGCCATCCCAGTTTTGACATATATTACTGTTCGTTCATTATCACTGAGTCAACAACTCAGAACCTCTTGCATTTATTTAAATTCATTTTTACGAGATATAGGCATTGCTGGCTGGGCCAGCATTTGCCCAACCTTAACTACCCTCCATTCCAGAGAAAAACATTGCTGTGGATCTGGAGTCACACGTAGGCCTGGTAAGGATGGCAGATTTCCTTCTCGAAAGGACATTAGTGAACACTTCTAATTCCAAATTTCTACTGAATTCAAATTTCACTATCTGTTTTGGTGGGATTTGAATGCAGGTTCCCCCAAGCATTACCTGGGTCTCTGGATTGCTAACCCACTGATATTTCTACTGTGCCTCTGCCTCCGCTAACAGCATTGCTCACATAGACCGCTGCAGTTCAAAATGAAGGCCCACCACCATCATTAGCTTCTCAAGGGCAACTCTGGATAATGAACACTGGCCTTGCCAGAGATCCACTCATACGAGTCATAAATATTGAACACTAAGAAAAATCCAGAATGAGAAAGATGAGCTCATGGAAGCTGTTCCAACCAGTTCATATGGAATTATTTTATCGTGAGTTCTTTCTCCGCCATCACAATCAAACACATTCACAAGAGAATACCAAGTTATTTGCCTTGGGAAGAAACCCGAGCACAGGAGGAAACCCATGTAGACAAGGGAAAATGTGCAGATTCTGCACAGCCAGTGACCCAAGCCAGGAACCGAACCCAGGTCCCTGGCACCGTGAAGCACCAATGCTAACCACCGTGCTGCCCTGGCATCCTCTCGCAGTCCAAAGATGTGCTGGTTATGTGCATTGACCATGCTAAACTAATGTAAGAATACTTGTGACACAAATAAACTTAAACATTATTTTGAAGACGTGTTCTTTTCTCCGCTGAAAATTCGTCCAGCCACTTGAGAGATTTTCTTCATATTTTAGTAATCTAAAGCTTGCAATCACCCTGGTCACTTTTCTCTGAAAACTTTCCAATGCACTTCTATCTATTTTTGAGGTAAAGTTATCTACATTTTGCATCATCATTCATAACTGGCCTCGCCAGTGATCTGAGAAATGTCAGTTTAACTTGTTCTGACATGCAGTCCAAAGCTATCCAGTTGCACCCCAGTTTCCGATTAGCCTTAGTGATAACTGCTTTACATTGACCAGACGCTTTCAAAGTATGATTCATAGTTCCTTCCAAATTCCTTTTGATTTTAGGCACTCCTGACTAGAGTTGCCTGGCCTAGACTGAAAATAGAACCTGGCACACCTGTTTACTGTTATCTGTTCATGCATTATACCACTTCAAAATCTATCTGCCATGTATCAGTTCATCAATATTATTATTCCATATTCTGACTTTCATCCTTGTTTCCAAATTCTTCCCTGATCTTGTCTCTCCCAATCTCAGTGATCCCCTTCAGCCTTACAAACTTTCAACTGTTAACTCCACTACTCTATATTAAGGGGTGGATGTTATGTGTCCCCGGCATATAGAATTGGGTGGGTGTCCATCCCACTGCCTTTCCACACATCCCCAGACTCACCTCCGAAATTGGCAGCCCCATCCACTATATTGAAATTGATAATTAAGGGTCAATTAGGCTTGTCTCTTAGGTCGAAACCCCCTTTCTTCTTCCTCACTCTCTCCTTTAAAAACTCCTTCCCTAAAACTCTTGAAACTTATATATTTTTGTATGATTTCTGTGTGTATCTCTATATGATACCTGTGTGTATCTCTGTATGATACCCGAGTGTATCTCTGTATGATACCTGTGTGTATCTCTATATGATACTCATGTGTATATCTGTGTGATTCCTGTGTGTATCTCTGTGTGATACCATGTGTATCTTTGTTTGATATCTGTGTGTATCTCTGTGTGATTCCTGTGTGTATCTTGTTTGATACCCGTGTGTATCTCTGTGTGATTCCTGTGTGTATCTTGTTTGATACCCGTGTGTATCTCTGTGTGATTCCTGTGTGTATCTTGTTTGATACCCGTGTGTATCTCTGTGTGATTCCTGTGTGTATCTCTGTATGATCCCTGTGTATGTCTCTGTATGATCCCTGTGTATCTCTGTTTGATACCAGTGCGTATCTATGTATGATACATGCATTTATCTCTGTATGATACTTTGTATTTCCCTGTATGTTACATGTGTGTGTATCTCTGTATGATACATGTGTTTACCTATGTAACCAGCCCTGCCTCAGCTTTGCAACATGATTCCTTCAGCTGTTTGGATTGGCTTCAGTAATGTTTTTGTGCTCCTCCATTCAGGTATGTTTTGCATAATTGGCAGCAATCTCAGTGCCTCTCATTATGGTTAGCTGCCTTGAATATGCATTCTTTTATTGCCTCTAAGTAAATTTTCTGGTCCTGCTCACCACGGACATCATTGCGAGCGGGATGGAAAATTTGTCAGACAATTTAAAGGTCCATCAAGCTTGGGCAGGAATTCCTGGTCCCAGAGCAGGTGCAACTGGAAAACCCTGCCCTTACCTACTTGGTGGCATTTGATATCTCCAGCAACCCTTCGGGTTAGGTGGATTGGACACAATAAACTGCTCCATTGTGTTCCAAGATGGGTGGGTTAGGGATATTAGTAAGGTTATAGAGATAGGGCAGCAGGGGTAGGTAAGATGTTCTGTTGGAGAGTTAGTGCAGACTTGATGGGCCAAATGGCTTCATTCTGCACTATAGGAATTCCATGATTGACTGCTCCTCTAATCCTTTTCTTTTTCTATATTCTTTCATGGGATGTAAATATTTCTGACCAGGTCACCTGAGTAAAATGTAGGAGCTTTTGTCAACAATGAGAGAACTGGCTAATGCAAATAGGAACAAGAACAAAGAACAAAAAACAAAGAACAAAACAAACTCCACGCAGACAGCGACCCAAGGCTGGAATTAAACCCTGGTCCCTGGCATTGTGAGGCAGCAGTGTTAACGACTGTGCCATTGTGCCAGCCACATTCAAAGAACAAAGAACAAAGAACAAAACAGCATGGGAAACAGGCCCTTCGGCCCAACGAGCCCGCGCTGCCACCCCGATGTTCCCACCTCTACCTGCGATCCTGTCCATGTTAATAGATCTATGGATTAAAAACCAAATTTGAGACAATTTAGGGAGAATTTGTTTCGCCAATTAGCCTAAGAGCACATCTTTGGGATGTGGGAGGAAACTGGAGCACCCGGAGAAAACCCACGCAAGAACGGGGAGAATGCGCAAACTCCCACAGACACAGGCCCAAATCCATGTATCTGCACAGCACAGCGATAGTCACTGAGCTGTCGTGTTGCCCATCAAATGGTCCAGGTCAAGCGTACACTAACGACGTGAAGCACTAGGATACTCTCGAAAAAAATCCAAGAGCAGCCCTCTCACGACCCATCGCGTGTATGCCCCTCGTTAGACAACAAGGTGGACCAAAGCACCTATAGGATAAAAACAAGTACATCAATATCATCATCTATTTACACACTTCCCAGGGACTCCCAAGGCTCACGATCCTTATTTTAAATCAATTTTCTATACCCCTCCATTCCCATTCTGTTCATGTGCCCATCTAAGTGTTTCTTAAATAACTCCAGATTGCCCGCCTCCACCACTTTACTTGGCAGCGCATTCCATACCCCCACCACCCTCTGTGTGAAAAAACTCCCCCTAGCATCCAAATTATACCTTATCCCCCTCACCCTAAGCCCGTGACCCCTCGTGCTATTCGAGTCCATCCTAGGAAAAAGCTTAGCCCTGTTTACGCTATCTATACCCCTCGTAATCTTGTACACCTCTATTAGATCTCCTCTAAGTCTACGTCTTTCTAAGGAAAACAGTTCCAATTTGCCTAATCTATCCTCGTAAGTCAGACCTTCCATACCAGGCAGCATCCTGGTAAACCTCCTCTGCACTCTTTCCAGAGTCTCCATGTCCTTCCGGTAGTAAGGCGACCAGAACTGGACGCAGTATTCCAAATGAGGTCTAACCAACGTTTTATACAACTGCATTAAAGGCCAAGAACTGTAAACTTATATTGGCTGGCTATTCAAATGAGCGTAAACCATATTGCTGTGGCTCTGGAGTCACACGTAGGTCAGACCAGGTAAGGTTGGTAGATTTCCTTCCGTAAAAGGACATTAGTGAAGCAAATAGATTTTCCCAAAAATAGCTTCATGGTCATCAGTACATTCTTAATTCTGGATATTTTTTCTGGTGAATTCAACTTCTACCATTTACTGTGGCAGGATTTGAACTGCAGTCCCCAGAACATTAGCTGAGTTTCTCAATTAATAAACTAGGTTATTAATGCCACTAAGCCATCACTTCCCCCTAATGTACTCAGTGCCTCCTCACAGAGTTGAGCTAACCGGGTGCTAAGTGAACACAACCCTCCCACATTGCTGCCCTTCATTATACATTTCCACCCCAGCAGCAATTTCTAGGTGCAGAAGCTGTGGGACCTCACAGTAAACTTTGTAACATCACTTGAGAAAGAAGGTCAGTTTCCCTAAAACTGGGGAAGTGCATGAAAATGGTGCAATGTATATTTTTGCAGGTATTTCTCCAGCTGCTTTGTTGACTGGTATGCCCTATTTTCTAACTTGATTCAGTCGCCTTGTATAAATAGCACCAAACTGCTGGATGGAGTAGCAGCTTGCCTTTAATGTGAGTGCTGGTGAGTTAAACCATCCACTTAAGTGTAAGTTCAAAGCCTGGAGAACTCTCCAGCCTAGCATCTGCACAGAGTCCAGACACATAAACCCAGCCAAGAAAAGGTACGGAATCCAGAAAATGAGAGGGTATTTAGCCAGTAATTCCTACTGCAGCAGCCACTTACTTGGGGAACTCATCTCAATCATTCATTTGTGGCAAGCATATTATCATTTCGAGGGGCCTTGTCGCAGTTTATTTCGAGAACATACATTCAGAGTGTTGTATTTGGCAGCTTGACAGGATCCAAGTTTACTAGTTACAAAACTTGGTCGTCTGATTAAAAAAAAAGTCTTGCCTTCAGTGCCCTGCTTAAATTACACTGAGAAAAGGAACACCAAGAAACCAGTTATATTAATCAAAGAAACATTCTAAGAGACTTTTGTTGATTTGCCTTTTGAAAAAAAGATAATCGTATTAAAGGGAAGCCAGCTGGTGCAGGAACCACTCTGCAGGAGGATCCTTCGTTTCTTTTTCGGAAAGCGTAAACCTGTAATTGTAAAACTAAAGAGTTAGTCATTTTCCAGGGTGGGAGTGGCTGGGGTAACATGATGCAGGATATAGTGTCTGTAATTGTAGTAATGCTATTAGCTGAGGGCAGATTTATGATCACCATAAAAAATATCATAGACACAATAAATGCGGCATCCTTGCCTATTTTCTTAGAAATGATTTCAAACCATATGTTCGTTTCCGCCTAATACATTGTTAGATGAGTGGAGTACTGCAATAAAAAGTTGCTGTTCTTTTGTATCAATCTGTTTCAGTTTACGTGAGGCATGTATATTAAATGCAATGGGCTACTCTGACATTCACTGATGAGTTACAACAGCTCCTTCATAAATAGAATATATTCCGCTGTTTCCTCAATATTTGTTCAATATAGACGTGGCAAAAACAGTGACATAGTGGTTAGCACTGCTGTCTCACAGCGCAAGGGAACAGAGTTCAATTCCGGCCTTGGGTTACTATCTGTGTGAAGTTTGCACGTTCTCCCTGTCCCTGTGAGGGTTTCTCCAGGTGCTCCACTTTCCTCCCACATCCCAAAGATGTGTGGGTTAGGTTGATTAACCATGCTAAATGACCATAATGTCAAGGGAATTAGCACGGTAAATATGTGGGGTTACGGGAATTGAGCCTGGGTGGGATCGTGCTTGGTGCAGACTCAATGGGCTGACAGGCCTTCTTCTGCACTGTCGGGGTTCTATGATTCAATGATTCCTTAAAAATCTTTCATGGGATGTGAGCATCACTGACAAGGACAGGATTTGTTGCCCATCCCTAATTACCCTTGAACTGAATGATCTGCTAGGCCATTCCAGAAGGCAATCAGAAGTCAGCAACATTTCTGTGGCTCTGGAATCACATTTAAGCCAAACCAGATAAAGATGGTTGGTTCCCTTCCCTAAAGGAAAGCAGTAAGCCAAGTGAGTTTTCGCAAAACTCCATCAAGGTATCCATCATTGAGACTAGCTTTATATTCGAGATTTATGAATGGAACTTCAATTCCATCAGTTGCTATTCTGGGATTTGAACTCGTGTCCCCAGATCATTAACCTGGATTACTTGTCCAATGACATCACCACCACAAATTTTGCCTGTTTGAAAACGAGGGATGTTCATTTGGGCAGCACGGTGGCACAATGGTTCGCATTACTGCTTCACAGTGCCAGGGACCCGGGTTCAATTCTGACCTCAGGTGATAATCTGTGTGAGTTTGCACGTTCTCCCCAGATCTGCATGTGTTTGCTCCGGTTTCCTCCCACAGCCCAAAGATGTGCAGGTTTGATTGATTTGCCATACCAACTATCCCTTAATGTCAGCGGGATTAGGAGATTAAATACATGGAGTTAAGGAGATAGGACTGGGGTGGGGTTGTTGTTGGTACAGGCTTGTTGGCCACATGGCCTCTTCCTGCACTGTAGATTCTATGATTTATAATGAAATGTCTGTTCTTTAATTACCTCAAGCTTAAGACACGGACTTGATCCTCCCTAAATCTTCTGCTTCACAGCGCCAGGGACCCAGGTTCAATTCCGGCCTTGGTGACTGTCTATGTGGAGTTTACACATTTTCCCTGTGTCTGCATGGGTTTGCACCAGTTTTCTCCCACTGTTCAAAGATGTGTGGGTTTGATTGATTGGCCATACAAACTATCCCTTAATCTCAGGGGGATTAGGAGACTAAATACATAGGGTTATAGGCATAGGACCTGGGTGGGATTATTGTTGGTGCAGATTTGTTGGCCAAATGACCTTTTTCCTCCCACAGTCCAAAGATGTGCAGGTTTGATTGATTGACCATACAAGCTGAATCTTAATGGTTTAATATCCCTAAAGAGCTTGAAGTTTTGGGGAATGTGCTGACTAGATTGTATTGTACTGGGACAGTGAGATATCCTATTTTTCTTATAACCTTTGCATTTATAACAGTGGTGTATACTATGTGGTATTCTTTGGCGAACTATTGGCGAACTTCAGCGGTCATGGGCATTTGGCCTCTGACCTTCGGGTAAGCATTCTCCAAGGTGGCCTTCACGACACACGACAATGCAGAATCGCTGAGTAGAGACTGATAGCCAAGTTCCGCACACATGAGGATGGTCTCAACAGGGACCTTGGGTTCATGTCGCACTATCTGTAATCCCCATAACTTGCCTGGGTTTGCAAAACCTCACTTACTGTACTGTCTGGAGACGATATATATCTCTTTAACCTGGGCTTAATGCTTCTTCCACTCACATTGTTGGCCTCTTTAAGACTTGAATAGCAGGTTAGTTGTAAAGACTCACATTCTAATCAGCAATCTGTAAACTGTCTGTGCTGTTATATGCTCTGTCTGAGGCTAGAATTCTCCATTCACCTGATGAAGGGGCAAACCCCGAAAGCTTGTGATTTTACTATCAAATAAGTCGATTGGACTTAAACTTGGTGTTGTCAGACTTCTTACTGTAATGCCCAGTCACACGGAGGTAGGACATATGGAGACTAAACGTATGGATAGGGGTGATGTCTATGGAGTTGGGGCGTATGGGGGTGGGGCATGGGACAGGGTCAATGGGAGTGGGGGATCTAGGAGTGGGGCATCAAGGGACAGCCTGATCAGGGTAGCAGGAAGAGAGGCTCACTGCTCATTCTGATGTGGGATTGGATTGGGGCAGGGAGTTGTGGGGCAGCCGCTGCTGCTCTGCAGTTTCAATCAGAGTGGGGAAGGGGGCATGATCAATCTAGGCAGTGCGGGTGATGAAGTGGGGGTTAGATAACCATGTGTTGTGGGTCTCGCCATTGGCTGCAGGCCCCCATGATTGTGGGATGTGGGTGGAACTTGTTAAGCCTGTCTGCAGCAGCAGATGCCTGACAGCTCTCTTGTCTGTCAGAGGCCTGCAGTTACTATTGGGCATGTGCAGCATCAGAGGTCTGCACATGTGCATTAGCTTCCTCTACAGGCTGGCTGGTGATGTAAGCCCAATTAGTAGCAATTAGAAGCAGTCTTGCCCTTTTTTTAAATGATGAAGTATTTAAGATTGGGCGTGAAAACTCACTCAAAAAAACAGATTAGAGCTCTCCCATTTTCACATGAGTTGGACACTTAGAATCAACCTTGTAAAATTCTGGCCATTGTTTTGTAGCAATGCCATCTCCAACATGGTTGGAAATGGGAAGTACGCTTTGATGCACATCTAAGTGTAGTGCAAGAATCTTTGGCTGAGCAGCATTCTCTCCCTGTGTCAATATTCTACATTTTCCTTTGCTGAACTTGTAAGTGAGGGTGTGCACCGTAATGCCATATACTCATGCCTTTATTCTGTCTTATCCCAATCTCAGAAATAGAACATAGAACATAGAACATAGAACATTACAGCACAGAACAGGCCCTTCGGCCTTCGATGTTGTGCCGACCGAAATAAAAAGCAATGCCCCTCCAAACTAAACCATTCCCTTCTCTTCCATATACTTATCAATTAACCTCTTAAACGCCACCAAACTTGGCGCATCTACAACAGCTGCAGGCAGGGCATTCCACTCCCTAATCACTCTTTGAGTAAAGAACCTACCTCTGATATCCGTCCTATAACTCATACCCCTTAATTTAAAGCTGTGTCCCCTCGTGCTAGCTTTTTCCATCCTAGGAAAAAGGCTATCACTGTCCACCCTATCTAAACCTCTAATCATCTTATATGCTTCAATAAGATCCCCTCTTAGCCGCCTCCTTTCTAACGAAAACAACCTCAAATCCTTCAACCTCTCTTCATAGGACCTGCCCTCCATACCAGGCAACATCCTGGTAAACCTCCTCTGTACCCTCTCCAATGCCTCCACATCTTTCTTATAATGTGGCGACCAGAACTGCACACAATACTCCAAGTGCGGCCGCACTAGAGTTTTGTACAGCTGCAACATGATGCTGCGGCTCCTAAATTCAATCCCCCTACCAATAAAAGCTAAGACTCCATATGCCTTCTTAACAACTTTATCCACTTGACTGCCTACTTTCAGGGATCTATTGACACATACACCAAGATCCTTCTGTTCCTCAACACTATTAAGAGCCCTACCATTAGCCCTATACTCTACACATTTATTGTTCCTGCCAAAGTGCATTACCTCACACTTTTCCACATTAAACTCCATTTGCCACCTCTCGGCCCAGCTCTGCAACTTGTCCAAGTCACTCTGTAAACTATAACACCCCTCTTCACTATCTACCACTCCACCGACTTTAGTGTCATCTGCAAATTTACTGATCCATCCCTCAATACCCTCATCCAGATCATTTATAAAAATTACAAACAGCAGGGGCCCCAAAACAGACCCCTGAGGCACACCACTTGTCACCGAAGCCCCTTCGTTGAAATGCCCCTTCATTGCTTGTATCTTTGGAGGCGTTTTTTGTAATGAATATTGTTTGTAAAAATGGGGAAAAAATCATCAATACAAATATTTTTAAGAAATGCCAAGCAGCAGAGATGAATATAAAAGTCACTTTTGCCTTTTTGCTTGAGAAGCAGGAAGAGATATATGAAACCTCGAGTCCTGGTCTCCGACTCCCTGTTCGCCCCTGATGGCACACAGCTTTCAACCTGGATATCCTCCTCTCACAGCCTGGTGAGCAGTTAAGGTTTTGGGGAGGGGGGAGAAAGAGGTGTAGGGGGAAAATGTGTGTCCTCAGTTTGTGTGTTTGTGTGTGCTCTGTATATGTGTACTTCCATGTGTGTGTCCTCCATATGTGTGTGTGTCCTTGATGTGTGTGTGTGTGTCCTCTGTGCATGTGTGTCCTCCATGTGTGTATCTCCTCCATGTGTGTGTGTGTGTGTGTATTTGGGTCATTCCTTCCCATTCTCAGTGTTTTCTCTGTCATATATGTCATATACACACACATTCACACAAACACACACTCTCACATAGGAGAGGCGATAGCTTAGTGGTATCATTGCTAATGTTCTGAGGACCCAGTTTCGAATCCCGCCAGAGCAGATGGTGGAAGTTGAATTCAATAAAACATATCTACATAGAACATAGAACATAAAACGTTACAGCGCAGTACAGGCCCTTCGGCCCTCGAATTTGCGCCGGCCAGTTTGGACCCTCTAACCTAAACTATTCCAATATCATCCATATGCCTATCCACTGACCATTTGAATGCCCCCAAAGTAGGCGAGTCCACAACTGCTGCAGGCAGGGCATTCCACGCTCTCACCACCCTCTGTGTAAAGAACCTGCCTCTGACATCCGTCCTATAACTACCACCTCTAATTTAAAGTTATGTCCCCTCGTGTTGGTCATCACCATCCGAGGAAAAAGGCTCTCACTATCCACCCTATCCAATCCTTTGATCATCTTATACGCCTCAATTAGGTCACCGTGTAACCTTCTTCTCTCTAATGAAAATAACCTCAGGTCCCTCAGCCTTTCCTCAGAAGGCCTTCCCACCATACCAGGCAACATCCTGGTAAACCTCCTCTGCACCCTTTCCAATGTTTCCACGTCTTTCTTATAATGCGGCGACCAGAACTGTACGCAATACTTCAAGTGCAGCCAGAGTTTTGTACAGTTGTAACATAACCTCACAGCTCCTAAATTCAATCCCTCTACCAATAAAAGCTAACACACCGTACGCCTTAACAACTTTATCAACCTGGGTGCCAACTTTCAAAGAGCTATGTACTTGTACCCCAAGATTCCTCTGCTCGACAACACTATTAAGGGTCCTTCCATTAGCCCTATATTTCATATGCCTGTTATTCCTACCAAAGTGAATCACCTCACATTATCCGTATTGAATTCCATTTGCCACCTCATGGCCCAGCTCTGCAACCTATCTATGTATCTATCTGGAATTAAGAATCTACTGATGATCAAGAAACCATTGTCAATTATTGGAAAATTCATCTGATTCACTAATATCCTTCAGGGAAGGAAATCTGGTGTCCTTATCTGATCTGGCCTATACGTGACTCAAAACCACAGCAATGTGTTTGACTCTAAACTCTGAAATGGTTAAGCAAGCTACTCAGTTCCAAGGGCAACTAGGATGTCTCACAATGAATAAAAAATAAATTAAAAAATACACTTCCTCACTAATTCTCACACACACACACACACTTAGAATCATAGAATCCTTATGGAACAGAAGAAGCCATTTGGCCCGCTGAGTCGACACTAACTCTGACAGAGCACTTTACCCAGGCCCACCCTGCTGTCCCCTGGTCGACAGTTTTTCTGTCATTCTTCATAACCTGCATTGCTCAGTTGTGAACACAATGCAAAAAGCTATGAGTAGGGTGTTCCAGCCGCGCTCGCTCTGAAATTGGAAAAACTCACCCGATGTCAACAGACCTTTCCATAGTCCACCTCACCCTGCCCACTACGATTCCCATGATAGGAGGAATGGGAAAATTCATCCCTACACGTTGGCAGTGAGGAAAGTTTTGTAATGTAACAACAAGGTCATAGTGAAAAATGTCATCATCACAGGTATCCGGACCTGCTCAGTGCTGAAGGTACCACATCATTTCTCTGCTCAGGATCTACTTCTCTCACTGCGTCACTATCAGTGACTTTGTTACGCTTCACCGATCTTCAAGGAATGAAACACTTAGTCACAAAATATCAGCAAAAATGAAATGACAATAGCCAGCAGGACATTGATGGAGATAAAATAAAGTGTAGCGCTGACTGCCTGATTCCAAAAAGGGCTTGTTACTGTGGAAACAAAACCCCGCTCAGTTTCATTTGCAGCTATATTTCCCAAGGAAGAATACAATGCCTCATGATAAGATTGCCTGGCAATGAAATCTTGAAAACAGGATCCAATGTACTCTTTCATGCTGAATACCCCCAGCTTTCATGTTGAGATTTTAAAAAAAGCATGGTAGCCACACATTTAAACAACTTTAGCAGGGAGCTTGCCTTCAGCTCCTTTTGGAAAGCCAATCACATGGACACTCCTGCTCCAGCCCATGGTTCTCTAGATTGATCAGGATGTCTGACTTATATGTAGCTGATTTTCCAGGATTGGAAGAGGCCTTAAGCAAGGATTCTTGACAATAAGAAATCTTTCTTCAGTTTGATCAAGCTTCTTATCGGTACTCCACTGTTCATCAGTGTGAGCACTGGAAGTCTATGCCAAAAAGCTGACCTGTCACATATAACCTTAATCACATTGGCAGCCAGCCCTTAGAACACCTCTGATATCACTTCTCACTGATCAAATCTTCACACTGAGGGCTCGATGGCAAGGTGGCACAGTGGTTAGCACTGCTGCCTCACAGCGAGAAGTCTCACTACACCAGATTAAAGTCTATTCGGTAGCATAAGCCACTAGCTTTTGAAGCACTGTCCCTTCATCCGGTGAGTGGCAGTTCTGTTCATAAACAGGGCATATAAAGACACAAACTCAATTTACAAGATAATGGTTGGAATGATGATTCCCGGCTTGGATCACTGTCAGTGCGGAGTCTACACACTGTCCTCGTATATGCGTGGGTTTCTTTCAGGTGCTCCAGTTTTCTCCCACAGTCAGAAAAGACATACGGGTTAGCTGCATTGCCCATGCTAAATTCTCCCTCAGTGTACTCGAACAGGCACCAGAGTGTGGCAACTAGGGGATTTTCACAGTAACTTCATTGCAGTGTTAATGTAAGCTTACTTGCAACTGGTAACTAAATAAAATAAATCCTAGCGACCTTCCATCGAGGATTTTTATGACTTTAGTCAGCATTTACTGAGTCCCAAAACCTAACCAGAAATGTTCCAGGGATATAGTATAGAGTTTTCACTCCAGGGCTAAGTATTTATGGGCTATGGATCAGGATAAGTGAAAGGATTAAAAGATGAGTAGTGTCAGAGTTCATGAAAAAATAGCCATTCCTGCACTATCATCATGTGACCCTGCTCTGTTTGGCACTTTTTAATGGCTGCTTTTATCAATTACTCATTTTTAAAGTGATCAGTTTATTGCTTTGACAATGTTTTACTTTTGTTCAGCAAAATCATTTTGTGTTTTTGTCAGAACATAGAACATAGAACATAGAACATTACAGCACAGAACAGGCCCTTCGGCCTTCGATGTTGTGCCGACCAAAATAAAAAGCAATGCCCCTCCTAACTAAACCATTCCCTTCTCATCAATATACTTATCATTTAACCTCTTAAACGCCACCAAACTTGGCGCATCTACAACAGCTGCAGTCAGGGCATTCCACTCCCTAATCACTCTTTGAGTAAAGAACCTACCTCTGATATCCGTCCTATAACTCATACCCCTTAATTTAAAGCTGTGTCCCCCTCGTGCTAGCTTTCTCCATCCTAGGAAAAAGGCTATCACTGTCCACCCTATATAAACCTCTAATCATCTTATATGTTTCGATCAGGTCCCCTCTTAGCCGCCTCCTTTCTAACGAAAACAACCTCAAATCCCTCAGCCTCTCTTCATAAGACCGGCCCTCCATACCAGGCAACATCCTGGTAAACCTCCTCTGTACCCTCTCCAATGCCTCCACATCTTTCTTATAATGTGGGTACCAGAACTGCACACAATACTCCAAGTGCGGCCGCACTAGAGTTTTGTACAGCTGCAACATTATGCTGCGGCTCCTAAATTCACTCCCCCTACCAATAAAAGCTAAGACTCCATAAGCCTTCTTAACAACTTTATCCACTTGACTGCCTACTTTCAGGGATCTATTGACACATACACCAAGATCCTTCTGTTCCTCAACACTATTAAGAGCCCTACCATTAGCCCTATACTCTACACATTTAGTGTTCCTGCCAAAGTGCATTACCTCACACTTTTCCACATTAAACTCCATTTGCCACCTCTCGGCCCAGCTCTGCAACTTGTCCAAGTCACTCTGTAAACTATAATACCCCTCTTCACTATCTACCACTCCACCGACTTTAGTGTCATCTGCAAATTACTGATCCATCCCTCAATACCCTCATCCAGATCATTTATAAAAATTACAAACAGCAGGGGCCCCAAAACAGACCCCTGAGGCACACCACTTGTCACCGAACTCCACGATGAATATCTCCCATCAACCACCACCCTCTGTCGTCTATCTGCCAGCCAATTCCTAATCCAATTAGCTAAATCACCCTCTATTCCACACATCGGCATTTTCTGTAGAAGTCTTCCATGGGCCACCTTATCAAACGCCTTACTAAAGTCCATATATACTACATCAACCGCCTTACACCCATCCACCTCTTTGGTCACTTTCTCAAAAAACTCAATGAGGTTAGTAAGGCATGACCTACCCTTCACAAAACCATGCTGACTATCCCCAATCAATTCATTTCTCTCTAAATAACTATAAATCCTATCCCGAATAATTCTCTCCAATACTTTGCCCACAACAGAAGTAAGACTCACTGGCCTATAATTCCCTGGAAGGTCTCTCTTCCCCTTCTTAAACAATGGGACCACATTCGCTATCCTCCAGTCCTCCGAACCACACCCGTAACCAACGAGGACCTGAAGATCAGAGCCAGAGGCTCTGCAATCTCCTCTCTTGCCTCCCAGAGAATCCTCGGGTAAATCCCGTCCGGCCCAGGGGACTTATCCAACTTCAAACCCTCGAGAATTTCTAGCACATCCTCCCTATCTACTACAATACTTCCCAATTTGCAACCCTGTACCTCAGTGTTCTCCATAGCTACATTTCCAGCACTCTGCGTGAATACCAAAGAGAAATATTTATTCAATGCCTCACCAATCTCTTCAGGCTCCACGCACAACTTCCCACTGCTGTCTATGACTGGCCCTAATCTTGCCCTAACCAATCTTCTATTCTTAACATATCGAAAGAAAGCTTTAGGATTCTCCTTAATCCTATCAGCCAACATCTTCTCGTATCCCCTCTTAGCTCTCCTCAAATTCACTTTTTAGCTCCTTCCTGGCTAATCTATAGCTATCCATTGCACTAACTGAGCCTTCAAGCCTCATCCTGACATAAGTCTCCTTTTTCTTCTTAACCAGCAAATCAACTTTTTTCGTACACCAAGGCTCTCTTACTCAACCATTTCCTCCCTGCCTGACAGGGACATACTTATCAAGGACTCGCAGCCATAACATTTTTTAAAAATATGCCTGAACACTGGCAGAATTCTCTGGCCGCGTTGCTCCAAAAGCTGGAAATTCCTGCCGGACTGTCAATGGGGTTTTGCCTTGTCTACAACCCGCCCGCTAAAATTCCAGTGAAATTCCAGCCCAAATCTCAGGCAACTGCTGCTGGGTTTCTTGCTGAAAGGGAATGAGACACTCACAAGAAGTTGTCTGCTGTTGGAGGGCTGGAGAAATGGTTATTTTCGCTTCAATAGAAAGAGAGAGAGCTGCAAATGCTCAACACATTTGGTGGCATCAGTGCAGTGAGAAACTGAGTTTGGTGACCCATCATCAGACTGAATACAGATTGTGGATTGATTCTCCCTCCACAGATGTTGCCTGCCTTGCTGAGAGTTTCCAGAAATCATTGTTCTTATTTCAGCTTTTCAGCCTCTGAAGTACTTTACTTTCCTGTTCTATATTCCTGGCTGGGCTTTTGGAAGTGTGGTTAAGTTTCAATTTAAAACTGGGAAGTATTTATCACTCAGTATGAAGTGTAATGTTTCTGTTCACAAAGCCCATTTGTATGAATAAAAATAAAACGTTATTGTCGGGGAATATATTGGTGCTAATTCACTGGAAGGTTTTGCCATTTTTAAACCTGGAAAAGAAATCAAGTGTCAACAGAATATGTCACTGTCAGTCCAAGATATTCTCATTTGTATGTGAGATTGTTGTTTGTGGTGCTTGGAAGGTTCAAGTCCTTTGGATGTTGCTGTCCAGTATTGCACTGAGCCAGGTTAAAGAAGCAGCTCTAATTGCATAATATGAACAAACAACTTGTCTATAATTGTTTGACAAATCCATGGTTGTAAACTGTATCATACTGTATTGTTCCAGTCCAAGTTTATTTATTAGTGTCACAAATAGATTTACATTAACATTTCAATGAAGTTACTGTGAAAATTCCCTAGTCGTCACACTCCGATACCTGTTCGGATACACCGAGGGAGAATTTAGTAAGGCCAATGCAACTAATCAGAATGTGAGAGGAAACCGGAGCACCCAGAGGGAATCCACACAGACACAAGGGAGAACATGCAGACTCGGCACGGACAGTGACCCAAACCGGGAATCAAACCTGGTTCCCTGATATTGTGAGACAGTCGCACCAACGACTGTGTCACTATGCTGCTATTGTGTGCAACACTGCTGCACATTAGTAGATGAAAGGCCACAGTTGCCACAGATTTACATACTGGCCTCATTGTACATGGTTACAATTGATTAATGTGTTAACCTGCTTTCAATGGCAGAAAACCTAACATGTTTCTATCTTGTTACAGATCTGATGAAGAACAATCGTTTGTACGGAACATGAGCATCAAACTTAGACAAATGTCTTTTTCTTCTTGGAACTTTCCCCTAATATCTCCATCACACAGAACAACATCCTTTGGCCATAGAGTTTCAGAAAGTGAAATGGATTTGGTTGGAGCATGCATGATCATTATTGAACTGAAACATTCAGTGGTAGCTATTCACATTGGGCCATAGTGTCAAACCAACAGTACCACAGGAGCATCCATTACATGACTGTCTGATATTTAATAATGAAATCCATGGCCCTGAGGTTGAATTTCTCCCTAAAATTCATCCAAAATGTCCTGGCAGCTCTTGGGGTAAGCTTTGTGCAAGAATCGTAGTCTTGCCATGACCTGATCTGGCTTCCCCATGATCAGCCATGATCAAAATGAATGGTGGAGCAGGCTCGAAGGGTTGAATGGCCTACTCTACATCTTGTCATCAAATATTTCATTTTGATTTGATTTGGTTATTATTGTCACATGTATTAACATACAGTGAAAAATATTGTTTCTTGTGCGCTTTACAGACAAAACATAGCATTGATAGGGACGGAAACAAAAGAGTGCAAAATGTAGTGTTACGGTGATAGCTGGGTTATAGAGAAAGATCAACTTAATGCCAGGTAGGTCCATTCAAAAGTCTGATGGCAGCAGGGAAGAAGCTGTTCTTGAGTCGGTTGGTATGTGAACTTAAGACTTTTGTATCTTTTTCCCCAATACAAAAAAAAGGTGAAAGAGAGAATGTCCGGGATGTGTGAGGTCCTTAATTATGTTGGCTGCTTTGCTGAAGCAACAGGAAGTGAAGACAGAGTCAGTGAGTGGGAGGTTGATTTGTGTGATGGATTCAGCTCCATTCTTGACCTTTTTCAGTTCCATGAAGTCTTGGGCAGAGCAGGAGCCATACCAAGCTGTGACACAGCCAGAAAGACTGCTTTCTATGGTGCATCTGTAAAGGTTGGTGAGAGTTGTAGCTGACATGCCAAATTTCCTTAGTCTGCGAGAAAAGTAGAGGCGCTGGTGGGCTTTCTTAACTATACTGTCAGCATGGAGGAACTAGCACAGGTTGTTGGTGATCTGAACACCTAAAAACTTAAAGGTCTCAACCTTTCTACTTTGTCCTCATTGGTGTAGACAGGGGCATGTTCCCCTTTATGCTTCCTGAAGTCAATGACAATCTCCTTCATTTTGTTAACATTCAGGGAGAGATTATTGTTGTCACACCAGTTCACCACATTCTCTATCTCATTCCTGTACTGTGTCTCGTCATTGTTTGAGATTCAACCCACCAAAGTGGTGTCGTCAGCAAATTTGAAAATCGCATTGGAGTGTAATTTGGCCACAATAGTCATAGAACATAGAACATTACAACGCAGAACAGGCCCTTTGGCCCTTGATGTTGCACCGACCAATTAAGAAAAAACAATGACCCTCTAACCTAAACTATTCCTTTTTCATCCATAAACCTATTCACGGACCCAAACTTGGCGCAGCTACAACTGCAGCAGGCAGGGCATTCCATACCCTTACCATCCTCTGGGTAAAGAACCTACCTCTGACATCCATCCTATAACTACCACCCCTTAATTTAAAGCTATGTCCCCTCGTGCTAGCTTTTTCCATCCGAGGAAAAAGGCTATCACTGTCCACCCTATCTAAACCTCTAATCATCTTATATGTTTCAATAAGTCTCCTCTTAGCCGCCTTCTTTCTAACGAAAACAACCTCAAATCCCTCAGCCTCTCCTCTTAAGACCTGCCCTCCATACCAGGCAACATCCTGGTAAACCTCCTCTGTACCCTCTCCAATGCCTCCACATCTTTCTTATAATGCGGGGACCAGAACTGTACACAATACTCCAAGTGCAGCCGCACTCGAGTTTTGTACAGTTGCAACATGACGTTGCGGCTCCGAAATTCAATCCCCCTACCAATAAAAGCTAAGACTCCATATGCCTTCTTAACAACCTTATCGACTTGATTGCCAGCTTTCAGGGATCTATGCCCATATACACCTAGATCCCTCTGTTCGTCAACACTATTAAGAGTCCTACCATTAGCCCTATACTCTACACATTTGTTATTCCTGCAAAAGTGAATTACCTCACACTTTTCCACATTAAACTCCATTTGCCACCTCTCGGCCCAGCTCTGCAACTTGTCCAAGTCTCTCTGCAAACTATAACACCACTCTTCACTATCTACCACTCCTCCGACTTTGGTGTCATCCGCAAATTTACTAATCCATCCTTCTATACCCTCATCCAGATCATTTATAAAAATTACAAACAGCAGTGGCCCCAAAACAGATCCCTGAGGTACACTACTTGTAACCAAACTCCAGGATGAATAATTTCCATCAACCACCACCCTCTGTCTTCTATCAGCTAGCCAATTCCTGATCCAGTTAACTAAATCACCCTCAATCCCATACATCTGCATTTTCTGCAGAAGCCTTCCATGGGGAATCTTATTGAACGCCTTGCTAAAGTCCATATATACCACGTCAACTGCCTTACCCCCATCCACCTCTTTGGTCACTTTTTCTTAAAACTCAATAAGATTAGTAAGGCATGACCTACCCTTCACAAAACCATGCTGACTATCCCCAATCAATTCATTTCTCTCTAAATAACTATAAATCCTATCCCTAATAATTCTTTCCAATACTTTGCCACAACAGAAGTAAGACTCACTGGTCTATAATTCCCCGGAAAGTCTCTATTCCCCTTCTTGAACAATGGGACCACATTCGCTATCCTCCAGTCTTCCGGCACTATACCTATAACCAACGATGACCTGAAGATCAGAGCCAGAGGCTCTGCAATCGCCTCTCTCGCCTCCCAGAGAATCCTAGGGTAAATCCCGTCCGGCCTAGGGGACTTATCTAACTTCAAACCCTCAAGAATATCTAGTACATCCTCCTTATCTACTTCAATACTTTCCAGTTTGCAACCCTGTATCCCAGTGTTCTCCACAAATACATTTACATCTCCCTGTGTGAATACCGAAGAGAAATATTTGTTCAGTGCCTCTCCAATCTCTTCAGGCTCCACGCACAACTTCCCACTGCTGTCTCTGACTGGCCCTAATTTTGCCCTAACCAATCTTCTATTCTTAACATATCGAAAGAAAGCTTTAGGATTCTCCTTAATCCTATCAGCCAACATCTTCTCGTGTCCCCTCTTAGCTCTCCTCAATTCACTTTTTAGCTCCTTCCTGGCTAATCTATAGCTATCCATTGCACTAACTGAGCCTTCAAGCCTCATCCTGACATAAGCCTCCTTTTCCTTCTTAACCAGCAAATCAACTCTTTTCGTACACCAAGGCTCTCTTACTCGTCCATTTCCTCCCTGCCTGACAGGGACATACTTATCAAGGACTCACAGCAGCTGCTCCTTGAATAAGCTCCACATTTCAGATGTTCCCAGACCCTGTAGTTTCCTAGTCCAACCTATGCACCCTAATTCTCTCCTTATGGCCTCATAATTACCCTTCCCCCAGCTATAACTACTGCCCCCAGCTTCATGCCTATCCTTATCCATCACTAAGGTGAACGTAACCGAATTGTGGTCACTATCACCAAAATGCTCACCTATTTCCAAGTCTAACACCTGGTCTGGCTCATTGCCCAGCACCAAATCCAATGTAGCCTCACCTCTAGTTGGCCTATCTACATACTGAGTCAAAAAACCTTCCTGCACACTTTGTATAAAAACTGACACCTCTAACGAGCTAGAGCTATAGCTATTCCAATCAATATTAGTAAAGTTAAAGTCTCCCATAACAATTACCTTATTACTTTCACTCCTGTCCAGGATCGACTTTGCAATCCTTTCCTCTACCTCTCTAGAACTTTTAGGAGGTCTATAAAAGACTCCCAACAGGGTGACCTCTCCTCTCTGTTTCTAATCTCAGCCCATACTACCTCAACAGACAAGTCCTCATCAAACTTCTTTTCTGTCACTGTGATACAGTCTTTGACTAATAATGCCACTCCTCCCCCCTTCTACCTCCTTCTCTACTCCGACTGAAGCATTTGAACCCCGGAATCTGCAACAACCATTCCTGTCCCTGCTCTATCCATGTCTCTGAAATGGCCACAACATCAAAGTTCCAGGTACTGATCCAAGCTGCAAGTTCATCCACCACATAGGTATATAAGGAATATAGTAGGAGGTTGAGAACACAGCCTTGTGGGATACCAATGTTGAGAATGATCGTGGAGGAGGTATTGTTGCCTATCCTTACTGATTTGGTCTGTGAATTAGGAAGTTCAGGATCCAATCGCAGAGGAAGGTGCTGAGGCCAACGAAAATCGATGAACAATCTTTCGGACAACATTATCTCAGACCCCTGATTTATATAAAACAAATAGAAAAATAGATTTTACCTTCAGTGCAAGTAATTTCAAACTGGATTCACTTTTAATTCATAGTAAGACTCACAGAAACATGATTAAAAACAGCCCTTGATTCTGACTTAATCCCCGTTAACTCTCAGCAAACAGTTTTGCAAGCTGACTTGGCATTACTCCACACATTTCTGCTACTATTTGACAAGCTAAAGGTTTTTTGGCTACAAAGCATGTTTTAATTTTGCAAAGGTGCTAAGAGACAGACACTAAAAAGCATTAGCAGAAAGTAAGCAAGAAAGAAAGGAAAGGGATAATTTGACATATGTTACTTAAATAATTTAACTAGTGAGTAAACAAGGCAATATATCAACCATGAATAAATGATAAGGCTGCTCAATTAGCTGAGCAGAATGGGAGATTTAAAGGGATATACGAAGGACAGCTATTATAATACATGCACTGGAACTTTTCTGCAGTAAGGTTAACAATATTAATTCCAAATGATTTCAGGTCATTTGTGCAGATCAGTTCATTAAAATATAATTTCAGGTCATTCATATTTATCAAACCTAGATCTGAAAAAACTCACACATGAAATCTTAATGTTCCATACCAAAGAACTAAATATGGTTTAAAAATAAGTTTTTTGATCAGAATTGAGACCATATACAAAAATCTGTATTTATCAAACAGATAGAGAAATCTGCTAAAGGAATCTCCATTCAAGAAACTCACATTGATTCAGAATGCAGTGAATCAGCCTTTATAGAGAAAACTCTACAAAGGGTGGTTAGGGTATGGAATGCCCTGCCTGCTGCAGTTGTAGATGCGCCAAGTTTGGTGGCGTTTAAGAGGTTAGTAGATAAGATTATGGATGAAAAGGGAATGGTTCAGGTTAGAGGGTCACTGCTTTTTTCTTAATTGGTCGCCGCAACATCGAAGGCCGAAGGGCCTGTTCTGTGCTGTAATGTTCTATGTTCTATGTAACTCCATCCCTTATGACCACAGAAAGAAGTCATAAATCTTTCATTTCTCTTCAGGTGAGGCCAGGTGCACCAAGGATAAAGCTGTAAGAAGGCATTCTCGGCTTTAATTGGTTCTTTCAAGAAAGAGTGAATGAGGGTAATAACTAAAATGTTGCTGATATCAATGATTTATTGCAGGAGGTGATCTTGAGCCTTGTTTAAATTTTTGAAAACTGCGTACATTCTGGTGAAGTTCCAGAGATGTTCAAACCCACTGAGGAGTAAACTCATATACTATGATTACTACAGAAAAAAAGAAATTCTTACAGTATTAGCAAAACAATCATCATTTTTTCTTCAGAATATTCTTCATACTTTATCCACTTGATTTGTTCATAGATGAGAGATTACATAATATGTTGTTCATTGTAGCAATAGAAGTTTGTATACCTTCAATGTCTGTTCAAATCTTCACAGGAACTGAACAAGCTTCATTCTCTCAATCAAAAGCAGCCAGCGGTCCAACCTTTCCACAAAAATAAACAAGCTGATGGGAAAGAAGAGAGCAGTAAAAGAAAATCTCTGATCACGATTTCGAGAGTATCCTAGTGCTTCACGTTGTTAGTGTACACTTGATCTGGACCATTTGATGGGCAACACGACAGCTCAGTGACTGTCGCTGTGCTGTGCAGATACATGGATTTGGGCCTGTGTCTGTGGGAGTTTGCTCATTCTCCCCGTGCTTGCGTGGGTTTTCTCCAGGTGCTCTGGTTTCCTCCCACATCCCAAAGATGTGCTCTTAGGCTAATTGGCGAAACAAATTCTCCCTAAATTGACTCAAATTTGGTTTTTAATCCATAGATCTATAAACATAGGCAGAGATCATGGGTAGAGGTGGAAACATCGGGGTGGCAGCACGAGCTCATTGGGCTGAAGAGCCTGTTTCCTGTGCTGTTTTGTTCTTTGTTCTTTGTATTATACTGAGGAACAGAAGTAGAAATCTCTCTCTGAAGAGCCTAATACCTTCCAAGGAGGAGATTCTGGAGAGCACGGATCTTCTATATTCTCAAGGAGAACTGAGATTGACACCATGGGTGCAAGAGACAGTGAGATGCTTGTGTGGGAGAATCTGGAAATAGAAATCCAATGGTTTTGTCTTCCATTTTCTTTTGGTCACTCCTGATTATTACTGGCAAAAGAATTTGGGATGGGAAGACGAATAGGTTGGTTGACTGGGTAATTTTGAAGTGTCTGTTTTCAAATTGACCATGGGAAGGTGGGGCACTATGAGAATGGACATGCAGGGAAACCATTGACCAAAGTGTGTGTGTGGGTAAATTGAAAGTAAATTGAAGAGATGCATTCAACCAGAGTTGGCTTCCCTACCACCATAACCATCAAATTCTCTCTATTCCTCTCTTAGCAGATGATGCCAGACATGCTGAATATTGATGGCTTGCCTGATTTAATTTTACAACTTTCTGGCTTGAGGTGAGAGTGCTACCACTGATCTACAGCTAACACAGATGTTCAGTGACATTGTGTGCCAACTGTGAGTCATTCCCAATTACTTCTCAAACAGCAGATACAATCACCATAAAGCATTATCTTAATCCACCTTATCTATGTCATCTAATTTTACACATCCATCCTCCCTACCATATCCCATGCTCCCCACACAATGCTGGTTGCCCAATGTTTCTTGGCGGGGGGGGTTCTTGTTTATTTATCCACTGATTTTTTGTTCTATATGGCTCTGATCTCTGGCCTCTCACTACCCAAATGGGTGCAACACACTCATCGAATGGCAGAAATTACACCTTGCCCCTGT
The DNA here is from genome assembly GCA_024679065.1 of Sphyrna mokarran. Lineage (NCBI taxonomy): Eukaryota > Metazoa > Chordata > Chondrichthyes > Carcharhiniformes > Carcharhinidae > Sphyrna > Sphyrna mokarran. The sequence continues at coordinate 34,688,079 of JAGIQG010000002.1, read as the reverse complement.
CTGAACGCTCGTGTTACTCAAAAAGAAAGCCCACGTGCCAAAGTTGGTATTTTTTTCTTTATTTCCTGTTGAAATCCCTGCATTATATCTTCAGTGAAGCCTGCTCCAGATGTGTAATTTTGCAGGAATTGAGAAGGTTTTTTTTAAAAATTAACCTCGCTCTCAGTATTTCCCGGGCAAATCCTATGCTGGTGATTGCTGCTGTGAAAACAATTGTGATATCACGGTGTTGGCTGGGAAAAGTCCAGACATTCATCCCTCGTTAACACAAGTAGCGCACTTGCTACAGCCATAGCCCCTTTCCTCTCAAAAGGTGGGGTTAACTGACCGCTTTTTCCAATATATTTGATTGGATGCTGTGTGCCATTCATTGATATAAAGTTTATTTATTAGTCTTAATAGAACACAGAACATTACAGCACAGTACAGGCCCTTTGGCCCTCAATGTTGCACCGACCTGTGATACCAATCTAAAGCCCATCTAACCTATACTATTCCAATATCATCCATATGTTTATCCAATGATCATTTAAATGCCCTTAATGTTGGCAAATAAGGCTAAAGAAATTACTGTGAAATTCTTCTAGTTGCCACACTCCAGCATGCATTTCAAAATGTGGTAGGAAACAGGAGAACCCAGAGGAAACTCACGCAGACATGGAGAGAACATGCAGACTCATACAGACAGTGACCTGAGCTTGAAATCGAACCCAGATCCCTACTGCTATGAAGCAGCAACGCTAACCACTGTGCTACCATGCCACCCCTCAGTGTTGCTGATAATGAGCAGCACAGTGGCACAGTGGTTAGCACTGATGCCTCACAATACAGAGATCTGGATTCGATTCCAGCTTTAGGTGGCTATCTGGGTGGAGTTTGCACATTTTCCCAGTGCCTGCAAGGGTTTCCTCTGGGTGCTCCAGTTTCCTCTCACAATCCAAAGTTGTGCAGGTTAGGTGGATTAGCTAAATATGTAGGGTTACAGGACTAGGACGGTGGGGAAGGCCTGATTGAGATGCTGTTTCTGAGAGTTGCTATATACCCGATGGGCTGAAAGGTCTCCTTCTACACTGTCGGGATTCTATGGTTGCTTGGGATCTAGGATATGCATGCCAGCACTACACAGAGGAGGATAGGAAGGAAATGCTAGAGATAGAATAAAAAAGGCTTGCATTTATATAACACCTGTGATTACCTAAGGACATCCCAATTGTTTTTGAATCAATGAAATACTTATGAACATAGGAAGGTTGGAATTAGGAGCAGAAATAGGCAAATTCAGCCCTTCAATCCTGCTCTGCCATTCAATTAGATCACGGCTGAGCTCTCCCTGGTTTCAAATCCACCTCCCCACATGCTCCCCATATTCCCTTATCCCACTTTATCATTAAAAATATATCTATCTCGTTCTTGAAACCAATTAGTGATTGAGAATCTACTGTGTAATGGGGCAGCGAGTTCCACAAATTCATCATCCTCTGCGAGAAGTAGTTCCTCCACATCACAGTTTTAAATCTATCGCTTCTCAACCTATAATTGTGACTCTTTTTCTGGGTTACCCCATAAGAGGAAACATTTGATATGCATTTACTTAATTGATTCCTTTTAAAATTTTATATACCTCGATCAGATCCCCTCTCACCTTTCTAAACTCTAGCGAGTACAAGCATAAACTGTTTAATCTCTCATCATACGTCCCCGGAATCAATCTGGCGAATTCCCCTGAACTGCCTCCAATGGCATCACATCCTTCCTCAAATAAATAGGCCAAAACTGGGCACAACACTCCAGATAAACTTTTGAAATGTAGTTATTGTAATATAAGCAATTATGGCAAACTCCCACAAAAGCAATGAGACAGCCACCAAATAATCTGGGTTTTTTGTGATTAATATTGAAAGTGCTGGAAAATGTCAGCAAACCTTGCAGCACCTATGGAGGAAGAAATAGAGTTGACATCTTGAGCCCATTTGCCAGAACAGCAGTTTCTGTTCTCCAACATTCACAGCATTTTGCTTTTATTTTCCTGCTTTTTTTTTGCAATGTTGATCAAGGGATAAATATTGGCTGAGACAGCAGGGAGAATTCCCTTGCTCTACTTTTTAAACTAACACTTTGAGACATCTTGCGTTTAACTTGGAGGGAAGACAGGCTTTCCTGGCTCCTCCAAAAGCCAGCACTCCCAGCAGTGCAGCATTCCCTCAGTGATGTGCTCGACTATCAGTTTGATTCTTACACCCATGACCCTAAGTAGGACTTGAACCCACAACTTTCTGATTCAGAGATAAGCGTGTGGCCTGCTGTAATTTATGGCAAATTTATATCGCGGTAAGAAAAAGAAAGACTGTGTTGGTTGGGAGAAAAAAATTAATTCTTCATTCTTCAAAAGGTTAGTCATAAGAGATGTGACACTAGAAGGACTGCAAAGGAGAGATCAAGGAAGTAACTGAACAGGGGCAGAATGTTGCACGGTGGCACAATGGTTAGCACTGCTGCCTCACAGCCCCAGGGACCTGGGTTCAATTCCCAGCTTGGATCACTGTCTGTGTGAAGTCTGCACATTCTCCCTGTGCCTGCGTGAGTTTCCTCCAGGTGCTCTCGTTTCCTTCCACAGTCAGAAAGTTGGCTGGTTATGTGCATTGACTATGCTAAATTCTCTCTCAGTGCACTCGAACAGGTGCCAGAGTGTGGTGACTAGGGGATTTTCACAGTAACATCATTGCAGTGTTAATGTAAGCCAACTTGTATCACTAATAAATAAATTACAAACTTTAGAAAAAGTATGCTTCATGCCTAAAGGAAAACCTGGAATTCTATCTTCTAAGAAGTTTGTGGAGATTGGGGCAATTGAAACTTCTGACTTTGAAGTTGATGTAACTTGTTAGGCTGGAGTATCAAGAGATTTGGAGAGAAGGTGGGTAAATGGAGTTGATGTACAGATCAGTCATGAACCAGTTGACTAGTGGAGCACATTTAAGAGGCTAAGTGGTCTGGTTCTGTTCTGAATGTCACTGTACACCAGGTTCAATCTGCAATCTGTGCTGAATTAGTTAATTTAACTGGATAAAGGCAGTAGGAGAGAATTACAAAGGAGAAGATTGGCCAAGTTTCACATTCCTTTATGATTATTCGGCAAACTCCTCCTCAGAACTGTGCAATGTGTTGGTATTGATGAGGCAAAATTGAGCTCAGATGATGGCATGCCAACAATCGCTGCCAAGGCTGATTTTGCAATAATATCCACCCTCAAGAGAGTGGCAGGTTCTCAAAGAGCAACCTCATGTTCAGAAGAGGGATAGCGGAATGAATGGAAAATTGCCAGAAGGAGGGGAAAATTTACCAGAAATGACTGAACTGGCATCTATCTCATCATGGTAATTGCAAATAAGGCTCGACAGTGAGAGCCCAAATATCACAACTTCTGCCAAGTGGGAATGTGAGCAATAGCATTCTGAAAATCAGAATGGTGAACATAACACCCACTTTCTACACACTGCCTTTTTGTTTGGGGCCTTTATAAAGGGTATCCCAGGATCCTGTCTGAGCAGGAAATTTCTGAGAAGTTGGAAATAGTGCTGAACATGGGGTGGAATTTTACATCCCCTTCCATCAGTGAGATTTTCAGTTCCCACCAAACTCTGAAAGCTTACACATTTTGTTGCCCAACCCACACAACAATGTGGTAAAACTCCACCCATTGTTCAATCCTCAGCAAATATCCCCATTCTGACCTTATGATGGAAGGAAATTTATTGATGAAGCGGCTGAAGGTTGTTGGGCTGTGGACACTATCCTGAGGAACCCTTGCAATGATGTCCTGGAGCTGAGATGATTGACCTCCGACCAGCACAACCATCCTCCAATGTGCCAGTTTTGACTCCAACCACCAGAGTTTCCCCTGATTCCCTTTGACTCCATAAAAGCAAAGTACTGTGGATGCTAGAATCTGAAACAAAAACAGAAATACTGGGAAATCTCAGCAGGTCTGACAGCCTCTGTGGAGAGAGAATAGAGCCAACATTTTGAATCTTGGTGACCTTCTAGATCTTGAATGGGATTATTGTTAGTGCAGGTTCAATGGGTCGAATGGCCTCCTTCTGCACTGTCAAGATCTATCCGCCATGGTTAGATTTGAACCCAGATCTTTAGAGTGTTACTTTGTGACTCTAGCGGCATCATACCACTATGATGCCACTACTAGCATAGCATAGAAGACAGAATCCTCTAGTGCATTTATATTACAAGTGGTTGCAATATTCTAGGGCTTTTGATGGATTCCATGACCGGTATTTTATGATCTCGTTTGGGCGAGGTTCACAAAATCCTGTCCAAGGCCTGCAGAGAATTCCATTCTGCAAGCCTTGCCCGCCCTGGTTCTGGGGTGGGGCAAGGCAGTATAATTCCGGTCCGCGTCTTCATTTATTCCTGGTTGTTGATGATGCTCTGTACAGACCATCATGTGGAAAACCACATTGTTAGCTTATGAGTGTGCAGTTAAGCGTTGACCTGGAAATATATGTTCTCTTTAGAAACTACTGAGCTAAGAGGAACAGTGCTTTCTTTGTGAGTATTCCTGTAACATTGGGTCTGATGAGGTTTCTCACATTAATTTTGTGCCGGATCATTCAGAATTTTTAAAATTTAATTTATCAACACTAGAATGTTTAACAATTCTGCAAACTATCTTATCTGTTATTTTTCCATATCTCTGTCTTCCCCTCTCCACATGGTCTCTAATCTGAGCTTCAAGAAGCATCCTTTCATGGTAACGGATCAAGGAGTCACTGACTATGACTTGGAGGAAGAGAGCAATCACCAAGATCCTTCATTTCTCCACCCTGCCTCATCTTACCAGCCTCAGCATGAGACCACCATTAATCAAACAGAAGAGTTTTCAATGGAAAAGTATTGAAGAGGAGGGAGTATGTGAATCTGAAAGTGGAGGAGCAGAACAGTATGCTGTTACTCCATTGAACATGGAGTGACAATCTTTTTTTTTGAATGGACCTACTTCGCGTTAAGCTGATCTTTCTCTATAACCTAGCTATGACTGTAACACTACCCTGTCCTTTTCTTCTCTATGATTGGTATGTTTTTTCTGTACAGTGCGCAATAAACAATATTTTTCACTGTATGCTAATACCTGTGACAATAATAAATAGGTTTGCAGCCTTCCTCTTACCCTTCTTTGGCCACTCATGCTATGTGTTAGCTTAGTTATCAGTGCCACGAGTAGTTTTACATTAATACTGCAATGAAGTAACTATAAAAACCCCTAATCACCACACTCTGTTCAGGTACACTGAGGCTGAATTTGGCATAGCCAATGCCCTTAACCAGTACACATTTTGGAGGAAACCGAAGCAACCGGAGGAAACCTTGCAGACACAGGGAGAACATGCAGATTCCACACTGACCCAAGCCGGAAATCAAAACCAAGTCTCTGACTCTGTGAAGCAACAGTGCTAACGACTGTGCCACCCTGCCACCTATGTCACCTTATCTTGCACTAAGTAAATAGATGCTGGCTGTTAGTCAGGCACAGATATTAACACCCAAGTAGGAGCTGGGTATGAATAACATTCATTGTGTACAAAGAACAAAGAACAAAACAGCACGGAAAACGGGCCCTTCGGCCCAACGAGCCCGCGCCACCACCTCAATGTTCCCACTTGTACCTGCGATCCCTGTCCATGTTTATAGATCTATGGATTAAAAGCCAAATTGGAGACAATTTAGGGAGAATTTGTTTTGCCAATTAGCCTAAGAGCACATCTTTGGGATGTGGGAGGAAACCGGAGCTCCCGGAGAAAACCCACGCAAGCACGGGGAGAATGCGCAAACTCCCACAGACACAGGCCCAAATCCATGTATCTGCACAGCACAGCTATAGTCACTGAGCTGTCGTGTTGCCCATCAGATGGTCCAGGTCAAGCGTACACTAACGATGTGAAACAGTAGGATACTCTCGAAGAAGGTCTTTAGATTTTAGATGTTTGTTGAAAAGTTGCTTTGTTTGCACAAACTTACCAATGTGCCATTCTTTAGATGGAATGTTAAATTGAGTGTTGGCTGTAGATTTAGATGGATGCTGAATATCTAATAGCACAAGAGCAGAAAGTTCGCCCGGCTTCCTGGCCAATATTTCTTTCCAGCCATTATCACTAAATCTCAGGAACTTGCTAGTACAAAATGACTGCTGCCTCCAATCACTAAATTTCAAAAGGTGATTCATTCAGTAAAATGCTTTTGATAGGAACACAGGATCAGGAGTAGACCATTCTGCCCTTCAAGCCTGTTCAATGAGACCATGGCTGATTTGTGGCTTACGCCCACGTGGATTATTGTCCCAAAAAGATTCCAAGTGAATTTATGTAAAAACTGGAATAAATCTTGCTGTTTTTTTTAGTGGGTGCTTCCTACATGTTAGCGTACTAGCATGAATCAGTCCCACTGGAGAGGCCGCAGCATATCGCTGAGTGAGCCACTATACATGTGCTGATTTGACATCGCAGCGATTGGCGCATGAGCAGTGGACCCACACTGCCAGCCTCCCAATTGCTGATTAGCCCCGCAGCCCCCATTCGCCAATCGTGTGATCCTCCCACAGTCCAATCGCTGACATCCTGAACCTGCCCTGACCAGCCTCGGCGTCCTCTTTCCCTCGTACCCAGCCTGCTTCAATGCCCCTTCCATCACCGCAGCCACGATCTACCAATGCTGTCCCTCCCCCTCCATGGACAGTCCTGACCTCTTCCCCTGCAGTCCCAACCCCTCCCTCCTGGCAGTCCCAATCTCTGGAACCTCACCATTTCTCTCCCATTGACATCTCTGACGCCTCCCCACAGCAGCCTGACAACCCTTCCCCTCCCCCCAGTCCTGATGACCAGCCCTAATTAGTGGCTTTCCTCGTTTTGTCATTCAGCCCAAATGCAGACTGACAGCAGGACCCTCCACCTCACTGATTGCCCCTATAAAGCCTTGTCCCATTAGGCATCACCCCTTTGACATTTCTCGATGTCTGATGGGCAGTACCATGGTGCTCCCTCTGCAGTGCCAGTGGGCCCAGGCTGGCATGACCAAACTGGCAATGCCCAGGTGCACCCTCTCGATGTCTGACCCTCTAGAGGTCTCGACTGTGCCCTCCCCGCCCTTCCACTTCAGCAAGGTCGGGCCAAACTATACTAAACCCCACTGATGTGAACCACTCCTGGCGGGGTGTGGTGGGGAGGGAGGGAGTGTGGAGGGGGGTGAGGGAGACGTTATTTGGCCTAGAAACTTCAGTCCTGGGCCCGCTAATGGATTTAAATTGCATTCAAATGAGGATTAACATAAATTGTTCAGCTCTCTGCCCATTCCTGGTGCAGTGTTGACAGCACCGGAAATCTGGCGCTCGGAGAATCGCGGAAGCCGCCTTGCCCAACAGCGAGCCCACAAAATGGCCTCCACTCAAGTCTCCTGACCAACAGCACTACAAAAGCAGCAAATGGGATGGGAGAATTGCCTCCCATATACCTGCCTTTGGCTCATAAGACCTTAATACCTCTGCTTAACAAAAATTGATCTAAGTTGGATTTAAAATGAGCAACTAATCTAGGATCAACTGCCATTTGTGGAAGAGATTTCCAAACCTCCATCATTCTTTGTGTGTAGAAATGCTTCATAACATCTCTTCTGAATGGTCTGGCCCTAATCTTTAGGCTTTGTTCCCAGGTTCTAGAATCTTCAATCAGTGGAAATATCTACCCTGTCTTTTCCTACTAATATCTTGAAGACTTTGATCAGATCATCTCTTAATCTTCTAAGTTCTAGAGAAAACAGACCAAATTTGTATAATCTCTCCTCGTAACATAACCGCTAAAGTTCAAGTAAGTCTTGTAAACCTCTGTTGTAATCCCTCAAAGGCCAGCATATCCTTCCTAAGGTGTGTGCCTAGATCTGCTTGTAGGACTTTAAATGGGGTCTAATCAATTTTTTTTAACATTGCAGCATAACTTATATGTCCTTGTAAACTAATTCTCTAGATATAAAGGCCAGCATTCCATTAACTTTCTTGATTATTTTCTGCACCCAATATAACATTTTAAAAATCTATGCACCTGAACCCCAAGTCTCTTTGTACTTAACTTTACACCATCCAGAAAGTACCTGGATCTACCCTTTTTCAATCCAAAATGGATAAATTCACAATTGCTTACATTGAAATTTACCTGCCACATAATTTTGTCCATTCACTTAGTCTATCAATAACACTTCACAATTTTATGCTATCCTCAACACTGTCTACAATGTTGCTTAACTTTGTATCACCAGAATACCTGAATATAAAATTTTCTATGCACTTATTCAAGTCATTAATAAATAGTGTAAATAACTGAGGCCCTAACACAGAAAACTGCAGAGAAAATGTTTCTCCTTGTTTTGCTTCATATCAAATCACACATTCATTTCAGGTCACACTTCTTTAGGTAATGCTTGCTAATCCTACGTCTGTTCAATGCTACACCTCATTGTTATGCAAATTGAGATATTCTCAACTTGTTTCTTACTCAAGTACTATTAATTTACTGGAGCTGCTCTGAATCTCAGCTACCGTATAGATGCTTAGTTTATTAGTGTCACAAGTAGGCTTACATTAACACTGAAATAAAGTTACTGTGAAAACCCCTAGTCGCCACAGTCCAGTGCTTGTTCGGATACACTGAGGGAGAATTTAGCATGGCCTAACCAGCACATCTTTCAGACTGTGAGAGGAAACTGGAGCACTCAGAGGAGAGAACATACAAACTCCACACAGACAACCACCCAAGCTGGGAATTGAACCAGGGTCCCTGGTACTGTGAGGCAGCGGTATTAACCACTGTGCCACCGTGCCACACAGACTTTAGTCTCTATCCAGCGATCGTTTAAATCAAGATATCCAAACTTTTGTTGGAATGGAAAACATGGAATGATTTGAGAGCAACATATAAAGTTGGTAAGTATCCCATGTTGCTGTTGCTAGAAGATTTTGCTATTATGATTTTAGATTTTTCCACCAAAATGGTAATAGCACTAAAAGTAAAATGGTATAAACTTCCAGACGCACAATAGTCAAACAGAACATGACAGGAAATCAGGGAGATAAGCAAAAAGAGGACCGACTTGTCTGAACCTTCAGGGTTAATTATAAAGAAAAGTACCACCTGGTAACAATACTGAGAAAAGTACTCCAGAAATCGGCTGTGTACTCTGGAGCAATAGTCCTGAGAGTGTATTGGGCTGAAAGGTGTGCAGATTTCAACATTAATCATTCAGGCTACAGTAACATTCTGAACTATCTCCTCTAAATCCAATCTCTGGTTCAATGATAAAACTGCCAATTGACTTGGTGACATGTTCATGCTTGGGAACAGCCTCTGTACCAGCAGTGCAACAGTACAGAACGAGTGCGGTCCTGTCATCACCTACATGGTCACTAATCAACAAGCATCTGTTTTCTGTTTTCATTTACAAGAGGTACTGGTTTCATCTATATTAGTTTCACATGATGCAGTAAACAGATTCTTAAACACACAGGGGGACTAAATTCGATAACCACCAAAAATGGGCGCTGGGATCACTATGGGCAATTGCCCCAACTCCCCTGGACTGCACTATAGGCACCATGCCAACTTCGTGCTGCCTACTTATCCAAATGATCTCTGCACCCAGCCACTACTAACCATCGTTTTCATTGGGGCCAATGTTACAAGTGGCTAGTGCAACTTAAAACTGGTCTGGACCTCTTAAAAGAGAGGTGCATCATGACTGGTGCAGACACCAGGAGTCAGGGCTGAAGAGAACCTGACCTGGCAAAGGATGGGAGGGAAAAATAGAGGGTAGAGCATGGATTCCAGATTTTCAGATATTCTTTTGATGTTCCATTTTGAGGAGGTGGAAAGGAAGACAGTCAAAAGGTGGTGAGAATAAATAGCCATGGAGTTTAATGTTAGGAAGTCCTGAAGACCTGGATGCAGTGCCGCAAGAATTTCAATGATGTTACACAAGTGGTCAAGATCAGCGAATACATCTTTAAATATCATTTCTTACCACAAGCACCACAAGCTTCAGCCACTGTGCAAATCACCAGTCACTTATCTACCAGCGATCTCTAGCAATCAGACTTGAGTCCAAAGATCCAAAGATAAGCGGTTAGGTGGATTGGCCATGCCAAATTGCCCCTTAGTGTCAGGGGGACTAGCTAGGGTAAATGTATGGGGTTATAAGAACAGGGCTTTGGGGGGATTGTGGTCACTGCAGACTCGATGGGCCAAATGGCCTCCTTCTTCATGGCAGAACTCTTTGATTCTATGTGAACTAAAATATATATTCTCTATTTTCTACAGTGGTTTCACACATATAGCCAACTGGAACCTCATATAGTTTTAACAAGGTTTCTCTATTTTTATACTCCATTCCCTTTGAAATGAAAGCCTTCATTGCATTTGTTTCCCCTATTACCTGCTGAACATGCTTGTAAACTTTTTGTGATTTATATATGAGGACCCCCAAATTCCTCTGATTTGCAGCTTTCTGCAGTCTTTCTCCATTTAAATAATATTCAGCTGCTTGATTTTTCCTATTAAAGTGCATAACTTCACCTTCACCTACATTATATTTGCCTACTCACCTAACCAGTCAACATCCCTCTGTGGATTCTATGTCATCAACACCATTTGCCTTTCTACCAATTTTTGTATCATCTGCAAACGTGGCAATAGTACATTCATTTCCCTCATCCAAGTCATTAATATATATTAGAAATAATTGTGGACCCAGCATTGATCCCTGTGGCACTCCACGGGTTATAGGTTGCCATTCTGAAAATACTCCTTTTATTCTCTATCCCCCAATACCATGGGCACTTAAGTAAAGTTTATTTATTAGTCATAAGTAGCCTACATGCACACTGTAATGACATTGGTATGAAATCCCTTAGTTGCCACGTTCCAGCGCTAGTTTGGGTACTTAGCTTATTAAATAGCCTTTTGTGCACCATCTTATCAAATGCTACTTGGAAATCCAAGTATACTACATCTGCTGGCTCCCCTTTATCTATCCGGCTCATTACAATGTCAAAGAATTCAAATAAATTTATCAGGCATGATTTCTCCTTCATGATGCCACACTGACTCTCTTTAATTATATCATGCATTTCTAAATACTCTGTTAGCAATGTGCACAACTGGGTTGCAGCTAGAGCAGGAGCAGAGTTATCACAGATGCCATCTCACCTCAGGGTAAAATTGTACATTGTTTCTGCTGTATGGAACTCCACTAAGAATTCAATGAAACAGTCTACAGGAGAACACTGGTGAATCTGATGATGCATTGGACAGGCTGCCAGAAAATAAGTGCTCTACATCAGGAAGCATGAAGAAGTTTAACAGCAATGTGCTTTGTACAGAGCTTGGAGGTCATCCTTTCCTGCATGGTAATGATGACAATCTCCATCAGCAAATCCTTGGGCCCAATCACAATGCAGCATCTGATGTCTCAGCTTCTACAGGCAGCAGCCACTCCAGCATCTAAATGCTGCAGTTGAAGCTCAGATTGCTGCCCTACAAGATCACACTGGTGGCATCTGTGTGCAAAGATGTTTGCAGGGTGCCAGGACCAATAAATCACCAATGCCAAGTGTCACCTATAAAGGCAGGCAGCATCATGCCACACAGCACCAGCAAGCCAGGTTTGATTCTACCTGCAGAGCCCTATCCCTGTGTCCATGATCCCAGGTGAACCCTAATTCAGCATTCCTCCCTGCTCCATTTCTTCTCCCCTCTTTCCTGCCTTGCCTTCTGTTGCTATGCTGACCAACTGATCCTGTTTCCAGTCTCCATGGGTCACTGTCTGTGTGGACTCGGCACGTTCTCTCTATGTCTATGTGGATCTTCTCTGGCTGTTCTGGCCTCCTCCCACAATGTGAAATATGTGCTGGTTAGGTGCATTGGCCATGTTAAATTCTCCCTCAGTGTACCCAAACAGACTCTGGAGCGTGGCGACTAGGGAATTTTCACAGTAACTTCATTGCGGTGTTAATATAAACCTATTTATGACACTAATAAATCAACTTTAAAAGTTACCCTCTCTCCTTTAAGTAATGTAGCTAATGTTTTTTAATTCTAAAGCAATGCTTATTTGTTGTAAAACCTTTCACATTTACAAAGCATTTACATTATTTACGCTCTTAGGTTCTTGTAAAATCACCCCAAGGTTTTGTTCTTTCCACCGTAAACATTTAAACTTTACTGTCCACTCTTTATAGAATTCATACAGTTCAGAAGGAGGCCATTCAGCCCATCGTGTCCTCACTGACTTTCCAACAGAGCATCTGATCCAGAAATGAAGCCAGAGAAGATGACAGAGGAACAGCCAGGAATCTGTTGTGTTCAGAAATGTGGCGTGAAATTAATCAGAGTGAAAATTATGAGGAAGGGGGAGGAGAAAAGAATGGATAAATGGGAGGGATGGGGGGGTCAGTGGGCAAAGACTGAGATTCATGCCTGGGTGGGAGGGAACAACACAATAAGAAATCAAGACAGAGGAAGACAGGATCAAATGATCAGGATGAGGATTCGGGACAATGAGGAGGACCGAGGAATAGGGTCAGGAGAATGAGGCTTAGGAAAAGAGATAGACAGGGAAGTGGAATCAGATAAGTGGGGAAAGAATTAATCTGCAAATGAGGACCAGTATTTCCTGCAAAGCCATGATTGGCAATGCAGCAATTTGTTAAGAGAGGAGCAATGATGCCGAGAGAGGAGCAGCCATTCTGAAATAGGTGAACCCTTAGGACTTTCTTTGGGAAAATGGTGCAGGCTTGTTTCCACTGATGGAAAGTAATAAACAAGCGGCCGCACGCTGATTGAAGATTCTGACCAGAGGAAAAGGAGAACAAAGAACAAAACAGCACGGGAAACAGGCCCTTCGGCCCAACAAGCCCGCGCCGCCACCTCGATGTTCCCACTTCTTCACGCGATCCCTGTCCATGTTTATAGATCTATGGATTAAAAGCCAAATTGGAGACAATTTAGGGAGAATTTGTTTTGCCAATTAGCCTAAGAGCACATCTTTGGGATGTGGGAGGAAACGGGAGCTCCCGGAGAAAACCCACGCAAGCACGGGGAGAATGCGCAAACTCCCACAGACACAGGCCCAAATCCATGTATCTGCACAGCACAGCTATAGTCACTGAGCTGTCGTGTTATCCATCAGATGCTCCAGGTCAAACATACACTAACAATGTGAAGCACTAGGATACTCTCAAAAAAGGTCCAAGAGCAGTCCTCTCACGACCCATCGCGTGTATGCCCCTCGTTAGACAACAAGGTGGACCAAAGCACCTGTAGGATAAAAACAAGTACATCAATATCATCATCTATTTACACACTTCCCAGGGACTCCCAAGGCTCATGATCCCTATTTTAAATCAGTTTTCTATACCCCTCCATTCCCATTCTGTTCATGTGCCCATCTAAGTATTTCTTAAATAACTCCAGAGTACCTGCTTCCACCACTTTACTTGGTAGCACATTCCATACCCCCACCACCCTCTGTGTGAAAAAACTCCCTCTAGCATCCAAATTATACCTTATCCCCCTCACCCTAAGCCTGTGACCCCTCGTGCTATTTGAGTCCATCCTAGGAAAAAGCTTAACCCTGTTTACTCTATCTATCCCCTTCATAATCTTGTACACCTCTATTAGATCTCCTCTAAGTCTACGTCTTTCTAAGGAAAACAGTCCCAATTTGCCTAATCTCTCCTCGTAACTCAGACCTTCCATACCAGGCAGCATCCTGGTAAACCTCCTCTGCACTCTTTCCAGAGTCTCCACGTCCTTCCGGTAGTAAGGCGACCAGAACTGGACACAGTATTCCAAATGAGGTCTAACCAGCGTTTTATACAACTGCAACATTAAAGGCCAGCTCTTGTCCTCTATACCCCTTCCTTTCAAGGCTAGCATACTATATGCTCTCTTCACAACCTTCTCCACTTTCTCTGCCACCTTCAGAGACTTGTTCACCTGCACCCCAGGTCCCTCTGCGTTTCTATACTCTTAATAGGTCTACCCTTTATCATATATCTCACCCCTACATTCTTTCTCCCGAAATGCATCACCTCACATTTATCAGGATTGATAAATAATTGTCCTTGTGGCCAGAAAGAAGAAAGACCTTTGCACTGAAGGTCATTAAACCTCATGGAAGGCTTTACCATATGTGGCTATTTAGATAGAAACTAGTACAACATTTAAAATTCTATGGCATCTGACATCCGAAAAGGACAAATTTCATTTGATATCACCTACTGCCACTCAGAGAAGGCTTTGACAGGGTGAAGTAACTGCCTGGCATGGCAACAATTTGGCTCACGGTGACTGGAAAAGGATCAGCTGGTCGGCGTAGTGACTGCAGGAAAGGCAGGAAAGAGAGGGAGGAGAAATGGAGCAGGAAGGAATGCTGAACTCGGGTCCACCTGGGATCAGGGGTATGGGAATACAGCTCTGTAGGTAAAAGGAAGTGAGTATAAGTGGGGATAGGTGGATTGGGGCTTGGTAAGGAAAGTGAGTAACATCGGACTGGCAGTTCAAGAGGAGGTCAACAAAGAGCTGAGGTCAGCAGTCAATATTTCCAAGAGTCGGGGATTGATGGTGGGGGTGCTGCAGCGAGAATGATTAGAGAATGGGAATGAGGGAATTGTTGGATCTTAAAGAAGGAGATGGGGAATGAGGATCAAAGGGAGATCATTTGATGAGAGAGATGAACCAGGAAATCTGGTACAGAGGGATTGAAGGTTGGTGCTGGGTGTGTGAGAGAGAGAGAGAGAGAGAAGACTAGTGTTTGTGTACACACTGGGGAATGGGGGTTAGGAATGGTAATTTTGTGAGATAGCTCTGACTCAATGGGCTGAAGGGCCTCCTCTGCAGTATGATTCTATGGGGAATGTAATAGAAACTCCATGGTGAGGTTGGGAGAAGTAGCTCAATGGGAAGGAGGAAGAGACTGGGGTCAAGTGATTGGATTCGGATGGGTAGACAGATGAAGCCTGGTCATGCATTATCTGATTAAACTTCGGTAAACTCAAAGTTGACAACACGGCAAATACTGGCATTTAGTTTATATTTTCATGGTTTACTATCCTTCACTATTCCTGGGACTTTCCAAATCTCTGTATTAGATGAAACTCACCAGTCCTTCAGCCTAATGTGGTTAAGTCCTTTTGGATTTGATAAGCTTGTTCCCAAACATCTCATTCATCGTGATCTTAGCAATATTTCTGCAGACATTGCAAAGACCATTAAGATTTTCTTGCTATATTAAACATAACAGTTTAATTGAATCTAGCACAAGGAACCCGCTTCTAAAACGCAGTGTTTTTTTTATAATTTTGTCTCATGCTGCCATATGTGGAATAGGCTCCTATGGTGCCATAAGGCAGGACAGTGCGGTTGAGGGTGATCACATCATATCAGTTGTGATTTATTGAATGACAGGGCAGACTCAATGGGCTGAATGGCCTACTTTTGCTCCTATGTCTTATGGCTCTATTGGCATCCACAAACTTAGGAGATCTGTGTTTCTAACCCTTCTTCCAAATAGCTCCGACTGTGGTCAGCACCTTCACGGCTGGAGGTCTGGAAATTGCAGGGACAAGGAAGGGAAAAATTACACATACTCATTCCCATGTAGAAAATACTGACAACTGAAGCTCTAGTCATCCAATATCCACTTAGATCTATAGTCACGTCTCTATCTGTTAGTCTATTTAAGGAAATAGTCATAGACACATCCATCAGCCACGCACATTTTAGTCCTGAATTGGCAGAGAGAACATTTCCTGACTTTCATCAATGTATTCAGACAGTCGAGTTCGAGGGTTCAAGGTTTATAATGGTCTCAAGGAATTATTTTTGAGCCTAAGCATCGGTCTGTGCCATGGAAAGATTAAATGCTCCGTGCCTTATTCTGGATGAGCCAGGGAATCTCCTGATTGAATTTGAGCTTGACTTCCAATACTGTTACATATAAAGAAGTGACTGTTTTACATGAACAAAAAAAAATCAAATATTGTGATTTTGGCAATACCTATGTTGAACTGAGAGTCACAGAGACCACAAGGACAATTATTTTAATATTTTCTTTCAGTACCAGTCATAACATTTTGACTGAATCTAGCACAAGGGACTAGGTTATAAAATGCAGAGTTTTTAACAAAAATTGTCACATACTGCCATTCGTAGAATAGAATCATTGTTTAAAAGTCTCTGCCTGTTACTGCTCTGCTAACTTTCATATTTTTTTAAAAGTTTATTTATTAGTCATAAGTAGGCTTACATTAACACAGCAATAGAGTTACTGTGAAAATCCTCTAGTCGCCACATTCTGGTGCTTGTTCAGGTACACTGAGGGAGAATTTAGCACGGCCAATGCACCTAACGAGTACATCTTTTGGACTATGGGAGGAAAGTGGAGTACCTGGAGGAAACCCATGCAGACAGTGGGAGAATGTGCAGATTCCACACAGACAGTGACCCAAGGCTGGAATCGAGCTCGGGTCCCTAGTGCTGAGAGACAGCAGTGCTACCCACTGTACAGATATGCACCCACATTGCCCTAATATAACAGTGACCTTCATTTCTTGGTCATAGAACAATAGAAACCGTACAGTGCAGAAGCAGGCCCATTGACAATGAATCCCACTCTTGGCCCTATCCTCATAACCCCACACATTTACCCCACTGATCCCTCTAACCCACACACAACTATGGGTCATTTAGAATGGCCAATCAACCTAACCTGCACATCTTTGGATAAGGAGCATCCAGAGGAAACCCATGCAGACACGGGGAGAACATGCAAACTCCATACGGACAGTAACCCAAGCCGGGAATCGAATCCAGGTCCCTGGAGCTGTGAGGCAGCGATGCTGACCACTGTATCACCGTGCCATTCACAAACCTCTTCAGAAGGCATTAGCATCAAGACTGCTTTACTGATCCGTAGATGATGAATCCCAGATTTATTGATTTATGTACATTTAACTTGACTTGATTTATTATTATCATATGTATTGGGAGACAATGAAAGGTATTGTTTCATGCATGCTATTTCACTGTATACGAATACATGTGACGATATTAAATCAAATCAAATCACTGGTTGGATAACATTTCCTGCTGGAAATCCTATCAGTTCTACCTAAGTGAATAGCTAGTATGATACAGGTGTACTTGCTCTCTAATCTTAGAAGGGGGCCCACAGTATATTTTCATCAATGTTAACTGAACACTCAGTGGGAGAGAGATGGAGATACTGCTTTACTGTAAATTTTCATTATGTTTGTTTAGTTTTAAGACAAGCGCTCCACCCCAATATCTCAGATCACAGGTATGGCATTACTGGGCAGTGCACCGGGGAAACCTGGCCCTAAAGTATATAATAACTTTAATTCAATTGGAATAGATTTTTCTAATAATGCTATTCATTGAAAATGATCAAATTTACTTTGCAAAACAGCTTACGCTCTGATTATCCATATCCAAAACTCATTAATGGCCTCATAAAATCAGCAGCTTTGATGTGCACAACTTTCTGAGCTCACGTCATTTACTTATGTCATCTCATCTACAGTTTGACATAACCCCATAACTGGAATATCACTCCAATTTAACACTGGTATATTAAAAAGAGGTTA
This sequence comes from Sphyrna mokarran, assembly GCA_024679065.1. Classification (NCBI taxonomy): domain Eukaryota; kingdom Metazoa; phylum Chordata; class Chondrichthyes; order Carcharhiniformes; family Carcharhinidae; genus Sphyrna; species Sphyrna mokarran. The sequence continues at coordinate 34,670,363 of JAGIQG010000002.1, read as the reverse complement.
TTTTAAACTGTTCTCCCCCTCCCTGCCACAGCTTGAAGAATCCACGTTCATCAGCAGAAAGACTGGACCCGATTTTGTCAGAAATAAAAGTGGCCTCTGTATGTGGAGGCAGAGCTTTTGCCATCTCCAGATGAATCAGTAATAAAATCTGGGCCAAAATCTCAGCATGGTGCTCCACAAATCTTGAGTAACTTAGGCAGCAAACTCAGGGAAATGATGTAAACAGTCACTTACCCGATTTCCCTGCAAGTCTGGCCAATCTTTGTGTGGCTCACTGGTAGCACTCATGCCTCTTAGTCTGGTAGTTATAGGTTCAAGTGCTGAGAGTGGGCACAGTGCTTTACCAGGGCTGATCCTGGAGTGGGCACAATGATTTATCAGGGTCGATCCTGGAGTGGGCACATGTTCTACCAGGTCTGATCCTGGAGTGGGCATGGTGCTCTACCAGGGCTAATCCTATATGGACATGGTGGTCAACAGGGGCTGATCCTGGAATGGCATGGTGCCCCACTTGGGCTAATCCTGAAGTAGACACATGTTCTACTAGGGCTGATCCTAGAATGACATGGTGCTCCACAAGGGCTAATCCTGGAGTGGGCATGGTGCTCCACTAGGGCAAATCCTGGAGTGGGCATGGTGGTCCACTAGGGCTAATCCTGGAGTGGGCATGGTGCTCTAACAGGGCTGATCCTGGAGTGGGCATGGTGCTCCACTAGGGCTGATCCTGGAGTGGACATGGTGCTCTACTAGACTTATCCTGGAATGACATGGTGCTCTAACAGGGCTGATCCGGGAGTGGACATGGTGCTCCACTTGGGCTAATCCTGGAGTAGACACATGTTCTACTAGGACTGATCCTGGAATGACATGGTGCTCCACTAGGGGCTGATCCCGGAGTGGGCATGGTTCTCTACTGGGCTAATCCTGGAGTGACATGGTGATCTACTAGGACTAATCCTGGAGTGACATGGTGATCTACTAGGACTAATCCTGGAGTGACATGGTTCTCTACAGGGCTAATCCTGGAGTGACATGGTTCTCTACTGGGCTAATCCTGGAGTGACATGGTGATCTACTAGGGCTAATCCTGGAGTGGACATGGTGATCCACTAGGACTGATCCTGGAGTGACATAGTGCTCTTCTAGGGCTAATCCTGGAGTGACATGGTGCTCTACTAGGGCTAATCCTGGAGTGACATGGTGCTCTAACAGGGCTGATCCTGGAGTTGAAAGAGATTTTATTCCTTCTAGCATTTTCTGGGTAACCTATTGGAACTATTTGATGTTTGTGAGTTAACTTGCATTTTCAGATGTTTCCCTTTGCAGGGCAATTGTCTAAAGGAAGTTTGGATTTCTGGGCAATTGCTGTGCAAATTCTTATTATGAAGTTCTGAGATGGCGTTCCCCCCAGTCCGATGCTGGGGAGCTTGGAAGGTACAGCCCAAGGAAATATCCCAAACTCCATGTAATCATTACTGTGTGCCAACCAAAGATGTGCCAGTACATTGAGCCCTTTGACTAAGCCAGTCTCAACAAATAACAGTAATGTACACATAAGTGAAGTGAAATCAATGTAATGTGACTATTTATAAATGAAGCAGACATATGGAATTAGCACCAGCTGTAAGATTCCCCCCCTCCTCGCCACACGCCATCCTGAGTTGGAACCATATCACTGTTCCGTCACTATCGCTCGATCAAATTCCTGGAACTCCCACTCTGTGGGTGTAACTACACATCACAGTCCTACACCACCACATAGAGCAGCTCAAGAGATGGCAATAAATGCTGGCCTGATCAGTGACACTTACAAGCTGTGAAAGAACTTTTTAAATTTAATTTGCTTGATCTGTTATTTTATTTGATTTATTATCAACACATGTATCAACATACAGTAAAAAGGATTTTTTTTTGTTGTGTGCTATTGAGACAAAATATATCATTCATAGAGAAGGATATGAGAGATTGCAGATTGTAGTGTTACAGTCATAGCTTGGGTATAGGGAAAAATCAGATTAATGCAAGGTAGGCCCATTCAAAGTCTGACAGCAGCAGGGAAGAAGCTGTTTTTGAGTTGGTTGGTATGTGGACCTCAGACTTTTTCCCGAGGGAAGAAGGTGGAAAAGAGAATGCCTGGGCTCCTTAATTATGTGGGCTGCTTTGCTGAGGCAGTGGGAAGTGTAGACAGAGTCAATGGATGGGAGGCTGATTTGCGTGATGGGCTACATTCACAACCTTTTGTACTTTCTTGCAGCCTTGGACAGAGCAGGAGCCATACCAAGCTGTGATACAACCAGAAAGAATGCTTTCTATGGTGCATCTGCAAATGTTGGTGAGAGTCATAGCTGAGATGACAAATTTCCTTTGTTTTCTAAGGAAGTAGAGACATTAGTGGGCTTTCTAAACTATAGTATCAGCAAAGGGAGACCAGGACACATTGTTGATGATCAGGACACCTAAAAAAATTGAAGCTCTCGACCCTTTCTACTTCATCCCCTTTGGTGTAGACAGGGGCATGTTCTCCTCTACACTTCCTGAAGTCCTGAAAATTTGTGAAGCACCTTTGCCATTGTTGTGCTTTCAATAATTCTGATGTTGATAACACCAATGTTGGGTAGGAAAGTTGTGATTGTGAAGAAAAAGCTCCCTATTTGCCTAGGAGGCTTTTTTATAAGCTGCCCTCACCTGCTGTGTTATCAGCCTTCACCTTTGACCCATTGCTATGGTTTTAGAATCACATGTTGGCCAGATTAGGTAAGGATGGCAGATTTCTTTCCCTAAAGGACAATAGTGAATCAGATGGGTTTTTATGACACTTGATAACAGTTTCCATTACAAATATGAGCTTTATATTCCAGATTTATTAATTGAATTTTGAATTTTGCCAGCTGCCACAGTGGGATTTGAACCTAGGTACTAGAAAAATTAACCTGGGCCTCTGGAATACCATTCCAACAATATTACCAGGATGCCACCCTCAGTGAGAATCAGTGCCTATTCAATTAATTGGCAAGGAGGCTATTTGACACCACCCCTGCTCATGGTAAAATTCTAGAGGGTAGGCAGCAGGCAAACTGTGCACTGGAGTTAACAACTCCCCACCTTCAAGCCTGCCTGTGGAGGAGTGTAAAATTCAGCCTCATGTGTCCACAGGCATTACTACATAGTGACCGAAAGTGAGAAGACGGGTTGACTTCACTTCACTCTCTAGCCCAGGAATTTGCCCCGTCTGGGATCAACAAATTCAGCATAAATTGAGGACTAAACCTGGGAATACCTTTATCTAGGTGTGAGGACATCGACTGAGTGAGTAGACACATGGTAAATGAAATTTAACACAGGAAATGTGAAGTGATTCATTTTGGGACGCAAGATAAGGAGGTGCAATATAAACTAAAAGGTACGGTTTTAAAAGTGGTGCAGGACCAGAAGGGCCTGTGCACAAATCCTTGAAGTTAGCAGGAAGGTTGAGAAGGTGGTTGAAAAAGCAGTTGGGATTTTGCGTTTTATAAAAACAGCATAGAAGTTATGGTGAATCTTTACAAAACTTCACTTTGGCCTGATGAAATACTGTATCCAATTCCGTGGATCACACTTTAGGAAGGGAACTGCTGGGTGGGTGTGCAGGAATGATTTATGAGATGAAGGAATCATGTGGCTATGTTGGAGAAGCTGAGGCTTATGAACAAAGAACAATATAGCACAGGAACAGACCCTTTGGCCCTCCAAGCTTGCACCGATCATGCATTCCTAACTAGACTATCCATTTGTATCCTCTATTCTCAATCTGCTCATGTGGCTATGTCTGCTCATGCCATTGAGAGGAAATTTGAGAGGGGTCTGAAGAATGTTCCCATTGGCAGATGGGTCGAAAATCAGAGGATTCTGATTAGACACAAAAGAAGCAACGGCAAACTGAGGAAGATTATTTTATGCAGCAAGTGGTTAGGATCTGGAATGCATTACCTGAGGATATGGTGGAGGCACATTCATTTGTAGCCCTCAGAAAGAAACTGGATAGTCATATAAAGAGAATTGGAAGGTGAAGAAGGCGTTTCGGGGGAGGTGGCAGGGCAGATGGAGGAGGGAGACCAGTTAGGTTGTCCTTGCAGGAAGCCATCATGGCACAAAGTTAAAGTTTATTTATTAGTCACAAGTAAAGCTTACATTAACACTGCAATGAAGTTACTATGAAATTCCCCTAGTCGCCATGCTTCAGTGCCTATTCGGGCCAAAACACCTAACCAGCTTATCTTTTAGATGGAGGATTGAAAAGTCTTCTATGCTGTTAATAACTACCTTCTTCTATAACTCAAAATCCTCCTCATGGTTATCTCCGTCACACCCATCACAATTGTCTTCCCAATGCACTGAATTCAAAATCCTCAAATTGGTTCATAGAATCCTTCAAGATCTCATCACCTACCACATCTTCCAGCCCAAAATTCCCAATGGAACTCTTTGATTTTTTAGGAAAAGTGTATTCGATCATAGGAACTGCTCTCCAGGCAATTCTATTTCTAATTCTATCCCTGAAGTCCCCCCCAACTCCCTTACCTCCTCTACGCTCAATCTGAAATCCTCTCTTTGACTAAATTTCTGGCCACTCTTCCGATCATCACTTTAGCTCGATGCACGTTATTTCTCTGAACATTCGGTGAAGTACACTGGGATGCATTTCTATGCCAAAGACAAAATATAAATGAAATTATTGTTCTCCATAGTCAGATGTTTGTATAGCGCACAAGAAGCCTTACTTTTCACTGTATGTTAATAGATAGAACAAAGAACAAAGAACAACACAGCACCGGAAACAGGCCCTTCGGCCCAACGAGCCCGCGCCACCTTCCTAACGTCTTAATGACATATAGGGACCAACTTGTTACCCAATCAGCCTAAGTGCACATTTTTGGGATGTGGGAGGAAACCGGAGCACCCGGAGAAAACCCACGCAACCACGGGGAGAACGCGCAAACTCCCGTGACAATAATTAATCAAATCAAGATGCCATCATGTGAGAGCTCATGAATAATGGCCAAATTGATGCAGCACCATAAGAGGAGATGATGGTAATGTCACTGAACTAATAATCCAGCACTCTGGAAAATAGGTTCAAATCCCACTATGGCAACTGATGGAACTTAAAATTAATGAATTTTTAAAAATTTGGAATTGAAAACTAGTCTTAGTAGTGATGAATCTAAAACTATCATCTTTTATGGTAAAAACATCCAGTTCACTAATGTCCTTTAGGGAATACAATCTGCTATCTTTACCTCCGGATGTACAATAATGTCATTGACTCTTAACTGTCCTTCTGAATTGACCCTTTCAATTCAAGGGCAATTAGAAGTTGGGTAACAAAGACTGGCCTTGCAAAGATGCCACATCCATCAAAGGAGTGAAGAAAGACCAATTACCACTGTGAACAGATATCACATTATTTACACTCACAATGATCAGACAATTGGATACTTGTGCTGGATTATAGGGGAATTTCACAATAACTTCATTGCAGTGTTAATGTAAGCCTTACTTGTGGCTAATAAATAATCTTTAACTTTAACTTAAACTTTGGATTGAGATTTTCAAGAAGTCTTTGGTTAAAGGATTAGTTCATTACCTCAACTTGCATCAAATTCCTGCATTAAATCACTTACACCAGGATAAACACCCAGATAAATACCCCTGAAAAAAATCCTAGATAAACACCCAGATAAATATCGAGATAAACACCCAGATAAATACCCAGATAAACACCATGGTAAACAGGCCTTTTTCATCCTTCTCCAATATTTTTACAACTCATAAGCACCAATGAAGACTGAGCAATTATGTTTCTTTAGGGATATCAACAACAATGTTCTGAAGAATAATATCTAAACCTCCTGAGATTCCCAGGGCAATCTAGGAAGACCGGTAACCACATTGAAGGAGGAGGAAACAGGAGAATAAGAGCAAAGAAAATTAAATGAAGAGGAAAATCATAGTGTGTGCCTCCATTACAATTTGTTAACTCAATATTAGTATAATTATGCAACTTTCTCTTGGAGATTTGTCCTACCTGGTTGCTACTCTGTGCTAACATAAGAAATTCCTTTAGTAAAAGCTTCCAGCTCACTGAGCAGGCTTCGGAACAATTCACAGCCAACAACCTGCACCGAAAACTCTGCTCACATTTTTGACACCTGCGACAAATTGCACCACAGCAGCTGAGACAAAGCACAAAATTCTAAAACAATCACAACATTCTGAAAAATTTGCCCTATCTCCTACAGGATCCGTATCTTTGCCAAAAACTAATCAGTTCTTCCTTGGGCCATACCCCATCTGAGTACCAAGTTGGGTCGAAATCCATCCATCCTCTAGTTCTTGTTTACAGACAAACAGGATGCACCTTCAGTGGCAGAGGTAATAAACAGCCAGTTGTAAAAAAATAATTACTGCCCTGCCACACCACAAGCTTAATATAAATAAGAATGTCTCAGTGCCTCGGCGCAGCATACCACAGATGCATTTACCTGCACAATGAGTGATTGCTAAGTGCTTTGAGATGCTCTTGGGATGTGAAAGATGTATAAATCATAGAATTTTATAGTGTCGGAAAAGACCATTTACTTCTGTACCAGTCCTCTAAAAATATTCGTTTACCTCAACAATGCAGTTTTAATGAGCGTCCGTTAGGCTCTGCTCAGCATCACTTTTTAGGCCTCATTTGTTACACAGCATTTTAGGTCATTTTTCTCCCTGCAAGTTCTCCCTGACCTTGTCCAGATAAGTGTTGAGGTACTTAAGACTTTAAGCTATCACGCTGCAGATCAGCGACTGTCATCAAATAGTTAGAAAAATGCAAGAGGTTCTGGCCAAATCACCACTAATGGGCACGGAGAATGAGTTCACAGCAAGTTACTGGTCATGAAAGGGGGTTGGGAGTGTGGTATTCCAACCAGCATCAAATCAAACAAATTCAAACAATCTTGTCAGAATGGCAAACAATTTGCATATAAATAAAAAGTTCCGCCACCCATTGCTCGACAAGATGCTCGAAGTGACTGAACACCATTCACTATTGAATGGACAGATTGTCTTCCCTGTAGATCAACACTGACTAGTTACTGACCAAGTGGGAGGAAGGGACTTGTCAAGCAGCTGTTTACTGCCGATTTGCTGAAAGCCCTATTTACACTCAATTTTCATTAGCAGACCATTTCCACTAAATTACGGCGAAGCTTCAAAGCATTGAGAAAATGTTAATAATTCTGTAAAGGTTGAGAGCACTTAACCAGAAAGAGGCAGCATGCCATATAGTGAGTCAGTGTTATAGGAAACTGTTTTGCTGGCTTTTCTTATTCTTAAAAAAGGTTGAATAATGCTAATCAGTTTGATTCTTAAACTGAGCTGAATTAGCTGCTCACAACCATAACAATTGTTGGGTGTACCACAATTACCCCAGTGATCCTGGGTTAGGGGAAGAAAATTCAAAACAGGTTTTGATTGGGATGGCACAGTGGTTAGCACTGCTGCCTCACAGTGCCAGGGTCCCAGGTTCAATTTCAGCATCAGGTCACTGTTTGTGTGGTTTGCATGTTCTCCCCATGTCAGTGTGGTGTTTCCTCTGGGTGCCCCAGTTTCATCCCACATGTCCAAATATGTGCAGGTTAGGTTGATTGGCCATTCTAACTAACAGAGCGATTAGCGAGTTGAATGTGTGGAGTTATGGGAGTAGGACCTGGGTGAGATTGTGGTTGGTACAGACACAATGGGCTGAATGGTCTCCTTCAATACTGTAGGGATTCTATGATTGATCCTGACTCTTTCTGAAAAATGAATGGATCTGAAAACCCGAAAGAATTTTTTCTCAGGTGGGGACAAATACAGAAAGTGCATCAATCAGGTGTATATTGCCTTTCTGCAATATTTTAATATTCTAGCTGAAAGCAAAAACAAATGAGACTTCCATCAGCTCTCTTTTCAACTGGCGCTTGTGGGCAATCTGATAATATTCCTTGCCAATCTCCATAGCACCTTGCACCCCCCCCAACCCCCACCTCCAGCAGCACATGGCCATGTCCACAGGATGATAATCCGCATCTTCATAGGTGACGCTCCCCCTTCACCAGTCCTGCCTCATTAGCTCTAGTGAACTCTAACCCCTCACCTGAACTCCAGTCCTGTTCCGGAGTCGTTGGTCCAGGGACTGCTGCAGTTCCATTTGTGGCCACTGCTCCCAGGGGCGCAGCTGCGATTGAAGAGCTGCCGGTTCTCTCAGTTGCATGGACGACAGCTCTTGGAGACGAGCAGTCCTGCTTGAGGAGTGGAAGCCATGTCAGACAGCTAATTGTCTGAACCACTTAACATGGTTACCAAGGCAGCCAAAGGGAGACAAGCCTGTGGTCAGGCCTATTGGTTCCAAGTGAAATACCAGGCAAAATGCCTGGTAATGACAAGATCAGGTTTTACACTGAGTCTACTGAAAGGGGACATTTGACCAAATTGATCTGTGCCAGTACTTCTCTACAGTTTTACCCACAATAACCACTTCTCATCTGGCACCATATTTCTCCTCCCTCGTTTCCATCAAATGTCACTTAAAATATATTCCTCTGAAATCCCTCTTCAAATTAGAATAGTCTCAGGTCAGAGGTCAGTTTCAATAAGGTGTGGAGTTTGTGTGTGCAGAACAAAGGGAATAAATAAAGGATAGCTGCAGATCAGCAAAATGATTTTCATAGAATCATAGAACCATACGATGCAGAAGAGACCCTTCAGCCCATCAAGTCCACACTGGCACATCAGGAGCACCAGAACTCCCACCTAATCCCTTCTGCCAGCACTTGGTCCACAACCCTGAATGTTACGATGTGCCAAGTGCTCATTTAAAAGGTATCTGGATGAGCACTTGGCACATCATAATTCAGGGCTATTAGTTGGGAGTTCAGATGCTTCTAGTGTGTCAGTGTAGACTTGATGAGCTAAAGAGCCTCTTCTGTGCTGTGTGATTCTATGAAGCTCATTTAAGTGATTTTCGGCTATCTTCTGATTTGTTCCCTTTGTTTTGCGTGCACAAACTCTATATCCCACTGAAATTGATCTCTACAGAGATTTATTCCTTTTAAAGAGGAAATGGTGTGTCTGATTTCTTTGGGATTTGGCTATAAATAAAAATTGACTGGGAGTCACTGCATTGTCTCTGTTTCAATACTATGCAATCAGAAGACTCGCGCTTTAAGATAATATTAATGGTCTCCTACTGCACTGTAAGGATTATGTGAAAGAGTAAGATGAAGACTCAAGTGGAACAAACACAGATAAGTTGGGTCGAATGTCTTTTTTTTTGTGTTGCAATTATTTGTTATTACCATGGAACAAGATGCATTATCGATTGAGGATAAACCATGATTAAAAGATAAGCACTGCATGAAACCATAGTAACATACTGAGGCTGTAAATGGTACTGAACCACACTATTAAAAGATCCCTATGGCAAACACTAATCTGTGCTGAATTAGCAGATCCTGGTTCCTACATTTAGTTTCAGTATCTTGTGGACTGGAAAAAAATCAAGCTCCATCCTAGGATGCGATTAATCGAAATTTTCAGCACAAGTAACTGGGTGTTAAAGAGTCAGCTAAGGGCAATCACACACAGGCACATGCATGCACACAGTACTTTATAAAAGTGGAAGGTTTGATAAAAATCATCAAAATCACTGTCATCCAAGGAAGGAGAAGAAAAGCAAAGGAAGAAAACTCTTAACAAACTTAATTTCTATTATTTGTTTCAAGGGAAAACAAATATAACACAATACTTGAGTTTTTAAACATCCGCTTGTTGCGAAAAAAAATGGCAGCTATTTTCACTCAAAGATGTTGTTTTTCTAATTGCATTCAGCTGTTTTCCTTTATCTTTTGTTATTCCTGTAAAGGTGTTTAATAATTTTATTAACCAGGTGCAATTATACAACAGCTTTTAATATAGTAAAAAATGTCACCAGGCACTTCACAGAAGCGTTTTATCAAACAAAATTTGGCACCGAGCCATATTGAGGATTTATTTGGACAAATAACTGAAAGCTTGGAAAAATTGAAGGTTGCAACAGTTAGAAAGGTAGAAGAGTCTTCAAAAGGAATCGCAGAGCTCGGCAGCTGATGACACGGCCTACAATGAAGCGATAAGGGGGATACACCAGCGGTCAAAAGGATGAAAGCAAAATAGTGCGGATGCTGGATTCTGAAACCAAAAGAGAAAACGCTGGAAAATCTCAGCAGGTCTAGCAGCATCTGCAAGGAGCTTTGACAAAGGGTCATCTGGATTTGAAACATCAACTCTTTTCTTTCCTTACAGACGCTGCCAGAGCTGCTACGATTTTCCAGCATTTTGTCTTTTCGTTTCTTACGCCAGAAGTCAAATTGGTTCATATCTGAAGGTTTTAGGGCTGAAGATCAGGTATAGGAAGGGATGGATGACTTTCCTAATTTGGGGACACGTCACATGAACTGCTTTTACACACAAGGTACATCCACAAGGCAGCAATCAAAGGAAGGCAGTGGGGACTTGAAATTTCTAGTCCTGATACGGGACAAAATATGTGTGCTGGGCAATCACCACAAGGAAGATTGAAAGGAAAAGAGAAAATGCTGGAAAATCTCAGCTGGTCTGGCAGCATCTTAAGGCAATCTCCTTCAGATGCCACCAGATTGATTGAGATTTTCCAGCATTCTCTCTTTTGGTTTCAGGTTCTAGCATCTGCAGTATTTTGCTTTTATAAAGATTGAAAGGAACAACTTCTAACATACGAGTATAGAAAATAGGAGTAGAGATAAAACATGCGTCATGCATGTTTAACCATTTCAAACCATCAGTTCGGAATTTTGACTTCAGTTCCAATTTCCCTCCTATTCTCCATATTTTTTGATTCCGAAGAGACAAAAAGAAGTCTTCAATATACTGAACACCAGAACACCCACCACTCTGTGAAGTAGAAAACTCCACAATGATTCACAACACTGATTCACCCCTCTGGTGAAGTGTTGATGTACCTCTTCCAAAGTAAGTATATGCTTCCTAAAAATGGAGTCCAAACTGAACAGAATATTCTAGGTGTGGTCTCACCAAAACCTTGTACAATTGTAGTCAGACTTCTTTACTCTTGTACCCCAGTTTGCAATAAAGGTCAATATGCCAATTGCTTGCTGCTAAATTCGCAGTCCTTGTAGGAATGCACACAAGGTCCCTCAGAGCTTCAACATTTACAAATTTTACATCTTGAAGGTATTCTGGCTTTTCTATTCTTACTTTTCCATATTATACACCATCTACCACCTTGTTACCAACTCACTTAACCAGTCCATCTCTCTTGGCAGCTTTTGTGTCCTCCTCAAAGTTGATGTTCACATCTTGCCTTATTTCACCAACAAATTCAAGACACGTTACTCTCTGCTTTTATTATAAGTCATCAATATAGGCTAAATAACTAAGGCCCTACCACAGATCCTTGTGGAGTTCCATGAGTCACCACCTACCAATTTGAAAATGCTTCATTTATTCTTATTCTTTGCTTCGTATCAATTAACAATCCTGTATCCAATTTTAGCAGTGAAAATGTTAAGAAGTGTGCAATCACCTATGTTGTAGCTATTACTACTGTTGCACAACTAACATAACATAAATGCTGGTGGGGTGGAATAAAAATTTCCACTGACACTGTTCCAAAAATGTATGTATATATTATATATATACATACAGACACACAGATTTAAAAATCTATTCCAGTAAATTAAAAGGTTATTTTAATTATATATAAAGAAACAATAAAGACATATTTTCCATCCTTTACCTAGCCCATCAAAGCCTGCTCAAACCAGAAATTTTTCAGTTCATTTAAACCAAGTAATCATTTTGTAATTTACCAGTCTTCCAACTGTTAATCTAAATTCTTCCATCGCCCCAACTTGCAACCACTTAAACCATTTTATTAAGAATCCTTATAGTTGTAACACCCAATTATAAATTGATTTATTTTTAAATTAGTTTTCTTCTGAAACATATCATGGAATCTTACTATGAGAAGGGGGTCATTCTGCCCATTGCAATAAAATCTACAACTTGATATATTGTGCGCTTGGTTGAAAACTAAGAACTATAGAAATATGAATGAAAGACCTGGGAATTTTGCAACCACAAGTGATGCCAGTAGTTGGGGAAAGGAAATAAGTCTGTCTTAACTATGAATTTGTAAGGGATATCGCTGTTGAAACCTATCAAATATAAAATTAATCTCAAAACAAGCTTGTTCTTCAGCTTTCTATCTCTGAATTAAACTAATAACTCAAAAGAGAGGCAGGAAGCTGAAGAGCAAGCTTGTTTTGAGATTAATTTTACATTTGATGTTGGATAAACCTCAGGATCTTCCTCTAGTTGGGTTTAAAAAGCTTCACTAATAAGAAAGTGGGCAGAAATTTCCTATCCCACCTGTCGGGGGAATTGAAGTGGGTGGGGGCAATCCGTGCAAAAGATTCATTTACCTCAGGAGGGATTTTCTGGTTTTCAGCAAGCGCAGCCAGAAAACATCTGCAGCCACAGATAATTGGGTAATGTTAGCGATTGGCTTAATGTATTGAGTGCTTAATAAGAATGAGTGTTGTCCTTCTAACCTGCAAAATCAGGTGGGATCCGTCACTTGATGGCTTCACATTCTAACTCAATAGCACATAGAAAAGTTATGGCACAGGAGACCATCTTATCCAAGCAAACACGAGGACACCCAAGTTCCCTTTCTAATCCCAGTTCAAAATAGCGTCAGAATATAAAACAGGCAACTGCCTACTTTCTGGGGAAGGATTGGGAGAATTAATGGAAAATGGCAAACCATTTTTTGAATGCAACTCTGTCCAAGAGCACCATAATAGATATATTCTGCCGAGAGATGTTGAAAGAAATGGCTGCTTTTACCATTTGTAAGTGGTAAAGATGTGTGCATTAGGGTGGTTGGCCACGCTAAATTGTCTGCAGTGTCCAAAAATGTATAGGGGATTAAACAGAGCATATACAAGGGGTTATGGAGACAGAGCCTGGGTGGCATTGTCATCAAGAGAGTTGATGCAGACTCAACGGGCCAAATGGCCTCCTGAGCTGTGGAGATTGTATAATTTGTCTCAGCATTATGAGGGGGGAAAAATAGGGGGCAAAGTGTTAGAAGAAATTAAAAGCTTCCTTCCACATTATTAAGCTAATAAAGAAAGGGTAAACGCAAAAGTACTCAGCTTGTTGTGTAATCACACTAAAGGCCATCATAAACACTACTACTTTTTGCAGCCATTTTCTTTTAAATTCTTTCTGTGAAATGGGAAATCCTACAACCATAAATAAAATATTAAGAGCTCGCCCTCCAAAAGAATGTATTTAATTGGGATTTTGGTCTACAATAAAACTAGGATACCTGATCAGAATTAGAGAAAAAATATATTTTCAGATCTTTACAATAATTGGAACAGGAAACATATAAAGAACAGGAGCATAAAGTATACATCAGTTTTATCTCCACTTCTGTCAGCTCCAAACAAATCATTTTTTTTCCTTTTTGTTCCCCCTCTCCCCGAGCCATTGGAACTGTCTCTGGAAACGCGTGTAGAATTCATCCTTATACAAAGTGTGCAAATGAGAAATTTCAAAAACCTTCACAGAGGCAAGGACTCATACGTGTAGAATATATTAAAATCAGGTCCCTTGTTCAACCTTTTTTTTGAGTCTTCTTTACAGTTCTTAGTAAGTCCATGATTGTCTTTTCACATAAAGTGCACTTGTCCAGCAGAATAGAACCAGGAGCGGCTCATGTTAAAACTTGGGTCATACAAACTCCAACTTTCCGTGTCCGCTGTACATCCCCCAGTGAACTAGGGAGAGGAGCTTATCGTTAGTGAGGTCGGAGTGCCGGATTTTATCGCAGGTCATGCAGCAGTTCTCGTGGCCAGTCACAGGTACCATACACTCCAGATCCAACTTGGCCACCTGCCCCTTCTTGGAGTGGTGCCCGTGGAAGCTGTAATGTAAACGCGACAGCATCTGCCGCCGCTGGTCCTGAAGTCTCTTGTTTTCGCTGCGCAACATACGTAGGGCCAGCATGATCAGCAACACTAAGATCAGGCCACCCGCAATGGGCACAGCGATGACCGCAGCCCTGAACCACAGCTCCTTCGAGGAAGTGAGTTCTTGCACCCTGGAGATCAGGTTCTTATTGGAGTCCTGATGATACCGAATTCCCTGATCTGAGAAGAGGAAGAAAAATCAGTGAAAGAGAGTGGGCACATGCTTAATAAGACTTTTGCATTAATAAGACCATAAGTGGGGGCGATGGCCTAGTGGTATTATCACTAGCCTATTAATCCAGAAACTCAGCTAACATTCCGGGAACTCAGATTCAAATCCCACCACGGCAGATGGTGGAATTTGAATTTGATTTTAAAAAAATCAGAAATTAAGGATAGCCACAAAACCATTGTCAATTGTCAGAAAAATCCATCTGGTTCATTCATGTCCCTTAGGGAAGAAAATCTGCGGTCCTCACCTTACATGTGGTTCTAAAGCCACAGCAATGTGGTTGACTCTCTATTACCCTCTGAAATGGCACAGCACGCCACTCATTTCACCACCACCTCCTCAAGAGAAACTAGGGATGGGCAACAAATGCTGGCCAGTTAACATTGCGTATGTCCCACAAAAGAATAATAAAAGGTACAGGAGCAGACTTGGGCCATTTGGCCCATCAAGTCTGCTCTGCCATTTGTTTATGGGTGACACGTTTCTCAAACCATTTTCTTCTGTCTTTTCTCTATACCCTTGATCTCTTTACCAATCAAGAACTTCTGTATCTCCTGTTTTAAATCTCAGTACAATCCCCATTTGGATGATCAATTCATAGCCCTTTATTCTCAGAAGTCCCAACAAGTCCGAGTCCTCATTAAAGGTTGCTGGCGCAACAATTTTTTTTTTTACAAATTTTATTCCTTAAAGATTATTTCAAAAGTCAAGTCACTGCTTCTCAAATGGTATATCTAAACCAGTCAATTAAGCATTTAGGATATTTACCTACTCATGTTCCCACTACCTCCGAAGTTTTAATAATAAACAGAACAAGACAAGCAAGATAGAACTGAGATTCAATAGCCCAAAATCCAGGAAACTGTTTTAATTCAATCTAATTTGCTGGCTACCCCAGAAAGACAACTTAAAACAGGGAAAACCTTTTACCAGTCCTCTGTTAGCAGAGACACATAATATCCCACTGCTCAAGATCCAGCTCGTATCTTGCCATTCCCTCCCCGTGTCTCTAATTACATTAACAAAATCAATACCAGCCATCCAAAGACTTGGCTGTCATCGCCTTATAGATCAGGCAGAGATTTAACAGCAAAAGGCTCTCTTACCAGAGGTCTCGCTCCCAGGATGTGAAAGGACGTCTTGGAGCCCTCTATAATTGCACATATCCTCGTGACAGCACTCCAACATGGGCCAGGTCCCCGTGTGATTCCGGGATCTTTTGGCATGGCAGATGTTTGCCGAATTTGAAACAGTGTCCAAGCACCCATGAGTTAAAGGCGAGTTCGTATTCTGGGGGTCCAGGAGCCTGGAAAAACAGGCCGACAGTTCCGATTTGCACATGTAACCTGTCGCCACACAGTTAGATGCATCGCAGTAGCATCTAATTTCACCTAAAGATTAAAAAAGACGGGGGAAGAAAAGTGAGGTTAACTCCTGATCAAGGCTTGCTCGGTACAATACATGAAATATGAGTTATTAATTGGCACTGCCAGAGACTGATGCTCAAATGCTGATGTCTACTTTTTGATTTGAGCTCACAGAAAAGTTGATAATTAGTAGGTTACTCTTTCCAGCTCCTGGTGTGGCGTCGCCAAGCATACCAGTGTACATAGTTATTAAACCTAAAGTTTTTCCAACCACACCAGTCCTCATAGAAAATGCAGTAACACTGGAGGACTGGGAAAAACCGTTGACTGGGTTGATCCAAGACAACTTGCAGTGGAAGCCAACGTCCCCCCCCCCCCATCCTTTCCTTTCAAAAATGAACATTCTTCGCACCGAAACACAGCACTTTATAAAAAGCCGAGGCATCCTTCAAAACTAGCGATTTGCAAAGTGGAGAGACAAAGCAGGTATAGAAAGGACACAAAAGGGCTTTTCTTTCAAAACGCTTCTTCGCAAATGCCTCTCAGGCAGCACTTTAAAACAAGAAGCATGAAGCTTATAATTAGTGGCTTGTTTGCCAAAGACAATTTCTTTCAACCCAAATGGAAACTGGCATTTACGCACACACACAAAGTGAAACATCTTTTAAAAAAGTCTGTAGGCTCGTTCTGATTTTACATGCAAGCTGACTTGTGATGGGAGGCAAAGGCCAGGCTGTTGGCTGCCTGCAGTGTTGAAAATCACCGAGAGATTTCCCAAAACAAAAAAACTTTTATATTAAACGGGGGCCTTTGGCAGTCGCCTCTCCGACCACAAACAAGCCTCAGAGAGAGAGAAAAAAATTACACGTGCATCTCTCCCGTTTAAAAAAAAATCTTAATAGCTTCCGCTCCTGAGAAATTACTTTAAAAAGTTCCCTTTGTATGCAAGCAGGACTAAGAAGCCTTTGCCATATTCGACTGAAAGCGATCAGGTTTCAAGCACCTAAGCTCAGCTCTTAATGCTACCAGACCCCGACCAGCAATTTCCCAGCTCCTAATGACTCAAGGCTAATGGAGGGGCTGTGTAAAATGACTGATGTGGATACAAAAACCTTCCCCCTGGATTTTACAAACCCATTGACTGAACAACTCTGAGCGCCTAGTTTTTTTTTGCAAGTCTCATTGATCTTTTTAAAAAAACGCGTCAGCCTTGAATCTGTAAACCGGAGGGAGGAAAAAAAACCCACAGTTGTTGCAATCCAAGCAATCATTCATTGTACCTTTACTACATTTTGGAGGGTTCTTTTTCTCTTTTTACGAGCTTATACTCCGCCAACATGGCTACAGGAGATACTACAAGCCTTTTTTTAAAGTAAGCTTTTGATGTGAACTGGCAGGAGACAGGAGACTGTGAACCCCTAATTATATCATTATCAGCCACATAGCTCCAGTAACGGTGACTCCTCATCACCAGTCTGCTCCCAGCGTTCGCCCTTTGATGCGGCCAGAAAGACCCAGCCGCTGACGACAGGCTTTCCTTATCTGGGTTAAATACAGATTTGTACCAAAACTAAATAAAAATGTATACACAATGGAGGTTGCTCATCCCAACTTCCAGCGCTGATTAGAAACTAGTGCAGGAGATCAGTTACAAACAAACATCTATATCCCCCCCACACCCCCCCCCCCCCCCCGCCAGGTGATTTTATTTTTGGATGAAAGTTAAATCTCTTGTAACTTGTACGCCCCTCCCGCTGTGCAAAAAAAAATAGCCTGGCCCAAGAATTCATGTTTAATTAAAAAAAATTGTTTTCAAGGTTGCCAATTGGGCGGTATGCTAAGTTGTAGATTTTTCTTGTAACAATGTGTACTCCATTCTCCGAGAGAAATTATGGACTTTTACAACATTTTATTAAAAAATTTAGATTTTCTCTTTTTTTTTAATCCGCTCGGGGCTACCCTGTAACCTCTTTAAGATGGGACCGAGTCCTTCAGTGTTTAGAGATTCATTAGGGGCGGCTTACAAAAACATTTTGACAACCGCCTGCCCCTTAGGTCCACATACATCAATGGAGGGCACTGAACTGCCAGGGACAGCAAGAGGAAATTTATCTTACCAAAAGGAGGTCGGCGGCTTTGTAAGAAAAGCAAAGCAGATTATTTATTCGGGAGCCTGTGAATTCAGAGCTTAAAACAAAAAAAGAGCAGCAATCTGAAAGGATGGATCAGATCAGCCCTTTCAGCCTCCCGGGATGAAGGTGCATTGCCCCCACCCCCTTCACTCACCTTTAGTTAAAAGGATCGCCATCGCACACAGTTCCAGCTGTAGCCAAATCGAGATGAGATTGAGGTGCCGATCCATTTAAGTTGCACTTTTTTTTCACCTCCCAGGTTTATTGGACGTGAGTTTGCAGCTTGATTCGCCAGCCAAGCTTGCACTCTTTTCACCCCCTTTCCAAGACTCTGGCCGATCCGCTGGAGATCTCCTGGCTGAACTTGTCCCTGCTGCTGTTCACAACACAAGCTCCATAGAGCACAGCAGCCGCCAACCGGCTCGACTTGCCCTGGATATTACGCTGACTGCCTCTCGTTCTTCTCTCCACAGCAGCCAGCCTAGTACTTAATTAACTCCCCCAATCCAGCCAGCCCAACCACTCAGCCTCCCGGACCAGCCAGCCCAATTCTCAGCCTCCCAGCCCAGCCACTCAGCCTCCCAGTCCAACCAGCCAGTTCTCAGTCTCCCAGTCCAGCCACTCAGTCTCCCAGTCCAGCCACTCAGTCTCCCAGTCCAGCCACTCAGTCTCCCAGTCCAGCCACTCAGTCTCCCAGTCCAGCCACTCAGCCTCCCAGTCCAGCCACTCAGCCTCCCAGTCCAGCCAGCCCAGCTCTCAGCCTCCCTACCCAGCCGCGGGCACTGCTTTAACTGCGCTCCCACTCAATGCCTACCCGCTCTGAATGACAGCAACGCCACCCACCTCCATGCCATTGCCCACCCTCTTCACTGCAGCTAACCAATCGGTCCCTGGGACAACCCTAGACCCGCCCCCGGGTGGTAAAGCTAGCGATGTGATTGGATAGACAAGACAGAGGGGGTAGTACATCCCGCCCCTCAGACCTCCAGTGATTGGTTCTGGCCGTTTCCGAGGTAACGTTGCCGCTGAAGGCCTGTTGTTAAGTGGATATTCTAGTCTGTCAATCTCCCCTCCCCCCCGCCCGTGTCCACAGGTTCATTCATACCCTAGCTCTCCCTCTCTAAATAATGTTAAACATTTCCTTTTCCATTTCTAACCTCTCCAGCTGTGTCTCCCAGAAAACAAAATCCCTTTTTTAATATACAGTGAATATTACACGGATCGCAGTTTACTGACGCACCTCGGAGTGCAACCTGTTTCATGTAGACAATCTTTTAAAATCATCTTGCAACATTTGTAAGATGTCTGAGTCGTTTCCTTTACTGCAGGGAATCATCTCAGAATGTTGCTTAACAGGAATATTGCTGAACGCTATTGCTTTTATTGTGATGGCTATTTTGGAGTGTTAGTAATGTTCTTGCAAATATTTTATCAAAATAAAGTATTTTTGAAAACACAATTTCGTTTCAGTCACTCTGTAACATTGCACAGCTAGGTTTAAAACACTAAAGAATTGTCATCTTTTTTAAAAAAAAACTTAAATGTTATCCTTGTATGTCATCAGGAAATGCTCATTACAATAATGGAAACAATATAGAATTGATTTAAAGAATCGATTTAAAAAGGCTTATTTTTTAATGGACAAATAATATTTTGGGATTTAACCTGAACGCGCCAATGTTAACACTTAACAGGAATGGAATGGGATATATAGGAACTTTATATGAAATTGAGAAAAGTTTAACTTTTACCTTTTGTGTGATATGTAATAACTGTCATTGAATTTAGGCTCCACCTTGGTAAAGCTGAGACAGTGGTTTGTATTTGAATAACGCCTGTCTGCGCATCATTATGATTCATTACTCTGAAACATAATGCCCAAGAGTGAGCTCAACAATGAACCGCAGCATTCCACATCTTAGAATCAAGCATTGCGCTTTTTCTTTACAATTTGCTTTCAAATTAATGCAAAATACTCTTTATTTCTTAAAAAAAAGTACGCGCCATTGTAAGACTCGATTCGGGACGAAAAGGTTCCTGGCTAAAGATGTTGGTGGTATTATTTCTGGAATGAACTCAGACGTTCTAGGATGCCTTTAGCAAATATGTGTAGATTTAGCAAATATCACGGAAGTAACTACTGGATATAGCAGACCATGCACTCACTGTGTGTGGGGAAAAGGGGGAGTCAGGTTTGAGAGGCAGAGAGTGTGTGTGTGTGTGTGTTTTTGTGTCTTACGGGAGGAGGGGCTGTAGACAGTTAAGTTAAATTAGCAATCAAAAGGCATCCGGCGCCACAAAGACGACAGAGAGAGCAACTGACAGTCAATTATCAGCCCCAAAACAATACGCAGCAAACACCGCCGATTGTGATCAGTATCAAGCCAATGGAATATTGTCAGTGATATGTTAATTACTTTGTTGGTATACCGTCTGGGACCATCAAAAGACAGAGCGCCCTTAGACCTATCGTATTTGATATCTCCACTGTGAAAAGCAGAGCAGAGCCAAGTATCGAACCGAATGTGCGTGACATTTAGCCAGTTCCCACAAAATATTTTTACACAACGGCCAAAAAATGACATTCACGATTGTACTTCATACAATCTTTAAAAGAGAATTCAGGCGCCGGCTGTGAAACCTTATAACCTTTTACAATTGCTCGCTTTTTGCCGCTGCTTTGGCTGAAATTCGAAAATGACAAAGTTTCCACCCAACTCCCCAGGCTGTTGTGCTTCGGGATTTCACAGAACATATACAGGTCTATATGCCACCCTGACAAAGTTCTATATTCCACCTTGATAAAATATACAGTTCTATATTCCACCCTGACAATATATACAGCTCTATATTCCACCCTGACAATACATACAGCTCTATATTCCACCCTGACAATATATACAACTCTATATTCCACCCTGACAAAATATACAACTCTATATTTCACCTTGATAAAATATACAGCTCTATATTCGACCCTGATAAAATAAACAGCTCTGTATGCTACTTTCACACTATACAGCAAAATACTCCACCCTCACACAATAAGCAGCTTTCCTCAGAGGGTAGAAGGACGTGAAATGCCCTGCCTGCAGCAGTTGTGGACTCACCAACTTGAAGGGCGTTCAAATGGTCAGTGGACAGGCATATGGATAGCATAGGAATAGTTTAGGATAGAGGGTCATAAAATTGGTTACGTTGGTCGGCGCAACATCAAGGGCCAAAGGGCCTGTACTACAATGTTCTACGTTCTAATAACACCATCCTCATAAAACACGCAGCTATATACAACACCCTCATAAAATATTAAGCTATATACTCCATCCTCACACAATATCCTCACAATATACTCCAGCCTGACACAATATAGTTATATACACTACCCTCATAAAATATACAGCTATATACACCAAACTCACAAAATCTGCAGCTATATACTGCACCCTCATAAAATATACAGCTATATACTGCACCCTCACATAATATACTGCTATATACTCCACCCTCACAAAATATTCAGCTATATACACCACCCTCACAAAATATACAGCTATATACACCACCCTCACAAAATCTGTAGCTGTATACTGCACCCTCATAAAATGTACAGCTATGTACTGCACCCTCATAAAATATACAGCTATGTACTCCACCCTCATAAAATATACAGCTATATACACCACCCTCACAAAATCTGTAACTATACACTCCATCCTTACATAATATACAGCTATATACATCACCCCCACAAAATATACAGCTATATACCGTACCTGCATATTATATATAGCTATATACTCCACCCTCACAAAATATACAACTATATACACCACCCTTGCAAAATATGCAGCTATATATACTACCTTCACAAAATATTGTAGCTATATACTTCACCCTCACAAAATATACAACTATATACTCCACTTTCACACAATATACCGCTATATACTCCACCCTCACACAATATACAGTTATATGCACCACCCTCACAAAATATACAGCTATATACTGCACTCTCAAAAAATATACAGCTATATACTTCACCTCCCCTCTGGATAAACATTATATTCACAAAATATGCAATCAAGGAAAATCAATTGAAATCCCAGACTGGAAAAAATGCATCCCTCTCACAGTTATAATCAATGTAATTACATAGGGAATGGTAATATTGGAAGGCCACATAGCGTTGAAACCTTAAGAACTGATACAGGGAGCACATATAAAGAGCCTTTCATGATAACTGGGTACTTTACAAAAGCATTTTACATCCAGCCAAGTACTCTAGAAGTGTCGCCAATCGTTGCCGTTTGGGAAACATGAAGGTGAGATTGCACCTTGACAAATATAATGAAGTGAATTGGTTTAGAACAATCTAGAAGCGTGTTTATTTTGAATACAGCAAAAGGTGCTATTTTCAAACACATATTTAAACCCATTGGAGAACATCTGAGGGCTCCTGAAAATATACGTCTTTAAAAAAACACTTGGCGGAAGGACATTAAATTCTTCAGAAAATGAAGGGTGGGGACTGGGAGCTTATACATTCCGCCTATATATTTATTTATACACAATGTGTGCTTGACATAGAAGGGGAGGCTAGGTTTAGAAAGTAATTCTAATGTTAACTTTCCTAATTCCATATGGAACGCATAAGAGTGATTATCCCACATAGTGCAACAATGAATTCCCTTCACTAGATCACATGACCGTACTTAAGTTCAAATATTAAGATCTCTCATCTCTGTTATAACTGATTTGGGAATGTGCTGTATTCTGCATAGAGTGGAGATTGTGCTCCGTTGATGCAACCAGAAAGATAACCCTGACAATGATGTGAAAAAAGCGATCGGTCTCAGAGTTGCCTCCGGGGAATGCAGGAACTGGAGAGGCAACAATTATTTTAATTGTAGGGAATGAGGCTGAGGCGCCAGTTGAGTATCTGTTTTGCATCAACCCCCAGAGTCACTCGAAGCCGTCATGGTGCCATGTCACTGTGTCGCTTAAAAATCATTAGGCAGGATTCTCCAAATTAATTATTCATTCGCTTCGAAAAAATTGGAGACAGGGCTCGCGGAAGCATGGGGGAGTTGTGAAAGTAGACTGACAGATCTCCGCATTTCAACCATCACTGCTCAAACATCATGTACATCTCCCACCGTTAGCGCCCGGATAATCGATGTTGTGGGTGCGGTGGAGAAATGTTAATGCGGATTCTTTTAAGATCTTTTTTCAGATTCAAAGTTGACATGACACTGCAGAATTAAAGATAACAAGAGTTGTTGTAAACGGGATAGCAAGTGAAATTCGTCCTCGCAAGAACAGATGGAGAATCTTTAGATTGGTCTGAATAGATGTATGTTATATTTCTAGAATCATAGAATCTGTAGTGCAGAAAGAGTCCATTTGGCCTATCGAGTCTGCACCTACAATAATCCCACCCAAGCCTTACTACTGTAACATATTTACTCTAGCTAGACCCCCAAAGGCATCTGCATGGCCAATCCACCTAAACAGCACATTTTTGGACCATGGGTGGAAACCAGAGCACCCAGAGGAATCCCATGCAGACATGAGGAGAATGTGGAAACTCCACACTGTCCGTCAGCCAAGCCGGGAATCGAACTCAGCTCCCTAGTGCTGTGGGGCAGCAGTGCTAACCACTGTGCCATCATGCGGGCCAATATTATTGATGTTACTGTTAACTATTTGGCACTTTTTTGTTACTGAATTTGTTCAATTTCATTTAACATTTTTTAGGTTATGGACTGATATAGTTCCCTTCTGACATTCAGTTACACCAATCTCCATATCACTATTGGCCAAAACAAATCCACGGTTATGAAATTCTCAGAGATAGAAACGTTCAACATCCCCAAAGGAAGATATATCACAATATATTTTCACAATAACTTTATTGTAATGTTGATGTAAGCCTAATTGTAATAATAATACATTTTAAATCTTAAAAGCAAAATGCTGCAGGTGCTTGGGAATCTGAAATAAAAACCGAGAATACTGGATAAACTCAGCCAATCTGACAGCCTCTATGGAGTAAAGATGCCGGCGTTGGACTGGGGTAAACACAGTAAGAAGTCTGACAACACCAGGTTTAAATCCAACCGATTTATTTGATAGTAAACTCACAAGCTTTCAACCCTCTGGCCTTCGTCAGGTGACCTTCACTTGGATAGCTTGCTTCCATTCTGGTTCCATCAGTTCCAAGATGGCTGGTAAGTCCATTGCATTACCATGGATCAGACTTTGCCACATGTCAAGCTGGTGATATTGAAGGAATGGTAGAAGGGGTCTTTACGGTTGCTTCTCCCGATGCCTTGATTTTGCCTCTGCATATTCCCAATGAAGTCTTTTTATGTACTTCAGAGACTTCCCGAATAAGCTTTCTCCATTTTGATAGGCATAAGCCAGAGTCTCCTGTGAGTTGACAAATATTTGAGGGATAGTTTGAGGCCATGCCTAAAACATTTCTGCTGTTCTCTTGGGATTTCAGGACGCTGGTCATAGATGAGTTATAGACCAGAATTTTACTATCCTTCCTGCTACAGGAATTAGAGGGGGCAAGGGGCAGGACATGGAAAGGTCCATTGACCTCAGACAGGATTTTATGATTTTGGGATGAATGAGGCCATATAATCCTGCCCATAGAGTTTTACAGCACAGAAGAGGTTATTCGGCCTACCATCTCTATGCTGGTCATTAAGCACCCATCTACCCAAATCCCATTGTCTTGCACTTGGCCCAGGGCTTTGTATGCCATGGGATTTCAAGTGCTCATATGAATATTTCTTAAATGCTGGGAGAGTTCCCGCCTCTATCACCCTAGAGTTCCAGATTCTCACCACTTTCTGGATAAAAAAATCTTTCCTCACATACGCCCTAATTTCCTCTCTCTTACATTAAATCTGTGCCCCCTGGTTATTGGCCCCTCTACTAAGAAAAACATTTCTCCTCCTGTTCTATGTCTCTCATTGATTGTACAAGATTATGAGGGGCTTGACAGGGTGGACAGGGAACAGCTGTTCCCCTTACTTGAAGGGTCAGTTACAAGGGGGCACAGTTTAAAAGTCAGGAGGTGGGTGGTTCAGGGGGGATTTGAGGAAAAGCCTTTTCACTGAAAGGATAATGCACTACCTGTGAGGATGATGGAGGCGGGGTACCTCACATTCTTTAAAAAGTACCTGCATGAGTACTTGGCGTATAACATTCAAGGTTATGGGCCAAGTGTTGGTAGTGGGATTAGGTGGGCAGATCAGGACCTTTCATGTGTCAGTGCAGACTCGATGGGCCACAGGGCCTCTTCTGCATTGTAGTATTCTCTGATTCTGTAATTCACAATTTTATTAGTTTTACAAATGACAAATCCTGCTGATTGAAGCTGTTTTAAATGATTAGTGCTTTGATACTGTGCTAGTTGGCGTGGAAGAGGGTACTGCTGTTGGACTGTCTTTCTTGCTGCTGTTTTAGTCAAACACCCGGGGCTGTTTGTCTTCTAATGTGTAAGCCAGTCCAGAACTAAGAGGTCATAAAGGTTGCAGTTGATAAGTGTAATCAGCATTCCAATATTATAAAGTCTGTTAAGTGATTTCCTGGTGCCTTATGCTGCATTCAGTGCATATTCAAATTTATTGGGTTATTTTTAAAAAGGCCCCTTTTTATCTATAATACCTCAGATTAGCTCCACACTCCTTATGCATCATGATGTTCTCACACAAAGATCTATAACTTATTCAAAACATCACCTAAAATTTGTCTACTGAGAAATGTTATTTCTCAGTGTTATAGCTTGTTAACATCATAATCAAAATAACAGGTTGCAAAGAATTGAATCATTGGCAAAAAAAGACAATTTTTTTATTCATTCGTGAGACATGAGCGTTGCTGGTTGACCAACATTTTATTGTCCATCCTTAGTCGCCCTTGCGAAGGTGAACTGTCTTCTTGAATCAGTGCAGTCCACGTGCTGTGGGTTGACCCACAGTGCTGTTAGTGAGGGGATTCCAGGATTTTGCCCCAGGGACTGTGAAGGAACGACAATGTATTTCCAAGTCAGGATGGTGAGTGGCTTGGCAAGGAACACGCAGTTGGTGTTCTCATGTATCTGTTGCCCTTGTCCCTCTAGAAGGAAGTGGTCGTGAATTTGGAAGGTGCTGCCTAAGGGTCTTTGGTGAATTGCTTCAGTGCATCTTGTAGATAGTGCACACTGCTGCTACTGAGCGTCAGTGAAGGAGGGATTAAATGCTGTGATGCATAGGAGGAATTCAGATGAAAGCAACTTCCTCAATATTAGCAAGTTAGCTGTTCTCACACTGAAGCTGAATGTAAAACTTGGAACTTGCAATTAAGAAACTGAGAGCTAGTGATGCACAAAGAAACAACTTGTATTTAGAGCCTTTCAGGTAATCCTAAAATGCTTTTGAGGCGATAAAGTACCTTTGAAGGGTAGTCACTTTGCCAAGTACAGAAAACAGCAGCTAATTTGTATTCAGCAAATAGCAGGGTGATAAGTAGGCGGGCGGCACTGTAGCACAATGGTCGGCACTGCTGCCTCACAGGGACCTAGGTTCGATTTGCAGCTTGGGTCACTGTCTGTGAGGAGTCTGTACGTTCTACCTGTGTTTCCCCTGGATGCTCCAGTTTGCTCCCATAGTCTGAAAGACATGTGGAGTAGGTGCATTGGCCATGCTAAATTCTCCCTTGGTGTACCCAAACAGGTGCCAGAGTGTGACAACTAGGGGATTTTCATAGTAACTTCATTGCAGTATTAATGCAAGTCTGCTTGTGACACTAATAAATAAAGCTTTAAACTTTTATGACCTGGTAATCTGTTTTTGCGAAGATGTTTGAGGCAGTAACGTTGAATCCGACAGCAGGAGAGAATGCGACCACTCTTTTTTAGTTAGAGCCCTTGGATATTTCATGTCCACTTGAGCAGTTAGATCGACATGGCTGCTGTAACACTGTAGCACTCCCTTAGCACTGCACTGATGTCTCAGTTGGAATTGTGTGCCTCATGCCTGCAGAATTAGTATGAATCCATGACTTTTTAACTGAAAGGTTTAAGTGCTGCTCTAGAGGCTGTTAAACAGGCTGAAAATAGCTGAGCAAGGAGAAAAGCAGTGAAAGGGTTTCTGAACTAGCAAGGGAGTGAAGTGTTGAGCAAACTTTGGATGAGAAAATTGATGCATTATTTGTGAACCATGCAGAGTCTCCCTCATTCAGCTCCACTTTCTCACACGTAAGCTGCTTCTGACTCGAAGAGTTGCTATTAATGGACAGAAACGCTGTTTATGTTAATGTCAGCATCACATAGGGTGGCAGAGTGGTTAGCATTGCTGCCTCACAGCACTAGGGACCCTGGTTCAATTCCAACCTTGGATGACTGTGTGGAGTTTTCACGTTGTCCCAGTGTTTGCATGAGTTTCCTCTGGGTGCTCGGTTTCCTTCCACAGCCCAAAGATGTGCGGATTAGGTTGATTGGCCATGCTAAGTTACGCTTTAGTTTTCCTGGAGATTGGCAGGATAAATATGTGGTGCTACGGGGATAGGACCGGGGTAGAATTGTTGTCAGTGCAGACTCAATGGACCAAATGGCCTCCTTCTACACTGTAGGGATTCTAAGGTTCTATGATTCTATGATTTACTTTGTCAGTTCTAAAACTGAGCATGTCATTGAACTGGTGTGACCCCAATGTAACCCTGCTGGATTTGCTAAATGTAACTATTGGGACGGTCTAGCCAATGTTCTTCCCCAGCAGTTTCATTCACATTGGAATTGCCACTGGCAGTGTGAAACCTACACTTCAAAACACTAAGACCCTACTAGTAAGCTGTATTTTCATTCTGATGAATAATTGGAGTGTATAACTAGCATGCCAATATTGAGTATTTGCATGTAGAATGCTTGTATTACCAAGATACTAAAGAGTTGTTATGTGTTCTCTGACTGTGCTTGAGCCAATAAAATATTTGACCCAGGAAGAAAAGTTTGAATGAGTGTTGTCAAAATTTTACAAATACATTATAACAAGCATCCTTTCCTGTTATATCACAGCTTGGCATGTGGTCCCTGCTCTGACCAAGACCACAAAAAATTACGAAGTGTTGAGAATGTCGCCCAGTCCGTCACACAAACCAGACTCCCATCCATTGACTCAATTCACCCTTCCCACTGTCTCAGAAAAGCAGTCAGCATAATCAATGACGCTACACACCCTGGAGATTCTTTCTTCCACCTTCTATGATCAGGAAAAAGATACAAAAGTTTGAAGTCATGTACCAACTGACTCAAGAACAGCTTATTTCCTGCTGCCATCAGACCTTTGAATGTACCTAACATATATTAAGTTGACCTTCCTCTACTCCCTAGCTATGACTGTAATGCTACATTCTGCACTCTCTCCTTTCCTTCTCTCCTATGTAGTCTATGTTGGCTTTGTCTTTATTGTGTGCAAGAAACAATACTTTTCAATGTATCCCAATACAAGTGACGACAACAAATCAAATCAATCTGAAAGTGACAGGGGCAGAAAGTGTTGGAAGAATTCAGCATCTGTGGAGAGAGAAACAGAGTTAATGTTTTTGAATCCGATATGACTCTCTTCTGGAATCGTGGTCTGCTTAACTTCTTTGCTGAAAATCAAAATTCTTTGAAAACCTTAATAGCTAACGCCTGCATATCACAAGAAACAGAAGTAAGCAGAAATGAAATGGACTTCCATTATAAATATAGACTTTTGGTATCTGGTTTTCATTTGAGGATTTTCCACACAGGCTACTGAAAAATTAAACAGCCCAGACCAAAACTGGATGGGTGGCAGCCCGATTCCCTCAAGTCCCTCAAATTGCCTTCTGTTTGGCATTCTTTTAATTGGACTGAATGAGGAGCAGAACATTGAATCATTAGCATTGAATTTTTTAATTTATTGTCGAACAAATGAGTCTGAGTCTCAAACTGAATTCATCTTCAGGCATTTTAAATTGAGAGGGAAAAATAGATCTAAAGTTTTAAATTTATTTATTACTGTCACAAGTAGGCTTACATTAACACTGCAATGAAGTTACTGTGAAAATCCTCTAGTTGCCACACTCCAGCGTCTGTTTGGGTATGTTGAGGGAGAATTTAGCACAGCCAATGCACATAACTAGCATATCTTTCACACTATGCTTTTACTATGAAATGCTCTTCAGAAAATAACAGTTCACATCAGCATGACTTAGTGATGAGAAACTGGTCTAGCTGGAGAAACTGGGAGGCATCTAAATCAGTTAAAGCAAAACCAGAAAATGCTGGACGTAGTTGGCAGGTCCATCAGCACCTATGCAGAAAACAAACAAGTTGATCTTTCAGATTGTGACCTTCAATGAATAATGTGGGATTTATAGAAACATAGAATCCCTGCTGTGCAAAATAGGCCATTCAGCCCATCGTGTCTGCACCAACAATAATCCCAACCAGGCCCCATCTCCGTAACCCACATATTTACTCTATTAATCTCCTTGACACTAAAAGGCAATTTAACATGGCCAATCCACCTAACCTGCACATCTTTGAGTCGGATCACCCAGAGAAACCCTTGCGACACAGGGAAAATGTGCAAGTCCAGAATTGAACCCGGAGGCAGCAGTGCTAACTACTGTGCCACTGTGACCCCATTTGACTAGGATTCGACCAGGATTTCAGATTCAATTCTTCATCTATCCCACGCAGAAGCTGATGAAGAGTAAAACACCCCATGAATGCAGCATTGGTAATACTACTAGCAATGATTGGCACATAAATATTCTTGCCAAAGACAACTCTATGCTCCTGCTGGAGGCATTTGTCCTTTTATACTCCAGATAGATTCCATTAGTTGCACCAGTGTTTTAAAACACAACATGGTAATTCACAACTTTTTTCTCTGGTCCTTATCCTCCAGAGGCTTGGGTGAAACATGCATCACAGGTTCAGCAATAAACCCCTTCAGTTCACTGGGAACTTTTACCTTTTAGATCTGGGCGTGAGGGGATCTTGGTACCATAGAACCATAGAATTTTAGACATTACAGTACAGAAACAGGCCTTTTGGCCCTTCTTGGCTGTGCTGAACCATTTTTTGCCTAGTCCCACTGACCTGCACCTGGAACCATATCCCTCCACACCTCTCATCCATGTACCTGTCCAAATTTTTCTTAAATGTTAAAAGTGAGCCTGCATTTACCACTTCATCTGGCAGCTCATTCCACACTCCCACCACTTTCTGTGTGAAGAAGCTCTCCCTAATAGACCTATTAAGAGTATAGAAACACAGAGGGACCTGGGGGTGCAGGTGCACAAGTCTCTGAAGGTAGACAACATCCACTCCCTTTCCCTCATCCACTTTCCTGGTAACTTCCTCAAAAAACTCTAATAGGTTGGTTAAACATGACCTACCATGCAGAAACATAAGAACATAAGAACATAAGAAATAAAAGCAGGAGTAGGCCAACTAGCACTTCGAGCCTGCTCCACCATTCAATAAGATCATGGCTGATTTGAAGTGGATCAGTTCCACTTTCCTGCTTTCTCCCCATAACCCTTAATTCCTTGTCTGTCAGAAACCTATCTAGCCGTGACTTAAATATATTCAGCGAGGTAGCCTCCACTACTTCAATGGGCAGAGAATTCCAGAGATTCACTACCCTTTGAGTGAAGAAGTTCCTCCTCAACTCTGATTTAAACTGCACTCCCGCTTATTTTGAGACTGTGCCCTCTAGTTCTGCTATCCTTTCTAAGTGGGAAAAATCTCTCTACCTCTACCTTATCTATCCATTTCATTATCTTATATGCCTCTATAAGATCCCCTTCAGCCTTCTAAACTCCAATGAGTACAGACCCAATCTATTCAATCTCTCCTTATAGGCTAACCCCCTCATCATCGGTATCAGCCTAGTGAACCTTCTCTGCATTCCCTCCAAGGTCAATATATCCTTTTGCAAATGCGGTGACCAAAATTGCACACAGTACTCCAGTTGCGGCCTCACCAGTGCCCTGTACAGTTGCAGAAAGATCTCTCTGCTTTTATATTCTATCCCCTTTGCGATAAAGGCCAACAGCCCATTCGCCTTCTTGATCACCTGCTGCACCTGCAGAGTGAGTTTTTGTGATTTGTGCACAAGGATCCCCAGGTCCCTCTGCACCGTCGCAGGCTGAAGCTTTTCACCCTTTAAATAATAATCCCTCTACTACTATTTCTACCAAAGTGGACAACCTCACACTTGCTAACATTATACTCCATCTGCCAGGTCCTTGCCCACTCACTCAGCCTATCCAGATCTCTCTACAGACTTCTGGCGCCTTCCACGCAATTTGTTTTTCCACTCATCTTCGTGTCATCAGCAAATTTCATTACCCTGCATTCAGTCCCTTCCTCCAGATTGACTATGTAAATAGCAAACAGTTGCAGCCCCAGTACCGATTCCTGCGGCACTCCACTAGTCACCAACTGCCAACCAGAATAGCACCCATTGATTCCAACTCTCTGCTTCCTATTAGACAACCAATCCTCTATCTACACTAACACCTTACTCCCAACTCTGTGCACCCTAACCTTTTGCAGCAACCTTTTGTGAGGCGCCTTTTCAAACACCTTCTGGAAATCTAAAAATACCACATCCACCAGTTCCCCTCTGTCTACCGCACTAGCCACATTCTCATAGAAATCCAATAAATTCATCAACTACAACTTCCTCTTCACGAATCCATGCTGTGTCTGCTTGATCAAACCATTCTTTTCTAGGTGCCTTGTTATTTCTTGTTTGATGACGGATTCTAGCATTTTTCCAATTGCAGACGTTAAACTAATCAGCCTAGAGTTCCTTGCCTTTTGTCTACTACTTTTTTTAAACAGCAGCATAACATAAGCCATTTTCAAATCTCCTGGCACTTCCCCAGAGTCCAGCAAATTTTGGTAAATAATTACTAAGGAATCCGTTATCACCTCTGCCATTTCTTTCAGAACCCTGGGATGCATTTGATCGAGCTCCAGGCACTTGTCTACCTTCAGGACCATTAGTCTATCAAGCACTACCTCTCTATGACAGTAATCGCATTAAAAGACCTCATCTCCTACCATCCTTCTATCTTTAATATTCGGCAAGCTATTTGTGTCCTCCTCCGTGAAGATCGACACAAAAAACTTATTTAAAGCCTCAGCCATTCCCTCATTACCCACCTCTAAATTCCCCCTCTCATCCTCCAAGGGTCCAACATTCACTCTAGCCAGTCTTTTCTTCTTTATATATATTTGTAAAAACTTTTGCTATCATTCTTTATATTTAGAGCTCATTTAGCTTCATACTCTATCGTTCCTTTCTTTATCGCTTTCTTAGTCATTTTTTGTTGTCTTTCCCAATCTTCTAATCGTCCACTATTTTTAGCCGCTCTGAACGCATCAGCTTTTATTTTAATACTCTCGTTTATTTCCATCGATAACCATGGCTGGTTACCCCTTCTCTTACAGTCCTTCTTTCCCATCGGAATATATTTCTGCTGAGTACCGAAAAAGATCTCCTTAAAAATCCTCCACTGTTTCTCAGCCGTCCTACCAACCAATCTGAGTCCCTAATCTACATTAGCCAATTCTGCCCTCTTCCTATCATACTCCCCCTCTGATCAAACAGAAGACACAGGTTTGGGTCCCTACTTTCTTATCCTCCATCTGCATCAGAAATTCAATCATACTATGATCTCTCATCTCAAGAGAATCCTTCACAAGAAGATCCCTAATTCTACCTGCCTCGTTACACAATACCAGATCCAAGATAGCTCGCTCCCTTGTATATTCTGTTACATACTGTTCAAGGAAACTATCCCGACAGCATTCCAAGAACTCTTCCTCCAGCCCATTGCGTTTGACTTGGGTTGTCCAATCAATACATAGATTGAAATCTCCCATAATTATCGCCGTGCCGTTTCTGCAAGCATCAATTATTTGTTTGTTTATAGTCCGTCCCACCTCAAAGTTATTATTTGGGGGCCTATAGACCACACCCACCAGTGTCTTTCTCCCCTTACTATTCCTTATCTCCACCCACAATGATTCCACGTTTTGCTCTTTGGAGCCTATATCTTCTCTTACTACCACCCTGATATTTTCCTTTGTTAACAGAGTTACCCCACTTCCTTTCTCCTTCTGTCTATCCTTCCTAAACACCCGATACCCCTGGATATTCCGTTCCCAGTCCCAGTCACCCTACAGCCACGTTTCCGTAACGGCCACTAGATTATACCCATTTGTGCCGATTTGCACCATCAGCTCATTCACTTTGTTCCGAATGCTTCATGCACTATACAAAGCCGTGTTGACTCTCCCTAATAAGTCCCTGTCCATCCAAACATTTGTAGATCCTATCTCTTAGTACTCCTTCCAATAATTTACCTACTATTGACGTCAAGCTTACCAGCCTATAATTTCCTGGATTACTTTTTGAATCTTTTTTAAACAATGGAACAATATGAACTATCCTTCAATCATCCGGCACCTCACCCGTGGATACCAATATTTTAAATATACCTGCAGGGCCTCTGCACTTTCAACACGAGTGTCTTTCAAGGTCCAAGGGGTTCAAGGTCCAGTCCTAGGGATTTATCTACTCTGATTTGCCTCAGGACAACAAGCACCTCCTCCTCTTCAATCTGTATAGGTCCCATGACATCCCGACTTGTTTGCCTTATTTCCATAGACTCCATACCAGTTTCCTGAGTAAATGCAGATGCAAAAAAAAATCTAACATCTCCCCATTTCTTTTGATTCCATAAAGCCGACCACTCTGATCTTCAAGAGGACCAATCTTATCCCTTACTATTCTTTTGCTCTTAATATACCTGTAGAATCTCTTAGGATTATCCTTCATCTTGACTGCCAAAGCAACCTCATGTCTTCTTTTAGCCCTCCTGATTTATTTCTTAAGTCGTTTCTTGCACTTTTTATACTTCTCAAGCATCTTATTTGCTCCCTGTTGCCTATACGTGTCATACATTTCTCTTTTCTTCTTTATCAGAGTTCTACTGTCCATTGATACCTCCAGGACAGTGGCACCTCTTCACTTATTTTACCAAAATGCAGTCATATTTTGTGCTGCATTGGCATCAGACAGGAGAACACATTTGGGACAGACCAGAAGGTTAATTCCTGATTCCATCCTCCTTCCTTGTGCTTGATGAGATGCACAACTTCAATACTCTCTTTTATGATTCTGAGCTCTTCATAAACTGCAAATCTGTTCGACCTTTTTGAAGGTGCAGCAAGTAGTCCAGAACTAGGGGTCATATTCTGAGGATAAAGAGTAAACCTTTTAGAACTAAGGTGAGGAGAAATTTCTTCACTCAGAAGGTGGCAAAAACATTGTTTGATTTCAAGAAGAAATTAGATATAGCTCTTAAGGCTCAAGAGATTCAGAGATATGGGGAGAAGAGGGGATCAGGATATTAAATTTGATGATCAGTCATAATCAAAATGAATGGTGGAGCAGGCTCAAAGGACCAAGTCGCCTCGTCCTGCTTCTAGTTTCTATGTTTCCACGGGAACAGTAGGATATGCCTGCATTTGGATTTTTAAAATGCATTCAGTAAACAAGAGGCTGACAAAAAAGATTGGGGCCTACAGCTGGGATACGTTCTGATGTTAATCATCATTAAGTTTGAATAGAATGGAGTAGTGATGAGAGGATCTACAACTCCATTCATAATGATTTTGGTAAAGAAGAAAAATGAGCCAAATAAACGTTTTTTCAGAAGAGCCAACAGCTTTTTATTTGATTTGATTTGATTTAATATTGTCACATATACTAGCATGCAATGCAAAGTATTATTTGTTGCACGCTATACAAAGCGTACTGAAAATGTAGGGGAGAGGAGGAGAGAGTGCGGAGTGTAATGTTACAGTCATAGCTAGGGTGGAGAGAAAGATCAACTTAATATAAGGTTACATTCAAAAGTCTAATGGCAGCAGGGAAGAAACTGCTCTTGAGTCCACAGACTCTTGTATCTTTTTTCCGAGGGAAAAAGGTGGATGAGAGTACGACCAGGGTGCGTGGGGTCCTTGGTTATGCTGGCTGTTTTGCCGAGGCAGTGGGAAGTATAAACAGATTCAATGGATGGGAGGCTGGTTTTCATGATGGACTGGGCTACGTTCACAACTCTTTGTAATTTTTTGTGGTCTTGGGCAGAGCAGGAGCCATACCAAGCTGTGATATATCCAGAAAGGGTGCTTTCAATGGTTTCTATGCTTTCTTCATCCTTACTTCTTTCATTGCACCTCCTTCTCATCATCTCTTTATTAAATGTTAATGTTAACATTCCAGTGCAAACAAATGGTGACATTCATGAATACTAGATAGTGCACTTATCAAATTTAAATCTGTTCAGCTTTTCTTGTTCCAATGCTGGGTTGCTGGATAACATGTTATTCTTGCCAAAACGTGAATAGAGCTGAGAATTAGAATCACTTCATATACTTTTCAGAAGTTCACATCTGAAAGGTGTATGCTCACACCTCAGCTGTCATAGAATGCAGAAACCACACCCTGCTGCCCATTAGAACTTCTCCAATAGTATTTCAGATAATCAGCATACAGAGAACAACCACTTAGGGCATTGCGGGAGACCCTACTTCACCTAACATCTGTCTGTATGTGCTTTCTTGTGGTAAAGTTTCACAACACCAATTTTAAATCCAACTAATTTGCCTGACGAAGGCCATAGTGTCGAAAGCTCGCAAATTTACTATCAAATAAATTGGTTGGATTTAAAACTGGTGTGAAACTTTACTGAGTTTACCCCAGTCCAACGCCGGCATCCCTACATCATGACTACTTTCTTGTGGTAACAGATGATCAGAAGCAGGAATTTCTCCTCTTGACACCAGAAGTGTAGAACATTGAGCCATACAACACATAAAAGACCCTTCGGCCAGTCGGGTCTGCACTGACAATAACTACAACTAAAGTCACACTGTTCCCTT
The DNA here is from genome assembly GCA_024679065.1 of Sphyrna mokarran. Taxonomy (NCBI): domain Eukaryota; kingdom Metazoa; phylum Chordata; class Chondrichthyes; order Carcharhiniformes; family Carcharhinidae; genus Sphyrna; species Sphyrna mokarran. Next base: position 34,634,547 of record JAGIQG010000002.1, on the reverse strand, counting down.
TTTTTAAAGACCTGTAGTAGTTTTCCGAAATCTAAATTTGTACAAATCAGAGATTATATCTAGGATATTGCTACATCCAAAAGGCACAGTTCCACTCTAGGCTGCGTTTTGTTCAACTTATTTATCGGGATATCTTTGCAAATGATGGACTTTAGTTTCAAATTCTGATTACTGAACAGGACTACATTGTTCCGTGCACCCTCCTGCTGAAAGCTAACTGGGAAATCTAGCTTGGTGCCTGAACATTGAAACATATTCATCCGTTGTCAGGAAAGGCCACTTAGGACCTTTTTGGAAAATATGCTTGACAATTGTGGCATCTCCATTTGGTGCAAGGGGATGTGTCGCTCTGAAAATATAGCACTCACTCAATCACAACAAAATATCAATACTCACTCACAATACTCAAAACTACTATCTTGATTGAACAGCAACAACTCCTATTCATTCAACACCTTTAATGTAATATAATAAGCCAAGGTGCTTTACCGGAATAAGGCACAGTGGCACAGTGGTTAGCACTGCTGCCTCACAGCGCCAGGGACCCAGGTTCAATTGTGACCCAAGCAATGGTTTGGGTCACTGTCTGTGCAGAGTCTGCACTTTCTCCCAATGTCAGTTTCCTCCTACAGTCTCAAAGACGTGCTGGTTAGGTGGATCAGCCATGCTAAATTCACTCTCAGTGTACCCGAACAGGCACCAGAGTGTGGCGACTAGGAGATTTTCACAATAACTTCATTACAGTGTTAATATGAGCTTACTTGTAACACTAATAATGGAAAATAGTATGACATGGAGTGACGTAACAAGTTATTAAGTCATTTACCAAAAGCTCAATCAAATAGTTTGGTTTTAAGGAGTTTCCTAAAGGAGGAAAGTGAAATGGAGAGGGAATTCTAGAGCTTAGGGCAGTGGTGGGCAATCTGTGGCACAGAGGCTACATGCGGCATGTCTGAGTTCAGAGTGTGGTCCACGTGCAGCTTTGTCACATTCTGCTAATTTCTGCGTTGTTTTTTTCCCTACCGGTATGACTGACGTGGTACACACGTAAAGCAAGGGTACGTGAAAGTGAGGTGCACACATATTGTACACAATATTGAGTGCGAGAGACATGCGCTCCCTCAGCATTCAATGTGTAAATATTTATTTAGATTTTATCATTTGAAGTTGATGATAGTTCTATTAATATATAAATGATAAAGCATTTTTTATAACTCACTTGAAATATTCGTTATATATTAAACGTATTGAATATTATCCATCGGGTTAGTGAACAAGCCTGATTTCAATCTTGCGGCCCTCTGAGATGAAGTGGGGGGGCGGGGGGTCACTCATATGGCCCACTTACTGGCCTAGATTGTTCATCACTGCTTTAGGGCCTGGGTGATTGAGTGTATGCTAATCAATGGTGAAGTGATTACAATCAGAGGATGGTAAAGAGGCCAGAATTAGAGGAGAACTGGAATAAAACACCAGGATAATCTATCACTGCAACAACTCAGGACCAAAAACTATCTCCAGACAGTGAACATCAGCTACCAGATTGCAATTTTTACTAACAGTTTTGGAGTTTCAATGGTAGAGTGGTAATCACATGCAGTTTGTGCACTTAACAATGTGTCTATAGTAGGAAGTAGGTATAAAATGAGATCATCTTGATTTCCACAGTACCTATATTGTTTCCTGTATAATGTTGTGTCTACAGCTTGCCCTTGGGCAGATATCCACTCTAAACAAAGCTTCCAGCTGTAACTGGAATATCCTCCATAAATATCTGTTGCAGATAATAATTAATAAACAAACCCAAAGTGCTTATGAATAAACAATAAAGCTTATTGGATTAGTATGATGGTTAAAACTGACCAACCACTCCAACTACTGATTATCCCACTTCCCTCAGTGTGGAGCACATTTGCCCCCTTGTGGCATACCTAAGCTCTGTTTCGATTTCAGCAACCGTCCAGAACATATATATTTGTGGGAAACTGGGAAGTAAAAATGTTCAGTTGCACTTAGGAGCTGTATACTTATAAATATATTAGCTTTCAAGCAACCTTCTCAAATCGTCAGGAGTGTACGTACTTGGGATAAGTACTTTAATCATTGCTAAGGGCACTGTGAAAGACTCAATTCGAAAGCAGCTCACAGATAAGAGGAGAGAAATAAAAAGAGTTATAAATCCCTAAATCAAAAGGTAATATAAAGATAGAAGGTGATCTTTATTTTCAGACAGGGAGGTAATAAATATATTCATCTGTAAATATAATATCACATCATTCAGTAAGTACAAATATAAGAATATCGTGGATGGCACGGTGGCACAATGGTTACCACTGCTGCTTCATACTGCCAGGTTCGATTCCTAACTTGGGTCACTGTCTGTGTGGAGTTTGCACATTCTCCTCATGTCTGTGTGGGTTTCCTTTGGGTCCTCCAGTTTCCTCCCACAGTCCAAAAATGGGTGGGTTAGGTTGATTGGCCATGATAAATTGACTATTCATAGAACATAGAACATAGAACATAGAACAATACAGCACAGAACAGGCCCTTCGGCCTTCGATGTTGTGCCGACCAAAATAAAAAGCAAATGCCCCTCCTAACTAAACCATTCCCTTCTCATCCATATACTTATCAACTAACCTCTTAAACGCCACCAAACTTGGCGCATCTACAACAGCTGCAGGCAGGGCATTCCACTCCCTAATCACTCTTTGAGTAAAGAACCTACCTCTGATATCCGTCCTATAACTCATACCCCTTAATTTAAAGTTGTGTCCCCTCGTGCTAGCTTTCTCCATCCTAGGAAAAAGGCTATCACTGTCCACCCTATCCAAACCTCTAATTATCTTATATGCTTCAATAAGATCCCCCCTTAGCCGCCTCCTTTCTAACGAAAACAACCTCAAATCCTTCAACCTCTCTTCATAGGACCTGCCCTCCATACCAGGCAACATCCTAGTAAACCTCCTCTGTACCCTCTCCAATGCCTCCACATCTTTCTTATAATGTGGCGACCAGAACTGCACACAATACTCCAAGTGCGGCCGCACTAGAGTTTTGTACAGCTGCAACATGATGCTGCGGCTCCTAAATTCAATCCCCCTACCAATAAAAGCTAAGACTCCATAAGCCTTCTTAACAACTTTATCCACTTGACTGCCTACTTTCAGGGATCTATTGACACATACACCAAGATCCTTCTGTTCCTCAACACTATTAAGAGCCCTACCATTAGCCCTATACTCTACACATTTATTGTTCCTGCCAAAGTGCATTACCTCACACTTTTCCACATTAAACTCCATTTGCCACCTCTCGGCCCAGCTCTGCAACTTGTCCAAGTCACTCTGTAAACTAAAACACCCCTCTTCACTATCTACCACTCCACCAACTTTAGTATCATCTGCAAATTTACTGATCCATCCCTCAATACCCTCATCCAGATCATTTATAAAAATTACAAACAGCAGGGGCCCCAAAACAGACCCCTGAGGCACACCACTCGTCACCGAACTCCACGATGAATATCTCCCATCAACCACCACCCTCTGTCTTCTATCTGCCAGCCAATTTCTAATCCAATTAGCTAAATCACCCTCTATTCCACACATCTGCATTTTCTGTAGAAGTCTTCCATGGGCCACCTTATCAAAAGCCTTACTAAAGTCCATATATACTACATCAACCGCCTTACCCCCATCCACCTCTCTGGTCACTTTCTCAAAAAACTCAATGAGGTTAGTAAGGCATGACCTACCCTTCACGAAACCATGCTGACTATCCCCAATCAATTCATTTCTCTCTAAATAACTATAAATCCTATCCCTAATAATTCTCTCCAATACCTTGCCCACCACAGAAGTAAGACTCACTGGCCTATAATTCCCAGGAAGGTCTCTCTTCCCCTTCTTAAACAATGGGACCACATTCGCCATCCTCCAGTCCTCCGGAACCACACCCGTAACCAACGAGGACCTGAAGATCAGAGCCAGAGGCTCTGCAATCTCCTCTCTTGCCTCCCAGAGAATCCTAGGGTAAATCCCGTCCGGCCCAGGGGACTTATCCAACTTCAAACCCTCGAGAATTTCTAACACATCCTCCCTATCTACTACAATACTCCCCAATTTGCAACCCTGTACCTCAGTGCTCTCCACAGCTACATTTCCAGCACTCTGCGTGAATACCGAAGAGAAATATTTATTCAGTGCCTCGCCAATCTCTTCAGGCTCCACGCACAACTTCCCACTGCTATCTATGACTGGCCCTAATCTTGCCCTAACCAATCTTCTATTCTTAACATATCGAAAGAAAGCTTTAGGATTCTCCTTAATCCTATCAGCCAACATCTTCTCGTGTCCCCTCTTAGCTCTCCTCAATTCACTTTTTACCTCCTTCCTAGCTAATCTATAGCTATCCATTGCACTACCTGAGCCTTCAAGCCTCATCCTGACATAAGCCTCCTTTTTCTTCTTAACCAGCAAATCAACTCTTTTCGTACACCAAGGCTCTCTTACTCGTCCATTTCCTCCCTGCCTGACAGGGACATACTTATCAAGGACTCTCAGCAGCTGCTCCTTGAATAAGCACCACATTCCAGATGTTCCCAGTCCCTGTAGTTCCCTAGTCCAATCTATGCACCCTAATTCTCTCCTGATGGCCTCATAATTACCCTTCCCCCAGCTATAACTACTGCCCCCAGCTTCATGCCTATCCCTGTCCATCACTAAGGTGAACGTAACCGAATTGTGGTCACTATCACCAAAATGTTCACTAACTTCCAAGCCTAACACCTGGTCTGGCTCATTGCCCAGCACCAAATCCAATGTAGCCTCACCTCTAGTTGGCCTATCTACATACTGAGTCAAAAAACCTTCCTGCACACTCTGTACGAAAACTGACCCCTCTAACGAGCTAGGAGGACTAACAGGATAAATTCGTGTGAGGAGGACTAACAGGATAAATGCATGGGGTAATGGGGACAGGACAGCTGGCTCGATGGACCAAATGGCCTTTTTCTGCATGGTAGAAATTCTATGATCTTATGAGGTACCAAATGAAATTTAATTGACATGAAGCAATATTTTTGACAGAGTTTTTCCTAATAAGGTCATTCCACTTTCAGAAGAAGCAGTGGCAATAAACTGGAACCTCATGGCCTATAGGAGTGGTGGAGGCAGAGATAGTGAATGATTTCAATAGCAGAGTGAGTGGGCACTCAGGGGAAGGCACTTGCTGGGTTACAGGCGTAAAACCAGGGAAGGTGACTGGTTGGATTGTTCTAGAAGCACTAGGGGTTCTACAGGCCGAATGCCTTCCTTTTGACGTGACTCTGTGACTGGTTAGCTCTGTGACCTGCAACTTAAGGTTATTATGTTTCTTTGTGAGCCTCCAGAAACTGGTCATTCTCTTTCGCAACATTTGATGATTCAGCATCAGTCGTGTTCACTTCTCACCTTTCAGGGAAAAAGATAAAAAACTTTGAGGTCATGTACCAAGAACAGCTTCTTCCCTGCTGCCATCAGACTTTTGAATGGACCTGCCTGATATGAAGTTGATCTTTCTCTACATCTTAGCTATGACTATAACATTACATTCTGCACTTTCTTGTTTCCTTTTCTATGAATGGTATGTTTTGTCTGTACAGCACACAAGAAACAATATTTTTTATTGTATACTAATATATGTGACAATAACAAATCAAACCAAATCAAATCAAAATCTTGGAGCAAACCTCTGTAAGAATATTTACTTCCACACGCCATCCACTCCTCCTGCTGCCATCCGACAAGAATAATGACTGGTTGATCACTGAACAAATGATTATTTATTTTATTCATCACTGATTTGACAGACTAAGGTACAGAAAGGTGGGCAATGCCTTTGGAAGCTGTAATCTCAGCTACTTTCAACAAGTTGGACAATAAAGAGAAAAAAAATGAGCGAAAGGTTAAAAAAAAACATGTTTGTAGATTATTGTGTCAACACGAGAGAGCAGAGAATCATAGAATCATAGAATCCGGACAGTGCAGGAGGAGGCCATTCAGCCCATTGAGCCTGCACCGAAAACAATTCCACTCGGGTCCGACCACCTTAACCTCATGTATTTACCCTAGCTAATCCCCCTGACTCTAAGGGACAATTTAGCACAGCCAATCCATCTAACTCACACATCTTTGGACTGTGGGAAGAAACCCACGCAGGCACGGGGACAACATTATTATGGTATGAATGACTTTAGGCTTTTCTCTATACACCAACAGTCAATATTTCCCCTTAAGTGAAAACCAAAATGCAGAATACGTTGGCCTACATTGTTTCACTCCTCACGGGGAACATTGTATCACACTTTCAAAATGCTTTGGGTTGTGCTGACGCTGGGATTCACCCACAAGCTGCCGTATAAAGGGCAGGGTGGCTGGAACAGCTCGTGCAGCCCTGGAGGCTGAAGGAGCTCAGCTTGGATAAAGCAGCGTCTGTTGTAAATGATAATAAGTCAGGATGTATGGGAATATCAAAGGGATACAATTATCTGTGTGAGAGATAAATGTGGCAGGGACCTGTGTGATATTTCAAGATAAAGTTCTGGAATTCTCCTCAGGACTTATAGAAGGCTTTAGCTGGCATGGGATGGAATGTACACTTTGAAAAGGATACAGAAACACAGATCTCTTGAATTGAGGAGCAGTGCACCGATAGAAGGGCTACCACTTCTAGTTTTCAAAATCCTCTTCCTTGCCTGAAGCTTTGACGTTTGCTATGATTGGGTTCCTTAGTCGTGCTGCTTGAATATTTTACTAGGAGTCAGAAAATTGTGGAATAAAGGTCCACTTAAGAGAGTCAAACATCTAATCTGACACTCCAGTGCAGTAAAGTCAGGTACCACTAGACTCCATTGGGTACTTCTTTTGATGTGACTTTAAATTGGTGGGCAGCATGGAGTCCCTGTGGTTAGCACTGCTGCCTCACAGTACCAGTCATCTGGGTTTCATTCCTGGCTGGGGCCACTGTCTGTGTGGGTATTACATGTTTTTCCTCTGTCTGTGTGGGGTTCCTCCCACACGCCAAAGATGTGTGAGTTAGGTTGATTGGCCATGCTAAATTGCACCTTGGTGTTAGGGGGACTAGCAGGGTAAATACATGGGGTCATGGGGATAGGGCCTTGGTGGGATTATGGTCGATGCGGATTTGATGGGCCAAATGGCCTCCTCTGCACTGTAGGATTCTATGATTCTCCTATCTGCTCTCTCATTTTGACACAATAGAATGTGTAGTATACAACGGCAAAAACATTTATTTATATAGACCTTCAACATAATAAAATATTTTTCAGCACTTTGAATACTGAGCAACATAAGGAGGCAGTAGATGAGGTAACCAAATGCTTAGTCAGCGAGATGTAAGTATTAAGGAATATCTTAAAAGAGGAAAAAGAGGTCAAGAGACAGGAGGGTCTCTGAACAAGATATTATGGAGCTTGGGGCCGAGCCAGTCACAAATTGGAGACTGATTCAAATTGGGAATGTACAAGAGGACAGAGTTAGAGGAGTAGGGGTATCTCAGAGAATTGTAGGGCAATTTACTGAGATAGGGGGGGGCAAGACCGTGGAAGGATTTGCAAGCAAGGACAAGATTTCTCAAATCACAATCTGCTGGACTGGGAGCCATTGTAGGTCAGCGATCACAAGAGCCAGAGGTGAATGCGACTTGAGCGGGCAGCAGAGTTTTGCATGACCTCAGGTTCATGGACCCTCCATGGGAGACCAGCCAGCAACTCCAAACATGTTAAGTTTTGAAGAAAAAGAAGTTGGGTTTTGGCAGGAGAAGTGCTGAGACAGAGATGAAGTGGGGTGATGTTATTGAAGTGGAAACAAGCATTCTTATTGATAACATCGATACATAATTAGAAGGAGTACTTGATGAATGGTCCAGAGAATGATCTGCAGGGAGGAGGGTCCAGATCCAGGAGGGTCCAGAGAATGATTCCTGGAATGAAAGGTGTGACATATGAGGAGCATTTGAGGACTCTGTACTTTGTAGAATTCCAAAGGATGAAGGAGGGACCTCATAAAACTTACAGAACACTGAAGGCTCAGAATAGAGGGACGCTTTAGTACTGAAATGAGAAGGGATTATTTCAGCTAGAGCGTAGTGAATCTACTGAATTCATTGCCGGAGAAGGCTGTGAAGACCAAGTCACTGAATATATTTAAGACAGAGATAGATAGGTTCTTGATTGGTAAAAGGATCAAGGGTTATGAGAAAAAGGCAGGAGAATGGGGTTGTGAAATTTATCAACCATGACTGAACGGCAGGGAAGACTCAATGGGCCAAATGGCTTACTTTTGCTCCTAAATTTTATGGTCTAGGCAGGCAATGTCCATGTGCATTCAAAAGACTAAGGTTTCATTTCTGGAGAGAGGCCTGAACTTTTTCATTAAAAAGGCAAGCAATTGACTGAAGCTAACACAGGCATTGAATAAATTTAGATCCTGGTCTACTGAAACTGGGTGAATTGTTTGGAACAATTAACCTTTTCTTACTCTAAAATCTCCTCAGCTCAGAGCACCAAACTGTAATGAATACACCAAAATTACACAATTGATGGATTATGCATGAGTGAGCTATCTTATAAGTTCAGATGGGTAGAAGACTCCATCATAATAAGATTGTTACTTGCCTAATTTTGAAAGCCTCTTTTATTTATCTTTTGGCAGGTTGGAGGTCTCGGGGGATGAACTAGTATCTTTTACTGTCCCTTTTAGTTAATGAACTCATACTGATCTGTGTATACCGAGTCTCCGAAAACAATTCCCTGTTCAACATATTAACATGTCTCTTTCTGGTGCTAGAATCACTTATGCAACGTGAACAAATGATAATTTGGCTAATATGTGAACTTGCTGACACCACAACTTCTTTCCACTATGATATAAACTCATTGAAATGCTCAGCATTGCTCAGTATGATTAGGCAAAGCTTAGAATTCTGGTTCAGGAGATCAATGATAAAGTTGATCTGCATTGCTACCAGCCTTTGAAATCAGTGGCCTTTCCTTTTGTCCATGTGGTTAAATTGCACGAAAGTTGGTCAACAGGATGGTTCTGCGGCAATGGGAAGTTCCAGCCATTTCAAAATTTAAAGTGGGCACCAAGGGGCAATTCCCTCATCCCACTATAATCATTTTTTAGCAGAGTGGGCCCAGAGAATTGCATGAGAGATCACACCCCACTAGGGCTTCCCAGTGTCGGATTCCCAATGCAGTCTGCTCTGCACCAGAAATTGGCAGAGAGGTGGGGTTAACATTTAAATAGTATTTTATATATCATTTAAATGCTATTAACAGGCTCGGGACAGAAGCTCCAGGCCTGCTAGCCTGTTTGCTAGTCTCTGTTTATTTTGAATGTACAGTGAAAAGTATTGTTTCTTGCACGCTATGCAGACAAAGCATACCATTCATAGGGAAGGAAATGAGAGAATGCAGAATGTAGTGTCACAGTCATAGATAGGGTGTAGAGAAAGATCAACTTAATGCAAGATAGGTCCATTTAAAAGTCCAATGGCAGCAGGGAAAAAGCTGTTCTTGAGTCCCTGGGCACCCTGGCAGTACAAGCCGGTATCTCCTGGTACTGCCAAGGGGCAAGTGCCTATGCCCAGGATGTTAACATTGTGGATTTAGTAATGGTAATGACATTGAATGTCAAGGGATCTTGGTTAGATCCCTTTCTTTTTGGAGATGGTTAGTGTCTGACACTGTGCCACACAAATATTACTTGCCATTATCAGCCCAAACCTGGATATTATTCAGGTCTAGTTGCATTTGGATGGACTGCATCAGTATCTTGTGAAGGACAAGGCTGGAAACTCCAAGGTATTTTATGAAGTTAGTCTAGACCCTAAGTTTTACATTTGATTTATGGCACAGGTGAGCAAAAGGTGTTTCACTCCAGGTATGATTCAAGTGACCCACTAGGAAGCTTTTATTAAACAAAGTTTATTTAAGGACACAGTTAGAAAATAACAAAATTAATTGACATAACTTTTACCAAATACAGGACTTAAACATGACACAGTACATGAGTCAGCTAATTATCTCTGTTATTCCAAGTTAAACACCATGCTACAGACTTACACCCTTCTTCAAACTTAGCATAAAACCAAGTACGCCCACGTAATGCTGGATTTTCAGCTTTGTAACACTTATGGACAGGCATCAAAACCAACAGTTTTCAGAGCAGGATAGAGCTTCAAAATAGCTGAGCACAATTGTAACATTACAGCTGAGATTAGGTTGGAAATGAAGCCTTTCTATGTTCAATTCCACACTGGATGGTGCATTTATTAATCTAACCATCAGGACATCAACCTTTATGTGATTTCTAAAGGTACATTCTTTTATGGGACTTGAGTATCACTGGCAAGGCCAGCAATTGTGGCCCATCCCTAATTGCCTTTCAATTGAGTACCTGGCTGGCCATTCACAGATTTTTTTACTGTGGCTCTGGAGTCACATGCAGGCTAGGCTAAATAAGCACTGAAGCTTTCGTTCCCCATAGGACATTAATGAACAAGACAGGTTTTTACAGCAATCAGCAATAGCTTTATGATCACCATTACTGAGATGAGCTTTATATTCCGGATTTAATTAACTAAATTTAAATTCATCAGCTGCTCTGGTGGGATTTGAACCCATGCCCCTCAGCATTAGCCTGGGCCTCTGAGTACTCTATCCAATGATATTACCACTTGGCCACTTCGATCAATGGGATGCAAATGACCAGTGATTACATTTCGTGAGCATCCAGGCTTCACCCCTCAGAAATGGCACCATTTGAGAGGTGCTTTTCTCTCCTGATATTGTTCCAAATTCAATCATTTCACTCGCTTCAAAACCCTGGGAGCAAAGAATGTGGCACCAAGGGAGGAATGGTCTTTTTGCTGACTCAGTCTTCATTTAAAAAAAATTACATGAGAAAGCAGAATGCTAAAATATTATGTTACATTGATACTATGTTGTATTATATTAAGGCACATTGCTTTAGGAAACCCTTTATCGGATATTCAAGGACGCTGATTAATCACTGCCAGATTTGCAACTGCAAAAGGATACAAGGAGAAACTGTTACCAACAGTTTTCAACCATCTTTGCTCAAAAACATTAACAAAACCCAAATATCATTCTGTTGATAAGATTTAAGAAATTTAAAGAATTATTCAGTGCAGCATTGGGGATGATAAACCGAAAAGCATTTCAGGATGGGTTTTTTTCATTCATTTGTGGGACATGGCATCACTGGCTGGCCAGCATTTATTGCCCAAACCTGGTTTTCCTTGGAGGGCATTTGAGAGTCAACAACATTGCTATGGCTCTGAAGTCATATATAGGCCAGACCAGGTAAGAACAGCAGATTTCCTTCTCTAAACGAATTAGTGAACCAGATGCATTTTTTCGACAATTGTTTCATGGTCATCAGTAGATTCTTAATTCCAGGTATTTTTTATTGAATTGAAATTTCATCATCTGCCTTTGTGGGATTCAAACTCAGTCCCCCAGAATATCAGCTGGGTATCTGGATTAATAATCTAGCGATAATACCGCTATGCCATTGTCATTCTGCATCACAATTGATGTTCATGTTTCTGGATTAGGGAGGGAGAAATCAGTTAGGGTTTCCATTTCTGATTACTATCTAATGTTTGAATGGCTGGTGAGGAGAGGATGGGTTGGCAATAACATTGCTGCAGGCAAATAGCTTGTTAACGCTCACAGTCAAATCCTGAAGAAATGGGACGTCTGCAGGTCATAAAGAGAAAACGTTTCCAGGAGAGAAAACACAGTCTCTTAATTCATAAACAGCCAGTACAAAGACCTTGGGTGGCACAATGGCACAGTGGTTAGCACTGCTGCCTCACAATACCAGAGACCTGAGTTCCATTCCAGCCTTGGGTGACTGTCTGTGTGGAGTTTGCATGTTCACTCTGTGTCTGCGTGGGTTTCCTCCGAGTGCTCCGGTTTCCTCCCACAATCCAAAAGATGTGCTGGTTAGGTGGGATTAGCCGAGGGGACTAGCTAGTGTAAATGCATATGGTTATGGGATTTTTGTCAGTGCGGACTTGATGGGCCAAATGACCTCCTTCTGCACTGTAAGATTCTATCTAAATCGCTCGTTGGGCCGAAGGGCCTGTTTCCCGTGCTGTTTTTTGTTCTTTGCTTGATAAAATGGTTTGCTTTGTGAACGTTTACTTTGAACTTTTTCCCTTATTTTTGGACTGGCTCAAGCTCATCAATTGTCAATTCAGTTTTCTTAACACCTGCTATCAGCACATGGTGCATTCGTTCGATCAAACAAAAGAAATGATTTATTTGGTGGACACAGTTCTATTCAGAAAAATTGTTAAGTAATCAGATGCCAGCTGCTATTAATAGGCAACTTTAACACTCTCTCAGCAGGTCTGACCTTTACTGGTGTTAATAATTAGCCATTATTAATTAGCATGCCAGCTGGCTGTTTATTAGCTTCACCGCTGAACACGAGAGTCCAACAGATGATCTTTGTGTATGTTCTTGAACATTTTACCTTGAACTTTTTTCTGCAAATGATGGTCAGCATTTTAGCTGGTTTCCTTCAGAAAGTAAGGGAAAAAATCAAAGTATTCTACTCATTAGGCTGATATCTTCAAAAGACCACTGTGCAAATCATCAAACACAATGTCTAATCAAAGGTAACCTAAAGTTTGTCTTAAATGAGCAAAATCCAAACCAATCAAATTGCACAATTAACATCGTTCTAGCAAATGTTAAAAACTGTTTTTGTTTTAAAACTTAAGCACCACTGGCCCATCTCTATTTACTCAGAGCACATCAATAGTCTGTAGTGTGGAGTAGAGAATCATATGTACATCAGTTTAGGATGGCACAGGATGAATGTCTAGCCAAGAAAATCAGCACAGCGAGAAATGATTGCATGAGACCATAATGGTTTCCCATTGATATCAAGGCAGTTCAGATAGTAGGAACCCGAGACAAGCAACTCACCTCCTGATTTCTCAAAGCCCATCCACTGTCTACAAGTCAGGAGTGTAATGGAATACTCTCCCTTTGCCAGATCCAATAACACACGAGAAGCTCAACACCATCAGAACAAAGCAGTCCGCTTGATTGACACCTTTTTCACAAACATTTACTTGCTTCACTACTGATGCACAGACACAGCTGTGTGTACCATTTACCTGGTGCATTGCAAAAATCACCAGGACTCTTTCAACAGCACCTTCCAAACCCATGACCACTACCATCTAGAAGGACAAGAGCAGCAAATACCTGGGAACATTACCACCTGGAAGTTCCCCTCCAAGCCACTCACCGACAAGATTTGGAAACATATCTCCATTCTTTTACCGTCACTGGGTCAAAAATCTAGATTTCCTAACCTATTAATTGTGGATATCTGACTATCCATAATAGAATAAAAGCTCAAAGCCTCAAACTAATCTTTGCTATAACATGGAGTCAGAAAGAAGTTCACAGCATGGAAACAGGCCCTTCAGCCCAACATATCCATGCCATCCAGTATTTACCACAAAGCTTGTCCCAGTTGCCATGTTTGGCCCATATCTCTCTATATCCATCTTACCCATGTAACTGTCTACATGCTTTTTAAAAGACAAAATTGTACTTGCTTCTGCTTCTACTCCTCACAGCTCACTCCAAACACTCAGCATCTTCTGAGTGAAAAAATTGTCCTTTGGGAACCTTTTGTATCCCTCCCCTCTCACCTTAAACCTAGTCCTCTAGTTTTAGACTCCCCTATCTTCAGGAAAAAATGTTGACTATCTACATACCTATGCCTCTCATTATTTTATAGACCTCAATAAGATCATCCCTAACCTCCAGGGAAAAAAGTCTATCCAGCCTCTCCTTATAACTAAAACTATCAAGAGCTGTTAGCATCCTAGTAAATCTTTCCTGCACTTATAGTGATAGAGAAGATACGAGAACCTTTGCTAAAAGTTAACAAAACATCTCGAGATGAAGAATAGGTATAAAATTTAGTCAGCAGAGAGTGTAAAAGAAAGGTTAGGTTTAACCTAACTTATTGAACTCTTTGTAGACATAATAGTTGACAGAGTAGGTGAGGGCTGGAATTCTATGTATGCTCCACAATCTCTGCCAGCGAGAATGATGAAATTGGAGCTCAGTCAAATCTTCATTCACCAAAGCAGGACTGGAAAATTCCAGCTGCACACGAGGGCAGGAAACTCCAGCCTTGGACTTTTAGAAGACCTTTGATAAAGCATGTTAATAGACGTGAGCAGAGATCAGGTCATGTGGGATCAGTTAATGTCAATTTGCAGAAAGAATTGAAAGATGGCTAATAAACAGAGAGTAGGAGTTCAAAAAAGTTTCCTAAACTGGAAAAAAGTGGAATGTGAACTCTCACAGGGATATTAGTGCAACAATCCTTTTTATCATTTAATAAAAGAATTTGGACTCGTGACTTGGAGACATATCATCGAAAATTACAGATACCAAACTGGTGAGGATGGGTCCACAGGGAGTGAGTACAGCTCTGGGGCACTGATTCAAAAACATAAAAATAGCATAGAGACTGAATAGCAAATTAAACTCATTACAGGCCACATTTGGAAAGAAGAATAGAAGACCACTTATTCCTTGGAAGGAGCAATGGAATATAGAAGCAAAGTGATCTTGGAATGTGGATACATGAATTGTTAAAAGTAGCAATACAAATTAATAAGTTCATAGAGAGTGCAAGCAAAGTACTGGGGTACATTTATAGAGAAATAGAATATTAAAACAGGAATAAAAGGTACATATGTCTTTGTTTAAACTACACTGAGATTATTGTATGTATTTGTAGTCTTCATATTACAAAGGGACTAGGGGTAGAGTAGCCCATGCAGAGTGACACCAAGGGCAGGATTTTCCACCCTAACAGCACAACTTCAATTTTATACCGGCTGAGGTTGTTCATGAAGGCTGGCCTTCTCAATTTTGCTCCTTGCCTGAGATGTGATGATCCTCAAGTTAAAATCACCATCAGTCATCCCCCCAACTCTCCTGGTCATAGAATCGCTACGGTATGGAAGGAGGCCATTCAACCCATCGAGTCTGTACCAACCACAATCCTAACCATTCCCATTATCCCACACATTTTATCTTGCTAATGCCCCGACACCAGGATCAATTTAGCATGGTCAATCAATCTAACCCACGCATCTTTGAACTGGGGCACTCGGAGGAAACCCACGCAGAAGTGGGATGGGGAGGCGGGAAAAGTGCAAACTCCATACAGACGGTGACCCAAGACCAGAATGGAACCTGGGACTCTGGAGTTGTGAGGCAGCAGTGTTAGCCACTCTGCCACTGTGACACCCACCTGGGCCTTTAGTGACTCTATCCTAATTAAAATAGTGGAGAAATTGCAGAAACTACTTACATTAAGTTCATTTGCAGAATTAAGGATTGCAAATGATCAGGGAGAAGCGAGCAGGCTGGTGGGACTGTTTACTCTGGATCTTGATGGGACGGGTGTGAAAACCTGTTTCAATGTACGGGTGAGTTCAGAACAAGTAATATCCATTTAAGGATCAATGAAAGCGGTTAGGAGGAATTTCTTTACACAGTGTAGTGAAAATATGCCACATCATGTGCATGATACATTCAAGGACAACCTTAAACAGACATGAGGGAGAAGAGAGCAGAGAGATAAGGTGCCAGGATGAGGAGGAATAATTAGAGTAGGAGGCAATGGTTGTGGAGTATAAACATTATAGCATCATTATAGGACCTGTTTCTACGCTGTATTTTTTGATAATTCTATAAGTTTTATTGCACTGCTGCATAGTGCCCTCTGCTGAAACTGAGACTAAATTACAGCAAGTAACGTGTGTGTTCATTTATTTATCCGGCGTTGAACTGGGATATACACGGTAAAAAGTGTCATAACACCAGGTTAAAGTCCAACAGATTTATTTGGTAGTAATCTCACAAGCTTTGGCAAAGTTGTGAGATTACTATCAAATAAACTGGTTGGAGTCTAACCTGGTGTTGTGAGATTTCTTACTGTGTTAATTTACCAAGGTCATTATAATTAAAGGGTTGGAACTTGTGAGTGGGGGACACAGTTGGAGAGGAATCTAGATTTGTAGAATAGCAGGTTTGCACAGATCAGTGTGGAAGTCCTGGAGTTGCGATCAATCCCTCAGGATTCCAATACTGGCTGTAAGTGGACTCCACTCTCTCTTAATTTCAATATTCCCTCTCGCACATCACCGTTAGAAACCCCTTAAAGTCTAATGCCTTGTTGAATCAGGTGTAACTCAACTTTGAATAGCAAGGTGATTCATGACATTTGATAAAAAACATAACCAGCCCTGAAAAAATAATTTTATAATTCTGGAATGCTGTTAAATAATTTTTTTTATGATGAAGTTCATTTATTAGTGTCACAATTAGGTTCATATTAACACTGCAATGAAGTTACTATGAAAATCCCCCAGTCGTCTCACGCTGGTGGCTGTTCGAATACGCTGAGGGAGAATTTAGCATGAGCAATGCACCTAACTGCATGCTTTTCAGACTGTGGGAGGAAACCGGAGCACCCAGAGGAAACCCATGCAGACACAGAGAGAACATGCACACTTTGCCCACACAGTGACCCAAAGCAAAGCAAAAGTGGATTTCAAAGCCAAATATTTTTAACAATACAAAATAAGATTTATTCAGAATATTTTAGCTAAAAGCTTCACCTCGTATATGCTCCAATATTTAACTTCCTGAAAAATCCAAGTCTTTTTTAAAAAAAAGTAATGTTATTTTAGCACTTTTAGTTTCCTATTTGGATGACTGTGAAAATCCTTTTGTTTGTGGGACACGGGTGTTGCTGGTTGGTCAGCAATTATTGTCCATCCATAGTTGCCCTTGAGAAGGTGACAGTGAGCTGCTCTTGTAAGCACTCTGTTTATGTGGCAAGTCCGCAGTTGAGTTTCTGGTCAATGGTAGCCACAATGATGTTGACAGTGGGGGATTCAGCGATGGTAATACCACTGAATGTCAAGGAGTGGTGCTTAGAGTGTCTCTTATTGGCGATGGTCATTGCCTAGCATTTGTGTGGTGTGAATGCTATTTGTCACTTGTCAGCCCAAGCCTGGAGATTGTCTAGACTTTGTTGTATTTGAACCATGGACTGCTTCAGTGTCTGAGGAGTCGTGAATGGTACTGAACATTGTGCAATCATCGGCAATCTTTATTGTGATTGGTTGCTTGGACATTCTGATGACATCACTCCAGCTCCATGCTGGGAATTCTCTGTATCAAATGGTGTTATCAATAGCATCGCTGCATGGATGTGCATTCAGCCAGGAGTTCAATTCTTGCTGCCCCGATTGTCCATTCTCTTGTGAACAAGGTTCTTGTCATCCATGGACACAGTCACCAGAATTCTACCTCCACATCTGCCATGGATTTGGAGCGGGGGAGAGGCAGACAAGGGGAATGTTTATTGACCACGAGCAGTAACTTCTAGTCTCGCTGGTGCGAGGCCATAAAATCCCACTCAATTGCATGGCCTGGACAGAACAATGGGAGATGAGTGAAGACATCTTCCCCTTAAAAAGGTACAGGGCAAGATTCCACCTCCCCCTCCCCACCCCCACTCTCCCAACACCCCACACTTCCAGAATCTCAACCCTGACCCAGAAGCATATTTTCCATT
Source organism: Sphyrna mokarran (assembly GCA_024679065.1). Classification (NCBI taxonomy): domain Eukaryota; kingdom Metazoa; phylum Chordata; class Chondrichthyes; order Carcharhiniformes; family Carcharhinidae; genus Sphyrna; species Sphyrna mokarran. Next base: position 34,616,812 of record JAGIQG010000002.1, on the reverse strand, counting down.
GCTGGAGTTGACTCATCACTGACTGACTCCCAAGGGGGTTAATGGCGTTTTGCGTGGTTCACCCATCGTACCATCAGGGAACCCCCACAGGGGATCACCATCGCCATGACCGGAAGATTTCATTGGCAAGAATAGAATCCTTACTGAGCAGGAGGAAGCAATTCAGCCCATCAAGCCAGCACCGACAACAATCCCATTCAGATCCTAACCCATAACCCCATGTATTTACACTAGCTAATCCCCCTGACATTAAGGAGCAATTTAGCATGGCCAATCCACCTAACCCACACATCTTTGGACTGTGGAAGGAAACCAGAGCACCCAGAGGAAACCCACATAGAGATGGGGAGAATGTGCAAACTTGACACAGACAGTGATCCAAGGCTGGAATTGAACCCGGGTCTCTGGAGCTGTGAGGCAGCAGGGCTGCTATTTTGTCAATAGCTGGAAAGCCTGGTTCTTTAACCTCCACCATTTGCTGCATCAAGACCATTGCTATGATTTAATGGCACTTATTACTAGATTACTCCTACCACCCCACCACACCCTGCAACCTCCCCCCTACCACACACACACACACACACACACACAGTCTTACTCTTCTGGAATCTTCTCCTGTATGGTAGAACTCATATTCCCGCTGATAACAAAGCTTTAAATAGAGCAGCCATCTTTGGTTATTTTGCAAAGCAAACAGAAGGTGAGCTCTAGCATGACAGAGTGGTGTTTTTTTTAATGGTTCAAGCTATAATGTTCATTGAAAGCCACAAATAGCCCTGAATGATGGAGGTCTCAGAATTCCACAATACTTTTCTTCGTTCAACCACTTGTATTGAGTTCCCTTTGTCTCTGTCAGACAAGACAAGCAAGCAGCTTCGCCCCAGGCCTAAAGGGAAATGAGGAAATGGTTTTAAAATCAGGCTCCTGAGCTCCAATTTTCATTTCAGAAGTTTACGTCATTCGAGGCCCTAAGTGCTCGCTTTTTACCAACAACTGCAACAGTTTTGGCAATGTTACAACAAAATGTTACAGCCGTCAAAGAATAAAGAAAATTACAGCACAAAACAGGCCCTTTGGCCTTCCAAACCTGCACTGACCATGCTGCCAAACTGAACTAAAACCCCCTATCCTTCCGGGAATCATAACCCTCTATTCCCATCCAGTTACTATTGTATCCGCTCCACAACATTCCCCAGCAGCCAGCTCCTGGACAATGAGAGACAGCAAGGATGCTGCAGGATCCTGAAGCAACTTCAAGGAGCAGCACTGCAGATTCACCAGAATGATACCTGGGGTGGGAAGGATTAAGTGATGAGAACAGGTTGCACACACCAGCTTGGACACGAAGAAGATTAAGGAAGAATCGACTTGAAGTCTTTAAGATGATTAAAGGATTTGACTGGGTAGTTAGGGGGAAACTATATCCTATGGGGAGAGTCCGGAAAAGGAGAAATAATCTTAACATCAGAACTAAGCCGTTCACTGATGATGTCAGGAAGCACTTCTCCATGCAAAAGACTACCGGAAATCTGGAACTCCCCCATCCAGAAAGCTGCAGAGCTGGGTCAAACAAGAATTTTAATATTTGGAATGAAGAGTTTTTAAGCCAGGATGTTAATCCAGAAAAGGTGTGATGGAGTGGGTAAGAGCAAAAAGCAAGGGGCAAGACTTTCCAGCTGCGTTCATTCCAGTGCTGGAAAATCCCACTCGAGGTCAATGGACTTTTGCATGGTCCTATCCCGTGGCGGTCGGGGTCGGAAAATTCCAGTTATAGGGATAGGGCCTGGGTGGGATTGTTGTCGGTGCAGACTCAATAGGCTGAATGGCCTCCATTGCACTGTAGGGATTCTATGATAGTACAAGAATGCCTTGGACATCACAACTGAATCTTCCAAAGATGTGGAAGCACAGGACTTCTTTGATACCAAAAGGAAGGGTTTCTTCAAAATAGTGCAATTGAATTAACTTTGCTTTATGGAACAATAACTCAGCTATGTTAACAGATCAGCTATTTTTGTATTATGACCTGTATAAAGAAGGAAGCCATTTTTTGTAACAGAGAGCACAGAAGACTGCTGGAAGACATTTGCAGCACACAGCTTTCAGCTCTTAACTATAAACATCAGTGAGAGTTAGGGTTTTCTTTGCTACAAGGTGCCATAGAGGAAGTTGTCCAGGAATCATCAGTGATCTGTTGAATAAAGAATCCAGTAAGAATTTAGCAACACCAATTTATAATCCAACCAATTTATTTGATAGTAAAAACGCGAGCTTTCGACTCCTGTGTCTTCCTCAGGCAAAGGAAGACACAGGAGTCGAAAGCTCGCGTTTTTACTATCAAATAAATCGGTTGGATTATAAATTGGTGTTGCTAAATTCTTACTGAGTTCTTACCACCCCAATCCAACGCCGGCATCTGTATATCAATAAAGAATCCAGGCAGCCTTCAAGTGTTCTACTGACAGAACCGATAAAGAAAGGGATCTTCACTCACTCTCCAAAGCTGATTTGCCTGCTCAACCTACCCGAAAAGGCAAATACTAACTAATTGACTACAGTTGCTATCACCACTGCTGAATACAACCCTTCACTCCAAACCAGTATTCCTCAATCTTTTATATCTCATGCCACACTCCTATACTATAAAAAAGTTTTAAGGCACACCTTCAATTTTTGCTGTCTTCTCACCTCATTAGGAACTTGGTTTTTACCTTTTCCTATTCCTCACACCTGTTTTTTTTAACCTCTCCCTGTTCCTCATGGTCTCCCAGGGTTTTTGCGGCCTTTTTGAGTTTTTGGTTTTTGTGCAGGCACATGGGGCCAAGTCTGTTGGACATGGACATGGGCTTGACTAATATAAAAATTTAAACCATGCGTGTTTGTCCCTTTCCCAGCTGGTGCATGCACAAGACGCCTAAGGTTGGTCAGGTCCTGGGAGCTTTCAATTTCATGGCCAAAAGTGAAAGTTTGTTTTAGCTTCATTACATCAATTTTGAAACATTTTGATTTTTTTTTGCAGCACACTCAGGGGGGTGTTCATGGCACACCAGTGTGTCAGTAGAAGTATAGAAATGATACAGCACAGAATGAGGCTATTCGGCCCATCTTGTCCATGCTGACCCAAAGTCACCCAGGTTCCTGCACATGGCACATAACTCTGCAGCTTACATCACTTAAGATGCAGATCCACATACTTTTAAAAAGATTTTATTGTTTCTGCCTCCACCACCAACGCAGGCAGTGAATTCCAGACACCTGATATCCTCTGTATAAAATGTTTTCCTCATGTCCCCTTTAATCCTTCTTATTGAATCTAAGATCCCTGGTTTTTGAACACTTTAACAACAGAAATATGTTCCTCCTGACTACCCTATTCCTACCCACCACAATTATGTACATTCTATCACGCCGCCACCCCGATGTTCCCACCTCTATCCGTGATCCCTATCTATGTTTATAGATCTGTGGATTGAAACCAAATTTGAGACAATTTTGGGAGAATTTGTTATGCCAATCAGCCTAAGAGCACATCTTTGGGACGTGGGAGGAAACTGGAGCACCCGGAGAAAACCCACGCAATCACGGGGAGAATGTGCAAATTCCCACGGACACAGGCCCAAATCCATGTATCTGCACAGCACAGCAATAGTCACTGAGCTGTCGTGTTGCCCATCAAATGGTCCAGGTCAAACGTACGCTAACGACGTGAAGCACTAGGGTACTCTCGAAAAAAATCCAAGAGCAGCCCTCTCACGACCCATCGCGTGTATGCCCCTCGTTAGACAACAAGGTGGACCAAAGCACCTGTAGGATAAAAACAAATACATCAATATCATCAACTATTTACACACTTCCCAGGGAACTCCCAAGGCTCATGATCCCTATCTTAAATTAGTTTTCTATATCCCTCCATTCCCATTCTGTTCATGTGCCCATCTAAGTATCTCTTAAATAACTCCAGAGTGCCTGCCTCCACCATTTTACTTGACAGTGCGTTCCATATCTGATCTCAATAAGTATATTTTATCTTTATCTGCATTTAATCTTTGTATCTGCATTTTATTTAATAACTTTGCCACTTTTAGCTAAGAAATTTTACTATTTCTATTTACGTAACTTATTGCAGTAATTTTGTAATAAACTAACCTTTATCTCATTTAAGAATGATTCTTAGAACCATAGAATCCCTCAAATGCAGAAAGATTGGGTCTGGGAACTGAGTTCTATTCCTGACCTGGGTCTCTGTCTGTCTGGAATCTCCACATTCTTCCCGTGACTGCATGGGTTTCCTCCGGGTACTCAGGTTTCCTCCCACCATCCAAAAGATGTGCTGCTTAGATGCATTGGCCATGCTAAATTCTTTCTCAGTATACTCGAACAGGCACGGGAGTGGGGCGATTAGGGGATTTTCACAGTAACTTCGTTGCAGTGTTAATGTAAGCTGACTTGTGACACTAATAAATAAACTTCAAAAATAATTACATTTATTTCTTCTTGCTCCCTTCTTTGGCTTAAAAAGCTCTTTTGTCAGAATTGCAGAAAAATAGAAATGAAAAGATCATCCACCTTTTTAAAAATGAATAAATGGGATGTGGATGTTGCTGGCCAGGGCATCATTGATTACCCACTCCTGATTGCCCTTAAACTGAATGACTTGCTAGGCTATTTCAGAGGGCAATTGAGAATCAACCACATTGCTGTGGATCTGGAATCACATGTAGGCCAGACCAGCCTAGGATGGCAGATTTCCTTCTCTAAATGACATGAGTGAACCAGATAAGCTTTTATGACAATCAATATGGTCATCATTATATTTTCAATTCCAGGTTTTTATGGAGTTGAAATTTCACCATCTGTCATGGTAGGATTTGAACTCAAGTCCCTGGAGTATTACCTCGTGGTTATCATTTCAGTGACATTATCACTATGCCACCACCTCCAAAACACTTGAAAGGTTAACTGTTTCCCGCTACACCTGATGAGTTTTTCCAGAACTTTAGGTTTTTATTTCAGATTTGCTGAATCTGTGGTGTTTTGCCTTTGCATGAAATTTTGGGAAATTTATTAAGCAAGGTTACTAAAGATTGTGGAATCAAGATGACTGTATGGGATTAAGACAAAGATCAAAGAGCCATTTGTGGTACAGAAGAAGACCATTTGGTCCATTGAATCCATGCTGGCTTCCTGCAAGGTAATCCAGTCAGTCCCACCCCACTGCTCAGTCCCTGTAATCGAGCAAGTTTATTCCCTACACGTGCCTGTCCAATTTCCTTTTAAAGTTGTTGATTGTTTCAGCATGCACCCACATGCATGGGCTGCGTGTTCTACGTCATTACCACTCACTGCATGAAAATGTTCTCCCTCACATTCCCCCTGTGTGTCTTACCCAAAATTTTAAACCAGTGTCTGCCATTGAAACTATATATTCTCCAGCCCTTATAAAGAAAGCTTCAGTGAATAACGAGATGCGATGGCCCTTTCTGAGGAGCCATTGAGGTCTGCAGCTGATCCTTGAAATCAGCCAAGAGTACAATACTGATTTGATTTTGATTTGATTTATTTTTGTCACGTGTTAACATACAGAGAGAAAAATTGTTTCTTGCGTGCTATACAGACAAAACATACCATTCATAGAGAAGGAAAGGAGAGAACGTAGTGTTACAGACATAGCCGGGATAGAGAGAAAAGTCAACTTAATATGAGGTAGATCCTTTCAAAAGTCTGACGGAAGCAGGGAAGAAGCTTTCTTGAGGTGATTGGTATGTGACCTCTCAGACTTTTGTTTCTTTTTCCTGACAGAAGAAGGTGGAAGAGAAAATATCCAAGGTGCGTGAGGTCCTTAATTATGCTGGCTGCTTTTCCGAGGCAGTGGCAGGTGTAGACAGAGACAATGGATGGGAGGCTGGTTTGAGAGATGGGCTGGGCTTCATTTATGACCCTTCGTGATTCTTTGCATCCTTGGACAGAGCAGGAGCTCTGTCGCTTTGACAGCCACTGGGAGGGCATGATGTCCAGTGCTGTGAAATATGAGACCTTCAGCAATGAGATCTTTATGACCACATGCTGGATTGGTTGAAGCCCCCTGCAGCACTAAATCTCAATTATCTCCAGGTTACTTCATCTTCAGCCGTCAATCCTGGGTTGAGGGTTTGACCTCTGTTGCCTTTCTGCTCTTGTGCTCTTTTTTGTGTCCTCCTGATGCCTGGGATTTCTTCCAATAAGGGATGCTGCCGCCATCACCACAGGGCCCACAATTTGGCTCTTAAGCCACAATTGCCAGCTGGAGACTTCCTTCTGGATAGATGGTTCCTCCCCCAATTGTCCTCGGCAGCCTTGTCCCTGCTCTGTTGTCCTCCTGAAGCCAAGGGTTGATAACGCTATTCAAAGCTTGGGCACTAAGTGCTTTTGAAGAACCTTACTTGGCTTGAATTGGAGGGAGAGCATGATTCCTGTCCCAATCTCCCCTGCCCTACCCAGTATTGCCAGAACCAGGATTGGTACCTTAAAATTCACACACCATCCAATGAGAGCATTTTCATAGACCTCTCCTATCTCCAAAAATATACCCTTCAATATTCCCATCTCCAGATGACACTGAAAATTCAGCCCCAGTTTCTGAACTCAACTGGGGATTACTGACAGAAGTGATTTATTGGCCTCAAAAGCTACAGACATGACTTTTGTGTGGGAAATCATACGTAGAGAAGGAACGCAATGTTAGAACAAAAGAACAAAGAAAATTACAGCACAGGAACAGGCCCTTCAGCTCTCCAAGCCTGCACCGACCATATTGCCCTCTGAACTAAAACTCCTTCTGGGGACCACATCCCTCTATTCCCATCCTATTCATACACTTGTCAAGATGTTCTCTAATATGCTCCCATTGTGGTTGGTGACAGACTTTGGTGTGTATGCAAGGGAGGTGGAGTCCAGTAAAATAATTGAGGGGATAAATGAGTGGCCTGAAGCACAGTGGAAGAATAACAATGCTACCTTCATAAAGAACTGGGAATCTTTATGTCTGTTTACTGTGAACAGGACTGGTCACAGAGATGGGCTGCACATCCACCGAGTTGGGATAAAGGGACCTGTGAGCAACATCGCGGCAGCAACAGAAACTCATGTAAACAGGAGAGGAATTGGCGGGGCAGGGTGAGGGCAGCACAGGGTGGAAACAAATGAGACAGAGCAGGAGATGAACAATTGAACAGGAAATGCAAGCCGCAGCACCCTTAGGGGACAGCAAAGACAGAACGATCAAGTTTAATGTGATCTTGGGATTAGTGATACTCATAAATAGGAGCCAGGTATTTAAGTTCACAAATAGTAAATCTGTTGAAAGAACATGGAAAGGAATAGCGTGGGGGAGGTTCTATTGGTGAAAAATATTGAAATGAGAGGGGCTCTCAGTAAAACATACAAAATCTTGATGGGACTGGACAGGCTAGATGCAGGAAAATGTTAGGGAAGTCCAGAACCAGAGGTCACAGACTAAGAATAAGAAGCCATTCAGGACAGAGCTGAGGAAGAACTTCTTCACTCAGTGAGTTGTGAATCTATGGAATTCTCTACCATAGAATTGTTTATCAAGATGTTCTCTAATATGCTCCCATCATGATTGGTGGCTGACATTGGTGTGGGTACAGGTAGTGTTGGGGGAGGTGGAGTCCAGTAAAATAGTTGAGGGGGTAAATGAGTGGTCTGCAGCATAGTGCAAGAAAGCTGTTGGAGCCAGGTAGTTAGATAAGTCCAAGAGGGAGTTGGACATAACCTTTGTGGCTAAAGGGATCAAGGGTTTGAGAGAAAGCAGGTGTAGAATATTGAAAGTGCATGATCAGCCATGATCATATTGAGTAGTAGTGCAAGCTCAAAGGGCAGAATAGCCTCCTCCCGCACCCATTTTCTATATTTCTATGAAAGATGCCATTTGGAGCGGGGTGGCAATGCCCCTGGGGTAACAATCCCAAGGCCCAGATTCTGGGGGCATGGGCTCAATGCCAGCTGGTGGAATTTTAATTCAGTTTAAAATTAAATCTGGAATTGAAAGGTAAGGCGTTGGAGAGAGTTATAGAACAAAGAGATCTAGGAGTACAGGTACATAGCTCCTTGAAAGTGGAGTCACAGATAGACAGAGTGGTGAAGAAGGCATGCTTCGTTTAATTGGTCAGAACATTGAATACAGGAGTTGCGATGTCTTGTTGAGGTGTACAAGACATTGTTATGGCCACACTTGGAATACTGTGTTGACTTCTGGTCACCCTATTATAGAAAGGATATTAAACTAGAAAGAGTGCAGAAAAGATTTACTAGGATGCTACCAGAATTTAATGGTTTGAGTTATAAGGAGAGGTTGGATGGACTGGAACTTTTTTCTCTGGAGAGTAGGAAGCTGAGGGGTGATTTTGAAATAATGGAGGATGTAGATCAGTAGATAATCAATATCTCTTCCCAAAAGTAGGGGAGTTTTAAACTAAGGGCATAGGTTTAAGGTGAGAGGGGAGAGATACAAAAGTGTCCAGAGGGGTAATTTTTTTCACTCAGAGGGTGGTGAGTGTCTGGAACAAGCTGCCAGAGGTAGCAGTAGAGACAGGTACAATTTTGTCTTTTAAAAAGCATTTCAGCAGTTACATGGGTAAGTGATGACAGAGGGAAGTGGGCCAAATGTGGGCAATTGGGATTAGCTTAGGGGTTAAAAAAGGGGTAGCATGGACAAGTTGGGTCAAAGGGCATGTTTCCATGTTGTAAACCTCTATAACTTTATAAAGCTGTTACCAGTAATGGTAACCATGAAACTATCTTTAGTTATAGCAACATCAGGGACCCGGATTTGATTTCTGGCTTGTGTCACTACCTGCGTGAGCTTACATGTTCTCCCTGTATCTGCGTGTGTTTCCTCTGGGTGCTCAGATTTCCTCCCACAGTCCAAAATACTAGTTAGTTAGGAGCTAGTTAGGAGCATTGGCCATGCTAATTTCTCTCTCAGTGTACTTGAACAGGCATAAGAGTATGGTAACTAGGGGATTTTCACAGTAACATCATTGCAGTGTTATTGCGACACTAACAAATAAACTAAACTAAACTAAAAACCCATCTGTTTCATTAGTGATCTTCAGGGAAGGAAATCTGCTACCCTTATCTGGTCTGGCCCACATGTGACTCCAGATCCCCAGCAACGTAGTTGATTCTTAACTTCCCTCTGAAATGGCCTTACAAGACACTCAAGGAGCAATTAAGGATGGACAACAAATGCTGGCCTTGCCAGCGATGCCCTCATCCCACCAATGAATTAAAAAACTTCTTTTTGTTGATAATTGTTCTCCAATCCTTTTCTGCCTCCTCCCTACTTCCATTGAATACCCATGAGTGTAATTATAGAATCCCTGCCGTTTCAAACAGGCCATTTGATCCATCAAGTCTGCACTGACTCTCTGACAGACTATCTTACCTCAGCCCTTTACCCCAGGCTATCCATGTAACCCCACATATTTCTCATGGCTAATCCATCTGACCTACACAAGTTTGGGAGGAAACCGGAGGACCTGGAGGAAACCCGCACAGACACGGGTAGAATGTGCAAACTCCACACAAACAGTGACCTGAGGCTGGAACTGAACCCAGATCCCTGGCACTGTGAGGCAGCCGTGCTAACTACTGTGCCACCCTCATTGATCCATTGATGTTGTGGATCAAATCATAGGCCTTTTCAGTCTGAACAATTTAGTTATACACTGGGCAGTAGCTTCACAAAATGAACTATTGGAGTAGCAAATTGAGAGGTTTCATACATAAACATAAATTTCTAAATATCTCCCACTTTCTAAGCCTTTTAGCTTTGACAAAAGGTCATTTGGAATCGAAACGTCAGCTCTTTTCTCTTTTTACAGATGCAGCCAGACCTGCTAAGATTTTCCAGCATTTTCTCTTTCGGTTTCAGATTTCAGCATCCACAGAAATTTGCTTTTATCTGTAGTTTCCAAAATAGACATTATCAGGCCATAATCACCTTTGCAAAATCAGAAGCAAATCCTCGAGGCAAATTCCAGAGAATATGTAATACAGCTCAGATATTTAATGACATTATGCCAAAGAGGAGAACATGTTTCATTCCTGGCAAAAGTTAGATTTTTTAAACAATCTCATATTACAAAATTGGCTTCATCAAAGTGCTAGGTAGACACAAACACTACTAAGATTTAGTAGTATTGCTGGAAAAAGAGAATGCCATCAAAATCTTTCATTCTACACTCATCAGGACTAGCCTGCAAAAAACAATTACCAACTGTGATGGGGAAACAACAATTTATGCTGCATTAGAAAAGAATGCTGACTGGTTGGCAACTGGAGTCTGATTGGTGGTGTTGCCATGACAAATGCAATAGGGATGATGTAGAGATGCAGGCATTGGACTGGGGTAAACTCAGTAAGAGGTCTGGCAAACACCAATTTTAAATCCAACCGATTTATTTGATAGTAAATCTGCTAGCTTTCGGCGTTTGTGCCTTTGTCAGGTGAATGAGGTGTTCTGGTCTAGGGAACAGTTAGTTGTCCAACTTTGTTCCAATACAAAACAGGCAGGTCGTCTCTCGTTGGTCTAGATTCAAGGTTCAGGCTGCTCTAAGCTGTCTAGTTATGTTGTTGTTGGGGGATGGGGGATTGAGTAGAAGGGTCATATTTACTCAAAATGTGAGCTCAGTTTATCTCACCACAGATGCTGCTGAATCCTTCCAGAGTGTATTCCATCTGGAGTGGGAGTGGGAGTCGAATTGACTTTGTTTTATAATAATCCAACACTCTCACATAGTCTCTTGGGATCACTGGTCAAATATGATTGGCCATGTAGATTTGATCCAGGGAGATAGTTTGGAAACTAAATGCCAACAGCAACCATCAAGTCCAACTTTAACTCTTCCTGTCAACAGAAATTGGGCAGGTGGGCAATGTAATATAAGTATGTAATTTACCCTTTAAAAAATGAAACCCTTGAAAACCATTTCCTATTTGAACCCGCAGGTTTTTGCAGACACATGAGATGCTGTCAAAAAGAGATAGCAGTTTCAAGAATTTGTGCAATTTTAAGGTACTATTACATCAAACAGACTCTGTTTGTAATTTAACAGCGGATCTGAATGAAGAATCTACTGTGGCTTTCCCAGCAGGCTGAAAGAACGCTGAAATCCCAGCCCACCCCCACCATAAATGAGAAACATTCCTCTTCCATGAGGTCACTCCTCTGCCCAACAAATTCCACCCCCCCATTCCTCTTTTGAAAATCCCTCTCCACGATCTGAGTGCCAGCTCCCCCTTAGTGGTGGCCTTTCCTCTCCCACACTGCTCCACAGTCTCTACTTTCCAGTTGTTGTGACTGGGCAGGGTGCATGAGGCAGCATGGAGAGAAGGTCCAAGAATTAAAATAGGCCAGGGAGGGCATTCTGTAGCTGCCCCACTCCCAGTTGCTTGAAACCCGTTGGAGTTAAGTCACTGGTACCAACTTCAGAGGAAAAGGAGAAGACATTATAAAGAAGCTGCAAGTGGCATTAATGCATTTTCCTTTACAGTGCTCCTGCACAGGCTTGAGGTGGCACTGTTGTACACTGTCAGGTGTAAGTGTGTATTGGAACTGTCCTGTACAGCATCACCATGCAGGCTGATCGCAGTAAAGGGATCAACTGTTTTCATCATTCAGGATAAGAAACCTAGACCTTCCAGTCTGGCATAGTCTAGCCTGAAGTGGGACAATGCCTGCAACATGATTTCAGGATAGCTACTATGATGCCCCAGCATTAACCTTGCCCTAATGTTTTGGCAGGAGCTTTGAGCATCGCAGAGCCATTTGAGGTCTCGCCACTGGGACTGCTGCTGTTCTGGGATACCCGAGACCAAGGCATGGCACCTCACTGGAAAGTAGCTCTGTCATGGTAAAAATGTTTTCAATTTGATTTTTGCTTTTGATTTGATTTATTATTGTCAATGTATTAGAACATAGAACATAGAACATTACAGCACAGTACAGGCCCTTCGGCCCTCGGTGTTGCGCCAGCCAGTGGCCCCTCTAACCTTAACTATTCCAATATCATCCATATTAGTACACAGCGTAAAGTATTGTTTCTTGTACGCTATACAGACAAAGCATACTGTAATTTAGAAGGAAAGTATAGAGTGCAGAATGTAGTGTTACAGTCATGGTTAGGGTGTAGAGAAAGGTCAACTTAATACAAGGTAAGTCCATTCAAAAGTCTGACAACAACTGGGAAGAAGCTGTTCTTGAGTTGATTGATGCATGACCTCCGACTTTTGTATCTTTTTCCTGATGGAAGAAGGTGGAAGAGAGAATGTCTGTGCTGTGTGGATTTCTTAACTATGTTGGCTGCTTCGACGAGGCAGCAGGAAGTGTAGGCAGTATCAATGGATGGGAGACTGGTTTGAGTGATGGACTGGGCTTAGATCATGACCGTTTGTAGTCTTGGGAAGAACAGGTGCCAGACCAAGATGTGATACAACCAGAAAGAATGCTTTCTATGTTGCATCTGTAGAAGTTGGTGAGAGTCATAGCTGACATGCCAAATTTCCTTAGTCTTCTGAAAAATAGAAACGTACTTGGCTATAACTCATAACTTCGAAGAAGGGAGGGGCTGCTAGTGGGAAAGTGTCAATCAGGAGAAGCTGAGACTGTCCTTGTAGGAGAGGACAGTTTCCTCATTTACATTGAAAGACTACCTCTGCAGACCAGCAATAGATCTCCTCTGACCTAGAGTAGGAATGACCCACCAGCCCTTCAAACCAGCCCACATAAAATACAATTAGCGTCCTTTTTATTTGATAATATCATTAGAGTTTGTTCCAGAGAAGCCTGGCATCAGCCATTAAGGTCCACTGGAGGTTTTGATGAGGGTATAGAAAAGGTTTATCAGGATATTACCTGGTTTGAAAGGTATTGGCTTAAGGAGAGATTGGGCAAACTTGGTTTGTTTTCACTTGAACATCAGGGGCTGCGGGGTGACCTAATAGAAGTTTACAAAATTATGAGAGGCATGGATAGAATGGATAGTCTTTTCCTAGGGTAGAAATGTCAATTACTAAGGGACACAGGTTTAAGGTAAAAGAGGGAAAGTTGAGTTTCTGTTCCTAAAGGAAGGAAAGAAAATTAAAGAGCGATCCCAACACCCTCCAACCTCTCCCCCAACACCTCTATCCCCTCCTCCAACACCACCTCATTTACAAATTGGACAGTACAGTGGTTAGCACTGCTGCTTCACAACACCAGGAACCCTGTTTCAATTCCTGACCTGGGTCATTTTCTGTGTGGCGTTTGCACGTTCAGCCCATGTCTGTGTGGGTTTCCTCCAAATGCTCCGGTTTCCTCGCACAGTCTGAAAGATGTGCTAAATTCTTCCTCAGTGTATCCGAACAGATGCCGTAGTGTGGCGACTAGGTGATTTTCACAGTAATTTCATTGCAGTGTTAATGTAAGCTTGTGACACTAGTAAATGAATAGAGGCAAGTTTTTTTACACAGATGGTGGTAGATGCTTGGAATGCATTACCAGAGGAGGTACTAGAAGCAGATACAAGAGCAACATTTAGGAGGCACCGTGACAGATACATGAATAGGCAGTGACCGCGTAGAGATCTTCAGATTAGAAAGGCATCATGTGTCAGCATTGGCATGGTGGGCCAAAGGGCCTGTTCCTGCGCTGCATTGTTCATTGTTAATGCTGCGAGAGGGAAGGCTGGAGCTTGGGTTTATATTGTTACCCAGAGAAATAGCAGTAATGGGCAGGCGTTGTTATACCAGTAGACCCTGAACCTGTAACCGAATTGATCAGCAGAATATGATCAGTATTAGATCACTATTAAATCACTGAAGATCACTATTAGATCCTGAAAGATGGCACCCCGGTCTTGGGACTGCTTTATAAGATGTCATTTACTTACTCCATCTATTGACACTAGACCTGTTTTTTTATACGGAGGCGGAGGTACTGACTGATGACTTTTTGGCATCTGCTGCAGAGTCCAAAACATGTTTCATTTGTGCCTTCAGTAAAGAGAAAACTTCTCTGCTATTGCTACGAGCGAGAACTGCAGACGTCACAGTCACACCTCTTCCCATACATCCTCAGAGACTTTTCTGAGAATCTGGACATAGCTGCAAACAACTAACCATGAGTTCTAGGAGCCAACAGGAAAATTTGCCTGTCCCCAGATGGCATGGGTGGAGTTTGGAAAGGCCCAAACTGGATGATTATTTGCACTTGCTGGTTTTATGTCAGCAGCAAAGCTTTTTTTTATTCATTCGTGAGAAATGGGTGTTGCTGACTGGGGCAGCATTTATTGCCTCTGCCTACTTGCTCTTGAACTGAGTGGTTTGAGTTTCACAGATCCGTTGAGAGTCAACCACATTGTTGTGGCTCTGGAGTCACACATAGGTCAGAGCAGATAAGGATAGCAGATTTCCTTCCCTAAAGAACATTAGTGAACCAGATGGGTTTTTCCGAAAATTGACAATGGTTTCATGGTCATCAATAGATTCCCAATTCCAAATTTTTTTTGCATTGAATTCAAATCAGTCTGTGACAGACTGAAATGCTATTAGAGATGGAGGCATTTAATGTCTTTGCATTTAACTAGATTTAAAGTAGGAATAGAACTTCAGAGGTAACTGAAACATTTCAAGTAACTCTAACAAGAACCCGGGACTTGAAAGTTAAAGCAATTGTGGCTCTGCAAAACAGTGAAAGCCAGTCAAGATAGGCAAAACCAGAAGGGTTGGTCCAAATTCCTGGCACAGGCATACTGCTAAAAATGGAACAGAATCTTTCATCAAACTGATCACTTGGAAAATGTGGACTGGATTTTTGGAGTGTGGATTGCTAAGTGAATGAATTACTATGAGAAAAGATTTTAAAATGTTTTTTGGGATTGGAGTTTGGAAACTCTTACATGACAATCATCTGAAGTGACTCTGAGTAGAAATTGACAAATATTAATTTTGTGCTAATGAGACCATTAAAGCTCCATATGGACTTTATCATCCATGAAAATCTTAAAATCTATGTGTACATTGGTGAAGCTAGAGGAGGAGTGACGGAATATTGTATTAAAATCCATTTTTCATGAATCATAATTTTTTTTATTGTTATTACAACTGATTAGTGGTCCAGAAAAAGACTCTGTTCTTTCTTCTCGGTGCCTTGTTTTCCTCCCACAGTCCAAAGATGTGTGCATGAGGTGCATAATCCTGGCTAAGTTGCCCCTTAGTGTCAAGAGGACTGGTTAAGGTAAATGGGGATAGGGCCTGAGTAAAATGCTCTTTTGGAGAGTCAGTGCTGACTTAATGGGCCAAATGACCTCCTTCTGCACTGTAGGATTCTATGATTCAATTTGATTAATTATTTAATTACTCTGAGCCATGGTTCCATTCTGGGATCCTCCCGAGCGGTTACAATATCAACTAGGTTTGTAACATTGGTTATGACCATCCTTCTGTTAAGTCCCTTCAATATGTTCTTTGGGACCTGGCCCAATCAAGTTTGGAATAGTGTTATGGACAGGAGGCAGTTTGATTTAAATGAAAATCCTGATTACTCACCCCTCCACCCTTCCCCAAAACAGAAGGGTGTATTTTGAATTTTCGATCTCTTCATTTATAATTGGTGGCATATTCTTCCAACTCTTCAGTTGGACTGACCAATCCTTCATTAATATCGCCACAGTAAACTTGAGATAGGATATAATCAGAGGCTTAGTTCATGTTACACACTTTCAAACATGAAGAGTGGGTATCACTACATAATCTCCAGAATATTCACACAGTAAACAAGAGAAAGGGAAAGAGAATGATTCAGGGCAAATACCATAAAGAAAAGAATTACTGCCTCAGGTGAGTCCAGCATCTAAATGGAAAAGTCCAATGGTATATTTCCTCAGAGAGGTTGGCAGACTGATACTAGGTGATCCACTTTTCCAGCAACAATAACTTACACAATGGGAGAAGCCCATAGAAATGAATTAGTCCTATCACAGGCATTGGTACAGAAGTTGAGACATTCGAGTAGAAATAGTAGATTAGGGCTAGACCATTTAACCACGGGCAGAGCTCCAGTTCTGCTGCTGTTCTGGTGTAAGATGGCAGGCTGCCTCTCTCAACTTCACTAGGCAATATTACAACTTCTAGCATTTTGCAATGAGGAAGGTCAAACGACACAGCTTCCCTTTCTTTTGCTTAGTTTGGGCAGAGCATTTACATTCCTGTTTTGGATTCTAGAGATGGTTAATGTTTCATTAATTAATACCAGCGTTTTCAAGGTCTTTTATTTTTGCAGATGGATCATTTTCATTGGCCAGGGTTTTGCCTTGGAAATGCAAAGAGTTCTTTATGCATTGCCCTGGAAATTGAGTACTGCTGTCAAAGGGGACATTAGTACCTCTTTAGAGATAACAATTTTGCTGTTATTTCCTGATGACTAGAAATTCCTTTTGTGTGAGTCATAGCCAGTCTTGGCTCTGAACTTTTATCCATTATATATTTTTAAATAATTTTATAAAGTTGTATAAATATTTATATATATTTTTATTCATTCGTGAGACATGGGTACTGCTGGATGGCCTGCATTTAGAGCCCATCCTTAGTTGCCCTTGAGAAGGTGGTAGTTCTTGTGTTCTGTGGATTGATCCATAATGCCTTTAGGGAGGGTGTTCCAGAATTTTGATCCAGTGAAGGAACGGCAATATGTTTCCAAGTCACGATGTGAATGGCTTGGAGGGGAACATGTAGGTGGTGATGACCCCATGTATCTGCTGCTCTTGTCTTTTTGGATGGAAGTGGTCGTGGGTTTTGGAATTATTTTCAAACATATATTTTCTCCCATCTTCTTGGCATGACAACATATTCATCATCAGTCATTAATACAATGCTAGTTCTTCTCAACACTGTCTGTGGGACCCTGTAACACCTGCAGAAATTTTCCCTGTTTGTGTATATGAGTAGGAATTTGGAAATTGTTAATTGTTCTTTACATTCTAACTGAAGGCTAAATTAAAATTGGCTTATAACATTGAAATGCTCCACTTCAACGTGAGGTGCCAATTTAATCAACATTTAATCAATAAACACTGACTATAAACAGCAATGAGGGAAATTGAGTAGCTGGTCTACAAACAATACACATATTGACATTGAACTAATATTGACATTACAGTAAGCATCAACCTAAAAACTCGTTTCCCCAATTCTATAAAAAGCCGGAGATTACGTGTGATCTATGATTTAGAATGGAAAGTTTGAACTGCAAAACAGCCAGTGTAATTCTTTCATTTATACATAGATTACAAAGTATTACATTGCATATATAGATTTTATGTAGGTGTTCAGCCATTGCTGGGTGTCCCCTTGCAATTGTGGCTAATCACTGTCTAACCCTACCATCGGTTCTGAGCATCCACTGCTTTTAGGGTTGCCTAGTTTCTAGCACTTCGAAACAAAGAGATGGTTCAAGGTGTTCCATGTCCCTGAACAATGACAGCTTTGCCAATTCCACGTTGATCCTGATGTTGAGTATTTTCTTGTTCTCGTCCCTGTTTTCAAACCCCTTGATGAAGATGAATGAGAACACCCCTTGTCTTTGTTCCAAGTTATTGTTCTAAGCATAAGGGTTCAAATCCCAACAAGGCAACAGATGGAATTTAAATTCAATTAATAATCTGGAATTGAGAATCTGGTGTCAGTAATGGTAACCACGAAACTAATGTCAATTGTCATAAACACCTATCTGCTTCACTAATGTCCTTTAGAGAAGGAAATCTGCTGTCCCCACCTGGTCTGGCCTACATGTGACTCCAGACCCAGAGCAGTTTGGTCATTTCTTAATTGCTGTTTTAAATGGTGACAGCAAGCTACTCAGTTCAAGGGTAATTAGGGATGGACAACAAATGCTGGCCTTGCCAGTGATGCCCATATTCTCTGAAAGAATCATTTTTAAAAGTCTGAGATTCTGGAACCCACACGACACAATATTTATTTTCTCTATCATCTCTGCACTGTTAATCTTTCTTTTCTCCCTCCCTCTTTAACTGTATGAATGTAAGGGGGTTATGTTGCAACCGGCTCCAGCGGTTTGAGTGTGCACAAATAAACTAACCCTATGAGTTCATCCTATCTCAAGTTTGCTGTGGGTTCTTGATAGAATTGGACAACACCAAATCTGAGGGATTTGGCCACTTATAAATGGGGAAGCAAATGAAATGCCTTTCTGTTTACAGGTGGCTAGTGAGGAAAGAATTTAGTGCTGTTTAAATTAACCCCCCCCCTCCCCCTCCCCCCCCAGTCTGTAACAACAGCAAAGGGGAATTGATGAAATAGGAGTTCTTCCTCATGTGTTAGTATGGATTTTAGGGGCTGAATTTGGACCTGACAATGGAACTACTTACCTGCTGGTAAAATCCAGCCAGAGCTTTAGATAGGTTGAGCTCCATTATGTATTTGTTGCCTCCTTTAAAGTCACTGTCAAGAATGACTAGTGGAGTGCCTACTTCATATGAAACTATCCCAATAAATAAACAACCCAACAGCACAGTGACACAGTGGTTATCACTGCTGCCTCACAGCACCAGGAACCCGGGTTTGATTCCCAGCTTAGGTCACTGTCTGTGCAGAGTCTTCACGTTCCCCTATCTCAGTGTGGGTTTTCTCCAGGTGCTCCAGTTTCCTCCCACAGTCCAAAGGACATAGAATCATAGAGGTGTATAGCATGGAAACAGGCCATTTGGCCAACGTGTCTATGCCACCCAGTTTTTACCAGTAAGCTAGTCCCAATTGCCTGCGTTTGGTACATATCCCTCAATACTAATCTTACCCATGTAACATTTAAAAGACAAAATTGCACCCGTCTCTACTACTGTTTCTGGCAGCTCATTCCAGACACTCACCAGCTTCTGCATGAAAAATATTGCCCCTCTGAACCCTTTTGTACCTTTCCCCTCTCACCTTAAACCTATGCCCTCTAGTTTTAGATTCCCTTACTTTGGGGAAAAGATGTTCACCATCCAGCTGATCCTGCCCTTCATTATTTTATAGATCTTTATAAGATCATCCCTAAAGCTTCTATCACCATCCTCTCCTTATAACTCAAGCCATCAAATCCAGGTAGCATTCTAGTAAATCTTTTCTGCGTTCTTTCTAATTTAGTAATATCCTTTCTATAATAGGATGATCAAAACTGTACACATTATTCCAAATACAACTTGTACAATTTCAACAACGCGACTCAACTCCTGAAGTCAATGTTCTGACCAATGAAACCAAACATGCCGAATGCCTTCTTCACCACTCTGTCCATCTGTGATTCCACTTTCAAGCAGCTGTGAACCTGTACCCCAAGATCTCTTCGTTCTGTAACTCTCCCCAGTGCCCTACCATTAACTGGGCAAGTCCTGTCCTGGTTCAATCTACCAAAATGCATCACCTCACATTTGTCTAAATTAAACTCCATCTACCATTCATTAGCCCACCGTCCCAATTAATCAAGATTCTATTGCAACCCTATTAACCTTCTTCACTGTTCATTATGTCATAATTTTGGTGTCATCTACAAGCTTACTAACCATGCCTCCTATATCTTCATCTAAATCATTAATATAAATGACAAATAACAGTGGATCCAGCGCAGATCCCTAAGGTACACTGCTGGTCACAGGCCTCAAGTTTGAAAAACAACCTTTTATAACTGCCCTCCGATTTCTATCACCAAGCCAATTTTGTATCCAATTGGCTACCTCACCCTGGATCCTGTGAGATTTGACCTTATGCAACAACCTATCATGCGATACCTTATCAAAGGCCTTGCTAAAGTCCATGTGGACAACATAGACTACACTACCCTTATCTGTCTTCTTGGTTATCTCTTCAAAAAACTCAATCAAATTCACGAGACGTGATTTTCCACTCACAAAGCCTTGCTGACTGTCCCTAATCAGTCCTTGCATCTCTTAATTCCTGTAGATTCTGTCTCTCAGAATATCTTCTAACAACTTACCCGCTACAGACATTAGGCTCACCAGCCTGTAGTTCCCAGGCTTTTCCCTGCAGCCCTTCTTAAACAAAAGCATGACATTTGCCACTCCCTAATTTTCAGGCATCTCAACTGTGGCTGTCAATGATTTAAATATCTCAGCTACGGAACCCACAATTTCCTCCCCAAACCTCCACAACATCCTGGAATACATTTCATCATATCCTGGGAATTTATTTATCATGGTACACTTTAAGACTTCCAGCATCTCCTTGTCTGTGATATGTATACTCTTCAAGACATCACTATTTATTTCCCCAAGTTCCCTAACATCCAGCTTTGACAAAGGATCATCTGGACTTGCAACATCAAATCTTTTCTCTCCTTAGTGATGCTGCCAGACCTGCTGAAATTTTCCAGCATTCTTTCTTTTGGTTTCAGATTCCAAATTTGGTTTCAAATGACCACATCCGCAGTAATTTGCTTTGATCCGTAACATCCATGCCTTTCTCAACTGATTTGGGATCTCACCCATCTTTTGGGATCTGCACATAGATGACCTTGTTGATCCTTAAGAGGCCTTACTTTCTCCGTAGTTAGTCTTTTGCCTTTTATGTATTTGTAGAAGTTCTTTGCATTCTCCTTTAACGTATCTGCCAAAGCAATTTCATTGCCCATTTTTGCCCTCCTGATTTCTCTCTTCACTCTACTCTGACACCCTCTGTACTCTGCAAGGAATCCATTTGATCCCAATGTGTCATATGCCTCCTTCTTCTTCTTGACTAGGATCTCAATATATTGAGTTATGCAATATTTCCTAATTCTACAAGCCTTGCCCTTCACTCTGAGAGGAATGTGTTTACCCTGAATCCTGGTTAACACTTTTTTGAAAGCCTCCCATTTACCAGATGTCACTTTGCCTGCCAGGCTCCCCCAATCAACTTTTTAATGTCCCTGTCTAATAGCATCAAAATTGGCCTTGCCTCAATTTAAAATTTTAACTTTTGGGCCAGACTTTTTGTTCTCCATGGCTACCTTAAAACTAATCGAATTATGGTCACCGGTCCCAAAGTGATCCCTCACTAACAATTCTGTCACTTGCATGTCCTTATTTCCCAAGGGGAAGTCAAGTTTTGCTCCCTCTCTAGTTGGGCCATCCACATAGTAATGAGAAAATCTCCTGAATACACACAACAAAGTTCTCTCCATCTAAGCCCCTAATAGTATGGCAGTCCCAGTTAAATTTGGGAAAGTTAAAGTCCTCTACTATTACCACCATATTTTTCTCGGAGCTATCTGTAATCTCCTTATACGCTTGCACCTCAATTTCCCACTATTTAGGGGCCTATAGTACAATCCTATTAAAATAGGTGCGTTGGCCATGCTAAATTCTCCCTCAGTGTACCCAGATTGTGATGACTAGGGGATTTTCACAGTAACTTCATTGCAGTCTTAATGTAAGCCTAATTGTAGAACTATAGAAAATTACAGCTCAGAAACTGGCCTTTTGGCCCTTCTTGTCTGTGCTGAACCATTTTTTGCCTAGTCCCACTGACCTGCACTTGGACCATATCTCTCCACACCCCTCTCATCCATATATATGTCCAAGTTTTTCTTAAATGTTAAAATGACTCTGCGTTTACCACTTTATCCAGCAGCTCATTCCACATTCCCACTACTCTCTGTGTAAAGAAGCCCCCCCTAATGTTCCCTTTAAACTTTTCTCCTTTCATCCTTAACCCATGCTCTCTGGTTTTTTCTTTCCTGGCCTCAGTGGAAAAAAGCCTGCTTGCATTCATTCTATCTATACCTATCAAAATCTTATACACCTCTATCAAATCTCCCCTCATTCTTCTATGCTCCAGCGAATAAAGTCCTAACCTATTCAATCTCTCTCTGTAACTCAGCTTCTCAAGTCCCAGCAACATCCTCGTGAACCTTCTGTGCACTATTTCAACCTTATTTACATCCTTCCTGTAACTAGGTGACCAAAATTGTACACAATACTCTAAATTCGGCCTCATCAATGCCTTATATAACCTTACCATAACACTCCAACTTTTATACTCGATACTCCGATTTATAAAGGCCAATGTACCTAAAGCACTCTTTATGGCCCTATCCACCTGTGACGTTACTTTTAGAGAATTCTGTACCGGTATTCACAGATTCCTCTGTTCAATGCACTCTTCAGAGTTGTACCATTTACCCTGTATGTTCTATTTTTGATCTTCCAAAGTGCAATACCTCACATTTGTTTGCAGTGTGACACAAATACTTAACCTATAACCTCCATGCTGAGGGAAAAACTTAGTAAGAGAAAAGAATCTTTTCCTCTCTGATTTTGTGCTCTTTCCTCCTCCTGAGGTGCTTTATGGTACTAATAAAGGCAACAAAAAAACTTCCCTTTCTGAATAAATGTAGCCCATTTGTCTAGTTACTGTGGTTTAACACTGCATGAATGTATCTCTTACATTCAGAAAGAATCTCTTCCTTATCCTTATCTCAGTCCTTATCTCGCTGGGAAAATAGATTTAATTTGTTGATGTGATTGAGGATCAATGAGTTATCTTGGTTAAATACAAATGCTTAGATGCAGAATTAATGGAAATGACCATAATTTTTCCTTCACATGCTTCATTAAAAAACAATTCAGAGAACAGCATGGATAAGAATCTTAGTAAATTGTGTGTGGGAAGAGAGATGGGGAATACCTCGGAAATCCGATGCACCTCATTCCAGTATGTCACTTACTGCTATAGGGGGTTTCCACTTGTCTTCAGCTCCTTTGAATTCATCTCTGACTGGGCTTTTACAAACAGGAACTATTTCAACAAGGATTTAAACTATCCTCTATAAACGTGCGCTGTTCTAAAAACTGCCAAATACATTTTCACAAATCAAGCACTTTGAGATAAAGTTACATTATAAATTGAGGTTTAATTAAATGGGTCACCGTTGCAGTTGCCGGTAGATACCTTATCTGGGTGAAAGCTGCTTTTGCAATTTCATACAGCTTCCTGTCTGTTATTTATAATATCTATTAACTTCCCCTTTTGTGTAAAAGCACAAAAGACATGGACCTGACTGAACTTTCCTCCACAAAACAGCTCAGAGAGAAATAAAAAGCAATAAGACTTCATGGCAACAATTGTTTTAGTGGGGCGGGAAGAGGCAGAAGAGCCCCTTGATTCCAACAATTTGTTCCTCTGTATTTTAATTCCGGGTCTGTCAATTTGTCTGTTTGTGCGCTTGTAATGTTTGTCAAATAGACAACACCTGCAGCATCAAGTGACCCTCTTGGGGCACACTTTCAAATACATGATTCTGTGGTTAAAAAAGAACAGGTTCTTTTTTCCCCATCAGTCAATGGGGAATTTTCTGAAATGGAAAAAAAATTCTGTCAGCCGTTAAGTGGAGTTCAGTCCTGACTTTGGATTTTAAATTCTACTTACAAAGCTTGCTGAAGATGTTTGGAGACAAAGCACCTTCACCTCATTAATGCTTCTCCAGGTTAACGTAAACTTCTTCTATGACGAGATTTCATCCAGTATTTTTTGGACATTTCTCCGAAATATCTGCTTTCCACCTGCTTTCATATTAATGGTGGTACGGTGTCTAGTAATGGTAACTGATTTGCATCACCGTCGGCCACTCTACAAGCTGCTGACGGTTGCTAAGTGCAGATTTAGGCATAAACCTCTCCACCAAGGTGGCAGCTGCACACTTCCTGTCTAAAACATAGTCCTGCATTGACCATTCCTTCTTGAATCAGTAAGTCACTCCATTAAATGGCATAATGGTTAGCACTGCTGCCTCACAGAGCCAGGGACCTGGTTTCTATTCCCGGCTTGGGTCACTGTCTGCATTGAGTCAGTGCATTCTTGCTGTGTGTGTGTGTGTGTGTGTGTTTCCTCCGGATGCCCCGCTTTCCTCCCACAGATTAGGTGCATTGGCTATGCAAAATTCTCCCTCAGTGTACCCAAACCGACGCAGAGTGTGGCGCCTGGGGGATTTTCACAGTAACTTCATTTCAGTGTTAATGTAATGGTTGATGATAACTTTGCACTCCTTGCATAGTCTCGTTCTTTATCTGACATTGGCACTATCACATCATTGTGGTCAATTTTCACTAGCACACCCTTTTCCTCTGCTTCTTTAGTTCCACATCAACTTGGGTTTCAAGAGTGTAAGGAACTGGCCCAGCCTTGCAATACAGTAATCTTGCATCAGGCCTGATTCAGATGTGCACTTTCACATCAATTTTGCCTCCATAACTACCTTTGAAAATGTTGCTATAGCTATCCATTATATGATCGAGTTTCCAGGTCACATCAACCAGAAAACGTGCTTTCACTATACCTACAGCTTCTTAAACCAATCATTATCCATTAACATAGGTTTGTTGATATTTCTCACAACTACAATAATGGTCAACTTGAGGGTCTTGCCCTAATAATGGACATTTGTCCAGGTTTCCATAACTGACCCTAGACTGGCCACTGTCAAGGAGGCCCAGAGCGCGGGTAGTTTGATCGGGGTTTGCTGGGGTCAGTCAAGTGTTTGGAGGTTGTTGGTGGGGTGGGTGTTGCTGGTGGGAGTGGTGGGGAGGGGATGGTTGGAGTATGCGGAGGGTTGATCACAAGGACATGGGTGATTTTCCAGTGGGGGTAGCCCTAGCCTTGGTGGTTTTCCATTGGGGGTAACCCTACCCTTGGTGATTTTCCAGTGGGGGTAGCCCTAGCCTTGGGGGGCCCTATTTGGACCATTGTGGGGTGACCATTGAATGCCCCCATGACCCGCAATCACTCCAAGCCCAGAGGAAGGCTGCCAATTTTTATTGGGCAGCCTCTCCAGATGAAAACATGGTAAACTACATGCACTGACAGTTAGAGGACTTTTATTGAACACTTAAAGGCCTCAGCAGGCCTGTAATTCTCTATGATTTCTCTATTTTTCACCTGGGTTGAACATGCCGCATCATGTTAGAACAACAGATGGCAATGTAGAACATAGAACATTACAGCACAGAACAGGCCCTTCGGCCTTCGATGTTGCGCCGACCAATATAAAAAGCAATGCCCCTCCAAACTAAACCATTCCCTTCTCTTCCATATACTTATCAACTAACCTCTTAAACGCCACCAAACTTGGCGCATCTACAACTGCTGCAGGCAGGGCATTCCACTCCCGAACCACCCTTTGGGTAAAGAACCTACCTCTGATATCCGTCCTATATATAACTATTTAAAGCTGTGTCCCCTCGTGCTAGCTTTCTCCATCCTAGGAAAAAGGCTATCACTGTCCACCCTATCTGAACCTCTAATCATCTTATATGTTTCGATTAGGTCCCCTCTTAGCCTCCTCCTTTCTAACGAATGTAGATGATTCTTTCCACCTGAAATTCCGACACTGCAAAATTTGGCTTCATGAGGCTGAGAGTTTCAATGCTTTGGTTGCTGCTTTCGAACCAAAATGGCATCTGCAGCTCATGTGCTGACTCCCAGAGTGGTCCATACCTAGTAAAGGAATTAGCACAGCTTTGGGCACATGGGGCAAAAGCATACAAGGTAAAGTTTGTTTATTAGTGTCGCAAGTAAGCTTACGTTAACACTGCAATAAAATTATTGTGAAAATCCCCAAGTCGCCACACTTCGGTGCCTGTTCAGGTACACTGAGGGAAAATTTAGCATGGCCAATGCACCTAACCAGCCTAAAGTGGACTGTGGGAAAAAACCAGAGCACTGGAAGGGAACCCATGAAGACATGAGGAGAATGTGCAAACTCCACACAGATAGTTACCCAAGCCAGGAATCAAGCCTGGGTCCCTGACGCTGTGAAGCAGCAGTGCTAACCATTGTGCTACTGTGTCTGTTTGGAGTCTGCACATTCTCCCCATGCCTGGTTTCCTCCAGGTGCTCCAGTTTCCTCCCACAATCCAAAGATGTGCGTATTAGGTTGATTGGCCATGCAAAATTGCCCTTTGGTGTCAGGGGAATTAGCAGCATAAGTGTGTGTGGTTACGGGAATAGGGCCTGAGTGGGATGTGGTTGGTACAGACTCGATGAATGGCTTCCTTCAGTATCGTAGGGAATCTGTGACTTCAAGACTGATTTGGTGACTGAGCCACCGTCTTGAACCTTAACACTGTAGCACTGAAACATGTGTAGCTGAGCATGTGTTCAGCAGCAGTGAGGGAAGGCCCCTCCCCCCACCCACTATTGTTATTTGAAAAGATCATGAACAATTGACAGCTTGGTTGCTGTTAGCTTTCTGCCAATTCTGTTTGTGTTTGTGGAAGTTCTGGATGTTTTCAGGAACGGACTAGTTGCTGAGGTCTGCTGGGAATGGTGCTGCACATACAGAAGGTATTGGTTATTATTGCGAGGGATCTGGATTCACCCTTTACTCCCAGCCTTAGGTGTCACTGTAGTAATAAATATCCCTTGGGCTGCAGCAGAAGGGGGAGATAGTACAGAGGTAGCAAATTAGAAGACAATGTGCAATCAGAGGGAGGAGGAGGAAGGGAAGGGATCTCAGCAAAAGTCTTTTAGGGACATTTCTCTTACCTCCATCTAAGCCAGGAGCAGGGCCTATGTTTCACTAGGTGCTCACAGAACTCTGCCATCTCTTGCAATCAAACTGGCGGCATCAGCAGACGGAGAATTGCGCCACCAGTGACTGTGAAGGTTAATAGCCCTGAATTCCTCTCTTTTTGGATCCTTGCAGAGTGGCATAAATGGTGTTGCAAGTGCCACATCTCAACACTGAGCTACACTGCATCTGCAAAGGTTACCACTCGCTAAGTGTGCAGTTCGTGACACCTTGCTCAATGCATCATGCTGGTGAATGCTCACTGTTCCTGACACAGTAATGGTGCATTCATCCCGCACCAGCCTGTATGCTATTCCATCAATCATTCAGCCACCATGTCTGAATCAGAGGATAAATGCTGGGAGACAGGACTATCTATTCTACTACTGCCCATTGACTCCACTCTACAAACCAAGGACATGTGGCCAGCATGTGAACAATGGGAGTCATAGTTCTACAAGAACCATCATTGGGTAGATCATTCCAGTTATGAAGTTCACCACCCAAACCACTTTTTAAGATCCCTCCAGATCTGAGCAGACCAAATGGTGTACAAGCTGCAAACATGAGAGCACGACCCTTACCACTGGGAATTAGGGAACAACCTGAAGAGGAAGATGAGGAGTCATAGACTCACAGAATCTCTACACTGCAGAAGGAGCCCATTCAGCTCCTTGAGTCCACATCCCCACCCAGGCCCTATTCCCATAATCCCACACATTTACCCTGCTAATTCCTCTGACACTAGGGTCAATTTGGCACGGCCAGTCAACCTAATCCCCATGTCTTTCATATTGTCGGAGAAACCAGATGAAACCTACATAGACATGAAGAGAACGTATGAGCTCTGCACAGACAGTGACCCAAGCCAGGATTCGAACCTGGGTCCCTGGTGCTGTGAGACAGCAGAGCTAAACACTGTGCCACTGAGCCAGCACATCCATCTTCCAGCAAGGCTGTCTGTAAGCAGCTTTTTAAACTCTGGTTGCCACCAAAACATTTGATCTAATTTGATTTGATTTGATTTATTATTGCTACATACATTTGTATATAGTGAAAAGTAATGTTTCTTGTGATCTATACCGAAAAAGCACACCGTACATAGACAAGGAAAGAAAAGAGAAAAGAGTTAGAATGAAGTTTTAGAAGCATAGCACAAGATTAAAAGATGGAATTAGAAGGTATACTGGGCATAGTTCCCAAGAAGTTGTGATGTTCTGGCAACATCTTGGGGAAAAAAAACAATTCTAGATCTCCATTTTACAATGTCCCAATCTGTCTTTTTTATCCTTACACATAAGGATTTGCTGTCCATTCCTAATTGTCTTGTACAGAGTGGCTAAAAGTATGCTCACTGCTCCCTACTCACCCTGTCGATATCCCTCATAATTTTATACATCTCAATAATGTCGCCCCTCAGCCCTTCGCAGCTCTAGAGAAAACAGTTTAAGTCTATCCAGTCTCTTTTTATAGTTCAAATGCTCCATCTCAGGCAATGTCCTAATGAATCTCTGGTGTACCCCTTCTAGCGCAATCACATCATCCCTATAGTGAGGTGACCAGAGCTGCACACAGTACTCTAGCTGTGTGTCAACCAAGACACTGTGCAACTCCAACATTAACTCCTTGCTCTTATATTCTATGATATACAGATGCCGGCGTTGGATTGGGGTGGTAGGAACTCAGTAAGAATTTAGCAACACCAATTTATAATCCAACCGATTTATTTGACAGTAAAAACGCGAGCTTTCAACACTCTGTGTCTTCCTCAGGCAAATGCAGTGTTCTGGTCTGCAATAGCACACATCAGCACAGACAGTCAGAGATTGCTGATTAGAATGCGAATCCTTACATCTAACCTGCTATTCAAGTGTTAAAGTGGCGAACAATGTGTGTGAAGGGAATCCTGAGCATTGTTGGAGAATTGTGTGTTTTCTCCAGACAGCACAGTAAGTGAGGTTTTTTGCTAACCCAGGCAAGTTACGGGGGTTACAGATAGTGTGTCATGAAGCCAAGATCCCTGTTAAGACCGTCCTCATGTGTGCGGAGCTTGGCTATCAGTCTCTGCTCAGCGACTCTGCGCTGTCGTGTATCACGAAAGCTCCCTTGAAGAACATTTACCCGCAGGTCGGAGGCCGAATGCCCATGACTGCTGAAGTGTTTGCCCACAGGAAGGGAACTGTTTTGCCTGGTGATTGCTGAGCGATGCTCATTCATCCGCTGTCGTAGTGTCTGCATGGTCTCCCCAATATACCATGCTTCGGGACATCCTTTCTTGCAACGTATTAGGTAGACAATGTTGGCCGAGTTGCAAGTGTATGTACCGTGTACCTGGTGAATGGTATCCTCACGTTTGATGATGTCGTCCACGTCTATGATCCGGTATGTCTTGCAGAGGTTGCTGTGGCAGGGTTGTGTGGTATTGTGGTCACTGTTCTCCTGAAGGTTGGGTAGTTTGCTGCGAACAATAATCTTATATTCTATGCCATGGCTGATAAAAGCAAATGTCCTATATGCCTTCTTAACTTACCTTATTCACTTGCTCTGCCATTTTCAGGGATGTGTGAATAAGTATCCCGAGGTCCATCTGTTCCTGAGCTTCCTAGTGTTCTGCCATTCATTAAATACTTCCTTGTTTTCTTATTTCTTCCAAAGTCCAGCACCTCATACTTATCAGGTTTACTTCTCTGCCCACCTGACCAACCCATCTATGTCTTTCTGTAACTTACGACCATCTTTTTCACAATGAACCACCCTACCAATCTTGCTGACATCTGCAAACTTGCATATCTTCCCCCCTCCCACATTATTTTCATAACAAACAATAAGGATCCAGCACTGAACCTTGTGGTACGCCTCTGGCCTCCAGTCACTCAGAAAACCTTCTATCATATGCTTCGTGTCCTATTACTAAACCAGTTTCAGATCCATCTCACCAAGTTTCCCTGAATTCCATGTGCTTTAACCATCTCAATCAGTCTCCAATGTGGGACTTTGTTAAGTTTTTTATCCAGCATCAGTTTGTAGCCTGCTGACCTCTGTGAAGGCAAACACCATTGGGCTTTGATTCTGGAATCAGGATGCATGTGAAACAATCATTGTTCTCTTTGTGGTCTTTGTACTGGACATTTTTCTTTCTTTTATTCCATGAGTGCACAGGAGTGACCCTATGTCCTGCGTTTCGAGTGTGTGCAAATAAACTGACCTTCTGTGTTCCTTCTATCTCGAGTGTTCTGTGGGGTTACTAATAGAAATTGGATTAAGAAGAAACTGAGGGGTTGGGAAATATGCTACCACTTACAAAGGGGGAAGAATATCAAAAGCACTTTTCTGTTAAGGGACTGGTAGGTGAGAGGTGAAATCAGGGTTATTTCACCTAACCATCACCCTCCCCTCTTGTTTGTAACAGTTTTGTGTCTGTCCTGGTTGAATAGCTGGCAGTCTAGGCATGCTATGAGATGGAAATGCGAGGCTTGCAGTAATGCTAAGTATACAAGGGTGACATGAGGCTGTGATTGTTAGGTTTTGAGTCCTGATTAAGAGAGCTGTTTGATAGGATGGTGAATGGGATGTGGTGATGAACAGGGCATTGTCCGAGGCCGTTGTTTTAACTTCAAGGAAACAGGGTGGGTGGCATGGTGGCACAGTGGTTAGCACTGCTGTCTCATAGCACTAGGAAACTGGGTTCAATTCTGGTCTTGAGTCATTGTCTGAGTGGAGTTTGCATGTTTGCCGCATGTCTATGTGGGTTTCCTCCGGTTGCTCCGGTTTCCTCCCACAGTCCAAAGATGTGCCGGTCAGGTTGATTGGCCATGCCTAATTACCAGTCGGGTGTCAGGGGGGCCAGCAGAGTAAATACGTGGGGCTATAGGGATAGGGGCTGGATGGGATGGGGTCGGTGCAGATAGTCTCCTTCTGCTCTTTCTGCACAATAGGGATTCGATGGAATCTGTGGATTCAATGTTCTATGGAATGTAAGATGCATTCACTCAGTTTGACCATTCACATGGAGATCATTGAACTTCTTGCGACACCACATCCAGCTCCTTAGAGCTAGACTTCTGGCATTAATGGTGATGGCTACATGCTCCCTCTGCCTTCTTACTGTCTGTTTGGAGGGTTTCCTGATGAAACTGTAATAGTGCGCAGAATTAGTTTCCTCGAGATAAAGTAAGACCTATAGTGAACAAGACCCCAAAAATACAAAGAATGTAGAATTTCATCACCATCCATATTGGTGGGATTTTCCCATTTCACTGCAGTGAATGGAGATTTGGTTGGCCGTCAAATTCTCTGACCTCGCTTCAGTGAGAGTGCGGCATCAACAGCCAGTAAGATGGCGCCCAAAGTAAGTGACAGTGTTGGAAATATTTAAAGGTGGAGCTAATTTATTATGTAGCACAGTTAATTACTGTGATTATTATTAGACAGTGAATAGGGGAAATCGTTATCCTCTAACTGAATGAATTGCAGCTGCTGTGTGATTTTCAATATTTCCCCCAGAATTGCCCTGTGATTTTTGGCATTTCTGTGATACCGATGGATTCCCTCATTCTGAATTCACAGTCCCTGGGGAAGTCATAAAAACCCGAATTTTGCAATCGCAGCAAAATAGGATTGGGGCGGGCAGGAGGGTCGGCCGTGCTAAATTTTGCAAAGCTCAATTTTGCAATCTATCTTGGATTGGAGGGTGGGAGCCTGGCCATTTGGCTATGGGTCAGGAAATTGTTTTTAAAGGCCTCCTGGCTTCAGTGAAGCAGAATGCCTTATTATTGGCTGGGATTTTGCATTAATAATAACAGTAAGCCTGTCAACACTAATTATCATTGTGGAATAAGTTGGAGAGCAATATCCAGGTATGTGCATGTGCAGTTAAATGCTGAACTCTTGGATTTGCTGAGAGAGATACCCAGTTCCTTCCCTGCAGCTGTCACAGTCCTCACCAATGGACTCAGTATTGAAAGACTTGCAGTGGTGTGAAGTCGGTGATCCTTGTTCAGAGAAACATAAAAACATTGAAAATAGAAGCAGGAGTAGACTGTTCAGTGCTTCGACCCAAGCACCTAACAGCAGTCACCAGATATCTTTTGTTATTATATTTCTCCTCAGACATTTCATCCTGCTCTGGACAAAAGTTGTAGCAAAAAAAGGAAAGGCTGTTTCTCTGACTGGCCCATTTGCTCACCATAAAAGGCCAGGTAAAATCCCTTTCAATTGACTCCTTGATGATCTTAATTGCTCGCTCAGTTGTCGGTTGGTACATATGCCCACTAAGTGAAGTATTGCTCAAATGCAAGATTACAATTGGATGCACACTTGATGCCTTCTCGCACGATTTCACTTGCTATCAGGACAGGCAGGCACCTGCTCAAATGATATAAAAGTCGAGCCTAGACATATTTTTCATGCTTGAAAAATCTGTTTTAATATATTCTGACTAAGAAATTCCTCACAGCTGCTCTCACTCTGTCAGTAAGACCTCATCAAAATTATAATACTGTCCTTCTGTCAAAACCACACCAGCAAAGCAAAGTCAACACAGCACTTCCAGCCCCTAGTTTTGAAAACCTTACTCTTTATCATTTGCTAAATTTGTGGTGGCAGTGAACACTGTTGGCTTAGTGCAGCTTTGCAGTTATTTTCAGCCTGAATTGATTTTGGTGGTAAATGTATTTGCTTATAGTTATTTAAAGAGAATGTTGAGATATACCTAATTTGTTTCACAAAATAGACGAAGGGGCAGTTGTGATTGACTCATGTTGAAACCAGAGAAAGCTTGGTGTTGTCAAAGGAAATAAACTGAAACAAGCATCAAGTTTTTGTGTGATTGTCTAAAATAGATGAGAGTCAACAGTTTTACATTACTCTGCCCCTGAATTTTTATCTTCGTCACTTACACCAATTTCAACTGTTATTTCCACTGAAGTCAATAGTAATAATCATCAGAAGAGAAGTAAAATGGGTTCCCAACTCATTATGTGGGATTTTCCAGCCTCGCCTGATCAGAGATCGAGTCTGCCCAAGGGCAACGGATATTTTGATGGTCTGTCAAGTTGTCCATCCCACCCACAATGATTCCAATGGCTGGTAGGATCTGATCATAGAGTCATAGAGTTTTATAACAGGCCCTTCGGCCCAACTTGTCCATGCTGCTCTTTTTTTTTAAACCCTTGATCTAGTGCCAATTTCCCCATTTGGCCCATATCTCTCTCTATGCCCATCTTACCCATGTAACTGTCTAAACGCTTTTTAAAAGACAAAATTGCACCCGCCTCTTTTACTATCTCTGGCAGCTTATTCAAACACTCATCACCCTCTGTGTGAAAAAAAATTGCCCCTCTGGACATGTTTGTAACCCTCCCCTCTCACCTTGAACATACGGCCTCTAGTTTTAGATTCCCCTACTTTTGAGAAAACATATTGACTATCTAGTTGATCTGTGCCCCTCATTATTTTGTAGATCTCTATACAATCACTCCTCAGCCCCCTATGCTCCAGAGAAAGAAGTCCCAGTCTATTTAACTGCTCCTTATAACTCAAAACCATCAAGTCTCTGTAGCATCCTAGTAAATTTCTTTCGCACTCTTTCTAGTTTAATGATATCCTTTCCATAATAGGGTGACCAGAATTGCACACAGTATTCCAAGTGTGGCCTTACCAATTTCTTGCACAACTTCAACAAGATGTCCCAACCTCTGTATTCAGTGTCCTGACCAATGAAACCAAGCATGCTGAATGCCTTCTTCACCACTCTCCCCACCTGTAACTCCACTTTCAAGGAGCTATGAACCTGTACTCCCGGATCTCTTTGTTCTCCCACAATGCCCTACCACTGAGTAAGTCCTGCCCTAGTTCAATCTACCAAAATGCATCACCTCGCATTTGTCTAAATTAAACTCTATCTGCCATTCATCAGCGCACTGGCCCAATTGATCAAGATCCCATTGTAATCAGAGACAACTTTCTTCACTGTCCACTAGCGTCACCTGCAAACTTACTAACCATGCCTCCTATATTCTCATCCAAATATTAATATAAATAACAAATAAGAGTGGACCCAGCTCCTGAGGCACATCGCTGGTCACAGTCCTCTCGTTTGAAAAACAATCCTCTACAACCACCCTCTGGCTTCTGTTGTCAAGCCAATTTTGTATTCATTTAGATACCTCACCCTGCATCTCGTGAGCTTTAATCTTACGCAACAACCTACCATGTCAAAGACCCTGCTAAAGTCCATGCAGACAACATCAACTGCACTGTCCTCATCTACCTTCTTAATTACCCCTTTAAAAGACTCAGTCAAATTTGTGAAGCATGATTTTCCACTCACAAAACCATGTTGACTGTCCCTAATCAGTCCTTGCATTTCTACATGCCTGTCAATCCTGTCTCTCAAAATATCATCCAAAACCTTACCTACCATAGATGTGAGACTCACCAGCTAGTGGGTCCCAGGCTTTTCCTTGTGGCCCTTCTTAAACAAAGGCACAGCATTTGCCAGTCTCCAATCTTCAGAAACCTCATCTATGACTATTGATGATTCAAATATTCCTACAATTTCCTCCCTAGCCTCTCATGTGTACGGTAATGGAGTAAATTAGGATAATATACCCATTACTCTATTCCACAAATTCAATGTCCAACCTCAGATAGATACGATGCTAAAAATGCGTCCTCCTTCAGATATCATGTCCTATGAATGTGTTGGTGACCATGGAATTCCATTGGATTTTTTCCTTCATTCTTCCATGGGATGTGAGCGTTAGGTTATTAATCTTGACTCAGTGAGAAACATTCTTCAAAAGGAGCATAAATTTTAAAAGGCATTCTGTAATTAATATTAATTGAGAGTAATAAAAGCCTGATTCTTTTTATTATTCATTCGTGAGACACAGACATAATTAGCTGGCAGCATTTATTGCCCCATCCCTAGTTGCTTGAGGGCAGTTGAAATCACCCCCATTGATGTGACTCTAGAACCACATGTAGGTCAGACCAGGTTAGGACGGTAGATTTTCTTCTGGACATTAATGAACCAGATGGGTTTTTTCAACAACCAGCTGTGATTTGAGAGTCAACAGTAGATTCTGGTCACCCTATTAGCAAAAGAATATTATTAAATTAGAAAGATTGCAGAAAAGATTTATTAGGGTGCTACTAGGACTTGATGGATTGAGTAATAAGGAAAGGCTGGATAGACTGGGACATTTTCCCCTGGAGTGTAAAAGGCTGAGAAGTGATCTTACAGATGTCTATAAAATAATGAGAGGCAAAGGTAAGAAAGTGGCTTTACTTTGTGTTTAGCAATAAATACCATTAATTTCCAATCAGGCTTCCTGAGTTATTACAACATGAATCCAAAGAAACACAAAACTGATTTATTGCAAGTATCATCCAGTACCCAACGTGATAAAGGAATATGTACAGCAAGAATTCAAAGGACTTGAACTGAGAGTGTTAACTCTGAAATAGAAATGAGTAATTGGGCTACTGCCCTAGTAGTTGTAATGGAGGGGTGTAAATATATTGGAGAAAGCTCAGTAAAGGTTTACTAGACTAATATCTGATGTGGATGGGTTGTCTTATGAGGAAAGCTTGGTTGGAAAGGCTAAGTTTCTTTCAGCTGGAGTTGAGAAGTGAAAAAAGGTGGCTTGAGTGAAATCGATAAGATTGTGAGGCATGTCGATAGGGTGGACGTGGAGGGGATGTTTCTCCTTTTCAGAGAATCTAGAATTAGGAGCCATTGTCAAAATAGGTGATCACCTATTTAGGACAGAGATGAGAAGAAGTGTTTTCTCTGAGGGTTGTGAATCTTTGGAAACTGTCTTCTTCAAAAAACAGTTGAAACAGAGTCTTTGAATATTTTTAAGACCAAAGTTCATAGATTATTGAAAGGAAAGAGGATAAAAGGTTATTAGGGGTTTGGAGGAAATGTGGAGTTGAGTTACAATCAGAACAGTCTTCATCTTATTGAACAGCAGAGCAGGCTTGAGGGGCCGAATAGCTAATCCTGCTTCTAATTTGTATGTTCATACCAAGGTTAGATGGTTGCCCAAGAATATATGGGAATTATAAGGAAACTAAAGGAGGCACCGGAACGTAGGTACTTGAACGGAGGCACTTGATACTTTGCCTAATGTGGAGGATTTGCTTACCGTAAGAATAGGAAGCCAGGTTTAGTCAAAGCTGGATTTGACAAACATCTATCTACAATAGGAGTTTGAGGATAAGTGACATTTGACTTTTTATATGTACATGGATCAGGGCTTGCCTGGCCTAAGCCCGAGTCTCAGCGAGGGGATGGCGGAGAGATTCAGTGTTGATTGAGTTTGGGGAAGGAATTTATAAGATGGGCACACGTGTGTGTGGAGGAGGGGGCAGAGGATGCAGAAGGAAGGAGATGATTGCAACGTGCACACATGAAGTGGTGGAGATGGGCTTCACTGCATTCTCTGTCACCAGGGAATAGCTAAGCTAAAACTTATTTGACTACATAAAGTAATAACGTTTGACAAAGTCCCTCATGGGAGGTTAGTCGAGAAGGTCAAGGCAATTGGGATACAAGGACAGGTAGCTAGGTGGATAAGCAACTGGCTTGGTAATAGGAGACAGAGAGTAATAGTGGAAGGGTGTTTTTCTAGCTGGAGGTCGGTCACTAGTGGTGTGCCGCAGGGCTCGGTACTGGGACCTCTTCTATTTGTAATATATATAAATGACTTGGAAGAGGGAGTAAGTGGAGTGATCAGCAAGTTTGCAGACGATACAAAGATGGCTGGACTTGCGGATAGTGAGGAGCATTGTCAGGCGATGCAGCAGGACATAGATAGGCTGGTAGCTTGGGCAGACAGATGGCAGATGGAATTCAATCCTGATAAATGTGAGGTGATGCATTTCGGGAGAAAAAATGTAGGGGGGAGGTATATGATAAAGGGTAGACCTATTAAGAGTATAGAAACGCAGAGGGACCTGGGGGTGCAGGTGAACAAGTCTCTGAAGGTGGCAGAACAAGTGGAGAAGGTTGTGAAGAAAGCATATAGTATGCTAGCCTTT
This sequence comes from Sphyrna mokarran, assembly GCA_024679065.1. NCBI lineage: Eukaryota > Metazoa > Chordata > Chondrichthyes > Carcharhiniformes > Carcharhinidae > Sphyrna > Sphyrna mokarran. Next base: position 34,580,163 of record JAGIQG010000002.1, on the reverse strand, counting down.
ATAGGAAGGGGTATAGAGTACAAGAGCTGGCCTTTAATGTTGCAGTTGTATAAAACATTGGTTAGACCTCATTTGGAATACTGCGTCCAGTTCTGGTCGCCTTACTACCGAAAGGATGTGGAGACTCTGGAGAGAGTGCAGAGGAGGTTTACCAGGATGCTGCCTGGTATGGAAGGTCTGAGTTACGAGGAGAGATTAGGTAAATTGGGACTGTTTTCCTTAGAAAGACGTAGACTTAGAGGAGATCTAATAGAGGTGTACAAGATTATGAGGGGTATAGATAGAGTAAACAGGGTTAAGCTTTTTCCTAGGATGGACTCAAATAGCACGAGGGGTCACGGGCTTAGGGTGAGGGGGGTAAGGTATAATTTGGATGCTAGAGGGAGTTTTTTCACACAGAGGGTGGTGGGGGTATGGAATGCGCTGCCAAGTAAAGTGGTGGAGGCAGGTACTCTGGAGTTATTTAAGAAATACTTAGATGGGCACATGAACAGAATGGGAATGGAGGGGTATAGAAAACTGATTTAAAATAGGGATCATGAGCCTTGGGAGTCCCTGGGAAGTGTGTAAATAGATGATGATATTGATGTACTTGTTTTTATCCTACAGGTGCTTTGGTCCACCTTGTTGTCTAACAAGGGGCATACACGCGATGGGTCGTGAGAGGGCTGCTCTTGGACCTTTTTCGAGAGTATCCTACTGCTTCACATCGTTAGTTGCTTGACCTGGACCATCTGATGGGCAACACGACAGCTCAGTGACTATCGCTGTGCTGTGCAGATACATGGATTTGGGCCTGTGTCTGTGGGAGTTTGCGCATTCTCCCTGTGCTTGCGTGGGTTTTCTCTGGGAGCTCCGGTTTCCTCCCACATCCCAAAGATGTGCTCTTAGGTTAATTGGCAAAACAAATTCTCCCTAAATTGTCTCAAATTTGGTTTTTAATCCATAGATCTATAAACATGGACAGGGATCGCGTGTAGAAGTGGGAACATCGAGATAGCGGCGCGGGCTCGTTGGGCCGAAGGGCCTGTTTCCCATGCTGTTTTGTTCTTAGTTCTTTGTTCTTTGTTTTTGCAAAGTACATTAGAAACAGATTTTTCTGTTTATGACCAAATGGTAGATTTATGATCTCTTGGAGCTATATTCTATTTGAGTCCCTTTTGTTTTGGATTTCATTAAATATTGATTCTCCTCCTGCCAGTGCCATTTGAGAATAAAACACCTGTCTTTTATTTTTGAAATGGGTACAAGAGAACCACAATTAATATTCCTTTGCTCTATATCCAATCTCTGTCTCATCAAAGTCTGCACGATCATGCAAGGAGTTGAATTAGCTTGGAAAAATCACTGAAATATGAAGTATATGTAAATGAAACTATTCTGTACCTGATGGCTAGGTTAGTGCTGCAGAATTAATCTGTGTTCTTTCCTCTTGTTACATAGTTGGATCTTTGGATGTCAGTATCCTGATGGATTTCTCAACCGAAATGTTCAACAGAAATATTAAAGAGAAAAGCACTTGGAATTAGCAGAACAAAACAAAAGAATGCAAAAGAAAGCTAATTCCATTTTTAAAAAGGAGTGAAGATTTATAATAAATTAGCCATAAGTTCCAATTAAAGATTTTATAATATATGTATGCATACAATCTTTGGTGCTTAGGTAATCCTATTTATCTGAAGAAGAAAACATAGGAACATAAGAAATAGGAGCAGGAGTAGGCCATCTAGCCCTTCGAGCCTGCCCCACCATTCAATAAGATTATGGTTGATCTGAAGTGGATCAGTTCCACTTTCCTGCTTTCTCGTCATAACCCTTAATTCCCTTCTGTATCAGAAATCTATCTACCCATGATTCAAACATATTCAATGAACTAGCCTCCACCACTTCAATGGGCAGAGAATTCCAGAGATTCACCACCCTCTGAGTGAAGAAGTTCCTCCTCAACATTGTTCTAAACTGTCCCCCCACCTTATTTTGAGGCTGTGCCCTGTGGTTCTGGTTTCCTTTCTAAGTGGAAAGAATCTCTCTACCTCTATCCAATCTAGCCCCTTCATTACCTTGTAAATCTCTGTAAGATCCCTCCTCAGCCTTCTAAACTCCAATGAGTACAGGCCCAGTCTATTTAATCTCTCCTCATAAGCTAAGCCCAAGAAAGTATCAGTGCAAATACAAAGGTTAATGTTACTGCAGGACTGCCTTTCCTCATAAAGGAGCGAATGATAAAGATGCTCCTATTAACCAAAAAAACCTGAAAATTCAGAAGCAGCCCTCAAGCAAACCTTATTCTTTTCATCCCTGTTCCAGATCCTTTTAAAGTTGTCCCCCTTCGGTTTTCTGAGTATCTCCAAACAGGCCTCCAGCAGCAAGGCTTCTTAATCCTTAAAACTCTACAAGACCCATCTCTTCCAGTTCACATCTGCATCCTGATTAGTGACTAACACAAAACTGTCTATCTCACTGCTTTTCACAGCAGTTGTTCCTGACTCCATCTCTGAATCCCATGGTAGCACAGTGGTTAGAACTGCTGTTTCACAGCTCCAGGGACCTGGGTTCGATTCCCAGCTCAGGTCACTGTCTGTGTGGAGTTTGCACATTCTCCTCGTGTGTGCATGGGTTTCCTCCGAGTGCTCCAGTTTCCTCCCACAGTCCAAAGATGTGCAGGTTAGGTTGATTGGCCATGCTAAAATGGCCCCTTGGTGTCCTGAGATGCGTAGGTTAGAGGGATTAGTGGGTAAAAATATGTGGGGGTAGGGCCTGGGTGGAATTGTGGTCGGTGCAGACTGGATGGGTCAAATGGCCTTTTCTGCACTTCAAGAGTTCTATCGTTTCTTATGTCTCTTTATCTCTACCAAGAAAGCCAGTTGCAGCCTTTTTTGTGTCAGGGTGTGAAAGCTGGTACTTAATTTTCTATCGGTTTTAACTGGGCATCAGCTCCATAGCAGCCAAAGCATGTAGACCTGTCTCCGGCCAGAGTTATGTACAATCTCATCATCTCCTTACCTGGAACATTTAATCTCACTGAAAATTACAGGAAACATTCTAAAACGGAGCCATCTTATAAAATTTTACAATTGCAACATTATTGCTGGAATTTTACCACTCACCTGATCCAGAGTCGAGGCAGGCAAAGCTCACAGAGCAGCAGGATCTCACAATCCACTGATCTTGGGCAGGACGTTACGAGACCGGTGAAGGCAGTAAAATTCCAGCATATGGATGGAATTCTAAGGTCTCGCACGCCCCGCTAGCACTGCCAATGAGAAGAGAATTTGGCGCTCGGCTGCAAGTGAGGTCGGAGAATTCAAGTCTACATTTTTCTAATGACATGGAAGCCAGAACTGTTACAAGGATGTTGCCTGGATTGGGTGACATGCCTTATGAGGACAGGTTGAGAGAGCTCGGTCTTTCCTCCTTGGAGAGACGAAGGATGAGAGGGGACCCGATAGAGGTGTATAAGATGTTGAGAGGTATTGATTGGGTGGTTTCTCAGAGCGTTTTTCCCAAGGCTGCAATGGTTGCCACGAGAGGTCACCGGTTTAGGGTACTGGGGAGTAGGTGCAAAGGAGATGTCAGGGGTATGTTTTTCACTCAGAGGGTAGGTGGATGCATGGAAAAGGTTGCTGGCAGTGGTGGTGGAGGCAGATTCGATAGAATTTTTTAAAGAGACTTCTGGATGAATACATGGGACTTGGTAGGGTTATAAGTAAGCCTAGTAGGTAGAGGTATGTTCGGCGCAACTTGTGGGCCAAAGAATCTGTTTATGCTGTCGTGTTTCTATGTTCTATGCTCCCAGTGCCCTACTCACGGTCTAAGTGTCATATCAGCCATGTCGATTCTGCCTAGAAGAGTGCGTGAAGATTAGCTGGAGTTTCTAACAGCCAGTGAGCCTATTGGGAAGCCTGTCACTTTAACATGGGCTGCCTGTGAAAGAAGGCCACACAGTAAGCGGGTGGGTGGGAACATACAGCTGCAGTCAGCTATAGCCACCCACCTTTTAAATGGTGTCTCTGGCATTTTGGCAGCCAGTCTGCAATCTCGGTTATACATTGTGGAATGCACATGTTTAAGATCTGATTCATTTGGACATAAACAGTGCCAACACCCATTCCAACTATTTTCTGACTCAGACTTGTTGAGAGCTTGAATGCCAGAGATGTCAGGCTTTACTGGGCTCCAATGCAGGTACAGCCACAAACAATAGGCCATCTATTATATTAGCATACCAGGCAAGTCCACAGACACCCCAGCAAAAAGCCGCACAAAGGTTTGAGTTATTGATATCCTTATCTGAAAGAAAGTCTGCTCCGCACAGCACTTTGAGTGCCAGTGCCCTGTGGCGTTATGGAACCTTATTTCAGCTCATTGGTAAAACTATTTCATCCTGCCCTTGGAATATCTTGCATATTAAGTGGGAGGACAGACACACCAATATGCCTGTCCCCTCACAAGTAGACACCACAAGAATGGCAGCTGTGATCAGCATCATTGGGCTGGTCATATAGTTCGATGTCAGTCAGGATGGCACGGTGGCACAGTGGTTAGCACTGTTGCCTCACCGTGCCAGGGAACCGGGTTCAATTCTGGTCTCAGGTCACTGTCTGTGTGGAGTGTGCATGTTCTCCCCGTGTCTACGTGGGTTTCCCCCAGGTTTCCTACCACACTCCAAAGATGTGCAGGTTAGGTGGATTGGCTGTGCTAAATTGCCCCTTAGTGTCCAAAATGTGCATAGGTTAGGGGAATTAATGGGGCGAATATGCCCCATGGGCTGTATGGCCTCCTTCTGCACTATAGGGATTCTAAGATATTAGGCTCGCAAAACATATCTTCTACTTCCAGCTCAGTCAGGGCGGACGCACCACAGCAGGACAGAAGAAGCATTTCAAAGGTGAGGTGAAAGCCAACATGAAGAAATGCAATGTTAAAATCAACTCCTGGGAGACTGTCGTCTTGGGTTGGACTAGGTAGTGGCAGTATTTGGGTGGCAATATCCCAGTATTTTTAGACCCAACAATGAGGAAAGTTAGTATGCAAGTAGAGCAGGTAATAAGAAAAGCAAATGGATGGTGGCATTCATTGCTAATAAAATAGAGTATGAAAGTATGGAAATGCTGTTGTAATTGTATAAAGTGAAAATGCATTATAGGGAAGGAGAAGGAAGGTGGAGATGAGGCCGAGATAAGATCAGCCACGATGATATTAAATGGTGGAGCAGGCTCGAACGGCTGAATGGCCTATTTCTGTTTCTAGTTCCTATGTTCTTATGAAAAGTGACAGCTGTGAAAAATATGCCATGACCCAAACTGATAACACATCAACAATCATTCCACGTGAGAATAAATATCCAACACGCCAATAATAGTGTTGTCACTGGACCAGTAATCTAGAAGCTTAAGCTAATGTTCTGGGACCATGGGTTCAAATCCTACAATAGTGGAATTTAAATTTGATTATGAAAATCTGTAATTGAAAGCTAGTCTTAGTGATGGAAATCATGAAACATCAAAAAACCTACCTGATTCATTAATGTCCTTTAGGGAAGGAAATCTGCCATCCTCACCTGGTCTGGGCTACATGTGAACCCAGAGCTACAGCAAAGTGGTTGACTCTTAAATACCCTCTGGAATGGGCTAGCAAGCCATTTAGTTAGACCAAACTGTGATAATAAAGTCAAAAAGGGACAAAACCAAAGGGACTATGTGGAATTAGTTTAGATTCTTGGAATGACAACTGTACACCCAGATCTGCTGACCTTCAAAGTCCTTCATACTAACATCTGGGACTTGTGCCAAAATCTGCAGAGTTGTCTCACAGACTTAAGAAAGCATAGTCATATTCATGGAATCATTCCTTACACACGTTACCATCACTATGCACAGGTCTGTCCTATTCTGTCCCACCTATAGGATAGATCCAGCAGAGGTGATGGCATAATGGTATCCAGTCAGGAGAGAGCCGCCCTGCTTGTTCTCAACATCTACCCTAGACCCTATGAGGTGTCATGGCAAGATCAAGTATGGATAAGGAAACCTCCTGCTGATTGCTACCTACCATTAGGTAGAGATAAGATTGGTGCAACTTATGGGCTGAAGGGCCTGTTTGTGCTGTAGTTTTTCTATGATTTTATGATTCTATTCCCCTTAGCTGATGATTCAGTACTCTCCCATGTTGAACACAATTTGGAGGAATCATTGAGCGTGTCAAGGGCACAGGATGTGTTCTGGGTGGGGGACTTCAATGCCTACCATCCAAAGTGACTTAGTAACACCACCACAGAGTGAGCTGGATGGGTCCTAAAGAACATAATTGCTCGACCGGGTCTGCAATAGATGGTGAGGGAATCAACAAGAGGGAAGAACCCAGTTGAACTTATGATCACCAACCTGCCTGCAACAGATGCATCTGCCCATGATAGTATTGGTAGGAGTGAGCTCCGCACAGTCCTTGTCTTCACATTGAGGATACCCTCCATTGTATTGAATGACACTATCACTGTACTAAATGGGATAGATTTCAAACAGGTCAAGCAGCACAAAACAGGATATCAATAAGGTGCTGTGGGTCATCAGCAGCAGCTGAATAATGCTCAGTCATAATCTGTAACCACACAGCATGGCAAATTCCCCACTCTACTATTAGCTTTTAACCTGTGGATAAACCCTTGTTCAATGAAGAGTGCAGCAGGGCATGCCAGGAGCAATATCAGGCATTCATCAAATGAGGTATCGACTTGGTTAAGCTACACTTGACACCAAATAGCATACACAGCAAGTAATAGAGTTAATCCTGTGAACAACAGGTCAGAACTATGCTCCGCAGTCCTGTTACATCCAGTCATAAATGAATAAGTGAGCAAACAAATTAGGAGCAACACGAGATCATTCGGCCCTTCATTCCTCCTCTTCCATTCAATGAGATCATGGCTGATCTGCTTGTAACTTTAACTCCACGTTCCTGGCTATAGCCAATAACCTTCTGCTTCCACTGCCTTCTGAGGAGGAGTGCAAAGACTCAGAACCCCCAAGAGAAAATGTTTCTGTTCATCATTGTCCTAAATGAGTGGCACAGTGGCACAGTGGTTAGAACTGCTGCCTCACATCACCAAGGAGCTGGGTTTGATTCCTGGCTTGCATCATTGTATATGTGGAGTCTATACATTCTTCCTGTGTGTGCGTGGGTTTCCTCCGTGTGCTTCAGTTTCCTCCTCCCATCCAAAGATATGCATAGTGAATTGGCCATGTTAAACTCTCCCTCTGCATACTTTAATAGGTGCCAGAGTTTGGAGACAAGGGGGTTTTCAAAGTAGCTTCATTGCTGTGCTAAAGTAAGTACTTGTAACAATGATAAATAAATGAGTGATCCTTATTTTTAAGTAATGACCCCTTGTATTAGATCCTCCCACACGAGGAAACATCCTCTCAACATTGACCCTGTCAAGACTCTCCAGGATATTACATGGTTCAGTTGCCTCTAATTCTTCTAAATCCTAGTGGACACAAGTCTAGCTTGTCCATCATTTCTTCATCAAACAACACACATAACCCAGGTATGAGTTTTGTAAACAGTTTCTGAACTGCTTCCAACACATTTATATCCAATCTATCTTTGTATCATTAGCAAACTTAGCAACCACACCTTTGGCCCCTCCATCTAAGTTATTTATATAAAATATAACAAGTTGAGTCCCCATTACTGATCCCTACAGCACGTCACTCATACCTTTTCTTTCTTTCCTGGTAGCTAGCCAATCCTAAATCCATGCCAATATGTTACTCCCTACACCATAAAGTTTGTTTTTTGTAATAGTCTTTAATGTAGCACCCTTTCTAAGTACTGTACATTCACTGGCTCCTCTTTATCCACAGCACCTCTGACTCCTTCAATGAACTCCAATAAATTGGTCAAATATGATTTCCCTTTCACAAAACCATGTTGACTTTGCCTAATTGCCTTTTTCCAAGTACCCTGCATTCATGATAATCGATGACCCTTTCCCGATGACAAGTGTTAAGCTAACTGGCCTGTGGTTTCCTACTTTCATTTCCTAGCTGGATCTTTGCGACAATGGTCTCTTGAACATCATTATAATTCCAGATTTTTAAAAATTTCTTTGAAATTTTAACATCTGCCATGGTGGGATTTGAATTTGAGTACCACAGCATTACTCTGGATTACCAGTCAAGTGAAAACACCATCACTCCATTGCTTAAGCCTAATGGGATCTCTCCCAATCTATGATATTTTGGAAAATTAAAACAATGCATTAACTATCTCATTAGTCACTTTTTTTAAGATCCTTGAATGAAGTCCAGTAGAACCCTGGAACATGTCAGCCCATGGGGCCAAATGTTTGCTAAGCACCAATTCTCTGATGATTGTAATTTTCCTGATTCCCTCCTTCTCTTCCATTTTCTTATTTATAGGTATGTTTGGAATGTTACTTGGGAATCAGGGGGAAAACTCTCCACTGGGTTTGTATCACAAAGGAAAATGGATCTATTTGTTGGAAGTCAATTATCTCAGTCCCAAGATATCACTGCAAGAGTTTCTCAGGGTAGTGTACTAGGTCCAACTATCTTCAGTTGCTTGATCAATAAACTTCTCTACATCTCTACAAAAGTGGGGACGTTTGCACATGATTACCCAACATTCAGCACCATTTGTAACATCTCTGATACTGAATTAGCAAGATCTAGACAATATCCCGGCTTGGGTTGATAAAGAGCAAATAACATTTGTGCCAGACAAGTGCCAGGCAATGCCACCTCCAACAAGAGAGAATGCAACCATCTTCTTTCAGCATTCAATAGCATTACTATCGCTGAATCCCCCACAATTCAACATCCTGGGGATTGTCATTGACTTGAAGCTGAACTGTACTAGCCACATAAACACAATGGCTACAGGAGCAAGGCAAATGCTAGGCGTCCTGCAGCAAATAACTTGCCTCCCAACTCTCAAAGCCTGTCCATCATCTACAATCATACTTCAGGTATGTGATAGAAAACCTCCACTTGCCTGAATGGGCACTGCTCCAACAACACCCAAGAAGCTCAACACATCCGGTGCTAGGCAACCCATTTGATTGTCAACTTTTCCAACATCTTCAACATCTACTTCCTTCACCACCCAATGATGCACAGTAGCAGCAGTGTGTACCTTCTACAAGATATACTACAACAACACACCTAAACTCCTTCAACAGCACCGTCCAATCATGTGATTCTAAGAACTAGAAGACAAGGACAACTGGTGCATGGGAACAGAACCAACAGCAAATTTTCCTCCAAGCCACGCACCATCCTGGCTTAGAAAGTAAGAACGCAAAAATTAGGAGAGGAGTAGGCCATCTGGCCCCTTGAGCCTGCTCCGCCATTCAATAAGATCTTAGCTGATCTTTCTGTGAACTCAGCTCCACTTACCCTCCCGCTCATCATAACCCTTAATTCCTTTAGTGTTCAAAAAAAAACATTCAATGAGGTAGTCTCAACTGCTTCACTGGGCAGGGGATTTTATAGATTCACAACCCTATGGATGAAGAAGTTCCTCCTCAACTCAGTCCTAAATCTACTCCCCCTTATTTTGAGGCCATGCTCCCTAATTCTAGTTTCATCTGCCAGCGGGAAAACCTCTCTGCTTCAATCTTATCTAGTCCCTTCATAATCCTAAATGCTTCTATAAGATCTCCCCTTATACTTCTGAATTCCAAAGAGCATAGTCCCATCTAATTGGTCTTTCCTCATAAGCCAACTAGCATTGCTCTTTGCATGTGGTCCTGCATTCTTTATTGAACCCAGGTTGATCCTCTGGCTTGGTGACATAGGTCAATAATGGGGGAATAACCCAGACCATGAGGTAACAGATTGTAGTTGAGTTCAGTTCTGCTGCCGCTGATGGTCCATAGTGCTTCATCAATGCCCAGTACTAAGTTGCTAGATCCATTCAAAGCCCATCCCATTTCGCACACAGTAGTGCCACACAGCAAGACTGAGGGTATCTTCAATGTAAAGATGAGACTTTGTCTCCACAAGGACTGTGCAGTTGTCACTCCTATCAGCACTGTCATGGGCAGATGCAGCTGTGGCAGGTAGTTTGGTGAGGATGAGATCAAATAGGTTTTTCCTGCTTGTTGGTTCCTTCACCACATGCTACTGACCTAGTTCAGCCGCTATGTCCTTTAGGTCTTGTCAGTAAGAGGTCTGACAACACCAATTTTAAATCCAATCGATTTATTTGATAGTAAACCTGCTAGCTTTCGGCCTTTGTAGCCTTCGTCAGGTGAATGAGGTGTTTTGGTCTGCAATTGTACACATATCAGCACAGACAGTTTACAGATTGCTGATTAGAATGCGAATCCTTACACCTAACCTGCTATTCAAGTCTTAAAGTGGCTAACAATGTGAGTGGAAGGAGCACTGAGCACAGGTTAGAGAGATGTGTATTGTCTCCAGACGTGGCACTGTGCTGCTCTTTCCTAAGGATCATTAGTAAACTAGATGTGTTTGAACTTACGACAACTGATGATCATGTTATGGTTTTCATTAGGCTAGCTTTTAATTACTAATTTGTTAGTTGAGTTTGAATTCAAGTAGTTGCCATGATGGGATTTGAACATTTGCCTGGGCCTCTGAATTACTAATTTAGTGACATTATCACTCTACCATGCCTCCTCTGTGGCTCCATCCAACCCTGTTACCTCATGATGCTGGGTTGTGAAGCAGGGAACAGATTTGTGCCTGTATGAGGCTATTGGAATTCATAGCCTCAAAATCTGTGACTGAGACATTGACGCTAGCTATCAATTCCATCAATTCCTTAGTTAATTGAGCAATATATGTCAGAACTCCAGGAATAAGTCTCCTAAATTTTGTCAAAATATTACCATGGGATCGTTTCCATCCACCCGAACAGTCAGGGCCTTAGATTAACATCTCACCTGAAAAAAAAAATTACTCTCTCAGTACATCACTGGGGAATTAACCTTGATTTTAGTGCTCAAGCCCTGGAGTGGGACTTGAACATAGAAACTCGTGATTCAGAGACAAGTATGGTACCTAATGGTGCACAGGGTCATTCCTACTGCTCCACCGAGTGACTTGGGTAAACTGAGAAGTGACATTATCCATGGACTTCTCTATATTCCGCTCTCGTAACTGAGAAAGATAAAGTGAATGAGGAATAACCAACTCAGTTGGTGACATGGTGGCACAATGGGAAGCACTGCTGCCTCACAGCAGCAGGGACCCAGATTCCATTCCGGCCTTGGGTGACTATGTGGAGTCTGCACGTTCTCCCCGTGTCTACATGGATTTCTTCAGGGTGCTCCGATTTCCTCCCTCGCTCCAAAGGTGTGCAGATTAGATGGATTGGCCATGCTAATTTGCCTCCTGGTGTCAGGGGAATTAGCAAGGTAAATGGATGGGGATATGGGTATAGGGCCTGGGTGTTTTGTTGTAGGTGTAGGCTCAGTGTGCCAAATGGTCTCCTTCTACACTGTGGGGATCCTATGAATAGAAAAAAAGAGATAATACAAAGTTAAAGAACTCAAAGCAACTCCAGCTCTGTGACAAATGTGTACTGTAATTTATCTAACATATTAGACACCAGTTCAGCTTCAACTGAAATATTGTGACCAGGTCTGGGAGTGCATATTAGGGAAGATGTAGAGGTTGCGGGAAAGAATCACAGGGATGGTTCCAGGGATGAGGAATCTCAGCTATGAAGATGGATTTGAGAAGTTAAGGTTGTTCTCCTTAGAGAAAAGAAGGCTGAGAGGCAATTTGTTAAAGCTGTTCAAAATCATTGTGGGGTTGGACGGAGCAGTGCAGGAGCACCTGTTCCCACTCATGAAATGATTGAAAACAAGAGGGGCACAGGTTGAAGCTAATTTTGAATAGCAACAGTGATATGAGAATTAGCTTTTTCACACAGCGATTAATTAATTTCAGGGGTGCAATGCCTGAGAGTGCAGTGGAGGTAGATTCAACTAAGGTACTGAAAAGGGAACTAGACTGTTGCTTGAACAGGAACAAGGTTATAGGAAGAAGGCAGGGGATTGTTGCAGTTGTACAGGCACTAGTCAGACTATGAATTACTGTATACGGTACTGATTTCCAAAAAATCATTGGAAGCAGTTCAGAGAAGATTTACAAGATTAATACTTAAAATAGGTGGGATGCTTTCTGAGGGAAGGTTGGTCAGGGCGAGGCTTGTTTCCACTGGAGTTTAGAAAAGTAAGAGGTGTTTTCCTGAGAAAAAGATGTGCAGATAGTCAGAAGCTTTTTCCCAAGGTGGAAAAGTAAATTACTAGGGGCACAGGTTTAAGGCGCGAGGGGCAAGATTTAAAGGAGATGTACGAGGTAGGTTTTTTACACAGAGGGAGGTGAGTGCCTGAAACTCGCTGCCAGGGAAGACAGTGGAAGCAGATACGATAGTGACTTTTAAAGGGTATCTTGACAAGTACATGAATAGGATGGGAATGGAGGGATATGATCCCCAGAAGAGTAGGGGGTTTTAGTTCAGTCTGGCAGCATAGTCGGTGCAGGCTTTGAGGGCCAAAGGGCCTGTTCCTGTGCCATAATTTTCTTTGTTCTTTGTTTGTTCTTTGACTTGATTGAAACATATAAGACTCTGAAGGGACTTGAAAGGTGGATGCGGCGAGAATGCCTTCTCTTGTGGAAGAATCTAGAACTAGGGTCACTGTTTAAAAACAAAGGGTTATCCATTTTAAAATGGAGATGAGGTGAACTTTTTTTCACTCAGAGGGTGATGAGTCTTTGGAACTCTCTTCCTGGAAGCAGAGTCTTTGAATATTTTTAAGGCAGTGGTGGATAGATTCTTGGGGAACGAGGCAGTGATAGATTATCTATGATAGGGGGTAAGCAGATTTAATATTGCTATCAGATCAGCCAAATAGCTGAGCAGGCTCAAGGGGCTGAATGGCATGAAGTAAACTGCTGACTCAGAGAGTTGATGTGGACATAAGGAACGAAATGGCCTCTCTGTGCCGTATAAAAACTCAATGAGTCTGTGATTCAATCCAAAGCAGATAAGACCATAAGACATAGGAACAGAATTAGGCTGCTGTACCACTCAATCATGGCTGTTCCCGTCCCCATAATCCCAGATCCCCTTATTAATCAAAATGCTTCTTCTGAGTAATTGCATCACATTTTCAAAGAACAGAAAGAAAAGATGAAGCTCAATCAAGCATTTAGAACAGAACTTGAATGAAATAAAGAACTAAATTCTCAGTGAGTGCCACACATTAAGGCTGCAGTGAATAATGCTGATGGAAAATTCAAAGGGTGGTAGGGCATATAAGAGAAAAATCTCTGACGCTGTATAAGGCAAATGTTTCAAAGGTCATGGCAATGGGACCTGGTGCTGGGAATTCCTTACGTTGTGGGATTTTTTGACTACTCGGACCTGAAGTTTTCGCTGAGAGATCAGTGATTGTTCTCATTATTGAGCTCATTTGCCAAGTATCCTGCAGCGAGAAATTCCTCCAGCTAATGCCTCCGGAATTTTTATTCAGCTGTAACACGGCCATGACACAGACGCCTGCCAAGAGAAATTACAGACAGAGAGCAAAGGTGAGGAGGTGGTGACAGCACAAACACAAAGTGTAGCCTCATACATCTGGAGATTTCTCAGTAAATTGCAAGCTAAGCATTGCTCAACTAATAGCACCAAAGATGGGACTGATGAGTAATATGATTATCTGCCAGTTTTCAAATAGTAATTCAGTCTATCATAGCTTATTTATCATTAGAATCACAAGTAGGCTTACATTAACACTGCAATGAAGTTACTGTGAAAATTCCCGAGTCACAACACTCTGGCATGTGTTTGGGTACAGTGAGGGAGAATTTAGCATGATCAATGCACCTAATATGTACATCTTTCGGACTGTGGGAGGAAACTGGAGTACTCTGGAGGAAACCCACACAGACATGAGGAGAACATACAGACTCTACACAGACAGTGAACCATGCCGGGAATCGAATCTGGGTTCCTGGAACTGAGAGATGGCAGTGCTAACCACTATGCCACTGCGCCACCCAGTCAGGGTGTAATGAGAGAGGTAATGCGGTTATTTAATGTGAACTTTGGAAATTCCCAAGCTTCCAAAAAGTGTTTTCTTTGCCCTCTGATTAACCTGATTAAGGTTAGATATATTGAGGGCAGTGAAGATTCAGTTCCTTATTTTCTTTCAAGTCGGCTGATCTGTAATAAATTGCTGAATTCCAGATTTCCAACACACTGGATGTAAAAGATTATCCTTGAATCCCCTCTAAATGTCCTGTCCATTATCTTAAATCTATGTCCCTTGGATATTGGCCTCTTATCAAAGAGGAAACATTCCCTTTTCTCTACCTTATCTATGTTCCTCAGAATATTATGCAGAGAGCCTGCGCTGATATAATGGTCCAAATAATCTCTTGCTGTGCTGCTGACATGAATCACGGGTGCAAATAAGTAGGAAATCAAATGTTATGTTGACTGGCAAAGGATGGGAGGTTAAGAGTAAAAATATCTTACTATAATAATACAGGGCATCGGTGAGGCTGCACCTGGAGAAAAGTGTGCAGTTTTGCTTTCCTTACTGAAAGAAGAATCAGCTTGTCATAGAAAGAGTGCAATGAAAGTTCAGCAAATTGCTTCTTGGGAAGAGGGGTTTGCAAAGTTTATTAGTGTCACAAGTAGGCTTACATTTACATTGCAGTGAAGATATTGTGAAAATGCCGTGGTCACCTCACTCCGGCACCTGTTTGGCTACACTGTGGGAGAACTTAGCATGATCAATGCACCTAACCAGCACACTTTTTGGACTGTGGGAGGAAACTGGAGCACCTGGAGAAAATCCACACAGACGATGTGCAGACTCCATACAGACAGTGCCCAAACTGGGAATCTGAACCCAAGTCTCTGGCACTGTGAGGCAGCATTGCTCACCACTGTGCCACTGTGCTGCTCTATGTGTCTCCTATGCAGAGAGATTGAGTAGACTAAACCTACATTTCTTAGAATTTAGAAGGTTGCGAGGTGTTCTAATTGAAAATATAACATTCTTAAGGGGCTGGACAAGTGGATGCTGAGAAAATGTTTCCTCTGGTTGAAAATCAAGAACTCTCTCAGGATGTCAACTATTTAGGATTGAGATGAATAGAAATTTCTTCCCTCAAAAAGTTGTGACTCTTTTGCATTCTCTATCCCAGAGAGCTTTGGAAGCTCATCATTGATTATAGTCAACAGAGGTCGATAAGAGAATGAAGAGATGGGGGCTCAAACAGGAAGATGAAATTGTGATCTTGATAGATCTTGATCTTAATGAATGATGGAGCAGGCTCAAAAGTAGCTTTACTCTGGCTCCGATTTCCTATTTTCTTAAGATGTTGTGAGGAACTTCATTTATCTGGAGAAACTAGGGAAGCTGCAATTGTTCTCTTCAGAGCTAGGGAGGCTTACAGGGAGATTAAATAAAGTCCTTCAAAATTATATGGGACTCTGATGAAGTAGATCAAAATTGTTTCCGCTGTCAGGAGGGCTGGTATTTGGATGATACACATTTTAGGTAATTAGCAACAGAACCATGGGGGAGAAGAGGAGAATATTCTTCTCAGACAAGGAGTTATGATAATCCGGAATGCAGTATCTAAGGGAATGGTGGAAGTGTAACTTTCAGAAAGGAATTGTATAATCACTTGAAGGGAATAAAGAAGCTATGAGGGAAGACCATGGAAGTGAAACAGTTGAATGACTTTTTCAAAGTGCCAGCACAAGCATGATGGGCTATGATAGTACAGGGCAACTCAGAAAGGAAGCGGGAAGGAATAGTGGATTCAAAATTGTCAATGTCTGGACAAGGTGAGAAGCCAAATATAAAATTATTTAGAGTTCTGTGATCTTAAGCTATACCAAAAAAGGTAATCGTGGAGTAATAATATTGTGTGGGCACAGAGGCACCAGGATGGTACGGATCCTGCTCTACCCAAGACTACAAGAAACTACAAAAGGTTGTGAATGTAGCCCAATCCATTTCACAAACCAACCTCCCATCCACTGACTCTGTCTACACTTCCCGTTGCGTCAGCAAACCAGCCAGCATAATTAAGGAACCCACGTAGCCCAGACATTCTCTCTTCCACCTTCTTCCATTGGAAATAAGATACAAAAGTCTGAAGAAATGCACCAATCAACTCAATGCCTACTTTCACGACTTTTTGTAGTTTCTGCTGCTGTCAGATTTTTCAATGGGCCTACCTTGCATTTCTCTATACCCTAGCTATAACTGTAACACTACATTGTACACTCCTTTCCTTCTCTATGAATGGTATGCTTTATCTATATAATGCATTAGAAACTATATTTTTCACTGTATACTAATATAAGTGACAATCGGCAATGGTTATCATCAGACTTTTAATTCCAGACTTTTATTAAAATCGAAGTTCACCATTTGCCATGTGGGTTTTGGACATGGGTTCTCAGGGCATTACCTCCGTGATTCGTAAAGTTTTTGCCGCAGAGCACAAGTGCGTGGTGGAGTCAAGTCGACCCTGGAAGCAGAGCGTCAGTACCCACAGGAGTAGGTGATGCTAAGGCAACACTGGTTAGAAGGCCCATCTCAGTCCTCTGGGACTTTGTCCCAATTGCTTTTAAATGATACAAGGGTTTTCCTGTCTGTGAAAATCTAGTTCTTGGGTTTCAAACCAGTCCAAATGTTTCCCACAATGGAAACCTTTAACACAAACATGTGGAGAATTTCTTCATATCATACAAAGAAGCAGAAATAGAAATGTATTTATAACATGTCAGTAATAGTTGTGCAATGCAAAGTTACAACAGCTGTAGGACCTTACTGGAACTTTGCTTTCTGCAGGAGTCACCACACTTGATCAACAGAGACCCCCCTAAAGGAAGGATGTATACTCCACGTGTTCTTAGTTCTTCATCCAACAGAAACTCATTTTTTTTTGTGTTGGTTTTCCCTCATCAGCCTTCTTTCAGAATAAGCAGAGTTTCTTCAACAGTTGTCAGAAGGAAGGGATAGTAGCATGGTGAGCTAGTTATTCAAAGGCCGAGATCAAGATTTCAGACGCATGAATCCTAGTACCACTCTGATAAGCCCCATGAGTTCCATGAGGAGTCTCTAATTGATTTCCCGTGGGGCTCATTGAATATGAGTTCCCTTGGTAACAGGCAATGGAACTTGTCACCTGAGCTTTTTATAAAGCAGACACCAGGATGGATCTGCAGAACTGTGTCCTGGTTGGGACTCGTGTGAGAAACATTGTCCGTGGGGGTGGGGTGGGTGGTGGTGTTGTTCTTGTTGTTGTCCTGGAAAGCGAAAACCTGGAAGATGACAGATAATTTAACTTACAATAGATTCCATTCTGATTGGTAGAGAGCTTCCTCACTGCTGTATTAAGGAAGGTGTATTTGCTGTTGACACTGTAACAATTTCAGCTTGTTGTTTTAATCATTATCATTGTAAAAGTATAATATATTTGGATTGTAACTTGTCATGTAGTTGGACGAATTTATGTCACAGAACAGGGCGTTAATTTTGTGTTTGACATAAATACCATTTCTCCCTGAGTTATTACAACCACCATGCTGGCTGGAGCCATTTAAATTCAATCAGTGGTATCAGTCTGGAATAAAATAGTCTCAGTAATGATGATCATGATTGTTATTAAAAACTCATCTGGTTTCTTTCCCTCCTCATGGTCCTACATGATTTGTTGTACGATCATCATGCTCAAATGGAACAGAACCATAGGATCCCTACAGCGCAGAAAGAGGCCATCCAGCCCATTGAGTCTGCACCAACTCTAAAAAAAAGTCTTGCCTAGGCCCATCCCTTAATCCTATGCCTGAAACCCCACACATTTACCATGGCTAATTCACCTAACCCACCATTTTTGGAGTGTGGGAGGAAAAAGGAGGAAACCCTCACCGACACGGAGCAAACTCCACACAGTCAGTAACCCATGGTTGGAATCGAACCTGATTCTCTAGTATTATGAGGCAGCAGTGTAATCACAGTGCCACTGTGTCACCCTAGATTTGGAACAGATCCATGAGGTGCTATGAGCCAACAGCAGCAGAATTATATTCAATCACAGGCTATGTAACTCATAGCCTGACATTACCTTTCACTCTGCCACTATTACCATCCCAAGGTGCTAACCTGTTGAAGTTATAACACAAACAACATAAGCAGCATGTGGCAGCCAGAGCTTAGTGATCCCACAGCCAAGCTCAGCATCCTGACACATCCAGCCTGGAATGATGGTGGAATAATTAAACAACTAACAGGATGAGGAGGGAGCTTCCCAAGTATACTCACCCTCAATGATGCCCAGCCCATCAATCTGAAAGACAAGGCTGAAGCATTTGCAATCATCCTCAGTCACAGAGAGGATGATTTATCTCCTCCTGAGGTCCTCAGCAGCATAGCTGCCAGTCTTCAGCGAGTTTAATTCTCCCCAAAGTGGTTCTAGAAATGGCCAAAGGATATGTCAAAAATGATGGACCATGGCAATCTCCTGGCTGTAGTACTGAATATTTGTATTCAAGGATTAGCCATGCCCCTAGTGTAGCTGTTCCAGTCCAGCTCCAACACTGACACCTACCCGGCATTGTGGAAAATTGCCCAGGTATGTCCCCATCCACAAAAGGCAGCCAATCACCAGCCAATGAATTTGCTCTGGATCATCAGCAGATCAATGAAGGTGTTATTGACAGTGCTACCAAGCAACACTTACTCAGCAATACACCATCCAACCCTAACCTTAATGCTCAGCTTGAGGCCACTCATCACAGCCTTGTACCAAATATGGACAAAAACGCTGAATGCCAGAGGTGAAGTGGGAGTGAATGTGTGCGATGTCAAAGCAGCATTTGACCAAGTGTGGCACCAAGGAGTCTTAGCAAAATTGAAATCAATTTGCGTCAGGTAGAAATTGTGGACTGGTTGGAGTCATATCCAGCACAAAGGAAGATGGGTGTGGTGGTCGGAGGTTATTCATCTCAGCCGCAGGATATCACCGCAGGAGTTCCTCAGGGTAGTATCCAAGGCCCAACCAACATCAGCTGCTTCACCAATGGTCTGCACTCCAACACGTGATGAGAAACTGATAATTACATAATGTTCAGCACCATTCCTCAGATACTGAAGCCATCCGTATCAATGTGAAACAAAACTTGGATAATATTCAGGCTTGAGCTGATACAGGACAAGTAAGATACATGTAATGGCAAATCAACGGCAGAGAATGTAACCATCGCCCCTTGATATTCAACAGTATTGCTGAAACCCACACATCAATGAGCGCACCCCAAGCAACAGCCTAAGCATTCCCTCCTTCCACCAGCAACAAACATTAGCAGCAATGTTTAACATCTACAAGATGTGTTGCAACAACTCACAAAAGGCTGCTACTGCTGCATCTTCCCAACCTGTGATTTCTACTACCTGGAAGGACAGGCCAGTTGATGCATGTGATTGCCATCAACTGCAAGTTCCCTTTCAAAACCCATACCACCCAGATCTGAGCCAGCATTTTATACTCCCCACATCAGATTCTGAGTGTGGCAGGAAGGTGAAATATCATGGATGGGATTCCTTCTGGAATCCCGCCTGTCCTGACCTGGATGCAATTTTAAGGTGTGATAGATACCTCATTCGGGAATCGCCCATGCTCCAGTTAAGGCCTTTATATAGCTACTTAATGGCCACATCAGGACATTTCCCTCTCCAGCCTCAAAGTTTAGTTCGGGAGGTCAGATGACTGAGGCTGAGAGGCAGTAGAAGTTCTCACCCTCAGTTTCTGGTAGAAAGGGTAGAGGATGCTTCCATCAAAAAGTCCCTTCAGCTGGGGGCACCCTCTCCTCACAAACCAGAAGCCTCAGCCCTTCCTTTTTGCTCCAGTCTAGCCCCAGATAATGAGATCACCCACCTCTCACTTGCGAACCCCAGATCACTGCCTCCTTTCCTCTCCCTGGGACCATACTTGCCAGCACTGCACTTCCCAGGATTTAGGGTGGGAGTCTCCAGCATTTGCCTCTGGTAGAAACTGCTGGTCCAGCCAAAGTTGACACCAGGATAGGTTCCGAATGCTGCAAGGGCAATGATTGTAAACTGGCATCAACATTAAGGTAGTGGAAGATCCCACTGGCAGCTGATGTGAGCCGCCTCGGCTGTGGGAAAGCCTTTTGTCTCAGGCATGGTGCTGCAGAATCTCTTCTGGCCACCGCAGCACTCTGCATAGATTGGCTGACAGATCTCCAACCCTTCAGATTGGCCAATAGTTCCCCAAGGCAGGACTTCCTTTCAAGTATGGACAAAATTGAAGCCTGCTGCCAAACAATACTCATCTGAGTGTGAAGTGGCCATAGACCTGTCAGAGTCGACAGCACATTGGCACAATAGTTAGCACGCTGCCTCACAGTGCCAGGGAGCAGGGTTTGATTCTAGCCTTGGGTGACTGGCTGTGTTGAGTTTATACATTCTCCCCATGTCTGCATGGGTTTCCTTCGGGTACTCTGGTTTCCTTCAACACTCCAACGATGTGCAGGTTACATGGATTGGCCATGATAAATTCTTCTTTTCGGTGTCTAAAAATGTGCAAGTTGGGTGGATTGACCATGGGTAAATGCACAGGATTACAGAGACAGGGCTAAGAGTGTACTTAGCTTTCAGAGGGTCAGTGCAGACTTGGTGGGCCGAGTGGCCTCCTTTTGCACTGTAGAGGTTCTATGATTGTTCAGTTTTCACCTCTTCAGATGAAGAATGAAAATTCAAGCCTTGAAAATTTATTGCTATTCCTTCACAGTCACTGGGTCAAAATCCTGGAACTCCCTTCCTAACAGCACTGTGGGAAGACCAATATCACCTGGACTGTAGTGGTTCACCACCCCACCTTCTCAAGGGCAATTAGGCAAGGTAAAAATGGCAGTGATACTCACACCCCACCAATAGATCAAAAAATTGTTAGGAAACTAAAAACAATTTGCCAGAAAGAAGTGAATCTTTTCACTGACGGTTAAATAAAGAAGTTCAGACTAATAGCACTGCCAAAAACTTTCTTTTATTAAACTGCTGTTGCACTTCTTCAAAGTTCATGAAAAGAAGTCAGGTATTGTGACTTAAACATTATTCTTGAGAGGGCCCTACTTCTGAAAAATTGTTTTGTTTAGTTGACTGAGACTTCCCTTTCTCTAAAGTTTTAATATCTGCTAAGATATTATAATTGCAGTGCCCCACATCTTGGTTCAACATTAAGTATTGTTTAAATGGACTAACTTGGCAATGCCCCAAACTGTTCATGCAAAAAAACCAACAATACTGCTCAGGGGTGCAGCTTTACAATGTTCTTGGCAGCAAAATGAATGGAAATAAAGATTATAATCTACTTAAGATACGTGTATGAATCTCATCTGAAGAAATTGAAATGTGATCACTGAGCTGATACTCATGTTTTGCCAGTTTTCTCACTTTCCCCTCAGCTGTCTACAAACTTCTCCTCTGGCATCCCCCAGATCACCCACCACCAGTTCACCCCCACAAACCCCACTGAAGCTCAGGGAGTTCCCAGGAGCTGATTGTTATTGAAAGTAGCCACAGAAGAATCTGTGAGCCAGTACATACCTGAAAACCAAGATAACCGCAAAATGTCCAGAACAAGGAGTGTACCAACGGGGTGTAATTAGCTCTGTGAAATCTTCAGGCAGGGCTCTTTACAAACAGTTCATTAACTCAGGCCCTGGACAATGGCTTACATTTATTTAATATCTTACACATGGGAAAATGATCCCACAGGGCTTCATTAAGGTGAAAAGAGAAACACATTCGAAAGAGTGTGCTGAGACTTAAAGGGATGGATATGATGTATAATCCTTAAAGTCAAAGATAGAGGTTGGGGAGTTTAAATCTCTAGAAAGATAGGGTCAGGTAGCTGAAAGCCAATGAAACAAAAGGGGGGGATTGGCTGAATGAGAGACCAGAGTTATGGGAATGGAGACTTCAGAAAGGGGCTGGAGGGGATGACAAGAAAAAGAGTGAGTCCATCGTAGAATGAAAATACAAACTTGCCCAGTGAAAAGGGTACATATTCCATTGCTCATACATCAGTCTGAACACTGAAGGCTCCTGTTTGGTCAGCTACATTAACAGATCTGCCAGCTACAGTCATCCGTCTCTGAGGAGGAGGACAGGAGGACAGATCCTCAACGGGTGCATTGTCACATCATTCCTCCATTCCCTCCACCTGTGCAGAAACTCCTGTGCCCGTTCTCATCCCTTCAGATTTAGGTTCAGATTCATATCCTGGTGAGAGCACCATGCACACATCTGAACACTGATGGAGGCTTTGACAGCAGAAGTCATTGATACTGGGAAGAGTGGGGGAGACCTAGCTCCTTCTGAACCGCCAGGCTGATGATGTATCTCTGGAGTCATCCCAAGGCAGATACCTGGTCATATAGCATGAGATGCATGAAGATCTAGTGGAAACTCATGAGAAAATGCATATGCTGGTTCAGAGAATGGAAAGGTCCATCCAAGCCATGAATGTTACAACGTCCCTCTCATCATACGCATGAACTAATCACCTCCTCCATCAAGAGATTGACAACTCTGCTGGAGAGCCACACGGAACCGAGCAATCAATGGCTATCAGGGATATGGACAGACTTGGATGCCACCACCCTGTCCCCAAGTTCAGTGCAGCAGAGGCAAGGGGAGAGGAGGATGTGGGTCCTGAAGTTTCCACCAGGCCTTCAATCTGATTAAAAGTCTACCTTGTGAGGGAGGAAAAGTGGCTGCCTTCTACATCAGGGGCACCTCAGGATATTCCAAATACAGTCTTCAACTACTGTCGATACCAGTGTCACCAACACCTCAAGTTGCTATGGTAACAGGAAATAGCCACAGCTGCGAAGAGTGCCCCTCAGTTAGCTGAGGGGTGATCTTGTAGAGGTCTATAAAATAATGAGGGGCATGGATTAGCCAGATAGTCAACATCTTTTCCCAACAATAGAGGTGTCTAAAACTAAAGGGCATAGGTTTAAGGTGAGAGGGGAGAGATACAAAAGGGTCCAGAGGGGCAATATTTTTACACAGACGATGTTGAGTGTCTGGAACAAGCTGCCAGAGGTAGTAGTAGAGGTGGGTACAATTTTATCTGTCCAAAAGTATTTAGTCAGTTACATGGATAAGATAAGTATAGAGGGATACGGGCTAAATGTGGGCAGTTAGAACTAGCTTAGGGGTTAAAAAAAGGGGCAGCATGAACAAGTTGGCTTGAAAGCTCATTTCCATGCTGTAATCATCTATGACTCAATGACATTGGCCACACACTGGATGAAGACTTTCCTCCTCACTTCAGTTCTAAAAGATTTACCCCTTATTGTCAAACTATGATCTTCTAGTTCTCTGGATTCATGATGGCCACATTGGCGCAGTCCATCACACCTTACATGTGGAGAAATGCAGCAATGCCTGTCAATCCGATGACTCTGTCAGAGTAGGTGTATGGATCAGTGTGATAATGTACACGCCAGGCCCTTCCAGAGCAGACATCGGTTAGCACCTACTGTCGGCTGCAAGAAATTGCATACATCTCCACTGGGACTCTGGAGTGAACTGGAAATTAAGGATGGCACCATTGACAACCAATATCTTTGGAGTCCACCTTGTCTGACATCGTGGCACCCTGATCTTTGGTTACCTCTTGGAAGAGGAGAGTGTCCTGCCCCACATTTGGAGGTTGCTCGTCCTCCGTCTGCACACACTTCTCCACCACAGAGCTACTCTCAATACTGTCTATGGCCTTCTTTCACTTCCATATGCCCTGGCTGCCCCGGCAGACGGCAATGAGGATGCTGCTGTGTATACTGTCCTCCCTCTCGGCTTCTCCTCCCTGCTGGAGATCACAGCTCCAAAATGGGAAATTTATGTGGCAGTTGGGCACTGCTGACCTCAAGGACCATTTTTCCAACCACCCTGCCCCACCCTCTCTCAGCCCCTTTTCAATGCGGCCAATTTCCAGCAGTCTGACCCTAAAGCCCTGGCTCCTCACTGCTAAATGCTGAGGCCACATTACCCCAGCCTTCCTGTGAAGGCACACTGCCTTGCCAATGATTAACAATGCAGCAATGCCTACCACTGCAGCAATGACCAGTCCTATTACCACACTGCCATCCCAGTAGATCTGCTGGAACTATGACATTTTGTGACCCCCACGAACTTTCTGGAAAACTAGAAGTTCCGGTGAATCCTAAACAATTGCATTTTCAATCTCCTTTAAGGATCTTAATCTTCAGAACCACATACCATCCCCCCTCGTAAAACTGGTACCTGGTATGCTGTCCTCATCCCATGTGTGCTTACGCTGTCTTCTCCCCCTACAGCACCCCCAAGTCTAAGAACCCAAAAAATTCTGGATATGGAATCCATTAAATTCCTACAGCGCAGAACGAGGTCATACGGCCCATTGAGTCTGCACTGAGTCTCTAAAAGAGCATCTTACCCAGGCCCAATTTCCCCATAACCTTGAAAATCCCCCTAATCTACATATCTTTGGATGTTAAGGGGCAATTTAGAATGTCCAATCCACTTAACCTGCACATCTTTGGATAGTGGGAGGAAACCGGAACACCCGGAGGAAACCCATGCAGTTACAGGGAGAACGTGCAAATTCTATATTGACATGGGTTGTCGATGGCTTTCCAATTGGTACCAATTTTTTTCTCTGAAACCAGTCAGATAATCTGAACATCTACATCCTGCTGTTTGCATCATATTTGTTATTCTTGTAACATTCAAGAAGTATTAAGATAGTCGTTTGTGCTACAATAACCTCCAGGCCTATGAAGCAAGTGCTGGAAAATGGAATTAGTATGGTCAGATCTTTGCTAACCAGCATGGACACGATAGGCCGAGTGGCCACCTTCACTGCTGTAAACGTCAATGAATCTATGATTTTGCCTGAAGGCTTCGCTAGATATGGCCTGTCTTTTGCAGGAAGCAGGAAATGCCTGGTGGACAAGTCACATGACATCTGGTGGTTCATATTAGAATTGAAGGGCGGTTGTTAACCCCGAACACTCTACCTCAGGTATGATTGGGAAGAAGCCTCAGTTCAAAGGAGACTCAGTCTGTTTATGGAAACGAGTTGTTTGCTGTGAATACAGCAGAACTGGGAAGAAGCCCAAATCATAACAAGGAGCATTGCATATTCATTTTCATCGATTCTGAGTCTGTAAAGTGTGCTTCCTAAAAACCAAGAAGGATGTGGTCCTGGTTTAAATACAACTTGTCTTTAAAAAATAGTGTAGTTCTGAAACTATTGTGGTTAGACGAGGTAGGACTGTCATTGTGATAGCTTTACCCATTGTAGACTTTAACTGTACTGTTACTGTAGCACTGATTTCTTACTGCATTTATTTGTTTATTAGCATTACATTAACACTGCAATGAAATTACAATGAAAATCCATTAGTCGCCACACTTTGGTGCCTGTTTGGGTACACTGAGGGAGAATTTAGCATAGTCAATATACTCAACCAGCATGTCTCTCAGACTGTGGGAGAAAACCGGACAACCACGCAGACATGGGGAAACTCCACATAGATCTGAGCTGGGATTCGAACTTCAGCAAGGTGAGGCAGCAATGCTACGGTGCTGCCCATTATTATGGATTAGAAAATCTTTTATTTTGCACAATGCTACGGTGCTGCCCATTATTATGGATTAGAAAATCTTTTATTTTGATAGGATTTATTGTTTAATGAAAATTATTGATCAATATTTGAATAATATGACTAGTTTCATTTGGTAGAGTTTTCAGATCAAGTATAGTAATCATTTACAACATGGAAAACAACACCAAAGGCTGTGTCTTTAGTTGCTCTTCTCCGGAGCAATCCTAAATTAATCCCATTGCTCCATGCCTTCCCTGCAGTCCTATATTTTCCTCTCCTTCAAAAATTTTTTGCTTAAAAAATTCAATAGTCTCCAACTGATGTTACCCTGTGATAAATTATCCCACATTGCCATAGCATAAATAAATTACTAAGAACCTTTTCTTATTAATTGTTCCTGATTGCCCAACCAGAGAAAATGGTTGATTAAATCTCAAGTTAACCTTCTGTAACCATTGAATAAACTTCCATTATTTCAAACCTTGTCTCAATAATTCTAGATTTCCAAAACTGGGACATCTGAGGGGAAACACACTATATACTCTGCA
The DNA here is from genome assembly GCA_024679065.1 of Sphyrna mokarran. Classification (NCBI taxonomy): domain Eukaryota; kingdom Metazoa; phylum Chordata; class Chondrichthyes; order Carcharhiniformes; family Carcharhinidae; genus Sphyrna; species Sphyrna mokarran. The sequence goes on along the minus strand of JAGIQG010000002.1, from coordinate 34,553,899 downwards.
TGGTATGAAGGTCTGTCCTTTCCATAAATCGGGAACCAAAAATTACACACAGAAAATGAACTACGGCCAAACCAATATTCACATAAACTCATCATTCCTTCTTCATTTTTGTACATTATATTCCAATTTATAAAAACCCCAACCCCTGTTAGCTTTTGTATGACCTTTTCTACCTGCAGTCTTACTTTCAGAGAATAACGTATTCAAACCCCCAGGTTTATGTTGCCAGCTAACCCTTTAGTGACTTATATCAAGTATATAAACCCAGCCCCAAACAGACAACTTTCCTACACCACTCCTGGGGCCAAACTTTGATGATATTCCTAGTCCTAATTTTTCTTCCCATATGCAGTAATCTCAATTGCCTCCATCTTATCCACATTAAATAATACCCTCCACTTGCCTTTCTGTTCTGCTAACTTACATTTTTCCTGAAGTCTTTTATACTCCTTCTGTAACACAAGCCAATGACTTTTCTGTTCTCAGTAAATTTTGAGATTGTGCTCTTGATATCCAAGTCCAGATCATAAAGCTGACTCAACATTAAGCTCTCTTGCATCAGATGTAAGCAGTAGGAAATAATCCATTCACTTCTCCATTAGTGCTATTTAAAAGTACTATCAATTGCAAACTTAATGTGGTTATGATCATAGGATTCCTATACAACAGAAGGAGGTCATTCAGCCCATTGAGGCTGCACTGACACTCTGACAGAGCATCTTACCCAGGCCCACCTCCCATCCTATTCTCATACACCCCCACATTTAGCTCATTAATTCTCCTAAATACATGCACATCTTTGGACCGAGAGAGAAAACCAGAACACTTGAAGGAGAGAACATGCAAATTTCACACAGACAGTTTTTCAAGGCTGAAATTGAACCCAGACCCCTGGCACTGTGAGGCAGTAGTACAAACCGTATGCTATATGCCACCCAATTACAAGTTGATTTTTTTTCTGGCTAGTGCATCGATTGCTCATGTTTTGGTGCTTTCCATAGCTCTATCAAATTGGTAGGGATTAGTGTGCCAGGTATGGATGGATTCTTTCTTAATCTTTGCATAAATCAGTTTCTTCTAGGCATGAATGCAGCAGTAGACATTTCTTTTGGAATGCACCATGTTTGTGGGGAATGAATATAAATTGTTGGTTTTTTCATGAGCAGTTTGAGGCATTGCCAATTTGGTGTAACCCCATCTGACTGCCTCCCCCCCACAGACTTTTACGTGAGGCAGTGGGAGAACATAAGAACATAAGAACATAAGAAATAGGAGCAGGAGTAGGCCATCCAGCCCCTCAAGTCTGCTCTGCCATTCAATAAGATCATGGCTGATCTACAGTGGTTCAGTACCGTTTTTCTACTTTTTCCCTGTAACGCTTAATTCCTTTGTCAATCAAAAACCTATCCATTCTTGACTTAAATATACTCAGCAAGGAAGCCTCCACCACTTCAACAGGCAGAGAATTCCAAAGATTCACCACCCTTTGCGTGAAGAAATTCCTCTTCAACTCTGACCTGAACTGCACCCCTCTAATCTTGAGGCTGTGCCCCTCTAGTCTTGCTACCTTTGCTGAGCGGGAAGATTCTCTCAACCTCTACCCTATCCATCCCCTTCATTAACTTATACGTCTCCATAAGATCCCCTCTCAGCCTTCTAAACTCCAAAGAGTACAAACCTAGCCCATTTAGTATCTCCTCATAATCCAACGCCCTCATCTCCAGTATCAGCCTAGTAAACCTTTTCTGCACCCCCTCCAAGGCCAATATATCCTTCCTCGAATGCGGTGACCAAAACTGCACACAGTACTCCAGCTGTGGCCTCACCAGTACCCTATACAGCTGCAAAAGTATCTCCCTACTTTTATATTCTATCTCCCTAGCTATAAAGGCCAACATTGCATTCGCCTTGAATGAGTAATTCAAGTGAGTAGTGAGTAATTGCATGGATGGGATTCCCCTCTAGATCCACTCTCACCCAGGCCTCGCAGAAAGCTAATGCTGGGGCAAACAAGGCCTGAAATGGAAAGCCACTCTTGCCCCAGTTGAGACACTTAAGCAGACAATTAATGGTCACTTGAGGACTATTTCTCGCCCATACTCAAATGTTAGGCTAGTGGGTGGATTGAAGCTACGTGAAGGAAATCTGAAAAGAAAGAAAGTTAGATATCATTTGGGAACAGGTGGAGGGGGGTGGGTATTGTACAGAAGCCGCTTCCATCAGAAGCCTCTTCCGACTGGGGATCCCCTTCCCTTAAGGCCCAATGACCTCCTTCCTCCCAAGACCCCAGGCAGTGGCAAATGGAATTTAATCCTGAAGAGAATGAGGTGATGCATTTCTGGGGTCTAACAAGGCAAGGGAATATGCAATGAATGGTAAGAGACTTGGTAATAGAGAAGACAAGAGGGACTTTGAGGTTTATATCCATTGATATCTGAAGGCAGCAAGGCAGATAGTTAAGAAGACATATGGGATAATTGCCTTTATTAGCCAAGGCATAGAATGTTTCTTCAGATGGAACTCTTCAAAATGCAGCTGATGAAACAACAACAAAATTTGTATAAATCAAAGGAAGTGTTTAATAAAGGAACATCAGCACTCCAAATTTGAAGCCTCACCCTGCACCACTCTAAGCTTCCCACAAGTCTACGTAGTTCCTTATTTATAATGAATCATTTGGTCCGCTGACTATTACATCACTCTGTGATTGATTCCATATTTTACTAGGTCACTGACCCTTACATCTTGTTTCCATTTGTCACATTACATCAAATATAAATTTGTCACTGGTTACATTCTAACATAGAATTTAAGAGAAGGGAGGTTGTGATGGAGCTGTATAAAATTCTCATTAGGCCACAGCTAGAATGGTGTGTGCAGTTCTGGTCACCACAATAGGAAGGTCGTGATTGCACTGGAAAGGGTGCAGAGGGGATTCACCAGGATGTTGCCTGGGCTGATGTCTTTCAACTATGAAGAGAGGCTGGCGAGGCTGGGATTGTTCTCTTAGAACAGAGAAGGCTGAATGGAGGACCTGACTAAGGTTTACAAAGTTATGCGGGATATAGGTGGGGTAGATAGGGTAGAAACTTTTCCCCTTAGTAAAGGGTCAGTAACGAGGGAGCTTAGATAAGGAGCAGGAGATGTAGAAGGGATTTTCACCCAGAGATAGAGATGAGAATCTGGAGGTCACTGCTTCAAAGGATGGTAGAAGAGGAATTCTCACAGCATTTAAGAAATATTAGGATGAGCGCTTGAAACCTTGGTCTGAGTCTGGACCAAGTGCTGGAACATGTAATTAGAGCAGAAAGCTGCTTGTGGGCTGGTATAGACATGATGGGCCTCTTTCTGTGCTGTCAAATTCTATAGGGGGAATTTTGCCATCCTGCCTGCCACAGGAATGGTAGTGGGAGGAGTGAAACATGCAAAGATCCATTGACTGCGAGTGGGATTTTCTGATTTCGGGGTGATCGCGGCAGGAAAATCCAGCCCTCTGACTCTAGAACAGGGGATTCACTTGTGCCCCTATATATAGACATTAACATTAACTGTGGTTGTTGTGCGAGGAGATACATATGTGTGATGAGTAACTCTGCAGCAATGTGGGGTTGAAGTTACAAGCAGATCAGCCATCATCTTATTGAATGATGGAGCAGCTCGAGGGGTCCCAGTGGCCTATTCCCACCCTTACTGCTATTCCTAATTATTTGTTTGTAAATAAATGCTCATAAAAATTGCCTTCCGTTTTATCTTTCACCACCTGCCTTTCTGAAATATAAAGGCATTGGGCTCAAGCCGGGATTGCACACAGATTGACATTGTGATCTATTTGTTCTGCATTTTTCTGGCAATGATCAGGTACATTCTGCCAATCTATGTGCCAACATTATTGCATATTGGTTCATAGAAAGTAAAAAGTGTCCATGTACAACACTGGCAACATTTTCACACCTTCAGGGCCCACATATTGCCCAATTCTGCTCCTAAAATTTGTAATTAACGTTTCTATTGACCTTCTGCACACGGTACTGTCGCCTACAATATGTTAAAATGATGATGAATCTGGAGCAAGGTGAGGTAATGAGCAGCGATTTTGGGTTTGGGCTCTGATGAAACTTTGACCCTGTTTTTCTCTCCAAAGATGCCATCTGTCCTGCTGAGTTCATCCAGCATTTTCAGTTTGCATTTTAGATTTCCAACACCTACATTATTTTGCTTTTGTGTTGAAATGAGCACAATTTCTGTGCACCAGGGAATCAGTTCACTTTTCTCAGGTGTTGCATAAGGATATGGACTTTAGTGAAACAGCTCGTGGAGGCACACTACTGGCAACACACTGACCAGTCACTGAGATCGTTGCAGATTAGTGAAAGGTGACCCACATTGCCTAAGGAAGTCTAATATCCCAATATGAAGTGTCATGTTACATCTGAGCACAAGTTATATGCAGTACATTTTCACAGTAACTTCATTGTGGTGTTAATGTAAGTCTATTTGTGCCATTAAAATAATAAACATTAAACATTTGAAGTATCTGTAATGTTTCTTTGACTGCATTGAGATACCACAATGTGCAACACGATTTACATACTCTAAAGATGTGCAGGTTAGATTAGTCATGCTAAATTGTCCCTTAGTTTCAGGGGATTAGGAGGTAAATACATGGTGTTATGGGGATAGGGGCTGAGTGGGATTGTTGTTGGTGCATGCTCAATGGGCTGAAGGGCCTTCTTCTGCATTGTAGGGATTCTATGATCTAGCAAACCTGAATATTATTGCATTTTGTGTGATGGCCACTTGGAGATGTTTGTAATGCCCCTGCAGGTATTTTATAAATGAAGTTTATTTTTGCAGACAATAAAAGGATATTCGCAATGGAATTTCCTGTGTGCATTTCTTTTGCTTCCTCTTCTATGGCGGGAAGTAACTGAGGTGTTTGTCCATTGCAGCAGTGTGCATATGACTGTCACCATTTAAGGAAATGGGTGGATTCATCCCAACAACAGAAACCATTTCCACTTTATGTCATGAAGGGTTCCACGAGGTTCTGCCTCTTGGGGCTTTCCAGCTGCGCGTGGGTTCACACATGACTTACGCTGCAACTTTCTCAGGAGTGCTTTCTGGAACGATACTGACAACATATATTCTCACCATGAAGTTAAATAGCAGCATTTTGATAGGTTTTTGCTTCAGTGAATTAGGAAGTACAAGTCAGTTTAGTCTTTTGTCTGTCCTTATTTTATTCATCTGGGACAATTTAGCTACAGATCCTGTGCTAACATTTAAATTTAAGTTTATTTATTAGTGTCACAAGTAGTTTTACATTAACACTGCAGTGAAGTTACTGAAAATCCCCTAGTTGCCACACTCTGGCGCCTGTTTGGGTGCATTGAGGGAGAATTTAGCAGGGCTCATGCACCTAATCAGCACGTCTGTCAGACTGTGTGAGGAAACCGGAGCACCCAGAGGAAACCCATGCAGACACGGGGAGAACATGCAGACTCTGCACAGACAATGATCCAAGCCGTATATCGAACCTGTGAGGCAGCATTGCTAACCATTGCGCCACTGTAGTCCCCAACTCCTTCCACATTCTGAACAGTTTTCCGGTGCGGAGGTAATATGTGTAGAACATGAGTCAGAGATTCCTTACTCCTGATCCTTGTCTATTTTGCAATCATCTTACTGTCCAACATCACTTCAGCCTGTGCCAGCCCAAATACAGGATGGGTGTGTTTAAATGAGGTGGCAATGGAATTCCAATTTCTATTATTACATTTTATTTAGACTGGTAAAACTGGAACAACAAATATGCATCATTGCTAAGCCAAATCAAATGCCATAAGTTATTTAAGTTATTAAAGCAGGATAGCCTTTGGATGAAATGAAAAAATAAATGCATTAATATAGCCTTGTTCATGATCTCAGCATCTTCCAAAGCACTTTACAGCCAATCAAAAGCATTTGAAATGCAGTCATAGTTCTAATGTAGGAAATGTAGCAAAAATTTGTGCACAGCAAGTTCCCACACATGCTAATGAGACAATGGCCAGACAATTTGTTTGAATGATATTGGTTGTCATTGATTATAGGAAGGACATTCTTACAGTTTTTTACCAGAACACAGATTCCCAGTACTGCATTTTAATGAATCTTCAGAGATTCACAGCCCATGCAAATCCCTTTCTTTTGAAGAAATCTTTGCATAATTAATGTTGGTTTTCATAAAGTTGTTAAATATATGAATTGAAGTTAAGAATATGCAGATGGAGAGCATTGAGCAGATAGTTACTTGAACACATTTGAGGAGCCACTTGCTGACAGAGTGAGATTTTCTATCCACACTCAGCCCAAGGTCAGAAAACCCCGCCTGAGGTCATGCACCTTTCAATGGCTTGTGTCCGCTCACTATGATTCCCACAGTGGGTGGGACAGGAAACTTCTGCTAAGGGTGTGGGTTGTGTGAGAGGTGCGTACACCTGTAATTACATTCACCTTGTGAGTAAATCTATTCCAGTAAGGGCCGGCTTTGGCTTCTACCCACACCAGCTGGTAAACAGGGCTATGACACTGTTGCACAGAATGGCAGAATGGTTGCAAACTAAGCGGAAAGGATGCATTATTCAAACAGAAGATTATAATCCTTGTGGCCATTGTGGAAAATGACAGAAAACTAATTGTCAGGGTATGGTTACCCTCTGACCTTTTCAAGAGTCTGAAACATTACATGATGGGATTTTCCAGCAGCGTTCGTCCCAGGACTGGAAAATCCTGCCAAGGATAACAGGCATTTGCATGGTCCTGTCCCTCCCACTGTGATTCCCATGGAGGATGGGACAGGAAAATTCCACCAACAGCCTGTGGAAAAATGATGTGAATAGGTGTGCTCAGGTGGCATTGCTACTAAGGACGAACCAAGGTATGGACTTGGTACTTTCAGACTAAAGTAAAATTATTTAAGTATTTTGTGAGCTGGATGTCTATGCAATGTTTGGATCATCTATTGGATTACCTGGATGAAATTTACACGAAAGATGACTTATTGAATGCCTATAGCTAGTGGTCAGATATTGATAGACTTCAAAAGACAAATTATCATTCCATGGGCTGTATAAAAACTTGCTGAAATTTAAGTTACATATCCTGGATTTAATGTTCACAAGTTAAATTACTAGATTGTGCTAAGGTGTCATATATGGACTCAATGTTCTAACTGGGGTTCCGTTCTCAGAGGCAGAGAGACTTCCTGTTAGCTCAGATGTATGTAGCCTTAAAACAAATTCTGAGGAAGCAATCATTCCCATCTTGGTGGAACAAATGGAGCTTTCCATAGTGTCAGAAAGAATAGAGGATTTAATGATTGCTCTATTAAACACAAGTATCAATTCAATAGAAGAGTTGCAGAAAAGCAAATGAGGATAAAGGTGCCTTTAATAGATTTGGATATTGCAGCAGGAGACATGATTAGGACAACAATAATGGACAAATGAGCTCCAGAATTGCCCAGGGAACAGGTAACAGATGCCTCAGTTATGACAGTAAATATCATTATATGATGAACAGCCTAAAGCAGAAATGTATTGTTTTCGATGTAATGTGTGACACAGAGAACTCCAAGGCATAAAATGATGATGATCAATTAGAAGGAATTGTATTAGTCACATGGAGCTTCAATTTGCTGATGAGTGTGTTAGTCACAGACTCATTCAACTTTGTTATGCTAGATAATAATTACATCTCGACATCACATGGATCAGATTGGCTGAAATGTTATTGATATTCACTTAATGGTGAGAATTTTCTTTTTATTCATACAAAGGATGTGGGCTTTGCTGGTTAGGCCAGGGTGTATCACCCATTCTTAATTGCTCTTGAGAAGGTGGTGGTAAGCTGCACTCTTGAATTGCTTAGGTATGCCCACAGTAGTGTTGGGAAGGAAGTTCCATGATTTCGATCCAGTGACAGTAAAGGAATGACGATACATTGATGTAAGGCGTATGAGATTTCCACTTGTTTTACTGATGACAACACATTGAGGTCATAAAAAGGGTAGTGATTCTCTCAAAATATTTTCAGTTTATCAGTACTTTATCACTACCAATGTAATATCTACTTAGGTATCTTTACTGTTGAGTACGTCATTCATGCAAAGACTGAAAGTAACTGGGCATGGAGCATGACACAGTAATTGTTTTGCAATGTGCAGCTTACCTAATCAGGGAACTATTATTTTCTGTAAGAAGAACTTGATGTTAGAGAATTGGAATTGAATTGATTTATTATTATTGTCACATGCACTGGGATACAATAAAAATTATTGCTTCTTGCTAGCTGTTACAGGTAAAACATAATACGTAGAGTACATATGGAAGAAGGAAAGGATAGGTTGCAAAATTAGTGTACATTTGCTGATAGGGTAAGGAGAAAAATCAGTTTAACATGTGAGAGGACCATTCAAATGTCTAATGGCAGCAGGGAAGAAACTGTCCTCAAGTCGGTTGGTACATGTTTTTCAGATTTTTGTATCCTTTTCCCAATGGAAGAAGGTGGAAGAGAGTATGTCCAGGGTGCGTAGGGTCCTTGATTAGGTTGGCTGCTTTTCTGAGGCAGCGAGAAGTGTGGACGGAGTCAATGGATGGGAGGCTGGTGTGAATGATGGACTGAACTATGTTCACAACACTTTATAGTTTCTTGAGTCTTGGTCAGAGCAGGAGCCTTACTAAGCTGTGATATACCCAGAAAGTTTACTTTCCATAGTGCGTTTATAGAAATTGGTGAGAATCATAACGGACATTTCCTTAGCCTTCTGAGAAAGTAGAGGCATTAGTGGGGCTTTCTTAACTAGAGCATCAGAATGGAAGGACCAGGACAGATTGTTGGGCACCTAGAAACTTGAAGCTCTGGAATATCTCCACTTCACCACCTTTGATGTAGGCAGGAGGATGTTCTCCACTATGCTTCCTGAAGTCGATGACTATCTCCTTCATCTTACTGACATTGAGGGAGAGAATACTGTCGTCACAGTATTAAACCAGATTCTCTATCTGTTTCCTGTACTCTGCCTCGCCATTGTTTGAGATGTGATCAATACAGTAGTATCATCGGCAAACTTAAAAATCTAGCAGGAGCAGAGTTTGGCCACACAGTCACACTGAGATAAGAATCATACAGAAAAGAAAACAAATTGTTTGAAAGTTACACAGACAACTTGTTCATCCTTTTTGCAAAATATTAAAAATCCAAGTGGTGGGTGTAGTTGACGAGTACAATGCAAAGATCACAGAGATTAGTGAAACCTATAACAAATGTTGGAGGACACCACCACATTCTATTGTAAGTCTTTGGGTGATTTAATTTTTCTACAGTTATGCATGGCAAGGACTGAAGGGTAACTTTGATAAAAGTCACAGGGAAATAAGTGGGGACTTGACTTGGGGCACCAAGTAAGTTTCTGACTGAAAATGGAGGGGAACTTGTTCATGATGTGTTTGGAGACACGTAAAAAATAAACATTCTGTTCATTATTACTGCAGCGGGAAGTCCTGAAGAACTTTGCAGATCAACCAAACTACAAGTTTAAAATTGCACTGGCATAGGTGTTTCCTAAACATAGGCATAGGGTCGCATGGTGGCACAGTGGTTAGTGCTGTTGCCTCACAGCTCAGGGACCTGGATTCAATTCCGGCTTTGGGTGACTGTGTGAAATTTGCACATTCTTCCTGTGTCTGCGTGGGTTTCCTCTGGGTACTCCGGATTTCTCCCACCGTCAAAGATGAGCAGGTTGGGTTGATTAGCCATGCTAAATTGCCCTTTAATGCCAGGGGGATTAGCAGGGTAAACATGTGGGGTTAAGGGAATAGGGCCAGGAGGGATTGTGGTCAGTGCAGACTCGATGGCCAAATGGCCTTCTTCTGCACTGTGGGATTCAATGATTCATGCAGATATTTGGAAGGTAAAGCTTCTCTCAATTTAGTCTGGGAGAAACTCCAAATTATCTTTGTACTGGACAAACTTCCTTTCATTCCAGGTGGTGCTGCTATTAACTCATGTTTCCTGATCCCACTGCACTGAATGGAGATTAGACTGAGTGCCAAATTTTTCATCCTCGCCAGTAGTGGCAGCAGAGTGTGAATGGCCCAGATGATTGCAGGCCGAGTGTACTGAAGGATGTGAACCAATGGTGGATAGATGGGATAGGATATTATCCTCTCCTGTCTTCAGGTTGCCCCCTGCACCCACTACACCTATACCAGCAGAAGGAATGTCATCAGGTGTCCCTCCTGCCAGTGGGCCAATTGCGGCCTTGAAGAGGCCCACTTAAGGGTTTCCTCCTGGCAGAATGTATCGGGCAGGAGCTGGCCTCAACAAGTGGCCAGCCGAAAAGGTTTCCCTGCGGATAGTGGGCGAAGTAGAGCTGCTCTTTTACTAGCCCCTGGGCCGAGCAGAAGGCTCCCCCATTGCATATTGCCTCAGTTGCTCTCATCCACAACCTCTCAAGCCCGAGCCCAGAGCACTCTTGCTAACTCCCTAAGGCCTCACTAAGCCTCGAAACACCCACATAGTTCTCATCCATTGCAGTTTACCTCCAAATGCAGTAGTGGCAGTGCCCACTGCTCTGCCAGTACAGCTACTGGTACATAAAGCTGCTGGTCTCTGATTGGGCAGCAGCTCTACAGGATGAATGCCCTGTCCCTTAGAGGTGGAAATCCCACTTCCAACACGTTAATGGCCAACTGACCATTAACATAGAGACATAGAAAATTGAAGCAGGAATATGTCACTGGGCCCTTTGATCCTGCTCCATCATTCATTTTGATCATGGCCTGCCTGCAAATCGGAAAAAGATCCATTTATGCCAACTCTTTGCTTCCTAGCTGCTAACCAGCTTTTTATCCATCTCAAGACTTTACCAGTAGATAGTACTAGTTGGGGATTCTTCCTGCTACTGAAGAGAGGATGCTAGCTGGAGTAATGAGGTAGAAATTGGCACTGCTGACATTGATTCAGTGTGACCTGTTGACTGACATCACGTTCCATCTGTTGAGCACATTCCAGGTGTACCCTCCTGATTCCCACCCAAACCTACTTAACAAGGTGTTCAACATGGGATGTGTCTCCTAAAAGTGACCCCGCATTTATCCGGCAGCTCATTTCACTCTCCCACCTCTCTCTGTGTGAAGAAGTCCCCCCCCACCTCCCCCGCCTAATATTCCCTTTAAACTTTTCTCCTTTCACCCTTAACCAATGTCCTCTGGTTTTTTTCTCCCCCAGCCTCAATGGAAAAAGCCTGCTTGCATTCATTCTATCTATACCCATCAAAATCTTATACACCTCTATTAAATCTCCCCTCATTCTTCTACGCTGCAGGGAATAAAGTCTTAACCTATTCAATCTCTCTCAGTAACAAATACAGGGTTAGCCCCAGTTGAAAGGCTATGACAGAAACATGACATGGGCATTGATCATGAGATGATTTATGGATAATATTCCCTGAATTTTGGGATGAAATATGTTCTTCAATTAGTGAGCACAACGTGCAGTTACTGGTTCGGGCTGTTTACTGTGTAAATGCTGCTGGCTGCTCCTCTGAAGCAAACTTTCCAAGTGATACACAGAAGCAGTTACAGTGCTGCCTGCCTCAGCTTCCTTTTATTGAGGTGTGGAACCAGACACTGCTTCCATTTCCCTCAGCTGCTCTGTCAGAAAGGAAAACATTCACAAGAATCTTTTTTCTCTTTAACTACTGACCACTGAACAATCTGAAACGGAGATACGAAAGATTCAGATAAGCACGAAATGATGCACAAAGTGAATTAAATTGGGTGCTGGATTTTTTGTCACCCATGGGGATGAGGTCACGAGCTAGATGTGCTTTGAGAATCCTGTACTCCAATGACTTCCGGGGAGTCCGGTTCCTTCCCACAGTCCAAAGTTGTGCAGATTAGCTGGATTTGTCCATGCTAATTTGCCCCTTAGTGTCCCAAGATATGTATGTTAGTGGGGTAAATATGTAGAGTTACGTCAGTAGGGTCTGGGTGCTCTGTTGGAGAGTTGATGCAGACTCGATGGGCCAAATGGCCTGCTTCTGTGCTGTAGGGATTTGGCTCCCAAAGCCTCAGGAGCACAATGCAATTTTCAGAGGGACAGCAAGAGGTGAGAAGTTTATAACGTACACATCTCTTATTGAATTTGTTGTGGAGCTCATTTTGGGGAGTGACAGCCTGAAATTTTCAGTTGAGAAGCATGGGGAAATGGAGGATCGGAGACATGTAGTGCCTTATTGTTAGGGACATAGTAGGATGCTCTGAGTGTGAATGAATGTAGTCTGCAAAAGTTATATAAAATAGGAGGTTTAAACTTGGAGGCTGAACCTCACTGGCACAAAGTTACCCTCGCTGGTTCTGAGAAGCTTGTATTTGTGTTAAGTGAGAGTTTGGAGTTTTAAGAGGGATGTGAAGCCACTGGCATCACTTGGGCAGCAGAAATGGATAAAAGAAGCCCTAGTGAACCAATGAGTGAATGGCACAGAAGTTAACACTGCTGCTTCACAGCATCAGGGACCCATATTCAATTCCGGCCTTGGGTGACTATATGTGTGGACTCTGTACATTCTCCCCACGTCTGCATGGGTTTTCCCTGGGCGTTCCAGTTTCCTCCCATAATTCAAAGGTGTATAAGTTAGGTGAATTGGCCATGCTAAATTGCCCAAAGTGTCCCAAGATGAGTAGGTTAGATGGATTAGCAGGGTAAATAAATGGGGTTACAGGAATAGGGCCTGGGTAAAATGCTTGAAAGTCAGTGCAGACTCAGTGGGCTGAATGGCCTCCTTCTGCACTGCAGGGATTCTATGATTCTTTGAATGGCAGCTCAGGGAGTTGGTTACTCTGACATTGGGCTAAGTAGCGAGAAAGAACTTCAGCAGATGCATCCTCCTGGTCAGAAAGAGGTTGGAAAAGAGCAGTGAGGGGCTGTGAGGGGAAGAATACAAAACCAACGCCTTACCAATAAATTGCAGTTATTCAGATTGATCTTTCGAGACACACCAAATAAACTGAAAATAGTGCATAGAGTGTGTCTGACAGTTGTGCTTGATGTATTGTGCAAGTGATGGGATAGCTGGTAAGTTATCATTGACAATGCTGATGAACTCAGTGCCATGAACATGAAAGAGATTGGATTGGATTTTGGACTAAAGACGTATTGCATCTTCATGCCGAATCAACAATTCTTTGTGCTGACTTGACATTTGCTTTTGGTGTGCCTCATACTTTATGAAAATGACTTTCATGTCATTGTTTATACCTGGCCAATAGACTGACTCTTTTGTGAGTCTTCTCAATCCGATCTATCCCCATGTGAGCAATGAAGTTATTGAAGAATACCGAGTCGCAAATGCCTGTGTTTATAAACGTATTTAAAAATGCCTATCATCTCGGTCAGATCAAAATAATCTCACGGGTTTGTGGACAGCCCTGAATTTAATCAGGCCTCCCTCTGATGATGGTTTTTCACAGTTTCTGCAGGCTGGGATCTTTCAACATTTCTTTTTGTAACTGCTGATATTTCCAATGCACAAAATGTAATGTATCAATTGCATTCTCCTGAAAACACAATGATACATCTCACTTGAAATTGCCAATTTTATTGAAAAGTTTTGGATATTTCAGTGTTAGGTCAAGAATAAAAGTGATAGGAGTACTTTCTGAGATTGATCTGCTGTGTGAGGTCTGACTGATTTTTATGAATTATCACTAGCATGAGGCCTTGCCCTGCTCTTGATCTATAATCACTGGACCTTAAATTTCACATGGAACTAGTTGAATGTTGAAAGTTTCACAGTAATAGATTTTGCAGTGGCCTTCCATATCTGTGGTACATGTCTTCTAGAATTTGCAGAACTAATATGTTGCACTTGACCCTGTGTCGATCACAGCCAATCAGATTATTTGAACCTTGGCAAATGCTTCGGGAAGTGTGCTGATATTTATGTTTTTCATGAAGCTGATAGGGTAAAACGTACTCCTCACTCTTCATCATCATCATGCTTTGGCTCATCAACCACCTCACATTGCTCCACCAGCCTTTGTTCTAGTGCACTGTTGCTGCCAGCAGCTTTTGCTGCCGCATGCCTTGCAGAATTGTTTAACAGTTGGCATTTCCTTATTGCTTGCAACAGGCCACATCTTCGCATGGCTTGCTAGATTTGTGTTGCTAGATTTGGTTGTGCTAATAACGGCAGCAGCAATTAGGGTTGGACTTAGGACCTGTAAGCTTTGTTGACTTGTGATGATAGCTTTATAGTTACATTCGTCTTTCAGCAGCTTTTCCACACTATATAGAACTGGATAATCCCTACAATGCACAAAGAGGCTATTCAGCCCACACACACTCTCTGAAAGAATATCCCAGCCAGGCCCAACCCTCCCATTTTATCCCCGTAATCCTGCACATTTACCATGGCTGAGCCACCTAACCTAAATATCTTGAAAAACAAAGTGGCAATTTATCATGGCCACTCCATCTAACCTGCACACCTTTGCACTGTCTATATTTCTTTCTGGATGTGAGTGGATGCAATCATCAATTCAACAATTTTGTCTGCGAGCCTTATGTCAGCTAAATTGCAGGATATGACGTTTCTCTGCATCTACTGGTAAAGCAATCAATGGATTCTGTAGACTGTTTTTGAAATGACATGGACTCTAAATGATGAATTTGAAACTTGAACTTGATACTGAACCACTCTTCCAATGTGGTCCATATCTTTTAAGGATCCTTTGTCTCCTCTTCTGTTAATTATCTAGCAATTTGGAATGGACTCTGCACAGCTTTATTCCAAATTGCTAGATAATTTTTTGTGGCTTGCTTCTCTGGTTCAAACTCACCTAAATCAAGAAACCATAGCTCTCTATGTCATTTAAAAATTCTGAATTCAGTAAATAGGTCAGCTAGATCCCAATTCAAACTAGAGAATATACTAACTGGATATACAAACTGGAGAAAATACTAGACAACTTTCATAGTAACTTCATTGCAGTGTTAATCTAAGCTCATTTGTGACAAATAAATAAACTTTATTTTGAAACTTTACCTTAATATTGTGTACATTTTTACAACACAAAAGGAATAGCTTGCCATGTATAAGTATAATGATGTGGTTAAACAGACACCAAGCTTAAAGAAAGGCAGGACTGAATGTTAAATATACAATCATAAAACCCCTTCAGTACAGAAGAGGACAATTCGGTCCATTGAGCTTGCACTGACGCCAAATCTCCCCAGGTCCTATGCCTATTTATACTGCTAATTTCTCTGACACAAATGGTCAATTTAGCGTGGCAAAGCCACCTAACCTGCACATCTTAGGGAGGAAATAGAACGTAGAACATAGAACATTACAGCGCAGAACAGGTCCTTCGGCCTTCGATGTTGCGCCGACCAATTAAGAAAAAGCAATGACCCTCTAACCTAAACCATTCCTTTTCATCCATAAACCTATCTACTAACCTCTTAAACGCCACCAAACTTGGCGCATCTACAACTGCCACAGGCAGGGCATTCCACACCCTAACCACCCTCTGGGTAAAGAACCTACTTCTGACATCCGTCCCATAACTACCACCCCTTAATTTAAAGCTATGTCCCCTCGTGCTAGCTTTCTCCATCCTAGGAAAAAGGCTATCACTGTCCACCCTAAGGTCTCCTCTTAGCTGCCTTCTTTCTAACGAAAACAACCTCAAATCCCTCAACCTCTCTTCATGAGACATGCCTTCTATACCAGGCAACGTCCTGGTAAACCTCCTCTGTACCCTCTCCAATGCCTCCACATCTTTCTTATAATGTGGGGACCAGAACTGTACACAATATTCCAAGTGCGGCTGCACTAGAGTTTTGTACAGTTGCAACGTGATGTTGTGGCTCCGAAATTCAATCCCCCTACCAATAAAAGCTAAGACTCCGTATGCCTTCTTAACAACCTTATCGACTTGATTGCCAATTTTCAGGGATCTATGCACAAATACACCAAGATCCCTCTGTTCATCAACACTATTAAGAGTCCTACCATTAGCCCTATACTCTACACATTTGTTATTCCTGCCACAGTGAATTACCTCACACTTTTCCACATTAAACTCCATTTGCCACCTCTCAGCCCAGCTCTGCAACTTGTCCAAGTCTCTCTGCAAACTATAACACCCCTCTTCACTATCTACCACTTCTCCAACTTTATCATCTGCAAATTTAGTAATCCATCCTTCTATACCCTCATCCAGATCATTTATAAAAATTACAAACAGCAGGGGCCCCAAAACAGATCCCTGAGGTACACCGCTTGTCGAATCACTCGGAGGAATCCCACACAGATATGGGAGATGTGCAAACTCCACACAGTCACTTGACTTGGGTTATAGTCTGTGCAGAGTCTGCACATTCTTTCTGCGTCTGCGTGGGTTTCCTCCGGGTGTTCTGGTTTCCTCTTGCAATCTGAAAGACATGCTGGTTAAGTGAACTGGCCATGCTAAATTCTCCCTCAGTGCACCCAACTAGAGACTGGAGTGTGGTAACTAGAGGATTTTCACAATAACTTCATTGTAGTGTTAATGTAAGCCTACTTGCGATACTAATAAATAAACTTTGAAAAAACTGTCACCAAGGAATAACTGCCGAGGACCTGTGGCAGGAGGATCAGCAGAGGAAAACAGGGAAACCACTCTCTCATCATGGATCCTAATGCAAGTCCACTGCTTTTTAATCTCCCATGATATTGCAGACTAGATAGGGCCTCTGTACAGCCATCCAATATCAGTAAGATGATCAAAACCATCCAGGCTGTAGCTATGGTGCAGTCCAAACAATAAGTTACATTGCCTCAGAGTACATGGCTGTTTAAACCTGAAGGCATGACTTAAAAAAACTTCTAGCAATAGGCAAACCCATTGCTTGGCTCTGTGACAACATGCATGCTAAATAAATAAATACATGCTTTATCTCCTTCGGGATTTTCACTGTAATATTATTGCAGTATTAATGTAAGTTTACCTATGACACAAATAAATAAGCTTAAACTTCAACTTAAAACTTAGCAATTTAAAGACAAGAATAGAGAAAGAAACAAAGGATGAAATGAGAGTCAGAAAGGTGAATAAGGAGTGAGAAAGAGTGAATTAAGAATGGAAGGAAGAGACCATTATTGGCTTTAGTGAAGGTTTAGCAGATGGAAGCAGATGGCCGAGCAATTTTTGGGGAATTGAAACTCTTTTAAACAAACTATAATGAGCAATTACTGTTAATGCACCATTATAATGAAGCAACTTCACAATGATTTATAGTCTAGTATGTTATGGAAGGTGAATAAGCCTGGTGGTGTTTTAACCACTCTGCCCACAAGAATGACTGCCAGTGTATATATTGTAAGTGTGGGTGTTCACATATGGGAAAGAGTTGTTTTGATGCTATTAGTGAGTTGATCAGTTCTCTGCTTGATGTAGGATTTCCCCTGAATAAGTGCCAATTAATTCTCTACAATCCTGCAGCAATGATAGCACAGGTAGTTTTATACTGTACGTTACACTGCTTGTTCTCATCATTCTGTTTACCACAAAAGCTTACAATGAACAGAGAAGATGGTTCTTAATTTTTTTTTAAAAAAGTACGAAAGAAAAGAATAATTTATCTCTCAAATGGTGGCAGGAATGATTTTGACAGCAGCAAGATTTATTTGTTCCTTCAAACAGGAAACCCACAATACACGTAAAAAAAAGTAGTAAAAAGTAATTTCCCAAGATCAGAAGCAGACCAATGCCAAGAACTAACATCAAAGTACCTCAGGCCCTTAATTCTAATACCAGGAAATGTACCTGATATTTGTGCATGGAAGCAAATAGATGGATAATTTGAGTTGATGCATTATGTACCTAATGAGGGTTGGAGATTTTAAAATATTAACTGCTAATTGGGTAATTATCTCGTTTTATCACGGATTTTCGAGGAGATTATATGGCTTTGGAGTGTGGTGCGTCATGTATATACTGTGAGGCACAAAGCATTTTAGTTCTGTGGGACAAGCTGGTTGAATTAGAGGGTCTTGTCCTATCATAGAACATAGAACATTACAGTGCAGTACAGGGCCTTCGGCCCTCGATGTTGCACCGACCAGTGGAACCAGTCTAATAACCCTCTAACCTAAACTATTCCAATGTTATCCATATACCTATCCACTGACCATGTGAATGCCCTTAAAGTTGGTGAGTCCACAACTGCTGCAGACAGGGCATTCCACACCTTTATTATCCTTGCATCAAATACGTGTAATTCATAAACTCATATATAAAACTCGTATAAAAGCCCATATATGATGCCAGGTCCTACATCTCTGTATCATGTTTAATTGGGAGAAATATTAACTGTTCACTTGCTGGAATATAAACTAATAGCATCTTCAAAACATCTCCCCTTTAAGGCAGTGCTTCTCAAAGGAGGTGGTCAGCAAGGGCCAAGCAGGTGACCCACAGGTTGTTCCAGAATGCAAATCACTCATGCGCCACGCACAATCAAGACCATACAAGACAGCAGCCCAGAACCACAAAGTATATCACTCACAAGACACCACATATAACCAGCCAGCTGCATGACATGAGCCATCAGGCGGTACGTGGTACAGTGGTTAGCATTGTTGCCTCACTGCGCCAGGGCCCCAGGTTCGATTCCCGGCTTGGGTCACTTCCTGTGCAGAGTCTACATTTTCTCCCCATGTTTGTGTGGGTTTTCTCTGGGTGATCCAGTTTCCTTCTACAGTCTGAAAGACATGTTGGTTAGGCACATTGACCATGCTAAATTCTTCCTCGGTGTACCCGAACAGGCACTGGAGTGTGGTTACTAGGGGATTTTCACAATAACTTCATTATAGTGTTGATGTAAGCCTACTTGTAACACTAATTAATAAACTTGAGAAACGCAAGTATGTGCAATCATATACAAACACACATATATACGCCCTCATAAATGTATAGAAACACAAACAAAATTTCTCACAAACACTCGCATACACATATATCCCTGGGACTTCAAAAATGATAACCAAATCTGAAAGTGGTATCTAAACATTCCTTCAGGATATTTGTAAACTGCTCTTATTATTGCTGTGATGATTAAGAAGATATCATCTACACCTTCTGGGGTTGTTGGGCAATATGCAGAGCAGCACTGTACTTTCATTGTTACATTATACGTGCTTTCTCAGTCACTTGGTTATTTAACGGCCTGCTGCTCATTGTTTGTACAAGCTGGTGCACCATCATAATAAAAACGTGCATTTGTATAGTGCCGTTGACATTCGTTTCACAAGAACTTTATCAGGCAAATTTAATGGGAAGCCACGTAAGATATTAGGACAGGTGAACAAAACATTAATCTTCGTAGGTTTTAAAAGAAGACGGGGAGATAGGAGAGAGCTTCTGGAAAGAGGGGGAGGATTGAAGGCCTGGACAACTGAAGGCACAGCCACAATGGAGATGGCAGATGCAGAGGAGTCCAGAATTGAAGGAGCAAAGAGATATCAGATATTAGTAGAGTTGGAAGAATTAACAAGGAAACAAAGGACTGAGGTCACAGAGGGTTTTGTGCATAGGATGAGAGTTTTATTATTGAGGCATTGCCATACTGGGAACATACAGTTGGTCAGCAAGTACAGGCGCGGTGAATGACTGAGACTTAGGGCCAAAACTTTTCAACGTCAGAAATAATGCTGGAACCCCAATTCTGGAAGTCCCAGTTCTGAACCCGGCACCGTTTGCACGTTTGTGATTCACAGAGGTAGCTGTATATCTAACAATGCGGCCATTTTCAAACTGGTGTAGTTTTCATTTGTGGTATATCCAAAGCATGACTTATTAGCTGTAGGCATTTGAGAAAAAGATGTTACACTGCTGGAGTTACATGGAGAGGTAGAGTACACCTTTCCAGAGTTAAAGAACCATTTGGAGAGGTCCAGGTACCCTTTGGTGGAGAAAAAATGCCCATGGGAAACAGCATCCTTCGGGATTGTCAAAAGTAGCTATGAATGTATGCAACAAGTAGACAAACCCAATGGAACTATCAAGGCATTTATATCCCTAAGCTCTTTACATGTTTGAAATAAACCAGCCTATGGTTGAAATAAATCATGTTTGTAATTCACTAGCTGTCTGTTGCCATAAACCTGAGAATTATCATCATGGGATTAGTATTGCATGACTTAATCCACAACCTATCATCAACAGGCTGATGGACCTGTGAATTCATAATTTGATTGACAGCTTCTGGTGGTTATAAAGTCTTTGATGTATGACAATGAATACAAATGTTTTACAAAGGATTAAGTACTTGAAGGAATCCTAAAGTATTGAATGGATTTTTATGAATGAGAGTTTATTTTTAATAGTCACATCATTAATAGATAATTAGAGCTTTATTTAATTTCAACTCACCCTTGCTCCTGAGGTTTATGCATAGTGAATACTGCATGATTTGGCATGGAAGACACAAGGACAAAAGGTAGTGGGTGGGGGGAAAAGAGAATCATGAATTGACATTAAATTGGCACAGGGGTCATAAAGGGCCATAGGGAAGAATGGTGGGAAACTGTTCCACACTCTACGTTTGACCCATAAATGTAGACTGAGCTGGCAGAGTTCAATATGAGGATATGAAAAGTCATCCACTTTGGATCTCAGAAAGATAAAGCAGAATATTTTTTATTCTGGGAAGTGGCTAAGTAATGCAGAAGAGTCAAGCAATTCAGGGTTCTAAGTTCATGGGCCATTTTGTAATTCAGTACAAAAAGCAGTCAAAGGCTAAGGGCATGTTGGCCTCCATCACTAGGGGGTTATGGAATACAAAGATGGGCTGGGGAAAGGAGATGCTTCTGGGAAGGAGTCAAGGTGGAGACAGGGCGTGATATTAATCTTATTAATACATGGCTCAATGCAGAACAAATCACACAGCTACATATGTACTATTAAATGCTACACTCAATCACAATTGATAACTTTAACAAGCCTGGAATGCACAAAATCAGACTACATGTGATGAACTGTCAGTTGTCATTCTACAGCGCTGTTAACTCACTTATCACTCGAGAAACAATATTCAGACTACTGTATCAAAATAAACAAGAATTAATTTAAATAATTGTTTATTCAACTTTTATTTTGCTTACAAAGTTGCAAATACAATCTGATGCCCATGAAACCGTGCACTTGTAAGCAGCCAAAACCTTCAGAAGAATCAAAAAAGAGAACAATCAGGAAGAAAAAAGTACATCAAGTACAAGTAAAGCCTAGCAACAATCTTAAATTGTTTCCACAATGTTGTCAGAATGATACAGAGGGAAGTAACTCCCAGTAAGCATTTGTACAAGTTCATTTCCAATCCTTAAGTAAAATAAGTGACACATTAGGGCAGCACTGTGGCACACTGGTTAGCACTGCTGTCTCACAGCGCCTGGGACCTGGGTTCAATTCCCAGCTTGGGGCTTTATAGACTCTGCATGTTTTCCCTGAGTCTGCGTGGATTTCCTCCAGTTTCATGGACCGAAAGACGTACTGGTTAGGTACATTGGCCATAGTAAATTCTCCGAACAGGTACTAGAGTTTGATGACGAGGGGATTTTCATAGCAACTTAACTGCAGTGCTAATGTAAACCAAGTTGTGACATTAATAACATACTGCAAATTTGTGCCACTGTTGTTCATTAATGAATATAATACAATAACAGAGGGACTTAGGAGCTAATATTAAATTCTGGAGGTATTTGATATGCCAGTGTCCTGGTTGAATGACAATAAATGGCTGAAGGGTAGACTTTGGTCTAGGTCATATTTTTGTGTCAATTTTGCACCCAAATCAATAGGATTGATAGAAACTGGTCCATGGGTCTCAAAAGTGTACTTAGCATGAGTTGTGAGGGCCTGTCACAACACCCCAGACAGCTGAAAAGCGAAATACTGCAGATGCTGGAATCTGAAAACAAAAATAGAAAGTGCTGGAAAATCTCAGCAGGCCTGACAGCATCTGCCAAGATCCCAGTTTCAGACCCCCAGCCTCAGGTGAAGCCCTGAGAGGATGAATTGGCAAGTGCGCTGTTTGTGGGTCAGTGGAAACACTTCTGGTCCTAACAAACATCTTCTGGCAAAATTAAAGATCATTTTGAAATTTACTGAGGAATCCTGAGCAGCTCAGGTCCAACTCCTGCCTCGCTTGCCAATGACTAATTTGTGGATACGTCTTGTCAACATTTGCGCAAAAGTTGGTCCCACTATTAAATTTACATGACACATTTTTAAAATCGTTTCAGTGGCTATTGAAAGGAAGTGTTAATATGTTAATTAGGGTCTAACTATAAGTGAAGGACCCACGCATGGTAATTAATATCTGTTACTAATGAGATTTTTCTTGCCATGAACACCTCCAAAGAGAAAACTTTCTTCGAAAAAAATATATTTCTCTAGGCAGTCACTGCTCTCCAGATGTCATACCATTGGCAAATACATTCCCCACTCCAACACATCCTGTAAATCTGTGACCAAGATGTCTATAGCTTGTTTCAATTATCAATGAATCATATCTATTTGGCCCATTGAGCCTGCACCAATAACAATCCCACAAAAGTTTTATCCCCATGATCCAACATATTTTCTACCAATCCTCCAGCCTGGACCAAAACCAACTTCATAAGGGTGTCCATTATCCATAAATTTCATTGCTGTGATCAACCTTGTAAGTAATATTTAGCACTACTACTTTTCCCCTTTCTTGGTCCACTCTGGAGTACTCAGACATGGTGTGCATCCTATCAAATCTTCAGAATTCATTTCTGAACTGAATTGCATCATCAGGATCTAATTATAGTTAGAGCATGATATAAATAGAAATCAAATATAAAAAGCAAATTACTGCAGATGCTAGAATCTGAAACAAAAAGAGAACATGCTGGAAAATCTCAGCAAGTCTGACAGCATCTATAGAGAGAGAACAGAGCGAATGTTTCGAATCTGGATGACCCTTTGTCAGAGCTCTGAAGAAGAGTCATGCAGACTTGAAACGTTGGCTCTATTCTCTCTCCAGAAGCTCGCTGAGATTTCCCAGCGTTTTGTGTTTTTGTTCCTTGTTCTGTTTTTGTTTCTATTTTTGATAAAACCTACTCTGACTTAAAATGATAAAAATATTAGTTTCACAACAGCAAATTTCAAACTCGTCAACATCAAATGAAAATCCACTCAATAACCTTAGACACATTTTATTAGAATTACAACAACATCACAAGGACAGAAAGTGAGAAAACCCATACCCAACCTGAAGCAAAATACTTCACTGAACCTGAAGCAAGTGCCTGCAATATTCAAATCGATAGTTTCAGTGAAGCACAGTCAAGCTAGTCAGGCTAAGCTAACTAGTTTGATGTGAACAAAATACATGACCCCGATCTTTTGGTCTTCAGATAGCTGGAGATCAGATGTACCCCCCAAGATGTGGTGTGGAGCCAAAAGCAATGGCATGATTGCACAGTAGTTAGCATGGCTACCTACAATGCCAGGGACCCTAGTTCAATCCTGGCTTAGCTCACTGTCTGTGGGGAGTTTGCACATTCTCCTCGTGTCTTCATGGGTTTCCTCCAGATCCTCTGGTTTCCTCTCACAGTGTAAAGACATGCGGGTTAGGTGGAATGGCCATGCTAAATTAACCTTTAGTGTCAGTGGGAAAATTAGGATACATGTGGTTGTGGGAATAGGGCCAGGGTGAGATTGTGGTTGGTGCAGACCCAATGGGCCGAATGGCCTCCTTTTGCACTGTAGGAATTTATGATATTTTGGCTCCGTGGGAACTGCCTGGAAAATTTGAACTTCTAACAGGCAATTCCCCTACTTCTTGGGATCCTCCGACTTATTTAACTGGATAGTTACACAGAAATGTTAGACAGGAAATTCCCAGGTCTAACTTCTGGGAACCTATGCAACTAACATTCCCATTACTCACACTGACATCTCCAGTTGAAATCCTGATTCCCTCAACTCTCCCTTAATCCTGACCACTTTCCACCAGCTGACTCACATCCTGACCCTCCCCAAACTAGCCTCACCATCCAACATCCCCTCTGACCACTCCGACCTGAGCTCTCCACCTGATTGCCCTGAAGCACCCGACTCGACCTCACCATCCTACCCAGATGCCAACCTGCTCCATATCATTTACCTCAGCTACCCTATCCCCTTTCCCAACCACTCACTTACCCATTCATTCTTGCACTAACATACTAAAGAGCTGTTTAAGTGTGCCAGCTTTTGAGTGTGTCAATGAACATTTCCCAGAATATGGCAGCTAATGTTGTAAAGAGGGCTCAGTGGCCTGTCTCCCCGGCGATCCACTGCAATGAGGAAATGAATGGATTAAAGATTCGCCCTCCATTTCTGAAGAAGCCAAGTTTGGAAGCCCAACCAGAAATGCTGGAATGGGGCAAAGAAGTAGGAGTGGAGTGGCAAATTGGCAGCGATTACTGTTCCTCGGAAAATTCAGGTCTGCTTTTAAATGTTTAGAAAAGATATGTCTTTATAGCGAGCCATCACTTTATTCTCTGGTTGGCATTACCAACTATTCGAGTCCCAAGAAGTGTAGGTAAGATGGATTAGCCATGGCAAATGCGTGGGGTTACTCTGTTAGAGAGTTGGTGCGGACTCAATGGGCTGAATGGCCTCCTTCTGCGCTATAGGGATTCTATGTATTCTTATTATCCATCCCATACTTCCCCAAGAGGATGGTGGTGGATCTTTACAGGCAGTCTGATACAATTGAGTGAGTTACTTTGTCATTTCAATGGGCAGTTAAGAGGCAACTGCTTTAGTGGGGAACCAGATATAGTTGTGGCAGATTTGATAAAGGCAACCAGTTCCTCTCCCTCAGGGACTCTGGTGAAGCAGCTGGGTTTTCAATGACAACCCAAGATCCCCATTGTCACTTTTCCAATTTAATAGGAAGTAAGTTTTAAGCTCTCAAAATGTCATATGTTTTCTGGATTGATAAGCAGTTACATAACCAGCACGCCTTTGTAACTACCAAATGAAGACATCCTGATTTGAACACTGCAGGTACCAGCACAACAGTTAACATTGGTTTGATTCAGCTGCACTTTTTCTCAACAGTTTTTCTTATAGTAAACAAAATGTGCTATTGAGTAAAAACATCATTGAAATAGATTGACAATAACAAATTCAAAGTTATGATACATAAACATGATACCTCAGTAATAAAGAGAACTGCATTTTTTTAATCCTTTAGCAGCTGAAGTAGCACGACTCTGATACATAACATGGTGCTAATGCATGTTATGGGGTGAGATTTTCTGGCCCCACCAACCACTAGGGTGGTCCAATCCCACCAAAAGTCAACGGACCTTTGGCTAGATCTCCACAGCGGGTCCTGCCACGACAGGGCCAAACAAATCCCAGCCTATGTTTCCAATATTGCTTAACTCTTTGCAGAACAAAGCAGCGGCCAACCCATCCCATAGGGTGTACAGAACTATCAGCTCGTCATGTTTACAGAGCTACAGGGTTACTGAGAACCCACAGCACACTTTGTGTGCAATTTAGTCATCTGCATGGCATCTATTACATACATGTTCTTGTTTCCATAGGAACACATGTATTTTGACAAGTCTAACTCTCATCATTTTGAGTATTTTTTTTCCATTAGAGAAATACATTAATCAGCGATGATCACTGAAAGCAAAGACAGCGGGAGGGAGCGTTAATCCATCAACCAAGCCGTGAGGCATAACATAGGAGAGGAAAGCATAGTGCTTTTGGCGTAGTAGACGGTTAAGCATCATTCACATTCCTTACATTGCATTCTTCCATCACTGCACCCTTCAAACCAATGAAACATACAGCAATGGGCATGTTAACTAACAAAATACATTAGTAATAAAATATCCTTTCTTTTTTAAAAAAAACATTTTTTCTTAATGCTATGATCACACAGATGAACCATTCGATGGCACCCAACCCCCACCCTTAGAGTTACTCCTCCAATTCCATAGCAGGTAGCTGGGCACCATTTGTTCTTCACAACACTTTGGGTAACCCCCTGAGTCTGCTGGTTTGACAATCAGCCATATTCTGATCCGGGAGGACCCTTGATTATGTTGAAGTATCCCGCCAAGGCACCCAGATCAATATAGAGTGAGCGATTCCTTTTTCCTACAGTTGATTCTTCAGTGCTGCACACAGAGGCGTCTGGAATCCAAATAGAAGTAGGTTAGGAAGATCAAGCATTGCCCATTCAAAACCTCTCAACAGACCGTCTTACTGGAAAGGAATCAATAGATATATTGTTTCATCATTTCTGTCTCAACTTTCAACATCTCGGCTCGCATGCTTTTGCAACCTCACTGTCCGGTAGTGATTCTGAGGCAGTTCTGGTTATCGAGTGGGGGAAGATACAAGCTGTCAATAATGTCAGGCTCTCCTTCCGGCCACTGTGAAGAAACATGAGCTGAACCAACTGGCCCGTGGGAGAAGCAAGGATCCCGTCAGTATTCAGGCAAAGTCTGGGATTGTCATTTTCACACTGGCTACAAACATTCTTGCTTCTGCACTGTAATGAGACCTGTCAATTCCAGTGCCAGAGGAGCTCAGTTGGCATGTGTTTATATGTAGCTTAATGTGGGGTGTAACGAGAAGAGTATCTGAGGTATTTTGGGAAATCCCCAAGAATAGTCCCAGTATATATAATATACACGTCACCCCACCCGACTGAAAAGTGGGCATTTTTTTTCTGCAAGGTGGGAGTCTAGGTGATCTGATTAGTCTGCTTCCTCTGTGTTTCCCCTGGTCCCAGCGTCTCAGGCCAATGTTTATTGGCGCAACACCCAGAAACCTTGTCTGATTGTTGACATTCACCATGATTCAGAGAGCTCATTTCAGCTGATGCAGGACAGGTTTGGTAACATTACTTCTCAGCTCTGCCCTCAAGGATCGTGATGAGATTACATTTGTCAATATAACAGTGGATGAGATTGTTTTCCTAATCTCCTATCTATACAGATGATATGCATTGGATGTTTCCATCTGCTACATTTAAAAACCACATTTTGTTTTGCTTTTCCTACACTATAAAGGCTATGTTTTTCACAAAGGGTTGGCTTATTTTTCAATGCTATTAATAAAACATGCAGGCTAGGTTGATTAGCAATGTTAAATTTCTCCTTAGTGTCAGGAATATTAGCAGAGTAAATACATGAGGTTACAGGGATAGGGTCTGGGTAGGATTGTTGTCGGTGCAGGGTCAGTGGGCCAAATAGCCTCTTTCTGCACTGTAGGGATTCCATAATTTCAAGAATATCAGCAACATAATCTCTGTTCCTGTTAGCATACAATAGAATAATCACATGTATCACACTAAGACTTGCATAAAAAGCAGGCAAGACAACCCATATATTTGCTTTGCTAACCCCTCTAACCTACGCATCCCAGGACATTAAGGAGCAATTTAGCATGGTCAATGCACTTAACCAGCACATCTTTGGACTGTGGGAGGAAACCGGAGTACCTGGAGGGAATGCAGACATGGGGAGAAAGTGCAAACTCCACATAGGCAGTGCCCAAGCCAGGAATCGAACCCAGATCCCTGGACATGTGAGGTAGCAGTGCTAACCACTGAGATACCATGTCACCCCAATACTTACTTTTGAATTTCTGGAAGATACTTTAATTTCACCAATATCATTTATAGAGGGATTTCTTTCTGTGCACAGTGTACTGAGATTGTAAATATTTTCTTTACAATGCACTATATTCAGCGTAATGGAAAACTGCCGGGTCCCATCAATTTAGGGCATAATTGGAAATTTCACTTTTTAATCAGGTCAAAGCCAGATCGATAATTTAAAACACGCCAAGTGTCTGGAATAAGAACGGAAGTGCAAATGTTAATTGACAGCATTCATACACGCTTCCAGTGATTTGCACTGATATGTGTCTGCTGTAGAATAGGCAAGTCTTAGCTTTGGATCACTGATCTCCAACATCAGATCTAGTTTATACATTCTTTTCCATAACATAGAAATGGCATAACAACCAGTTCATGTTATCATTTATTTTACACATGAATAACATACCTAATCCCATGAGACTACTAAATCTTGGGGTTCCATTGACCAGAAACTGAGATGGACTAGCCATTTAAATGCAATGACTACCAGAGTAAGTCAAAGGCTGGGAATCCTGCAGCAAGTAATTCACCACCTGACTCCTCAAAACCTGTCCACTACAAGGCACAAGTCAGAAGTGTGATTTTACACTTCTCTGGATGAGTGCAGGTCCAACAACACTCAAGAAGCTCGACACCATCCAGAACAAAGCAGCCT
The DNA here is from genome assembly GCA_024679065.1 of Sphyrna mokarran. Lineage (NCBI taxonomy): Eukaryota > Metazoa > Chordata > Chondrichthyes > Carcharhiniformes > Carcharhinidae > Sphyrna > Sphyrna mokarran. The sequence goes on along the minus strand of JAGIQG010000002.1, from coordinate 34,525,500 downwards.
GTTTGACTGCTACCCCTTTCTCAAACATTCAATCCCTCCAACAATCAGTAACAGTCCTGTATACCACCTACAAGATGCACTGCAGGAACTCACCAAGATTCCTTTGTCAGTATCTTCCAAACCCACAAGCCCCACCATCTTGAAGGTCAAGAACCTGGGAACACTACCACTTGAAGGTGCCTCTCCAAGTTACTCACCATCCTGACTTGGGTAGTATATTGCCGTTTCTTCACTGAAACTGGGTCAAAATCCTGGAACTCCCTCCCTCACAGCACTTTGGGTATACCGATACCACTGGGATTGCAGCAGTTCAACAAAGCAGCTCACCACCATTTTCTCAAGGGTAATGGTCTGGCCAGTGAAACCCACATCCCTTGAATAAAAAAATCTATCATGTTCCCGGGGCCACACGACGGCACAGTGGTTAGCACTGCTGCCACAGAGCGCCAGGGATCCAGGTTTAATTCTGGCCTCAGGTCACTGTCTATGCGAAGTTTGCACTTCCTCCTCGTGTCCACGTTGGTTTCATCCGGGTGCTCCGGTTTCCTCCCACAATCCAAAGATGTACAGGTTAAGTTGATTGGCCATCCTAAATTGACCCTAGCAGGGTATATGTATAGGGTTATGGGAATAGGGCCCAAGTGGGACTGTGATCGGTACAGACTCGATGGGCCAAGTGGCCTCCTTCAGTACTGTAGGGATTCTTTGATTCCCGTATCCATTTAATCTGTTTGTAAATGACATGCTGTTTGCTTCAACACCAAATATGGTGATGTAATCCACAGCCTTACAGCCCCTCTCTGTGTAAAACACTTGCCTCCACTCCATCCTTAATCCCTGATGTATAGTCTTATATTTTTTCAAAAATAAAACAAAAATCAATAAATTAAACAAAAATGGAAGACGGTGACAGCTCCTGGTGGGGCACTATTAGTAAAATAAAACGTAAAAGGAAATTAAATAAATCAAAATATCATTTCTGGGGCTGATAATGTACCCCAGTTCACACAGAGCCCAGCAGTAATGGAATGCCTGCTGCATGTTGGTGGACACTGTACGCTCTCCAGAGCAACGAATATAGCCATTGTTGGGGCGCAGACAATTGGGTTGACATTTAATCTTATATCAATATCCCATCAATTACTAGAAACAATCTGTTTCAGTTAGCTCTGTACCAGTGCAGCATTATTTTAAATTTCTATCAAATTATCTTCTAAAGCCCCTCTGTTTGAACAAAAGCAGCTCCAATTTTTCAAGTCTTTCTATTTGATTACCTCCTACCAACAAATTTGTGCTGTAACAAGATTTTTTTATCATCCTCACCTTCCTGTCGGGTGGAGCTTAGAACTGTCCAACAATCCAAATGTGACCTTCACCATTACATAAATGTTTACATTGCACAAATTCTGCAATAAAACCCAGTATTCCACTTGATTTTTCAAATGCCTCCAAGCTGCTTTCCTTCTGCCAAATTGAGCGTTGAATGGTTGCTATTAATTGGGATCAGATGGTGGGAGGGGGCAGGTGTGGGGAGGAAGTGGGGTGGCACACAAAGTTGGAAAATAAAATAAATTCCATCCAAATGCACACTTCTAACAAAACATCCTGGCATTGGATTGCTACATGTCACCTAACATGCATGGTGTTCTGAACAATTGCCTTGGGGAAGGAGAAAATCTGAATGTGTGGTTGTAATTAGTGGTAAATGCATTGATTTTACAAGGGGGGCTAGCTAGGGTAAATCACGGGCATAGGGGCTGGCTGGGATCGTGGTTGGTGCATGCTTGCTGGGCTGAATGGTTTCTTTCTACGTAATAAGGATTCTATGATTCTATAAAAGGATGGGAGAAATCTGGAGAAAATAGTAGCTAATGAAGCATGACAACAAGAGGCTGGAAACTGTAGTCTTGATCCTACGTTAGAACAAGAGGCTGTCACCGGCCGGGTCACAGTGATCATTGGTATCAGTACTAATTCCTTCTTGTTATTTGGATCAACTAGCTAATGCCTTCTGATGATATCCCTTTGTTTGCTGATTAAACAAGGTCATTAACGTTGTTATTTTTCCCCAAACATGTTATTCATTGTCTTCCATAAACAGTGGAAATGTTATCCCTCAGGGTTGAATCTAGCCATTGTCACTGTGATGTTCTTCCTCTCTAAGCACTCTCTATCATTGCTGCATCTAATACTGCAGCTCAATGAGAGAAACTGTACCCCGGATGTGACTTGAGAACCTCCAAGATGCACGTTTAGCTTCAACAGTACTTTTCATTTGTAACTTTCATGCTTTCCCCCACCCCACTGATATCAAATTGATTCCTTGCCATCCCTGAAGGTGCTAAGCACAGTTACTCAACACTCGGGTGGCACTGTGGCATGGTGGTTAGCACTGCTGCCTCACAGCACCAGGGCCCTGGATTTAATTCCTGGCTTGGATCATGCCTGTGTGGAGTTTGCATGTTCTCCTCGTGTCTGCATGGGTTTCCTCTGGGTGCTCCGAACCGAAAGACGTGCTGGTTAGGTGCATGGGCCATACTAAATTTTCCCTCAGTGTATCCAAAATGGAGCAACAAGTGGATTCTTCACAATAACTTCATTACAGAGTTAATGTAGCTACTTGTGACACTAATAAATAAACTTTAAGCTATCCACCCTTTGTACCTCAGACTCCTGGCCATTCTTTATGTGGACACACAAGCCAGGATGGTATTCTAGCTCCGCACCTAGTGAGCACGACAGTAAGGACAGTATCATCCTTAAGATAAGCATTTAAACCAAGGTCCCACCAGCTCTCTCAGCTGGATCCCAAGATCTTATTTGACAAACAGTAGAGGAGTTCTGCTTGGTGTCCTGGCCAATATTTATTTCTGAACAAAATCAGGAAAGACAGATAATCTGCTCAATCTGTCATTGCTGATTGTGGGAAATCTGTGTAAAACTCTGCCGTGGTTCTTACATTACAATAGCAACTACGCTTCATCAAAGTACATCACTGGCTATAAAGTGCTTCAAGTCAGTCTGAGGTTATGAAAGCTCCTTTTCAAAAGCTTGTTTGTTTGTTCACATGAACCCCGACAGCAAACATGGGTTAACACCAATCAGTAGCGATGGGTGTGGGGGGAGAGGGAAATGATAGATGAACCACGCCCTAGCCTCAGTCAATAACAAGAGCTACAATGTCGAGTGGGATCAGAAATGGAAACTCTAGATCACTTTCCAACTTCCCCAATTCAAAGATTCATTGCAACAGCCAGATCCAGAGGATTCAGCTTTGTGCTGGCAGAACGGTGGCACAGTTGTTAGCACTGCTGCCTCACAGCACCAAGGACCTGGGTTCGATTCCTGACTTGTCTGTGTGGAGTTTGAATGTTCTTCACGTGTTTGCATGGGTTTCCTCCGGGTTTTCTGGTTTCCTCCCACAGTCCGAAGATATGCAGGTTAGATGGTTTGGCCATGCTAAATTGACCCTTAGTGTGTCAGGATGTGTAGGCAAGAGGAATTAACAAGGTAAATATATAGGGTTGTGGGATAGGGCCTGGGTGGGACTGTTAATGGTGCAGATTCAATAGGCTGAATGGCTTCCTTCTGCACTGTAAGGGTTCTATGATTTTATGAGAATATTATTCCAGTCACTGGGGTAATTTTAATTTGTCCCACACATTGAGAGACTGATGGGATCGGATACAAAGCTGGTTTCACAATCCACCTAGTTTGGCTCTCCACTATAGACAACAGACAGTTATATCGGGCATGTTGTAAAACATAATTCCACCTGATTCCACAGATCCCCTAGCTGGCAAGCTGAGATAAAATTGCCTTCATCATGTTTCGAAATAACTTCTTTCGCCCCAGCTGGGAGAAACCAAAGCAACGTACCACATATTTTTTCAGGTAAATTCAGCTCTTTCCTCCTGAAGCTGCGGTTGATCTCGAAGAGAGCTGAGTCAAGGCTCTGGCAGCGTGGCTGGTCTTCAGGAGGAGGGCTCAGTGCTGCGTGCTTCAACAGTTCCCCCGCACACCACCTTCGCTTTGGGTTTCTCTCCAGCGAGGCTTCAATAAACTGCCTCATGGCAGGGCTGCAGTCCTCTGCAATGTCTTCTAATGGTGGAGCCTGCTTGTGGATCTTCAGAGAAGGTAATAGAATTAACACAAAAGACAACGTAATGAGTTTGTAAACTAGAAAAACAAGTCCATCATAAAGAAAAGCAAGAGACAATGTTGCTTATATGTTTCTGTTTGCACCTACTCTTTCTTAATCCCTCACCAACTGTCGTTTCCCCCCCCAACCCCTTCCCTCCCGGCCAACCTACCCTCTGTTTGAGTGACTTGGTTCCACAGAAACAGAACAGCTCCCTCTATTACATTCACCTGCACATTATTGGAAAACAGGGGTAAAACTTGATCCTATTCTAAACTGATGCTTGCAGCTGCACTCTCAGCATGAAGTGGATCAGGAGCTGGAAATCTGAATAACCTTCCTCTCCCTAACGCAAGGCAATCAGGCCTATTGTTCATTCCCATACGTGTACCTTGAAGGAGGCGAACAAGCCAATAATTTGGGAAATACTCTGGGAATTTTCCTGCCCTGTGTGATTCAGATAATCAATGGCTATTCATGGAGAATTGGCAGCACCTATTTATTCCTTTTAATTATTTCTTTCACTTTCATTTTCTTTCCTCGTCTGAGTCATTGACAGCGAACTGCTGAAGTCTAACTGAGACAACAGTCAAGCAGCTGTTCGGCGTCTCCCGGCCTTATTCTTCAGCTGATTGCACTTCATTGGATCTCCTTTCCTTGCCCAAGTTTCTGTCTTGTTTTTTGGAAAACTTCTTAGTAATATGACCTGTTCTGACAGCAACCAACATCCTGGGTGTTGCACACACACTATAGTATGAGGTAGCCTAATTTCCTCAATATTTATCATCTCTTTTTCTGATTGGTGATGAATTTCAGATACAAGATACACCCTGGCAAATTTACCATTCTTTATTTATCATGCAAGATAGTTAAGGCTGGTATGAAATTTGAATATAGATAGTTTCACAGCTCAGCCTGATCCCATGACCACTTGAGTACTTTCTCAAACACTAAATTGTGATCAGTTATGGGAGGTTCGAATGATTTCTCTTCCTAAGGAAGGATCACCAATACCAAATGTAAAACCAGGCAACTAGAAAACCTGGTCAAATCTGAGGACGTACTAGTCCACAAAGCTGGGTTTTGCATTTGCTAACTGGGAAAGAAGGAAATATAGTTCACTGAGGAAAATAAAATTCAGGGAGATAGATATGAACTTACAGCAGAAAATTTAGTCCCACATCAGAAACACGAGTATCCCTTTAACAACAACATCATTGTTATTCACTGCCAATCAAATTCTTTAGTACTGAAAATGAATGATTAAAAGCGTGGAGATTCATTCATTCAGGTATTAATTGTAGTTGGAGAATTTGTAAAGACCAGATTTATTTGTTCAAATTTTTAGTTTTCCTTTTTTTTTCTATCTCCCTTTTATTTCTCTCTCTGCACTGATTTGACAGTAAATATATCAATTTTAATCCATCCTTCTTACTATTCCCACTATTCATTTCTTTATTGTTTGGTCAAACTGGTTAAGGAGATACACAATTGTTTGCCCTACTGGATGCCTTGCTTCTCTTACTAATATTGTTAGCTCATACTTTGTACAATTTAACAGGTAAAAATGTTCTGAGTTAAAGGGTGCAGGAACAAGTCTAACATTCCATTACTAGAGTAAAGTTTATTTATTAGTCACAAGTAGGCTTACATTAACACTGCAATGAAGTTGCTCTGAAAATCCCCTAGAAGCCACACTCTGGTGTTTTTTTGAATACACTGAGAGAGAATTTAGCATGGCCAATGCACCTAACCAGTTCGTGAACTTTGGGAGGAAACTGGAGCACCTGGCAGAAACCTGCTGGGAACCTGGAGGAATTTCACAGTAACTTCAATGCAGTGCTAATGTAAGCCTTATTTGTTACTAATAAATAAACTTTTACTTTAAAACATGCAGACTCTGCACAAACAGTGACCCAAGCCAGGAATTGAACTCAGGTCTCTGGCACTGTGAAACAGCTGTGCTAACCACTATGGCACCATGCCACCCAGTCTGAGGTGCTCAATAAAATCTAGTCCAACAGTTGTTAATTTTACACTTATTAATTTCATTATTGAATCAACAATGCTTTTACAAAGCAAGTAAACTGACTGCTTAGATCATACAGAAGCCAAGAGGACAAATATTCTTTTGCATTACTTAATTTTTTAAAAATGTTTTGCTGAAACTGATGCTACCTTGAAAACTTCTTAGATTTCTCAGTCTTGTCTCCATTCTATTATTTTCCCATCAGATCACATTTTCTAACTACCACTTAATTTATTTCATTTGTCTTATTTTTCAGTCTCAGTGGAGTCCTGCCTTGTGCCCTCATCCAGGCTTCTCAATTTAAAAGAGAGAACAACAATGCAGTTTCCTTAACAAACAAATTTGTTCCATGTCACAAAAGTATGTGCACATTATCTAGCTAATCACCCATCCTGGTACTTTTCTAGGAAGGAATGCACTTGCTCACAAAGCATAAGTGACCTATTAAAACTATTTAGGATTCCAGTAACTGATAAAACCTGTTTTGTTAGACCTCTGCTTGTCACATTTACAGCAGAACTGTTTCCAAACTTGTTTGCTCTCTTAATAAACATTGCATTTGTTTAAAGAGACCATTGTTTAACTTCAATGCAATTCCTACTTTTTACTTCAATTTGTTGTCTTGGAAACTTACAATGTACAGATATGATGGGTAAGCTGACCTAGGATACCTCTTCACCCAGGGCGGATTCCCAGTTTGCATGTGGATGATGGTAGAACCAAGGCTGTAGATGTCTGACTTTGTTGAATGCCCTCTGCAGGTAATAACTTCTGGACTCATATAGAACTAAAACAAAATATAAATCTACAGTTAATTCATGACTTCCAATCATTCTCACAAAACACACTTTTTCATCAAGCCCAAAACAAATTCTTTTTAAGTATATTAACGGGAAAGCCAACTGCACTTGGAGGGTGTTTTAAATGTAAAGCCATTGGCAAACCATCTTATTTCTTGGTTATCTGTTTGTTTCAGAAAAACTGAGACATAAGGACATGTTAATTTTTTTAAAAAGTTACAGCTAACAGAAGGTTCCAGTCGAATATTTATGACTTTTGTTGTCTGCCTCCTGAATGTACTGTCCTTAAAAAAATTACAATCCATTCTAAATACTGTTGCCTTTCATAGCAATATCTGATAAGTACATCAAGATTAGTGAACGCATGAAAAATGATTACTGAGCAGATTCACTGCAGAAAATGAAGACAAACTATTACTAACGTACTGCAAGCATTACGTTGCCAATATACTGTAAAAGATGGGAAGATCTAGTAAAATAAAATGCTGGATTATTCTAAAAATACAACTGATTTGCTAATGTCCTTTAGGGAAGGAAGCCTGCTGTTCATTTCCAAACTGATTTTAGGCAGCTCCAGTCCCATGTGAATTTGATGGACTCTTGCCCTCTGAAGTGCAACAGCAAGCTATTCAGTTACCTCAAACTGGGGACAACAAATAGCAGCAACACCCACAGTGTGAATATGAACAATAGAGAAAAAAATCCATCATAAAATCAGTACTTGGTTTTGCAACCAAGTGTAATCTTTGCCTCTATATGCTTCCATCCTTCATTTATTTCCAGCAGAAGGTCTATATGCTTTTGACAATCAATTTTCGACAATCAGACCCACTGGGCTTCCAGCCTAATCGATCTACTTTACTGCAGACAGAGGATTGCATCAGAGGTCCAAAGTAGCTTTGTGTAAACTTCCTTCATCACAATCACTACCCAATGTGACACACTGATAGATGAAAGAGAATTAAATAGCTCCATGCTATTTATACCAGATAAGCTAGAATAAACTAATAATAAATTTGTAAGAAATCGGGCTCTTCACTGTGAACTAAACTGTATATGAATTATGTGTGACCCACTATTAACAAAAGCATGTGAACATTATCTTGCTAATCATCTGTACTCAATATTTTCCAGGAAAGAACGTACTTGTTCACAGAACAGAAATTACTATTTATGATCCTGCTAAGCAGTAAAACCTGTTTTGCTGGGTCCATTTTAAAAGCAACTGTCTTCAGGAAACACTGTTTTCAAATCTGCTTGCTCGACATGCAGCACACAATGAAATGGCTCTCGTTACTTTGCCACTTATGTGCAACAACATGGCGAAAAAATGACAACAAACACAGTGTGTCAAAACACTTAATCAGGGAAATGATGTCTATTGAATTCTTTTTTTATTCCTCTGTTCTTATTTTGCCTTTATCTTAGGGGAGAGGAGGAGGAGGTATAGAGTCATATAGTTCCCACAGTATCAAATGACGGCACTTGACCCATTTGAGCTTGCACTGACAACAATCCCAGCCAGTTCCAATCCCTGTAACCTCACACATTTACCCTAGGTAGTCCCCCAACACAGAGACAATTTAGCACAGGCAATCAACCTAACTTGCACATCTTTGAACCATGAAAGAAAACCCACACGGTCAGGGGGAGAATGTGCAAACCAAGCTAACCACTGAAGCATAAGTAGCCAAAGATTGAGGAAACAAGCTCCAGCTTCAGGGCGCCTAAAGTTTTTGTCAGCAAGGCATAAGTAGGAAGTAGTGGGTGGGAGTGCAACAGGGAGGGGTGTGTGTGTGTGGGAGGGGGGAGAACCCTGAGCTAGGAGAGAGAGCGGGAGGGGGGGGTAGTCTGTGGTCAAGAAGGCGAATGGTGTACTGGCCTTCATTAATCGAGGATTGAGTTTAGGAGTTGGGGGGTAATGCTGAAGCTTTATAAGACCCTTGTCAGACCCCACTTGGAGTAATGTGTGCAGTTCTGGTTGCCTCACTACAGGAAGGATGTGGAAGCTATTGAGAGGCGCAGAAGACATTTATAAGGGTGTTGCCTGGATTGAGGGGCATGCTTTGTGAAGATAGGTTGAAGGAGCTAGGTCTCTTCTCCCTGAGAGATGAAGGTTAAGAGGCGACCTGATAGAGGTTTAAAATGTTGAGTGGAATAGATACGGTGGATTCTTGGAGGCTATTTCCCAGGGCTGAAATGATCGCTACAAGAGGACACAGATTTAAGGTGCTGGGCAGCAAGTACAGAGGAGATGTTAGGGGTAAGTTTTCACTCAGGGGGTGGTGAGTGAGTGGAATCGGCTGCTGTCATTGGTGATGAAGATGAAGTTGCTGGGGTCTTTTAAAAGACTTCTGGATGAGTACATGGGATTAAATAGGATTGGGAGTTACAGATAGTTCTATGGCTTAGTAGGTATGGGTATGATCGGTGCAATTGGTGGGCCGAAGGGCCTGTTTGTGCTGTAGTGTTCTATGTTCTATGTCTCTTCAAACTTATTAGCAATTTACAGGAATAGAATAATAAAAAGTGTTTGGGCAATTCCTTCCACAAAACTTCGACTTGAAATTGCACTCTTTAGCAGAAAGAGATATTGTTAACTTTATACCAAGGAAAAACCCTCTCTATCTACAGTTTAAGATCTAAGAGCATGGCGACTAGGGGAAATTCCACAGTAACTTCATTGCAATGTTAATGTAAGTCTATTTGTAACTAATAAATATATTTAAAAAAGATGTTATTTAATTACCCTTATGTTTGGAAATAAGCTAGATGGATGCAGTCAGCTTTGTTTCAACAGTTATTGTAAAGCTTCTCAAGTTGCTGCAGCAATTATGAAGTTTTCCTACTGACATTAATTTCCACCCACGAAGTTTATTTGGTGGCATAGTGGTTAAGCATTATTGCTTCACAGTGCCAGGGACCCACATTCAATTCCCAGCTTGGGTCACTGTGTGTGCAAAGTCTGCATGTTCTCCTCATGTCTGTGTGGGTTTCCTGTGGGTGTCCCGATTTCCTGCCACAGTGCAAATAATGTGCTGGTTAGGTGCATTGGCCATTCTAAATTCTCCCTCAGTGTACCCGTACAGGTGCCAGAGTGTGGTGACTAGGGGATTTTCTCAGTAACTTCATTGCAATGTTAATATAAGACTGCTTATGACACTAATAAATAAAAATGCACTTATTTTATATCAGCATTTTCACTTGACATATTTTCTCCAATTCCCATCCTTTCCGAAAGGAATACTGGAGCACAGTTCCTTGGAACGCTAACAGACTTGATGTATCCTAGTGTAATGTCAACTGTTACCTGCAGCATAATGATCAGAGGCAGAAGCTCTGGTAGATAGTTTCGTCTCTCTATCCCAAGGACATTGAAGGAGAATTCATTGTACCTACTGCTTTCTAGTCCAAGATCATCTAATTTGACAGAATCAAGATTGAACCAGGGACTTTCCTGGTCTGTGTGGCTCAGTTTCAGAATGAGTGGAGCCTTTAATGTTTCAGTCATCAGGAAATTTGGGGTGGATGGAATATGATAGAAACTAGAAGCAGGAAAAGGCCTTTTGAGCTTTGGAGTCTACTCTGCCATTCATTATGATCATGGCTGATCATCAAATTCAATATCCTGATTTCCCCTTCCCCCCCATATCTTTTGATCCCTTTGGCCCCAAGAGTTATAATTTTTTCTTGAAATCACACAGTGTTTTGGCCTCAACTGGTAGTGAATTCCACACATTCACCATTCTCTGGGTGAAGAAATTTCTCCTCACCTCAGTCCTAAAAAGTTTACCCCTTATCTTCAAATTATAATCCTTAGTTCTGTATTCCCCCATCATCGAGAACATATTGTGATGCACTGTGGGCTGTGCTTTGCTAGTAAGAACTGAAAAGCATAATACTTCTAAATGTTAACATTCAGAGGGATTTAGACGTACTTGCATGCCTTTACAATAAACAATTAGGTAAGCAAATCACATTTTGGCCTTTATTGTAAGGCAATGGGAGTACAAGGATAAAGAAATTTTTTTCTATTGTTTTACAGGGATTTGCTAACACCACACCTTGAATAGTGTGTGCGCTTTTGGACTCCATATTTAAGGTAGGATATACTTGCATTGGAGGCATTGCAGCAAAGATTCACTGGATATGTCCCTAGGATGAAGAAGCTTGTCCTCTGATGAGTGATTTATTAAACTCAGCCTATAATCTCTGGATTTTAGAGGAATGAGGAAACATACAAGATTCTGAAGGGACTCGATAGGACATATGTTGAGAGGTTGTTTCCATTGACTCGGGACTTCAGCAAGGGGATAAGGAGCCAATCATTTAGAACTGAAATGAAGGGAAATAAGATCACTAAAATCTTTGTGAATCTTTATAATTCTCTACCACAAAAGATTGTGGATGTTCCATTATTGAGTACAGTTGAGCAAATCAGTGCAGCCAGCAAGGAAGTGATCAAACATTGTTGTATTGGATGGCAGAGGCTATTTTTATTTATTAATTTTCTAGATGCTTTGACTCCTCTCATCTTTGGAGTTTGCCCATAGCAGGCATACTTGTTGGCTGTCTCCAGCTAATGGGTTTTCCTTCCATGCTTCTGTGCATTTCTCAACCACAATTTAATTGGTTATTAGGTGACTTCAAAAACACATTACAAGTTTCAATTTCATCCCACGCCCTGTAAAGGCACACTAAGTATATCCCTGCCTTGTCTTGAATGGCATTCTTTAAATGTGAATCTCATTAAGCAGCAATTCAGAGCCTGCATAATGTGCTATCATGGCTTGCAATGGGTTTACATTTCTTTGGCTTTCTATAAGCCTTGCTTGCTTCATTTTACTCTGGGGTACACAGCTTGAGAAATCTGCACAAAGTCAGGTTTGCTAAAAATTGTGTGAAAAGGTCTTTTGTTGTTGCACAAATGTTTGTTGGATATGGGCCATTTTTGTTTGAAATAGTTTAGATGCATTGTGCTACTACTCCTTATACCATTTCATTCAATATTGTGCATCTATATCGTGGCCCCTCTGTGAATCTACTGTCAATCAGCAAGGAACATTCATCACAAAACCTGAAATGAATTCTCCCCAAACATGGAACAGATCGTTTACCAAAGATGAAGCAATCAGTGGCAAATGATGGTCACAAAATAGGTGCAATAATAGAGAAACAATTCCAAAGGTTTATGTATTCTGAAATATTGAACAAGTGGCATGCCCAATTTAGATTTAAAACAGAATCTTCCTGAGGAAGTGAAACCTCAGTTTTGATTACATGCACAAGACAGATCTCAACACTCCAGTAAGTTTCTCCACAGTTAAGAGCATGAGAAATATCACTGCCATTTCATAGTCCCAGTCTGCACATAATCAGAGAAAATATGCTAAATAGGAGAAATGCCAATTGCATATTTTGCCAAAAGTAACTGTGGATGATGTGAGCAGTCACAGGAAGTCCTATAAAGAGCCAAGGGAACTACATGGTTTGAAAGAGATGATATTAATGTTATTTTTTTTAAAACATGGCCCTACATAATTATCTTCAGGAATACGATAACCGTTCTCACCTCTGTTCCTCGAATATCTCTGGGAATGTAGGTTTCTTCAGTCATCTGGATAGAGAGACCAAAATCTACCAGCACTGCCTTGGTTGACATGAGAACTATATTGCTGGCTGGGAGGACAAGAACAAATGAAACAAATGAATGAATCATTCCAACATTCCTTTTCACTGTGCAAATGTGCTTAAGAAATTTGGTAATATCCGTAAATTATAGAAAGGGCAAAAAAACTTACGCTTGATGTCATGATGGATGACATTTTTGGAATGTAAAAAGTCAAGGGCTTTGAGGACATGTTTGGTCAACCATATGATTTCAAATTCCTTCATAGGCCCACAGCTTTCTAATTTTTCCAACACGGAACCTCCCTCTCCTGCCTCCATGAAGAGGTGTATGGTCTCATTCCACAACAAGGCTCCATATAACTCTGCAATGTTCTCGTGGCGGAACTGTGCTTGTATTTGTATGTCAGCCGGCTTGAAAAACTCCACTGGAATCTTCGATTTAAAACAAAGTGCATTGCATGACTCAGTAAAGAGGGTTCGCATTTATCACATAATTATATAGAAAATTAGGGGAAAAGTACATTTACTTCCCCATGTTCTTGCCTTCTTTCTTGATAACAGTAAGAAGTCTCACAACACCAAGCTGCAATCACCTGCTGAAGGAACAGCGCTTCGAAAGCTTGTGATGCCAAATAAACCTATTGGACGTTAACCCAACGCTGTGAGATTTCTTACTGTGTCCACCCCAATCCAATGCTGGCATTTCCACATCATTTCTTTCTTGATGGCAATGACACAAGTTGACATATTGCATGCTGCCAAAATTGCCTTTATTCACATGAGAATGTAAACTGTGAGGTTCAGCAGGCCATTTTATCACATGGGCACAAAGTTGGAATCCTGGCTAGTTTTTCACAACCTAAGCCCAGCAATACTGAAGTCAACTGCCAGCACTGAGTTTGTTAACTCAATACATATAATTGGCAGAATTCAGTTCTTTGCTAGTCTGTACTGCTCAATACTGCAGAATATAATGCACACAGCCACAGAGCTCTCTGGGGAACTCCAAATGTCACTTTTGGGATTTTTCAGCCCATGTTTTTTTAAAAAAGTCCTTTTTTCTTTCTCCTCATTTTCCTTCCGTTTGCTTTTTTTTTAACAATTTAATAGTATACATTTAAGCCTTTCCTTGGCCACCTATTGGCTAAAGTGCAGTCACATCTGTTTAGTGTCCCCACTTTGTTCATATCCTGGGAAGCATGTGAAAGAGACTTGATGTGCCCCCTCCACCCTCTTATCCACCCTTCCTTACCCATCCCTCTCCCCCTTACCCAGCTTCCTTACCCACCCTCCCCTTCCCCTTACCCATCCTCCCCTTCCCTTATCCACCCCTTCCTCCTTACCCACCCTCTCTTATCCACCCCCCCTCCCCCTCCCCCTTACCCACCCCGCCTTGGCCTTTGCTTTCACTTCCTCTGGCAATTTATCCGAAAGTGGGAATCTGCTTCATGCGCATTTTTGGCATGACGTCTCCTCCTGCTGCCCTGTGCTCCACTCACAGCTTAGTAAAATGCATTTTTAACACTGCCATTAATTATAACATGCAGATGTTTTTAGAATTAATACACGACATTGCAAATACATTTACTTTTTAATCACTAACTGGTCAGGTAAAGGTCTTTACATGATGGAAGTTAAATTAGTTTATCTTTATATGTACAAAATAGACCTTGTTGGGGGAAAAAATTATGCAGCAAAATAAATGAATCCAGTCATAGCTTGACTGTGGTTTGTTTCATTGATCACAGAACAATCAGATTCTTCAGCAACATACATGATATTCAGTTTTTACCGTGGGTTTCAGAGATACACTTGTCTTCTTTCGCTTACATTAAATTGGTCATGGCATTACAGAGGTGACTTTGCTGGCTTTGTACTGTGTGGCTGAAGGTAACGTCAAAAGATTAATTGGGACAGAATGCAGCTTTTGTCCAACTGTCCTTCCATTCAGATACTTTCCTACCCAACGTTAGGTGAATTCATTGAAATTTGAAAGACCATGAAAGAAAATAGCAAAGTTGATTGAGTTTCGAGTTAAAATTAGGAAACTAAGAGTAAAAAGAGAAGTTGCATGGAACCATTGTGTGGACAAAGAGTTACAAAAAGAGGCCATTTAAGTAAACAATATAAATGGTTTTAAGTGCTTGTTCTTAAAAAGAGATTGAGGTTTATGATAAAAGTGAGTTGAAAACATTAAGGTCTATCAAAATAGGTCAAGTTTGTTGAAATAGGATGTTTCCTCTTGGTAAATATTCTTGAATTGAAATATAGTTTTGTAAAATTTCAATAAGAAAAGGTGATGAACTTTGAAAACTAAAAATACCTTTCAGTGGTTAAAGGAGTGGATTTATTTTTAAAATGTTTGCATGACTTACTAATTTGCATGCCATTCGCTTCTTTGTCTCTCTGTCCTGTGCAAGGTGACACTTTCCAAAAGTACCGCGAGGAATGTAACCAGGACCAATGTTCCTGTGGGCAAATTTCCATGGAAACAAGAAGACTTCCGAATCGACCTGATAATGTCCATTTTTAATCGCTATATCTTTCTGCAGAATTAAAAGAACATCATAACAGTCAAAGACCACAATAAGAAAACTGGTTCAGCCTTTCCTCCCTGCATGTCAGGCACGCAGGCCTGACATAGAAATGGAAACTTCATATTTACACATCAATAGCTCTTGTGGCGGACTTAAAATAGGTTAAAACTAGTCTAGAGTTGCAAAACATTTTCCATCCTGCAGCAAACTGGATGGACATATCAGTGCAGCATCAATGAAACATTAAATCAATGTCCCATCTGTTTGCTGGATGTTAAATGTCCCTCGGCACTATTAGTATAAGAACAGGGGAGCTCTTGTCCATAGTCCTGGCCCTGAATCAGTATAACATAATTTAAAAAAGGGCAGCAAATCCATTGCTGTTTGTTGAATCTTGCTGTGCACAAACTGGCTGCTGCAGGCATTCTCAAACCTGTGATTCCTGAGTCATATGCGATTCATAGAATGCCTACAGCGTAGAAGGGAGCCCATCGAGTCTGCACTGACTACAATCCCACTCAGGCCTTACTCCCGTAAACCCACATATTTATCCTGCTAAGTCCCTGACCCTAAGGGTGAATTTAGCATGTCCAATCCACCTAATCTGCACATCTTTGGACTGGGGGAGGAATCCCTGACACTAAGGGTGAACTTAGCATGTCCAATCCACCTAATCTGCACATCTTTGGACTGGGGGAGGAATCCCTGACACTAAGGGTGAACTTAGCATGTCCAATCCACCTAATCTGCACATCTTTGGACTGGGGGAGTAAACTGGACCACCCAGGGAAATCTCATGCAGACACAGAGAGAATGAGCAAACTCCGCACAGTCACTCATATTCCTCATTGAATTGAACCCAGGTTCTTAGTGCTATAATGCAGCAATGCTAGCCACTGTGCCACCCTCCCCCACCCCCTCAGCCCCCGTACCGCCTGAATGTCTCATTTGCAACACCTAATCTATTCCAGTTGGATTGCATTAACATGGGGGAGGGGGGAGTAATAAAAAGTAAGAGTTTTAATTTAAAAGTTAAATCAACTTGGTTCATGGTTACAAATGATTGTTTAAACAAAAAATATCATGCTACTTTAAACAACCCTGTACCCAGTGCTGTAACTATACAATAATTATAGCTAATGCTATCTAGATGTAAGAACAGGTTTCATAGTTCATCTGTCATTGTTTCTGGCTTATTTTGACTGTGCTGAAGGAAGCAATTTGTTAAATCATGAGAATCAATAACTGAAATATTGTCTTAATTCTATACTTAAAGTTTGTTTTAAAAACTACTGACAAAATTGGAGTAAAAGAATCAAAATGTGGTCAGAGACAGACCGATTTTCATTTCCATTTTTTCAATTGATAAATTCAGCAAATGTATTTTATGCAGTAATATGCAAATTGTGCATCATACTGGAGACACTTGCTAATTTGCCAAATATTTAGTTTAGAAATGATAAATTTTCGGCTTGTGGCTCCGGGTAGTTTTAAATTCCGGGAAATTTCTTTCTAAAGACTCTTTGGGCCGGGGCCCCCGGGGTACTGGGTTTCATGTTTTTTAATACTACTCTTTTTAATAGTATTTCACTGGCTTTTAATAGTATTTCATAGGCGGCAGAAATCGGTGTCTTATCTTTCGATATTTATTGCAGTCAAACATTGTGGATGCGTTTCAGGCCAATCCTTAGCAGTGCAAAGAAGGTCATGTGGAATAAGCCTGTTTCGAAATAAATTCAGGGCACGCAGACTGAATAATCTCCTGCCTGCACACCCAAAACAATCTGTTGCTCACCTTGTTCAGTATCACTCCTGCCTCGCAGTTTCGGAAGTGCTGCAGCAGAGTGCGGGAAGTATTGGACACCTGGTTAGCAAAGGTGAGTAAATCCTCCACTGTGCCGTATCTGACAGAGGTGAGGCAAGCCGGCTTCTGCTGCTGCCGCTGCTCGCCGGCCTCCCCGTTCTCCAGCGCTTCTTCGTCCGAGTGCGGCGGCAGCGAGAGCAGGTTATCCTGGTACAGCGCCGTGTCCTCCAAGGGGTACAACGCCTCTAGGACCTCCATCACGTCGTCGCCCATATGTTCCAGCAGCAATTCCCACCTGGCGTTATCGATACTCTGGGTGAGCATGTACTCCATGGCCTTCCTCTTTCGATCGCTGCCGTCGTCTGTCCCGACAAAAGAGAAATCATCAGCTCCTCACCCCAGCGGGGACACACAGCGCCTGCCTCTGGCTGCTGCCATCCTCCTGTGACTCTGCATGTGACAGTGGGCACTCAGATTCCCGACACTGCACACACACACACACACACACATAGAGGGAGGGAGGGAGGAGCAAAAATACTTTCAGTACGTGCTGGCACTCAAAGCTGACTGGCGAATGGGGCGGACCATAACTCAGACAGGGGGTTGCCCCAGATCTGATGAAACTATCGCAGACCGTGAACTAATTTGTGACAGGGCTTCAACAACAGAATGTCTCACTTTAACATGCTGAGTGAGGTAAGCTATCTCACACACTTGTTGAGCCAAATGGCCTATGCTGACTCACATTTATAAATTAAGCAAATAGGTTCACTTATCTGTTCATTTTTTAAAAATTAATTCAGGATACGGGCGTCCCAGGCAAGGCTGTGTGCAGAAAGATAATTATAGATCTGAAACATTAAATTCTCTCCACAGATAGTGCCAGACTTATTTCGACTTTTCTGTTTTGAGTTCCAGTATCTGCGGAGTTTTGCTTTAATTTTTAAGTTAGTATATATTGTGTATCCTTGGGGAGGTGGTGGTGATTGTGAGCCCACAGCTTACCCCAATGTGGTCTGTACGGTGTACTTAGGTGGGCTTTTAAGGAGGAAGTTCCAGAACTATGATCCAGTGAGAGTGAAGGAAGAGTGTTATACTACCAAGTTGAGACTTGGAGGAAAACTTCCAGATGATGGTGTTTCCCTTTGTTCTTCTAAGTGGCAGAGATTGTGGGTTTGTAAGGTGCAGTTAGAAGAAACTTTAAAGGGTTGCTGTGGTGATTCTTGTAGATGGTTCACACTGTGGTAGAAGGAGTGAATGTTTAGATGGTGGAGCATGGGATCTTAATACAGCCTAATAAACCTAATAAACCTTATTCAAGACAGGATTGAATGTGTGATTGTGGTTGAAGCTGCACTCACCCACGCAAGTGGAGAATATTCCATCATATTCCTGGCACGTGCCTTGTAGATGGCAGACAAAAGTACTTCTGCAGAATTCCCAGCCTCTGATCTGCTCTTGTCACCACAGCTTTTATGCAGCTAGTCCAATTAAGTTTCTGATCAATGGATACTTTTGGGATCCTTCTGTGTGGTACTAATCTATGATTCAATTCTATGCCAGTAGTGAAGGATTCAAAAGTGGTAGTGCTTTTGAATTTTAAGGAGAGCTAGTTAGAATGTCTCTTGATGGAGATGGACATTGCCTAGCACATTTGTGACATGAACATATCAATCCAAATCTGAATATGGTCCAAGTCTTTATGCAAGTGAGCAGTTGCAACAGACCTGTACACTGTGAAAACATCAGTGAACATCTTCACTTTGACCTTACATCGGAGGGAAACTCATTGATGAAGCAGCTGAATATGGTTAGTCTAGGAAGACATTGGCTGGTATTTTACAACCTCACTTGGGCAAGGCTCATAAATTCCTGCCTGAGGCCAATGGAGAATTCCATTCTATGAGCCTTGCCTGCCCCAATTCTAGGGTGATAAAGTTCCAGCAACTGTGCTGAGAAAGTCCTGCAGTGATCAATTGGGGCTGAAATGATTGGACTCTAACAATTACAAACCAACTTCCTCTCTTCAAGTTTTGTTTAAGTTTTTAAGATTATTTAAGTTTATTTATTAGTGTCACAAGTAAGCTTACATAACATCGCAATGAAGTTATTATGAAAATCCCCGAGTCACCGCACTCAGTGGGTACACAGAGGGAGAATTTAGTATGGCCAATGCATCTAACCAGTACGTCTTTCAGATTGTGGGAGAAAACTGGAACACCCAGAGGATGTGGCTCGAACCAGTGGAGATTCATCAGCTTGATTTGTACTGACTTTGTTTTTGCTAGTGCCCCTTGATACCACAACTGGCCAAGTGGTTCCATAATATCAAGGGCAGTCATTCTTTCTCAGCACTGGAATAACACTCATTTAGAATCAGCTATAATTGAGTGTAGAGCTGAGTTGTCAAGGTAGAACCCAAACTGAACATTGGTGATTAGATCATTGGTGAGAAAATGCTGCTTGATGTCAATGACACCGTCAGTCACTCTGCTGATGATTGAGATAAGCATATGGGATGTTAATTGACCTCTGTTTTTTGGTCAAGACATATCTGGACAACTTTCCACATGTTCAGATGGCCACAAATGTTGTAGCTATACTGGAGTAATTTGGATGGAAGCACAGGTAGTATTAGAGCACATATTTTCAGCAATACAGCTGACATGTTGTCTGGGCTCACTGTCTTTTCAAATGCAGTACCTTCAGTTGTTTTCTTATATCATGTGGAGTGAATTGAAGTGGCTGAAGACTGGCAGCTATGATGCTGGGTACCCCAGGAGAACTCCAAGATGGATCATTCATTCAGCACTTCTGGCTTCAGCCTTTTATTTTGCACTGATGTGCTGGGCTCCACCATCATTGAGGATGGGGAACCTCCTCCTCCAGTTAGTTGTTATTGTTCACCATCATTTACAAACTGGATTGTGGAGCTCAAATGTGATCTACAGAAATATAGAATCTCTACTGCACCAACTTGTCAAAAGATCATCTTTCCAGATAAGTCTCCTAGAACTGTAGAATAGAACCATAGAATCCTTACAGTGCAGAAGGAAGCCATTCAGCCCATCGGGTCTTTACTGACTCTTTGAAAGGCCAAATATCCACTCGCTCGCCCCATCCCCATAACCTCTATATTTATCCCTTAATTCTCATAACTACACGTCTTTGGACACTGAAGGACAATGTTAGCACGGCCAATCCACCTAAACTGCATATATTTGGACTGTGGGAAGAAACCAGAGCATCTGGAAGAAACCCACACAGACACAGGGAGATCGTGCAAACTCCACACAGTCACCCAAAGCCGGACTCAAAACTGGGTTACAGATGCTGTGAGGCGGTAATGCTAACCTCTGTGCACCATGTTGCCCTATATCATTTCTGGTGGGATAAGACATATCCGAGATATGTCCAAGGAATCTAAGACTTTGGCTGAAAAGCATGATTTGTGAGTATGACTACATCGGCTGTTATTTGTTTAATGGGCTGTACAGCTCACCCAATCCTGACACAGCTATAAGTGAGGAGGAATTTGCAGTTTACGTTGGGCTGGGTAATGCTTTTGACACGTCCCAGTTCAATGCTGGGTGGCCCAGCCTGTTTTGTTATAATTATGCTTGAAGTAGCAGCTTGATACACTGAATAATTTGCTAGGCCAGTTTCAGAGGCAGTTAAGAGTCAATTGTGGGCCTGGAGTTACATATCTGCTAAATTAGGTAAGGACAGATCTCCTTTCTTTAACTAATGAACCAGACAAACTTTGACAACAACCCGATAGTTACACAGTCACCATTACTGTTAGGTGCTTCATATTCCAAATGCATTTCATTAACTGAATGTAATTTTCTCAGCTATGTGGTGATACTTAAACACTGTAAGAAGTCTCACAACACCAGGTTAAAGTCCAATAGGTTTATTTGATAGCAGAAGCCTCTAGCTTTCGAAGTGCTTGGTGCCCCTTCATCCGGTGAGTGGGAGTTAGTAGACACAATCTCAATTTACAAAATAATAATTGGAATGCGAGTCTTTACAAGTAATTAAAGTCTGAAAGGTACAGACAATGTGAGTGGAAAGAGTGTTAAGCACAGGTTAAAGAGATGTGTATTGTCTCCAGACAGGACAGTTAGTGAGATTTTGCAAGTCCAGGCAAGTCATGGGGGTTACAGATAGTGTGACATGAACCCAAGATCCCAGCTGAGGCCATGCTCATGTATGCGGAACTTGGCTATCAGTCAATATCTGATAGCCAAGACAAATCACATTAGACAAATATCAGTCAATATCTGATAGCTAAGACAAATCACATTAGACATATATCAGTCAATATCTGATAGTCAAGTTCCGCACGTATGAGGACGGCCTCAACCGGGATCTTGGGTTCATGTCACACTATCTGTAACCCCCATGACTTGCCTGGACTTGCAAAATCTCACTAACAATCCTGTCTAAGACAATACACATCTCTTTAACCTGTGCTTAACGCTCTCTCCACTCATATTGTCTGTACCTTTAAGATTTAATTACTTATAAAGACTGGCATTCCAAGCATTATTTTGTAAATTGAGTTTGTGTCTTTATATGCCCTGTTTGTGACTAGAATTCCCACTCACCTGATGAATGGGCAGCAAGCGCTCTGAAAACTTGTGGCTTTTGCTACCAAATAAATCTGTTGGACGTTAACCTGGTGCTGTGAGACTTCTTACCGTGTTTACCCCAATCCAACGCCGGCATCTCCACATCGTGATATTTGAACTCAGTTCCCGGAGTCATTGCCCAGGGTTCTTGGATGTCTACAAAGGCAAAGTATTGCAAGATATTGGAAACCTGAAATGAAGACAGAAAATGCTGGTAATCCTCAGCAGTCTGGCAGCATTTGTGGAAAGGAAATCAGGAGAATGTTGCAGGGCAATGACCTTGCATTTTAACACTGCCGGAACTCAGTGGAGGAATGTATTCCTGACAACGGTTGTCCATCTGGAAAGACTCGAGATCGGAAAGAGGAAATTACAAAAGGGAGACTTGCAAATTGAAGACGGGTAGACACTCCCTCTGCACAAACCCTGCATCGAGTCAGTAAACAGCACAACAGGCTGTAATTATGAAAAAAAGGGTAACAACGCAAACCATGGCATGGTGAAAACAAATACTCCGAATTAGCGGACCGGAAAAGGAAAATGAAAATTAAACAGTGTGTTGCTCGTAGGGCGAAGATTGGGGAATTCCTGCTGTCGAGACATTCACATCCTGCACAATTCATGCAAGGCGACCCCATTCCGGGCGAGCAATGCGGTTATCAATTCGGAAAGCTGCAGAATAACAGCGGCTTTGGCATTAACCTTTGAGTCGCTGTTAATCCCGGCAACTCTCCGAGTGAAAGCCTGGCAGAGGCAAGGTGCAAAACTGTTTCCATTCAGAACTGAATGAGTCAGTTGCTCCTCGTTTCTCCGGGGAAAGTGCTCACTAATCGCAATATACCCACCATTTAACTTTTAACCGTATTCCAATACTCGAGAGTGATTATTAATACGATTTTGCTCATAAGGGGTTGCATTCTTTAATTGTCACAGCTTGAAGTCAATTTCGGGTTGACCTCACTAATCCCCGCGGGGCTGCAATATTGATGTCATGGTGCAAAGTGCAAACGGCAAGTTGTAAAATATAGCAACGTGGCGTGCCGAACATATCCTCATTTAGGGGACACGTACCTTTAAAACGTGTTCCCGTATTGCCAATAAACGGCTTCCTGTTTTCTGTCATGGGTCATTCTCTGCTCCCTTTATGTGAAATAAGACACTGCCCTAAAGACGTCAAGATTACGCAGAAGCCTTTTCCCCTCCTTTGTCATGAGATTTATTTCTTTTAAAACATCCAGTTTTCAATTCATGCATTAGAAACTGCATGATACCGATGGCAGCCAGTAAATATACTCAACTCGTGAAAAGACATGAAGGGACTTTGGCGCTCGTAGCAGTTTAGAGGTGTAACTGTCATTTGTGACTCATTTATTTTGCATAATCGATCAGCATTTGGGTCCCGCTTCTAAAGCCATAACAAACCCAGTGATCGATAGATTACCAGAGTTAAAAGAAATACTTGCCTTTACGCAGACTTTTGTCATGATGAATCAGTGATTGTCTCAAGCGCTGCATGCAGTCCATACTTGGACTGTTATGTGGGCGGTGGGATGTGGCGGGCATTCTGCAGAACTCCACAGTGCTAGAAGATCCTTAGCCAAGATGACAAGCTCAGATCTGAGACTTGGATCCACCTCATCCTGACTCCCAGGTGAAAGTACTCCAGCTCCAAATAGTACCAGGAAACTTTACTAGGATGGGAAGGTGGGGGGTTGTTTTTAATGACTCATTCAAAACAGAAACAGGGCCAAACTAAACAAAAGCTAACATTGGGAGGGAGCTGGAATTCTGGAAAAAGATCAATGCTCGGCAGCAGTTTCTGTGGAAAGAGAGATGTTTCGGCTGAATTTCTTCAGCAATGAGATGAACTATTTTCATTGTGCAAGCAGTCTGCCCAGCATGCTGAGCATTGCTGCACTCGCTGCTTTTCTTGTGCCAGCTTTATCATTTCAACCAAGGATCAAGCACTCCCAATCTCCCAAAAGTAGGTCCACCGATTAGAAAGGCTTGGAAAAGGTTTTAAAGTTTATTTATTAGTCACAAGTAAGGCTTACATTAACACTACAATGAAGTTACCATGAAAATCCCCATCTAGAAAATACTCCGGCATCTGTTCGGGTACACTGAAGGAAAATTTAGCACAGCCAATCCACCTAACCAGCATGTCATCCAGACTGTGGGAGGAAGCTGGAGCACCCAGAGGGAACTCATGCAGACATGAAGAGAACAAGCAATCTCCACACAGACAGTGACCCAAGCCGGGAATTGAACTCAGGTTTCTGACGCTGTGAGGCAGCAATGCTAATCACTGTGCTCCCATGCCACACACCAGTTGTAGTCACCAAGTCCTGTTGCAGATGCACATAAAAGATCAGTTCATGACAATGTCAATACGGTCCTTTTGGCATTAATCTTTTCAGTAGATTCTCTATGGTACCATTGCTAGCCTGCTCTTCTAAATCCCCCCAAAACTCCCCACAGTGCAGGAGGCAACATTGACATTGTTACTGGTTTACAGCCATTGTCTTCATGGTTGCCCCTCCCCTACCAATAAAGTGAGTCAATCTCTCCATAAGCACCATTCTAACATTCAGTCTTCTGGATAAACAGGAGTGCAAGAACAGGAGCAAACCTACATTCTTCAAGTCTGCTGTGCCATTAAATTAGATCATGGATGATCCATGTCATAACATCATTTCCAGTCCTTAACTCCAGAGCTGTTGATTGTCATACCTAACAAAGCTCTACCACAAATGCAAAACTACTGCAGATGCTTGTTCAAATAGAGTGACATGGCAGCACAGTGGTTAGCACTGATATTTCACAGCTCCAGTGACCTGGGTTTAATTCCTGCCTTGGGTCACTGTCAGTGTGGAGTTTGCACATTTTCCTCATGTCTTTTCTCTAGGTGCTCAGGTTTCTTCCTACAGTCCAAAGATGTGCAGGTTAGGTTGATTGCCCATGCTAAAAATTGCCCTTAGTATCTTGAGATGCATAGGTTAGAGGGATTAGTGGGGAAATATGTAGGGATAAGAGGGAAGGGCTTGGGTGGGACAGTGGTTGATGCAGACTTGATGGACCGAATGGCCTCTTTCTGTACTATAGGGTTTCTATGACTTCTATCGGAAAATGCTGGAAACATTTACAGGGAAGGCAGCATCTATAGAGGGAGAATCATTTCAGGTCAATACTTCCTGTCTAGACTGGCCGAAGTTAAAAATTTGACAAGTTTTAAGGAAACATAGAGGTAGGGAAAGGGGAAGAAGGAATGAAAGAATAGTTAATTGAAGTGGGAGGTAGGAGAGATTGAAATAATAACATAAATTACAATGTAGATAAATGGACCAAGTAAAGAAGGAAGAGACCAAAGTAGTGACAATGGGGAGTTAGTGGCATAGTGGTATTGTCACTGGACTAGAGATCTAGGGTTAGTGCTATGAGGACCCTAGTTTGAATCCCACCCATGGCTGTGAAATTTGAATGTAACAAGAAATCGGGAATGATGATGGCCCATCCCTAAGCAAGTGTAGGGAAGAAAATCTGCAATTTGGTGTGGTTGGTCCTTAGTTGCTGTTCCCCAAGCTTCTGCTGAGTTTCACTGGAACGCTCAGTAGGAGGCCAATGATAGAGAAGTCGGAATGGGACAGAGAATTAAAATTTTAGGGTTAGTGTCCTGGGTTAGTGGACTCAGCAGAGGTGTTCAGACTGGGCATAGGCTAGAAAATTAACAAAATTGGGATTTTGTAAAGTGTTCCAATAAACAATCAATTGGTGCTTAATGTGGGGGAGACAGCATTGTGAGTAGCAAAAATGGTATATTAAATTAGAGGAAGTACAAAAAGAATCTCCTGTGGATCTTGAGAAGCAGGTAAAATGAACTGTGTGGAGTTGGGGCCACGGAGGAAGATCTCCAGAAAAGATGAGGTAAGGAGAAATAATGGCTTGATGTTCAATGGGGTCAAGTTCTGAGTGAGTAGAGGGAGGTGCCAGAGAGTTGCCATTCAACCATCTCAAGATAGAGGTCGGTTTGCCTGACAACACTCCTTTTGATGACAATAGAGAAAATAGGGCTCCAATTTCAGAGGTCAGTAGTTTAGAGAAAGTGAAAGAAATAGAGAAAATAAGATGGCTGATGGCATGCAACAGTTCCTAAACAGAAATCAAGAGAGAATAAGAGGCTGAAGAGAGAACTCCAGATGGGATGGGAATGCTGAAGATAGGAACAAGGATTTACCTTGTGAGAGGAAATCTCCTGTCTAAAGAAGAATATTACGCAGAGGCAAAGGTGATGGAAGAAGCAAGCATTGGCCAAACTTGAAATTCACTGAGGTGGGAGCATTAGAGTGGGAAGTTAAGACCCTTGCTGAGGATAGTGAAAACTTGGCAGTGGTTGAGCTGGGTGGAAAAGCTATGTTTGAAAACCCTGTTCCAACATCCGCAGCTTTTTCGGGGAGACAGTTCCAAGTTTCTACACTTTGTGTGAAAAAGTCATCCCAGAAAAGATCCATCTTTAAATTCTAAGAAGTCGTTTCCTTGATTGAAGGAACTGGAGGCAATGATTTCTCTGGGTTCACCATTTCAGTCTCAGAATTTAATCTTCAAAAGACTTTCAAAGGAATTGAATCATTATCTGTAAAAAAAAAAGCAATGCTGCGGTGGACAAAGATAGGAGAAAGGCAAATGACGAATTACTCCTTCAGAGGGCTGACACAGACGCGACCGGCCGAATGGTCTCCTGCTTGTAACTACTCTAATTCTGGAGTACGACTTTGTACTGTTAGCACACCCCTGCGTTTCAGAATTTGATTCTGGAAATCTGGACATTGATGGACATTCAAAGGCACTGATCTATAATTTTTGCTATTGTATTTGATTGCACGAAGGTTTTTTGTTTGTTGGTGAATTGACTTTTCTCACCGTTGGGACTAGGCCGGTCTTCAGCGATACACAGTGCTAAGCACGTATCTTCAACAGAGTTCAACAACATGGCAGAGTCCGGTTTGAGTGACAGTATAAATTCTTCTTTATAAAGGCAGGGAAAATAAGCATGCTAAAATTATATATCATGTGCTTGCTGTGTCGTAATTTGCCAAGAACTAATGTTTCCAGTATTTTCTGATCTAACAGAAGTCATAGAAACCCTATACTACAGAAAGAGGCCATTCGGTCCATCAAGTCTGCATCGACCACAGTCCCACCCAAGCCCTACCCTCATATTCCTACATATTTCCCCACTAATCCCTCTAATCTTTGCATCTCAAGATACTATGGGCAATTTTTAGCATGGGCAATCATGCTGAGGTTTCTGCGAAATCAGAAATGATGGAATCCTATTCAGTCAATCAATTCTAAATGACACATGCATAAATATTACGCATACATAGAGAAGATAATAAAAGTGAGTCAGTTTTTTTAATGTCAGTTTTTTTTAAAAGAACTGACATTAAAATCTCAGCCATAAACTGTCTGGCTCTCCCTGATTTTTCATATAAAGATAAAGTATTCCGAGAATCAGTTTAAAATCGGATTGCTGGGAGTTTCACGAGAACGAAGTGAATCGAAACTCAGTAAGGTTCGGTTTTCTCTGCTGCTTTCCCCATTTATTCTAAAAGCATCCCAACCCGTATGCTCGCTGCCGACAATACCACTTGAAACCACATTGCCGGTGGGGGAATGTAAATGTAAGTTACACATACATATTTCTCTGGGAAATCACTATAGAACACATACACATACATAATGCTCAGCTTTTTTTCCCAAACTGGGCAGTTGCTTTCCCTAGTACATAATAAGGGAATCCATTCACCAACTCAGGCATCTAAAACGGAGGAAAGCATTTCTAAGATGATGATGAAATAGCAGTTTCTTTACGTACTTCCCCTCCACAATCTAGAGAATTGGAAGTTCCTTCTTTCGCTTTTGCTAAACCCGACACCCTTTAACCTACATTGCTCATGGGTTTAGTAAAACACATAAAAATGGAACAGTGCTTCGGTTTCCAACGTTCCAGCAGAATTTATAAAGGTGAGGGGCTGTTGGTACTCAAGAACAGAACCTTCTGGTGGATTTTCACAGTAACTTCATTGCAGTGTTAATGTCAGCCTATTTGTGACACTAATAAATAAACTCTAAACATTCTGTTTCGCATTGTGTAATAATAAGGGTCATTCACAACGTATTTGTGAGATTCAACACCTTGCGTCAGGTACAGCCTATTCTACGTCCCTACTGCATCTCAGAATTTCATGGTGTGACGGGCAGTGTGATGAAACCAGTAATTATTAGAGGAGGAGCCTGTCAGGCCCAGTTTTGCATCACTTCCTGGCTTGAGTGAATAGAATCTCGAATACTTGCATAAATATCTGGTAACCTAACAACTAGATGAACTTACTGTTTTAAAAAAAAGTCAACAACCAGTCATTCTTTTGCTAACACAAACCAAATATTTTAGATTTTGTTTAAAAAATTCCCAATGTACAACCTGGAAACTTCATAAGCTTTACATTGTACAGGCTGTAATTCTATGCCACACAGTGTACAGCAGGATGGGGAAACTGCCTTTTCACACAGAATAATTGAAATTTGTAATTCTGTTCTCTGCAAAATGCTGTTGAAAAAAATCCAAAAGTGAAACTAATGGACTTTCCTTAGATAAATGTACTAAGACTTAGGAAATGAAGACAGATAGATTAAAGTACAGGTTGGAATAGTGGAAGCAGCTCAATGGGCTGAATGGTCTACTCCTGTTCATATATTGAGGTATTAATTAGATCATCTGGACAGTATATGTAAAAACCACAAAGGAACTAACAATCACAAAGTATTTTTATACTTTTATACTTTTTATAGCATCCTAACCCTCTTGGTGTGATGCCATTTGAGGCTAAATTGCTTTTAAAGAACAAAGAAAAGTACAGCACAGGGACAAGCCCTTCGGCCCTCCAAGTCTATGGCGATCATGATGCCCACCTAAACTAAAACTGTTTGCACTTATTGAATTTGTATCCTTTCATTTCTATCCTATTTATGCATTTGTTTATTTGCCATTAAATGCCACTATTGTACCTGCTCCCACTACCTCCCCAGGCAGCATGTTCCAGACATTCAGCACCTCTATGTAAAAAAATTCCTTCGCACATCTCCTCTAAACTTTTCTCCATGCACCTTAAACCTATACCCCCTAGTACTTGACTTTTCTACCCTAGGAAAGAGCATCTGAATATCCACTCTGTCCATGCCACTCATAATCTCTATCAGGTCATCCCCCCAATCTGTGTCATTCCAGTGAGAACAAATCAAGTTTATCCAACTTTTCCTCATAGCTAATATCCTCTAGACCAAGTAATGCCCTGGTAAACCTCTTCCGTACCTTCTCCAAAGCATCCACATCCTTCTGATGGTATGGTGACCAGAATTGTACACAATATTCTAAATGAAGCCTAACTAAGTTCTGTACAGTTGCAGCATGACCTTCCAATTTTTATACTCAGTGTTCCGACCAACGAAGGCAAGCATGCTGTATGCTTTCTTGACTACCTTATCTACCTGTGTTTCCACTTTCAGTACTTCCCTCAGTATTCTGTGGTAGATCCCATCAGGCCGCGGGGACTTATTTACTTTAATGCTTTTTAAGACACCCGATACCTTCTTCTTTTTGATATCAACATGACCCAGAATAATTATGCACCCTATTCTAGGCTCCTCGTCCATCAAGTCCCTATGGTGAATACTGAGTAAAGTATTCTTTTAGTATCTCAGTCATTTCCTCTGGTTCCATGCATAGATTTCCTTTACTGTAGTTGAGTGGACTAACCTTTCCCTAACTACCCTCTTGTTCTTTACATGTGTATAAAATGCCTTAGGATTTTCCTTAATCCTGTTTGCCGAGGACTTTTCATGACTCTTTTTAGCCTTCCTAACTGCTTCCTTAAGTTTTTTCTGACATTCTTTACATTCTTCAAGGACTTCATCTGTCCTAAGCCTTTTAGATCTTATAAGTGCTTCTTTTTTCTTTTTGACAAGCTCATAATATCCCTCGTTATGCAGGGTTCCCAATATTTGCCACAGTTATCCTTCATCTTCACAGGTACATGTCGATCCTGAATTCCAATCAACTGACATTTGAAAGATTCCCATATGCTGGATGTTGATTTATCCTCAAACAGCCTCTCCAGATCCTGCCTAATGTTGTTGTAGTTAGTCTTCCCCCAATTTCATATCTTTGTCCGAGGACCACCTTTGTCCTTATCCACAAGAACATTAAAACTTATGGTGTTATGATCACTATTCCCAAAATGCTCTCCTACCAAAACTTTGATCACCCGGCCAGGCTCATTCCCCAATACCAGGTCTAATCCGGCTCCTTCCTGAGTTGGGCTATTTACATACTGCTTCAAGAAACCCTCCTGGATGCTGCTTACAAATTCTATCCCAACCAAGCCCTAAAGTGAGTCCCAAACAGTATAGGGAAAATTAAAATCACCTATCACAACAACCATGTTATTTTTGCATCTTTCAAGAGGGAGAAGTGAAATTTTTCCATCCTCCATCAGAACCTCCAGTGCCACATCTAAAACCTGTGCATCTTCTCCCTCAGTCCCTTAGCCACGCTGAAACATGCAATGACATTTCAGCCAACCCATTCCACACCTTCAGTAGAAACAGATGCGAAGAACCTACAAAAACTTGCATGAAGATTGCATCCAATCTGCACTTGAGTGCTAAACTTGCAGGATTTTGGGTGAACTTCTTCAGGTAAATTCAAATGATAATAATCAGAAATTAAGACCAAAACTATGCTAAATCCAGACCTTCAAACAGGCAAGTTTTACTAACGTGCACTCATTCAGCATTTGTTTTCACCCGATGACTAAAATAATATCTGTTTCATTTCCTGACTTAAGCTGAAATAAATCAGAAGATGATACACTTTGCCTCACTTTTATAATCAAACAATAATGACACATTTCTCTTGCTTTGCTGTCTCACTTTGGGAGAGGAAGGAAAAACATGATTAAATAGTTCATTGATACTCACCAGTTAAGTTGACACAAGAAAACGTGAAGGTGAAATAATAAGAATACTGACAGTATCTGCAGAACCTTAACTCAGCATGAATCATCTATACAAACAAGGAGCATAGAAAAGAGAAGACAAATTGTATCAAATTGGTACTCCTTTAGGGCGAGTGGTCACAGTGTACTTTCATACATTGGAAACTTACCTTGGTACATTAAATATTTGTAATTATTATCTTACTTTTAGAACAAAATAATAAAAACTAATTTATCTCATTTCACTGCAGCATCAATTTGCCAGTGACCAATTGGGCAAGTTTTAACTTGAGCTTGTTTTAAGCAAGGTATACAGGAAAACTGCACATAAACCAAACAACAACCTCAATATCAGACTCTCAGCACTGTGAGTTAGTGCATGAGGATAAATTTGAACAAAAGAAAACCATCACCCTTGGCCTGCGTTAATGAGAAACAACCAAGTAATTTCCCCAAATTGCTGCAAAATAAATCACATTGTAGGAGAAGTGATGGTGTAATGGTATTGTCACTAGACTGCTAACCCACAGACACAGGGAAATGGTCTGGGAACCCAGGTTCAAACCCCACCATGGCAGATAGTGGAATTTAATTTCAATAAAACACCCGGAATTAAAAATCTAACGATGATTATGAAACAATTGGAATATTATTGTTAAAATCTCATCTGGTTCACGCATGCCCTTTAGGAAAGGAAACCTGATCTAACCTACAATATAAACATCATTTGAAAAGGCCAATTGTATTCTACCACTGCAAAGAAAATAAAAAGTAATGAAACCAGATGGACCTTGCATTGGAAACAACAACAGCAAACCCAACCTTGTTGTCATGCAAAGTCATCTTAATAACATCCCAGGTTGTGTTAAAATTGTGCCAAAATCTCACAAATTAGTCAAGCAACAGCCTTACATAGTCATCCTGATGGAATCATACCCTACAGGTAGTGTTCTAGACATCACAATTCCTGACTCCCACCAGCAGAAATGGCAGGTGGTACAGTGGTATACAGTTAGGAAAGTGCATTAAAAACCACGTGGAGGAAGCACTAAGCATGGCAAGGGCTCAGGATGTACTCTGGGAGAGAATGTACTATCGTCAAGAGTAGTTACACCACAGACCAGGCTGGCCAAGTCTTAAAGCTGCTAGACTGGAACTGCAGCAGGTGGTGAGGGAACCAATAAGAGGGAAAAACGTGCTTGACCTCATTCTCACCAATCTGCCTGCTACAGCTGCATCTGTCCATGACTGCTGCACAACCCTATGGAGACAGAGTACCGTCTTCACATTGAGGATACCCTCTAATGTGTTGTGTGGCACTTTTGTCGTGCTAGATGGAATAGACTTTGAACAGATCTAGTAACTTAAGACTGGATGTCCATGAGGCAGTGTGTGCCATCAGCGGCAGCAGAATTGTACTCATTCACAATCTCTATCCTCATGGCCTAGGATACTTCCCACTCTATTATTACCAACAAGCCAGGGGATCAACACGAGTTCAATGTAACATATGGAGAGCATGCAAGGAGCAACATTAGGCATACCTAAAAATGAAATGTCAACTTGATGAGGCTACAACACAGGATTACTTGCATACTAAATTGCGTAAGCAGCAAATGATAGACAAAGCTAAGCAATTCCACAATCATTGCATCCAATCCTGCTCTACAGTCCTGCCACATCCAACCATGAATGGTGCTGGACCATTAAACCACTCATTGAAGGAGATTGCTCTACAAATATTCCCCATCCTCAATGGAGGAGCTCATCACACTAGTGCAAAAGATAGGGCTAAGCATTCGCAACAATCTTCAGCCAAAAGTGCTCAGTGGATGATCCAATTCAATTCATGTGATATAAAGAAATGGTTTAATACATGCAAAGCCTATGGATTCTGACAATGTTCCGGCAATAGTACTGGAGACTTGTGCTCTAGAACTTGCTGAACCCCTAGCCAAGCTGTTCCAATACAGCTACGATACTGGCATCTACCCGGCAAATTACTCAAATATGTCCTAGATAAAAGAAACAGGAAAAATCCAACTTGGCCAATCACTTAACAATCTATTCTCAAACATCAGTATAATCAACAGTGCCATCAAGCATCATTTACTCAGCAATTATTTACTCACAGACACTCAGTTTGGATTCCACCACAGTCATTCAATTCTTGAGCTCATTACAGCCTTGGTTCAAACATGGACATGAGAACTGAATGCCAGTGGTGAGATAAGAGTGACTACCCTTGGCATCAAGGCAGCAATTGACCGAGTATGGCATCAAAGAGCTTAGCAAAATTGGAGTCAATAGGAATCAGAGGGAAACCTCTCCACAGGTTGGAGTCAAACCTGGCACAAAGGGAGATGGTTTTTGGTGGTTGGAGGTTAATCATTTCAGCTCCAGGATATTCAGAATGTTCAGTGTCCTTCACTATGGTTCAGATACTGAAGCAGTCCATTTACAAATGCAGCACAATCTGGACAGCATCTAGGCTTTGGCTGAAAGTGAGATGTAATATATGCACTATACAAGTGCCAGGTAATAACCATCTCCAGCAAGAGAGAATCTAACCATCACCCCTTGACATTCAATGGCATTACCATCATTGAGTTCCCCACTATCAACATCCTGTGAGTTACCATTGACTGGAAACTGAACTGAATTAGCAATATAAATACTATGCAACAAGAACAGGTCAAAAGCTATGAATCTTGAGGCAAGTATCTCACCTCTTGACTCTTCAGAGCCTATCCACCATCTACAAGGCACAAGTCAATAGTGTGATGGAATATTCCACATTTGTGTGAATGAGTGCAGCGCCAACATCACTTGAAAAGCTCAACACAATCTGGGACAAAACAACTGACTTGATTGTTATCCATTCCACGCACAGTCAATTCCTCCACCAATGATGAACAGTGGCAGCAGTTTACAAAATGCACTGTCGGAATTCACCAAGGTTCCTTAGGCAGCACCTTCCAAATCCACAACACCACCATCTAAAAGAATACCAGAAGCAGATACCTGGGAACACCCCCTTGCAGAGTTTCCACTCCAAGTCACTCACCATCCTGGAAATATATCATGTTGCTTCACTATCACTGGGTCAAAATCCTAGAACTCCCACCCTAACAGCACTGTATCTGTGCCTACTCCAGCAGCTCAAGAAAGCAGTTTACCATCACCTTCTCAAGGGCAACTAGGGATAGACGTTAATTATTTCAATTTAATATAGTCTACTCTCTACTCAAAATGCAGTCTTCATCATACTCAGTAGGCCAATTTGGGGCTGCTTTTTTGAAGACCTCCCTTCAGTCCAGAAGAATGACCCTAAGTTTCCAGCCATTTTAATTCTTCACCTTTCTCACTTTGATCTCTGTGTTCTTAGCCTTCTACAAGGCAAACAACAGAGATTTGAAGAACAACATTGCATTTTTAGATTAGGGCTTTATGGCATTCTGGAGTCAAATTTGCGTTCAACCATTTTAGATCATTACCACTACTGTCAGTCCTGGACAGCAGCTCTTGGAAATGTTCCTGCTATTCTGTTTACTTTTCCATTGGACCCATTTTTTGTTTCTTTCCTTGTCTCGTTATCATCCCTTGTTGCCTTGCACCATCATCCCTTTTATTTCCACTTGATCACAGAACTTTTGTTTTGTTCTTTTCTCCCTCTTCCATTTGTGATGGGCCAAATGGCCTCTTTCAGTGCCATCAACTTTCTAGGGTTCTGTTCTCTAATTCAACATTCGATTAAAATCTGTTACAAGTCTAATATTTTACATTTCTGAAAAAAGGTCAATGATCTGAAATGTTTATTTTGTCTTTCTCTTTCCACAGACACTACCCGTCAACCTGTTAAGTATTTCCAGGATTTCCTGTTTCTTTTTGCAATTTCCAGTGTTCGCTTAACCACTATTTTGTTTTATGTTCTTGTTTCAACTTTCTATCCATGTTGTGCACTTTAACTGTCTCATTAAAAATTCTGTGATACCTAAATCAAATGAATGCCTTTTGAAAATACACATACACATCATTCAGTTTACTATTTTCCCAAAAGATACAATTAAATGTTTCAGGCAATACTTTTTTTTCATAATTCTATACTGTCTTCCTTAAATGAACCTCTATCTTTCTAAGTCAGTATTAATTTTATTTCATACATTCCCCTAGAAATTTTTCTATTGATATTAATTTATGATTATTTAGTTCATTTCTGTTTCATTTGTTGAATTGCAGTGGTACATCATCAATTATGCACTTTTCTGACTCAACTTTAATACAAAAGTAAGTTTGAAATATCATAATCACAACCTCTACTATTTCTTAAATATAGAAAGTTAAACACAGAAGGAAATCCTCTGAGAACTGTGTCCAGAGCAATTCAATATTTATCTCATTGCTCCAATTTATTTCCAAAGCGTTTTAAGAAGATAATGTCATGGGGGCCTTGTGTTTTTTCCACTTGGTGGAATTTCACCAACATTTTCAGTATTGCTTTCTTGTCTGTAATCATTCAACTGCTATCCTTTCACATCCAATGCCATGAAGGTGAATACTAGTTATTATTATGTTTGGGGTCTAATTTTAAATGATAACAAGACCATGAGGTAAGTCACTATAACCCAAATATGGAACAGTTAATTTAATGTCTAAATAGTTACACAGTCAGTCCAACACTGACTCTTCAAGCTGTACCCTGGGTGGAGCTTGTTCCCCGGGTCACCCGATCTGCTTTCTTAAAAAGGCATAACACTCAAAAACTGCATATCTAAAACACTTCCCCTCTTATTTTGGAAACTCCGATTTACAAATTTTACACACAATTTTAAATATAGTGCAAGCATTTAAGAACTATCTACAGGAAAACATAGAAAATATAGAAAAGCAATCCCCCCATCCACTTAAACAAGACCACCAATCAGTGATCTACATCGTCATGATCTCTCTGGAGGACGACGGTTTCTAGACGATCATGTCCTCTTCTCAGGAGTCTTCTCTGGTAACATTTTCAGAATTTCTGGAAGCACCCACTGTTCACCTGATGCTTCCCTCTCAGGCAGGTTTCCATTGTCCTCTGATATTGCTGCAGTCTCCTTCCTGGGTATGACTACCTCTGGCTTGGAGACATATGACTCGTTTAGTATCCCTAGTTCTTTCCAAACCGATTCACAATCTTGGGGAACTTGATGAGGAACCACACTGTTACTGATTTGACTTGAGGTCCTCCAAACCAGCTCAACCCTAGTGTGCATCATATATGATAATGGTCCTTCACGGGCCACCATGGCCTTACCAAGCCTGATCTCCACACAGTTTTCCATTCTATGCCAACAACCCCCTCTCCTCCATCAAGAACCATATTCTGTGTTTTACTATCCATATTAGAATCTTCAGTTGTTTGTATCTCATTCCCAGCTGTTTGTATCCCATTCCCAGGAAAATTTTTAATTTTTCTTTCCTTTGAAAACTATCGTAGAATCACTTCCTTTACTCACACTTTGGCCATGCATCCTAATCTCCTTGTGTTCCATCTGTCTTTCTGTGAAGAGCATGGGATGTTTCATGTAACCATTGAATTTTTAAAAATTATTTCACAGGATGTGGCAGTCAATGGCTGGGTCAGCATTAATTGCCCATCTCTAGTTGCCATTGAGAAGGTGGTGGTGAAATGCCTTCTTGAACTGCTTGAGTCCATGTGGTGTGGGTATACCCACAATGCAGTTAGGAAGTACCAGGATCTTAACCCAGCTACTGTAGAAATAGTGATTTAGTTCCATGATGATTGACCATAGTTTCATGATGAAGCGGTGATTTAATCAGGATGATGTAGACGAGATCTTGCAGGTGCTTCCATGCATCTGCTGTCCTTGTCCTTCCAGATGACAGAGGTGTCTAGTTTGTAAGATACTGTGGAAGGAGCCTTCATGAGTTCCTGCATTTCCTGCAGTTGGTACACATGGCTGTCACTGTGCTTCGGTTGTGGAGGGAGTGAACGTTGCAAGTGGATACAGCACAGAAAAAGACCATTCGCCCTGACATATCCATTCCAGTTTTCTTCAAGAGAAACTCAACTTGTCCCATCCCACTTTTCCACTGCAGCCTTTTCTTTTTCTCTTCAGATAGTGATCCAATTCTTTTCTGAAAACTGTAATTGAATCTTCTTTCACTTCACTTTCAGATTCTGCTTCAATTACCTTAAATTGGGTGGCATGGTGGCACAGTGATTAACCCTACTGGCTTACAGCACCGGGGCAAGGGTTCAATTTCAGTCTTGGGTGACTGTGTGGAGTTTGCAGGTTCTCTCCATGTCTGCATAGGTTTCCTCCAGGTACTCGAGTTTCGATCAACAGTCCAAAAAACATGCAAGTTAGGTTGATTGGACATGCAGATTGTCCCTTAATGTCCCAACATGTGTACGTTGGGGGAATTAATCATTGGAAATGCATGGGGGTTATACAAATGGGGCAGATCTGGGTAAGATGCTCTGTTGGAGAGTCGATGCAGACTCGATGGGCCAAATGGCCTAATCATGCACAGGATGGATTCTACAATAAATCTTTGCCCCAGTTCCAAATTGTTCCACTGACAGTTTCTTGGTGGGAAAGATGCTTTATAAATGCTGGTTCCTTTGTATTGCTTTGAGATGTGTTCCTTTAGGGCAGCATGGTGGTTAAAACTGTTGTCTTACAGCACGAGGGTCTCATAATTGATTCCTCAGGCAGGTTGACCATGTGGAATCTGCATATTCTCCCCATGTCTGCGTGGGTTTCCTCCAGGTGCTCTGGTTTCCTCTCACAGTCTGAAAGGCATGCTGGTTAGGGGGTGCATTGGCCATGCTAAATTCTCCCTCAGTGTACCCTAACAGGCACCGGAGTGTGGCAACAAGGGGATTTTCACAGTAATTTCATTGCGGTGTTAATGCAAACCCAGTTGTGACACTAATAAATAAGCCTGTCTTGCTATTCCCGGTGGTATGGAGTGAGAGAAGCGCGTGCTGCCAGCTCGGGACGGGCGGTTGCTATTTGAACGTTATCAGGTCGTTGGGAAGACAGCGCAGGCGCATTGGCCGTGCTCAAGATGGCGGCCTCTATGTGGCGGCGGGGACTCGAGGCCGCGGGGTGGCGATGCTTCAGTCGCTTCCATAGGAACTGGGCTAAAACCGCGCCGGCTGTGGATGGCGGTGAGGAGACAGGTAAGGGCTGGTTATCCGGCCGGAGGGCAGTAGATTAGTTTCCAGGTACCAATCCTGGGCTCGACCTCGAGTGCGTGGCCTGGTTTGCAGGCGGCTGCCTCCGAGGAGTAGCGGGCTCAGTTCTTTCAGCAACCCGGGAGAGGACACAACACTATCGTTTGTGCCATTGTTAGGCTCGGAGCAAGTCTCAGTTCTGGGAACACAAAACAGGCTCCGTGACTTTTAATTTAATCCACTCTAATGTCCTTCACTCTTGAAAATAAATTCTCTTACACCTGTTCATCGTTATATTAATTTTTCAAAGTGCTGATTAGGCCTCGACTAGGCTATTGCAGCTACGACGCCACCACATGAAAGATCTTTTTAATTTATCATTATCATATGTATTGTGAATGTTATAATTTTTTAGTGTGTTATATGAAGTATACCTTTCATAGAGAAGGAAACTGTGTAGAGTGTAATGTTACAGTTATAGCTAGAGTGTAGAGAAAGATAGATCTATTCAAAAGTTTGATGGTAGCAGGGAAGAAACTGTTCTTGAGTCGGTTGGTATATGACCTTAGACTTTCTGCAACCTTCTTCCATCTGGAAAAAGAAAGAGTATGTCCTAGATGTGTTGGGTCCTTGATTATGCAGGCTGCTTTTATGAGGCACTGGCAAGTGTAGACAAAGTCAATGAATGTAAGGCTGGTTTGCTTCATTCATAACAAAGAACAAAACAGCACGGGAAACAGGCCCTTTGGCCCAACGAGCCCGCGCTGCCACCCCAATGTTCCCGCCTCTACCCGTGATCCCCGACCATGTTTATAGATCTATGGATTAAAAACCAAATTTGAGACAATTTAGGGAGAATTTGTTTTGCCAATTAGCCTAAGAGCACATCTTTGGGATGTGGGAGGAAACCGAAGCATCCAGAGAAAACCCACGCAACCATGGGGAGAATGTGCAAACTCCCACAGACACAGGCCCAAATCCATGTATCTGTACAGCACAGCGATAGTCACTGAGCTGTCGTGTTACCCATCAAATGGTCCAGGTCAAGCGCACACTAATGAAGTGAAGCACTAGGATACTCTCAGAAAATCCAAGAGCAGCCCTCTCACGACCCATCGCGTGTATGCCCCTCGTTAGACAGCAAGGTGGACCAAAGCACTTGTAGGATAAAAACAAGTACATCAATATCATCATCTATTTACACACTTCCCAGGAACTCCCAAGGCTCATGATCCCTATTTTAAATCAGTTTTCTATACTCCTCCATTCCCATTCTGTTCATGTGTCCATCTAAGTATTTCTTAAATAACTCCAGAGTGCCTGCCTCCACCACTTTACTTGGCAGTGCATTCCATACCCCCACCGCTCTCTGTGTGAAAAAACTCCCTCTAGCATCCAAATTATACCTTACCCCCCTCACCCTAAGTCCGTGACCCCTCGTGCTATTAGAGTCCATCCTAGGAAAAAGCTTAACCCTGTTTACTCTAAGTATACCTCTCATAATCTTGTATACCTCTATTAGATCTCCTCTAAGTCTACGTCTTTCTAAGGAAAACAGTCCCAATTTGCCTAACCTCTCCACGTAACTCAGACTTTCCATACCAGGCAGCATCCTGGTAAACCTCCTCTGCACTCTCTCCAGAGTCTCCACGTCCTTCTGGTAGTAGGGCGACCAGAACTGGACGCAGTATTCCAAATGAGGTCTAGCCAACGTTTTATACAACCGCAACATTAAAGGCCAGCACTTGTACTCTATACCCCTTCCTATAAAGGCTAACATACTATATGCTTTCTTTACAACCTTCTCCACTTGCTCTGCCACCTTCAGAGACTTATTCACCTGCACTCCCAGGTCCCTCTGTGTTTCTGTACTCTTAATAGGTCTACCCTTTATCATATACCTCCCCCCTACATTCTTTCTCCCGAAATGCATCACCTCTCATTTATTAGGATTGAATTCCATCTGCCATCTGTCTGCCCAAGCTACCAGCCTATTTATGTCCTGCTGCATCGCCTGACAATGCTCCTCACTATCCGCAAGTCCAGCCATCTTTGTATCGTCTGCAAACTTGCTGATCACTCTGCTTACTCCCTCTTCCAAGTCATTTATGTATATTACAAATAGAAGAGGTCCCAGTACCGAGCCCTGTGACACACCACTAGTGACCGACCTCCAGCTAGAAAAACACCCTTCCGCTCTGTCTCCTATTACTAAGCAAGTTACTTATCCATCTAGCTACCTGTCCACGTATCCTATTAGCCTTGACCTTCTCAACTAACCTCCCATGAGGGACTTTGTCAAACGCCTTACTAAAATCCATATAGACGACATCAACGGCACACCCTTCGTCACCTCCTCAAAAAATTCTACCAGATTTGTAAGGCACGACCTCCCCTTAAATCCATGCTGTGTATCCCTAATCAAATCGCAACACTCTAAGAATCCCTTCCAACAGCTTCCCTACCACTGACATCAAACTCACTGGCCTGTAATTCCCAGGGTTATCCCTACTACCCTTTTTAAACAACGGTACAACATTAGCTATTCTCCAGTCCTCTGGGACCTCACCTGTGTCCAAAGAAGAGACAAAGATTTGCGTCAGAGGCCCAGCAATTTCACCTCGCACCTCTGTAAGCAGCCTGGGGTAAATGCCATCAGGCCCCAGAGATTTATCAGTTTTAATGCTACCTAGAAGCTCTAACACTTCCTCCCTCGGTATGGATATTTCCCTCAACTGGTCCACGGCTCCCTCTGACAGGAGCTGTCAACAAGCCCCTCTCCTTCATGTATACCAACGCAAAGTATTCATTCAGGATCTCCGCCATTCCCTCGGGCTCTAAGCACAGTAGTTCTCCTCTGTCCCTAAGAGGTCCGATTTTTTTCCTGTAACCACCCTTTTATTCCTAACATAGGAGTAAAAAGCCTTTGGATTTTCCTTAATCCTATTCGCCAAAATCATTTCATGACCCCTTTTTGCCCTTCTAACTCCCCGTTTGAGCTCCCTCCTACTCTCTCTCTATATTCCTCCAACGCTGTCTCCGTTCCCAGCTGCTTTAACCTATCATACGCCTCTCTTTTCTTCCTAACCAAGTCCTCAATATCCCCTTTTCTTGTTTCCTGTGGGCTTGAACAGAACAGGGACTGTACCAAGCTGAGATATTATCAGGAAAGGATGCTTTTTGTAGTGCATCTATAACCATCATTGGTGTAGAAAAACAATCTGACTCACTAATATGCTTTTGGGAAGGAAATGTGTTGTGCTTACTTGGTTCTGCCAACATATGACTCTGGGCAATATGAAGAGAGACGGAGTTGAAGGGGAGTCCA
Source organism: Sphyrna mokarran (assembly GCA_024679065.1). Taxonomy (NCBI): domain Eukaryota; kingdom Metazoa; phylum Chordata; class Chondrichthyes; order Carcharhiniformes; family Carcharhinidae; genus Sphyrna; species Sphyrna mokarran. The sequence goes on along the minus strand of JAGIQG010000002.1, from coordinate 34,484,351 downwards.
GAACCCAGGGTTACAGCCTAATGACGCAAAGTAAACCATGCAAATGAGAAATTTATTCACCTAGAGAGCAGTGAACCTGTGGAATTCATGAATCATATAATCAGTGGCATGGAGATATGCCCTTTGTCCCAAACTGGTTCATGCTGACCAAAATGCCCATTTAAGCTAAACAGTATTTACCTGCATTTGGCTGATATCCCTCTAAACCTTTCTTATCAATGTATCTCTCCAAATGCCTTTATAAATGTTGTCAACGTCCCTTCCTCTGGCAGCTCATTCCATACTTCTGAATAAAATCTTCTCAAACTATAAACCACAGAAATTACACAAACATTGTTGTAGTGTACAATAGCTTCAATTCCAAGAACAAAAAGGAAAAATAACAGTTATCATTCAGCACTCTCCCTTGTAGCTTCTGCTACCTGTTTCGCCTAACTCCCTGCGTTCACCCAACTCCAAAAGCACTCAGTCAAACAGCACTCACCGTACAGTCAGATGTCAAGATCTTGGAGAGGATGCAGCCAGCATTCACTGAAATGAAAGAAGGAAGAAACGGGAACTTGTATTTATTTTGTCTTTCGTTCCCAAAGCATTTTGCAGTCAACGAAGTATCTTTTTTCGAAGAATAGTCACTATTTCATGTAGGAAATGTGGTAGCCCAAATCTCATTTAAACTCCCACGAACAGCAATGTGAAAATGTCTGCACTGTCAGTTTGTGATACTGGTTGATAGATAAGTGTTGGCCAAGGCACCCAAAACACTTCCCCTATTTCACTTTGAAATGCAGTAAGAAGTCTGACAACACCAAGTTTAAGTACAACCGATTTATCTCATAGTAAACTCACAAGCTTTCGAGGTTCTCCGCTTCATCAGGTGAATGAGGTGTTCTGTTCTCAGACAGCACATATAACAGCACAGACAGTTTACAGATTACTGATTAGAATGTGAATCTTTAAACCTAACCTGCTGTTCAAGTTTTAAAATGGATAACAGTGTGAGTGGAAGGAGCACTCAGCGCAGGTTAAAGAGATGTGTATTGTCTCCAGATAGTACAGTAAATGAGGTTTTGCAAACCCAGGCAAATCATAGGGGTTACAGATAGTGTAATATGAACCCAAGATCCCCGTTGAGATCGTCCTCGTGTGCGGAACTTCGCTATCAGTCTCTGCGCTGTCGTGTGTCGTGAAGGCCATCTTGGCGAATGCTTACCCGAAGGTTGGAGGCCGAATGCCCGTGACCGCTGAAATGTTCGCCAACAGGAAGGGAACAGTCTTGCCTGGTGCTTGTCAAGCGATATTAATTCATCTGCTGTCGTAGTGTCTGCGGATGAATGAATGGTCTGCCCAATGTACCATGCTTCGGGATGTCCTTTCTTGCAACGTAATAGGTAGACAGCGTTGGCTGAGTTGCAAGAGTATGTACCGTGTACCTGGTGAATGGTATTCCATGTCGATGATCTGGCATGTCTTGCAGAGGTTGCTGTGGTTGTTGTGTGGTATTGTGGTCACTGTTCTCCTGAAAGCTGGGTAGTTTGCTGCGAACAGTGATCTGTTTGAGGTTGCGTGGTTGTCTGAAGACAAGAAGTGGGGGTGTGGGAATGACCCTGGCAAGATGTTCGTCTTCATCAATGATATATTGAAGACTCCGGAGAAGATGTCATACCTTCTCTGCTCCGGGGAAGTACTGAATGACGAAGGGTACTTGTCCATGTGTCCCGTGTTTGTCTTCTAAGGAGGTTGATTCAGAACTGTTGATTGATGAGTCGAGTGCCATATCCTGTTCTCATGAGGGCATCTTTCAGCGTCTGGAGATGTCTGTTATGATGCTTCTCATTTGAGCAATTTCTCTGTATACGGAGGGCTTGTCCATAGGGGATGGCTTCTTTAACATGTTTAGGGTGGAAGCTGGAGAAGTGGAGCATTGTGCTATCTTTAAAACAAAGATGATTAAGTGGGGGGGTAGGGGAGAGAGAGGGATTTATTGATGGTATTTAAAATGTGAGTTTGATGGTGCAGGTTGTGAAAAACTTCCCACTAGCATAAGAATCAGGACTTTTTCTTTCTTCTTTTCAGGGATGCAGGCATTGCTGGCAAGGTCAGTATTAACCATCCGTAACTGCCCTTAAACTGAGTTCCCAGGCCCTTGCAGAGGACATTTAACAATCAACCATATGACATAGAAAATAAGAGCAAGAGTAGGCCAATCTGGTCCTTCGTGCCTGCTTTGCTATTCGTTATGATCATGGTTGGTGATTCAATTCAATAACCTGTTCCCAATTTCCCTGGAATCTTTTGATGCCTTTAGCCCCAAGAGCTATATCTAACTTCTTCTTGAAAACCTATAATGACTTAACTTCCATTACTTTTTGTAACAAAGAATTCCACAGGTTCACCACTTTCCAGGTGAATAAATTTCTCCTCATCTACATGGTTTACCTGTGTCAATAGGCTGTGACTCTGGGTTCTGGGCTCCCTCCAACTCAGTCTCTTTTTGTATTGCAGTGGGCCCAGAGTCGCATGTTGGCAGGACCAAGTAACGATGGCAGATTTTCTTCCCAAAACGATATTAGCGAGCCAGAATGTTTGCCTATACCAATCGATAATAGTTACAGTTGCACCATAGACATCACACTTGGTATGGATCCTGCTTTGTCAACACCATAAAAAACTACAAAGAGTTGTGAATGAAGCCCAGTCCATCACATAAACCAGCCTTCTATCCACCGACTCTGTCTACACTTCCTGCTGCCTTGTAAAAGCAGCCAGCATAATCAAGGACCTATGCATCTCAGACGTTCTCTCTACTACCACCTTCTGTCAGAAAAATGATGCAGAAGTTTGATGCCATGTGCCAACTGATTCAAGACCACTACTATCTAGAAGATGACAGCAGGTGTCTGGAAACACCACCTCCTGTAAGTTCCCTACAAAACATTCACCAACCTGTGTCACATATGTTGCTGTTTCTTCAAAATTCTGGAATACCTTTCCTACCAGCACTGTGGACATATTTATACCTCAAGGACTGCAGCGTTCAAGAATGCAACTCTCCACCACCACCTCAAGGGTAATGAGGAATAGACGGTATATGCTGGCCTAGCCAGCAATGTCACATTTGGTAAATGACTTTTAAAATATTTTACAAATGAAAGTACTGTAGTCTTCTACAGAACATAAGACATGAAGTGAAGCTTTGGTTTAATGTTATTCAAAGATACGGCAACAAAAAGAGATCTTGTTCTATCTGTTTTGTTTTAACTATTATGAAAAATACCATATATATACTTTTTTAAGCACTTACCAACTTATTTTTTTCAGATCTGACTGAGAAAACAACTGCAAAAACATTCTCTGCATTGCAAGCAGAAAGACATGAACAAGCAGAGCGGACCATTTTGATCAGCTGCCCTTCTAATATCAGTGAAAAGAAATTCTACAAATACTTATCAAGTTATGGAACGATCAATAAATATTTCTTCTATGAAGGTTTTGTAAGTATTGTAAGACCAAATTCTGAATGTTAAATCATTTTCAGAATATATCCTTGTACAAAGCTCTTGATTTTAAATCCTCATTATTGCTTTCAAATGTGTCCATGGCCTAGTCCCTCCTTGCCTCTAATCTCTCCAGCCTACAAACCTCCAATATATTTCTACGCCTTAATTCAGTATTCCTGATTTTAATGCTCCACCATTGACAGCTATACGAACTGGCTAAGCCTGAACTCTGGAATTCCTTCCCTAAATCTTACTATCTCTCTTCCTTCCATTAAAATGCACCTCGATCATAAATGTTACGTTCTTTCGTGTGTCTCAGGATTAAATTTTGCTTTATTACACTCCTGTGATATGTCTTGGGATATTTTATCGTGTTAAAGGCACTGTATAATTTCAAGTTATCCGTAAAATGCTTTTTTGCCTATACACGCAGGGTAATGACAAGTCCACAAAGACGTGAGGTTAATCACATGGACTAAAGTCACATATGCCTTAGTTTTAAAATAGCAAAGCGATTGTACAAGTACATGATGAATCTTTAAATCCAGCCTGTCCCATTGACTTTAGTATGTACTGTTTTTGTTTGTATTTTCATTCTATCTGCTCCTGTCATATATTTGGAATTTCTTTAAATTGTACATCTTCATGGCTGTGACCTCAATGAATGGGACTTATGTAAAAGCATATTTTGCTTGTGTTTTTGATAGACACTTTTTTTAAGCTTTATAGATTGAAATCAAACAGACAAATATTGAATAAAATAGCAGCTCTGTCAGGATCTGAAAAGATTGGTTAAAATTTTGTGTAGAAGATCTCGATCAGAATCGCATTTCCCTGACAGCCTTTTTTTTAGTTTATCTCAATATCTAAGTTAGCGATGATGTTCTTCACATTGCTATCAGTAAAATAAGAACATAAGAAATAGGAGCAGGAGTAGGCCATTCAGCCCTTTGAGCACGCCTCCCATTCAATAAGATCATGGCTGATCTGAAGTGGATTAGTTCCACTTCCCGCTTTCTCCCCATAACCCTTAATTCTCTTATCTGTCAAAAACCTATCTACCCGTGACATATATGTTCAGGTAGCCTCCACCACTTCAATGGGAAGAGAATTCCAGAGACTCACCACCCTTTGAGTGAAGAAGTTCCTCCTCAACTCCAATCTAAACTGCTTCCCCCCTTATTTTGAGGCTGTGCCCTTTGGTTCTGCTATCTTTTCTAAGCGGGAAGAATCTCTCTACCCTATCTAGCCCCTTCATTATCTTGTAAGTCTCTATAAGATCTCCCTCAGCCTTCTAAACTCTAATGAGGACAGGCCCAGTCTGTCCTATCTCCCTTCATAAGCTAACGCCCTCATCTCTGGTATCAGCTTGGTGAACCTTCTCTGTACTCCTTTAAGTGTATTCTTTCACAAATAAGGGGACCAAAACAGCACACAGTATTCCATTGTAGCCTCACCAGTATCCTGTACAGTTGCAGCAAGACCTCCCTGCTTTTATATTCTATCCCCCTCGCTATAAAGGCCAACATTCCATTCGCCTTCTTGATCACCTGCTGCAAACTAAAGGTTACGTCTATAAGTTGTATAAACTTGTGTGCTGCATTTCAACAAAGACACCAACATATGGCCAAGGGTTAATTTTTTTCAGGGTCTGGGAAATAACCTTTCATAATCATAATCTGAGAGGATTGGGCGGGGAGGGTCAATTTTAAGAAGCATTAAGTTTGCAACTGAAATCTGCATTTTGGTTCCTGTTGGATACAAATCTATTGCACATGTTGGAGATTACACTGCATTTTTAACTGTAGTCATCTTAATTGCAGCGCAAATATGGTTACATTAAAACTGGTGCAATGGGATTCTCTACTAAGTGTCTAATCGCACTGTGCTGCATGGGTTACAAGTGGGTCGGTGATGGAGGAAGCAATACATTTTGTCTGTATGTATGTTATGTGTCTGTCTATTTATAGCTCATACCCTAAGGCTTATTTCTTTCTAATTGAGAAAATTTTAGTATATGGAGCAGAAGCAACAACTGATCTCTTAAATTGGGTATTGATGTGAGTGTAACAGAATTTGTATTGTGGCTACCATGGATGTGGTTTTGCATTTCGGACTGAATATTTTTTTTCTGAAATAACACGTGTGTTTTGCACCAGATAGCTTCAGAAAATGATTTGTAAGGGTATCTGCACATCTTTAATGTACATGACATGAGCTCTTCAAGAAAGTTCTGAATTTTCTCTATATGCAATTTTCATAAGTTGGACAGAGATGGTTATGAATATTTCTCACTTTCCTAATTTATAGTGGGAGGAAATGTGATTTTTAGATAGCAAAAACATTTCAGGTTGGTTCCTACATGTTGTGATGGTGCAAGGGTCATGACATTTTGAACATGCTAATTATTTCAGAGTTTTCTCCCCATCCTTGATGTGAAATTTAACAAAAAAAATTCAATCAGCTATAATTCAAAAAAATTTGCAGAGTCAGACTCCCTTGATGGCACTGTCACACTATTAATACAATAAAGCTGCTAAATTTTTCCTTTAGAAATAGGCTTTAAATCAAGATACTGAATCAATGCAGAGGGCCAAACGGTGTAGAAAATGGAGAATGGTTGTAGCCAAAACCTTTGGTACCGAATTGTTGAAAGGTTATGCCTAACAACAATTTTTAGTGTAGGAAAGAGATGGCACCAAGTTGGACTGGATTCAAACTCAGCTGCCATGTTTCACTATCTTAAATGAGAAGCTGGTCCTAATATGAATTTTAATATTTTTTGAACATGTTTCTTTTCTTTCACATTTCCAGAATATTAGCACGCCTATAGCCACAATAAACTAAAGAATTTTTATTTCTTTGTAAAGATTTATTCCCATCCACCATTGACTCCTTATTGAGAACATTAGTTTCAGTGAATCACATCTTCCTCCAAACCCCACTCCCTTGCCTCCCAAAACAAAACTAAAAGACCTATAATGTCCAAAGTGTGTTAGCTAGATTAGATTTGGTAAGTGCATGGCGTAATAGGGATAGGGACTTGATAGGATTGTGGTCGGTGTAGACTCGATGAGTCAAATGGCCTCCTTCTGCACTGTAGAATTCTATGATCTTTCCCTACTCTTCGGATGACTTGTGATTCTTGACAGATCAGCTGGTTGCATCCAGTTTATAGCACAGAAACAACAAAGTCTGTTCAAATAGTCTATCTCAACATTCGTGTTCCACACCAACTTCGTCCCATCCCCTATTTATCCAAGCCTATCCTTCTGCCTCTCCCTTAAAATTGTAGCATCATCTTAATATATCTGAACATCAACTATTTGAATCTATTCTTTCCACTCTTGGGCAACGTGGTTTTTCCTGAATTCCCAATTGGATTTTTTTTTTTACTACCTTATAGTTATTATAACCATAGGTGGAAACATTTTCCTCTTGTCTACACTTCGTTATTGTAAAGGCCAAGGTATAATGTAACTAATCCTGATTTTCCACTTTCAGAATTCATGTAACCCTTCTTTCAGCAGTGGCTGCTGGATTGAGTTTTATTCTGCTCTCCCCATTCAGCTTTACCCATGGGTATTTAGTTCATGTGTGACATCTTTACCATAATGGTATTGTATGACTTAACCATTTATGGCATCCACTTGTTGAGCATGAAGAGGTCTTTTAGAACATAGAAAGCTACAGCACAAACAGGTCCTTCGGCCCACAAGTTGTGCCGATCATATCTATACTTACCAGGCCATAGAAGTATCTGTAACTCCGAATTCCATTAAATCCCATGTACTCATCCAAAAGTCTCTTAAAAGACCCTAGCGAGTTCACCTCTACCACCACTAACGGCAACCAATTCCATTCATTCACCAACCTCTGAGTGAAACACTTACCTCTAACATCCCCTCTGTACTTGCCCCCCAGCACCTTAAACCTGTGTCCTCTCGTAGCGACCATTTCAGCCCTGGGAAACAGCCTCCGAGAATCCACTCTATCTATTCCTCTCAACATCTTATAAACCTCTGTCAGGTCGCCTCTCAACCTTCGTCTCTCCAAGGAGAAGAGACGTAGCTCCCTCAACCTATCTTCATAAGGCATGCCCCCCAATCTAGGCAACATCCTTGTAAATCTCCTCTGCACCCTCTCAATAGCTTCCATATCCTTCCTATAGTGAGGCGACCAGAACTGCACACAATACTCCCAAGTGGGGTCTGACAAGGGTCTTATAAAGTTGCAGCATTACCTCCCGACTTCTAAACTCAATTCCTCTATTAATGAAGGTCAGTACACCATAAGCCTTCTTGACCACATCCTCCACTTGCAGGGCAGATTTAAGAGACCTATGGACCCAGATCCCAAGATCCTTCCGCTCCTCAACACTGCCAAGACTCCTATCCTCGATAGGAATAGTTAATATCTATATTTTGAAATGTTAGATATTCACTTTATTGTTTGCCTAATATTCAACTTCTCATCTCAATTGCAGTAATGTACATAACTTAATCTTTTGTGTTCTACAGGGTATTTATGCAGTGGTGGAGTTTTCTGATAAGGAAAGTATAGAAACATTGAAAGATTTTTCCAGTATCCCAAGCTTCCAGCATGAATGTGCTGTTCCATTCAAATCCAGGCTTTTCAACCTAAGAAATAACCATCCGAGGGAGCTCTCTGCCACGCGTCCTTCTATATCATGCCTTAAACAATCCGTCATCCCTCTTAACGAACTATTACGGAAGCTTTCTGGAGCTGAGAGTGTAAGTTTTTCATGAGATTGCCAAGCCACAGTGAAGGACTTAAGTAGTTGCTCACAACAGTGTTGCAATATAAAATTTTGTGATCACTGTTATGGATGGAATGTTTAGTTTTTTGTGTTGCCACTTTGAGATGCAAAGTTATCTACTTTGAAAACTGAGAAATGTTGGCATTCAGAGGGACCTGCGTTAATCACAAAGTTAACACGCGGTCGCAGAGAAACAATTAGAATGCAAATGTTGGCCTTTATTATAAACGGCTTCAATTACAAAAGTGACACAGTTTTGCACAAATATGTATCTAGGACCTCGGAGAATATCTAGAGTATTGTATGTAATTTTTGTCTCCTTTTCCAAGAATGAGAAAGTGAGGAGGTGTGGAATCCAAGGGGACATCACTTTGTGGATCCAGAACTGGTTTGCCCACAAGGCAAAGAATGGTTGTATATAGGTCTTTTTCTGCATGGAGGTCAGTCACAAGTGGAGTGCCCCAGGGATCTGTTCTAGACCCTTGCTGTTTGTGATTTTTATAAATAACCTGTTGAGGAAGTGGAGGGATGGACTGGTAAGTTTGCTGATGACATGAAGGTTGGAGGTGTTATGGATAGTGTGGAGGGATGTCAGATTTTGCAGCGTGACATAGATAAGATGCAAGATTGGGTGGAGAAATGGCAGATGGACTTCAACCTGGATAAGTGTCTGGTGGTTCATTTTGGCAGATCAAATGGGATGAAGGAATATAATATCAAGGGTAAGACTCTTAACTCTGTGGAAGATCAGAAGGATCTTGGGGCCCAGGTTCATAGGACTCGCAAAACGGCTTCGCAGGTAGATGATGTGGTTAAGAAGGCGTACGGTGTACTTGCCTTCATCAATTGAAGAATTGAGTTTAGGAGTCGGACGAGACCCTGGTCAGACCCCTCTTGCAGTCCTGTGTTCAGTTCTGGTCACCTCATTATGGGAAGGATGTGGAAACCATAGGGTGCAGAGGAGATTTACGAGGATGTTGCCTGGATTGGGTGGCATGCCTTAGAGGACAGGTTGAGAGAGCTTGGTCTTTTCTCCTTGGAGTGATGAGAGGTGACCTGATGGAGGTGTATAAGATGTTGAGAAGTATTGATCGGGTGGATTGTGAGGCTTTTTCCCAGGGCTGAAATGGCTGCCACAAGAGGACACAAGTTTAAGGTGCTGGGGAGCAGGTACAGAGGAGATATCAGGATAAGTTTTTCACTGAGGGTGGTGGGTGCATGGAATTGGCTGCTGGTCGTAATGGTGGAGGCAGATTCGATAGGATCTTTTAAGACACTTCTGGATGAGTACATAGGACTGAGTAGGATTGAGGGTTATAGATAAGTCTAGTAGGTAGATATATGTTCGGCGCAACTTGAAGACTGAAGGGCCTGTTTGCGCTGTAGTTTTTCTGTGTTCTAGTACAGAGGGAGTACAACAAAGGCTCAATGGAATGATTCTTTGGGTAAGGAGACTTGGACCTGCATTCCATGGAATTCAGAGGAATGAGAGGTGATCTCATTAAATCTCAAAAGTCTTTACAGACTTGATAAGAGTAGATGTTTGTGCTATGTGTCCCATAACTTTGGGCCTTAGTCACAGAATAAGGGGTTATCCTTTTAGGAATGAGATGAGAAATTTCTGACTCTAAGCGTTGTGGCTCTTTCGAATTCTCTACAATAGAGAGGTGTGAATGTTCAGATATTGAGTATGTTCAAGAAATCAATAGATATTTGAACACTAAAGAAATTGAGGGATGTGGAGATTATGTAGAAAAGTAAAATTGAGGTAGACAAGCGGGCATGATCATATTACATGATAAAGCAGGTCCGACTGGCCTATTCCAATTTCTTATATAAGTCTCAGTTTAATACTCATTGACTAATTTGTGTTTTGGACTTAAAGCATGAAAAATCAGCATTACTATGATCACTAATGTGAAGTTATTGTGTACCTTGAGATCATAGAGAACAACCAGCAGTGCTGTTAGATTTTGCCCTGCCAAATCAAGATTGTGGAGAGCATTTTGAACACGTTAAGGTCAGGCAGCAGATTCAATTCCAGTGATTATTTGAGTGCTAAACTTTGTGCAGTGGGTAGTTGAGTCAGATGCCAAAAGGTGGGACTGAGTTAGTTAACCAGGTGCAATGGCGGTATTGATTTTGCAACCACCCTTGGTTATCTAGCTCAACAGGAAAATCAACCAGGTTTCCTGCTCCTGAGAGCTACCTTGTGACCACTTGCTGGGAGATGACATGGCTGTGATGCTGAACTGTCAATCAGTATTAAATATTGAGACTTGTACATGGCTGTTTGGATGAGGCACAAGAGGCGATCCACATACTTGGAGTTGTACAGCAAGTCTGTATCCTTGGGAGAAAAGATTAAAAAAAAGTGTGAAGAAACAAAAACTGTCAATTATAAGTAGGCCTATTAACATTGCAAATTTTTTTATTTGTTCTTGGGATGTGGGTGTTGCTGGCTGGGCCAACATTTATTGCCCTTCCCAGTGGATATTTATGAGTCAATCACGTTGCTGTGGCTCTGGAGTCACATGTAGGACATTCTGGGTAAGGATGACAGATTTTCTTTCCGAAAGGACATTAGTGAACCAAATGGGTTTTCTTGACTTTCAACAATGGTTTCGTGATCGTCCAGATATGTTTTTATTGAATTCAAATTCCTCTATCTGCCATGGTGAGATTCGAACCTGGGTCCCCAGAGCATTGTCCCGGCCTCTGGAATACTATTCTAATGACAATGCCACTGCCTCCCCTTCAGTATTATATTATTTATGATCATTTCAATTATGAAAATATATTTTTTGTCAGAAGCTCAGATCTAGCTAATTAATCCCTTAGTCTGCTGTGTAACTTTATTTAAACTCTTAGTCGTATAAATAAGTAGTGTAGATTGAAAAAGTGTTATCATTATGTTTCAACTCCGAAATGGTTACAATGCCCCAGTTTCTGTCAGATTGCGTGAGAAATCATTTTATAAATCCAACAAATAACTGTTGATTTGACATGTTATCTGATTATCATTAGTTAATTGTTTGCTTTATCTTTTCTCGCTCAGATAGATGAACAATTATACACTGTCTGCAAAGAGTACCAGATTACAGAAGAGAATACCCGCCTTCGTTTCCTTGTGTGCTCCCTTGTGAAGGACATTGCAGCTGCTTACTTTCCAGAATGCTCAATTAGACCATTTGGATCATCCGTAAATAATTTTGGGAAGATGGGCTGTGACTTGGACATGTTTCTGGATCTGGACAATATTAGTGGAAGGAATAATACTAAGGTAATTTAGTGACTTTGTAATGGTGAACTCAGATGGAGAGCAATTTAGATGATGAAAAGGAAAGAAGTGAAGAGAGTGACAAGTCTGGAAATAGTCATTTGGGGTGGGTGGGTGGGCTCAATGGAGATGAAAGTTCAAGAAAAAAGAAAAGGAAATTTGAGCCATGAACATGTAGGAGTAGAGAGGTGTGTGTGCTATTTGTGTGAGGCCCAAGAGTTGAGGGAGGACATTGTGGAAGGCAGCTCATGAAACTATCAGTAGGCCTGGGAAATGCAGGGTTACACAATGAAAAGCAAGTGGTCTCAGGTGAATATAAGAACTGTTGGCTTCAATAAACAATGGCAGGCTTGCAAAGAACGAAACGGGCCTTTCGGCCCAACGAACCCGTGCCGCCACCTCGATGTTCCTACTTCTACCCGTGATCCCTGTTTAATACGAGGAGAGGTTAGGTAAATTGGGGCTGTTTTCCTTAGAAATACGTAGACTTAGAGGAGATCTAATAGAGGTGTACAAGATTATGAGGGATATAGAGTAAACAGGGTTAAGCTTTTTCCTAGAATGGACTCAAATAGCACGAGGGGTTACAGGCTTAGGCTGAGGGGGGTAAGGTATAATTTGGGTGCTTGAGGGAGTTTTTTCATACAGAGGGTGGTGGGGGTAGGGAACGTGCTGCCAAGTAAAGTGGTGGAGGGAGGCACTCTGGAGTTATTTAAGAGATACTTAGATGAGCACATGAACAGAATGGGAATGGAGGGATATAGAAAACTGATTTAAAATAGGGATCATGAGCCTTGGGAATTCCCTGGGAAGTGTGTAAATTGCCGATGATATTGATGTATTTGTTTTATCCTATAGGTACTTTGGTCCGCCTTGTCTAACAAGGGGCATATGCGCGATGGGTCGTGAGAGGGCTGCTCTTGGATTTTTCGAGAGTATCCTAGTGCTTCACGTCATTAGTGTACGCTTGACCTGGACCATTTGATGGGCAACACGACAGCTCAGTGACTATCACTGTGCTGTGTAGATACGTGGATTTGGGCCTGTGTCTGTGGGAATTTGAGCATTCTCCCTGTGCTTGCATGAGTTTTCTCCGGGTGCTCCGGTTTCCTCCCACATCCCAAAGATGTGCTCTTAGGCTAACTGGCAGAACAAATTCTCCCTAAATTGTCACAAATTTGGTTCCAATACATAGATCTATCAACTTAGACAGGGATCGTGGATAGAAGTGGGAACATCGAGGTGGCAGCGCGGGCTCATTGGGCTGAAGGGCCTGTTTCCTGTGCTGTTTTGTTCTTTGTTCATTCATGCTGGTTTGTTTCCATAAATTAGGGCCATAAAGCTTCCTCTTTTCAGTGTATTGTTGGGTATATGTGCTCTATTATCACTTAAAATGGCTTGAAGTGCAAAACCATCAAAATATTGCAAATACTGAAAATATAAAATAAATAAAGGAAAATGCTGGGAAAGTTCAGCAGGCACTCGGAGAAAAGCCTTCAAAATCATGAGGTGGCTAGACAGAGTAGAGGGAAACTGAGGACTGAGGGCTAGAAGAGACATTTAATTGGCAAAAGAACTGACATTGGCATGAGGAAACATTTTTATGCAGCAAGTGGTTAACACTGCCTGTGAATGTGATGGTCAGGTAAGTACCTGAAGAAAAGGCTTGGCAGATTCTCGGAAAAGAGTGGGATGTGGGACTAGTTAAGCTCTTGCGGAGAGCTGGCATGGACATAATGAGCTGAAAGGCTTCTTGAACTGAAATCATTCTCCGATGCTACTCTCGATGTCCGGCGGCATCTGTTCAAAGAAGCAGAATTAACTTTTCAGTTAGATAATCTTTCCTAACGAAATGCAAGGTCTTTCAGCAGGAACCTGGTTAGGTGCAAATTAAAAATTAAATGCAAAAATAAGCCATCCCATCACACCACATATCCACCAGTGCTCTGCGTTAGATGTGCTTCCCTATGTTCTTCCCAAAGATGCTTATGGTTGAGAAGAAAACACTAACCGGATAGCAGGAGAATGATCTGTACTTTGAATAGTGTTGTGAAAGCTTCAGGCAGACACACAATCATAATTCCTTTTAAACAAAATACTGCTAATGCTGGCAAATGGACTATTGGCTCTCTGTTTCTTTCCTGATACTCGCTGGCAGATGTGCAGAGCTTTTCAAGCATCCTCTGTTAATTTAATGTACCTTCTGAATGACAGAAAAAGAATTCTTCCAAACTTACCTGATCTGACCTAGATATGATTTCAGATCCACAGCAATGTATCTTAAATGCCCAGCAAACCAATCACTTGCACCAAATTGCTACAGAAAAGTCAAAAAAGAATGAAACGTGATGGACCACCAACATTAGCACCAGTAATGCTAATGACACATGCAGCCTTGTCAAAACTGCAAAGTCCTCCATATTATAACACCTGGGCATTTGTGCCAAAATTGGGAGAGCTGTCCTACAGAGTAACCAAATTACAGCCTGACGTTTTCTGTAATGTATGATATGCTGAGTAGAGCTGTGTCCCAGCCATCAGCATATGTGGGAATGTTTTATTCTACTGACAGGATGGACTCAATAGCTGATGAATCAACCTCGAGGAACAACAATTGGAAGAAGCACTGATGGTGCAAAGATACAATGTATTCTGAGTTTGCGGATTTCAGTGTCCATCACCACAATGTCCATCATCAATGTCATCATCGATGACTGAGCTGACCATCCCTTTGATTGTTGGATTGGATCTGACGATAATAGTCTGATGTAGCTGGTGAGGGGAAAACCAACTTGATTCATCTTTACTCCTTTACCTGTCACAGATGCATCCGTCTATACAATAGCGGAAAGACTGAACAGTCCTTGTAGAGACAAAGTACCAACTTCACAGTGAGGATATCATCCATCATATTACGCAGCATTTCTATGGTGACCGCTTGATAACAAATATGATTGTCCACCTAGGTAACTCAGTGTCACTGTTCATGAGTTCTTGTGTGGCTGATGAGCCTGATCCTGGAATTGTATCTTTGACTGCACATTCATAGAACGTAGAACATTACAGCGCAGAACAGGCCCTTCGGCCCTCGATGTTGCGCCGACCAATTAGGAGCAAGCGGTGACCCTCTAACCTAAACCATTCCCTTTTCATCCATAAACTTATCTACTAACCTCTTAAATGCCACCAAACTTGGCGCATCTACAACTGACGCAGGCAAGGCGTTCCATACCCTTACCACCCTCTGGGTAAAGAACCTACCTCTGACATCTGTCCTAAAGCCACCACCCCTTAATTTAAAGCTATGTCCCCTCGTGCTAGCTTTCTCCATCCTAGGAAAAAGGCTATCACTGTCCACCCTATCGAAACCTCTAATCATCTTATATGTTTCAATAAAGTCTCCTCTTAGTCGCCTTCTTTCCAACGAAAACAACCTCAAATCCCTCAGCCTCTCTTCATAAGACCTGCCCTCCATACCAGGCAACATCCTGGTAAACCTCCTCTGTAACCTCTCCAATGCCTCCACATCTTTCTTATAATGTGGGGACCAGAACTGCACACAATACTCCAAGTGCGGCCGCACTAGAGTTTTGTACAGTTGCAACATGACGTTGCGGCTCCGAAATTCAATCCCCCTACCAATAAAAGCTAAGACTCCATATGCCTTCTTAACAACCTTATCGCCTTGATTGCCAACTTTCAGGGATCTATGCACATATACACCAAGATCCCTCTGTTCATCAACACTATTAAGAGTCCTACCATTAGCCCTATACTCTACACACTTGTTATTCCTGCCAAAGTGAATTACCTCACACTTTTCCACATTAAACTCCATTTGCCACCTCTCGGCCCAGCTCTGCAACTTGTCCAAGTCTCTCTGCAAACTAGAACACCCTCTTCACTATCTACCACTCCTCCGACTTTGGTGTCATCCGCAAATTTACTAATCCATCCTTCAATACCCTCATCCAGATCATTTATAAAAATTACAAACAGCAGGGGCCCCAAAACAGACCCCGGAGGTACACCACTTGTCACCGAACTCCAAGATGAATATCTCCCATCAACCACCACCCTCTGTCTTCTATCTGCTAGCCAATTCCTAACCCAATTAGCTAAATCACCCTCTATCCCATACATCTGCACTTTCTGCAGAAGTCTTCCATGGGCCACCTTATCAAACGCCTTACTAAGTCCATATATACCACATCAACCGCCTTATCCCCATCCACCTCTTTGGTCACTTTTTCAAAAAACTCAATGAGGTTAGTAAGGCACGACCTACCCTTCACAAAACCATGCTGACTATCCCAAATCAATTCATTTCTCTCTAAATAACTATAAATCCTATCCCTAATAATTCTCTCCAATACTTTGCCCACAACAGAAGTAAGACTCACCGGCCTATAATTCTCCGGAAAGTCTCTCTTCCCCTTCTTGAACAATGGGACCACATTCGCTATCCTCCAGTCTTCCGGCACTATACCTGGAAGCAGTTGTTTCCAGGAGGTGGGTTTGGTGGATGTTAGATCGCTGGTATTCCTTTCTTGGGCTCTTTTTCCCAGCCATTTTGCTTTCGGGTGTCCTTGAAGAATTGTCCCTTGAGTCAAGTGGTTCCTCCAAGTAGGTATCTTCTGAGCAAGAGCCTTCCAGATATTGATGTCTACGTTGCATTTCTTGAGGTAAACCTTCAGATGTCGTTGAAGTACTTTTTTGACCTCTTGTTCAAAAGCCTTGCTTCAGCTGGGCAAAACAAATTTGCTTTGGAAGTCAGGATGCTCCTTACCACATGGACAGCCTAGCAGAGGTGGTTTCAGATGAACATGGCCTTGATGCTGCTGCTTTTGGCTCCTGCAAGGACACTGATGTTAGTAAGCCTGTCCTTGCAGATGATGCAGAGAATCTGTCTCAAACAGCCTTGATAGTATCTCTCCAGAGGTGACTTCTGTACATAGTCCAACTGCATAGAAAAGTTAGGAAGACGGCTGCCTTATGTTCCTACCAAAATGGATGATCTCTCATTTACTAATATCTGCCAGTATCGCGTTCACTCACTTAGACTATCTATACCTCTTTGTAGACTTCTAGCGTCCTC
Source organism: Sphyrna mokarran (assembly GCA_024679065.1). Taxonomy (NCBI): domain Eukaryota; kingdom Metazoa; phylum Chordata; class Chondrichthyes; order Carcharhiniformes; family Carcharhinidae; genus Sphyrna; species Sphyrna mokarran. The sequence continues at coordinate 34,467,696 of JAGIQG010000002.1, read as the reverse complement.
TGCACACCATGCATTATAGTGGCGACTGTGAATTTTGAGACACTATACTTGGTCCTCAACTCCAGATCGTTTATGTGAATTGTAAACAATTGTGGTCCCAACACTGATCCCTGAGGCACACTACTAGTCACTGATCACCAACCTGAAAAACATCCATTTACCCCTATTCTTTGCTTTCTGTTAGTTAACCAATCCTCTATCTATGCTAATACATTACCCATAACACTATGCACCTTTATCTTATGTAGCAGTCTTTGGTGCGGCATCTTGTCAAATGCCTTTTGGAAATCCAAATATACCACACCCACAGGTTCCCCATTATTCACCGCATATGTAATGTTCTCAAAGAATTCCACTAAATTAGTCAAACAGGATCTGCCCTTCAATAGCAATGTCATCTGCATACTGAAGTTCCACAAGCGATGTCAGTGTTGTTTTCTTCTTGGATTTTAACTGGTTGAGTTTGAATGATTTTCTGTCCACCCTTGCAAACAATGTCCACTGCACTGGGAAGCTTTTTTAACAAGGGTGGTAGAGAAAAGGGTAGGGTGATAACGCATTGGTGCTTGATTCCAGTTTTGGCCTCAGTTTTCTCTTATTTCTGTTGGTGAGCACTGTGCCATCATCTTGTCATGGAGTTGGAGAGTGTTGATGAATTTCTCTGGCCAGCTGGCCTTTGAAACAGGATCTTCATTAGCATTTCCTGATTAGAACAAAAAACAAAACAGCATGGGAAACAGGCCCTTCGGCCCAACGAGCCCGCGCACACCACTCCAATGTTCCCACCTCTCCCGTGATCTGTCTAAGTTGATAGATCTATGCATTGGAACCAAATTTGAGACAATTTAGGGAGAATTTGTTTTGCCAGTTAGCCTAAGAGCCCATCTTTGGGATGTGGGAGGAAACCGGAGCACCCGGAGAATGTGCAAACTCCCACAGACACAGGCCCAAATCCATGTATCTGCACAGCACAGAGATAATCACTGAGCTGTCGTGTTGCCCATCAAATGGTCCAGGTCAAGCATACACTAACGACGTGAAGCACTAGGATACTCAAAAAATCCAAGAGCAGCCCTCTCACAACCCATCGCGTGTATGCTCCTTGTTCGACAACAAGGTGGACCAAAGCATCTGTAGGATAAAAACAAGTACATCAATATCATCATCTATTTACACAGTTCCCAAGGCTCGTGATTCCTATTTTAAATCAGTTTTCTATACCCCTCCATTCCCATTCTGTTCATGTGCCCATCTAAGTATTTCTTAAATAACTCGAGTGCCTGCCTCCACCACTTTACTTGGCAGCGCATTCCATACCCCCACCACCCTCTGTGTGAAAAAACTCCCTCTAGCATCCAAATTATACCTTACCCCTCTCACCCTAAGCCCATGACCCCTCGTGCTATTCAAGTCCATCCTAGGAAAAAGCTTAACCCTGTTTACTCTATCTATACCCCTCAATCTTGTACACCTCTATTAGATCTCCTCTAAGTCTACGTCTTTCTAAGGAAAACAGTCCCAATTTGCCTAACCTCTCCTCGTAACTCAGACCTTCCATACCAGGCAGCATCCTGGTAAACCTCCTTCACTCTCTCCAGAGTCTCCACGTCCTTCCGGTAGTAAGGCGACCAGAACTGGATGCAGTATTCCAAATCAGGTCTAACCAACGTTTTATACAACTGCAACATTAAAGGCCAACTCTTGTACTCTATACGCCTTCCTATAAAGGCTAGCATACCATATGCTCGCTTCACAACCTTCTCCACTTGCTCTGCCATCTTCAGAGACTTGTGCATCTGCACCCCCAGGTCCCTCTGCGTTTCTATACTCTTAATAGGTCTACCTTTTATCATATACCTCCCCCCTACATTCTTTCTCCCGAAATGCATCACCTCGCATTTATCAGGATTGAATTCCATCTGCCATCTATCTGCCCAAGCCACCAGCCTATCTGTCCTGCTGCATCGCCTGACAATGCTCCTCACTATCCGCAAGTCCAGCCATCTTTGTATCATCTGCAAACTTGCTCCCTCTTCCAACTCATTTATGAATATTACAATTAGAAGAGGTCCCAGTACCGAGCCCTGCGGCATACCACTAGTGACCGGGTACAAAAACACCCTTCCTCTATTACTCTTTATCTCCTATTACCAAGCCAGTTACTTATCCATCTAGCTACATGTCCTTGTATCCCATGAGCCTTGACCTTGTCAACTAACCTCCCATGAGGGACTTTGTCAAACGCCTTACTGAAATCCATGTAGACGACATCAACGGCTCGCCCTTCGTCCACCGTTTTCGTCACCTCCTCAAAAAATTCTACCAGATTCGTAAGGCATGACCTCCCCTTAACAAAGCCATGGTGCGTAGCCTTAATTAGATCACAACGCTCTTGGTGCCTACACATCCTATCTCTAAGAATCCCCTCCATGATCTTCCCTACCACTGACGTCAAACTCACCGGCCTATCATTTCCAGGGTTATCCCTACTACCCTTTTTAAACAACGGTACAACATTAGCTATTCTCCAGTCCTCTGGGACCTTACCTGTGTCCAAAGAGGAGACAAAGATTTGAGTCAGAGGCCCAGTAATTTCACCTCGCACCTCTCTAAGCAGCCTGGAGTAAATACCATCAGGCCCCGGAGATTTATCAGTTTTAATGCTACCTAGAAGCTCTAATACTTCCTCCCTCGGTATGGATATTTCCCTCAACTGGTCCACAGCTCCTTCAGAGACAGGAGCTGTCAACAAGCCCCTCTCCTTCATGAATACCGACGCAAAGTATTCATTCAGGATCTCTGCCATTCCCTTGGGCTCGAAGCACAGTTCCCCTCCTCTGTTCCTAAGAGGTCCGATTTTTTTTCTTCCTCTAACCACCCTTTTATTGTTCCTGTGGAGCAGCACGGAGAGGCAGCGATTTGGGGAGTGTTAAGTAATGTTTAACATTTTCTTTTCGGTTAAAGTAGCGAGCGGTGGTAGTTCTTTGCCGTTTTTTTTAAAACTAACTGGAAACCGGAAGTCATCATTAGGAGGCTTGCCGGTAGTTGTAGTTTTTCTGTCTGACTATAAATTGGTACAGAGAGGAAACCCGATACTCTACACAGGTAGAGTATCCCACCCTTCCCCCTCCTCTAACCTAATAATAAGTGTGTGGGAAGTTTTTTTTTCTCTACTTGAAATTAAAGTATCAGGGATAGCAGTGCAGGCAGTAAGTTGCACCTCCTGCAGCATGTACGAGGTGAGGGACACCAGTAGTGTTCCTGCTGATTATACCTGTAGGAAGTGTGCCCATTTGCAGCTCCTTGAGGATCGTGTTAAGGAGCTGGAGCTGGAATTAGAGGAACTCAGGATAATTCGGGAGGTTGAGGTGGATATTGACAGGAGTTACAAAGAGATGGTCACTCCTAAAAGTGATTCTTGGGTAACTATTAGGAAGAGGGGTAAGAAGCAATCGGGGAGACAATCCCCCGGGGCTGTTCCCCTCCAAAACAAGTTTTCTGTCCTGGAGGCTACAGTTGAGGAGGAATCAACTGGAGATGGCCAAAGGGAGCAGGTCTCTGGGGGTGAGCCTGCTGGGAATGCTCAGGTGGGTAGGAGGAATAAAAGATTGGGCCTGGTAATTGGAGACCCCATAGTTAGGGGGACAGATAGGAGAGTAAATAATAATAAACGCGACTCAGGGCTGGTGTGTTGCCTCCCAGGGGCCGGGGTCCAGGATGTCTCAGAGCGGGTTTTTAAGATTCTTAAGGGAGAGGGGAGTCAGCCCCAAGTCATAGTTCATGTAGGGACTGATGATGTAGGTGGGACAAGGGAAGGGGATATTAAACAGAAATTTATGGAGTTGGGGTGGAAGCTTAGGGCCAAAACAGACAGAGTGGTTATCTCTGGACTCTTGCCTGTGCCACGGGATAGTTTAGAGAAGAACAGAGAGAGGGAATGTTTGAACTCGTGGCTGTGGGGATAGTGCAGGAGGGAGGGGTTCAGGTTCCTGAACAATTGGGACTCATTCTGGGATAGGTGGGACCTCTACAAGAGAGACGGTCTACACCTGAACCAGAGGGGAACCAATATCTTGGGGGGAAAATTTGCAAAGGCTATGCAGGGGGCTTTAAACTGATTCAGAGGGGGGGTGGGATCCTGAGTAGTTTGGATGTTAAGAGGGACGAGAACAGGGGGGTCATAGATGAGAACTGTAAAACACAGCAGCGTACGGGTGGAGTAGGGCATGGGTTGAAATGCGTATACTTTAATGCAAGAAGTATTCGCAATAAGGTGGAGGAACTTGCAGCTTGGACCAGTACCTGGAACTTCGATGTTGTGGCCATTTCAGAGACATGGATAGAGCAGGGACAGGAATGGTTGTTGCAGGTTCCGTGGTTGAAATGCTTCAGTCGGAGTAGAGAAGGAGGTAGAAGGGGGGGAGGAGTGGCATTATTAGTTAAAGACTGTATCACAGGTGACAGAAAGGAAGTTTGATGAGGACTTGTCTGTTGAGGTAGTATGGGCTGAGGTTAGAAACAGGAGAGGAGAGGTCACCCTGTTGGGAGTCTTTTGTAGACCTCCTAAAAGTTCTAGAGAGGTAGAGGAAAGGATTGCAAAGTCGATCCTGGACAGGAGTGAAAGTAATAGGGTAATTGTTATGGGGGAATTTAACTTTACTAATATTGATTGGAATAGCTATAGCTCTAGCTCGTTAGAGGGGTCAGTTTTAGTACAAAGTGTGCAGGAAGGTTTTTTGACTCAGTATGTAGATAGGCCAACTAGAGGTGAGGCTACATTGGATTTGGTGCTGGGCAATGAGCCAGACCAGGTGTTAGACTTGGAAGTTGGCGAACATTTTGGTGATAGTGACCACAATTCGGTTACGTTCACCTTAGTGATGGATAGGGATAGGCATGAAGCTGGGGCAGTAGTTATAGCTGGGGGAATGGTAATTATGAGACCATAAGGAGGGAATTAGGGTGCATAGGTTGGACTAGGAAACTACAGGGACTGGGAACATCTGAAATGTGGAGCTTATTCAAGGAGCAGCTACTGCGAGTCCTTGATAAGTACCTCCCTGTCAGGCAAGGAGGAAATGGTCGAGTAAGGGAACCATGGTGCACTAAAAAAGTTAATTTGCTGGTTAATAGGAAAAAAGAGGCTTATGTCAGGATGAGGCTTGAAGGCTCAGTTAGTGCAATGGATAGCTATAGATTAGCCAGGCGTGAGCTAAAGAGTGAGTTGAGGAGAGCTAAAAGGACACGAGAAGACTTTGGCTGATAGGATCAAGGAGAATCCTAAAGCTTTCTTTAGATATGTTAAGAATAGAAGATTGGTTAGGGCAAGATTAGGGCCAGTCAGAGACAGCAGTGGGAAGTTGTGCGTGGAGCTGAAGAGATTGGAGAGGCACTGAACAAATATTTCTCTTTGGTATTCACGCAGGGAGATGTAAATGTAGTTGTGGAGAACACTGGGATACAAGGTTGTAAACTGGAAAGTATTGAAGTAGATAAGGAGGATGTGCTAGATATTCTTGAGGGTTTGAAGTTAGATAAGTCCCCTGGGCCGGACGGGATTTACCCTAGTATTCTCTGGGAGGCAAGAGAGGCGATTGCAGAGCCTCTGGCTCTGATCTTCAGGTCGTCGTTGGTTACGGGTATAGTTCCGGAAGACTGGAGGATAGCGAATGTGGTCCCATTGTTCAAGAAGGGGAAGAGAGATTTTCCAGGGAATTATAGGCCAGTGAGTCTTACTTCTGTTGTGGGCAAAGTATTGGAGAGAATTATTAGGATAGGATTTATAGTTATTTAGAGAGAAATGAATTGATTGGGGATAGTCAGCATGGTTTTGTGAAGGGCAGGTCGTGCCTTACTAACCTTACTGAGTTTTTTGAAAAAGTGACCAAAGAGGTGGATGGGGGTAAGGCAGTTTTTGTGGTATATATGGACTTTAGTAAGGCATTCGATAAGGTGGCACATGGAAGGCTTCTGCAGAAAATGCAGATGTATGGGATTGAGGGTGATTTAGCTAATTGGATTAGGAATTGGCTAGCTGTTAGAAGACAGAGGGTGGTGGTTGATGGAAATTATTCATCATGGAGTTCGGTTACAAGTGGTGTACCTCAGGGATCTGTTTTGGGGCCCTGCTGTTTGTAATTTTTATAAATGATCTGGATGAGGGTATTGAAGGATGGATTAGTAAATTTGCAGATGACACTAAAGTCGGTGGAGTGGTACATAGTGAAGAGGGGTGTTATAGTTTGCAGAGGGACTTGGACAAGTTGCAGAGCTGGGCCGAGAGGTGGCAAATGGAGTTGAATGTGGAAAAGTGGGAGGTAATGCACTATGGCAGGAATAATAAATGTGTAGAGTATAGGGCTAATGGTAGGATTCTTAATAGTGTTGATGAACCGAGGGATCTTGGTGTATTTGTGCATAGATCCCTGAAAGTAGGCAGTCAAGTCGATAAGGTTGTTAAGAAGGCATACGGAGTCTTAGCTTTATTGGTAGGGGGATTGAATTTCGGAGCCGCAACGTCATGTTGCAACTGTACAAAACTCTAGTGCGGCCGCACTTGGAGTATTGTGTACAGTTCTGGTCCCCGCATTATAAGAAAGATGTGGATGCATTGGAGAGGGTACAGAGGAGGTTTACCAGGATGTTGCCTGGTATGGAGGGCAGGTCTAATGAAGAGAGGCTGAGGGATTTGAGGTTGTTTTCGTTGGAAAGAAGGCGGCTAAGAGGAGACCTTACTGAAACATATAAGATGATTAGAGGTTTAGATAGGGTGGACAGTGATAGCCTTTTTCTTAGGATGGAGAAAGCTAGTATGAGGGGATATAGCTTTAAATTAAGGGGTGGTAGTTATAGGATGGATGTCAGAGGTAGGTTCTTTACCCAGAGGGTGGTAAGGTATGGAATGCCCTGCCTGCTGCAGTTGTAGATGCGCCAAGTTTGGTGGCATTTAAGAGGTTAGTAGATAAGTTTATGGATGAAAAGGGAATGGTTTAGGTTAGAGGGTCACTGCTTGCTCCTAATTGGTCGGCACAACATCGAGGGCCGAAGGGCCTGTTCTGCGTTGTAATGTTCTATGTTCCATGTTTTATTCCTAACATAAGAGTAAAAAGCCTTTGGATTTCCCTTAATTCTATCCGCCTAAATCATTTCATGCCCCCTTTTTGCCCTTCTAACTCCCCGTTTGAGCTCCCTCCTACTCTCTCTATATTCCTCCAATGCTGTCTCCGTTCCCAGCTGATTTGACCTATCATACGCCTCTCTTTTCTTCCTAACCAAGTCCTCAATATCCCTAGTAATCCACGACTCTCTAATCCTACCTTTCCCATCTTTCCTCTCAGCCGGCACATATCTTTCTTGCAACGTTTTCAGTATTCCCTTGAAAGACTCCCACATGCCGAGTGTGGACTTACGCTCAAACAACCGTTCCCAATCAGTTTCCATAAGTTCCTGCCTAATCCGACCATAGTTAGCCTTCCCCCAATTCAGCACCCTGCCCCTAGGGCAACAAGCATCCTTTTCCATCTGTATCCTAAAGTAGACAGAATTGTGGCTAACAGTGACCACATGTTCCCCTAATACAACATCAACCAGCTGCCCTGGTTCATTACTCAGAACTAAATCCAATATAGCCCCTTCTCTAGTTGGGCTAGCCACATACTGCTCCAATGGTCCTTCCAGTACACGTTTTACAAATTCCTGCCCGTCCAAACCCCCAACCCTAGGTACCTTCCAATCCACCTTAGGGAGATTAAAATCTCCCTCTATAATGACTCTGTTCTTTCTGCACCTATCCAAAATGTCTTTACATATACCTTCTTCAACTACCCGTGGGCTGTTGGGTGGCCTATAATACACCCTTAGCATAGTAATCGCCCCCTTTCTATTCCTCAACTCCATTCCTAACTTCTCTGTATTGTCCTCCCTCTGCACCACTGTGATGCTCTCCCTAACTAACAACGCCACTCCCCCACCTCTTCTGGACCCTCCTCTGTCACGCCTGAAACACTTATACCCAGGAATATTCAGTTGCCCCTGCTCCCCTTCCTTTAACCACATCTCTGTCACCGCAACCACATCCAAGTTCCTCGCAAACGTTAAGGCCCTAAATTCATCTGTTTTTCCTGTTACGCTCCTCACATTGAAACATACACACCCCAGACCTCCAAGCCCAGTCGGAACCTCCTTCTCCCTGGTGTATTTCTTCTCGTTCAAGATTAGTCTATCTCCCATCTCGCTCTCTACCGAGCTGTCAGTCTCTGCCCCTCCCTCCCTCCATATTAGTTTAAATCCTGCCGAAACAGTCCAGCTAACCTCCCAGCTAAGATATTCATGCCCTTCCCATTTAAGTGTTCTCTATCCCTTCTATACAGGTGCCCTTCTTTCACATGACTTCCTAGTTATCCACAAATATGAAACCTTCTGCCCTACACCAGTCCTTCAGCCACGCATTCAGCTGTAGGATCTCATTTCTCTTGGCTCTGTTATTACCCGGCCCTGGAAACAGCCCTGAGATCGCCACCCTGGCGGTGCTGCTCTTCAGCCTACCCCCCAACTTCCTGAACTGCCTTCGTATATCCTCCCTGCTCTTCCTTCCTACATCCTTCTCTCCTACGTGAATAATCACATCCGCCGGGGTCCCCTCACCCTTCAAAATGCACTCTTCCCTGTCAGACACATCTTGCATCCCTGCTCCAGGGAGGCAAACTGCCATCCTGGAGTCCTGCCTCGGACCACAGAAGCGCCTATCTATTCCTTTAACTCTCCCATCCCGCACCACTATCTCCCTTCTAGCCCCCTTCCTCCCCTTTGGGGTACTCTGGTCCTCGTGCCTTGCCTTTTTTACCCCTCCACCCTCAATATTTTGGGGGACTGCCACTGGGGAAGTCTTTGGACTGTCTCCCCTCTCCTTTTTCCCCTTCCTTATAATAACCCACCTGTAAGGGTCAGGTTCCCCCATCTTAGGCTCTGGGTCCGCCACCTTACTCTGCCTCCCTTCCATTATTGCCTCATTCTCCCTGACTGAAAATGCATCTTCCAGTAGCCACTCTAGTTGCTTGACCCGAGCCCTCAGACGCTGCAGCTCCAAACACTTGACGCACATGTGGACTTTTGGGGGAGGTCTTGCCTCCAGGAACTCCCACATATGATACTGTACGCAGGTGAGGCGTCTTCCCTTAATCCATGCCATTCTCATGAACACCTTTTGGAGGTGTGAATGCAACTGGAAAACCAGTAGCACACTGTGCCTAAGCCTTCTCTCGCCCAAGCCCCATGAACCAAAGCCCTTATATCTCGCTCTGCTTCCTTACTCACTCCGCTGCCCTCTCCCGACGCTGCCCACTGTCCACTGCCACTTTCTTTTTATACTCCCTGGTTCCCTTCCCAGCTAGCCCCACGCCTAACTACAGTGGCAAAAAACACTCAAACAGAGAGAGAAAAGAAGAAAAGCAAATTGAAAAATTCACATTCAGCCACCAGCACTTCCAAACACTTTGTCCCAGAGAACAATGATTAACTGAGTCAGAAACCTTGGGCTGATTGAAAGCCATGTAGGTGGTTGCTGTTGCTCCTGGCTTTCTCTTGAAGTTGAAATCATGTCCTCTTTTTCACAGTTTGGTTGGAAGCCACACTGGCTTTCTGTAAAGATTACTTAAGAGACTGGGAGAAGGTGGCTAGTGAGTATCTGGGCAAAGATCATCCTGGTGATGGAGAGTAGGGAGACTCCTTGGTAGTTCCCACAGTCCACTTTGTCTCCTTTCTTGAAGATGGTGGCGATGACAGCATCTCTGATGTCAGCAGGAATTTTTCTGTCCCAAATTTTCAAGAACATCTGACACAGATGACTGATGATCTCTCTCCATTGGAATCCTGTCCACTCTGGCTTTTTCATCAAGTCAGATTAGCAACCCTGTTCAGTAGATTGCAGGAGGGCATGCCAGAGTAGTACACAATGAGGTGACAATCTGATGAAGCTACAGCACAGGATTACTTAAGTACCAAATAGTGGATGAAGTGTGATAAACAAAACAACCCCACAGCCAAAAGATCAGATCAAAGTTCTGCAGCCCTGTCCCATCCAGTTGTGAATGTGATGGACAGTTTAACAACTGGAGGAGGAGGCTTTGCCATTACCTATCATCCTGAATAATGCACATAAGTGCAAAAGAAAAAGACTGAGATATTATCTGCCACCTTCAGCCAGAAATGCCAAATAGATAATCCTCTTTTTGAAGTTCCCAGCATTAGAGATACCTATCTCCAGTCAATTCGATTCACTCCATGTGATGTTTAAAAATGGCTGAAGACATTAAATTCTGCAAAGGTTTTGAGTCTTGATGGCATTCTGGCAATGATGCTGATGACTTGTGCTCTGAAACTAGCAGCATCCTATTCAAGTTGTTCAGTATAGCTGCAACATTGGCTCTACACAACAATGTGGAAAATTGTCCAGTCCGTAAAAAGAAGGACCAATCTAACCTACTTCCACAACTGTCTATTTCTGATCATCAGCAAAGTGGAAAAGGTTTTCAACAGTAGTAATCAGTTCTATACAGTAATAACTTGCTCACTGATGTTCAGTTTGTATTCTGTCAGGGCTACTCAATTGCTGACCTTATTGCAGCCTTGGTGCAAATGTGGACAAAAGAGCTGAACTCCAGAGGTGAAAGTGATTGTCCTTGACATCAAGGCATCATTTTACCGCATGTGGCTTCAAGAAGCCCTACAAAACAGAAGTTAATGTGAAACCAAAAGAGAAAAAATGCTGGAAAATCTCAGCAGGTCTGGCAGCATCTGTGAGGAGAGAAAAGAGCTGATAAATGTCCAGGTGACTTTGTCAAAGCATTTCCAAATGCAGTGAGACCTGGAAAACACTCAGGTTTGAGATAATAAGCAGCAAGTAATATTTGTGTCATACAGTGTCTAGCAGTGGCCATCTCTGACAAAAGAGAATTTAGCCCATTTCCCTTGACATTCAGTGCATTATTAATACCGATTCCTCCACTGGCTACATTTTTGGGGTTATTATTGAGCAGCAACTTAACTGGCTATATACATATAGTGACTACAAGAACAGGTCAGAGGCTGAAAATTCTGTGGCAGACAACTTACCTCCAGCCTCCCCTAAACTTCTCCACTATCCGTGCAGCACAAATGAGGAGTGTGATGGAACACTCTCCACTTGCCTGAATTAAAGCAGCTCCAAAAACATAAGCAGCCTGCTTGATTAGCATTCTATCCACCTCCTATTAATATTAGCAGACTCCACCAAAAGATGCACCACAGCAACTCATCAAACTCCTCTGACAGCACCTTTCAAACCCGTGATGCCTACCAACAAAAAGGATAAGGATAGCGGATGTATGGGAACACCACCATCTGCAACCTTTCAAGTTGCATGCCATCCTGACTTTGAAATATATCTATTCCTTCTTGTCATTGGGTCAAAATTCTGGAATTTCCTCCCTAATAGCAGTGTAGGGGTACCTACCCACAACTGCAGTGATTCAAGAGGATGGCTCACCACCATCTTTTCCAGAGCGATTGGGGGATAGACAATAAATGTTAACTCAGCCAATGCTACCCACACTATGAAAAAATAAATTAAAAAAAGGAAAAATTGTGCAACTCCTCAGAGTTGCACAGGAATTGAAGTTTGGATTACGTAATCATAATCATCACGAATCTTGAGAACCTGTCCAATATGAATGGTCAATGTCCAATATCCCACTGGCTGAATAAAATGTTTTTGTTCTGAATCCTGGAAAAAAACTTACTAAGAATGTTCCTCTAAAGCAGTCAAGTAATTTTGTTTACTGTATTTAATTTATTTATATTATTCAAATAAAGTGAGGCATTCAAGTTATTTGGTGCCCCTCAGAAATCTAATTAAATTTTAATGCTTCAAATTTAAACAGGAAGGGAGAAATTGGAGGGTGCGGTGTAATGAAAAGATTGATGGAATGGATTTTTTTTTAAAATAAATATGGTTATGGAGGGGTTTCCCTAAGAGCAGAACTGCAGCATTTAAACAGTGTAAGACAAAAAAATGCTGGAAATACTCAGCAGCTCTGACAGCACATGTGGAGAGAAAGCTTTGGTGCATTGGGCAGGTGAATGAAATAAATGTGTAAGTCCTGGGAACTGAGTGTTTGGTAGGTGATACAAGGGCAAAAGAGATTGCAGAAGTAGGATGGCAAGAGCTCAAAGAGATAAGTGTGAGGATTTTAAATGTGTTGTGTAACGGGAAGCCAGTAGAGCTCATTGAGAATTGGCATTGATAGACATGCAGGACAAATACACAAAGCAGAGTTTTGACAAGTATTTTTTTTCCGGAAGAAGAAAGATGGAAGGTAAACATTGAAGCATTAGTGCAGTCAAGTTCAGAGCATGATGAAAGCATATGTAAGGATTTCAGTGATGGAAAGGCAGAGATTGGACACAGGTGGATGGTGCTGGAGAGGGGATGGTAGTCATCTTGATTTGAGGTGTTAAACCAAGACCACAAAAAAGGTCTAGTTCAGTCTGAGTCGATATATAGGGAGAAGGATGGAATCAGTAGCAAGGAAACAATTTCTGGTGAGAGCCAACTGCTTTAACCCTCCTATTCCAGGAACTCATCTGAGGTCAGCTCAGACAAATAATTTGGTAATACAGAGACAGTTGAGAAATCTTGGGAGGTGGTAGAGAGGCAGAACTCAGTGCTGACAGTGTATGTGTGAAAGGTAATCCTATACCTATGCATGGCATCATTGAAGCATACAAATGCAAATAAGGGAAAAGAGAGTGGATGTTAGATCCTTTGAAACTTGCTTATACACTCATTTATGGTAGCTATATGTCAGTAGATGGTTAAATAAAATTAATATTATAGGTAGAATTTTACTCTGAGTTACAATGTCTCATTTATCATTTGCTATCATTTGTTATATCCTGCTAACCTGAGATAGACCATCTACTGTATCGCCTTGCCCTTGATAACTTTATGCTATCAACTGGAACATCTGGACCAGGGTTTTTCTTTGACCATTTGCCATTAACTGGATTCTCTAAAATATTTAATTTAGGACATAGCTGCATTATTTTCTCCAGAGCAATCTAAACAATGTATAGAAGAGATCAACAATGAAAGTGATAAAAGTGGGTGTAATAATCTACATGTGTAATGTTACACCATGTTGAGTGGAGGAGTACTTGGAAAGTTAGTGAGCATTCCTTTGAGCATCAGGGGAGTATAAACTGAATTATGCCTATTATTGCAGGAACAGACCAGTATCAAAATATATGTTGAATATGTATACAAAGATTGCAGAGACAGCTAGATTGTTTTATGTAAGCTGTGCACTTCACAATTTAATCATGTATCAGCTCAGAGTTGGAGAAACTAAATCAATTAATATGTATAGGTTTTTGAGTAAGATTTCCCTACCAAGTTAACTTACATATTGTAAAAAGAAATTGAACCATTTGGTGCTGATTTGCTGTTGATAGACATATCAAATACAGCACTGTTGTAAACTCTGGAAAGTGCAATGACCCATCAGCTGTATTAAAGCTGTGAGTTCCTTACTGTAAGCCAAGGACTCATTCTAGGAGGAAAAGACTGGCAATATTAATTCTACTTGGTAAACGTGAGTGTCTCGTCAGCAACATGCAGTCTCTTGCTTTGATTTATCTTCCTACAAAAGGAATAAGCACGTCAATGATGAGAAGAATGGGGTGAGGAAGTGGAAGAGTTTTTCCCATTCTACCTGTCACAGGAATTGTAATAGGTGAGGAGGTGGGCCATGCAAATTTGGTTGATCTTGGACAGGACTTTCCAGTCTTTTCACATTTTCTGTTCAACATGAATTAGTTGTGGAATCATTTACAGCAAAACATCTAATTTTTCTCAGAAATCTAGTCACAGCTATGTTGAGACAACTGAAAGATAAACACTAGTCATCCATTTAGATGCAAGAGAAAACACAACCTGCATCTAAAATAACCACCACAAGTTGATGCAGAGAAACTGATGCTCAGAAATCAATTCTAACAAGTTATCAGTGACTCACGAGACTATTTTCTTTCTCATTTGGCTTGGGGAATTCCCTGTTGAGTCTTTTTTCGTGGGTTTAGTGTTTTGACATAGCAAATATTCTCTGGAGCAAACAAAATTTATTTGGGGAGAAACTTGTGATGAATTCTTCACGCATTGCCAAAAAACCTTTCCTTATTTTGAAATTTGTTCTTCATACAACATTGCCTTACTGAGGAGGGTTTTGTTAGCTGTAATTTGGAAGTAGATCTCTGTATTTTGGAGATTGGGGAAAAGCTGTAGTCGTAGTAGGAGATAGTATAGCGAGGGAGATTAACACTGTTTTCCGTAATAAAAGAATAAGAGTCCTATTTGTTGCATGCCTGACCAATGCCAGGGTTCGGGACATCTGCTCAGGGCTAGAGGAACTTGCAGTGGAAGGAGAAGGATCCCAGTTGTTGTGATGCAGTGACGTAGGACAAGGAAGAAGGTTCTGCATAGTCAGCATGTCGACCTAGGCACCAAATTAAGAAGCAGAACACTAAAGATAATGATCTGTGGATTATTACCTGAGCCACATGCAAATTTGCATAGGGCAAATAAAATTAATAAATGCATGGCTCAAAGACTGGCATGAGAGAGAAGAGTTTTAGTTCGTGGAGCACAGCACCAGCACTGGGAAAGTGGGGGCCCAAACTTGAACAATACTGAGGCATGTTCTAGCAATCTGCATAACGAAAGAACTAGAGTTAGTTTTAAACTAAGTAATGGGGATAGGGTTTAAATTTGAGAAGATGTGCTAAGTCAAAAACTTAAGACAAGGTAGTAAAGAAAGATAATATGGGAATTAATAAACAGACCATAACTGGAAGAGGCAGAGTACAAATATTCAAAGTAAACGAGAAGATAAAACTAGAGATTACAAAAAAATAAAAGGACAAAACTAAAGGCTCTATCTGAATGCATGTAACATTCAAAGCCAAACAACTGGATTGAGAGTGCAAATAGAAATAAATAAGTATGATCTGGTGGCCATTACAGAGACATGGCTACAGGATGATAGAAATCAGGACCTGAATATTGAAGGGTACATTTAGTAAGGACAGGAAGTAAGATAAAAATTCAGGGGAAGCTCTGTTAATTAATGCTACATTTAGGGAAGGATGACCTAAGTTCAGAAAAACCAGGATGCACATGTGATTTTGATTGAAATAAGAAATGATAGAGGCAACAGATCATTTCTGGGAATGTGTATAGGCCTCTTAATTACACGATAAAGCAAAGTATAAAGAAAAATAATGTGAGCTTGTCAGAAAGTTAGAGTAATAACAATGGGGGAACGTTAATCTACACACAAACTGGAAAGGTCAGATGGGTTTAAAAATGTGATAGCTGAGTACTGGGCAAAATTCAAGACAATTAGGCAGAGTCCAAATGTTTTGTGAAAGGGAAATCGTGCTTACCCAATTTATTGGAGTTCTTTGAAGGAGTCATGTGTTGTGGATGAAAGGACACTAGTGGTACTGTATTTACATTCTCAGAAGGTATATGATAAGATGCCATATCAAAACATATTACAGAAGATAAAAGCTCATGGTGTAGAGAGTTACATATTGTTATGGATTGAAGATTGGTTAAATGGGTCCTTTTCTGATTGGCAGGATGTTTGCCACAGGAATCTGTTCTGGGGCCTCAACATTTTACAATTTAGATAAATGATTTTGATTAAAGGGCATGGTTGCTAAATTTGTTGATGACACATCCATAGGAGTAAGTTGTGAAGAGAGCTTAGAAGTTACAAAGGGACATAGCTTAATTTGAAGACAAAGATCTGATAAATAGTGTACAATGTTGGAAGATATTCACTTGCCCTTTCTGGAAGGGAGAATTAAAAAAAACATTTTATCTAACAAGTGAGAGATTGCAGAGCTCTTGAGATTCAGAGAGATCTAGATGTCTTCGTGAATAGTTAATAAAAGGCTGAGACAGCAAATCATTTGGAAAGTAAGTGGAATGTTATTACTTATTGAAAAGGGAATTAAGTACAGAATTGGAGAGGTTATGCTTCAGTTCTGCCAAGCACTGGTGAGACTGCATCTGGAATACTCTTTTGCAGTGTTGGTCTCCGTGCTTAAGGAAAGATATAATTGCATTAGAAGCAGTTCAAGGAAATTTGACTAGACTAGTATCAGGAATAGACAGGTTGTCTTACGATGAAATATTGGACAGAATAAGTTTATATCTACTGGGATTTAGAAGAGTAAGAGGCCACCTATTGAAACCTTTCAGACCCTGAGAAGTCTTGACAGGGAGTGGGGGGATGGTGGGCTTCAACTACTTACTATCTATCTTGATAACTTGAGATGTTGAACCAGAGACTAATGTTTCTTGTGTGATGAAGAACTGGACATTAGACATTCCTTCAAACTGTCAGTGGTGTTCTTTGCTTACTAGTTTTGCCTTTCTTTTTTAGACAGGAGCTGCCTTCTCAATGGAATATGAAACAAAAAGAGTGGCATCAGAGCGGGTGGCAACACAAAGCACCCTTTCAGTGATAGGAGAATGCATTGATCAGTTTGCCCCAGGGTGCACAGGAATACAGAAAATACTCAATGCTCGTTGCCCATTGGTGCGATTTTCCCATCAACCTTCGGGATTACAATGTGATCTCACTGCCAATAATAGGTGAGAAACACCAAATACATTTTGTGCATTACCAATGACTCTTTTATTGTACAAGAAAGATATGAAGTTTCCAAAAATAACCCAGCTGCCATTTCCTCCCAACTGAAGTGTATTACTTCAGATGGAGTTTCAACTGTCATCCTTATTGCAGCTAACATCTCCAACCATTATCGGCATTGTCTAATCTCATAAGCATTTTTCTGCATTTAAGCATTTTTTTTTCAGTTTTAAGTTGTTCTAGCATGTCACACACTTCAACTGTGAGCAACTGAATTTTTTGCAAAACTGGCACTCTTTTGATTCTTGCTGAGGTCTGAAGAACTCCTCTTGCTTTGAATTGTGGAAGATGCTGCCAATGAGATCTCATGCTACCTCAGTGAACACATACTCCACAGATAAACTAGTAATTAAAATTAATGATCTGCAGCAAAATTCTTTTGAAAAACTTCTACCATAGTATTTAAGCAATAACTTAATATTTGTTCTGACCTATAGTTTAGGTGCATTGGCTATGCTGAGTCACTGTCTAGGGTCAGGGAGATTAATGGAGTAGTCATGGGAATAGGGCCTGGGTGGGATTGTTGTCCATGCAAGCACAGTGGGCCAAGTGGTCTCCTTCTGCACTGTAGGGATTCTATGATTAAACATGTTAAAATAATTTTGAGACCTGTCTGAGTTTATTTGACTGACAGGCCACCAATCATAGAACGTAGAACATTACAGCACAGAACAGGCCCTTCGGCCTTCGATGTTGCGCCGACCAATATAAAAAGCAATGCCCCTCCAATCTAAACCATTCCCTTCTCTTCCATATACTTATCAACTAACCTCTTAAACGCCACCAAACTTGGCGCATCTACAACTGCTGCAGGCAGGGCATTCCACTCCCGAACCACCCTTTGGGTAAAGAACCTACCTCTGATATCCGTCCTATAACTATCACCCCTTAATTTAAAGCTGTGTCCCCTCGTGCTAGCTTTCTCCATCCTAGGAAAAAGGCTATCACTGTCCACCCTATCTAAACCTCTAATCATCTTATATGTTTCGATAGGTCCCCTCTTAGCCGCCTCCTTTCTAACGAAAACAACCTCAAATCCCTCAGCCTCTCTTCATAAGACCTGCCCTCCATACCAGGCAACATCCTGGTAAACCTCCTCTGTACCCTCTCCAATGCCTCCACATCTTTCTTATAATGTGGCGACCAGAACTGCACACAATACTCCAAGTGCGGCCGCACTAGAGTTTTGTACAGTTGCAACATGACGTTGCGGCTCCGAAATTCAATCCCCCTACCAATAAAAGCCAAGACTCCATATGCCTTCTTAACAACCTTCTCGACCTGACTGCCTACTTTCAGGGATCTATGCACATACACACCAAGATCCCTCTGTTCATCTAGACTACTAAGAATCCTACCATTTGCCCTATACTCTACACATTTATTATTTCTGCCATAGTGCATTACCTCACACTTTTCCACATTAAACTCCATTTGCCACCTCTCGGCCCAGCTCTGCAACTTGTCCAAGTCCCTCTGCAAACTATAACACCCCTCTTCACTATCTACCACTCCACCGACTTTAGTGTCATCTGCAAATTTACTAATCCATCCTTCAATACCCTCATCCAGATCATTTATAAAAATTACAAACAGCAGGGGCCCCAAAACAGACCCCTGAGGTACACCACTTGTCACCGAACTCCAAGATGAATATCTCCCATCAACCACCACCCTCTGTCTTCTATCTGCTAGCCAATTCCTAACCCAATTAGCTAAATCACCCTCTATCCCATACATCTGCATTTTCTGCAGAAGTCTTCCATGGGCCACCTTATCAAACGCCTTACTAAAGTCCATATATACCACATCAACCGCCTTACCCCCATCCACCTCTTTAGTCACTTTTTCAAAAAACTCAATAAGGTTAGTAAGGCACGACCTACCCTTCACAAAACCATGCTGACTATCCCCAATCAATTCATTTCTCTCTAAATAACTATAAATCCATATCCCTAATAATTCTCTCCAATACTTTGCCCACAACAGAAGTAAGACTCACTGGCCTATAATTCCCTGGAAGGTCTCTCTTCCCCTTCTTGAACAACGGAACCACATTCGCTGTCCTCCAGAACCACACCCGTAACCAACGACGACCTGAAGATCAGAGCCAGAGGCTCTGCAATCTCCTCTCTTGCCGCCCAGAGAATCCTAGGGTAAATCCCGTCCGGCCCAGGGGACTTATCCAACTTCAAACCCTCGAGAATATCTAGCACATCCTCCCTATCTACTTCGATACTTTCCAGTTTGCTACCCTGTACCTCAGTGTTCTCCATAACTACATTTACATCACCCTGCGTGAATACCGAAGAGAAATATTTATTCAGTGCCTCTCCAATCTCTTCAGGCTCCACGCACAACTTCCCACTGCTGTCTATGACTGGCCCTAATCTTGCCCTAACCAATCTTCTATTCTTAACATATCTAAAGAAAGCTTTAGGATTCTCCTTAATCCTATCAGCCAAAGTCTTCTCGTGTCCCCTCTTAGCTCTCCTCAATTCACTCTTTAGCTCCCTCCTGGCTAATCTATAGCTATCCATTGCACTAACCGAGCCTTCAAGCCTCATCCTGACATAAGCCTCCTTTTTCCTTTTAACCAGCAAATCAACTTTTTTCGTACACCAAGGTTCTCTTACTCGACCATTTCCTCCTTGCCTGACAGGGACATACTTATCAAGGACTCGCAGCAGCTGCTCCTTGAATAAGCTCCACATTCCAGATGTTCCCAGTCCCTGTAGTTTCCTAGTCCAATCTATGCACCCTAATTCTCTCCTGATGGCCTCATAATTACCCTTCCCCCAGCTATAACTACTGCCCCCAGCTTCATGCCTATCCCTATCCATCACTAAGGTGAACGTAACCGAATTGTGGTCACTATCACCAAAATGTTCACTAACTTCCAAGCCTAACACCTGGTCTGGCTCATTGCCCAGCACCAAATCCAATGTAGCCTCACCTCTAGTTGGCCTATCTACATACTGAGTCAAAAAACCTTCCTGCACACTTTGTACGAAAACTGACCCCTCTAACGAGCTAGAGCTATAGCTATTCCAATCAATATTAGTAAAGTTAAAGTCCCCCATAACAATTACCCTATTACTTTCACTCCTGACCAGGATTGACTTTGCAATCCTTTCCTCTACCTCTCTAGAACTTTTAGGAGGTCTATAAAAGACTCCCAACAGGGTGACCTCTCCTTTCCTGTTTCTAATCTCAGCCCATACTACCTCAACAGACAAGTCCTCATCAAACTTCTTCTCTAATTTCTAAGTTCTTCAAACTTCTAATCATGAAATATATTATGAACAAAATGCTTTAAATTGTGAATTAAAACAGTTCAAATTAATAAATTGATGCTTAACTTTGATCAAATAATTAAATTTAAGATAAGTTCTTTAAGTTCACATTAGACAATTTGCTTCACTATCATCTGTTCATGTTAGTGTGCCTTTGACTTAATTTATGACATTCACATTACATGCAACTCAAATATTTTTAAAGTGAAGAAATTGGTAGCATTTCATTAATAATTTAAACAATACAGTTTATAATTGAAATTGAGAATTTACAGGTTAATCTTTGAATCAGATTTTAAATTCAGCTCATTTTACTTTTGTTGTAGAATTGCCATGCGAAGCACGGAACTCCTTTATATTTATTCCAATATTGACCCTCGGGTACGGGCCCTGGTGTTTGGTGTTCGTTGCTGGGCCCGTTCTCAAGGGATCACCAGCAACATTCCTGGTTCCTGGATTACTAACTTCTCATTGACCATGATGGTTCTTTTCCTACTACAGAAGAGAAATCCGCCAATCATACCAACATTGGACCAACTCAGAGACTTAGCAGGTAATGCAGGCCAAGAGATTTCAGTATCCTCTACATGTCACTATTTCAGACCACAGTGTCACGTCAACCTAGTCATACGAAGAAGTATTTCTTAGCATGTCTGTGTTGCTACTCTGCAAAAGCTATTTCATAACCTCACAAGTTCCTCCTTCAAATATTTAAATGCTTCTGAGACGCTGTTCCCGTGAAAGTAATATACTTGATAAAAAGTACATGCACATATAACTAAACACTTCCTTTATGCCTCTTGACTACTGGATAGAGTGACATTTATATTGTTGTGGTGTTGGTGGGGAAGATGCTGCTTGATAGAGAACCAGTGATTGGTGGAGACCAGGGGAAATTGACAAAAGATGTTATGGACAAAAATGCAAAGAACATGTAAATAGTAGTCATGATTAAGGAGAGTGCTGATGGTAACCATTAAGAAATCAGAATTAAGAGTTCCACTTCTTTAGTTCTGTCTCATTGCCTTTTATTAAAAAAAATAATAATTTTGAGTTATACATATATTGTCCATGCCTATTTGCTCTTGTGAAGCTGGTGTTTGACCAGCTGCTTAACTTGCTGCAATCCATGTAGTAAAGGTGCTTTTGTTAGAGCATTTTGGGATTTTGACT
Organism: Sphyrna mokarran; assembly: GCA_024679065.1. Taxonomy (NCBI): domain Eukaryota; kingdom Metazoa; phylum Chordata; class Chondrichthyes; order Carcharhiniformes; family Carcharhinidae; genus Sphyrna; species Sphyrna mokarran. Next base: position 34,446,470 of record JAGIQG010000002.1, on the reverse strand, counting down.
AAGCACTGATAAAGGAACCCCAATGCATGTCTAACTTGGGGTGATTGTGGCCTGGAGATAAGTTTGGAAATAGTAGTCTTCTGTGCAAATTTGTCCTTATCCTTCTGCATGAGGAGGTCACAGGTTTGGGAGTTACTGACCAAGAAGCCTTGGTGAATTACTGCAGTACACCCAGCAGATATAGTACATCGTTGGTGAAGAAATGGTTATTAAAGTTAGTACTTAAGTTGACTTTCAAGTGAATAGCTTTGTCTTCAACGTCAGACTCATTGAGTGTTTTACAGCACTACCCATCTAGGCAAGAGAAGAATATTCCATCACAATCCTGATGATATCTGGCATATGTTTGAGAGGTTTTAGTGAATCAGGGTAAGCTGCTTTCTGCAGAATGGCTAGCTTCTCTTTGATCTGTTCCAGTAGCAATGACATTTATCTAGGTAATCCAGTTAAGTTGCTGGTATGCCATCGTCTTTTCTCCATCTTGCATGACTTCCTTGTTTTTATTTCACTCTATGGCCTATTGATAAAGCCAAGATACTATATACTTCATTAACCACAATCTCAATCTGTCCTGCAACATTCAATGAATTATGCATGTCAATGTCCAGGCCCCTTGCTCCTGCACACCCTTGAGAGTTGTACCCTCTATTTGATACCATAACCGTGTTTTTCCTATCAAAGTGAATCATTTCCTACTTTTCTACATTAAATTTCATCTGGCATTTGTCTACTTGCCCTACCATCAGCCTGTCAGTGTAAATTGTCCTTGTCATGGTCATTTCAGCAATAATGGCTTGTGCTTTGCTAACCACATCTCTAATAACAGAAGCAAATGTACTTTTCATTAATTCACGTTTAAGTTTCCTATTGTATAGCAAAAAATACAATAGGGATTTGTCTGTCATTTTAGAGAATCTAAAATTGAATGAATACTTTATGTATATTTACTGCTTCAGATGTTTTAATGCTGCAATTAAAGATTTTTTCCTGCAAAATCTGATTTAAAATATATATTTGGTGCAACATGATGGGCTAAGCTAATCCTTTTATGACTTCTTTCCACGTTCCCCATGTTTCTAGAATTAGGGTAGTTTGTATGTCCCAGGTGCAGATTGAGAGCTGTAATTGATTCCTTAACTTCAGGAAGAAAGTTCAGAAATTTGGCTGGAAATGTATCTGCATTCCTAGGCACACCCATTGAGAATTGCATATTACCACAGTGCTGCATTTATGCACAAGAAATAACATAAGGTTACTGCAGTCAAGTTTATTATTCAGGACAGTTCTTTGCTAGCCCTCAGGGATCAGCACAGTATGAAAAATTAGTTATATATTAACTTCACCTCCGAGAATCTTTCTATTAATATAATCATGGTTTGGATTTTCAGGTTTTCTCAGAAACTAGATTTGGTACTGACTGATGTGGGAAGACTTTCGGAAGGTTAATTTTCTTTATATAAGCAGTGCTGTTCAGTTTGAAAGGAATGACTTTTCCAGCATAGTCAGGCAGCCAAATACCTAAGAAGTTTTGACCCTGAAAGGATGTAAGTGATGGAGAAGGCAGTAAATCATGAAAAATCAGCATTAAACTTCTTTCTTAAAGTTTTGAGGGATGGGATGTTTTCTGGTTTATTGAGAAACTTAATGGCTCTGAATTTCTTTAATCTGTGGAAGGTGCCAGGCATGTAGAAAGCAAGCAAGATGGTCAGATAGGAAGGTTCCAGGCCTGGGACGCCCAATGATAACGAAGTTACCTGATCAATTTTCATATTTTTAAATTTAAAATTATTTCATTATGGAATTTAGCAGTATCGTATATCAATATTAAGGGCATTTAACTAATTTGATTTATTATTGTCACATTTATTAGTATAGAGTGAAAAATATTGTTTCTTGCGCTATTCAGACAGACAAAACATGCCAATCATCAAGAAGGAAATGAGAGAATGCAGAATATAATATTACAGGCAAAGCTGGGGGGGAGGAGGTAGTGGGTGGGTGGGGTCCTTCACTGTATTGTTTGATTTGCCTAAGCAGCAGGAAGTGAAAATGAAGTCAGTGGATAAGAGGCTGATTTGCGTGATGGATTGGACTACATTCGTGACCTTTTCTAATAAAAACCAATGTAAAAATGATATGTTGTTATGGTCTTATGGTGACACTTTTTGATCCATTAGTGAATGTTATTATGCTCCTGTTATGTTTGGATATTAATAATATGTTTCTGAAGGTGATTGGCTGTTTGTGCTTCTGCAACCCTCCCCCCCAGCTTCAAGGTGAGAATATTTAAGATATGTTAGCACATTACTATTAAAGGGACAAGAGCCCCAGTGTATTGTTTCCCGCACTCTAATTAATGTACAACACTTATTCATTTGCATCATTGGGTAATCAACGTTAAGGGAACCTGGATAATTACATTTCATTTTTTCTGTGATCTTCCAATGACCTCCTGTCTTCCTGTGCAGATCCATTGCTTTTTAATATTTAAGAATATTGAGGAATTGTAGAATTTACAGCCCAGGAGCGCATTCAGCCCACCATACCTGTGCCAATGCTATAAGTTTAGCTGAAGTTATTGACTAGAAGTGTGTTTCCTTGTCCTCTCCCTATATGCTTTTATATTAAGAAAACTGATAATGACACTTCTTTTTCAGAAGCAGAAGATAAATATGTTATTGAAAATCATGACTGCACATTTGTTTCAAATAATAAAATAAAGCCTTCACAAAATACAGAGACACTAGGTAAGCAGAAGGTATAAAATTACCATAAAAAGTGATATGCAATTCTGGTTTGCATGTTTAATTTTCACTTTGGATTTCTCAACAGAGGAGCTGCTGCAAGAGTTCTTTGAATTTTATGGCAATTTTGCTTTCAATCAAATGTCCATCAATATCAGAAAGGTTAGTATGTTACAGACACTGGCATTTACATAACTTATTGATTTTTCTAATGTGGATCCTTACTGCCTAGTTTTTATCAAATGTTAACTGATATTATAATTTTTTTTAGTGGTATTGTTACTGAACTACTAATTCGGAGACCCAGGGTAATGCACTGGTGAGCCAGGTTTGAATCCCATCATGACATTTCGTAAAATTTGAATTCAATATAATATTTGGAATTAAAAGTTTAATGACCATGAAATCATTGTCCACTGTTGTTAAGAACCCATCTGGTTCACTAATGTCCTTTTAGGGAAGGAAATCTGATGTCCTTACTTGGCCTGGCCTATCTGTCAGTCCAGACCCACAGCAATGTAGTTGACTTTCAAATGTCCTCTGAAGTTAATGGCCTTAAAGGAAAACCCCAACTTGAAAATTTATTCTTGATTGTTTTTTGAATGAAGTAGCTGTTGGAAGTAAAGTTTGTAGTTTTATTTATTCATGGGATGTGGGCATTATTAACAAGGTCATCATTTATTTATTGTCTGTGCCTTTGAGAAGATGGTATTTTCGAACTAGCAGTTGGGTATAACTTAAACCACAGGCTGCAACTGCTCTGTAGTTGAGTTCAAAGTCAGATCTTGAAATGACTAGACCAGTTCTTCTCTCCCAGCTTCTTTGTTGAGATAGAAACTCTTGAAACTCTTGAAAGTATTGTAGTAGATAGGGAGGATGTGTTAGAAATTCTCGAGGGTTTGAAGTTGGATAAGTCCCCTGGGCCGGACGGGATTTACCCTAGGATTCTCTGGGAGGCAAGAGAGGAGATTGCAGAGCCTCTGGCTCTGATCTTCAGGTCCTCGTTGGTTACGGGTGTGGTTCCGGAGGACTGGAGGATAGCGAATGTGGTCCCATTGTTTAAGAAGGGGAAGAGAGACCTTCCTGGGAATTATAGGCCAGTGAGTCTTACTTCTGTGGTGGGCAAGGTATTGGAGAGAATTATTAGGGATAGGATTTATAGTTATTTAGAGAGAAATGAATTGATTGGGGATAGTCAGCATGGTTTCGTGAAGGGTAGGTCATGCCTTACTAACCTCATTGAGTTTTTTGAGAAAGTGACCAGAGAGGTGGATGGGGGTAAGGCGGTTGATGTAGTATATATGGACTTTAGTAAGGCTTTTGATAGGTGGCCCATGGAAGACTTCTACAGAAAATGCAGATGTGTGGAATAGAGGGTGATTTAGCTAATTGGATTAGAAATTGGCTGGCAGATAGAAGACAGAGGGTGGTGGTTGATGGGAGATATTCATCGTGGAGTTCGGTGACGAGTGGTGTGCCTCAGGGGTCTGTTTTGGGGCCCCTGCTGTTTGTAATTTTTATAAATGATCTGGATGAGGGTATTGAGGGATGGATCAGTAAATTTGCAGATGATACTAAAGTTGGTGGTGTGGTAGATAGTGAAGAGGGGTGTTTTAGTTTACAGAGTGACTTGGACAAGTTGCAGAGCTGGGCCGAGAGGTGGCAAATGGAGTTTAATGTGGAAAAGTGTGAGGTAATGCACTTTGGCAGGAACAATAAATGTGTAGAGTATAGGGCTAATGGTAGGGCTCTTAATAGTGTTGAGGAACAGAAGGATCTTGGTGTATGTGTCAATAGATCCCTGAAAGTAGGCAGTCAAGTGGATAAAGTTGTTAAGAAGGCATATGGAGTCTTAGCTTTTATTGGTAGGGGGATTGAATTTAGGAGCCGCAGCATCATGTTGCAACTGTACAAAACTCTAGTGCGGCCGCACTTGGAGTATTGTGTGCAGTTCTGGTCGCCACATTATAAGAAAGATGTGGAGGCATTGGAGAGGGTACAGAGGAGGTTTACTAGGATGTTGCCTGGTATGGAGGGCAGGTCCTATGAAGAGAGGTTGAAGGATTTGAGGTTGTTTTCGTTAGAAAGGAGGCGGCTAAGAGGGGATCTTATTGAAACATATAAGATGATTAGAGGTTTAGATAGGGTGGACAGTGATAGCCTTTTTCCTAGGATGGAGAAAGCTAGCACGAGGGGACACAGCTTTAAATTAAGGGGTATGAGTTATAGGACGGATATCAGAGGTAGGTTCTTTACTCAAAGAGTGATTAGGGAGTGGAATGCCCTGCCTGCAGCTGTTGTAGATGCGCCAAGTTTGGTGGCGTTTAAGAGGTTAGTTGATAAGTATATGGAAGAGAAGGGAATGGTTTAGTTTGGAGGGGCATTGCTTTTTATTTTGGTCGGCACAACATCGAAGGCCGAAGGGCCTGTTCTGTGCTGTATTGTTCTATGTTCTATGAAAGGTCTTTTAATAACGTTACACCTTCGTATTATTTAACGTGGTACTACTCATTGCAGTGATTTATTCTTTGTTTTTGTATTTTAAAACCTTAAGTGTACTCCAATATTTGTTAAAACTGAAATTATATATTTAAAAAATGATTTTTTGAGTAGGGATGAAATCAAACTCCATTCAAATCCCATTATATAATTGTATGCAAGCTTTTGAACTGAGTAAAAAGCAGTTAAATTCAGTGCAATGTGATAACTTCATACCATCTGATTACACCATCTGTGGTGTAACAATTTTGAGTTTTTTTTGGAGAACAGAGCAACAAATCTCTGGTTAGGCCATAAGTAAAGTATTGTGTCCCCATTCTTGTCACTGCACTTTAGAAAGGATATTGAGGTGCTTCTGAGGCTGCAGAAAAATTCCAGGAATGGGATGTTTTAGCTACATAGGTTGAAGATTCTGCATTGGTCTTGGAGCAAAAGAGTTTGGGGAGAAATCTGACAGAAGTATGCAAGATTAGGATTGGTTTGGGTACAGTGGAGAAATAAAGTGTGATCCTATTAGCTAATGGTACAAGGACTAAGAGACACAAATTTAAGGTTTTGGACAAGTGGTGCAGGCAGTATTTGAGGAAGAACTATTTTATGTAACCAAAGTTGGTGATTTCACTGGCTACGAGGATGGTGGAAGCAGGAAAGATAAATGACTTCAGAAGGAAATTAGATGAACGCTATGAGGAAAGAGTGAGGCAGCGTGAATGACAGACTTTCTCTGCAGAGAGCTGGTATGAATTTGATGGGCTAAATAACCTGGAAGTGATTCTATGGGCAGAATTTTGAGATTCCCCTGCCAATAGATTTGCAGACCAGAAAGTATATAAAATGTTCTGTATGGCCTTCCTACCCCTCTTCTGCCCAGCCCCAAACTGTCCTCAATTTTATATGAGAAAAACTCACCCCAATTGAGGCCATTGATTTCTCACGTAACAGCCACTTCAGCTTTTTATGAAACTGTGGGGAGGATTTCAGGGGCAAAGTCAAAGTCAGACATCTCACCCTGCTTGGGCCTTGTGCAGCTTCTCAAGCCCCTCTCCCACAGTGCGTATGAGCACCCCATCCCCAGATTTTCCCTCCGTGGGTATTCCCTTCTCTCCCTAAGCCCACGTCTCCCTGCCTTGAGAAACCCCCACCCACATACTTGGCTTTTCCTGGAATCTAGATTGCAAGACTGCCAGCTATTGAGATTGACGGACAGCTGTGAGGCAGAGCACCTAACTGAGTGAGAGCAGCATGTTTTGATTTCAGTCAGTTAATGCTCCTTGAAGTATTAAGCAGCTGTGGGGCTGCTGTGATAGGCATTCCCACTGATTCTTTGGGTGGGGGGCACATGGGAAACCCAGCTGTCTAAAAATTCCTATCCTGTGACTGACTCTCTCAATGAGTCATAGTCGGTGAAAGGGCACTGTGCTGAATCACAGACTAAAGTAGAAGTAAAGGCTTGGAAGAGAGATATAGGAGATGCAGGGGGGAGAGAAATGAAATGAGATTGGAGAGTGGGGAGATTTATTTTCTAAAAAACTTGTTTGCACTTTTGTATAGCTCTTACTGAGTGACTGTTGTGCACAACTTCATATCAACTTCCATATCTGAGACCTTGTATTGCAGTATATAGATTTACTGATAACAAGAAGCAAAACATGCTTTCCATTAAATATAGCTATTTGTATGCCTTAGTTCAAAGTCTATTTTATGGAAAGTTGGAATAAACTTTTTTTTCCTCTTTTATCTAGTTGGCTGATAAAGTTTTCTTTATTCTGTCATGATTTTTGGATATCACTGGGTTAGGCCATTTTTTCTAGTTCATCCTTTATTTCCCTTGAGAAGGTGGTGGTGAGCCATTTTCTTTACATGTTAGGGAATGAGTTCCAGGATTTTGACCCAGCCACAGTGAAGAAATGGCTCCAGGTCAGGATGATGTGTGGCTTGGAGGGGAACTTACAGGTGGTAACTATTAGATGTAGGAGCCGTTTGGCCCCTCAAGTTTATTCTGCCACCCAATGAGATTATGGCAGATCTGATACAATCCTCAAATCCACTTTTCCACTTCTTTCCCATAACCCTTGATTCCTTTACTGATTGAAGCCAGATATGATCTACAGAGATCCATCAAAGATGTCAAAAGACAGTATCAGACCAAGCTAGAATTCCAGGCTAGCCACACAGATTTCTGCCGACCATGGCAAGGTCTGCAAGGCATAATGCGCTACAAGATAAAAGCAGGTAAAATTGCCGACTCTAATGCACCACTCCCTGATGTGCTCAATGCATAGTATGTCTGTTTTGAGCAAGAGGTCAGTGACAGCACACCCTCCATCCCAGAAATTTCAGATGAACCTGTGTCAATGCCATTGCCAATATCAGAGCAGCCTTCTCAAAAGTCAACTCATGGAAAGCAATTGGTCTAGTTGGGGTACCCAAGCAAGCAGTCAGGTCCTGCATGGGCCAGCTGGACCAGTATTCGCAGACACCTTCAACCTCTCTTTACACCAATCTGAGGCCCCTATCTGCTTTAAGAAGTTGACTATCATCCCTGTACCAAAGAAAAGCTAGGCAGTGTGCCTTAATGATTATTATCCGGTGGCTCTGATATCTATCATTATGAAGTGTTTTGAAATGCTAGTCATGGCAAAAATCAGTTCTTGCTTCCCAGACTGTCTGAATCCACTACAGTTCGCGTATCACCACAACAGGTCCACACCAAATGTTTTGACCCTATACTCAACCCTGATAACAAAGACACCTATGTCAGACTCTGATTCATAGACTATAATTCAGCCTTAAACACCATTAATCCTACGAGACTCAACTCCAAACTTTGTGGTCTGGCACTCGGCTCCTCTGTCTGCAGCTGGATCCTAGACTTCCCAACACACACAGCGCAATCATTAAGGGCAACAACCATATCACCTCCACAATCATCCTCAACACCGGTGCTTCACAAGGCCGTGTCCTTGGCCCTTTACTATACTCCCTATACACCTTTGACTGTATGGCCAGATTCCATCCAACTCGATTTTTAAGTTTGCTGATGACATCACTGTCTGTCATGTTTTTGCGCACTCACCTAACCTGTCTATATTTGTTTGTAGACTCTGTCATCTTCACATTTGTCTTCCCACCTATTTCTGCATCATTCACAAACTTGGCAATGGTACATTCACTTTCCTTGCCTAAGTTATTAATATATTGTAAACATTCTGGCCTCAGCATTGAGCTATGTGACATTCCACTAGTTACATGCCACCTTGAAAATACGCTTCTTATTCAACTCTGCCTTCTATCAGCTATCCAATTCTCTATCCATGCTAATATAGTACCCTGAAACATCATGGAGTCTTTTCTAACTAAGTAGCATTTTGTGTGGCACCTTATCAAACGCTTTTGGAAATCCAAGTGTATTACATCTTCAGGTGTTCCCATGTATCTGCTGCCCTTGTCCTTTAAGATGGTAGATGCTGCCAAAGGATCCTATAGTGCATCTTGTTGATGGTGCACCATGTTGTCACTTTGCGTCAGTGGTGAAGGGAGTGAATGTTTGAATGGGATGCGAATCAAGAGAGATGCTTTGTCCTGGATGATGTTGAGTTTCTTGAGCGTAGTTAGAGCAGCACCCGTCTAGGCAAATGGAGAATATTCTATCACACCTGACTTACCTTATAAATGATGGTAGACAGGCTCTGGGATGTCAGGAGCTAAGTTACTCTCTGCAAAGCCTGCTCTTGAAGCTACAGTATTTATATGACGACTAGTGGAAGATTCAGCAGTGGTAATGCCATCAAGAAGTGCTGCTAAAGATGGTAGATATTTATTTAATGTCACGACGTTGCATCATTTCACATAGTGGGGTGAAGTGGAAGTTGTACAGCTTATAACAGCCAGAATACCAGCTTAATCAAAGCTAGAACACCCAATGTGTTAACTCCAGTTTGATCATTTCACTCTATAGGTTCATTGCGCAGACCTATCCTGGGCTGATATAGATGTCCCAAGAAATATGCCACATTTGTTTTTCCACTGAAGTTGCGAGCAAAGGATGTGCAATACATGTTGTTAAAATATCTCAAGTTGGTTCCTTGAGTGAGGATAATTTAAATTAGTTTTTACAAGTTTCTACTCATAAATTCCAGGATTGTTTTGAGTTGGTCAGTCGTGCACTGGACCCTAGTGTGTAATTTCTCATTAATTTCTTATGAAAAGGTGCATGTGAAGTAATGCATTTATGACCTCACTGTACATGCTACATATAACATGTCCTTGAATATCTTGTTAGCAGAAAAAGGAGAACTTTGCACTTCGGATTTTAAGGGGGCTGACTGGGAAGAATGATGTTGATCTAGGGAGAGGCTGACTGGATATGGTGATGGGCCACTGATGAAGAGAGTGGGGAGAGTTTCTCGGAGGTAGGGCAGTAATCATGGATAGAGGTCAGTGGCTGGTGTCAGGTGCCTTGTGATAGGAGAAATTAGGTCTTGTTTTGGGAATCTCATTTGTAGAGGCTGCTTAAGGAAGTATTTGGATCCAGGAAGGTGGTGGTAAGGCACTTGCCTCCTTGCATCAGGAAGTTGCCAGACTTTCCAATGCTCAGAAACTGAAAGCAGAACAAGTTCAAATACTGACTGACGCTGCGGCTCACAGTCTCACTACTGTGTTTAAAGCTGCAAACAGCTTCCTTTGATCAGGTCAATCACCCGCCCAACTTCAGTTAAAGTTGCAAATAAGTGGTTTTGTGACAAGGAAAAGATTTCTGATTTATTTATTCAGTTAAATATCAGCCCCATGATTTTATGAACTGATTTTAAAAAATTGAATAACATTTGAATGATATTTGTTTGGTAACTTGAAGTGAGATGATTGTTGTAGGAAAGTGTGGCACTTGCTGCATGAGTAATATCCTCGCCAAAACAATGGCTGGATTCACTTGAAGCAGATATTTTAGATTTTTTTCAGTTGTTGAAGCAATTCAAATTTCAGTTTATGGGAGATATTAGTATTTCTTAAACTTTATTTTCCTCAATACTGTATTCATAATTTAGTTAGTTTAAACTTGCATTTTTTAATAAAACAATGCCAGGCTTAAATGCAGCTACTGACAAAAATATATTCTGATAAAACAATTGGCAAATACAGATTTTCAATAATGGAATATTATATACTTTAAATTACTAGAATTGGGACTGTAGAATAAAAAATGTGATATAGTTTTTATTTAGTGTGGTGCCAGCATTTTAAATACAGCCAATACTGTTCTAAATGGACAGGAACCAAATGTGGTTTATTACAAGGAATGCTGTGTCAACACTTGCTTTAAGGCTACTATTGTATCATTTCTGAATTCTTTGGGGTGACCTTTGCATTCATTTGGTGACTGTATAGTTGATAAATATGCCAGAACTCTGTATAATGCAAATAAGCTTGGAATACAGATCACTTTATGTCTGGGAGAAGCTCTACATACACAGGGCAAAAGCTACTTTGATCAGTCTCAAAGCTTTTTCTGTCATAAGTTCTACATAAATGATGGATAGATAAAAGGAATCTGTTATATGCAGATGAATAAAAATTTTACACTTGACTATATTTGCAATAACTGCGTCAGTATAAAGTCGGTTTAAAGCAAAATTCAGATTGAAATCTGAAACAAAAACAGAAAATGCTGGAAAATCACAGCAAGTCTGGTAGCATCTGTGGTTCTATTCTCTCTCCAATGTTTCAAGTCTAGATGACGCTTTGTCAGAGGACCAATATTTTGGGCTTGGGTGGTCCTTTTCTGATGTAGGGTCATCCAGACTTGAAAAGTTGGCTATATTCTCTCTCCATAGATGCTGTCAGACCTACGAGGTTTTCCAGCACTTTCAGTATACATTTGGGCACAAGTTCAGTACCAGTGAATTTGTTTATTTGCCCTAGTGTGGATTTCTGGTAGTTCATGATGCAGTTCAGTCATCTCTGCTACCTTCTGCACTGAGCTCTCCCCATAGCTGGGATAGAAATAGACCAATAGGATCCATAAAAAACAGACAATAGTATAAATTTCTTGAATGATAGGCTGGTTTATTTTTCTTTTGGGAAATATTAAAGCTTGTAGATGCTGTAGTTTCATTATCATTTTTTGTTCTTGTAACCATTCCAGGGGAAAGAACAACATAAGCCTGAAGCATCTCCACTTTACATTCAGAACCCATTTGAGCAGGCTCTAAATGTGAGCAAGAATGTCAATCAGACCCAACTGGAGAAATTTGTGACCTCGGCAAGAGAGAGTGCTTGGATTTTACAGCAAGAGGGGATCAAACAGCCAAAGTCCAACACCAAACCCTGGGGACTAGCAGCTCTGCTTCTTCCCACCATGCAGTCCTCTGGAGGGAAGAATAAAAAGAAGAGACAGCCAGCTAGCGAGAGGATTAAAAGTTTGTTGGATTCACTAAAGGCAAACAAAGAAACCACTGGCAATTTAAACCGGTCAAATGGTGGTAGACGGCACATTTGCACTGTTGCCTTGTAGCAGTCCTCTGAATAAAATGAACTTGTGTCTGTAAAAACGTCATTCAATCGCTGTAAGCACTAAGACAGCAGAAATCTCAAGACTAAAAATCCATTGATTTGAGTGCTGCAAGAATTATTTAATAATACAGCCAGTTGGCAGTTAGAGTTCATTTGATATAAGTTTTGAAATATCTGATCTGAGTCAGTTTTAGTGGAGACTGGTGCATGAACTGGACGGTGCTGTGGCTATGAATTTGAAGGCAAACATTTAAAGAGTACTGCATTGGAATCCAACAGATGACCTAACAGATCATTTCTACATGCTTCCTCATCGAGATGAAACTTAAAGGATGTATTCAGACTTGTATCTTTAGAAAGCTGCTGAATTGATGAATGAAAATTTATATTACTGCAGACTCATTTTAAATAAACTACTGGAAGGTAAAAGTTTATAACCTTTTTTAAACATTTGGTTCTGTTCATTTCCAATTGGTTCCTTAAAAATGTATATTATAATTTATGATTTTTAAAATTACTAATCCACTTTGATAAAACCCCAAGAAATTATAAGCAATGTTTGACTTCCTTTCCTCAGTGGAATCCATTCCAATCTGCTTTAGACGCAAGAAGCTGTGGCAGCAGTAGAACCAATTCATGCAGCTTTGTATAAATTGCTCAATTCAGACACTCTTTATCAAAGGTACTCTATAGTGAAATAAATCATTGACTTTGCTGAGGTACCCGACTGAAGATTGAATCAAGTATTGGAAAAATTCCCACCTGTACAAAAAAGGTGGCCCTGTAGAAAGCAAAGACTGTGATCATAGACTGGACATTACAACTCCTATCAAGGTGATTCATTAATAAAGTGAGTTGAAAGGAAAATAGAGGCTTGCATTTATATAGTATCCTTCACAACCTCAGCATGTTCCAAAGTGCCTTACAACCATGGAACTATATTTGAAGTTCAGTCACTGTCGTAATGCAGGATAATTTCCTGTGATCAGAATAAAAAGAATTGAAATGTGATTGGGACGCATGCCATCAACACAAAGATTTAATTTCATTGGTTAATAAGGAAAATCCATACTCAGATTTAAATCTAGAAACAAAATTATGCACCATTTGGAACTATTTTCTGTGTGGTTGTGTCATACAATTTAATATTTTCAGGTCCATAATAGTTTAATCTTGATGCTTGCATAATGCCAGAGCATTCTCTTTAGGGAGGCCAACATCACAGATTGGGTTTCACCAGGATTTCTGGACTGAATCATCCAAGTCTTCCCAGAAATTTTGAATAACTAGGCACTGGCAAAATACAAGGAAGAAATCACTCATTCCCAACAAGTATCTAAATTGTCTGACGAAGAGTTGTCTTGCCCTGAAACATTGGCTCTATTCTTCTGCAGACACTGTCAGACCTGCTGAGATTTTCCAGTATTTTCTGTTTTCATTTCAGATTCCAGCATTCTCAGCATTTTGCCTTTATCTTAAGTATCCAAATTGTTTGTCATCCTCTAAAAATGTGTTCGTTATTCTAAGTTGCTGCAATGAAGCCTTTTTTATCATACTCCTGTTGTACATCATTTCTTTTCTACCAGAACTTTCATTGGTGCCTTGCATGCAACATTGACTAATTGCACAGTGGATTTTTGTTCTTGTTTCATCTCCTTGATGAACCAAAATACAGTGTTTACTGGATTCTGTCTTTGTTCCAGGCCTACTAAACAGCTGAAACATTGATTATGTAACACAAATTTCTAACTTTAATTATACTAATTAATGGGGACGGTAGTGTGGGGTGGTATGTTACTAGACAGTCCAGTCCACTGGATAACCAATGCTGCGAAGGTACAGTGATTAGCAAAGGTGCTTCACAGTACCAGGGACCTGGGTTCGATTCCAGCCTCAGGTCACTGTCTGTGTGGAGTTTACATATTCTCCCATGTCTGTGTGGGTTTTCTCCGAGTGCTCTGGTTTCCTCCCACAGTCCAAAGATGTGTGGGTTAGTTTGATTGGGCATAAATTGATCCTAGCGTCAGGAGATTAGCAAAATAAATATAGGGCGTTACAAGAATAGGGCCTGGATGCAACTATGATTAATGCAGACTTGATGGGCCAAATAGTCCCTTGCAGTGTAGTGTTTATTCTATGCCATGAGTTCAAATCCTACCACCGCAGTTGGGGAATTTAAATTCAATAGTTAATACATCCGGAATAAAATGCTAGTCACTTTAAAGCTGGTCAGGAAACTACTGGACTGTCAAAAACTCATCTGGTTAACCACTGTCCTTTAGGGGAGAAAATTTCCTGTCCTTAGCTGGTCTGATTTATATGTAACTCTTGACCTATAGTAGTGTGGATGACTTTTAACTGCCCTCTGAAATGATCCACTTTGTTTCAAGGGTAATTAGGGATAGGCAATAAAAAGTGGCCTTGCCAACAGCACATCTCAAGAATAAATTTGTAAAATTGCCCATTTCTACCAAGAAGCCCGTAAATTATGATAAACTCTACTACTTTGAGTTGAATTTCTGTAAACTTGATAATCGAAAGTTCAATTATTACCTATATCTTCAGATACAGTATTTGTTCCTCAATGACAGGAAATAGTTTAATGATGAAATTGGATCACAATTTGACAAGGTTAAAACCTCCACCTGGCCAGTCTCTGTAAAGCAGCCTGTGTTCTCTGACACTGGCTCAACATGGAGAACCTCCTGTGTCATCTTTATATTATCCCAATGATGTGGGAAATTGAACATTGCAGAAAAAGTGCAGCGATCAGAGCATTTTAATTCAACATCATCTTTGCTAAAGCAGAAAGGTTACAGTAATTTTTCCAACAGGTTTTAAAAAGTGAGAGGATGTATGGCAATGATTTTCTAACTATTCAAAATGAAACATCTACAAATTAAAGCTTTTTTATAGACAAATGTTCTGTCTGAATTTGTAGAAAATAGTCTGTTAGGTTTTAGAGGTTTAATGGTTAATATTTTTCAGCATCTGTTAAAGAAAATAAATATCTAACTAATTTGATGATGGAACTGGAATTTTGAGCAAATGTGGATTCAACTCAAATTGCTTTTGAGGGGTCATTTGGGGAAATGGAGAGAATAATTCCTCCAATACAATTGTATTTCTACTGTGCTGCTTCCAAAATTGTTGTGTCTCAACCAGCCAAAGTACATCATTTTATCTTACCTAAATAAAAATGCTCAACTATAAAATATGCAATTAGTCCATCCGATAAAAGTGAAAGTTTTAATTTTGTTGCAACTATCTTACCTTTTTTTAAAAAAAAGTGAAAGCAATTGTCTTTGAAAGTGTATTCTATGCTGACATATCTTCAACTGCTTCATCAATGACTTTTCCTCAATTATAAGGTCAGAAGACTGCCACATCAGTCAGTAATGAAACATTTTCTACTAGCTGGGACATTTTCCAAGACAAAGGAGCCCATTTGATTGGCATCCATCAAGCATTATTCCCTTATTCATTACCTCCATTAACAAGGTGCACCATAGCAACTTGCCCTGTCTCCTTCAACAGCACCTTCCAAATCCACAACCTTGATCTCAAAAGGAAAGGGTAGCAGACAACACTCAATGGGCTGAAGGGTCTTTTCTGCGTTTATATGACTCTATGACTACCACCTGGAAGTTCCTCATTATCCTGACTTGCAATTAAATTGCCATCCATTCAATGTTACTGGGTCAAATACCTGAAATGCCCTAAAGCACAGGGTGTATCTATATCATATGAACTGCAGTTCTTCAAGAAGGCAGCTCATCATCACTTCAAGTGCAACACTCAAGAATTGCTACCCTTGCCATCGACACACATCCATGAATGCATAAAACAATTAAGCTTTTCACTTGTATCCCGTGGTAGATTTTTGTTATTTTCTATAAAAGCAGTGGAAGTTGAATATGAGAGACTCACTTATACAGCACTGTGAATGCATCTTTGGAAAAAGTTATTCATGAAGGCTTTTTCGTCAAGTCAGGTTGGATGTAAATGAGAGTTTCCATCCTTTCAATCCCTTGTCTATATGTTCCATCTCCCCATTGCCAGCTGCAGCAGCTGACTCTGCTTATTGCTGTTTCATTCAGGGTCTCACATACAGATCCCAGTTCACTTATAGGTTAAAAGTATTCAATTCTATTTGTCTTTTACAGAGTGCAGTATAATATAACATGCTCCATTTGTATAAAACTTTTTTCTATGTAGTTTATATTGTTTTTGTAATATTGAGGATTTGCAAAGGATATCAAGGCGAATCACTAGACTAATTCCCAATATAAAGTACCTTAGTTATCAAGATAGTCTAAGAAGAGTTGGTACGCCACACTTTAGAGATCTATAAACTTAGGAGTGATCTGATTGAATATTTTTACCGTGGTGAAGAGAATACATTCAGTTCCAGTTTTTCAGATGAGAGAAACTAAAGTCTGTCCACCCTCAAGTGATCATGGAAGATCCCAAGGCACTATTTTGAAAGAAAGCAAGGGTGATTTGCCCAGTGTCATGCCAATATTTAGTGCTCAATCAACATTACAAAAACATCTTAGTCATTCTGACATCTGTTTGCTGGAGTTTGCCATGTGTAAATTGACAGCCATGTTTCTTGCATTACGTGATAGTCGTGATGTGCAAGGGGCAAACCCTGAAAGCTTGTGATTTACTATCAAATAAACCTGTTGGATTTTAACCTGGTGTTGTGAGACTTCTTACTGTCTTTTCCTGCATTACATCAGTGACTATACTTCAAAAAGTACTTCATCGACAAAAACATTTTGGAATATTCTGTGGATGTGAAATGTGTTACAGTTGTAAGTCTGTCTGCTTTCTTTCATTTGTCTATCTGTTTCATTTAAATCGGCCAGGGAGTTTAAGTTGTGTAAAGCCAGATCTTGGTTAGATGTTGAAGTGACTTCTCCGAGATAATACTGGATCTCTGGAGGAGGTTGTCAATGCAAGAAGTGGATGCTGATCCAAGGAATGCCTTCAAATGAGAGCTGGTCCTTATCTGGTTGGGCTAGATGTCCTCTTACAAAATATAGTCAAGGAATTCTGGATCAGTGTCCTCTAGACTAATTTCAATTGCCCAGTTGGAGTACAAGAGGAATTTCCTAAATCTTCCTGCAAATCGCCAGAGTTTTTAATATTTATGCTCCTCGGGATGGCATAGCCATCCCGTGAGGTTGATTTTTACATTGTAGTACACAACGTATTGATTGTGTGGGACAGGCTGGATGGATCAGATCTGTCTGTATGTTCATAAAAAATCCACATGAAGTAATTTTACAGGAATATACTATGCCAAAAGTCTTGAGGAGTAAGAAATCGTGTAGAGTGCAAGTCCTGGGATGGTTGTCATTCAGAAAAGTACTGCCACCAAGTGTTGAAATGTTACTAAGCAACCATGAGATCAGGTTACCTTCCATGTAGTTACTTTAATGGAAGAAGGTAAGATTGCTTTTCAATCAGTTGGTTTCATTTTTGAAAGAGTCAGAGTAAAGGATTGTTAAGCGGCATGGATGAGGTATAGGATGCTGAGCATGCAGTAATTCTTGCATGTTGTTTGCCATGAACTGATGAGAAGAAAGATAGGGCTTTTCAGGAACTCAGGACATCTCAAAATGCTTCATCACCAGTTATGCATTTTGAATTATGGTCAGGATTGTAAAGTAGGAAAACATAGAACATTACAGCACAGAACAGGCCCTTCGGCCTTCGATGTTGCGCCGACCAATTAGGAACAAGCAGTGACCCTCTAACCTAAACCATTCCCCTTTCATCCATAAACTTATCGACTAACCTCTTAAACGCCACCAAACTTGGCGCATCTACAACTGACTCAGGCAAGGCATTCCATACCCTTACCACCCTCTGGGTAAAGAACCTACCTCTGACATCTGTCCTAAAACCACCACCCCTTAATTTAAAGCTATGTCCCCTCGTGCTAGCTTTCTCCATCCTAAGGAAAAGGCTATCACTGTCCACCCTATCTAAACCTTTAATCATCTTATATGTTTCAATAAGGTCTCCTCTTAGCTGCCTTCTTTCTAACGAAAACAACCTCAAATCCCTCAGCCTCTCTTCATAAGGCCTGCCTTCCATACCAGGCAACATCCTGGTAAACCTCCTCTGTACCCTCTCCAATGCCTCCACATCTTTCTTATAATGCGGGGACCAGAACTGCACACAATACTCCAAGTGTGGCCGCACTAGAGTTTTGTGCAGTTGCAACATGACGTTGCGGCTCCGAAATTCAATCCCCCTACCAATACAAGCTAAGACTCCATATGCCTTCTTAACAACCTTCTCGACTTGACTGCCTACTTTCAGGGATCTATGCACATACACACCAAGATCCCTCTGTTCATCAACACTACTAAGAATCCTACCATTAGCCCTATACTCTACACATTTATTATTCCTGCCAAAGTGCATTACCTCACACTTTCCACATTAAACTCCATTTGCCACCTCTCGGCCCAGCTCTGCAACTTGTCCAAGTCTCTCTGCAAACTATAACACCCCTCTTCACTATCTACCACTCCTCCGACTTTGGTGTCATCCGCAAATTTACTAATCCATCCTTCAATACCCTCATCCAGATTATTTATAAAAATTACAAACAGTAGGGGCCCCAACACAGATCCCTGAGGTACACCACTTGTAACCGAACTCCACGATGAATATCTTCCATCAACCACCACCCTCTGTCTTCTAACAGCTAGCCAATTCCTAATCCAATTAGCTAAATCACCCTCAATGCCATACATCTGCATTTTCTGCAGAAGCCTTCCATGTGCCACCTTATCGAACGCCTTACTAAAGTCCATATATACCACATCAACCGCCTTACCCCCATCCACCTCTTTGGTCACTTTTTCAAAAAACTCACTAAGGTTAGTAAGGCACGACCTACCCTTCACAAAACCATGCTGACTATCCCCAATCAATTCATTTCTCTCTAAATAACTATAATCCTATCCCTAATAATTCTCTCCAATACTTTGCCCACATCAGAAGTAAGACTCACCGGCCTATAATTCCCCAGAAAGTCTCTCTTCCCCTTCTTGAACAATGGGACCACATTCGCTATCCTCCAGTCTTCTGGAACTATACCCGTAACCAACGACGACCTGAAGATCAGAGCCAGAGGCTCTGCAATCGCCTCTCTTGCCTCCCAGAGAATCCTAGAGTAAATCCCGTCTGGCCCAGGGGACTTATCTAACTTCAAATCCTCAAGAATATCTAGCACATCCTCCTTATCTACTTCAATACTTTCCAGTTTGCAACCCTGTGTACCAGTGTTCTCCACAACTACATTTACATCTCCCTGCGTGAATACCGAAGAGAAATATTTGTTCAGTGCCTCTCCAATCTCTTCAGGCTCCACGCACATTACAATTGGAATATCCTCATATAGATATTCATGAGCAAGAACAAGTTATCAAATCCTATAATTAACTATACTGAAATTGTTTTGCCAATTATTCCCCAGCCTGTAAAATTATTTATTTGTGTAAGTTGTTTCGTGCCCCTCTTTGTAGTTTGATAAGGTTATTTAATATTTCTCTTTCTATTTTAAATGTGGTTGTACCATTTCTAATCTCATCTTCCAATATTATTCTTTTTATTATTATGTTTTTGCTGAAAAACTCAGTAAACTAGACATTAGACTCCATTAAACTGGCCCCCTGTGTCAGCTGTAGTTCAGTTAGTTTCACTTTCACCTCTGAGTCCAAAGATCCAAAGCCCCAGTCAAGAGCTTGGGAATAAAAATGAAGGTTGACACTCCAGTGCAGTATTGAGGGAGTACTGCGCTATTGGGAGGTAATGATTTTTAAATGGGTGGTGAAATCAAGATCCTCTTCAACTCTGGTGAATATAACGTGCCGTGACACTATTTTAAAAAGTTTGGGAGTTCACTCCGATGCCCTGGCCAATATTTATCCCTCACTCAGCAACACCAAACTGATTATGTAGTTACAGTATGTTTTGTCATCAATGCCTTTTTAATGTCTTTAGAATATCTAAAGAAAGATGACGGATCCACATTGGTCTCAGGATCCTCAGAATTCTGCGCTAGTAGTTGAAATTGTTGTTCATTCCCAATACTGGGCCAATGAATGGCAGATGGCGTTTAATTTAGATAAGTGAGAGATGATGTGTTTTGGTAGATCGAATTGGGGCAGACTATTGGGTATCCATTCATCAGTTGTCGTAATATCTGCATGGTCTTGCCATTATACCATGCCTTGGGACATCCTTTCTTACAGCATATCAGGTAGACAATGTTGACTGAATTACATGAGTATGTACCGTGGATGGTGTTCTCACGTGAGATATTGGCATCCGTGTTGATGGTCCAGCACACCTTGCACAAGTTGCAATGTCTGGGTAGTGTGGTGTCGTGGTCACTGTTTTCCTGAAGGCTGTATAATTTGTTATGAACAATGGTCTGTCTGAGGTTGTATGGTTATTTGAAGGCAATTAGTGAGGACTTGTTGGTTTCAGTTATAAGGAGAGGCTGGACATTTTTCCCTGGAGTATAGGAAGCTGAGGAGTGATCTTATAGAGGTCTATTAAATGATGAGATAAGGTAGAATCAAAGAAATCAAAATCTTTTCCAAAAGATAGGGGCATCTAAAAATAGAAGGCATATATTAAGGTGAGAGGAGAGTCTTACAAAAGAATCCAAAAGGGCAATTTTCACACAGAGGGTGGCTGAGTGCCTGGAACAAGCTGCCAGAGACAGTAATAGAGGTGGGCAGAATTTTATCTTTAAAAAGCATTTAGACAGTTACATGGATAAAATGGATTTCGAGGGATATGGGCCAAAATGCTAGCAACTGGGACTATAATAAGCAATAAGCTTGTTATAAAAACTGGGCAGCATGGATAAGTTGAGCTGAACAGCCTGTTTCCATGCTCCTCTGTGACCAACTCAGTTATCAAGAAAGTTTTTGAAATAGAACAAGGAACAAAGAACAACACAGCACGGGAAACAGGCCCTTCGGCCCAACGAGCCCGTGCCGCCATCCTAACGTCTTAATGACATATAGAGACCAATATAGGGACAATTTGTTACCCAATCAGCCTAAGAGCACATTTTTGGGATGTGGGAGGAAACCGGAGCACCCGGAGAAAACCCACGCAATCACGGGGAGAACGCGCAAACTCCCGCAGACGCAGGCCCAAATCCATGTGTCTGCACAGCAACAGCGATAGTCTCTGAGCTGTCATGTTGCCCATCTGATAGTCCAGTTTAAGCATACACTAACGACATGAAGCACGAGGCCTCTCCTGAATTAACATCCAGGAGCAGCCCTCGCACGACCTGCTGAATGCATGCACCTTGTTGGTCAACAAGGTGGACCGAACAGCCTGTGGAAACAATTAAAGTATTTAAACAGTCCTCCTGTATCCCTCTATCTTCAGACCGCTCATGTGACTGTCCAAGAGACCCTTAAACAGCCCTAGCGTGCCTGCTCCCACCACCTTACTCGGTAGTGCATTCCACACCCCCACTACCCTTTGTGTGAAAAAATGCCCTCTAATATTAGTCTTATACATTGACCCCCTCACCCTAAGGCCGTGACCTCTCGTTCTATCCGATTCTAATGGTGGAAAAAGCTTACCACCATTTACTCTATCTATACCCCTCATAATCTTATATACCTCTAATAGATCCCCTCTCAGCCGATGTCTTTCAAGGGAAAGCAAGCCCAGTGCGTTCAACCTTTCCTCGTAAGACAGCCCTTCCATACCAGGCAGCATCCTGGTAAATCTCCTCTGCACTCTCTCCAGGGACTCCACATCCTTCCGGTAGTACGGCGACCAGAACTGGACTCAATAGATTGACTTTGAGTCAGCACATGTTTAGCTCTCGCGTTTGCTTAGTGACTCCTTATCCCTTAACGTGATTATGCTTTCCCTTTTGAAAGGATTGTATCTCCAGTTAAATTGTTGGCACAACAGAGAGCAAACTTCCTGATCTGGATTATCTTTTCTCCAACAACATTTTTTTTTAGCCATTCATGGGACATGGGCGTCACTGGCTGGCCAGCATTTATTGCCCATTCCTAGTTGCCCTTGGACAGCAATTGAGAGTCACCCACGTTGCTTTCTGTGGCTCTGGAGCCACATGTAGGCCAGACCAGATAAGGACGATTTCCTCTCCTAAAAGACATTAGTGAACCAGATTGGTTTTTCCGATAATCTAAGTTTAAGTTTTTTATTAGTGTCACAAGTAGGCTTACGTTAACGCTCCAATGAAATTTTCTCATTGCCGCATTCCGGCGCCAGCTCATGTACATTGAAGGAGAACTTAGCATAGCCAATGCAGCTAACCAGTATGTCTTTCAGACTACGGGAGGAAACCAGATCAACTGAAGGAAACCCACACAGGCATAGGGAGAATGTGCAAATTCAGCAATGGTTACACAGTCATCAGTAGCTGCTTAATTCCAGATATTTTTTAATGAGTTCAAATTCCACCAACTGCCTTGGCGGAACTTGAACTTGGGTCCTCAAAACATTAGCTGTGTTTCTGGATTAATAGTCTAGTGATAATACCACTAGACCATCACTTCCCCTATGTGTAAGTGATAGCTTTAACCAAGTTTATTCACAAGGCTTCCAAAGCTTGTTCTGGGCTCTATGCAACTTGAACTATTTTCCTAGCTATCATTCAAAAGGTAAAATCAATTTCAAAATACAGATGCAAAGGCTTTTTGAAAAAGTGATGTATTAGTCTGAAATAAAAACACAAAACGCTGGATAAATTCAGCTGATCTGGCAGCATCTGCGGAGAGAGAGAAGTAGTTAACATTTTGGATCTAAATGATCATTCCACAGATCTGTGTTTATTTTAGATTTCCAGCACCTACAGTATTTTACTTCTTTACATATTAGTCTAACTGCCTTCCTCTTTCGGCATACTTCTGCAATAGTTTTCTCTTCAAATAGTTATGCATTTCCCTTTAGAAAATCGGCTCGTTGGGCCGAAGGGCCTGTTTCCCGTGCTGTGTTGCTCTAAAAAAAAATCATTACTGAATCTGCTCTCATCACACATTCAGGCACAAAGAAAGATTGCTGTAGTGATTGGAGATCACTCATCTCAGCTCCAGGACATCACTGCAGGACTTCCTCAGGGTCGTGTCCAAGACACAATTACCTTCAGCTCTTTCATCAATGACTTTCCTTCCATCATAACATCAGAAGTGGGGATGTTTGCTGATGATTGATTTGATTTGGTGTGATTTATTATTGTCACATGTATTAGTATAAATGAAAAGTATTGTTTCTTGCATGTTGTACAGTTTGTAGAGAAGAAAAGGTGATGGTGCAGAATGTAGTGTTACAGTCATAGCTAATAAAGAGTCTCACAACACCAGGTTGAAGACCAGGTTTATTTGGAATCTTGAACTTTCGGAGTGCTGCTCCTTCATTAGGTGAGTGAAGGAGCAGTGGTCCGAAAGCTCTTGATTCCAAATAAATCTGTTGGACTTCAACCTGGATGTTGTGAGACTTCTTACTATGCCCACCCTAGTCCAACGCTGGCATCTTCACATCAGTAAGAATTTAGCAACACCAATTATTAATCCAACTGATTTATTTGATAGTAAAAAAGCGAGCTTTCAACACTCTTGTGTCTTCCTCAGGCAAGTGCCCCCCAATCCAACGCCGGCATCTTTACATCATCTTCACATCAGTCATAGCGAGGGTGTAGAAAAGGTTCAACTTAATGTGAGGTAGGTCCATTTAAGAATCTGATACAATAGAGAAGAAACTGTTCTTGAGTTGGTTGGTACATGTCTTCAGACTTTTGTTTCTTTTCCCAATAGAAAAAGATGGAAGGGAGTATGTCCAGGGTGCAAGGGGTCCCTAATTATGCCGGCTGCTTTTCCGAGGCAGCAGGAAGTATAGACAGCGTTAATGGGTGGGAGGCTAGTTTGAATGATGGACTGGACTTCGTTCACAATGCTTTGTAGTTTCTTGCAGTCTTGAACAAAGCAGGAGCCAAACCAAGGTGTGATGTAATTGGAAAGACTGCTTTCTATGGTGCATCTGTAAAAGGTGGTGAGAGTCATAGTGGATATGCCAAATTTCCTCAGTCCTCTGAGAAAATAGAGGTGTTGGTGAGCTTTCTTAATTATAGCATTAGGATGGAGGGACCAGGACAAGTTGTTGATCTGGCACTCACAAACTTGAAGCTCTCAACTATTTCTACTTTGTCCTCATTGATGTAGATAGGGTAAGTTCTCCACTATGCTTCCTGAAGTCGATGATAAGCTCCTTTGTTTTGTTGACAATGAGGGAGAGATTATTGTCGCCACACCAGATTCTTTATCTCTTTCCTGTACTCAATCTCATCTTTGTTTGAGATCCAAACCACTGTTGTGGTGTCATGAGCAAACTTGAAAATCGAGTTGGAGGGGAATTTGATCACACAGTCAAAGGTGTATAAGGAGTATAGTAGGGGGCTGAGGACACAGCCTTGTGGGGCACAGGTGTTGAGGATGATCTGCAGCAAGTAAGACACCTCCTGATACCATGATGTTTTTTCACCATCCACTGGGCACAGGTCAAGAGTGTGATGGAATACTCTACATTTGCCTGGATGAGAGCTCCTCTAACAACACAGGACAAAATGCCTACTTGATTGCTACCTGTTTCACAAACTTTCACTCCAACAACTACCAACACATAGTGGCAGTAGTGTGTACCATCTACAAGATGTATTTTAGGAATTCACTAAGGCTCCTTAAGCAGTACTTTCCAAACATATGACCAATATCATTTTGAAGGCAATAGTAGGAAACACATGGAAACATCACTGAGTGCACATTCCCTTCTATGTGATTCAACATCCTGACTTGGAAATACATTGCCATCCCTTCACAGTCACTGGGTTAAAATCTTGATTCAATTTAATTTATTATTGTCACATGTATTAGTATACAGTAAAAAGTTCTGTTTCTTGCGTGCTATACAGACAAAGCATATCATTCATAAAGAAGGAGACAAGAGAGTGCAGAATGTAGTGTTACAATCATAGCTAGGGTGTAGAGAAAGTTTAACTTAATGCAAGGAAGGTCCTTTCAAAAGTCTGATAGGAGCAGGGAAGAAACTGTTCTTGAGTCGGTTGGTATGTGACTTTGTATCTTTTCCCCAATGAAAGAAGGTGGAAGAGAGAATGTGTGGAGTGCATGGCATCCTTAATTATGCTGGCTGCTTTCCGAGGCAGTGGGAAGTGTGGACAGAGTCAATGGATGGGAGGCTGGTTTGTGTGATACATTGGGCTACATTCATGGCCTTTTGTAGTTTCTTGCAGTCCTGGGCAGAGCAGCAATCTTCCAAGTTGTGATAAAACCAGAAAGAATGCTTTCTATAGTGCATCTGTAAAATCCTGGAACTTCCTCCCTAACAGCACTGTAGGTTTACCTACATTACAGAAACTGCTCTTCACCATCACCATCTCAAGGGCAATTAAGGGTGGTCAATAAATACTAGCCAATGATACCTGTATCCCCTAAATGAATAAAAAATGAATTTATAATCTAGATCACAATATTTCACTGAATGAGTTTTTTTCTCTCTTGTTCCATCTGAGTCTTTTGCCAATTAACTTGGAAAAGATAGATTCCTTTTGTTGTATTGTGTTAGATGTGAATGGATCTGAATTAAAATAACGCTGGGTAAACAACCCAACTTCAACCCAGGCACTGCAAATAACAAAAGCACAAGCAACACTGCAAATTCCTCTGCACTGACATCTGGAAATGTGTGCCAAAATTGGCAGAGTTGTCCCACACACTAGTCAACCAACAGTCTAACATAGTTATATCACTAAATCATACTTTTCAAATAACATCCAAGACTCCTCCATTACCATTCCTGGATATGTCATCTTCCACTGGCAAGATAGACCCACAAGAGATGGCAGTACCCGGTATACTGTCAGGAATGAGTGACCCTACAAATTCTCAGCAATGAATGAATAAAAATAAAGATTCCACCAAATCTTACAGTCTCTGGATTGTCAGAGAGCAGGTGGATGACTGAGATGTGCATCGGGACCCTGTGGAAGTCCCGACTCGTGGATCTCCATAGGAATTGTCTGGAAAGTTTCAACTTGCAATCCCTTGCTCCCCAGAACTTTCTACGGATATCATTGGCTCTGAGCTAGACGGACATTTCTGCAGTACTTGCCGGTAGTTACTAAGACAGACTAAACCCTTGTCTTACTCCTGGACAATTTCAGAACTGACTCCCCCTCTCATTCACACTGACCATCACAATCCCCATCCCCCGGATAAGCTCCGTGACTACCAATTACCTCTTCAAAACGCTCAATACCCTCCTGATCATCCAATTACCCTTCTGACCTGATCCAAATACTTTGAACCTGACTATCCACCTACCCCCAATCTAGTTGCCCACTTCACCCACCAACTCTCAACCCACTTGCCCACTTCACCCACCAACACCTCCCCCCGCACCATTTACCCACCTCACCTACTCACCCATACTGTCAACTCCTTACTCACTCACCCAATCACTGATCCATTCACTTACATTCAATCACTAACATCCATTCTCTAACATGCACACTGGACATTTAAATTTACCACAAAAACAGAAGTTACTGAGAAATCTCCGCAAGTCTTAGAGCATCTGTGGAGAGAGAATAGAGCTAAGGTTTCCTCTCTCCACAGATACTGTCAGACCCACTAAGGTTTTCCACCAAATTCTGTTTTTATTTCAGATTCTGCAGTAAATTGCTTTTACTTACATTGACTGTATGGCAGGCCATGCAATAATAAGGGGTTGTGAGTGGCCTTCCCCTAACTCTATAACAATCTGAGGGGGTTCTCCTGGGTGCATTGTGCTCTGTCTTACAGATGGGTTTGGAAAGCCTCCGTGGAAATGGAGCACAGCATCAGAGTAGGCAATATTCCAGAAGCAGAGGCAATGACGGTTGCTAGTCCATGGAAAACCCAGGCCAACGTGTTGCATTACATTCAGTCGATTTTATTGTGTTTCTGGCAGTTTGTGGTAAACTATTATCCAAATGGTGATGTCACTTCTATTGAAGAGATAAATGTCAGGAGTAGCACAGTGTGAACATTGTGAGCTGCTGCCAGTCACACTGCTCCGTAATCTGTTTTACAGCAGGCCATTTCCGCGGGGTAGAGTTTACACTGTGACCTGGAATGGCCCATTGCTGTGAATGATGCGCACAAAGTCAAATGCAATAAGCTAATAAAAACCACAGGCATCTGTGGGAAGTGTCGCATTGTTCCTTTGGACGTGAGCATTTCAATGACCACTCTCCCTGTCGTGATCCATCTGCTTGTGACTGCTGCCTTTGTCCTGCCACCTCTCATGACTCTTGCTGCCACTGCCAAGAGCAAGTTGTTGTATGACCCAGGCATGCAGCTGGCACTGGTAAAGAAAGCTGGCATCGGTTAGGATCAGGAAGGGTGGGGAATGAGGAGCCCAATTCAATGATTCTCAGCCAAGGTCCTGCTAATCCCTCAGTTTAACGTCATCTTATTTGCACAACAAAACACCAAAAGGTTAATAAAGTTCGCCGTTCTCTCTGAAGATGACGATTGACTCTCTGTTGAAGCTACTAGTCAGCATTTATTAATTTTCAGCCTCAGTAAGTTTGAATACACAATGTTTGCAGCATCGCTCAAAAGCTGACAACTCAAAATAAAGGTCACATGACAGGGCAGGGTTTATAATTGGGGAAGGGGCAATTATGATGCGATTAGGCATAAATTAGGGAGCATAAGATGGGAGCAGAAACTGTCAGGTGTGGGCACAAACGAAAAGCAGAACTTTTTCAAGGAACAAACAAATACTGCGTGCCCTTGGTAGGTATGTCCCCGGCAGGCAGGGAGGAAATGGTTCACAAAGGAGGTTGAATGTCTTGTCAAGAGGAAAAAGGAAGTGTATTTTTTTTTATATAGAGCAACACAGCACGGGAAACAGGCCCTTCGGCCCAACGAGCCGAACTATATAGTAACAATTCCATTATCCTATCCTAATTTTAGGTTATTCTTAATATGGAAGAGTCTCAATGTAGGGACAATTTGTTTCCCAATCAGCCTAAGAGCGAATTTTTGGGATGTGGGAGGAAACCGGAGCGCCCGGAGAAAACCCACACAACCACGGGGAGAACGCGCAAACTCCCGCAGACACCGGCCCAATTCCAAGTGTCTGCACAGCTACAGCGATAGTCACTGAGCTGTCATGGTGCCCTTCAGATGGTCCAGATAAAGCACTCATTTACGACATGAAGCACCAGGCAACCCATGAATCAACATCCAAGAGCTGTCCTTGCACCACCTGCCGAATGCATGCTCCTTGATGGTCAAGTATGGACCGAATTACCTGTGGAAAAAAAAGCCATAGTTAAACAGTCCTACTATATCCCTCTATCTGCATACCGCTCATGTGGCTGTCCAAGAGACCCTTAAACAGCCCCAGCGTGCCTGCTCCCACCACCTTACTCGGCAGTGCATTCCACACCCCCACTACCCTTTGTGTGAAAAACTGCCCTCTAATATTCGTCTTATACATAGCCCCCCTTACCCTAAGGCCATGACCCCTCGTCCTATCCATTTCTGAAGGTGGAAAAAGTTTACCACCATTTTCTCTATCTATACCCCTTATAATCTTATACACCTCTATGAGATCCCCTCTAAGCCGACATCTTTCAAGGGATGTAAGGATGAAAAAACAAAGTTCAATTGGGTTAGCTTGAGTGTTACAAGGTAGCTGGGAATGAGTTAAAGAAAGGGCTTAGGAGAAGTAGGAGGGGGCATGAGAAGTCCTTGGCAGGTCGGATAAAAGAAAACCTCAGGGCTTTTTATTCTTATGTGAGAAATAAAAGAATGACCAGGACGAGGTTAGAGCCAGTCAAGCATAGTAATGGGAACTTGTGCATGGAGTCAGAAGAGATAGGGGAGGTATTGAATGAATACTTTTTCTTCAGTATTCACTCAGGAGAGGGGATATGTTTTTGACGATGAGAGTGTGAAACAGGCTGATCGGATGGAGAAGGTAGATGTTCTGAGGGAAAATATATTAGTAATTTTGAAAAAGCTGAGGGTGGATAAGTCCCCTGGGCCAGATGGGATACATCCCAGGATACTTTGGGAGGCAAGGATGAGATTGCAGAGCCTTTAGCTTTGATCTTTGGGTCCTCACTGTCCACAGGGATTGTGCCAGAGAACTGGAGAGTGGTAAATGTTTCTTTTTTCAAGAAAGGAAATAGAAACGACCTTGGTAATTATAGGCCAGTTAGTCTTACTTTGGTGGTCGGTAAGTTAATGGAAAGGTTCCTGGTTGATAAGAGTTAATGGAAAGGTTCCTGGTTGATAAGATATATGATATTTGGAAAGATTCAGTTTAATTCAGGATAGTCAGCATGGTTTCATGAGGGGTAGATCCTGCCTCACAAATTTGATTGAATTCTTTGAGGAGGTAACTAACTGTGTGGACAAAGGTAGAGCTGTTGCTGTCATATACATGGATTTTAGTAAGGCATTTGATAAGGTTCCCCATGGTAGGCTCCTAAGGAGGTGTGGGGTACAAGGAAATTTGGCTAATTGGATAAGAAATTGGCTGTATCATATAAGACAAAGGTTGGTGGTGGAGGGAAAATTTTCAGACTGGGGGCCAGTTACCAGCGGTGTACCACAGGGGATCAGTGCTGGGTCCATTGCTATTTGTGATTTTTATCAATGACTTGGAAGAAGGGGCTGAAAGGTGGGCTAGTAAATTTGCTAATGACACAAGATTGGTGGAGTAATGGATGAAGTGGAGGGCTCTTGCAAACTGCAAAGCGACATTGATGAGATGCAGACCTGGGTCAAAAAGTGGCAGATGGAGTTTAACCCTGATAAGTATGAGATGATTCATTTTGATAGGACAAATTTGATTGCAGATTACAGGGTCAATGGCAGGGTTCTAAGGAATGTGGAGGAGCAGAGAGATCTTGAGGTTCATATCCACAGATCTCTGAAGGTTGTCACTCAAGTGGATAGAGCCATGAAGAAGGCTTATATTGTGTTAGTGTTTATTAACAGGGGGTTTAAGTTTAAGAGCCATGGGGTTATGCTGCAACTATACCTGACGTTGGTGAGACCACATTTGGAATATTGTGTTCAGTGCTGGTCACCTCATGATAAGAAGGATGTGGAAGCATTGGAGAGAGTGCAGAGGAGATTTACAGGATGCTGCCTGGTTTTGGGGGTAAGTCTTATGAGGAAAGTTTGAGGGACTGGGACTTTTCTCTTTGGGGGGGAGGAGGATGAGAGGCGATTTAATAGAGGTTTATAAGATGATGAGAGGGATCAATAGAGTGGATGCGCAGAGACTGTTTCCTCGGGTGGATGTAGCTATTACTAGGGGGCATAATTATAAGGTTCATGGTGTGAGATATAGGAGAGATGTCCGAGGTAGATTCTTTATTCAGAGAGCGGTTGGGGTATGAAATAAACTGCTTGCTGTGATAGTGGAGTTGGACACTTTAGGAAAACTTTCAAGCAGTTATTCGATAGGCATATGGAGTACTCCAGAATTATAGGGAGGGGATAGCTTGATCTTGGGATTGGACATAGCTCAGCACAACATTGAAGGCCAAAGGGCCCGTACTGTGTTATAATATTCCATGTTTCTACGTTTCAAAATAATTGTGAATATGCCCCTATGTCAAAGAAATAGAGAGGTAGGCTGAAAGTTCAGGTAGACTTGTTTTCGGCAGAGCTAATGGTAACTTCACCATAATTCCAGATGACCATAGGCTGTTCTCCTCTTTGAGGGGGACTGGTGATGATTTAATCTGAGGATCAACACACCTCAGGCGAGGGACGAGATTTCGAAGACAACAATTTCCAGGTTGATCAAGGCAATTGCAGAAAGTGTAATGCCAAGAAACCGATGTACGTTTGAGAACAATTGGTGACCCTTGTCAAAGCCAGATTGATCATTAGATATTATACCAAGAAGACAAGGCTTCAAACAGCATATCAATACCTTAATGAACAGTTTTCCATCAGCGTTTAACAAAGAGATAAGCAGAAATGAGCCACATTCCTCAGGGTCTCTGTTTTTTGCATGAAAGCAAGGTGGAAGCTTGAGTTAGTGCTGGGGACAGGGAACCATGAGATAATGAGTTATTGAACAAATCTAATAATAAGGGAGCAAATTGTGTCGAATCTTTATATAGTATTTAATAGGAAAACATGAGGGCCTGGGGAAGATATGGGTTCTAATCAGTGAGAATATGGTCTCTGCGAACTCTGAATATTTGAACAGAGTCCATGGATTGCCCAGTTGTGGGACATTGTGGGATAGGATATTGAATTTGATGATCTTAATGAATGACAGAACAGGCTCGAAGGGCCCAACGGCCAGCTCCTGCTTCCAGTTTCTATGTTTCTATATCCTGTTCCCATCTTCTCTACCTATCTTTTGATTCCTTTCGCCCCAAGAGTTATATCCAACTTCTTCTTGATATTACACACATTTTGGTCTCAACTAGTTAGTGACAGGCAGCAAAGTTTGTATAGGAAAGGTCACGTCTCACCAAATTGATTAAGTTTTTTCGAAGAGATGACAAAAATAACTGATGAGGGAAGGTTGTGGATATAGTTTATGTGGACTTGAATAAAGCACTTGACAGGGTCCCAATGGCAGACTGGTACAAAAACAAAAATTACATGGGGTTCAGAATGGGCTGGTTGGATGGATACAGAACTGGCTTGAACTATAGAAGACAGAGAGTAGGGGTGGAAGGGTGTTTTTCAGAATGGGGATCTGCAGCTAGTCATGTTGCACAGTGATCAGTGCTGAGACCTTTGTTGTTTGTTGTGTACATAAACGGCCTGGAAGAAACTATGGGTGCTGTGATTAGTAAGTTTGGTAGATGACAAGAAGATTGATGGAGTTGCTGATAGTGAATTGTCAGAGGATACAATAGGATATTGAAAGATTGGAGACTCGAGCACAGAAATGGCAGATGGAGTTTAATCCGTGCAAACGTGAGGTGATGTATTTTGGAGGATCAAATTTAAAAATGAATTATACTGTAAATGGCAAAACACTTAGGAATATGAACATACAGAGGGATCTGGGTGTGCAGGTCCGCAGTTCCTTAGAAGTGGCCAATGTGATTAAGAATGCATATGGCATGTTGCCTTCATCAGCATGATTTCATGGGAAATCATGTTGCAGCCATATAAAACCTTGGTTAGGCTACAGTTGGAGTATTGTGTATAGTTCTGGTCACCACACTATCAGAGGCCATGGAAGCTAAGGAGAAAGCGCAAAGAAGGTTTGCCAGGATGTTGCCCAGTCTTG
Organism: Sphyrna mokarran; assembly: GCA_024679065.1. Lineage (NCBI taxonomy): Eukaryota > Metazoa > Chordata > Chondrichthyes > Carcharhiniformes > Carcharhinidae > Sphyrna > Sphyrna mokarran. Next base: position 34,414,329 of record JAGIQG010000002.1, on the reverse strand, counting down.
AGGGGTATTGGTTATGATGAGTGGTTGGATATACTAGGATTGTTTTCACTGGAAGGATGGAGGCTACGGGGAGACCTGATAGAGATCTACAAAATTATGAGAGGCTTAGACAGACTAGATAGTCAGAGTGCTTTTCCTAGGTAGAAGTGTCAATTACAAAGGGACACAAGTTCAAGGGAGGAGAGAGAAAGGTTTAAGAGAGATGTGCAGGGGATATCCTTCATGTAGAGAGTAGTGGCTGCCTGGAATGCACTGCCAGATGAGGCGGTGGAAGCAGGCACATTTGCAACATTTGTGGGATGGGTACATGAATATGGGGCGGGGGGGAGCACGAATGAATAGAGGATATGGATCAAGTAAGGGTAGAAGGTTTTTATTTTAAGTTAGTTACAGCATCATGATCAGATAGGTTTGGTAGGTGAAGGGCCTATTCTTGTCCTGTACTTTTTTTTGTTCTTTGTTTTCTTTGATTGGCAGACCTGCCATCCCAGGAATCAGCCTGGTCAACCTTCTCTTTACTCCCTCTAAAGCAGGAATATCCTTCCTCAGATAATGACACCAAAATACAAACAACACTCCAACTTGAATATAGCACACAGGTTGTGCACAAATTAACCCTCAAGTGCCTGGCTGCTCTGGGGTAGCATTTAAATAAATTACCCACACTCACTCTGAAAGAAAATGAGAGGGAACATTGTCTACTAGCATCAGAAAATTAATGCAGTTATGGATTTAAACTTGATGATACAATTCCGGAGACATTGCTGCCAAGTGCAATGCCACTTTCAGCTGAGAATGACAGATACAGATGTTTGAGAACGGCTGGGTGATTCATCAGGACAAATCAATTGGATGCTGCTGTTTGGTGGCCTGGGGAATTTGAAGTTAATTACAGTGCAAAAAGTAATGATGCAGAATATTAGTAAGTAATAAATACTTATTATTTATTAAATAAGTAATTTAGTCCCTTCTAAATTACTTATTTGGCTGTTCATAGTTAGATGTGATGAGATAATTCCATACCCCTCTATCCTTGGCTCCCCACTCAGATGCTAATCCCATCCATAAAATCTCAACTCAATTTCTCACTGAAATTGGAGTATAGATTTTAGCATTTGCTTGCATCAAAGGAGCCAAAATCTATAAGCGTCCCCTCCAGGCAAACACACTGACTTAACTGAAGCTCATTTAGGAACTTGTTTCTGGAGTGGAGGTTTCGAAATTGACCAGAATTAATATAGAACATAGAACACAGAACACTACAGCACAAACAGGCCCTTCGGCCCACAAGTTGTGCCGATCATATCCATACGTACTGAGCCATAGAACTAACTGTAACTCCCAATCCCAATTAATCTCATGTACTCATCCAGAAGTCTTTCAAAAGACCCAGCAAGTTCACCTCTACCACCACTAACGGCAGCCGATTCCTCTCACTCACCACCCTCTGAGTGAAAAACTTACTCCTATCATCTCCTCTGTACTTGCTACCCAGCACCTTAAACCTGTGTCCTGTCGTAGTGACCATTTCAACTCTGGGAAATAGCCTCTGAGAATCCACCCTATCTATTCCTCTCAACATTCTATCAGGTCGCCTCTCAACCTTCGTCTCTCCAGGGAGAAGAGACCTAGCTCCCTCAACCTATCGTCATAGAGCATGCCTCCCAATCCAGGCAACATCCTTGTAAACCTCCTCCGCACCCTCTCAATAGCTTCCACATCCTTCCTATAGTGAGGTGACCAGAACTGCGCACAGTATCTGTCATAGAGAATTTGGAAGGACAGTAAGAAATCTCACAACATCAAGTGGGTGACTCACCTGATGAAGGGGAAAACCCCAAAAGTTAGTGGTGTTTATTACCAAATAAAGCTGTTGGACTTTAACTTGGTGTTTGAGACTTTACCCGAGTCCAATGCCTGCATCTCCACAAGATGGAAGAATATAGTGATAGCTGGGAAGGCTGAGATAATTGGCGGATTCAGGGGTTCTTCTGTGGCTAAGCTCAGGTCCCGGAAGGAGGGAGGTGGCAGATAGATAAATAATTTTAAACGTTGCCGAACTACTTCGCTGGTTTGGTGGCACAATGGTTAGTACTGCTGCCTCATAGCTCCAGGGATGTGGGTTCAATTCCTAGTTTGGGTCACCATCTGTGTGGAATTTGCACGTCCTCTCTGTGTAGGTGGTCTGGCTTCTTCCCATGCACTAAAGTTAGGTTGACTGGCCATTCTAAATTTCCCCTTAGTGTTAAGGGGACCAGGAGGATGAATATGTGGGACTATGGGAATAGAGTCTGTGTGGGATTATTGTTGATGCAGACTCAACGGCCTCCTTCTGCACCCTAGATTTTATGATTTTTGTCATAGAATCATAGAAACCATACAGTGCAGAAAGAGGCCATTCGGCCCACTATTCCCATGACTCCATGCACCTACCCCAACTCGTCCCCCTGCCATCAAATATTGCTTTATCATTAAATGGGCATGATAAATCCATATAAATGAAAGCTGTCCATGAATGTATCCTATGGGGACACTAATTCAAATCCCAACACAGTGGCTAATGGAATTTAAGTTCAATTAAAAACAAATCTGAATATGAAAGCTGGCCTCAATTGTTGTTGTAAAAACCCATCTAATTCACTCATATGCTTTAGGGTAGGGAATCTGCCAGACTTTCTTGGGAATGGCCTCTATGTGACTCCAGACACACAGGAATGGCCTAGCAAGCCATTCAAATCATGGAAATTTGGGATGGGCAGCTACCTTGTCAGTGACACCCATATCCTATGAGATTAAAAACACATATCCTATGAACCCTCTTGGGCTGTGTGATTGCATTTTCAATTAGATCAAAAAGCCTTTTCTGCACTGTATGACTGTATAGCCATGATATTACCTGCTGGCCGATGGGTACGGTGAGCCAGTTAAGATCACAAGAGAGCCTGATTTGCACCTGATTTTTTTTTCCTCTCGTGATCTTACTGGCACCGGATATCTGGTGAAATCAGCCACTGCCAGTCTGCAACAGCAGTGGGAGAAGGGAGGGGGCACTGCCACTCTGCAACTGGCAAGTGGCTGATCTGAGTGAGGGGGGTGGAGGTGGGAAGAGGAGGGTTTCGGCCACAGAGCGACCTATGTGGCAGAGGATAGGTCTGGCAAGGGATGATTGGCCACAGAGCCCTGCAGTAGCAGGGTTTGGGGAAGGGGCGGGGGGAGATGTAGGGTGGAAATCAGCTGTAAAGGCCAGCTATGGCTGAGGGAGGCAGTAACTATCAGGTCTCTGTGTTCACAGAACACAGAGATCTGCACTTGCTCAATGGTGCCTTCTGCTGCTATCTGCCTGCTTTCGGCAAGCTAGGCCACGTCCCTTCCCCCTGCTGCCAAGAAACAGATTTGGCTTCACTTCTTTGGCAGAGTGAGGTAAAAGTCTGTCGTTAACTCACCCAAATAAACAGCACAAAGCTCTCCTGTTTTCGTGTTCATTTGGCAGTTAGAGTGTTTTTGGTAAGATCGCCCACATGACTCGATTAGCAAATGAATTAGCAGGAAGGGGCAGGTTGAGGCTGTTGATTCAGTCAAATAATTACAGGAAAGATTGAGGCAAAGTTATTGAAATTCAATATTCATAACTGGAAGATGTAATATATATTTGGGGACAAAAAAACAGGATTACTCAATAAATTACTCAATGAATTGAGGAGAACCATGGAAGTGGTAAATGATTCAGCATGGACAGTGTCCAGTCACTGTCTGAGCAGCAATTGGCACAGAAATCAGAGGACTATATTAGCAACAGATTTATTTCTCCCTAATAACCATTGTACTGGTGTACGCTGGGCAACCACCAGCTAAAAATGAGTAGTGGTTCAGTTCCCATGTAAAAATGCCCACAATAGCCACAACCCCATGTGATATTTGGCAGCCAGAGGAAGCCTCTGCTTTTAAAGTACATGCAACACCTTTGTTTCTCTATATTCTATGTAGCAGCAAGCAGTGTGGTTTTAGCTCATCAGATGGCAAAAGCAAACCAGCACAGAAATATTAACAATAAAGCGATTTGATGCCTGCAAAGTAGCAGAGGAAGTGTTCTGTATATAAACTATTTCATTATCTTGTGGATGGCAATATTCTAGAAAGTGCATGGTGCCACAGTTTCTGCAGGATGCTGACTGTTCCCCACGTGGTACAGTCAATTAAAGGTTGTTAATGTATTAAACACTCATCATTATAGCATTCTATTAATGGATGATGATAAAATGAAGATGTGATCTACCCTAAAGAAATGTCGACCCGTCCAAATCATGTGAATTTTTGTTACAATGTGTAGGATTTACCACTAGAGGTCACAAGAGGAGTACAAATCAGAATGCATTTTACAAACCTTACAGGAGACATCAGGGGCGAATGATGACCCAGATTGGTGAGACTGTCAGTATTACTGTTATTAAGGAGGACGTACAGTTAAGAACGGTGATCAGGAAGTTGCCCTGTTCCTCAATGCACTTCATTACATACAGTATGTCACTGAGCCACTTGGTATTCAGGCACATGGAGGGAGTTACCCTGAATGTCTTGAGTATGATTTCAGATTAGCAATGTTAACATTGAATGGCAGAGCGGGCTCAAGGGGCTAAATTGCCTACTTCTGCTTTGATGAACTAGAACTTATGCTCCCCACTGGTGGGTTTGTAGGTGGGGTGGGGGAAGGCACGGGGCACGTAAATTCCACTTTTCCCCTTGCCATCTGCTAGGCTGCCCCAATCTGTCTGAAATGTTGTGGGTACTGGGAGAGAAGGGGGGGAAACATCCTGCTGTCCACTTGTCTGCCCTTAGGCTTATTGAGGCCTATAAGTCATCAGTTAGTGATCACTGAAAGGCCTCATTGCTCCAGCCCCCCGTCCCACTGGTTTCATACCCATGGCAGGTGGAGGCCCAAGATGTATAGGAACTTTAGTTGCATTTGTTGGCACCAGGCAGTATTAAGGGATCTGCTGTGTAGGTCTCCTGAGCCCATCAGAGACAATACCCAGGTCACATCCACCCTAACACTCCCCACTCCACCCCAAACCACCCCCCCCAAAACCACTCCCCCTCCCCCAGCTTCTTGAACCCAGCCCTGCACCCCTACACCCCCTTCGCTGAGGCCATTGACCTTGGACTCACCTGGGTTTCTTAGCCTGGGGGGGAGGGAGGGAACGTCCTGTTGTTCAAATAGTAACCAACCCTCCCAGCTGGTCCTTCAGAGCTGCTGGCCAATCGGATTGGCTAGTGGCCCCTTGTGGTGTGAAAGGAGCGTGAGTATCTCAGTTAATGCTGTGCCACCATTATGTTTACACAGATGATTTCTTTCTGTACATCCTTGCTATTGAGTTAGCTATTCTAATTTGCGCTTCCTAGTTTTCACTCTGCGCTGCTCAGTGAGGATTCTTCAATCTAACCGATTGAAGATACACATGGGCCAGAATTCTCCGGCATCTCCCATGACTTTGATTCTCCAGTCCAGCTGCAATGAATGGAGATTTCAGAGCTCAGTGTCAAAGTCTTCTTTTTTGTTGGCAGCAGTGAAGGGACGGATGAGACTGGAGAGTTATGATCATGCTTTGCCTGTTCTACCCATACAGGTCCTCAATCACCTGTAGAGGGAGCTGGCTATTTCTAATTCCTAATAACTACAATCTTAAGTTGCAGGGCTCAAAGGAAATCTGTGATAAATGTTACCGTAATGCCATACCTAACTGGCAAAACTTCGGCTTATAGAATCATAGAATCCTACAGAGTAAAAGGAGGCCATTTGGCCCACCACATCTGCAGTGACCACATTCCCACCTAGGACCTACTCACATAACCCTGTATATTTATCTTGTTAATTCCTCCTGACATCAAGGAGCAATTTAGCATGGTCAATCCACCTAACCCCACATCTTTGGGCTTATGTGTTTGCTCAGTGTAGTTGCACATCAGGCATTAGAAGCAGCGAGACCTGGTGGTCATTGGAATACATTTTGCAACATAATTTTGCTGATTATGTGCAAAGTTTTCCTAAAAAGTGGCAAAGTGATCCTAAAAAATAAGATCACTTTTTTTATAAGTGATCTTATAAAAAAAATTTGACCGTACTGGCTCATCCTGCCAGTTGATTGGTGAGGCGGGCTGGTATGATCAGGTGAGAGCTGAAAAATTGACTTCGCTCCCCATTTCTCACCTCCCATGATCTCATCGGCCCTGTTTTACAAGTGAAATCAGTTTCACATTGATAAAGCACATTGGCAGATTTCAATGTAATTAGTGAGTATGGATGCAATCATCTGGGCTCCCTTGTTCTTCCCCCTCATCAGTCGAAATCCACCCTGGCAAGGATCAGGTATGATCCCCACCAATGGCGACCAGACGTGATGATCTCACCAATGAGTCTGGTGGCCATTGAAGACCTCCAGGTGGTCAGGGGTAGGACTGGGCAATGTCCCTTGCTGCCTACTCTTGCAGGTAAGCTGGCTGCTGAGCTGTTGGGTATCATTGTGCATGCTAAACATGTCATAAATATTTAAATTGACTTTGTGCTCTCTTTCCGGGTTGGAGCCAATTTCGCTGCCAGAATAGAGCCGGTAAGATGAGGGGAGATGAGAAGCCAGGCGCAAACTTGATTCATCTGATTCTCAAAGAATGATGAAACAGAGTAGAGGAATGAGATAGAGAATCTGGTGAACTGATGCAGCAACAATCATCTCTCCTTCAATGTCAACAAAATGAAAGAGATTGTCATTGACTTCAGGAAGCGTAAAGGAGAACATGTCCCTGTCTGCATCAATGGGGATGAAGTAGAAAAGGGTGAAAGCTTCAAGTTTTTAGGTGTCCAAATTACCAGCAACCTGCCCTGGTCCCCCCCCCATGCCGACCACTATAGCTAAGAAAGCTGACCAATGCCTCTACTTTCTCAGGAGACAAAGGAAATTCAGCATGTTAGCTATGACTCTTACCAATTTTTACAGGTGCACCATAGAAAGCATCCTTTCTGGTTATATCACAGCTTGGAATGGCTTCTGCTCTGCCCAAGACTGCAAGGAACTACAAAAGATTATGACTATAGCTGAACCATCATGCAAACCAGCCTCCCGTCCATTGACTCTGTCTACACTTTCCACTGTCTTGAAAAGCAGCTAGCATAATTAAGGACCCCACACATCCGGGACATTCTCTCTTCTACCTTCTTCCATCAGGAAAAAGGTACAAAAGTCTAAGGTCATATATCAACCAACTCAAGGACAGCTTCTTCTCTACTACTATCAAACTTTTGAATGGACTTACTTTGCACGAAGTTGATCTTTCTCTACACCCTAGCTATGACTGTAACAGAGGGGTTGAAATGATGCCTGAGGCTGTGTGCCCCCCCAACCCCGGTTTGGTCATCATGTGGGTACATGTGATTTCATATTAAGCCAATTTTAATTTTAAGTGTAAATACATTTAAATCCATGGGCAGTTCATAAACAAACAGAACAAAGAACAGTACAGCACAGGAACAGACCCTCCAGCCCACCAACTCTGTGCTGATGCAGATGCCTCTTAAATCTAATATTCTTGTGCCTTTACATGGTCCATATCCCTCTATTCTCTGCCTATTCACATATCTATCCAGGTGTCTTTTGAACGTTGTTATAGAATCTGCTTCCATCACCTTCTCTGGCAATGCATTCCAGGCATTCACTACTCTCTGTGTGAAAAACTTGCCCCTTACATCTCCTTCAAACATTCCCACTCTCACTTTCAACCTATGGCCCCAAGTAATTGACCTTTCAACCCTGGGAAAGAGGGCCTGACTATCCATTCTATACAGTGTCATAATCTTGTAGACCTCTATCAGCTCCCGCCCTCATCCTCCCTTGCTCCAATGAAAACAATCCAGGTTTGTTCAACCTTTCTTCACAGTCCATATCCTTCAAACCAGGCAACATCCTGATAAGTCTCTTCTGCACCCTTTCCAATGCATCAATATCCTTCCAGTAGTGTGGTGAACACAATTGTACACAAAACTCCAAATGTGTCCTCACCAAAGCAACAGGATTTTCCAATTCCTATATTCAATGCCATGACTAATGAAGGCCTCATTGACATCTTACCCACTTCAGTTACCACCTTCAGAGAACTGTTGATCTGCTTGCCTACATCCTTTTGTTTGCTAATAATTCTACCATTTACTATACACTGTCCTTCTGCAGTAGACCTTTCAAATTGCATCACCTCATAATATTTGGGTTAAATTCTATGTCCAATCTTTCGGCCCAGGTCTCCAGCCGATTTATATCCTGCTGTTTGCTCAGACAATGCTCCTCACTATCCACTATTCCCCCAATTTATGTATCATCTGCAAATTTACTAATCAGACCACCTACATTTTTCTCCAAATCATTTATATATATTACAAAGCTGATTACATCTGCTTGAAGGGCTCAGGAAGATAGCAAACTGTTTCTCACCTGGTGCAAATCACATTTTAGACTTCTTGCCAAATTTTACTCACATTGTGGGAATTGCACTGGGTGTAACAGAGCTGGAAAATTAGCCCCTACAAGAATGAATAAGCCTTTGGAACCCCTATTGCTCCTAAGAAAGTAGAAAACTGGGAGGAGTTCTAGAGGATTGATCGGGAGGAGACCTCCTAAGGTGAGTTACACAGGGCTACAGATACCCATGTAGATGAGTTCGTCAACTTCAACAGAACTACTTAGTCATGAAGGGACGTACAAAATAAGCGTGGAGTACAACAGGCAGTAAAGAAGACAAATGGTATGTTGGCTTTCACAGCAAGAAGATTTGAGTATAGGGATAGGGATGTTTTGTTGCAAATTGTATAAGGCATTGATGAGGCCATATCTGGAGTATTGTGTGCAGTTTTGGTGTCCTTATCTGAGGAGGAAGGTTCTTGCTATAGAGGGAGTTCAGCGAAGCTTTACCAGGCTGATTCCTGGGATGGCAGGTCTGTCCTATGAGGAAAGACAAAGTCGGTTAGGATTATAGTTTAGAAGAGTGAGGGCAGGTCTCATAGAAACTTATAAAATTCTAAAGGATTACACAGGGTAGATTCAGAAAGAGTGTCCCTGATGGTGGGGGAGTCCAGAATTTGGGGTCATAGTATGAGAATAAGGAGTAAACCTTGTAGGAATGAGGTGAGGAGAAATTTCTTGACTCAGAGAGTGGTAAGTGGGTAAGAGCGGACTGGTGATGCAATGGTTAGCACTGCTGCCTCACAGTGCCAGAGACTCAGGTTCAATTCCAGCCCCTGGTCATTGTCTGTGTGGAGTCTGCAGGTGCTCCTGGCGTTTGTGTGGGTTTCCTCTGGGTGCTCCAGTTTTCTTCCACATTCCAAAGATGTGCAGATTAGGTTGATTAGCCATGCTAACTTGCCTTTTAGTGTCAGGGGTACTAGCAGGGTTAATTTATGGGGTTACAGGAATAGGACCTGTCTGGGATTGTTGTTGGTACAGAATCAAAGAGCTGAATGGCCTCTCTTCTGCATGGTAGAGATTCTACAAGTGGAATTCATTACCACAGAATTTCGTTGAGACCAAAACATTGTGTGATTTCAAGAAGAAATTACATATAGCTCTTGGAGCTAAATGGATGGAGGGATATGGGGCAAAGGGACATCAGAGTATTGGATTTTGATGATCAACCATGATCATACTGAATGGCAAAACAGATTTGAAGGGCCAAATGGCCTATTTCTTCTTCTATGTTTCTATTTACTAAGTAGTGTTAATCAGGTCCGTTTTCTTCTAGATTGAAATTTTACTTGGAAATGCCATCTTACTGTACAAGCAGAAAAGTCGGATTTAGGTGCTGGAAGTTAAAAAAATGCAGACAATTATCCACTTGGCAACTGGGATTCAGTGATGGGTAATGCATTACTCAGTTAGGCTATTTTGTAAAGGATTGGGTTGGGAACCATGGAAGATATGAGTGTGACGAAGCTTTAAATGTACATTTAAATGAGAGCCCTGTTGAAATGCATTATGTCTGACATTCAATGTGAGGGGTTTGAGAGGGCTTGGATAAGTAGTAAATATGGAGCACTTGACAGGCTAAACTTTGTCACGTGAAATCAGGGATCATGTAGCAAATACATGGCAATGCCACTTAGTCATAGTGACATCCTGCATGTAGGCCTACTGCAAGATAGTCTGTGCTACCCTTTTTGTGAGCAATAGGAGATTTAATTCCATGATATTACAGATTTACGAAGATGCTTGCATAGTGATGTCTCCATTTGACAAGTACTCTTAATGCAGTATCGATATGGAGTTCGAATCCCACCATGGCGATTGTGAAATTTGAATTCAGTCAAAGAATCTGGAATTAAGTATCTAATGAACTGATTGTTGTAAAAACCCATCACATGAATGAATAAGAAAGAAAAATAATGTACAAGGATTGGGACCATGAATGCCAGTCATCTTGACACTTGCCAAAATTTGCATGGTGAAGACAGAGGAGACAAAATTCTGTAAGATTGGAAACAAAAGACCTCAGAACATCAAGCATGTCTTGTGTTAGGGGGCTATGCCTGAGTTTAGGATCTTCACTGCAGAGACTCTTGAAGACATTACACTCTCTATGGAAGTCTATGGCTCATATGCAAGCGGCCTTAAAGCATTGCACAAACAAACATTAGGCTCCTTCAGACATTTCCAAAGTGTGTAGACTTAAATCCAAATGGTTATTGATTTATTGACGTTGAACCCATCTCAGGGGAGATAGGAGCGGCGTGATAATGTCACGGAGCAAGTTATCCAGAGCCTTGGATACTGCTTTGGGTTCATGTGTTGAAAATTGAATAAACCCCGAACTATCTAGTTGCAGCAATAGGTTACAACCACATCCTTTAGAAAATGAAATCTGCTGAATTTCTCTGGCCTACGTGTGAACCCAGATCCAGAGCAATGCAGCTCATTCTTAACTGCAATAATCTGGCAAGTCATTCAGTTCAAGGGCAATTAGGAAAGGGCGTCAAATATAAAAGTTAAAAGAATGTTTAAAAACTATGTTGGTAAATGAACCCTGCGATTTCTAAATTCCTGGGCTTGAGGATTTGAAACCCTTGAATTTATTTATTTATTAGTCACAAGTAACATTTACATTAACACTGCAATGAGATTAACACTCCAGTACCTCTTTGGATTAATGCACCTAACCAGCACGCCTTTCGAATTGTGGGAGAAAAACAAAGGAAACCCATGCAGACACAAAGAGAATGTGCAAACTCCACACGTTTAGTGATCCAAGCCAGAATCAAATCTGGGTCCCTGGCATTGTGAGGCAACAGCGCTAACACTATGTCACTGTGCCACTCCAGTTGAAAGCAAGTTGTGGTTTTTTTTCTGTTCTCAATGTTCCTCAAATACATAGGATGGATTTACCCTATCCTGCCTGCCGTGGGAATTTGATGGATCATTCAAAGGTCCTTTGACCCTGGGTGGGAATTTCCGGTCTCGGGGCGCCTGGTATAAAATCCCCAACTTCGCTTATAGTTGGGATTCCCCCATCCTACTGCAGTGAATGGAGATTTGAATAAATGCCAAATTCTCTGTCTTCACTGATAGCGGCAGTGGGACATGAACAGCGGAAGATAGTGTTTCACCAAATACTCTCCCCTTTCAGGTGAAAATCTTGGTTTAATTCCTTCTGTGGTCTGTTTTCAACAACCTCCAAACACGTTGTGATATCATCAGAGTGGCTGGTCTCCAGTCAACCTATTTCCAGATCCTAATGGAGTTGTGTTCACAGCATTTCCTTATTCTCTGTGCTAATTTTCTCCTTGTTATTTTGTTGATGCTTGGAGTGCTGCATAAACAGCACTGTAAGCAAGGCTTTTTACATAAGAAACACTGCTGTTTCTTGGCTTTAATTACCTGTCACGTAGTAGTTGTGCTAAAAGAACAATCCAGCCAAGAAATCCTTCTGAAGCCACAGCAGAAAAGAAAGACCACAAGTGTAACTAATTACGACGTGACTCACTTCCTGCAGAAAGTTCCATGAATTGTTTGTGCTATTGTGTAAATCCCAAGACTGTTTCCTATACCTTCATCCTCTGCTGGGAAAATCAGCCACAAGTTATTGTTGTTTAAGTGGCGCAGTCCAATGAGATAATCTGCTTGCAACACTGTGGAAAATGTTGTATCATTTAATTTTTCTTCGTGCACCAACTGAACGCTCATCAGAGCTGCAGTAATTTGCATCATAAAGGGCCCTACTTCACCAGTCTCTAGAGCTTATAAATATGACCTTTACTGGTTAAACTCACAGATATACTTTGCCTTAAAGATTATACATTAATAGTAATGAGCATACTTATTTTTAGTCCCCCTAAACCTCCCAGCAGGCACACAATTCTTTTTCCTTCTGTTTTTTATGAGACTCCTTTAAGACTGTGAAAAAAATAGAGGGAGTGCCTTGGACGCAGAACCAAGAGACTGGCATCATCTTTAATATGCATGAAATAGCCATATTCTACATTTGCATGTTTTACCAAAGTATGTTCATATTGTTCATGTCTTCTCTTAACTGCTAGTGATATTGTCCATCCAGTGATGTTTATTTGTCAATGCCCGAACTATACACTTCCTGTTAACAGATTTCTTGCAATTGTTGTTTTTGAACCATTGAGTTGACAGAGGAGGGCTCACAGTGTGTGAAAAATAAGTGTAACCTTTCCAAAGCTGTTAGACCTGTGCCTTAGGGGAAGAGGATTTGGCTCACTGTCATGATTGGTAATTTAATCTGGGCAGGGTTTCACCAAGATTAATGATAATGACTTTTTTTCTCTCTGTTTGGGAATATCAGCCTGAAGTTATTCTCTGCAGTGCACCCCAGGTTCTAAAAGAGATAGCTGAGGAAATTGTGGAGGCATTAGTTGGGATCTTTCAGGAATCAGTGGAGCAGAGAGGGTCCCAACAACTGGAAAGCAGCTAATGTAACACCACGGTTTAAGAAGGGAGAGAGGCAGCAGACAGGAAATTATAGGCCAGTTAGCCTGACTTCGGTTATTGGCAAGATTTTAGAGTCCATTATTAAAGATGAGAATGCAGAGTACTTGGAATTGCATGATAAAGTAGGACTGAGTCAGCACTTCATCAAGGGGAGATCATGTCTGACAAATCTGTTAGAATTCTTTGAGGAGGTAACAAGGAAGTTAGATAAAGGAGAATCAGTGGATGTGATTTATTTAGATTTCCAGGATGCCTCTGACAATGTGCCGCATAAGAGACTGTTAAATAAGTTAAATGTCCATGGCATGAAAGGTGCACAGAGAGTTGGCTGACTAGCAGAAGGCAGAAAGTGGGGATAAACAGGTCTTTTTCAGGATGGCAGCCGGTGACTAGAGCTTCAGGGGTCAGTGATGGGACCACAACATTTCACAATAGACATTAACAATTTGGAAGAAGGAACTGAACAAAGAACAAAGAACAAAACAGCACGGGAAACAGGCTCTTTGGCCCAATGAGCCCGCGCCACCACCCCGATGTTCCCATCTCTACCCGTGATCCCTGTCTATGTTTATAGATCTATGGATTAAAAACCAAATTTGAGACAATTTAGGGAGAATTTGTTTTGCCAATTAGCCTAAGAGCACATCTTTGGGATGTGGGAGGAAACCGGAGCACCCGGAGAAAACCCACGCAAGCACGGGGAGAATGCGCAAACTCCCACAGACACAGGCCCAAATCCATGTATCTGCATAGCACAGCGATAGTCACTGAGCTGTCGTGTTGCCCATCAAATGGTCCAGGTCAAGCGTACACTAACGACGTGAAGCACTAGGATACTCTCGAAAAAAAATCCAAGAGCAGCCCTCTCACGACCCATCGCGTGTATGCCCCTTGTTAGACAACAAGGTGGACCAAAGCACCTGTAGGATAAAAACAAGTACATCAATATCATCATCTATTTACACACTTCCCAGGGACTCCCAAGGCTCATGATCCCTATTTTAAATCAGTTTTCTATACCCCTCCATTCCCATTCTGTTCATGTGCCCATCTAAGTATTTCTTAAATAACTCCAGAGTACCTGCCTCCACCACTTTACTTGGCAGCGCATTCCATACCCCCACCACCCTCTGTGTGAAAAAACTCCCTCTAGCATCCAAATTATACCTTACCCCCCTCACCCTAAGCCCGTGACCCCTCGTGCTATTCGAGTCCATCCTAGGAAAAAGCTTAACCCTGTTTACTCTATCTATACCCCTCATAATCTTGTACACCTCTATTAGATCTCCTCTAAGTCTACGTCTTTCTAAGGAAAACAGTCCCAATTTGCCTAACCTCTCCTCGTAACTCAGACCTTCCATACCAGGCAGCATCCTGGTAAACCTCCTCTGCACTCTCTCCAGAGTCTCCACGTCCTTCCGGTAGTAAGGCGACCAGAACTGGATGCAGTATTCCAAATGAGGTCTAACCAACGTTTTATACAACTGCAACATTAAAGGCCAGCTCTTGTACTCTATACCCCTTCCTATAAAGGCTAACATACTATATGCTTTCTTCATGACCTTCTCCACTTGCTCCGCCACTTTCAGAGACTTGTTCACCTGCAACCCCAGGTCCCTCTGCGTTTCTATACTCTTAATAGGTCTACCCTTTATCATATATCTCCCCCCTACATTCTTTCTCCCGAAATGCATCACCTCACATTTATCAGGATTGAATTCCATTTGCCATCTATCTGCCCAAGCTACCAGCCTATCTATGTCCTGCTGCATTGCCTGACAATGCTCCTCACTATCCACAAGTCCAGCCATCTTTATATCGTCTGCAAACTTGCTGATCACTCCACTTACTCCCTCTTCCAAATCATTTATATATATTACAAATAGAAGAGGTCCCAGTACCGAACCCTGCGGCACACCACTAGTGACCGACCTCCAGCTAGAAAAACACCCTTCCACTATTACTTTCTGTCTCCTATTACCAAGCCAGTTACTTATCCATCTAGCTACCTGTCCTTGTATCCCATGAGCCTTGACCTTCCCAACTAACCTCCCATGAGGGACTTTGTCAAATGCCTTACTAAAATCCATACAGACAATATCAATGGCTTGCCCTTTGTCCATCGTTTTCGTCACCTCCTCAAAAAATTCTACCAGATTTGTAAGGCACGACCTCCCCTTAACAAATCCATGTTGCTTATCCCTAATCAGATTGCAACGCTCTAAGTGCCTATACGTCCTATCTCTAAGAATCCCCTCCAACAGCTTCCCTACCACTGACGTCAAACTCACCGGCCTATAATTCCCAGGGTTATCCTTACTACCCTAAGGCACTGTTGCTAAGTTTGTAGATGATACAAAAGTATGTAGAGGAACAGGCAGTATTGAGGAAGCAGGGAAGTTGCAGAAGAATTTGGGCAGGCTTGGAGAATAGGCAAAGAAGTGGTAGATGGAATACAATATGGAAAATTGTGAGGTTATGCGCTTTAAAAGGAAGAATGGAGGCATAGAGTAGTTTCTAAATGGGAAAATGCTTAGGCAATTAGGCAATTAGATAAGCTTCGGGTTATCTGGCAAGGTTAACATGGTTTTGTGTTTAAATAATTTATCAGAGTTCTTTGAAGGAATCACATGTGCTATAGACAAAGGGAGACAAGTGGATGTATAATACTTAGATTTCCAGAAGGCATTTGATGATGTCCCACATCAAAGATTATTGTGGAAAATAAAAGCTCCTGGCGTAGGAGTAAGTATTAACCTAGATAGAAAATTGGCTAACTAACAGGAATCAGAGAGTAGGCAATATGGGTCATTTTCTGGTTGGCAGAGTGTGAACAATAGTATGCTAGAGGGATCAGTGTAGAGTCTTCAACTCTTTAGAATTTATGTAAATGATTTGGATGAAGGGACCGAAAGGATGGCAACTAAATTTGCTGCTGAAACAAAGATGGGTAGGAATGTAAGGGGACATAAGGTTACAAATGGTTATAGATAGGCTAAGTGAATGGACAAAGATCTGACAAATGGAGTATAATGTGGACAAATGTGAGTTATTCATGTTGGCAGGTGAATATAAAAGAAGCATATTATCTAAATGGTGAGAAATTGCAGAGCTGTGAGATGCAGGTCCCTGAGACGGATCTGGGTGTCCTAGAGCATGACACACTAAAGGTTAGTACGTAGATGTAGCAAGTCATTAGGAAAGCTTTTAGAATGTTTACTGTTTATTGTGAGTGGAATTGATTACGAGAGTGGAGAGGCTATGCTTCAGATGTACAGGGTAAGACCACATCTGGAATATTGTATACGGTATTGGTCTTCTTATTTGAGGAAAGATGGAAATGCGTTAGAAGTTCAAAGATTTATTCGACTATTGCCTGGAATGGATGAGTTGTCTTATGAGAAAGGCTGGATATAGTGGGCTTGTAACCTCTGGAGTTTAGAAAAATAAGAGATGAAATGATTGACCCCTGAACAGACTTGACAGAGTGGAGAGCATGTTTCCTTTTATGGGAAAATCTAAAACTTGAGATCACTCTTTAAAATAAAGAGGTTATTCATTTAAAACATTTTTTTTAATCTCAGAAGACCATGAGACTTTGAAATCCTTTCTTCAAAAGATGAACAAGGTAGAGCCTTTGAATTTCTGTAAGGATGAGGTAGATAGATTATTGATTAACAAGAGGGTGAAAGGTTATTGGGGTTGCAGGAATGTGGAGTTGAGGTTAAAATTAGATCAGTCATGATCTTATTGAATGGCAGAGCAAGCTTGAGGGGCTGAATGGCCTACTTTTGCTCTTAATTCACATGTATGTTTTGTATGCAACGGGAAGACAATATAACACACTGGATATTTTCCCATTTCTTACTTGTTAAACCTGGACATCTCGAGAAGGAACAGAGTTCAACTGATCATGTTTAGGGTAAGATGGGAGGTAGGCTTGAATGTAAGATATTGTAATCTAGTCATCCAGCTCTATGAAGAGTAATTGTTTCTCTACACTAAAAACTCCTTTCTCCATTTTAAGAGGCTCATATTCCCTCAAATTTTGCTTTAGTTTCTGCTGATGAATTGGCTAGAATTCTTCTTATTAGTCTAGAACGAGCTGCCAGAGGTCGTAATAGAAGCGAGGATTGGTCAGATCCCTGTTTCAGATGGGATCTTGATCAATTAGGCCACTGGACTGACGAATGGCAGATGGAGTTTAATTTAAACAAATGCAAGGTGATGCATTTTGGTAGATTGAACCAGGGCAGGACTTACTCAGTTAATGACAGGGTTTTGTGGAGAGTTACAGAACAAAGAGATCTACAGGTACATGTTCATAGCTCCTTGAAATATGCTTGGTTTCATTGGTCAGAACATGGAACACAGGTGTTGGAATATCTTGTTGAATTTGTACAAGACATTAGTAAGGCCATACTTGAAATACTATGTGCAATTCTGGTCATCGTACTGTAGAAAGGATATTATTAAACCAGAAAGAGTGCAGAAAAGATTTACTAGGATGCTACCAAGACTTGATGAATTGAGTTATAAGGAGAGGCTGGATAGACTGGGAATTTTTTCTCTGGAGCGTAGTAGGCTGAGGGGTGATCTTATGGAGGTCTACAAAATAATGAGGGGCACAGATCAGTTAGATAGTCAATATTTTTTCCCAAAGCTAGGGGAGTCTAAAATGAGAGAGCATAGGTTTAAGGTGAGAAGGGAGAGATACAGAAGTGTCCAGAAGGGCAATTTTTCACATAGAGGGTGCTGAATATCTGGAACAAGGTGCCAGAGGTAATAGTAGAGGTGGGTACAATTTTGTCTTTTAAAAAGCATTTAGATAGTTACATGGGTAAGATGGGTATAGAGGGATATGGACCAAATGGGGGCAATTGGGATTAGCTTAGGGGTTTTAGGGAAAAAAAGAGCAGTATGGACAAGTTGAGCCAAAGGCCTGTTTCCAAGCTGTAAATCTCTATGATGCTAAGGAAATTCAAAGGAGGATGGCTGAATACAAAATCTCTGCAAGAAGTGTTTCCAAACTGAAAATCATCTTCAGAAATCTCTCACTTTCACCAGTCTTAGTTGTTCCTGGCAACAGCTACCCTTACAAATTTCAGCCTAGGTTTGAGGGTGTAAAAGAAGTAAACATGGAGGTGCAATAGTATTAGCCATTGCCCATTCATTCAGGGGAAGAAACTTGGAGCCTGGTGGCTCCAATTGAATGACGAAAATTCCCAATAAACTTAAATTTAATGGTGGAAAATAAACAGAAGGAACTTCCCGCCACAAAGTTTATTTGACCCGATTGCACACCAGAAATAAAGCTGAGCTAGTCAGCAAATTCATCTTCTAGTGAGTTGGAAATTGATGCTCTTGTATTTTTATACATTCATGCACCATACCCTGACCTTCCACCAGATCTTTGAGGTGTTATGTTTCAACCACAATGCACACATCTGTAGACCATTTTCTTTCTTATACAAACCCTGAACAATAACAATAAAAGCTTTTACTCTGGTCAAAAAATAAATGGCCATTATCTACCAGGTGGGAAAAAAATGTCCCCACCCACCATTAAAATAATAAAAAATTGTTATTGTGGTGAAACTTCATTTTTTTTTATCATTGGCAAAATGGGACCTAAATGTTGTTACAGCTGAATCTTACAGATGTACCATATGCTAAAAAGATCTGAAAACAGACCTTTGGGAATGTCATCTAGCTTTTTGCCAAATGAAGGGACTGATATCCTTCTATTTTTGTTCGTTGGACGGAGGACTTGACAATATTCCTACACATTTTATTCCATTAGAAGTATAATGGCCTCATAGCGCCAAGGACCTGGTTTTGATTCCTGCTTTGGGTGATAATCTGTGTGGAGTCTGCGTGGGTTTCCTCCAGGTGCTCCAGTTTCCTTCCACAGTCCAAAGATGGATTGGCTATGCTAAATTGCCCTTAAATTGTCTATGAGTGTGTGTATGAGCATGGCTATATTTGATATGGTGTAGTGTCCTTCAAGCTATCAGTCCCTGGCTACAGACTAGCAACCTATTCCAAGAGTAATTAGCTTCAGAAACAGACGAAAGTTTGACCTATGCACCATCAGGTTGTAAAAAGGTTGAGAGAGAAAAGAATAATGACTGTTGTACATCTGAACCTGTAGATAATGTTGGTAATATTCATGGAGAGACAGTATAAAAGGGTAAAATTCTTAAAGGGATGCAGGGGCAGAGGCACCTGGATATATATGAACATAGATCATTGTAGATGATAGAATAGACAGTGTGAGCAGTTAATACAACAAACTATGTCCTGGGCTTTATTAATAGGGGCATAGAGGTACAAGAGCAAGGGGGTTATGCTGAAATTATACAAACCACTACCCAGCTGGGGTATTGTGTATAGTTCTGGGTGCCACACTGTAAGAAGGATGTGAACATATTGGATGCAAGAGGGGTTTCAAGATGGTTCCAGGGATGAGAACCTTCAGTTCTGAAGATAGATTGAAGAGGTTGGTACTGTTCTCTTTGGAGAGAAGAAGGATAAGAGGAGATTTGATTTGATTTGAGAAAAATTTTTTCACACAAATGATTTGGGTCTGGAATGCACTGCCTGGAAGTGTGGTGGAGGCGGATTCAATTGAGGCATTCAGGGAGGCATTAGATGATTACTTGAATATAAACAATGTTAAGAGGTACGGGGAAATAGGCAGGGGAATCGCACTAACCTATGATGAGTGTTTGGAGAACTGTAGACATGATGGGTCAAATGGCTTCCTTCTGCACTGTGATGATTCTGTGATTCTGTGGATATTTTGAAGAAAAGATAATTACAAAGGGCAGATCTGCCAATCAGATTCTTCATCAGTTCTTGGAGTCAGACTGGATTGTTTAATGTTCTAAGTTTCATTTGTGATTTGCTTTTGTTTACGATCCCTTTTAGAGGCTGCACTTTTTTATTTCATAGAACCTAGAACATTACGGCACAGTACAGGCCCTTCGGCCCTCAATGTTGTGCTGAAGCTATGTCCAATCTCAAGATCAAGCTATCCCATTCCCTATATTCACCCTTCAGTTTATTTTAAGTTTGTTTAATTGTTCAACATAAAAAAGTTGGAGGCAGGCTGGAGGGATCACAAATTGGCACAGAGGCAGTGTGAGGGGTGACGGACATCTTGCCACTGTTATGGGATATGACCAGCTGTGGGACCCACAGCAGCATTGACACTCATTGCTCAGAGGCAGGCAGCAAATTAAATCATTTCAATATTCAAATAAGGGCCATTTCCAATTTCTACCAGCATTTTACCAGCATCAGGAAGGGCCACCACCGCATTGGAAGATTCTGCACTGAACACAATCCCACCCAGGCCCCAAGTCCATAACCCCATGCATTTATCCTAGCTAGTCCCCCTGAAGGGACTAAGGGACAATTTAGCATTGCCAATCCACCTAATCCGCACATCTTTGGAGGTGGATGGGAGAGCCCTCCATTATATCCACATTGCTATGCTGCTAGAGAGTGCCCCTGCTCCTGACACCAACCTCTCTGGTCCTAGCACTGTCAATAAAACAATTTCCCTTGACTTTGAAGGTTTCTCAATGTAGAGGCTTTGCTCCTTCTCCTTGCAGCCTCAGTAATGATTATCCCTATAACCAATTGCAGGTCTGGCATTGACAGCACAGCAGCTTTGAAAGAAAACCTGCCCTCCTCAATTCAATGGTCGTTTCAGTGGTAGGCAGACACCCAATTGGCATCACCAAAGATTCTCCGTCTGCTTTCTCTAGGGTGAGTCTTGTTTTGAGTTCCAGCAGCCAGGACATCTTGCCTTATTAGAAGATTCCAACACTGGTGACTTATTTCAGGAATCTATAATCTAAATAGATTAAATAAACATGTGTGTTTTGGTGAGGTCAGAAAGTTGGATTATGCAATCAGGTGTGTAGATGGATGGATATTCTCGAGCTTTGCTAATTAGCATTATATCTGAGGGGTGGCAGGTGGCACAGAGTTGAATGCCAACCAACAGATATAATGCTCATTGTGCCTGGGACCCAGGTTCGACTGTGGGTGACTGTGCGGAGTCTGCACGTTCTCCCTATATCTCTGTGAGCTCTCTCTGGGTGCTCTGGTTTCCTTCCACTCTCCAAAGATATGAAGGTTAGGTTGCTTGGCCATGCTAAATCACTCCTTGGTATCAGGGGAATTAGCCGGGTAAATACTTGGGGTTACAGGGATAGGACCTGGGTGGAATTGTTGTAGGTGCAGATTCGATGGGCCAAATGGCCTCCTTCTGCACTGTAGGGATTCTTTAATTCTATGATTTTTAGATCTGCAGAGACTCCAGCTAAATATGATTCCTTTTTACTTGGATTCTTTTGCTGCTCCCCTGCCAGACCTATTGTGCCAGTGGCCTGTTCAGTGTTGTATCAATACATCATTGTGCAGCTGTTAGACTCTTTTTCAATGGCGGTGCTTGTATTTTGTGGCGTCAAATGTGAAGAGATAATCCTAGGTCCTCGGTGGAGAAATTGAAACTCAGTTGCATTACAGCACCTTTATAAGCACACTCCAATCTTTCTTGATTTAACCAGAGGTTAATGCAGCAGTAACTCAACAGCTAATGCATTCTGCCTGGGTTAGTTTTATGTTCGTGAATCACAGCAATTAGATTTGGCATGGATACAGCAGAAACGGGTTTGATACACGTTGGGCTTTCAATAGGTGAAGAGATTTGCCAAAAGGCACCAGCGAGAGGCCATTTTGACAAACAGGTTTTGTTATAATCCATTTGGTGAATTGACAGGCAGTTTGCTGACCAGATGGGGGAATGTGGGAACCAGGAAATCCTGTAATTCTTTCACAAATTGGAGGCAGAATTATAGTTTAAAGGAGATAAAGGCAAATTACTGCAGATGGTGGAATCTGAACCCAAAAGGGAGAATGCTGGAAAATCTCAACAGGTTTGGCAGCATCTATAAGGAGAGAAAAGAGCTGATGTTTCAAGTCCAGATGATCCTTTGTCAAAGCTGATTTAAAGTGGCGGGGCAGGGCAAATATTGGCAGCTCGTTTTTCTCCTTACAGATGCTGCCAGACCTGCTGAGATTTTCCAGCATTTTCTCTTTTGGTTTCAGATTCCAGCATCCGCAGTAATTTGCTTTCATCCACTTTAAATCATAATTCTGCCTCCACTTTGGTAATCTGGCTGGTGAGGCTGAGGGGTGGGGGGAGAAGACAAGGAGGTGGGCTGTAGTTTGAAAGGTTATCCATAGAATCCCAGTGAAGAAGGAGGCCATTCAGCCCATCGAGTCTGCACTGACACTCCGCCAGAACATCTTATACAGGCCCTATTCCTATAACTCATTCATTTATCCCACTAATTTCCTTAACCTAAAGATGTTTGGACTCTAAGAACAATTTAGCATGGCTAATCCACATAACCTGCATACTTTTAGACTGGTTATTGTATGGCTAAAAGAAGCAGACATGTCTCCAGTTACGTTGAGAAGACTTAACCAACTTACTTGAGGAGGTTTACTTTCAACTTTTCTTAATCTCCAAAACCAAAAACAACCCCAAACTCTTCCAATTCGAGGACCCTCCTCAGTTCTCAGGTACTTGAATTTTTTTGCTGTTTTAACTCTGCACTTCACAAGGTAATTTGCAGATGTTTAGCTTGGGGTTTCATATCCCACTGTTCCCTGCCTATTCATGTATTTATCAGATGCCTCTAGTATAGAACCTTCGTGGTTGTATTGAGATAGATGCCTCGTGAATGTAACTTTTGTTGTTGTATTCAACCCTGAGCAATTCTCATTCTGTGGAAGAGTCTTGGGGCAGTGGGGAGGAGTTATATTTATTCTAATGACAAGTAGTCATTATTCGGTGACAAGTGGTGTACCTCAGGGGTCTGTTTTGGGGCCCCTGCTGTTTGTAATTTTTATAAATGATCTGGATGAGGGTATTGAAGGATGGATTAGTAAATTTGCAGATGACACTAAAGTCGGTGGAGTGGTAGATAGTGAAGAGGGGTGTTATAGTTTGCAGAGGGACTTGGACAAGTTGCAGAGCTGGGCCGAGAGGTGGCAAATGGAGTTTAATGTGGAAAAGTGTGAGGTAATGCACTTTGGCAGGAATAATAAATGTGTAGAGTATAGGGCTAATGGTAGGATTCTTAGTAGTGTTGATGAACAGAGGGATCTTGGTGTGTATGTGCATAGATCCCTGAAAGTAGGCAGTCAAGTCGAGAAGGTTGTTAAGAAGGCATATGGAGTCTTAGCTTTTATTGGTAGGGGGATTGAATTTCGGAGCCGCAACGTCATGTTGCAACTGTACAAAACTCTAGTGCGGCCGCACTTGGAGTATTGTGTGCAGTTCTGGTCCCCACATTATAAGAAAGATGTGGAGGCATTGGAGAGGGTACAGAGGAGGTTTACCAGGATGTTGCCTGGTATGGAGGGCAGGTCTTATGAAGAGAGGCTGAGGGATTTGAGGTTGTTTTCGTTAGAAAGGAGGCGGCTAAGAGGGGACCTAATCGAAACATATAAGATGATTAGAGGTTTAGATAGGGTGGACAGTGATAGCCTTTTTCCTAGGATGGAGAAAGCTAGCACGAGGGGACACAGCTTTAAATTAAGGGGTGATAGTTATAGGACGGATATCAGAGGTAGGTTCTTTACCCAAAGGGTGGTTCGGGAGTGGAATGCCCTGCCTGCAGCAGTTGTAGATGCGCCAAGTTTGGTGGCGTTTAAGAGGTTAGTTGATAAGTATATGGAAGAGAAGGGAATGGTTTAGTTTGGAGGGGCATTGCTTTTTATATTGGTCGGCGCAACATCGAAGGCCGAAGGGCCTGTTCTGTGCTGTAATGTTCTATGTTCTATGTTCTATGTTCTAATGCTCTCCTGCCAAAAGCAAAATAGAAGTTCAAAGTGGAAGAGTGACGCTATAGTTAAGAAAACGCATCAATGCCTCTACTCTCTCAGGAGGCTAGGGAAATTTGGCATGTCCGCTACTCACCAACTTTTACAGATGCACCATATAAAGCATTCTTTGCAGATGTTTCACAGCTTGGTACGGCTCCTACTCTGAGCAAAACAACAAGAAACTACAAAGCATTGTAAATGAAGCACACTCCATTACTCAAAGCAGCCTCTCATCCATTGGCCCTGTCTAGACTTCCTGCTGCTTTGGAAAAGCAGCCAGCATAATTAAGAACCCCGAACATTTTCTCTTTCACCTTTTTCTGTCAGAAAAAGGATACAAAACTCTGAGGTCACCTACCAACCGACTCAAGAACAGCTTCTTCCCTGCTAAGACTTATAAAGTTGATTTTAGTCTAAGAATATAACAATATACTCTGCACCCTCTCCTTTCCTGCTTCCCTATCAACTCTGTGAATGGCTTTGCCTGCATAACATGCAAGAGACATTACTTTTTACTGTATCCCAATATATGTGACAATAATAAATCAAATCAAACTGAAAGCATGATTCTGAGGAGGTTTTTAAGGATGAAGTAAGAAGTCACAACGCAGGAATGTTTTGAGAAATATGTCTGAGATGATTGAAGGCTTCATATCAGTCGTGGGACAGAGGGAGCAAAGACATACAGGGAACCTCACTGAGAAGGCTACAGATCAAAGATTGGGAGCGAGAGCTGAAAGCAATTACAGATTGGGTAAGATAAAACATGGAGGGATTTGTCAATGAGAACATAGAGGTTGAATTTAATGGGCTTAGGGACGGGAGTCTGAAATTTTAAGGGAAGACCAGCCATTGTTGGAGGCAGACAGAAGATAAAAGTTCTGGTAGGGCTGGTGTGCAGGTTTCCCAACTCCATTCCCACTGTCAGCCATTTTGAAAAAGATGGCAGTGTCACCCAGACCCATGAGAGAGCCAGCCAATGAAGCTCATTAAGAGCCTTTTTAAGGGTAGCTAATTGATGCCAACTTGGATTTTCATGACCAGGGGTGGAATCAGCAGAGAAAATTTACAAAAATAACCTTTATAAAATTGTTATTTGCAAAAGATCACTCTAGATTGATGTCGACAAATGAATATCTGCAATCTAATGTCCTGAAAATTCAGCTCTATTATCAAGTTTTCAGAGGTTTACCTTGACACCATTACAATAAGATTTCCAAATGGGCAATTTTGATCTTCCAAGTATTTCAGTTTGTTTATGAATCAAAGTCAGCAAGTTTAAAAGAATTGTAAGAAGTTCAGATTGATGAATGTTTATATCAGTTGCTGAATTCCAGCCCAGGTTTTATTCCACCATACCACCACTGCTGCTGGATCTCTCCCACCAGTGAGACAGGACATACCCAGGCATGATCTTGGTGGTCTCTGGGACATTGTTTAAGTTTTTTTATTAGTGTTTGTTTTTAAATAGTGTCACAAGCAGCCTTTACATTTAACACTGCAATGAAGTTACTGTGAAAATCCCAGAGTCGCCTCATTCCTGTGCCTGTTCGGCTATACTGAGGGAGAATTTAGCATGGCCAATGCACCTAAACCAAAACATCTTTCTGACTGTGGGAGGAAACTGGAGCACCTTTTCTAATACTCTGTCTGTTGCTGTGCTTGAAATCAAATTTTTGATCAGAGATTGAGAACCATGCATAGGAGGTTCTGCTGGTAATGATTTTATTACTGACATGGGTGGCAAGGTGGCACAATAGTTAGCATTGTTGCCTCACAGCACCAGGGACGAAGGTTCAATTCCAGTCTTGGGTGACTGTCTGTGTGGAGTCTGCACGTTCTCCCCAGATCTGCGTGGGTTTCCTTTGGGTGCTCTGGTTTCCTCCGACAGTCCAAATATATGCAGATTAGATGCGTTGGCCATGCTAAATTGCCCCTTAGTGTCCTGCGATATGTATGTTAGGTGGATTAATGGGATAGATGTGTGGGATTGCAAGGATAGGGTGGGGGGTGTGGGACTGGGAAAGATGCTCCATCGGTGAGTCAGTGCAGACTCAATGGCCTTCTTCTGCACTGAATGGATTATATGATTCTAACATGTAGCAACATCATAAAAAGACAGGCTTATGATTTCACTAGAAATATTGCTTAAAGGAAACTTGTATTTGTTTAAGTAACTCAAGAAAAACATCCCAACTGCCCCATAATTATCTGTGGAGTCATTTTGCTGATGCTTTTGAAGCAAGGTAAGCAAGCTTGTTTCTAGGCTTTGACCCATTTTTACAATTTTAATTTTTTTAAATGTCATTAGAAGTATAAAAAGATTGGAACAAGATATAACATGAGACAAAACTTGTCAGCATGGATTATTTAGTTTAACTCAACTAATTAAATATATACATTTTTGAATTTGTCTCCAAAATAAAAGTAAACCTTAAATGTAATTGAAACTGAGAAAATAATTGGCATCCATTTCATAAATGGAGACAAAGTCCCCAGCTAAATTTGTGAGTTGTTGATCTTTCTTATAACAGACTGTAAGCTTATAATAAACAGTCTGGTACCAAAGTTGCCAACTCCTGATCAACAAAAATATAGACCTAGATGGGAAAAGAATAAAAATTAAAGCTATGTCTGGAAACGGTAAATAGCGCAAAGTCTCTCATTGCCCCACATGTAGGATTTCTCTGTCAGCCGCCAAAGTTCTTGTTTATAATTAAGAATACTTGACCCCATTATGGTGCTTCAATTTCCAGACAGATCATTCTTTGGAATTTTCATTTGGAGTCGGCTCATGACTTTCAGTGTCTGAGAGGGACTCCAACTCCTTTATATCATTCTAACATTGCAATATTGGGTGGAATTTAATGTCCGCTTCTGTGGTGAGTTTGGTGGTGGAGCCAGTATTTAATCAGGTAGCAGGAGGGGACCCCGCCACCTTGCTAATGTTGCCCCGATGAAGTTCTTGGCAGGAATGCCCATTGATAGCCTTTACACCTCTCCACCATTTGATGCCCTTAAATGGGCAGTTAATCCCATTTGTTCCACCTCATTCTGCTGCCATTGTTATTGAAACAATGGAAGACCAAGTGTGACATTAATGTACCCTTAAGAAAGGTTTTTTTAAAATCATGATATCTGGAGCTTTCACAGCCTCTCTGTTTCTCATTGCTGCCAAGCTGTGTACCAGATATCCTTTTATTGCTCCTTAAGTGGCTTCAATGGGGGCCTCAGGTACTTATTGAAATCAGTTTTATGACCTGCATTGTCAGGAGAAAAGTTGGTTGGCAGGTCAGGTAACAGGAATTCTTTCATTTTCAGTTCCGAGCTGCAGGCTTTAATTTTTAGAAGGGACAGCAAACTGAAAGAGGTATTTCTCTCTCTCCCTGCTTTACTTTGGAAATTCTGCTGGTTATCTGAAAACAAGGTCTTGCCTTCCTGTTGACAGTTTGACCGGAATCTCCCTGGTGTTCTGGGAAAGTTTTTTGACTTCAAACTATTCTGAGTCTATCAAGAGAATTGCAGAATTTGTCCAAAGGCCTCAATTCCAGTATCACGTGAGTATTAGACTCTGCATTAAACTTACTTAAAGTGTTTTGTCTATGGAAGCTTTTAATTTGATTGGAACATTTTAGATATATTTGTTAAGGTTATACATTATCGTGGTTGTTTTTTCTATTTGTAATTGATAAAAGTATTGCTAATTTTATTTCTATACATGTAAACTATATTCTTAATTAAACTTTGTTTGATAAAAGCTCTCTAATGGTCATTTGAATCATACCTGAAGTGAAACATACCTGCCAAACTTTTATTGCCTTGCCCACCTGAAGCTCATAAGATCTGTCTGAGGCCAATGGAAAATACCGTTCTGCGAGTCTTGTCCACTCCAGAACAGTGGTGGGCTAGGTTCGCAGAAATTCTGGCCATCATACTTATCCTAGCCAAACTCAAGATGCAAAACTTGTGATTCAATGGACTTCAGAAATCACTTCAAAGTGTCTGACGTGCACAATGAAAAGGAACTCAGTATGCACGAGTCCCGCAGTGTGAGCTCAGTTGGAGTTGCTTGCAGGCTTCTGAGGGAAGAGAGTCACACATTTAAAGGCATTCAGGAGTAACATGTTGGTACCGTGGTTAGTACTGCTGTCTCACAGCGCCAGGGACCTGGGTTCAATTCTGGCGTTGGATGATTGTCTATATGGAGTTTGCACATTCTCTCCATGTCTGCATGGGTTTCCTCCAGAGCTCTGGTTTTCTCCCACAGTCCAAACATGTGCAAGTTAGGTGGGTAGACAATGCTGAATTGCCTTTTAGTGTGTCAGGGAGGATAAATATGTGAGGTTATGGGGATAAGGCCTGATTAGGATTGTTGTCAGTGCATACTCGATTGGCCAAATGGCCTTCTTCTGCATTCTAGGGATTCTATAATTCATTGGCAACCAGCATAGGAAAGGAGGCTCTGCTAACAGCCACATCCTTCCCTTACTGCTGACACCTCTCTGAGTGACCCCCCCTGCACATTCATTCACCTGTGGCCTGGCTCCATCGGCAATCTCAGGCCTTGGGTGGATGTCATCCTGGCACAGCTTCTTCTCCCCAGTGGCGCTGCCAAGCAACGGCCTCTAATTGGCTGGGAGCTCTTGGTGATGGAGACTTCCACCCTCAGCTGCCTTATCCCTGAGAAGAAAATATTTGGATGAGCACTTGAAATATCACAACATTGAAACATATGGGAGAAGTGCAGGAAAATGAGATTAGCGCAGTTTCAGAGGTAGCTATTATCAGTGCAGACTCAGTGGGCTGAAAGGCCTCTTCTGCACTGCATAACCTTATGTCTCCATGACTAAGACCTACCTTTGTCCAAGGATACTATTCATTTTTCAGGTCAGCCATACAAATGTTGAAAGGTTATTGATGGGAAACATTAGCTCTGTTACTCTCTGCAGATGCTGCTTGACCTGCTGATTTCTGATTTTTTTAAAGTTTCCAGCATCTGCAGTACTTTGCTCAAAGATGTGAGAGGTGATTAGTAATATTTCTTCTGCAATGTAGCTGTTGTGCATGGCTCATTTTTTTCAATGTTTGGACTCTTTAGATTTTTTTGCATAACTGCTCCATGGCCAAGCAGATACAGACAGAGGATTGCCTCCATATTATTTTCAAGCAACTGGGACCATTACTGGCAAGGTCACTTCCACAGTATCAGTGATGGTTAATAGATTAGACAATTCCTATGGCAGCTCTATGAAGTGGAGATGCTGGTGTTGGACTAGGGTAAGCACAGTAAATAGTCTCACAACACTAGGTTAAAGTCCGATGGGTTTATTTGGTAGCATAAGTTTTTGGAGTGCTGCCCCTTCATCAGGTGTGTGAAGAGTTGGATTCACAAACAGGGCATATATAGACAATGATTCAATTGCAAGATAACAGTTGGAATGTGATTCTTAACAGATAATCAATTTGTGGGTTGCCAGTGTTGGACTGGGGTCGGCACAGTAAGTGGTCTCACACCACCAGGTTAAAGTCCAATAAGTTTATTTGGTAACACGAGCTTTCGGAGTGTTGCTCCTTCATCAGGTGAGTACTTGATCAAGTCCTTACACTCACAAACAATGCAAGTGGAATTGAGAGTTAAACACGGGTTAAAGAGGTGTGAATTGTCTCAAGCCAGGACAGTTAATGAGATTTTGCAAGCCCAGGCAAGTTGTGAAGGTTACTGGTATTGTGACATGAACCCAAGATCCCAGTTGAGGCCACCTCATGTGCGCAGAACTTGGCTATCAGTTTCTGCTTGGCAACTCTGAGTTGTCGTGTGTCTCGAAGGCAGCCTTTGATCTTCGGGTAAGCACTCTCCAAGGTGGCCTTCATGATGCACGACAACCAGAATCACTGAGCAGAAACAGGAAGATGGCCTCAACCAGTATCTTGGGTTCATGTCACACTACCTGTAACTCCTGGGCTTGCAAAATCTTACAAACTGCCCTGGCTTGAGACAATTCATACCTCTTTAACCTTTGCTTAACCCTCTTTCCACTTGCATTCTCCGCACCTTCAAAGACTTGATTACCTGTTAAGAATTGCATTCCAACCATTAACTTGCAATTGAGTCTGTGTCCATAGATGCCTTATTTGTAAACACAACTCTCCACTCACCTGAAGAAGAGGCAGCACTCTGAAAGCTTGTGCCTGTTGAACTTTAACCTGGTGTTGTGAGATTGCTTACAGTACCAACTCTGTGAAGTATATGCAGTTATAAACAATGGCTCGTCTAGATATTTTACACAGCATGTCTATTTGAAACCATGAGGTGGAGATGCCAGTGTTGGACTGGGGTGAACATAAGAATGTAAGAACTAGGAACATGTATAGACCATCTGGCCCCTTGAGCCTGCTCCACCATTCAATAAGATCATGGCTGATCTTTCTGTGGATTCAGCTCCACTTCCACATCCACTCACCATAACCTTTAATTCCTTTACTATTCAAAAATCTACCTATCCTTGGCCTTAAAGGATAAAGATGGGAACAGTAAGAAGTCTCATGTCACCAGGTTAAAGTCAACAGATTTATTTGGAATTACCTGATGAAGGAGCAACGTTCCAAAAGTTCATGATTCCAAATAAACCTGTTGGGCTTTAACCTGATGTAGTCAGACTTCTTACTGTTCCTTTTATTGTACGTATCTTTAATTTTCTTTTTGTGGCTACATGCGAACAGTATCTTAACGGGGACAACTTGTGTGCAGTCGGTACATTCTGTGATGCTGCTCAGGAGTGTACAGGCAGCTTACAGGAAAAGGTTCGCCACAAGCTTTCATATCCTTCTCCGTAATGCCAAGGGGATTATGCTTCTTTTCCACAAGTCCATCATAACTGTTAGTTATAGTGACGATATCTGCATATATCTGGAAAGATCAAGGAATCAATTAGTTCGGAACCAATTTTAAGTGTAAGTGAACCAGGGGGCCACATTTTGTGGCTACACTTGAGAGTCATGTGATGTAGAACAGAACTAGTCAGAACGAAGTCTTGTCTTTTACAAGGCAGGATGGCAATTTTAAAAAATAACTTACAGGATATGACAAGGCCAGTATTTATTGCCCATCCCAAATTGCTCTTGAGAAGGTCATGGTGAATTGCCTTCTTAAAGTACTGCAGTCCCTGTGTTGCAGGTACACCACAGTGCTGTCAGGGAGGGAGTTCCAGGATTTTAATCCAGCAACAGTGAAGGAGCAGTGATAGATTTCCAAATGGCTTGGAGAGCAATATCGCCCCCATTAAGAGCTCTCATCTTCCAAAATTACCTTACCAACGTCAGGGACCGAAGAAGTATGAAAAGCACAGAGCTATAGCTTCAACTTTATATTCCCTCTTGTAAATTAATGCATTGAGTACAACATAAATAATTGAAGGCACCAATGTTTCCGGTCTTTTTTTAAAAAAAATAGGATTTGCTGTATAGGGTCTGAAAGTGTACAACAGTAAAATATATAAAGAGTATGTAGCCATCCTAATGAGGTGATAGGATTATAGAATAGTATTATTTGTAATAATATTGTCAAACACCATACACCAACCACTGTTACTCAGCCAGAGCCAGTGATTTTCATGTGTAATTATATGTGTTGATCTTTGGGTGACTGGGATTTTGAAGTTAGTAATGCAGAAGGTGACTTGGGGAGATCAGAAACAATGAACAAAATGTGCTGAAAATCAATATCTCTGGGAACTATCCCAGGCTTTATGGACATAATGAAGGCACAGTAAGAAGTCTCACAACGCCATGTTAAAGACCAATAGGTTTATTTGGTAGCAAACACCACTAGCTTTTGGGGCTTTGCCCCTTCCACCTGACGAAGGCGCAAAGCCCTAGAAAGCAAGTGGCGTTTTCTACTAAATAGACCTGTTGGATTTTAACCTGGTGTTGTGAGATATCTTACTGTGTCTACCCCAGTCCAATGCCAGCATCTCCACATCATAATTTAATTAAAGACAAAACATAGCAAATGTTGGAACCTGAAACAAAAATAGAAAATGTTGGAAAATTTCTGAAATCTGTGGAAAGAGAAGGGAGCTGATGTTTGAAAGGTTAACATTGTTCTCATTCCACAGATGCTGTCAGATTGATTGGGGTTTTCCAGCATTTTACATTTTTGTGTGAGATTAATTTATTTGTTGTATTTGAGTAGTTTCAGAGTTACCATGTTTCCCTGATCTCCCATAGCCCATCCATTCATTTATGGTTGTTTTATTTTATTTGATTTATTATTGTCACACATATTGTCACGCATACAGTGAAAAGTATTGTTTCTTGCACGCTATATAGGCAGAGCATAGAGAAGGAAAGGAAAGAGTGAAGAATGTAGTGTTTCTGTCACAGCTAAGGTGTAGAGAAATATCAACTTAATAGGAGATAGATCCATTCAAAAGTCTGATGGCAGCAGGGAAGAAGCTGTTCTTAAGTTGGTTGGTACGCGACCTCAGATATTTGTGTCTTTTTCACGACGAAAGAAGGTGAAAGAGAGAATGTCCGGGGTGTGTGAGGTCCTTAATTATGCTAGCTGCTTTGCCGAGGCAGTGGGAAGTGTAGACAGTGAATGGATGGGAAGCTGGTTTGTGTGATGGACTTTCATTCATGATTCTTTGTAGTTTTTTGTGGTCTTGAACAAAGCAGGAGCCGTACCAAGCTGTGATACAACCAAAAAGAATGCTTTCTATGGTGCATCTGTAAATGTTGGTGAGAGTTGTAGTGGACATACCAAATTTCCTTAATCTTCTAAGAAAGTAGAGGTGTTGGTGGGCTTTCTTAGCTATAATGTTGGCATGGCGGGACCAAGGCAAACCGTTGGTGATCTGGACACCTAAAAATCTTGAAGTCTCAACGCATTCTACTTCATTTCTGTTGATGTAGACAGGGGCATGTTCTCCTCTACGCTTTCTGAAGTCGATGACAACTTTCTTCGTTTTGCTCACATTGAGGGAGAGATTATTATTGCTGCATCAGTTCACCAGATTCTCTATCTCATTCGTGTACTCTATCTTGTCATTGAGATCTGACCCACTACGGTGGTGTCGTCAGCAAATTTGAAAATCGAATTGGAGGGGAATTTGGCCACACAGTCATAGGTGTATAAAGGAGTATAGTAAGGGGCTGAGGATACTGTTTTGTGGAGCAACGGTGTTGAGGATGATTGTTGCCTATCCTTACTGATTGTGGTCTGTGGGTGAGGAAGTTCAGGATCCAGTCTCAGAGAGAGGAGCTGAGAGCCAGGCCATGGAGTTTGGAGATAGGTTTTGTAGGAATAATGATGTTGAATGCTGAGCTGTAGTTAATAAATAGAAGTCTGGCATAGGTGTATTTGTTATCGAGGTGTTCCAGGATTGAGTGCAGGGTCAGAGAGATGGTATCTGCTGTGGTCCTGTTGTGTCTGTAAGTGAACTGTAGTGTATCCAGGCAATCCAGGAGGCTGGAATTGACTTGTGCCATGGCTAACCGTTTGAAGCACTCCATGATGATATTGCCAGCAACACCTAAAAACATTTCTTGGAAATACACAATATTCTTATTCTTTTCCTGATTTACACTATCTCTACTTCTACCTCATTGGGAGCAAACCTGGTCTTCATTTGCCTAGCAATATCCCATGCTCTAAGGAACCCTACTACAGTCCTGATACCACATTGACTTGGGTAATATTTTGGGCATGTTCCTTAAACTAACATTATGCCCATGTGCCAATGAGGAGCAAAGCATCTGTTAAGACCCCCACTTCAAAAAATTGATTATACAATTTTTCAGTCTCTAACTAGCAGCCTTTAAAGGGTTATTAAACTGTGTGAAACCAGGAGAATAGGGATGCTTATTACTGCGGCGGGCTACAATCACAACTGGTTCACTAATGTCCTTGAGGGAAGCAAATCTGTTGTCCTTACCTGGTGTGGCCTACATGTGATTCCAGAGCCACGGCAATGCTGTTGGCTCTCAACTGCCCTCGGGCAACTAGGAGTGGGCAATAAATGCTGCTCAGCCAGCGACACTCATGTCCCATGAATGAATAAAAATATATAGTTCTAGGGAGCACAGTGGTATGAGATGGAGACAGTTAACAGGGGAAGAAAGGTAAGTACATGTTGATCACTCTCCATGTTTGAGTGTCAGCCAATTCTTCTCTCATTTAGCAGTATCTCAAAACTGTGGGTTTCCTTACCGCCCTCATTCTCCACTTCCCTTTTTGGAAAGTCCTCCACTAAAATTTTGCTACTTAGTTTGACTCATCCTCTCCTGTTTTCAGCTTTAATATTGTGCTGAGTTATGGCTCTTTCTCCTTTGCACAGTCTTTTTTCTAATTGACACGTAGCCCAAACTAGCACCGCAGTGTGTGGTTACATCCTGTCATGCCTTCCCACTCTTTTGCTGTCATTCATTTATTACCATATTGCCATTGATACGGCATTTGGCAAGCTTTCACGACCACCGACATTTGCACATCTTCCATGGCGCGTCTCAGCCTTTGCTTGCTGTCAGCACACATCTCCCGCGCAATCTGACTCAAGATCTATACTTTCACAGTGCTCAGCTGTGGGCGTTTGATATGACTGCATGACTGCAGTATCTGTATTATTTACCATGGGTCAGAGAGGAATCATTGTGCACGTTGTCACCCCTAATAAGTACTTACTCTTGGCTGACTCACTCAGCAATTTAGCAACATTTCCATTTTGGTTTCAACTTTTCTTGAATAGAAGCCATGATGGCTGGGATCTGACAGCTCGAAAACCAGTTCATGTCCTTGCAGAAATAGCAGACAGATTATCTTAGATCTGACATGAGATATAAATCAGTTCTTTGCAAAAAAGAATGTTAATCCAAAGTTGTACGTTTACGCAGAAGGGAATATAACAACTTCCAGACACATTTCTCAGTTACCATGTTTCAACGCTAACATTGAAATTGCTGCCTTATGCTTGGAATCATCGTTAAACCTGTCTCCCCCAACCAATTTCTATACTTCTGCTCTGCTATACTTTCCCTGATGCTTCTTTCAAGAGACCGGGATGAACATTAATCAGAAGCTAGTATGAAATTTATTTTGAACTCTGCAATGTTCATTACTTCACCACATTCCTATCCATTTTTTTTAAGGAATCAAGAAATATTTACACGTATTTTCATCTATTACTTCCCAGCCCATTGGTGCAATTTACACTCAAAACGGATAAAAAGTTAGGGAGGGACCAATTCAGTCAAGGTTTGGATCTCATGAATATGTTTGTTTATTTATTTGTTCATGTCACAAAGTAAGCTTAAGTTAACACTGCAATGAAGTTACTGCGAAAATCCCATAGTTGCCAGCTTCAGCATCTGTTCCGGTACACTGAGGGAGAATTTAGCGAGGCCAACGCACCTAACCAGATGTGGGAGAAATCTGGAGCATCCGGAGGAAACCCATGCAGACATGGGGAGAATGTACAGACTCTGCAGACGATGACCCGAGCTGGGAATCAAACCCAGGTCCCAGAATTGTGTGCCAACAGCCAATTGCAACTCAGTAGTTCTGAGAGGACAGGAATTAATCCAACTCATATAAAGAGAGTTTGGGGCAGACCATCTCAGAGTGAGGAGTTTTAGAATCATTGAATCATATAGGCAGTATAGCAATGAAAGAGAGCATGCGACCCATCATGTCTATGCTACCTCCTTGTAGAACACTCCAATCAATCTATTCCTCCAGCTCTTTTCCCATATTCAATGTAAGTTTGAATCCCTCAAACACCTATCCAGTTTTCTTTTGAAATCATTAATCGTCTCTGCTTTCATCATTCCCGTGAGCATTGAGTTTCAGGTTATTACCACGTACTGCATAAAGATCTCTCACACTCTCTTATCCATTGCATCTCTTCCTCCAAACCTTAAACCTGTGTCCCTTAGGGGAGGATATTCCTCCTTCTCCATGGTATGTTGGGTGGCAGCTGGAGACGGTGTATTCACTGATGGCGGGATCTTATGGTTCTTCTGTTGTCAACAGGATTTTCTGTTGAACGCCCCTCTCGCTGAAAGAAAACCCACCGTGGGAGTGCGCTGTTGGTGAGAGCACAAGATCCCATTGGCGTGGACGAGAGCAAAATTTCAGCATTACTCTTTGTACCATCAGCTAATGGGAACATTTATCCCATCGAAATCTGTCATAATGTCTAGTTCTATCAGATATCCCTCAATGTTCTTTACTCCAAGAGCAACTCCAAACTAATCTTCTAATAAAGTTCTCTCATCTCTGGAACCATTTTGTTATATCTTCTTTGTAGGAGCAGGCCATTTGGCCCTTCGTGCCTGCAACATCATTCAAATGATCATAGCTGACCATGCACTTTCAGTATCCCACTCCTGCTTTCTCTCTATATCCTTTCATCCCTTTAGCCACAAGGGCCACATCCAGCTTCCTCTTGGATATAGCTAACAAACTTTCTGTGCTTTCTGTGGTAGAGAATTCACAATTCTGAGTGAAAAAGTTTTTCTTTATCTCAGTTCTGAGTGACTTACCCCTTATTAACCCTTATATAGATCTCTAGTTCTGGACTTCCTCAACATTGGGAACATTGGGCCTGTCCAGTCCCGTCAGGATTTTATATGCTTCTATGAGATCCTCTCTTATTCTTCTAAATTCCAGTGAGTACAAGCCCAATCAATCCAGTCACTCTCTATATGTCAGTCCTGCCATTCTGGGAATCTCTGCTGAACCTTTGCTGGACTCCCTCAATAGCAAGAATGTTCTTCTTTAGACTGAGGGATCAAAACTGCACACAATATTCAAGGTGTGGCCTCATCGAGTGGGGAACCCCTCCTCTCATTTGATGGTCCAATGGAGGAGCTATAATTAGTACAGAAGCCCAATACTTATAAACTTTAAAAAATTTAAAGTTAATTCGTGGGACATGGGTGTCACTGCTGGTCAGCATTTGATCTGATTTTAATTTGATTTGATTTATTATTGTCACAAGTATTAACATACAGTGAAAAGTATTGTTTCTTGAACGCTATAAAGACTCATAGAGAAGGAAATGAGAGGGTGCAGATTGTAGTATCACAGTCATAGCTAGGGTGTAGAGAACGATCAAATTAATGCGAGCTAAGTCCATTCAAAAGTCTGGCAACAGCAGGGAAGAAGCTGTTCTTAAATCGGTTGGTGCGTGACCTCAGACTTTTAAATCTTTTTCCCCGACGGAAGAAGTTGGAAGAGAGAATGTCAGGGGTGTGTGGAGTCCTTAATTATGCTGGCTGCTTTGCCAAGGCAGCGAGAAGTATAGACAGTGGCAATGGATGGGAGGCTGATTTGCGTGATGGATTGGGCTACATTCATGACTTTTTGTAGTTCCTTGCAGTCGTGGGTACAGGAGCCATACCAAGCTATGATACAACCAGAAAGAATGCTTTCGATACTGTGTCTTTAAAAGTCATCCATTTATTGCCCATCCCTAGTTGCCCGAGCACTGTTGAGGGTCAACCAATATTGCTGTGGCTCTGGAGTCGCATGTAGGCTAGACAAGGTAAAGACAGCAGATTTCCTTCCCTGAAGGACATTAATGAATCAGATGGGTTTTTCTGCCAATCGACAATGGTTTCATGGTCATCAGACTCTTAATTCCAGATATTTTTTATTAAATTCAAATTCAGTAACGCAGTGTAGATCACCTGAACTAATGGTTCAGATGATTGTGCTGCTCACTAAGGTATAAGCCTTGCTACAAATTGCAATAGGCTGGCTCTGGGCAGCTGAGATTATCTGCTTCTCTCATTAACAATTGCAGACAAGAGATAAACAGCTGGAAT
Source organism: Sphyrna mokarran (assembly GCA_024679065.1). Lineage (NCBI taxonomy): Eukaryota > Metazoa > Chordata > Chondrichthyes > Carcharhiniformes > Carcharhinidae > Sphyrna > Sphyrna mokarran. The sequence continues at coordinate 34,376,608 of JAGIQG010000002.1, read as the reverse complement.
TGAAATTTGGCCTTTGTACACCAAGAGGAGTGTTGTCAACATAATTCTTTTACTTTTAAGCTGGAGGAAAAGATTTGAAAAATTGGGCTGATCTTTGTCTACCTTTCTTTCAAGGAGATTCAGTATTTGGAGTCCTATGGTGTTTAGTGAACTGGAAGAAAACTCACAGTGTTCACTGAGGAAAGCTAGAATTTCAGGCGACTATAACTCACTTCAGAGATTCTTGGGAGTCAAGCTCTCCCTCTGCTCAGACTTCCAGGCCACCCAAGTTGGCCTATTTTCTTTGAGCTCTATCCAAATTAGAGTTACAGAGACAAAGGGCAAACATTAATCTGAGCACAAAATAATGAATTAAAAGAAAATACATCAAAGATGCTTCTGAGGTCCCAGATTTATATCATTTAATCCAATACGTCTAATATAAATCAAGTCAGGTTGTGGGTGATCAAAAAGGAGCAATCTAATAGCACAACATGCTTGCATATTGAGTCTCTCTAACTCTGCTCTCAAACACTACGGCCATTAATTTGTCATGGTATTCAGGTCACGGACTACTCAAGGATACTTTATTTTCTTCAAAAGGAGAATGTTCAAAGCGGATCACACATAAATCCGGGCTCTGAGATTAGTCTCCAAAGGATATTCATTCCTGACGATTCTGGGATGAGATTGCAGCCCTCTGTCTCCAAGGAAACCTGGTAGCAGGACTCCCATTAGGCTCTCACCTCTAGTTGGTCAGCAGACTATGGGTTAGTGAGGAAGCAATCCTGGTATAGAGGGAAGGAGAGGTGGGAGAGCATGGGGGAGTGTGTCATTGTCCCTGGACTAGCTTTCAATCAGTTGGGGGCAGAATGTAGGTTGCTGTCTTTCTGAGTTTCGAACTAAGGGGTCATAGTCTGAGAATAAGGATTAAACATTTTAGAAGTGAGACAAGGAGAAATTCCTTCATCCAGATGGTGGTGAATGTGTGGAATTTACTACCACAGGAAGTAGTTATGGTCAAAAGATTGTGGGGTTTCAAGAGATGTTAGGGCTACAGGGATCAAAGGATATGGGGGGGAAAGGGGGTGATCAGGATATTGATTTTGATGGTCACCTATGATCAAAATGAATGATGGAACAGGCTGGAAGGGCCAAATGGCCTACTCCTGTTTCTATTTTCTATGTTTCTATCTGATGGTTACTGATCAGTGGACAACTATATGGAGGGCCTTGGGCAATGATGATGGCGGAGACGGTCTCCAAATGATTGTCATTTCTCAGCTCCGGCAGCACGTGCCAGACATCTTGCATCTCCTCTCTGGGCACCTGCAAGTGATCCACAGGAGGGGATACCAGGCAGAAGGTCAAGAAAATGTAACCACAGCAAGCTCACCGCGGGACTGAGCTACCATGAGTCAGGCTCACTTCACAGCAATGATCATTTCGTAGCAGAAAAGCAGCCAACCCCTCCTGCGACATTGGCCCAGATGTTGTGTCCAGGACTAACACTAGGACGAGGGAAATAAAATCGACATCTCGTATTCATGCAGTATCTTTCATGTAGTAAAATGTCCCAAGGTGTTCTTATGAGACAAAATTTGGCACTGACCCATATAAGGAGGTATTGGGACTGGTGATAGAGAAGCTTAGTCAAAGAGATAGGTTTTAAGGAAGAAAAAGAGGTAAGGAGGCAGAGAGAGGTTTCAGGAGAGACTAATGTGAGTGCTTCAGCAACTGAATCCAGGATCGAAGATAATCACAATGACACATCTTTGAAATTTCTAAAGTTGATTTTGCGGAGGTTTGAGCAATTAGAAAGATCATGTTCAGGTACAGATTGAGTCAGCACAGACTGTAAAACGCTCTGAAGACGTATTGTAAGCCTAAGGCCCACAGCCACTAATTTTTGCATTTTCGTATTTGTGCATTTTGTTATTGCAGAGACTTACTGGTGGGGCGGGGTGTGCGGGAGGGTGGGGGGGAGGTGGTGGATGCGGGGCTCTAATATAAAGTGTTAATTCTAACCACGATATGATAGGGACCCAGGTTCAATTTGCAGCTTGCGTCACTGTATATGCGGCATCTGCACATTCTCCCCGTGTCTACATGGGTTTCCCTCGTGTGCTCCAGTTTCCTCATACAGTCTATAAGATGTGCTGTTTAGGTGCGTTGGTCATGCTAATTCCTCCCTCAGTGCACCCAGACAGGCACCTGTGTGTGGTGACTAGGAGATTTTTACAGTAACTTCATTGTTACTGTGTAAGCCTACTTGTGACGCTAATAAATAAACTTTAATGAAACAATATACATCACCACAGGAAGTGATATAATGAATCATGATTCTGCTTCCTTTTTTGGATTTGAGGACAAGGACGTTGCAATAAGTGATGTTACAAGGAGGATAATGTTTTCATTACCTCAATAAATAGTTGGTGTTAGCATAACAAGACCAAGAATATAAAAGGAAGATCATGATGAAGACGCACTGAAGTGATAAGAAGTACGTGATTGGAGTTATTGTAGGGAGACAAAGCATATTCCCCTATACAGCAAAGATTGAACAAAAATTCCACCACTTCATACAGATCGTTTGCCTGAAAGTAGAAATATGACTGAAGGAAAGCATGAGAAACCTCCTAGAATCCAAATTCCTTCTCCAGTCTAAAGTGAAAAGGAAAGTCAGAAAGAAACTGCAAGTTTGCCACCATTACACAGTTCACTTCTTGCACAAAGTTAGTCAGGATCTTTGGCAAATACAAATCAATCTATGTCACAGTCCCAGCCAGGAAATGAAGTTGATAATCAAAGTCCAAGTTCAGAATTGAAAATCAGAGCTGTCAAGAGAACAAAGTGACTGCAAAGACTTGCAGGGTCAGGTATAGGCAAAGAGATAGATCTCGACTTTGAGCAATAGTGCAAAACGTGTGATAGCCAGTCAGTCACCAGCCTTTTCTACATTCTTTCTCATCATTGTTTTCAAGCCTGAGCTTATAAGGGGTTAAGCTTTTGAGTTCTCCTCAGTTGTCCTGTCACTTGAGTGGACAAAGCAAGTACGGGATCCTGTTCACTTTATGGGGCCCAGTTTCCATTTCTAATGAGCATACTGCTTAACTCGAGTGTTCATTCTGGCTGCCCTGCAGAATGCCCGGCTGAATATTGCTGCAGATATAGTTATAATGGGAATAAGTCATCATTTTTCTGGAGTTACAGCCCTGTGCCAGGATTGACAATTCCGCTCTAAATCTTAGGCCTCCCCCTTTAAGCTCCAGTCTTCCCACAAAATACAGGAGGTGGATTCAACCAATGACTTAAAGCCACCTGCACAATAAGATCATCACATAAATAAAGATGATTGCCCTCCTAGGTATATGATATTTGAAACAAACATATCAACCATTATTTTCGCACCAAATTTGACTGTGTTAAGAATCTATTGCTAACTCATTCATGAACTGCTGCCTTGCCTCAAATAATTCCCATGCACCTTAGTCACATGAGTTCACCCATTAGCCTTTGAGGCAATAAAGCCTCCAGATGAAGCCTCTTATCCAGGCTGTTCAATATTAATTGCTGCAACTTCCAATTATTCACAACTATATTTATTAAATGCCATTGCAAAGGAGGAAGTAGTTGTTTTCAAAAGTTAACGATAAGAAGGTTGGCCACAAAGAAGACCAAGAATATCACATCCTTCATGATATGAAATTCCCATTAGTGCTACACAACTCAAGAGGCGAATATCACTCATTCTCGATGCTTTAGTTGAGGCCAACTCTGGAATCTGGACCTTATCTCCCTTCAGTGTTTTAAACAGGAAGAGACAGAACATTTACAATGGAGATAAATGTCTTGCAGCAGCCAAGCCTCTGAGTAAAGCCACTTTCTAAACATTTGTCTTGGCCCTTTCTGTTACTGTGAAAGTTCCACAGTACCACATTTTGAATTGCTGAAACAATTAATGGAGATTAGCAGACCAGATCGTGTGAAATAGGTTTACTTTACCCGAGAGATGATGTATTTTTGCGTTTTGTAACGTTATCCAGTACCGTAAAATGAATCCTAACCAAGAGGCCGTTCCAAAGCTAATAGATGACACAACAACTGGTGAAGGCCAGTGCTAGAGTGGCCACAGTAAAGTGCCACCAGTGCCAAGACGGCAACAGAGTTTCAATTCTTTTCATGTTGAGCGACTTCAAATCATTCATAGGGCAGGATTTTAGGCCCCCACTCCTCCATGTAGGTTCTGAAGCTCGAGGGGAATGTAAAATTGGAATTCTCTCTGGGATCTCACCTGGCCTGATCCGGATACAGTAGGGCAGGAAGGGTTTAGGACAGGAAGCTTGCCGATACCCCTATGAAAGCCTTTAAGCAGCTACTTAATGGCCAGTTAAGGGTCTTTTCACACCCAGCCTCAATCTCTAAGCTGGCGCACGCCGATTAATTCAGGCTGGGCAGTGGGGGTCGAGAGGGTGTGGAATGCCACAATCTGAAGACACCTTGGGAATCTGGGAACTCCAGACCTTCCTTCTTGCAGCCTAGCTGCTGACACTGAGATCGCTGCTTCCTTCCCATCTTCGGTGCAGTCCCAGAAATTGTACTCAGATGTGGCATTGCAGTACTTCCTCCAGCCACTGTAGTGCTGTTGGACCCAAGAGGGGACTGGAGCCCTGCCTGCTGCCAATCAATGCTCAACTGAGTATAAAATGACAGTCGGCGTGTCAGAGTTTGTAGGGTGCCATTCTCAGGATGGAGTCTTCAAGTTGGGCCTCACTTCATAATTTTCTCCAAGAATATGTCTTTGCACATACCCCCAACACTACTGAAACAAAACCAAAATTCTGTAAAAATTCAGCAGATCTGGTAGCATCTGTGAAGCAAGAAATAGAGTTAACTTCTCAAGTCCAATATATTTGATTTATTATTGTCACATGATTTAGCATAAGGTGAAAAGTATGGTTTCTTGTGCACTATACAGACAAAGTATACTTTTCATAGAGAAGGAAAGGAGAGAGTGAAGAATGTGGTGTTATAGTCATAGCTAGGGTGTAGAGAAAGATCAACTTAATAGGAAGTAGATCCATTCAAAAGTTTGATGGCAGCAGGGAAGTATCTGTTCTTGACTCAGTTGGTATGTGACCTCAGACTTTAGTATCTTTTTCCCAATGGAAGAAGGTGAAAGAGAAAATGTCCGAGATGCGTAGGTTCCATGATTATGCCGACTGCTTTTCCGAGGCAGTGGGAAGTGTAGACAGTATCAATAGGTAAGAGACTGGTTTGCGTGATGACCTGGGCTTTGTTCACAATCCTTTGTAATTTTTTATGGTCTTGGGCAGAATAGGAGCCATACCAAGCTGTGATATAATCAGAAAGAATGCTTTCTATGGTGCGTCTGTGAAAGTTGGTGACAAGTCGTAGCTGACATGCCAAATATCCTCAGCATCCTGAAAAAGTAGAAGCATAAGTGTAGATTCTGAACTATAGAATTGACATGGAGGGTTGGTGATCTGGACAACTAGAAACTTGAAGCTCTCGACCATTTCTATTTCATCCCCATTGATGTGGACAGGAGCAGCTCCTTATTACGCTTCCTGGAGTCGATGACTATCTCCTTTCTTTTGTTGACATTGAGGGTATGATTATTGTTGTTGCACAAGTTCACTAGATTTTCTATCTCTTTCCTATACTGTGCCTCATCATTGTTTGACATCTGACCCACCACAGTGGTGTCATCAATAAATTTGAAAACCGTGTTGGAGGGAAATTCGGCCATACAGACAGGGGTGTATAAACAGTATTGTAAGGGACTGAGGACACAGCCTTCTGAGACACTGGTTGAGGATGGTCAAGGAGTAGGAGGTATTACCTATCCTTATCAATTGTGGTTTGTGAGTTAGGAAGTTTAGTATCCAGTTGCAGGGGGAGGAGCTGTGGAGTTTGGAAATGAGTTTCGTGGGAATAATGGTGTTGAAGGCTGAGCGATAGTCAGTAAATAGGAGTCTGACATAGGTGTCCTTATTATCTAGGTGTCCCAGGATTGAGTGTAGGGCCAAGGAAGTTTGTTGTGGACCTGTTGCAGCGGTAGATGAACTGTAGTGGATCCAGGTAGTTTGGGAGGCTGGAATCCATTCACTCCATGACTTGCCTTTCGAAGCATTTCATAATGACGGATGTCAGAGCCACCGGCCGATAGTCATTAAGGTACACTGCTTGGTTTTCCTTCGGTACTGGGATGAAGGTCATCTTCTTGAAGCAGGTAGGGGCCTCAGATTGGTGTAAAGAGAGGTTGAAGATGTCTGTGACCTTACCAGCTGGTCTGTGCAGGATTTGAATCTGGCTCATCTGGGCCCCCATTTGGGCCACTCATTTTCCTTGGGTTGAACTTCGAGAAAGCTGCCCTGATGTCTGCAATGGTGATCCCAGATACAAGTTCATCCAGAGCTTCCAGGGTGGAAGGGCATGCTTTTTCTGACCTCTTGCTTAAAACAGACATAAAATGTGATCCTTACTGGGAGGGAGTGCATCGGAGCCTGTAATTTTACATACCTTCATCTTGTAGCCTGCTATGTCTTGAAGTTATTGCCATGGTCAGTGGGAATCTATGTGGCTAGTCTGCGACTCTAGCTTAATCCAGTACTGTCTTTTGGCATCTTTGATGATTCTCTGTAAGTCATATCTGGATTTCTTGTATATGTGAGAGTCGCCTGACTTGAATGCCTCAGACATGGACTTCAGCAAGCAGTTCACCCATGTTATCCCTGTTCACCCACAGCTTCCGAATGGGAAACACACAGGATTCGCTTCTTTCACACACAGTCTTCTACACACTTATTAATAAAGTTAGTTACTGTAATGGCATACTCATTCAGACTGGTCGCAGAGTTTTTAAATATTGCCCAGTCTGCTGATTGCTCTTCAGAATTCTAGCTCATTGCTCATTCTTCACTTGCTTTGCCTCACCATAAGAGGCACTGCCTTCTGTCACCATACATCTGCCTTTCCCATTCTCTCCCAATCATGCTGACTGCTTCTTGAAAATATTTTTTTTTAACTGTGTCTGTGGCTTCTTGTCTCTGCAGTTTCCTCCTTTGTATCCACCTTCTGCTATACTCCAAGGAGAGGCAATGGTATGGCGGTATTGTCACTAGAATAGTGATACAGAGAACCAGAGCAATGCTCTGGGGATTGGGGTTTGAATCTCACTGTGGTGGAGGTTGAAATTTGAATTCAAAGAAAATTGGAAATAAAGTTCTAACAATGACCATGAATCCATTGTTGATTGTTGTTAAAAATATTTGGTTCACTATGCAGTGGTCAGCTCTGACGAAGGCTCATTTAGACTTGAAACATTGGCTCTATTCTCTCCCCACAGATGCCGTCCGACCTGCTGAGATTTTCTAGTGTTTTCTGTTTTTGTTCCTTCTTTAGGGAAAGAAATTTACTGTTCTCACCTAGTCTGCATCTATGTAATGATGGCAGGTCTGCAGCAATGTGGTCAACTCTTAACAGCTCTCTGAAGTGACCTAGCAACTCAGTCAGTTCAAGGGTAATTTGGAATGGACAATAGTTGCTGGCCCAGCCAACAATGTCCACCTCCCGTGAATGAAGAAAAGAAGTCAGTTTCCTTGACTGTAATTGATTGTTGATGTCCATATTAGGTATCAGATACATACTTCATTTTTGATCAGATTTTGTACGTGATGACACAAGTATGTGTTTTCTCAAGTTTGGACCTTTGAGACAAGTGATCATTACAGTGGATGAAAAATGCATCCATCATATCTGGGTATGTTATTTTAATCTTATTTTAAAATAAGACTGACAAAATAGCAGGGCTTAATTAATAGCAACATTGCCTCGGAGTCAAAGGTAGTGAATTCAAGCCCCTTTTGCAGGATTTTGAGCACTTTATGTAGCGCTGAGGGAGTAGCATGTTATAAAAGGGGCTATTTTTAAATGAAATATTACACTAAAGCTCCAAGTATTTGTTCTGATGGGAATAAATAAAAGAATTTGGAGAGTAAAAATGGCCTCTCGGTATGCTGGCCAACATTCCACCCACAATCAATGCCATCATGAACAGATTAACTGCTCCTTCATTGTGTTTGTTATTTGGCAGATTTCCTCTGTGCAAATTTAATGTTGAGTTGTTTGTGTAGCAGCGGTGATTAATCACATGTCACTATCAGATGTCAGGTGAATTCCTGAAGGTTTAATAAGGTGCAGTTTACATTGTTTCTCCAAAATTACTTCCAATTTTCCAATAAAGATTATGGAGAGAGATTGGGAGCATCCACATGGAAAAATCAACCCACATTTCGAAATGTCTGAATCAACTCAGAAACCAGACCCAAACCAATAAATTATGTCTGATATAACATGTGGCACGGTGGCACAGTGGTTAGCACTGCTGCCTCACAGCTCCAGGGACCCAGGTTTGATTCCTGGTTTGGATCATTGTCTGTGTGGAGTTTGCATGTTCTCCTTGTGTCAGCGTGGATTTCCTCTGGGTGCTCTGGTTTGTTCCCACAGTTTGAAAGAAGTGTTGGTTAGGTGCATTGATCCATACAGGTGCCAGAGTGGAATTTCACAGTAACCTCATTGCAGTGTTAATATAAGCCTTACTTGTGACTAATAAATAAATTTTAAACATGCACCTTGGCATACATTGATAACCCAAATCTCATCAGTCTGCAACCAGTGCCAGAGTTAGTTATTGATGAGTGAAGAACATAGGAATTTCTAGATAAAAAAAGAACTAGGGTTCATCTAGTTCCCCTTCTACCATGGAATCATAGAACCGTACAGTGCAGAAGGAGACCATTCAGTCCATCAAGTCTACACCGAATCTCTGATAGAGTATCTTACCTAGGCTCTCTCTCCTATCCCTTCCCCATAACCCCACACATTTACCATGGCGAATTCATATAACCTACATATCTTGGGATTCTAAGCAACAACTGCTTTTTTTTTCCTTCCATGACCAATCCACCTATTCCTCACATCTTTCCTTCCACAGTAGGAGGAAACTGGAGCACCTGTAGGAAACCCATGCAGACTCAGGGAGAATATGCAAGCTCCACACAGATGGTCACCCAAGGCCAGAATTGAAACTGAGCCCCTGGCGCAATGAGGCCATAGTGCTAACCATTGTGCCACCTGACGGCCACATGGTATAGCATGATGGAGGTTTAGACTAAGGTTAGCAATCAACCTCCTCGATTACTCTACAACAAGTCCAAAACTAACACAGGGAAAACCTTGCTTTAGGAATCTATGCTCCAAAGTCTACCTTTTCTACCTAACCATGCTGCATACACCACATGTCATGCCTCCAATTATTCACATGCCATTAGCCAGACATGTTATTTCTAAGAGCAGTTTCAATATTCAGTCAAATAAATCAACATTAACAGCTTCCAACATGTTCCAAGGGCGTCTATTATTTAGGCTGAAATACTTGGTTAGATTCATTTACAGATAAAATAATGCATTGAAATGAAAAAAACAAGACATTAAACAGCACAAGATGTAAGAGTTGAATCCACCCACAAGCGGTCAGAATACCCTGAGGTAGCATTTTGTCCATCTTGCCTCAGTATCAAATATCCCTTGGGTGCCTTGTGGAATGGAAAATGAGAGTGCCAGAAGACATATCAAACCCAGATCCCCATCTGATGTTCCTCCCATTTAATATAATAGAAGCAGAAGCACACAGATTACCTTATGGAAATACATTCCTCTTGACCCATGGGTGCCAAAGGACCAGAGAATGGCAAATGTTGCACCCTTGGCCAACCACACCAAGCCAGTCAGCTGAACGTTAGTGATAGAAAACCTTTAGAATTGATAGCTGGGAAGATAATGAGGAGCTACTTGAACAAGTGTAGATTAAGGTTCTCTTCCCTTCCCCTCCCTCACAAACTATGATGGGGTTCCCCTTGTCCTCACTCCTCACCACTCCATTTTCAAAGGATCAGCCTCCAACCTTTCTGCCAACTCCAACATCATGCCCAAACACATCTTCTCCTCACCTCCCCTGTCAGAATTTCAATGGACCTTTCAATCTGTGACACCCTGGTCAACTCCTTTGTCACCCCCAAAATTTCATTCTTTTCCTTTGGCACTTTCTCATGTAATCACAGGAGGTGTAGCATCTGTCCCCTTCCCTCCTGCCTCCTCACCATTCAAGGCCCAAATATTTCTTCCAGGTGAAGCAGCGATTAAGATGCATTCTTTTCAATTGGCTTCACTGTACTGACTGCTCACCGTTCACTGCTCCTATACACTGGGGAGGACAAAATGCAGACTAGATAACTGCATTGTGGAACACATTTAGTCTGTCCACATGCAAGAACCTGATGTTCTCTTCACTTGCCATTCACAGATTCATAGAATCCTATAGTGCAGAAGGAGGCCATTCAGCCCACCAATCTGCACTGATCACACTTCCACCCAGGCCCTTTCTCCATAACCCTGTGCATTTACCCTAGCTAGTCTGCCTCTCACTAAGGGGCAATTTAGCAGTGCCAATCCATCTAACCTGCACATCTTTGGACTGTGCGAAGAAACCCACGCAGATGTGGGGAGACCCAAACTGAGAATCAAACCTGGGACTGTGAGACAGCAATGATAACCACTATGCCACCATGCCACCCCATTTGATTCACCTTCTTGCTCTCATGCACATATTTCTGTTCTCGGTCGGTTCCAAAGCGCCAATGAAGCTGAACACAAGCTGTAGTAACTGCTCCTCACTTTCTGGTTAAGCATGTTATATCCTCTGGACTCTTGTCTGGAAAGTTAAACACTTCGACCAATTTGCACTAAAATTCGTTTATCCAGGTGTTCTTGGTGATGAGACATACTAAAGACAAGAGTCAGTTCACGATTATATTTAAATAAACTTTATCTTTATTACAATACTTTTGGTGTCAAACCTCTTTGGCAACATTGGAAAAGTTAAAGCAGACCTTAACAAAGTTAAGGCCACCCATGGTTTTGATTTGATTTGATTTAGTACTATTACATGTATTGGTATACAGTGAAAAATATTATTTCTTGCATGCTATACAGGCAAAGTATACCATTCATAGAATACCTAGGGGAAAATCAAAGGGAGAGGATGCAGAATATAACAGTCATAGCTACGGTGTAGAGAAAGATCAATTTAACATATTCAAAAGTCTGACAGCAGCAGGGAAGAAGCTGTTCTTGAGTCAGTTGCTACACAATCTCAGACTTTTGTATCATTCACCTGAAAGAAGAAGATGGAAGACAGTATGTCTGGGGTGCATGGGGCCCTTGATTACGCTGGCTGCTCTTCCGAGGCATTGGGAAGTGTAGACAATGTCAGTGGATAGGAGGCTGGTTTGAACGATGGAGTGGGCTATGTTCACAACTCTTGTAGTTACTTGCGCTCTTGGGCAGAGCAGGAGCCATACCAAGCTGTGATACAATCAGAAAGAATGCTTCCTATGATGCATCTGTAAAAACTGCTGAGAGTCATAGCAGACATGCCAATTTTCTTCTCCTGAGAAAGTAGAGGCATTGGTGGGCATTCTTGACTATAGCAATAGCATGGAGGGACTAGGACAGTTGTTGGTAATCTGGACACCAAATATTTTGAAGCTCTTGACCATTTTCGCTTCATCCCTGTTGATGTAGACAGGCCGAGCTTTCCACGATGCTTCCTGAAGTTGATGACAATCTCCTTTTTACTGACATTGAGGGAGTGATTATTGTCATTGCACAAGTTCACTAACTTCTCTTTCCTATATGCTGCCTCATAATTGTTTGCGATCTAACCCATTATGGTGATATCATCAGCAAACTTGAAAACCGAGTTGGAGAGGAACTTGGCCACACAGTGATAGGTGCATAAGGAGTGCAGTAGGGGGCTGAGAACTCAGCCTTGTGGGACACTGGTATTGAGGATGATCATAGAGGAGACGTTGTTGTCTATCCTTATTGATTGTGGTCTGTGAGTTAGGAAATTTAGGATCCAGTTGCAGGGGAGGAGGCAAACCCCAGGCCACAAAGTTTTGAGATGAGCTTTATAGGAATAAGGATGTTGAAGGCTGAGCTGTAGTCAATAAACAGGAGTCTGACATGTGTCTTTTTTGTCCAGATATTTCAGGGTTGAGTGTAGGACCAGGGAGATGGAGTCTGTTGTGGATCTGTAGCGGCAATAGCTGAACCGGAATGAATCCAGGCAATCTGGAAGACTAGAATTGATCTTGCCAAGACTAACCTTTTGAAGCACTTCGTAATGGTGGATGCCAGAGCCACCGGGCAGTAGTCATTAAGGCACTCTGCATGGCTTTTCTGAAGGTGAGAATTAATTTTCATTTGGAAAGACATGTGTGAATTAGGGACAGTCAGCATGACTTTGTCAAATGGAGATCATGCTTAACAAATTTAATAGAATTTTTTAAAAAATGTATGAGTGTATGGATGAAGGAAGTACAGTGGATGTAGTTTATATGGAATTTAGCAAAACATTTGGTAAGAACCTATGGGAGAAAAGATTGAAGCACATGGAACTCAGAGAAACTTGGACAGATGGATCTGAAATTGGCTAAACACTAACCCTAATCTTTGTAAATGGTAGAACACTATTTGAGTGACTGAAGGCCAGTGGCACACCACAAGGTTCAGTGCTGAGACTCTTATTGTTTGTTATATACCTAAACAATATAGATGATAATGTGAGGAAGATTAGCAAGTTTGCAGATGACACCAAGATTGGTAGGATAGTTTACAGTGACAAAGAAGGTTGTAGGTTACAGAAGTTACAGATGGATTGGTCAGATGGGCGGAGCAGTGGGAGATAGTATTTAACCCTGATAAGTGTGAGATGATGCACATTAGAAGAAGTAACAAGACAAGTTAATGAATGGCAGGACACTGGGAAGCTCAGGGAAACAGATGGATCTTGGAGTTCATATTCCCAGATCTCTGAAGATGGCAGATCATGTGAATAAGGTAGTTAAGAAAGCATATGGGGCACTGCTTTTATCATTTGTGGCATAAGAGCAAGGAAGTAATGTTGGATTTGTACAGATTGTTGGTTAGGCCACAGTTAGAGTAGTGGGTACAATTCTGGTCATCTCACTGTAGGAAGGATGAGATTGCACTAGAGGAGGTTTTAGAGGAGATTCACTAGGATGTTGCCTGGGATAGAGCATTTCAGCTATAAGGAGAGGTTGGTAAACTTGGATTGTTTTCTCTAGAGCAGAGAAGGTTGAAGTGGGACATGATTGAGGTGTATAAACTATGAGGGATATGGACAGAGTGAGTAGGGAGCAGTTGTTCCCTTTGGTTGAGGGGTCAATCACAAGGGGTATAGTTTTAGGTGAGTGGCAGGAGATTCTGAGGGGATTTGACAAAAAAAATTGCTTAGAAGGTGGTGAGAATCTGGAGTGCACTGTCTGGGAAGGTAGTGGAACCTGGAAACTTTACAACTTTAAAAAATATTTGGATGAGCTCTTGAAATATAACATTCAAAGATACGGGACAAGTGCGGGAAATGGGATTAGTGCGACTTCAGTGATAGCTATTGTTGGTTCAGACTCAATGGGCTGAAGGGCTTTTTCTGTCCTGTCTAATTCTATGATCTATGGATGGGATTTTTTTGGCCTTGCTCACCCCAAAACCGGAGCATCCCGCCGGACATCAATGGACCTTTCCATGGTCTGCCCTACGCCTGCTCCGATTCGCCTAGCGAATGGGACAGTAAAATTCCAGCCATCGACTCGGAGTTATTCCTGGTTTTGTGAATGTTAGGCATATCCCTATCGAGGTCGAATCTTGTTCCGTCACTGCAATAAACAGCAGGGATTAAATCTATAACAAGGAGAAAGCCGGTTGATGCTGTCTGTGCAGTAACACTGGAGATGCAGCCTGCCTCCCCATCTCAGGCCTTTGCTTTCCTTCGATATGGATTGTACTGTCCTGTTGGCTTAGCACTGATTGTGTATCGGAAAAAGTCAAATAACTCTCTTCTGGCAAGGTTTATGTAAAATATCCAACAAAGTCCACAGCCCTGAAGCTACTTCACCTTCTGATTCAATTCCTGAACTTTTGATCTTGCTTTTTTTAAACTCTTCTTACACAACGTGCACCATTTCCATCAAAGATAAAATCTATTTCTCTTCTGTCGTTTTATTTCCTAGCCTTGCCTCGTGCTAATTCTCCCTGGAATTCTGATAAATAGATACAATACATTCACCAGGTCAAGAGGAAGATAAACCAAAGAGTAACATTGTGCTTAATAAACTTCTGGCACTCGTGCAAGCCGCAAAAAGTTTATATTTCATGACCAGTCAGCTCCCAACCTTTCAGTCAGTTAAATCAACAACTGGAAACTGAGTCTCTGCTTTTGGGACAACATTTGTTATCTTATTAAGCCCTCCTGACTCTGCAACTCAGTCTCCACGCTTCGTTTTGATTCTGTGGTGTGCTATGTCATCTGGGAGAACATTTGGCCTAGCTTTGATTGTAACAAAGCAAGTTTTAATCACATTTGCTGGTCCAAGGCTCCAGCCAATTTAACACTGATCCTAGATTTTAAAAGGAGTAACTTTGCGACAATGACTGAGGATCTGGCAAAGGTTGTTTGGTAACCATATTAAAGTTAAAAATATTAAAGTTCATCTATTAATTACAAACAGGCTACAAATCCAGATCCATGTCTACCACTTGGGAGACCAAAAAAGACAGTGACAGCAATGTTTATTTATTAATCACAAGATGGCTTATATTAAGCTGCAGTGAAGTTACTGTGAAAATCTCCTAGTCACCACCCTCCGGTGCCTGTTTGGATACGCGGAGGGAAAATTTAGTATAACCAGTGCATCTAACCGGCACATCTTTTGGACTGTGAGAGGAAACTGGAGCACCTGGAGGATAGCTATGCAGACACAGGGAGAAAGTGCAGACTTCACTCAGACAGTGACACAAGCTCAGGATTGAATCTGTGTCCCTGACACTGTGAGGCAACAGTGCTAACCACTATGAAACTGTGCCACCTCTGCGATGCACAGAGTGTGGGAGATTTATTTTGAAAATCCCACTGGAAAAACTAGTTTAGAATTTTTTTGAAAGAATCCCACCTGGTATGTTTATGTATTTAATATTAACGCTTTGTACTACAATTCTTCCACTGGTTTTAGCTATATCCCATGCATTTGGTAAGTACAAGACGCAGAGGGAGAAGAAGCATTGTAGTGCTGCATGGAAAAGGGCACCTCTTCCAACTCACCATGTAGACACCCTTTCTCAGAGGCACTATGCCTCAGGGTTTCTCCTTGGACTGGGTGAGTTTTCTAGGCACATATTCCTCCAAAGTTGAAGAATAGCATGTGCCCTGTGTCTCCTCAGCTGCTGGAATTGTTGTTGAGTCTGTGTCCAAGAGCCGCATTTGATGGACATCTTACTCAACGTGGAATGAAGTTCATACCGCTGCTCCCATGCTGCTGACTATCAACAATTTCCAGCAAGCCACCTCAGCTGTGGGCAGTTTTCTCCCCCTCAGGTTGTGGGAGTCTCTTTTCTACCTTACAGCAGATGTGAGAGCCTGGAGGTCAGCAGGGCGTGTGGCCCTGTTCCGGCTCTCCTCTGCTTCTGCCATGACTTCCTGGTATTGGAGTGGAAGAAATCAACTATGTTTCTGTTTGATTTCAAGTATGATATCAGCAAGAAAACATTTCAAGAATGTGCTGTAGGTAGCAGAGAAGTAAGTGATGGGTACCTTGTATGTAAGAGTGGTTACCTCACTCTGAAGGAGTGGAGGATTTTGTCAACAGCATGCTGCTTCTGATGGAAGAACATGAAGTGGGCATTGCATCATAGAATCCCTACAGTGCAGAATGAGATCATTCAGGTCCATTGAGCCTGTATTGACAGTCCCACCCAGACCCTGTCCCTGTAACTCCACGTATTTACTCTGCTAGTCTCCCTGACACTAAAGGGGCAGTTCTCCTAACCCGCACATCTTTGAATCATGGGAGGAAACCAGAACACCAGGGAAAACACAGACATGGGGAGAATGAGCAGACCTGACACAGATAGTGACCCAAGGCAGGAATCGAACCCAAGATCCTGGCACTGGAGGCAGCAGTGTTGCCACCATGCCGCCCTCCTGCTGTCTTGCTTTTTCTCAATTGCAGCACGATTATTAATATACTTAAAGTGTTGGTGATGTGCGTGGGTGGTACGCAATCACGTGGGATAGTGGGGTAGAGGGGTTTGCAGTGCTGAAACCCATCTTCAGCTGACAACACAGCATTTGTGACTGTGTTATTAAAATGGCCACTGGACAAACAGGGAGGCCCTGATTACAGTCGGAACTTCCCTGCCCAACTCCATTGCCATTAACATTGATCTTTTTGAGAACACAAAGATGACAAGGGTGCTTTTCAAATTTAAATATCTTTAAAAAAAATCATATTTTAATTAGTTTCACTTTATTCATTTGTTGAGATTGACTTAGTCAGACAGCCAAATGTACTGACATGGCTCGTAGCTGGGACATGTTGATAGCTGCTGGGGTGTTCGGGGGATTTAATATCCAAGAATAACACTTCAAAATAAATTCAAACTGAATTAGATATTTAATTTAACACATTAAATGAAGAGCTAAGTGAAAAATGATTAAAATCTTCCACCTCCCCATTATGTCACAATATCTGTATTTTGAAGGCTGGGGGTTTTAGTTCAGTCAGGCAGCATGGTCAGTCCAGGCTTGGCCGAAGGGCCTGTTCCTTTGCCGTAATTTTCTTTGTTCTTCACAATTTTGAACTACGAAGAGAAGCTTAAATGCTATTTGTCAATTTTTTAACTGACAGAGATTATGGAGCCAAGAGGGAGGTTGATAGAGGGTTCAGTGAGGGTTTGATGATATCATGCAGCTTCTACAATGCAGAAGGAGGCTATTCATCCCATTGAGGCTGCACCGACAACATTCCCACCCAGGCCTTATCCCTACATTCCCACCTATTTACCCTGCTAATTCCCCTGACACTAAGAGACAATTTAGCAGGGCCAATCCACCTAACCCGCACAGGTTGGAAGAAACCGGAGCACCCGGAGGAAACCCATGCAGACACGGGTAGAACTTGCAAACTCCACACAGTCACCCAAGTCGGAAATCAAACCCAGGTTACTGGCACTGTCAGGCAGCAGTGCCACCGTGATCACGCAGAGTAGGTCAGGTCATTAATCATGGGGTTCCATTGATAGTCAGACAGTCATGGAAAAATGAAAGTCAGCTCATTGAAATACAGAAGGAAAGTGGGGGATATTCAAGGAACGTTTGTCTAGGGCTCTGCAAGACAACGTTCCAAGGAGACAAGGAGGGTTTGGTAGGACGCGGGAACCGTAGTGCATGAAGGTTGTGGTGAACCTAGTCAGGAAGAAAAGAAAGGTGTATAAAAGGTTCAGAGAGCTAGGAGATGTTAGGGATCTAAAGGAGTATAAGGTGTGTAGAAGGGAGCTTAAAAAGGAAATTAGGAGAGCCAGAATGGGTCATGAGAAGGCCTTGGCAGGTAAGATTAAGGAGAATCCGAAGGCCTTCTACAAATATGTGAAAAGTAAAAGGATGAAAAGAGAAGGGATAGGACCTATAAAAGGTGAAGGGGGAAAAGTCTGTGTGAATCCGGGAGAAATGGCAGAGGTGCTTAACGAGTACTTTGCCTCGGTATTCACGGTGGAAAGTGATCTGGGAGGTTGTACTGCAGGTTTGAGGCAAACAGAAAAGATTGAGTATGTGGATGTTAAGAAAGAGGATGTGTTAGATCTGTTAAATTCTATCAAGATAGACAAGTCGCTGGGAACGGATGGGATGTATCCCAGGTTATTGTGGGAAGTGAGGGAAGTGGTTGCAGAGCCCCTGGCGATGATCTTTGCGTCGTCCATGGAAACGGGAGAGGTTCCGGAGGATTGGAGGATTGCGGATGTGGTTCCTATTTTTAAGAAAGGGAACAAGGATAGTCCAGGAAATTACCGACTGATGAGTCTGACCTCAGTGGTTGATAAGCTGATGGAGAGGCTTCTGAGGGACAAGATTTATGAACATTTGGAGAAGTTTAGAATGATCAGAAATAGTCAGCATGGTTTTGTCAAGGGCAGGTCGTGCCTTACGAGCCTAGTTGAGTTCTTCGAAAATGTGACTGAACACATTGATGAAGGAAGAGCGGTGGACGTGGCGTACATGGACTTTAGCAAGGCATTTGATAAGGTCCCTCATGCAAGACTTCTTGAGAAGGTGAGAGGGCAAAGGATCCAAGGGGCTTTGGCCTTGTGGATCCAGAACTGGCTTGTCGGCAGAAGGCAGAGAGTGGTTGTGAATGGGTCTTTTTCTGCATGGAGGTCAGTCACCAGTGGAGTGCCCCAGGGATCTGTTCTGGGACCCTTGCTGTTTGTCATTTTAATAAATGACCTGGATGAAGAAGTGGAGGGATGGATTAGTAAGTTCACTGATGATACAAAGGTGGGTGGTGTTGTGGATGGTCTGGAGGGATGTCAAAAGTTGCAGCGGGACATAGACAGGATGCAAAACTGGGTGGAGAAGTGGCAGATGGACTTTAATGCGGATAAATATGTAGTGGTCCATTTTGGCAACAATAATGGGATGAAGGAGCACAATATCAAGTGTAGGAGTCTTAGCTGTGTTGTAGAGCAGAAGGATCTTGGGGTCCAGGGCCATAGGACTCTTAAATCGGCCTCGCAGGTGGAGGAAGTGGTCAAGAAGGCGTATGGTGTACTGGCCTTCATTAATCAAGGAATTGAGTTTAGGAGTCAGGAGGTAATGATGTAGTTCTATAAGACTCTTGTCAGACCCCACCTGGAGTACTGTGCGTAGTTCTGGTCACTATAGTTCGCCTCACTATTGGAAGGATGTAGAGGCTATTGAGAGAGTGCAGAGGAGATTTACAAGGATGCTGCCTGGATTGGGAGGCAGGCCTTATGAAGATAGGTTGAGGGAGCTGGGACTCTTCTCACTGGAGAGACGTAGGTTGAGAAGCGACCTGATAGAGGTTTATAAAATGTTGAGAGGAATAGATAGGGTGGACTCTCAGAGACTATTTCCCAGGGCTGAAATGGTCGCGACGAGAGGGCACAGATTTAAAGTGCAGGGAAGCAAGTACAGAGGGGATGCTAGGGGAAAGTTTTTCACTCAGAGGGTGGTGAGTGAATGGAATCGGCTGCCGTCGGTGGTGGTAGAGGTGAACTCGCTGGGGTCTTTTAAAAGACTTCTGGATGAGTATATGGGAACTAATGGGATAGGGTATTATAGATAGGTCTGTGGATTGGTAGGTATGGATGTGATCAGCGCAACTCGTGGGCCGAAGGGCCTGTTTATGCTGTAGTGTTCTATGTTCTATGTTCCATGAAATCCAGAGGAAATACTCCTGGTCTTCCTGGCCCACAAGCCGCGCTGCAAATGCACATACATAATGAATCTGGTCTTCTTGCCTCCTTTTAGCTGACTGTTTTGCAAGCCTGGATAGTCTATCCAATAAAAAAATAACACAATCCTTAAATATGGAGATGCTGGTGTTGGACTGCGGTGGGCTCAGTAAGAAGTCTAACATCAGTTATACCAAATAAATCTGTTGAACTTTAACCTGGTATTGAGAGACTCCTTACAGTCCCCTTAAAGGATTCTACCAATCAAATGGCCTTCTAAGGGTAATCTGGTCATCCCTTCATTAAAATCCAAAATGGTTAGCTGTGATTGAGTATGAGATTTGAATCTTATAAATTTTGCTATTCTGAGGGGTTGGATCGCTCCCAAGCTTTCTGTCCATAGATGGAGTACAACAAATACTACATAATTTTTGACCAATGCTAAGAATAATCAGGCAGTTGATATAAAACCATTTGTCTGACTGAGAGCCAATGCTTTGTCTCTCTTCCACATTGTGAAAAGAAACAGCTTTCACAAATGTTCATCACGTAGTTGTGTTCTGTAGGCCCCCCCCAGACACAGGCACAGAGAAAACATGAAGAAAATTACTATTGAATATCATACAGCTTATCATACAGATCCAAGCCAAATAGCAGGAACTATAGAAAATCAAGAATGCAAAGCAAAGTAATAAAAATGTGCAATTTTACATAAGAACATAAAAAATAGGAGCAAGAGTAGGCCATCCAGCCCCTCGAGCCTGTCCCGCCATTCAATAAGATCATGGCTGATCTGTAGTAGTTTACTATCAAAACGCAGAATGAAAAAGTGATTAATGAGTCCTAGTGTGGAAACTGACAACATCAGGGCATGAGTTGGAGGGAAATCTTCAAAAAGTCAAGGTAGTCCATTCTGGTAAGAATCCATTTCAGCAATCCCATCTCAACCTCTCAATTATCAAAGGAGTAAGTTAACAGCATCACCATTGTAGAATTTCCTGAGAGAAGCAACAGCAGGAAGTGAAGATAAAATGCTTGGAAAGAACAATGCTGGAAAAATGAGTCGAATTCCATTTAACCAAAAGATAAGCAACCAGTTACATCTCAAAATATACAGGCAGATCCTCCGGTCCCAATAGAAGCAAATGCTGAGTTGTTTGTTGTTGCTGACGGTCTCCAGGATATTGGAAATTCCTGCAGCTGCATTTCATTGGAACATCAAATTTCTACTTTACCAGAAATGGCTCCATGGGAACTCTCACAAATGGTCCAGGGACATATTAATGACCACATGTGGGCTGTTTGCCTGTCACTCACCCTCCCCACACCCCTCCACCACTCACCCTCCCCACACCCCTCCACCGCTCACCCTCCCCACACCCCTCCACCGCTCACCCTCCCCACGCCCCTCCACCGCTCACCCTCCCCACACACCACCACCGCTCACCCTCCCACACCCTACACACCGCTCACCCTCCCACAACCCTACACCGCTCACCCTCCCCACACCCCTACACCGCTCACCCTCCCCACACCCTCACCGCTCACCCTCCCCACACCCTCCATTGCTCACCCTCCCCACACCCCTACACCGCTCACCCTCCCACAACCCCTCCACCGCTCACCCTCCCCACACCCCTACACCGCTCACCCTCCCCACACCCCTACACCGCTCACCCTCCCCCCACCCCTCCACCGCTCACCCTCCACCCCCACAAACACCGCTCACCCTCCCACACCCCTACACCGCTCACCCTCCCCCACCCCTACACCGCTCACCCTCCCCACACCCCTACACCGCTCACCCTCCCCACCCCCTCCACCGCTCACCCTCCCCACGCCCCCTCCACTGCTTACCTTCCCCACACCCCTCCACCGCTCACCCTCCCCACACCCCTCCACCGCTCACCCTCCCCACGCCCCTCCACCGCTCACCCTCCCCACACCCCTCCATTGCTCACCCTCCCCACACCCCTCCACCGCTCACCCTCCCCACACCCCTCCACCGCTCACCCTCCCCACACCCCTCCATTGCTCACCCTCCCCACACCCCTACACTGCTCACCTCCCACACCCCTACACTGCTCACCCTACACCCCTACACTGCTCACCCTCCACTAATTGTCCATTTAGCCATCTGGCACCTTGCCCACAGCTGGTTAAATTCCAGCAGAGGTGGGTAGGTGGTGGCCATGCCACCAGGTTTTGCAACACCCTACCCTGTCCCGTGCCTGCTGGCTCTGGTGGGGGAGAGCTGGCCTATTGACCTCTCCCTCTCTAGATGTTGTACACCACAGCTTATTAAAAATTTCAGGTCTAAGACTAACAGATCAGAGGGCAGCGTATAAAACAATCAACGGCAAGTAAATGGAGATCAGCTCCAGTCCAGCTATGAACTAATTAAACAGCAGCATATGCTCCAGGGGCTGAAGGACCCATTCTTATTCCTGTGATCTCGTCTCCTGTAATTTTGCTTATCCTGCTACTGTCTGCCCGAGTTCAGTTTCAACCTTCATTCATTATTTTGAATTGTTTCCTGATCTCATCATAGCAGCTTTGTTTGAGCTTCCCAGTGATAAAATGAAAACCTGTCAAAACTGGAAATGAAAGCAAAATACTGCAAACACATTCCAGTCTGTGACAAGAGAAAGACAGGTTCACGGTTTGGGTACAGACCATTCAATAGAATGATTTTGACATTCTTTCTCCGTAGGCCCTCAGTTCGATAAATACTCAAGGGCTTGTTATAGTCATTTTGACAAACTGTGTGTGACTGGGGAATGTTTACAAGATGCCAGGGCTCAACTCTATTACTCTGTACCCAACTGTTATTATATGGAGATGCTGGCGTTGGACTGAGGTAAACACAGTGAGAAGTCTCACAATATCAAGTTAAAGTCTAACAGGTTTATTTGGTTGCGAAAACCACTAGCATTCAGAGCGCTGCCTCTTCATCAGGTGAGGCTTGAAGAAGCATCAAGCACTCTGAAAGCTAGTGGCTATTGCTATTAAATAAACCTGTTGGATTTTAACCTGGTGTTGTGAGACTTCTTGTTAGATTTCTTGAAGTTCCACAAACGTATAGAAACGCAGAGGGACCTGGGGGTGCAGGTGAACAAGTCTCTGAAGGTGGCAGAGCAAGTGGAGAAGGTTGTGAAGAAAGCATATAGTATGCTAGCCTTTATAGGAAGGGTATAGAGTACAAGAGCTGGCCTTTAATGTTGCAGTTGTATAAAACGTTGGTTAGACCTCATTTGGAATACTGCTTCCAGTTCTGGTCGCCTTACGACCGGAAGGATGTGGAGACTCTGGAGAGAGTGCAGAGGAGGTTTACCAGGATGTTGCCTGGTATGGAAGGTCTGAGTTACGAGGAGAGGTTAGGCAAATTGGGACTGTTTTCCTTAGACATACGTAGACTTAGAGGAGATCTGATCGAGGTGTACAAGATTATGAGGGGTATAGATAGAGTAAACAAAGAACAAAGAACAACACTGCACCGGAAACAGGCCCTTCGGCCCAATGAGCCTGCACCGCCGTCACCAAACAGGGTTAAGCTTTTTCCTAGGATGGACTCAAATAGCACGAGAGGTCATGGGCTTAGGGTAAGGGGGGTAAGGTATAATTTGGATGCTAGAGGGAGTTTTTTCACACAGAGGGTGGTGGGGGTATGGAATGCGCTGCCAAGTAAAGTGGTGGAGCAGGTACTCTGGAGTTATTTAAGAAATACTTAGATGGACACATGAACAGAATGGGAATGGAGGGGTATAGAAAACTGATTTAAAATAGGGATCATGAGCCTTGGGAGTCCCTGGGAAGCGTGTAAATAGATGATGATATTGATGTACTTGTTTTTATCCTACAGGTGTTTTGGTCCACCTTGTTGTCTAACGAGGGGCATACACGCGATGTGTCGTGAGAGGGCTGCTCTTGGATCTTTTTCGAGAGTATCCTAGTGCTTCACGTCATTAGTGTTTGCTTGACCTGGACCATTTGATGGGCGACACGACAGCTCAGTGACTATCGCTGTGCTGTGCGGATACATGGATTTGGGCCTGTGTCTGTGGGAGTTTGCGCAATCTCCCCGTGCTTGCATGGGTTTTCTCCGGGTGCTCCGATTTCCTCCCACATCCCAAAACTGTGCTCTTAGGCTAATTGGCAAAACAAATTCTCCCTAAATTGTCTCAAATTTGGTTTTTTAATCCATAGATCTATAAACATAGACAGGGATCACGGGTAGAGGTGGGAACATCGGGGTGGTGTGCGTGGGCTCGTTGGGCCAAAGAGCCTGTTTCCCGTGCTGTTTTGTTCTTTGTTGTTCTTTGTTCACTCGAGGATGGCTTCACCTAAGATTTTGGGTTCATGTCACACTATGTGAAATCTCCATCATTTGACCTGGACTTGCAAAATCCTATTAACTTCCCTGGCTTGAGACAATTTGCAACTCTCTAATCTGTGATTGTCCTCTCTTCCTCGCACTGTTCTCTACCTATAAAGACTCGATTATCTAAAAAGACTTGCATTCTAATCAGTATCTGGCAAATGTGCCTTTCTCTATATATGCCCTGTTTCTGAAATCTACCTTTCCACTCACCTGATGAAGGAGCAATGCTCCAAAAGCTTGTGATTCCAAATAAACCTGTTGGATTTTAACCTGATGTTGTGAAATTTTTTACTGTACTATAACTAAGCCAGTTCTGTATCCATTTAGCCAGCCCAGTCCGAATCCTATGTGATTATAGTTTTTGTACCGGTCTGCCACGTGGAACCCTATCAAACACCTTACTAAAGTCCAAATTATACAACATCCACAGCGCAACATCAATTATCTTTGTCACTTCTTCAAAAAATTCAATCCGGTTGGTGAGACATGATTTCTCCATATAAACCATGCTGCATGTCGGTAACCAATCCATTTTCCCCCAGATATGCATATATCCTGTCCCTCCAATATATCCTATCTTCTCCAAAAACTTCCCCACCACTAACTTCAGAATCACTGGTCTATAATTTCCTGGATTATCCCTGTTTCCTCTCTTCCTGTTAAGCAACTTCTAGGGGTGAGCAGCAAGACGGGGATGAGTAGCAGGAAAAGGGCGAGTAACAGCAGGGGAGTGAGTAACAGCAGGATAGCGAGTAACTGTGGAGGCCATGGCTGTTGTTGGTAATGCGCACACCTGAGGCTCAGCATTGCCCAGGATCGAAGATCGTAAGTGAGTGATGGGGAAGGGAGTCATGGGGTAAAGGTCACAGTGCGGAGCGGAGGAGTTCAGCAGTGAGGACAGGTGTGGTGTTCAATGCCCCCCACCACCCCCGCCTTTCCCAGGGCCGGGTCCCTCGATCGGGCACTGAATTCCTGCAGGCAATCTCACAGCAATGTGGGATTCTTCCTTGAAACCTGCAAGTTACCCCAGGGGGTTTGCTTCTCATCCTTGCCGCAGAGTGTGACCACTCTTGTCACTGGTTGAATATTAGTGATGGTGAAATGCGGGCATTATGTCAGCATTAATCATTCCCCAGTACAGGGCTTCAAGTGGTAAGAGGATGGCAAGGCCGTCCTCAAACAATCCCTCCCTGGACGTTATTGGGGCAGAAACTCAACAAGACTCACCACACAAACACAGTGGCTACAAGAGCAGGTCAGAAGCTAGGAATACCGTGGCGAGTAACTCACCTCCTGACTCCGCAAAGCTTATCCACCATTTACAAGGCACAAGTTAGGAGTGTGATGGAATACTCTCCATTTGCCTGGATGGTAGAGCTCCAACAATACTCAAGAAGCTTGACACCAACCAGGAGTAACATCCCTTTTGATTGGCATCACATCTACAAACATTCAATCCCTTCACCACCAATACTCAGTAGTAGCAGTGTGCACTGTTTACAAAATGCACTGCAGAGATTCACAAAAGATCCTTAGACAGCACCTTTCAAACTCACAACCACTTCCATCTTGGAGGACAAGGGCAGCAGATAAATGGGAACACCACCACCCTCAAGTTCCCATTCAAGCCACTCCATCCTGACTTGAGAATATATCGCCGTTGCTTCACTGTCGCTGGGTCAAAATCCTGGAATTCCCTCGCTAATGGCATTTGGGTCACAGCATGTGGACTGCAGCGATTCAAGAAGACAATTCACTAGCACCTTCTCAAGGGCAACTGGGGATGGATAATAAATGCTGGCCAGCCAGCGGCCTCTATGTCCCATGAATGGATTCAAAACAAAAAGCGGGAAGGACATAGGCTCTCCATCCTCCTCCCAATTAAATGTCCTATCATTTCAAGGGGAGGAGGCATTAAATTCCACCCACCACCCCGAGTGATTGATTCCCTCCTTCCCTAAAGCAGAAACACAGATTTACAGTTATGCTCCTTCGCTGTCCTGACTGTGTTCAGCCAAGCAGTGTGGATAAGTGATAGAATCTGAGACCTCACTGAGCTGGATCACTCATTTCTCACTGGGCTCTCCATTTACCCACTGAGGGCGTGTGGGCGAGGCCGCCGGAGAGGTTCACGAAAATGTGTTGTAAGATCAAATTCAGACAATAAAACACGAGGAGGTACAGCTGCTTTAAATTTCTCCTGTTGTTATGTCACTGCTTTGAAAAAGAACATCTGGAAATCTGTCTTTGAACTCATTTCCCTTTCTTTTTGTGTTTACTTCCTGACAATTTGTAGCTGATGTCTCACAGCCGTGCTATTAATAACCCCAAGTGACCAGATTTCCCTGCCTTGGCACTGACATCTCATACAATTGTGTGAGGTGCGCACAACCAGCTTGGGAGCTGGCTTCAAAACTGTCTTGCTGAAGGGACCCCACCCTGATTTTTCTGGGACCAAAAGTAGTTCGAGTTTTTGTTTCTGGATGTTCGCTCTCTATATCTTTTAAAAAATCACACCAAGCCCCTGCGCCAATGTTTTATTGCCAGGACTTTTTAAGTATTCGGCACATCTTGTATAAACAGCCGCAGGTGATAGTCGCGCCTGCTCTGCTTTACCATATGCAGTCCGTCTGGAATACTAATCAGTTCAAACTGTTCTGGACGCACTTGGGTTTGTTAAGAAAGAAGGAGCAAGCCGGCTACCTCTTCTTGTGACTGCACATCGGAGCAAAATCTATTGACATGAGATACTTTAGACAGACTGTAACTGAGATGGGGAAACAGGAGGAGCATAAAACCAACACTTGAGGTCAGGCCTCTCACTGGGTTTGAAAAACAATCAGAAATATCCTGGTTCTGAATTATCCCCTTTCATCTGGTGCTTGCGATCATTTTCAATGAGCGAATTTGCAGTTGTTTCGTGATGATTTGACTAATTTAAGAATTGAAATGAGTAAAAGGTGGGGAAGGATGCACCATGCACTCCATAATATTGCACTGAGCTGACATCTACTCAGCATCGAGTCTGCATTTTCCACCGGTCTCAAAGCCTGCCTGACAGGTTAGCACGCTTGCTGCCACGTCTGTTCCATTATAGATGGACGTCCTTGTGCTGAATCTCGCCTTAAATTCCACACATGCCTTTGATTTACTTGAGAACACAGGAGTATGTTATCTTAGTGCTCTGGAATTTTCCACCATTACTTAGAATATTGGCTTGGACGTAATTGGATGAAGGGGTAGCTGGCTCTGGAAGTTGCACTGTGAGCAAGGGACTGCTAACTTGGAGGTTTTTGTTGTTCTGCTGAGTGTGTATAATTTTAACTGGCCCTTCAGCCCCCTTCCCTCTTACTTGGAATCCTGTGGCTTTAAGGCTGCAGTGTCCACTCATCCCCAGCTCAGGGTATCAGCTTCCCCATCAACTGTGGGCCTGGGATTTGTATGATGCACAACAGATAAAAGAAGGGGAGACTTGATCCAGCTGCTGCTGCCGCTGCCCTATCTGTGGGAAGAAGCAATCCTTAGTCTTCACTCCTCATGAGGTAAGGCTTTACTTGTGTTTTTATGGTGCTAACCACGGTCAGTTGTGTTAATTGCTCTGTCGCTAATGACACATTGAGGTTAATTTTTTTTAATGTAGGTGAGACATTCACAGATGTCTGACTATTATCAACAGCTCTCCAGCAGGGCTGACCTATTAACAGTCTGAACTGGTAAACAGATTTAGTGCCACACTGTGATTGAACTCTGAGCAGTCGCCATGTCGGGCTTGTCATGCTGTGGTTGCAGAAACATTCATGTTTCATTAAAGGAAAGTGAACGTTTTTTTAAAAATGTGGTACTGTCATTAATGCTAATTGTGGTTCAGAGGTTCCACTATCCAAATGATTTCACATGATTGTGTGTTATTTATAATTTTTATGTTCTCACAGCTGTCTTTATTTACTGTTTCCACATTGAGATTAAGAGCGGGATTAACTGGAAACAAAACTTCAATATCTGTTTCTGTTTCTTGCTCTTTTTAAAGTTCAAGCTGGTGGCTCTGCCAGTTCTTGCAGAGTCTCATCATCACATACACCACGTGGTGAGGTTCTGAGTACTGACAGATTAGAATGGTATCAGATTTTGTTTAGCTGAGGGTAGCTGACCCCAGTCAGGGCAGCAGTAGGAGATTCAGTGATAAGAGGTAAGGAGGATGCGAATCAGGCAGGGCTCACAAATCGGCCTGCTTCCCACTTTCACAGAGGGCAAGTGTCGGAAACTTCCATCTCTCCTTCGTGGCTGGGATTCTCTGAAAGTGAATGGAAGTTCGGCTGAAACACCCAATTTCTCCATTCTCGCTTGCAGAGTGAGGTGGCCAAGGAGAGATAGGAGAATCCCTCTTACAATTCCTGCCTGCTGCTCACGTAAACCTGTTTACATGGTAAATGGTTAGGGAGATTACCACGATAAATATATGGGGGTACAGGAACAGTGCCTGGGTAAGATGCTCTGTTGGGGAGTCAGTGCAGACTTGAAGGGCTGAAAGGCCTGCTTCAGCACTGTAGGGATTCTATAATTCCAAACTGTCACCTCCAGCGATACAACCATCAGTAAGAAGCCAATAGGTGCTTCTAGATTAATGCTATCCCATTCTGACTCTCATAAACAAAAGAGGTTATTTAGTGTCTTTATTAGTGTCACATGTAGGTTTACATTAATACTGCAATGAAGTCACTGTGAAAACCCCCCTTGTCGCCACACTCAGCGCCTGTTCGGGTACATTGAGGGAGAATTTAGCTTGGCCAATGGATCTAAGCAGTGTGTCTTTCAGACTGTGGAAAGAAACTGGAGCATCCAGAGGAAACCCATGGGGAGAATGTGCGGACTCTGCACAGTCAGTGATCCAAGCCAGGAATCGAACCCGTGTCCCTGGTTCTGTGAAGCAGCAGTGCTAATCACTGTGCCACCCCACAAGTATCACGTTAAGTGAATACATTGTAAGACTCAATCTGCACACCATTCTAAGCACCATTGTGTGCTGCTTCTCCCACTTCATTAACCCTCGGACTATCCCAGTGTAAAAAACCAGAAACAGCTGGGAAGCACACCAGGTCCAGCTGGAGAGAGAAAGAGAGGTTAGTTAATGTTTCAGGAGAGTGGCCCCTTAGACAGCTCTGATTAATAAGCCATTAAGTGAGGGAGTAAATGCCAACACACTGACTAGCCTGACTGTCAGTCCCAAAAAATGTCAGAAGTGACACATTGAACAAATGATACACGGTAATCCAGAATGATGTCATCTGGGTGAAGAGGCAGCAGAGACGAATCAGTTCCAGGGTTAAAGAGGTTGCAATCTGTTGGCAAGAGAGCTGTGAAATCCAAAGAATGTACAGGCCATTTACAGGTTGCTTACTTATCTATTTGAGCTCTTCTCAAATGTTAACAAATGCGCATTTTCTGTTTTTAAGATCAGAGTCACAGCATTCACAATTTTTATTTTTATACCTGTTGCTTCTAAAGACCTTTGTTTAGTTACAGGATGCCTTGTAACTTACGTAGCTGAAAAAGGTCACCAAATAACCAGATGCCCTGAACAGTTAAGGAGTGCAGCAAATGTTGTAGCCTGAGAAAGATTCTCTCTCAAGGATAGTTTGTGTAGGATTGAAGGCTTTGAACAGCTTTCACAAGCTGGTGTGACTAATAAACCAAGAGATCACAGGTCTACCTTGATCCTCAACCTGCAACTTACTTTACTGATTCTCTGTCTTGCCTCTTCCTTTTCTTGTCAGGCAGTGGATTGTAGGTTTCTGGGCTCAGGACAGAGCCACTATTTCACTTTGGAATGTGATGCACCTTTACAACATCTATTCCTGGGATTTGGGGATCAGGTTTTTATTGCCTATCCCTAATCGCCCCCTGAGAAGGTGATGGTCAGCTGACCTCCTGATCTATTCAGTCTGTGTGGTGGAGATCCTTCCACAATGCTGTTAGACTAGGAGTTTCCCTTATTAGCAGTGGAAGAATAGTGATTCTATTATTATACCCTGACAGATGGAGTTCCTACTGCTCTTTGGGCAAAGAGGTTTCTCCTTGAATTCTCAACTGGATTAAAGAAGCACTATCTTATACTTATTACCCGAGCTGTGGTCCCTCAGCCACGTGGGCTGGACTTTTAAGAGTCAAGAGGACTCCAAAGATCTTTAACAAATGGCAGTTGGGTGCTGATGCCTCACTGACAATTCCCATTTTGCTGTAATGAGCATAGTTCAAGCAGGAGAGAAACCCAAACTCAGCAAAACCATTTGAATATAATGTTGAGTTCAAATATCCCTATTTGGGCTGTTGAAAGGGCCTTAACCTGCAGTGTGAAAGTCATAAATTGATTAAGTAAATGTGAATGCTCTTGAAGGGTGCTTATGGTCAAAGTGCCTTGATCTAAATTTCTGATTTTTAAGCATTAAAAATAACAAGCTGAAACTGTTCCGGGAAATTAAAAGAACATCTTCTGCTGGACTTTGATTGAAAAGCTATCTGATATAGGTAAGGTTTCGCATTTAGTTGTGAGGTTTCAATGGAGATTTTCTTGACATTTCCCCAAGGGCCACTATTATGCTATTATGAATACTTGGCTGAGCTTCAAAAGCTACAGTTACCCTCGCAGTGGATTCTGAGTTCCTAGTTTGGCTGACAATTTAAAGAGGCTATTAAAGGATTAACTTGTTCTGGTGTTTGGTAAAAGTTTGTTTGCTTTTATAATGGAAACTTGCAAATATGCAAAATATGGACAGAAGTTGTGGCCCCTTTTCTGCTATTCAATAAGATCATGGGCAATTTGCTTGTGTTTCAACACATTCCCAACTATCCCCAATAACCATTGATTCACTCACCTCAGAAGAACACATTGCAAACAATAGATGCAAATAAGAAGAGATTGAAGAGATTGAGGAGATTTTAAAGTTTGAATAGATTTCATGCAATGCACTTTATTCACTATCAAGGGTAGAATCTTTGAGTCCCTCACTAGTAGAATCAGTAAGTAAAGCCGAGGACAACCTACCCCTCCTCCCCCACCCCACACCGTGATTGAGACATGTAAGTGACTAATTATTGAGGCTTGCAGAAGTTTTTCAGGGGGAAGCCACGCAGATTACCCTGCTCAGATCTCAGGCGTAAAAAAGGAGCACCTCCCTCATGAAACTCTTTTCCACAGTGTGCATTCCCACACAAACTCTATCTACTGTGGATGATCCCTACTTGCCCCCCTACCCTTCTCCTCTCTCTTCTCCGTCAAGAACTCACAACCTTCTCCCCAATCCCTTGGGCTGGCTTAATTTCCCCTGGCTGCCATGAGATTCCCTGCAATCACATGGTCCTGAACTCTGGGACTTTGGGGAGCACTTAGTGCCCCTAACTGCTGCTGTCACTGGCTTTGCTGGGAATACAGAGTTGCAAGACTTCTGCCTGGTATAGGGTCACTAGCTTCACCCCCTGCCAATAAACAACCCCCACAGTCTTAAATAACTACAGGACTTTGGTATTCAATGGGATATGTTCCTTGATGACTCTTCAGATGATGTGGCAGAAACACACAATCCAAAAAAACTCTGTATGAGTCAGAGCTGTATTAGCATGTTAGAAGTTTATTTTTTTTCATCTCCACATGACTCCTGAGGCCTGCCTTTGTTGAAAGCTGGTAGTGATGGCTCTGGAAGTAGCATGGTATCAATAAAGAAGCAGGGTAAGTGGATGGGTAACATGAGTTGTTATGGGGATCTGGAAATAGATAGGGGCATGAATGGGGCTGGGTGGAATGACTTGACGTGGAGGTAACATGGGTGTGTAAGGGGCCATGGGGAGGTGGTGGGAGGTAGCAGGGTGTGAAAGGTCATGACTAGAGGGCTTAGCAGCATATAAAACAACTGGGACAAAGCCCCAGGAAAATGAGGCGAGCCTTTTAACCAGCTTGCTCTGGCATCATGATTGCCTACTCTCCACTTCACTCTGCTCCAATACCCAGAGTGAGCAGTGCAATTATTGGAATAATTTTTGCTGAGGTTGGCCCAGAGTATCCTAGTGCTTCATGTCGTTACTATACGCTTGACCTGGACCATTTGATAGGCAACAGGACAGCTCAGTGACTATCGCTGTGCTGTGCAGATACATGGATTTGGGCCTGTATCTGTGGGAGTTTGTGCATTCTCCCCGTGCTTGCGTGGGTTTTCTCCAGTGCTCCAGTTTCCTGCCACATCCCAAAGATGTGCTCTTAGGCTAAATGGCAAAACAAATTCTCCCTAAATTATCTCAAATTCGGTTGTTAAACCATAGATCTATAAACATGGACAGGGATCGTGGGTAGAGGTGGGAACATCGGGGTGGCGGCACAGGCTCGTTGGGCCGAAGGGCCGGTTTCCCGTGCTGTTTTGTTCTTTGTTCTTTGTTCAATGGGTTGGCAAATTCTACAATTTGCAAAGTGGGTGGCTTGAATTGTAGAATTTGCCAGCTCATCTTGGTCACAAAGATCTGGTCCACATTCCCTGTTGACCTTATTTAATCCTCTCATTATCTTAAAGATCTCTGTTAGGTCACTCCTCAGGACTTCACTTTTCTGGAATAAAACCCCTGGTCTGTTCAGCATCCCCTGATAAGCATATCCTGTAAGTTTTGTTTTCGACCATGTAACCTTTCCATAATATTGCAACCACAACTGTGCACATTGCTCTAATTGTGGTCTAACCAAGGCTCACTGCAAATCTTACAAAACATTTAGTTTTTTAAAAAAATTCTATCCCTGTGGTAATGAACTCCAGTGTTCGTTTTTTCTCTGTGGCCTCAGCATTTGTATATCTGTAAGTCTAGATTCCTTTGCGTTCTTACCCATTTAGATTTTTATTAATCAAGCAGTGTGCAATTTCCTTATTCTGATCAAAATGACCGCACACTTACATTGAAAATAATTTGCCAATCTCCCACCTAATTAAGTGAGTTTTTGTTTTGGCCTTGGATGCTGTAGGGTCTTTTGAGTGTTGTTGGAGATGCAGCTTGGCAGAGCAGCTGGAGATTACTGCGTCACCTTCTTGACCTTTGCCATGTCGTCTGAGGGCATTTCAGGGTATTACGGGAGAGAGAAGTCACCACAGAATCACGAGCTGTTCTATTTATGTAGCTGGCTCAGTTCCATTTCACGTCAATGATGATTAGTTGAGGATTTTTAAAAAGATTCATTCATGAGATGTGAGCATCACTGACACCAGCGTTTGTTTCCTTTCCCTAATAGCTTTTTGACTGCATAGTTTGCTAGGCCATTTCAGAAGGCAATTAAGAGGCAACCATGTTGCTATAGACCTGCACTCACAAGCGGGCTAGACCAGTACGACCAGTAAGATTTCCTTCCCTAAAGGACACTAATGAACCAGATGGGGGTTTACAACAATTGATGATAATTTCACAGACGCCATTACTGATACCAACTTTATATTCCAGACTTATTAAAAAATTCCATCAGACACCATACTGGGATTTGAACCCATGTTCACTGAGATCCAGGATTCCCATTATACCACCATTTCCCTTTGATGATTGCAGTACTATTAAATATCACGAGAAAGTGGCTGTACTCAGTCTGGTTTGCGATTTCATTGCCTAATATTTGGGTGGCAGAAATGTGGCTTGCCATTGAACAGCATTATGGATTCACCAATGGACTGCAGTGCTTCAAGAAGGCAACTCCTCATCAACTTCTCAAGGGCAATTAGGGATGTGCAATAAATGCTGGCATTGAGTGATGTCCACATCCCATGAACGAATTAAAAAAATAACGCTGAACAGCCCAAATTTGGATATTGTGCGGATCTTGTTACATAGGAACATGGTTTATTTATAGGATTGCAGGATTATTGAATCATTCACATTTTTTCTCTACAGCTAATTTTCCAACTCCCTTTTGGAAGCACCAGCTATTGGAATTAGATTTATCATTAAGTCAAAACACCAAGTGAGGTGTAAATGCCCATTTTCCAAGAAACTATCAAGTCTGAAACAGAAAGAGCTCGAAGGGCTAAATGGCCTCCTCCTGCCCCTAAGTTCTATAATGTGATCCTGGCATTACTCTGGGGGAAGGAGTTTAGCTAACAATGCAAGGTCAGCTTACTTCACATATTATTGGGTATGATTAGCTTCTAGCCCCTGAATAATGATAGGATTACTTGAAAAACCCAATTTAAAAAAAGTCAGTACCTAGAACTTAATAGTTATAAAACTAAAATTAATCTCAAACCTCAGTGTGTAGGCTTTGATCGACATACAAAAATAAATGAATGTGTGTTGGTTGATGTGGGTTTATTATGCTCTTTAACAGAATCTTTAGAAATAAGCTGTCACTGCTGCAAAAATCATTTTCACTTATCATGAGGTAAATATCAATGACAAATGCCATCCAACTTGATTTAGCTAAGCCATCCAGAAAGACTCAAAAATCCTTCATAAGAGAGACAGATATTAAATCCTGCACAATAAAACCATAAGAGTTAGAAGCAGAATTAGGCCGTTGAGCCCATCAAATCTCCTCAGCCATTCGATCACGCCTGATATGATTCTCAACCCCATTCCCCCATCTTTCCTCGTAATCTTTGATCCCTTTATCAATCAAGAACCTGTCTATCTCTGTCTTAACTACACCCAATGACTTGACCTCTTCTGTGGCAATGCATTCCATAGATCACACCTTCAGTGTGTATTGAGAAAGATCTAGATCTTCTAGATCTGCTAATTCCAAAATGCAGACCTTGGAAATGAAAAGGTGTTTAACAATCTTTTCCTGCTCCACCTGCTGAGAGTTAGAATGAAATCCACCATTTAATGAGTTGGGTTTCCCGATCTCTGTCTAAAGTTTGTTCCAGGAAATCCTACATTGAGCAACTCAAAAGATGTCAATTATTGAGTAGACTGGATAGAGTGTAATAATGACCACTGCATTTTATTTCTCTCAGAGAAATCTATGGCTAAGGTGAATATCAAAGTTTATTAGTAATAATATTTTGTTTAGCTACATCTACAATTAAGTGAATAATACTTTCAAGTTTAGTAAAATTACAATAAAGATAACTTGAGTCCTATTATTAATCAATATCGGCCAACAGTTTCCTTCGAATTGCCTTCAGATGTGCAGTGGGAAATGTTTCTAAGTGGAGTTCCCACCAGATTTCTGGAAGTGTTGTAGATTTTTTTTCATTCCAGGGATGTGAGCATCACCGGTTGGGCCAGCATTCATTGTTCATCCCTAGTTGCTCTTGAGAAGGTGGTGGTCAGTTGCCTTCTAGATCTGCTGATTCCCCATGGTATATGTACATCCACAGTGCTTTTAAGAAAGGAGATCTAGATTTTGACCCATTGACAGCGAGGGAATACTGATATATTTCCAAGTCTGGATAGTGAGAGATTTGCTGCTCTGTTTTTTGTATACAGGACATACCAGGCCAAAACATTGTTGGATAGATGCCAGTGTTGTAACTGTACTGGAAGAATTTCGCTAGGGGAGTGGCAAGTTCTGAAGTACAAGTCTTCTGTACTACTGCCAGGAGGACACAGTCTTTGCAGAATCCAGTACTTTCAGCTGTTTCTTGATATCATGCAGAGTGAATCAAGTTGGCTGGAGACTGACATCTGAGATGCTGGGGACCTCTGGAAGAAGCCGAGATAAATCATGCACTTGGCACTTCTGGCTAAATATCGTTGCAAAACTGCTTTTGCACAGATGTGCTGGCCTACTCCACCATTGAGGATGGTGATATTCGTGGAGCCTCCTCTGCCAGTGAGTTGTTCACCGCCATTCATGATTAGATGCAGCATGACTGCAGAGTTTAGGTCTGGCCCTTTGGTTGTGGGATGGTTTAGCTCTGCCTATCACTTGATGCTTATATTGTGTGACATGCAAATGGCCCTGTGGTGTAGCTTCTCTGGGTTGACACCTCATTTTTATGTCTGGTTTTGCTCCTGACCATGCTCTCCTGCATTCTCCATTGAATAGCAGAAAGGGAACTGTTTTGAGGAAATCTCATAATATGAATCAGCATAAACCCAAAGCTAATTTTGTTTTAAACTTCATATTACCTGTATATCCACT
This sequence comes from Sphyrna mokarran, assembly GCA_024679065.1. NCBI lineage: Eukaryota > Metazoa > Chordata > Chondrichthyes > Carcharhiniformes > Carcharhinidae > Sphyrna > Sphyrna mokarran. Next base: position 34,340,735 of record JAGIQG010000002.1, on the reverse strand, counting down.
GGCTTTTCTTTCTAAATGTAATGGTTATATCAGGATGTTCTGGATTACGGTGTAGTCAAAGTTGGAGTTCAATAAAGGTAAAATTGCAATAGTCCCAGATGACCATAGGCTGTTTTGAGAGGGAGAGCTGACTGGTGATGATTTAAATCTGAGGATCATCACAGCTCAGGAGAGGCGCAAGGTAGAAAAGGCAGGGCTTTGAATACCCTCAACCAATAGGGGAATTGAACCCATGTAATTGGCACAAAGTTCAATATTTTTATTTAGTGTGTCATTATATTGTATAGCCCAGGAAAATGGAGCATGCAGGCTTATGCTGCTGTTACTTGACAGCCGGTTTGGCAACAGGCCAAGGAGACAGGGCTTTAGGCAATGGGCCATTTCAGGCAGGCCGCCTGGATTATTACGGGCACTCTAAGCCAGTGTGGCATGCAGCACACATGCTGCACAGACTAAGGGTAGAATTTTTCCTATGTCTGTGCAGAGGCAGGCAAGTTAGCAGCACATACCCCACAGCTTGGAATGTTGGAAAATTACATTCGATTCCCCACGTGGAACCTCATTAATTATAGGGAAGCAGCAGGAAAGTGGATATTGTCACTGCTCTGGTATTAACGAGACAGAGCTCAAATCCCACTATTGCAGATGGTGAAATTTGAATCCAATTCCTAATGTTCTTTAGGGAAAGAAATCTGCCATCCTTACCTGGTCTGGCCTACATGTGACTTCAGAGCCACAACAATGTGGTTGACTCTTAAAACTCGCTATTGGCAAGATGAGAAAATCCTGCCCTACGTGTACAAAATACATTGGAATTTCAGTATCTATTACTGTGTTCAGGAAATGATCACTACACAATCAAATTTAGAGGTCAAAATTTCTGAGTACCTCCTCATTGTCATTATTAAATTCATGAAATGGGGACTTCAATCCAGAACCCTCTATTAAGAGGCAACATTTCCAGAAGTTACATTAGGTGTTTCAGATTGCAATCTGCTCTTATTGCGTTTGAGTCCAATACCTATATTTAGAATGTCACTGTAAGTTTTTAGTGCTTAACTTCTGTCTTGGTGAAGTGAAAGATCACACCACTTCTTCCTTCAGCTCTGTGTGAAGTCTGTATGTTCTCCTTGTGTCTGCATAGGCTTCCTCCAGGTGCTCCTGCATGATGGGTCCTATAGTCTAAAAGATGCTTAGATGCATTGGCCTTGCTAAATTCTCCCTCAGTGTACCTGAACAGACACCAGAGTGTAGTGACTTAGGGATTTTCACAGTAACTTCATTGCAGGGTTGATGTAAACCTACTTATGACAATAATAATAAATAAATTGACTTGATCATGTCTTTAAAGATACGTTCTGGGAATGACCCCCAGTGTATCTGTGCAAACCTATTTTTGGTTATCTTTTTTGACTGGTTATATTATTTGGCAAGCACAAAACATTACTGGTAACTATCCTACACATTTCTCAGTGCTCTGAAAATTGCATTATTAACACTTAACTCCATTTCTTGCCATTTTGCAAAACCTTTTAAAACTTCCAAATTCATGAACCTAAAAATATTTGTGAAACCTTCTCTGAAAATTCCTTTAATCTTTAATTTTTGGCCCTTCTACCATTCTTTTAGCAGAATGGAGTCTTGCTTTGAACACCTCAAATTATAACAAAAATACCACTTCAAGTCACTGCACTAATCAAAACACAATTTACTTAATCTATGTTTGAAGATATGTCTTAGAAAATTGTAACTCTGCCTGTGGGAATTAGAATCAGTCGCGCATTATGCTGATAACAAGGTTCAGATGGATTAGCACACAATCCTTTCCAGCCATTAGCTAATTATTACAGGTTCCAGATTGTTTGACCTAAAGACGTGAACTGCTTTTTTGTTTCGGTAATAATCAACTGCTCTCTGTATCGAAGGCTACAATTTTTCAATCACTGTCATCATATCTGATTATCTCTCACATCTCATTATTTTCACAGAGTCTCATGGGTACCCTGCTGAGTAGTGGCCTGAATACAATTTGTTTCCATTACTATTTGGGTGGCACGGTGGCACAGTGATTAGCATTGCTGCCTCAGAGCACCAGGGTCCTGGGTTCAAGTCCAGCCTGGGGGGCTGTGTAAAGTTTGCATATTCTGCCTGTGTCTGCATGTATATGTCACATGCCTAATGCCCAGTGTCTGTCGGGATAGGCAACCCTGCATTAGAATGTGGGAAGATGAAGATGATTTCATGGATTTTCATTAGTGATCCAGAGCGGTTTTTATGACAAGATTCATGGTCATCAGTAAATTTTGAATTCCTGAGTCACCATCAGCCATAGTGGGATTTGAACCCTGGATCCCCACGCCTCTGAATTATTCATTTAGTGACAGTACCACTATGCCACACTCCCCCCCCCCCCCCCCCTTGTTGCTGGGTTACCAACTATGAGTAAGTGTATTCCTGCAGATGTAGATGTTATCACATGACTTGTTCCCATGTTCCAGCCATTACTCAGTTTACACACCATCCTTGTGACACACTGCCTTCCTACACTAACTGAAAAGCAAAAAGACTCACTACTCAATTGGATGCTGCTTGACTGTAACCCTTCCTTTTCCTTTTTCAATATTTTTATATCTGGTAAAGAGAAATGTTCAATTGTTTTTTTAACATCGCAAGGGCTTTTTTTTCCAGGACAGCACACAGCAACATCCTGAAGACGGATGTTCAATTCCTGGAGACTGCAGGTCAATCTTGGAGGGTCAGCAACCTGCTTTGTAATATAGAATCCCTACAGTGCAGGAGGAGGCAAATCAGTCCATCAAGTTTGCACCGACAACAATCCCCATAACCCTGCATATTTACCTCACTAATCCCTCTAGTCTATGCATCCCAGGGCAATTTAGCATGGCCAATGCACCAAACCTGCACATCCGGGGCAACCAGAGGAAACCCACGCATTCATGGGGACAACATGCAAACTCCACATAAATAGTAACCCAAGCCAGAATTGTATCCAGGACCTTGGAGCTGTGAGGTAGCAGTGCTAGCCACTGTGTCAATGTGCTGCCCTTTCATTTCCAGAATCACCAGCTGCCATGATGGGATTTGAACCTTGATCACAGGCTCATTACATGACTCCATCTTGCCTTAGCTCATCTGCTTTGAAGTGCCTCCAAGACTCTAACATTCATGTCCAAATTTCTACCAAGTCCCAGTCATCCATCACCTCTGTTCCTACTGACCCACACCTTCATTTTAAAAATCTCATTCTTTTTTCAAATCTCTCCATGACCTCCCTCCCTCCCTCCCAATCCTCTGCACCCCACAGCTTTCTGGAATAGCTGCACTTGACCCCCATCACCTCTCCATCAATTTTAATCAATGGTGGCCTTATCTTCAATTGTCTAGGCTCTGTTCCAGAATTTCCTCCCTAAAATTCTCCACATCTCCACGTCCCTTTCTGCTGAAGACACTGACTTAGCAATTAAGAATCTACTCAGAGTCATAGAGGTTTACAACATGGAAACAGGCCCTTCAGCCCAACTTGTCCATGCCGCCCTTATTATGTTTTTAAAACCCATTAGCTAATCACAATTGCCCGCATTTGGCCCATATCCCTCTATATCCATCGTACCCATGTAACTATCTAAATACTTTTTAAAAGATAAAATTGTATCCATTTCTACAACTATCTCTCGCAGCTTGTTCTAGACACTCACCAGCCTCTGGGTGAAAAAATTGCCCCTTTGGACACTTCTCTATCTCTCCCCTCTCACCTTAAACCTAGGTCCTCTAGTTTTAGGTGCTCTTACCTTTGGGGAAAAGATATTGACTATCTAGCTGATTATGGCAATGATGTCTGCACGATATAATAGGCTACAAGGTGAAGGCGTGTGGAATCACTGGCACTAATGTACCCCTCCCCGATGAGCTCATACTATGCCCATTTTGAGCAAGGAGTAAGTAAGAACCCTCCAACCTGGAAGTTTTGGCCGAACTGATATCGGCGATCACCAAAGCAGACGTCAGGTCAACCTTCTTCAAAGTTAATCCTCGGAAAGTGATTGGCCCAGATGGGGTACCCTGACAAGCACTCAGATTCTGTGTAGATCAGCTGGTGGGTGTATTCGCAGACGTCTTTAACTTCTCTTGACACCAATGTGAGATCCCTACTTGCTTTAAGAAAATTACCATCATCCTGATTACCAAAGAAAAACCAAGCAGTGTGCCTTAATGATTAGCATCCAATGGCTTGACATCCATTGTTATGAAGTGCTTTAAAAGGTTAGTCATAGCACGTATCAACTCTGGCCTCTCAGATTGCCTGATTCCAATACAGTTCGCCTATCACTGCAGATACCATCTCCGTGGCCCTACACTCAACCCTGGAACAGCTGGATTACAAGGATACATATCAGACTCCTATTTATTGACTGCAGCTCAGCCTTCAACACCATTATTCCTACAAAACTCATCTCCAAACTCCATGGTCTGGGTCTCAGCTCCTCCCTCTGCAACTGGATCCTGAATTTCCTAACTCACAGACCACAATCAGTAAGGATACGCAACAAGACCTCCTCCATGATTGTCCTCAACACCGGTGTGCCGCAAAGCTGTGTCCTCAGCCCTTACTACACTCTTAACGTTGATTACGGTGTAGCCAAATTCTGCTGCAAGTCCATTTTCAAGTTGTTGAGAAACCGTACTGGGTCGGATTTTGAACAATGTCAAGATGTAGTACAGGATAGAGAATCTGGTAAAATAACAGTAATCTGTCCTTCAATGTCAGTAAAACAAAGGAGGTAGTCATCAACTTCAAGAAGGGCTATGGAGGATATGCCCCTGTCTACATCAACAGTGATGAAGTGGAAATGGTCAAGAGTTCAGGTTTCTAAGTGTGCAGATCATCAGCTAGCTGTCCTGGTTCCCCTACATTGACACGATATTTGAGAAAGTCCAACAATGCCTCTACTCTCTCAGGAGATGAAGGAAATTCCGCATGTCAACCACAACTTTCAAATGTACCACAGAAAACATCCATTCCAGATATATCATAGCTTGGTATGGCTCTTGCTCTGTTCAGACCACAAGACATGAGGGACATGAACAAAGCTCAATCCATCATGCAAAACCAGCCTCCATCCATTGACACCATCTACACTTCCCGCTGTCTTAGAAAAGTAGCCTGCATAATCAAAGATCCCACGCACCCTGGACATACTGTCTTCCATCTTCTTCCATCAGGAAAAAGATACAAAAGTCTGATATCTCATACCAACTGACGTAAGAACAGCTTCTTTTCTGCTGCCGTCAGATTCTTGAATGGATCTATCACATATTAAGTTGATCTTTCTCTACTCCCTAGCTATGACTGTAACACTACGTTCTGCACCCTCTCCTTTCCTTCTTCTCTATTTATTCTATGAATGGCATGCTTTGTCTGTATAGCATGCAAGAAACAATACATTTCACTGTAAACTAATACATATTGCAATAATGAATCAAATCAAATTCACTGCTCTTGCAGGTGGAGAAATCAAAAAGAGTAGCATTCCTCTGAGAGAAAAAATCCTTCTCATCTCTATCCCCATATTCTGAAACTGCGCCCCAGTTCTAGATATCCCCTGGTGGGAAGCATCCTCTCAATATTTATCCAATCAAGCTCCCTCAAAGCCTCATTTTTCAATAAGATCACCTCTCATTTTTCTAAACTCTAATGAGTATAGGCTCAACCTTTTCAACCTTTCTTCATCAGTTTGCACGTTCCTCCATGTCTGTGTCAGTTTTATCCGGGTGCTCCAGTTAGAACATAGAACATAGAACAATACAGCACAGAACAGGCCCTTCGGCCCTCGATGTGTGCCGACCAAAATAAAAAGCAATGCCCCTCCTAACTAAACCATTCCCTTCTCATCCATATACTTATCAACCTCTTAAACGCACCAAACTTGGCGCATCCACAACAGCTGCAGGCAGGGCATTCCACTCCCTAATCACTCTTTGAGTAAAGAACCTACCTCTGATATCCGTCCTATAACTCATACCCCTTAATTTAAAGTTGTGTCCCCTCGTGCTAGCTTTTTCCATCCTAGAAAAAGGCTATCACTGTCCACCTATCCAAACCTCTAATTATCTTATATGTTTCAATAAGATCCCCCTTAGCGCCTCCTTTCTAACGAAAACAGCCTCAAATCCTTCAACCTCTCTTCATAGGACCTGCCCTCCATACCAGGCAACATCCTAGTAAACCTCCTCTGTACCCTCTCCAATGCCTCCACATCTTTCTTATAATGTGGCGACCAGAACTGCACACAATACTCCAAGTGCGGCCGCACTAGAGTTTGTACAGCTGCAACATGATGCTGCGGCTCCTAAATTCAATCCCCCTACCAATAAAAGCTAAGACTCCATAAGCCTTCTTAACAACTTTATCCACTTGACTGCCTACTTTCAGGGATCTATTGACACATACACCAAGATCCTTCTGTTCCTCAACACTATTCTACCATTAGCCCTATACTCTACACATTTATTGTTCCTGCCAAAGGCATTACCTCACACTTTCCACATTAAACTCCATTTGCCACCTCTCGGCCCAGCTCTGCAACTTGTCCAAGTCACTCTGTAAACTAAAACACCCTCTTCACTATCTACCACACCACCAACTTTAGATCATCTGCAAATTTACTGATCCATCCCTCAATACCCTCATCCAGATCATTTATAAAAATTACAAACAGCAGGGGCCCCAAAACAGACCCTGAGCACACCACTCGTCACCGAACTCCACGAAGAAAATCTCCCATCAACCACCACCCTCTGTCTTCTATCTGCCAGCCAATTTCTAATCCAATTAGCTATTCCCCCCCACAGTCCAAAGGTATGCAGGTTAGGTTGATTGGCCAAGCTAAATTGACTCTCGTGTCAGGGGCACTAGTGGGATAAATATGTAGGATTATGAGGAAAGGGCCTGGGTAGGATTGTTGACGATGCAAGCTCGGTGGGCCAAATGGTCTCCTTCTGTACTGTAGAGATTCCATTAGTCAACCCTTTCATCGCAGGATCAACGTCTCTGTACTGCCTCAAAATTAGTTACAACTGCCTCAAATGCAGTTGTACCTAATTTTACATTCCATCCTCTTTGCAATAAAGACTAATGTTCCATGGGTTTTCCTAATTACCAGGAATTAATTATCTTTCTTTCCTGTATGAGCACACCGTTCTTACAGCATTCTGTAGTCTTTCTATATTTTAATAATATTCTGTTTTCTAGTCTTTCTACAAAATGGAAAATCCAGAGGTTCCCACACTATAATCCATCAGTCAGATTTTTGTCCTCTCACTATCTATATTCTTTTACAGACTGTTATAGAGAGACTTGAAGTTGTACAAGATATTGATAAGGCCACACTTGCTCACCCTATTATAAAAAGGATATTATTAAACTGGAAAGAGTACAGAAAAGATCTACTAGAATGCTACTGGAACTTGATGGTTTGAGTTGTAAGAGAAGCTGGATAGACTGGGACTATTTTCCCTAAAGTGTAGGAGGCTTAGGAGTAATCTTATAGAAATCTATAAAATAATGAAAGGCATAGATATGGTAGATTGTCAAAGGACAGAATTTTACTGGCACATCCCGCCACTCCCCCCACCTGAGTTTTGTACAATCACACCCAGGGCCAATCGAGAATATCATTAATACCATTCTCCAAGCCTTGCCCACCCCTGGAATTGGGACAGGCATACCAGCAAAATTCCAGTGAACATCTTTTCCCAAAGGTAGAGGAGTCTAAAATTAGACACCATATGTTTAGGGTGAAAGGGGAGAGATATGGAAGGGTCCAGAGGAGCAATTGTTTCACGCAGAGGGTGGAGAATGTCTGGATGAAACTGCCAGAGATAGTAGTAAAGGTGGGTGCAATTTTGTCTCTTAAAAAGCATTGAGGCAGTTACATGGGTAAGATGGATATAGAGGGAAATGGGCCAAACACAGACAATTGGGACTAGTTTAGGAGTTTAAAAAAGGGCGGCATAGAACATAGAACATTACAGCACAGAACAGGCCCTTTGGCCTTCGATGTTGCGCCGACCAATTATGAAAAAAGCAATGACCCTCCAAACTAAACCATTCCCTTCTCCTCCATAAACTTATCAACTAACCTCTTAAACGCCACCAAACTTGGCGCATCTACAACTGCCGCAGGCAGGGCATTCCACTCCCTAACCACCCTGTGGGTAAAGAACCTACCTCTGATATCCGTCCTATAACTATCACCCCTTAATTTAAAGCTGTGTCCCATCGTGCTAGCTTTCTCCATCCTAGGAAAAAGGCTATCACTGTCCACCCTATCTAAACCTCTAATCATCTTATATGTTTCGATTAGGTCCCATCTTAGCCGCCTCCTTTCTAACGAAAACAACCTCAAATCCCTCAGCCTCTCCTCATACGACCTGCCCTCCATACCAGGCAACATCCTGGTAAACCTCCTCTGTACCCTCTCCAATGCCTCCACATCTTTCTTATAATGCGGGGACCAGAACTGCACACAATACTCCAAGTGCGGCCGCACTAGAGTTTTGTACATTGCAACATGACGTTGCGGCTCCGAAATTCAATCCCCCTACCAATAAAAACTAAGACTCCGTATGCCTTCTTAACAACCTTATCGACTTGATTGCCAACTTTCAGGGATCTATGCACATATACACCAAGATCCCTCTGTTCATCACCACTATTAAGAGTCCTACCATTAGCCCTATACTCTACACATTTGTTATTCCTGCCAAAGTGAATTACCTCACAATTTTCCACATTAAACTCCATTTGCCACCTCTCAGCCCAGCTCTGCAACTTGTCCAAGTCTCTCTGCAAACTAATAACACCCCTCTTCACTATCTACCACTCCACCGACTTTAGTGTCATCTGCAAATTTACTAATCCATCCTTCAATACCCTCATCCAGATTATTTATAAAAATTACAAACAGCAGGGGCCCCAAAACAGACCCCTGAGGCACACCACTCGTCACCGAACTCCACGATGAATATCTCCCATCAACCACCACCCTCTGTCTTCTATCCGCCAGCCAATTCCTAACCCAATTAGCTAAATCACCCTCTATCCCATACATCTGCATTTTCTGCAGAAGTCTTCCATGGGCCACCTTATCAAACGCCTTACTAAAGTCCATATATACCACATCAACCGCCTTACCCCCCATCCACCTCTTTGGTCACTTTTTCAAAAAACTCAATGAGGTTAGTAAGGCACGACCTACCCTTCACAAAACCATGCTGACTATCCCCAATCAATTCATTTCTCTCTAAATAACTATAAATCCTATCCCTAATAATTCTCTCCAACACTTTACCCACAACAGAAGTAAGACTTACTGGCCTATAATTCCCTGGAAAGTCTCTCTTCTCCTTCTTGAACAATGGGACCACATTCGCTATCCTCCAGTCTTCCGGAACTATACCCGTAACCAACGATGACCTGAAGATCAGAGCCAGAGGCTCTGCAATCTCCTCTCTTGCCTCCCAGAGAATCCTAGGGTAATCCCGTCCGGCCCAGGGGACTTATCCAACTTCAAACCCTCGAGAATATCTAGCACATCCTCCCTATCTACTTCGATACCTTCCAGTTTGCTACCCTGTACCTCAGTGTTCTCCATAACTACATTTACATCACCCTGCGTGAATACCGAAGCGAAATATTTATTCAGTGCCTCTCCAATCTCTTCAGGCTCCACGCACAACTTCCCACTGCTGTCTATGACTGGCCCTAATCTTGTCCTAACCAATCTTCTATTCTTAACATGTCTAAAGAAAGCTTTAGGATTCTCCTTAATCCTATCAGCCAAAGTCTTCTCGTGTCCCCTCTTAGCTCTCCTCAACTCACTCTTTAGCTCCCTCCTGGCTAATCTATAGCTATCCATTGCACTAACCGAGGCTTCAAGCCTCATCCTGACATAAGCCTCCTTTTTCCTTTTAACCAGCGAATCAACTTTTTTCGTACACCAAGGTTCCCTTACTCGACCATTTCCTCCTTGCCTGACAGGGACATACTTATCAAGGACTCGCAGCAGCTGCTCCTTGAATAAGCTCCACATTTCAGATGTTCCCAGACCCTGTAGTTTCCTAGTCCAACCTATGCACCCTAATTCTCTCCTTATGGCCTCATAATTACCCTTCCCCCAGCTATAACTACTGCCCCCAGCTTCATGCCTATCCCTATCCATCACTAATGTGAACGTAACCGAATTGTGGTCACTATCACCAAAATGTTCACTAACTTCCAAGCCTAACACCTGGTCTGGCTCATTGCCCAGCACCAAAGCCAATGTAGCCTCACCTCTAGTTGGCCTATCTACATACTGAGTCAAAAAACCTTCCTGCACACTTTGTACAAAAACTGACCCCTCTAACGAGCTAGAGCTATAGCTATTCCAATCAATATTAACATGGATAAGTTGGGGCCGAAGGGCCTGTTTCCATGCTATAAACTCTACGACTCTTTGACTCAATTAACACAGCGGGTTTCCAAACCACGGATCACGACCCTTAGTGGAGATCACGGAATGAACTTTTGGAGCTGCCAGGTTTAAGGTTATTTTTGTGGCTGTGGAGTAGAGATTCTGTCAGGGAAGAACTGGGACTGGCTTTGCAGCCCTGTGACAGGCGCACCCAATTTTGTGTCCTGTATCACAGTTGACTGTGAGAAGAGAAGAGGAAAGTGAACCAGGTGACATAGGCAGCCTCTGTGTTTGCCTTAAGTGCACCCAATCCTTTGCAGTTCTGGCTTGCAATTCACTGACAGGAGGGAAGAGTGAGCAGGCTTCTCACAGATAGCCTCACTTTCTGTCTTGAGCACACTGGACCTTTCTTTCTCTGAATCAAGTCTACTTGTAAATTGGAGATCATCAATGTAGTATCAGATTCCCAGGCATAGGGGGCTCTGCTTCTAAACTGATCCCTCCCATCCGAGTCATTGTGTCTCTGAAAACGTAGCTTTGAAATCATTAGGGATGTTTGATGTTTTCTGCATCACTTGCTCTTTTTTTAAATTTATAAAAATATTTTCAAGAGATTTAAATTATTACTTCCCTTTTTACTAGCTTGGACCACTTCAAAAGTATTCTCATAAGGCCCAGAGAGTAAGATAACATTTTCACAAAATAGTTTGAATTTCAAAGCACAGATACTTGGATGTTTAGTGTTTGTGTGAATGTTAGTAATTAAATAATGAAGGTTATGATCCTGCTGATTTGTTTTACTTAGATGCTGTTCTCCAACCCCCCACTCAAAAACTAAGGCCCCTACACCCTCCCCTCAACAACACTCATATCCTCCCTCCCAAATTTTCACTCTGGGAGTCAATTTAAGTCTGAGGTATTAAAATGGAGTCACACCAAGAAAAGGTTTGAGAAGTATTGCCTGTAACATTTAAAAAGAAATTTAAAGGTGGTGCTGGAGTGAGGCAACTTCTTGCGAACTATGCCTTTTAATTCTATTTCACTCTCATTCTATGATTCTAACTCTTTTAAACTCTTTAGCAATGCTGTAATTCGATCTCTACATCCTGCACTCTCTTGTTTGTATCTCTATGAATGGTATGCATATATGTGACAATAATAAGTCAAATAAAATTCAATAAACTTCTGGTTAATACTTGAAGAGTCAGGACAAGGTTTCACATTTTAAGATCTTTACTGTAACAAATGATTAAAGACATTTTTTACTAAACATTTTTGCAGGCAACTTGTACTTTAAAATCACAGGAAAGATCATTTTCTCATTTGTGCTTATCACACTTTATGCTCCCCACAAAATTACAGTAATCCGAGCAAACAGTCTACAGTTCTAGAAGCAAAAATACTGCGAATGCTGGAACCTGAAAAAAATGAGAAAATGCTGAAAAATTTCAGCAGGTCTGATGGCTTCTGCAGAGAGAGAATAGAGCCAATGTTTCAGATATTAGAGTCTGCTTTAGCCAATTCTATATTCATACCTTTGTAATTTCCTTATATAAGTTTAAGGCACAGGGATCAGATCCAGGTCTCTCACACTAAAATCAAATGTGAAATTCCACCACAATATTATCACTCTTCTCCAGAGGATATTTTACTGTGAGATCATTCATAAATGCAATCTCATTTCATATTACCAGATCTAAAATGGCCAGTTACCTGGTCAGTTCCACACTGCATTAAGAAACTAGTTCATAAGATATATGAGCAGAATCAGACCGTTCAGCCCATCGAGTCTGCTCTGCCATTTGATCATGTCTGATATGGTCCTCATCCTCCTTTAAATATGGACCAATTAAATATCTGTCTAACTCCTCCTTAAATTTACTCATTGTCCCCACATCCACCACATTTTGGGATAGCGAATTCCACAGATTGGGAGAAGGGGTTTCTCCTAGTCTCTGGTTTAAATTTGCCACCCTTTATCCTAGCTGTCCCAAATATGAATAGAAACAAAAATTGAATCAGGCACAATGTCAACTTTATCCACTACTAAAAACCTTCAGCAAACAAAGGATAGAAAGAACAAAGGATGATAATAGGAATAGTCAGGGATGTAGATGTTAATCTTACTCAAATCTAATAAACCTGTCTATACATTCTAACAATGTTGGTGACAATGTAGTTTGATCAGGTTGCTATTTAAAAATGAATATCGATGTTGGAATTAGGAAATTGTGCTTGGAATGCATTGTACAGTGCCTCAGTTTGCTAAGGTGAAGGCACACCCAAGTTTTAGTGCAAACTGATGGACTTAAACCCCAATGTAGAACCTCCCATGAATCAGTGCAGTTGAGCAGCGCTAATGAACCTAATCAATTATTGACTAAATCATCCCCAGTGGGGCCAAGCTGACTGAATTCAACAAATTCAAATTGAAAATGTGTTCAAATAATTGCTGCAGCTGAAGATCCAGGCCAATCAGTGCTTTCAATAGCCTGCAGCTCACAGGATTTTTATACCAAGGACAAATCAACTGATTGAATTTTAATTCTTTTAAGCTGAATGTAATTGAAGTATGAATGTGAGAAATAGATCTGACAGTTGGTCACATCTGTGGCTGCAGTTGTAGGTCTTTTGTTCCTCATTTACAGAATGCGGGCATTGCTGGCAAGGCCAGCATTTATTACCCAAACCTGATTGCCCTCGAAAATATTCTTGAACCTCTGCAATATTCACGATGAAGACACTCTGTTGGGTGAAAAAGTTTCATGGATTTTGATCCAGTGATGATGAAGATATAGTAATGTAATTCCAACTTAGCAGAGGATGTGACTCAGGGGAAATTTGCAGATGGTGGTGTTCTGCTGTATCTGCCACCCTTGTCCTTGTGGTAGAGAGTACGTGGTTTGGAAGATGTTGTTGAAGGAGACTTAATGAGAGCGTTTTTTAGATTCACACACTGCTGTCACTGTGCATGAAGAGGGTGAAATTTTAAGGGTTGGATGGGGCGCTAATCAAGCGGGCTGCTTTGTCCTGGATGGTTCCAGGTTTCTTGAATGTTGTTGAAGCTTCGCTCATCCAGGCAAGTAGAACATATTCCATCAAACTTCTGACTTGTACTTTGTAGATGGTGGACAATCTCTGGGGAATCAAGTGATGAGTTACTTATCCAGAATTCCCAGCCTCTGATCTGCTCTTATAAATACAGTATTTAAGTGCAGTTAAATTTTTGGACAATGATAACACAATTGATGGTGGGGGGGATTTGGCAATGGTAATGCCTTTGAACGTCAAGGGAAGGTAGGTGGATTTTATCTTGTTGGGGATAGCAATTGCTTGGCAAGACTGTTACTTTCCACTTTTCACTCCAAGCACAATTTTGTCCATGTCTTGCAGCATACTGGCACAGATGGCTTCATTCTCTGAGGGATTGTGAATGGAATTGAGTACTGTGCAACCATCAGCAAATATCCCCACTTCTGATCATATATCATTGAAGGAGGGTCATTGATGAAGTGACTGAAAAAGTTGGGCTTAGGACAATGCCATGAGGAACTCCTGCAACTTCTCCAACATTCCCACCCAACTTCCTTTGTGCTTTGTATGATATCAGTAAGCGGAGATAGTTCCTCTGGTTCCTATTGACCTTAATTTTACCACGGCTCCTTGATCTGATATTCAGTCAATTTTGCCTTGATTTCAAGGGCTTTAGCACACACCTCACTACTAGAATTCAGCTCTTTTGTCCATGTTTGCGCACTACACAAGTGTAAAGCCAAGCAGTTCTGATAATACCTTACCTGAACATCAGTGAGCAGTTCTTTGATATGTGCTATTAATAGCACTATTGATGCCACATTGTGGATCATCAGGAGTTGACTGATGGGTATTAGTTTGCTAGATTAGATTTGTCTCTTGAGAACAGGACATTCAACATTGAGGGCAATTTACTATATTGACGGGTAGATGCCAGTATGGTACTGGAATAAATTGGCTTGTACAACTAGTCCTGGAGCACAAGCTTTCAGCATTATAACTGGGATGTTATCAGAGTCTATAATCTGCTGTGTGAAATGCCCTCAATTATCTCTTGATATCATGTGGAGTGATCGAATAGAAAATATTGACTTCTTCAATGAGCTAGAGGCTTGTGTCATATGGTTCCCACACTGTAGGAAGGATATGAACACACTGGAGAGGGTGCAGAGGAGATTTACCAGGATGCTGCCTGGTATGGAACATTTAAATAATGAAGAGAGGTTGGATAGGCTTGGGTTGTTTTTGCTGGAACAGAGAAGACTGAGATATGACTTGATTGAGGTGTTCAAGATTATGATAGACATGGATAGGGTGAAGAGGGAGCAGCTGTTCCCCTTAGTTGAAGGGTCAGTTATGAAAGGACACAAGTTAAAAGTGAGGAGTGGGAAGTTTAGAGGGGATATGAGGAAAAACCTTTTTTACTCGGAGGGTAGTGATGATCTGAAATGTGCTGCCTGGGAGAGTGGTGGAAATGGGATGTCTCACATCTTTTAAAAAGTACCTGGATGAGTATTTGGCTTGTCATAACATTCAAGACTTTGGGCCAAGTGCTGGCAAGTGATTAGGTGGGGCAGGTCAGGGCATTTCTTGCATTGGTACAAATTCGATGGGCTGAAGGGCCTCTTTGATTCTGTAATTTTGTGATCCCCATATTTCCACCAGATCTTCAATAAAGGATGTGTAGCCATTTCTGGAATTTGACTGGGTGTCAAAGACTATTAGACAACAAACTATTTTAAGTCAAAAAGAATGCTTGAGAGGCCTTTTGTCTTACTAGACCCTCAGTCTACTGTGAGCCAACTGAGTCAGCAGATGCAAGTGACCTTTGTATAGCACTTATTAAAGTTGGGTTGTGCAGTTCATAGGTGATCATTAGTCTCTCCTCAGATAAAACGAAAATAGCTTATTTTGTCCTGGAATCATAGACATAGGTTCAACTATTCAGCCAAGGTCCAGTTTTAAAATTTAGAAATAGCAATGCGTGCATAAAAATATAATAGAAGTGTACAGTTTGCTATCTTAGTACATCATAATGGTTTGTTAGGCCTTTTCAAAGGACAGTTGAGAGTTTTTTCTTATTTATTAGTGTTACAAGCAGGTTTACATTAACACTGCAATGAATTTACCGTGAAAATCCCCTAGTCACCACACTCCAATGCTTGTTTGGGTACACTGAGGAAGAATTTAGCTTGGGCAATACACCTAACCAGCACGTCTTTTGGTCTGTGGAGGGGAAACGGGAGAACCCATAGGAAAACCATGCAAACTCTACACACACAGTGATCCAAGCCTGGAATTGAACCCTGGTTCCTGGTGCTTTGAGGGAGCAGTGCTGACCACTGTGCTGCTCGATTGGAACATATGATTTGATTTTAATCAAAATGGGTTACTTTATCCTTACATAATTCACTAATGAGTCTTCATGTAGAATATTAGGTTGTATCTTATCTAATCTAACTTCAACAAAACATTGATCTATGGAAGATAATTCCAACATGGAGAAGAAAGATAACAAGATAGGACTATGTTTTGAAGAGAGAATCACAGAACTAATCTGGTTTTAATCGGAAGAGAAAATTAACAATAACATAGCCGAGATGTATGAAATGCTGAGTAACTCAATTATTTAATATACACTACCAAGAGCATCATTAAATACCAAATTAGCAACCTTCAGATTAGACTGGAAATTAAAAAGACTGTTTTCCCACAGTCGAATGGATATATGAAATAGACTTCCAGTAAAAACAAGCCAAGTGACTCCCTAAAATAACTCCATAATGATGTGTCTAAGAAAGGGATTGAAGGTTATATGAATAGGCATTGATGGTGAAATAGTCTGTGAAACAACAACAATTTATCTTACTTCCTGGATTTCATAAGAACTAGCTGGTCACTGCATGGAAATCCAGACAGTGGTTTCGAAATGGTGGCTAGAATTTTAACCAGAGGTGCAGGGAGAGGGAGAAAATTAATAATACTTGAAATAAAAGTGGAAATCCTAATCTGCAGTTTTCTTAAGGCTGGGCTGATGCCAGGATTCTGTGCTGGATTATGTCAGTGGCAACACATCATGGATGGAATTTTACAAGATTTCTTTCAAGTGTCCAATGGGCGTGAAACTGGAAGAGTTCCAAATCCATTTTTGGGGCACGTTGTCAGGCCCAATCGTACACACACTGTCTTCAAAATTTTGGGCTACTCTGTTTCTGACCAGAGAGGCTGTGGGTGAGGCTTAATTCGCTCAACAGCTTGTAGAGGGAGGTATTGTGCGTGTGCAGACCTCTGATGCTGCACGTGCGCATTAACGGTAGCAGGGGTCTGACAGACAAAGAGAGAGCTCAAGTACCTGATGAGGTAATTGGAGCTCCATTGATGCTCTATCCATGTACGTGAGACCACACTACAGCGACTGACCTCCTCAGCTACTTCAACTCATGCCTGCTTTGCTTCTCTGTTGAGCCACATGGCTGCAGCATGACCTCCAGTGTTCCTTACCAGAACGCACTGGCAACATCTCTCACACTACTCCTCCCATACTGTGATCTCCATGGGAACCCTGGAGCTCATGGTGTGGCCGTGTGGCCCAACAGAGAAGCAAAGCAGGCGTGACTTGAAGTAGCTGAGGACAGCAGTCGCTGTAGTTCCTCCTCAAGTTAGTTCTAAATCTATAGTGTACTTGGCAGGATTGAAGAATGGAAGTAGTTATCAATGAATTTAACAAGGCCCAATTAATTTTATTCACTTAACTTACTAATTCTGTGCCACTTTTATCCATTGTATCTGTCACGTAATTGCTTCAGGCAACAATTATGATCCAATAGCCTTTAAAGCACATTGATTGACGAGTAGTGTATGAAATCGATGCTATTCCTAAACTGACCTCTATCACACACCGATCTGAACAATTTATTTTTGTTTTAGCCAATGTGGAGCTTGACAAGTAAGATTGCACTCAGCATGTGACAACTATTGCAGTAGTGTGTTACTGCAAGGCTGATACAGACATTTGCACACAGGGATCTTTACAGAAGGGATTTTTGTGGAGCAGATAGCAGAACAATAGCAGAGTTTTGTTTAGGAAGCAGCTGCAGGAAGAAGGGGAGTACACTTTGGAGAAGAGAGTAGCAGTGTATTTTCCAGACTTGTGTTTTTATTCAGTTGGGGCACTTCAATGAGTAACAACAGTCGCGATGGCAGAGTAAAGAGCAGCTCTTGTACCTCAGGTAGGTTTATCTTTTGTGTGGTGTTTCCTAAATTAGGCATCATATCCAAACATGGTCTGTTGTTTAGAAAGTGACTTCATAACTTTTAAGAGAGATTGCTGTTTCCTCACTGCCTCACAGCTGAGAACACTGAGACACGGCAACATGACTTGCATCATCCAGGATTTATTGTACATTATATTGTGTTATGAAGGCGCTGGAAACTCATTAAATCAAATCCCTTAAATAATCCCATTAATAGTCCGCATTATATCTTTTGCAGTGGTTTAATGATTTGAAATCTTACCCTGTAATTCATGTATTTTCTGGCTCCAATTTTGGGATGTTGACAAGGGCTAAAATTGCAATCTCTAGAGACAGAATTGGAGGCAAATTATCATCTCATTTTTTTTGTGAATACATAAAGCAAATGCCTTAGCTAAACTAATGGGGTGATAGCTTTTTAGTATTGATTCATTTATTCATTTATTAGTTGGGAAAAGTGCTGATGTCTTTGTTTAATGCAATTGCTGTAAATATATTTGACATTTAAAATGCATAACAAATTGATTAACCATCTAATAGCGTGAATAGACAGTCATAATTTCATCTCAGAAATACATTTTAGCTGGCTAATGCCATTTACTTTTATAAATGTTTTCACACCTGAACTGCTGTTTTCAACTGCGTTGCATTTGTGGGCAAGTATTACAACATACCTATCAAAATGTCATTTGATTTGATTTATTATTGTCATATATATTGGGATGCAATGTATTGCTTCTTGCACGTGATACAGACGGAGCATACCGTTTATTGAGTACATAGGGGAGAACGAAAGGAGAGGGCGCAGAATGTAGTGCTACAGTCATAGCTCTGGTGTTAGAGAAAAATCTTGCGATATCTTACCCAAAGGACCGTACCATAGCCCGGACATTTAATCCTGAAAGTATCTCAAGTGAACCAACATACCCATGCCCTTTCCTAGAAAAGGTTATTAAAATCTGGGAATAAAAAGATTTGACAGATTTCCCCAGCAGCAGTCCTGAATATAGTTTCTCTGCAGCCATTAAAATTATAATCAGATAGTGCAGCATCGAGCAAGGATTGAACCTCCTCCTGCTCTATAGTATACCTGGTAAGGTCACTGACAATGCTTTTTTGAAATTACATTTAGCACTTGACATGATTTGGCCTCGTATGTAAAGTTAAATCTGCCCCTAGTGCATGCAAGATGAGATTTGTACCTTCAGTGCAATGGGATGATTGAAATTCAACCTATGTAAGCAGCCAGGGAATCAGATGTGTGCATTGACTGGTTGTGACAAATTTAACTTCTATGAAAATGGAATTCTAAACCTGAGGTTTACGTGAGCATACACATATTGGCGAACAGGAAAAGGCCCTTTCATCCTTCCAAGCCTGGCCCCCAAATTTTGTGTATCATAATAGATTCACATTGCAATCCACCCAGACCTTTACAGTAAAGGTGAAAAAACAGATTTAAGAACCCAGTCAAATTCTGGAAAAAATCTGGGAAGTTTTTCTCTGATCAGTATCCCTACCTCGAGTAATCAAAGGCAGTCCAGGAGATTGCTCTGACCTTGATAATCCTAGCAAAGGATCATCTGCTGCCATCTGACTGAGGTCTGGCCTTGATCAATTTAAAATTGGCCTTCCAAACATATTGATTGAATATAAACTATCAGCTGGAATCCAGTTCCTTCATCATCCAATGGATCTCAAACAGATCACACCTACAGGCCTCCTTAAAGCATGCAGTACCAATTCTTTTATCCCATAGTGACAGCTAAGATGCTTCAAACTGGAAATTAGTCTTGTGGCTCTCCTCTGCATCCTATCCCTAATGTCAATGGGAGGAGATCTGACCTAGGTCTGAAAAGTGCAGCATTTACACTCTTCAATTTGTCGTAATATAGTTTTCATACTATTTTTATATTTATGATTCAAAAGGCTGATACGAATTGAGCAATCAAAAAGGATGGTGAGTCTATGATGGACAATGGGTGGGAGCTGAATGTAGATGGCTTGAATCATTTCCATACCAATTGGAAACTATGAGCTGACAGAATGTTCCAAGTGTTGAAAGCAGTTTGTCCTTATAGAGGAAGTGAGCAGAGTTTGGAGAATCTGAGCTAGCTGGCTGGGATGGCATAGAAGGCGGGTCTGCTAGTATGTCAACATTTGAGAGTTTTTTTTTTATAGAAGCAAAATAACTTCCACAAAACATGACTTTAACTTCTTTCTCATGGATCCCAGCTACTCCTTTCAGGGTTGTTGCTTTGTCTACTTTCTCTATGTCAGCAGCAAGCATTTTGTAGGTAAAACCTTGGCCTATTTCTAGAGGGATTACTGACCAACTCGTAGTGAGCAATTCTTGAGAGAGAAGACCTTGCACTATATTATTTCTGTGCTCACCGGTATTTCCATTTTACTTAGGAAGGTCTGGGGGCTGGTCTAATTTTACCGTGAGAAATGTATTAGTTACTTCACTTATCAGCTGGCCTTGTAATCAGTGAGCGCATTGTTCTGCTCAAAGCCTGGATAAAAGTGCTGGCAAAGTACCCTTGACTTATACACCGCTTGCAAGTCAAAGAACAGGGAGACATCCTGTCCCTGGACATAGGCCAATAATTCTAGGGGAGTCACTAAGACACACTCTACCTCCCTCTTCTCTGGTGAACATTTGTGGAACTCACCACAGGGCCGCCTTTGGCTGCACTGGAAGATTCCACCCCAGGAAGAATCTCACCCCAGGTCGCTGCCCAGTGATCCTACCGGAAAGGGTCAGAGAACGTCAGGTGAAGACAGGAATTTGCTTGGTTTTGTTGTCAGAATCCTGGAGATGTGGCTGGACCACAAGAACTGCAAACAGTTCAACAAGAAGGTCCTGTATCATTTTATCAGGACAGCTAAGGATTGCTAGTGTCACCACTCAAGATTCAATTAAAAAGCAAACCTGCTAATCCTCCAGTTTACATATGAAGGATGATCCCTTCATGAGAAACGGGTCTGCTGCAATCAGAGCAGCCATGTTCATGTTGAATGGCAGAGCAAGTTCAAGCTGGCAAACGGTTCCACTCATCTCCTGGTTTTTTTCTTTTATTCATTCGTGAGACATGGGTCTCACTGGCTGGCCAATGTTTATTGCCCATCCCTAGCTGCCCGAGGGCAGTTGAGAATCAATCACACCTGGAGTCTTGTGTAGGCCAGACCAAGTAAGGACGGCAGGTTTCCTTCCCTAAAGTACATCAGTGAACCAGATGGGTTTTTCCAACGATTGACTGCAGATTCTTATTTCCAGATTTTTTTAATTGAATTCAAATTCCACCATCTGCCATGGCGGGTTCAAACCTGGGTCCCCCAGGATATTAACTGAATTTCTGGATTAATATTCTCAGCGATAATACCATCAGGCCATCGCCTCCCCTTCTTACATTCTAAGAGAAGGTTCTGGTGATACCTGATGCTTGTGGAATTGCTCGGAGTAGGCTGGAAAAATTTCTCTTCCTTCGAATTTTCCTGAGCTAAGTGTTTGTAATTCCAGTGTCCCACATTCTCTGTGTAACATCCCGAATCCAGCCACTGGCAGCCCTTTAATAGATCTTATCTAATGTCACAAATGTAAACAAAATCTAACCTACTTCAAAAAGAATGCAGAATGATGCCATCATTTTTTAACTTGCACACTTGTGTAAAATATCTTGGAATGTTGGAAATGAATTTTAAATGAGTCAGCGATTGAAAGTTGAAGAGAAAGGGAGGAGGGCTGGAATTTTTCAAGGCGGAAGATTTCGACATGTTTGACTGCAATCCAGAAGCCTGGCTGACAAATGAAATAATGTCTAATTGTGTCTCATTACTACATGTTTTCAATGGTTGAAATCCAGCAGGTGGCAGCTGTTGTTTTTTTTGTGTGTGAACTGCATTGTAAAATGTCACTTAATAGCAGACAAATCTACTAACTTCTGCCGTTCAAGGTATCAAGTTTATTCAAGGGAGTGAAAGAGAGTGAGGAATGTGTAATCCTGCCCTCACACAGGCCGTTCACCATCAGTGGCAAAGTGACATCCGAAACCACACTGCAAAGGAAAACATGCCTTTCTTGGGGGGATGTGTTAAAAGGATAAAAGAAAGGATCGGCATTGATCTATCACCTTTCGTGACCTCAGGATGTCCCAAAGTGTTTTAAAACTGATGAAGAATTTTAAAATGTACTGTTATGATGTCTGATCATTCACACAAATGCATAATTTCAGAAAACGTTTCACAAGGTTATATCTCCCTTGTTTAAATCTGTCCACTTTAGATTAATAATGTTTCTTGCTATTGAGTAATGGTACAGAAATCATAGAATCCCCACAGTGCAGAACGAGGCCATTCGATCCATCAAGTCTGCACCAACCACAATCTCACCCAGGCCCTATTCCCTTAACCCCACTATTTGCCCTGCTAATACTCTAGACTCTAAGAAATAATTTAGCTTGGCCAATCTACGTAACCTGCCCATCTTTGGACTATGGGAAGAAACAGGAGCACCAGAGGAAAGCCACACAGACATGAGGAGAAAGTGCAAACTCCACACAGATAGTCACCCGAGACTGGAATTGAAACCAAGTCCCTGGTGTTGTGAGGCAGCAGTGCTAACCACAGTGCCACTGTGCATACTAATAAGGACCAGTTTCCCCTGCTCCCCCAAGGCAGTGCAATGCCCCCTCTTCCAGATCTATCCCTGAATGTTTGCTGCTCTAAAGTTCCATATTCTGGATTTACATGGAGACACTCTATCTAATCGCAACATTTGGGCATCTGAGTGTGTTCAATGGGTGTATATCTTGAACAGCCTCAGGTTAAGTTGACTCTTAATAATAGATATTGGGTCGGATTTTACAACCTCGCTCACAGCCGGGATTATTCATCCCGCTGCAGTGAACAGAGATTTGGTTGAGTGCCAAAATCTCCATCATTGCGGGGTGTGAACTACTGGAGAATTTCAGCCAATGACTCTTAACTCAGAGATCCACCCAGCAGCGTCAGGTGATTATTCAAACCATTATCTAGCTAACTGGGGAAGAGATGCAGCTCTCACAGGGATCTTCCCACAAGGGACTGCCCCTTCCCCACTCCACCCTCTGCTGAGGCCAGAGCCCAGAAGTGAACCGGAACTGGTTCCCCAGTGATAATCAGTAGGGGTCTTTGATGCCTCCTTGCAATCACTCCATCACAGACTAGCTAGATGTGCTAGGCACTGCCACCGCTAGAGGTCATTAATGCCGGTGACAGCTGTGACTATGAGGGAGTTTTCATTTTTTACTATCTTCCACTCTGCGAGGGCCTTGCAGTCTCCTGCCTGCCTCAACAGTGCCTTCTACTGCCAGTGGGACTGCCACCCAGACATCATGGTAAGCCCTCTGATTGGGCATCACAGTGCCCTGCTCTGCCTACCACTCTTAATTAGCCAGCTCCAGGGTGACAATCAGTGACATGTGTCACCAAGGCCATTCCCTGACCCAGAATTGAGACCAATGTTGGAGTCTTGACCATCTCAACCAAATCCAGCCCTTTAGACCCAGCAACTGAGGAGGTAACGCAAGTGTCTTTAAAAGTCAGCCGCAAAATTCTTACAAATATTCTTCATTGTACTGTTTTTATTGTTAAGAGAAAAGTCACACAATAGAGAAAGTAATTGAAGAGTTTAGTGAATATAATATATTTTGACACTTGAACCATGTGATGGTCTCTTCTATCTTATGTTCATAAATTGAGTGGCATTGCTGCTTCACAGCGCCTGGGACTCTGTTCAATTCCCAGCTTGGGTTGCTCTCGGTGTGGAGTTTACACATTCACTCTGTGTCTGCATGGGTTTCCTCCAGGTGCTCCAGTTTCTTTCCAAAGATGTGCTGGTTATGTGCTAAATTCTTCCTCAGTGCACCCAAACAGATGCCGGAGTGCAGCAACTAGGGGATTTTCACAATAACTTCATTGCAGTGTTGATGTGAGTCTACTTGTGACACTAGTAAATAAACATTAAACTATAATGTCCAGAGTAACTGAGAGACATGCTCTCCAGGAGTGACTCAGCTGCCTCACTGAAAGGATGTGAATAATGGGTAAACATGTAATTATCACAGTTTATTAATATCACATTCAAATATTAATGTGTCACAGCTTTAACATTTTGAACTTTGCATTCTACTTTTGTGTTTCACTAAGCAATCAGCAAAACCAACGAAGCTTACTGAAAAAGGGGACAGCGAAACAGCGACTGATGGTCCGCTAAATGTTTTTTCTAAAAAAAAAGCTAGAATCTCATAACTGAATTAATGAAGTGAGGATGAGATTGAGTGGTGCAGTGAATAGTGAAGAAGCTGAAAGGAAATTGATAAGTAGGAAGATCAAATTTTGAAGAAGAAGAAGAATTGTGAAAAAAATGATATAAAAAAAAGTCAATAAGCAGAATAAAGACAGACACAGTTTAACTCAGGTGTGAGATAGTGGGCCAAGGAAACATGAATGGCAGGTGGAAATACTAATATGGAGGTGCTGCAGGACAGGGCAAATGAAAGAATTTAACACCCAAGAACCAACATCCTTAAAATTAGCTCAATAATGCAATCAAAGTGAGCAGACTAGAAATCAAGGGCAAATAAGTGAAACTGTTATTCCACAGCCACAGAGAAGTGGTCTAATCTCATTTGGAACATTCTGCCCAATGTCAACATCCTATTTATTGCCAACCTATAAACCAATTTAGAGTAACATAAATCAAAACAGCTAAAATGACATTGACCGGAAGGTCTAGCCTGGTAGCTCTGGCTGGAGACGTACTTCAGTGCAGATGTAATGAGCAGAACAACCTTCTTGTGTGTCAATTCTATGATCTGATTCAATGCCATGCCATGAATAGCAAGCTACCATAAGGCAATAAATAGGCAGGAATCACTGCACCCACCTGAGCAGAGAGAGGTCAGATTTGATCAGTCCCGAATGGCAAGCAGCACTGGTCCAAATTCCAATGGGTAACATGGACCGTTAGTGTGAATATGGAGCAAGCACGAATAGTGGCTGCTTTGAGAAAAGAACTGTGCAGCTTTGGCTAAGGTTGTGGGAAAGGCTAAGGGGCTGTACTGATATCCATTCTCCAATCTCAATATAACACATGCCACTATACTCTGACCTCAGTAGCTTCCGTTTACAAGACTAATTAGCATGATCAACACATTTATTTTACAGTGGGTGAATGTTGCCAAGCACATTTTTAATTGTACCTTTCCTTTTATGATTGTGAATTACTGATAAGTCTTTGATTTATAGTTGCGTCTATCATAGATGTAAGATTATTTCTTCAAGAGGCATTGCAAATTATATATGAATAGAAGAATACTAGAATTAGGATTTGGGTAGGCCGTTCAGCCCCTTGAGCTTCCTCTGCTATTCATTAAGAGCATGGCTGATCAGATTTTCGCCTCGACCCTACTTTCCAGTCACCTCGCCAATAATCTTTGGTTCTTTTTTGTATCAAAAATCGATACCTGAATATATTCGATGACCCGGCCACTACTGCTATCTGGAGAAGAGAATTCCTTTAGCATGAATTCAGGAAACTTTAGACTATTATCCTACATCCAGACAGCAAGTTTCAATTCTGAGACCATTCACTGCAACCTGTGGCCTAGCCAGACAATATAGCACTTACACTGCCTTAATCTTGGCTGCTCAGACTGAGTGCAGACCTCCCCTTCATCTAGTCTTGAAGATACAGAACATGCATACTGCAAACATTGACTTCCACTAGATTTAAAAAGTTACAGCTGGTCCAAGGAACCACTGAGAATTATTTAGAGCCAAATTGTCAGAGCTCTGGAATTGCACTGAATGTGAGACTATCCCATCCAGGGAATCTCACATTACTTTATTCTGGACTCAGGCACTGACTCCAGATTTATACCAGCTTTCTTTGAAATGAAACTTGCTTTGCTGCAGCATTAAAGCCATGCTCATCAACTGGGGAGTCACCTCAAATTATATTTTCCTGCGTAATTTTTTTTATCTAAAACTGAAATATTTTAAGATTATTTATTAGTGCCATAAGTAGGTTTACATTAACATTGCAATGAGGTTACTACGAAAATCCCCTACTGACTGCACACTGACATCTGCTCGGGTACACTGAGGGAGCATTTAGCAAGGTCAATGCACCTTACTAACACATCTTTCAGACTATGGGAGAAAACCAGAGCACCCAGAGGAAATTTACACAGACATGAGAGAATGTGCAGACTCCACAGACAATGACCCAATCTGGGAATCAAACCCAGATTCCTGGTGCTGTGAGGTAGCAGTGCTAACCACTGTGCCACCACATCTAATGAAATTGATATTGTTCAAGGCATGAATGATTCCCCCATACTACTTGACAATTCGGTACCAAAGATTAATAGCCAACTTAGATATGACATGATTGAAATTTGTCTTGAGTGCCAAAGGTAGAGCCATAGTGGTTACCTGCTTGGTCACCAAGTCAATGAAATGGAATGATGGATAAAAGCAAATTACTGCGGATGCTGGAATCTGAAACTAAAAGAGAAAACATTGGAAAATTTCAGCAGGTCTAGCTGCATCTGTAAGGGGAGAACTTTTCTCATCAGCCCTTATCTCCCCTTACAAATGCTGCCAGATATGATGCAATTTTCCAGCATTTTCTGTCTTTGGGTTAAATAGAATGATGGGCAGGACATATAATGGATGATCCACTTTGTGGTACCACCCATCATAACTTTCTTCCCCAATGGACAGAACTTTCTGAATCCTGACAATCTTTAACACAGTGAATGAATTATCCAGAAATCATGGTTTCTACATACTTGGTGGTGCAAAGGGTAGCATAGCTGCCTCACAGCGCTAGGGATCTGGATTAGATTGTCACCTCGGGTCACTGTTTGTGTGGAGTCTTCACATTCTCCCCATGTCTGCTTCCTCTGAGTGCTCCCTCTCACAGTCTGAAAGACATGCTGGTTAGCTGCATTGGCCATGCTAAATTCTCCCTCAATGTATCCGAGCAGACGCTGGTGTGGGGCGACTAGGGGATTTTCACAGTAACTTCATTGCAGTGTTAATGTAAGCTTACTTGTGACACTATTAAATAAACTTAAAACTTAAACTTAGCTTTCCAGCCATTGATATGAGTAATCCGCTTAGTGCATGGCTCTGCCTGTGACATGGTCCCTCAGAAAATTCCAACTTTTCCAATTCTCAATAGAAAAACCAAACAAGATTAATGTTCAAATGGTAACATCCAGTCAGAGAGAAGCCTGAGAGTCACACTGCCCCCTTTGCTAAATCTG
Organism: Sphyrna mokarran; assembly: GCA_024679065.1. Lineage (NCBI taxonomy): Eukaryota > Metazoa > Chordata > Chondrichthyes > Carcharhiniformes > Carcharhinidae > Sphyrna > Sphyrna mokarran. The sequence continues at coordinate 34,313,654 of JAGIQG010000002.1, read as the reverse complement.
TTCAGCTTACCATTGACTCAACCTGTTCAAAGTTTTGCTGGAAATATGACTGCGAATGTATTTTAAGATATTCACAAACAGAATAATTTGTCTTTCTTTAATATTTAACCAGTGTTTGTGTCATGCTCTGATGATAATTGTTTGTGTGCATAGAGCTTGGTTTCCCAGATTGGAAGGAAAGGAGGAGCTGGTGACATATAACTAAAATCTATTTGTTTTATGTTATTTTAAACATGTACCGCCTCAATCCAGTACTGGGTACAATAATGCTCGTAATTATACAACCTACATTATGGTGAGTTTAATATTTCATTGTCCCTGCCTGAGCTGAATATTCAAGAGTGGTGAAATATGTCAACAAACATTGTAATGGTATGAAAGCAGATGGATGACTTGCTGTACCTTTACAATTGTTTGCTTGTTCGTGTCAGCTAGAAGTGAAAAATGTCCATGAAGCATTGGATTTAAGCCATGGTAATAACTAAAACAAGTCTGTTCTATAGCTTCACACACATAAACATACCTACTGCATAGTTTGATCTTGTACAAAAAAGATTGCACTCAGACGTGATGAGAGTGTTTTGACTTTTTACAAAGGTGGGGAAGTGTTGTATTATACTGATGTACCAGCATGGATAATTATATCCTTTTAGTCTGATGTGCCTGTGTTATTTCTGAGGAGACTGCTCACGCTCCATTCCTTTATATCATGTAATAACAGTGCTGTTAGCTGTGGGAAAAGTGACAAGCCTGAGCAAGCATGTCAAGTTATCAGATTGGCAATGAAATGTGATATCACTGACCTTGCTGTATATTCTTGGCCCTCATCTTCTACCCTCACTGCCTACCTGTGAGACATGGTTTCAGTCCACTTACCTCCGCCTGAGCTTTGTCATTCCTGGATCAGGCAAATGATCCCCAATTTCACAGCTCTGAGTCATCATTGTAATATTTGATTTAATATTGTCACGTGTATTGGGATACAGTGAAAAGTATTGTTTTTTGCACATTATACAGACAAAGCATACGATTCATAGAGCATATAGGGGAGAAGGAAAGGAGAGGGTGCAGAGTGTCCTATTACAGTTGTAGCTAAGGTGTAGTGAAAGATCAACTTAGTATATGGTAGATCCATTCAAAAGTCTGATGTTAGCAAGGCAGAAGCTGTTCTCGAATCGGTTGGTACGTGACTTCAGACTTTTGTATGTTTTTCCCGACAGAAGAAGATGGAAGAGAGAATGTCTGGGGTGTGTGGGGTCCTTGATTATGCTGACTGCTTTTCTAAGTTAGTGGGAATTGTAGACAGAGTCAAGGGATGGGAGGTTGGTTTGAGTGATGGGCTAGGCTTCATTCACAATGGATTACGAGAATATGATGGGTTAATATAATAGTTAAGTTAATAAGTGATATAGACAATGAAATTTCAGTGACAGCAGCACTTATATGCTAGACTCTTAGGAGAAAGGATGCACCACTCTGAGAGACATAGCTTTAATGTAACCTATTTTATGTGTAGTGTAAATAAGACACATCTGGTGTTTACTATGGGAAAACCTCGGAAGCAATATGAAAATGAAAAAAAACAAATTTCTAACTATTTAATATACCTCTCACTCAGACACACTTGACAGTGAAAACAATTCCAATTCATGAAACCAATTCAAAGTTTTAAAATTTCTTCAAATGGTTAATTTCTTATAAAAGCAAAAAACTTCTATGCGGACTCCACATCAAATATATCCTTTAATCCAGATCCTTTAATAGCTTCTTTGCTCTGTTAATCAAAATATGAACTCAAAACAATCAATGAGATAATTGTAGCTTTTGAAACTCAGAGAAACATTCATAATGAAATCAAAATAGCCCTTAAGGAAATGTTCACAAAGAACTCTTCCGAAACTATGTGAACAGATGCTATTTTTTCCCAACATACACCAGATGGTTTGTCAATTAAAACTGTACTGCAGTCACTGAAGCTTCAGTCTGTATGCTCGTGTTTAAAGAGCAGTAGATTTAGAAATCATGATACTCAAACTAGACTCTATCCATTCTTCAAGAATGTTTATATCTACTCCAACGATTTGTGACTCCCACGCTGAATGCATTTGAACTGGTCTATTTCAACTCAGTACTAAAATTCAAATGGCCCTGTTGAGGTCAGGTTTCCCACCTGTATAGGTCACTCCCAGCCCCCTTACCTCAGCTGCAAAAATTGTCAGGAATGAGAACAGGGCTTCTGCATCCGAGTCCTGCCCACCATTTTAAAGGTCCCCAGAGTTTTCTTCATTCCACAAAAATCCAACCCAACTTCTGATGTATTTAATCTCTGAGGAAAGACAATGGCTGGAATTTTCTGACTGCTCACACAGACAGGATCTTCCAGTCCCGCTGACAGCACACCCCTATTCTGGGTTGCTTAGCAGTGAGGAATGCATTCAGTTGGAAACACACTGACAATGGAGGGGCCAGAAGAGTCTGTTGTCGGCCAGTGGCCGAACAAAGAGATCTAGGGGTACACACTCATAGATCCTTGAAAGCCGACAGAGTGATGAAGAAGGCATTCAGCATGCTTGGTTTCATCGGTCAGAGCATTGAATACAGGAGTTGGGACACTTTGTTGAAGTTGTATAAGCCATTGGTAAGGCCAGACTTGGAATACTGTGTGCAGTTCTGGTCGCCCTATTGTAGAAAGGATATTATTAAACTAGAAAGATTTATTAGGATGCTACAGAGACTTGATGGTTTGAGTTATAAGAAGCTGGATAGACTGGGACTTTTTTCTCTGGAGCTTTGGAGGCTGAGGGGTGACCTTATAGAGGCCTATAAAATAATGAGGGGAATTAAGCAGCTAGATAGTCAATATTTTTCCCAAAGGCAGAGGAATCTAAAACTAGAAGGCATAGGTTTAAGGTGAGAGAAGAGAAATACAAAAGTGTCCAGAGGGGCAATTTTTTCTCACAGGGGGTGTTGAGTATCTGGAATGAGCTGCCGGAAGTAGTAGTAGAGACAGGTACAATTTTGCCTTTTAAAAAGCATTTAGTTAGTTACATGGATAAAATGGGTATAGAGGGATATGGGCCAAATGCGGGCAATTGTGATTAACTTAGGAGCATAAAAAAAGAGCGGCATGGACAAGTTTGGCCGAAGGGCCTGTTTCCATGCTGTAAACCATGCTGTATTAATAACTATATTTGTCCAAGTTAAATAACTTGTGGGATGGCATAACAGCACAGTGGTTAGCACTGCTGCTTCACAGTGCCACTGTCTGTGTGGAGTTTGCACATTCTCCCAGTGTCTGCATGGGTTTCCTCTGGCTGCTCCAGTTTCATCCCACAGTCTGAAAGATGTGCTGGTTACGTGCATTGACCTGAACAGGTGCCAGACTGTGGCAACTGGGGGATTTTCATAGTAACTTCATTGCAATGTTAATCTAAGTGTTACTTGTGACAAATAAATAAACTTTTTTTTTTGCTTACAACCCATCCCTCAAAACAAAGAACTTAGTCCGTTTCCTCATTCATTCTTTTCCCGGTGAAGGCAAATTAAGGTCTGTGATTGAAATCACGAGAGGAAATTTGGCAGGTTTCAGAGCAGGCAAGCTTTCGACAGTGACTGCCTCTAGAAAGGTCAGGTCCTTTCTATAATAGGATGACCAGAACTGCACTAACAACCTTGTCCAAACAACAGACGCTTTCACAATGGCAGTGACCTGCGCCAAGATCTCAGAAGTGAGATTGAAATTCATCTTTACATATTTTAGTGAAGGAGCAATTCCTCAGAATAAAGGTGGAACCTACTGACTAAATGCTGTCTTAATCTCTAGTTGATTCCAGTAAACCAGGAGATTTGGTCACTTCTTTGTGTTCATTGAGTGAGGGTGGTTAGTGCCGTGAAGCAGGTTCCTTTTCTATTCTGTTCTACACACCATATGACTGCAAAATGCTGATGCCATGACACATTATAATTGGAGAATGGATTTTAAAAATTCTCTTACATCAGATAAAGGAAAATAAATTTTGCAAACTGGACTCCTACATTGAAGAGCTTGAAACAGTGATAGGGTCTGCTTTTCATTTCCGGAAGCGAGATGGAAAGTTGGAAGAGACATAGTGTGTGTTTGACTGAAGGCAGCTGGCCGGGTGGAACTGGAATGGAGCTGAACTTCACACCTACACTCAGGAAAACATCTGGGAGAGTGATCATTGCAAACATGGACAACAGCTTTGAGGTGGAGCCTAGCTCATACATCTGCTTCTGTCTGCATTGATTAGTGTGCGTTCATTTTTTCCATCTGCCTCTTTCTCTCTCACGCACATACACATACAAACATGCACACACACACATACAAACATGCACACAGACACAAACGCAGATGCACACAAACACACGCATACGCAAACACACACACGCACACTCAAACATGCACACACATGCACATACAAACACATCCACACACAAACACACACGCACACACACGCACACACACTTACAGATGTGTACCCACAGATGGAAATGTGCACACAGACGCTCCCACACAGACACTAGACACACAAACACATATGTGTACACACACACACACACACACACACACACGTTTTAATGAAGAGACAGCTTTCTGTCAAATGACTTGCAGTCAGCTTCATTAAACAGAGCTGTTTGCCATTGTTGCTACTTTTTTGTGTTCCTCAGGTGAAAGTTGTTATTGTTAAGCCACAGGAAATACATTGAGTGCCCAGTGTCAGCTTCGGGTAGACTCAAATCAGGTTTAGTGTGATAGGGTCAGTAAGGCGAAGACTGCAGTATTGTCCGGCAATGAGAGAGTAGCCCACAGAGTTCACTGTTGGGTCCTAACTGACTACTTCTCTGCGTGCATCCCGCAGTCTGAGATCCTGCCTTTGTTCCAGATAAGCCTGTAATCCAATAAAGGCTGGGGTGTAAGTTGAACAGGCAACTGGAGGTTGCACAGTGTTAGATGAGCTGCACAGCAGTTGGATGTGGAGTAAAATTCATAGCACTCAGCCCAATAAATTATCTTAGCTCCAGGTTTCAAAGGAGTGCATATCCCCTCACTGATCTTTATTTCCTATGCTAACTGTCCTTCTCCCTGTCTAATTTAAAATGGAGTGTGAATTAGAACAAAGAATAGCACAGCACAGGAAACAGGCCTTTCAATCCTACAAGCCCGTGCCGCCCATTTTAACACTGAGTGAGTGTTTATTCAAATATTTCATCGATCGAACGTGCTTTGTTCCCACTGTGTATGTGTTTTGTTCTTTGTTACACTAATGCTTAGCATTAACCTTGGTTGATGATATTCCATTGAATCACAGAATCCCTACAGTGTAGAAGGATGCCATTCGGCTCATCAAATCTGCATTGACAACAATCCCACCCAACCTATCTCTGTAACCCCACATAATTACCCCATTAATCCTGCTAATCTCCACATCCAGGGACACTAAGGGGCAATTTAGTATTGCCAATGCACCTAACCTGTACATCTTTAGACTGTGAGAGGAAACTGGTGGACATGTAGAAAGCCCATGCAGACGGCGGGGAGAACATGCAAACTCCACACAGATAATGACCTGACCCAAGCCGGGAATCGAATCCAGGTTGCTGGAGTTGTGAGGCAGCAGTGCTAACCACTGTACACTGTGTCATTCATAAATATCAAATGGACAATGTTGTACTGGCTGCCATTAGGACATCCTGGCTGTTTTTTTGGCAGAAGCCGGATAGGCCAGAAGCTGCTGTGATTTATCTCTGCTGCTGGTCTTTCAGACCGCCACAAGGTTCCCTTCCTCAATCAGAGGTGTTCAGCTTGCAGTATTTTTCCTACAGGGCCACACTAATGAGCTGAGCTTCACTCCGGTCGGATGAATTGACAATGTGCAACACCCTACCAACGTGATTGGGGTGGGTGATTCAGAGTGCTGTGGGCTACCCTTGCTAGCCAGGGTCACAAATAAGAAGTGGCCACTGGCACATGGTGCTGGAGCACTGTTAACATGTGTGAAAGACTGAACTCCACTCTGAAGGAGATGATTGTTTCTTTTGTCTGTAACCTGGAACTGCCTCATGCTCAAGTAGCTGTCCAGCTCCCTTTAGAAATCATTGATCATCATCATTGAGGTTCTTCCAGAAGAGAACAATATCCGGGAGTGAAAAGTTAATTGTTCTTTGTAATTTACCTATCGGAACAAAATAAAAATCAGCAATAAAAGTATCGACATTTAAAATACATTCATGGTACATTTGTGCCTTGATAAAATACAGGTCATATACACAGCACCTATCTTATCCTTGTGTGGGATTCCAGCCTGATGTATTCATGTCTAATGGATGTTGAATCTGGATGAACACAATGAACAGCAGTTGTTCACATCACAGTGTGATTCTATGCTTAGGCTATGTAGCAGCTGCTGAGTTCATTTCCTACTGACAACAACCTTCTAATCAACAGGAACTTTCAAACCAGCTACTGCTGGCCAAGCGTGCATTGACCCTGATACTTTCTGAACACAAAGCTCAAGCACTTTAACACTAAACTAACAGCTCGATCCAGTTACTCTTCATTTCTTTGGCAGAATCACCCCTCACAACTGAGGTACGTTACAATGGTTAGCACTGCTGCCTCACAATACCAGGAACCTTGGGTCCAATTCCCAACTTGGGTCACTGCCTTTTTGGAGTTTGCACATTCTATCTGTGTCTGCATGGGTTTCTTCCGAGTGCTCTGGTTTTCTCCCGCAGTCTGAAAGACGAGCAGGTTAGGTGCATTGGCCATGCTAAATTTTCCCTCAGTGTACCCAAACAGGCACCAGAGTGTGGCAACTAGGGGATTTCACACTAAATTCATTGCAATATTAATGTAAGCCTACGTGTGACACTAATAAATAAACTTTAAACTTTAGTTGTCCAGTGCACGCTGTAGTACTGGTGACATCAGGCTCAGAGTTGGTGAATGAGCTTTGGATGTTGTGCCAGTTTGTGATCGGTTGATAATGAAGATGTCCTTCTTGTGAAGTGCGTGAGTCAGGTAGAAATTTATCTGGGCAGCAAACAATATCGCTTCAGCTGTCCGTTAACTGTCAGATATTTGGCTCCATTGAAATGAATGGGTTGAATATTGACTTGGGCATGTCACAAGTCACTGGTGGAACATCACCAGTTTCCCACGATTCCCCCAAGGCATATTTAACCCCAGTGGCTCTATGTAGATCCCTTCCCACCCTGAGGCACTACAGCAGTCACCGAGGCTTTGCCAGACTTTCTAACTCACTTACTTTTACAGTTAGGAATTTGTTTAGCTGTGGCCTCAGCATGGCTGTCATAATAATAAACTGACAGGACATCCTGCTTTTGTTGACAATGTCCTGAAGTCCCATTTCCTAGTAACTTGTTTCAGGGCATTTTTAATTTATGTTGCCACAAAGAGAGAAAAACATACTTCTAATTTGCACTTGGGACACTTTCCTCTGAAGCACAGCCTTGGCAATCTCCTTCCCATGCCTCCCCAAGTAGAATGAAAGTGGTGGATCCCAGTATTAGAAATTCTGTAAAAGCAGCATGTGATGTGGTTTATGTTTTAATATTACAAAGCCACATATTTAATCAAGGTGGATAAGGGGCTTCTGTTCTTGGGATTGGAACACTTTGGTGGGATCACACCCAAAATGTGTAGTTTTGGTCTCTGAATTTAAGGAAGGATTTTCTGTATTGGAACTGTACCGCGGAGGTTTACTAGATCGATATCTGGGATGAGAGGGTTGTCCAATGAGTTTAAAATGTTCTTTATTAGTGTCACAAGTGGACTTATATTAAAACTGCAATGAAGTTACTGTGTAAATCCTCTCTTTGCCACACTCTGGCACCCGTTCGGGTACACTGAGGGAGAATTTAGCATGGTCAATGCATCTAACCAGAGTGTCTTTCAGACTTTGGGAGGAAACCGGAGCACCTGGAGGAAACCCACACAGGCACAGGGAAAATGTGCAGACTGCGCATGGACGGTGACCCAAGCCAGGAATTGAACCAGGGTCCCTGGTGCAGTGAGGCAGCAGTGCTAACCATTGTGTTACCCCAGAACTGGGGAACTCAGCAGCTTCATGAGTTCCAGCAATAAAGGTGGTTGACGGGCTATTCAACTATGCAGGAGCAGCATGCCTTCCTAACTCCTTGAGTTAGCCATGACCTTTTCAGAGGGTCTGTCTTCTTCAATGGAATATATCTCTATTGAGAAAAGGACTTGAAAGAAAATAAAGAGCTTTAACAGATTCTAATACATATTGTGGAATTTTTGTTACATTCCAAATTAGATGCTGTCTGCAGAGAACAGCCTCAGGTAATTCTGGCTAAAGATTGTAGGAGGAATGAAGAACAGAGAGATAGGGAATTTTCAAAGTTGCGAATAAGGAATGAATTAAAGTAGAAGACTATGCTGTGAGTTTGATTTCAATACAACGAGGATGTGGGGAAGAGGCATGTGTAGAATGAATAAGATAAACAACAATTCCAACTCTGAAAATGCTGTGGTGACAATTATTAATTAGTTTCTCAAACAAAACGCAGCACACATAAGGTGGCACGGTGGTACAGTGCTGCCTCACAGAACCAGGAACCTGGGTTCAATTTCTGACTTGGGTCATGGTGTGGAGTTTGCACATTCTCCCGCTGTCTCCGTGGATTTCCTCCAGGTGCTCCGATTTCGTCCCACACTCCAAAGATATGCAGATTAGATAGATTGGCCATGCTAAATTGCCCCTCAGTATCCCAAGATCTGTGGGTTAGGGAGATTAGCAAGGTAAATATGTGGGGTTACAGGAATAGGGTGGGGAATGGGATTAGGTAAGATGTTCTATCAGAGAATTGATGGGAATCGATGGGCCGAATGGCCGCCTTCTGTTCTGTAGGGATTCTATAATTTATAAGATTAGAGACAACATCTAATTGCAAAAATTATGAGTATATGTTAAAAGAGTATTGCACAGATATTGAAATCGGTGGCGGAGTGTTCCGGTCTTGCAAACAGCAGGGATACTGGGGGAGCAAGGTTTAACAGGAAGCCAAAAATCACTTCCCCAATGTCAGATATTTAGTTGGCAGTCTTGTTCTGTTAACATTAATGGTAGCTTAAAGACAGGTCAAAGGTCCCACTGGATTATATCAGGAATCCTATTTCTATCTCACGAATGTTCATTAAAAGACTAACACAGCAGAATCCTGTTCCCCCTTCCAAATACAGCACCCTGCCAGCAGAAGCCTTAAAAGGCTCTGGACCACGACTGGTTCAAGTCAGGGGATTCTGCTTTCACCTTCCTTTCACACCATCAATAGCAGATATCAGCTGCCTGTCATACAATCCGTGCCAAAGCTGGTAGAGGGGAGGGGTGATCCTGCAGGATTTGTTGTGGTGGGCAAGTGGCCAAGGAACAGGGTGGAATAGTGAAAGACTGCCTGGGTGCCAATCAAATATGCCGTCTGGATGTTGGAGCTTATGAGGTGATGATGGGATGCACTCCCTCCTGCCACGAAAGATGGCGTTTTCCTCATGACCGCATGATTAATGAGCTGAACATGCAAGATCTCGCATGTTCAGCCATCCTGCTCTCCACTGGAAATTATTCCAGCCAGAATGTTACGGCTGTTCACGCTGGTGAGATTTTCCCATCCTGCTGCAGTGAACAAAGATTTGGCTGGGTGCCAAATTCTTTGACACCACTGTGGTGTGAACAGCAGGTAAGATTGCACTCTCTGACTTTTGCTTCAGCCTTTGTTTCCAGAATGGAAAAGTCCACCATTTAGGTCTAAAATAGGATCAGATTCATAGAATAGAATCTCTACAGTGCAGAAGGAGGCCATTCAGCCCATCGAGTCTGCATCGACCACAATCCCATCCAGGCCCTATTCCTGTAACCTCTCACATTTACCCTACTAATCCCCCTGACACTAGGGTTAATTTAGCATGCCCAATCAACCGAACCAGCTCATCTTTGGATGGTGGGGAGAAATCTACGCAGACATAAGGCGAATGTGCAAACTCCTCACAGACAGCGATCCAAGGTTGGAATTGAGCTTGAGTCCCTGGCACTGTGAGGCAGCAGTACCAATTACTGTGCCACTATGTTGCCCTGTCAAAAATACCTTGCAAAGGAAGAGGATGGAGTTCTCTGCTCATGTTCTGCAGCAGATTTTGCCAGTACTTATCATAGGCATTTCAAACAGCCCAAATCCAATGGACTAGTTAGACCATTTGCTGATTCACTTGTTCTTCACACTTTATGCAGTATGCTTTCACTTGATGACCTACTTTACATTTGATAAATGTTGAGGTTATAATGTAATGAAACAACTAAGCTTAACAGCATCTTCTAAAGAATCGACAAGAATCATTGTGCTTGCCTGTCTCAATAAATAAAACAAGGATTTGATAATTTAATCACATTTGTCATAAATATATTTTCCAAGGTTATGTAAAAGCAAATTTAAAGGGAAAAAGCTGAGGCAATATGTTAAGTTTCATTGGATTGGCTAAGGATGAGAACGACATTAATATTTAACTGCACACCACAATAAATATTAATAAGATTTGCTTAACAACAATCCTCAACATATTATATTTATAACTCTAAAGGAAGAAAATGCTCCAAGCTTCCAAGGACCATTGCAAAGTAATATTAGACACTGAGTCAACTGTGGCAATATTACAGCGAAGGGTCAAATATGTTAAGGAGTATATGAAAAGAAGAGAGAGAGTTACAGAGTCGGAGAAGTTTAGGGAAGGAATTCCAGAGCTTGGGGCCTAGGCAGCTGGAGGCAAGGCAGTCAATAATGGAGCTCAAGGGACCAGAATTAGCTGAATGCTGATATTTCAGGAGTTATTCAGAAGATTAAAGAGCTAGGGAGGGGGCAAGGCCATGAAAAGATCTGAAAACAAGCCTGCGAATATTAAAATCAAGACATTGGGCACAATTCTCTGATCTTGCCTGCAGCAGAGATTTTCCAGACCCGCTGCTGTGAACGGAGATTTGACTGAGCACCAAACTCTCCATTCTCATTGGCAATGGTGGTGGTTCGGGAAAGGCCAGAGAATTTTGGCTTCTGACTAACTCAAGGCCAGTGCAGATCGGTAAGCATAGTGGAGAAAAGTGAAAGGGATTGGTGCAAGTAAAGGCAGCAGAGTTTTGGATGACTTCAAGTTTATGGGGATAGAATGGGAAAGATCAGCCAGGAGTACTGAGGAACGGCTGAGCCTATGGGCAACAAGACAAAAAGGAGGATGTTGGTATGAATGTTTGTATGAATTTGGAACTTGGACTGAAAACTATTGTTCACTATTCCCAACATTTAATTGATGGAAATTTCTGCTCCTCTGATACAGAGACAGTGGAGGAGTTGTGGTGAGGTACAGCTAAGTACATATGAAGCCATGCTATCAACTGAGGTAGTTGAGAGGTCAGCATATACTGAGAGTGGGGGAAAGGAGGATACAGAAGGGAGCCAAGGATAGCTCCTTGGATCCACCAGAACTAATGATGCAGGAGCAAAAGGAAACACATTTTCCATTGATGCTTCAATTACAATTAGATAGGTAATAGAATTAGGGAATGAAATCCCAGCCAGCTGGATAACAGTGGAGATTAAATTAAATTTTTATAATATTTAAGTTTATTTATTTGTGTCACAAGTGGGAATATCAGAATTAGAATTAAATTTAAGTTTAAAGTTTATTTTTTCGTGCCACAAGTAGGTTTGCATTAACACTGTAATGAAGTTACTGTGAAAATTCTCTAGCAGCCACATTCCGGTGCCTGTTTGGGTACACTAAGAGAGAATTTATAATGGCGAATGCTCCTAACCAACATGCCTCTTGGACTGTGGGAGGAAACGGGGGCACCCAGAGGGAGCCCACGCATACCTGGAGAGAATGTGCAGACTCTGTACAGACAGTGCGGAGTTTATACATTCAGTTTCCAAGCTGGGATTGAAACTTGGTACCTGGCACTGTGAGGCAGCAGTGCCAACTAACCACTGTGTCACCACATGCTGGCAGTAAATCCATTCAGCATTAGTTGAGCTATGTCTTATTCAAATTGAAATGATTGTGATGATGGAAAAGGTAACAAATATCAGTACAATACTGAATGTAAAGACAGTATGTTATCTTTACATCAGCTGTATAACCGTTCAGACAATGATCAACATCAGCTCGTTTAAGCTGGGTTGTGACAGCCCATCTCATGTGTAATACAGCGTATAGAGCAAGAGAAGTATGGATCAAGGAAAGGCTATTTATCTCATGAAACCTGTTCCGACATTAGACTGTGGACCAACAAGACAGTTAATCTCTTGAGGGACCAAACAAACTGCAATAAATATTCCTGATCCCCAGAGGCAATAACATGAAATATCTAATATCTTTGCATCTTCACATCTCAAGCCCAACCAAATGTTGTCTTACACAATGAATATTTTTCCTCCTTGTCCTAACAACAAAGGAGTTATTGTGCCCTGTGGAATATTGTACCAATTCTGCATCGATCTCTCCAATCTCTAACTCATTGCCAAACAAAGGTTTCTCTGATTCCTGTTTGTAAAAGCACACACTGGTATCCATTTGCTCCACTTGACGTAGTGAGTCATTAACTTTCATGATGTTGGTCAGTGATACCTTTGTCTTTTGATCGATAGATGCAATGATTCAGGAGATAGGTCTCTGGCATAATCTTGTCATGGGGGCAGTCATTTTGGATTGAACTTGCTGGCCCTTTAAAATTGTCCACATTCAAAGCAACAGACAGAAAACAGTGCTCACTTAAATTGTTCAAATAATTTGGGCAGGCCTTTCTAAGCTATCCCTTTGAATTTGGCCTGAACTATTCTCTGATACACCTAATGGGGGAGGATTATGGTCCTGGTTCGGAACAAGTAAAGGCCTCACAGATACAATGGCAATCAATGGACCTTTTACCCAAATGAATGATCCCACTCTTCCCTTGGAGCCAAGAAAAATAATTTGCTCCATTTGTCTACCCAATTTCAACCTCCCATTTTCAAAGCGGCAGGGAGGCACTCTTAATTGCCTCCTCACCAAAGCCACTGCTGTTACAGCAGAATTATTACTAATATTACTGCACTCCAAGCGAGCACCTAGATGACTTAAATGGGGTTTGGAAATGAGTTGGTGGATGTCGAATGCGGCAAACAGAGTTTCCAATGATACAACACCATCTTTAGGTGCTGGGGTCCTTCCCCAATAGTATTTTCCACAGTGACCAGCCTATGAGATCCCACTTATTCTAATCTGCTATTAAATTCATGGGTGCCATTTCTCGCTTGAGCTTCAGCTGAATATTAATGAGGGAGAAATAAGAAGGTGCCGTTCTAAGGCGGATAATAATCTATCCAGCTTTCAAACCATGCCAATCAATGAACAATAACCTTGTAATATTAGGTGAGCTTCTGCCCACAGCATGAACCTGGCCCACACAGGGTGGTTGCATGGGAATCCTGGGACTTGCAGGCTTCTTAGAGTGGGGGAAACTTCAGCTAAAATTTCCCTTGGTGTTCCCCTGATCATCTGCCATGAGCTTGGCAGAAAATTTACAAATATCCTGGTGAAGTGGCAAAAAAGTTGTCTGTTTAAAATGTGCAGCCTTCTCCAGCAAGCATGAGCTCCATTGTGCAAGCTCATTTTGTTAAGTGGGTATGGTGGCTATACCTGCCCTGAATTATAGCAATTTGTTTTTATGAATCTGCCATTACAAGTTCCATTCTCAATAGTGTGGGATACTGCTGGTTGCAAAGTGACAGGCGTTATGTCCAGTTAAATCTGAATGATGCTATGATTAGATACTGTTTTATTTCACCCAGCTACAGTGAGTAGCTATCAACACCACCTCATTCTCTGTAAAACACTTTGGAACACCTAATGGCTAGGACAGGAGCTACATAAATGTCAGACTTTCAAGTCTTTCTTATTGGGTACGCAGGAGAGGTGGAAAAAAGGAGGAGTAGTGTCCACAAGTACACTGCTGCTTTCCTAAGTTCTTACAAAACCGTCAATCCATCTCTTCTAAACTGCTGGCTAAAGACACAAAGCACAAGCTGCAACGCACGTGACACGGGTGTCGTCACATCACTGATGGATCAGCAAATTCTATTATGGGCTGCATGCAACATACACCATGAAAGAAAAGGTTAAAATCCAATGTTTATTCCATTGGAATCTGAATCAAAGCGTCAGCTGATGGCCCACTTATATCCATTAGCCGCGCCTGGCTTACATTCACACAGAAATATGGACTTCGGCAAGCAGTGAATAGGAGAGTAGCAACAATTATCATCATAAATAGAGCAATGTGTTGGTCACTTGGATGGAATAATCTGACGGGATTTTATCAACTAAATCAGGATGTTCCTCGCTTACAAAGCCAGCCAGCTACCAAAAGGTGAGAAATCAGTACAGCATTTTAAAAAAAATTAATTAGTGGTGTTTATGAGCTTTTACTGTAATTCAGATCTGATATGCTGATTTTAACACTTTGGGCAGGGGAATAGCTACACTTAAAAATTGCACATTGCTGACAAATTCACGTTATAATATTAAAAATGCTATCATCTTGTAAATCATGCACTATATCTCACCACAAAACACTGAGGACTGTGAATTGTTGTAAAGGACACTAAGATTACCGCTGTTCACCCTTGGACGAGACTGTCTCCCTGAAGCGGGAATCTAAACAAAGTGCTGAAAAAAATAAAAGTCAGCCTTTCTTTTGCTGGTTCTTGTGTACTGAACATAAAAAGTGATGTTGAGGACAAGGGAGGTAGGAAGGAATAAACCCGGCACTCTGGCATTTTACAGGCAGGACCTAAATGTTTTCCAAAAGATTGTTAAGTGAAAGCACTACATAAAGAACATTAGAGATCAAGCATCTCTTGCTCGTGCTGGACTGGTTTTATTAAGTACTTCTGGCACGTGTAAATGAGAAGGTTATTTTCCACACCAGCCTTTGGTCACACACCAGTGGAACAAAACAACTTGTCTATGTTTTGGACTAATCTCTTATTCAACTTGTAGCCCTGATAATTGTTTTTTGATAAATGGTTGTTGTAGTCAGTATTTAAAATCTGCATGCCACCAAGCTAATGAGATGGAAGTTTCTAACCAATCTGTGCCAGGTTAGTGAAGCATTACCTTGTCGGACCTCATGACTACAAATAAATTGATTGTTTTGAGGGTTTGTTGCACTCTGCAGGACATTTGCTCTGGCACCACTTAACTGTGCTGGAATATCAAGAACAAAACAGGAAAACCAGTAGGCCATTCTGTCCTTCAAACCCCATGTTGCCTTCAATGAGATTGTGGCTGATCTTCCACTTTCCTGCACTATACCCATGTCTCTTGATATTTCTAATGGGCAGATCCATTGGTTTCAGTCTTGAACAGACTCAATAGCAGGATTTTCCAGTCACGTTCATCCCAAAACCAGATAATCCCACCCGAGATCAATGGACCTTTGCATGATTCACCCCTCCCACTTTCCCGCCTGCTATGATTCCCCATGGCAGGCAGCCAGGAAAATTCTCTGCCCTCAAGGGAACAGAATTCCAAAGATTGAGCCAGGTTGATGTTGTAGTAGGGGAACATGTGGCTAACAGTGACCACAACTCTGTCTACTTTAGGATACAGATGGAAAAGGATGCTTGTTGCCCTAGGGGCAGGGTGCTGAATTGGGGGAAGGCTAACTACGGTCGGATTAGGCAAGAACTTATGGAAACTGATTGGGAACAGTTGTTCGAGGGTAAGTCCACGCTAGGCATGTGGGACTCTTTCAAGGGAATACTGAAAATGTTACAAGATAAATATGTGCCGGCCAAGAAGAAAGATGGGAAAGGTAGGATTAGAGAGCCGTGGATTACTAGGGATATTGAGGACTTGGTTAGAAAGAAAAGAGAGGCATATGATAGGTCAAAGCAGCTGGGAACAGAGACAGCGTTGGAGGAATATAGAGGAAGTAGGAGGGAGCTCAAATGGGGATTTAGAAGGGCAAAAAGGGGGCATGAAATGATTTTGGCAGATACCATTAAAGAAAATACAAAGGCTTTTTACTCCTATGTTAGGAATAAAAGGGCGGTTAGAGGAAAAATCGGACCTCTTAGGGACAGAGGAGGGGAACTGTGCTTAGACCCTGAGGGAATGGCGGAGATCCTGAATGAATACTTTGCGTCGGTATTCATGAAGGAGAGGGGCTTGTTGACAGCTCCTGTCTCTGAGGGAGCTGTGGACCAGTTGAGGGAAATATCCATACCAAGGGAAGAAGTGTTAGAGCTTCTAGGTAGCATTAAAACTGATAAATCTCTGGGACCTGATAGCATTTATCCCAGGCTGCTTAGGGAGGTGTGAGGTGAAATTGCTGGGCCTCTGACACAAATCTTTGTCTCTTCTTTGGACACAGGTGAGGTCCCAGAGGACTGGAGAATAGCTAATGTTGTACTGTTGTTTAAAAAGGGCAGTAGGGATAATCCTGGAAATTATAGGCCGGCGAGTTTGACATCAGTGGTAGGGAAGCTGGTGGAGGGGATTCTTAGAGATAGGATGTGTAGGCACTTAGAGCGTTGCGATCTGATTAGGGATACGCAGCATGAATTTGTTAAGGGGAGGTCGTGCCTTAGAAATCTGGTAGAATTATTTGAGGAGGTGACGAAAACAGTGGACAAAGGGCGAGCCGTTGATGTTGTCTATATGAATTTCAGTAAGGCGTTTGACAAAGTCCCTCATGGGAGGTTAGTTGAGAAGGTCAAGGCTCGTGGGACACAAGAACAGGTAGTTAGATGGATAAGTAACTGGCTTAGTAATAGAAGTCAGAGAGTAATAGTGGAAGGATGTTTTTCTAGCTGGAGTTCGGTCACTAGTGGTGTGCCGCAGGGCTCGGTACTGGGACCTCTTCTATTTGTAATATATATAAATGACTTGGAAGAGGAGTAAGTGGAGTGATCAGCAAGTTTGAAGATGATACAAAGATAGTTGGACTTGTGGATAGTGAGGAGCATTGTCAGGTGATATAGCAGGACATAGATAGGCTGGTAGCTTGGGCAGACAGATGGCAGATGGAATTCAATCCTGATAAATGTGAGGTGATGCATTTCAGGAGAAAGAATGTAGGGGGAGGTATATGATAAAGGGTAGACCTATTAAGAGTATAGAAATGCAGAGGGACCTGGGGGTGCAGGTGAACAAGTCTCTGAAGGTGGCAGAGCAAGTGGAGAAGGTTGTGAAGAAAGCATATGGTATGCTAGCCTTTACAGGAAGGGGTATAGAGTACAAGAGCTGGCCTTTAATGTTGCAGTTGTATAAAACGCTGGTTAGACCTCATTTGGAATACTGCGTCCAGTTCTGGTCGCCTTACTACCGGAAGGATGTGGAGACTCTGGAGAGAGTGCAGAGGAGGTTTACCAGGATGCTGCCTGGTATGGAAGGTCTGAGTTACGAGGAGAGGTTAGGCAAATTGGGACTGTTTTCCTTAGAAAGACGTAGACTTAGAGGAGATCTAATAGAGCTATACAAGATTATGAGGGGTATAGATAGAGTAAACACGGTTAAGCTTTTTCCTAGGATGGACTTGAATAGCACAAGGGGTCATGGGCTTAGGGTGAGGGGGGTAAGGTATAATTTGGATGCTAGAGGGAGTTTTTTCACAGAGAGGGTGGTGGGGGTATGGAATGCGCTGCCAAGTAAAGTGGTGGAGGCAGGTACTCTGGAGTTATTTAAGAAATACTTAGATGGGCACATGAACAGAATGGGAATGGAGGGGTATAGAAAACTGATTTAAAATAGGGATCATGAGCCTTGGGAGTCCCTGGAAAGTGTGTAAATAGATGATGATATTGATGTACTTATTTTTATCCTACAGGTCCACCTTTTTGTCTAATGAAGAGCATACACGAGATGGGTCGTGAGAGGACTGCTCTTGGATTTTTTTTTCGAGAGTATCCTAGTGCTTCACATCGTTAGTGTATGCTTGACCTGGACCATTTGATGGGCAACACGACAGCTCAGTGACTATCGCTGTGCTGTGCAGGTACATGGATTTGGGCCTGTGTCTGTGGGAGTTTGCGCATTCTCCCCGTGCTTGCGTGGGTTTTCTCCGGGTGCTCCGGTTTCCTCCCACATCCCAAAGATGTGCTCTTAGGCTAATTGGCAAAACAAATTCTCCCTAAATTGTCTCAAATTTGGTTTTTAATCCATAGATCTATAAACATGGACAGGGATCACAGGTAGAAGTGGGAACATCGGGGTGGCGGCACGGGCTCATTGGGCCGAAGAGCCTGTTTCCCATGCTGTTTTGTTCTTTGTTCTTTTTTCTTTGATTCACCATGCTCTGAATGAAGAAATTTCTCTCCATCTCAACCCGAAACATCAGTGCACTTTCAAGGGCAGTGAATTTTTTAAATGGGTTTGTTTCAACTTTGGCAGTGAATTGAAAGTCCACCAGTGCACAGTCCCCTCTTCTGGACCTAGCCCATCCCTCCTCTGCCCCCAATCAGGGGAAACATCTCCCTACAGCTATTCTCTGTTAAAATGTTGTATATTTGAATGATGTCACCTCTCAGTCAGGCAGTCAGGTCAAGAAGGTTGTTAGGAAGGCATATGGAGTCTTGGCTTTTATTGGTAGAGGGATTGAATTTCGGAGCCGCAACGTCATGTTGCAACTGTACAAAACTCTAGTGCGGCCGCACTTGGAGTATTGTGTGCAGTTCTGGTCCCCACATTATAAGAAAGATGTGGAGGCATTGGAGAGGGTACAGAGGAGGTTTACCAGGATGTTGCCTGGTATGGAGGGCAGGTCTTATGAGGAGAGGCTGAGGGATTTGAGGTTGTTTTCGTTAGAAAGGAGGAGGCTAAGAGGGGACCTGATCGAAACATATAAGATGATTAGAGGTTTAGATAGGGTGGACAGTGATAGCCTTTTTCCTAGGATGGAGAAAGCTAGCACGAGGGGACACAGCTTTAAATTAAGGGGTGATAGTTATAGGACGGATATCAGAGGTAGGTTCTTTACCCAAAGGGTGGTTCGGGAGTGGAATGCCCTGCCTGCAGCAGTTGTAGATGTGCCAAGTTTGGTGGCGTTTAAGAGGTTAGTTGATAAGTATATGGAAGAGAAGGGAATGGTTTAGTTTGGAGGGGCATTGCTTTTTATATTGGTCGGCGCAACATCGAAGGCCGAAGGGCCTGTTCTGTGCTGTAATGTTCTATGTTCTATGTTCTATGTTCTCATTCTTCTAAACTCCAAAGGCCTAGTCTATTTTATCTTTTCACATCAGACAATTCCTCCATCTCAGGAATTAGGCTGGTGAACCTTTTTTACACCCTGTGGCCAATATATTTATCCTTGGGCAAGGAGACCAAAATTGCACACAATACTCCAGGGGTAGCCTCTCCAAAGCTTTCTATAAATGTAGCAAGATATTTCTACTCTTATATTCAAATCCTCTTGTAATAAAGGGGTACTAACAATTTGCCTTCTTAACTGCTTGCTGCACCTGCATGTTAGCTTTCAATGATTCATGAACAAGGGCACTTCAATGTCTTTGAAGTTTGGTTTCTAACCATTTAAGAAATACTCTTATTTCTGTTTTCCCTACCAAGATGGATAATCTGATACTTCTCCACATTATATTCCATCCTCCAAATATTTACCCACTCACACAGCCTCTTCAAATCTCTTTTGAAGCACTTTTGCATCCTCCTCACACTTCCACATAGTTTTGTACAATCTGCAAATTTGGAAATATCACAATTAAATTATCATTTTCAAATCATTGATATAGACTGTGAATAGCTGGGGCCTCAAGCACTGATTCTAACAGTACCCCACTCGTTACAGCCTGCCAACCTGAAAATAACCCATTTATTCCTTCTCTCCGTTTTCTAGAAACATACAAACATTTAATTGACATATTAGGCAGTAATTAAACAGCACCTGGCTGTATTTTCTATTTAAAAACTAATCATCAATCATGCCACACATGATGTACAGGATTCTCTGGCCTCCTCGCAGTGTGTTTTTCACAGCAAGAGGCAGTGTGCTGTTGGCCAGCAATGGGAAAATCGAGTCTTGCTGCTGACAATGGGATTCCCCATAGTCTTCAATCCCCATGTCACTGGGAAACCCACAGCAGGAGTGCACTGTTGGCAGGGCCAGAAGATCCTGCTAGCACAAACAGCTGGAAAATTCCAGAAATGCATTTGTATTAGAAACAAAAAAATATATAATTTTAACTCAGAACAAACCCATTTTGAAATTCACTGCCCTTGAAAGTCCACTGGTGTTATCAGATGTTATAGAGAGGAGATGAACTGGTGGTATTATTTCTAGACTATTAAACCAGAAACTCAGTTAATGTTCTGGGGACCCGGGTTTGAATCCTGTCACGACAGATATTGGAATTTGAATTCAATAAAAAAATCTGGAATTAAGAATTTACTGATGACCATGAAACCATTGTTTAGAAAAAACAATCTAGTTCACTAATGTCCTTTAGAGAAGGAAATCTGCCATCCTTACTGGTCTGGCCTACATGTGACTCCAGAACCACAGTCATGTAGTTGACCCTCAGCTGCCCTTGGGGAACTAGGGATTGGCAATAAATGCTGGCCAGCCAGTGACGTTCATGTCCTACAAATAAATAAAAAAAAGTATACAATTATTTACATTATGGCATAAAACTCAGGTTAATCACAATCCTGCAGTGCAGAAAGAAGCCATTCAGCCAATCGAGTCTGCACTGACCATAATGCCACCCAGGCCCTATCCCCGTAACCACTGGCATTTACCCGAGCTAGTCTCCCTGACATTAAAAAGCAATTCACTTGACCAATTACCCAAGCCCGCATATTTTTGGACTGTGAGAGGAAACCCACGCAGACACAGGCAGAACATGCAAACTCCACACGGACGGTGACCTAAGCCAGGAATTGACCCTGGGTCCCTGGCACTATAAGGCTCCAGTGCTAACCACTGTGCCACTGTACTGCCCTGGTCAGAGCAATTCAGCTTAATAACAAGTCCTTCAAATAACCTCCTTAATTTGAAAGTTTCCATTATTGAAATGCCCCTTCTGAGGATCCCTTCATGCCTTGACTTCTCTAGTTTTAAATATTGGAGATTGCACAATGGGATGGTTGTTCTGTCCCTCAGATTTCTAGGACATGGATTCCTCTGTCCTGAGGTTCCAATTGTAGTCACTCTGTGGTGAAAAGCAATAGTGTGGCTAACAGCTTCTTCCCTGCAGCGAGACATCAATGGAGCCAGCAACTGGGCAAAATGCCCTGAATTGGCACTAAATGGCACAAACAAAATCTCAGTGATGAAAGACCATTAAACAGAGACTGAGGGAATTGAAGGAATTGGATTCTACCATTCCCACCCCGCCTCCCCCACTAAGAAAGTCAGTCTGAATGGACCGCAATTTAAAAAGCCTGCCCCATAACAATAAGAGCCTGGGGCCAGGCTGAATAGGCTGAGAGCTGGAGATCTGCCCCTCTGCAGGCAGGAAGTGCCACCCTTTGAGTGTTGCTGGCCAATCTGATCCAGTAATAGGCACTGCTGGGACTGCAAGGAGACTCTGGAGATTAGCAATTATCGAACATAGAACATAGAACATAGAACAATACAGCACAGAACAGGCCCTTCGGCCTTCGATGTTGTGCCGACCAAAATAAAAAGCAATGCCCCTCCTAACTAAACCATTCCCTTCTCATCCATATACTTATCAACTAACCTCTTAAACGCCACCAAACTTGGCGCATCTACAACAGCTGCAGGCAGGGCATTCCACTCCCTAATCACTCTTTGAGTAAAGAACCTACCTCTGATATCCGTCCTATAACTCATACCCCTTAATTTAAAGCTGTGTCCCCTCGTGCTAGCTTTCTCCATCCTAGGAAAAAGGCTATCACTGTCCACCCTATCTAAACCTCTAATCATCTTATATGCTTCAATAAGATCCCCTCTTAGCCGCCTCCTTTCTAACGAAAACAACCTCAAATCCTTCAACCTCTCTTCATAGGACCTGCCCTCCATACCAGGCAACATCCTGGTAAACCTCCTCTGTACCCTCTCCAATGCCTCCACATCTTTCTTATAATGTGGCTACCAGAACTGCACACAATACTCCAAGTGCGGCCGCACTAGAGTTTTGTACAGCTGCAACATGATGCTGCGGCTCCTAAATTCAATCCCCCTACCAATAAAAGCTAAGACTCCATAAGCCTTCTTAACAACTTTATCCACTTGACTGCCTACTTTCAGGGATCTATTGACACATACACCAAGATCCTTCTGTTCCTCAACACTATTAAGAGCCCTACCATTAGCCCTATACTCTACACATTTATTGTTCCTGCCAAAGTGCATTACCTCACACTTTTCCACATTAAACTCCATTTGCCACCTCTCGGCCCAGCTCTGCAACTTGTCCAAGTTATCATCAGCTTTTGGGTGGAGAGCATGGGGTTATGGAGAGGGGGCAATGGGATATTGGAGAGCAGGCAGGGAGGAACAAAAGGGGACAGAATAACATCTTGAGGGTCGGTCCTGATGTGTACAGGACACCCTATTGATAAGCTCCCTCTTTCCTTCCCATCTTTTCAAAGACAACCTTTGGCCTCGTGCCTGCTTGTTGCTGCTCTGAGTTTTATAGAAGTGAAGGAGGAATGAGGCCCTTAATTGCCACTTAATTGGGCCGCTATATGTTTAAAAACAGGCAGCCTTGTGCGTGACTTATCAATTAGCCCTCTTCCTTCCTATGGCGAAAAGGTTGTGGTGGGGAGCAAAGCAGGTGGGCTGTGTGCCTGGCACATTTTATGTGACCCGGTAGGGTGGGTGAATGCCAGTAAAATCCGGCCCAAAAAAGGCTATGATTGTTGGATGAGTTGATTTTTTTTCAGGCTGGTCCAGAGGTAGCCTCTTATATTAAACCTGAGCCAAGTGTTTCACTGGAATTGAGAGATAGCACCATCAAGCCCAAGGGGGCTAAAAGAAAATACGGACCATTTCATTCCTGGATCCCTTTCCCAATTCACAGAGACTGGGGCAGTGGGAGAGGGGGGGAACATGAGCACTCTGTCAATGATTGAAGTTAGGAGATTGCACACTGAAGTCAGTAATTCAGCAGCAATCCTCATTCCAGTATGTCAGAAAACACAACAGAAACGGAGAGGTGTCACATTTAATGAAGTGAATGCATTCTGGACCTTGTTTTAAAGTGCAGTTGAATGAAGGCAGCTTTATTGTTTCAGTCTTCAGATGATTGCATTTCATTGCAGCAACACTTCACTTTGTGAGTAATTAAACAAAGGTTGTTGAGTGCTGCTTTTCTCCGCTGCCTGCCCACACACTGTTTCCTGCCTCCACATCTGTTTTCCTACTAATTTTTACTGACCTCTGCACAACCTTTGGCAAGGCACTGACCCATTCTTGGAGCCATTTGACTTTAAGTAGTCACATCACTTGGAACTTTAGCTAAAAGATTGGATCCTCTGCAGCTCGTTCCTCCTGCGACCTCCCAGTGCAAATCTTGATCAAAGCTATGGCAGCACCTTGGCACAATAGTTAACACTGCTACCTCACAGTGCCATGGACACAGGTTTGATTCCTGGCTTGGGTCACTGGCTGTGGAGTTTGCACATTTCCCCCATGTCTGCATGGATTCCCTTTGGATGCCCCGGTTTCCTCCCACACTCCAAAGGTATGTGGGTTAGGTGAATTGGTCATGCTAAATTGCCCCTTAGTGTCAGGTGGACTGGCTTGGGTAATGCATGGGGTTATGGAGATAGGGCTTGGATGGGATCGTGGTCAGTACAGACTCAATGAACTGAATGGCTTCCTTCTGCACTATAGGGATTCTATGATTCAATCACTTATTATCAGGTGTGATAAAACACCCGATTTGCTCTCAACTGGAGTATTGCGTCCCAGGAAGAGTGTGAAGGCATTCGAGAAATAGACTCGTAAAGCTGGGACAGTTCTCCTTGGAGAAGAGAAGATGGAGAAGGAATATGATAGATTGTTCCAACTCAGGAGGAGTGTGGACAGAATAGGTAGGGATCTGTGGAAGGATTGAATACCAGAGGACATTGATTTAAAGTGATAGGCAACAGAAGCAATGGAGACATGAGGAAAAACCTTTTGACTCAGGGAATGGCTGGTATCTGGAATGTACTGCCAGACAGTCTGATAAGGTAGATTTAATCATGGTTTTCAAAAGGGAATGGGACTGTTATCTAGCAAGAAAAGGTTTGCAGCCCTATGAGGGAAAAGGGATTATGGTGGAGTAGAGTGGCATTTGGTGAAATGCCCTTGCAGCAAGCTAACACGAACAGGATTAGCTTCGTTCTATGCTGTAACCATTCTGTGATTCTATGATTATACACATTAAAGATTAAATTTTGCATGGACCACTCAGGAACAAAATTAGGAAGCACATCTCCGCACAAAGAGTAGTGAAAATTCGGAATTTTGTTCCTTCAAAAATTTGTGGATGCTGTGACACCAAAAACTTTCAATGCTGAGATTGGCAGGACTTTGGCAGTCATAGAAGAATTCAGAGAATTCTTACAGTGCAGAAGGAGTCCATTCAGCTCATTGCAACAATCCCACCCAGGCCCTCCTCCCATAGCACCACATATTTACCCTGCTAATCCCTTTGATACTAAGGGGCAATTTAGCATGGTCAATCCACCTAACTGCACATCTTTCAGACTGCGTGAGGAAACCAGAGCACCGGAAAGAAACTCGTCCAGACACAGGGAGAACATGCAAACTCCACACAGACAGTGAGGAAACCGGAGCACTGGAAAGAAACTCGTCCAGACACAGGGAGAACATGCAAACTCCACACAGACAGTTACCCAAGCTGGGAATCAAACCCAGCTCCCTGGTGCTGTGAGGCAGCAGTGCTAACTACTGTGCCATAATGCCGCCCCCTCGTGCAACAGTGAAGTGAATTGCAGTTCAGTCCCAAAGGCTAAAAGATTTGTTCTTAAATGGAACACTCTATATACATGCATCAAAAAAGGTTAGTAATAGTCTTTTAAATGACTTTGGTGGAGTGAGGTGAGGTTGATTGTCCCACTGCTGTCTGGGTACATCCAAATCACCAAAAGCCTTTCTTTATGGCTTTAATCCCCAGCAAATCTGTGGATAAATTGTCCAATTTGGCCACATCCATCCCTGTTCCCACTAATTACTGTTGGCTGGTTGTCTGTCAGCGCTGGTTCACTTCCACTCACAGTTGGAGTTCATAGTGTAACACATGAAAATGTGCTTCATTGTTGCTGGTACTCACTCAATAGCAGTGAGGAAAATTCTCCACACTATCCTCTCAGCGTGGTACATATTCAGCATGGTTGTCCAGCACTCACATTTGAGAATTTCCACAGACACTTTTATCTATCTGTCTCCTTCTCATCTCTCATCTCTGCTCCCATTTGACTCTCAGATCATGTCATCAACACTTATCAGCACTAAGTTTGCCAGCACCCCATGCATGAGGAGGAGGGGTCTGAGAGGAATCTTCCAGGCATCGTTTTATAGAATCATAGAACCCTACAATGCAGAAAGAGTCCCTTTGGCCCATCAAGTCTGCACCAAACACCATCCCACCCAGGCCCTACGCCCATATCCCTACATATTATACCCACTAATTCTTCTAACCTATACATCCCTGGACACTAAGGGTCAACTTCTTAGCATAGCCAATCAACCTAACCCGCACATCTTTGGGCTGTGGGAGGAAACCAGAGTACCCAGAGGAAACGCACACAGACAGAAGGAGAATGTGCAAACTCCACACAGATAGTGATCCGAGTCGGGAATCAAACCCAGGACCCTGGAGTTACGAAGCAGCAGTGCTAACCACGGTGCTACCATGCCGCACCCCCCCAAGATGTTTGAGTTCAGATATCTGTTTTCCTTTTTATTAATACTGCTTTTGTTTGCCTCTTCCAGGCGCATGTCCATGCGGGCTGGCACGATAAACAAAAAACAAAAACAAAAAACAAAAACGATGACACATCATTGCTACCTCACAGGGCCAGGGACCCGGGTTCAATTCCAGTCTTGGGTGGGGTTTGCATGTTCTCCCTGTGTCTGCATGGGTTTCCTCCAAGTTCTCCGATTTCCTCCCACAGTCCGAAAGACGTGCTGGTTAGGTGCATTGGCCATGCTAAATTCTCCCTCAGTGTACCCAAACAGGCGCCGGAGTGTGGCAACAAGGGGATTTTCACAGTAACTTTATTGCAGTGTTAATGTAAGCCTACTTGTGACATTAAATAAATAAACTTTAAAAACATGACAGTGGGCTGCGGGTTTAGGAAGGGTATCAGGGAGTGCTGGGGCTGGCATGGAAGGGCATCTTGCACATACCTGCCTGTATTTCCATAGGTTCATATGTAGGCTAATCACATTCTCTCTGAATTGTCTCTTATGGGAAGGATTCATCTGTGCAAACAATATTCTTTTGTTTCCTTTTTAAAGTTAAGAATGCTGTGCTGACTGCAAATTACACATCAGATCACAATCTCTGCAGTTTAGAATCACATACCTAGCAAAGCACGGGCTACAGTACAGATAAAAGGATCTATCATTCATTCAGAACAGTCATGCCATAGCCTTTCAATCCTCATGCTCTCTTGTGTGTTTGATGGAATATTACAATATTTGCCAATAAAGAAACGAAGCCAGTGTTGGGTCTGCTGCAGAAAATATTTGGTCAGAGTTTGCCCCTTATTTCTAAATGTTCCTGATTTCCCCTGGGAGCACCTCAGTCAGCACTTCGTGCACAGAGAGAGCTGTGACTAATGGAGGTAGATTTACATCGGAGGCATTAAGTCCAGCATCCAGCTAATACCCAGCGATGTCCTGCTTTTTTCCTCCCGCACCGCCCCCCACCTCTCAGGGAATGACTGTGAGCGTGGAGATACCAAAGGTCATTAGTCCACTCACACAGTAAAAATACTGCTAAAAGCTCAAAGCTGTTTCCAGCACATTTTGTGCCATCCCGGTAGGCCCTAGAGAAATGTATAGGGTTGCTAAACTCGTGCTGGAGTCTTTGGAAATGAAAATTTAATCCCTCAGACACTTCTACCAACGAGCCAGGAGGTTGTTAAAGGCCATTGAGAAATTGATTCATTTCCTTGGAATAATTCTGTGTATGAGAAAAGTATTAGAGATGAGAAAACGTATAGCAGGTAGAGCAGAGTGACACAAAGTGGGATGCCATATCATGAAATCTCCAAAAATACAATCTAATTCCTCATGCATTCATTGACATGAAAAAACTGAGGACCACTGCTGGACTTTTGCTTAACATTTTATCATTAAAATAATTGGAGCTTGGCTAGGGGATGGCACAGTGGTCAGCACTGTTACCTCACAACACCAGTGGATTCAATTCCCAGCTTGGGTTGCTGTTTGTGCGGAGTCTGCACATTCTCACTGTGTCTGTGTGGGTTTCCCCCAGGTGCTCTGGTTTCCTCTCTCAGTCTGAAAGATGTGCTGGTTAGATTCATTGGCCCGGCTAAATTCTCTCTCAGAGGCGCCAAAGTATGGCGACTAGGGGATTCTCACAACAAGTTCATTGCAGTGTTAATGTAGGCCTACTAGCGATAATAAATAAGTACTTAAACTCCAGGTAGCATGGTAGGTTCTGAGGTTTGCCAAATGTGAAGGTGGTGATATATTAGTATTGTCACTAGACTAATAATCCAGAGATTTATGGAAATGCTCTGAGGACCAGGGTTTGAATTCCACCATAGCAGATAACGAAATTTGAATTCAAAAAAGATCTAGAATTATAAATGTCCATTGATTACCATGAAACAATTGTCAATTGCCATTAAAAAAAAGTCCATCTGGTTTATTAATATTCGTTAGGTAAGAATATCTGCCATCGTTATTTAGTCTGGCATACATGCAACTCCAGCAATGTGGTTGATTTTGAAATGGCCTTGTAAGTCACTCAGTTTATTTTTCAGTTTCACAGTTGGCTTACATTAACACTGCAATGAAGTTACCGTGAAAAATCCCCTGGTCGCCATACTCCAGCGTCTGTTCGGGTACACTGAGGGAGAATTTAGCATGGCCAATGCACCTAATCATCAGTCCAAGGATAATTAGGGAGGGCTTTGCTGCCTGCATCCAATGAATAATAAAAAAAAATCCTGGAGTTTTCCTGACCTCTCACTGCACCCACACACTCACTCCCCCCAACCTCCCCACCATTTATCCCACAGGCTCCAACAGACAAAATATCCTTTTCTCCCTCTTCCAATATTCTTAATACAAATTGACAGTAGTGGCCGGAATTTTACCAGCGCGCCGGCCCTGATTCTGAGGGCGAGAAAGGTACAGAGAATGGCATTCTCCACTGGCCTTGGGCAGGATCGTACAAAACTTGGGCAGACATGCTGGTAAAATTCTACCCAGCGTTTCAAAATTTAAAATAAGCACAGTATTTGATTCCTATGTGATATTTTCTCCCTGGCTTGCTTGCAGCAATATCAAGAATATTGATTATTATTTGAATTCCTGGAGACTCCCGGCCAAGCTTGGTTAACTTTGAAGAGTGTCACACGGCAGCAAAACAAAATGGCCGAATAAGCTGTGTCTCGGTAGCTGTTTGTTTGTTAGAACAATAGGCAAACATTACCATTCCTCAATCAAGACAAATTTTCCAGTCAATGTCTTGAATCAGTGCACAAATGTACTCATTGCAAATACTAACGGACAGAAGAAGCATCAGTTCCCAATCCTTTAAGGCCTCATTAAAAACAGATTTGCTGTCCTTGGCTGAAGGGTAGTCCACAGAGAGATTGCAGGATTTATGTACACATACAGCAGAAGAGGACAAAGTGTCTTATTGGTAATAATTTTCTTGAAGTGCGATGATGAATGAAAACATTAATCTTCAACAGGAAATTTCTCACAGTGGTTAGCACTGCTGCCTCACAGAGCTAGGGATCAGGCTTGGCTCACTGTTGGTACAGGGTCTGCACATTCTCCCCATGTCTGCGTGGGTTTCCTCCCACAGTCCATAAAGACATGCAGTTAGTTGCATTGGCCATGCTAAATTCTCCCTCAGTGTACACGAACAGGCACATGAACATGGACAGAGTGTGGTGGCTGGGGGATTTTCACAGTTATTTCATTGAAGTGCTAATGTAAGCTACTTGTGACACTAATAGAATAAACTTAAAAGAGAACCCAGAAATAAACCATTTGATTAAAAAAAGTAAATCACATTCGAGAGATTTCTTAAAATATAATGTTGATGTCTTGAGAATTATAGTCCGGAATTTTCAGTCTAAGGGAAAGAATTATTCTTTTATAGAAAGATTGTGCTGAGATTTTTTGTTGTGTGGAGGCATGACCAGAAGCAAAACTGTAAAATAGCATTTGGAGTCAGCCACCCGATGTGTTACCGAGCACTCTTGTGAAAGGAGGGTTCAAGCTACCTGCCTGGCAGTGGGGAGTCCACAGGGCCCTCTAATGCATCAATTGGGAGAAGGCTGATGGTGTTGAGACCCATTGAGGCAGGAGCCTGAAATATAACTGGGAGCGGTATCACAGCAGCAACCACCTGGGGATCAGATGCCATCATCCGTCTCCCCGACACGGACCCCTGAGGTGTAATGGTCATGACAGCAACTGCAGATTCCATCTCCACATCTTCTTACTTATTTATTCATTCACAGGGTGTGGGCAAAGCTGGCTAGGCCAGATTTACTGAGAGAGCATCTAACCCAACATCTAATCCCCATAACTAACATATTTACACCGCTTATTCCCTTAAACTACACAGCTTTAGACACCAAGGGGAAATCCAGCACGGCCAATCCACCTAACCTGTACATCTTTGGAATGTGGAGGAAACCGGAGCACCCAGAGAAAACCCATGCAGACACGGGGAGAACTCCACACAGGCAGTTACCGAAGGCTGGAATTGAACCCTGGTCCCTGGAGTTCAAGACAGCAGTGCTACACCGTGCTGTCCGATGAATAGAAACTTACTTTAAAATCCCATCCGGAGAGGGGAACCAGCTAAGGAGGGATAGTAGCAGCCTTTTCCTCCTATCTTGCTCCTGACCAGTGTTGTATTCATAATGTCTGCCCCTGATTATGCAACAGGATACATTCCTACAGATGTCTGTCGGGCAATTTTACACCCAAACATCCTTTAATACTGCCAGATGTAGTCGAGGAGGAAATTGTTCTTGTAAAAAAAAAGCTCATGCTACTGATGGCCTACACTGCTTCTTCGATGCTATAAATGTTAAAGGATAAGCTTGTATTGTCAAAATACATTTCATTTCAGACTTAGAGAATTTTAAAAATAGTTTTGCTGTTTCCGCAATTAAACAGCAGGAAACTCTAATTACTTTCCTCTTCCTTGTGTCCCTATAATAGACAGGCTCCAGGTTTTACTCTTTTGCCGGTACGGTCCTGGGAAGTCTACCCTCCTCCGCCCCCCAGCCTGCCCCGCCTCCCATTAGTGGATGGTTCTATGTGTGCTGCACACCCTCAATCTCTCACTTGAGGCACAATTTTTTTATTTATTTGTTGGACATGGCAGCACTGATTGGCCACGTCCAATCAGCCCATCCCTAGTTGCCCGAGGGCAGTTGAGAATCAGTCATATTTCTGTGACTCTGGAGTCACATGTAGACCAGACCAGGAAGGGACAACAGATTTCCTTCCCTAAAAGGCATTAGTGAAGCAGATGGGTTTTTCCAACAATTGACAATAGTTTCATGATCATCAATGGATTCTTAATTCCAGATATTTTTTGTTGAATTCAAATTCCACCATTTGAATGGAATCCCAGCATGGGGAGATTTCAGCCCGGGTTCCCAGAACTTTTGCTGAGTTTCTGGATTAATCATCAAGTGGCCGTCACTTCCCCAATTTACATTTTGATTTGATTTGATTTATTATTGTCACATGTATTAGTATACAGTGAAAAGTATTGTTTCCTGTGCGGTATATAGACAGAGCATACCGTGCATAGAAAAGGGAAGGAGAGAGTACAGAATGTGATATTATAGTCATAGCTAAGGCATACAGAAAGTCTGATGGCAGCAGGGAAGAAATTGTTTTTGAGTCGGTTAGTACGTGTCTTCAAACTTTTATGTCATCTTCCCAATGGAAGAAAGTGGAAGAGAAAATGCCCGGAGTGCTTGGGATCCTTGATTATGCTGGCTGCTTTTCTGACACAGAAGGAAGTGTTGACAGAATCAGTGTAGGGAAGGCTGGTCTGAGTGATGGACTGGGCTACATTCATGACTTTTTGTAGTTTCTTACAGTCTTGGGCAGAGCAGGAGACATATCAAGCTGTGATATAACCGGAAAGAATGCTTTCCATGGTGCATCTATAAAAGCTGATGAGAGTCATAGTGGACATACCAAATGTTCTTTGTATATACCAAATTATACATTTGCAAGCATTGACGGTCATTGTGGACAGGCTATTGGATTTTGAATGATCCTGCCCTCACCCAACAATTCTTCAGGGGAGTGAGAATAGACATCGATGACTCACAATTTCCCTGAACTGATGAAAAAGTTTGAACCTCCTTTTCACCCGTTAATCACAGGACAGAATGCAACTGCTAGAATGCCAATCCTGACCGCAGATGAATTCTAGGAACCTGGAAGAGTGAGATATGTTGTACTCTACCTTCCCAGACTAAGAAGCCAGTTCCATAAGCCCTGTCCAATTTGGGAATCTTCCAGTCCCACAAGCACTGGGAAGTTTGGCAGATGAGGGAAGTAAATTTAGTGGAAGCCAAAAATCAGTTTCCCAACGATGGGGTGAACTCTAGCAGTGAGGTTCTTGGGACATTAAAGACAAGTTAAAAGTTGCTTGAGCTTCCAGCAAGCATAATAGGGGAGCCCCTCTGTGTACATTAACTTATCATACATATTCATTGTAAGACCATCTTGCTAGATTAAGAGTCCCTCCAAATACACTTCCCTGGAAGCGTGAAATTAGAACACTCATCTTCACGCTGCGATAAGCAGTGTTTGTCTGCTGAGATAGTTGTTTTCCATGATTCACGGTAAGTTTCCACTGCATGGTTCTCTTTGTGTATTCTCTGTAAATGCCAGCCAGGTGGTGACAGTGTCAGATGTGTGAAGGATGAACAAGGTGGGGGGGGGGGGAGAAAGGGCTAACGGGGAAGGCCAGGGTAGTGGCCCAGGCCACTATGTGGGAAGGGTGGCACAGAATGTCTGGCTGCTCTTTAAACCTGGCTTCCGGACCGTCCATCCAATCAGCTAATGATGGGGATGGCCGCAGCCTGCCTGCTCCATCGCAAAAATCGTTCAGTTCCTCTGGACACAGATGTAGTGAGCCAGAGAGCACAAGATCACCCTTGGAGGACAATTGTTCTTACTTCCACATCAGCCATCAAACCTAGATTCCAGAATGGAAGATTCCGGCTGGATTCCAGCATCCAGCACAGCCCGTGGATAGCGCTGTTGAATGTCTTTTCAGTGCAGGCAATGCCTAACCAAGGAGTGGCTATTGGTAGGAGGGAAGTAGCTTACACTAAAACAAGGCCAGCACGAGCAGGGCCATCAGACTCCATGAAGTAGCTGCAAGTTCCTGCCTACTGGCTGGGGCTAAAACCCCTTTGTGAGTTACCAGCAGTGTACAGATGTGAACCCTCAGTTGGGTCTCCTGCTCTGAAGCTGACTCTAATCCACTCTCAGGTTCTGACACAGCAAAGAGTCCACACAACCCTGGAAATGTTGCAGTGCTGCAGAAAATCACCACCAATTGGGGCCTTAATTACCTTCACTGTGTGCCTGCCTTCATGAAATGGGTGGTCGATTCTTTGTAACAGGCCTCCCTGGGGAAGTTGACCAAAGGGGACATAACATCAACAAGCTGTCCCAATGTCGCCACCTGTAAATCTGTCCTCCTCCAAACCTGTCTCTATGTAGTCTGGAAAAGTCAGCCCGGAAACTCTATTCTCCTGCTTTGTCTTCAAGCTCCTCATGCTCACTCACACAAGCTGGACCAGATTCTACATAACTCTGTCATCCTGTCCAACCCAAAGCTAAACTTCCAAACCCACATTCCGTTCATTATCAAGATCTCTTACTCATATGAGTGTGGAGTTCGGATAGTACAACACACCCAGGCTAATTTTCTTCTCCTAATATCTGAACAACTCCACTCCTCTGGCTAAGTCATGGGAGTAATGTGCATCTGCACAATTCCATACTCAGAAACTGGAGCCAAGAAAGAATACACAAATTTTATAATCTTAACATGCCACAAAATATTTCAGAGCTGGTAACTTATTTGTGAAGTGCAGTCACACTTATTTGGAGCAGAACATGATATGCAACGAGGGAGAACAAGGAATCGTACAAACAGGACTAAGGTGAACGACAATGACGTTAAGTTTCCAAATCTGAGGGGGAGTCAATTATCTGATGTAATTTCCAATGTTCAACCTGCCATTAAGTGAACAATTGTCAGAGGTGTTTTAAAAGTTGTTAAACCCCTCATTTTCACATTCAAGAAGCCTGATACCACTGACACCATTTGAGTGGCATGGTAGCACAGTCAGGTTCAATTCCCAGTTTGGGTCACTTTCTGTGCCGAGTCTGCATGTTCTCCCCATGTCTGCATGGATTTTCTTCCAAATCCAAGTATGTGCAGGTTAGGTTGATTGACCATGATAAATTGCCCCTTAGTGTCAAGGGATCGGTGGGATAAATATGAGGGGGTTATGGGGATGAAGCCTGGGTGGGATTGTTGTTAGTGCAGGCTTGATGGGCCGAATGGCTCTTCTGGCACTGTAGTGATTCTATAATTCTACCTGTTTTAGGTGTATGTATGGAACCCCAAGAAAATGAGGCCCCCACGAGTTTGGCAATGGCATCAATGCCCACAAAGAGCTGGGCACAAGTCATTCTTACTGTTAAATATTCGTTTTGTGCTGGAAACACGTACACTGATCTGACTTTCTTCATGGAAGTGTACTTCCCCCACTGTTTTGTAGCAAGGCTTACCCCTCTTGTGGGCTGGAGGAGGTCGGCAGGGGGGAGGGGGTGGGGTATGCAAAGCAGGAGTGCCTCCAAGAGTTTTATTATCCTACCATTAAAGGAGCGTAAAAATAGTTTGAGATAATCACTATCAGGCTATTGGTGATAGTAAATGTCACAGAGATAAACTTTGCTTCAAGAAAAGGCTTAACAAAGCTGTTTTGGGTTTATCAAACCTTTTATCAAGCTGCACAGCGACCAGCCTGAGCTTCAATTGTCTGATAACGCTCCCTCTAATCTGTAGTCATGGGGTTGTGTGCTGCACTGTTATATGTCATGTGACACAGATTTAAGACAGATTTGCTCTAAAAAGGGAACAGGACCTCGGTAAGAGATTACTGTTTGATGATAAGTTGATGAAAGCTCTGCAACTGACTGAACCGTTGACCAAAGATGTGCCAGTGAGATGGATTGGCCATGCTAAATTGCCCCTTAGTGTGAGGGGAACTAGCAGGGTAAATGCATGGGGTCGCGGGGATGAGGACTGGGTGGGATTACTGTCGGTGCAGGCTAGATAAGCCCCAATGGCCTCCTTCTGCACAGTAGGGATTCTTCAATTTGATGATCTACAGTTCATGAAATTGTATGTTACTGCAGCAATTCAGACTCCACGGATGGGATGTACAAAACTCTGGAGTATTGCGTAGAGTTCTGGTTGCCGCATTATAAGAAAGATGTGGAGGCATTGGCAAGGATGCGGAGGAGGTTTACCACGATGTTGCCCGGTATGATGGGTAGGTCTTATGAGGAAAGGCTCAGGGACTTGAGGTTATTTTCATTAGAGGGAAGAAGGTTAAGAGGTGACCTAATTGAGGCATACAGGATGATCAGAGGGTTAGATAGGGTGGATAGTGAGAGCCTTTTTCCTCGGATGGTGATGGCTCACATGAGGGGACATAGCTTTAAATTGAGGGATGGTAATTATAGGACGGATGTTAGAGGTAGCTTCTTTCCTCAGAGGGTAGTAAGGGCGTGGAATGCCCTGTCTGCAGCAGTTGTGGACTTGCCAACTTTAAGGGCGTTTAAATGGTCAGTGGATAGACATTTGGGTAACATTAGAATAATTTAGGTTAGAGGATCATTAGATTCGTTCCACTGGTCGGCGCAACATCAAGGGCCTGTATTGTGCCATAATGTTCTATGTTCTATTCTCTGGTCTTGTGGTGGGATCTGTTGTGAGTGAGAACAGGTAATTTGGCCTTCCAGCCAAACTGCCATTCACTGTCAGCAGCTCCAGAGAATCCCAGCAGCAAATGTGGATAGGGAATTTCAGCCCAACTGTGATCTGTAAAACACCATCACAAGGTTTTGACTAGAATAAAATCATTTTCTTTGAAACATTAATGACAAGACCCATACTTTTCCAATCCTTCTGGTCATCATTTTATTCATAGAATCATAGAATCCCGACAGTGCAGAAGGAGGCCATTCAGCCCATCAAGTCTGCACTGACCACAATCCCACCCAGGCCCTATCCCTACAACTCTATGCATTTACCCTAGCTAATCCTCCTGACACTAAGGAGCAATTTAACATGGCCAATTCACCTAACCTGCATATCTTTGGACTGTGGGAGGAAAGTGGAACATGTAGAGAATGTGCAAACTCCACAGAGACAGTGACACAAGCCAATTATTTATGAGAGATGTCACTCGTTTTCAGATGAAA
Source organism: Sphyrna mokarran (assembly GCA_024679065.1). NCBI lineage: Eukaryota > Metazoa > Chordata > Chondrichthyes > Carcharhiniformes > Carcharhinidae > Sphyrna > Sphyrna mokarran. The sequence goes on along the minus strand of JAGIQG010000002.1, from coordinate 34,277,856 downwards.
CTTCTTTGCTATTTCAGTGACAGAGTAATTGAAGAACAATTCCACCCATTTATTCCCTGTTTGCTCTTTCACTAACATTAGCAGCAGAGGGAAATTTGCCTTTTTGTACTACAGCAAATTTTAAAAATGTTACCATTCACTGAGCTGCCATCTCTCTTGACCCGCATACCATTTGTAGTGACTTAATAATTAGCACCTCTCTCCAGATTTTAAAATGCTTTTTAAAAGGTGTTCAGGCTACATATTGGATTTTTTTGTTGTTCACGTCAGTTCTAATATTTTCTGCTGTTAGTTTCCTTTTGGTGACCTTTCTCTCTCCTAGTTTCTTTTCCCCTCCATTAGCTGCGTCTCGAAGTAACACTCTCATTCCTGGGGAAGGTCGTGCCTCCCTCCACAAGCTTGAGTTAAATGGCAATCTAGGCTGACACTCCAGGGTGCCAAACTCTTCAAAGTGCTGCCTTTCAGATAAGATGCTAATCAAGGTCCGATTTGTTCTCACGGTTAGAATCATAGAATGGAATCCCTACAGTGCAGAAGGAGGCCATTTGACCCATCGGGTCTGTACCCACTAATCCCACTCAGGCCCTATTCCCGTTTACCCCACGTATTTACCACGCTATTCCTCCTGACACTAGGGTTAAGTTAATATGGCCAATCCACCTAACCTGCACATCATTGGACTGTGGAAGGAAATTGGAGAACCCGGAGGAAGCTCATGTAGTCAAGGGGAGAATGTACAAACTTCGCACAGGCAGTGAGCCAAGGCCAGAATTGAACCCGGATTCCTGGAGCTGTGAGACAGCAGTGCTAACAACTGTGCCACTGTTGAAGGCAAAACATCCAATGGTATTATTCTAAAGAGTATCTCCCCATTATCTTGACCAGAAGTAATCCCAATATTACTTTAAAAGAAATAGCTGCTCGTTATGAAGACAGGATCTTGTTATGTGTTAATTGGCTGCCACTTTTCCTACATTACAGGTGTATTTTTTTAACAGGAAATGGGACAGGGTTTTAGTGAATTCAGTTAAACCCCTGAAATTAAATTGATCTGCCATTCCAGTTTCACTTGGGCAGGTTTGAAGGCAAGTGAGAAGCTCCCTGGGATCATTTTAAAAATTCTTTCCTGGATATGTGAGCATTGTTGTCAGAGCTAACATTTGTTGCCCATCCCTAATTGCTCTTGAACTGAGTGGCTGACTAGACCATTTCAGAGAACAGTTAAGAGTCAAGCTAAGCACTGAAGATTTACTTCTTGACATCGATGAACCAGATTGGTTTTACAACAATCAGTGATGGTTTCATAGTTACTGTGACTCGCTTGGTATTCCAGATTAACTTCCATTGGATGCGATAAGGGATTTTCTGAGTGTAGGGCTTGGCTCCTGATATTGTTACAGCATTTACCTTTCTGATACTCCTGAGGTCCAGGATTATCAGAGCACTGTCTCCAGAACAAAGGGAACACACTCTCTGCTGACTTCCTCAGTCACTTCTGTCCACACTTTGGAGAGATTCTTTTCTTCCTCCTGTTCTTGAGAGATCTCACCTCACTGCAGTTCCTCAGATCCCACCTGCAGGACTTCCAGGCGAGAGGGAAAGGCACAGATTGGGTGAGGGTGGGGGGTTTTCTTTCATCCTGTCCACTCCTACTGTTGGCATAGCCTGGAAGATTCATGTGCAGGTGTATCTTTCTGAACAAAGCCACAGTCGCTTTGTGTAGAAATCCTTCCTTTGAACACATCCTCCCAATCTCCCTCACAGGTCAGGGAACTGGAGGCAGTATATTAATGCCACAGCTTTGCTAAAGAGCCTCAGCAAAGCCAACACTCCACCGTTTAGCTCTTCGAACCACAAGCAGTCCTATCATTCCAGCAGGGACTAAGCTAATAAAATTCTGCCAACAGTAGCTGAACATTATCATAGAATCCCTACAGTGCAGAGGGAGGCCATTTGGCCCACTGGCCCAATTATTATTTGAAGGACGAGTAGAATGTTTTAACATATTTGTGACTATCGCTATGCAGTTTGTAAGATCTGAAAGTAATTTAAAGAATGTGGAGATTGGCTTTCGAATAGTCTTTGTGCAGTTTCATTCAAAGCTAATCTTTTTTTTAGTGTTTATTACAAAGGAGCTGGTTATTTTGCTTATGATGCAGATGATTCAGATTTGTCTGTCATCAAAGGAAATCCAGTATGCAACTAATTAAAGTGCTCCTGATTTGTAACCAGAATGCATAACTGTAAGGAGGCTGACAGACCCATGGAGATTTCCTTTCAAAAATATCTCCAGCAGCCCATCAGTGCTGACACACAACTCCCTAAAAGTCATAGAGATAATGGTGACTTGGAGACTGATGCCGTCTGTCAGTAAGTTCGCCTTTTCTCCCTCTGTGGCCGAGGTCAGCAGAGCATAGAGTTTATTAATACCTAATAAAATAATAATTTTTTTATTATTGTCACAAGTAGGCTTACATTAACACTGCAATGAAGCTACTATGAAAATCCCCTAGTTGCTACACTCCAGCGCCTATTCAGGTACTAAGGGAGAATTTAGCATGGCCAATCAGCACGTCTTTCGGACTGTGGGAGGAAACTGCAGCACCCGGAGAAAACCCACACAGACACGAGGAGAAAATGCAGACTGCACACAGATGCAATTCTTTTTCGGGTTATTGCCTGCATCTCACTTTGTAATAGCATTGTGCTTTCTTCCTTATTTTCTAAGCTTTTGGGACAGCAGCTAGTCATCTTGTTACTGTTCTGCTTGGGTATATTTCCTGGTCTCCTTGTGGCCCACTCCCATTCGCAGGAGCATCTACCTGCTGCACCTTGTCTATTTTGACAGGTTTCTGGGTTCAATTGCATAGGCAGCACAGCAAAGACCTTCAGCGGGCTGCTCAACCGAGCCTTGCCCCAGATGCAAGACCATGGAAAAGTTATATTACACAAGGAAGCCATTCCCTCTGCAATATGGGACAGTTATTAACACTGCTGTTTCAAAGTGCCAGGGATCTGGTTCAATTCCAGTCTTGGCTCACTGTCTGTGTGGAATTTGCACATTCTCCTTGTGTCTGTGTGGGTTTCTTCTGGGTGCTCCAGTTTCCTCCCTAAGATGTGCAGGTTAGATGGATTAGCCATGGTAAATTAACCCTTACTGTTGAAGATATCTAGTTTAAATGGATTAGCTGTGGTGAATATCTGAGATTATGGGGGTAAGATGGGGGAGAGCGCTTGAGTAAGGTATGCTATCAGAGAGTCAGTGCAGACTCGATGGGCTGAATGGCCTCCTTGTACACTATAGGGATTCTAGGATTCTATTCTATGATTCATTTGGCCCATCTTGTACGTGCCAGACTGAGAACATCCAGGTGCCCTTTCTAATCCCACCTTCCTGCACGCGGCCCATAGCTCTGTAGTTTACAACACTTAAGGTACAGACCCAGGTACTTTTTAAATGAGTTTAGGGTCCTTTTCTCCACCACCAACTGGGATAGTGAATTCCAGGCACTCACTGTAACTTCCTCATCCCCACTTATCTTAAAGAGCATTAGAACATAAGAGCTAGGAGCAGGAGGCCACCGAGAACCACGAGCCTGCTCTGCCGTTCAATAAAATCATGACTGATCTTTTTGTGGACTCAGCTCCACTTACCCGCCCTCTCATCATAATCGTTAATTTCTTTACTGTTCAAAAATTTATCTATCCTTGCCTTAAAAACATTCAGTGAGGTAGCCTCAACTATGTCACTGGGCAGGGAATTCCACAGATTCACAACCCTTTGTGTTAAAAAGTTCCTCCTCAACTCAGACCTAAATCTGCTCCCCTTATTTTGAGACTATGCCCCCTAGTTCTAATTTCACCCACAAGTGGAAACTACATCCTTGCTTCTATCTTATCTATTCCCTTCATAATCTCATATGTTTCTATAAGATCGTTCCACATTCTTCTGAATTCCAATGAGTATAACCCCAGTCCACTCAATCTCTCCTCATAAGTCAACTCTCTCAACTCCGGAATCAATCTAATGAATCTCCTCTGCAACCCCTCCAGTGCCAATATATCCTTTTCCAATGTAAGGAGACTAAAACTGTACACAGTACTTCAGGTGTGGCCTCACCAACACTTCATACAGATGCAACATAACCTCACTGTTTTTAAACTCCATCCCTCTGGCAATGAAGGACAAAATCCCATCTGCCATCTTAATTACCTACTGCACTCTACAAACTAACTCCTTGAGATTCTTGCACAAGGACACATAGATCTCTCTGCACTGCAGCATGCTGCAATTTTTTACCATTTAAATAATAGTCCATTTTGTTGTTATTCCTACCAGAATAGATGACCTCACATTCACCAACTTGCAATTCCATCTGCCAGACCCTCGCCCACTCACTTACACTATCTATATCCCTTTGCATATTTTCAGCATCCTCTGCTACTCATCTTAGTGCCATCTGCGAATTTTGACACACTGCACTTGGTTCCCAACTCCAAATCATCTATGTAAAACATAAATAATTGTGGTCCCAACACTGATCCCTGAGGCACACCACTAGTCACTGATCACCAACCAGAAAAATACCCATTTACCCCCATTCTTTGCTTTATGCTAATTAACCAATCCTCTATCCATGCTAATATATTACCCGTAACACAGTGCACCTTTACCCTATATACCTTGGTGCAGCACCTTGTCAAATGCCTTGTGAAAATCCAGATACACCACAAACGTAGGTTGTCCACTGTCCACTGCATATGTAATGTTGTCAAAGAATTCCACCAAATTAGTCAAACGTGACCTTTCCTTCATGAACCAATGCTGCATTTTACCAATGGACAATTTATGTCCATATGTCTTGCTATTTCTTCCTTGATGATAGATTCAAGCACTTTCCTCACTATAGAAGTTAAGCTAATCGGCCTATAGTTACCCGCCTTTTGTCTACCTCCTTTTTTAAACAGTGGTGTCACATTTGCTGTTTTCCAATCTGCAGGAACCACCCCAGAGTCCAGTGAATTTTGGTAAATTACCACTGGTGCATTTGCTATTTCTTCTGCCATCTCTTTTAGTACTATAGGATGCATTCCATCAGAACCAGGAGACTTGTCTACATTTAGCCCCATTTGCTTGCACAACACTGCCTCTTTCATGATAAAGATAGTCTCTCGGTCCTCCCCTGCCATAGCCTTCCTGCCATCAATTTTTGGCACGTTGAATCCTGAATCTATGTCCCCGGTTCTAAAATTCTCCATTAAGGAAAACAATTTTATACCGTCCTCTCTAAGTCTCCTGATAATTTTGTACATTTCCATGAAGTCACCCCTCTGCCTTCTTCGTTCCAAGGAAAATAACCTCAACCTATTCAATCTTTCCTCATAGCTACACTTTTATAGTCACAGCAACATTTTTGGAAACCTCCTCAGTAGTCTCTCCAGGGTAATTACATCCTTCCTGTAAAATGGTGACCAGAATTCAACATATGGTACGTGTCTACTTTGTATCGCCCTGGAATGTATCACCTACATGTATCGCTCTGGAACAGTAGTGGGTTTCTGTAGGTATTTCCTCTCCTGGCATCAGCTGGAAAAGCTGAATCCTTTTCATCAGCTTGCTGGCTTGTGTTAAAAGAAATAGCCCAAGTCTAACAGATTAGTCGTTTGGAACAATCCTGGGATATCACATGTTTTATAATTGCCGAAAACATTCAACTAGCCACGAATGTTAATGCAACCTCTTAAAGTAAAGAAAGATTGTAGGTTTTTGTTGCCTTGCTTCTTTAATTAATCTGCTGTATTTATAGAGTACAAAACCCCAGTCTTATCATGAAAGAATAAAGAAGAGGCCTCCAATCAGAAGTTGGCAAATGGTTTAGAAAAAGTGAGATTGAGAGTTACTTATCTGGTAAAATGGAGATCTCTTCAGGGAGAGTAAAAGAAGGTAATCAGGGTTCGTTAAGGTGAAGATCAATAAGTGGTATGGGAAAGAAGTCCATGATGAGGAAGAGGTTCTTTATTTATTAGTGTCACAAGTAGGGGATTTTCACTGCAATGAAGTTACCGTGAAAATCCACTAGATGACGCATTCCGGCACTTGTTTGGGTACATTGAGAATTTAGCATGATCAATATACCTAACCAGTACACTTTTCGGACTGTGGGAGGTAACCACGCAGACACGGGTAGAATTTGCAGACTCCGCACAGACAGTGACTTAAGCCGGGAATTGAACCTGGGTCCCTGGTGCTGTGAGGCAGCAGTGCTCACCATTGTGCCACGTGCCGGGGGGGCAGCGACAAGGAAATTCCTGAACATTGAATAGGATTTTGCATTCTGGGTCAGATCCTGAGGTTGGGATCAATTAGAAAAATAGGAAAAAGAAGCAGGAGTGGGCCATTTTGCCCCTCGACCCTACTTCGCCGTTCAGTATGATCATGGCTCTTCACTTATCTCAACTCTACACTCCAGCACTTCCCCCGTATCCCTTTTGAGTCGAGAAATCTATTTATTTTCTTCTTAAATATGTTCAATGAGGTCCAGCCCCAAACTGTATTGGGAGCTTCGCCCAATCATGACTTTCTTTGAGTTGGCCAGTAGATGGGACTTGCAAAGCTGGCGAGCCAATAAGATGCCATCCAGCATGGAAGAAATTGCAACTTGCAGATCGGGGGAAAGCGGAGGCTTCCATCTTGCAGGACAGCGCTGGCAATTGGCACACCAACTGACAACACAATATTATCTCTACCTCTGTTCCTGTCCACCCCATAATGAGGCCAAAACCCTGCCAATGGAAAAATGTGAGGTTGTCTATTTTGACAGGGAGAATTTAAAAAAAAGTATATTTTCTAAATGGTGAGAAATTGCAGAGCTGTGTACATTGTACATTTCCTCGAACTATAAATGCAGAGCTTTGATACACAAGTATGAACATTTGAACTTGTTCATTGTCATGGCATCAAACAGTCAAAACAGCGTCAATTTCTAAACATCACAAGTGTCACTCATTGTAACTCGGGAATCGCAAAGTCAAGGGGTGCCTGTAAATAAATGTAATTCTTTCTTGTTTTGCAAAAAAACTTAGCTAAGCTTCACTCAACAAGAGGTAACCTTTTCAAAGGATTCTCCAGCGAGATGAATGGTTTAACAATGGATGTTCTCATGAATTTCCCATCAGCTAGTCTGACGGTTGCTGAAACATGCACTCTCTGGAGCAGCATCAAATTACTGACGGCAATCTCTGAATTTTTGCTTTATTCCAAATATGTACAGACTCTAGAATATGCTATTAATTTCAGTGAAGTAATGGCAGCCAAAACTGATTGTTTCGCCATCATATTTTCCCAGAAACAGGGATACTTATGCTGGGTCACATTCCTGGAACTTTCTTTGTTAACAGAGCTGTTGGTGTACACTAGATGAATTACAGCTGTTCAAAAAGGCGGCTCACCACCATCTTTTCAAGGGCAATTAGCAATGGGTGATAAATGCTTAGCCAAGTCAGTGATGCCCATATCCCATAAATAAATAAGAAAGTAACATGAATGGGTGGAATCTGACCAAGAATTGGCAAAGTGTCGGGGTCTGACTGAAAACCGGTGTGTTTATCTCCAGAGAAACTGGCATGTTTTCTCACCAGATCTTCAGAGACTTTGTCGAATTAAAATAGGTGGGCGTGTTTCACTCTGTCATGTTGAGGGGCGAGGGCCTAACCACACTGGTAAAGCCGGCTGTGATTGGGGAGCCAATCCTAAAGGGTACCCTGATCAGAGGGAAAAAAACCTCTTCTTCCACCATGGAATTCTTAAGGACTCCCCCCGCAATCAAAGCCAGACTCCATCCACACTTCCCCCTGAACATCACAGCCAATCGACGCCTTCCCCCCTCCCCCCAAGCGCTCATCATCACCACTCCTACGCTCTATCCTTCCCACACACCCCCATCCCCACCATCCATAAATACATCAATCTTCACTCCTCCTCAATCCTGTCATGAGGCTCCCATTAGGACCAGCCTCAGGCATTGCCTCCTGGCACAGGTTGGTATTGTGCCAATCTGACAGTGCCAGTCTGTGCAGAGGACAGTGCTAGGGCATAGCCTGATGCTAATCCTCTCTCCTGCGGTCTATGCTTACCTTTACCCTCGTGGGGGGATCCCCATGACAGGTTCACGTCTGGGTGAACCTGTTCATATCAGCGAAAGATGAAAATACGATGAGGGATATCATGGGGAAAGTGGAGGTTCTTTAATTATATTTAAATTTATTAAAATGTATTAAAATCAGGATGACAGTCCTCATGAGTGAGCTGAAGATCACTTCCAATAAAGCGTCTGTTAGTTTAGAGTTTGTGCTACTTTAGATCTGTAATCCCACAAAGTCTCAATGGAAAGGTATATGGATAGAATGTGAAAAAGTTAAAAACAGAATTTCAAATTCTTAAGGAAACAAGCTAGGATTTTCCAGCACTGCTGCAGCAGGACTAGCAAAATATTAAAATTTCCGTTCACAATGGCAGATTCAGAAGATCCTGCCGGCACAAAAGGGCTGGAAAATTTTGACCCCACCTATTTCCTGAGCTGTCTGGAACTTACCAGGGTTTCTGAATGAATTGCATAGAGTGGAATTCTTCTCCAAAAAAACTTGTAGATTGGGAATTCCTCAAGCAGTGAAACTGAAGAGCTACAGCCATGGACAGTGAGAAGCTGCTAACAAGGTGCTTGACAAGGTGATTGCTAATTTATTGGAAGTTAAGTTGCCCATTTTGCAATTCATTTACCTTCAGCTGCTCCTCTACTGTCCAGTCTTAACTACAGCATGGGAACAAGTTATACCACACCAACTGGTAATAAGAACAAGAGAAGCAGCAACACCAACAGCAGTTGCAATACCAGCACATTTGCCTTTCCCCGTGCCACATACTGTTCGAGGGAGCAGAGGAAAAGAACCTCAGGATCAAACTCCAGGAAGCAGAGGTGGATCAGCTCTGAGCACCAGTGGTGCCTCAGCAGAAGCAGGTTTCTGCAGCAGATTGTGTTGACCTTTCTTTCAAGAAGGAAAGAAAACAGAAAGTTACAAATGTTAGAAATATCTCGAGAGGAGGAAAAAGACAATATTTGTGAAGGGTGACTCAACTGCAAGAGAGGGCAATAGGCTGACATTGAGTGTTAGTATTGACTACTCAGTCCAAGATCTAAGATGGCTGAAGGAATTGGAATTAGTACAGTTGCTAGGAGTTTTCCAGGGGTGATGAATGCTGTGCAGACAAAATCTGTGGATGTCAGAGTGTGCAGGCTTGGCTCCTGTATGACTATACTCCACTGCTGCCCTCCTAAGGTTCTGAATGTTCTTTGTGAGCTCTCTGGAAATGAGAGCCATCTAAAGAGCAGATCATACAAGACCTAGTATTGTGCAGCAAGATAAGAATAATTAATGATCGAATAGTAAACTCGATCCTAGGGAGCAGTGACCAGTTACATTCCGTTTGAGGGATGGAAGAGTGAGTCTAAGACTCTAGTCGGAATTCTATCATCCCGTCTGCCACAGGAATCATAGCGGGCAAGGGAGCAGACCATGGAAAGGTATGTTGACTTTGGACTGGATTTTACAGTTTCAGAATGAGCGAGGCTGGAAAATTCTGCCCTATAAGTGGAATCCTCCCAGTTTGAAACTAAATGTAGGGGTGGGTAGCTCCAATAGTGACTGTCCAGCTGTCTAGGATAACAGAATCTCACACCAGATTCCGCACTGGAAAGCTCATCAATTCTGGAGCAGCAAGTTCCTCTCCCACCCTCCCAATGGGCTGGCAGCTGATTCACTTGCCCACTCTCAGCTGGCAGGTTCCAAGGTCCCTGCACCATATTTAAATATCAGCCCAGCACTCATGTCATTCTCTGCAGCTCACTTATCTTCACTAGGCCGTGCAGGATGCCCACAACTCAGAGGAAAAAGGCAAGCACAATGTTTACGTACAATGTTTTGCGTGTGTGTCCTGACTGTCTTATTCTAATGAATTTGGCACAATTGAGAAGTAGAGACACCAGCATTGGACTGGGATAAGCACAATAAGAAATCTCACAACACCAGGTTCAAGTCCCTCGGGTTTATTTGGTAGCACAAGCTTTCGGAGCACTGCTCCTTCTTCAGGTGAGTGGGAGTTGTGTTCAGAAACGGGGCATATAAAATCACAAACTCAATTTACAACATAGTGGTTGAAATGTGAGTCTTTACAGGTAATCAAATCTTAAAGGTACAGACAATGTGAGTGGAGAGAGGGTCAAGCAGAGGTTAAAGAGATGTGTGTTGTCTCCAGACAGGACAGTTAGTGAGATCTTCAAGCCCAAGGAAGCCGTTACAGATAGTGCGACATGAACCCAAGATCCCAGTTGAAGCTGTCCTCACGTGTGCGGAACTTGGCTGTCAGTATCTGCTCACCGATTCTACACTGTTGTGTGTCGTTAAGGCTGCCTTGGAGAATGCTTACCCGAAGATCAGAGACTGAATGCCCTTGACTGCTGATGTGTTTGCCGACAGGAAGAGAACACTCCTGCCTGGTGATTGTAGAGTGATGTCTATTCATCTGTTGTCGTCGCGTCTGCATGGTCTCCTCATTCGAGAAGTTACTAAGGAAATGGGAGGGGTGTCGTGTGGAAAGGAAACATTTTTAATCTTTATGACCATAAGTGAAACCTTTGCAGAGATCTTGATACGAAAAGGGAGTGAAGTAGTATCTGATTTTGAATTCTGTCCGTTTTAGGGATGGTGTAATAGTTCAACATTTCATCTTATGGAAATACTTTAAATATACAGCTCTCTTTTAGCTATGTTTGCAGTTAAATTGCATACATTATATAATCTATGTTACTACTCCTGGATCCAAAATGAGAGTCTCTGTGATCACCATTCTGCTGACAGAGTCGAAATCTAAAAATGGTTCTATAAGTATGAACCGTGATGAATAAATGAACAGTAATCTTCAATAGAATAATTCATACTGGGCAGGGAGTCGCAGGCTGTAATTTAATATCAGGAATCAGATGATCCTTTAAACATTATTTCAGTCAATGACTTGTTTTGAATCTATCAGAAAAGTTAAACCATGTATAATAACATGGTGGAAGTCTAATCGAGAGGGTCGGATTACTTTATGCACTGGAAGAATGTAAGCTGAATCAACTTTATTATCACCATACGAGCCCTGAGTTGAGCTTTGATTTTGCTCCCACTGCTGTTTTTATATGAAGTATAAATAATGTGCCCTGTACAGCCTGTAAGCTGGCGTGACTCTTTCGATTTCTAAATTTTCACCATCTGCCATCAACTAGTGTACTCATGTAGATGGTCTGTACTGAGGGATTAACAACTGCGAATTATACTGTAGAGAGAAAGGAGCCAAAAATCTTTGGCTCAGTTCCACCTATCAAGTATGACAAAGTTGCAGATGTAGCCTTCACTCCTGTTGCTGCCAGAGTGTATACGATCAGGATGGAATCACCTATTTTCTATTGTAGGAGAAAGCTCTTGTACCAATATTGACACATCATGGGCACATCCCAGAGCAGGGAATGGGAGAACACAAGAGATAGGAGTACAAGGAACAAAGAAAATTATACCACAGGAATAAGCCCAACTGATCTAAGAGGCGCTTCCCCTTCCGGGGACCATATTTCCCTATTCCCAACCTACCCAAGTATCTGCTAAGACTCCCCTTAAAAATCACAGAGCAGGAGTAGACTCCCCCAGCCCCTCGAGCCTGAACTACCAATCAATATCCAAATGGCTGACCTTGAGCTTCAACTGCATTTTCCTGCCCTCTTCACGCATTCCTCCATTCCCTGAGGGATTCTGTCCATTTTAGCCTTAAATATATTCAATGGAGGAATATTCACAACCCTCTAGGGTGGAGAATTCCACCATTGAAGAAATTACTCCTCATTGCAGTTTTAAATGATTGACCCCCATGAAACTCGCATGCAGATTCCCCAGCTAAAGGAAACAATCTCTGCGTCTATCCTGTCAAGCATTCTCAGATTTTTGTGGTTTGGATGGTCTACTCTTACTCCTATCTCTTGTGTTCTCCCACTCCCTCCTCAGGGATGTGCCCATGATGTGTCAATGTTGGTACAAGAGCTTTCTCCCACAGTAGAAAATAGGCTTAATTGAGATCACTTCTCATTCTTCTAAACTCCAAGAATCTTAGTTTACTTAGCCTCTCATCATAGGACAAATTTCTCATCACAGGAACCAATCTAGTGAACTTCCACTGCCCCCAATGCAAGTATATCCTTTCTTAAATATGGAGACCAACTCTGCACTCTAAGCAAAGCCAATAATTGGAGCAAGATTTCTTCATTCTTGTTCTCTAATCCACTTCCAATAAAGATCAACATACTACTTAACTTTATCATTTTTTGCTGTACCAACATGCTTACTTTCTGCATTCTTTGTATGAGTATGCTGCCTCTTTTAACCATCAACACTTGGCAAGTTTCACACCTTTAAGAGAATTCTACATTTCAATAATTAGGGCCAAAATGAATAACTTGATGCTTTCTCACGTCTTTTCTATTCCTACTGACATTGGGGGTGTCCCTACACCACATGAACTGCAGTGAGTCAAGAAGGCAGCTCACCATCATGTTTCCACGGGCAGTTAAAGAAGGGCAATGACTGGTGACTTAACCATCAATGAAAAGAATTGTTAAAAAATCTGCCACCTTGTTGCCCATTCACTTAATCTGTTGATGTCTGTTTGTAGCCTCTCTGTGCCCTCCTCACACATTACATTCCCATCTAGCCTTGTATCATCAGCAAACTCTTTGTCTCTTTTCCTATCATGAATATAGTTTGTAAATAGCTGAATAAAATCTAGTAGCAGATATTATAGGCAGTTGCATAATGATATCGTTACTGGACTGGTAATTCAGAGATCCATGGCAAGATATGGGGGCCCGTCAAATCCCACCATGGCAAATGGTGAAATTTGAATTCAATAAAAAAAAGTCTGGAATTGAAAGTCTAGCGGTGACCATGAAACCATTGTCCACTGCAAAATCCTGTCTGGTTCTCAAATGTCCTTTAGGGAAGAAAATTCGTTGTCCTTACCTGATCCAGCCTGCATGGGACTCCAGAACCAAAGCAATGTGGTTTACTCTTAAATGCCCCTGAAATGGATGGGCAATAAATGCATGCCCATATTCCATAAGTGAATTTAAAAAAACTATTCAGTGGCTACACAAGTGGTATATTCCATGATTGGATACTACTCTTAGTCCAAAGAAATATCCTGTCTATGACATAATTGAGCAATGAGATGTACGAATTTCAAGTCAGTCTGATCTAGGTTGTATCTCCCAGTGATTCACTGAATGAGTCAAGTAGCATGTTCCTTTGATTGCTTGTAACATGCAGAGTGCAGATAATTCTCAACCAGCCCATGCTTGTAAAACCCAAAACAAAATGCCTACAGTTAAATGTGATTCCACTATTGGGCAGCATTTACTGAACAATTCAGAGTGTGCTAATAACTATCCTCTCAACTAATTTACAATAATCAGTCAAGCTCATAACATAGTTCATTTACATTTGCTGGAAGCTGCATACATTCCTAAACAGAAACCCATTCTCTGCAAACACAAGGAATATGTTACAGTCTTGCACTTTTTTTGAACTTTGTGGGACCTTGAATGCATTGCAATGTCTTGGTCAATCAGAGTCAACGTTCCAAATAACCAGCACCCTTTTCTCTTATAATAGAAATAATTGTGATCATTTGAAATTTGGCATTCTTGTATTTAGTCCTGATGAGTGCAAGGTGAAAAGCTTTGGCAATATATCTCTCTCTTCAAAAATGCTCACATCTGAAGTTGTCAAAACATTGAATACTGACCTGTCAGAATGTTCTAACTCCTCAGCCACCTTTCTTTATCATTCCCAGACTCTGGCCAATTTTCCAAAGACTTCCAAATCCTACCTGACACCATGAGATACCATACAACCTGGAATACCAATTTCCCTAACACCTGTCAGTGGTGTGACACTGATGCCAAAGGCTTGTGCGCATAGTTTGAACCTGAACCTAAATTAAATTTTGTCCTGCCTAAGTTTGATGCTTTTTTTGGGGGGGGGATTCAAATTCCTAGTCCACAGCCTCAATTTTGTTGAATCTTGACTTTTCTGGAACACAAAAATCCAACAGTAACCTTTCATTGTTTTTATAATTTTATCAACTTGATCTGCCAGCTCCAAACATCTGTATAGGCAAAATATCAGTTCTTGCATTCACTTTAAAATTGTATCACTTTGTTCACGTTGGGTTTTGCAATATCCCCCACCAAGACCATGAGCAATCGTGATTGATCTCCCTGTGGAGTGTGTTGAGTGTGAGTTCCCCTGGTAAACAGCCTGCCCAGCTGGAACTCATTACCTAAGCTTTTTATTAGACAGACCCAGGACTGGGCCTGCTGAACTGTAATTCCAGACAGGAACTGGTTGTGTACGCCATGGTAGTGATTTTACTTTGTATTCTGTAATAAGCTATGTTCCTTGCAGTTGGGCTTCCCAAGTTATTACGCACATGATATTCCACTCAACCTCCCACAGCATGTTGGCCTGCCATTGGCTGGCAACAGGACTAATGGGGTTTCTTGTTTACACCCTCTGCTACCTGGCAGTGGGATGTCACTGATGACTGGATTGCAAAATCCCGCCCATTGCGTCTCATTATTATGGTTATAAATTAAAGTGAAAAGATTTACGCATTGCTTCACCATGGCACAACCTCATAAAATAGAATCCAACCTTCGGGATAAAGCAATGACTGATCACACCGAAGTACATCTCTGCGATTTGCCTGCAAAATCACTGCAAAGTTACAGCAATGGTGACAAAAGATCTTGTGAATAGAAGGCTCAGGAACTTCAGTCATTTAATTCAAGTTTCAGTAATGTGCTTTTAAGTCTTTGATATCTGACTCTGGTAGTCAACTGGGACTCAGGTTTTACATAACAATTTTGCTGCTGACAACTACACTCACTGAATAAATTCTATTATAAAACGTTGAGGCCAAGATTCTCCAAGCACCCCATGGCTAAGATTGTCCACACCCACTGCAGTGAACGGAGATTCAGCTGAGTACCAAATTCTCCCTTCTCGCTGGCAGGGGCAGCTGGGGCTGGAACAGTTATAGAATTCTGTCCTAAATCATTCCTGGCCATTCAGGAAAATCAATTTTAATTCTTGGAAGATGCTTTCAACAAGAGGTCAGTTAAACAATCTCACTCCAAGAGCATTCTGTTGTCATGGTACCATCTTCTTAACACCGCAGGGAAATCATTACATGATACCACTCAGAAATTCTATCTCCAGGGCCGTCTAAAAAACATCCTTTGCCATTGCGCCTTGGCAGGTAATTCTGATGATTTTCATAAACTGGTAGTCTAACTAACGACAAGAAGACGACAGCTTACATGCTGGCACAGTGGTTAGCACGGACCCGGGTTCGATTCCAGCCTTGAGTAATTGTCCGTGTGGAGTTTGCATATTCTCCCTCTGTATGTATGGGATTCCTTTGGGTGTTCCAGTTTCCCCCCACACTCCAAAGATGTGTTTTTTAGGTGGGTGAGTCTGGTTATTGCGTGGGTTTAGAGAGGTATGACGGTGGGTAGGGATTTGTTGGGACACCCTGCTGGAGAGTCTATGCAAACTCAATAGAGTAGATGGCCTCTGTTGACACTATAGGGATTCTATCTACTGGACATCTTTAATGTAATAAAATATCCAACAGCAGCATCCTTTCTTAAGCCAATATGCCCAGCTAAGAGGTGCTAATCACTCAAAAACAGCTCTAATGAACCGGACATGCCATTCATTTGCCTGACACCAGACTCCCAAGATAACTTGTTGGCTGCTCTGGGCAGGAAGCCAATAGGGGTCAGCAAGGCAGGCAACTGAATCCCAAGAGACCCCATTCCCATCGGGAATCTCCATTTTTGGCCAACATCCTTTTCACCCTAGAGGGATTCCCACCAGTTGAAGAGGAGATTGGAGAATGTTTCTATTTTTGAAATTCAGGATGTCTTGCTGCCTTTTTAACCACCTTTCCACCCAGCCCTGCCACATTCAGTGTACATATCCAAACATGCCTCTTTGTTCCTGCATCACTTTGTATGGTCTCTCCTTAGTATTCTTAACAAAATATATCACTTCACATTTCTCTTTATGATTGAAATAAATTTATGCAGCATTAAGAATGATGTAAAAGTAAGGCTCACCCACCATTCATATCATATACACTCAAATGTATGTGGCAGGGCAGTCACTTTAAATCCAGTTTAAAATGTTTTCTGTTGCCTTGTGTGGGGGAACATCAGTATGGAAGGTACCTGGAGTTCCTCCATTAATGATTAATTATTAGTGTCATCAGTTGGCTTTCATTAACACTGCAATGTAGTTACTGTGAAAATCCCCTAGTTACCACAATCTGGGCGCCTGTTCAGGTACACTGAAGGAGAATTTAGCATGGCCAATGCATCTAACCAGCAGGCCTTTCAGACTGTGGGAGGAAACCAGAGTACCCAGAGAAAACCCACATAGACATGGGGAGAATGTGCCGACTCCACACTGACAGTGGCCCGAGCCAGGAATTGAACCTGGGTTCCTGAAGCTGTGGAGCAGCAGTTCTAACCACTGTATCAGACAGCTATGGTTTGGGTGTCTAACTGAAAAGTAAGCTGTAGGATAATTCAATTTTAAATGCAGGTTAGGAGGCCAGTGAGAGTCTCTTTAACTAACACCCCCACCCAACTCAGAACAGCAGGTGACAGAGGGTCTTAGCTGTGGCCACAGGCCTACTGAGGAAGGGCTCTCTCCCATACTGATAGCCTGGTAGCTGTGGCCACGGGCCTACTGGGGAAGGGCTCCCTCCCACACTGATAATCTGGTAGCTGTGGCCACAGTCAATTTTAAAAATTGGAGAAATCTCCAAAAACTATCTCTATCTTGAACACCCCACAGTCCCTCACTTACATCAGCAACACCCTCCTGTCCCAATTGGCACTCCAATTGTCCTTTTCAACCTGCAGCGTCCGTCACCATCTATAATTGATCATGGCACCTGGAGATAGCCTGTCAATGAATCACCTAAACTACTGGCATTTAGACACCATCTGAATCAGGACCAGCATTTTCTTGCAATGTTCAAGAATGCTTGAAAGGGAGAAGATAAGGTGGGAATCAATGCCAGATAATCACCATTTCCAACAAGAGGGAATCTAATTATTTCCTTTTGACATTTAATGGCATCACCATCCTTGAATCCCCCACTGTCGACATTCTGGGGGTTACTATTAACCAGACCTAAATTGGACATATGAACACTGTAGCTACTAAGCAGGTCAGAGGCTAGGAATCTTGCGGTGAGTCCCCAAAGCCTGCCCATCATCTACAAGGCATAAGTCCTGCCACTTGATAACAGCTCCAACAATGCTCAAGAAACTCAACACCATTAAGGATAAAGCAGCCCACTTGATCACACCTATTAATAAACCTTTATTCCTTCCACAGATGCACAGTAGCAGCAGTGTGTACTATCTACAAGATGCAGTGCAGCAACTCACCATGGCTTCTTAGACAGCAACTTCCAGACCCATAACTGTTACAGTTTAGAAAGACAAGGGCAATCAATACATAGAAATGCCATCACCCAGAAGTTGCCCTCCACGTCACTCACCAGTCTGATTTGGAAATATATCGCTGGGTCAAAATCCTGGAACTCTCTCCCTATCAGCACTACTGGTCTACCTACACCACATGGACTGAAGCGGTTCAAGAAGGTAGTTCAGCATCACCTTCTATGGGGCAATCAGGGCTGGGCAATAAATGCTGGCCTGGCCAGTGATGCCCACATCCCATAAAAGAATTTTAAAACCTTGAGCTAGGGAAGCTTCAGCCTTGAATGTGCTCTGTAAACCAGCTCACTCACATCTGGCATCAATAACAGCCGCAATCCTTATGAAGGCACCAGCGCACAAGCATATGAAAAGAAGCTGATTGTATCGTGATTCCATTATCAATATATTATTTCTCAGCTTTGGTAGTGTTCATGGATCATGACACAAACTGACTGACTTAACATGGAATATACAGCACAGAAACAGACCAATTGGCCCAACTGGTCTGTGCTGATAATCCCAGAATGAGTAATGGCAATGAATCACTTTTGTTATATTTGATTGCTTCTGTGCATATATAGCCTCCTGCAGTGCAACTATGTAGCACTTTTAAAGCAAGACTTGGACCCCAAGTTACAAATGTGTCCTGCTGCCTGTACAGCAGCTTCACTGTGCCTGCACACACAGTATTTTAACCAAAGCTTCACTTATTTTTGTGCTGAACAAGTAGTTCTGGTCGCTTCCTGACAGTATTTTGTTCGTCTTGTACTCATTGTGAGGTCCTGTTGCTGGTAATTCTGTTCTAATGATTTTGGCTTGAATCCATACCAATTAACCTTGAAGAGTGAGGGTCTGTTCGAACCAGTAGGAAACAATTGTTCTCTTGTACTTTATTCAGACAAAGCATTTTCCCTGGGCCAGGGCTCTATCCGCAATCCTTGTTGTCCTCCTTTCCCCTTCTATTGCACTGATTTGCTGAAGTGCCCTGGGTTCAACAGATGGTTCCGCTTGACCTCCTGCCTCTCCATAATCTTCAAGGAGTTCCATTTCTCTCTTCAGAAACCTGACCGTCGTCACTTCTGTCTTATTTTAAAGCCAGGAAGAGAAGTCTGTAGGAGGTTACTGAGCAAGCTGTGTTCGTGTTGCGGAAAAGGTAGGCGGCTGGGAATGATGTGGGTGTTGAGGTGACTGTCTCTGACTGCCAGGTCTTTGAGACATGATCGCTTGATTCTTGCAGCCTAGCAATTCAGGAAGAACATAGACTGTGATCCCTGCTGAGCTCTTGTCACCTACACAGCCTTCAAAGTGCTCGACCTTACTATAGACAGATTTTGATGTAATCTGTGGTGATTCTGTACAAGTGTTAAGCTTTTTGCTGTGTCATTTTATTGTTCACTTTCTAAGTATTTCTTGTAGATTTCTAGGAACTAAAGGTGTTAAGGGGTCCGAGGAGGGAGCAGGAGAATGGCATCAAGAGGGTCAGCCATGATCATACTGAATGGCTTCTGAGATAGGTCGAGAGTGTTCGGTCTTTTCTCCTTAGAGAGACAGAAGATGAGGGGTGACCTGATAGAGGTGTGTAAGATGATGAGAGGTATTGACTGAGTGGATTCTCAGAAGCTGAATGACAGAGTAAACTCGAGGTTCTGAATGGCCCCACTCCTGCTCCTATTTTCCATGTTCCTATGCTTCCATGAACCAGGAGAAAGTTCCTTTATTCAAGAAAGGGAGAAAAGATAGCCCAGGAAATTATAGACCAGTGAGTCTAACCTCAGTGGTTGGTAAGTTGATGGAGAAGATCCTGAGAGGCAGGATTCATGAACATTTGGAGAAGTATAATATGATCAAGAACTGTCAGCACAGCTTTGTCAAAGGCAGATCATGCCTTACGAGCCTGGTTGAGTTTTTTGAGAATGTGTCTAAACACATTTATGAAGGAAGAAGAGTAGATGTAATTTATATAGGCTTCAGCAAGATGTTTAATACAGTGCCCCATGCAAAGCTTATTGAGAAAGTGAAGGGACATGGGATCCAAGGGGACATTGCTTTGTGGATTCAGAACTGGCTTGCCCACAGAAGACAAAAAGTGGTTGTAGATGGGTCTTTTTCAGCATGAAGGTCAGTCACCAGTGGAGTGCCCCAGGATCTGTTCTGGGACCCTTGCTCTTTGTGATTTTAATAAATGACCTGGATGAGGAAGTGGAGGGATGGGTTGGTAAGTTTGCTGATGACACAAAGGTTAGAGGTGTTGTGGATAGAGTGTAGGGATATCAGGAGTTGCAACGAGACGTTGATAGGTTGCAAGACTGGGCGGAGAAGTGGCAGATCAACTTCAACCCAGATAAGTGTGTGGTGATTCATTTTGGTGGGTCAAATAGGATGACAGAATATAATATTAAGTGTAAGACTCTTTGCAGTGTGGAAGATCAGAAGGATCTTGGAATCTGGATTCATAGGACGCTGAAAGCAGCTTTGCAAGTAGAGGCTGTGGTTAAGAAGGCATATGGTGTACTAGCCTTCATCAATTGAGGAATTGAGTTTAGGAGTCGGGGGATAATGTTGCAGCTGTGTAAGGCACTGGTCAGACCCCACTTGAGGTACTGTGCTCAGTTCTGGTCGCCTCATTACAGGAAGGATTTGGAAGCCATAGAAAGGGTGCAGAGGAGATTTACAAGGGTGTTGCTTGTATTGGGTAGCATGCCTTATGAGGATCAGTTGAGAGAGCTTGCTTTTGTCTCCTTGGAGAGACGAAGGATGAGGGATGATCTGATGGAGGTGTAGAAGATGATGAGAGATATTGATCGAGTGGATTCTCAGAGGCTTTTTCCCAGGGTTGAAATAGTTACCACAAGAGGATGCAGGTTTAGGCTGCTGGGGAACAGGTACAGAGGAGATGTCGGGGTAAATTTTTCACTCAGAGGGTGGTGAATGCCGATAGAGATGGTGGAGGCAGATTCAATAGGGTCTTTTAAGAGATAAGTACATGGAACTTAGTAAGATAAAGGGTTATAGGTAAGCCTAGTAGGTAGGGACATGTTTGGCACAACTTATGGGCCAAAGGGCCTGTTTGTGCTGTAGTTTTTCTGTTTCTATATTATACATATATATCTTTTAAAATAATCATCTGAAGTTGCACCATTCACTGCAAGCTAGTGTACAGGTGGAGCTGATCGATACAGTGCCTGTGTTCGTAAATGGTTCACAGGGAGCAGATGTGAGTAAGTGATTCAAGTAGCTCCTTGTGGCTCATGAGATAGGTTGTAGTGAGCAAAAGAGGAACATGGTGTTCTTTTTTAACACAAGTGAAACGCGAAGGATGTATCTGGAATATTTTCCAAAAATGAGCAGCACAGTGGCACAGTGGTTAGCACTGCTGTCTCACAGCACCAGGGACCCCAGGTTCGATTCCCAGCTTGGCTCACTGTCTGTGTGGAGTTTGCACATTCTCCCTGTGTGTGCATGGGTTTCCTCTGGCTGCTTCAGTTTCCTCCCGCAGTCGAAATATGCGCGGGTTAGGTGAACTGGGCATGATAAATTGCCCCTTATTGTCCCAGGATGCGCAGATTACAGGGATTATTGGGGTAAGTGTATGGATAGAGCTTGGATGGGATTGTTGTTGGTGTAGTCTCAGTGGGCTGAATGGCCTTCTTCCACGCTATAGGGATTCTATGAGATATATAGAAGCGGCCATCAATTTACCAAAAGATATTTTTTAATTCAGGAAAGATATAAAGCTTCAGGGAAGTCTCTTGGCGTGCTTTAAAATAAAATAGTCTTGGATTATAGTGAGCGTGCAGCAGAGAATTCATTTGGCACTGCTTCGATTAAGAAATTAGGTAAAAGGTCACTCTCAAATTGTGGATGATTAAATTTTGTGTCTGGTTTTCTTTGCCAAGATTTATCATGCAGGGGAATGAGGAGCAGCGGGGTGATGGGCAATGTGGTCGTGGCAGGAGGGAGTGAAGGGGAAGGGGTGGAGGAAATCAGTTGTCAATCCCTTTCTGTTTTTCATCAGATTGGCTAGACATTTGCCAGTCTGAATAACCATTTACTATTAAAGTAAATTGAATATGGGGACCATTGAGGAATTGTTCAATGTGTAATGAATTAAAATGAGAGACGAGGGAAACTGTGAAGGAAGCAGATGCTGTCTCGGTGAGATTTTGATTTTAGCAGCTTTCACACTGGGTTTACAGTGTGTGTTGGAGCTGTCAATTCCTGATAAATGGTCCTCCCGCAACTGGTAGCAAACCAAAATATGCTTGGCAGATTTGCTAGGGACAGTTAGTGTGAATACCTTTAATGAGCACCCCACCAATACCCATGTGATAGCCAACATCAGTGACACAGCATGAGTCTAATATACAATGGGCTTCACCAGTGTAAGTCAAGGATGGCACATGATTTTCGACAGAATGTCTAACATAATGGTCCCAACATGGGCAGAGCGGTGAGGAGGATGTTGAAGTAGACCTTTAAGGGAATGCAGCATGACGTCACTAAAAGGGAAGTGTGTCACATGTTCCAATCTTAGTTTCACTTTTGCCTTTGAGCAGAGCACACTCCTACATCTCTGCCGCTAGTGCCTTCAAGCTTTCTATCTTTGGATAGATGTTGTCATTAAACTAGTCTAAACAAAAAAGCCCATAACATGTTTAAACAATCCCTTATGAATGCCTTTACATCATTATTACAACACAACATAAGGAGGTGCTGCTCAGTGACGCTTAGATTGGGTTTTGCCAAGGTCATTCAGCTGCTAACCTCATTACATAAGGAGGTGCTGCTCAGTGATGCCTAGATTGGGTTTTGCCAAGCTCATTCAGCTGCTAACCTCATTACAGCCTTGGTTCAAACATGGACAAAAAAGCTGAATGCCAGGGGGGACATGAGAGTGACAGTCCTTGACATAAAAGCCGCATTTAACTGAGTGTGGCATCAAGAAGCCCTATCAAAACTGGAATCAATGGGCAAACTCTCCGCTGGTTGGAGTCATACCTGGTATATAGGAAGATGGTTGAGAATGGTCTGTCATCTCAGCTCCAGGACATCTCTGCAGCAGTCCCTCAGAATAGTGTCCTAGGCCCAATAATCTTCAGCTACTTCATCAATGACCTTCCCTCCACCATAAGAAGTGTGGATGATTATTGCTCAATGTTCAGCACCATTCGCGACTCCTCAGATACTGAAGCAGTCCATGGTCAAATGCAATAAGATCTGGGCAATCTCCAGGCTGGGGCTGATAAGTGGCAAATAACATTTGCGCCACACAAATGCCAGGCAATCACCAATAAGAGGCACTCTAATCACCACCCCTTGACTTTCAATGGTGTTACAATCACTGAATCTCCCACTGTCAACATCCTTGGGGTTACCATTGACTGGAAACTCAACTCAACTCATCACATAAACACAATGGCTACAAGAGCAGGTCAAGGGCTAGGAACACTGTGGTGAGTAACTCACCTCCTGACTCTACAGAACCTAATTATCATCAACAAGGCATAAGTCAGGAGTGTAATAGAATACTTCCCACTTGCCTGGATGGGTGTAGCTCCAACAACATTCAAAAAGCTTGACACCATCCAGGACAAACTAGCCCACTTGATTGGCACCACATCCACAAACATTCAATCCCACCACACCAACACTCAGTAGCAGCAGTGTACTATCTACAAGTTGCACCGCAAAAATTCACCAAAGATCCTTAGACAGCACCTTCCAAACCCATGACCAGTTAGTTTCGGCAGACCATAATGGTTTTGCAGCTTTGGAGAGTACTGAAAATGCAGTCACTGACTGCACAGAAAAGCTTTGAGATGCAGTGCTGAGACAATATCCAAGTAAAGAGCTGGGAGGTTGATGGATTCCTCATTGGGAGATTGAAGTGCAGAGTCTATTAGTTCAGTGAGTGAAACAGCACATTAAGAGGCCAAGCACCAGGTTCATTCAGTTACCCAAGGCAACTGACCAAGGTATTTGCAAGATCAATAGCAAGCAAGAGAGAGTCAATCAAAAAATCGAACATAAAATAGCAATCAGACCAGAGACAATTGTTATTTTAATGGACGGAGCTTCAGAAAAGCTCATGGAAGCAGCTACAGTGACATTCATAATAGGTAAAATAGAAAAAAGGATGGTCAATGTGATATCAGTAAAACATCCGCATAATCCCCCAGTCTGAATTGGGCTGGAACTGACCCACAATCCAAATTCAAAATGTTTAAACAGCATGCAGAACTAAGGTTTCTTGATTCAGGTATGCCTGAGCCAGATAGACAAGCCTTAAAAATTCACCTGGCATTTGGGACCTCCTTCATATTCATTGCCTGATTTTATCATCATTGTTAACTACTTTATTATTTGACAATTGCGCAATATGGCAAGCACAATTGTTGTGCACTTAATGCTATTTTCAATTTATTTGCCGGGCTTAGAAATATCATTTCAGATAACAGTCTGCAATTCAACAGTAAGCCATTTCAGGATATGTGTGAGATATGGAATATTGATCACACTACTTCTTCTCCTAAAATCCTACTGCATCTAAAGCAAGATATGAATGAAACCAGGAAAAATATCCAAGAATGATAATTGTACAGATCACTGTAAGCAATTAAAGAAACCTCCAGACAAGATTACCATTTAAGGTCTTGGTGTCCCAGCAAATTACCTCAATGCTTTAGAGTCTCAGATTCACTGTCCAAGAACTTACGTATATAGATATATGGATAGTGGGGAAATATATTTAAAAAGGAAGGGGGATGTTGTAACATGCTTTCAGGGAATAGGAGCATGACATCACTAGAATTGAAGCACATGAGCCAATCTTAGTTTTACATTTGCACAGAACACACATGCAATATTCTCAATTTCCTAGTCTCAATAAATGATCCCATGGTGCTTTTACACAACCTCTTATGCGTAATGGGAGCCTTTAAATTATTATAACAACACAACACCTAGGGATACCGTAATAGATAGATGACCCAAAAGGGGAAATGGTGATGTAGTGATAATGTCACTGGGTCAGTTATTCATAGGCCCAAGCTAGTACTCTGAGGACATGGGTTCAATTCCCATCACAGCATCAAATGGAATTTCAATTAAATTAATAAAAACCGTAACTGAAAGCTAATCTTAGTAATGGTTGCCATGAAGCTATGACCAATTATTGTCAAAATGCATCCGGTTCGCTAATGTCCTTTAGGGAAGGGAATCTGCTGTCTTTACCTGGTCTGACCTACATATGACTCCAGGACCACAGCAACAGGGTTGATGTTCAAATGCCTTCGGGATTTGACCGAGCAAGTGATGGGCCAGAAAGGCCGGAGAAACCCATATCCCATGAAAGACGAAATAAGACAGGGAAAGGTCAGGGACATGAAAACATCAATGATTTTAATGGCTGGATCAAACTCAATAATTCTGTTCATACTGCAGCCTGACTGCTAGCTAGATTGATTGGCTGATCGGGAGATAGGAGCAAAACCTTTGCAACAAAAGTTCACCATCATATGTCATGTAGACACTTGACTGCTTTTGGCATGAGCATTGTCCAGGATGTGAATCATCATTATAAATATTGTGGTGACTGGGAGTGTGTGATCGAGTTGGGGTGGGGTTGCTCAAGTTTGACAAGGTTACCTACACTCCACCCAGAACTCTCTTTAATCCCATGGGTTGGGATGAGGTTAAAGTTAATGCCAATGTAAATAAGTCCAGAAGATGTTGTTCTCTGGAAATGGTGAAAATGATTACATCAGTATTTCACAGAATGATAGAATCCTTACAGTGCAGAAGGAGGGCATTTGGCCCATTGAGCCTGCTTCAACTACAATCCCAACCAAACCCCATCCCCATAACCCTATACTAAGGGGCAATTTAGCTTGACCAATCCACCTAATCTGCACTTCTTTGGAGTGTGGGAGGAAACCAGAGCACCCAGAGGAAACTCACACAGATACAGGGGAATGTGCATTTCCTGTTTGTTTGCAACTTTCTATAGGTCTGAATTTTTGCTCATGGTCGGGAGTGTAGAGTTAGGACATTTCCCGTCTCTGCAATCGTGACCTGTGAGTAAGTGCTTTAGAAGTTGAGACTTTTATTCTGTGGGGTAATCTGTGGGATGGAAAGGACAACTCTGGAATGAGTGTGGATGTTGACAGGTAGGGAGGCTAGCTGGGAGAAGAACTGTCTCTGTGCTGGTAAAACAATAAAACATAAAGCAGCACTTCACCCCCCACATACTCCCCATACTCCATCCATGCCAACACATGCCCCTCATTCAACATCCATGATGTCTTGCTTATGCCCTCTATGCCAATCTAGCCCTTCTGTCTACTCCCATGGCCCTCGTACTCTCCATGTTACCTCAGTCTGCTGTGTCCATTCCCCATTGCCCTTTATAGTCCAGCATGCCAAACTCATGCTACCCATCCACCGCTCTTCACCCTGACACCTACCATACCAACATACCCTGCATTCACATGAGGCAGAGCTCAGGACCCATGCTCATATCAAATAATTTAATGTTTTAAATGTCTTTTGGAGCCTTTTTAAAAAATTACTCTTTAAAATAATACTACATTTCTGAACTGCATGATCAAGCATTTTTTCCAGGCACATATTCCCTTTTACAAATAAGCATTGGAGTTCATAGTCCTATTCTATAACCACTCAAATTGTGAAATGCAAGACACCCTACTGTGATATTTGAAGGTTGTGTATTAGTCATATAGGATCAATCTAGTAATGGTAATCCTCATACTTATGTCGATAGACAAAGTGACAAGCAAACAGAGAAGTAGACAAGCTTTTCTTTGAAAAACCTTCAGACGTATTTTTCAAATATTTAAAGAGTGGAAGATTTAAATATCTTGGCAGGTTGATATTTTCCTTTGACAGTTCATTTTGACACTTTTTGACAGTTTCAATGAGCTTTTGTACTTTTTACATACATTCATGCCCAGTTTTAACAAATTCAAGGGTTACCTGACCTCCCCCAAAAGGACACCTAATCTTCTCCAAATGATCGTCCTACCTCCACAAAGTTCATGCCTGCTTCTATTAGGACTAACCCATACACGCAATGTTTTACACACCAAGGTCACCAAAATTAGATCTGAATTGACCTAATTGAGGCGTATAAGATGATCAAGGGATTGGATAGGGTGGATAGTGAGAGCCTTTTTCCTCGGATGGTGATGACCAACACGAGGGGACATAACTTTAAATTAAGAGGTGGTAGTTATAAGAGGCAGGTTCTTCACACAGAGGGTGGTGAGGGCGTGGAATGCCCTGCCTGCAGCAGTTGTGGACTAGCCTACTTTGGGGGCATTCGAATGTTCGGTGGATAGGCATATGGATGATATTGGAATAGTTTAGGTTAGAGGGTCCACCGGCCGGCGCAACATCGAGGGCCGAAGGGCCTGTACTGCGCTGTAATGTTCTATGTTCTGTGAATGGGGACTGATTTATATAGGTGGCTGTCTCCATGAAGCACATACTTGTGAAACATGACCCATCTCCACAAAAATGGTAGGTACCGTGTTCAGGGGGGCGACTTTGGGCTCTTGCATCATTTTCACGATTTTAGAATGGCTCTCTATCACTGCGAAAACTGGGGCCGTAACACCATAAGGCAACTTCTAGTCTATTAATATTGATGTACAGCACGACTTTCATTCTTAAAATGTAGTAAATATTGTTACACTTAATTGTCAGATCCCTTTATGAAAATAATTAACTCTGGACAAAAGGAATAAAATCAGATGAGCTGACTGCTAGGAACGCTGTGCTGCTAATGAGTGAGGGTCTGCCTTTCAACTCCTTCTCATTAAGGAGAAATTATTGATAATCACAGCCTACTTTGTAATATAGGGCATGACCATTTCTGGTCAGAATGTGGGCCTGTGCTGAAGTTGTTGCATTTTTCTTTTCTTGTTTCCTTGAACCTTGGACTGAATGTCTGGCAGAGACCTGGGTGATTAGTTGAATGCTAATATGCTTAATCCCTTTGATCTCAACATCCTTCCAAAGCATCAGACACTGTGGCGGCCTCTAACTAGAGAAACTTACACACAGCACTGAGGGAAATTAAAAAACACAAAGTACTCCATGTAAACTCTGATGATGGAATAATACTGTGAACTCACATACTTTCCCTCTACCTCTGTGGATGCGTTTTTGTTGAACGTTTTGAATTGTTTCTTTAAATGCTTCCACTCTTAATTTATCACCATAACGTTTGGTTATTTACCTAAACAAGCTTAGCTTGATTTCCCCTATACCTATAGTATAGCAGAGGAAAAGAAACAGTAACAGTAAGTAACAGTAAGTGAAAAAAGAAGAACCCAGCACTGAATCCCCACTCACTTGGTGAGTATGGGAAATGTGGCATATAGAAGACCTTTCTCTGATGATCCTCAAGAACCTCAAGTCCTTCTGATTGAGGCTCTGTCTGTAGAAGGTGTGAGACTGGTAGCGATCCCTGGCTCGTCATGATTGAGTCTTCTCTGAGTCGGGAGCTTGTAAATGCTGCCCAAAGTGGGTGGTAAATTCCACCTCATTCCACTGGCTTTAAGATTAAAATTTAAGATTAAAATTCAAGATTTGTGTTTGCGATTTCAAACTTAGTATGGAATTCAGTAGTGTTATGATCACTATTTTCCAGTGGGTGTGGGAAGAAATTATTGATCACCACCCAATGGATCCATTCGGGTTTGTCTTATATACACATAGTGGGCCACAGTCGTCCCAAGACTTCAAAATCTCACCTGAGGTCAACAGACATTTGCACGGTCCACGTCTGCTAGGATTGCTGTGGCCAGTCAGACTGAAAATTCTATGAAGTGCCTAAACATGAGTGCTTTAGTATAGATCTTCCCTTCTATGGTGACTTCAGCTAGGCTAATGAGCTTGGCATCTTTAGCTGATGAGTCTTAATTGATGTTTAAATCAGGGAGCATCATGCTCCCCATTTAAAGCAGGTGAGTCAGATTCCCAGCCTGCATTCAGCAGGGAGCAACTGGAGAGCTGGCTGTGTATGGTGTAAATAAAGTAACTTAGTGATGAGGCTTTTCACCTCAGTTATTACACTTCCATACTGGTGGAAACATCCTAGAAGAGTTCAAATACCCTGTTCCTATAGGGGAATTGGAGTCCATACCACCCTCGTGTCCCTCTCTCTTGTAGCAACGGCTATTGCTCAGCCTGCTCTGTGACAGAACTATGCCTTTCAGAAATATATTTTAGTCATGTTTCAATGCTAAATGAGTTTGCTAATCCCTTCCATTTTATCAGAGCCATTTTGTCTGTTTCCAACAGCACTGGACTGTTACTGCAACAACATAATTTTCCATAAAAGCTGCAGTGGTTGTTTTAATCTGACCAAATGCAGAGTTCTGTTGATTTGTGTTTTCTGGGATTGCAGAGTAGGCCTTAATTTGGGCAGATTGACAGGTACGGTCATTTGACTGGGTACAGCTGGTCTTTAGAAATCAAGACAGTCTTTTTTTGGGGATCTTTAGAGAAAGGGCACTTTCCCTGCACCTTCTGCTCTTTCTGAAGTGGAGACTGGAATTTGCCAAGAAATCAATTTTTTTCTCTGGGTTTCTGTTGTTTGGAAATGGACATTTCTTTAATGTTCTGCATGACAATTAGAAAGCAGGATCACTCTCCAGAAGTGTCAAAAGGCTGGAAATCTACTACCTATGTAAGCATCTTAGGTTCTGTGCTAATTGGTTTGAATCTACGGGGGATTCAGCTGAATTGAAACAAAGAGATAACTAGCTGTTAAGGATTATATTTTGTCATGTTTAAGTATTTTAATTGGTAGAAATTATGCTAATTCTTATTACGTCTAACTGTGTTCTTAAATAAAGTTTGTTTTGATAAAAGCTTCATTGTGAATCAAACCTGGAGCAAAACATTTTTTTGCTCAGCCTAATGCCAAAATGTAAAAGGTAGGGTTTAGGCTAACTTCATAACATACCTTGGAGTTTCTGACTTGGTCTTTAACAGTTATCATGTTAACTGTTCCCTTGCCTCCCAATCCAAGGTAGACCCTTAGCAAGATGCCACTGACCAAGAACTCCCTTTCTACTGGTGATGCCTAACATCTCCATGAAAGTAGAGTAGCACAAGAATCACTCTCTTCAACTGAGGCCCTCAGACAATTTCCAGAGAAAATATTGCTACAGTGTTGGTAAAATCTTGACTATTTCAGCATGTCTCCTGATGGGGCTCAGGTTCTTCATGTTGTTTTTTAAAAGTAACTTCCTGGTGAAAGCAATTCCACCACTTTTAACCCAATTTGAAGTACCTTTTAAAATTCATGAATGGAATTTGAACATCACTGCCGGGGCCAGCACTGATTGCCAATCCCTAGTTGCCTTTCAGAAGGTGATGGTGAGCTGCCTTCTCGAATTGCTGCTGTCCCTGAGGCATAGGTATGCCCATAGTGCTGTTAGGGAGGGAATTCCAGTATTCTGATCCAGTGACAGTGAAGAAAGGATGGTATATTTCCAAGTTGGGGTGGTCTGTGGCTTATAGAGGAACCTGTTCCCCGGTGTCTGCTACCACTGTCCTTCGAGATGGTAATAATTGTGGGTTTGGAAGGTGCTGCCTAAAGAGCCTTGGTGGGTTTCTATAGTGCAATGTAGATTGTACACATAGCTGCCACTGTACTTTAGTGCTTCAGGCATTTTACAATACAACTTGGAAGAAAGCATCTCTGTAAAAGAACAATGCTGATTTCCATAATATTTTATAGAACAGCAAATTTAATTCTAATAATAAGACTAGGCTCCTCTGTTTCTATCCTGTGTCCCAAAACTGAAGCTGGAATTGGAAGCAGAGGGTAGGAGAGGGGCTTGGTTATTTGGGACACACCGTGTTGGTTCTGCTTCCCGATGTGTCCAGGGCCATCCGGCTCTGAATGTAAAGGCAGTAGAGGAGCAGAGAGTTGGGCTGGATGACCCCTTCGATCGCCCGCTGTCTGGATCTGTAGATGGAATGCCTTGCCAGACCCAGGAGCAAGTTCAGGCCCTTAATCAGAGTTCATATTCAAACAGGCAAACCTCAATTGCCTGATTAAAATAGTTACACTGAATCATTCTGGAGTGCAACTTGTTCAATGTAGACAGCCCTTGAATATCTTTGCACCATTTATGAGGACCACTTAAAAATGTCTGTAATGTTTCTTTGACAGTACTGAAGGAGTGTTACTTGGTGTATATAAAGAAATTGAATATTTTTGTAAAATAAAAGCCAAACACTGTGGATGCTAAAATTAGAACATAGAACATAGAACATTACAGCGCAGAACAGGCCCTTCGGTCCTCGATGTTGCGCCGACCAATTAAGAAAAAGCAATGACCCTCTAACCTAAACCATTCTCCTTTTCATCCATAAACCTATTCACTGACCTCTTAAACGCCACCAAACTTGATGCATCTACAACTGCAGCAGGCAGGGCATTCCATACCCTTACCACCCTCTGGGTAAAGAACTTACCTCTGATATCTGTCCTACAACTACCACCCCTTAATTTAAAGCTATGTCCCCTTGGGCTAGCTTTCTCCATCCGAGGAAAAAGGCTATCACTGTCCACCCTATCTAAACCTCTAATCATCTTATATGTTTCAATAAATTCAAAACAAAAAAACAGAAAATGCTGGAAAATCTCAGCAAATCTGACAGCATCTGTGGAAAGAGAACAGAGCCAATGTTTCGAATCTGGATGACCCTTGGCTCTATTCTCTCTTTCCATAGATGCTATCAGACCTGCTGAGATTTTCCAGCATTTTCTGAATATTATTGCACTTGCTGTGATGGCCCCAGTTCGAATGTTTGGAATGTTCTTGCAGATAATTTGTGAATAAAGCATATTTTTGTAAAAAAAGAAGGGAATTGCGCTCCTGTGCTGCGCCTAATTGGATTGCAAATGCCATCCTGTTAATTGGCCACCTCCCATAACAATGCACAAGTGGGCAGACCGCTGACACAGCTGGAGTCAGGACCCAGAAATGGGCCTGAGGCCCAGAGATTTGAAGAGTCTGGAAGATCCCAGCCAGAGGTGAGCTGTTCACATTTAAATTGCTACCAAAAAATAATTGATGTGTGTCAAATCCAAGGTACGACAGATTTGTATAAAATATGTATGTCTATGCAATATGAATACTGTATAAGTAGATTTCCTGTGGCCCTGCTAACAGTAATGGTGTGGAGATGCAGATGTTGGATTGGGGTGGGC
This sequence comes from Sphyrna mokarran, assembly GCA_024679065.1. Taxonomy (NCBI): domain Eukaryota; kingdom Metazoa; phylum Chordata; class Chondrichthyes; order Carcharhiniformes; family Carcharhinidae; genus Sphyrna; species Sphyrna mokarran. The sequence continues at coordinate 34,245,933 of JAGIQG010000002.1, read as the reverse complement.
GCAGTAAGAGGTCCACAACACCAGGTTAAAATCCAACAGGTTTATTTGGTATCACGAGCTTTCAGAACGCTGTTCCTTCATCAGGTGAGTGGAGGGATAGGTTTCACATATATTGCAAGATAATGGTTGGTTCCATTCCATATATTCTGTCTATATATGCTCTGTTTGTGAAATCTAGTGCTCCACTCACCTGATGAAGGAGCAGCACTTCGAATGCTCATGATCCCAAATAAACCTGTTGGACTTTAACCTGGTGTAGTGAGACTACTTACTGCTAATATTAAGTTAGATGATTTGATTTATTATTGTCACATGTGTTGGTATATAGTGAAAAGTATTGATTCTTGTGCACAATACAGAGAAAACATAGTAGAGAAGGACATAGAAAAGGAAAGGAGAGGGTGCAGAATGTAAAGTTACAGATCTTTTGTTGTTTTTAAGAGCAGAAGTGTGTAGAATATAACTTGCACTCTAGGCCAGCTGTGGGTGATTGAGGCCCGTCATATTTTAAGTCCCAAACCATATTTAATCCTCACTAGTCAACTTTTCTAATCTCTCAGGAAGGAAGGTGGCTGAGAATTGAATTGTTTAATGGTTAGTTCCCTGCTGAAGGCAAATATCAGCTATTGGATCATCCATGGTGGGGGGGGGGGGGGTCAAGGAGGGGGAGGGAGAGGTGATCCCTCAGACCTGGAATGGAAGGGCAACATCATTGATAAAAGGAGGATTAAACATTCCTGTGGGACTGAGCAGGAGTGCTCCTGCTAACTGGTTTCAATTAGTATGTAAATTCAATTTGTGTGACATTTCCCTTGTTTATTCAAATCAAGCATGCAAAATAACATTACAGTTTTTGATAGCTACTTTCATTATCGCACATCATCCAGAATCTTTTTTAAATGTTAAAAATGCATCAAATACTGAGGAACCCTGCAGCCTGATAACAGACTACATATTCCTCCAAGAAAGCAGAATGATATACTGACTTCATACATTTAAAATGGGGGAAAGATCCAAGTCTGTCTTTTTCAACTGAGTGAACCCCCTAATAATTGGCCTAATTAATGTTTGCATCAATTGGAATACATTACAATCAATGTAATGTGTTACAACTGAACTAAGAGGAAAATGCAATCTTACACTGATTATCCCAGGTTACATCACTGCTAGCGTGGCTTGTATATATGTACACACACACGGACACACACATTCAACAAGGACACACGCACTCATCAAGGACACACACAGACACGTGCACACACCAAGGACACACATACCGCACACACACACCCACGTGTGGTTCAATAATACCAACAAGAATCTCTGGCAGCAAAAATGAGAATAACGATTTTGTTCACTTCAGACTGTAATACCTTCCAACAACTCAACGGCAACAACCTTCACTTACATGCAAGTAATTCAGGCAAGAACAGAAGGTTAATTCATTAGGCCATAGTTTTGGACACCCCATTACAGTCAGGGCATGAAAATCATGGAGATAACTCTCAGGGTGATAAAGAGTAATGGTGGGATTAGTTCCACTGCTGGATTGTGAGCAAGAAAAGATTTAATCAAGGTTTTAAAATCACGAAGTGCTTCGGTTGAGTGAATAGGGAAATCTTCTTTTCCCTGGCTAAGAAGTGATCAATATAAAATTATTGCAGAGAGTGTCAGGAAGGAGGCTTGGAGTATTTCTTTTTCACAGGAGATTGTTAGAGAATGGCTAACTTTGCCAGAGAGAATGGCTAAGAAAAACACCAACGCGCCTTTTCAGACAATTGAACAAATATTTGAAGTAGAGAACATAAGACTGTCACGATAGAAAAGATACAATGGGATTAGTTCTGTGTCGCTCCAGTAAACAACTCTGTCCAAATGCAATGAGTTGAATCGACACCTGAGTAACATCCAGCTTTATGCTGTGGCTCATTAACATTTTCAAGGAGAGGAGATATGCAAAATAGTAGAATAACTTCTTTAGTGGAGAGTGGGGGGGGGGGGGGGGGGGTACTAAAATCTAGAGAGTACAGTGAAAAGTTGTATTGAAACCTGTCCTACATGCCATGCACATTAGGCTATATTCAGTAAATAGAGTAGGAGTAAATAGAATAGAATAGGAGTAAAAATGGGTTCAGTGTGTGAGAAAAAGCCTTTTCCTCTGATATCTGGATTTGAATGCAGTCTACGGTGGCATGATAGTGCAATGGTTAGCACTGTGGCCTCACAGTATCAGGGACTGGGGTTCGATTCCCGGCTTGGGTCACTGTCTGCAAGTTCTCCCCACATCTGCTTGGGTGCTCCGGTTTCCTCCCACACTCCAAATATGTGCAGGTTGGATAGATCAGATATGGTGAATTGACCTTCGGGCGGAATTTTACCAGCACATCCACCTGAGGTTCGTACGATGCCACCCAAGTCAAATGGAGAATGTTGTTCGCTAAGCCTTGCCTATTCCTAGAATCAGGACAGGCATGCTGGAAAATTCCAGCCTTAGTGTCAAGGAGATTAGCAAGGTAAATATGTGGGGCGATGAGGTTAGGACCTGGATGGGATTGTTGTCAGTGCAGGCTCGATGGGCTACATGGCCTCCTTCTGCTCTGTAGGGATTCTATGATTCTAGCCAAATGGTATGACAGAGGACCAAAAATTATCTTCCTGGGGTTGTATGGTAGTCGGTGCATTCTCGAAATAGCGAGTGAAATTTACCTTAGCTCAGCAGATTTATGCAGGTTAATTCTTTTAATCTTTGAAGCCCATGTTATTGCAGAGATTAGAATTTGATTTTGAAGGCTTCGTAGCTGATGGCTGAATAAGTTTATTTGGTACATAGTTGAGATATTCAGACAAAAGTTCACAGATTCAAGCTTCACCTTTGTTAGGTCGGCTTCTGGCAGCTGCAGTGTGAGTAAAGCTTCCAGAATTGGCTTTAGCTTCTTGAGTTACGGAGGAGAAAGGATGAGCACGTTCTCTCAATCCCCCATTGTTGAAGAACCAGGTGACACACACATGCTCTCAGACAAATCGTTGCTTCTTGAGTGCATCAGAAAGTGACTGGTGCACTGGCAAATAGTCAACACTTAACGCAAGCAGAGCGCAACATAAAACCAGAGCAAACAAAATTGCCAGCAAAGGCTCTAAGGGATGTGATTAAAGCGCTTTTAACTGCAACATATTTGTAATGGATTAGGGAGAGCCCTAAGGTATTCTATTAATATATTATGGAGAAGAATAACCAGGTAAACAGTAGGACCCATTACAGTCCAAGGGGGCAAACTGTGTGTGAAGTCACAGGACATTGAAAGGATGTTAAATCAATGCCTCTCATTAGTCTTCACTGTGGGGAAGAAGAATGTAGGTATAGATTTCAGGAAAAGAGATTGTGGGTGACCTTGGGTGACTTGGCATAGGAAATGAGGAGGCAATGGAGGTTTTGAGCTGTAAGGATAGTCCGGATTGGCTTAGATTGTTTTCTTTAGAGTGCAGAAGGTGGGCAGGGGGGGATGGTTGAAGTGTACAAGGTTATGAGGCATATGGACAGGGCGAATAGGAAGCAGGTGTCCTCCTTGGTAGAGAGGTCAATTATGAGGGGACATGGTTTTAAAATGAGATGCCAGAGATTCAGAGGGAATTTGAGAAATAAAACTCATTCAGTGGATGGTGAGAATCCGGAATGCACTGACTGGGAAGGTAGTGGAGGATGGCCGCCTTACAACCCTTAAAAAATACTTTATAAAATCTACAGTGCAGAAGGAGGTCATTTGGCCCATGGAGCCTGCACCGATACCCACATCTCATACCGTAATCCCACATATTTACGGTCCTAATCCCCCTGACACTAAGGGTTAATTTATCATGGCCAATCAACCTAACCCACACATTTTTGGGCTGTAGGAGGAAACGAGAGCACTAGGAGGAAAGCCATGCAGACATAGGAAGAATGTGCAAACTCCACAACAGATAATCATGCAAAGCCCAAATTGAACTTGGGTCCTTGGCACAATGAGGCAGGGGTGCTAACCACTGTGCCATCATGCCACCCCTTTGGATCAGCACCTCAAAGATCATAACATACAATATATGGGACAAGTGCTGGGAAATGGGATTAGAGCGACTTTAGTGGTAGTTATTGATGGTGCAGATTCGATGGGCCAAAGGGCCTTTTCTGCGCTGTATGACTCCAGCCCCAAGACTTTCTCCATTGTCTTGCAATGGTGCTGATATGTTGCATCACAGGACAGTTCTTGCCAATACAATTGGGAAATCAAATAGTATATTTTATTCCTCCTTCATCTGTTGTATTTTGTAAAATTCCAAGACACTCACAGCACTCTCCCAATGTTGGCCACAGGGCAAGTCATTTTAACCAAGCTGAAAGTTCACTAACACTTGCTGGTGCTGGTTTCATTGTTAACTATTTCCTTCTGTAATTCTTTTTGTCCCAAATGCCAGTCAGATGTCTGACTTACAATTACAATATTTAATATACATTTGGACATGTACATGGATGGGAAAGGTTTGAAGAGATATGGACCAAATGCAGCCAAATGTACTGACTCAGTTAATAATATCTGTGTGGTCCTCTTTGCAACAGCTACTCCTTGACTGGGATTTGAATGGAAGTTTCAGGGCTCAGCTGTTGTATACATCCTCCTTAACGTCCTCACATTTCACAGTCTGCTCGAGATGTTAGACATCCTCAGATCATCGACATCATCTATAATTAGGCAAGAGTGAGCAGTGCTCGTCTGCAAAGTGACACTTTGCAAAGGAAGGGTAAATTTAGAACTGAGCAGACAAATTGGATTGCTCTGCACTTCCTCCACACCAAAGGAACAGAAATACAGAGGCAGCGGTGGTTAAAATGCTGCTTAAAGAAACAGGATTTGGTATCAGAGCATTTCTGTAGGCTGAGGGCGACACATGGATTCACATCTCAGACTCACGCACTGGGTAATCTGGCGATTTCAGTAGAGCAAGCAAGTTGGAGTCATGAGATTAATAAGTGTCAGATAAGGGTAGGATAAATGCGTTGAATCTCAGCTTTCTCATCAACCTGAGGTTATATTTAATCATTCACCTGATGTTCCTTGAAAATCCATCAGGGTTTAATGATTGTGCGCGGGGCCCAGTCATAGACCTGGTATTGTCAGAATTTTTACCCAATCATACAACCATAGAGATATACAGCACGGAAACAGGCCCTTCAGCCCAACTCATCCTGGTTTCCTAGGCTGAATTAGTCCCATTTTCCTATGTTTGGCCCATATACCTTCAAACTTTTCCTATCCATATACCTGTCTAAATGTATTTTAAATGTTGTCCTACCTCATCTGACAACTCATTCCATAGGCCGTCTGTGTGGAAAAAGTTGCCTCTCAGGCCCCTTTTAAATCTTTCCTCACTGAACTTACACCTATGCCCTCTAATTTTGGATACCCCCACCCCAGTGAAAAGACCTTGGTTATTTACCTTAATTATGCCCCTCACAATTTTATATTCCTCTATCCTCCCACACTCCAGGGAAAATTGTCCCAGTCCATTCAGCCTCTCTTCATAATTTTAACCTTCCAGTCCGGTCACATTCTTGTAAATCTTCTTTTAGTAAGTTTAATAACATCCCCCTATAGAACATAGAACATTACAGCGCAGAACAGGCCCTTCGGCCCTCAATGTTGCGCCGACCAATTATGAAAAAAGCAATGACCCTCCAAACTAAACCATTCCCTTCTCCTCCATAAACTTATCAACTAACCTCTTAAACGCCACCAAACTTGGCGCATCTACAACTGCCGCAGGCAGGGCATTCCACTCCCTAACCACCCTCTGGGTAAAGAACCTACCTCTGATATCCGTCCTATAACTATCACCCCTTAATTTAAAGCTGTGTCCCCCCGTGCTAGCTTTCTCCATCCTAGGAAAAAGGCTATCACTGTCCACCCTATCTAAACCTCTAATCATCTTATATGTTTCGATAAGGTCTCCTCTTAGCCGCCTCCTTTCTAACGAAAACAACCTCAAATCCCTCAGCCTCTCCTCATAAGACCTGCCCTCCATACCAGGCAACATCCTGGTAAACCTCCTCTGTACCCTCTCCAATGCCTCCACATCTTTCTTATAATGTGGGGACCAGAACTGCACACAATACTCCAAGTACGGCCGCACTAGAGTTTTGTACAGTTGCAACATGACGTTGCGGCTCCGAAATTCAATCCCCCTACCAATAAAAGCTAAGACTCCATATGCCTTCTTAACAACCTTATCGACTTGACTGCCTACTTTCAGGGATCTATGCACAAATACACCAAGATCCCTCTGTTCATCAACACTATTAAGAATCCTACCATTAGCCCTATACTCTACACATTTATTATTCCTGCCAAAGTGCATTACCTCACACTTTTCCACATTAAACTCCATTTGCCACCTCTCGGCCCAGCTCTGCAACTTGTCCAAGTCTCTCTGCAAACTATAACACCCCTCTTCACTATCTACCACTCCACCGACTTTAGTGTCATCTCGCAAATTTACTAATCCATCCTTCAATACCCTCATCCAGATCATTTATAAAAATTACAAACAGCAGGGGCCCCAAAACAGACCCCTGAGGTACACCACTTGTAACCGAACTCCACGATGAATATCTCCCATCAACCACCACCCTCTGTCTTCTATCTGCTAGCCAATTCCTAATCCAATTAGCTAAATCACCCTCAATCCCATACATCTGCATTTTCTGCAGAAGCTTCCATGGGCACCTTATCGAACGCCTTACTAAAGTCCATATATACCACATCAACCGCCTTACCCCATCCACCTCTTTGGTCACTTTTTCAAAAAACTCAATAAGGTTAGTAAGGCACGACCTACCCTTCACAAAACCATGCTGACTATCCCCAATCAATTCATTTCTCTCTAAATAACTATAAATCCTATCCCTAATAATTCTCTCCAATACTTTACCCACAACAGAAGTAAGACTCACCGGCCTATAATTCCCTGGAAAGTCTTTCTTCCCCTTCTATAGCAGTCATGCTAACAAGCGTTGGTACACTTTTGCAGCATCCTTGCAATATTTATTATGTTATCGTAGCCCATTCTTAAGGCCAAAACAAATGAATGTAGTGTTGGTTTAAAGCAATTTTAGTAACAAAAGAATTTTGATTTTTTTTGTGTCTGTCGGGCAAGCACACTCAGAATCCTGCCGGGATGCAGGAACAATCGGGCCCAGAATGGGATTTCATACTGGCTGACCAATTAACGGGCAAGAAAATGGGAAGGGATCAGCATTGCCAGGCACAAAGCGGGCAGATGGTGGGCACTAAGAGAGAGGCTGCGGCTGGCAGTTTTAATATGTCCCCTCAGGTGGGTGGGTTGGTGGAGGTGGTGGTGTTGTAGACATTGCAGAGATGTCCCAGGAATCTGAAGACATGTGAAACAGGCCCTTCAGCCCAACTTATTCATGCTGCCCTTTTTTTAACACTAAGCTAGTCCCAGTTACCCATGTTTGGCCCATATCCCTCTATAGCCATAAAACCATGTAACTGTCTAAACGTTTTTAAAAAACAAAATTGAACGCATCTCCACGACTACCTCTGGCAGCTTGTTCCAGACACTCATCACCCTCTTGTGTGAAAAAAGTTGTTCCTCTGGACCCTGTTGTAACCCTCCCCTCTCACCTTAAACCTATGCCCTCTAGTTTTAGATTCATCCAACTTTGGGAAAAGATATTGATATCTAGTTGATCTATGCCCCTCATTATTTTATAGATCTCTATAAGATCACTACTAAGTCTTCTACGCGCCAGAGAAAGAAGCCCCAATCTATCCAACCTCTCCTTATAACTCAAACCACTCAGTCCCAGCAGCATCCTAGTAAGTCTTTTCTGTACTCTTTCTAGTTTAATAATATCCCTTCTATAATAAGGTGACCAGAACTGTTCACACTTGTAGTGATATAGTGATGGGAAAACAGTGCAAAGATAGCACATTCAAACACAACCTCGACCGCAGACAATATTTTGACTTTTATTTCAGCCCAGACATCTCATCCCTGGATTGAAGTTGAAGCTCAAAAGTAAAGGGCTGCTGGCCAAACGGGGCACCCACCAACTGGAAAAGCAGACAACTCATGTAAAATTGTGTTCAATGGGCTAAATTGCCTGTGTGATTGTCAGTGGTTGCGCTTCCAACTCTCACACTCACCTGCTGACCGGAAATATTGCTCTCATGTACGCAACAACATCAGAGCGCATTCCAGACATCTTTTTGCACAATTTTGGATTACCCAAGCAGTGTAAAATCCTGGCTGTGGAAACAAATTGCGAATTACTCTGAAGTTGAGATGGGTTGTCATTTGTGACCATAAAAATGCTAGAAACACTCAGCAGGTCTTGAATCATCAATGGAGAGAGAAAGAGTTCGTAAGCTTTGGACCCTAATATCAAGGCTAAATGGGGGCTCTGATCTCCTACTTGCCAAAATTGAGACTAACACCAGGATAGTTCCAGAACCAACCTTCTAATTAGGCTATTTAATTGATTAGTTAATTGTCACTGGGTCAAAATCCTGGAACTTCCTCCCTAATAGCACGGTGGGTGCATCTACACCACATGGACTGAAGTAGATCAAGAAGACAGCTCACCGCCACCTTCTCAATGGCAATCAGGGATGGGCAATAAATGCCAGCAGTGCCCACATCCTGGATCAGAATTTTTTTAAAAATTAAGAATAACTGATGTGGTGTAGATGTTACCAGCCCAATTAAAGGGCCAGCAGCTATGAAGACTTGACAGCCCCATCCAGAAATGTGGGTGCTACTGGGGTAATTCAGGGATCACAAGGGCACCTTAAAGTGGAGGTGTTCCTGGACAGGTAAGTGTGAAATTAAAAATCACAACAGCCAAGCTGACAAACCCCATCTATTGCCCCATCAGAGCCACAGGGGTAGCGTTTCCTCTTAGAGACATGGAGACTGGTTCCAATGAGTACCCAGGACACGCGTGTTCAGTTCCATTATTCAAGTCATTAACTAAGACTACCTATAGTTGAGGACCCAGCACTGATCCCTTAGGCACTTCACTTAGTACTTGTCAACCCACAAAAATGACCCATTTACTCTCTGTTTCCTCTTTGCTAACTAAATCTTTACCTAATTAATATGTCACCCCTTACACAGAGGCATGGTGGCACGGTGGTTAACATTGCTGCCTGACACCATTAGGGACCCACGTTCGATTCCTGGCATGGATCACTGTCTGCATGGGTTTCTTCTGGGTGTTCCAGTTTTCTCCCACAGTCTGAAAGACATGCTGGTTAGGTACATTGGCCATGCTAAAATCTCCTTCAGGTATCAGAATATGGCAACAAGGGGACTTCACAGTCACTTCATTGCAGTGTTAATGTAAGACTACTTGTGACAGTAATGAATAAGTAAATACAATGAGTCTTATTTGTAGTAACTTATGATATGGCTTCTTATCAAATGTCTTTTGGAAATCAAAGTATATCATGGTTACAGATTCCTTTTGATTCACCTTACTTGTATTAAATCTGTTAAACGTGACCTGTCTTTCATTAAACCATGTTGACTCTATTGAATTGTCTCACAATTTTCCAACTGTCCTGATACTGCATCCTTAAGAATGAACTCTGGCATTTTCCTGTGACAGATGTTAGGCCAACTGGTCTACATGTTCCTGCTTTCTGTCTCCTTTCTTTCTTAAATAGATGTGTTTACATTAGTAATTTTCCAATCTGCTGGGACTTTTCCAAAACAGTAAGAAGTCCCACAACAGCAGATTAAAGTCCAACAGATTTATTTGGTAGCAAAAGCCACTAGCTTTCAGAGCACTGCTCCTTCATCAGGCAGTTCTGTTCACAAATAGGGTAGATAAAGACACAGTTTGCGAACAGAACTCCCACTTACCTGATGAAAAAGCAGTGCTCCAAAAGTTGGTGGCTTTTGCTACCAAATAAACCTGTTGGACTTTAACCTGATATTGTGAGACTTTTTACTGTGTATACCCCAGTCCAACGCCAGCATCGCCACATCATGACTTTTTCAAACTCTAGGGAATTTTGGAAATTCATGACCAATGCATCTAATTCTTCTGTGGCCAGTTATTTTAGAACCTACAATGAAAGGTCCAGAGTTCTTACTAAATAAATCCTTAGTTCAATTGCTTTCCCAATACAACTGGCCTGGCAAATTGATTTTAATGGGGGCTTGAATCATTTCAATTGTTTGCCTGCCTCCATTTGGTGAGCAGTGATCCGCATTCCGATCCCATGTCGGGGAACTTCCCAGGAAAACCATGGCCAACATTCTGGGCCCATGATGTTTTGTCAGAATGTTCTGACCAGAAACGTGCGGCTGAACTTTATATGTAGGTGGGAAAAAAAATCACCCCGTCCCCTACCCACCCCACTCTCTAGTGTCAAAGTTGGAGGCAACCCCAGCAGTGGGACAGGAGGCGCCTTTTGTCTACAGCAGATAGCTAAGAGACTGCTCTCAGGACTGCTGTCTTTTTATGGAGGAAAAGCTGCTAGCCCATTTACAGGATCAGCAAACTCAATGGGACAGAACCTAGAAGACGAGGGCACGTTGATGGCCGTTTGCCCTTGAAGACAGGCAAATGGAATCTGGGCATATGGGACCTGGTGAGGTGGAAGGTTTACTGAGGCCAAGTGATGCAACAACGTTAACGTTAACACAATGGGTGACCTTTGCTTGGACGAAAGAATGCTCAAAAAAAACCCTGACCCCTACACACTGTCACCCACTAGAAGATTGCTAGGATTTATCTGATGGTCCACCTCACCCCAGCCCACCTAGGTAAAGGGCATCCCATTCCCCACAAACTTACACCCTACAGCCACTGGTAAAATACCAGTGCAGAAGAGAAGAGGTCCTTAACTTATCATTCAAAAGGCTGGTAAAATTCAGTCCATCAGCTCTGCTTCACTATTCACAGACTTGTTGCCTAACCACTGAGGATTCCCAGCCTTTGGTGTTTTTACACCAAATTTCCAGCAGCCACAGTATTTTGTTATATCCCTCAGAGCAGCTAAAGTTTTGAATGGTGTCTCAGACCAATGAAGTTTATTCTTTACAAGCCTGGCCATTTTCCACTCTGACGGGGTAAAGTGCATCACCTCGCATCAGACAAATGTGAGGTGGTGTATTTTGGTAGATTGAACCAGGACTAGGCTTACTCAGTTAATGGTAGGGCGTTGGGGAGAGTTGCAGGACAAGGGGATCTAGGGGTACATGTTCATAGTTCCCTGAAAGTGGAGTCACAGGTGGACAGAGTGGTGAAGAAGATATTTGGCATGCTTGGTTTCATCAGTCAGAACATTGAATGCAAGAGTTGAAATGTTTTATTGAAGTTGTACAAGACATTGGTAAGGCCACACTCGGAATACTGTGCGCAATTCTGGTCACCTTATGATAGAAAGGATATTATTAAACTCGAAAGAGCGCAGGAAAGATTTACCTGGACACCACCGGGACCTGATGATTTGAGTTATAAGGAGAGGCTGGATAGACTGGGATCTTTTTCTCTGGCGCGTAGGAGGCTGAGGGGTGATCTTAGAACATAGAACATAGAACACTACAGCACAAACAGGCCCTTCGGCCCACAAGTTGTGCCGAACACATCAAAACCTACCCAGCCATAGACCTATCTATAACCCCCAATCCCATTGGATCCCATATACTCATCCAGAAGTCTTTTAAAAGACCCCAGCGAGTTCGCCTCGACCACCACCGACGGCAGCCGATTCCATTCACTCACCACCCTCTGAGTGAAAAACTTTCCCCTAGCATCCCCTCTGTACTTGCTTCCCTGCACCTTAAATCTGTGCCCTCTCATCGCGACCATTTCAGCCCTGGGAAATAGTCTCTGAGAGTCCACCCTATCTATTCCTCTCAACATCTTGTAAACCTCTATCAGGTCGCCTCTCAACCTTCGTCTCTCCAGGGAGAACAGTCCCAGCTCCCTCAACCTGTCTTCATAAGGCATGCCTCCCAATCCAGGCAACATCCTTGTAAATCTCCTCTGCACCCTTTCAATAGCTTCCACATCCTTCCTATAGTGAGGTGACCAGAACTGCGCACAGTACTCCAAGTGTGGTCTGATCTTATAGAGGTTTATAAAATAATAAGGGGCACAGATCAGCTAGATAGTCAATATCTTTTCTCAAAGTTAGGACATTGACAAGGGAATTAAGTGTTACGGGGAGAAAGCGGGAAAGTGGTACTGAACCACTACAGATCAGCCATGATCTTATTGAATGGCAGGGCAGGCTCGAGGGGCTGGATGGCCTACTCCTGCTTATGTTCTTATGAGAGTCTAAAACTAGAGGGCATAGCTTTAAGGTGCAAGGGGAGAGATACAAAAGGGACATTTTTTTCACACAGAGGGTGGTGAGTGTCTGGAACAAGCTACCAGAGGTAATAGTAGAGATGGGTACAATTTTGTCTTTTAAAAAGCATTTAGATAATTACATGGGTATATCAGGTATAGAGGGATATGGCCCAAAGGTGGGCAATTGGGATTAGCTTAGGGGTTTAAAAAAAAAGGGCAGCATGGACAAGTTAGGCCAAAGGGACTGTTTCCATGCTGTAAACCTCTATGACTCTACAGCAGACATGAGGATTAGCCAGTGCATATTTCTCCACATATTGAGATATCAGAGTGATGGAGTATCCAAAAGCCTTAAGGAACTGAGAGCTCATCTGAGAATAATCGACTGTCCTGATACTGAAGAATGTCTGATAAGAAGGGTGGAAAATACCCAAAACACGAACACCTCATTCCAACTCCCTCTGCCCTGTTGCAGCAGCGACCCTTGTTAGTCAGTAACTGATATTCACATTCCATGTTAAGGTGCCAAAAATAGCTGCTTGGTAAGATGCTGGAGGGCGGAGACAATACCAGAGTCTGTCGACATTAACCTTGTCTCTGTTTCTTCAGGAAAAATCTGAAACTGAAAATGACTTCACAAATGTATAAAACTACACACAAATTCTTGTTTTATAGATTTGGATAAAGTTTACACAACTCAAGAATGTAGGAAGGACAATTCGAATTTGACAGTTGAAGTTCCACCTGACTGTACTCCATGGATGACAGCATGCAGTCAAACTACCAGTCAGGTGAGAAACAATTTGGTTGGATTTGATTTGGTTTGATTTATTACTGCCACGTGTATTGGGATACAGTGATTTGTATTGGTTGGTGTTTTACCAGTTTGCCCCACCCATCAATGGAGCCTATGAGAGCAGGACTTATAGGGGCAGGACTTATAGGAGCAGAGCCTATGTGCTGGAGCTTATAAGGGTGGGGTCTAAAGAGACCCAATCAGGAAGGGAGTTGCAGGTTCGATGGAAAGGAAGCTGACTGCTATGATGATGTTGCCGTTCTGCAGGCAATTCAGTGGAGGGAAAGGAAGGAGGAAGGGGCTGCTCTGCATCACGATCAATAAAGGGAGGGCATGATCGGTTTGGGTGACGGCGGTTGGAAGGGGCTGCATTTCAGGTGCCGTGGGGTTTGCGATTGTTTACAGGCTCCTGCAATTGTAGAGAAGGGGAAGTTTGTAGATGTTGCCTGCAGCAGCAGAGGTCTGACAGCTCTCTGTTTGTCAGATCTCTGTTGCTGCTATTGCACATGTGCAGTATCAGAGGTCTGCAAATGTGCAATAGTTCCTTTTGCAGGCTGGCTGGCAAATTAAGCCCACCCACTCAGCCTAGAAGCTACAAATGGTGTAGACCATTTTTCCATGCACTATGCACACAAGCCTAGGTGTGAAAACTCACCCAAAAAAACAGATCTATAACTCTTCCATTTCCACAAGCACTGGATACCTAGAATCATTCTCGTAAAATTCTGCCCGTTGATTCTTAGCAAAACTTATAATTCATGAGTACACTGTGGAGAAGGAAGAGAGAGTTTGCAGAATATAGTGTTACAGTTACAGTTAAGATGTAGAGAAGGTTCAGCATAATATAAGGTAGGTCCACTCAAAAGTTTGATGGCAGCAGGGAAGAAGCTGTTCTTGAGTCAGTTGGTACATGATCTCAGACTTTTGTATCATTGTCCCAATGAAAGAAAATGAAAGAAAGTATGTCTGAGGTACATGACATCCATGGTTATGCTGGTTGTGCTTTTCTGTGGCAGTCGGAAATGTTGACAGAATCACTGGATAGGAGACTAATTTGACTAATGGACTGGTTCATTCAGGACTCTTCATAATTTCTTGTGGTCTTGGTCAGAGCTGGAGCCATACCAAGCTGTGATACATTTAGAAGGGATACTTTCTATGATGCATCTGTAAAAATTGGTGAGAGTCATAGTGGCCATGTCAAATTTCCTTAGCCTCCTGAGAAAATAGAGGCACTGGTGTGCTTTCTTAATTATAGCGTCAGCATGAAAGGACCAGGACACCCAGAAAATTGAAGTTCTCAACCATTTCCATTTCTCCATCATTGATGTAGACAGGGGCATGTTCTCCACTATGCTTCCTGAAGCCGATAACTATCCCTTTCATTTCACTGACATTGAGGGAGAGATTATTGTCACTGCACCAATTCATCAGATGCTCTTTCTCATTCCTGTACTCTGTCTCATCATTGTTTGAGATCCAACCCACTATGGTGGTATCATCAGCATACTTGAAAATCGAACTGGGGGGGTGGAATTTGGCCACACATGGTGTATAAGGAGTACAGTAAGGGACTGAGAACCCAGTCTTGTGGGCACCCAGTGTTGAGGGTGATCGTGGACAATTGCAGGGGATGGTGATAACAGATTTGGCATTAATGGCATGGTAATGATCATATAGTAGAGATGCCAGTGTTGGACTGGGGTAAACTCAGTAAAAGTCTGGCAAAATTGGTGTTGCCAGACTCTTAATGAATGATCATATATATAGGGTAACTGGCACATTGCCACTCCTGCAGGTTCGATGGAAAGGAAGCTGACTGCTATGATAATGTCTGACTAGGGAACAGTGGGGAACATTTCTGTTTATTTTATCTGTAATAAAATCTTGAGCTTGTTCCTTTGAAGTGCACACATTGAAACAGAAAAAATAGAAGCAGAAGTAGGCCATTCAGCCCCTTGAGCCTCTCCACCATTCATTTTGGCAGGGTTTTACAGTTTTGCCCTTCGCAGGACCAGACGTTTCCATCTGAAGTCAATGAATCTGTTGCCAGTCCATCAGATTTTCCATCCCACTAGCAATAGTTCCCTGAAAAATCTGGACGTGATTACACTTAGTACATAGTTTAAATTCTCCCTCACTACTGGGCTAACTTCTGACTGAATTCTCATCACTCATCCGGGCATGTTCACAGGGGTGCAGAAAGATAGCAAACATTTCTTCAGCTGTTTTCATGTTGCTCCTTGAACTACAACTCAGACAAATCTGTGTGTCAGCCACTGGACTGCGGGAAACTGATTTAATAGCAGAGGCTGTGGAGGCTAGTCAGATTAAAATATCAATGGAAAAGTAACTTTAGCTTGCAAAAGAAATGGAACATTTGCTGCAAATATACATTTCTGGTTCATGCAGCAGTTTTGCACTTCTTTGCAAACCATTCAAGAAAACTACTAGTCAGCCTGTTGAACCCATTAACCTGTCTATATGACAAGAATCTGCATCTTTCTCCCCTCACCCATCTTACTGCCTCTAGCCCCGCTAGAGTCGCTTATAGTTTTACAATTCTTATGGTCTATGGTTTGATTGCTGTTAAACACAATACATCAGTACTTTTCAACCTTCTTTTTGGTCAATATATTGTGAAATTCTTTGGTAATCCAACCTCCTCTCTCCCCCTTCCACTCCCACCATATGTATAGAAACTCTAAACAAAAATGAAACAAAATTAAAACACTATTGAACAGATGAATGATTATTTTTCATTAAATTTAAGAAAGGAATGCTGTGATTTTTTGCCCACCTTTACTGTGAGAGCAAATGGCGATGTGGGCAGAGAATCAGAAAACAAATGCCAGGGGACAGTGCCAGTGGGTCCTTCTGGTGAGCCCCATTGGAGGGGAGTTCCCTTTTTATGTGGGGGGGGGGAGATGTGGGGGGGTGATTTTCTTTAAATCTCACAGATTAGCCCAATTGCTGTCGAGCCGGTATTAGGCCCTTTCCAACTGTATAACAGCTTGGACCATGCCGGAGATTTATTTTGGAACAGAGTGCTGTAAAATATGGTGAATAGAGTTAGCTGTCCTGACTTTTTCACCTCAGCCAGCTTTCTGCAGAAACAAAGTTCCACCCAATTTCATCCTAGAGTTGGGTTAGGGGGAGTCGGGAAAATTCCTGGCTCAGCCCCCTCGCCCCGGGAGAAAGTGCCTACCACGGCAGGATCTTCAGTGCTGGGGGTTGACCGGGAGTTGGTGTCAGGCCAGCTGATCTGTGTGAAGTGTGGAGGCAGCTGTAGGGTCTGTTTAAAAGGCCTGCCTCAATGTTGTGGGACTTGGTCTCAGTGAAAAAAAAATAAGGACTCTCCATTCCTTAGCCCTTGTATCCCCTTTATTCTCCAAACACTTCCCATACCCCATCCAGGTTTCCTCATGTCACCCCGTCCCTTATGTTCCCTTGCGTCGTATGTCAAGATTTGCCCATCTGTCCACTCAAGGCTCTTCTGCCAATTTCCAATTCCAATTCAAGTACATCAACACAACAATCACTCAGGTACTGTTCTAGTCCCAACAATCTTCAGCTGCTTTATCAATGACTGTGCTTCCAACATATGGGGGCCTGGGACCCTGGGTTTGATTCCTGGCTTGGGTCACTGTCTGTGCAGATTTCTCCCCGTGTCTGCAGGGGTTTCGTCCGGGTGCTCCGATTTCCTCCCACAGTCCAAAGAATTGCAGGTTCGGTGGATTGGATGTACTAAATTGATTTTTAGTGTCAGGGGGCTAGCTAGGGTACATGAATGGGGTTTTGCAGGAACTCACCAAGTTTCCAAACCCACAACCACTACCACTTAAAAGAATAAGGATACCAGATACAATGGAAACTGCAATCTGGAAGTTCCTCTCAAGTCACTCACCATCCTGACTTGGAAATATATCACTGTTTTTCAACTGTCACTGGGTGTAAAATCATGGAACTCCCTCCCTAATAGCATAGTGAGATTACCTGTACTATATGCACTGCAGCAATTCAAGTAGTTCACTATCACTTTCTCAAGGATAATAAAGCATGGTCATTAAATGCTGGCCTAGCCAGCAAAGCCCACATCCCATAAAAATGAATTTCTAAAAAAATTAACCCATTGTACATTTGCTAGAATGAATGAACACCACAGTGTAAAGTGCTACGTGTGAAAAAGAGCTTTGAAAAAATGTAATCATTGATAAATTTCTCCTACGCTTGAGAGAAATGCCTGGGAAGATTATAAAATCATCCAATCCTTTAGAATATTCAAAAACCACCAACCCCTTGACTTATGTCAACAAACATTGTAAAATTGATCATAGTGCTCAGAAAGTCTGAACTGTCAATCAAACAATGTTTCCTCTGGAGAGCAGCTGTCTGGGTTTTGAGTTGAACATACTTAATGAGGGAATGGGTTGAGGGGGAGAGCTTGGCATAAGGAGCATGAAAGGTCATAGGTCTTGGTAGAAGGACAAAGCCTGGCTGAGGAGGCATAAGGAGACATGGGGGTGGATGGGAGGCTAACATGCCATATGGGGGGGGGGATGCATGAGACAGGCCTTTTGAACTTACTTTTTAAAAGGCATTTTCATGCACGCCATGGGTTACGCCTCCTCTGAGAGACCTTACAAAGCTACCCTGACTCTGTGAAATTTACAGAGGAGTAGAACATACTATTTCCGCAATGGAGCAGGCCAGGTCACGAGTACCAGATGCAGGCATTTGACGGGAAGAAGCATGCAACTGAAAGTTAGACAGCTTGGCAATGGGGTTGAGAATCCTGCGATCGGAATCCACCCACTATTTTTAAAAAGCTCGTGAGTCGACCCTACTCACTGAAAATCCAGGGCAATATATGCTGAAAAAGTGAAAAATCTGCTCTTCAAATGAGCTGAAAATTGTGTAGAACTCCTCCAGGATCCTTGGGGAATCTTTGTGTTCCATTAAACCTTGATTAAAAGAAGCTGCCACACAGGCATAGCTGTGGCATCTTCTGTGCTCCTCCTTTTTTGAGTTTCCATAGATACTGAAGGATGTGCTGTCCTTGGAGGAGATCCAAAAGTGGTTCCCAACAATGACCCCTGGAATGTAGAGGCTGAAATGGGGTCTGAGATTATCGAACTGTGTTGACTTCAGGGGCTGGAAAGTGTCTATTTTGAAGATGAGGTGCTGTCATATGAGGAGAGGTTGAAGATTCTGGGTCCATACTCGATGGAATTTAGAAGGATGAGGGGGGGATCTAATTGAAATTTACAGGATACTGAGAGGCCTAGATAGAGTGGACGTGGAGAAGATGTTTCCATGAGTGGAAGAGAGTAGAAATTGAGGGCACAACCTCAGAGTGAAGTGACATCCTTTTAAAACTGAGATGAGGAGAAATTTCTTCAGCCAGAGAGTAATGAATCTGCAAAACGCATTGCCACAGTGAGTTGTGGCAGCCAAGTCATTGAGTGCCTTTAAGACAGATATGGATAGGTTCTTGATCAATAAGGAAATCAAGGGCTATGGGAAGAAAGTAGGAGAATGGGGAATAGAATCATATCAGCCATGATTGAATGGCAGAGCAGACTGGAATGGCCTAATTCTTCTCCTATCCCTTATGGTCTTATGATACAGTTACCCAACTCCCTGGAAGCACCGTCACGCGAATCTATTCCTAACAATATCTAAGTTTTAAAAAAATACAGACAATGCAGCAAACACTCATCAGATCAGGCAGCATTTGTAGAGAGAGAAACAGAGCTAACATAGGGAGGATGTGCAAACATGCAGATAGTAACCTGAGGCCAGAATTGAACCAGGTCCCTGATACTGTGAGGCAGCAGTGCCACAGAAAAGAAGAGGGAAAAAAGAAGTTCTGCAATAGGGTGGAAGATGGGGGAGATCAACTAATAAAAGATTTGATGATGTAAAAGGCAAAAGTAATGTTTGTGGTAAAGAAATAAAAGGGGTATAGGTTTAAGGTGTGAGAGGAAAAGTTGAAAGGAGATGCATGAAGGAAGATTTTTTACATAGAGTGTAATGGGTGCCTGGAACTCAATGCCGGGGAGATAGAGGAAGCAGAAACTGTAGTGACTTTTAAGGAGCACCTTGACAAATACATAGGATGGGAATAGAGGGATATGGTTCTTGCAAGGGTAGGGGGTTTTAGTTCAGACAGGCAACATAGTCGGTGAAGGGCCGAAGTATCTGCTCTGTGCTGCAATTTTCATTGTTCTCATTTGATCAGAGTCAGTGTAAGTGGCAGAATAAGGAATAGTAGTGTTCAAGGTCAAAATGTGAAAAACAAGATTAAGGCTGGCATATGTAAAATGGGTGAACGCCGGCATCTCTACATCATATGTAAAATGAAACAGAGTCAAAATGTAGAGGCTGAAATAGGGTCTGAGATTATTGAACTGTGTTGACTTCAGGGGCTTAAAGTTTCTATTTTGAAGATGAGGTGCTGTTCTTTAAGCTTGCATTTGGCTTCACTGGAACCATGCAACAGACTGAGGTGGGAATGTCTACATGAGAGCAAGATGGAGAATGAAAATAACAGGCAAGCAGAAGCTCAGGGGCAGATTGAGTGATCAGCCAGTCTGTTTTGTACCCCCACCACACTGCCACAATGTAAAGGAGACCACATTGTGAGCAGCAAATACCCAAGGCTAGGTTGAGAGAAGCACACATAAACTGTGGCTTCACCTAGAAGGGTTGTTTGGGACCTTGGATGGTGAGGAGAGAGGAGGTAAGAGGGTAGGTGTTGCACCTCCTGTGTTTGCATGCGAAGGTGCTGTAGTATAGTGACATAGTGTTGGACCTGATAGGGAAATGGCGCAGGGTGTTGTGGAGGGAATGATCCAGTTAGAAAGGCGAGGAGACAATGTGCTTGATTTCAACTTTGAGTGTGGAATTTTCCATTCTGTCACCACAGGAGTCGCCACAGGGTGGGACAGGACTATACAAAGGTCATTGACATTGGGCGAGATTTTCCAGCCTTGGAGAGAGCAAGGAAAATCCTGCCGGAAAATCCTGTCCCTAATGTTCTGAGCAGCTAAATGAGCTATTTTTGTCCTGGTGTCGACTACCATCTAAGCTTGCACCTACCTCCACACTGAGGTGTGATTCTTCACCGTGTGCTTCCATCTAACTGTCCTAATGTGATTTCCCCAAAGGGGATGTCTGCGGGCTCATGTCTCTGGAGTGCTTGATGTGTGTTGATATATTGAGCTGCTTTCTGCAACACCCATCCTAACTTTTGATGATCCCTGCTGAAAGAAAGGGCAATATGTTAATAGGGCAGTCAATGGTTGTGACTCCAGCACCAAGGCCTGTATGGATGTATGCAGCAGACAGGTCAATGTGAATGAGAGTGAAATAGTAGCAGGAAGAAGTTGAGTTCTGGGCTTGCACAGAGCTACATACTCTCTCCTCAGTTCACTCCTTCAATCACCTCAATGCCAGTTATTTGGAGGGTTTATTCATGTTCTCCATCAGGTATATCCAGTTCTCTGCAATAAATATGGAAGGAGTCCCTTTAAGAGCTGCTCCACTCCTGACTGCTCACCCATTAAGTCACTCAACATTATCCAGGAACAGGAAATGCACACAAGTTTTACTTAAAATCACTTTGAGTTACTTGATCTCCAGATGTTGGCATACTAGCAAGGGTACACGTCTGGTCATCTTTCAATCTCAACATGAAAACGACCTTATAATTAGATAGAAAAAG
Source organism: Sphyrna mokarran (assembly GCA_024679065.1). Taxonomy (NCBI): domain Eukaryota; kingdom Metazoa; phylum Chordata; class Chondrichthyes; order Carcharhiniformes; family Carcharhinidae; genus Sphyrna; species Sphyrna mokarran. The sequence continues at coordinate 34,225,041 of JAGIQG010000002.1, read as the reverse complement.
AGATTTCATTTAATGCGCATTGACAAAGATATCTTTGAGGATGCGGGTACAACTAAATATTCTGCCACCTTTAGCATGATGTGGCATTGGACTGGGGTGAGCACAATAGGAAGTCTCACAATACCCAGTTAAAATCCAACAGGTTTATTTGGAATCATGAGTTTTCAAAGCACTGCTCCTTCATCAGATGAGTGGAAAGAACGGTGCACAGAAAGCTCTTGACTTCAAATAAACCTGTTGGTCTTTAACCTGGTACTGTGAGACTTCTTACTATATCTTTAGTATGGATGTATTAGTATGATACTTACATGCCAGAAATTCAGGGGTATTAATTGTAAAGGAAATCTATTTTCATGAGAATGTATGTGACTATTGTTTTTAGTTGAGATTTAAATACCTTGTTGGAGCTTTCGACCTGAGACAAAAAAATAACTCTCAGCTATCCCGATAAACCTTCCCTTCTCACGCATTTAGCTATCACACCTATCCCACACATGCTGTAGAATGAAATATTGCATATTTTTAAAAAATGAAGTTTAAAGTTTATTTCTTAGTGTCACAAGTAAGCACTGCAATGAAAATCTTATAGTTGCTACACTCCTGTTCGGGTACACTAAGGAAGAATTTAGCATGGCCAATGCACCTAACCAGCACATCTCCTGGACTGTAGGAGGACCTGGAAAAAATCCATACAGACACAGGGAGAATGTGCAGACTTTGCACAGACAGTGACCCGAACAGTGAATTAAACCTGAGTCCCTTTCTCTATGAGGCAGCAGTGTGCCACTGTGCTACATATAAATGAGAATGATAGGTCAGCTATCCAAAAATCACATTTTTTTAGATACTTGTTTTAAATTATCATTGTTTCTACACCTGATTTCAGCATTTGGGACATGTCTCATGGGCCTTCTGTTGTTCCAAATAAACTTTGACTAAAAAGGTCAAGGCTGTTTCTCAGTCTGATGCAGGAGAATTTGCATCCTGGTGATGTGAAACCATGGCACAAGTAGTTTCCAAGGATCTTGTGGCAGTAATGCGCTGTGAAATAGCATTTTATTCCACCGAATGGAATCTGTGAAATCGTGCCCTGGGGGTCTATGCGCCAGTGGCCTATTAACGTCACAATCAGAGATTGCAAGTCCATTAGCAGCAGTGACTCTCCCCATTATGGATCAGATTGTTAAATTAATGTGAAAGGCACTTGCCACTTCAGTGCAAACTATGGATTAAAAGCAATCCCTTTCCACTGAGGCTGCTCCAAGTTAAGCTGACATGTTGGTGCAATATGCAAAATTTGAAAAAATGAGCAGTGAGAATGATGCTTGAATAGCAGAACTAAATCAAATATTTCTCTTCTTCATTTACATGCTGTTCCTTCCAAAGATGACCCGCATTCAGAGGCCAAAATTTTCCAGCCATTCCTGTTGGTGGCATCTTTCTGTCCCGCTGAAGGCGACCCTTCCTAAAGTGTGGTGTCCAGAATTAGACACACAATTACAACTCGCACTATATCTATTTTTTTCATATCAGTTTAGATTTGATTTGATTTGATTTATTGTTGTCACATATATTAGTATACAGTGAAAAGTATTTTTTCTTGCATGCTATAAAGACAAAATATACTATACATCGAGAAGGAAATGTGAGGGTGCAGAATGTGGTGTTACAGTTATGGCTTAGGTGTCGAGAAAGATCAACTTAATGCAAAGTAACTCCATTCAAAAGTCTGACAGCAGCAGGAAAGAAACTGTCCTTGAGTTGGTTGGTACAAGTTCTCCCACTGTTGTATCTTTTTCCCTAGAAGGAAGAAGGTGGAAGAGAGTATATCTGGGATGCATGGATAACGCTATCTACTTTGCCAAGGCAGTGGGAAGTGTAGACAAAGTCAATTGATGGGAGGCTGGTTTGAGTGATGGACAGGGCTTCATTCTCAACCCTTGTAGTTTCTTGCGGTCTTGGACAGAGCAGGAGCTATACCAAGCTGTGATACAACCAGAAAGAAAGCCTTCTATGGTGCATCAGTAAATGTTGGTGAAAGTCTTCTGAAAAAGTGGAGGCATGGTGGGTTTTCTTAACTATAGCATCAGCATGAAGAACCAGGACAGATTGTTGGTGATTTGGACACCTAGAGACTTGAAGCTGTCAATCATTTCTATTCATTCTCATTGATGTAGACAGGGCCATGTTCTCCAATACACTTCCTGCAATCAATTACTATCCCCTATCATCACTTTAGAATAAGCAGCACTTCTTGGTTTTTGAGCTCTACAGATGGGATTTTCTGTCTCCTCCCTCTGTTGGCTTTTTCCAGTCCTGCTGAAATCAAAGACTTTTGAGCTGCTTGCCACATTTTACAGCGCCACCATGATGGGGTGATAAAATTCCTCCCTGTACATCGATTTCATACACTGAAGTGCTAAACACATTCAGACAAAATCGAGCTTCTATGTGCTGACAACATTTACAGAATTATCCAAGCTCTATGATGCCCTTAGGATCCAGTGGAGGGACAGGTTAAGCCATATTTTCCACTCCAAGCGTTTCCAGTAAAAGTTTGGATCAATATTCTCACAATTTCGTTAGATCGCAGAAATACAATTCCAAAATTTACAGGTGACACCAAATAAGGGATTATATTTAATACAGTGAAAGCCCACAAGACAATACAGGAAATGTTAACAAAAAAATTGCATGTCAAATTAATTTAAACACAAATATGTGTGAGGTGATGGATTTTGGTATGAGAAATAAAGGCCAGAATTCTCTGACCCTGTCTGCCACTGAAATTTTCCAGTCCTGTTACTGTGAATGGAGAGAGCACCAAATTCTCCACTCTCATTATTAATGGTGGTGGGGTGAATGAGATCAAATGAATCACAGTAAAGAGAGCACACACTTCTCAGAAATGAAAGGGGAGATTCTCCGAAAAAAATTCAAAGTGCTGAATTGGTGGGAAAAATTGTGTAATTCACAGTTGTTTTTTTAATGGGAGTTCTGATTCAAATCTCCCACATTCTCTGCACTGCAGAGGTCACAATTGTGAATATCATTAAAAGGTCAGGGGGGTGGAGCCTATTCACATCAGAGTTTGTCAGATCCAGGATTTTGTGCATGCGAAGTGGCCTCCAACTGTCAGCCTTCCAGTTTCTAGCCAGCTTAATTGTTGGCTGGCTTGGGACCCTCATAATGCTGCTCCCCTAGCCCCCCATACAGCCTGATCACAGTCAGAGCATGCCAGCCCTGACCTCCCCTCAGTCCCTGAGTGCCCTGATCTCCAGCACCAAACCCCCACCCTTCCCCAGTCAACAAAATGGAGGAGATTGTCATCAATTTCAGGAAGCGTACAGGAGAATATACCCCAGTCTACACCAACAGTGATGAATTAGAAAGGGTTGAGAGCTTCAAGTTTTTAGATGTCCAGATCACCAACAACCTGTCCTGGTTCCCCCCATGCCAACACTATAGTTAAGAAAGTCCACCAATATTTCTACTTTCTCAGAAGACTAAGGAAGATTGGCATGTCAGTTATGACTCTCACTAATTTTTACAGATACACTATAGAAAGCATTCTTTTTGGTTGTCTCACAGCTTGGTATGGCTCCTTCTCTGCCCAAGACTAAAACTACAAGAGGGCATGAATGTAGCCCAATCCATTATGCAAACCAGCCTCCCATCCATTGACTCTGACCACACGTCCTGCTTCCTCAACAAAGCAGTCAGCATAGTTAAGAACCCCATGCACTTCAGACATTCTCAGACAAACTTGCATTAAGTTGATCTTTCTCTACACCTTAGCTATGACTGTAACACTATATTCTGCACTCTCTTGTTTCCTTCTCTCTGAACGGTATGCTTTGTTCTGTATAGGACACAAGAAACAATACTTTTCACTGTATGCTAATACATGTGACAATAATAAATAAAATCAAAGTCAATTCTGGACTTATGACTGATGTTAAGATTCTGATGGCATCATTGATGAAGCAGCTGAAGAAGGATGAGTCTAGGACTCTCCCATGAGGAACTCTTGCAGTGATGTACTGGGACTGAGATGATTGACCTCTAACAGCCACAACCATCTCCCTTTGTATTAGTACTGACTCCAGCCTCTGCAGAATTTACTTCCTTTGAGTATTTCTCAAAAGAATGACATGTTATTGAAGCTTTCCATCTTGCATTCATCAGGCCAGCTTCACAAGAATATCAAATCTCAAACACAACAACAATTTATCCTGCATGAGATTGGTAGGAAAGTGGACTCTGTTGGCAGAGGTATTCCTTCATGAATGCACTAGTGAACTGTTAACTGCCAAGCTTTTGTTTAACTTCAAACCAGGTGGGCCAACTCCGATTGGGCAAGGCATTGACATTGGGAATCAACAGGAAATGACTGTCCCCAAGCTTTTGTTTAGTCGAAAAAGAGTGGTTATCAGAATAAATGGGGGTGGGAGAAAGCAGAGGCACAAAGGAGGTGTGGAGAGGACATAGTGAATCTGGGTGAATGGAGGAGGTATGGGGAATGGTGGGGGCATCAAGGACACATGGGAGATATGAGGGAATATGAAAGGCATGTGGGGTCAGCAGGGGTGAAGTCATGTGGGGTCAGTGGGGTTGAGGACATATGGAGTAATATTCTTTATAACAACTGGTTGATGTCCCAATAAATGGAGGCGGGAGTTCCAGCCCTTGACTTCCTGCTTCTAGTCTCTCTGGAGGTGGCACTCTTTTTAAAGAAGCCAGATTACCAACTTGGCGTACCCTTCTCTTCCACAAGAATCTGTGTCCAGCAGTCATAAGCGCTGGATTGTAATTAATAATCCGATGCGGAAGTGGTTGGTGCATAGATTCTGCTATCACATCAAGTAGTTGAGGTAAATAACATTGATTCATTTAAGGAGAAGCTTGCTAAGTACAGAGTGTCGTAGAGGTTTATAGCATGGAAACAGGCCCTTCGGCCCAACTTGACCATGCCTCCCAGTTATTACTACTAAGCAAGTCCCAATTGCTTGCATTTGGCCCAAAACCTTCTGTACTCATTGTACCCATGCAACTATTTAAATGCTTTTCAAAAGACAAAATTGCACCCATCTCTACTACTGCCTCTGGCAGCTTGTTCTAGAGACTCACCACCCTCTGAGTGAAAAAATTTCCTTTCTGGACTTTTTTGTATCTTTCCCCTCTCATCTTAATCCCTCTAGTTTTACATTCCCCTACTTTGAGAAAAGATGTTGACTAGTTTATCTATGAGGGAAACAGGAATATAGAGTTAGATATAGTAAGGTGGAAAGAGGCTCATGTACAGCATAAACACTGGTTTAAACAAGTTACCGATTTCAGTGGTTGTAAATTCTTTGTAATTCATCTAGAAGGATAATGCTAGCAAATACATGGGAACATCACCACCTTCACATTCCCTTCCATACCCCTCATTATCCTGACTGGGAAATATATTGGCATTCCTTCACAGTCACTGGGTCAAAATGCTGGAGCTCCCTCCTGAATGATATTGTGGGTCAACCAATAGAATATGGATTGCAGCGATTCAAGAAGGCAGCTCCCCAGCCCCTTCTCAGGGGCAACTAGGGATGGACAATAATTACTGGCCAGCCAGTGATACTCGTGGTCCCAAGAATGAATAAAACAAATCTGTGTATAATTTAATACTGGTGGTGTCCAGGTGTTTAGGAATGCCTCCAGCAATATAGACTCAACATAAACATCCATCCCAGTGGGATTGTGTTGCAGGAAGTAAAAACAGCTGGATCATTAGCCAGCTGAGAGCACAATTCCAATTACTTATTTATTTTATAAGATCCCAATGTAGATAAAAATACATTGGGTGGGACTTACACTGCAGCTGGCTGTCTGTTTTGGGAGTGGCCAGGGCAGGATCTTCTGTTCCCGCTGTTGTCAATAGGGATTCCCATTGAATACACCCCTGGCCGCTGTGAAAATGGGGCAGGGGAGTATCATCGGTAGGATCAGAAGATCCCACCAGCATGAATGGTAGGTGGTTCTGGCTATTCAGTTCATTTTGCTCATCCCGGAAGGCTCTGTAGCCTAAAAATTTGATTGCACCTTCATTACCACAACTTGGTGTCCAATTAGTGCTGGAGTGGGACATCTCACATTGCCCTTTTTGTGTGAGTGTTTAGATTTTAAAATGTTTTGCCACAAGGTTGTTCCAAGTGTGAGCTGGGAATGACATAGCATGAGAAGCAGCATCCGAGATCCTGGAGAATAATGTGCGTATCTCCACAACAACCAAAGGGATCAAAGGACAGGAGAGACATGGTGGCTACCCTCACAGCATGAGAAACCCAGGTTCGATTCCCACTTAGATCACTGTCTATGTGGATTTTACACATTCTCCCTGTGTCTGCATGGGTTTCCTCTAGGTTATCAGGTCTCCTCCCACAGTCTGAATGACATGCTGGTTAGGTGTATTAACCTGAACAGGCGTTGGAGTGTGGCAACTAGGGGAATTTCACAGTAACTTCATTCCAGCATAAGCCTTACTTGTGACTAATAAGTTAACTTTAAATTTAGAGAAATATACAAAGGACAGATTAAAAAGGCAGCGTAAATTAGAGTGGGCAAATTCAATGTCAAAATAGGTACCAAAGGAAAACTAAAGGAAGGAAAAGGAATAGTGGAATCAGAGTGAAAAAAGGAACAGGAAAGAAAAAAAATTAAAATTTTACATTATTAAGACCTCGAAAAGTAATTCACAACCTGATGAAGTGAGAATGCATGTTTATAATTATTTCTTTTTAGGACAGAATTGGCAACTATTAATAATTATCACATTTTTAGACGATCATTTACACTGTTAATTGTGTGATTTAAATTGCTGTGGTGAGTTTAATGGTCATTTATGTGCAAATGCAAAACTTGCATAAATCTTGAACAGGGAACACGTGAGTCCTAAAAACGTATATTTATTCCAAATTGAACCATTTGACATTTGGAAATACCTAACTGCGATGCAGTTGTTCCATACAAGTTGATGAGGGAAAAAGATGTAACAGATTCTCCCTGTGATGCCAAATGCTGGGAAAGTGATGGCTTAGTGGTATTATCATGGACTTTTAATGCAAAAACTCATTTTTTGCATGAATAGTGGACGCGGGTTTGAATCCCACCACAGCGGATAGTGGAATTTGAATTAAGTAAAATATGTCCAGAATTAAAAACGTACTGAGGACCATGAAACTATTGTTGATTGACGGAAAAATCCATCTGATTCACTAATGTCCTTTAGGGAAGGAAATCTGCCATCCTTACCTGGTCTGGCCTACAAGTGATTTCAGAGCCACAGCAAGGTTGTTGTCTCTCAACAGCCCTCGGACAACTAGGGATGGGTAGTAAATGCTGATGTACAGATTGGATTGAAACATGTTGTCTAAGGACCTTTGGTGAATGCTGCAGTGCAATTAAAAATGTACTGAGGACCATTAAACCATTGTTGATTGATGGAAAAATCCATCTGGTTCACTAATGTCCTTTAGGGAAGGAAATCTGCCATCCTTGTACACACTGCTGCTACTGAGTGTCAGTGGTGGAGGGATTGAATGCTTGTGGATGTGGGCACCAATCGGTTGGATATAATCGGTTGGATTATAAATTAATAAATGCTGGCCAGGCAGCAACACCCATATCCTCTGAATAAATTTAAAAAGATGGGACCGAAACTGCAGAAACTATCACTTCAAGGGGAGGTAGTTTAACACGATGGATGGGTGCAGCTCTGACCATACTCAAGAAGCTTGACACCATCCAGGACAAAGCAGCCCACTTGATTGGTGCCCACATCCACAAGCATTCAATCCCTCCACCACTGACACTCAGTAGCAGCAGTGTGTATAAGGATGGCAGATTTCCTTCCCTAAAGGACATTAGTGAATCAGATGGATTTTTCCATCAATCAACAATGGTTTAATGGTCCTCAGTACGTTTTTAATTGCACTGCAGCATTCACCAAAGGTCCTTAGACAACATGTTTCAAACCCACATCTTCTTCCATCTAAAAGGACAAGGGCAGCATAACTATAAGGCTCATGTTGGGAGATATAGGAGGGATGTCTGAGGTAGATTCTTTATTCAGAAAGTGGCTGGTGTGGAATACACTGCCTACTGTGAGAGTGGAGTCAGACACTTTAGGAATTTTCAAGCGGTTATTGGATAGGCACATGGAGCACACCAGAATGATAGGGAGTGGGATAGCTTGATCTTGAGTTTGGACATAGCTTGGCACAACATCAAGGGCTGAAGGGCCTATGCTGTGCTGTACTGTTCTATGTTCTATACATGGGAACAACCGCAAGCTCCATTCCAAGCCACTCACCATCCTGATTGGAAATATATTGCCATTCCTTCACAATCACTAGGTCAAAATCCTGGAATTCCCATCCTTAATGGCAGTGCGGGTCAACCCCTAGCACATGGACTGCACCGATTCAAAACGGCAGCTCCCCAGCACCTTCTCAAAGGCAACTAAGGATGGACAATAAAATGATGGCCAGTGACACTCGTGTCTCACAAATAATAAGAGAAATTCAGCTCCTAAAGCCTGCTTTGCCATTTAATACGATCATGGCGCATCTGATAGTAACCTCAAATTTGCATCCTGCCAGCTTTCAATAATCTATCACCCCCTTGCTTACCAAGAAGTAAAGTGCAGTAAATAGTTCAGCATTTTACTCCAGTGAAAGTTGTAGATTTCCTTCCATTTTATCAGCAATATTTGTCAATGTTCGTTTTTAGCAACACACTGAGGGATGGCTTGCAGTTTTTTACAAAAGTAAAGTTCGGTATTTTGGATCATTAACAGGTTCAGAAAACAAGAAAAAGCCAGTTATTGAAACTTAAATCCCATTGACTCCCTCAAGTCTATCACTGCTTCAACACAAGTGGGTCACTTATATTACCCAGAGGCCACAGATCACACAGGGCATTGCCAAACACTTAGCAAAATATCCTCAACAGAATTGCAAGAATCCCACCTTTTCTCACTCTCCCAGAGATTATCTTTCTACGTACATCAGGTTGGATCAAAAATAAGCAGATGGCAGCTAACATGCGATCCTTGCATTACAATGGCATAGTGATTAGCATTGGGGCCACACAGTACCAGGGACATGGATTTGATTCCTAGCTTGGGTCACTGTCTGTTCAGAGTCTGCACCTTCTCCCCGTGTCTGCATGGGTTCCTCCCATAGTCCGAAAGACGTGCTGGTCAGGTGTATTGGCTGTGCTAAATTCTCCCTTAGTGTACTTGAACAGGTGCTGGGAGAGTGTGGTGACTGGGGAATTTTCACAGTAACTTCATTGCAGTGTTAACATAAGCCTAATAAACTTTAAAAAAAACCCTCTGCAAAGTTACATTCATAAAAATCACGTTTGCAATAGAAGGCAAGATTTGGTCTCAATGGAGATTTTAATGATAGTGTCAGTCAGTTTATTACACCAATATACCTTGATTAATAACTCCAATGTTAAACATTGATACAATATAAAAGCTATGTTGATCCTCCTTAACAAGTGCTGAGATTGTATAGGAGCTCTCAGCCACGGAATTTTGTCTTTTTTTTAAAACTTGCAGCCTTTGGAGAACACTAATGAGTTTCCCCCTTTTGAAAAGCCTATTAAGACCTAAAAGCTGTTGTCAAAACACAAGGCTCCGATGCCAACAGACTGAGTCAGCAGCTCTCTACAGCTGCCTCCTGGCTAGAAAGCAGAGAAATATTATCTGGGGAGAAATGGTACAAAAATATTTATAGTGTGTTTCTGAGCGTGTGCAGTTCAGCATTACAAATTGGTTTGTCAGACTGGAGAATACAAGGGCAAGGATAGGAACGGAGTAAAACTGAAGCTTGGTACTCTCTGCAATCGCTTTATTAACCTGTGAATCTATTTGAGAAAGATCTTTAGCAATCGTCTCTGGAGTTACATTCTGCTTCTCCTTTTATTTTAATATATACAGTGATGGCTTCTGCAGCATGGCTTTGTCCCAGTGCAACCTGCTGTGACTGAGGCATTCGCAACATGTTCAGTGTGGAGGACCTCCTGATTTCTCATGGCTATCAACCCCCAAAGAAAAGTTCAAAAGACAAGCCCCCGTCCTCCGACGAGAACACCTACGCCAGCTGCCGCTGTGAAGTCAGGGAGGACAAGTCCAGCCACGGAGCAGTGAATGGATATGAGACCGGCACCGGGGCCTACTCCACCAGCAGGCAGGCACGAGTGGAGGGCTACTCCAGTGACAGTGAGGGCAGGGAGAGGAGTGCGAGAAGACAGCCCGGTATCAGCTGCTGTGCTGCTGTGCAGAATGTGCCCACGTTTGCTACAAAGGAAGCAGGGTGAGTTAACCAGCTGTTGCAAAAAATGTAAAAGACTTTGCAGCAGATTCTGAACGTTGTGATGTAATGTACTGACGCTGTCGTACATGAGAACGATGAACGCTTCCGAACAACTCGGGTTCATTCCATGTGTGCCCACTTGCCTTAGGCTGAATCCCATTGTAATTAAATCGAATTTATACCTGTGTCATAATGTCTCTGATATCTGCTCAGTGACTCACGGTGCTGTCCTGCTCCAAATTTAGCATCAATTTATTTGAAAGTTGTGAAATATTTCAAGAGATGTCTAATTTGTATAATAGCTTGTTGCACAAGAGAAGCATAACGGATTACTTAATTCCGTATTGCAACCGCGGAAACAGGATATTGGTCTGTTTAAGAAATTGGCCGGAATTCTATGACCATTCATGCCAGCGGGATTCTCCAGCCCTGCCAGCAGCGCACCTCTTCCCGTGAGTTTCCTGTCGTCGTGGGTGACATCGATGGGAATTTCCATTGACAATGGTGGGCTCAGAGAATCCTGTCGCTAGCGAACAACACGCCACGTCCCAACAGCAGGAAACACGTGGTTGGCAGGCTGGAGAATCCCAACCATTGCATCTGTGGTTGTTCCACTGTTGATACTGCCTATCGATGTGTCTCAAATAATAAGGGTCAGTTAAGCGGACCATCATTTCAATAATGATCACAAATTGTCTTGCATTGTAAACATGCAAGCCCCATTTTGTGTCTTGCAGTGTGGTTTAAAAGTGATGAAATTATTTTTCGTTGTACACCACAATTCCATCTTGCCCCGACAGTGCAATCCTATCAGGTTTCCGCAATCAACGCTCACATCAAAGCCCCATGACATTGGAAAACATGTTTCAAATCAGGTTAGCTGCCCTCATGTTTTCACAGGTAAATTCACCAAGTGAAGGCCATTGCAGTCCTAAGGACCAGTGCACAATTGCTGGGGGCAGAATTTCTGGTCCTCTCCAAGTCAGAGTTGGAGGTGGACAGGATCTGAAAGTACCGGTCCTAGGCAGCATGCCAGTTTCCCGATGATATTCCCAGCGCTGGTCATTTTAGGGGATGTGGATTTGGTATGCCTGAGGCCTTCCTGCCCCTTCAGTAGGTCGGCAAACAATTGGGCCAGTTAGGGTTCTGACAAAGGGTCATCCAGACCCAATACATTGACTCTATTCTCTCTCCATAGATGTCGTCAGACCTGCTGAAATTTTCCAGCATTTGCTGTTTGGTTGAGGCCAGTTAAAAGCTTTGTTAAGGGCCCTGGTAGGAGGACAACTTGGGTTTTCCATTTTCTCCATGTGATAGGTTATAGTTTAGCTGTCTGCAGGGGAGGTCTCCAATGGCAACACAGGGGCCAGTGCTCCAGGCAGGCTTATCCACTTTTGATGCCACCCTGGGTGGGAATGTAGCCAAAGGCTACATTCTGGAGGGATTTGAAAATCCCAAAGAATGACTGCTTCCCCTTGGAGAAGAGATTGGAGGGGTGAGGAGCTGCAATGGGGCTGATTGTGCGACCCGTGTGAAGTTTTGACTCCTCTTCCCCTCTCCTGCAAAGCCGAATTTAATCTCTGGCCTGTGGTATTGGCTGATTGCAACCAAGATGCCAATGATTGAGACAGCAAGGGGAAAATCAGTCAATGTTCACACTCACAATCACACTCCAGTGATTGCTGCTGGAATGTCTATGTGTGAATACAGGCTGTGATGTTCCCACAATTGAACAGCTTGCCAGCACTCAAGCATACATTTTTCCCTTTTGATTTTATTATTTGCTGATTTTAGCCAGGCGAAGGTAGTTTTCCTGGACTATTTTAGAGCATAATGCTTGGTTACAGTTGGAGCTAAATAGTGAGCAAGCTATGAGGGGGTGGTGGGGGGGAGGGGGTGATGAAACTGAATGTACGTGCAATTTAAAGGGATTGATTCAATTAAGGAGGGTTGTCCTGTCCCAATTTGCTGGTCCAAAAATTCCAAAATATTTGGAAGCTTTAGAAGGCATTTGATGTATAAAGAGCTTAGGGCAGATAAATACAGAGGGAGGCAGGAATGGAGAGAAAGGAAATTGAAGGTAAGGTAGTTGTTTACAAGCAGTTAACGGTGTAATCCAGCAAGATGAGCGATCTCTCAGCTTTAATGGTTGTTTTGTAGTGGAGTGATGTTGTGTGAGAGAATTCCAGGATGGCGCTTCCTCAGCGTCCCTCCATGGCACAATCCCCAGCGGATGAAAAGGCTGAGGCACCTTTTCATCTGGTTGCAAAGTTGGCAGCTGGCACAGATCTGCAGTAGCGCAGTTGGATATTTTTGTATGTTAAAAGCACTACAGAATGAGTATGAGAATCATAGAATACCTACAATACAGAAGGAAGCCATTTGCCCCATCGAGTCTGCACCAACCATAATCCCATCCAAGCCCTATCCCCATAACCACATGCATTTACCCTACTAACCCACTGACATCAAAGGGCAAATTAGCATGGCAAATCAACCTAACCCACACATCTTTGGAGTGTGGGAGGAAACTGGAGCACTCAGAGGAAACCCACACAGACAAAGGGAGAATGTACAAACTCCACACAAACAGTCGCCCAAGCTGGGAATCTAAGCTAGGATCCCTGGTGCTGTGAGGCAGTATTGCTAACCACTGCGCTACCGTGCACATCCCAATTGTCATTGTCTCTTTATCTCCCCTGACCCCAGGAAGACTGCTATTTGCTGAGTGGGTATGCTAGGGCCAGTTGGCAGGTTGGCAAGTGGTAATGTTAACTATTTGATACAATGGTGCTATGATTCCAATTAGAATTACTGGAGGTTAGTCTTTAATTTCTGGAGTCATTAGGTCAGTGCTAAAGATTCGGCAAGCCTATTATATTTTCCTATACCCAAATTTATAATGTGAAATATATTATCATGCCTCAAATTTACATTTTCTACTTCCTCAGCCTACACTCCAGAGACATTTCCAATCAACCCTTTAGCCCTGAAATTATTGTCCTGCTCACAATGAGAACAGGATGTGCAAGGAGTTAAAATCAACAGCAGTGGACCTGGTCACATGTTCCTTCCTCTCAGTGTGCCATTTTTTAACAGGCTCGCTCTGACCAGTCGGTGAGGTCCGCATAGATCAGACAAAGTCCTTATTTATATTCAGAGGTTAGTCTCGGATGGTGTCATTCAGATCCTGTCTATGTTTTAACCGTGGGTAATTTTGCCAGCGGGCAGTTCATCTATGGCCAGATTCACCAGTCGTAAAGGAGCAACAGGCTAGGAGGTGGGCTGGGTGTTAAGGAATTTTACCTGACAACCAGTTATGTTGTAAAGCGTGGACAGATTGCTGGTGTAACAAGAAATGCGAAGTCCAAAGTTCCGTTGAACAGTCAGTGGTGGCGAAATTCGAGTGCTGTTCAGGGATATCACAGACAAATCAATAAGGTTAGCAATCCTCTAACAAAAACCTCAAACACTGTTTCTCAAAATATTGGGACTTACGGGGCAATTTATATTTTCAAGACTGTGACTGAAAATTTTTTATTAGGCTATGGAATGGAGGGATATGGAGCAAAGATGAGTGACTGGAATTGAGGTAACAGGAACATATTGTTAATATAATTGAATGGTGGAGCAAGATGAAGGGGCTGAGTGGCCTATTCCTGTTTTTCTGTTCCCATTTCAAGCTTGACCTTCCATTAATTCCATCTTGTGCCAGTGGGTTCCACCTTGACACATAGATCTCCCCCTAGAGCCCTCTTGCTTAATTAATGCCCCTTCACCCATAAATGTGGGTTAGAGTCATGATGGGATTGGCAAGTGGGTGAAAGTCCCAAGTTGACTGTTGTCTGGCAGGGAGCCCAACCAGAGGATAATTCCATGTTCCATTGGGAGATGTGGGTGGGATTTTTACTATCGAGTTGATCACCAGAATTTTCCTGGCCCTGCTAATATCCAGTCCATAAATTAGACATAAAGATACTAAATAATATTAACTTCTAAGTTGCCCTGATAGCTGAGTTCAAATTAGCAATGTCAATTATTTTCAGAAATGAAACAAAGGCAGAAAAGAATTCTATTTCTTTGTTTATCTCTTTTCCATTCCTAATATGTTCTGGTCAAGTCCCCATCGCAAGTCAGATTTTTGCAGTTATTGAGAGAGGACTATGAGCAGGAACTGCAATTCTTTATCCAACTATTCAGAGGTATATGAGAGTGGACCAATTTGCCCTCCATCTCTATATTATTTTCTGCCCTCGCTCTCCACAATGAAAGTGACTTGCTGAAACCGCTTGTGATTCCTCCTTCGTACACAGGACAGCCAGAATAGATAACTTTGAATAGATGCGCATTGCATTGGTATTCACAAAGAAGAGGGACATGTTGATTGATTGTATCTTAGAGGGGTGATTAAACCCTTTAGAACAATTCATCATTACAAGGGAGGATGGGTTAGGTGAATTAAAAAGAATTATGGTAGACAAATCCCCAGGGCCAGATGGCATCTATTCCAGATTATTGAGGGAGACAAACAATGAAATTGCTGGGCCTCTATTAAGAAATCTTTGTTCCTTCATTGGCCACTGGTGAAATTCCAAAAGATTGGAGAATAGTGAATGTTGTCCCATTATTTAAAAAAGTAGCAAGAATAACTTGGATAATTATAGGTCAATGAGCTTGTCATCAGTGACGGTGAAATTGTTGGAGAAGATTCTTAGGAATAGGATCTATTCATATTTGAAACTGAATGCTCTTGTTAGCAACAGAAATTAGACATAAATTAGACATAAAGATACTAAATAATATTAACTTCTAAGTTGCCCTGATAGCTGAGTTCAACGTTGTTTGGTATGAGGAAATAATGTCTCACTAATTTAATAAAGTTTTTGAGGAGATGACAAAAATAGTTGACAAGGGAAAGGCTGTTGATGTTGTCTACATGGACTTCATAAAGCATTTGACACGGTCCCTCATGGCAGACTGGTGCAAAAGATTAAATCTCACAGAATCAACGATGAACTACCTAGATAGATTTGGAACTGGTTTGGCCATAGAAGACAGGGAGTAGTGGTGGAAGGCTGTTTCTCTGAATGGACGTCTGTAACTAATGGTATTCCGCAGGGATCAGTGCTGGGACTTCTGCTGTTTGTAATATATATAAATAACTTGGAAGAAAATGTATCTGGTCTGATTAGCAAGTTTGCGAATGATATTAAGATTGATGGAGTTGCGGATAGTGATAAAGATTGTCAGAGAATACAGCAGGATATAGATAAGTTGGAAAATTGGGCGGAGAAATGGCAAATGGAATTTAATCCAGACAAATGCGAGGTGATGCATTTTGCAGATCCAATTCAGGTGAAAGCTATAAAATAAGTGGTAGAACATCAGGAGCATAGACACGCAGAGAGATCAGAGAGTCCACAAATCCTGAAAAATGGCAGCATAGATGGAAAAGGTGGTGAAAAAAGCATACGTCTTGCTTGCCTTCATTGGATAGGGTATCAAGTATAAAAGTTGGCAAATTATGTTACAGTTGTATAAAGTATTAGTTTGGCCACATTTGGAATACTGTGTCCAATTCTGGTTGCAGCACTATCAGAATAACATGGAGGTTTTGGAGGGAGTAGAGAAAAGATTTATCAGGATGTTGTCTGGTACGGAAGGTCTGGAAGGTATTAACTATGAGTTGAATAAACTGGGATTGTTCTCCATGGGAAGACGGAAGCTGAGGAGTGACCTGATAGAAGTTTATAAAATTATGAGAGGTTAAACAGTTGGAAGCTTTTTCGCAGGGTAGAAATGACAATTACAAGGGGACACAAGTTCAAGGTAAGGGGGGACATGTTCACTCGAGATGTGTAGCGGAAGTTTTTTACAGAGGGTGGTGGGGGCCTGGAATGCATGGCCAAGTAAGATGGTTGAGGCAGTTATATTAGCCTCATTTAAGACGTTTCTTCGTAGGTATATGAACAAGAGGGGAATAGCGGGATATAAGTGGTTGGTCTAGATAGGTAAATGTGATCGGCACAGGCTTGGTGGACTGAAGGGCCTCTTCCTCTGATGTACTATTCTTTCTTCTTGTTCTTTGTAACTCACTATGCCAAGCATCAATTGCATAAAATGCAGCCTCCCTTTCTGTAGCATCAGATATTGGGGATTTCCTTGGTCCTAAGCAAATGATACTGTTAAAACTTGTTTTAATAGCATAGACACCTGATTGTAACCAACAGCCATGATCTACATTATTGTTTTTATCTAGTCTTAGACATTGAGTAACACATTGTGGGATTTGGAGTTCTGATCATATGAAGAGGAGTAAAAATTGACATCCGTGATTTACCATCCAGACCTGTCTGTAACAGGATTTTGTTGTGAACTTAGTGAGTTTGTGTTTTGCCAATACTGCAGGACTCCCCCAATGTATGCTTTCAGATTTAATAAAATCGGTAAATTGCAGCCAACATTCATACATCGTATATATTCCCTGGGCTCCACATACACTAGTACACATAGTAGAATAAAATTTTATTTTACTATAAATTACAATAAGATTTTACAGTTTAGATATTTTACAGTTTATGAAGAAGATAAACAATCAAAAGAATGTGTGGTTAACTGTCCTTTGGCTGGTCTCTGTGCAGTAATTCCACATTGTGGCCATTTTGTTTAGTTGTCCTGGGTGTAGATTTATACAGCAAATTTCCACATTTTATCCCCAAAAGATTTGGTTTGCAGTAGACTTCTCCTCTCAGGATGATTACTTTGCAATATCCATGCACAGTATTTCTGCAAGAAAGGCACCTCTTGCAGCTTTTCGTTACATTCTTCCAATCACTGCTCTGATTTGATAATAACAATTTTTAAAAAGACTTGATGTCTATACATTCCAGTGCAATACACCACATTCAATCACCATGACTGATGTATTCATATTATTGTAGAGTAGGGCCACTACTTTCCTGAAAGCCAGAATCTGGTCTCCGGAGTGAAATTGAATTGGCCAGATGGGAGATGCTAGCAGATCTGGAGAATTCAGTCCTGGGCTTGATAATAACATTTAAGTAAGATTAAAAATAAATTAAAATGACTTACCTGCTGTTCTCACCGTTTCCAGCATGGTTCTGATTACTCTGGACATCCAGCATTGGGAAATGCATATGTGTCGGGTACACATGCGCAAATCCTGCGAATCGGCCGACATGCAATTCTCCCAGCCTGCAGGGTTGGGAGATCATCTCCAAACTGTTGGAGCTTAAATGCTTGTCTTTCTTAGTGTGCCAGTGTTACTCTGCACTGCCTGCAGTCTAACAGTGAATGCAATATTCTGGATGTACATTCTTATAACAATTTATTTTTATATATTAACATAGCTGGTCTCAGCTGATGCTATAACTTTGGCTCTGAATACTATCAGTTTTCTCTCTTGTACCAGGCATGCTTCTGAAACTTCTGTTTGCAGAATGATTAGTCTCTTTCTGTGGTAATATGGTCTCCAAGTTACTTCTTCTGAGTTTGTTGAAACTCTTCTCATGTGTGTTATAGAATTATAGAATCCCTACATGCAGAAGGAGGCCATTCAGCCCATCGAGTCTGCACCAATCGCAATCACACCCAGGGTCTAACCCCATAACCCCATGCATTTACCCTGCTAAACCCCCTGAGACTAAGGAAAATTTAGCATGGCCAGTCCACTTAACCTGCACATCTTTGGACCATGGGAGAAAACTGGAGCACCCGGAGGAAACCCACACAGACATGGGGAGAACACGCAGACTCCACACAGACAGTGACCCCAAGCTGTGACCCAAAACTCTAGATAGATGGTAGCCAGAAACTTTTCGACTACACTAACTGCATCTCCCTCTGTGTGTCTCATCTACTTCCTGATGAAACATACCCTGCCTCACTTTAAGGCCAAAGGTTGGATGCAGGAATTTGTACCCAGCAAAGGGTTTCCTGAATATTGTCAACAGCGAAGATTCCTTATAAAACTTTACTTCCCATTCGCCATTTCTAGGCATTTTGCTTGGTACGAACGGTTATTCCTGTGCTGGCAGTCTCTTCTAGTTTTGGAATAGGGTTGTGTTTTCCCTTGTTGCTTGATTAAAAGCTTTGGGATCATTTGGCTTCTCTCCTGTAAAGATGGAATTTTGTTTGTTGGCTCTGTGGCTCTGGTGATCGATCACTTTCTTTGCTGCCAAATCTTGGAGGCCTCTTTTCAACTTTCCTTTTAGTTCTATTGATACCTTATATGGGGGATGAATCACTAGTATCTTCACCAGACCAGTAGTATTGTGATACCACCACAAGGCAGCACAGTAGCATGGTGATCAGCACTGTTGCTTTACAGCTTCAGGGATCTGGGTTCGATTCCTGGCTTGGGTCACTATCTGTGTGGAGTTTGCACATTTCCTCGTGTTTGCATGGATTTCCTCCAGGTGCTCCGGTTTCCTCCCAGAGTCCAAAGATGTGCGGGTTAGGTTGATTGGCCAAACTAAAAAGTAAAAATTGTCCTGAGATGGGTAGGTAGAGGGATTAGTGGGTAAATGTGTAGGGATATGGGGGTGGAGTTTGGGTGGAATCGCAGTCAGTGCACACTCAATGAGCTGCATTGTCTCTTTCTGTACTGTGGGGTTTCTATGATTTCTATAATTGCAAGGCCAGAATTCTCCACCCACAGGTTTCCTACCAGCATGGAGTGATGTCAGTGGGAATTCCTTCTGGCCGTGACAGGACCAGGGAATCCCACTGCTAGAAAACAACACCTCAGCTCCTGTGGCTCGGAGGCCAGAGAATCTCAAAAATTCTTCAAACGTTCACTCACCTTATCAAAATATTTCAGATATGTTTGTCCCAGATCTTTCTCTGATGGAAGGGCCCTTTGACTGGTGTGCTACCTTCAACCATCTGTGCTCTCTCCTTCATTCTCAGTGTTTACTGTGATCAGCTGCAGAATGCTGAGGTACAGGCAGATCTGGGTGTTCTTGCACACAAGTCACAAAACATTAGTATGCAAATGAAGCAAGTAATCAAGAAAGCTAATGGAATGCTATCCTTTATTACAAGAGGAACTGAACATAAAGGTAAGTATGTTGAGCCTCAATTGTACAGAGCATTGGTGAGATCACCTCATGAATGTTGTGGGTAGTTTGGTCTTTTTTAAGGATGGATGTAAATATGTTGGAGGCGGTTCAGAGAATGAGCGGGTTGCCTTATGAGGAAAGGTTAGACAGACTGGGCATGTTTCTACTGGAGCTTAGAAGTGAGGGTGACTTGATTGAGATATATTAGATCCTGAGAGGGATTGGTAAGGTGGCCATTCAGAGTGGCATAGTTGTTAGCGCTGCTGCCTCTCATCGCCAAGGATCCAGATTTGATTCCCAGCTTCGGTCACTGTCTATACGGAGTTTGCACATTCTCCCTGTGTCTGTGTAGGTTTCCTCCAGGTGCTCTGGTTTCCTCCCACAGTCCAAAATATGTTCACTCTGGTTTAACTTTGGCCATGCTAAATTCTCCCTCTGTATACCCAAATAAACACTGGAGTGTGACTAGGGGATTTTCATAGTAACTTCATTGCAGTGTTAATGTAAGCTACTTGTGACACTAATAAATAAAATCTTTAAAAACTTTTTTAAAAACTCTTGAAAACTCTTAAAAAACACAGAACTAGGGGGCACGGTTTTAAAATTAGGGTTTGTCTTTACAGGACAGAAATCAGGAATTTCTTTTTCTCTCAGAAACCTGAGAAATTTTGGAATGCTTTGTTTCAGAAGGCAGTGAAAGCAGGATCATTGAATATTTTCAAGGCAGAGATAGATTCTTGTTAGGCAAGGAATCAAAGGTTATCAGGGATAAATTAGGAATGTAAGGAACAAGGAATCAACTGCCAGAAATCTATAAGATAGCGAGTTAAAAATTCTAGAGGATTGAAGAGAAATTTCCAGGAAGCCAGAAAGAGAAGAAACTGAAGGCACAGACAGAGCTGAGAAGGAGTTGGCTAGTGAGAAGACAGAAAGATATCTGAAGTGATTCCAATATACATGATATCTTACCATAGCCTGTGAAGCAACAGTCAAAGTAATTATGAAGCCACCGGTGGATGGATCTCAGAGTTTGTATAGAAGCATTCAAGACAAAGAAATCCTGAAAGGAGAGTTGGAAAACATGGAGGCAGATCCTTGTTAAAACAGCAGAGAGGAAACCTTGTTTGAAACGATATTCAGAAAACCCAGAGGTCGATCTTTGATGAAAACAGCTGGCAGAAGGCCTTGTTTCAAAGACAATTTGAATGCATGTCTTTTTGAGAGTGGAGTTTAGAAGCTTCTATAACAATCATCTGGGGGAAATTTGAAGGGAAATTCACAGGATATTGATTGAGTGGAGTCTGCCATTGTCTTTCAGAATGGATATTATCCTTGAAATCTGAGTACATTGATGAAGATAAGTGAAAGTAAGAAGTATTGTATTATAATCAAACTTTCCATGTTTGATTTTTTTTGTTGTTAAAAGCTATTTTTCCTGTGACTCCATATCTCCATATTTCCAAAGAAAAGTAAAAGTTACTGGCTGAAATTCTCCAACTTTGCCTTCACCTGGAGGATTCTCCAGTCATGCAGCTGTGAGCTGAGATTTGATTGAACGCCAAATTCTCCGTTCTCGCTGGTAGAGTATGGCTGGTGTGAGACACGAGAATTCAGGCCATGATCTTTTGAGCCAGGGTTTCACTCTGGGAACTTTCTGTCCAGTTGCAACATCAACTGGGATTGTAACAACTAATATTAGGAGCGTCAGGGTGGATTTGATTCCTGGCTTCGGTCACTGTTTGTGTGGAATTTACACGTTCTCTCCACGTCTGCGTGGGTTTCCTCTGGGTGCTCCAATTTCCTCCCACATTCTGAAAAATGAGTCGGTCAGGTGCATTGACTTGAACAGGTGCCGAACTATGGCAACTAGGGGAATTTCACAGTAACTTCATTGCAGTGGTAATGTAAGCCTTACTTGTGACTAATAAATAAACTTTAAACTTCATTAGACTGCCTTGACACCAACGTTGTCAATCCAACAAGAGAAGAGCCAGAAAGTGTGGATATTGATGAACTGAAATTTAAATGTGGAGTTTGTAATATTGTTCAGAATAGCTAAACATAGCCAATTATCACTTTCGATCTCTCTGAGCAGGGCTATCATTCTAGCACTAATTTGCACTGACTTGTCATGCTTTGGGCCGATCTCCAAGAGTAACAGTATTAACATTGCCTGGATGCATTTCATTTTGAGAGCTGGCAAAGGGGTGAGAGGACAATGTTACTCCATTACATAACCCATTGATAGTCTGACACTCATCTGTGTTGTGATTGTGTATGTTTAGTACTAACGCTTGTACTGCATTTATATATAGTAGTGTTACTCATTTCTGGAGATACCATGACAGTAATATGATCCTAAAGAGCTTAGAAAAATCACATTTGCTGGCTCTCAGGTAGCGTATGTCCCAATAGGGAGGCTTGAGGCCTGTATGGACAGTCCTCTTGCTCCACCTGGCTCCACAGGAAAAATACTTACTAAATTTGACTTAAAAGCATCCTGCTTTTCGCTGCAGCTAGCGATTAAAGAATCCAGTGCAATGCAGGCTGTGCAATCACCCTGTTCATCAATAATACCACAGTAATAAATGGACTAGTTAGATCACTGGTCATAGCACCACGTACACATTATAGAGGATCCAATACAGATTCATCAGAATTATACCAGAGATGGGAAACTATAGCCATGAGGAAAGTCTTGAGAGACTGAGACAATGACGGAGAGGCCACTAATTGATGGTGCTTTTGATGGCGTTAATAGTGAAAGATTAACTCCCCTGATTGGAGATTTCCCCTGCTTCTCCTGATTTGTAATGAAGGCAGTGATAACTTTATAATGAAGAAAGTCATGAGAGAGGTTTGGAGAGATTTCTTTGTGCAGATGGTTGGTAGGAGACAAAACACTTGGCCACAGAGAATCGCTGTGATAGAGACCATTGTTTCTTTCAAGGAAAAATGAATACTTGAAGCAGAGGCAAATAGAACATAGAGCATAGGAAAACTACAGCACAAACAGGCCCTTTGGCCCACAATCATATCGCTTACCTATAACACTCAATCCTATTAAGTCCTGTGTACTCGTCCAGAAGTCTCTTAAAAAACCCTGTTGAATTTGCCTTCACTACCACCGATGGCAACTGATTCCATTTACCCACTACCCTCTAAGTGAAAAACTTACCCCTGATATCTCCTCTGTATTTGCTCCCCAGCACCTTAAACCTGTGTCCTCTCATAGCGACCATTTCAGTCCTGGGGAAAAACCCCTGAGAATCCACCCAATCAAGAATATGATTTGAATTTTAGAAGTTTAACATGTAAAGTTTATTTATTAGTCACAAGTAGTTACTGTGAAAATGCCCCAGTTGCCATACTCCAGCACCTGTTCGGGTACACTAAGGGGGAATTTAGCATTGTCAATGCACGTCTTTCGGACTGTGTGAGGAAACTGGAGCACCTGGAGCAAACCCACATTGACACATGGGAGAATGTGCAGACTCTGCACAGTGACCCAAACCAGGAATCGAACCAGGTCCCTGGCGCTGTGAGGCAGCAATGCTGACAACTGTGACACTTTGTGGAAGTAAAGCTGGGAATAATTTTCAATTACTCTAACAAAGAGCTAGAACAGACACAATGGGCTGAATGACCTTGCTCTGTGCTGATAATCTTGATAGTTTTATCGTATCCACTTCTAGGTATCCAATGATAAAAAAGAACATTTTTGAACCATGAAACATGTAGGGAGGTGATTCCAGGAACAATAAAGTTCCGTTGCAAAAATAGGTCTGAGCTATTTTGGTTAATTCTACCAGAACAAAGTAGAGCAGCTTAAAATTATGAAAGATTCTGGGGAGGTAAATTATTGAAGAATTAGTAACAAGGAGGCATGAATTGAAGATCATAAAAGAAGGAAGGGAAAAGCTGGAAAAGTACTTTTCCACAAAAAGAATGTTTTATTTAAAGTGACTGTTGAGGCAGAGACTAGAATACAACTTCAACGAATTTGGGTAAGTATTTTGAAAATGAAAATGATAAAGTCATGCAAGAAACGGAGAAAAGAAAATTAATTGAAGAGGAGCATCTAGTTGAACAGTGTACTGATATTGAAGCATAGGGCTGTATTGTCAAGTACTGTGTTGAAGCTGCTATAATTCTACGCACCAGAGTCTGACATCCACACAATGGAGACAAAGTATCGTATTAACGGAAAATATCTTCTGGTTATGTTGGTGTTTGCTTTGTGTTTAATTCCTGTTATTCCAGTGGCAGGAGGGATCATCCAACTATCCCCACCCAGGCAGCGTAGGGGATGAGCTGCACATTCCTCAGTTATGTCCTACTGGTCAGTTTAACATCAGTAATGGGACCCTTCTTTTCTTAAAATATATTAATGATCTCGATCTTGGTGTGCAGGAGACAATTTCAAACTTTGTGGATAATTCAAAACTTGGAAATATGTAAACTGCGAGAACGGTTCAGAACTTTGGATGGACATAGGTTGGTGGCAGATGAAATTCAATGTACAGAAGTGTGAGGTGATGTACTTTGGTAGGAAGTGCATGGTGAGACAACACAAAATAAGGGATTAAATTCTTAAAGGAGTTCAGAAGCAGAGGGACCTGGGTGTATATGGGCATAGATCACTGAAGATGGCAGGATAAGAGGAGAGTAGTTTATAAAGCATATAATATTCTGGGCTTAATTAATAGAGGTGTAGAATACAAGGGCAAGGAGATTATGGTAAAATTATACAATCACTAGCTAGAACTTAACTAGAATATTGCGTACAATCCTGGGTGCCATTGTACAAAGGCATCGAAGAATGTGCAGAAAAGGTTTACAAGAATGACTCCAGGGATGAAAAACTTCAGTTATGAGGAATAATAGGAGAGATTGGGACTGATTGATAGATTAAGAAAGGGAAAATAGAGTATGAAAGTAAGCTAGTGGGGAACATAAAACTGGCTGTAAAAGTTTCTATAAGTATATAAAGAGAAGAAAACTGACCAAAACTAATGTCAACCCCTTAAAGTCAGAAACAGGAGAATTCATAACAGGCAACAAAGAAGTGGCTGAGGAACTAAATTGAAACTTTGCTTCTGTCTTCACAAAGGAAGACATGAATAATATACCAGAAGTTCTGAGAGAAGCAAATTTTAGTGAGGAGCAAAAATCAGCGTTAGTAAAGAAATGGTTTGAGGAAATTGATGGGATTGAAGGTGGGTAATCTTCATCCCAGAGTACTTAAGAAAGTGGCCCCAGAAACAGTAGATCCACTGGTGATCATTTTCCAAAATTTTTTGGACTCTGCACTGGTTCCTACAGATTGGAGGGTAGGTAATGGAAGCTCACTATTGAAAAAGGGAGATAGAGAGAAAACAGGGAACCATAGACCAGTGAGCCTAACGTCAGTACTGGGGAAGTTGCTAGAGCCTGTTATCAAGGATTTCATAACTTAGCATTTGGAAGACAATGGTATAATCAGACAAAGTCATTATGGGAAAAAGAAAGAAATCATGCTTGACAAACATATCGAAATTTTCTGAGGATGTAACCAGTAGAGTTGACCAAGGAGAATCAGTGGATGTGGTGCATTTTGACTTTCTGAAGGCTTTCAACAAGATCTCATATAGCAGACTACTGTGTAAAGTTAAAGCATATGGGATTGCAAGTAATGTCTTGAGATGGATAGAAAGCTGGTTAGTGGATAGGAAGCAAAGAGTTGGCATAAAGAATCTTTTTCTGATTGGCAAGCAGTGATTAGTGAGGTAGTGTAGTGATCTGTGCTAGAAGCTAAACTGTTCACATTATATATTAATGATTTGGAAGAGAGGGCTAAATGTATTATCTTTAAATTTTCAAATGATACCAAGTTTGGTAGGAGAGTGAGCTGTGAGGAGAATGCAGAGATGTTTCAGTGACTTGGAAAGATGAGTGTGTGGGCATATGCATGGCAGATGCTGTATAATGTGGCTAAATGTGAGATTATCCACTTCAGCAGCAAAAATATGAAGACAGATTATTACTTGAATGGGTGCAAATTGAGAGAGGAGGCCTTGGAATCCTCATGCATCAGTCACTGAAAGTAAGCAGATATAGCAGGCAGCAAAAAAGGCAAATAGTATGTTGGCCTTCCAAGCAAGAGAGCCTAGTACAGGAATAAAGATGTTTTGCTGAAGTTGTATAGGGTATTGGTGAGGTCACACTTGGAGTATTGTATGCAGTTTTGTTGTCCTTATCTACGAAGAATGTCCTTGCTATAAGAAGGAGTGCAGCAAAGGTTTACCAGGCTGATTCCAGAGATGGCAGGTCTATCGTATGATAAGAAACTAAGTTGGTTAGGATTATATTCAGTGGAGTTTAGAAGAGTGAGAGGGAATCTCATAGAAATTTATAAAATTCTAACAGTGTTAGACAGGGTATATTCAGAAAGAATGTTCCTAATGGTGGGGAAGTCCAGAACTAGGGGTCATAGTTTGAAGATAAGAGGGTAAACCCTTCAGAACTGTGGTGAGGAAACATTTCTTCACCAAGAGGCTGGTGAATGTGTGGAATTCACTACCACAGAAAGTAATTGAGGTCAAAACGTGTGATTTCAAGAAGAAATTAGATATAACTCTAGGGGTTAAGGGATCAAAAGATATGAGGAAAAAAGGGGAGTTCAGGATATTTGATTTGATGATCAGCCGTGATCATAATGAATGGCGGAGCAGGCTCGAAGGGCTGAATAGCCTACTGCTACTTCTAGTTTCTATGTTTTCCTTGGAGCGAGGAAGGCTCAGAAGAGATCGATAAAGATATTTAAAATCATAAGGAAGCTGGAGAGAGTATATAGGGAGAAATTGTTCCTGCTTGTAAAAGGATCAAGAATGAAAAGGCACAGATTTCAAGTGATTTGCAAAAGAAGCAAATGTGATGTGAGAAAAACTTTTTAACAAAACGAGTGATTTGGATGTAGAATGCATTGCCTGGAATTGTGGTGGAGACAGTTTCAACCGAAGAGAGTTTTAGATGATCACTTGAATAGAAACAATATTCAGGGACATGGGGAAAAGGCAGGCATTTTGCTCATTTAGAGAATTGGTGCAGACACAATGGGTCAAATGGCTTCCTTTTGCACCATACCAGTTCTGCAATTCTATTAGCAGAAACATGGGTTCCTCAGTTTCCTCTGCAAATAGGAATATTTGACAGGGAAGATAGAAACTATTTCTGCTGGGTGATGAAGTCCAGAGAAATGGAGCAAAGTTTTAATATGACAGTTAGGCCATTCAGGCTTGATGTTAGAAACATGGAAAATATTGAAATATTAAAACACAAAGGAGGCTAATCAGCCCATTGTGTCTGTGTGGTTGACAAAAAGCGACCTGTTTTAATGCCACTTAGCCAGCTTTATAATTATAGTATTACAAGCCCATTTCCAAGTAGTTTTTAAATGTAATTAGTGTTTCTGTCTCTATTGTCCCTCCAGACAGTGAGTTCCAAGCTCCACCACATCCTGGGTGAAATAATTTCAAAACCCTCCCTTTTAATTCTTTGACCAATTACTTTAACTCTTTGCCACTTGGTTGTCAATCATGGAAAATATGTCCTTCCTATCTACCCTATCCAGGCCGTCAATATTTCATATACCTCAATTATCTTCCCCCTTCAGCTTTCTCTGTTTCCAGCTTATCTAAAACAGAAAATGCTCAAAATACTCAATGGGCTGGATTTTACAGAGCCCTGGCTATAAATGCCATGTCTGCCACCTGTCCCCACCCCACTGCAATTTAACCTGGGTGGCCCATCTGCCCATCGGCCAATGGAGACCCTTTAGTGGCCTGTTATTGCCAACTTAAAGGCCTCACCTCACCGCCACTGCGAGTTAAGCAGCCCAGGGCAGGCCCACGCCCATGGTCCAGGCTGTTAGCTTTCACTACATCAGCTGGTGCTGAGCAAGGACAGGAATAAAGGGAGGGGGGCAGTGATTGTGGGTGGTGGCTATGTTATTGTAGAACATAGAACATTACAGCGCAGAATAGGCCCTTCGGCCTTCGATGTTGCGCTGACCAATTAAGAAAAAGCAATGACCCTCTAACCTAAACCATTCCCTTTTCATCCATAAACTTATCTACTAACCTCTTAAACACCGCCAAACTTGGCGCATCTACAACTGCAGCAGGCAGGGCATTCCATACCCTTACCACCCTCTGGCTAAAGAACCTACCTCTGACATCCGTCCTATAATTACCACCCCTTAATTTAAAGCTATGTCCCCTCGTGCTAGCTTTCTCCATCCAAGGAAAAAGGCTATCACTGTCCATCCTATCTAAACCTCTAGCCATCTTATATGTTTCAATAAGGTCTCTTCTTAGCCGCCTTCTTTCTAACGAAAACAATCGCAAATCCCTCAGCCTCTCCTCATAAGACCTGCCCTCCATACCAGGCAACATCCTGGTAAACCTCCTCTGTACCCTCTCCAATGCCTCCACATCTTTCTTATAATGCGGGGACCAGAATTGTACACAATACTCCAAGTGCAGCCGCATTAGAGTTTTGTACAGTTGCAACATGACGTTGCGGCTCCAAAATTCAATCCCCCTACCAATAAAAGCTTTTGGACAGTGGACAAAAATATTTTGGACAGTGATAGCCTTTTTCCTAGGATGGAAAAAGCTAGCACGAGGGGACACAGCTTTAAATTAAGGGGTATGAGTTATAGGACGGATATCAGAGGTAGGTTCTTTACTCAAAGAGTGATTAGGGAGTGGAATGCCCTGCCTGCAGCTGTTGTAGATGCGCCAAGTTTGGTGGCGTTTAAGAGGTTAATTGATAAGTATATGGAAGAGAAGGGAATGGTTTAGTTTGGAGGGGCATTGCTTTTTATTTTGGTCGGCACAACATCGAAGGCCGAAGGGCCTGTTCTGTGCTGTAATGTTCTATGTTCTATGTTCTATGTTCTAAAAGCTAAGACTCCATATGCCTTCTTAACAACCTTATCGACTTGATTGCCAACTTTCAGGGGTCTATGCACATATACACCAAGTTCTCACTATCTCACTATCACCATTATCTCACTAAATTCTTGAGACAATCAGAGCATTCCCCCGAGATCCTCATGCACCGCATCCTCTGCCCACTTTGCCTCCCATCATCCAGTTCACTTCTCCATAGTCTGCTTACCCCATCTCTCCCCTATTGCTGGAAGAAACCCGCCATCACTTACCCCAGTTCCAATTGAGGGGCATTGAGGACTGTTGTAGCCCTTGCTCTCAGTGAGGCGCTACTGGGTCCACAGAGCTACCAGGCATTTGATTGGCTGATAGCTGCCTGGGACAGGATTTTCTGTCCAGGTGCAGCTGGAAATTACACCCAAATCCGACTAATGCCCTTTGGAGGGTTAAATCAACATAGGGCAAATTGTCAGTGGGGAATTGGCACCTCAAGATATTTTGTCTGGAGGGCAGAGAAATGAATGGGACTGAAGGTTAAGCCCTGATATTCCATGTCCCAGACTGATAGAAGAGGTAGCTATGGAAATAGTGGATAAATTACGGTCATCTTCCAAAATTCTATAGATTTTGGAACGGTTTCTGCATATTACAAGGTAGCAAGTGTTACCCACAATTTTATGAAGGGAAGAAGAGAAAAAACTGGAAATTACAGACCTGTTAGCCTGTCATCAGCAGGGTGAGAAATATTGGAATCTATTCTAAAAAAAAATGGGCAGTTTGATAATAATGGTATGATTGGGCATAGTCAACATGGATTTATGAGTGGGTAATCATTTTTGAAAGTGTTTCAAAGATATTACTAATACAACTGATAAAGTCATGATGTGGAGATACCATCAACACCGCAAACTTCTGGCTCAACATAGAGAGGATGTCCAAGAGGATCACGCATATTGACATTGACATCAAGTTTCCATAAAGATACAAGAAAGCAGACAAAATCCTGAAACGACTACAGATAACAAACCCATTCAGGTCAACCTATAACACAGAATAACTGAGAGACATTACCATCACACCTCTCTCACACTTCTTAGCCACTTCATACACCAGCCCTACAGCAAATGCCACAACCTAGTAACCAGATAGAGACCATGTTCTCAACTTGCATTCAGAATGCAGACCAGCTGTGAAATATTGTCAAGCAGATGAGACAACAGAACTATGCCATCTACATCCATACCAAGAACGGGAAACTTGAGAAACTCAGCATCATCACCAATAGCAACCAAGCCTCCCCCAGTACGACAGTAGAAAAGAATACCACTGCAGGGAAGTCCATTGTCGAATTGTTGGACTACACCCTTCAACCAGATAAAATTGAAGTTCTCAACCGAGGGCTCAATTTCCGCCCCACTACCAAATGGACCCCACCAGTCTCGCAGTAGACTCAGAGGAATTCATCAGGTGAATGAGGCTGCAGGAGTTCTTCCACAAACCCTAAGAGGGCAACAATGGACACAATGAGACAGCCAATGACTGGAACAGCAGACAGAGAGATCAGCAGTGCAGCAACTTAAGAGGAAAGAGTTGAATTAGACTCCTCCAGAAGGCCGCTGCCCTTGACTCAACATGTATGTCCAAGCCATCAGGAGGTGCGTCAATGCCACATTCATCAGCTGCACTCACAAGACAGCCCCAAACGTCACCCAAGCACAACGCAACGCCATCCACACTCTCAAGACCAACTGCAACATTGTCATCAAACCAGCAGACAAAAGGAAGGGTCACCATCATATCGAACAGAACACTTTACTGCAAAGAAGTGTACCGACAGCTGAAGAACCAGGAACACTACAGACAGTTACCCATAGATCGAGCCAAAGAACACGCCAAAGGACTCAACAGACTGATCAAGACCTTTGATCTGGACTTTCAGAACACCCTTTGTGGTCTCATCCTATGCACTCTCCGCATTGGAGATCACTACTGCCTCCAGAATATACACACAGCCAACACATCTGGCCGTCCCATCGTCTTAGGCAATGAAATCTGTGTCAGAACCTCTCTGGCTAAGTTAAGGGCATTCTGAAACCCATTGTACAAGAAACCCCCAGCTTCTGTCGCAACACTATGGACTCAGTCCTCATAGAGCAGTTGAACCAAGAACAGTCCACATTACAGTGGACATTTTGACACACTACACCAGCATCCCCCACGACAACAGCATTGCTGCAACTGCCTCAGTGCTCAATGCTGAGAATGCCAATCTCCAGACGCAATTGTACAACTCATCGGCTTCATCCTGGACTACAATATCTTCATCTTCAACAACCAGTTCTTCATCCAGTCAAATGGAACAGCCATTGAGACCTCATCTTCATGCACAGGTTTAAACAAGACCTCTTCACCGCACAGGGTCTTCAACCTATGCTATACGCTAGATACATCGATGGCATTTTCGTCCTTTGAATTCATGACAAACAACCACTGAAACAACTACATAATGACATCAACAAGTTCAACCCTACCATCAGACTCACATGGACCATTTTCATGAATCAATTGCATCTTTGGACCTACACATCTCCATCAAGGATGGTCACCTCAGCGCTTCACTGTACTGCAAGCTCATGGATAACCACATGATGCTCCACTTCCCCAACTTTCACCCTAAACACATTAAAGAAGCCATACCCTACGGACAAGCCCTCCATATACACTGGACCTGCTCAGATGAGGAGGAATGTAACAGACACCAACAGATGCTGAAAGATGCTGTCATATGAACAGGATATGGCACTCAATTCATCAATCAATAGTTCCAACACGCCACAGCGAAAAACCACACCGACCTCCTCAAAAGACAAAAACAGGACACAGCAAACAGTGTACCTTTCATCGTTTAGCACTTCCCTGGAGCAGAGAAGCTATGACATCTTCTCGGGAGCCTTCAATGTGTCATTGATGAAGATGAATATCTCACCAAAGCCATCCCCACACCCCCACTATTTGCCTTCAAACAACCACGTAACCTCAAGCAGACTATTGTCCACAGCAAACTACCCAGCCTTCAGGAGAACAGTGACTACAACACCACAACACTGCCACAGTAACCTCTGCAAGGCATGCCGGATCATTGACACGGATGCCACCATCTCACATGAGAACACTGCCCACCATGTACACGGTACATATTCTTGCAATTCGGCCAACATTGTCTACCTGATATGAGGCATGGTATACATTGGGGAGACGGTGCAGGTACTACGACAATGGATGAATGGACACCGCTCGACAATCAGCAGGCAGGAGTGTTCCCTCCCTGTCGATGAACACTTCAGCAGTCACGGGCATTCAGTCTCCAATCTTAGGATAAGCGTTCTCCAAGGCAGCTTTCGAGACACACGACAAAATTGCCTAGCAGAAACTAATGGCCAATTTCCATACACATGACGATGACCTCAACCAGGATTTTGGCTTCATGTCACACTGTCTGTAACCCCCACAACTTGCTTGAGCTTGCAAAATCTCACTAACTGTCCTGGCTTGAGACAATTCATACCTCTTTAACCTGTGCTTCATGCTCTCTCCACTCACATTATCTGCATCTGTGAAGAGTCGATTACCTGTTTAGACTCACATTCCAACTGTTGTCTTGTAAATTGAGTTTCTGTCAATATATGCCCTGTTTCTGAACACAAGTCCTCACTCATTTGATGAAAGGGCAGCACTCCAAAAGCTCGTGCTACCAAATAAACCTGGAGTTTAACCTGATGCTGTGAGACTTTTTACAACTGACAAAAGGGAATAAATGGCCATAGTATACTTGGATTTTCAGAATCCCCCACATTAACAAGCAAAATTAAAGCGCATGGGATAGAGGGTAATATACTGACATAAATGAATGACATAAATGAAGGTAATATACTGACATAAATACATGGAGTTTAATCCAGACAAATGTGAGGTATTGCACTTTGGAAGTCTAATACAGATAGGAAATATACAGTAACGAGCAGAACCCTTAAGAGTATTGATAGGCAAAGGGTTCTGGGTGTACTGGCACACAGGTCACTGAAAGTGGCAATGTCAGTGGAGAAGGTAGTCAAGATGGCATTTGGCACATTTGCCTTCATCGGCTGGGTATTGATTTTAAAAATTGGCATGTCATGTTGCAGCTTTATAGAACTTTAGTTAGGGCTGCACTTGATTTGTTCTCATTGGAATGACAGAGGTTGAGGGGAGACCTGATAGAAGTCTCCAAGATTATGAGAGACATGGACAGAGAGGACAATCAGAAGCTTTTTCCCAGAGTGGAAGAATCAATTACTAGGGGGCCCAAGTTTAGGTTGCAAGGGGCAAGGTTTAAAGAAAATGTATGAGGTAGATTTTATACATTTCTATAAGATACCCCTCATTCTTCTAAATTCCAATGAGTATAATCCCAGTCTACACAGCCTGTCCTAATAAGCCAACACTAGTGAATCTCTTCTGTACCCAGAGAGTAGTGGGTGCCTGGAACTCATTGCCGGGGAGGAGGTGGAACCAGATACGGTAGTGATTTTTAAGGGATGTCTTGATAAATACATGAATAGAATGGAAGTAGAGAGATATGATCTCTGGAAGGGTAGGGGGTTTTAGTTCAGTCAGGCAGCACAGTCAGTGCAGGCTTAAAGGGCTGAAGGACCTGTTCCTGTGCTGTAATTTTCTTTGTTCTTTATTCTTTGTTCTTTGATTGTTTAACAAGCAGGAAACAAAGTAGGAATAAATGGGTAAATGCATGCTGAATTCTCCCTCAGTGTACCCAAACAAGCGCTAGAGTGTGACAAAGAGGGGATTTTCACAGCAACTTCATTGCAGTATTAATGTAAGCCTACTTGTGATACTAATAATTATATAAACTTTGAACTTTAGCTTTGTCAGGCTGTGGTCACTGCAAGGACACGGCAAGGATCAGTACCTGGACCCCAGCTATTATATATCAATGATATCAGGGGAAGTGATGGCCCAGTGATATTATCACTAAACTATTAACCCAGAAACTCAGCTAATGTAACAGGCATTCAGCCAGTTCTGGGGACCCGAGTTCAAATCCCATCATGGCAGATGGTGAAATTTGAATTCAATGAAAGATATCTGGAATTGAGAATCTACTGATGACCATGAAACCATTATCAATTGTCAGAAAAACCCATCTGGTTCATTAATGTCCTTTAGGGAAGGGAACCTGCCATTCTTACCTGGCTCTGGCCTACAGAGCCACAACAATATGGCTGATCTCAACTGCCCTCGGGCAACTAGGGATGGGCAATAAACACTGACCAGATAGTGACACCTATATCCCAGAAATAAATGAAAAAAAGATTTGGAAGTGAGACCAGATGTAATATTTGCAAGTTCATGGATGACAAAGCTAAAGTTATTTATTTATCAGTGTCACAAGTAGGCTTACATTAACACTGCAATTAAGTTACTGTGAAAATCTCCTAGCCACCATACTCCAGTATTTGTTTAGGTACACTGAGGGAGAATTTAGCATGGCCAAAACATGTAACCAGCATGTCTCTCAGATCTGAGAGAGGACCTCAGGTCCCATAGTCTACCGCCCCACCCCTTCACACAGTTTCGGAAATCTGGCAAACTCACTTCAGAAACTGAGACCTCATCAATTCAAAAGTCTAAGATTAGGCATTAATTGAAATGGGAGCAAAACAAATAAATATAGTTAAGATACAGGTCTTCCAGGATCTAATTTCCCAGGGGATTGAGCGACCTATTCCTTTTCACACTTACCAA
Source organism: Sphyrna mokarran (assembly GCA_024679065.1). Classification (NCBI taxonomy): domain Eukaryota; kingdom Metazoa; phylum Chordata; class Chondrichthyes; order Carcharhiniformes; family Carcharhinidae; genus Sphyrna; species Sphyrna mokarran. Next base: position 34,190,859 of record JAGIQG010000002.1, on the reverse strand, counting down.
ACTATCTATCTGGGTCACTGGTATCCATCATCAGCCTTAGATATTTGTACACCTATGTATTTAGGCCAACAGAACTAGAAAGAGACTCAGATTTGTTGATGATATGTAGTTCACTCCCATGAATCCTGTTACAGTTGTCAAGCAGAAATGTGAGCTATAATAATACTTAGTAGAAAAATACCAGTAGACCAAAGCAGCTACACACAATATACTGGTCCCCTTACTTGAGAAAGGATATACTGGCACTGGAGGGGGTACAGAAGAGATTCACTAGTGTTGGCTTATTAGGACAGGCTGTGTAGACTGGGATTATACTCATTGGAATTTAGAAGAATGAGGGGTATCTTATAGAAATGTATAAAATTATGAAGAGAATTGATAAGATAAAAGCATAGAATAAGATAGGAGATTGTTTCCATTGGCAAGTGAAACTAGAACTAGGAGGCATAGCCTCAAAATAAAGGCGAACAGATTTAGGAATGAGTTGAGGAGGAAGTTCTTCACCAAAAGGGTTGTGAATCTGTGGAAATCCTTGCCCAGTGAAGCAGTTAAGGTGACCTCATTGAATCTTTTTAAGACAAAGATACATAGATTTTTGAACAGTAAAGGAATTAAGTGTTAAGGTGAGTGGCTGGGTAAGTGGAGCTAAATCCATGAAAAGATCAGCCACGATCTTACTGAAGGATGGAGCAGCTCGAAGGGCCAAAAGGCCTACTTCTGCTCCTAGTTTTCGTATTCTAATGTTCTAATGAAGTATTAAGTATTGGGCAAGATTGTAGAGTGTAGAGAGAGATCAACTTAATGTGACAGAGGTCCATTGCCTATGAAAATCTTTGCCATTTTGTCTATTGGCAAAACATGCCTTTAGGGTGTACAGAAAATCGTGCATATAGCTATAAGTATTTATCTGAAACAAAAAACAATGCTACAACATTATAAAGCAGTAATAAATGTTGTTTTGCACATGGGAATATTGTATCTTCCATGGGTGGCACAGTAGTTATCACCGCTGCTTCACAGCATCAAGGACCTGGATTCAATCCTACCTTTGAGTGATTGTTAGTGTAGAGTTTGTACATTCTCCCCGTGTCTCTGTGGGTTTCCCCCCAGGTGCTCTGATTTCCTCCTACAGTTAAAAGATGTGCAGGTTAGGTGGGTTGGTCATGCGAAATTGCCCCTTAGCATTAGGAGGATCAGTAAGGTAAATATTTGGGGTTATGGGAATAGAGTCTGGGTAAGGTGCTCCAAGAGAGTTGGCGTAGATTTGATGGGCTGAATGGCTTTCTTCTACATTGTAAGGATTCTATGACTCTATGATATCTTTTCTCCGTACTGCAATCATGCTGTGCATTGCTCGGATCAACTCAGAAAATGTCCAGACAAGTATTTCTAAGCAATGGATTTTTGGATTGGCGAGATTTTGGAATATACCTTTCCCCTTTTTTTTCCACCACCAACAGGAATTGTTGAGTAACAATTTGATTGCTTTGTTCCAGAATCTTCAGGGCCTGTTTGCAAAGCAGGATTTTTCTTTTGTGGATGGGCGGCTACTTCGATCCCCTCTTTCTCGCTTTTCCTTTTTGTGACCAATTTAACCAATGGCCTGGAGAAAGGACAATTTCAGCTTCCTCTTCCCCGTCTATGCTAGAAGGAAGCTTTGTTACCCAATACTGAGACAAGACATTCTATTACTGCCTGGTTGTAGAAATGGATATCTTTTCAAAATTTATTTGTGGGATGTGGGCATCGCTGGCTGGCCAGCATTTATTGCCCATCCCTGGTTGCCTTTGGAGGGCAGTTGAGAGTCATCCACATTGCTGGGGCTTTGGAGTCACATATAGGCCAGGCCAGGTAAGGAGAGCAGATTTCCTTCCCTAAAGGACATTAGTGAACCAGTTAGGTTTATTCGACAAGCTACAATGGTTTAATGGTCACCAGTAGATCTGTATTGAATTTAAATGTTACTATCTGCCATGACGTGATTCAAACCTGCATCTCCAGAACATTAGCTGGATTAATAATCAAATGATAATATCACTCGATCATTGCCTCCCCTAAAGATGTATCACATCACAACAACTGAGGTCTAAAGCTTCCCTTACAAGGGTTTCCACCAATCTCTTATATTCTAAGAGTGGCCACTGTTCTATCCACACATTGTTTATCTTCCACGTCTAAATTATTGAGTTGTGCAGACCCAGTTTAATTTTTGCTTGTGTGTGTGTGTGTGTGTGTGTGTGTGTGTGTGTGTATGTTCAGACCACCCTGGCTTTAGGTGGCTCAGTGGGTTTCCTCAGCGGTGCACAGGATCATTTGCTTAGACCCTGGGAGCTCCTCAAAAGTAACGTTAGAACATAGAGATTTGGGGAGCTCGGATTGAGATCAGACAAAACCTTGGCATCTGAAAAGTCACTGGGAGAGACAGAGAGTAAAAAAAAGCATTTGGATGATGTCTAAAAAGAACCATGGCCAAAGAGGGAGTCATTTAATGTGTAAGTACAGGAATTGTAATGTTGTTATTGTAGCCATTAATTTTACTTGTGAATAAATCTCCCTCTTCAAGTTTTCTTTTGGTTTTTAAAAAAAAGTCTGTCTGATTTCTGAGCCAAAATTCTGTGGAAAGTTATATAACGCAGCTTAAGCACATAGCAGTCTGGCCACAATGATAAAATCCCACCCAGAAGGTATCACTGGGAAAGGAGGAGACAGAGAGAGACAGAGAGAGAGCTTCCCAGGTGCAAAGTTGCAGAGCTGGTTCCCTCCCTCCACAAAGCGTGACTTGTGGAGTGGCGAGCAGACTTGTTGCCGTTTGTTTTAGGAGGGTTGATTTCTCTTCCAAACAGAAGCAGGCAGACCGATCGACGGTTATTTCCCATTTATTTATTTTCCTCCAGCCTCTCTCCCTGTCTTGCTCTAGTTGCAGTCCAAGCAGATGATTTGCTTGAGGTAAGAAGCGATTTTGGAGATTTTTGTTTTGCAGGGAGCTGTGAAAGGGGTAGAGGGTGGGGGTGGGGGGGAATACTTGACTCCCAGGGAATGAGGCTGTGGAATCAGTGAGGCTGGTTGGAGAAAGTAAGAGGATGTCTACACTGATTCTACAGGGAGAGGGGAGAGGGAGAAATGAAGTGCAGTGTGTAAAGTACGGTGCATGTGTTCAGTGCTGCCAAAGTTGACTGAGTTCATCTGTCTTTTTTAAAATCTGGCTACATTTATTTCGAAAAGAACAATACACAGCAGAATTATTCATTACTCAACAGGATCGTTTAGAACAACCTGGTGAAAGACAAAACCAGATTGTATCAAGCACTACAAAGTGCATGGGTTAACAGCGAACAAGGGGGAATATCCCTCCCATTCTACTGAAAAACCTAGGAGTAAAGTATATTTATTTATTAGTGAAATTCCCCTAGTTGCCACACTCTGGCACCTGTTGGTGTCAATGTATCTAACCAGCACGTATTTCAGACTGTGAGAGGAAATCAGAGTACCTGGAAGAAACCCACAGAGACACAGGGAGAACATACAAACTCCACAAAGACAGTGACCCAAGCCAGGAATCTGTGCTGCCCACAGTGGGACTCAACCTGAGGTTGCCACTGCATATCCACAAGAAATCTATGGTTTTCAACGTTTCTTGCGTTAATTAAAAGCTTTGTGATGAATAAATGACTGTGTAAAGAATTTCTTCTTTCTATTTTTTTTAGGGATCCACTTTAGGAAGTCTTTAAAAATGCCCTGGCGACCAGATCTTTTTCTGATTTAATTCTGAATTATTTGGGCAATCCATGTGAGAAAATACCATTTTGATTGTCTCAGAGACCTGTTGTGTATTACTGCTGGGGGTGGTAAGGACCTTTGTTGCAGGTGATTAATGTAGAAATTTGGGGGAACTGTAGAGCTTGATTTGATTTATTATTGTCTCATGTATTTGCATACAGTGAAAAGTATTGTTTGTTGCTTGCTATGCAGGGAAGTATACCGTTCATAGAGTACATAGGGAGAAGGAAAGGAGAGGATGCAGACTGTAGTGTTACAGTTATAGCTAGGGTGAAGGAAAAAAATCAACTTAATATAAGATAGGTCCATTCGAAAGTCTGATGGCAGCAGGAAGAAGCTGTTTTTGAGCCAATTTGTATATGATCTCAGACTTTTGTATCTTTTTCCTGATAAAAGAAGGTAGAAAGATACATGTCTGAGTTGCTTGGGGTCCTTGATTATGCTGAATGCTTTACCGAGATAGTGGGAAATGTGGACAGATTCATTGGATGGGAGGCTGGTTTGAGTGATGGACTGGGCTTCGTATACGACCCTTTGTAATTTCTTGCCATCTTAGGGCAGCACGGTAGCACAGTGGTTAGCACTGCTGCTTCACAGCTCCAGAGACTTGGGTTCTATTCCCAGTTTAGGTCACTGTCTTCATGGAGTTTGCACATTCTCTCCGTATCTGCATGGATTTCCTCCAGGTGCTCCGGTTTCCTCCCACAGTCCAAAGATGTGCAGGTTAGGTTGATTGGCCATGCTAAAATTGCCCCTTAGTGTTCTGTAATGTGTTGGTTAGAGGGATTAGCGGGTAAATATGTAGGGATATGGGGATAGGGAATGGGTGGGATTAGGATTGGTGCAGACTCAATGGGCCAAATGGCCTCTTCCTGCACTGTAGGTTTTCTATGATTTCTATGGTAAGAGCAGGAGCCATACCAAACTGTGACATACCGGAAAGGATGATTTCAATGTGAACGTTGTAGTGGACATGCCAAATTTCATTAACCTTCTGAGAAAATAAAGGTGTTGGTGGGCTTTCTTAACTATTGTGTCAGCATGGAGGGACCAGGACAAATTGTTGGTGATCTGGACACCTAGAAGCTTAAAACTCTTGAGTATTTCCAAGTTATTTGCCTGCTTCAGTGGTCAATGTTTTGTTATACAAGAACACAATTCTCTCTTATACAAGATTCCAAAGGAGCTCTGGAGTGTGGCTGTTCACTTTGTCAGCATTAGTTAAAAAAGCAGTGTCATGTATGTGCTCACCATAGCTCTAATTCCTGAGAGTCACAGAATCCAATAAAACAAAAGCTAAGATCAAGTGTCGTATTGACATGCTGCGCTTGATTGAAATCATTAGGTTATATTTCAGCTTCATTTGAAGCAAATTTTAAAACTGGCCTTTTGGCTAAGATGCAAATGAGATCAAGCCTTAGAGGAGGAGCTTGACAACTCCAATCAGCTTGGATCATGTAGATCAAGCCCAGGACAGGAGGTGAGAGCCCTGTCTTGTCAGCTTGGATCGGGAATGTGTCAACTTGTTGGGACTCTGAATTGGACTTGATTTGATTGAATTAGAATGAAAAATACAACAGCTTTTAGTTTAAAACCTATTATCACATTGAACCACTGGAATATCATACAGATTCAATAATATTGCATCTGTTTTCCTGGTGTTGAAGCTCATTTTTAATCTGATACTGCTGTTTAAGTTTCTGCGAAATCAATCCCAGCCATTGTTTTTAAGGTGTTCCCTGGCAGCTGCATGGTCTTATTTCAATATCCAAATGAGGCTTGCACATTGATTATAGACCTGTATTCCTGAATGCATTTGGGCTTTTCAGAGCTCCAACGTTCTAGCAGAGCCTGAGTTCCTAAAAGGGAGACTGTTCAGAAAAGATGGCAATGCATTCAGAAGTGTTCATGTATTGTGTGGAGCAGGAATGTTCATTCTGTGTTAAAGTAGCACAAAGTATGTTATGAAGCCCAACTAGACCCCAACAGGTTTTCTATTTTGGCTGCCCTCAAGGAGGTCATCATGGCTCCCTTTAAAGGTGGTGCTCAGACCTGGGCTTGCCAGATCTATCAGGTTTCATCGGATCTATCAGGCCTTGTTGCATTAATCAGGCCTCACTGGATTGATCAGGCCTTGCTGCGTCTATCAGGCCTCACTGGATCTAATAGGCCTCACTAGATCTATTAGGCCTTGCTAGATCTAACTGGCCTGCTGTATCTATCAAGCCTTGTTGTATCTATCAGGCCTCTTTGGATCTATCAGGCCTCACCGATCTACCAGACCTCGCCACATCAATCAGGCATCACCAGATCTATCAGGCCTTGCTGTATCTATCAAACCTTGCTGTATCTATCAGGCCTCACTGTATCAATTAGGCCTCACTGGATTGACCAGGCCTTGCTGTATCTATCAGGCCTCGCCGTACTGATCAGGCTTTGCTGTATCTACTAGGCAGCTGGATCTATCGGGTCTCATCGGATCTATCTGGATCTATTTGGCCTTTCTGTATTTATCAGGACGTGCCAGATCTGTCAGGCCTTGCTGTATCTATCAGGCCTTGTTGGACATATCGCCAAATCTATTGGGCCTCACCAGATCTATCGAGACTCACCAGATCTTTCAAGCTTCACTGGATCAATCAGTCCTAGCCAGACCTATCAGGCCTTGCTGGATTTATCAGACCTCACCATATCTCTCAGACCTCGCCAGATCTATCAGGACCTACTGGATCTAGCAGGCCTGACCACATCTATCAGACTGTGCTGGATCTATCAGTTCACCAGATCTATCAGGGCTCGTCAGATCAATCAGACCTCACCAGATCAATCAGACCTCACCAGATCTATCAGGCTTTGCTGCATATATCAGGCATTGCTTGATCTATCACCCTTGCCAGATCTATCAGGCCTCACCAGATCTTTCAGGCCTCATTGGATCTATCACACCACACTAAATCTATCAGGCCAGGCTGGATCTATCTGACCGTGCTGGATCTATGAAGCTTCATTGGATCTATCAGGCCACACTGGATCTATCAGGCCACACTGGATCTATAGGGCCTCGCCAGATCTATCAGGCCTTGGTAGATCTATCAGGCCATGCTGGATCTATCAGTCCTTGCCGGATCTATCAGGCCTTGCCGGATCTATCAGTCCTTACCAGATCTATCAGGCCATGCTGGATCTATCAGGCTTTACCAGATCTATCAGTCCTTGGCAGATCTATCAGTCCTTGCCGGATCTATCAGGGCTCTCCTGATCTATCAGGCCTTACCAGATCTATCAGTCCTTGCTGGATCTATCAGGGCTCTCCTGATCTATCAGGCCTTGCCAGATCTATCAGTCCTTGCTGGATCTATCAGGGCTCTCCTGATCTATCAGGCCTTGCCAGATCTGTCAGGCCACACTGGATCTATCAGGCCATGCTGGATCTATCAAGCCTCGTGGATCTATCTGGTCTTACTGGATCGCTTGGACCTCACTTTCCCAGAGTGCTGGCGTGAACCATACCTTCAGGTTTTCAATACACTGGAGTGTATTGTACATCTGGAACAATACATGTTGGTTTTCAATCTGAACTCGACAGTCTGCCAATTTTGGGAAAACTCTGCCCTTTGTGTTACCCACCATTTGCCTTCACATCTATCTTAACATAGAACATAGAACACTACAGCACAAACAAAGCCTTCGGCCCACAAGTTGCACTGATCACATTTATACTTACCAAGCCATAGACCTATCTATAACTCCCAATCCCATTAGATCCCATGTACTCATCCAGAAGTCTTTTAAAAGACCCCAGCGAGTTCGCCTCTACCACCACCGATGGCAGCCGATTCCATTCACTCACCACCCTCTGAGTGAAAAACGTACCCCTAACATCTCCTCTGTACTTACTTCCCTGCACCTTAAATCTGTGTCCTCTTGTAGCGACCATTTCAGCCCTGGGAAATAGTCTCTGAGAATCCACCCTATCTAATCCTCTCAACATTTTATAAACCTCTATCAGGTCGCCTCTCAACCTTCATCTCTCCAGAGAGAAGAGTCCCAGCTCCCTCAACCTATCTTCATAGGCCTTGCCTCCCAATCGAGGCAACATCCTTGTAAATCTCCTCTGCACCCTTTCAATAGCTTCCACATCCTTCCTATAGTGAGGCGACCAGAACTGCGCACAGTACTCCAAGTGGGGTCTGACAAGGGTCTTATAAAGTTGCAGCATTACCTCCCAACTCCTAAACTCAATCCCTCGATTAATGAAGGCCAGTGCACCATACGCCTTCTTGACCACATCCTCCACCTGCATAATATTGCATCTTTTTGTCATCTGCAAAGTAATCAACAATACTTTCACTTATTTTGTCCAAGTTATTCATATATCTTGTCAGTAATTGTGGCCCCCAATCCCTCTTCAGTAAAATGGGCATTAGGTTCTCCCTGCTCCCAGTTTGTGAACTCAGTAAAGTTTTACAACACCAATTTTAAATCCAACCAATTTATTTGATAGTAAATGCGCGAGCTTTCGACTTTACAGCCTTCGTCAGGCAAATGCAGTGTTCTGATCTGCAGAGGCACTCATATCCACACAGACAGTTACAGATTGCTGATTAGAATGCGAATCCTTACATCTAACCTGCTATTCAAGTGTTAAAGTGGCTAACAATGTGTGTGAAGGGAACCCTGAGCATTGGTTAGAGAATTGTGTATTTTCTCCGGACAGCACAGTAAGTGAGGTTTTTTGCTAATCCAGGCAAGTTATGGGGGTTACAGATAGTGTGACATGAAGCCAAGATCCCTGTTAAGACCGTCCTCATGTGTGCGGAACTTGGCTATCAATCTCTGCTCAGCAACTCTGCGCTGTCGTGTGTCACGAAGGCCCCCTTGAAGAACATTTACCCGCAGGTCGGAGGCCGAATGCCCATGACTGCTGAAGTGTTCGCCCACAGGAAAGGAACTGTTTTGCCTGGTGATTGTTGAGCGATGCTCATTCATCCGCTGTCGTAGTGTCTGCATGGTCTCCCCAATGTACCATGCTTTGGGACATCCTTTCTTGCAACGTATTAGGTAGACAACGTTGGCCGAGTTGCAAGAGTATGTACCGTGTACCTGGTGAATGGTATCCTCACGTTTGATTATGTCGTCCATGTCTATGATCTGGCATGTCTTGCAGAGGTTGCTATGGCAGGGTTGTGTGGTATTGTGGTCACTGTTCTCCTGAAGGTTGGGTAGTTTGCTGCGAACAATGATCTGTTTAAGGTTGTGCGGTTGTCTGAAAGCAAGAAGTGGGGGGGTGGGGATGGCCCTAGCGAGATGTTCATCGTCATCAATGACATGTTGAAGACTCCGGAGAAGATGTCGTAGCTTCTCCGCTCCGGGGAAGTACTGGATAACAAAGGGTACTCTGTCCACCTTGTCCCGTGTTCGTCTTCTGAGGAGGTCAGCGCGGTTTATCGCTGTGGCACGTTGGAACTGTCGATTGATGAGTCGAGGGCCATATCCTGTTCTCACGAGGGCATCCTTCAGCGTCTGGAGGTGTCTATCACGATCCTCCTCATCTGAGCAAATTCTGTGTATACGGAGGGCTTGTCCATAGGGAATGGCTTCTTTAACGTGTCTAGGGTGGAAGCTGGAGAAGTGGAGCATTGTGAGGTTGTCTGTCGGTTTTCGGTACAGTGAGGTGCTGAGGTGACCGTCCTTGATGGAGATGCGTGTGTCCAAGAATGCAACTGATTCTGGAGAATAGTCCATGGTGAGTCTGATGGTGGGATGGAACTTGTTGATATCATCATACAGTTGTTTCAATGATTGTTCACCATGAGTCCAAAGGAGAAAGATGTCATCAATGTATCTAGTATATAACCTTGGTTGAAGATCTCGTGTAGTGAAGAAGTCTTGTTCGAACCTGTGCATGAAGATGTTGGCATACTGAGGTGCGAATTTGGTCCCCGTGGCTGTTCCATGCGTCTGGATGAAAAGCTGATTGTTGAAGGTGAAGACATTGTGGTCCAAGATGAAGCGGATGAGTTGTAAAATTGCATCCGGAAACTGGCAGTTGTTGGCATTGAGTACTGAGGCAGTTGCAGCAATACCATCGTCGTGGGGGATGTTGGTGTAGAGTGCCGAGACATCCATTGTGACAAGGAGTGTCCCTGGTTCAACTGCTCCATGCGTGCTGAGTTTCTGTAGGAAGTCCGTAGTGTCAAGACAAAAGCTGGGGGTTCTTTGTACAATGGGTTTCAGGATGCCCTCGATATAGCCGGAGAGGTTCTCACACAGGGTCCCATTGCCCGATACGATGGGACGGCCGGGTATGTTTGCCTTGTGTATCTTTGGGAGGCAGTAGAGATCTCCAATGCGGGGAGTACGTGGAATGAGAGCCCGGAGGGTGTTCTGAAGGTCCGGATCAAAGGTTTTGATCAGAGTGTTGAGTTGACGAGTGTGTTCTTTGGTCGGATCCGCTGGTAACTGTCTGTAGTGTTTCACATTGTTTAGTTGTCAGTACACTTCTTCACAGTAGTCCGTTCTGTTCAGTATGACGGTGGCGCAGTTTGTGAGTCATAGAAACCCATTGTGTCTGGTCATTAGACCGGAGTGAAATATCTATTGCTCGCAATCAACACACCCAGTCCAAATTCAAATACACTCACTGTGACTGCTAAAATTTTGCACTCTGTCACAAGTGCATATCTACAACTTTTACTCCACTCACAATATTCTTTGTTTGTATCACGAACTGTTGCAAAACACTTCGTCTTTGTTCAAATAAAGTGAAAATTATGCAGTTTTAAAAAATCCTTTAATTTAAAGGTACAGTATTTAGCATCATTTAGTTTTTGTAAATGATTAAGCACTGTTGCCTGTAACCTTGGTGTCAATTCAATGTACAAGAGCTGCTTACTTCCATTTAAATTTGTTGTTCCTAAATGCGTCACATATATCATCCACGAGCAAAATAACAAGAATGTGTTAATAAAATTGGCATTAAAGTTCTAAAAAGGAATTACATTGTCTTAATCACATTTGTGTTTTGGTATTATTCTGTCTTAATCACATTCTATGTTTCTATATTTGTTCCAGGTTAAGCAGTGGTCCTCCATTGCCTTGTTCATCCAAGCCCAAATCTGGTAAAGATGTCACCTATTGGAGACGAAGAGGACAGGACTTCAGTGTTCTACTGGACTACACAAACCAAGGAGACTCCGGCTACCAAGGAAATAATGTGATAAAAACTCAGAACATTCCAAAAGTTGAACAACGTGGCAAGGATTCCAAGGATGCACAGCTGAGGAACGCGCAGCTAAAATCTGAAGCTGTTAGAGTAAATGAACAGCAAGGTCGGATGTCAGAAGGTCAGAGTATGATGGTGAAAGAGACGTGTGAAGGCAAGTGGAGAACGCCAGCGGATCGTAAGTGTCAGAGTTTGGGTACGGAGGAATGGAAAGCTTCCTTAGGAAGGCAGCTCTCTGATGGTGATGGAAACCGATTGAGGCATGGTGGATTGCCTCATGTGGTTAGTGACGAAGTATTGAAAAGAGATGGATTGCTACAGATGAAAAAGGGGAAGTCTCAGTCATTGCCCAGAGTTATACCAGAAAGTAATGGTAAGGAATTTCAGACAGGTCTACATTATGTGAATATGTCTGCGTTTGACAGAAATAGATTGGAAAGTCAATGCTTGAAAAATGATCTTTTGTTGCAGGATAATGGCTCTTATTATAACCCTAAAACAAGTTCAAAACTGACAGAAAACGTCAGGCAGAGTGCTCAGTTGCCAAAAGCCAAGTTGACTCGACCGCTGAAACCTCCCTCCTATGAACTTTATCAGCAAATTAGGAAAAGTTCAGAAATGCTACCTAATCTCCATGCCCATGGAGAGACTGACGGGCAAGTCGCTTATCTTGCCAAGGACAGTGAAGCAAGTGCTGACCATAATTGTTGCCCTCAAGCTCCTGCTAGTAGCAGCTTGGAGCCTCCTGTCTATGTGCCTCCCCCATCATACAAAGCGCCACCTCGACCGAAAGTTGGTCAGAAATGTTTTGATAAAGTGCCTACTTGCAACAACACGTGTCAGCCCCACCAATCAACCGACCCTCTTGGCGATCAGTCTCGCTGGGGTTTAGAAAATCAGGAGAGCAATCATGCTCATCAGAAACACATGTCCCATGACATTGGCACAAAGCAACATCTGCAGACAAAGAATGTAAATAGTGACATGGGTAAAAATGTCCCTCACACCAAGGGATCCTATGGTTCATCACATAATGGATACACAGATGACCAAAAGGCTTTTGTCAAGTACATACCGTTTGATGATCCTCGACTTAGGCACATTACTATAGTGCAGTCCAAAAATCAGTACAGTGAAGCAGATAACAAGTATGAACAATGGAACGCCAAGGACCATGTTACAGATGTAAACAAGACATTCGGACCATCAGACCATTGCAGTGCCTTTTCTGTTCCACCAGGGTCATATTATTCCACTCAGGCAGGCCTGAGGCCTATTGCTGATACTGCGACCAACAACAGATGGCACGTAGCATCCAAGCCACAAGGCGAGAATGGTACCAAGTTTGAACGTTGTTGTAAACCTCATGTCGGCGACCAGTGTGACTCCTCATTCAAGTTTAATTCCAGGAGTCTTGCAACCAGCAACCACCCGATTGGCTTTCCACACTCAAACGGCAATTCTAAAGCAGAACCGCACCTAAGTCAAGGCACTATTGAAACTATCACCCAGGTAAAAACGTGGGAGCCAGATTCCCAGAGCTTTGAGGTGCAAGAGAAGAAACACTCGAAAAGAAGAATGACTGAAACGATATTTTGTCTGGTCTCTATGCCAGTTAAAACACGCGAAGGAGAGTCAGCTGAAGGTGTTAATGACACAGGAAATGGAAACAGTGAAAGCGTCATGAATGACAGCACTGGGAACTTAACGGAGCAAAGCTTTTTAAGCATGTCTTCCTCGGACTTGGAGTTGCAAGCATTGACGGGAAATATGATCTCGGAAAGCGGGTTGAAGAGACCTGAGCCCTGGAATGAAGTTAGCAGCAGGCGTGCAGTTGGCTATAATTTTCACCAACACAGAGAATTAAGAGCTTCGGGCTCTTGGCCGGGTGACCAGTACAGAGATCAAGAAACGCAAACAAGTTTCACTAAAGGCTCCCGTACTGCTCGCTCATTCACCGGTGCCGTGAAAAATGTTGCAAGAAGCAACCAAGTGCAAAGTCACCCCGGGCCTGAATCCGGTGCGATAATAAAAGGGGATGAAAGACGTGTAGAATCTACAGCCATCAGCGATCAGAAACAGAAGCTGAGTAACTATTCAATAAATGGCCAGACAAGCTTGTATCCATCCAGTAACAGTGCTTTCTCAAGGACAGCACCTAAACAGTATCAGGTCAATCACATTAACCCACACCAAAGCCAGCTTCACAGGGCTCCCAAAAGCCAGCTCGAAAGAGGCACAGATGGAAGTGCAGAAGATCAGACGGAAGACAGCAATAATGGCAAGGAGTCAGTCGGGTTTGGTCAGTTCCTCTTGAAACCTGTCAACCGTCGGCCTTGGGATGCCATCAGCGAATTAGAAAGTTTCAACAAAGAGATTCAGGAACAAGAGGATCGTAACATCCAGGTATTGCCGGAGGAAGATGGAGGTGGTGCACCTACCACGCTACAGTCAGCAGACCCAGACCAAGACTTTGCAGCCAGTCAGATGGCAAGCCACCAGAGAGCTGAGCTGGGGGTGCTTGAGAAACCCAGACTGGCGAAGCCCAAAGTAAAAGAGGACAGCGGCAGTGAGAAAAACTGCTCGGGCTGCACAAATGTTATCCCTGAGGTGCAAGACTTTCAGAAAAGATCTGCTGACAGTAGCAAACCGGGCAGCCAGTCAAACAATCTACTCCATAAACCCATCAGCAAAAGAACAGACAGTAAAAGCAGCACCATTCTAAATGTATTCCCCACAAACTATGCGCAATTCACTGAATTAAAAAATGAAAAGAGTGGGGGAAGCTCCAATATCAAAAGGCAGTGCACAAACATCAATGGAGTTCGGACCCCTCTGTACCAGTTAAGCCAAACAAAGATACAAAGCACAAAAGAAACGGGCACATCATTCAGTGTGGTCGCTCCACATAAAATATCCATGCCCACTTTAGACACTGAATGTGAGGGCAGTACTGCAAAAATGTTTGCCCAGTTTGACAATGACCAGGATTACTCCGAGCCTGAGCTGAGCTCTCTAATCTGTCCAAAAAGCACAAAACCAAAAACTGACAACCTGAACGACCTCTTTGAACAGAAACCCACAGAAGGAATTTCCAAAAACGAATCATTGGAAGAGCGAGCTGCCAGGATTTTGGGGATAGATGTAGCAGGAGAAGCCTTGATTTCTCCAGGGAAGAAGGTACTTCATCGGGATACTGGGAATACTGAGACCAAATCGCCTGCGGAAGTGGAACTGGGCTGCACCTGTGATGGTTTCCTAGCAGACAGGGAAAACGTCTCCAAAGAACAGACGGGGCACATCAAAGAGAAACTCTCTGACTCCAACAGGCTATCGGAATGGAAACGTAACCCACTCAATGGAATCCCAAATGGAAATAACGTGTTGGAGAATAAATTACCAAAACATGCTGCTGACAGCAACAAAGCGATGGGGAAAAGAGCCATCATAAACCAGTTCTTTCATGGACCTTTCCAGGAGTTTTATAATTGGGCTGACAAAAATTGCATCCTGAGCACGGATAGAAAGGTCAATCCTGTCCCAGGAAGTGAGAAGAAAAGTCGGAATACTTCGGAGATGATTGAAGCCCTGCAAGGTAAAATTGCCCTGACCCCACACCGGGCAGCCCTGGACCGCATGGCCAGAATGAAAGAAGTAGATTCAGTTTCCCGCATCCGGCGCCTCAGCATTAAAAGTGCAGATTCTGGTGATGAATTTGATGGGGACAAATGTGGTGGCACGGAGCAAAGAGTGGAGGAAACAGTTTACACATCGGCTGGAGGAGACAATGTCTGCACGACAAGGAAGAGGGACATGTCAATGGACCAGGATTTAGAATCTTTTGTGTGTTCACTGACAACTGAGGACAAAGAGACAACAGGTATGTCTTTAAAACACAATGTCATGACTACATCAATTGGCATCTCAGAGGCTGGATGTTGTCCGTTGTAGGAATAAATGTAAGGGTTAATTTGCTACTAATAATTTTAAAAAACATATCTCTGAACAAAAAGGCATTACCTTATCTCTTACTGACACCCCAACTTCAGTATGGTTACCAATTAATACTGGCAAATAAGAAACAGGAATAATTGTTCCTTCGATAATGAAGAATAACTTGGTAATAAAGATAGAAAGTTTCAATAGGATATTTCTCTATAAAGGAGTGATTGCTGTCATATTTACTTACATCATATAGGTGTCATCCAATTCTTTGCATAGAATCTTTAGGAGACTAAAGTGAATAGTTCCCAGTAGTGGGGATCATAGAATATGATCATAATAATGAAGGAAACCCATCAAGTCTGCACTGACAACAATCCCACCCAGATCCTATTCCTGTAACCCCGTGTATTAACCCTGCTAATCCCCTTGACACTAAGGGGCAATTTAGCATGGCCAATCCACCTAATCATACATTTTTGGACTGTGGGAGGAAACCAGAACACCCACAGGAAACCCATGCAAACACAGGGAGAACATGCAGACTCCCCACAGATAATCGCCCAAGGTTGGAATTGATCCCGCGTCGCTGGTGCTGTGAGGCAGCAGTGCCAATCCATTTGGCAATGTTTCTTTATTGCATTGCAGACAGCACCCCAACTTTTGCCTCTTGATTTCAATATCCAGCTAGAGCTAACCATCCTAGTCATTGGCTGGATGTGACAGCAGCAAGCCATTATCACAAGAAGTTAGCACTATTTATATCTCATTTAAATCAGTTAACAGGGAAACTTATTGTTGCTGAACTTTTGCAGGAAATAAATGTGACCTAGGAAATAGCAGTACCAATGAGAGAGAGCAGGTCACGAGCTTTTTAAACCTGTCCTGGGGTTTTGAGGATGGGAGGTGGTCAACATTCAGGGGGAACCAGGAAGTCCACCCAGCACACGGTCAGCTTGGTAGCTATTAGCCATCGCTTCCAGACTGAAAACAATGGGTTTTAAGTTCTGCTTAAAGTCCTGTAGCAAGTTAGTGTGGGACTCTTGATCTGTTCCTCGCCGTTAACAACAGGCTTCCCAATGCACTAAGCATTTTGTCGTCCATATCCACCTCTGCACTCCTATGTGTTGCACTAACTTGCTTATCTGAATCCTCTGCAGAGAATTCATAAGCAACCTCACCACCAGACATTGCCTTTTCTCTCTGTTCCTGTTGACACCAGTACCCTGATGATCTAGATTCAGGATAACAAGAAGTTCAATGACCTTACAGGAATTCTTGAGGTCAGTGAATGCATCTTCAAA
Source organism: Sphyrna mokarran (assembly GCA_024679065.1). NCBI lineage: Eukaryota > Metazoa > Chordata > Chondrichthyes > Carcharhiniformes > Carcharhinidae > Sphyrna > Sphyrna mokarran. The sequence goes on along the minus strand of JAGIQG010000002.1, from coordinate 34,174,611 downwards.
TGGCAAATATTGCCACTTCTATCACTCTTTTGAGGCAATTGTCAAATTGCCAACTGCCATCACTCACTTACACCAGTCTCTATCAATCAGGACTCAGAACCAACACTGATATGCTTCACTTCACACTCACATAATCAGTACTGCTGTAAGCCTCACATCCACATCTTGCAGCTTGAACACAATGCAAACTATTCAACTGGGAAAGCAATATCAACCAAACTTATTTCACCACAACTTACCGAGACACTTCCAATTCTTTCACAGGACTTTCAATTCTTCCAAAGGGCAGCCCAGTGGCACAGTGGTTAGCATTCCTGCCTCACAGTGCCAGGGATCTGGGTTCAATCCTGGCCTCGGGTCACTGTACTTGTGAAGTTTGTGTGGGTTTCTTCTGGGTGCTCCAGTTTCCTCTTGCACTCCAAAGATATGCGGTTAGATTGATTGGCCATGCTAAATGCCCCTTCATGTTAGGGGGATTAGCAGAGTAAATAAGAAGGGGTCCACAAATAGGGACTGAATGGTATTGTGGTTGGTGCGAACACAATGGGCTGAATGGCCTCCTTCTGCACTGTAGGGATTTTATTCTATCCTATGAAGACATGGTGGCCATAACTTGAGACAGCAGAGTTAACCAGAGGGGAACAAATGGACCACATTCCTCCTATCATGAAGCAAACAGTGTTGGTCTGTATTGCAGCATTCATTGCTGAGACTGCAGCAAGTGATCATATTAAAGGTGTGTGTGGACTCAATCCTCTTCATCACATGCCACTTCAGTCCAAAGCATCTTCTTATTTACAAGCTGCACCGAGTGTAAGCATTCATCTCTTACTTTCTGCGCATCCCTGTTGCAAAACCTCACCTTTGTGACTTTCTCTCTTCAGATACCCAAGAAGTGCATTCTGCCCAGGCAGATGTGATGATAAAGATGCACTGATTTTACAGTGGCAGCCACCAGCTTAGATAGTGATTCTGTACATATCTCAGAAGATGAATAGGCACAAAGAGTGACATTTTGCAGAAGTGGCCTGTAGCAGGGGCAGAGGGCAATGATAGTTGCAGAGGGCAAGATCCTTCATGAATTCCACTGCACGGGATTCACATGAGCAATTTATGACAACCTACAGAAGTTCACTGGACAACAAAATGCTTAGTGTATCAGGAAGCCTACATCATTGTCAAGGAAAATGTCAAAATCCAACACCAACTTGGCACAAGCCTTTTTGTTGAACTTGAAACCCATCCTTTGCTGCGCAGAAATGGTGGTCAACTCCAGATGGATATTTATGAACCCAGCTGGGATATAGTATGCGATGCCCAATGTTAATTGCTACACTGGTAGGACAGTCAGCTGTTACCATGCCTGAGGATTACTACATGCAATGCAGCAATCTGTCCTCCCAGCAGATTAGTGGGATCACAGGGGGAGTGGCAGTGGCTCCATGGAGCACAGGCCTGCTGACCCCTTTTAGGGTGACTGCATTCATCCTCCCAGCCTTGTTACCGATACTTTTGCTGTTTTTGTTTGCATTCAGTGTCCAGATTCTCTCAGGTTTACCTGTTACCCTAAAAATGTTCCCACAGACTGTTATCCATAAAACCATCCTTGTCTACCTGGCTACTTGAAACTAGATTCCTACGCAAAGTTGTCGAACAGCTGATTAGCAAACAGGGCTTTGTTTTCTGATACCACAATATTTGAGATGCCACATGTTGCAAGGGTTCTTCTTAATGGTGAAATGATGTTCTCTGCAATACACTCACTTCAAACTATCTGGAGGGGTAATCAATGACGATGATGAAATCCATTCCCAACCACTGCCCAGACCTTAAAGGAAAAGTAACTGGTGCCTGTGGCTCTCTCTACCGTTAGCTAATCACTGCACGTGTGAGGCACTTTGTGAGTTAACGCAATGACTGATGTCTGCTCATCAGATTGACGTCTGCTCTTTTGTTTGGCTCTTTGCCATTCCCAACTGACTAGATTTTCTGGAGAAGGTTAAATCAAAGTGTTTTAGGGATGACTAATTTGTCATGAAAAACTTGTTCCTTTGATGTTTCCTTTTGATCAAAATATGGGCGCAATGCAGGATAATTTGGAATGTATTTTGGCACAACTCCTTTCATGCACTCGTTGACCTGTTGTGCTTACACCATTTCTTGTCATCTCTTTGCATTGGCTGGTGATGAGTCCCAGTCGAGTTTAAATCTTCAGTTTGACTCCTTCCACCTGTATTCTTGACAATGCATCCATTTTCTGGCACTTCCCCATAATTTTGAGGTAAAGTTGCCATAGTCCCAGGTGACCGTAGGCTGCTCTCCCCTTTTAGATCGCCACACCTCAGGTGAGTGGAAATGTTAAGAAGGCAAGATTTTATGAATAACCCCAGCTGGTACTGGAATTGAAACTGTGCTGTTGGCATTGCTCTGCATCACAAACCAGCTGTCTAGCCAACTGAGCTAAACTGACCCCATTCAACTTATGCAATAAATGAATCACCTCATGTGAACCTCACTTTAAAATAGTGATTCTAGGCTGCATTTTTGCTATTTCTTTTAGGTTAAGAAAACCAAAGGTTTCAGTTTTAATGTTAATCCCTTGATAAATCATAGACCTTTTTTAAAAGTTTGTTTATTAGGTCACAAGTAAGACTTACATTATCACAGCAATGAAGTTACTTGAAATTTCTCTAGTTACCACAGTCCAGCAGCTGTTTAGGTCACTGCACCTAACCAGCAAGTCTTTCAGGTTATAGGAGAAAACTGGAGCACCCAGAGGAAACCCACGCAGACACGGTGAAAACATGCAAACTCCACACAGACTGTGACCCAAGCCAGGAATCAAACTTGGGTACCTGGCACTGTGAAGCAGCAGTGCTAACCAATGTGCTACCATGCTGTCCTTCACTCTGTCAGTATAGAACATAGAACATAGAACATTACAGCGCAGAACAGGCCCTTCGGCCTTCGATGTTGCGCCGACCAATTAGGAAAAATCAATGACCCTCTAACCTAAACCATTCCCTTTTCGTCCATAAACTTATCTACTAACCTCTTAAACGCCACCAAACTTGGCAGGGCATTCCATACCCTTACCACCCTCTGGGTAAAGAACCTACTCTGACATCCGTCCTATAACCACCACCCCCTAATTTAAAGCTGTCATCTTATATGTTTCAATAAGGTCTCCTCTTAGCCGCCTTCTTTCTAACGAAAACAACCTCAAATCCCTCAGCCTCTCTTCATAAGACCTACCTTCCATACCAGGCAACATCCTGGTAAACCTCCTCTGTACCCTCTCCAATGCCTCCACATCTTTCTTGTAATGCGGGGACCAGAACTGCACACAATACTCCAAAGTGCGGCCGCACTAGAGTTTTGTACAGTTGCAACATGACGTTGCGGCTCCGAAATTCAATCCCCCTACCAATAAAAGCTAAGACTCCATATGCCTTCTTAACAACCTTATCGACTTGACTGCCTACTTTCAGGGATCTATGCACATATACACCAAGATCCCTCTGTTCATCAACACTATTAAGAATCCTACCATTAGCCCTATACTCAACACATTTATTATTCCTGCCAAAGTGCATTACCTCACACTTTTCCACATTAAACTCCATTTGCCACCTCTCGGCCCAGCTCTGCAACTTGTCCAAGTCTCTCTGCAAACTATAACACCCCTCTTCACTATCTACCACTCCTCCGACTTTGGTGTCATCCGCAAATTTACTAATCCATCCTTCAATACCCTCATCCAGATCATTTATAAAAATTACAAACAGCAGGGGCCCCAAAACAGACCCCTGAGGTACACCACTTGTAACCGAACTCCACGATGAATATCTTCCATCAACCACCACCCTCTGTCTTCTATCTGCTAGCCAATTCCTAATCCAATTAGCTAAATCATCCTCAATCCCATACATCTGCATTTTCTGCAGAAGCCTTCCATGGGCCACCTTATCGAACGCCTGTATGGCTGCATTGCACGTTCAGTTCCTGCTCTGGTCTAAGAGTGGGTGAGGGACCTTCCTCACAGTGAAGAGCATCCATCTTCAATGTTGTGTGATATTCTGTTTTCAGCTTTCCTAAGCCTGAAACAAAGTTTAGAGATTCATTCTTGAATCCCTCTTGACTGCATGCCAGTAACTTCATCAATCTTATAAATGAACTCCAGCTAATACTCTTTAGGGAAGGAAATCTGCCGTCCTCGCTGGTTTGGCCTACATATGACTCCAGAGCCACAGCAATGTAGTTGACTCTCAATCACCCTCTGAAACGGCTTAGCAAGCCACTCAATTCAAGGGCAACTAGAGACCAGCCAGGCAACCTGACCAGACCTGCTGACCAGCCAGGCAACACCCATGTCCCACAAATACATAAAGCTGCTTTTCTGCTCCATGTTGATGATTCCTGCTCCTTTATCACATACAAGAGTTCCACAATTTGTTTATCCCTGTCACCCAAAATCTTTCTACTGTTCACACCTGTGGGTTTTCAGCAGTAAACAGTGCGATCGATGGGAAACCCAGTTGACAATGGTGGGACCAGAAAACCATGCCGCCAGCAAATGCACATTACCCACAACATCCTCCCCCCCCGCCCGCTGCAAAATATGCCATAGAATGGAAAAAATATCCCATCCTGTACTTGAAGCTTGTCAAATGTTGACAAGCTTCAAGCTATTATGTTTAATGTAGCCTTGCAACTAGACAGAGGATGGCTGTAATAATATTTTCTAAATCATTTAGCTTCATCAGATAATATTGAAACACCTGCCACTGCGTCTAACTTGCTTTCTGCGGAGTCACCATCAATTTTTAATTTAATGCTCCAGTAATTGTGTTGTTTTGTTAAATTTATCTAACAAGGTTATTTGTTTTTCCCGTGGCTCTTCCATTTCCTTGCTTTGTTGTTATCTTCCTCTCCCAATGAGCTATAGGGATGTTGAACCTACAAACTATTTTAAAATGTTCTAACGTTCCACCGTTATAGCAATCTGCTTCCTCTGTGAGTATTCTCCCTGCTTGTGCAGGGTTTTCCTGACACACCAAGAGTGTCACAAGATGGCACGCACTTTCCCAATTCCGCGGGCTTTTGTTTTGTTGCACTTCCTCTTTCCATCTGACATTTTGAATAGCTTCAATCTTTACCTGTCAGTTCCATCCCCTGTCTTCCACAAGCGATGTCACTTTTCTCATGCACAACTGCTCTGTTTAGCTTCCCATAGCCTATCATACTATCTACTTAGGAGTTAAATCTTCCCTCGTTTACAAAAAGATTTGATAATAGAACATAGAACATTACAGTGCAGTACAGGCCCTTCGGCCCTCAATGTTGCGCCGACCAGTGGAACCATCTAATGACCCTCTAACCTAAACTATTTCAATGCTATCCTTATGCCTATCCACTGACCATTTGAATGCCCTTAAAGTTGACGAGTCCACAACTGCTGCAGGCAGGGTTTTCCACGCTCTTACTACCCTCTGAGTAAAGAACCCATCTCTGACATCCATCCTATAACTATCACGCGTTAATTTAAAGCTATGTCGCCTCGTGTTAGTCATCACCATCCGAGGAAAAAGGCTGTCACTGTCCACCCTATCTAACCCTCTGATCATCTTGTGGCCTCAATTAGGTCATTTCTTAACCTTCTTCTCCCTAAGGAAAATAACCTCAAGTCCCTCAGCCTTTCCTCATAAGGCCTTCCCACCATACCAGGCAACATTCTGGTAAACCTCCTCTGTACCCTCTCCAATGCCTCCACGTCTTTCTTATAATGCGGCGACCAGAACTGTACACAATACTCCAAGTGCGGCCGCACCAGAGTTTTGTACAGTTGCAACATGATAAGGTTTCATCTGAACCACTGTATGATCACACATTAATTCATCTCCCGAGGATCCTGTAGTCTCAATTCCTCAAGTCTGGACAAGTTATTTATCAATGAATCCATGGACCTGCCTGCTTTTTGCCTCCTTGTTCCATTTACTCAATATTGTAATGAAGTAAGAATCGAGTACCCGGAGGGCTTCTTCACATGAGCTCAAAAGCCTCATCGACACCCTGGGTGGGATTTTCCAGCCATGCTCGCCTCAAAACCAGAAAATCCTGCCCAAGGTGCACTTTGTGCCTATTGCTGATAAAACGGCAGTGGTAGTGGAAAGAGGTCTTTAAATATCCAATTAAGTGGCACAACTGGGTGGGAGGGCCAACACCGCCCCCCACTTCCCCACCAGGATAAGGACAAAATACTGCTGATGTTGGCATTTGAAATAAAAATGGAAAATGCTGGAAAATTTCAGCAGGCCTGATTTGATTTGATTTGATTTATTATTGTCACATGTTTTGATATACAGTGAAAAGTATTTTTTCTTTCTCACTATATAGACAAAGCATACTGTTCATAGAGAAGGAAAGGAGAGGGTGCAGAATGTAGTGTTACACTCATAGCTAGGGTGCAGAGAAAGATCAACTTAATATGAGGTAGATCCATTCAAAAGTCTGACAGCAGCAGGGAAGAAGCTGTTCTTGAGTCGGTTGGTATGTGTCCTCAGGCCTTTGTACCTTTTTCCCAAGGGAAGAAGGTGGAAGAGAGAATGTCCGGGGTGCATTTGGCCCTTAATTATGCTGGCCGTTTTGCCGAGGCAGCAGGAAGTGTAGACAGCGTCAATGGATGGGAGGCTGGTTTGCGTGATGGACTGGCTGCAGCAGTGGAGAGAAAACAGATCCAATATCTTGAGTCGGGTTAACTCTTCATCAGAATGATAAAAGGTCACCCAGACTTGAAAAACTGAATCTGTTCTCTTTCCACGGATGCTATGAGACCTGCTGAGTTTTTCCAGCATTTTCTGTTTTTGTCCCCTTCAGCATGCTGGCCTCCCTTAAAATTTTTCAGGCATCTCCTACAGGCTCTGTAAAATCCAGGTCATTGTTTGCAATGAGGCTTCACCAGTGCACTATACACAATGGTGATCACTCGTTGCAGTTTCTAGGTCAGAGCCTGTGAGATATTTGCTGGTATTTCATTACCATTGCTGCTAACAGCTTCTTATTGACTGGTAGCTTCTCAAGGGTGATCAATAATCATAATGCAAAGAATATGGATTCAATACTCCCACAAGCAAATCTTGTTAACCAGAATCTGAGACTGGCCTCTTCCTCCCCCTCTACATTAAAATGGATGAAAATACCTCCAATCCAGATAGCTCTCTTAGCATAAATTCCATCAGACAATCAAACCATGTTATTAGTTAGGTTTAACTCTGATCTGTTGCTGCTGCTCCTTATCCTCCTCTGGATTTTTTTTATCAAATGGCAATTTCTTTACTGCTCCTCAACTTTCAGCTTGTGCCACCTCCCAGTGGTCTCGACAGCAACAATCTGTCTTGATATAGAACTTCCTTTAAATGTGGTAAAACCTCTCACAACAATTAACAATGTGTCAAAATATTTTGATTTTGATTTGATTTATTATTGTTACATGTAGTAGTATGCAGTGAAAAGTATTGTTTCTTGTGGGCTATACAAATAAAGCAACCCATTCATAGAGAAGGAAAGGAGAGAATGCAGAATGTGGTGTTTCAGTTATAGCTAGGATGCAGAGGAAGATCAATTTAGTGCGACGTAGGTCCTTTCAAAAGTCTGATGGCAGCCTGGAGGAAGCGGGTCTTGAATTGGTTAGTATGTGACCTCAGTCTTTTATATCTTTTTCCCAAAGGAAGAAGTTGGAAGAGAGAATGTCTGGGGTCCATGAGGTCCTTAATTATGCTGGCTGCTTTACTGAGGCAGCAGGAAGTGTAGGCAGAATCAATGGATGAGAGGCTGGTTTGCACGATGGACTGGGATTTATTCATGACTCTTTGTAGTTTCTTGCGGTGTTGGGCAGAGCAGGAGCCATATCAAGATGTGATACAACCAGAAAGAATGCTTTCTATGATGCATCTGTAAAAGTTGGTGAGAGTCACAGCTGTCATGCCAAAATTCCTCAGTCTTCTGAGAAAGCAAAGACATTGGTGGGCTTTCCTAACTAAAGTGTCAGCATGGGAGACCAGGACAGATTGTTGATGACCTGGACACCTAAAAATTTGAAGCCCTCGACCATTTCTAAGTGCATAAGCGAGTAAGTGCAGCAAAAGAGTATCAGCCCAGCCATTTGCACCTTACTCGATGCTAGCAATTTTATATAGCATCTATCCAACCAGATCAACCACCATCATCTTGAATACAACCTTTCAAAATCCCCTGAACGCAGCAAATTTAATTTCAGAGCAATTGCCAAGTCATCGTGTCAAAGTAATCTTCAATCCAACAAGGAAAAAACCTTCAATCCATCACTTGCTTCTCGGGTGTCCATTGCACTAAACTACTCTGAAACCAGTAACTTCAGCAACTTTAATAGCTTTTACCCTTTGCAGTTTTATCAGTGAATGCAGTTTGCCTGTGTGAGGTTTGCAGTATCCTACAGTGTTACTGCTCACTCAGCCTTCAGTGAAATGTCTGTGTTTCCAAAGATCTTAAAAATGAATGTGAGCACAGGTATAATTCACCCATATTGGTTTTAAGTGTAGAGGCCAACGGGAAGCATCGAGTGCTATGCTCAGGTCCCATGAAGGAATAAGAATAATCACCTGCCACAAATGAATCCATCAGTCTGTCTATTGTTATTCTCCTCACAGCTCACAATGGTAATATAGGTCAGGAGCAGCAACAGTACTGAACTCTGGAGAACCCACTGCTTACCATCCTCAAAAATAGCCCAGCTATACACAATAACTTTACTTCCCTGTGTGTCAGCCACATTTCCTTTGAATTCCACGGGCTACAGCTTTGCCCACAAGTCTACCATATGGTACTTTTTCAAATGCCTTTTCGTAATCCATGTATAGTATATGAACCACGCTGCTCTCATCTGTGCCATCACCAATGAAACCTCAGTGATTTATTCTTTACAAATCTGTGTGGTATTCTCTTAATCAAGTAAAGTGGTGGAGGCAGGCATTCTGGAATTATTTAAGAAATACTTAGATGGACACATGAATAGAATGGGAATGGAGGGGTATAGAAAACTGATTTAAAATAAGGATCATGAGCCTTGGGAGTCCCTGGGAAGTGTGTAAATAGACGATGATATTGATGTACTTGTTTTTATCCTATAGGTGCTTTGGTCCACCTTGTTGTCTAACAAGGGACATACACGCGATGGGTCGTGAGAGGGCTGCTCTTGGATTTTTTGAGAGTATCCTAGTGCTTCACGTCGTTAGTGTACGCTTGACCTGGACCATTTGATGGGCAACACGACAGCTCAGTGACTATCGCTGTGCTGTGCAGATACATGGATTTGGGCCTGTGTCTGTGGGAGTTTGCGCATTCTCCCCGTGCTTGCGTGAGTTTTCTCCGGGTGCTCTGGTTTCCTCCCACATCCCAAAGATGTGCTCTTAGGCTAATTGGCAAAACAAATTCTTCCTAAATTGTCTCAAATTTGGTTTTTAATCCATAGATCTATAAACATGGACAGGGATCGCGGGTAGAGGTGGGAGCATCGGGAAGGCGGCGCGGGCTCATTGGGCCGAAGGGCCTGTTTCCCGTGCTGTTTTGTTCTTTGTTCTTTGTTCTTTAAATTCATCTTTTTCCAAAGTCACTGCAAATTTTGTCCCAGATTATCTCCTTTAAAATCTTTCTCGCCAGTGACATTAAGTTGACTGGCCTTAGCTGCTAGGCTTATTTTGACAGCCTTCATTTGAATGAGGGTGCATCATTTGTAATCCTACAGTTGCCTGGCACCACCCATTTCTTAGGAGGATTGGAAAATTATTGCCAGCGCCTCCACACTTTCTACCCTTCACTCCCTTCAGATCCATATCCCATCCACATCTGGTGACTGATCAACTTTAGGTAGAGGCAACCTTTTTAATACCTAATGTTTATGATTTCAGCATTCAAAACCCCCTCTTTCGTTATCTTCCTTACTAAAGATAGACAGGGAGCATGGTAACATAATGGTTAGCATTGCTACCTCACAGCACCAGGGATTTGCATTCAATTCCCAGCTTGGGTCAGTGTCTGTGTGGAGTTTGCACATTCTCCCCATGTCTGTATGGGTTTCCTCCCACATTCCAAAGATGTGAAGGTCAGGTTGATTGGCCATGCTAAAATTGCTACTTAGTGTCAGGGGGACTAGTAAGGTAAATACGTCAGGCTAAAGGAGTAGGGACTGGGTGGGATTGTGGTTGGTGCAGACTTGATAGGCTGAACGGCCTTCTTCTGCACTGTAGGGATTCTATGATTCTTAAGTACTTATTTATTACTTGTGCCATATTGTTTACCTCCATGCATAAATCCCCCTTTTTAGTTCATAATTTATCCCACCCTCCTCTTACTATTTTTCTATTTATATGGCTAAAGAAGGCACTTATATTCTCTTATATTCTAGCTGCCAGTCTCTTCTCATGTTCTCTCTTTGCCTCTCTTATAATCTTATTCATTTCCTTTTGTACTTTCTATATTCAGCCTGATTCTCACTTGCATTATCAACCTGATAACTGTCATAGACCTCTGCTTATTATGGTTTCATTTTATTTTCTGCTTCCTTCAACACTCAGGAAGCTCTGTCTTTGGCTGCCTTAGCATTATCCTTCGTGCAAATGCAACTCAATTATACCTGAAACATCTCATCTTCAAAGTTTTGTTCTGTTAAAGTTTTGCCTCTGAAAATTTGTCCTCCTATAATTTAGTATTTCATTCATTCGTGAGACATGAGTGTTGCAGGCTTGCCAGCATTTATTGCCCATGCTTAGTTGCCCTTGAACTCACTGCTAGGCCATTTCAGAGGGCAGTTAAGAGTCGACCACATTGCTGTGGCTATGAAGTCACATGTAAGCCAGACCAGGTAAGGATGGCAGATTTCCTTCCCTAAAGGACATTAGAGAACCAGATAAGTTTTTCTGACAATGGCTTCATGATCAGCGGTAGATTCTTAACTCCAGATTCTTTTTTATTGAATTGAAATTCCACTGTCTGCTGTGGTGGGATTTGAACCAATGTCCCCAAGACATTAGCTGAGTTTCTGGAATAATAGTTTAAGAGTGTTAATACCACTAGGCCATCACTTCCTCTTGCAAGTACTTGGTAGTAGATTGTTCTTCGTCCTGTTCCATAGCTAATCTAAACCTTGTGATACAATGATCACTGTTCCCAAAAATCTCCCCAACTGACACATGATCCACTTGACCCATTTCATTCTGCAGCCCAATCATAGTGCCAGAAATGAGTTTGTACAGCAATGTTGGAGAAATGGTCACTCATTGGAATTGTACACAGTGCAACAAATATTTAATTCATCAAATCATAGAGTGCAGAAGAGGCTCTTCAGCCCATCGAGTCTGAACTGGCATGTGAGAAGTACCTGAATTCTCACCTAATATCCTTTACCAGCACTTGGCCCATAATCCTGAATGTTATGATGTGCCAAGTGCTCATCCAGATACTTTTTAAAGGACATGAAGTAATCTGCACTCTCCCAGGTAGTGCATTCCAGACCATCATCATCCTCTGGATAAAGAAAAATTCTCAAATCCACCCAAACCTGCTGCTCTAGGGACTAAGACCCATTGGTCAATGTTCTGCCTGTTGCTGTAGGGACAAAGTCCAACTGGTTAATATTCTCTCTGCTGTTGGTTAATGTTATACTGGCTGGTCCAGGGGCTAAGTCCTGTTGGTTAGTGTCCTCCCAGCTGCTCCAAACACTAAGCCCCTCACCTTGAACCTATGTCCCTTCACGACTGACTCTTCAATCGAGGGAAAAAGCTGCTCCCCATCCACTTGTCCTCATAATCTTGAACACCTCAATCAGGTCACCCCTCAGTCTTCTCGGCTCCAATGAAAGAAAACCAAACCTATCTAACCTGTCTTTATAATTTAAACATTCCATCCCAGGCAGCATCCTGTTCGCTTGCCTTTTTGCAAAATAAATTCCATTTCAGTCTTTCTAGCAATTTGTTAGTTCTTGTGAAGTGAGAGGTGATCATTTGACACGCTGTCAATTGTGGCTCAAAGATAATTGCGCATTGGCATCATAGATACAGCCCCACTCCAGAGATTTCAGCACATATTTCAAATCTATACTTCACTGAGAGAATGCTGCACTGCTGGGGGTGTTCACTCTTGGATGAGAACGCAAACAAAGACTTCTTAGGTAGATCCTAAAGATCTTATGACATATTTGGGAGCAGAGCAATTATCCTCAAGGTCTTGACAAATATTTCTCCGTCAATCTGCGTCATGGGTGTAGTAAATTTGGAGGTGACTTGTTATGGCCCCAATGAGAAATGGTTTATTTATATATATGGATCTGATAGAACATATCCACAGGTCTCCTCTCCTCTCAAATCCCTGCTCCAACTGAGGGTTCTCCCCATCCCAGGATGCGCACCTTCACTCCTGATTGGCCTGGCTTCCCAAGCTTCACAGGGTCCGGCCCAATCACTTAGCCTGCAAAGGGATCGCCCCTGAAAGGAGTCATGTTATCACAATGGGAAATGAAATTTTCTGTTACCTTTCTGCTGTTGAGCTGGTTGTGTACAAGTTGGCTGCAACATTTCCTAAACCCTAGCAGAGACTACACTTCAAAATCCCTTAATTCGCTGAAAAGCTCTTTGGGACGTCGTGAATTCATGAAAGTCACGATAAAAATGAAAGCCTTTTATTAACTCCTTAAGTTCATGAGACATGAAACCTGAAGCTATTAAACCATGAACCACCTGCCATTTTGATTAACGTTATGACCAAGACTAAAGAAAAAGTAGAACATGTTTCTCTTAGCACCCTCTAGCGTCTGAACTTGGCTAACATCTTTGTATTCTCAGGGAAGTCTATTACAAGCAACTCTGGAGTCACACTTATTAGTCAATATTCCATAAAGACAAGTCTGCAAATTAATGATAAAAACAAATCTCATTTAACAATAGCTGAAAAGTGACTAAGATAAGTGAATGGGCTTAGTACGCTTAGTTGACCCAATGCCCTATAATCTGCTATTGGGGTTAAGGTTCTTGGTGCAAGGCTAGAATGCACTTTATATTCCTAAGTGTAAAACAGACTTTCCATCACTTCATATGTATCAGAGGTAGTGCATGACAAATCAAAGAGGCTGGTGGTAGAGTTAACATAGAAATATAGAAATGAGAAGCAGGAATAGGTCATTCGGCCCTTCAGGCCTGCTTCCCCTATTCATCTTGATCATGGCTGATCATCGAATTTAATATCCTGATCCCCCACTTCTCCCACAGGTCCACAGGTCTCCTCTCCTCTCTAATCCCTGCTCCAACTGAGGGTTCTCCCCATCCCAGGATGCGCACCTTCACTCCTGATTGGCCTGGCTTCCCAAGCTTCACAGGGTCCGGCCCAATCACTTAGCCTGCAAAGGGATCGCCCCTGAAAGGAGTCATGTTATCACAATGGGAAATGAAATTTTCTGTTACCTTTCTGCTGTTGAGCTGGTTGTGTACAAGTTGGCTGCAACATTTCCTAAACCCTAGCAGAGACTACACTTCAAAATCCCTTAATTCGCTGAAAATCCCTTGATCCCTTTAGCCACCGTGATACACTCTGTGGAGAAACTTAGAATCAGACAGCATCTTTGGAACTGTTGCATTTAAATGCAAATGTGCAGACAGAATTGTTAGAACTATATCTAATTTCTTCTTGAAATCAGACAAGGTTTTGGCCTCAACAACTGAATTCTGTCAATGAATTATTTAATGATGAGTTCATGTGATTTTCCTAAGCAAAGACATCTGAGATTGTATTGATTACTTGTCTGATTGCATGTTAGCTATGATGCGCGCTTGGGTCTGCCAGGCGTGTACGCTGCGATGAAGGAATATAATGTTGGTTACATTGGAATTTTGTTTTTAACGCTCTTGGAATTCTGTGTTAGAAGATCATACTCCAGATATCTGAAAATAAAGATCTAGATTTGTGGTAGTAATATCAACACTATCATTAACTGGTTCTGAACACAGCAGATAGGGAGAAATTATTACAGCTCATCAAAGGATGGAGAATGAGAAGGCACAGATTTAAGATGACTTGCAAAAGAAGTAAATGCGATGTGAGAAAAATCTTTTTCACACTGTGAGTAGTCTGGGGCTAAATACTCTGCCTGGAAGTTCAATCGAGATGTAGAGATGCAGGCGTTGGACTGGGGTAAACACAGTAAGAGGTCTGACAACACCAATTTTAAATCCAACCAATTTATTTGATAGTAAACTTGCTAGCTTTCGGCCTTTGTAGCCTGCGTCAGGTGAATGAGGTGTTCTGGTCTGCAATAGCCTCGTGAGAACAGGATATGGCGCTCAACTCATTGATCGACAGTTCCGACATGCCACAGCGATAAACAGCACTGACGTCCTCAAAAGACGAACACGGGACACGGTGGACAGAGTACCCTTTGTTGTCCAGTACTTCCCCAGAGCAGAGAAGCTATGACATCTTCTCCGGAGTCTTCAACACATCATTGATGACGATGAACATCTCACTAGGGCCATCCCCACCCCCCCACTTCTTGCCTTCAGATAACAGCGCAACCTCAAACAGATCATTGTTCGCAGCAAACTACCCAACCTTCAGAAGAACAGTGACCACAATACCACACAACCCTGCCACAGCAACCTCTGCAAAACATGCCGGATCATTGACATGGACGACATCGTCAAACGTGAGAATACCATTCACTAGGTACACGGTACATACTCTTGCAACTCGGCCAACATTGTCTACCTAATACGTTGCAAGAAAGGATGTCCCGAAGCATGGTACATTGGGGAGACAATGCAGACACTACGACAGCGGATGAATGAACGTCGCTCGACAATCACCAGGCAAAACAGTTCTCTTCTTGTGGGCAAACACTTCAGCAGTCACGGACATTCAGCCTCTGATCTTCGGGTAAATGTTCTTCAAGGGGGCCTTCATGACACACGACAGCGCAGAGTCGCTGAGCAGAGACTGATAGCCAAGCTCCGCACACATAAGGACGGTCTTAACAGGGATCTTGGCTTCATGTCACACTATCTGTAACCCCCATGACTTGCCTGGGTTAGCAAAAAACGTCACTTACTGTGCTGTCTGGAGACAATACACATCTCTCTAACCTGTGCTCACATCTCCTTCCACTCACATTGTTAGCCACTTTAAGACTTGAATAGCAGGTTAGGTGTAAGAATTCAAGTTCAATCGAGGCAGGTTCAATCAAGGTGTTCAAGAGGGCTTGTGCAGAAGTACAGGGAAAAGCAGAGACAATGCATTAAGTAGCAACGATTATTCAAAGAGTTGGTACAGACATGATGGGCCAAGTGGCCTCCTGCTGCAATGTGACGATTCTGTCTGTGCATTTGCACTTAAGTGCAGCAATTTTCAAAGGTGTCATGAATGGTTCTATGCTTCTCCACAGGGTGTGTCACACTGAAACAGTGGTTAGCACTGCTGCCTCTTGGCACCAGGGACCTGGATTCGATTCCTGCCTTGGGTCGCTATCTTTGATTTGATTTATTGTCACATGCATTAGTACACAGTAAAAAATATTGTTTCTTGCACACTATACAGACAAAACATGTCGTTCTAGGGAAAGGGAAGGAGAGAGTGTAGAATGTAGTGTTACAATCATAGCTAAGATGCAGAGAAAAATCAACTTAGTGCAAGGTAGGTCCATTCAAAATACTGTTTGCTCATTCTCCCATTCTCTGCGTGGGTTTCCTCCGGGTGCTCCAGTTTCCTCCCACAGTCCAAAGGCATGCTGGTCAACTGTATTGGCCATGCTAAATTCTCCCTCTGTGTAGCTGAACAGGCATCGGAGTGTGGTGACTAGAGGATTTTCACAGTAACTTCATTGCAATTTTAATGTAAGGCTATTTGCAACACTAATAAATGAACTTAAACTTAACAACGTGAAGTTCCCATAGAATGCAGTTTATTCAAATCAGGGAGAGAACTTGCCATTTTGTGCTGCTTTTCTCGCAATAAAAACATTTGATTATACCATGTTGAAGAAAATATAACTGAACTATTAATGGCGTTCATTATGACTGCTAAGCGCACTTGAGGGGCCGAAAATATAATTTCATATTGTGAAAAATTTCTTGATTAGAATAAAATGCACATATTTTTAAAAAATTTTATTTGAAGTTTATATTTCCATAATCCCATGTGAATACTCCAATCATAGAAATCATAAAAACCCTACAGTGCAGAAGGAGGACATTTGGCCCATCAAGTCTACACCGACCACAATCCCATCCAGGCCCTACCTTCATATCCCTACATTTTTATCCATTAATTCCGCTAAACTATGTATCTCAGAACACTAAGGGACAATTTTTAGCATCACCAATCAACCTAACCCACACATCTTTGGACTGAGGGGGAGAAACCAGAGCACCCGGAGGAAACCCACACAGACACGAGGAGAATGTGCAAGTTTCATACAGACAGCAACTCAAGCAAGGAATTGAACCTGGGTCCCTGGAGCTGTGAAGCAGCAGTGCTAACCACTGTGCTACCATGCCACCCATTACATGCATTCATCCTATCATGTCCCTCATATTTTATATATTTCTAAAACTAGAGGGCACAGGTTTAAGATGAGAGGGAAAAGATACAAAAGTGTCCAGAGGGGCAATTTTTTCATACAGAGAGTGGTGAATGTCTAAAGCAAGCTACCAGAAGCAGTAGCAGAGTCGGGTACAATTTATCTTTTAGAAAGCACTTAGACAGTTACATGTGTAAGATGGGTATAGAGGGATACGGGCCAAATGCGGACAATTGGGACTAACTTAGGGGTTTAAAAATAAAGGGCGATATGGACAAGTTGAGCCAAAGGGCCTGTTTCCATGTTGTAAACCTCTATGATTCTAGATTACATAACACACTTATCCTTCCCAACTCACATCAACCTCCAGACTAGCCTCTCCATCCCTGACCATTCTTCTATCCCCTCTGCCCCTCCTGATCTACCCGACCCTCTCACCCACCCACCTGCCACTTTAATCCCTTACCCACTAGTGTTACACACCGACCTTCTCTCTGTAGCTTCTCAAAGTAGCTTTGGGACATTGGACCTTACCAGTGTACGGCAGCTAGTAGCTTAAAGAGGAGCAAGGCTTAGTTTCCCCCAATGGACTGACACTACAAATGGAGGATGGAGGAGCAGGTAACTCCACATTTCTCAGGAGACTTTGTTTGGCAGTTCTAGCATGGAACCTGGAGTTCTGATGCAAGGCGAACGGAGTGGAGGTGGATTGCCATTTCTCAAAAGATGTAGCCCATTATGTGATATCAACGATTAGTGAGTTGAAGTATCGTCAGCAACTCACTAGTTCATGATACCACAGACGTTGGGCTAAAGTTTCTGTTTTGGGCACCATTTGCACAAAATTGAGCTAATTTTGAGAATTTATTTTTCTCTTGAGTTTCCATTCAAATATTTTTGAATCCTTACAGTACAGAAGGAGACCATTTGGTTCATCAAACTTGCACCGACAACAATTCCACCCAGGCCCTATAACCCTACTTATTTATCCTGCTAGTTCCCCTGGTACTAAGCAATGTGGTCCCATTGACAATTAAACAATGTCCACATTAAACAATGTGGTCCCATTGTTTAAGAAGGGGAAGAGAGACCTTCCTGGGAATTATAGGCCAGTGAGTCTTACTTCTGTTGTGGGCAAGGTATTGGAGAGAATTATTAGGGATAGGATTTATAGTTATTTAGAGAGAAATGAATTGATTGGGGATAGTCAGCATGGTTTCGTGAAGGGTAGGTCATGCCTTACTAACCTCATTGAGTTTTTTGAGAAAGTGACCAGAGAGGTGGATGGGGGTAAGGCGGTTGATGTAGTATATATGGACTTTAGTAAGGCTTTTGATAAGGTGGCCCATGGAAGACTTCTACAGAAAATGCAGATGTGTGGAATAGAGGGTGATTTAGCTAATTGGATTAGGAATTGGCTGGCAGATAGAAGACAGAGGGTGGTGGTTGATGGGAGATATTCATCGTGGAGTTCGGTGACGAGTGGTGTGCCTCAGGGGTCTGTTTTGGGGCCCCTGCTGTTTGTAATTTTTATAAATGATCTGGATGAGGGTATTGAGGGATGGATCAGTAAATTTGCAGATGATACTAAAGTTGGTGGTGTGGTAGATAGTGAAGAGGGGTGTTTTAGTTTACAGAGTGACTTGGACAAGTTGCAGAGCTGGGCCGAGAGGTGGCAATGGAGTTTAATGTGGAAAAGTGTGAGGTAATGCACTTTGGCAGGAACAATAAATGTGTAGAGTATAGGGCTAATGGTAGGGCTCTTAATAGTGTTGAGGAACAGAAGGATCTTGGTGTATGTGTCAATAGATCCCTGAAAGTAGGCAGTCAAGTGGATAAAGTTGTTAAGAAGGCATATGGAGTCTTAGCTTTTATTGGTAGGGGGATTGAATTTAGGAGCCGCAGCATCATGTTGCAACTGTACAAAACTCTAGTGCGGCCGCACTTGGAGTATTGTGTGCAGTTCTGGTCGCCACATTATAAGAAAGATGTGGAGGCATTGGAGAGGGTACAGAGGAGGTTTACCAGGATGTTGCCTGGTATGGAGGGCAGGTCCTATGAAGAGAGGTTGAAGGATTTGAGGTTGTTTTCGTTAGAAAGGAGGCGGCTAAGAGGGGATCTTATTGAAGCATATAAGATGATTAGAGGTTTAGATAGGGTGGACAGTGATAGCCTTTTTCCTAGGATGGAGAAAGCTAGCACGAGGGGACACAGCTTTAAATTAAGGGGTATGAGTTATAGGACGGATATCAGAGGTAGGTTCTTTACTCAAAGAGTGATTAGGGAGTGGAATGCCCTGCCTGCAGCTGTTGTAGATGCGCCAAGTTTGGTGGCGTTTAAGAGGTTAATTGATAAGTATATGGAAGAGAAGGGAATGGTTTAGTTTGGAGGGGCATTGCTTTTTATTTTGGTCGGCACAACATCGAAGGCCGAAGGGCCTGTTCTGTGCTGTATTGTTCTATGTTCTATGTTCTATGTTCTATAAGCAATTTAGCATGGCCAGTCCATGTAATGCACATCTTTGGACTGTAGGAGGAAACCAGAGCACCCGGAGGAAACCAATGCAGACAAGGGGGGAACGTGCAGACTCCGCTCAGACAGTCACCCAAGGCCGCAATTGAACCTTGGCGCTGTGAAGCAGCAGTGCTAACTACTATGCCACTGTGCCACATATGATTAAGTGTAACATCTGCCATGAACTGGTTCAATCAGGCATTGTTTAAAAACCGGGTGCTTTTAGCTTTAAATAAAATATTCCTTGATGTATTACAGAGTGATAGTTTGGTGCAGTTTTATTAATATGGTTAATATAAGTATAACACAGTAAAATAAGCATTTTGAGCATTTGGCTAACTGACTCTGAGTAATTAAACTTCAGTTTTTTCTGAAATTCAGAAATTTCATTTAATTTACTGAAAATGGCATTTTAAAAAATTACACAAAACCATTTGCTCTTTACATTGGTGCACAGTGTATTTTCTTAGTAACTTAGACAAAAAAATGAAAAACTATCAGAATGAGCCAAGTGTCCTTATGCCTTTAAAAATATCTTTAAAATTGGCTTAACTTTTTGAGCTTCCTCAGAGATCTCTGCAGGCCAGCACACTTAGTGGAAACACCCAGTTCTGAATTACTTGATGTGAGACCTTAGCCATTTTGATGATTGGAGCTCCTTAAGGGCCAAGATGTTTTTAGACCAATGCAAAAGCTTGCAGAAAATCAATGTCTGCAATTTGGATGTAATTCACATTTAATTTCTGGTATCTTTTGCGCTATTTGCACTAATTTGACAATTTTTG
This sequence comes from Sphyrna mokarran, assembly GCA_024679065.1. Classification (NCBI taxonomy): domain Eukaryota; kingdom Metazoa; phylum Chordata; class Chondrichthyes; order Carcharhiniformes; family Carcharhinidae; genus Sphyrna; species Sphyrna mokarran. The sequence goes on along the minus strand of JAGIQG010000002.1, from coordinate 34,154,721 downwards.
TCAGAGAGACTCATGCAGACTCATACAGCAATAGAGTAAGGAAACACGTCTTTCGGCTCAAATTGATCAACTGGTGCCCTCCCAGCTAGTCCCAATCGCCTGTGTTTGGCCCATATCCCTCTAATCCTTCCCCATCCAGTTACTTATCCAAATGCTTTTTAAATGTTGCTGTTGTATCTGCCTCAACCACTTACGCTGGCAGCTCAGTTCATATGCACATCACCCTCTGCGTGAAGAAGTTGCAGAAGTTGCCCCTCGAGTCCCTTTTAAATCTTTCCCCTCTCACCTTAAACCTTGGCCCTCTGATTTTCAATTCCGCTTCCCTGGGGGAAATACTAGCCAGAATTCTCCCATCCCGCCCGCTACTGGAATTGTAGCAGTTGGATTACGGACAATGTGAAACACCATTGACACTCGGGCAGGAATTTCTGGCTTTTAGGCTGGAGAATTCTGTCCATTATCATAGAATCATAGAACCCTAGAATTCTACAGTGCAGAAAGAGGCCCTTCAGCCCATCAAGTCTGCACCGACCACAATTCCACCCGGGCCCTACCCCCATATCCCTACATATTTTACCTGCTAATCTCTCTAACCTAAGCATCCTTGTACACTAAGGGGCAATTTTAGCATAGCCAGTCAACCTAACCTGCACATCTTTGGGCTGTAAGAGGAAACCAGAGTACTCGGAGGAAACCCATGTGGACACGCGGAGATTGTGCAAACACCACACAGACAGTGACCCAAGCCAGGAATCGAACCCAGGTCCCTGGAGCTGTGAAGCAGCAGTGCTAACCGCTGTGCTACCGTGCCACCCATTATGTGCATTCATCCTATTATGTCCCTCATATTTTTGTACATCTCAGTAAGGTCAATAAGTGTCAACTGAACCTGCATAACTGAGTGTAACACTGTGCCAATGTACTCCATTTGATTAATAAATATTTCTTTTTAAGTTTTTTAGTTTAAGTTTTAAACCAGAAAGCTAATAAAAACATAGCAGATGAATACTGGCTGAATGTGCTTCAATGGAAAGAATGGGCTTCTCTCATCATCACTTTGCTGAGATCTTGCTGGAAGATGCTTCTTGGGATCCCATTCACTGAAATGAGGGACCCAGTAACTGGAAATGTGATACTATCACTAAATCAGAATCAGTCAGGAAGCAGTCTGAATTTAAAACTAATTGGGACAAAAGTTGGGCAGAAAGACTGGAATGTGGGAAATGGTTTGCAATGCTCTGTGATGACAGCTTTGTACAGCAGCTGGGCGGTTCAGCAATTGAATAAATCAAAAACCTGGTCCAAACAGTGCACCAACACTCTTTGAGTACTTTTCCCTTCGTCCCTGAGGATTCACAGTTCCACATTTTCAAAGGATTCTTTCCATTTGGAAAGTGTAAGTTTTTTTTGCTAAAATATTAGCTGAGAAAAACAAATTTTGTCTTGTGACAGCATATCACTTATTAAACAGTGCAATATTCTTTCACAACAAACCTGATAAGTTGTAAGGTCGAAATGGATTGGAACACTGTTGGGTGCATCTGATGGATTTGTACTGCATTAAAACGCCTTTTCAAAAAGTAAAGAACAGTATAGCACAGGAGCAGGCCCTTCGGCCCACCAAGCCTGAACCGACACATAAAAGCATAAGAACATAAGAACTAGGAGCAGGAGTAGACTATCTGGCCTCTCGAATCTGCTCCACCATTCAATAAGATCATGGCTGATCTTTTCATGAACTCAGCTCCACTCATCCGCCCTCTCACCATAACCCTGAATTCCTTTACTGTTCAAACATTTATTTATCCTTACCTTAAAAACATTCAATGAGGTAGTCCCAATTGCTTCACTAGCCTGGGAATTCCACAGATTCACAACCCTTTGTGTGAAGAAGTTCCTCCTCAACTCAGTTCTAAACCTGCTTCCCCTTATTTTGAGGCCATGCCCCCTAGTTCTAGTTTCACCTACCAGTGGAAAAAGCCCCTGCTTCTATCTTGTCTATTCCTTTCATAATCTTACATGTTTCGATAAGATCTCCCGTCATTCTTCTGAATTCCAATGAGTATAACCCCATCTATTCAACCTCTCCTCATAAGTCAACTCTCTTAACTCCGGAATCAACATTGTACTCCATGTGCCGGACTCTCGCCCACTCACTTAGACTATCTATATACCTTTGCAGACTTTCAGCATCCTCTGCACACTTTGCTCTGCCAGTCATTTTAATGTCATCTGTGAACATTGACACTTTACACTTGGTCCCCAACTCCAAATCATCTTTGTAAATCATGAGCAATTGTAGTCCCAACACTGATCCCTGAGGCACATCACAAGTCACTGATTGCCAACAAGAAAAACACCCATTTACCCCCACTATTTGCTTTTTTTAGTTAACCAATCCTCTATCCATGCTAATACATTACATAACACGGTGCACCTTCATCTTATGCAGCACCCTTCTGTGCGGTACCTTGTCAAATGCCTTCTGGAAATCCAGACATACCACAACCACAGGTTCCCCATCATCCACTGCACATGTAATGCTCTCAAAGAATTCCATCAAATTAGTCAAACATGACCTGCCCTTCATGAAGGCATGCTGAGTCTTACCAAAATGGGACAATATATATCCCGACGTCTCGCTATTTCTTCCTTGATGATAGATTCAAGCATTTTCCCTACTACACACGTTAAGCTAACCAGCATTTAGTTATCTGCCTTTTATCTACTTCCTTTTTTAAACAATGGCATCACATTTGTTATTTTCCAATCTGTGGGAACCATCCCAGAGTCCAGCGAATTTTGGTAAATTACTGCTAGTGCATTTGCTATTTCCCCCGTTGTCTCTTTTAGTATCCTGGGATGCATTCCATCAGGGCCGGAAGACTTATCTACCTTTAGCCTCATTAGCTTGCCCAACCCTACCTCTTTTGTGATAATGATCATTTCTAGGTCCTCAGCTGGCATAGTCTTCCTGTCGTCAATTTTTGGCATGTTATTTGAGTCTTCCATTGTGAAGACCAACACAAAATACCTGTTCAATGCCTCAGCCATTTTCTCATTTCCAATTATTACACCTCCCTTTTTGTCCTCTAAAAGAGCAATGTTTACTTTAGCCATTCTTTTTTTGTTTTATATATTTGTAGAAACTTTTGCTATCTGTTTTTATATTCTGAGCTAGTTTACTCTCACAAATTATCTTACTTTTCTTTGTAGCTTTTTTGTGACTTTCTGTTGACATTTAAAGATTTCCCAATCCTCTAGTTTCCACTAATCTTTACCACTTTGTAAGCATTTTCTTTCAATTTGTTACCCTTTTTTATTTCCTTAGACATCCGTGGCTGATTATCTCTTTTTCTACAGTCTTTCCTTATCACTAGTATATACTTTTGCCAAGCAGTGTGAAAGATCGCTTTGAAAATCCTCCACTGTTCCTCAATTGTCCCACCATAAAGTTTTTGCTCCCAATCTACCTTAGCCAACACTTCCCCATCCCTTTATAGTATCATTTGTTTAAGCACAAGACATTGGTATTGGATTTTACCTTCTCACACTCCATCTGTATTTTAAATTCAATCATACTGTGATCACTTCTTCTGAGAGGATCCCTAACGGCAAGATCATTAATTATTATTACACAGGATCAGATTTAGGATAGCTTGCTCTCTTGTAGGTTCCATTACAAACTGTTCAAAAAAGCTATCGCGGATACATTCTATGAATTTCTCCTCAAGGTTGCCTTGACCAACCTGGTATGACCAATTGATATGTAAATTAAAATCCCCCATAATAGTTGCTGTACCATATATCAATTATTTATTTTTTTATTTCTCGCCCCACTATGATATTATTATTATTACTTGTGGCCTCTAAACTATGCATACTATTCGCTTTACTATTTTGAGTTTCCACCCAAATGAATTCAATCTTTTTTTTCTATTGACCCTATCTCATCTCTCAATATCACCCTGATGTCATCCTTAAATATCAAAGCTGCACCACCTCCCTTACCTTCCTGTCGGTCACTCCAAACAGTCTGATACCCCTGGATGTTTAACTCCCAGTCGTGACCATTCTGCAACCATGTCTCTGTAATGACCACCAAATTATACTTGTTCACAATGATTTGTGCCATCAACTCATCTACCTTGTTTCAAATGTTACGAACATTCGCATAAAGTGCCCTTGTGTTAGTTATTGTACCTTTTTGAATTCTAACACTTCCATTAATGGCATCGTCCAACTTCTCCTTCCTTTTAACTTTATTCCTGATTTTTGATGCAGTTGAAACCTTTCTCCCATATTTTGTCCTTGCTCCCTCTTTCTCAGACTCCTCACAAAATTCCAATGATGCTTTTTTAAACTAAAGATCTTCTACCTCTATGCAGTCCATATTGCTCCAATTCATGTATCTGTCAAGGTGCCTCCTAAACAACTCTCTGTGTAAAAAACTCACCTCTCACATCTTTAAACTTTCCCCCTTTTACCTGGCCATTATAGAGACATCGGGGTGGCAGCGCGGGCTCGTTGAGCTGAAGGGCCTGTTTCCCGTGCTGTTTTGTTCTTTGTTCTTTGTTCTTAAACATATCTACCCCAGTAATTGACATTTCTACTCTGGGAAAAAGACTCTGACTATCCATTCTATCCATGCCTCTCATAATTTTGTAAACTTTTATCAGATTACCCCTCAGCCTCTGACATTCGGCTGAAAACAAGCCAAGTTTATCCAATCTCCCCTCATAGCTAACGCCCTCCAAACATCCTGGTAAACCTTTTCTGTATCCTCATCAAAGCCTCCTTATTAAACTTCTTTTGTGCTGTGACAGGTTGAGACTGTGGATTAACTTTCAGATTGCCTCCCACTATTTATCATTTGAAGATTTGCCGCAGCTCTATCTGGGAACTTTTCTGAAGATTACCATGTTCTCAGAACAAGAACCTTGTGTTCCTCAGTTTTGCATTGGCCTCCCCGAAATGTGCCCAATGGGTCATATGCCTAAGCAGCAGCCAGCAAAATCAAGTCAGCTACAAAGCTGTTCATAGCCCTCACTATCCTTACACCAGGTGTGCTCAACGCTGTCCAACCAATTTCTAAACTGGGTGAAGAGGTCAGAAACAAAGGGGGGAGTTTTCCAGTCCCACCTGCCGTGAGCATTGTAGCAGCTGGGGAGGGGGAGTGGACCATGAAGAAGTCCATTGACCTCGGGTGGGATTTTCCGGTTTTGGGGCAAGCATGGCCCTAAGATATCATCCATTACAATAGGAGTAGCTTTCAGCCCTTCAGACCTGAATGACCATTCATAACTGATCTGTACCCCCATCCTGTGCTCCATATCACTTTTGTGGGTGAGATTTTCCAAGGTCATTCACCCTGAAACTGGAAAATCCCACCTGAGGTCAACTGATGTTTCCATGGTCCGCCCCTAGCCTGCTCCGATTCTTGGACAGGATGGTAAAACTCACCTCTATATTCCTCACATAAGAAATATCCATCAAACTCTGTTTTGGGGAACATTTCATTGAATCTGCAGACACAGCCCTTTGAGTAAGAGTGTTCAGATTTCCACTGGCCTTTGTGGGAAAACCTTTGGTATGGCACTGTGGTAAGCACTGCTGCCTCACAGCGCCATGGATCTGGGTTCGATTCTCGCTTCAGTCACTGTCTGTGTGGAGTCTGCACATCCTTCCCGTGTCTGCGTGGTATTACTCCAGTTGCTCCAGTTTCCTTCCACAGTTTGAAAGATGTGCTGGTTAGGTGCATTGGCCATGCTAAATTCTCCCTCAATCTACCCAAACAGGCACTGAGTGTGGTGAATAGGGGATTTTCACAGTAACTTCATTGTAGTGTTAATGTAAGCCTACTTGTGACACTAATAAATTAAATTTTAAGCAAAGACAATATGCAGAATAGATAGGTTAAAATAACATTATGGCAGATCTAGTAATATGAAGAAAACTGATGTACCAAGCGTCGCCAGCATTCAGTAAAAAATGATTTACTGAATTCTTAAAAGAATCTGTGAGCTGTCAGACAGGCAGCTCACCGAGTAAGATAATTCACACGCCCATAACTTGGAGAGAAGATGAAATCATTGTGTAAATTCAGGGTGAGAGGTCAATAGTGCTGTGAGGATGCCAATCAGATGCCAGTTGTCTGGGATGTGAATACTTGGAGCTGCCCTGCCACCTGCAGGATTGAGTTGAGAAATCCCAGAGCAGGGATCACATGCCTCTTTTGGTGCAAGAGTTGTTTCACAATAGATCCAACCTTGTAATGCCCAAAGTGACCATAAGGGAGAGCTAATGGCCTCTCTATCACTGATATAATTGCAGAGTAAACCTCACTGTCACTTCAGGAGCAGTCCCACCAGCCTGTCTCGTGTACCCGTGTTTGCTGATAAGACCTAATTGGTATTTGTCTGGAATATCAGCAGGCCAGCCTTTATCTGAGGCATCTCCATGCCAAATGATTTGATGGCCCATCGTTTAGAGAATTCCTAATGACACTATTTATTTTGGCAGTGGGATCTGTTTCTTTACGAGCCCTGCAAGAAAAACAATCCTCATTGAAACAGATTGTTTTCATTTGCAGCGTTGTTGGAACTGTGTGGATGTTGTGCACAGAGCCAAGCCTCGGATCCCCTGTGTGGCTCCATTGAACTGTTTATATCTTTTATTTTAATTAGCTGCCCCGAATGATTCACTCAGGCATCCATTTTTGGGTAACAGTTAAAATTCTTACACAGTTTTTGAGCAGATCTGACAGGTTTCTGTGGAACATTTGTTTATCCTTTGGGGGATAAAGTGCTAATCCATTAATCCATCAATCTGTTCAGGTTGACATTGACTTGCTGAACATTTGACAATTCAGTATAGAAAACAATAACGTTTGGATAGGAACTTCCAGATTTTATCACAGTTTAGGTGCTTTATCTGTTCTTTTCTTGGGTTAAAAATTCAACCCAGGACAATTAAAGGTATACTCTCCACCCAATTACAATTTATCTTGAGCTCCATTGCTTGGGATGAGGTCTCTATTGTCATTCCCAGCCACCTTTAATTTTCTTTTTTATCCCTCCCTGCCCTAAATGCTGACACCTCAAATTTGGACAATTCAGTAACCAAGGTGTATTTTCTCCTTGTAGGTGTAATTATACCTATGTCCACTAGAGGACAGCTGGTTATGGAGTTAATGCAATCATTTCATTCAGTTAGCTGGACAGGGGAGAGAATCAGAGTGAGAGAGAGCAAATGGTGCTGCTGGAAGTAGTGACCCACACTCAAATAAACACAGAGCTAGTAACCTTATAAAATAAATGACTTATTTTCACTGCACTTTGTATTTAGAATCCTCACAGTGCAGAAGGAGACCATCGCGCCTGCACCAATAATCCCATCCAGACCCTATCCTGGTATCTACCCTGCTTATCTCCTCGAGTAGGGGGCAATTTTAGAAAGGCCAATCCACCTAACCCACACGTCTTTGGACTGTGAGAGGAAACCGGAGCACCTGGAGGAAACCCACGCAGACATGGGGAGAATGTGCAAACAAACAGACAATGACCTGAGAATGTGAATTGAATTTGGTTCCCTGAAGCTGTGAGGCAGCAGTGCTAGCCACTGTGCCAACTGTGCCACCTTTGGTGCTTTGGTCCCACCTCACATCCTCGTCCTGAAGACACTGACTCACGTTAGAATGAGATTCAATCAACTCTCTGCAGAGGCAACACATTTCAGTGGAAGTCACTGACTGGTGATTCAAGGCAAGTATTTGCCTCTCTCCTGCCTGGGTTCTTACTGCAGCAATTCTACTGCTACCTGACTGCAATCAGCTAGTCCAGCTCCACAACAACTTGCATTTGTATCATATTTTAAAGTATACACCAGACTGGAAATAGAATCTGGGACAGTCCAAACCTGTGTGGTTCCCATTATACTTGTTGCCATCTTAGCCATTGGTAAGGTTATTTAGCAGTTCAGCTGTACAAAGGGAAATTGGACATCAGATTTTGGGTTGGCAAATTCTTTGTGCCCAGCCTTTGTTTGACATAGGTGTGATTTTATTCAGGCAAACCTAAAGCAAAAGAGTTGATATTCAATTACTCCTCACAGCAGTGGGATAGAGCTTGTAACTTAGGGATTGAGACATACTGAACATTCCTCCTCTTCCATCAAAAGAAACAAAACAGAAACAAAAATGGGTCCAAGTGTTGAAAAGACAAGACTAACACTATTTGGTTCCAGTATTTTAGAGTCTACAACCATAGAATTCCTACAGTGCAGAAGGAGGCCATTTGGCCCATCAAGTCTGAATCTACTTTCTGACAGAGTATCTTACCCAGGCCACTCATCACCCTATCACATAACCTTGCACAATTACCCAATTAATCTCCCTAACCTACACATCTTTGGATACTTAGGGTCAATTTAGCATAGCCAATCCACCTAACCTACACATCTTTGGACTGTGGGAGGAAAGCGGAGCACCCGGACGAAACCCATATAGACACGGTGAGAATGTGCAGACTCTACACAGACAGTAACCTAAGCTGGAATTGAACCCGATGCTATGAGTGCTAACCAATGCCACCCTTATGTGTATGATTTATTTCTTCAGATATTAAAGTATTTCTGTTACAATTTGTGGGCAGTTTAATGTTGCCTTACTTTAAGTACATTAACTAAAGGTTAGGCATAAGTACCATTTCAAAGTATTGCTGCTATGCAATATCTCGATCGCAGTTTCTACTAAACATTAATTATTGGGAAATATTTCAAAGTTTATTTGCTTCTCCCCCAAAGGAGTGGGTGTCTGAAGTATATACATAAACTGAAACATTTACCCTCTTTGGTCTTAACACTCAGGATGAGAATGTGTTTGGCGTGGAAAGAATCTTCAGAACCTAATGCAAGGAAGGAGTGACCTGGTATTGATGCTCCCTTGGAGGATAGTCTGAGATTTGCTCTCAGTTGCTCATTCTGCCTTAGCCCTAAGTTTGCACAGGAATAACCAAAATTTCTGCCTGACCCTATTCCCCAAACATCTTTCTATCCGAAGTCCCATGCCATAAGATTTGGGATCCTTGAAGCTTTGGCTCAGGTGACAGCACTCTTGCCCCTGAGGTTGAAGGTTGAGGGTTCAAATCCCACTCCAAAGGCTTGAGTACAAAGTCTAGACTGGCATTTCAGTGCAGTACTGAGTGAATGCCCTGCTGTTAAAGGTGCCATCCTTCATACAGAACATTACACTGAAACCCTACCCACCATCTTAGGTGGAAGTAAAACATGTCCTGACATTATTTGAAGAAGATTAATGAAATTCCTCTCAGTGCCCCGGCCCAATATTTATTTTTTAACACATAACACATAACTAAAAAAAATTATCTGGTCATCACATTGAGCGATGAAGAATGCACAGCACAGAAACAAACCAGTTGTCACAACAATTCCACACCGATGTTTATGCTCCACATGAGTTTCCTCCTACCCCTTTTCATCTGGTCTGGTGAATAAAAATTTCTATTCATTTCTTCCTTGTGTTTATCTAGATTCTCCTTAATCACATAATATCACATTGCTGTTTGTGGCAGCTTGCTGTGCACAAAATTGGCTGCAGTATTCCCTACATCACAATAATGACTACACGTCAGCAGTAATTTCCTTGATTGTAAAACATTTATCGACATTCTGAGGTTGTGAAAGGCACTATACAAATGGAAATCTTTCTTTCCTACCTTACCTTGCTTTTCTCTCTGGCATTGAGCTGTATAGAAACATAGAAAATAGAAGCAGGAGTATCCTTTCGTTGTGATCATGGCTGATCATCAAATTCAATATCCTGATCCCCCTTCCCCCCATATCCCTTGACCCCCTTAGCCCCAAGAGTTGCCTGGCATTAACTCCTGATCCCAAGTCAGGCACCAAGCATAATAGAATAACAACCACAAGTGCAACTTGGATACTAAATTACAGTTCTCCATTAAGATGCCTGTGTTGCGTCAGTGTGTTTAATGCACCATTAATGCGGGATAATAGCAAGGGTCAATAAAAATAATCCTTCTCAAACCAAATATGTTTCACCAATATGTACATTTACATGAACAAGTTTTATAAGTGATTACAATAAAGATTTTAACATGTTAAAATAATCTCACTACAAGCGCACACAAACAACACTTTTGCCAAGAACCTATATTGGGGTTGGGATTCTCTGATTTCACTCAAAGAACAAAGAACAAAACAGCATGGGAAACAGGCCCTTCGGCCCAACAAGCCCGCGCCGCCACCTCGATGTTCCCACCTCTATCCATGATTCTTATCATCCCTGTCTATGTTATACTCGCCCCACCGCTGCTGCCAGTGAGAACAGAGAACTTGGACCTCAGCCAAAACTTCATTCACTGGAGAATCTCAGCAGCCATCGAAGTCGGAGAATTTCAGTTGACTCACAGAAGTTACAAACTTACTTTTCCTGAGTTTTTATTTGAGAATCATAGAATCCTACATTGCAGAAGGAGGCCATCGAGCCCATCAAGTCCGCACTGAACACAATTCTACTCAAGCCCTATCCTCACAACCCAATGCATTTACTCTAGTTAGTTCTCCTAACACAAAGGGGCAATTCAGCTAACCACCTAACCTTTGAAACTGTGGGAGGAAATTGGACCATATGGAGGAAACCCATGCAAACACAGGGAGAACCGTGCAAACTGCACACAAAGAGGGACCTGGGAATTGAACCCAGGTCCCTGGTGCTGTGAGGCAGCAAAGCTAACCACAGTGCCACTGTGCTACTCTTAGCTTGTGCCTTTCTTTCAGGTCAGTCAAGCTGATAAGTCCCACCTCTGTGGAACAGGAGTTTGAAATATCTACTGCGAGGTCGCAATGGAAACAAATCTCTACCCTGACTTCTGTCTGTTCTGCTTAGTGTGGGAGCCACTGGAGGAAACCTCAGCACGTGCAATTAAACAGAGCTGCAGTGGGTGATGAGGAGTGCGAGGAGCTGGAAGGCCAACTGTGGAAACTCATAGGTGTCTCCACACTGATCCTGAAGCAGAAAAATAGGCAAATGCATCAGACTCAAACAGTGACTGCCTCCGCTAAACGTGGACGTGTGGTGTGTTTGCATCGCTCCACACTGCTTTCAACATATGGTTTAATGAATTGACCATTCCGTGACACTGAATAATGTCACATTGGATTACATAGGCTGAAGTGTGTGCAAGTTTGTGGCTGTAAAAATGATGTGTGAAACAGATGCTGATATAATTTTCTTTATCCCAGATTATTCCTGTTTTCCAGATGCCTATGATCCCAGCAAAGTTGAGACCGTGTGAAAAGAAAGGAGATGACAAGGACGGAGAAATTTCAGGAAAAATGTTGTGGATTTTACACTGTGATCTGTTCACAAGACTGTCTTTCATCAAATACAAACTTCTGGACAGCCTTCTGCACACACTGTTTATATTAATAAATACATTGACAAAATGCTGTATCACTGCCAGGAAGAAATTAGTCAGATACAGAAACCATTGTTAACCATCTGATATCTGAACAGATAGCACAGTTCAATAAAATAATTACAGCCTTCTATAGCTGGTCACTACTACCCAGCTCCTGGTGCACATGGTCACACAGCACAAAACCACCCCAAATTTTATATTTAATTGCATTCTCATTCTGAGTTCAGAGAATAATTGATAAAATGTGATATTGGTGCAATAAAGGGGTGCTCTTCTGAATTTGGATTTGACACAGAGCTAAGGCAGCAAAGTACACAGTACCAGATCCAGAATGCTTAATGCTAATAATCTGGACACCTGGATTTAATAAATGCTCCTTCCACTGGAGCTAATATAGTTCACTTAATGAGCACAAAATGAAGATAAATCAAGCCTTCTGCATTAAGTTCCCACTAACTGGACCTGATATCAAAGAATGACCATATTATTCACATACAATGTCTCTAACATTTCTCTTTGTTAGGAGCATTTGTAAATTCACAAATTTACATCTTAATTAGAAGTAATTATATGAAAATGTTTCAAGGTAAATGTGGGTATTTTCAAGTTATGAAACCCCTAAGCCAAATACTGGAATTGTTGGATTAAAATTATTGTCAGCGAATGGCAGGCAGACTCAAATGGAAGTGGGTTGTTTGCAGACAATCTTACCAGTTTAGCTCATTCGCATAAACTCAGATTCAAATCTGGGCAGATGCAGGAAGCTTAATAGGAATAACTAAGATCGCTTCTCAGCCTTTTAGCCAAGATCAAGTATAGTTTTGTTGTCCTGCACTTGGTTGAATTCATGAGGTTACCTAGAGTCTTCATTTGAAGCAATTTTTTTAAGCAGCATCTCGGCCCTTTGGCTAAGGTGCAAATGAGATCAAGCCTTGGAGGAGGTGCACTGCCTACTCCAATCAACTTAGATCACATAGATTAAGCCCAAGACAGGAAGTGGCTTGCCTGTTTTGTCAGCTTGGATCGGGAAAGTTTCACTTGTTGAGACTTTGAATTTGACTTTGATTGGATTAAATTGGATATTAACAAAAAAAAAGGATGGCTAAGATCAAGCGTCAGATCAAACCCAAGATGGCTTGCAATGCCTTATCTTGTTAGCTTGGATCTTATTTGTCTCTGTTGTGAGGTCTTTAAATTGGATCCATTTGGATTTTGGATTTGGATTTTGGAGCAAGCGAGGAATGGATTTGGGTTTGCCCACTCCACTCTAAGCATTGGCTTGTAAGTTAAAGGATGGAGTAAAAAGTTTAAAAAGAAAATGGAGATGAGAGCAAGAAACCAGTGCAGAAGCAAAATTTAATGTGTCAAAATAAAAGGATCAAAGTTCAGCATTGGACGTGAGATCTCCAATTTCCTTGGACAGTGGAGCTTCCTCATGCACTCATTATGCAAGACCTACCACCTTGGTCAGCAGATATATACACCAGTGTAGCAGCAGTGTAGCACCAGATCTGTCTATGGGCCCTCCTCCTCTTCCAAATACCACAGGTTGTGGGGAAAGATGTACTCCCATTAAGAAAGGTCAGTTCATGTCAGTGGAATAGAATGAGCAATGATGCGAAGACTTGAGAGATTAAGTGCCTGCAAGGCAAAAATGAAACAAAAGCAAATGAGCAGAAAAAGGGTGAAAACATATGTGAAATATCTCAGCTTTAACTTACTTACACAGGTCTTTAAAATCAACTTAAAATCACTGATACCTCTGGCAATGCTGGGCGCCCATTTCTCATGGGTGCCCTTCGGAAATAGTGTTCCTACCACCTAAATGTTGACAAGTGTCATGCATGACAGACACCATCTACACTCTGCCCACCATGAATATTTGAATGAGGAGCCTGCTTGTTTGTGGCAGGAATTCCAAAACTGCTGATCCTCAGGTCACAGATATGAACAAATGACCATAGTCAGGATCACAGTGAGACAGCTCTCCCATCCATTCTCCATGACCGGACATGCAAGTCCAAGTCATAACTACACGTGGCTAACATCAGAAACTCGGCGTTTATTTCTACCTTGAAAGACAACGCAAACTTTATTGAGATCTATGCAGTACGATGCGTTCCTCAAATTAATTGATAAAAGAAAATTTGAGGTGTCCATTCACAGTTTGCAATGCAATTTTCTTAATTTAAATATTCTAGACCTAGATTAAGTGTGTATCTGCTACAGATATAATAATCATTGCACACTAAGAATGAAATTTTACCGGCGCGTCCACCTGAAACTTGTACGATCTCGCCTGAGGCCAAAAGAGAATTCCGTTCTGAGATTTTAGGGCCGGTAAAATTCCTGCCTAGGTAATTTTTTAAAAATCATTTTGTGGATGCAATTTTCACCAGCAGGCCTTCCGGACACGGGTGATTCCATGCAATTGTATTCACAACCATTACCACCCAGTGCCATTACGCTGCAGAAATTGCAGATGTGTAACCTGCATTTTGTTTGGTTTTGGCGAGTAGGTGACAAGCCACAACGTGACAAGGAAAGTAACTATTACTCCGATCATCAAATCCATCAGCTCTTTTTTTTGGAGTTCCTCAGATCTGATTTTACTGCGAACTGTTGTAACAACTTGCAATAATACAGTGCCCCTGATGTAGGAACACATCCCAATGCGCTGCATTGATTTTTAAACAGAAGTGGAATGTAACCCTTAAATTGTGTGTTGGTGCCTTTCTGATTGATTATATACTGATGACAAATAGGCTCTAAGATTATAGCTGTAAATAAAATATTATGTATATTTATTTTTAATCTATACAGTATTATTCAGCTGAAAATGATGGCAAGAGAACTAGCAATTTGGAATCGTTGATTAATACAGCAAAGCTGTAATAACGGGCTAGTGACTGATTGTTAAGTGATGTGGAGATTGAGATTATTATGAGTGGAATTTCTTTCCTTTTCCCTTGTCTCCAAGTACTAGGAATTGTTAAGAATTTATTGAAGCAAACATGTTAAATGAATGCCTTGTCATGACAGTGAGGAATGGGCAATAAATGCTGACCTTATCAGCAATGCCTCCCCATCCTGAGAATGAATGAAAAGAATACGGAAAATTGAATCAACATATGTGTCAATATCTTCTGCCTAATTTGCCCTGTGTTTGCACATAGTTTACTTACCAAGTGTCAGACTGGATTTCATAGAAGTTGCCAAGGTAGTGTGTGCAAAGTAAACTGCCTAGCCAATACAGGATACTTTTTCTCCATTCTGCTGTTTTCAGTGGAGAAGCACAAATGACCAATATTTACATTCAGATTGAATACCGCAAAGTAATTATAAAACAAAACCTGAGATTGAATGTTTGCCAGTCCAGTTTCTGGCCCACTACTTTTTTTGCTCGCGGTGGGATGCAAAGTTGGTTTTTACATTTCCATAGGATAAAAATGACACTATTCTAAGTTCCAGCATATCATTATCAATTACAAAATACTACTAACTCTAACTCAGCATATGTGCTTCCGACAGATAACATATTCATTATTTTTCTAACATTTAAAGAAATAACACGTAAAAATAAGTAAGCTATATTATATAAAATTATGTTTTAACTTTTTAAATGCAAGTCCAGTCTGGGCTCAGTTTTCATGCTGAGTACGTGGGACATTCAAAAATTAATGAAAAGCAGCAGCAAGTTAAGTAGGCTTACAGCTGGCTTTATGTATAGGGGTAAATTGAATAGCTTGATGCGTTTCTATGTATATAGTATGTAAATGGACAGCAAACGCCATTCATAACCAATACCAGCCAGTGACTGTGAAGAAGGGTTGAATTACATGTCGCATTAGCAGGAATTCCAAAATAAAAGCTGGTTATAGTCCTTCTGTTTCTATTGGTTATTTCAAATTCCGTGTGCAGTCACTTTCATTGGAACTGACAAGTGAAGTTGTAATTGGATCAAAGCAATTATCATTTACACACAAAAACTTTGGAAGGAAACATAATAGTTCAGGTTCCAATTGATCAAAGGTTGGCATCGTCACTGGCTGTATTTTGGCCCATTGATACTAATCCACTTTAGGATGCATCAAAGTCAAACCAATTTGGTGTATTATGTCTTTTGTTGATAACTCTTGATTCATCATCTCAAATTGCTCCCAACACTACCACACTGGAATTAAGAACCTACTGATGACCATGAAAGAATTGTCAATTGTCAGAAAAGCTCATCTGGTTCACTAATGTCCTTTAGGGAAGGAAATCTGCGGTCCTTACCTGGTCTGGCCTACTTGTGACTTCAGAGCCACAGCAATGTGGTTGACTCTTAACTGCCCTTGGGCAATTAAGGATGGGCAATAAATGCTGGCCAGCAGGGACACCCATGTCCCATGAATGTATCTAAAAAAACTGTGACATGTACCCAAATCACCCTATTATATATCTCAAAGTGCTTTCCGGACACATCCCAATGATAAAGTGATAAAATCTGTAATTATATTGCAAAATGTATTTGTTTATTACGGCATAATTAGAATGGACAAAATATAATTTTTTTCACATTTTACTAAAATCCTAATGACAAAACTCAAACTGATTTCTGCAGAAAGCCAAATATTGATGTTAATTCCAAATACACTGCAGGAGATAAGACCGTAAAACATAGGAGCAGTATTAGGTCACTTGGCCCATCGAGTCTGCTCTGCCATTCAATCATGGCTGATATTTTTCTCATCCCCATTCTCCTACCTTTTCCCCATAACCCATGGTGCCCCTATTGATCAGGAACATGTCTATCTCTGTCTTAAAGACACACAGATCGATGGGAAGCTTTAGTCTCAAAGGAAAGTATTCTGATAGCTAATCTGCTGCTGTTGTCAGACAAAAAGAAAATCACCTCAACAGAACATATGGATGTGGATCACAAAGATGAGGCTGGCAGTTATCCACTAACATTGTTTTTTTGTTTTTGGCGAGGTTAAATCTCTATATGAATGCTTTGCCCCTTCCTTTGTGGAGACAGTGTTGATGAATGGTCTGAAATGATTGAAATGCAATCCTTTTCCACTGTCTGGACAGAAGATAGCGATGAATCAACATTTCAGTGACTCAGTAAAACACTCACATATCTTAAAAGCTGTTCCATAATTCTTTTAAAAATGAAAGCTGTTATATATAAAACAAATATGTAATTGTATAGAGCTCATGATGATGTGGAGTAAAATAAAAGGGAATCTATTTGTTTTTCCTTATGGCTTGCCATTAACTTCTATTTATCAATTCAATGTAAATACTAATTCACATCGTGTCTTGTGTGTTCACTGATGTATATTATTCCAGCTTATCTCTGAATAAAATATATGCATGAAACTACTTTTAAATACTAATCCATTTGTATTTTTCTTTACCCTTCAGTTTCTCCCTGTATATCTCACTTGCGACCCATAACTCCACCTCCACCATTCAAGGGGGAGGTTAAGGAGCTTAGTTAACTAATTGTTAGGTTGTCAGCTCAAATCCTCAAGTGGATAAAATCTCAGGAATGCAAGAAGATAGGAGTCTTCCTCAGTGTCAGTGCTTTGGCTTCGGGCTGTAAGATCTTGACATTGTGGGTGGCACGATGGCACAGTGGTTACTACTTCTGCCTCACAGCACCAGGGACCCAGTTCGATTCCCAGCTTGGGTCACTGTCTGTGTGGAGTCTGAATGTGCCTGTGTGAGTTTCCCATGTATGCTCTGATTTCCCCCCACAGTCTGAAAGACACGCTGTGTATGTACATTGGCCATGCGAAGTTCTCCATCCATGTACCCAAACAGACAACAGAGTGTGGCGACTTGGAGATTTTTGCACTAACTCCATTGCAGTGTTAATGTAAGCCTACTTATGACACTAATAAATAAATTATGAATGGTGATGCAATTAAATCAACATACAACGATTTAATACTTTGCATTGTTAATCATCCCAAATTCACTTTGGTAGGAATAACAGGCATATGAAATATAGGGCTAATGGAAGGACCCTTAATAGTGTTGTCGAGCAGAGGGATCTTGGGGTACAAGTACATAGCTCTTTGAAAGTTGGCACCCAGGTTGATAAAGTTGTTAAGAAGGCGTACGGTGTGTTAGCTTTTATTGGTAGAGGGACTGAATTTAGGAGCCGTGAGGTTATGTTACAACTGTACAAAACTCTGGTGCGGCCGAACTTGGAGCATTGCGTACAGTTCTGGTCGCCGCATTATAGGAAAGACGTGGAAGCATTGGAAAGGGTGCAGAGGAGGTTTACCAGGATGCTGCCTGGTATGGTGGGAAGGCCTTATGAGGAAAAGCTGAGGGACCTGAGGTTATTTTCATTAGAGAGAAGAAGGTTACGCGGTGACCTAATTGAGGCGTATAAGATGATCAAAGGACTGGATAGGGTGGATAGTGAGATCCATTTTCCTCAGATGGCGATGACCAACACGAGGGGACATAATTTTAAATTAAGAGGTGGTAGTTATAGGACGGATGTCAGTTCTTTACACAGAGGGTGGTGAGGGCGTGGAATGCCCTGCCTGCAGCAATTGTGGACTTGCCTACTTTGGGGGCATTCAAATGGTCGGTGGATAGGCATATGGATGATATTGGAATAGTTTAGGTTAGAAGGTCCACTGGCCGGCACAACAACGAGGGCCGAAGAGCCTGTACTGCGTTGTAATGTTCTATGTTCTATGTTTTAAATTGCTCAACAATTCATTACCTGGGGGTGACATGGTGGTCATGATGTAGAGATGCCGGCGTTGGACTGGGGTAAACTCAGTAAAGTTTTACAACACCAATTTTAAATCCAACCAATTTATTTGATAGTAAATCCGCGAGCTTTCGACACTATGAGCCTTCGTCAGGCAAATGCAGTGTTCTGATCTGCAGAGGCACTCATATCCACACAGACAGTTACAGATTGCTGATTAGAATGCGAATCCTTACATCGAACCTGCTATTCAAGTGTTAAAGTGGCTAACAATGTGTGTGAAGGGAATCCTGAGCATTGGTTAGAGAATTGTGTATTTTCTCCAGACAGCACAGTAAGTGAGGTTTTTTGCTAATCCAGGCAAGTTACAGGGGTTACAGATAGTGTGACATGAAGCCAAGATCCCTGTTAAGACCGTCCTCATGTGTGCAGAACTTAGTTATCAGTCTCTGCTCAGCAACTCTGCGCTGTCGTGTGTCACGAAGGCCCCCTTGAAGAACATTTACCCGCAGGTCGGAGGCCGAATGCCCATGACTGCTGAAGTGTTCGCCCACAAGTGTTCTACACCAACATCCCCCACGACGATGGTATTGCTGCAACTGCCTCAGTACTCAATGCCAACAACTGTCAGTTTCCGGATGCAATTTTACAACTCATCCACTTCATCTTGGACCACAATGTCTTCACCTTCAAGAATCAGCTTTTCATCCAGACACACGGAACAGCCATGGGGACCAAATTCGCACCTCAGTATGCCAACATTTTCATGCACAGGTTCGAACAAGACTTCTTCACTACACGAGATCTTCAACCAAGGTTACATACTAGATACATTGGTGACATCTTTTTCCTTTGGACTCATGGTGAACAATCATTGAAACAACTGTATGATGATATCAACAAGTTCCATCCCACCATCAGACTCACCATGGACTATTCTCCAGAATCAGTTGCATTCTTGGACACACGCATCTCCATCAAGGACGGTCACCTCAGCACCTCACTGTACCGCAAACCGACAGACAACCTCACAATGCTCCACTTCTCCAGCTTCCACCCTAGACACGTTAAAGAAGCCATTCCCTATGGACAAGCCCTCCATATACACAGAATTTGCTCAGATGAGAAGGATCATGACAGACACCTCCAGACGCTGAAGGATGCCCTCGTGAGAACAGGATATGGCGCTTGACTCATCAATCAACAGTTCCAACGTGCCACAGCGATAAACCGCACTGACCTCTTCAGAAGACGAACACAAGGACAAGGTGGACAGAGTACCCTTTGTTGTCCAGTACTTCCCCGGAGCAGAGAAGCTACGACATCTTCTTCGGAGTCTTCAACATGTCATTGATGACGATGAACATCTCGCTAGGGACATCCCCACCCCCCCCACTTCTTGCTTTCAGACAACCACACAACCTTAAACAGATCATTGTTCGCAGCAAACTACCCAACCTTCAGGAGAACAGTGACCACAATACCACACAACCCTGCCACAGCAACCTCTGCAAGACATGCCAGATCATAGACATGGACAACATCATCAAACGTGAGGATACCATTCACCAGGTGCACGGTACATACTCTTGCAACTCGGCCAACGTTGTCTACCTAATACGTTGCAAGAAAGGATGTCCCGAAGCATGGTACATTGGGGAGACCATGCAGACACTACGACAGCGGATGAATGAGCATCGCTCAACAATCACCAGGCAAAACAGTTCCCTTCCTGTGGGCGAACACTTCAGCAGTCATGGGCATTCGGCCTCCGACCTGCGGGTAAATGTTCTTCAAGGGGGCCTTCGTGACACACGACAGCGCAGAGTCGCTGAGCAGAGACTGATAGCCAAGTTCCGCACTCATGAGGACGGTCTTAATAGGGATCTTGGCTTCATGACACACTATCTGTAACCCCCGTAACTTGCCTGGGTTAGCAAAAAACCTCACTTACTGTGCTGTCTGGAGAAAATACACAATTCTCTAACAATGCTCAGGATTCCCTTCACACACATTGTTAGCCACTTTAACACTTGAATAGCAGGTTAGATGTAAGGATTCGCATTCTAATCAGCAGTATGTAACTGTCTGTGTGGATATGAGTGCCTCTGCAGATCAGAACACTGCATTTGCCTGACGAAGGCACATAGTGTCGAAAGCTCGCGGATTTACTATCAAATAAATTGGTTGGATTTAAAATTGGTGTTGTAAAACTTTACTGAGGTGACATGGTGGCACAGTGGTTAGCACCACTGCCTCATAGCGCCAGGGACCAGATTTAATTGTGGCCTTGGGTGTGGAGCCTGCACCTTCCAATAAAAAAAGATTTCATTCAGCAGCACTGTGTGATGGCTCAGTCACATTGCAGGTTTAACACAATTTGTATATTGCATCAACATAAAACTCTGACACCTGTGGACCATCGGAAATCCTTTAAACTAATTGATGTTTGTTTGCAAAAAGCTGACTGTCCCTTTGGCTCTTTAATAATATTAAAGATTTCACCAGAATTCAGTGGTTCTTTGCCTGACCACAGAGTGATGTGAAGCAAACGATTAGTGATGTCAACCTGTGTCACTGTAGAAAAAGGAAACAAGGCAAATTATTCATCACAGAAGTCACTGCTCTTGTAGCTACAGTATTCAGATTTGGTTTATTACTGTCATATGTATTAGTATACAGTCAAAAGTATTATTTCTTGTGCGCTATCCAGACAAAGCATACCATTCATAGGGAAGGAAATAAGAGAGTGCAGAATATAGTATTACACTCATAGCTAGGGTATAGAGAAAGATCAGCTTAATGCAAAGTCAGTCCAAAATCTAATGGCAGCAGGGAAGAAGCTGCTTTTGAGTCGGTTAGTACATGTCCTCAGACTTTTGCATCTTTTTCCCAGTGGAAGAAGGTAGAAGGGAGAATGTCAGGATGGTAGGGTCTTTGATAATGCTGGCTGCTATTCCAAGGCAGTAGGAAGTGCAGACAGTGTCAGTGAAGGGGAGGCTGGTTTGATGATGGACTGGGCTTCATTCACGATCTTTTGTAGTTTCTTGCAGTCTTGGGGAGAGCAGGAGCCATATCAAGCTGTGATACAATCAGAAAGAATGCTTTCTATGATACACTTATTGAAGTTGCTGAGAGTCATAGTGGCCATACCAAATTTCCTTCACTTCCTGAGAAAGTAGAGGCATTTCTTAACTGTAGCATCTACATGGAGGGACCAGGACAGGTTGTTGGTGATCTGGACACCTGAAAACCTGAAGCTATTGACCACTTCTTTTTTATCCCCATTGAGATAGACGGGGACATGTTCTTCACTACATTCCCTGAAGTAGATGACTATTTCCTTTGTTTTGTTGACAATGAGGGAGAGATTATTGGTTAGTCTTGTTGGGTTTCTGGTTAATGGTAACACTCAGGATGATACTAGTGGAGGTTTGCTATGGTATTGTTGTTGACAGTCAAGAAGAAATGGTCAAATTCTCTCTAGTTAGATCATTGTCTGGCACTTGTGTGGTGTAAACAATGCATGTTACTTAGCAGTTCAAGACTGAATATTACCCAGGTCTTGCTGCAAGCAGGCACAGACTGCTTCACAATCAGATGAATCACAAATGATACTGAACACTGCAATCATCAGTGAATACCCATACTTCTGTCATTCTGATGGATAGAATCGATGAAGCAACTTGAGATGAAGCTAGCACACTACCCCAAGGAATACCTGCTGTGATATCTTGGTCTAAGATGATTGACCTCTCAGAAACATTCACAAGCACTCACTCCCTCCACAACTGACATGTAGCAGCAGTGTGTACCACTTACACGGTGCACTGCAGCAATTCACCAAAACTCTTTAGATAGTATTTT
Organism: Sphyrna mokarran; assembly: GCA_024679065.1. Taxonomy (NCBI): domain Eukaryota; kingdom Metazoa; phylum Chordata; class Chondrichthyes; order Carcharhiniformes; family Carcharhinidae; genus Sphyrna; species Sphyrna mokarran. Next base: position 34,132,662 of record JAGIQG010000002.1, on the reverse strand, counting down.
CCAAACCCACTACCATCATGGCAGCATGGTATCACAGTGGTTAGCACTAACCTGATTTATGAAAATCTGGTTTATAAAACCTTTCACAAACTTGGGGATTCACAAACTGATTCGCAGCCAGTGCACTTTACGAGTATAATCAACAGCTAATTTGTGCACAGCAAGCTCTCATAAACAGCTACGAGTTATGTACCCTAATATTATTCGTTGGGGGATCAATATTGTGTCGAACCATAAGGGGAGCTCACCTTTGTCAAATAGTGCCATCTGGGAAGTTTGACATCCAGGAAAAGGGGAAGATGGGACCTCAGTTTAACACCTTATCTGAAATCTCATCATTATTACCATGTCACCAAGTTTTACAGTTGCACCACAGAAAGCACTCTATCCACATACATCTCAGGTTGGTATGGCTCCTGCTCTGACCAAGACCACAAAAAACTACAAAACATTGTGAACGTAGCCCAGTCCATCGCACAAACTTGCCTGCCATACATTGACTCCATCAACATTTCCAGGTGCCAGTCAGCATAATCAAGGACCCCATGCATCTTGGACAGTCTCCCTTCCACCTTCTTCCAACAGGATAAAGATACAAAAGTCTGAGATCACGTACCAACCGACATCAGAATTTTGAATGGACCTACCTCACATTAAGTTGATCTTTTTCTACACCCTAGCTATGACTGTAACACTACATTCTGCACCCTCTCCTTTCCTTCTCTATGTACGGTATGCTTTGTCTGTATAACACACAAGAAACAATATTTTTCACTGTATACCAATACATAATAAATCAAGTTTAATGATTAATATGGTTAATTAATATGGTGCTAAAGTGTCAGCCTGAATTTTGTGCTCGATTCTTTGAGCTGGGATTTGAACCCATGACCTCTGATTTGAGGCTTGTCAGTGAGCCACCACTGACACTTTTCCAAACACTGGAAATAAAAACAGAAAATTATGGGAAAACTCAGCAGGCCTGGCAGCATCCATGAAAAGAGAAACAAGAGTTACCATTGCGGCTTCAAAACTTTCAGCAGCCGTAGTATTTTACTTTTCTGTAAGCCAAATATTGGCATTGAAACAGTACATGCTGCTACACAATTCCATGAGTTAGCTACACAGTGCTTTTGATTTGCCTGTCTAAATGCATACAACAAGTATGCTAAGAGAAACATATTTGTCCCCTTCAGTTAGTCTGGGGAAATGTAAGCTTAGTGATACATCATAGAGCAGCAGGCCCTCAACATTACGTGGAGTTCGTACACTATTCATTCAAGTTCCCACAAGCATCAAGTATCCTATAGTGTAAATATATTTTGCTTACAACCAAATAGGACAGATATGGAAATCATGTACACATATTTTTATAATATAAGCATGCGACAGATTTGAACTGAGCATTATTCTCCATGGGTGAGAAATTTATGAGTGTAGGACCATCCAGCAGCACTATCGAAAATATTCACAGCTGCCTCCTTTTAACAGCAGTTTCTTGTCAACTGAATATTTTAAAAAATGAATAGACCAAGCTGGGGCAAGGGCGTTTTGTTCACAAGTGGCCAGATACCTAGTTTGTATCTTTTTCAATGTTCCTACAGAAGATTAATCTGATTGGTGATTTTGCAATATTTGACACCTTCCTCTTGATGAAGAACATTCTACAGTAGAATTACAAGTTTCAGTGAAATAGCTCAATTGCACCCAAGGGATTTGAGCCACAACACTCTGAAAGGGGATCCTGAGGATCACAGTGAATAAATCAACCTTATAAGATAGCATGGGTCAATTAGTTCAGTTGGCTGGATGGCTGGTGTGTGACAGAGAGTGACACCAACTGCACAAGTTCAATTCGCATACCGTCTGAGGTTATTCATAAAGGCTCTGCATTCTCAACCTTGCCCCTCACTTGAGCTGTGGTGATCCTCAGGTTAAATCACCACAAATCAGCTCTCTCCCTCAGAGGTCAATGGTCATCTGGGATTACGGTGACTTTACCTTCAGTGATTCTGGTTTATTGTCTCTAAAAATCATGTTTTTGTATAAACTTAGTGTTTTCAGCTATGACATTGGATCCTCAATCTCAGTGGTTTACCCCACAGATATATGTTTTATTCATCTCATAACTGGGCACAAGGGATCCAGGAGATGATGGCAGCTGTGTTGCAAAGATGCCATGAGTTTAGGACGTGCCCCATCCTTGTGTGAAGAATGATGAAGTTTGCCAACAGAACAAATGAAGTATGAAGCTGGTTTCAAGCTAAGCACCATAACATTTGCTAAATTGTTAACTAGCAATGATGCAGTGAACGAATTCAGCGTTAATGAGAAACTGCTGAGAAATTGGGAGAATCTGCCCTGATTGAGTTTTCCCAAGACCAGATGTGTCATGAGATTAGAGAACAGCCATTAGCCTGATCTTCAGAAGAATGACTTTTTCAAAATGTGTCGTTGAGAATCCTCTGAATGGTTACGTTGTCACCAAAGCTGCAAAGAGAATGAGCTCGATTTTCCTGTTTATACTCCTGCCGGGTGGGGAAAACCGGAGTGTTTCCCACTGGTGTTAGTAATGCCTGTCAGGTGGGATTCAGCCACCTTTTGTACGTAAAAATATACATAGTACTAAACACGCTGGCCAGCTCGGCTTCACAGAGAATGGGGGGTCCCGATCTCAGTCTCAGCATTCAGAGACAGCAGCACCCTACCCCCCACCCCCACCCCCCATACTCCCACTCCCTCTTCCCCACCACAGACTTGGCAATCCAGCATTGACAAGGGTGAACTCCCAACCCCTCAGCATTAAAAGAACGGGTCACCCACTCCCCCACATCACTCAGATATGAGGATGACCAGACTCAGTGAGACACTCTGAGATAGAGCCCCCTCAGGCCCCACCCTCCTCCTGGTACCACCCTTTGGCAATGCCAATCTTGCCCTACCCCCCCGGCACTGAAATCCTGATCTTGTGCCTTGGATTTTGAGGGGTGTCGGAAGGTAAGCGTTTTGCTCATGAGCCCCTCAGCCACTGCCAAACGGCTGAGGAAGGGTCTGCGGAGGGACCTGGCTGTTGTGTGAGCTCAGGCTGGGGTGCATGGGTTGACCTTGGGACTCTTCCCTAGGATGGGAGAAATGGTCACTAAGCTATTTTAATACACTCGCATGAGTGCCTTTTCCGAGTCTTTACGTCGCTCGTCGACGTTTTGGTCTACCACTAGCAGATCCTCAGCCGGGGACTTTTTGATCTTGAGTTACCACTAGCAGAGCCCCAGCCGGGGTCTGCTTGATCTTGTACCAAATCGTGGTTTGCAGAACCCCAGCAGGGGTCTGCTTGATCCTTATCTGTGGCTCGCAGAGCCCCAGCCGGGGTCTACTTGATGTCATTTGTGGCTCGGTTGGATACCCTGCTAGGAGTGTTAATTAGCTGGGTAGTGAGCTGGTACCGTCCTCCCTGATCTAATTGGGCATTTAGAGCCTATTTTGTCGGTACTTTGTGGTCGGTGCTCGGCTCTCTTGCATGAGGAGGTAATTTGGAAATTTAAGGGATAAGTTTAGACCGAATTCAGGGAAGCCAGATTAGGTGTCGTGACAATTTTGTCATAGCCAATTAACCTAGTTAACACATTTTTGGCCATGTGGGAGGAAACCGGAGTACCTGGGGAAAACCCACACAAACACGGGGAGAAAGTGCAAACTCCCCCAGCCACAAGGCCCAGGTCGGGAACCGACCCTGGGTCCAAGTAGCCGGCCAACCAACAGTGCTACTCACTGGGCTGACGTGTTGCCCGTACGTACCTCGACACCTAGGGTGGATATTGGTGTCGTTGCCATCCTCTGGTAATGATCATCAGAGACAAGACGGGGCACTACATCCCTTCTCCGCGTCACTCCAGGCTCGTCTCGTTCGTCTCACCCTCTGTACCGAATCGTGTGGGTAGGGGGTCACAGGTACCTCTACTACCATGACAGCCGTGACCGCATCCGCCAGCGGTTCACCAACTATCCCCGGGACAAGCCGGAGCTTGTCGAGACTTAGTTTTTTGACCGATTACCGGGTTTAGGCATAGAAGCATGTTGGCTATTCTCGGCCAGTCAAATTCCTCCAGACCTTCACCTGCCAGCTGGAAGGCCTGTGTTCCCTGCGGGACCATCGGTAAGGGATGACTCACTGTGGTCTAGAACAAGCCAAGAATACCACAGCTACGCAATACACACCACAGTCCACTCCAGCGGTACCCCGCTTGGATGGCAGCAGTCCAAGTTGTCGAAAGTAGTGGACATGGACCTGGCATGCATCGCCCCCGCTATTTGTTTCTCGACCAGTCACGGAATACCCTCTCTTGTGCCCAAGGAGAAGGTACCAGGTGGCTCCCGCGGAAGGGATTGACTCACTGTGGGTAGAAACCAGAAGACCCACACAGTTACAGGAGTGGCTTTTAACGCCTTTTTTTCGGCTTACCAATCCATCTAACCACCTGTGTGTAATTGCAGCCTGGCAGGGCAACCAGACATACAACTACTCCGCGTCGATTCTGGGACAGCTGCTTTAGCCGCCACCGCGATGGATGGGCGGTGACGTTGCCCGGCGGGACCGACGAGGAGGCGCAGCTCGCTATGCGGCAGAAACGACAAGACACGCACAGCTAAAGTAACCAAGAAACCTCAAGAGAGTCTCCCCAAGTCTTAAGAAAGTGGACATTACTCTTGCATGATGATCTTAAGCAGCTTTCAGTTCAAAGTCTTCCCTCTTGTCCAAGTATTGTGAAACCTTTGAAGTGGTCTGGTCACTTTAATATCCATGCCTACTGGATACCTGGAAACATTCAAAATCACAGCAGCATTCTATGAGCTAATGCATCTGAAGTATTTGGTTTGTTCCTAACCACAATGTTTATGAACATTTTTACCCTAATTAATTTTACCCTGGTTAATTACACAGCCATGAAGGGAAAGAAAAATCTCTCTTATCTGGTCTGTAATTTGTCAATCAAAGGCTAATTAAAAGTACCAAAGTATGAAATTGAGTGAACACAAAGCTTTTTGAGGGATTTGAGCTTTCAAGGAAGGCTTGGAGGCCTAAAAGAAAACAGGCAATGTTAAAGGAACAGGACTGAGTGAGCAGGTCTGGTGGAGTGAGGAGGTTCTTGATACTTACTGGAATATGTCTACAATGAACTGTCTGATCTGCCCTGAAGCTGTCAATCAGAGCAGTTCAAAGTGGCCAGGCTATGCCTGCGACTTATTCATGCTACAAAAGGGAATCCTCCTTCTGAAACTGTTATCTCCTGTCAATCTAAGGACTTCAAAGGGATATTCTCACACCTGGGGCTTCTGAGAGTGGGAAAGGGCAATCATTCCTGCAGAATGGAGTACTGCTGTGATTTTGAATGCTTGGACCCTGGGGCATGGATATTAAAGTGACCAGGACACTTAAAGGGTTTCTCAGTTCATGGACAAGAATGAAGATTTCGAACTGCAACTGCTTGAGATCACAATGCTAAGAGTGATCTCTACTTTTCCCAGGACCAGTAGAGGCAGTCCAACCATGAGAGACTCTCCAATCCCAGTAGAAAATCTCATAGTCAACCCGATCCCCTAATCCTGAGCCCACCCAACTCCAAGGTCCCCAGGGGCACCATTCCTCTGCAGCCTGGCAGCAGCTGAGGCCACATGGGCATGAAATCTACCTCCTTGGCCCCTTGTAGTCCAAGGCAGCAGATCCATACTTATCAGGACCTGTACCATATCCCATCCACTGGGCTTCATGAAAGATGGCAGCATAGTGGGAGCCAGATTATCCAGCCTTGAACCCGATATCAATTACATTTTCAGCATATTAATTAGGTTCCCTCTCATTCAGGGCAGAAACCGGTTTGAGATGGACCAGTAGATTCGCAATGGGTTTGATGCCTGTCATGATTCCCATTTTAGCCTTGATGCCCGCTCAACAGGCTAACGGCAATCCCGCGTCCAACTACCAGGAGCAGAGAATCACACCCCATATATGCATTTAAGTCAGGCATTTCAAACCCTGGCAAAGATTGCCAATTGACAGCTCGTTGATGGAGCTGTTCTATGGCACAAAACAGTCTGCTATTGTGGCAGAAGAACAAGATTGTTCAGAGACTACTGAAAGACCCTGATGCTAAAATTACCAGCTTTCAGGCAGTGGGACAAATGATGCCACATTGACAACACTCATACATTTCGATATGCCCAGGAGTGGAAAGGTACAAAAACAGTTCTAATGAAAACAGGACATGAGAAAACTAGATTCAAGCTGGTATTAGCCTGCATGGCCAATGGAACAAAATTAAAACCTATGCTCATTTTCAACTGTTAACCATGTCAAACGTTCAGTTCCCTGCAGAGGTTTTCATGCATGTCCGTGACCACAGTGGGATGGATGAGGTTGGAGTGAAGTTCTGAATCAAAAACACATGGAATAGACATCGCAGTAGCCCATGTGAAGAATGCTGCTTATTGCTGAGAGATATGGGCCCTCAGGATTCCTATCGGAGCTGAGTGAGCCTGGTGAGTCGCAGCCTAAGTCCTGTGATAGAGGCAGGGAGGTGGATGGAGACAGGAAATGTTGCCCACTATGGAAGCCAACACGATATCATGCCATGCTTTCCACACGCTGCATTTTGAATTATGCATCTAGAAGTATTGCACTGTCTTCTCTGGCAGGGTGGATTCGATAGCCTTCATATCCAAGTACCATATTTAGAAGATGCCCGCCATCACTAATCCACCATTGAAGAATAAAGATGGACCTTCACAAAGACACTGAAGGTAGAAAGTACACCTGATAGATGCTTCCCCCACTCTATGCTTCAGTCTTCCAATACCCAGGGTTACTGCTGGTCTCCACCCAAACTACAAAAGCAGCCTGAGACTTTCTTCATGTAAATCAAGTCAGGTATAATTTGGCTAAATAGACACCTGGCAGATGAATTTAAATGCAGCAAAATGTGAGGTAATGCATTTTGGAAGAAAAAAACATGGGGAGACAGTACAGGTTCAATAGTACAACTTTGAGGGAAATATAGGGCAGAGGGACCTTGGGGTTCAAGTGCATAAAGCTCTAAAAGTGGCCAGTCAAACAGTTAAGAAAGGTTTTAGGACTCTTGGATTTATAAGTAGAGGCACAGAGTAATAAAAGCAAGGAAGTGATGCTCCATCTTAAAAATCATTGCATTTGGAGTTGTTTTCAGTTCTGGGCACCTTGTTTAATGAAGGATGATAAAAATTCAGAGAGAGTGCAAAGGAGATTTATTAGAATGTTACCAGGAATGAAGAGCTTTATATACAAGGAGACGAGAGATATTGAGTTTATTCTCCTTGAAGAAGAGAAGATTATAGAATCATAGAATCCTATTGTGTAGAAGGAGGCCATTTGGCCCATCGGGTTTGCACGGAGCACAATTCTACCCAGTCCTATTTCATAATCCCATGTTAGTCCCCCTTACCTAAGGGGCAATTTAGCATGGCCAATCCCCCTTACCTGCACATCTTTGACTGTGAGAGGAAACCAGAACATCCAAAGGAATCCCAGACACGGGGAGAATGAGCAGACTCCACACAGACAATGACCCAAGCTGGGAATTGACCCCATCCCTGGCACCGTGACGCAGCAGTGCTAACTGCTGCGCACAATTCCACCATTAAAAGATAGTTTTCAAAATTAAAAACAGTTTCAACAGGATAGAAAAGGATATTGTTTCCACTAGTTGGTAAGTCAGTGTAGGGGTCACAATTTCAAGAGAGTTAGGAGTGAGATAAGGACAATCCTCTTTACTTAGAGAGTTGTTGGGATTTGGAATGCAAGGGGTGGAGACGGACTCCATCAGGGGTTTATAAAGAAAGCTGGATACATATTTGAATGGATGAATTTAGAGGATTACAGAGATTGGGCTGGAGAATGGATCTAGCTGGGTAGCTCTTTAGGGAACTGGTGCAGACGCATTGGGCTCACTGGCCTCCTTCTATGCTGTAAAACTCTATGATTCTACGATTCAACTTTTGCACACCACGTTGATACAGATAGGTTTTCCTGCTGGAGAACCAGGAGGACGGTTCCAATTAGGCCTTCACATGCTTCCCATCAGTGGGAGGTAAATCGGATTCGCAGCGGGATTCCCGATCCGTCACACGGAAAATCCCACCAGTAATTTCACTCTGCATGAAACCGAGATTGGACTTCCCACCGAATTCTCCCAGCCATCATTTCCAACAGTGATCCTGCCAGTAGGGACATGGGAGAAGTTCACTTCTGTCGCTAAATGATCGATTTCCATTAACATTCTAAACACATCCTATTCAATTATTTGTTTAAATTCACATTGTTCTAAATAGAGACCAAGAGTGATGCTTATTTTGGGTACATTAAAAACAATAAAACTGTTGCTCGTTGTGTGATAAAGTTTAATGGGTATAGTTAATGAAAAAATAGTGGCGTCATGCGTCTTTCGATTTTATAGAGGAAAAATACAAAGGAGTCTTTATTCTCTGGCGAGAGAGTAAATACCCTGAAGTATATGATGGTGAACAGCTGTGGGGAGGGCCTAATGGGCCCAGCCTGTATTATTTTACATGCAGAGTGTGAGGTAAGTTCACATGGAAAATCTTATTTGTCTATGCTGGCCTAAGCGAAAAATGAGACTCAGCATTTTGTCAGTCAGCTGGCTCAGAAAAAAGTTTCACTTAATTCACTTTGGAATTGGAGATTTGATGAACGTGCCTCTGTGCTCGCATGAGATCTACGTGAGAGAAAGTGAATGTGATAAAGCAGCAGTCTTGGGTGCGTTTCAGTCAGCAGGGTCTCAAGTACTTACATCCTGTTTAAAGCTGATCCTTTACCCAAAGGCACAGAAGGAATTTAACCATGAAAAACACAAGTATACACATTATTTTGCCTTCTGCAGGCTACCTAATAATAACAAAACGTCCAAAAATGTGGCAGATTGATAGAAAGTGATGCATTCAAGATTATAAGTTTTTTTCGCCTTTGCTGCAACCGCACAGACATATATACTCTAAAATTAAAATACGGTTCATTTTTGCAGCATTATTTCACATCAACGGGGCTTAAAAATCCACATCTGCCCATTGCCAGCACTAGTCTCAAAGGATATAAGCAGGAATTCTCTGGCCATTCACACTGGCAGAATTCTTCAGTCCCATCGGCAGCACGCTCCCACTTGTGGGTTTCCAGCTGGTATGGGGTGACTTCAGTGGGAATTCCCAATGACATCGGTGGGACTAGAGAATCTTGCTGCTAGGAAACAACGCACCACCTCCTGCCAGAGGGAAACACGCAACTGGAGACTGGAGAAGCTCATACGTGGGGGGAATACTCCTGTCCCACCCATCATGGGTAGAGGGATGCGGACAATACAAAGGTCCGTTAATCTCAGATGGGATTTATCAATTTTGGGCCAAGCACAGTTGAAAAATCCCATCATGGTGCCAGCTATTCCTGCCTTAAGAGTGGGCAAGTATTCACATCGGAATGATGAATGGTGGGATATCTTTCGGAAGAGGATGGTGTTCTAGCTGTGCATCTGATATGAATCAATTCACTATCTTTGAAATACAAAATTCACACAAAATATACCTGGTGTATTTTGTCCCTGATAGAAACACCCTTCTCTATCCTCCTGTTCACCCAATGGGATGATGTAAAGATGCCGGCGTTGGATTCGGGTGGTAAGAACTCAGTAAGAATTTAGCAACATCAATTATTAATCCAACCGATTTATTTGATAGTAAAAAAGCGAGCTTTCAACACTCCCGTGTCTTCCTCAGGCAAGTGCTTGCCTGAGGAAGACACGGGAGTGTTGAAAGCTCACTTTTTTACTATCAAATAAATCGGTTGGATTAATAATTGGTGTTGCTAAATTCTTACTGAGTTCTTACCACCCAATGGGATCCAGCCATTTAATGTCACTCTACATCAAGAATGCCTTGCACTAAGATCAGGTCAACCCAGTTACAGTCACAGAGGGCAATAATGCCATAAACAAAATAAACATTAGTACCAGTCAGCTGCTACTGATACAGCACATGTAAAATGGTAATTTTATTAGAAGAGCAAAATGTTGTTGAAGCAGTATTAATTTAATAATCCTCTGCTGGTTCAGGCACATGGTGACTCACAGCAGCGATGGTCGCACCCCAGTTAAAGTCTTACTACCATTCTCTGTAAAGACTTGTTAATGGAAACTGAACTCGCAGTAGTTGGTACTGGTGAAAATCTAAAGTTTATTCATTATTGTCACAAGTAGGCTTACATTATACTGCAATGAAGTTACTGTGGAAATCCCCTGGTCGCCACACTGTTCAGGTACACTGAGGGAGAATTTGGCATAGCCAATGCACCTAATGAGCACATCTCTTGGACTGTGAGAAGAAATTAGAGCTCCCGGGGGAAACAGACATGAGGAGAACAATCAGACTCTGCACAGTGACCCAAGCTGGGAATCAAACCCGGATCCCTGGCACTGTGAGGCAGCAGTGCTAATCATTATGCCACCGTGCCACCCTTCACTATCCCAGCACACTAACTCTGTCTTGGCATGACTCAGTAGGGTTGATGAGGACTTTGTGTGACAGTATAAAACGTCTCATGGTGAACCAGTAGTCAGTTTTCTCCCAGCGCTTTGTACTTCCATCGACTTCAACGGAAACAAGAGTCGGGGGAGCTGTACAACAGGCTGCTGACTCACCATAACCCCTGAAACATGTTGACATCAAGTCAAAACCAGTCCAAATAGCTTCAAAAAAAGAGAGGGGAAAATTGGTAAACAAGATATCAGATAAGTGTCCCATTTCCTTTTTGAAATGATCTGGATTTGAAACCATGCATTTCCTTGCCCTCCATCGGCAAGGTTTTGTCTTCGCCTGGGAGCTTGGCCAAGGTCAGGGATTCATCAGAGCACCACCATTCAATAACAGACAGCCATATTGCTCAGGGCAGTCTTGTTGGTACACCCACATGTGAGCCCCACAACTACTTTTCCAAGGCAGCTCTTTGTAATAAACCCTACGAGCAACACAAAAAACTTACTATTTCACACTGCTGTCTCCAACCCCTTAGATCTCGCAAATACCAAGAACAAACATGTTATTGTTAATCTACTGCTAAATATTTATATAATGTCATAATTGAGTCTCTACAACTGAGCCACATTGTTGATCCTTCAGTGGTGCGATAAACAGTAACCGGAGGCAGTAACTTAGTTGCAGCATTCAATCCGTTCCATCACCCTTCAGTCTAGCAGTCCTGTTGAGAAGAGGGGCATGAGCCTCTCACAACACCGACATAACTAGTGCTTAAATAACCCAATCCGTAATTTACAATTTGAGAAACCAAAACACGAACAGCTGTTTGTAAAATCATACACTTGGAAAAGAACACAAAGATCACAACTTACACCCAGAGATCTCTTATTGGAACCACTAGGTGGCAGTTGAACAGAACCTGTAACTAGGGAAAGTATTGCTAACAGCACAGCAAGGGCTAGCCTGAATAACACTACCAAGTATTAAAATCATAGACATAGAAACCTTACTGTGCTGAAAGAGGCCATTTGGCCCATCAAGTCTGCACTGGCCACAATCCCACCCAGGCCCTATCCATGTAATTCCACATATTTACCTTGCTAATTCTTCTGGCACTCAGGGGCAATCTGGTATGGCCAATCCTGAGAATATCTTTGGAGTATGGGAAGGAACCCATGCAGACAAGTGAAGAATGTGTAAACTTCACACAGATAGTGGCCCAAGACAGGAATTGAACCTGAACCCCCTAGCATTGTAAGGCAGCAGTGCCAACCACTATGCCACTGTGCCACCCCAAAAGTCAAGTGCCATATGTTTGTAAGAAAAATAATGTTTTAAAAGCTTCAATTTCACTTTGCGTTGACTGAACGCGATGGTCGCAGAGGGAAAGGGTAGCAGTGGATCTGACAGTGAATAAGACTGAAAGGTAAAAGACACCGCAGTACTGCAGCACAAATAGGAAATTTTGAGATGGAATGTGATCCTGGAGAAAGAAGTTTCTGTGTGTTTGCCAACTAAGTGTTAATAGTGTTATCAGGAGGTACCCGCAGCAGTTGCAAGGGTTAACAGAATGGCAAATCAAGGAATTCAAAACCAAAGGCCCCACATGCGCTTTGTATGGAGTTCTCCCCTGAGCCTGAGAGTCCGAGAGGATAAACAATCTCCGACTTACTTTGAGTGCCACCCACACCTCCCAATTTCAGTCAAGTAGCTGCAGTGTAAACAGACCCTGTGACACGCAGTGGGCAGGTGGGTTCAAGATGGAGCGCTGGGCCTCTCAGTCAGAGGCTTTACTAAGTCCTTTGCCTTTCAGCACTGAACTGGTTCCAAAAACTAACAGCCTCTGCCCCAGATAAACTTTGCCTTTTTGAAGAAGCAAACAGGAGGTGATTGTTTTGAAAGCAAGTGGAAAGGAATAGGCGGTCATTGCTCCTTTGTTTCACGAAAGAAACTCTCTGCTCTCCAACTCTATTGCTTCCCATGCCATGCATTAGCCGCTCAGTGGTTCTAGTTTTTCCTACTAGTGGAAACATCCTCTCCACATCCAGTCTAACCAGGCCTCACTGTATCCTGTAAATTTCAATAAGATCTCCCCTCACCTTTCTAAACTCCAAAGAGTGCAGACACAGAGTCTTCAACCGTTCCTTATACGACAAGCTTTTCATTCCAGGGATCATTCGTGTGAACCTCCTCTGGGCCCTTTCCAAGGTCAGCACATCCTTCCTTGGACATGGGGCCCAAAACTGCTCACAATACTCCAAATGGGGTCCGACCAGAGCCTTATACAGCCTCAGAAGTGCATCCTTGCTCTTGTGTTTTAGCCCTACCGATATGAATGCTAACATTGCATTTGCCGTCCTAACTGCCAACTGAACCTATATTTTAGGGCTTAGGTGAACTTGTTGTCAGTGCAGGCTCGATGGGTCGAATGGCCTCCTTCTGCATGGTGGGGATTCTATGAAAATGTTTCTCAAGGTTCACAGAATTGACCAGGGCATGTGGGCATACCTTAGCATTACATACTGTTCCGAATATTATTTACCATCAGTCAATTAGGTCAGTCAAACGGTACCATTGTATTTCTTACAACTGAGCTTCTTACTGATTATTCGTTTTATTATTCCCATTGGTTTACTTTACCAAAACGAAGGAAAGACAGTTTTCAATAAATATTCATTTCAAACCATGCTCCTTACTGAGCTATTCAGTCAACTGCTCTGTCTGTAACCTTAAACCAACAATAAATATCACTCACGAGCTTTTCAATCAAAGAAGTTGGGGCATATGGAGTATGTTGAAGTTTTGAACATTTTGCTCAGTAAACAGACTGATACAAAACAGGTCTTTGTGAAAATCAGGAAAACACTAGGCTCCATTTCAAAAAGTTAGGAGTAGCCTTTTGGGCAATCCTGTAAAATGGAACAAAACTGAATTGATCATCCATTATAAAGCTCACCTATCCCCCCATTCCACCAACTCAATCAAGAGAAAAGTCAGGCTGGGAATAATGGACCAATTTATTCTGTATCGCCCATTTATATCCATGTTAAAATAGTCCTTATATTAACGTGAGGGAACCACTCTGCCAGTTCACTCAGAGTGGCTAGTTGGCAAGGAAGGCAATTTATGCTGAGCACATTCTTTCAGCCCCTGTAAAAGAAACAGATTGACATTTCAGATGTGAGTCTTTCAGCTGATTTGTTAGTCAGTTTCAACCTGCAAAATCAACCTATCTTTTCTGTTTACGGAAGTCGATCAACATAGCTTTTTTTTAGCACCCACAATGGTGCTGAAAGCAGAGATAAGAAATGATTTTAAAGTAAATTGAATAGACTCCTGAGGGAAATGAACTTAAGGAGTGACAAAGATAGAACGGCGGGATGGGACTGATTGGATATCTTTACAGACAGCCAACATAGACTTGGTGGACTGAACGTCCTCTTTCTGTTCCGGTATCACTCAATGACTTCTCCGTGTATTGACTAAATGGGGTTGTCTTCTTTTAAATGTTATCATTTTTGGTTGCCACTTTGAAGACACATCAAACTCAGATAATCAATTTATCGGGCAGAATTCTCCATTCATGCTGGTCTAAAAGCCAAAATACCCACTCAACATTCAATGGTGTTTCACATTCTCCACCCATTAAAGTTCCAGTGGCAGGTAAGATGGGAGAATTCCAGCTCTGGGTAATGATTCTAAATTAATGGTACATTAAAGAAAAGCAATGTTTTGCCAATAAAATCATTTATTTTGTGATCACGGTTTCAACTACTCAATAATGCCTTCCTACTATCATGAATGTTATAATGACATAAAGGCAGAAGTTGCAAATAATGGATTATAAACATGCTGTGCATTAATTAATTCTAGGCACATATGACCACAGAGCCTGGACAGAAAGTTTGAGGACATCAGAGTTACAGAACTGTGTGTCTGCGTTCTGCTCCTGGAGCAAGTGAAATTGAGGCTGGATTACATGACACACTCCTTCCAGTAATAGCTACTATCCCTTAGGGACATATTACAAGATCTCTCTTTCTTTTTAAAACTACTTTTTGCCTCTATCCAAAGGAATAGTTGCAACTTAAGGCATTGCACTCAGATTTAACATTGTAATTTGTAAATCTTGCTGGCCTGTCTACACTTGAGAATTAGAGATTTCACCATGCAAAATCATTCATTCAGCAAATCTGCTGAATCTAGGGTAATGTGGAGCAGAAGTAGTGTGACTGATATTCCACTTCTCACACATAACCTGAAATAACTTGCCAATAAATTGCTGATTGCTATCTATAATGATCTCTCTAGAAACACCAAATAAATGGAAAATAGCACTCAGTTGTGCTTGACAGAGTGTGCAATTGTTGAATGATTTTGATTTGATTAATTTATTATTGCCATATGTGTTAGCATACAGTGTAAAATATTGTTTCTTGTGCGCTATACAGACAAAGCATACCGTTCTTAGAGAGGGAGACGAGAGAGTGCAGGATGTAGTGTCACAGTCATAGCTAGGGTGTGGAGAAAGATCAACTTAATGCAAGGTAGATCAATTCAAAAGTCTGACAGCAGCAGGGAAGAAGCTGTTCTTGAATCAGTTGGTACATGACCTCAAACTTTTGTATCTTTTTCCCAATAGAAAAAGGTGGAAGAGACAGTGCCCAGGGTGCATGGGGTCCATAATTATGCTGGCTGCTTTGCTGAGGCAACAGGAAGTATAGACAGAATCTGTGGATGGGAAGTTGGTTTGTATGATTGACTGGGCTATATTTATGACCTTTTGTAGCTTCTTGCAGTCTTGGGCAGAGCAGCAGCCATTCCATACAGTGTAATACAACCAGAAAGAATGCTTTCTATGGTGCATCTGTAAAAGTTGGTGAGAGTCGTAGCTGAATGCCAAGTTTCCTAGCCTTCTGAGAAAGTCGAGAAGGTTGGTGTGCTTTGTTAACTATAGCTGGGTATAGCTGAGGGGACCAGGACAGGTTGTTGGTGATCTGGACACCTAAATACATGAAACTCTCAACCCTTTCTGCTTAATCCCCGTTGATGTAGATGCAGGCATGTTCTTCTTTACACCTCCTAAAGTCGATGACAATCTCTTTTGTTTTCTTGACATTAAGGGAGTTGTTGCCACACCAGTTTGCCAGATTCTCATTCCTGTACTCCATCTTGCCATTAGTTTAGATCTGACCCATTACGGTGGTGTTGTCAGCAAATTTGAAAATCGAATTGGAGAGTAATATGGCCACACAGTCATAGGTGTATAAGGAGTATCGCAGGGGGCTGAGAATACAAGCTTTATGGGGAACTGGTGTTGAGGATGCTCATTGAGGATGTAAGAGAAACCGGACAATAATCATTAAGGCACACTGTTTGGCTTATCTTTAATACTGGAATGATGGTTGCCTTCTTGAAGAAGGTAGGGACCTCAGATTGTTGTGATACTTGATAAAGTAACTGACAATGACAATGAAGTCAGTGCCGTGGACATGAAGAGGCTGGATGTGATTTTAGACCAAGGGTGGGTAGGAACTTTGTATGGCATTGGAAATACCAGGGGTTTGAGGAGATCAGAGTTACAGAACTGTGTGTCTATGTCCAGCTTTAGGAAGAAATGAAACTGAGATTGAACACTTGTAACAGCCGGGGGCACAGTGAAACAGTGGTTAGCATTACTGCCTCACAATGCCAGTGACCCGGGTTCCATTCCCAGCTTGTATCACTATCTGTGCGGAGTCTGCATGTTCTCCCCATGCCTGTGAGGTTTTTCTCGGGTGCTCCGCTTTCCTTCCACAGTCTGAAAGATGTGCTAATTAGTTGCATTGGCCATGCTAAATTCTCCCCAGTGTGTGATAACTAAGGGATTTTCACAGTAACTTCATAAGCCTAATTGTGACACAAATAAGTAAATGTTGACCTGATTCTAACTTCGCTTTCTTCCCAACTCTGAGTTGCTGTCTTATCTTTCAACCACAATGCATTGATGGCCAGTATACTACAGCTTCTCCCAGCGTGGTGCAAGAAGATACAATATACAACCACATACCGTCCTGACCTGCTGGAGCAAGATTGCAGGAGGATTTGAAACTCATTGAAGTTGCCCCACCCTAGGCTCTGCTAACACAACACTCTCAACAAAGTACAGAGGTCGAGCTTTGATCTGTGGCCAGCATTTTTAAAAATGCAAGAATGTGATTTCTACTGTGCATTCTGAATCAAAAAAGACTTGCAGCCAGATGATTGTAATTATGACATTAAACCAATTAATGAATAGAAGATGCATTCAGGGCAGAAGCAGAATATTTGCCTTTATTGAGCTGTTAAGCAGGTAAGGAAGATTTCACATACAATGTAAAGTCCCACCATGTTGTAAAGGCTGTTTGGTGCATCTTTTTTGATTACAACAGTTATTTCTGGAGCAAATGCTGACCTATGAACTAACCTATGACCCTATACTAAAAGCTTTGCTCCTGTTCCTAACTTTTAAGAAAATAATAATCAGTTTATCACAGAAGTAAATTTCTGGTTCACAGTAACCATAAAACCATTTTCGCTTCAATTCCTGGGGAAATAGAAGTTCCAAATGTTTAAAATTCCTTTCATCTCGATCAATTTCAGATATAACGCGCAGAACAAAGCTTTGAGAAAAATGTAAGTACCTCAATGTAACATCATCAAGCCAAAACAGAAAAACTTAAGCTCTGTGGCACAGTGGTTAGCGTTGCTGCTTCACAGCACTGGGGACCTGGGTTCCATTCCTGGCTTGGGTCACTATCTGTGCAGAGTCCACATGTTCTCTCCATATCTGCATGGGTTTCCTTTGAATGCTCTGGTTTCCTCCCACAGTCCAAAAAACATGCTGGCTGGTTAGGTACATCAGCCGAGCCAAATTCTCACTCATTGTACCCGAGCAGGCACTGGAGTGTGGTGACTAGAGAATTTTCACAGTAAAAAGAACTAATCATAATTCTGAAATAATGATAGTCATAAGGCGTTAAAAGATTCATGGTGACAATCTTTCGTCACAGCAATGAGATTTAGAAGATTGCGTAGGTCCAATGAATGAATTAGTATCTGCAAAGCGCTGATCTACAAGGTGAACCCTGCACCATTCAGAGGGCCAGCTATCCAACTTGCAGGTCAGATCATGTTGAAGGACATTGTTATTGCAACATATCTGGAGCTGTTTTTGGAGGTAGTAGTTTACTGGACTTGACAAAGAGTTTTAATGCATCCTCAGAGGGATCATGATGTGGGGATGCCAGTGTTGGACTGGGGTAAACACAGTAAGAAATCTCACAATACCAGGTTAAAGTCCACCTGACAAAGGGGCAGCAAGAGCTCTGAAAGCTAGTGGTTTTTGCTACCAAATAAATCTGTTGGCTTTAACCTGGTGTTGTGGGATTCCTCAGAGGGAGGCAAGATGAATGGGTGACCTATTCACACAGAACCTGCAATAGGTACAGAGACAGTGGTTGCAGTGTCTCTCAGTGTGACTGGGAGATAAATTTATCAATTTAAATCAGATTTGAACCATCTCCCTATTTCAAAGGGATTGGGTTTCCATTGAAGTCGCTGCAGAAGCCCATTTTTAGTTTGTAAAGAGGTTGGTCATAAATGTTCCTCTAAAACAGGAAACACTGCTTACAAACAAATCAACTCATTGATTGCCCTCAGAGACCGATCATGCACACAGAAGCAAATTCATCAGTGGTTCAATTAGAATTTACTCTGGATAGGAAACTAGGCATCCATGTAAATATACAAAATAATTCATCCCACCATTCATAGAACAGCTTTTGCCCTTGATGCTGCAGGATAATGCTCAGAAGAATATTTTGTTCCCATTAATGGAGACAAGTTTTTCACCTTCAGATGGCCGATGGGAATCCCAATGCCCCAGTGAATGGGGCGTTGGCCGAAAATTGGGATTCATCCGATTCATTAGAGATGGGTAAGATCCTAAATGAATATTCCTCATCAGTATTTACTGTTGAGAAAAACACCGATGTTAGGGAACTTGGGGAATAATTAGTGGTGTCTTGAGGAGTCCATATTACAGAGAAAGAGCTGCTAGAAGTCTTAAAGCGCATCAAGGTAGATAAATCCCCGGGACCTGATGAAGTGTATCCCAGGACACTGTGGGAGGCTAGGGAGGAAATTGCAAATCCCCTATAGCAGAGATATTTGAATCATCAATAGTCATAGGTAAGGTGCCTGAAGATTGGAGAGTGGCAAATGTTGTGCCTTTGTTTATAAAGGGTTGCAGGAAAAAGCTGGGAACTACAGGCCAGTGAGCCTCACATCTCTGGTGATAAATTGTTGGAAGGTATTTTGAGAGACAAGATCTATAGGCATTTAGAGACACAAGGACTGATCAGGGACAGTCAGCATGGCTTTGTGAGTGGAAATCATGTCTCACAAATTTGAATGAATTTTTTGAAGGGGTAACCAAGAAGGTAGATGAGGGCAGTGCAGTTGATGCTGTCTACATGGACTTTAGCAAGGCCTTTGACAAAGTACCACATGATAAATTGTTGCATAATGTTAAACCTCACGGGATCCAGAATGAAGTAGATAAATGGATACAAAATTGGCTTGATGACAGAAGGCAGAGGGTGTTTGTAGAGGGCTGTTTTTCAAACTGGAGACCAGTGTGTCTCAGGGATCGATGCTGCGTCCACAGTAGCATAGGCCATTGGGGAGAGTTATAGAACAAAGAGATATGGGAGTACAGGTTCATAACTCCTTGAAAATGGAGTGGACAAAGTGGTGAGGAAGGCATTTGGCATGCTTGGTTTCATTGGTCAGAGCACTGAATACAGGAGTTGGGATGTCTTGTTGAAGTTCTACAAGACATTGATAAAGCCACACTTGGAACACTGTGTACAGTACTGGTCACCCTATTATAGAAAAGATATTATTCAACTAGAAAGAGTGCAGAAAAGATTTAGAAACATAGAACATAGAACATTACAGTGCAGAACAGGCCCTTCGGCCTTCGATGTTGCGCCGACCAATTAGGAAAAAGCAATGACCCTCTAACCTAAACCATTCCCTTTTCGTCCATAAACTTATCTACTAACCTCTTAAACGCCACCAAACTTGGCGTATCTACAACTGCAGCAGGCAGGGTATTCCATACCCTTACCACCCTCTGGGTAAAGAACCTACCTCTGACATCCGTCCTATAACTACCACCCCTTAATTTAAAGCTATGTCCCCTCGTGCTAGCTTTCTCATCCTAGGAAAAAGGCTATCACTGTCCACCCTATCTAAACCTCTAATCATCTTATATGTTTCAATAAGGTCTCCTCTTAGCCGCCTTCTTTCTAACGAAAACAACTTCAAATCCCTCAGCCCCTCTTCATAAGACCTGCCTTCCATACCAGGCAACATCCTGTAAACCTCCTCTGTACCCTCTCCAATGCCTCCACATCTTTCTTATAATGCGGGGACCAGAACTGTACACAATACTCCAAGTGCGGCCGCACTAGAGTTCTGTACAGTTGCAACATGACGTTGCAGCTCCGAAATTCAATCCCCCTACCAATAAAAGCTAAGACTTCGTATGCCTTCTTAACAACCTTATCGACTTGATTGCCAACTTTCAGGGATCTATGCACATATACACCAAGATCCCTCTGTTCATCAACACTATTAAGAGTCCTACCATTAGCCCTATACTCTATTTCTGTGATTTACTAGGGTGCTACCACAACTTAATGGATTGTATTCTAAGGAGAGGTTGGAGAGATAGGGACTTCTTTTCTCTGGAGCATAGGAAGCCGAGGGATGATCTTACTGAGGTCTACAAAATAATGCAGGGGATAGATCAGCTAGGTAGGCAATATCTTTTCCCAAAGGTAGGAGAGTCTATAACTAGAGCACACGATAGCACAGTATTTAGCACTGCTGCTTCACAGTTCCATGGACCTGGGTTTGATTCCTGTCTTGGGTCACTGCCTGTGTAGAGTTTGCGCATTCTCCTCGTGTCTGCATGGGTGTGCTCTGATTTCCTCCCACAGTCCAAAGGTGTGCAAGTTAGGTTGATTGGCCATGCTAAAATTGCCTATTAGTGTCCTGAGATGCGTAGGTTAGAGGAGTTAGCGGGTAAATATGTAGGGATATTGGGGTAGGGCCTCGATGGGCTGAATGGCCTCTTTCTGCACTGTAGGGGTTCTGTGATTTCTAGAGGGCATAAGTTCAAGGGGAGAGAGGAGAGATACAAAAGGGTCCAGAGGGGCATTTTTTTCACACAGATGGTAATGAGTGTCTGGAACGAGCTGCCAGATGTAATAGCAGAGACAGGTACAATTTTGTCTTTTAAAAAGCATTTAAACAGTTACACGGATAAGATGGGTACACAGGGATATAGACCAAAGAACTCATGAACAGATTGAGCCAACAGGCCTGTTTCCATGGTGTAAACCTCTATGATTCTATAACTCTATGACTCTGGGATCCCCCTGCCAGCTCTGATTGAAATTCTTCCCAGTGTGGGCAACCCAATGATTATGCAAAGCCACTAATGTGAATGTCAATAGTGGGATTGATAGACAGCTTACCAGCTCGCTGCCATTCAGCCCATAGGAACAGCACTGGGCCTTCTTTATTTGTGCTACCCACAAGAGGGGACATGGAGTGTTGGACCCCAAGGTCCAGGAGAGCAGCAGAAACTGCTCAGAAAAGAGAGGCAACCCCCACCCACACTATAGGCATGAGGGAGACCTGACCCCCTCGGCCCTCCACTTCAACCTCAGACCTCCCCGCAAAGCCCCCTTCTGGCTAAGCACCTTGGCAGTGCACTGCCCCCTGGCATCCTGGCCTGATTCTTGGGCACTGAGAGGGGGCTCAAGGAAGTAGATCCAATTGCCATTTGCCCCTCTGCTGCTGTCAGATTGCAGAGGAAGTGTCCGTCAAAGGCTCTGGGTTTGGATGGGTTGAGCTATGGGAAAGGGGTTAACCTTGCCACTCTCCACTGGGATGGGGGTCATGGCTGGATTGTCTCTTCTAGCCCTAACACCTACCTGAAATCACCTCCAACATGATGACTTCAGGTAGCCCTGTGATCAATAGCTGCATTTCTACCTGCCCGCTATGCAAATTCTGAAGTGGTCAGTCTCTTCGTGTCACTTCAATCCTTGTGTCCCAGGTCACCTGGTAAGACTTTAAATCAATGCAGGGCTCCATTCAACAGCAGAGATTTTCCTTTCTCTCTGTCAGAAGCTGCAACTGAGAATAGACTCCTTCAAGATTCTCTGACAGAGAGGAGATGTCAATTTCACCTGGGTTTCCGTCTGCCAGCAGTGCACTCAGCCTGAACGTATGCACGTAGCTTTGATTTGAACTTTCTCAGACTTCCCAGCAAACAGAAATCATCGAAATCCTCTCTATTAAACTTTAATTTGTGACAAATACAACATATGGTATCTCGTAAAAGATTCAACTGACAGGTCAATGGATTTCTGTCATCCTCCAGCCACCTGTGTTTATTTTTATTTCACTTCACTGTTGAATGCACCTCAAGCACCCCATTGATCCTGACCACAAAGTTGACAGTCTGTGATTTCAGTTCCTCTTTTGTAAACCGCAATTCTTTTGAGGAAATCACCTGATAACATCTTCAAGTCTGCTGGGGCTAGTCCAGCCACAACACCCCCATTCCAGGGTAAAGTGGCAAGGTCGACCCCTGCCCCCAGCTCCCAGGGGGCCATTCCTCTGCAGCATGGCAACAGCAAATGGTCACTGGATTTAATTGCAAAATGGGAGAACCGGGCCCAATATCTCAGTGAGAAGCTCTCACTCTAGGAATGTTTAGACTTACCAGGAAAATTGTACACTAATAAGTTAAAATAATCATTTCTGAATCCCAAGCTAGGAACATTCCTCTAATGTCAATATAATTTAACTCTGAAGTTAATTCAGACAGATTCTATTTCCAGGAACTTACAAATAATGAAAGGTTATAGTCGTAAATTTCATCTCCAGCTAGGTTTTATGCCCATTAGATTCAAAGAATGCCCTTGTAATAATTACCTTTCATGGCAATACAGAATGTGTTGCAGATTTATTTTCAGTCACGGCTGTTATACTCTATGTATTATAAATCAATCTAATCGTTCAGAGGAAAGGGGGGCAATTCTCCCATCCCCACCTGCAGCTTTTCTGTTCCTGGATTTGCGCATGCATCAGGAACATATGCACATCTCCCAGAGCCAAAAAACAGTCACCGGTCAGACCATGCTGGAAACCCGTAGGAAGACAGGTCAGTAATTTGAATATTTTTAAAATGTATTTTAATTTTATTTTAAATGTCATTATCGGGAACCTGTCTGTTGCGATCGAATCTCCTGTGCCGCCGGGAGCACATTGTTCTGGCAGGGTTTACACAAGCTCCCCATATTCGGGGAACTGTCAGGAGACCTCACTGGAATGAAGGGGGTCAATTGGGGATCGGGCGCTGAAGAGGGTGGTGCCGTCCTGGGCACGAGCACCCTTGCAGTGCCAGCCTGTGTCCCTGGCACTGCCCAAGAGGCAAAGTGCCCATACCCAGGGGGCACATTGGCACTGCTCATCAGGCAGTACCAAAGGGGTGGACTTTATTGTGGGCAATAGGTGAGGGAGGGGGTTATCTCTCTGCCACTCTGCATTGGGATTGGTCTGGGATGGAAGGAGGGTAGCAATCGGAGTGGGCTGGAGGGGTGGTGGTTTGCCAGGGTGGGGGGAGCAGTCTGACCCCAGGGAGATAAGCAGGGGTGTTCTGACAGTTTGGGAACTCTGTGTGTGCGCAGTGGCTCTGATCTGTCAGTCTCCCTGTATTGCTGACCAGTCCCGGACCCCTGCAGTGCTGCCCCTCCAGCCTCACATGGCCTGATCACAGCCCCCATTACAAATCCCAGGCCAGGTCTGACCCCCTTCCTCCAGAGTGCCCCGATCCCAGTTCACAGCCCCCAACAGTGGCAATCCCCCAACTCCCACACGCTGTCAGAACTTGGCTGAGACTGACAGATCAGAGCCACTGTGCGCACACAGAGTTCCCAAACTGTCAGACTGTGCCGTGAGTACGCCCTGTCCCCTTGGGTTTTTAATAAGATTCATGATTGCGACCTCTGCAGTGCACGGAGTGCGGAGATTCAAGTGTGATGTTAAACTGAGAAAACAGTCCAATCTATAACAGTTCTCCCACACTTCAGCACTTTTGGGAGAATCACCCCAAAGATCTCCCTTACTGAGCCATAGACTGGGATATGACCCACATACAAGTTTCTTACCACTCACCATCTCTTCCGAGCTCCCTGTCCTTTGATGCAGTTAATCCCTCTAAATGTCAGCCCTTGATCCCTCTGCCCTTGCACATTACTGCTCCAATTCCAATCTCCCTTTTCTCTCCAACATCCTTGAACATGTTATCAAGTCCTAAGTGGTGCCCATCTTTCCTGAAACCCCATGTTTAAATCCCTGCAACAAAATTTCTCCTCTGACAGAGCACCAAAACAGTCAAAGTCATAACTAACATCGTTTGTGATGGTGCCACACATAAACTATCCCTCCACATCCTTCTTGATGAAGGTTAGTTTATTACAAAGCGAGCACTGGAAGTTACTTAAGTAAAGGGATAAAGTTATTAACTAAAATACAGATCCAAGGACTAAACTGCGGAGAAAGAAAAAAAGATACTTAGCGATATTATAGTGTGTGTGCTACAGCTAGTCACACCAGCATCCTCTAACAACCCTCCACTGGTTTCCTCCCACAATCCTAAGATGTGAGGGTTAGATGAATTGGCCACTCTAAATTGCTCCTTTGTATCAGGGGAATTAGCGGGGTAAATCTGAGGGATTGCAGGAATAGAGCCCAGATGGTATTGTGGTTGGTGCAGACTCAACAAACCGAATGGCCTCCTTCTGCACTGTAGAGGTTCTATGTTTCTGTACATGTTTTTACATGGTTTCATTCTTATCTATGTATTTTCAAAAAGGTCACGTGGACATGGCATTGCTATTCATATGAGTGTTCTGTATGGTCTTTGGAAATATGAAGGAGTCCTTCATTGTGTATGTGGAAAACCTGCCCAGGACTGGTTGTAACAACTCATTCAAAAATGTGGCCAATTCATGTTGTGGAGAACCTGGTCACAGATAAGATAGGCACAAGGGGGCGGTACTTTTGTGTACCTTGTTCAGTCTATACATATGACGATGCAATAAACAATGAGGACAAATCCTATCGTATAACCAACACGGGGATTTTTCCAGAGCTTGGAGTCCAACCTTTCCAGCATACCAGGAAATGATGTTCCTCTCCATTCAGGCTCATGTACCCAACCAGAATTCAGCTCCAATGTCCACAAAAAGAAAAGATGTGATTTGCACATATAGATTTAAAGGAACACAAAATAGGTTTATTGAAAGAATGTTTCCTACACAGAGTGCAAACTGAAACTAAAAGCAAGGGCTTCTGAAATACCTGTGACATCACCATCAAATCATGTAATCTGCCCTTAAAGCAATCATGCAACTACTTAAATATATAACAGCAGCATTTTTTTTTTTCAAAATTCATTTACAGAATGTGGGATTTGTTGGTTAGGCTAGCATTTACTGTCCATCTCTAATTACTCTTGAGAAGGAGCTGATGAATTACCTTCCTGAACTGCTGCAGTCAATGAGGTATAGGTATATCCAAGGTGCTGTTAGGGAGGGATTTTAAGGATTTTGGCCCTTAAAGACTTGTCTTCCACCAGATGTTTGAGTGTAGCAGTGAAAGTTATAGGCTGGGATTCTCCGACCTCCTTTGCGGCTGGGATTCTCCAGTCCCACTGCTGTGAGAGTGCCAAATTCTCTGTTCTCACTAGCAGCGGTGGCCCTAGAAGTCATGCAAGCTCCGACTGCTGCCATCATGTGTGTGGATGACAATATATAAAGGGATTTGTGAGCTATCCTTTCAGTGCACCTTATTCGCCTGACGAAGGCATAAAGGCCGAAAGCTAGCAGGTTTACTATCAAATAAATCGGTTGGATTTAAAGTTGGTGTTGTCAGACCTCTTAATGATAGTACAGAGTCATAGAATCCCTATGCAGAAGAGGCCATTTGGCTCATCGAGTCTCCATCAGCATCAGTCCCACCCAGGCCTTATTCCCACTTAGCAGCACCAGATTTAAACTTGGTGAAGCCCTAAGCTACATAAATCTTGGAGACTCTGTGTTAAAAAGTTACACCAAAAGGTTCACAAAACTGCATACCAAAACAGAACCTTGGGTCACAACAAAAAAATTGAAAACATAATTATGCTTTTTAATTAATTTTTAGCAAGGTATTTAAAGTGAAAAATACATATTATTTTCAAATGAATACATTTACTGATTATGTATTTATCATTTGGCTGGCTTGATCTCTCTTATAGATTACATCATAGATCTCTCTTAAATGTTCTCTTCATTTTAAACCTTCTGAAATTTTGTGAGGCCCCTGAGAATTGTGTGGCTCTAACCTGTAGCTTATTTAGCTTACGCCTAAATCCAGCACTGGCATTTAGTTATCATGCTAATACCTCTAACACATTCCAGGACATTAAGGGTTAGTTTAGCACATCCAATCAACCTAACCAGCACATTTTTGGACTGTGGGGGGAAACCAGAGCACCCGGAGGAAACCATACAGACACGGGGAGAACGTGCAAAGTCCGCACAGACAGATACCCAAGCCGGGAATCAAACCCGGGTCTCCAGCGCTATGAGGCAGCAGGGCTAACCACGACATCACCATGCTGCCCATAGTGTTCCTCTTGCCATCGCTGCCATTTCAGTGCCCTTGCTGTTTGCCTGTTAGCTTGCCATGCTGAAATTGTACTTCTGAAGCAGCGTCATCTAAGCCGAGGGCTGCTGAAGGCCATTCCCCAGGGCCATCAGCAACCTTCTTCCTTGAACATCTGCAGTGCTTCCACCAGCCACCAGGGTAAAATGCTGCACAGGAGTCTTTGGACGGGCAAACCACACATGGAAGACAGGCACGAAGAGAAGGCACAAGGGAGATTAGTTGAAGTTTGTAGGCAATATGACATGGTTTCATTGATAAATTTGCTTTGCAATGTTTAAATGTTTTAGGTCACTTCTGATCTTTAAAGATTGACCCCTGATCTCTGTGAAGCAAGTATTGCTGGCTCTATCTGTTCCTGCCCTCCCACACCCCCTGATTATTTTTGTCAGAGAGCCAGGAGACCTGATCTGGTGGACCTTGCTGACTGTTAGGAGTAACACTGAATTGTTAATGTCTCAGTGATTTGATCTTGAATTCTCATTAATGGTAGCAAGTCAAATCCTCAAGCAGCAATCTACCTCAACAAGTACCTGTCTTGTGTTGCCAAATTTTCCACATTGTGAACCATAGCATTAATTAGTACAGCGTGTTACAATTGCTGAAATTTTGCTGGTGTTTACACGACCAGGATCATACGGTCGCACAGATAGTGCATCCTATCACGGATTTCCCTCAGCCAGAGATGCATTGAATGGGAAACCCAGCTGACAACAGTGGGACAATAAGAACCTGCCAATAGTGAGCAGCACACCACCTCATACTACCACAAAACATACCGCAGAGAGGGAGGAAAGTTCTGCCCAACACGTAGAGCCACTGTTTCTATATATATATATATATATATATATACATATGTAATCTTCCAAATTATTTCAAATAAACCCACTATAAAGCTCCCATTGCTGGTCACTTCCTTCAACAGTAATCATGATGTAGAGATGCCAGCGTTGGACTGGGGTAAACACAGTAAGAAGTCTGACAATACCAGGTTAAAGTCCAACCGATTTATTTGATAGTAAGCTCACAAGCTTTCGGGGCTGTCCTCTTTGTCAGGTGAACTTAACGAACCTGGCGAACACCTCATTCACCTGACGAAGAGGACAGTCTCGAAAGCTTGTGAGTTTACTATCAAATAAATCGATTGGACCTAGTGTTGTCAGACTTCTTGCTGCACTTCCTTCAACAACATGAGTGTCTCTCTCAGCCAGTTCTCTCCTTGTTGTCGCCTCACAATGAGAGAAGCAAATCATGACTTCAATCTTCCAATGTTATATGGAATCATTTAAAACTTTATTTATTAAAGAAACTTGGCATGTCAGCTCTGGCTCTCAACAACTTTTATAGATGCACCATAGAAAGCATTCTTTCTGGTTGTATCACAGCTTGGTATGGCTTCTGCTCTGCCCAAAACTGCAAGAAACTACAAAAGATTGTGAATACAGCCCAATCCATCACAAATCAGCCTCCCATCCATTTCCCAAAGGTAGGGGGGTGTAAAACTAACGGGCATCGGTTTAAGATGCGAGGGGAGAGATACAAAAGTGTCCAGAAGGGCAATTTTTTCATACAGAGAGTGATGAGTGTCTAGAACAAGCTGCCACAGTAGGAGTAGAGGTGGGTAAAATTTTGTCTTTTAAAAAGCATTTAAATGGATATGATGGATATAGAGGGATATGGACCAAATGCAGGCAATTGGGATGAGCTTTGGCGTTGAAAAAAAGGGTAGCATGGACAAGTTGGGCCGAAGGACCTGTTTCAATGCTGTAAACCTCTATGACTCTATGTTATAAGCAGGTTTACATTAACATGGCAACGAAGTTACCATGAAAATCTCCTAGTCACCTATTTGGGTACACTGAGGGGGAATTTAGCATGGCCAATACAGCTAACCAACATGTCTTTCTTTCAGGAAATGGGAGCAACCCAAGGAAACCCATGCAGACAGGGGGAGAACGTGCAGTCTCCACACAGATAGTGACCCAAGCCAGGAATCAAAGCCAAGGTCCCTGGCACTGTGAGGCAGCAGTGTTAAACCATTGTGTCACCCCTAATGTGGAATTTTCTAGCCAGGAATTCCTGCCTTTGACTTGTCCATCAAATTATCCATCCTGCCTGTTGCAATTCCCACATCCTAGGTATCTCGGTCCCCCTTGGTTTGGTCGGCGTGGAGGTGCCACTACCAAGGAGCACCCACGCATTCAGTTGTGCGTTGGTGACTTCAGGATATCATGCACACAATATGTTGGAAAGGCTTTGCCATTATGTAACATCAAGAGGGGGTGTTTCTGCAGTCCGCCCTTGGGGTTGGGGGGCTTTTGGTGGTGCAGACAGCCTGCCTGTACTGGGTGTGGGTCCTCTCATGTGGCAGTTCGGCGGTGCACTTATTTTGTCATGTCTGCCCCATGTGCTTTAGCTATTTGTTTGGTTCTGCATCCGACGGTGGGCCAGTGCACCACTGATACTCCTCCGCCCATGTGGCTTCTGCTCAGCCTCCCGGTTGGTGCGATGTTTTTGCTGTTCGCACCAATCCTCAGCATGGCGCGGGTATGCGTTTCTGTTGCCACTTCATGCTCCTTGTCCATGTGGGTGTATTGTGTTGAACCGTATTATGGGCAGCACAATAGCTCAGTGATTAGCACTGTAGCTGCACAGCTCCAGGGACCTGCGTCCGATTTCCGGCTCAGGTCACGGTCTGTGTGGAGTTTGCACATTTTCCTGGTATTTGCGTGGGTTTCCTCCAGGTACTCCGGTTTCCTCCCACAACACAAAGACATGCTCCTTAGATTGATTGGCAACACTAAATTGACACTAATTTGTTTGGCTGGTTTGCACTGCATGCTGCAAGCTGGCCTAATTGTATTTCGGATCGACAGGTCACATCGCATGTTGTAGAGCTGTACAGTCCTTTAGTTTTAATATTTCAATTTGATTTTTAACTTTAATTTTATTTTTATTATTTCATTAAAATTTAGCATTCACTTTTTCCTAATTTGGCTTTCCCTAATTCGGCATGTCCCATCACTCCCATCCAATTATCCCCTTTCCTGGCGGTGGAGTTTTGTGCACTGGGTAATCAACAGAAGATTGAGGCTATGGTGAAACACTACACTACAACAAAAATGCACTTCAGAAAGAATTCATGCGCTCAAACTCAGGATCAGCAACATTGTTCGGACGTACATAAGCATAAGAACTAGGAGCAAAAGTAGGCAACCTGGCCCCTCGAGCTTGCTCCACCGTTCAATAAGATCATGGCTGATCTTTTCGTGAACTCAGCTCCATTTACTCATCTGCTCACCATAACTCTTAATTCCTTTACTGTTCTAAAATTTATCCATCCTTGTTTTAGAAATATTCAGTGAGGTGATCTCAACTCTTCACTGGGCAGGGAATTCCACAGATTCACAAGCCTTTGTGTGAAGAAGTTCCTCCTCAACTCAGTACTAAGTCTGCTCCTCCTTATTTTGAGGCTACGTCCCCAAGTTCTAGTGTCACTCGCCAGTGCAAACAACAAACACAGTACTCCAGGTATGGTCTCACCAGCACCTTATACAGCTGCAATATAACCTCGCTGTTTTTAAACTCCATCGCTTGAGCAATGAAGGACAAAATTCCATTTGCCTTCTGAATTATCTGTTGCATCTGCAAACCAATTCCTTGAGATTCCTGCACAAGGACATCCAGATCCCTCTGCAGCATGCTGCAATTTTTTACCATTTAAATGAACAAAGAACAAAGAACAAACAGCAACACAGCACGGGAAACAGGCCCTTCGGCCCAACGAGCCCACACCACCGTCCTAACATCTTAATGACATATCCTTGACTTTAGGCTATGCCTATTGTTGAAGATTCCCATATAGGGGCCAATATAGGGACAATTTGTTACCCAATCAGCCTAAGAGCACATTTTTGGGATGTGGGAGGAAACCGGAGCACCCAGAGGAAACCCACGCAACCACGGGGAGAAAGCGCAAACTCCCGCAGACACAGGCCCAAATCCATGTGTCAGCACAGCAACAGCGATAGTCTCTGAGCTGTCATGTTGCCCATCAGATGGTCCAGTTTAAGCATACACTGACGACGTGAAGCGCTAGGCAACTCCTGAAGCAACCTCCAAGAGCAGCTCTCGCACGACATGCCGCATGCATGCACCTTGTTGGTCAACAAGGTGGACCGAATTGCCTGCGGAAACAAATAAGACTTAATTAAACATGCTAAAAAAAAACTAAGACATTCCCGAGACAAAACTAAAAGATAGTCTACTACTATTTGGTCCTCCCGATATTCAAACAGTCCTGCTATATCCCTCTATCTGCAGACTGCTCATGTGGCTGTCCAAGAGACCCTTAAACAACCCTAGCGTGCCTGCTCCCACCACCTTACTCGGCAGTGCATTCCATACCCCCACTACCCTTTGTGTGAAAAACTGGCCTCTAATATTCGTCTTATACATAGCCCCCCTCACCCTGAGCCCGTGACCCCTCGTTCTATCCATTTCTAATGGTGGAAAAAGCTTACACCATTTACTCTATCTATACCCCTCATAATCTTATATACCTCTAAAAGATCCCCTCTCAGCCGACATCTTTCAAGGGAAAACAACCCCAGTGTTTTCAATCTTTCCTCGTAAGACAGCCCTTCCATACCAGGCAGCATCCTGGTAAATCTCCTCTGCACTCTCTCCAGGGCCTCTATATCCTTCCTGTAGTACGGCGACCAGAACTGGACGCAGTACTCCAGATGAGCCTAACCAACGTTCTATATACCAGCAACATCAGACTCCTACTCTTGTATTCTATACCCCTTCCTATGAAGGCTAACATACCATACGCTTTTTTTTACCACATTCTCCACCTGTACTGACACCTTCAGAGACTTGTGAATTTGCACCCCCAGGTCTCTCTGCATCTCTATACTCTGGATAGTTTTACCTTTTATCCTATAACTCCCCTCTACATTATTCCGGCCAAAATGCATCACCTCGCATTTATCCGGATTAAATTCCATTTGCCATCTATCTGCCCAATATACCAGCCTATCTATGTCATGTTGTATTGCCAGGCACTGCTCCTCAGTACCCGCCAATCCAATCATCTTAGTGTCATCAGCAAATTTGCTGATCACACCACCTACCCCTCTTCCAAGTCATTTATATACACCACAAATAGAAGGGGTCCTAGTACAGAGCCCTGTGGCACACCACTAGTGACAGACCTCCAGTTGGAAAAAGAGCCTTCCACTACTACTACCCGCTGTCTCCTCCTGCCAAGCCAGTTCTCTACCCATCTACATACCTGGCCCTGTATACCATGCGCCTTCACCTTTTCTATCAGCCTACCATGAGGGACCTTATCAAACGCCTTACTGAAATCCATATAGACGACATCAACGGCTTGTCCTTCATCAACCGTTTTTGTCACGTCTTCAAAAAATTCCACTATATTCGTAAGGCACGACCTCCCCTTAACAAAGTCATGCTGCGTATCCCTGATCAGATCGCAGAGCTCCAGTGATAGTCCATTTTGCTGTTATTCCTACTCCGGAAGGATTGATTGTTTGAGTTCCCATCTCCAGCCACCCCCATCCCCACCTTCTCCTATTGATCAGCTGATACCCTCACCCTCACAGCCGTCTGCTCACATCATCTGGAAAGCGCCAACGGATTGTTTCTATTCATTTACGGGATGTGGGCATCAGTGATCAAGCCAGCATTTGTTACCCATTCCAAATTGCCCTGGGGATTTGATTTGATTTGATTTGATTTAGTATTGTTATATATATTAAAAAACATTGTTTCTTGTCCCCTATACAGGCAAAACATATCGTTCATAGGGAAGGAAAGGAAAGAGTGCAGAATGTAATGTTACACTCATAGCTAAAGTGTAGAGAAAGATCAACTTAATGCAAGGTAACTTCATTCAAAAGTCTGACAGCAGCAGGGAAGAAGCTGTTCTTGAGCCGATTGATACTGGACCCCAGACTTTTGCATCTTTTTTCCAATGGAAGAAGGTGGAAGACAGGATTTTCTGGGGTGCATGGGATCTTAAATTACGTTGGCTGCTTTGCCGAGGCAGCATGAATGTAGGAAGATGATAGTGAGCAGCTTTTTTGAACCGCTGCCGATTGGATAGTCCTTGACTACGATCAAATAGCCCTTTCTCACTTGTTAAATATTTCTTTAAACTGAAAACAATAAACGAAAGTGTTTCAATAAAGAAAGATGACATTGAAATGCTTTTAACTCTTCTTTTGCGAATTTACTGCTGTGTTGGTTGCAATGGTGGAATCAATCCTTAATCACTGAACACTTCAAGACACAATTGGAAGGTTAGCAACTGTGCATCAAACAGTGTGCAACTTTCCATTGTGTTAGTATTGAACTGACATAAATAATAAAGACCATTCAGCCTGTGGTGGTTAATTTGTTCTTGCAAATAGTATACTGATATTGAGCACAGTGTAGCAGCAATGAACCAACACATGTGTCCCTGCATCAAGTTACAATACATGAAAGGCAAGCTGTGTGAGCATCTGTCCAGTGGAGAACTTACTAAACTCTTCACCCTAGGAAATATTAGCTTTCATGTCTTCAATTCTGCATATAAATACACTTAACCCTAAATATGCTGTTCCAGAATAAGACTGCTCCTTATTGTAGAATAGCCTGAAACAATAATATCCAGATTTCTGGTGTAGAAACTCTACAGCCGGAACTCTTGTGTCCCAGCCGCCATGGGAATCATCACGGGCGAGGGGTGGACAATGAATAGTTCAATTGAACTCAGGGGAGAGGGATTTTATGGTTTTGTGAGCAGTAAGGCTGTTATATTTCACTCTTTATTTTTAATGAGGCCAAAAAAATTCTGTATTGCATAAAATGGTGCTCATACAAGACTTATGTTTTTTCCATCTCTGTGTTGAGTTAAAAGCAAGCGGTGGAATATAATCAATAACACTGTACAGCGTCATATGGAAAAATATACAGAACTTCAGTGTATTGGTTTTATTCTCTTTAATGTAATGGAGAAGGGTTAAAGACAGATATTGGCAATGATCTTGTGCTTCCACTGGGTAGAATGGGTTCCCAAAGGTGATTCCCCCACTTGTACTTGATTCCCCCTGTTCACCCAGTAAAAGACACCAGTTGTAGGGCACCTTCACCATGGGTAAAATAGTGGCAAGAGTGGGATGAGGCACTTAAGTGGCTGCTAATTGGGTACGGGAATGAGCACTGAAGCTGAATAAATTCACTGGAACTGTCAAGTTCATTGAAATCATTGAGGGAGCTGACAAACGGAGCAGTCAAACTATTGAAGCATTTAGATTGTCTGCCCTTTAAACATTTGAAAGAACACAGAACCCTGCAGTACAAATCCTGCAGCTTTGGAAGCAAAATCAGCACTGGCTATTTTACTCTGTTTATATAAGCCTGAATGTTATCATTACAAGGTTATGTTGTGTGACCATTTTCACAATCTCTCATTATCACAGCAGGGTGCATGTCAGTTCACAGTTTAATTGACAGCTCTCAAATGCTTATCAAGTCTTTCAACTGGGATTATGAATAGAAATGCTTGTTTTAGGATAAACTGACAGAATACAGAGGTGATCACAAGTAATGATCATTTTACCTTCTCTTGCCCTTGATGCACAAAAATGGCTGGGGCCATGTTTGGGGCAGGACTTCTGGATTCTGGATTCTAGATACTGACCTCCAACATCATTTTTGCAAAGACGAAAAGCTTCTCCATCTATGCAAGCCTTGGAACATAATTCTTCTTTCTCTAGAATGGGTAATGAGGTCTGCCCATAATGGATAATGAATGGCTATCGTGGAGGGTGTCAGGGTAAAAGGTGCTGGATGGGAGGTGCTGATTGCTCCTGAGTGGAGGCTTTCCGCGGGCCACTGATTTTGTACGTGGTGTTTGTCCCACAGTGCCAAATCATTCACAGTATTTCAAACAAACAAATAATGACAGACACATGTATAGCAGACCCACATTGAAATCCCCCTCAACTTCCTCAGACAGCACTCCCTTTATTGTACAAATACACATCTTTACTAAGGTGTCAAGTTTAAGTTATCCCATAAATATGCCACAGACCATATAGACCATGAGCAGGTCCTGATGAGAGATCACCACAGAAACATTAAATTAGTTTCTCTCTCCACAGATGCTACCAGATCTGCTGAGTTTTTCCAGCATTTTTTGTTTTTATTTCAGATTTCCAGCATCTGCAGTATTTTGTAGTCCATTAGCACAACAACTCGAACTGTTGCACCATATTGTTGCATCCTCATTGTTCCTTGGGAGCACGTCGGAGAGGCAGCGATTGGTGAGAGGAGAGCTTTTGGGTAAGTTACTGTTTTTTTTTTAACTAATGTCTTTAGTTTTTTTAATTTTAAACCGGATAGCGGAAGTAGTCACAAGGAGGCCTGGGTAGTAGTTTTCTTTTTCTGGACCCCCATAAATTGGAAGATGAGGAATCCCGAGACTCTACACGTGTAGAGTATCCCATCCTCCCCCATCCTCTAACCTAAAAAAAAGGAGAGTGAGAGCAGATAAGTATTTTTTGTTGTTTCTTGGTAAGGGACGTAATAGGGATGGCAGTGCAGGCAGTGCAATGTTTCTCTTGTGGGATGTTTGAGGTGAGGGACACCGGTAGTGTCCCGACTGGTTACACCTGCAGGAAGTGCATTCATTTCCAGCTCCTTGAGGACTGTGTTAGGGATCTGGAGCTGGAACTGGAGGAACTAAAAATCATTTGGAAAGCAGAGGCAATTATTGACAAAAGTTACAGGGAAATAGTTACTCCTAAAAGTGATAGGTGGGTGGCTGCTAGAAGGAGTAAAAAGCAGTCAGAGCAGCGATCTCCTGAGGCTGTTCATCTCCAAAATAAGTACACTGTTTTGGATGTTGTTGGGGAGGAAAACTCATCCGGGATAAGTCATGGGGTACAGGTCTCGGGAGTAGAGCCTGTCCTTGATGCTCAGGTAGAAAGGGGGAAGAAAAGAACAGGATTAGTGATAGGGGTTTCCATAGTTAAGAGGACAGATAGGAGAGTCTGTGGGAACGAGCGAGACTCGCGGTTGATATGTTGCCTCCCAAGTGCCAGGGTCCATGATGTCTCTGATCGAGTGTTCGAAATCCTTAAGGGGGAGGGGAATCAGCCTCATGTTGTGGTTCATGTAGGCACCCATGGCATAGGTAGGAAAAGGGATGGGGATATAAAACAGAAATTCAAGGAGTTAGGGAGGAAGCTTAGGTCTAAAACAAACAGAATGGTTATCTTTGATACCTGTGCCGCAGGATAGCATGGAGAAGAATAGAGAGAAAGAACATTTAAACTCGTGGCTAAAGGGATAGTGCAGGAGGGAAAGGTTCAGATACTTGGACAATTCTGGGGTAGGTGGGACCTCGGCAAAACGGATGGTCTGAACCAGAGGAGTACTAATATCTTGGGGGAAAATTTGCCAATGCTATTCCGGGGGTTTCAAACTGATTCAGAGGGGGCATGGGAACCTGAATTGTGGCTCCATTCTACAGGAGGATGAGAATAGGGAGGTCATGGATAAGGTTTCTAGGTCACAGCAGTGTATTGGCAGGCAAGAGGGTGGTTTGAAGTGTGTATACTTTATTGTGAGGAGCATACGCGATAAGGTGGACAAATTTGCAGCCTGGACTTCGATGTTGTGGCCATTTCAGAGACATGGATAGAGCAGGGACAGGAATAGTTGTTGCAGGTTCCGGGGTTCAGATGTTTCAGTCAGAGCAGAGAAGGTATAAAAGAGGAGGAGGCGTGGCATTGTTAGTCAAAGACTTATTACGGTGGCAGAAAGGACGTTTGATGTGGACCTGTCTGTTGAAGTAGTTTGGACTGAGATTAGAAACAGGAAAGGAGAGGTCATCCTGTTGGAAGTTTTTTATAGGCCTCCAAAAAGTACCAGAGATGTAGAGGATTGCAAAGATGACCCTGGATAGGAGCGAAAATAATAGGGTAGTTGTTATGGGGAACTTTAACTTTACAAATATCGGTTGGAAAAGCTATAGTTCAAGCACGTTAGATGGGTCAGTTTTTGTACAATGTGTGCAGGAAGGTTTCATGACTCAGTATGTAGATAGGCCAACAAGGGATGAGCTACATTGGATTTGGTACTGGGTAATGAACCAGACCAGGTGTTAGACTTGGAGGTGGGTGAGCACTTTGGTGATAGTGACCACAATTCAGTTATGTTTACCTTAGTGATGGAAAGGGATAGACATATACCAAAGGGCAGAAGTTATAGCTGGGGGAAAGGTAATTATGAGGCTATTAGGCGAGATTTAGGATACATAGGGTGGAGTAGCAAACTGCAAGGGCTAGGAACATCTGAAAAGTGGAGCTTATTCAAGGAACAGCTACTGCGAGTCCTTGGTAAATATGTACCTGTCAGGCAGGGAGGAAGTGATTGAGCTAAGGAACCGTGGTGTACTAAGGAAGTTGAATCTCTGGTGAAGAGGAAGAAGAAGGCTTATGTAAAGATGAGATGTGAAGGCTCAGTTAGGGCACTGAAGAGTTATAAATTAGCCAGGAAGGAGCTAAAGAGAGAGTTAAGAAGAGCTAGAGGAGAATATGAGAAGACTTTGGCAGATAGGATCAAAGAGAACCCTAAAGCTTTCTAAAGGTATGTCAAGAATAAAAGATTGGTCAGGGCAAGGTTAGGGCCAGTCAGAGATAGCAGTGGGAAATTGCGCGTGGAGCCTGAAGAGATAAGAAAGGCACTGAATGAGTATTTTTCGTCAGTGTTCACACAGGAAAAAGTCAGTGTAGTCAAAGGTTGTAGACTAGATGGGATTGAGGTACGTAAGGAGGAGTGTTGGCAATTCTTGAGAGTATGAAAATAAATAAGTTCCATGGGCCAGATGGGATTTACCTAGGATTCTCTGAAAGGCTAGGGAGGAGATTGCAGAGCCTTTGGCTGTGATCTTCATGTTGTCATTGGCTACAGGTATAGTACCGGAAGACTGGAGGATAGCAAATGTTGTCCCCTTGTTCAAGAAGGAGAGTAGAGACCATCCTGGGAATTATAGACCGGTAAGCCTTACTTCTGTTGTGGGCAAAGTTTTGGAAAGAATTATAAGGGATAGGATTTATAATCATTTAGAAAGAAAGAAATTGATTCGGGATAGTCAACACGGTTTTGTGAAGGGTAGGTCATGCCTCACAAACCTTATTGAGTTTTTTGAAAAGGTGACCAAAGAGGTGGATAAGGGTAAGGCAGTTGACGTGGGGTAAAGCGTTTGATAAGGTTCCCCATGGTAGGCTACTACAGAAAATGCACGGGATTGAGGGTGATTTAGCAGTTTGGATTAGGAATTGGCTAGCTGATAGAAGACAGAGGGTGGTGGTTGACGGGAAATATTCAACCTGGAATTCGATTACAAATGGTGTACCTCAGGGATCTGTTTTGGGGCCACAGCAGTTTGTTATTTTTATAAATGACCTAGATGAGGGTGTAGAAGGATGGGTTAGTAAATTTGCTGACGACACCAAAGTTGGAGGAGTTGTAGACAGTGAGGAATGGATGTTACAGTTTGCAGAGGGACATAGATAAGCTGCAGAGCTCAGCCAAGAGGTAGCAAATGGAGTTTAATACAGAAAAGTGTGAGGTGATTCACTTTGGTAAGAGTAACAGGAATACAGAATACAGGGCTAATGAAAGGACTCTTAATAGTGTTAACGAGCAGAGATACCTCAGTGTACATATGCATAAATCCCTAAAAGTTGGCACCCAGGTTGATAAGGTCGTTAAGAAGGCATACGCAGTGTTAGCTTTTATTAGTAGAAGGATTGAATTTCGGAACCATGAGATCATGTTGCAACTGTACAAAACTATGGTGCAGCCGAACTTGGAGTATTGCGTATAGTTCTGGTTGTCACATTATAAGAAAGATGTGAAGGCATTGGAAAGGATGCAGAGGAAGTTTACCGGGATGTTGCCTGGTATGGTGGGAAGGTCTTATGAGGAAAGGCTGAGGGACTTGACGTTATTTTCCTTAGAGAGAAGAAAGTTAAGAGGTGACCTAATTGAGGCATGTAAGATGATCAAAAGGTTAGATAGAGTGGTCAGTGAGAGCCTTTTTCCTCGGATGGTGATGGCTAACACGAGGGGACATAGCTTTAAATTAAGGAGTGGTAATTATAGGACGGATGTCAGAGGTAGATTCTTTACTCAGAGGGTAGTTAGAGTGTGGAATGCCCTGCCTGCAGCAGTTGTGGACTCGCCAACTTTAAGGGCACTCAAATGGTCAGTGGATAGACATATGGACAACATTGGAACAGTTTAGGTTAGAGAGTCATTAGATTGGTTCCACTGGTTGGCGCAACATCGAGGGCCGAAGGGCCTGTACTGCTGCTATAATGTTCAATGTTCTATATGTGCCTCATTGGAACATGGCAACATAGGAATATTAGAGCGGCACAATAGATAGTACTGTCGTCTCATAGTGCCAGGCACCTCGGTTCAATTTCCAGCTTGGCTGACAGTCTGTGTGGAATCTGCACATGTCTGCATGGGTTTCTTCCATGTGCTTCGGTTTCCTCCCACAGCCTAATGATGTGTGGGTTAGGTCAATTGTTCATGTTAAATTCTGTCTCAGTGTATCTGAACAGACGTCAGAGTGTGGCAACTAGGGGATTTTCACAGTAACTTCATTGCAGTGTGAACGTAAGCCTACTTGTGACTAATAAATATACTTTTAATTAGGAGCAGTGGGCAAATCCAGCCCTTTAAGCCTGGTCTGCCACTCAATCAGATCATGGCTGATCTCTCCTTGGAGTCAAATCCACCTCCCTATGTGTTCATTTTTTTATCAGAAATAAATCTATCTCCTTCTTGAAACCATTTAATCATGCCATGATCCAACCGCATGCTTACTTCAGCTTACCGTGTATAAACTGTCAAACTGTATCAGTCCTTTCTCCATCAGCTTTATCAGTCACTGTCTGGCTGGTGGGTTTCCAAAGGCTGTTGAGGGAGTCAAGGATGTAAGTTTTCAGTGCAGATGGTGCCAAAACCTGATGGCAATATGTTGAAGGCAAAAAGGTCAGCCTCACTCTCCGCCACTGATTTAGAGAGAGCTCTGCCAATAACACAGGCTCTTTCTATCGCCTGAAAGAAGACCAGAAGCGGCTAAAAAAAGATCTCAAAATATCAATCTGACTTCTTCTCTCGCAAGAAGCTGCCTTGCTCGCTGGATGTGTTCCCACCATTTTCTGTTCTTATTTCAGTGTCTCTCAGAATTTTGCTTCCTTTATCATTTCAGTGGGCCCTGCTGTGTCAGGCTTTCGGCAGGACTGCGCATCGCAGCTGCTATTGAA
This sequence comes from Sphyrna mokarran, assembly GCA_024679065.1. Classification (NCBI taxonomy): domain Eukaryota; kingdom Metazoa; phylum Chordata; class Chondrichthyes; order Carcharhiniformes; family Carcharhinidae; genus Sphyrna; species Sphyrna mokarran. Next base: position 34,092,910 of record JAGIQG010000002.1, on the reverse strand, counting down.
ATTAGTTAAATGGCTCTTAATCTATTTGAGAAATGGGATATGGACGGACACGATGACAGGTAACTCAGGGCTTGGCCAGATTTCCTGCATTAACTCAACTCCCTTGGGGAGGGGAATAGATATTGTTCTATGTGGAAAACATGCAACCAAAAGAAAAATATCGTTGTTAAAGTCAAGAATACACATTGGAACAAAAAGAAAAGCAGGAAACATGTGTCAGTATTTCCCTGACAGTAGATACAACCATTTATTAAATTATATAGCTAATCTGCTGGAAGCATTCCCTTCAAACGGGCCTGTTAAGCTCCGAAGTTTGCTATTCCTTTCTGTAAAGTCACCATTACTAGATGATCCCAGGTTCACGTTTCAGTCCTTGTACCAATTTAGTTTGTTTTGACAACAGAATCCTTTGTTTTGATTTGGTCCGACAGCTGCAATAAAAGGGTCAGCGTCAGGTTAGTATTATTCTAGACTTGTCCTTGATTTCTTTACGGCCCCTCCAGGCAGCAAGCACTCGCTGAAGGGAATCACAGCGCACAGACGCATGAACGTTGAAAATGATGATTAAATTATCATTAATTTCATTTCATGAAATCTATATTCATGTATTTGATTCACCAGGCTGGCAATGTCCTGTTTCACTTATTCAGCAGGAGCCTCAGATTGGGCCTGCGACAGTCGAGTTCGATTGGGTGCAAATCCAATTCTATTTCAACTGAAACAAAATGTTATAAATAACACGCTCAGGGGTTGATGCGATTTGACTGGAAGGCTACAGATCGAGTCTTGCGGATTCCTGCCGGTCTGGCGTGCCTGCCTCAGCTGGCTAGCTGCCGTCACTTTTCTTCCAGGATGTTCTGTCTTGGCACAGAGTAAAGTTAAACAGTTCCACTGCAGAGCTGCGTCATTGGCATTTATGAGGTCAGTGGTTTAAATCCTGCTTCCCTGGCCAAAGATGTGCTGGTGGGCATGATGAACATGTGAAGATGGACAATTTGTAGAATCCTTGCAGTGCAGAAGGAGGCCATTTGGCCCACCGAGCCTGCACCAACAGCAATCCCACCCAAGCCTTATCCCTATAACCCCATGTATTTACCCTGCTAATCCCCTGAGACATAGGGGCAATTTAGTATGGCCAATCCACTTCACTTGCACATCTTTGGATTGTGGGAGGAAACCAGAGCACCTGGAGGAAACCCATGCAGACATGGGAAAAACATACAAACTTCACACAGACAATGACCCAAGGCCAGAATTGATGTCTGGCACTGTGAGGTAGCAGTGCGAACCACCATGACCACAGTGCCACTGTGAAGGAAGGATCCCTTCGAGACAAACCAGCACTTTTTCCATTTCACTCACCCTCTGTTTTTAGTAATACTCAAATAAAGTTACAGCACAGAATCCTTCATGGATTAGTGAATCCATTAATCAGGTGCTCAGAATTTTCTGAGCTCAGAATTAACAAAAATGAGAGAGAAAAACGTATATAATCAGGGTTATTCAGATCACACAGCATCCACAAGAAGGCAAGTCTTAGCCTGACCTTGGTTCGAATCCCACAATGGTGGATGGTGGAATTTGAATTCAATAAAAATATCTGGAATTAAGAATCTATTGATGACCATGAAACCATGGTCGATTGTTGAAAAAACCAACCTGGCTCACTAATGTCCTTTAGGGAAGGAAATCTTCTGTCCTTATTTGGTCTAATCTATACGTAACTCCAGAACCATAGCAATGTGGTTGACTCTCAACTGTCCTCGGGCAATAGGGATGGGCAATAAATGCTGGCCAGCCAGCGACACCCATGTCCCATGAATGAATAAAACATAGAATTATCATGCAGTATGCTGGTTTTCCCAGATAAAGACTGATCCAAAAGAAAATACAAAGGATAGTAATGATTGTATCAGTATTGGGAAGTTTAGCATGTTCCTCTTGCTTTGTGATGCTACAGGAAGTGGTGCAGGAGCAGACTCTTAAAAAGCCTGAAATGACTACAATTCATTGTAATCATTTGACAAATAATAGCAATTAATTTGTTTAATTGTTATTATTTATTTAACCAACTTTCTGATTAATCAACAACCTCATCGTGATAGTATAGGGGTGGCGCAATGGCACAGTGGTTAGCGCTGCTGCTTCACAACACAGGAACCCAAGTTCAATTCCAACACCTTGTTACTGTCTGTGTGGAGTTTGCACATTCTCCCAGTGTCTGCGTGGGTTTCCTCTGGGCACTCTGGTTTCCTCCAACACTCCAAAGATGTGCGGGTTAGGTGGATTGGCCATGCTAAATTTAACCTAGTGTCAGGGGGATTAGCAGATTAAGTAAGTGGGGGTTACAGGAATAGGCCCTGGGTGGGATTGTGGTAGGTGCAGACTCAATGGGGGGAATGGCCTCTTTCTGTACTGTAGAGGTTTTATGAAATATATCGGGCAAGTGCACAGTGAGGCATGTGCAAGTTTGCAGTTTCCAATTCATGTACCAAGAGGGATAGCATTGTTAGATCCCCTGGTTTTCATACCATAAATAATTCTTGAACAATGTGAGGCAAGTCCAGATCAGAAGGAACACAATGAGCCACTTACACCGGAGGCCAACACCATTGAATTGAGATCATTTCTGCAGTAGGATCTCAAATTCCAACGGGAGTTGTATTAATGTATAAAAGCTACAAAGACAGGGAGTACTTTGCAATAGGTCATGTCAACCTTCACAATCTCTTCAGAAGGAAATGAGCTGCATCTTGAGCATCTCCTAGCAGACAGATGAATGATACAAAAAGCACCCTGTTCAGAGTTTAAAGCAAACCTCTTTTCCATTTGTACATTGATTGAGACACACAATACTGCCTTGCTGAATGTGGCGTAATCTCCTTGACATCTCCAAGCAGAAAAATGTTTGTCAACAGTTTTTCTGAGATCTTTTGAGGAAATGGATTCTTTCAGATCAGACAGGAAGATATGGAGCAATGAATCACATTTTAGCTGTATGACTTTTGACTCAAGCAAAGGCAAAGAATAAGAAATACGCTGAACTATGCAGCCCGTATAAGGCTGAAATGGTAAAGATGTTAAATATTAAAGCTAAGCTTTTACTTCCATGTATTTTACCGTTTTGCTTGTAAAATATCAGGAAACCAAAGCCTTGTCTTAGCTGTGTGACTCACTGCTGCATTCCTCAAGACTTAGAGCCAAGACAAATAGAATCACATTCTTCAACCCACCGCAGAGGTCTTCAGATGCTGCCCAGAGCGCTACATAAATATGCATATGTGCAGACACATCTGTGTGCACAAGTTTGTGGAGAGCGAGAGAGTTGGTAATTAGCCTCCTGTCATTATGTCACTTCACGGTAATTAAATAAATGAATAGAAAATCTCACAAGTTGTCCATGACAAGTGCGATAATCAGAGAAGTCACAATGTAAATCTGGGGGATGTGATTTATGTTAGTGGATTAGCCTGAGGCCTCACAAGTAATAAAGTTCCAAGTTAGTCATGGGGCATGTGGTAAGTGGAATATTAATTCAATTCATGACACTTCATGCCATGTTCTCCTCACCCCCACATCCTTAGGTCTGTAGAATTAAATGGAAATAATAAAGCTGCGTATTAGAGGGTATCTCTGCCATCCGACCCTCCTAACAGGGAACATTTCAAAAAAAAATCACCAACACACAGCCGGGGAATTTCCATACATTGGAATGCACTGAAACTCATGATTTTCCCAAGGCACATTCCTGGTGAGCACCGCAGTCAGTTGGAAACGTTGGACCATAAAACCATTTGCTTCCAATTCTGAAACTCCTTTCTGTCAACTTAAATTTGTCCGAGTTCAGGTGCTGAACATTGTCCTCTTTCCTCTCTGCACAATCTGCACCAAGGGCTGTCGGGTCAGATATAGCCTGTTACAAACAGAGCTTAATTCATCTATCCTGTCTCAACATTTCACCAATAGCCACGTGCAAACTGAGTGATAAATCAGGGAAGGAGAGATTGCGTATACTACGAGTGCTGTAATAGAAGTCAAATTGTCAAGCTGGAGGATATGATTTCAATGGTGCATTGATCTGAGATCTCAGAAGGCTTTTTAGTTGAGGGGTGAGGGTGGGATCTGTGGGATGTGGGGATGTGTGGGGGCAGGGAGATGATTGCATTGGTGGGGGTGGGTGAGATTGGAGGAAAGTGGAAGTTGTAATGGTTCAGGGAGAACAGGTGGAATTTTACAAGACCTTTTCTAAGTATCCAGCTGGTCTGAAAATGGGAGAGTTCCTGGTCCATTTTTGGGTGAGTTTTCACACTCAATCTCATGCACTTGTCTCTATAAAGGTGGGCTAGTCAATTGGGCTAGTCAGTTTCTGTCCGAGAGGCTGTGGGCAGAGTAACTCACCAGACAGCCTGTAAAGGGAGATATTGTGCATGTGCAGATCGCTAATGCTACACATGCACATTAACAGTAGCAGGGGTCTGACAGACAAAGAGAGAGCTGTCAGGCCTCTGCTGCTGCAGACGGGCTCAACCAGCTCCCCCCGCAGTCGCGGGGACTTACAGCTCAAGATGCAGCCCCCGTTATCCCCTGTTGTCTCCTGCTGTCCCCCGCCATCCCACTCCGTCACTCTCACTGACCTCAGTCCCCCCAAATTGCATGCAGAGTGGCATTGGCTTCCCTTCCCACCATTGGCCTGCTCTGTTGGTCTAATGCCAGACCTGCCTCCTAGGCCCTGCCCTGGCACTGCCCAATTGGCATTACCCAGCTGCCCAGCTGGCATTGCACAGGTGCCAGGGTGGCACTCCCAGTCTGGCACTCCCCAAGGGTCACTCCACCTTGCACTCAGCCCTCTGGGGGGCCTCAATGTCCTCAATGGCCAACACAATTGTTCCCTGTTCATGGGAAGCTGGAGAGTTTTTCTTGCCAGAGAAAACCTCTCACACGAGCCCAGATAACTGAGTGCCCAGCTCGCTAAATACATTGAAATGCATGTATACATAAAGTTAAATAAATTAATCAGTCCCTCGCCCATTTTTAGTGGGAGGCTGAATGTGCCAGAAAATCAGGTGTAATAAATTCATGACAGACATAAAAACCAGTGCCATCTGCACTAGGTGCATTATGCCCGATTTTACAACATTTTCCCGCTGCAAAATGGGCATAATGCAGCTGTAAAATTCTGTCCTGTGTTTCAGAGAGGAAGACCCAAGAAGCTGAATGCTGTAATGTACATTAGGACAAAGGAAGAGATGGTGCACAAATAGACAAAGAAAAATTTTGCATTTATCATTACCTGTACTGCCAAACCTGGTAACCTATTTTAAACTAAGTATGTTCATGTTTTCCTAACTAATTTTAAAGAGGGGTTTTAGTTTATCAGAGAGTTATTGCTTGATTCCAACTCATTGTGTTAGCAGTTAAGGACAATGTCTTGCCATGTTTAAGTGTTGTTAAAAGTTAAGCTTATTCACTTGTTATAATTAAACTATGTTGTTAAATAGACTTTGTTTTGATAGAAGCTCCCTGGTTTATCAATAGAACTGCACCTAGAATGAATGATCCTATCTTCACATTAATGCCAAAATAGCAAATTGTTGGAGTTTAGTCTGGCTTCATAACTTCATAGCCCATGTGATCTAGTTTTAGTTTCACTTTTGCTTTTGATCAGAACACACACGCACAACTCGGTTACTGACGTCTTCAAAATTTCCACCAATGTATAAATGTTCCCACGTATCTAGTCTCAATAAATGAATCAACAATGTTCCACACATTCCCTTATGAATGACCAGTGCCTTAATAGCACTATGGCAACACCTCACAGTTCTGGTAATGTTCTAGTATAGCTTTTCACATTTCCCCAGTTCCTCAGAAGCTTCTTATAGAATAAGAAGAACAGAACTGTTCATCATATCTGAGCCTGGCCTAATCGAGGTTCTATATAAAATTTATCATAAACTCTATTTTTGAATTTATTCTCTCACTTGTGTGGCTTGTTTGCATTTCAGTGGCCTTACTTAGTTGCATCACTAGTTTCAGTGATTTTTGTATCTATACCCTGCAGACATCTGCCCTCTGATGCCAATTACATAAAAGCATTGAAGATTTACACACAAGAGAAGTATGTTTGGCCCATTATGATTTTATCCAGCTTTCCAGCTTAATCTTACTTTCCAGCTTTTGGTTCATAGCCCTGAAGACTAAATACTTCAAGTACATGTCCAGATGATTTATGAATTACAACGAGAATGTCTGCCTGTATTATCATTTTAGGCAGTGTGTTCCGGACTCCCCACTCCTCTGAGTGAAAAGGATCTCTCCTTAATCCACTGTAAACCTTCTTCCAGTTATGTTAAATCTCTGACCCTTGCTTATCAACTTTCTGCTAATGGAACTAGGTCCTTCCTATTCACACTTTCCCAGTCCCCATAATTTTACATGCCTCAATTAAATCACCCCTCATCTTTCTCCTTTTGAAAGAAAAGATTTCATACAAAAATATGAACAAGCAAATTAAGAACAGGAGTAGACCACTGAACTGCTCCTCCATTCAATAAGGACATGGCTGATCTAGTTTGAACCTCATATTCACATCCCTGCCTAACCCCAGAAGCTTTCACATTCTTGCTTATCAAGAACTGTCTATTTCTGCCTTGAAGATATTCAAAGACTGTGCCTCAACCACCTTTTGACGTCAACAGTTTCAAACAGCAAACAATTTCTTCAGCTTTCTCTTAAATGGGTGACCTCTTATTTTAAAACAGTGACCCCTAGTTCTAGATGCTCCAACAAGGAGGAAACGTCTTTTCCATGTCCACTCTGTCAAGACTCCTCAGGATCTTGTACGTTAAACCATGTTTCCTGTTAGTAGTTTAAACTCATAGACCCAAACAATCCTACAGTGCAGAAGGAGGCCATACGGCCCATAGAGTTTACACTGACAACATTCCCATCCAGGCCGTATGCCCATAACCCCACCTATTTACCTTGCTAATCCCACTGACAATTCAGCATGGCCAATAAATCTAATCCTCACATCTTTGTACTGTGAGAGGAGGCGGGAGCACCCGGAGGAAATCCCTGCAGAAACAGGGAGAATGTGCAAACTCTACACAGACCCAAGCCGGGAATCGAACCCAGGTCCCTGATGCTGTGAGGCAGCAGTGTTAACCACTGTGCCACTATGCCACCCTCATGCCACCGTGCCACCCTAACTCCCATATCATGAGCTTTTATTTTTCATAATAATACATGGATTTTAATAAGGCATTTGATAAGGTTTCCCATGGTAGGCTCATGAAGAAAGTAAGAAGGTGTGGGGTCAAAGGAAATTTGGCCGATTGGATAAGTAACTGGCTGTCTCATAGAAGACTGAGGGTGGTGGTGGAGGGAAAATTCTCAGACTGGGGGCCAGTTACCAGCGGTGTATCACAGGGGATCAGTTCTAGGTCCTCTGCTATTTGTGATTTTTATCAATGACTTGGAAGAGGGGGCTGAAGGGTGTGTTAGTAAATTTGCTGATGACACCAAGATTGGTGGAGTAGTGGATGAGGTGGAAGACTCTGGTAGGCTGCAAAGAGACATTGATCGGATGCAAAGCTGGGCCGAAAAGTGGCAGATGGAGTTTAACCCTGATAAGTGTGAGGTGATTCAGTTTGGTAGGACAAACTTGGTTACAGGATTCTAAGGAATGTGGTAGAACAGAGAGATCTTGGGGTTCATATCCACAGATCTCTGAAGGTTGCCACTCAAATGAATAGAGCCGTGAAGAAAGCTTATAGTGTGTTAGCATTTATTAACGGGGGGGCGGGGGGGGGTGCGGTTTGAGTTTAAGAATTGTGAGGTTATGTTGCAACTATAGAGGAACTTGGTGAGACCACATTTGGAATATTGTGTGCAGTTCTGGTCACCTCACTATAAGAAGGATGTGGAAGCATTGGAGAGAGTGCAGAGGAGATTTACCAGGATGGATGCTGCCTGGTTTGGAAGATAGTCTTATGAGGAAAGGTTGAGGGAGCTGGAGCTTTTCTCTTTAGAGCGGAGGAGAATGGGAGGCAACTTAATAGAAGTTTACAAGATGATGAGGAGGGTAGATAGTCTCTGTACTCCATTTCCTCAGGTGAATGTAGCTGTTACTAGGGGGCATAACTATAATGTTCATGGTAGGAGATACAGGAGGAATGTCTGAGGTAGATTATTCACTCAGAGAGTGGTTGGTGTTGAATGCACTGCCTGCTGTGATAGTGGAGTCGGACACTTTAGGAATTTTCAAGCGGTTATTGGATAGGCGCATGGAGCACATCAGAATGATAGGAAGCTTGATCTTGGGTTTGGACGTAGCTCAATACAACATCGAGGGCCGAAGGACCTGTACTGTGCTGTACTGCTCTACATTCTATGTTCTAATATTGCTGAGGCACTTTACTGAAAGTGTTCTGAAAATCAAAAGATTGTACATCCACTGGTTCCCCTTTACCCATAGCACCTGGTACTCCTTCGAAGAACTCCAATAAACTGGTTAAATATGATTTTCCTCAAAAAAACCATGTTGCCTCTGCTTGATTGTGTTGAATCTATCTTGTTATAACATATTTAATAATAGCTTCCAGCATTTTGCCTGTGACAGATTCAGCCTGTTCAATCTTTCCGCGTAAGTAAAATACTTCATTCCTCGTAAGATCCTTGTAAATCCTCATCTGTACCCTCTCTCCTGTAAACACGCCATTTCTACAATACGATAACCAGAACTGTACACAGTATTGTAGCTGTGGTCTAACTGACGTTACAGACAGGAGAGAGAGATTGGCAAATTGTACCTATTCCTCTCACCACCTGTTCAGAAGGCAAAGATGTTTTGAATTATTTTTAAAGTATGCAGTGGCATGTGTTCCCAATCATTCCAAATCCTTGGAGTTGTGTGATGCAACTAACTATAATCCATAGCAAAAATGCAATGTAATTAACTTAGAGGGCTTGTTTATTCTATATTCAAAACTTGGGTGTAAAGGAAGGGGGGTAAAAAATAAGAGTTTTTTAACCATGGTTAGTAACAATACAAGAACAAACAAAATGAATATTAGTTCACGGATTTTGATCTTTGCATCCTTCCCCAAATGTACCCAGGTGGCACAGTAGCACAGTGGTAAGCCCTGCTACTTCACAACGCCAGGGACCCAGGTTCAATTCCCGACTTGGGTCACTCTCTATGTGGAGTTTGCACGTTGTCCCCATGTCTGTGTAGGTTTTCTCTACGTGCTCCAGTTTCCTCCTACATTCTGAAAGATGTGCTGGTTAGGTGCATTGACCAAAATAGGTGCCGGACTGTGGTGACTAGGGGAATTTCGCACTAACTTCATCACAGTGTTAATGTAAGACTTACTTGTGACTAATAAATAAATTATAAACTTTAGACTGCCCAAAACTGGATACAACACTACAACAAGAGACTGACAAATGAAAGAGAAATGAAGATTTCCGCTGTGAGCTTTTCCCAGTGTGTAATAGAGTCAGATCTAAAAGTGAATTTTCAGTGTTGCAAGAAGTAACTTTCCATCAAAATGACCCCTTCTTTGGAGTTAAAGTTACAGAGCAGAGGACTGTGAAAATTGATCTTTTTAACCGTAATGCCATATAGGGAATGTCCTAAAGCATTCCACCTCTACATTCCAAAAGTATCAAATGAACTAAAGACATTTTGCATTTAAGATACAACCTCTTATAGCACATATTATTAAGAAAACACCCTCAAAATCTAGAAGCAACAATGATGACAGTGTGTGTGTTCAATAGAATGATTTTATTTTGATTTACTTTACCTGTTGGTTAAGTATTCTGCAGAAGTGCATAAAAAGCTTTTGCAGAAATGGGCAAGAGTGTGCTATATATCAATGAACATTGCAGAGAATATGCATTACACAGTGAATGTTTAGTGTGAAGTATTTATTAAAAAATGTTAACCTAAAATTATATTGCAAGTTGCAACATCACTCGCTTTGCAAGAAATAAATGAGTTTGCTGAGATCCGATACATTATGTAAAAAAACTTCCATGAAATTTAAATCCCTGAGTTTCAAAGTAGAAATAGAAGAGAATGTAAATGACATTGTGAGCACTGAGTGAAATGCGAGAGTCCCTCAGGAGTGATTTGCATTATGGGGTCTGTCCTCATACAAAGCACTGTTATGAAATGGAGTCGTGTTTCAGGCCCACAGACCCCAGGCTGTTATATGCGCTCAGATCAAGTTAAATGATCAAAGTTCCAGGATTAGGCACTAATTTATCATAGGTGTCATCAAAATAATGAAGGTTTGATGTGCAGTTGCTGATAGAAATGGAAAGGGGATTGAATGGAGAGAAGGTGACAATGGAGGGAGGTGGCAAGAGAACCAGGGCTGGAGAATAGGGCAGAACAGGAAAGGATCGATACAGGATACATGGCAGACAGGAGGTAAACTAAGATAAAGAAGGAGGAAAAAAGAGAAAGAGGTGGAAAAATGTGGAATAACCTGACAAATGGCAATCACTTATTTTGGTTAGCTGAAGTGGATGCAAGTTACCTGCTTTAATTTTCAAACAATGCTTGACAGATAACTGTCAGTCACCATCAACTGGTCCATTTTCCATGGCAATGTCTCAGCTTATCAGAATCTACTTGCCAACCAAGCAGCACCCTGCACTCATACAGTATAAAGGAGTTGGAGATGATTCTCCCAGCAGGAGATATCAGTGGACGCTGTTTAGCAAGCTCCCCACTGGGCACCACAACCTCTACACATCTCTGGGCCCCGGATTTCAAGCATTATCAATCTCTGGGCCTGCTGGCCTCTTCCCTCCCGCCGGGAGTACTTCACTTTAGCAAGGTTTACAATAGTTACCCACTAGTGGGGAGCTGGCAGCCCAACCCCGCTTGAGTGAAGGGAGACCATGGAGGCACCACAGGAAGTCAGGGTAAAGGGAGGCATGCCTCCTGGGCATTGCCAGCCTGGTCCCCTGGCACTGCCCAAGAGGCAAAGTGACACTGCCCACCAGGCATCTAACAGTGCCAAGAGGATGGGGCCAGAGGGGACAGAGTCTAAGGGGTATCACCCATGTGGGGAGACATTGGTGAGGGTGGGGGAGCCTGCTGCCACTCTGCATGGGATCAATGGCAGAGGGATGGAAGGAGCATATCAGGGTTGGTCGTTGGGACTGAATTGGGGAGGGGGCAAGAGGGTCAGGACTGCCCAGGGTGGGGTGGAGGGGTGTTGGGGGTATTGAGCTGCTGGTGGGGGCAGGAAAGAGAATTAGAGAGGTTTGGGAGGGTAGCGATCAGGGCATAGGATGTCACAAGGTCAGCGACGGAGTGTTGCTGTGCTGGCCAGCACTCAGGAATCCGGCATTCGGAGCTACTACGCATGCGCTGATCTCCACTCTGACCAAGCAGTGCATACGCAGTGAGCTGCTGGGCTGCTGGCCCTTCCAGCGGGAATAGGTCCTGCTCCCTGAGTTTCAATATGAATCTTGCTAGGGCACTCTTGCAGTGTTCAGAGTATCCAAGATTCATTTTGAAAACCTCGCTAATAAAACCAGCGGAGTTACTCCAGTTTTTGCATAAATCCAGCAGTTAGAATTTCTTTGGGAGAATCCAGGCCATTGTTTCCAGGTTTTTGTTACAATCGTCCTTATGAGTGCAAGACAAAAATCTTCAACAAAATGGCTTTTTTCAGCAATATGCAAGTTATGTAGCATCAATCAATAATGAATTTTTTTCAAGTTCAGACAGCACATTCAGTTAGACAATTCTGCAGTCAATTTACATGCAAAAATGTCCAAATGATTATATGATTATAGTTTCAATACTGTTGGTTGAGTGAGGAAAAGTAGCCAGAACACTGAGGGAAATTCCAACTCATTTTCAAATAGTGCCATGTAATTTTTACATCCAATTGACAATGAAATTCATTCATGGGATATGGACCTCATTGCCTATTTCTAATTGCCACTGGTAAAGTGGTGCTGAGATGCCTTCTTGAATGGTTTTAGGCCATGTTGTGTAGATGCACCCACAGTCCTGTTAGAAAGGGGAATTCCAGCATTTTGACCCAAAGATCATAAAGAAATGGTGATATCATTCCAAGGCAGGATGTTGTGTAGCTTGAAGGGTGTCCCCATGTGTCTGCTGCCCTTGTCTTTCTAGATGGTAGCAGCCCTGGGTTGGAAAATGCCGCTTTACAAGCCTTGTTGAACTTTTACACTTTGCACATGTTACATTACTGGCACTGTGTGTCAGTGATGGGGAGAGTGAATATTTGTGGATGGGGTGCCAGTCATGTGGGTTCATAGAATTCATAGAATCATCGAATTCCTACAGTACAGAAGGAGGCAAAATGCATCAAATCTGTACCAGCCACTATTCTACCTAGGCCCTATTCCCGTAACCCTATACATTTACCCTTGCTAATCCCCCTGACGTTATGGTCAATTTTAACATTGCCAATCAATTTAACCAGCACATCTTTGGACTGTGGGAGAAAATCAGAGCACCTGGAGGAAACCTATGCAGGCACGAGGAGAACGGGCAAACTCCACACAGACAATAGCTAGTGCTGGAATCAAATCTGGATCCCTGGTACTGTGAGGCAGCAGTAGTAACCACTATGCCACCATGCCTCCCCTTGCATTGTTGTTTTGAATGATGCTTTGAGTTGCTTTGTGGTGGATGTTGTCAAGATTCTTGAGTGTTGTTGGAGCTGCACTCAACCAGGCTGGTGGAGAGTATTCCATCACATTCCTGGTTTCTGTCTTGTAGATGGTAGGTAGGCTTTTGGGGAGTCAAGATGTCAGATTCTTGCCACAGAATTGGGCCATGCAACAGCCCTGAGAAAGTCCTCCAGTGATGTCCTGGAACTGAGATGATTGACTCCAACAATCATCTTCCATTGTGCGAGGTGTAACTATCACCTACAGAGAAATTTCCCTTGATTCCCATTGACTCCAGTTTTGAGAGGCCTTCTTGATGCCACACTACAGGTGCTTTGATCCACCTTGTTATCTAACAAGGGGCATACACGTGATGGGTCGTGAGAGGGCTGCTCTTGGATTTTTCGAGAGTATCCTAGAGCTTCATGTCGTTAGTGTTTGCTTGACCTGGACCATTTGATGGGCAACACGACAGCTCAGTGACTATCACTGTGCTGTGCAGATACATGGATTTGGGCCTGTGTCTGTGGGAGTTTGCGCATTCTCCCCGTGCTTGCGTGGGTTTTCTCCGGGTGCTCCGGTTTCCTCCCACATCCCAAAGATGTGCTCTTAGGCTAATTGGCAAAACAAATTCTCCTTAAATTGTCTCAAATTTTGTTTTTAATCCATAGATCTGTAAACATAGACAGGGGTCGCAGATAGAGGTGGCAACATCGAGATGGCGACGTGGGCTTGTTGGGCCGAAGGGCCTGTTTCCTGTGCTGTTTTGTTCTTTGTTCTTTGTTCTGAAAGAACTGCTGCATATTGATATCAAGGGCAGTCACTCTCACCTCACTTCTTAGCTCAGCTTTCTTGTTCATGTTTGAATGCTTGAGCTGAATGACCGTTAGTGAATCATCTCTGCTGAAAGACAATGGGGTTGATTTTCCATCCCCGCACAACGCAGGCACAGATCCCGTTAAAGCCAGAAACTTTTACAAAAGGGACGTAACAGGATTTGCAATGGGGAAATCTCATTCTGAGATCTTCCCTGCCCCCAGCAAGCAGCATCATCAGGTTCACACCCAGCCATACATTTTATGATTATCATATATTTAAATATACTCACATATTCAAAATTGGCTTGATGCTGTACCTCCCAGGAACATCAAATGTTCCCATCCACCAGAGTGACGTAATGCTGGCGGGAATCACCACTGGTCTGCAGAAACAGAGAGAGCCACAACAGGGGCTCAGAGGCCAGCATAGCCCCCAGGTGGGTCAGGGACATGGCTACGCAGTTCATTGGCAGTTGCCCCTGGACCCTGACAATGTTAAGGACTGCTAGGTTGGCACTGCCATAAGATGAGACCAGAAGGGGACATGACCTGCAGGGGATGTGACCTATAGGGAATTCACTCAAATGCAGGGGTGGGGGAGAATGATACTGGCGATGGGGAATGGGGAGAGCCCTTTAACATTAATTTGAGATTGAGGTGCCCTTTTTACAAGAGGATCTCGTAGCAGCCAATGATGAGCTGCCTGCCTCGCTATGTAACATAGGACCATTGAAATGATACGGCACAGAACACAGCCATTCGGTCCATCTTGTTCATGCCAACCCAAAGACACCCAAGTACTCTTTCTAATCCTATCTTCAAAAAAGAATGTCCCAGAGCGTGGTGTATCGGCAAGACCATGCAAACACTATGACAGCAAATAAACGGACACCATGCAACAGTCACCAGGCAGGAGTGTTCCCTTCCAGTCAGAGAACATTTTAGTGACCAAGGAGCATTCAGCCTCTGATCTTTGGGTAAGAGTTCTCCAAAGCAGTCTTCAAAACATACAACAACACAGAATCATGAAGCAGAAACCGATAACCAAGTTCCGCTCGCTTGAGGACGGCCTCAGCCAGTATCTTGGGTTCATGCCCCTCTACATTGTAACCCCTATCATTTAGCCAGGGCTTGCAAAATTCTACTAACTGTACTGGCTTGAGACAATTCACACCTCTAACTTGTGCTTAACCCTCTCTCCACTCACATTGTCTGAACTAGTAAAGGCTAGATTACCTGTAAAGATTCGTATTCCGACCATTATCCTGCCATTATCTGTGTCTGTATATACCCTGTTTGTGAACACAACTCCTCACTCACCTGATGAAGGAGCAGTGCTCTGAAAGCTCATGATTAAAATTAACCTGTTGGAATTTAACCTTGTGTTGTGAGACTTCTTACTGTGCCTACCACAGTCCAATGCCGGCATCTCCACATCAATGTTAATGTAAGTCTACCAAATGTAAGACACTAATAAATAAACTTAAAATTTAAAACGTAACCTGTTTAGATGTAGTATCATTGGACAAGTGTCAATCCAATACTAGAGTGTGTCTTCAGTAAATTTCAGGACACACCCCAAACCTTGCATCCAAAGTAAAAAGATCCATCTCAACACATCTCCAGTGTCTCCAATCAGCAATTCTTTCTCAGCTGTGAGCACAGATAGAGGATGGCACTTTCCATCCTCACTCACCCTGAAACCAGAAAATCTCGCCCAGGTCAACGGACTTCTTCACCTGCTACGATTCCTATGACAGGTGGGAATGGAAATATTCACCCCATTAACAGCCAGTTGGCAATTTGACCAAAGCGGGGTATTATTTTTAAATCTCATCCTGTCCTCACCCTGATATAAGCTAGCCAGAATCCTAGAATCCCTACAGTGCAGAAGGAGGCCATTCGGCCCATCGAGCCTGCACCGACCACAATCCCACAGGGGTGGGGTCACAGGCCCTAATCCTGTGACCCCACATATTTACCGCAGTAAACCGCTGACACTAGTGTCAATTTAGCATGGCCAATAAACATCTTTTGATTGTGGGAGGAAATCCAAGCACCCCAGCGGAAACTTATCCAAACATGGGGAGAACGTGCAAACTCCACACAAACAGTGACTCAAGATCTTGGTCCCTGGTGCTGTAAGGAGGCAATAATAACCACTGTGCCACCATGCCACCCCAATCATTGGATAGCAAAGACGGGATGAAATGTTGATTTTCCTGTATGCTGGATCCATGCTTCAAACAAACATCCAAGATCACAAAAACATCTGAGGTTACAATCTTTTCCTCAGATCACAACTAGCAGGCAAAATATTTCTTTAAAAAAGCATTGCTCAGCAATGCAGAAGGGAAGCAACTTAAACACAAGAGGTTTTATATTTATTATCATCTGTTACTGTTTATATTCTTGCCATTATACTTGATGCCAGTACGTTACTCCCAGTTCTTATCTCTGATTTGTATGGGTTATGTGGCTAAGTGCTGAATCAAAGTAGCCCCCAGCCTGATCACAGTGCAAACTATCCTTCAATTTATCTCATGGGTGCATTTGACAGATGTCCAAGTAGACTGTGCTCAAACAGCTTTTATTCAGCTCGATTTAGATCTCACGATAACTTTCGCAGATTGTCAATGCTGCAATCTTGGTTATCTCACCATTGACTAGATGGTGCTATGATCAAAGTGAACACTGCTTTGAGTCATCCAATTCCCTCTGGAAAGTCATTATTGAATTTGCCTCCCACACCCCTTCAAAGCAATGCATTCTAGGCCACAACAAAATGCTGGGTTAAAAAAATTCTCATCCTGCCTCTGGCTCTTGAGCTCTTAACTTATATCCGTCTCTTCTTGTTGCTAGCTTTTTTACCAGTGATGTTATTGAAGCAGTCATTTATGATTTTGAAGACTTTTATCCAATCTCCCCTTAAAATCTTCTCTGTTCTAAGGGGAACAAGGCTCCTTTGATCCCTCCACATAACCAATGCCATGATACCATTCTAGTAAATCTGTTCCGCATTCTCTAACTGATCTCGAGGTCCTTCTTAAAGTGTGGCAACTATAATTGAACACAATACCCCAACTGGGGCCTAACAAATTAATTCTGCAGATTTAAAACAACCCACTTTGCTTTTGTCCTCCATTTTTAACACATGGAACCTGGGGAGGTGGCAGAATTTTCCAGCCATGCTCACCCCACAACTGGAAAATCCTGCCCAAAGTCAACAGATCTTTGCACAGTCTGAGTCCAAACTGCTATGATTCCCATGGCGGGTGGGACAGGAAAATTCCAACCAGAATGTTTTATTCACAGCCTTCTCAACTTGCCCTGCCACTGTCAAAGAGGTGTGTATTATTAGAATGATTAGATCCCTCTGTTCTTGCACACTTTTGAAAATTGTACCATTTTGTGTGCATTGCTTCTCTTTGTTCTCACCATGGGTTTCTTCTGGGTGCTCCGGTTTCCTCCCAGAATCCAAAGATGTAAGGGTTAGGTGGATTGGCCATGCTAAATTACCCCTTAGTGTCGGGGGGATTAGCAAGGTAAACATGTTTGGTTACAGAGATAGGGCCCCAGTGGAATTGTTGTCAACACTTGATGGGCTGACTGGCCTCCTTCTGCACTGTAGGGATTCTATGATTCTAATTTTATTATTTCGGCTTTAGTCTCATCAAAATTTCTTCTAAACAGTAGTCCTTCCAGAGTTCATTGAATAAATCACGGCCATGCTGGGCATTGTACTTTGTGCTGCAGTATTAGCACAATGCTCATTTTGCTCCTCAAATATCTCCAATACCTATTTCTGGAAACTTCTCCAGCTCTCAAATCCCCTCCGTTTCTTTGACTCCAATCTCTTGGGCATTGCCATTTGATCACAGTTCACAATCAGGTTGTTGCAGGGCCCATTATTTTGCTACCAATTCCATGGGATCTATTGATCACGGTGATGGCACTTCCCCAGAACAGTAAGGAATCTCACAACACCAGGTCAAAGGCTGACAGATTCATTGAAATCACAAGCTTTTGAAGCACTGCCCCATCCTAAGGTGATCCTTCATCATCACCTGATAGAAGGCACAGTGCTCTGAAAGCTTGTGATACCAAATAAACCTGTTGGACTCTAACCTGGTATTGAGAGGCTATTTATTATGCCCATCCAGACCAACATTATCCATTATTGACATTATCCATTCCAGAACAATACTGCTTTGACTCTCTGACCGTAGCTCACTGAAGAAGAGTTGTATTGGACTCCAAGCATTAACTCTGCTTCACTCTCCACAGATGCTGTCAGACCTGCTAAGTATTTCCAACAATTTCAGTCTTTATTCACTGGAGACTATGCAGTTTACAGAGGGTTCTATAGAAGAGATTGATTGAAGTATTTTGAACCTATTCAGAGACATTGAGAGTTTAGCTGTGCAGAAATTAGAGGTCTTGAGGAATGGAATTCTGTGAACATTTTTGGTCCCTTTATCTAGGGAAAGATATACTGGCATTGGAAGATGTCTGGAGAAGGTTCATTAGGTTGATCCCAGTATGGAGGGATTTTCTTAAGAAGAGAGGTTGAGTAGGTTGTTTCATGTTGTGGGAGAGCCGAGGAGCAGAGGACATAATCTCAGAGCAAGGTGCCATTTATGTAAGACAGAGATGTGGAGAAATTTCTTCCCTGAAAGAGTAGTGAATCTATGGAATTCTTCGCAGCATAGGATTGCAAAGATTGGGTCATTAAAAATGCCAATGCGGATTCTTACTCAGTAAGAAAATCAGTGTTAATGGGGAAAAGGCAAGAAAACAGAGTTGAGGATTAACGCTATGATCTAGTTGAATGGTGTAGCAGACTAAATAGACAAATTATCTACTTCTGCTCCTACATCTTATGGTCTGGTGGATTTTATACAGTTCCATTTTTCTGCTTTCTCCCCAAATGAATTCCATTTTCTTACTTTTCTGCAAACTCTTTTATGTTTTTCCTCCTTATGTAAATATCCGATATATTTGAATACTTTGAGATTTAACAGTTCATAACTTTCATATATAGTCTCTTAAAATGAAATCACTGTTCCAAGGCACTTTAGCTAATAGGAAGAGGAATGAAGTGTCAAATCAGAAAAGTAAGACGTTGGGGGTTGAGAGTGACAGAAAGCAGCTTTTCAGAAGATTTCTAAAAAAAGGAAAGCAAAACAGATAGCTAGGGGACAGAACTGAGCCAACTGACACCTTTGCTGGTGAAGTGAAGTGAAGGGGGAGTGAAGGGTAGTATGAACTAGAAGCCAGGGTCCAATGATTAAAGAGTACAGGAGGGGATATCAGTCTGGAGAAAGTTGTAAAGGTAGTGTAGAATGTGCATTTGTTCACATCTTTTCACACAAAGGATAGTGGGGGTGTGGAATGCACTGCCGAGTAAGGTGGTGGGAGCAGACACGCTGGGGCTGTTTAAGGGTCTCTTGGACAGCCACATGAGCGGTATGCAGATAGAGGATATAGTAGGACTGTTTAACTACGGCTTTTTTCCCACAGGTAATTCGGTCCATACTTGACCAACAAGGAGCATGCATTCGGCAGGTGGTGCGAGGACAGCTCTTGGATGTTGATTCATGGGTTGCCTGGTGCTTCATGTCGTAAATGAGTGCTTTATCTGGACCATCTGAAGGGCACCATGACAGCTCAGTGACTATCGCTGTAGCTGTGCGGACACTTGGAATTGGGCCAGTGTCTGCGGGAGTTTGCGCGTTCTCCCAGTGGTTGTGAGGGTTTTCCCCGGGCACTCCGGTTTCCTCCCACATCCCAAAAATTCGCTCTTAGGCTGATTGGGAAACAAATTGTCCCTACATTGAGATTCTTCCATATTAGGAATAACCTAAAATTAGAATAGGATAATGGAATTGGTACTATATAGTTATGATGGCGGCGCGGGCTCGTTGGGCCGAAGGGCCTGTTTCCCATGCTGTGTTGCTCTATCAAAAAAAAATCTTATTAAATGATCTGTGCACTGACACTGAAAAGCAATGTGAGGGAGAGCGCTAGAGTTCACTCCCACATGGCTACAGGCATGACATCTAAGAGCCATCAAGGGCCTGTTTAATATACTGCTGAAGTTAATGCCTAACTCCTCATTCTCACGTAACTAACAATACATGGTGCCAGAAGCTGGCACAAGGACTTTGGAGCGTCAACCCCCTTGGTTTAGACGAGAATATCACTGAAAACTTGGAAAAGTAGAGAAGGATCGTGTAATGTCCTAACTATGTTAGGGGTTGTGGGTTTGAATGTAAAGAACAAGTTGTAGTTTGCACATGTAGATTCAATGTAACACACAACAGATTTTATTGAAAGTGATGTGCTCTGCACAGAACAGAAAATGAAACTAAAGCAGAAGCCTGTGAAATGCTCCAGTGGCATCATGATTAAATCATCTGACCTGCTCTTAAAATAATCATGCAATCACTTAAATATATATCAGATCAGCACATTTATTGCTATATATATCTGTCCAACAAGTTCAAGACAGTCTAAACCTACATGTTGCTGAACCTGGCAAGTGCAGAGGCTGTGAAGAAATTAGAATCCTTCACACTCCAGGGAGGGAAATCAGGAGGATACAGAGATACTACTAAAGAAAATTGAATGAATCTGTGCAGCTATAAAAAATGTAAGCACACTTTCAACCCTGTTAGATAGAAACCCAATGAATTTAACATGATTTGGTTTATTATTGTCACGTGTTAGCATTCAGTGAAAAATATTGTTTCTTGCACGCAATATAGACAAGGCTTACTGTTCATGGTGAAGGAAATGAGAGTACAGAATGTAGTGTTACAGTCATAGCTAGGGTGTAGAAAAAGATCAACTTAATGCAAGGTAGGTCCATTCAAAAGTCTGATGGCAGCAGGAAAGAAGCTGTTCTTCAGCCAGTTGGTATGTGACCTCAGACTTTTGGATCTTTTTCTCCGACAGAAGAAAGTGCAAGAGAGAATATTCGGGGGGGTGGGGGGGTCCTTAATGATGCTGGCTTCTTTTCTGAGACAGTAGGAAGTGTAGATACAGTCAACAAGTGGGAGGATGGTTTGCATGATGGATTGGGCGACATTCATGACTCTTTGTAGCTTCTTGCGGTCTTGGGCAGAGCAGGAACCGTAACAAACTGTGATACAATCAGAAAGAATGCTTTCCATGGTGCATCTGTAAAAATTGGTGAGAATGGTAGCTGACATGCCAAATTTCCTTCGCCTTCTGAGAAAGTAGAGGCGTTGGTGGGTTTTTTTAACTATAGTGTCGTCCTGGGGGATTCCAAGACAGGTTTTTGCTGATCCAGACACCTAAAAATTTGAAGCCCTCGACCCTTTCTATTTCATCCCTATAGATGTAGACAGGAATATGCTCTCCACTACACTTCCTGAAGTCGATGACAATCTCCTTCATTTTGTTGATACTGAGGGAGAGATTATTGTCGTTGCACCAGTACACTAGATTCTCTATCTCATTCCAGTACTCTGTCTCATCATTGTTTGAGATCCGACCCACTATGGTGGTGTCTTCAGAAAAATTAATAGTCATACATCTTAACACTGAAAGTTCTGACAAAAATGTGTCATGTTTTGTGAAAGAAAATCAAGCCCTCACTCAATTCCACCAACAAAGTGAACCTTGTTACACATGGTGGAGAGACCAAATGCATTGACTCCTTGGGCTGCATGCAGGGCAAGTCTCAATTATATATAGTCAACCAGGATGTTAAACCACTGCTGAGTCTCCATAACAGTCCTGTATTTGGGTTACTCCATCTTAAGCCAATCTTGAATATCTTACAGCATCAAACACCAGAGATGCAGGAATACAGAAACCTGTTTGACTGTGATGTTATTGGGAGGCTGCCTGTTTGCTATCACATGAGACTGGATGATTCAGTTCCACCCATTATATGCACTTCAAGAAATGCCTTTGCCTTCAAACAGAAGGTAATAGACAAACTGGACCAAATGACAAGACTGGGATGTTATAGTCCCTATAGATGAGGCCATGGAATGTGTCTCCACAATGATAGTTGCAGTGAAGAAAGATGGTACAGTCCAAATCTGGATTGACCCAGTCCATCTTAACAAAGCTCTTCTGAGACCTCAGTGTTGAGAAGATCATAGCAGACATGCCCAATGCCAACATCTTCAGCATCTTGGATGTGGAATGTGGACTTTGGCTAATCCTCTTGATTAAGATTCCTTGAAACTTACAGTGTTCATATCTCCAGGCTGATACGATTCCTGCACATGGTTTTTCCACTGTAATGAGGTCTTTGCAGGGCATCCTCGTGAAATCATCCTGCTAGCATCCTAAATTGGGGGCATGGTGAAAGGCAGCATTTTGTCCTTGACAGAATCAGGAGTTCAACCCCGCCATATGCAAATACAGAGGTCCCTTCTGTCAGCTAGCTGCTGACCTCTGGTGGCGTGAAGCCAGACTCAGATAAGACAAAAGCCATACAGCAGATGTCGACTCCTGGCAGCAAATGTGTGCTGTGCTGCTTCCTCGGGCATGACAAATTATCCACCAATTTATTCCTTGCGAATTGACTGCACTCTGCGCCAATCTCTCTACCAAGACGGGCAACATGGTGTTGGCAGGAATACCACACAATGCGCTCAACAGGTTCTCGGAGCTGCTTTCAGCCACTGCAGAGTTAGTATACTTCAATATCCAAGCAGTTGTGGTGTTATCAGCTGATACATCTCAGCATGAGCCTGGAGCAGAGTGTATCTCAAGAATGGCAGACCAGTGGCTTTTCCATCAAAGTCCTTCAAAGACACTGAAACTCACTACAACCAGTTTGGGGAAGAACTCCCTGTCCTAGTCTTCCCATGTTAAAAATGTCACAATTCTTTCACAGTCACTTTGCCAAAATTGGAATTGATAACCAGCCAGCCGTCATTATTCTCTAAAAGCCCCTCCACCGATCCGTGTGCTGGCAATCAATATATGGTGACATAGAGAGGGAGATGTCCAGCTCTGTACCATGTAAAAGTCTCTTTCACCTTCAGATAATGAAACGCAAGCTCCATCGCTACAACCTCAGTGTGGTCTACAAACATAGTAAGGAATTGTACCGAGCAGTTTCCTTTCCAGGACTCACCTCCTGGACCAAGCTGAACGTGAGAAGGACATTGCCATTATAACAATCCAAGTGCTGATGTTGAAGAGAGGCAGTGAACTCAAAGCTGCCCTTCATCCAGACCATACATGAGCAACTCCACAATGTTATCATGAAGGGATGGCTTGCAATGGCAGAAGAGCTTCCCCATGAACTCTGCACTTTACACTATGAGAGAAGAGTTCAGAGTGCAAGATAGACTCTGAACAGCAATAAGTTCACCATCCCCAGCTCTCTGCAGACGTACTATATCCAACCATTCCACCAAGGGCATTTGGAGGCCAAAGTGGCAAAGCATTGGGCAAAAAGGACTATGGCAGAATATTGCTGTCTCATCCACCACGGGAATATAAGTAGGCAAGGGGCAGACAATGGAAAGGCCTGTTGACCTCGGGCAGGATTTTACAATTTCAGGATGAGACCATGAAATCCTGATCCATGTGCTGGCAATCGATGTATAGTGACATAGAGAAGAAGATGTCCAGCTCTGCAGCATGCAAAGTGCTCAAACCTCAGAGAACTAAAGAACTGTTGCATCTTCCTGAGATTCCAGACCTTTGCTATCACTCCCAGCAGGAGATGTATTGACTGGAATGGGAAACAGGATCTGGTTCTTGTTGATTCATTCTCAGAGTGGTTTGAGGTTGATTGCTTGCCTGACATGAAGAGAACTACAGTAACCCAGAAGCTGAGGAGATGCTTTGTCATGTATAACATTCCACAGCGACTAATGACGCACAATGCCTGCCAGTTTGTGTGAAGAGAGTTCAAGCATTTGTGTGCATATAAGACTTTAACATGTTACAAGTAGCCCTCTTTATCCACAGTTGCATAGCTTGGCAGAGTCGCTAAGCTGAATGAGGTTGTGTCACACTGACTATAAAACAAGCAATGTAATAACAGGAAGCAGTCTTGGGATCAAGTGAAGTGGTGGCAGATAGTGTTGAGTATAATCATTTTACAGGTAGGAGCTGATCCAAAGTCTTTCACTAAGGAGTAACATGTCTAAGTGACCAAGGATAAATCTTTGGGAAACTCAAAGGGGAACAGCGAAAGAAAAGAAAGAAAGGGGCAACATGATGGCACAGTGGTTAGCATTGCTACCTCGCAGCATCAGAGACCTGGGTTCGATTCCCGGCTCAGGTCACTATTTGTGTCGAATTTGCATGTTCTCGCTATGTCTGTGTGGGTTTCCTCTGGGTGCTCCTGTTTCCTCCCACAGTCCAAAGATGTGCCGATCTGGTGTATCGGCTGTACTAAGTTCTTCTTCAGCATCCCCAAACAGGCACTGGAGTGTGGTAACACTACATTCTGCATTCTCTCATTTTCGTCTCTATGAATAGTATATTTTGTCTGTATAGTGCACGAATAATAATACTTCTCACTATATCTTAATGCCTGTAACTATTATAAATCAAATTTTCAGTAACTTTATTGCAGTGTCAATATAAAACTACTTGCAACATTAATAAATAAACTTTAAAACTTAAAAGAAAAGCAATTTCTGCTGATGTGTTGGTTGCATGTGGATTGGTAGAGAACCATCCCACTTCTATTGCTCATTCCTAGTTGCTCTAAGCAGGTGAGTCCTTCATGAACAGCTGAGTGGCCACTTCAGAGAGCAGCTAAAGTCAGCTGAGTGTGCTCTGTAGGTTTTAAAATAATTCAATCGTTTCATGATCACTGCTGCTACCTGATATTTCAAAAACAGACTTCAAATTCTCAAGCTGTCACAGTGGGCTTTGAAATCATATTGAACAGGATTATTTGCTGGATTAAGCATTCAGGAACACCAGTTACTGCAGCACTCCCACCTCATCCACTCCAACCGCTCAGCACAATCACCATTGAGAATGCTCAGGAGAATGAGGAGCTAGAGGCAAGACTGGCCCTCCAGCTCCTCATCCGTCTCCAACAGCTGCTCCTGCTCACTCCCTCTTTGTGTCTCAACCCATGCTGCCTCCTTTCATTCACTCACTGATTTGTCTGAGATGTGGAAGAACCAGAATGAGTGAGACAGCATGCTGTGAGATTATAGTGTGCAGGTTATAATGGGGTCTGGTAATTGGCTTCCTCATTATGTAGCTACAGAAAGAAAAACTTCACTTATTGCTTTCAGTAGCAGGAGTAATACAGCGAAATTTGGATGCAGGGAGGCTTGGTCTAATAGCTGTCCACGGAATGTAGGCCTAAAGATTTGTTAAAGCCCATTTTCCAATGTGAATTTCTCAATTCATTCTTTCTTTATTCTTTCACAAGATATAAGTGTCACTGGCCAGGCCAGTATTTATTGACCATCCGTAAATGTTTTGGGAAGGTGATGATGAGCTGCCTTTTTGAATAGCTGCAGTCCATGTGGTGTAGGTATACCCACAATGCTGTTAGGGAATGGGGTCTAGGAGTTTGACCCAGCGACAGTGAAGGAACGGTGATATAGGCTGGAATTCTTCCATCGCAGCCTGTAACTATTCTGGTAGGTCGCAGTGGGAGATGTGCGTCTCCAGCCTTGTACTGGGATTTGTGCATGCGCCGGGAATACATGTGCATCTCCCAGAGCCAGCGAACGGTCTCCCGTCAGACCATGCTGGAAATCGGTGGGAAGACAGGTAAGTAATTTGAATCTCTTTTAAATGTATTTTAAATACGTTTAGCAGTTCATTATTAGGAACTTTCAGGTCCCGATTGAATCTTCCACCCCACAATGAGTACTTCATTCCAGCGGGGTTCAGACTAGCTCTCCACGTTCAGAGAGCTAGCAGGAAATTCCGTTGGAATGAAGAGGGAGACAATCGGACACCCCCTGGGGTCGGGCGGCAGGGACTCGTACCTCTTGGGCATGGACACCCTGGCAGTGCCAGCCTGCACCTGCTGGCACTGTCCAAGAGGCAAAGTGTCCATGGCCAGGGTCAACTTGGCATTGCCCATTGGGCGTCAGGCAGTGCCGAGGGAACAGGGCCTACTGTGGGTGGGGCCAGGGGCAATTGGTGGGTGTGTGAGAGTCTCCTACTGCCACAGTGCAGACAGCATTGGTCTGGGATGGGGACAGGACAGCAGTGAGGACAGGTGAGGTGGAGAGGGTGATCTGCCAGGACAGTCCTACTCCGGGGAGGGGGGGGGTGTGTCTGAACCCAGGGGAGGGTCATCAGGGTACAGTCTGCCAGGGTGAGGGGGGTGGGGGAGATTGCCACTGCTGAAGGATGTGGGCTGTGCATCGGGGTACTCCAGGACAGGGCGGCGGTCAGGGCTGGCTGGGAATTGTTGGGGGGGAGCTGAAGGGACAGCAGTGCAGGAGTCTGGGCTGGCCAGCAATTGGGCTACACAGCAACAGGGAGACTGATAGATCAGGACCACTGCGCATGCACAGAGTTCCAGAACTGCCAGACTCCGGCACAGTTAGTCCCCGCCCCTGAGTTTTTAATGCCATTCGTGACTGGGAACTCTGCAGAGCACAGAGTGGGGAGATTTGAGTGAGAAACTGAACTAAGAAAACAGTTGGGATCTGGAACAAATTGTTTATTGTCTAATCAGTAATCTGTAAACAGTCTGTGCTGTTATACGTGCTGTCTGAAAACAGAACACCTCATTCACCTGACAAAGAGGTTGAAACATCTCGAAAGCTTGTGAGTTTACTATCAAATAAATCGGTTGGACTTAATCCTGGTGTTGTCAGACCTCTTACTGTGTTTACCCCAGTCCAACGCTGGCATCGCTACATCTTCAGTAGGCCAGCAGCTCTTAGAGGTGGATTATCTGCCCCTAATGGCGCCAGGCTATTAATTGCCCGATAGCCACAGAATTGTGGTTGGAGCTCCTGGGAATGGTCAGGGCTGGGTTGC
Organism: Sphyrna mokarran; assembly: GCA_024679065.1. NCBI lineage: Eukaryota > Metazoa > Chordata > Chondrichthyes > Carcharhiniformes > Carcharhinidae > Sphyrna > Sphyrna mokarran. Next base: position 34,066,436 of record JAGIQG010000002.1, on the reverse strand, counting down.
CCCCTGCCTTCAGGCCTCTTACCAGAGCCACCAGGCAAAATTCAACCAAAAGACACAATTTAACATCTCACTGGAAGAAAGTTCATACCAACTGAGCAATGCTCTGCTGATGAGGCAACCAAGGTTGTTCTGAAGCAGTTACATAGAGCTCAGCCCATAGTCATCTAACAGAGGTGAGACTGTTGTCTAATCAGTAAAGTGGAGCATTAGGTTGAAGCTAATATTAAGATCCGGAAATGAATAGCTTGAGTTTTGATAATGAGCTTAGTGGAGAAGGTGTTACAAAACAAAAGTCAACTAGGAAACAGGCTCACAATGGATAACCTTTTTCACAGCCACATGGTGGCACAGTGGTTAGCACTGCTGCCTCACAGCGCCGGGGACCCAATTCGGTTCCCAGCTTGCGTCACTGTCAGTGCGGGTTCTGGACGTTCTTCCCATGTCTACATGGGTTTCCTCCGGGTGCTCTGGTTTCTTCCCACAGTCTTAAAGATGTGCTGGTTAGATGAATTGGCCATGCTAAATTCTACCTCACAGTACCCGAATAGGCGCCGGAGCGTGGCAACTAGGAGATTTCTCAATAACTTCATTGCAGTATTAATGTAAGCCTACTTGTGACTAAGAAATAAACTTTACTTTTTACTTACTTTACTTTTTCTTGGTCACAATGTGTTTTCTTGCTGTCAGATTGGAGGAAGAAGAAGCAAATTGTCATCTAGAGAGAGCAAGATTGAAGATCAGGATGAATGACTCTCCAGCATTTCGCTTGATCACCCTACGAATGGATTGATTTGGTGATGTAAAGCCCATAACAGGGTAGGTTCTGCATGTTCTGTGGAAAAAGGGAGCTCAGATTGCTCCTTCTGAATCCAGACTTTATTATGTTCTTTATAAATGTCAATCATGGAAATATTTCAAACATCAGGAGGAGGTCAGTGGCGATATTTGGGAATCACAAGATATGTTTCAATGCTCACAAAAATGGTATCAGTAAAGCTGGAAACAGCCATGGGTTAGGCAGTGGCTATCAGTTGAAAGAGTTAAATCCAGCTGCATTAAGATTCCCCCCTGCTATTTAAAATCGAAGGAAATGCGATCGAAAGCATGGGCTCCTCAGATTCTGCTAAGCAAATTTACGATGGATGATTATTATTTTTTAGTTGTGTGTATACCTTTCAGATTCATGTAACTTTATACAAGTTGAGTCTGCTGGGCAGCACACTGCAGCTAAAGTGCCTGAAAACAAGTTTAATTTTGGCTGCCTTCTGACATTTACAGTCCATTCTGTCAATTGGAAAGTTTTCTGAAACTGTGAACCCATTTCTAGTGAACCTACAGCTCCCCGGATGATGGCTGTTCCAAAGTCATTAATTTTTAATTCACATTTCAGTTCAGAATTTCACTACCGATTCATCATATCTGCCATGGCTGGGAATTAATCTAGAGTTTTACGCGTCGCAGGAATAGAAAGGAAGATTTTGCATTTATTTAGTGCCTTTAACAACCTTTGGACAGCCCAAAGCACTTTACAAGCAAATAAACTGATGAGAACTCCTTGGCGTGATGGAAGGAATGAAGGCAGGAAATCCACGTATCATAAGATCCTACAAAGTGCAATGTGTAATGGCCAGATTTTTTTTTACTTGTTCATGGGATATGGGCATCGCTGGCTAGCCAGCATTTATTGCACATCCCTAGTTGTCCGAGGGCAGTTGAGAGTCAAGCACATTGCTGGGGCTCTGGAGTCACATGTAGTCCGGACCAGATAAGACAGCAGATTTTTTTCCCCTAAAGGACATTTGTGAACCAGGTGTTTTTTCCAACAATTGACAATGGTTCCATGGTCATCAGTAGATTATTAATTCCAGCTATTTTTTATTGAATTCAAATTCCACCATCTGCTGTGGTGAGATTCGAACCTGAGTCCATAGAACATTAGCCAAGTTTCTGGATTAATTGTTCAGTGACAATACACTAGGTCATCTCCCCTGTTTAAGCACGGATGATCAAGAGATTATATATTGTCCAGAACGTCAGAATGAATTCCTTTACTTCTCCAATATTGGGAGGGTTTCTCCAGTCATGCTCACCCAAAACTGGAGAGTCCTGCCTGAGGTCCCTCTGCCCTCCCTACACTCTATGCTTCCTGTGGTGGGCAGGACGGGTGAATTCTCTAAGGAACTTTCTTTTACATACACTTGAGAGGAAAGGCTCTGGGGGGAAATCTTCAGCCATTCATGCTGGTAGGATTCTTTGGTTCTGCTTGGCAGTGCACCTCCTCCCATGGGTTTCACAGCACCGTGGGGTGACATCAATGGGAAATCCCACTGACAGCAGCGGGATCAGATAATCTCTCCACCAGCGAAAGCACACCACTTTTTGCTGTGGGGAAACATATAGCTGTGAGGCTGGAGAATACCCCCCTTTGTTTTAAAGCCTCATCTGAAAGATGGTACCTCTGATGATGCAGCACTCCCTCAGTTCTGCACTGAACTGTCAGACCAGATTATGTACTAAATCACTAAAATGGGCCTTGAATTCCCAGATTTCCTGCTCGGAGATTCTACTGCCAGATTTGGTAATTCATAATGTTACTCCAAAAAGAATAAAAGAAAATATATCATTCTGGCTACTTGGTTAAACCATTTTTAAAAATTATAAGGGAAAAAGGGTTACACTGACTGAAGCCATGACTAGCTAAAATACACATAAAAGGAATTTCTGGTCTTTGGAAAACTACAGCAACTTCATTATCTCTAAAGAGGTAATTTGACAGCAAAGCTCAATTTTTAAATAAATGCACAAAGCCACTTTACATTTCTGAGGTAAAACCCTGGTAAATGAAGATGGACCACTGTGAGGATACAGGACCTTAAAACCTCTGGTAAACTTATTAATGGATGAAGCATCTCAATAATCCAGACCAGGAATACACATGCTCTTTCCAAACAAAGCAGAAGAAGTGGGAGTTAAATCCCCAATCTTTCCCCAAGCTGCCAGAACCTGTAATATTGTCTAGTGAAGCAAAAGGAGGCAGCCTACTATCTTCAACCAAAAAAGCAGTAGCAGAATTAGTCCATGTTTAAGTTGCCTGGCCCTCATCTACACTGTCATTGCTAGAACATCTGGACTTTTGTATCAGTGCATGCTACATGACTAATTTACCTGTAGGTGCCTGTCCCATTGTGGAAGTTATTCCTACTGGAAAAGTGGATCATTCCACATCAACTTTAGAATGCTAACCTCCCTGAGGGAATAGACCATTGGATTATTGAGTCTAGATGCTGAAACACCTGAACAATAATTCTTATCTTGACTATGGTCTTTACCCTGTACCTCATTATTTCACTTGTCCCTCTCTAGTTGAGTGTGTATTGGTGTTATATCAACTGCCCTCGGACAACTAGGGATGTGCAATAAATGCTGGCTAGCCAGCGATGCCCGTATCCCATGAACAAGTAAAAAAAAATCTGGCCATTACACATTGCACTTTGTAGGATCTTATGATACGTGGATTTCCTGCCTTCATTCCTTCCATCACGCCAAGGAGTTCTCATCAGTTTATTTGCTTGTAAAGTGCTTTGGGCTGTCCAAAGGTTGTTAAAGGCACTAAATAAATGCAAAATCTTCCTTTCTATTCCTGCGTCTCGTAAAACTCTAGATTAATTCCCAACCGTGGCAGATATGATGAATCGGTAGTGAAATTCTGAACTGAAATGTGAATTAAAAATTAATGACTTTGGAACAGCCATCATCCGGGGAGCTGTAGGTTTACTAGAAATGGGTTCACAGTTTCAGAAAACTTTCCAATTGACAGAATGGACTGTGAATGTCAGAAGGCAGCCAAAATTAAACTTGTTTTCAGGCATTGTCCTGGATGGTGCTGAGCTTCTTGAGTGTTTTTGGAGCTGCACTTCTCCAGGCAATGGAGGGTATTCTATCACATTCCTGCCATGTGCCTTGTAGGTGATGGAGAGTCTTGGGGAGTCAGCTGGTAAATTACTCACCACAGGATTTCTAACCTCTAACCTGCTCTTGTAGCCACAAGATCTTCAACAAAGGATGTTTATTCAGTTTTTGGAGGTCAGCATGGTCTTCAAGACTGCGAATGCCCCTGTCAAAATAGGTTAAAATGAATGTCCGAGGCCATTGTCTCAGTAAGTTATCTGACAAACCTAGTCTATCGAATGCCAATAGCTTTCATGTAGCTCCCTTTGAAGCTATGCTGTGCAAGCACCAGCTGGTCTGTTCGAAGCTCCTCAGATATAACAAGGTTTGATAATTACAACACTGTTTGGTTTCTTTTGTTCTGGTGATTCAGACCATAACTCATGGACAGAATTAGCCATCTTAATGAACTTTGTCATCTGAAAGATCCAGCTTTAAGTTAAAAAGTAACTATGAGGATATATTTTCTAAAAATATGCAGTGATAAGTTCACATCTCTCTGTTTTTAAATCCTCCTCAGGCCCTTTTCTTTATCCATATTTTTGTTCCTTCTTCCTACGCTTCCACAGTTGATATTCACAATTATCAGTGCCCTGAAAAATGCTCAGTCAGGTCTAGAACTGGTACAAACTGGCACAATCAAAGGAACAGTTTAGATGATTGACTTTTAAAAACTAGGAGATCCTGATCCAGTACATTGTGATGCTATGTGTGATGTGTAATCTCATGTAGGATAGAAAGTTGTGGCTCTATAGCAAAGTGAAACCAGTGGACTATAATTCCAATGGGTTAGCACTTAAAACTGAAGCAATATTTCATTCTAAATTTCCTATGTAGTCCCCATAATACAAAATCAATTATGTCCTTCACCTCAATGTGTTAATTCAGATAAGGCACTTCTCTGATAAGCAACATAATACAATGGAAACTAAAGTTGCTGCAATTATAACTGGAAAATGAACAGGAACAATTCACCACACGGCAAATTGAGTTAAGTCCAGATTACAAGTGGTTTTCATGAAGTGGAGGAATAGAAGTTTTATGTTAGGGATATTATGTACAAGGTTAGGGTGTGGGCAGACACATAAAGTTGCCCTTAAGTTGCAAACTTTAACAATATGCAAGTGGACTGTGGGTCAAATGTAAACTCGTGCCTCTATCTGGTTTAGTGCAAAGAGGAAGATAATATGCCAATTAAGATATCAGGAATTGCTATTAACGTGGACAATTTAAAGGGTAATTAGACACATTCTGGAAAGAGGGATATGGTGAAAAAGTGAGTAGCTAGGAATGATCTTCCAAAGAAGGATGGACTTATGGAGTCTAATAGTTCTTGTTCTTCCTAAAAGAAAATATTGCATGTTGCAGGACCTCACAAATCCGCACCTTCTATCATTCAGTTGCTGTTGGGCACTCTTTCACCATCATATCACCCTTTCATATAATAGTGAGCAGCAACACAGATATGTCCACTTTGTGATCATCAGTTAGTGATTGCGAAAGGGAAAGTTGGTAAGGCACGCAGCAGGAATAAGGAGAAAATGTGTAACCGGAATAGTAGGAGCTGCGACCTACAGGTGGGAAGGCCAGTTTGCCTGTTGTTTTCAGCTAAGTGGGGATTAATTTCAAGAAATGTACCCACAAACTTCAATTGAGAAGATCAGTGCTACTTCCATTTGTAGCTTTAGTCATTGGCAAAGCAGCCTTTCACCATACTTCTTCGTCCCATTAGGGAAACACCCCAGGAAGAGTACATAGTTCAGAAGTAGAAGTCATTCTTTTCCCCCAAACAATGTACTTCATTCATTAAAAGAATGTAAAATTATATTCCCAACACAGTTCAAATGAGACATTATTGCAATACAGTTCAAGTTCTTTGCATACAGCATATGACTTTCTGATTGTCTCAACGCAATTACTGTTACATGTGATATTTATAATATACAATCCATGACAAAGATACAGCCTGAGCTTCCAGCCCTTCGGTGTCCTATGGCTGGTGGACCTTAGACAGTGTCTGTTCTTCATTGTCGTTCTGGGACAGCTGCCGTGTGGGTTTGTTTAGAGAATTTTCGTTCAAAATCAGTTCAAAAGCCACTGTCACAAGTTTTCAACACATCACATTGTATTGGCAAGGTCTCCTATTAGCGCAAATGAATGACTATCACTCATGTGTCAAAATCCATCCCAGCCACTGTTGAGAATGTGTCCCCCATCTCTCTCACCAAACATTTTGATAAATTAGCCAAAAGTTTAATTGCAAAGTGAACCATGTAAATGACAGAGTCCTGCATTTTGCAATGTATTTGAATTATTTTGTATTGGTTCCAGATGTCTCAAAAGGGTTGTTTCTGTGCAATAGATTCTATATAATTCTTGGTCTCTCCGGAACTTCACCCTTGCTGATCTCAACACCATTCATGGAATACATGTGTTGCCCATTTTTCTTTCCTATGTACAATGTTTCACACTTACTCACATGCATTAAATGTCATCTGCCCTTGTTCAGCTCATTCAAACGTTTTTCTTAATCCATTCGAACATTTTCTGCTTGCCTCTTAAGAGTCCACTGTGTGTTAGGCACTATCTGCAAATCTAACCAATTTGATTACATTTCTTAAATATCCATTTTACTGTTCTAACTCAGAAACTGCAAGATGCAAACTCTGAACCCTGAAGACCGCACAATACATTTCACTCTCACATTACAATTTTAACCATTACCCATTGTTTCTCACATACTGACCAACTTCCTATCTATAACCAAATTTTGCCCTGAATTCCCAAACAGACAAACATTAGGTTAATTGGTAACCTTTCCTATGACATTTTATGAATATACTTTACTAGCTTTTTGTGCTGGTAATCCTAAAGCATAATGTGTACAGATCATTTGAGGTGGTTGGATGGGTGAAGAGAGCAGTTAATAAAGGATATATTATTCTGGGGTTTTATTAATAGGGGCATAGAGTTTACAAATTATTTATTTATTAGTGTTACACGTAGGCTTACATGAACACTGAAATGAAGTTGCAGTGAAAATTCCCTAGTCGTCATACCCTCCTGCACCTATTCGGGTATATTGAGGGTGAATTTAGCATAGCCAATGCATCTGCAGCTTCTGCCATTCGGTTGCTACTGGGCAATCTTTCACCATTGTGTCACCCATTCATATAATACTGAGAACACAGATATGTTCACTTTGTGGAGGAAATCCACGCAGCCACAGGGTGAATGTACAGACTTCACACAGGCAGTCACCCAAGCCAGGAGTTGAACCTGGGTCCCTGGTGCTATGATGCAGCAATGCTAACCACTGTATAATAAGAGCAAAGTGGTTATGCTGAAATTATACAAGACACTAGTTAGACCTCAGCTGGAGTATGGTGTACAGCTCTGGGCACTGCACTGAAGGACAGATGTGAACGCATTGAAGAGAGTGCAGATGAAGCTTAAAAGAATAGTTCTAAGGTTAATAAGCTTCAGTTATGAAGAGGTTGGGACTGTTTTTCTTGGACAAAAGGAGGCTAAGAGTTTAATAAAGATGTTCAAAATCATGAGCGGGTCTGGACAGAGTAGATAGGGAGAAACTATTCCTGCTAGTAAAAGGATCAAAATCAAGTGGGCATAGATTTAAAGTAATTTGCAAAACAAGAAAACGTGACACAAGAAGAAACATTTTCACACTATGAATGGTTTGCTCTGCCTGGAAGCGTAGTGAACAGAGATTCAATCGAGACAATCAAGGGGACATTAGATGATTACTTGAATAGAAACAATGTGCAGAGAAAAAGGCTGGAGAGCAGCACTAAGTCATGATGCTCATTTGGAGGGTCGATGCAGACACAGTGGATCAAATGGCTTCCTTCTGCGCTGTACCAATTGTGAGATCATTCTGGTAATTTATTCCATTTCTTAATGCAGAGCTGAATTAAAACTTTATAGTTCCCTATATCAATTTGTCACCATTTTTGAATAGGTGGCATTACATTCAGCTGTTTTTAATCAGCCAGTACTTCTCTGCTCTTCATTGAGTCTGTCAATGCCTCATAAAGCTTGACAGTCTCTCTCAGCATGTCATATATTTCAGTGAATTTACTTGTTTTAGAGCCCAGACGTGTTTCTAACTCATTTATTACAAAGTCCTCAATGTTGTCTATCTTTTTGGAGAAGACAATTATCTTCCCCTGTGAATACTTGAGGGAAGCAATCATTAGGAATAAAGCACTTTAGCTGTAAGAAATGTTGGGGCAATCATGGTGCTGGAAGCACTGAGGGTCATCTCAACCTTGGTTTCAGCATCCTGAAAGTCTATGTACAAAGACCCGAATAACATTGTTCAAGCTTAACCAAAGTCATTATGAAATAGGACTGAGAACTTTGTTGAAAAGAGAGATATGTTGCTGAAGCTTTTTGTCTCGTACTCATCAAGTCAAAATCAAGAACACTAAATTTAAATGATCACAACTCACCACTATCTTCTCAAGGGTAATTAGAAATGAGCAATAAATGTTGGCCTAAAGGACATTAGTGAACCAGATGGTTTTTCTGACAATAGTTTCATGGTCATCAGTAGATTCTTAATTCCAAATATTTTTTATTGAATTCAAATTCTACCATCTGCCAAGATAGGATTCAAACTCGGATCCCCAGAACATCAGCTGAGTTACTGGATTAATAATCTAGTGATAATACTACTAGCCATCGCCTCCCCATAGTATGTGAATGTTCTGCATTGTGACTTTACCTTGGGGTAAATTCAAAACTAATTAGCAGAAGCATTTCAATGAGCAAGTGCTAACCTCTGTGTATGTTTCCCAGTCCCCATATCACTTTACTCCTTAGCAGTTGAGGCTACCTATTTGAATGTTTTTAAGACAAGGAAAGATAGATTTTTGAACAGTAAAGGAATTAAGGATAATGGTAAGCAGGCGGGGAAGTAGAGCTGAGTCCACAAAAAGATCAGCCGTGATCTTATTAAAAGTCAGAGGAGGCTTGAAGGACCAGCTGGCCTACTCTTGCTCCTAATTCTTATGTTCTTATGTACCTATGTGACCCTCTGTCTCGGCTTGAATCATCTGCTCCTCTTTCAGCAGCTATTCTGTAAAGTTTAGTTGAATTATTCCATCTCGAGAGCCTATTATAAACTGATCTCTTTAATGGTACTTTCGATTCCCATTTTAATCCCTTTGATTCACACAATACCCTCTTTTAGCTCATTTTATTGAAGTGATGTATCTATCCGTCTATCTATTACACAATGTAGACAGGTAATTTCCATTTAGTGAAGTCATTCCACTTTAGGAATTTTAAAAATATAGAATCGTTAATTCCAAATACTATTATGATAACCGTCTGGAGGAATGCAACTCCACATAAAATGTCTCGAAACATAAAATGACCAGTTGACATTGATGTATTAGTAACCTTTTCACTAACACAGCATGAATGCTTTGATGAAAGTAGCCTTGATTTTTAGATGAATATCCAACTTGATTTTTGCCCATGTATTAAGAATTACAGCGTTTTCCTGCTGGTAGAAATTTATTTCAATCCATCATAGAATGGAACATGGAAGCATTTATTCCTTTAATTATCATGCAAAGAGTTCCAAAATGCTATAAAAAGTCAATAAAAAATAATTACTTACATTTGAGAAGGCAGAAAAGGACAGGCAAAGTTCTTGTTGTTAAAAAGACATTGATACCTGTTACATTTAATTGGTTTAACTATCAAATAAATCGGTTGGACTTAAACCTGGTGTTGTCAGACTTTTTATTGTGTTTACCCCAGAACGATGCTGGCATCTCCACATCATGACATTTAATTGGAGAATATTTACTCACAAATGTGATCTTTAGAATAAATGGGTGGTGACCTGAACTCAACAGGACATATGCACCCAGTGTTGAATTCAAGCAGATGTTATTTCCGCTGCAGCAAGGTCTTTACTGTGCAGTATGGCAGTCTGGAATCTATAACAGAGAGGTAAGTACTCATGAAGCATGTATAAAATATGTAAAACTGTCAAGCTGTGAAGTTATTTAAATCTTTAAAAATTAAAAAAAATCTGCCTGTGTCAGTAAGAGTTGAAAAGTCTTTTCTAGCAGTCACAATAGCTGGTTGTTGATATTAAACCATTAAAAACTATCATTATTTAAAGGTTGGTAGCTTTCCACAATTTACAAGTATCTCAGTGGGTGATGGTCAGTTCATAGTTTGATAGACTATTCAAAAAGTTTAAAACTCTGATTTGATGAGATGGTTAACTGTTGACGGAGTTCTAAAGTTTTGAATGGGCTTTAAGAAGTGGAAGTTTGTTTTATTATAGTGAAAGCTGTAATAGATAGGAGAATAGAATTTGTAGAATCCCTACAGTACAGAAGGAGGCCATTCAGCCCATCTAGCATGCGCCAACAACAATTTCCTCAGGCCTTATCCCCATAACTCATGTATTTACATTGCTAAACCGACTGACGGTAAGAGGAAATTTAGCATGGCCAATCAATCTAACTTGCACATCATTGGAATGTGGGAGGAAACTGGAGCATCCCAAGGAAACTCAGCAGACAAGGAGAGAATTTGCAAACTCAAGACCAGAATTGAACCTAAGTCCCTGGCGCTGTGGAGCAGCAGTGTATGCCACCATGCTGCCCAGAAATATTTAAATATTTATTTATTGACTTATTTAGTCACAATAATATTTAGTCATTATAATAAATATTTATTTATTTAGATATTTATTCTATTTCATCTCAACATGGCTAATGAGATCTGTGCATGGTGGTTATTGTGTGCATTGGCATGGTAGGTGCAAGAGCAATGGGTGGTGAGTATAGGACATAACATTAAGTTGGCACGGGCTGTAATGGCCAAAGAGATGATATGGGGCATGAGTTGACATGGATGGGGTATAGAGAGTGGGTGAGGGGGGCTGATGGAGTGTGAGAGGTGAAAGACCAGCAGGCTTTAAATTTAACAAAGCAATTGAGACAAAATCTGAGAGAGCTGGAGTGGGCATTTTAAAGAGCTGGCAATCACACTCAGCCACCCTTGTGGCTGCTGTTAATTTGTATCCAAGAGCAATAAGCCCAATTCCATCCCACACCCTGGAGCAAAAAGTGCACCATTCAGGAAACTTCTCCCTCCTGCCTGCCTGCCCACCAAGAACATGTGCCAAGTCAGGACATTTCCCAATTTAGGAGTGAAAATCCAGCCTTATTTTAAACCCCTAGAGTTGGACTTAAACTGAAAACCTTTGCATTCTTAGACAAGAATGCTGTTCCTAAGCCAAGACTGACACTGTCCACAGCTACTTTCATAGCTGACCTCACTTATGGTCGAATGTAGGCGGAGAGGCACAATTAAAATACGTTTTAATCAAATGGTAACTAATACCTTAATTCCAATTTATTTCCAGCAGTGGTTTTACAAAAGCACAAAAAGGGTCAACTTAACCAATAGTTTCATTGCTGTCTCAAATTGAACTGACACAGAACTAAATACTAAATTTGATGAGGAGATTGATATTGAGACTGTGTAACACTATGCAGCAATATCTTAACCTTGCTTGACCTTGATCATTGGGTTGTCACATCTGATGATATAATCAGGTGTCCGGCAGTGATGATTGGCACAAGCTGTTGGTTTAATGAAGTGCTATATTGGTCAGTAAGAAATTCAAATCCACAATAACAGATGGTGGGGAGGGGGGCATGGACAGGGAGAGGGGGCATGCTTGCATTGCAGGGCCACTGGCATTCAAATAGCGAAGATTTCACCACATTAGTGTTTGTTTTGGCACCAGGTTTGGGTGAGGAAACTGGTGTATTTTGAGCTGTTGCATATCAAGCAGTTCTTTGACTTTAAATATGCATTAGCCATTACCGACACCAGCTGTGAGAAGCACGCGGAGAGGAGAATTTCAACAATTTCCCTGTGAGCATACCAAAGCTTCTATTGCATCTCTACCTTCAATTACAGTGCTAATATGGACTTCACTTTATTATAGTTCCGTCACTTTGATTTAACATAGTGTTATTAAAGTTTGTCCTTTATATCTCTCAATGTGAATCGACATTTTAGTGCAGTCCCACTTGTAGAGAGTGGAAGAGCACTTTCTCTATCTCAGTAGAGACCAATAGCCTTTTCTAAGGAAGAAGAAATCCAAAATTTCACTTATTCACTAAAACAATAAATCCACTGGATTCAACAGTTTAAAGCAGAAGGAATATTACATTTGATTTGATTTGATTTATTACTGCCAAATGTATTAATATACATGAAAAGTATTGCTTCTTGTGCGCTGTACAGGCAAAACATACTGCACATAGACTACATATGGGAAAAGGAAAGGCTAGGATGCAGAATGCAATGTTACAATCATAACTGGGGGGAGAGAAAGGTCAACTTAGTGCGAGGTAGGTCCATTCAAAAGTCTGATGGCAGTTCTTAAGTCAGTTAGTAGATGATCTCAGACTTTTGTCTCTTTTTTCCAATGGAATAAGGTGGAAGAGAGAATATCCAGGGTGCATGGGGTCCTTGATTATGCTGGCAGTGAGAAGTGTAAACAGAGTGAATAGATGAGAGACTGGTGATGTGTAGGGCTATGTTCACAACCCTTTGGAGTTTATTGCAGTCTTGGACAGAGCAGGAGCCATGCCAAGCTGTGATACATCCAGAAAGGAAGCTTTCTATGATGCATCTGTAAAAATGATGAGAGTTATAGCGGACACATTGAATTTCCTTAGCCTCCTGATAAAGTAGAGGCATTGTTGGGCTTTCTTAGCTATAGCATCAAAGTGGAGAGTCCAGGACAGGTTGTTGGTGATCTGGACACCTAGAAACCTGAAGCTCTTGAACGTTTCTACTTCAGCCTCATTGATGTAGGGGCATGTCCTGAACAATGTACCTGAATTCAGGTTAGGTGGATTGGCTATGCTAATTTGCCAATCAGGATGGACTGGCAAGGTAAATATATGGGGCTACGATGATAGTGACTGGGTGGATTGTGGTTGATGAAGACTGGACGGGCAGAATGGCTGTCTTCTGCACGGTAGGGAATCTAAAGCGCTCTGATGTTTTTGAGTAACCCTATGATTTTGTGTCGAACATTCTTTCCCTGTGAGGTGAAAAACAACTCCATCCAGAGCAGATTGATTTCATAAAAGAGGAGTATTGTTGCTATTGCAAAGTCAGACAATCCCGCTTTCTGAGATGAAAAATCAGCAAAGGTTCTGGTGATGAAGGGGCTTCTCAGAGGGGTCAGATGTCTTACTGCCTGTGCTGGTCACCAGTCATGGTCTTTAGAAACAGACAGGAAAGCTCGTATTTCACCTGGTCAGGAAGCCCCAGTTCCAAGGCAATCCCATTAATGATCCCAATGAAAACTTCTTCTCCATTTTATACTCAAAAGCCATCTCCTTCCTGAGCTACATTTCCAATGGCTTGGGATTGCATTGGGTTAGCTTTGCAGTGGAAAAATATTGGTCATGTGTCATGTAGGACAGATTTCTGCACAAAAGCTGAAGTAGCACCAAGATACTCCAAGAAAATAGGCTTGAAAGCATGTTCTTTAACTTGTCAGTAATTCCTCGAAATATGAATGGTAATGAAGAGCATGTATTAATGGGTGGCAATCTTCCATGTGATATAACAATGGCTTACACCATGTTGGCCAAATCTGTGTTAAGCATTGCCTGGTGTGACTCTGGAATCACACTCTGGCAGAGCAGTTTCTGCTATTCTTGCTGTAAAGGAAGACAGTGGACTAAGAAGGCAAACATTTGCTACGTTAAAAAACATATGACATATGAAAGTTGTATGGACAGAAATGCTTAGAATTTTACTTGACAATTTATCTTCAGTCCAATTCGACAAGTTTCTTGTAGAGAGCTGATAATATAAACAGTTTCATGAAGTGCAAGGGATAGTTTCCAATATACAAGTACTAACATTGAAATGGTACTTGCATTTTTTTTTAATTCATTCTGGGAAATGAGCTGGGCCAGCATTTACTGCCCATCCCGCGTTGCCCTTGAACTGAATGGTTTGCAAGTCCATTTCAGAGGGAAATTAGCAGTCAACAACATTGCTGTGGCTCTGGAGTCACATGTAGACCACATCAGGTTAGGACAATAAATTTCCTTCCCCCAAGGTCATTTGTGAACCAGATAGGTTTCTCCAACAATTGACAATGGTTTCACAATCATCAATATTTTTTAATTCCAGATTGTTTTTATTGAGTTCAAATTCCACCATGAATTCTGCCATTTGAATCTGGGCCCCCAGAACATTAACTGAGTTTCTGGATTAATAGTCCAGTGATAATATCATAGAATCATAGAATCCCTACAGTGTAGAAAGCAGCCATTCAGTCCATCAAGCTTGCACCGACAAGATCCCATTCAGGCCCTATCTCCATAACCTCACATATTTACCCTGCAAATCTCCCTGATACTAAGGAGCAATTTGGCATGGCCAATCAAACTAACCCATATATCTTTGGACTGTAAGAAGAAACCAGAGCAAACGGATTTCCTCTGGTTTCTTCCCACAGACATGGGGAGCAAGTGCAAACTCCAAATAGACAGTGACCCAAGGCTAATATTGAACCTGCGTCCCTGGCGCTGTGAGGGAGCAGTGCTAACCACTGTGCCACCATACCTCCCACGAGGCCATCGCCTCCTTTTTAACAGCTGTGCTTATATAAATGTAAAGTGACTGAATTGTACAGTGGGAACATGCTTTGAGCAGATTGGCAGGAGGAAAATATTATTAATGAAAATAGATTTGCGTGGTCATTCGCTCTGTAAGAGAAATCCTTGGATTCAAACTGGTACAAAAGTTAAGATTCTCCCACAACATACGCAACATATGCTAATTGGAAATAATCTCTCTGAATGGCAAAATGTTAAAAATGACAGAACCATCAGGAGTATAGACACACAGAGGGATCTGGATGTGCCAGTCCACAGATCCTTAAAGGTGGCAACATAGGTGAAAAAGGTAGTGAAGAAGGCAAATGGCATGCTTGCCTTTATTGGACAGGGCATAGAGTATAAAATTTGGTGTATAATGTTGCAGTTATATAGGACATGGAGACTTTGGAGAGAATGCAGAAAAAATTTACTAAGTTATTGCCTGATATTAGCTATCAGATGAGATTGAATAAACTAGGATTCTTCTCCCTGGAAAGATGGAGGTTGAGGGGCATCCTAATAGAAGTTTATAAAATTATGAAGGGCACAGATAGGATGAACAGTTGGAAGCTTTTTCCCAGGTCGGCAATGACAAACACAAGGAGTCACAAGTTCAAGGTAAGATGGGGGCAAGATTCAATACAGATATGCAGGGGACAGATTTTACACAAAGGGTGGTGGAGACCTGGAATGCACTATCAAGCAAGGTGGTTGAGGCAGACATGCTAGATCATTTAAGACTTATCTAAATAGCTACATGAACAGACTGGGAATAGAAGGATACAAATGGATGGTCTAGTTAGAAACACGTGATCGGTGCAGTCTTGGAGGGCCAAAGGGCTTGTTCTTGTGCTGTTCTTTGTTCTTTGTTCTTTGCTCTTTGTTTAACACCTCCCACGATTTTCTGCCATTCTTACAGAGTACTTTTAATCACTTCACAACTCTTTGTAGAACAGTTTGCACTTTTCACATTAAATAGCAAGTGAAAAATTGTAGCATTGTTCACATGTTGATCCTTTGCAATTAATGAAAAAAAGAAATTAAACAATATTCAGGCTATTGATAAAGTTACCATCCAATTATCAAAGTAGAAAATTGTATTTTGACTGATAAGAGTACATTTCACATTATAACTCCGTAGAGGGGGTCTCAAAGGAGATTTTTGATTTGATTTTTTATTGTCACATATTAGCATACGGTGAAAAGTATTGTTTCTTGCACGCTACACAGACAAAACATTCCATTCATAGCGAAGGAAACAAGGAGTGCAGAATGTAGTGTTACAATCATAGCCATGGTATAGAGAAAGATCAACTTAATACAAGATAAGTCCATTCAAAAATCTGACATCAGCAGGGAAAAAGCCGTTCTTGAATCGATTGGTACATGACCTCAGACTTTCGTATCTTTTTCCTGAAGGAAGAAGTTGGAAGAGAGAATGTCTGGGATGCATGGGGTCCTTAATTATGCTGGCTGCTTTGCCAAAGCGCAGGAAGTGTAGACAGAGTCAATGGATGGGAGGCTGGTTTGCATGATGGATTGGGCTTCATTCACAAACTTTTGTAAATCCTTGCGGTCTTGGGCAGAGGCAGAAGCCATACCAAGTTGTGATACAACCAGAAAGAATGCTTTCCATGATGCATATGTAAAAATTGGTGAGAGTCATAGCTGACATGTCAAATTCACCAGAATGTTGCCTGGGATGTAGCTTTTGAGCTATAAGGAGAGACTGAATAGAGTTGGATTATTTTCTTTAGAGCAGAGAAGGCTGAGAGGGAACATGACTAAGGTATGTAAGATTATGAGAGGTATGGATAGGCTGAATAGGAAGCAGCTGTTCCTCTTGTTGAGAGGTCAGTCACGAGGGGGCATAGTTTTACAGTAAGGGGGGGAGATTCAAAGGGGATTTGAGCAAACATTTTCACTCAGAGGGTGGTGAGAATCTGGAATGCAGTGACTGGAAGGATAATGGAGGCTAATGGAACATTTGTAAAGTATTAGGATGAGCACTTGAAACGTCATAACTGCAAGGAGATGGGACAAGTGCAGGAAAGTGGGATTACTGCGACTTTAGAGGTAGCTATTGCTGGTGCAGACTCAATGAGTTGAAAGGGCTTTTGTGTACTCTACAACTAGATGCTGTTATGGATTAAGGGTGCTAAATATTTACAGCTAGCAAACAAATGCACAAATTTAGCCAGTTGTTAGCGGACAGGCAGATCCAATCTTCAGTAAAACAGCCCAATTCTGTTTACTTTAAACACTTTACACTGTTACTTGTAGTAAGTTTAAGTAAAACACGGACTGAGGTTTTATTAGTCTGCTGCTGAAGTATGATTCCCAATCGGAGGACCTTCCAAAGAAACCATGTATATACACCCTCCCAGTCAAATTCAAAGCTGCTTCTGATTACCACGAGCAGACTTAGGACATTTGTATTTCTTGAATTGATTGTGAAGTTTGCAATGTAAAATTTATCAGTTTGTCTTGGGCTACTAAAATGGTAATTGTTCTCTGCCAGAGCCTGGAGATAAAAAGTTTCACATGTTGCTAGGAAGTACAAAAATTGTAGTAACGAGAGTGAACAGAAAACACTAAAGGGATTATACTCTGTAAAGAAACCATAAAAAGCCAGTGGATGAACGAGAGAATTTAAAAAACAGCAATGGGTCAATAGGGGTGGACATAGTGGCATAGTGGTTAGCACTGCTGCCTTGCAGCGCCAGGGAGCCAGGTTTAATTCCAACTTCAGATATCTGTCTGTATGGAGTTTGTATGTTCTCATTGTGTCTGCTCCAGTTTCCCCCCCATACTCCAAAGATGTGCGGGTTAGCTTGATTGGCTATGATAAATTGCCCCTTGATGTTGGGGAGGATTAGCATGGTAAATATGTGGGGTTATGCGGATAGGGCCTGTTGTCAGTGCAAACTCAATAAGCCAAATGGCTTCCTTCTGCTCTGTAGGGATTCTATAGATGCAACTGTTTTTCACTATAACCAATATCCACCACCCCCCTCAAAGTGTCATGAGTTTTTCTTTGTTAAAGATATTTTAGAAAGTAAACTATTGTTTATTAAAAGGAAGCCTTAAGTTCCTCGGTTCTTCTTGTCTCCAGTTCAGGTAGGCATCATGACAGCACATACACAGTAAGCATCAAACACAAGAGTACCTGATTTACAGGACAAGTGGTGAATCAGGAGGTGGAGCAGTTAGTTAAATTATGGATCAATTCCAGAAAACACGGGACATTTGCTTATCATGGGAGAATCAAGTGTCCTGAGAATGAGGTTTGAGGGAAATGGTTTGATGTTGCACTTGAGTTCCAGACAGGAGAATGTTGTGCATCTTGATGCTTGACACCC
This sequence comes from Sphyrna mokarran, assembly GCA_024679065.1. NCBI lineage: Eukaryota > Metazoa > Chordata > Chondrichthyes > Carcharhiniformes > Carcharhinidae > Sphyrna > Sphyrna mokarran. The sequence goes on along the minus strand of JAGIQG010000002.1, from coordinate 34,048,426 downwards.
AGTTGTTTGATTTGCAGGCAATTGAGCCATGCTTGCAACTGATAACAAGCGGGGCAAAAGTGGATGTCAACTTTATCAATAAAAAATGCATCCCTTCTCCATACACAGTGGCACAGTGGTTAGCACTGCTGCTTCACAGCTCTAGGGACCCAGGTTCGATTCCCAGTTTGGGTCACTGTCACTTGTGGAGTCTGCACATTTTCCACGTGTCTGCGTGGGGTTCCTCAGGTGCTCTGGTTTTCTCCCACAGTCTGAAAGATGTACTGGTTAAGTGCATTGGCCATGCCAAATTCTCCCTTAGCATACCTGAACAGGCACAGGAAGTGGCAACAAGGGGAATTTCAAAGTAACTTCATTGCAGTGTTAATTTAAGTCAACTTGTGATACTAATAATAATAAACAAAATAATAATAAACAAAATAATAGACTTGAGGTGATGTTTGATTATTGGGCCATCATGATTAAATCAATGTGACTGACTTACTCCTGATGCAAAATATTCACAGGTCTCTTAGTTTCATCGGATTCTAACCAATTATATAATGCTGATTTTTTTAGCTCCATCTGTAAAGTTCCCAAAGTCCAATCTTTCTTGAAGGAGGGAAAGAGTAGGGTTACTGTGATTTTACAATAATGGTAGCACGGGATCTACAATTTTGGGCTCAGTGTCTCTGGAGTAAGAAGAGAAAAACTAGCAATGGTTGTCGGCACTATCCAGTGACCCTGATTAGAAAGTATGCTTATGTGTGGGTGTCAAGTGAGGGAAGATTGGACTAAACCATGGTGCTCTCTGATGTTGAATAGCTGCCAAAACTCTCCCAGAACACTAATGGCCACTTGAGTGAAGGACTGGAGGGTATGTTTCCAATCTAAAATTTGTTGGAGTTTCTCGAGTCTGTTTTTATAACATATTCCCTAGACTACCTTTTGGAATTCTGATTTATCAACCACAAAAATTTATAGTGCATTATAAATTCTGGCTTTACTCCTTACTTATGACTTTGGATTTATATTCTTTGCCAGTCCTCTGTAACGACACCGTGAAAGAGCATTCCCAGAGAATCCAAATATTCCTGTGAAGCACCCTGACAACACAACAATGTGGGCAGAGAGAAGCAGTTCAATCCTAGACATTTCCAAAAAGCAGCAAAGCCCAACAAGAAACATCAACTCAGACTATTTCTGCAGTTATGGATCACCTGGAATTGTGATGCATTTTAACATGAACCAGTAATCGAATCATCGGGGAACCATATAAACTGTAAAAGGTTTCTGGCATTGAAGAAGGGCAAATCGTCCGAATAGTTTTAATGATCTCCTCCCTCTCACTTCTAATCAGCATCTTTAGGAAGGGACTTGACTTCATAAAGTGCATTCATGACCTTAGGACATCCTAATGTGCTTTACAGGCACATTATTCTTTTATAATGTAATCACTGTTGTAAACTTAAACTTGAACCAATGCTCCAACCTGGTGGGAGGAGTGTGCTAAATAGTGTAAAGGTTTTCTAATAGTTCCAAACTTTATTCTAATCTTGTTTGTTTTATAAGGATATTAATCCTGGATGTTACTACAATACTGAATAGTTGAATTGAGTAGTTTTATGATGTTTCCTGGTATAGATCACAAGGTACAGTGGGGTAGTGGTTATGCTACTGGACTAGCAATTAGGGCAGCACAGTGGCAATTAGGGCAGCAAGGTGGCACAATGGTTAGCACTGCTGCCTCACAGTGCTAGGAATTCAGATTTGATACCCGGCATGGGTCACTGTATGTGAGGAGTTTGTACGTTCTCCTCATTCCTGTGTAGGTTTCCACAGTCCTAAAGATCTGCAGATTAGGGTTGCATTAGCCACGCTAAATTCTCCCTCCATGTACCCGAACAGTTGCTGGAGTGTGGTGACTAGGGGATTTTCACAGTAACTTCATCACAGTGTTAATGTAAACCTTACTTGTGACTAATAAGTAAAAACTTTAAATAATTCCCATGGCCAGCGACATGGGAAAATTTCAGCTAATGGATGAGATTTTCTGACCCTTCCCAACGATGGATCTTCTGGCCCCAAAGAAAGTGACCCCACCTCCTCCACCCCAACAGGTTTCCCAGCAGTGGAAGAGGTGAGCCACCCAAAATACCACAGACATCGGCAGGACTGGAAATCCCTTTAGTGGCCAACAACAAGCCACTTCCACCACACAAACACACCACAGGACGGAGGGAAGAGGTGTAAAATGCAACTCAATGTTTCAAGTCCAACATGATTCTTCTTTCAAACTGAAGTTCACCAATCTGGTTGTCTCTTGATTGCCCTCTGAGATAGTCTAATAAACCATTTCAAGTTGCTACCCACAGTTCAAGAAGAAGGTCCACCATCATCATTGCAGGGATCCGAAATAAATGCCAGCCTTGCCAGCAATGCTAACATTGCCGAAGCCAATTTTTAACAATGGATAATGGAATTAGAGTGCACAAATTAAATTCCCAATGATGATGGCCATTAGCAAACTGGCTATTTAGCAATGACAAATGAGATAGAAAGCACTGTCTGTAAACACAGAAACAAGCATCACAGGTGGTTTGCTTCTAGTCAGCAGAAACCTTCAATGTCGCACATCCAGTTCTTATCTATGACTTTACTATCCTTTCATACAGCAATAGGGATAAATTCTCCAGTAACGCCTGCCATGGAAATCATTACAGGACAGGACGGAAAATTTGATGGATCGTTAAAAGTTCCATATGATCTTGGATGGGGATGTCTGGTCTCAGGATGAGTGGCACCAATAGAGTTACGCTGCACCTCGTATATTGCTTCTGTATCCTACTCCAAAGTTAAACTCTGCAAGGAAACAAAAACCAGAGGAAGTCACTTTAGTGCTGAATTTGCACCTTAGTAAGCTAGCTAATTTCACTGCATTAGTGGAAGTGCCAAAGCGTTTCAAGGGAGAACGTCAATATCTCCAAGTGTAGAGGAAAGAGGAATTTCAGACAAACATCAAACATTCTATTGCATTGTGTAATTCAGAGCCCTTTTCAAAATACAACAGACACTATATGTAATGATATATATATATATGGTTTTATAAGTATACATATAATAAATACATCCAAATTTGTGAATCAATATGAACTTATATCATAAATAATCCATCAATCACCATCTATTAGGAAGAGGCGATGGCCTAATAGTATTATCGCTGGACTATTAATCTAGAAACTCAGCAAATGTTCTGGGGTCCAGGGTTCAAATCCCGTGACTGCAGATGGTGGAATTTGAACTCAATAAAAATCATCTGGAATTAAGAATCTACTGATGACCATAAAACCATAGTCAATTGTCAGAAAAACCCATCTGATTCATTGATGCTCTTTAAGGAAGGAAATCGGCCATCCTTGCCTGGTCTGACGTACATGTGACTCCAGAATCACAGCAATGTGGCTGACTCTCACTTGCCCTCGGGCAACTAGGGATGGGCAATAAATGCTGACCAGCCTGTGATGCCCATGTCCCACAAGTGAATAATGAATAATCTATTCCTCCTGATATGTCACTCCATACTGTTATCTGAAATGTAGAATGTTGCTTCAAATTCATTTCCTTTCATTTTGTATCTCTTGACACTTATCTATTCACAAAGCTTTGTCTTCAGTTTTTTTATACAAGGAACTCATATTAGCCCTTTCTCCATGGCCTGGTTTCTCATTTCTATTCCATCCCTGGGCCTTTTCTAAGTGATCACTTCCAGTTGTTGCACATAAGAAACAGCAAGAGCCATTCGAAGGACTAATTCCATCTCCCAGACTCTGCTATCAGAAACATTCTTATGAAGCAATCTCTGGAAAAAAACTAATCTGGGGATTCTATGTCCCCAGTCTCATCAGAAATCCTAAACCAGAAACAGAATAGTATCTTTCCATCCTTCACAGTAAACTATATTAACAGAGGAATTGAAAGACTCATTCAAGCCAGATTTATGGTCATCATAAAAATGAAAGCATTTCAAACAGGAGTGATCAAGGTCACTGACTGAAGCAGGCCTAGAGGCTGAAACAGAGAACAAACAGCCAACATTGATAACAGATATTTTCTCATTTCTACCAGTTTCCAGATGCTTGTATTCCAGAGGTACCCTTTGGAAGTCCTAAAGCAAAGGACTCTAAAGGGAATTACCTCAGAAGCTTCAACTTCTGATGGAAAATTCCCCAGCATCTGGAACCCTCCAAGAATGACTCCAATTCTGATTCACTTAACAGAATAGTTACCCAGGAAAAAAACATATTTAACTCCTGGGTAACTATACAACTTATCCCTCACAACTCGTACTGTTTTCCCCTACACATATCAATTCCCTCCAACCCACCAACCTTCTCATCCACTAAGTCCCCACAACCCTCTGACTCCCCAACCCTCTGCCTTCCCCTTGACCTTCAGATTCCTCATCCAACCTCCAACTCCCCATCCCTAATCCTCTAACTCCCCAGACCCTCCAATTTCCCTTAAACTTCTAACTCCACCCTCAACTCTTCACCCCCAACTCCTCACCCAAGCTTCGAATCCAGACCCCAATTCTCTGACTCCACTAATGCTCTAATGGCCCTCAACCCTCTGACTCCCCAATGAACCTCCGACTCTCCACCAACCTTCTGACTTTCCACCAAACCTCTGGCTCCACTCAACCCTTTGACTCACCACCCAATTGTCCAACTTTCTAACCCAATCCACCGACTCTCTGACAGCCCCCTGACCCTCTGACTCACTGCCAACCTGACCCTATTACCCTCCCCCAACAACTCTGCCAACCTGCCACCCATATAACCTGCCACTCTACCCTGATGATACCCTATTCGCTCTAACTAGTTTGCCATCTTATCCACTTAGACAGTGAAAAGCCATTTAAATGTCCCAAAGTTTTTTAGTGTGTTAGTGAATGGACGCTTAGCGAAATATGGCAGCCAGCGGTGTAGAAATGGGGCATGACTTGACTTTCCCTGCTGATCATACGAAAAAGGAGTCTCTGAACAGGTATTTCTGATAGGGAATGACTTGGAAGACTGAGCCAGAAATGAGTGCTCCGGTGTGAGGTAAATAGATAGAAGCTTAGTCACGGTGATTGAAACTTTTCAGAAATTTGGACCCATTGGGTTTTACATTGCACCTCCCTCCTTCCATTCTATTTTTCAGTGTGGCATACATTTCCTTTCTGTCACTCTTAAGTACATTCTGTCTCCTATCCAATTCCCTTTTTGTGAGCCCACTTTTGCAGTAGCGTAGTGCCAAACATTTGAGGTGCAGGAGTTCTAAAAAAATGTGCAGGCTGCAACATTTAACCTACTATTATGTTGTTTTCCTAGGTATTAATTTTCTTTTCACACACAAAAACAGAAAATGCCAGAAAATCTCAGCAGGTCTGACCGCATCTGCAGAGAGAGAATTGAGCCAACATTTCAAATCCGGATGACCCTTCATTAGAGATGATTAATTATATTTTTATTTGTTGATGGGATGTGGGTGGCACTGACTGGGCTAACAACTATTGTCCATTCCCGAGAGCATTTAAAAGCCAACCTCATTGCTGTGGATTTGGAGTCACAGGTCAAATCATGGATTACAGATTCCCTTCCCCAAAGGGCATTAGTAAATCAGATGGATTTTTATAAGAATCAACAATGGTTTCATGGTCATCATTTGACTTTTAGGGGTGAATTTACCATTCCACCCACCATCGGAATCAGAGCAGGTGAAGGATGAACCACGGAAAGGCCCGTTGATTTTGGGCAGGATTTTCCGGTTTTGGGGCAATCATGGCCGGAAAATCCAGCCTTCATTCCAGATCTTTACTTAATTCAAATTTCACCATCTGGTGTGATTTGAACCTGGATCTCCAAAACAATACCTTGGATACCAGTCCACCGACAATACCATTACACCACTACCTCCAGGTTTTAATCATGCTATTACCCAAACATCTGGAATACTGCTTTTGAAGTGAAAAATATTATGTCAGTAGCATTCTCTTTTGAACCATGTAGAATTTTAAATCAATTATTCTTCAGCGTAGCTAGAATTTCACTATGCAGCAGTTTAGCACTGCTGTCTCAAAGCGCCAGGGACCTGGGTTCAATTCCCAGCTTGAATCACTGTCTGTGTGGAATTTGCATCTTCTCTCCGTGTCTGCGTGCGTTTCCTCTGGATGCTCTGGTTTCTTCTCACAGTCCAAAGATATGCGAGTTAGGTTGATTGGCCATGATAAATTGACCCTATTGTAGGGGGACTAGCTAGAATAAATGCAAGGGATTATAAGGATAGGGCCTGGATGGGATTGTGGTCAGTGGGCCAAATGGCCTCTTTCGGCATTGTATGATTCTATGATTATATGAGTCTTTACATATTTAATTCAAGCCTATGAAAAACATGAATTACAGAAGATTTTCTTACTTCTGACTGAATTAGATATATTAGGCCCACTGCTTTTCTTGATTTGTATTTAAAACTAGGTGTACAGGGCACAATTTCAATATAAGATGCAAGACTCGGAAGTATTGTGAACTGTAAGAAGCGTAGTGATAGACTTCATTAGGATATAAACATGCTGTGGAATAGGCAGACACATGGCAGAAGAAATTCAATGTAGGGGAGGATTAAGTAGGGGTTGGAGAGGGGAGAGGAGGGGGAAAGTGGGGTGCAGAAGGAGGAAGAGAAAGAATGTGGGACAGGAATGGTTGTTGCAGGTTCCGGGGTTCAAATGCTTCAGTCGGAGTAGAGAAGGAGGTAGAAGGGGGAGAGGAGTGGCATTATTAGTTAAAGACTGTATCACAGTGACAGAAAGGAAGTTTGATGAGGACTTGTCTGTTGAGGTAGTTTGGGCTGAGATTAGAAACAGGACAGGAGAGGTCACCCTGTTGGGGGTCTTTTATAGACCTCCTAAAAGTTCTAGAGAGGTAGAGGAAAGGATTGCAAAGTCGATCCTGGACAGGAGTGAAAGTAATAGGGTAATTGTTATGGGGGACTTTAACTTTACTAATATTGATTGGAATAGCTATAGCTCTAGCTCGTTAGAGGGGTCAGTTTTTGTACAAAGTGTGCAGGAAGGTTTATTGACTCAGTATGTAGATAGGCCAACTAGAGGTGAGGCTACATTGGATATGGTGCTGGGCAATGAGCCAGACCAGGTGTTAGACTTGGAAGTTGCTGAACATTTTGGTGATAGTGACCACAATTCGGTTACATTCACCTTAGTGATGGATAGGGATAGGTATGAAGCTGGGGGCAGTAGTTATAGCTGGGGAAATGGTAATTATGAGGCCATAAGGAGGGAATTAGGGTGCATAGGTTGGACTAGGAAACTACAGGGACTGGGAACATCTGAAATGTAGAGCTTATTCAAGGAGCAGCTACTGCGAGTCCTTGATAAGTATGTCCCTGTCAGGCATGGAGGAAATGGTCGAGTAAGGGAACCATGGTGTACTAAAAAAGTTAATTTGCTGGTTAAAAGGAAAAAAGAGGCTTATGTCAGGATGAGGCTTGAAGGCTCAGTTAGTGCAATGGATAGCTATAGATTAGCCAGGAGTGAGCTAAAGAGTGAGTTGAGGAGAGCTAAAAGGGGACACGAGAAGACTTTGGCTGATAGGATCAAGGAGAATCCTAAAGCTTTCTTTAGATATGTTAAGAATAGAAGATTGGTTAGGGCAAGGTTAGGGCCAGTTATGGACAGCAGTGGGAAGTTGTGCGTGGAGCCTGAAGAGATTGGAGAGGCACTGAACAAATATTTCTCTTCGGTATTCACGCAGGGAGATGTAAATGTAGTTGTGGAGAACACTGGGATACAGGGTTGCAAACTGGAAAGTATTGAAGTAGATAAGGAGGATGTGCTAGATATTCTTGAGGGTTTGAAGTTAGATAAGTCCCCTAGGCCGGACGGGATTTACCCTAGGATTCTCTGGGAGGCGAGAGAGGAGATTGCAGAACCTCTGGCTCTGATCTTCAGGTTGTCGATGGTTACGGGTATAGTGCCGGAAGACTGGAGGATAGCGAATGTGGTCCCATTGTTCAAGAAGGGGAAGAGAGACTTTCCGGGGAATTATAGGCCAGTGAGTCTTATTTCTGTTGTGGGCAAAGTATTGGAGAGAATTATTAGGGATAGGATTTATAGTTATTTAGAGAGAAATGAATTGATTGGGGATAGTCAGCATGGTTTTGTGAAGGGTAGGTCGTGCCTTACTAACCTTATTGAGTTTTTTGAAAAAGTGACCAAAGAGGTGGATGGGGGTAAGGCGGTTGATGTGGTATATATGGACTTTAGTAAGGCGTTCGATAAGGTGGCCCATGGAAGGCTTCTGCAGAAAATGCAGATGTATGGGATAGAGGGTGATTTAGCTAATTGGATTAGGAATTGGCTAGCAGATAGAAGACAGAGGGTGGTGGTTGATGGGAGATATTCATCGTGGAGTTCGGTGACAAGTGGTGTACCTCAGGGATCTGTTTTGGGGCCCCTGCTGTTTGTAATTTTTATAAATGATCTGGATGAGGGTATTGAAGGATGGATTAGTAAATTTGCAGATGACACTAAAGTCGGTGGAGTGGTAGATAGTGAAGAGGGGTGTTATAGTTTGCAGAGAGACTTGGACAAGTTGCAGAGCTGGGCCGAGAGGTGGCAAATGGAGTTTAATGTGGAAAAGTGTGAGGTAATTCACTTTGGCAGGAATAACAAATGTGTAGAGTATAGGGCTAATGGTAGGACTCTTAATAGTGTTGATGAACAGAGGGATCTTGGTGTATGTGTGCATAGATCCCTGAAAGTTGGCAATCAAGTCGATAAGGTTGTTAAGAAGGCATACGGAGTCTTAGCTTTTATTGGTAGGGGGATTGAATTTCGGAGCCGCAACGTCATGTTGCAACTGTACAAAACTCTAGTGCGGCCGCACTTGGAGTATTGTGTGCAGTTCTGGTCCCCACATTATAAGAAAGATGTGGAGGCATTGGAGAGGGTACAGAGGAGGTTTACCAGGATGTTGCCTGGTATGGAAGGCAGGTCTTATGAAGAGAGACTGAGAGATTTGAGGTTGTTTTCGTTAGAAAGAAGGCGGCTAAGAGGAGACCTTATTGAAACATATAAGATGATTAGAGGTTTAGATAGGGTGGACAGTGATAGCCTTTTTCCTAGGATGGAGAAAGCTAGCACGAGGGGACATAGCTTTAAATTAAGGGGTGGTGGTTTTAGGACAGATGTCAGAGGTAGGTTCTTTACCCAGAGGGTGGTAAGGGTATGGAATGCCTTGCCTGCGTCAGTTGTAGATGCGCCAAGTTTGGTGGCGTTTAAGAGGTTAGTAGATAAGTTTATGGATGAAAGGGAATGGTTTAGGTTAGAGGGTCACTGCTTGTTCCTAATTGGTCGGCGCAACATCGAAGGCCGAAGGGCCTGTTCTGCGCTGTAATGTTCTATGTTCTATGTTCTATGAAGCAGAATGAGATAGACAGGAATGAGTTAGGGGGAGGATTTGGAGAAGATTAGGAAGTATGGAGGATTGGGGGTCGAGGGGAGGAAGAAATGGAGAGGGGACTGGAAGGAGATAACACCAGGAGTGAGGAAGGAAGAAGGTGAATTCTGACCCAATTCCTCAGGGTACATTCAAATACAAGGTATGAAACCTGCAGTCAGGAGCTAAGGTTGAGGAACAGTCACCAAGCAAGAGCTTCAGTGAATCCTCAAATAATAGAGTTCAATATTTATTGAATGGAAAAATTACAAGCAGATCATTGCAAAGTACTCTTCCTCTTAGAACTACCTTAAAACACCAAAGCCAACACCAAAAAACACATGTGCAGCAATTTGGAATACTTTTAGGAAATGTTGCAAATACTCAAAAAGTCTGTAAGTTTCTGTGCAAACAGAAACAGAATGGTTTCAGGTCTAAGCATGGCAAATGTTTAAGAAAGGCAACAGCAAGCACTTATTTGTGCTGGGCTAAACTTATACAAATGCGCTTAGTAGGAACATCTCAGTATTAAACTTACCAAAAGAAATTTCATGAACGGACTTATCTTCCTGAACAGATCTCCAGAACTGCCTGATCTTGGCCATGTAGCCACAGTCAGCCATGTAACACCCAGTCAATGATCAGACACGAACTCAAAGATTACTTCAAATGTAAAGAAAGCTAGAGTAATGAAAGAAGATCCCCATTCCCCTTTACACAGTGCGTTCATTCCACCCACCTCAGGACAGGTAAATCCTCGTTCGTGTTGCAAAGTCTTACCCTAGAAGCTTTTCCTGTTACTCACAGATTGCTTTGATGGTGGTGTCAAGAGGGAAAGTTAAACCGTCCCACTGAATTATAATTACCCCTGCGTCAATAAACTGTCTACTAAGTTTTTTTTGAGACTAACAAGCATAAAATGCTCCTGATTAAAATTGCCCAGGAGCTTCCTGAATTTGATGCACTGTAAAGGTCACCTTGCTATACTTGACTGACCCTGCCCTTGTGAAACCCCTTCACCGTTCAGGATACTCACAGAAACATTTTCTGGCTAATTCCAGAGTGCATGTAATTGGCAAGGAAAAGAGCACGCAAAACACATAAGGATACTGGTTTAAATCAACACCTCTGCTTTTGCAGGAGGCTGAGGAAATTCAGCATGTCCACTACAACTCTCAACAATTTTTACACTGCACCATAGAAAGCATTCTTTCTGGTTGTATCACAGCTTGGTATGACTCCTGCTCTGCCCAAGACTGCAAGATATGACAAAGGGTTGTGAATGTAGCCCAATCCATCATTCAAACCAGCCTCCCATCCATTGACTCTGTCCACATTTCCCACTGCCTCAGAAAAGCAGCCAGCATATCAAGGACCTCGCGCATCTGGGACATTCTCTCTTCCACCTTCTCCCATCAGGAGAAAGATACGAACGTCTAAGGACACATACCAATTGTCTCAAGAACAGCTTCTTCCCTGTCACCAGACTTTTGAATGGGCCTACCTTATATTAAGTTGATCCTTCTCTGCAACCTACCTATGACTGTAATACTATATTCTGCACTTCTCCTTTCCTTCTCCCGTATGTACTCTATGAATGGTATGTTTTGTCTGTATAGTGCAAAAGAAACAATACTTTTCACTGTATGCCAATATATGCGACCAGAATGAATCAATTAAATAAACAGTAAGATAGATGACGGCACCCTCCTTCCACCACACCATCTTTCGATGCACACACATTGTCAGGATATTCCACACCACCATCCTGACCTGTGGCATGTTTTGTGGTATCAGAAGTAGTTTGCCACTGGCCAGTGATTAAATCTTCTGATCCTGTCACTGTCAGAGTATTCTGTGTTCAATTCACCACCCCTTCTCCCCCACCCGCTGCACCACCAGGAAACCTGTGGCAAGAGTTCACCATCAGCAGGACTGGAAGATCTCGCCTGCAAGAATGGCAGGAAATTCCAGCCACCATTTTATACTTTCTTTGCTGATGAACATTTCCCCAGTTGCTTTAAAAATTTAACTTGCATTCAGGTTCTCTGTCACTGACATTTGTGCTCCCGATGCTGATTTAGGACATTTATGCATTCGAAATGTTGGAGCTTTCCCCCAGTTTGAATATTTCTCAATTAAAATATCACCACTGTACAAAAATAGACAGACATCACAACAAGTGCAAGGGAATTTTTCAAAGTATAACAAACTGTCAAAACAAACGTAGCAGTGAGTGCAAGAATTATTTTCAAGGCTGATGTATACTTTGATTTATATTATTAAATTTTATTTATTTAAAGTTTATTTATTATTGCCACAAGTTGGCTTACATTAACACTGCAATGAAGTTACTGTGAAAATCCCCTGGTTGCCACACTCTGGTGCCTGCTCAGGTACACTGAGGGAGAATTTAGTGTGGCCAATCCACCTAACCAGCATGTCTTTCGGACTGTGGGAGGAAACCAGAACATCCAGAGGAAACCCACACAGACATGGGGAGAATGTGCAGACCGGAAGGACGTGGAGAGTCTGGAGAGAGTGCAGAGGAGGTTTACCAGGATGCTGCCTGGTATGGAAAGTCTGAGTTACGAGGAGAGGTTAGGCAAATTGGGACTGTTTCCTTAGAAAGACATAGACTTAGAGGAGATCTAATAGAGGCGTACAAGATTATGAGGGGTATAGATAGAGTAAACAGGGTTAAGCTTTTTCCAAGGATGGACTCAAATAGCACGAGGGGTCACGGGCTTAGGGTGAGGGGGGGTAAGGTGTAATTTGGATGCTAGAGGGAGTTTTTTCACACAGAGGGTGGTGGGGGTATGGAATGCGCTGCCAAGTAAAGTGGTGGAGGCAGGTACTCTGGAGTTATTTAAGAAATACTTAGATGGGCACATGAACAGAATGGGAATGGAGGGGTATAGAAAACTGATTTAAAATAGGGATCATGAGCCTTGGGAGTCCCTGGGAAGTGTGTAAATAGATGATGATATTGATGTACTTGTTTTTTATCCTACAGGTGCTTTGGTCCACCGTGCTGTCTAACGAGGGGCATACACGCGATGGGTTATGAGAGGGCTGCTCTTGAATCTTTTTCAAGAGTATCCTAGTGCTTCACATTATTAGTGTACGCTTGACCTGGACCATTTGATGGGCAACACAACAGCTCAGTGACTATCGCTTTGCTGTGCAGATACATGGATTTGGGCCTGTGTCTGTGGGAGTTTGCGCATTCTCCCCGTGCTTGCGTGGGTTTTCTCCGGGTGCTCCGGTTTCCTCCCACATCCCAAAGATGTGCTCTTAGGCTAATTGGCAAAACAAATTCTCCCTAAATTGTCTCAAATTTGGTTTTTAATCCATAGATCTATAAACATAGACAGGGATCACGGGTAGAGGTGGGAACATCGAGGTGGCGGCACGGGCTAGTTGGGCCAAAGGGACTGTTTTCCGTCTTGTTTTTTTTTGTTCTTTGTTCCATGCAATGACCCAAGACATTGATCGAACCACGTGCTGTGGGGCAGCAGTGCTAAACACTTTGCACTAATAATAACAATGACTTCAGAACTACGTCATGTGGATAGTGCTGGCAACTTTTGCAGATTTCTATGTCTTGGTTGAATAGTCTGAGCAAATTCAAAAGAATTACTCAGTGGTTCACCAGTAAATAAACGGCCCAGTATTCTGTAAAATAATTAGCTGCTGGGGATTGCTCATCTGAAGTTTAAAAGAAAGAGTGGGTTATAAAAATCTCCCAGTTTAAGGGCAGGATTCTCCATGTCTCCCGCCATGTGTTTCAGGATGGTGGAAGAGGCCCATCATTAGCTGGCAATGGGATCTTGTGGTCCCACCACTGTTAATGGTGATTTTATGCAGCCCCCCAACCCCCAACATCACCAGGAAACTTCTGGTAGGTGTTCACTATCGGCAGAATGGGAAGATCCCATTGTCAGGACCAAGAGGAAGATTCCAGCCCAAGCTTATCATGTGCAACCTCCTAGAATAAGAATAACAATTCCATCTTTAAAAAAATATCATCAACACTTCCGAGAAAATTACAGAAATCATTTAATTTATCTGAGATTTGGTAAATTGTAAAGTTGTCATTCATGGAACCAAATAACGATTCCTATTCCTCCCACACCCCACCCCCCCAACCCCAATCCCTTACACCCTCCACCTCACTCCCCAACATTACTCCTTCCCCACATCTCCCTACTTTCCATAATCTCCCCAGCAGCTGCATATCAACCAGTGTTATTGACCTGAGAGACCGATTTCAAGATGTTTAGATCAGAATTCTCCACTCTTGTTCATCCCGCCACCGCTGCCAGCAAGAACAGAGCATTTGACGCTTAGCCAAAACTTCATTCGCTGCAACTGGACCGGAGAATCCCAGTCACGGATGATGTCAGAGAATTCCGGCCCGAGTTAGCGTCATCGTGAAACACAGGAGAGCCTGCTGTACTTTCTGAATTTTCTAAAGCCGGTCTGGCAGATCCTGAGCTCTTGCTGCTCAGCATGGATGACAAGAACTCTGTTTAAATCACTGAGCCTGGGCCTTTTTAGCCTCCAGGCCCTGATATTTGCAACCATCCACACCCTTGTTCCCCTGCACCACTCACTCTCCTGGGTGCTGGTTGGAAGTGCTGAAAGGGTTCACCAGTGCATCCCGCAACACTACCTCATTGTTATTTGAAAGCTCTTACTGCTGTCCTGAGTCTAAAGACATCAGTTTTGTTCTAGTAATTTTCCCATGTAAAATACCAGAAAATACCATATAAAGTAGCCACTGATTTTGCAGAGTTCGGCCACTGTATGTGGCACTGTGGTAGCACAGTGGTTAGCTCTGCTTGGAGTTTGCACATTCTCTTTGTGTCTGCATGCATTTCCTTCAGGTGCTCCAGTTTCCTCTCACAGTTCAAAGTCATGCAGGTTAGTTTGATTTGCATTGATAAATTGCAACTTAGATGTGCAGTTACATGAAATAGTGGGGTAAATATATGGAGTTATAGCAATAGGGCATGCAGGTGGGCCTGGGTAAGATGTTCTTTCAGAGAGTCAGTGCAAACTTGATGGGCTGAATGGCTTCTTTTGGCACTGTAGGGATTCCATGATATTTCTATGTGCATTCACACGTAGACTTCTGTTCCAGTTTCATTCTCCCACAATGCCTGCGGCCAGGGTAGTTCCACTATCACTGCGCAGGCTGAGTTATGCCAACCTGTATACCTCATTGCTGCTGTTAACAGCTTAACCTGGTAACAGACAACTTAAACTTGTGATCAGGTGGATTTTCTTTTGCATGAGCAAGTGAATGGAAACAGACAGTCAAGTTAGCTAAACTTCTAGTGGGGAAAGAAAGTCAGGGGAAGTTCTGCTGAAAATAAAACTCATCATCTGTGTTGGTAAAAAATGGAATAAATAAATGTCACTTGCTTTAAAATACTGTCAAATACTTTGCCTCACAAAGGTCTGGTACCTTAGAATCCATTCTCTCAACTATTCCAATGATCTTTGTCCTGGACAGATTCTTGTAAGGCATAATTGGGGCAAATCAGTAGTTAGAAACATAGAAACTAGAAGCAGGAGAAGACCATTCAGTCCTTTGAACCTGCTCCACCATTCATCTTCATCATGGCTAATCATCAAATTCAATATCCTAATCCCCCTTCCCCCTTCATATCCCTTGATCTCTTTAGCTCCAAGAGCTATCTCTAATTTCTTCTTGAAATCAGACACCATTTTGGCCTCAACTACACTCTGTGCTAGTCGATTCTGCACATTCACCACCCACTGGGTGAAGAAATTTCTCCTCACCTCTGCCTCACAGCACCAAGGATCAGGGAACAAGGACCTGGGTTCAATTCCCAGCGTGCATCACTGTCTGAGCGGAGTCGGCATAGTCTCCCCTTGTCTGTGTGGGCTTCCTCTGAGTGCTCCGGTTTCATCCCACAGTCCAAATGATTGCTGGTTAGGTGCATTGACCATGCTAAATTCTCCCCCAGTGTACCCAAACAGGCGCTGTAGCATGGTGACTAGGGAATTTTCATAGTAACTTCATTGCAGTGTTAATGTAAGCCTACTTGTGACATTAATAATTAACAAATAAACTTATTTCAGCAAACTCAGTATTTTGGCTTCTCCTTGTAACGTGTCATAAGAATGCTGAGGGAGATCTAAAATGGCAAATATTAGTGAAACATAAATTGTACTATATTTTATAAAAGGGTTACATTTATACTGATTCATATTGATTATTTCCCCCAATGGTGAACAGAGATTATTATCTAAGATATTCCTTGAAGTGATGTTCCAATAAAATGGTAACATTTCCCTTACCTCCCAAAAAAGAAGGGAAGCTGATCAAATATTGAGACTGTCAGATTATGGAGAATTCCTCAATTGAGGTAAAATGTAAGTTACAACATTCTGACCATGGAAATGAAGTCATGTACAATATAAGCAACAGGAGACATTGGAAAGCACAAGTAATAAAAGAAAATATGTAATCAGGCAATATCTTTGGCAAGATTGTCATAATTCTGGCAGAAGACCAACATGGTTAATTATAAAGACAGCATTGTGTCTTTTGTACCTATTGCACTAAAATAGCTTGGAGCACTTCATAGTAAATCATTTTGAAATCTAGTCATCAGACAATGGCATAGACAGATATGGCCTCCATTAAACATTCAACAATTCCTCAGGACATCAACTGACATGTAAAAATAAAAATGGACTGGTGCAAACTCAATACTACTTCCAACCTATGTTCCCCATACTGCATGAACGGTTTGCTGGTTCTTCAGACCTTTTTTAAAGTTAAAGTTTATTTATTAGTCACAAGTGAAGCTTACATTAGTGCTGCAATGAAGTTACTGTGAAATTCCACTGCCTTCCATATGATTTACCTAACCTAAGTGAAATACAATGGGATAGCAAGAAAACGTGGGAAGGTTCACTTCCTAGGCTGTTAAATCTACTTCAATTATGCAGAAATCATTGGAGAGTTATAAAAAAGGAACATATGCAGTGAGGTTTTCTTAAAGCAGAGCATTTATTTATGCATTTAAGAGGGCTTACTATATTTCCAACCTATCTGGTCAATCATAGAACCATAATATCATTTGAATTCCTACAGTGCAGAAGGAGGCTATTTATCCCATCTACACTCCGAAAGAGCATTTTACCCAGGCCTACCCCATGTCCCAGTAAACCTCTACGCATCCCGGATACTAAGAGGCAATTTAGCATGGACAATCCACCTAACCAACATATCTTTGGACTGTGGGAGGAAAATGGAGCACCCAGAAGAAACCCACACAGACACAGGGAGAATGTGCAGACTCCACATGGACACCCAAGTCTGGAATTGAATCTTGGTCCCTGGCGAGGTCAGGTAACAGTGCTAACCACTGTGTCACCTGGAAATTCAGCAGGGGATTTAAATGCTTCACTCCTATTGCAGTTGCAGATTCCACTCAATAAAGAAGTTCTGCTGCCATCATAATATGGCCACTGCAAACCTCCAAGATAAACACAAGTGGATGAGAAAGTGCAAAATAAGAGAAGTTCATTCATTCCATGAACGACATTCCTTCTAATAGAATTCCGCTGTAACAGTCTTTCCACCATCAGCACTGTAACTTGAGTGGCTGTTCACAGTTTTATCTTGTATCTCTTCCCAGTAAACAACCTGGGTCCCCTTGTAACCTTTAACAATTAAATCACCCCAGTTTGGAGTAAGACAGAATCCAGAACAGACCATAAAATTTCTTACCTTTACCTATCTTACCCTCAATTTAAGTCACAGTTCCCAAACATAACGATCTTATAGTACATTGCATTTGTAATACTCTGTTTTCCTATACAGAGCAAAACCTCTCTAGGACTAACATATTAATTCTTAAAATACATTTATATCTATTGTAGAAATACTCAGAAACATGATCGATAAAGCTTCTCATTTTGACCAATTTCCTGGTAACCTTTATCTGATTTCAAGAACAAATCATTTGGTAATACAGAACAGAAGTTGTTCTTGGTTATTTGGACAGCTGATGGCTTATCTGCAACAAATAAAAAAATCTAGATGGACACTATGACATTATAAAGCTCGTTTAATTAACTGAAAATGTCATCTGCCTTATCACTCGCTCAGGTGAAATGTACCTCACCCTGACATTTATTTATGTAAGTCTGACAAGGATGTAAATTTCAGTGGAAATTATTTCCATATCCAAATATTGCTTTTGTAATCAGTGACATCCTTCCTTCTACAGAAGATGATAAACAAGAAGCAAATGCTTGGATAGTTTCACACAGGGTACTTTTGTTACTGACTCCAAACAGCAATCCACGAGAGACAGTTTTTCCACAGGTCCCTTACATGAAGTAGTTGTCATGTATCACTGTGGGTGGCTGTATTAGGTTGTCAAGCCACTTTACTCACTGATAATTGTGGTGGGACATACTAGCCCACAGGTGACGACGCCATTTACCTCTCACAAGTTAGTGTCCAAAATCGATGTTCAGGGCCTTTGCAAGAATCATTGAAGCAAAGCTTTGGGCATCTTATTGGTATCCTGCCTCTGGCTGCCTCACTGCATAAAATATTCTTGGGATTGAATCCATCTTCATTCTTGTGGAAGTGCCCAAGCCAACAAAATCCTCTCAGCTTGAAGAGTACTATAAAGATTTGTCTTTCAGAGTTTCATTTGTTATTTTATCCTTCCATGAAATGCTGTAAATGGACCACAGAAACCAAAGATATTCTTGATAGCAGTAAGTTATTCATGTTTCACCCAGTCTGTAAATCTGGGCAGCTGAGTTTGTGTGTGTGGAACAGGGACAGCATCATCATTGTCAAGGGGTTCTGTGATCAGGATAGCTTCTAGCTATCCCATCCACTTCTAGTTATCCTATCTACCATTTTAAATATTTCCCTCCTCCACCACCAATGAATAGTGGCAGCAATTCAGCAAAGCTCCTTTCGCAGCACCTTCCAACCTGCAACCTCAATCATCTCAAAGGACAAGGATAGCAGATGAATGATAACACCACCATCTGCAAGTTCCCTCCAAAGCCAAACACCATCCTGACTTGGACCTACATCACTGTTCCTCCATTGTCACTGGGCCAAAATCCTAGAATTCCTGTCTTGTGGGTGCACTAGCACGACATAGACCACAGCAGACCATAGCAGTTCAAGTTGGTACCTCACCACCACCTTCTCAAGAGCAACTGGGGATGAACAGTAAATACTGATGACGCCCTCATCTAGTGAACAAATGAGACAAAGTCTGGACAGATTGTGGAGTTTGCAGTGTGAACTTATGTCCATATCTGCAGGGGGGGCAAAGGTCAGGAGCATGGACAGGAAAACAATGTGGGGCCAGGACACAGGCTTGTTTCATTCCAGTCTTGTCTCTGAAGCTGTCGGAACTGGAGCCATCAAGCTGGATAGCATAAGTATGTTGACATGAAAGGAGTGGATTAAACTAAGGAGCTCTGATGGATGCCAATTTTCTCCAAAACGTTATGTCTGTTGATGATGTTCAACGCTATTGTGAGATCTGCAGGAACAAGGTAGAGAGCTATGTCATAGAATCATAGAATCCTACAGAGCAGGAAGAGACCCTTCGGTCCATCGAGTCTGCACCAACCACAATCCCACCCAGGTCTTACCCCATATCCCTACATACTTTACCCACTAATCCCTCTAACCTAAGCATCCTAGTACACTAAGGGGCAACTTTTTAGCATGGCCAATCAACCTAATGTGCATATCTTTGGACTGTGGGAGGAAACTGGAGCACCAGGAGGAAACCCACACAGACATGAGGAGAATGTGCAAACTCCACACAGACAGTGACCCAAGCCAGCAATCAATCCCAGGTCCCTGGAGCTGTGAAGCAGCAGTGCTAAACACTGTGCTACTGTGCCACCCATGTCCTGTTCTCTACACTTCTCTCATAACAGACAGATGATGAAGATCATAAAGAAAGACAAAAAAAAACATAGCAAATCAGGCAGCATCTATGGAGAGAAACAAAGCTCACCAGAGATGAGCTATCATGGAGATGGCCATGTCCACCGTGGATCTGCTGATATGAGAGCCCACTCTGCTTCTTGGTACACTTAATCTACAAACTGTTGGAGATCTGTTCAGAGTGATCTTAGTGAAGGCTTTCACAGTGACTCTGAGCAATGAGCTGCCCCTGCAAAAATGTTGCAGTCCCCTCTGTCACCTTTGTTCTTGTATAATGGGAGGATTTTTACATGTCCTGTCTAACAAATCTTACACTTGAACTGAGAAGGAGGACGTCCCCTGCAACTTTCTGACATGGTTGAGTTAGATATAGAACCCTCACGCATTGAACTTGAAAAGATTATTGTTCCTTAACAAGCAACAAGGAACTCAGCAAGGTGAAGTTCCAACCAATCTACTCAAGCATGAAAACTCCCATCAACTGCCACACCTTCATTGCCTTTGCATATCAGCACATATTTGCTGTCCATAGCTAAACACTAGCAATCTAATTTTTAATGTTTTTATCCACACTATGAATAGAGTATCATCTAACATAATGAATAACAGATTGTTAAATCTGGAAACACCTTACATAGAGACAGAGAAAATAGGAGTAGGAAGAGGCCATTCGCCTCTTCAAGTCTAGTCCGCCATTCATTATGATCATGGCTGATCATCCAACTCAATAGCTGGATCCTCCTTTCCCCCATATCTTTTGATGCCATTCAAAACAAATGCCATACTTAACTGCCTCTTGAAAACATTTAATGTTTTGGCCTCAACTGGTTTCTGTCATAGTTCTGTCACAGGTTCACCGCTCTCTACATGAAGAAATTTCTCATTATCCCTGTCCTAAATCGTCTATTTTCAGAAAGTACTTTTCTTTTATTGTGTGCAGTAATCACCAAACAAGGTAATATCTTTCACCACGGCCTCCACTGAATTTTGTTGGGAGGAGAGGTGGGGGGGGGCACTGTTCAGAGATGAGTCATGGATTGGGGCGCACCACAGCCCCAGTCTGAGTTCCCTGCAAGGCCCCTTGTGTGCTGCTTTGCTGCCCAAAGTCCTTGGTTAGTATGGAAATAGTTGCGAGGTGCTCAATGTTGATGTGGCAGGCTGAAGCCGAGTGGGCTGACTGTGGGATTTGTGATAAGGAAGCGATTTTTATTGGTGCTGTGTGGTTCCATTCCTGCTACCATACAGTTTCCTTGGCACAGTGGTGTTAACCATGCAGGCTGGCATGAAGGGTGGATTGGTATGGTCCTTGTGTAGCAGCAGGCTTGGGTTAATCTAAACCTTCTGCAGGAGGTTTCTTGTTGCAATCTCTCTTCTTGGATGTGTTCAGGGAGCAGGATGTGTTCAGGACTGGGGGCCAGGGGAGAGGAATTGATCAGAGAGTGCCTAAGGTGATACACATTGCTGTGTTGAGCTATTTACCAGACTATAGTACATAAAGTTAAGGCATTTTTGATCATATTTTCATGTCCATAATGCATCTTGAGAGTATTTTAGATGGAACTATTTTAATCAAATTAGTATTAAAGGTGGTGGCCATAGTTCTCCAGTTATTCGCGCCGGCTGGATTCTCTGCTCCAGCTGACAACACTCCCCCACCCACGAGTTCCCTGCCATCATGGAGTAACATCAATGGGAATTCCCAATGACAGTGCAGGATCTGTGAATCCCACTGCTAACAAATAACACGCAATCTCTCGTTGATGGGAAACCTAAGGCAGAGAGGCCAGAGAATCATATCCGGCATCTGCCTAACATTGTCTGTAAAAATCCCCATGATATATAAAAGAATGGCAATCAAAGGGGTGGTGGCACCGTGGCCCAATGGTTAGCACTGATGCCTCACAATGCCAGGGACCCGGGTTCAATTCTGGCCATGGGACATTGTCCGTGTGGAGGTTGTGCACTCTCGACATGTCTGTGTGCGTTTTCCCCTGGGTGCTCTGGTTTCCTCGCACTGTCCAAAAATGTGCGGATTAGATTAGGTTGATTGACTGTGCTAAATTGACCTTAGTGTCAGGGGCTCAACAAGGTAAATGTATGGGGTTACGGGAATGGGGACTGGGTGGGACTGGAGTCGGTGCTGACTTGATGGGCCAAGTGGCCCCCTTCTGCTCTGTAAGGATTCTATGATCTATTCTATGAACATAAACTTAACTCAATCTTTATACATTTCTAAATAATGAATCAGATCACACTGAGTCCTACAACGGCAGAGCTAACGTTCCAGTTTGCAAGGAGGATTTAAATTAATACTAGTTTTGATGCTTATGACAGCAATACACGCTGCTTTTGCTGTACATCAACACTCCGTCAATTCAATTTCTTCTGCATGAAATACAAAGGTTAAACTTCAGTCATTCACAGATTGAAAGTAATTTGCCGAAGAAGCAAATGTGATGTGCAAAAAAACTTTCTTGCACATCGAGTGGTTCAGGTCTGGGACACTCTGCCTGCAAATGTATTAGAAGTAGGTTTAATCGAGCATTCATTAGAAGGTTAGTTGAATATAAATAATGTGCAGAGATGCGGGGAAAATCAGGGGAACAGCACTAAGCTGTGATGCTGGTCAGGAGAGCCAGTGCAGATACAATGGGCCAAATGGCCTCCTTTGGTACTGTACCAAATCTTTGATTCCTCTGGAACCCTTTTCCAAGTCATCCTTATTCTTTGGAAACATGCCAGCTGTGTGAGGAAGTTCAAATAGACAATTCAGATTTTCTGGAAAATGTTTATCAGAAAGGCATTCAGTTCTAGAAACCTTACCAGCACAATTTCTTTAGACTTTCTGGAATCACCAGATACCACTTCACCATACAGGACCATCTTCAGCAGACATATTAATCCCCAAAGATTTCAGTATTCTTTTTATTAGCTGGTGAGAGGCTAAGAGATTATGTTAATCAGTTAATCTAAAAGCTAATGAGCCCGCCTTTGACATGGTTACCCAAAATGATCTGGGATAGTAAAATGCCCTCACAATTGTTTGAGACCAAAGCCCAGGCTGCCGCACCCAGCATCATCATTAAGAGAGCTGATTCCCTTATCATGCCATGAGAAATATACACATACAAGAGATCACCCACAGATCTTCCTCAATCCGAAACACAGCATCAATAAATAAAGAAGTAACAATTGGCACCAGAGATTATCAGAAACTCTGAGAGCAGCTTTCCAGTGCATTATGGATGAGATTCCCTCATCTCATTGTAGGAACAATCCAATTGAAGGAAATGCTCTTGAGGAAGCTGTTGCCCAGGGTAAGGAAATGGATTTTATCTGAGGAGTTAAGTGCTGATGCAATGTGGTTCTGAATCTGCAAGGTCAGGTCTGTTTTAATTAATTAAGTCTAGAGTAATGCAGGAGCTAAGAATGTAACGGTGATAAGACCAGATGCAATACATGTGTAACGTGATAACATGGTATTTCCTGGATCCGATATACATTTCTTGACATCTGTGAGAGTGGAAGCACAGGCGAGTTTAATCTGAGCATCTCCACAGCAGAATGGAGAAAGATGTTGCCATGAGAGAAATGAGAAACGCCAGCCAAGAGAATAAGATTCGAGTTAGTTGAGAGGATTCTGTAAATGATAGGATAAGCTGCTTGTTTTCTTAAGCTATGGCTGGAAGTCCCCACTGATAGGGTGCCAGGGTAAGGAATGTAATGGGATAACTGGTAAAGCTTTCGTGAAGGGAAGATAACTTCCCTGAACTGAAGATTTCCAACTCTGAGATTTCCAGCTCTGACGAAGAGCCATCCAAACTCAAAATATTGGCTCTATTCTCTCTCCATAAATGTTACCAGACCTGCTGAGATTTTCCAGAATTTTCTGTTTTTGTTGTAGTAATTGACAAATATTTACAGCATTCTTTGTTTTTACTAATAAGCATCTTACTATCCCAAAGTCTTTTTGGGCAACCATGTCAAAGATGAGCTCATTAGCTTTTAGACTAACTGATTAACATAATTTCTTGGCCTCTAACTAGCTAATAAACAGAATACTGAACCTTTAGGGATTAGTTTTTTAAACTTTAGAACCTCAGTTCATTCCAAAATATCCCTAATAAGCCAAATATCAATAATGTTATCATCTCTAATCTGTTTTCTAAAATAGCCCAGGCAGTTGTGCATTACTGTTAAAAGACATGCTGTCAAAGTTTTTGATCTTGCACTCATTAGCACAGATGTAAGAATGCCAAATTTCGAAGCTGAGAACAATTTATAATGCACAAGGAAAGGGTGGTGATTGGCTGGCAAATCAATTCTGATTGGTTGACGTGTTGCCATAGAGAATGCACGAGGGAATTAATGTTATTAATTTTAAAAAAAGGCTTTGTACCTGGCAATGTTCCTTTTGCCTGCAGAGGGTAGGTCTCTATACATAAATATACGTACAATAGTTCTGTGGTGCATTCACCGTAGCAACAACTCAATCAATTAGAGTTGACTAGCCAATGTAATCATGCAATATAAATTGGCATTCTGCGTGAAATTTGGCATTTTGTGTTTATCCTGAACAATGCAAAACAAAAAACTTTGACAACACATCCATTTTTTTCAGTATTATTCAGATGGCAGTGACACAGTGGTATTGTCACTGCCCATATAATCTAGAGACCCTCAGCAAGATTCCGGAATTCGGTTTCAAATCCTCCCAAGGCAGATGATGAAATTTGAAATAAAAAAAAAATGGAATTAAGAATCTACTGATGATCATTGTCAATTATTGTAAAAATCCACCTGGTTCACTAATGTCCTTTAGGGCAGGAAATCTGCTGTCCTTACCAAGTCTGGCCTACATCAGATTCCAGAGTGACAGAATCATAGAATCCTTATAGTACAGAAGGAGGCCAGTTGGCCCATTGAGTCTGCAGTGACACAATCTAGGCCCTATCCTTATAACTCCACGTAATCCTCCTGACACTAAGGGGAAATCCCACACAGACCTGTTCCCCATAATACCAAGTATTTCCCCTACTAATCTCCCTAATTTACATAACTTGGGACACTGAGGAGCAATTTAGCATGGTCAATCCACCTAATCTGCACATTTTGGAGTGTGGGAGGAAACCGGAGCACCTGGACGAAACCCACGCAGACATCAGAAGAACATGCAAACTCCACACCTGAGGCCAGAATTGAACCCAGGTCCCTGACACTGTGAGATTTTTGAAAGGACCTACCTCACATTAAGTTGATCTTTCTTTACACCTAGCTATGACTCTAACACTACATTCTGCACTCTCTCCTTTCTTTCTCTATGTACAGAATGCTTTAACTATATGGAATTCAAGAAACAATACATTTCATTGTATTCTAATACATGTGACAATAATTAAACAAATTAGAAATAAATGCTGATCTTGCCAGGGTCAGCCACATCTCACTAACAAATACTAATAATAATAAATTTTTGATCACTGCAGGTTCTTTCACACAGTGTAATTGAGGTCAGGAATTGATAATGACTAATTCTCACCATCAGCTATGTACAATCATTTTAATCAATTTCTTCAAAGAGTTTGCTCAGGGCAGGTGCTTGACAAGAAGTTCATACAATCTGGCTAGCTTAAATCAATCAAAGTGCCACATGAAGCTGGAGGGAGTTACCATACATCAGTAAAGAATACACGAAGCACGAATGACAAAAAGGAATATTAGATAAAAGCAAATTACTGTGGAAGCAGAACTCTGAAACCAAAAGAGAAAATGCTGGGAAATCTCAGCAGATCTGGCAGCATCTGTAAGGAGAAAAGAGCTGACATTTCGACTCCAGGTAATATTTTGTCAAAGGCGAGAAAGTGGGAGATAGTTATACTGCAGGGTGAGGGAATGAAAGATGAGTCATAGCCACAGAAACCAGGGAAAGTGGTTAAAGGCAGCCCATAGAGAGAATAAAAAACATGAATGGCCAAACGGCAGAGAAGCTGAAATCAGAGGGTAAACTGTTACAGATTAATATAAGAAAAATAAGGTATAGGGCAAAGATAAGAAAATGAGAAAATTCATTTGGATGATTAAGTCAGGGATGCACCATGTGAGAGTATCAACAGTAACTTTAATATCAATTATAGAACAATTCTTAAAAACAATATTAAGGGATCCAGGACAGAATCCAGTTGAAAAAGTATTATTTGTTAAATTGTGGTTAGCATGTGTTTGTGAAAACTAAATGTATGGGAGCAAAGTATCAAAAGTAGGAGTATATGTTAAAAGAAATTTCATGTGATGTGTGGAGAGTGAATCACCTTAGAACATATTTGTTCATCTCTGCTCAGCCCAATTCATAGAAAATACAATCTGATTATTTTCATTCTTCACTATGGATAAACTCATGGATAAATAGAACAAAGTGCAGTTTATTGTAAATACTGACAGCACACACAGTAATAGCAAGCCAAATGTTCCTCCCTAGTACATTTTATATGTTACATAAGAAGTCTTCTCTTCTGTACAGTTCCAGCATACAGTAGCGTAGGTTGCAAGCAATCAGATGATGCTTCAAGAGCAATGAGTTAAACCATTTACCTTTCCAGTTGTGGAAACTGATTGGGAACGGTTATTCGAGGGTAAGTCCACACTCGGCATGTGGGATTCTTTCAAAGGAATAATGAAAAGATTGCAGGAAAGATATGTGCCGGCTAAGAGGAAGAATGGGGAAGGTAGGATTAGAGAACCATGGATTGCTAGGGATATTGAGGCCTTGGTTAGGAAGAAAAGAGAGACGTATGTTAGGTCAAAGCAACTGGGAACGAAGAGAGTGTTGGAGGAAAATAGAGAGAGTTGGAGGGAGCTCAAATGGGGAGTTAGAAGGACAAAAAAGGGGGCATGAAATGACTTTGGTGGATAGGATTAAGGAAAATCCAAACGCTTTTTACTCCTACGTTAGGAATAAAAGGGTGATTAGAAGAAAAATCGGACTTCTTAGGTACAGAGGAGGGGAACTGTGCATGGAGCCCGAGGGAATGGGGGAGTTCCTGAATGAATACTTTGCATCAGTATTTATGAAGGGGAGGGGCTTGTTGACCGGTCTTGTCTCTGAGGGAACTGTGGACCAGTTGAGGGAAATATCCATACTGAGGGAGGAAGTGTTAGAACTTCTAGATAGCATTAAAACTGATAAATCTCCTTGGCCTGATGGCATTTATTCAAGGCTGCTTAGGGAGGTGCGAGGTGAAATTGCTGGGCCTCTGACGCAAATCTTTGTCTCTTCTTTGGACACAGGTGAGGTCCTGGAGGACTGGAGAATAGTTAATGTTGTACCGTTGTTTAAAAAGGGCAGTAGGGATAACCCTGGAAATTATAGGCCAGTGAGTTTGACGTCAGTGGTAGGGAAGCTGTTAGAGGGGATTCTTAGAGATAGGATGTATAGGCACTTAGAGCGTTGCAATCTGATTAGGGATATGCAGCATGGGTTGTTAAGGGGAGGTCGTGCGTTACGAATCTGATAGAATTTCTTGAGGAGGTGACGAAAACGGTCGACGTAGGGCAAGCCGTTGATGTCGTATATATGGATTTCAGTAAGGCGTTTGACAAAGTCCCTCATGGGAGGTTAGTTGAAAAGGTCAAGATTAATGGAATACAAGGACAGGTATCTAAATGGATAAGTAACTGGTAATAGGAGACAGAGAGTAATAGTGGAAGGGTGTTTTTCTAGCTGGAGGTCAGTCACTAGTGGTGTGCCGCAGGGCTGAGTACTGGGACCTCTTCTATTTGTAATATATATAATTGGAAGAGGGAGTAAGTGGAGTGATCAGCAAGTTTGCAGACGATACAAAGATAGATTTGCGGATAGTGAGGAGCATTGTCAGGCAATACAGCAAGACATAGATAGGCTGGTAGCTTGGGCAGATAGATGGAATTCAATCCTGATAAATGCGAGGTGATGCATTTCGGGAGAAAGAATGTAGTGGGGAGGTATATGATAAAATGTAGACCTATTAAGAGTATAGAAACGCAGAGGGAATTGGGGGTGCAGGTGCACAAGTCTTTGAAGGTGGCAGAGCAGATGGAGAAGGTTGTGAAGAAAGCATATGGTATGCTAGCCTTTATAGGAAGGGGTATAGCATACAAGAGCTGGCCTTTAATGCTGCAGTTGTATAGAATGTTAGTTAGACCTCATTTGGAATACTGCGTCCAGTTCTGGTCGCCTTACTACTGGAAGGATGTGGAGACTCTGGAGAGAGTGCAGAGGAGGTTTACCAGGATGCTACCTGGTATGGAAGGTCTGAGTTACGAGGAGAGGTTAGGCAAATTGGGGCTGTTTTCTTTAGAAAGACATAGACTGAGAGGAGATCTAATAGAGGTGTACAAGATTATGAGGGGTATTGTTAGAGCAAACAGTGGTAAGCTTTTTTCTAGCTTGGAATCAAATATCACAAGGGGCCATGGGCTTAGGGTAAGGGGGGATAAGGTATAATTTGGATGCTGGGGGAGTTTTTTCACACAGACGGTTGTGGGGGTATGGAACGCACTGCCAAATAAAGTGGTGGAGGCAGGTACTCTGGAGTTATTTAAGAGATACTTAGATGGGCACATGAACAGAATGGGAATGGAGGGATATAGAAGACTGATTTAAAATAGGGATCATGAGCCTTGAGAACTCCCTGAGAATTGTGTAAATTGTGAATGATATTGATGTATTTCTGTTTTATCCTACAGGTACTTCGGTCTGCCTTGTTGTCTAAGAGAGAGCTGCTCTTGGATTTTTCAAGAGTATCCTAGTGCTTCACGTCGTTAGTGTACACTTGAACTGGACCAGTTGATGGGCAACATGACAGCTCAGTGACTATCGCTGTGCTGTGCAGATACATGGATTTGGGCCTGTGTCTGTAGGAGTTTGCGCATTCTCCCTGTGCTTGCATGGGTTTTCTCCGGGTGCTCCGGTTTCATCCCACACCCCAAAGATGTGCTGTTACACTGATTGGCAAAACAAATTCTCCCTAAATTGTCTCATAAATTTGGTTCCAATGCAGATTTCTATAAACATAGACAGGGATCATGGATGGAAGTGGGAACATCGAAGTGGAGGCGCGGGCTCGTTGGGCCAAAGGGCCTGTTTCCCATGCTGTTTTGTTCCTTGTTCTTTGTTCTGTTGCAACCCGTCAATCAAATGAAACAAAGGCTTCTTATAAGATGCCCTATTCACTAGACGTCCCAAATTTTAAGTCTGGTTCATAGAATCATAGAATCCTATAATGCAGAAGGCCCATCAAGTCTGCACCCACCCAGGCCCTATACCCATAACCCCATGTCTTTACTCTACCTAGTCTCCTGACACTAAGAGGCAATTCAGCATGGACTATGGGAGGAAACTGGAGCAGCTGGAGGAAACCCATGCAGGCATGGGGAGAACATGCAAACTCCACACAGACAATCAACCAAGCCAGGAATTGAACCCAGGTCCCTGACACTGTGAAGCAGCAGCGCTAACCACTGTACATTAAGTTAAATTGATATCTTTACTCCTTAATATGTTACATCTTTGTCAATTTCATCTCCCTTGCCAAGTAGATGGGGTATCCTTGGAGTTTACCTCAAACAATGTTTCTTATACACTGGCTGGTCAGGTAGCATTTGCACAGAGAGAACAGAGTTAGCATTTTAGCATAATGACCTTTCATGAGAACTGGATGGAGTTAGAGATTTAAGATAAAAACAGAAACATTGGAAGTACTCAACAGGTGAAACAACATCTGTCGAGAAGAATTAATGTTTCAAGTCAATGACTTTCATCAGCAGGCAGGTCCAGCAACAGTGTAAATGGTTCCAGCAGAATTATTATAACACCTGTTATCCAAGAAAATGTGAGTTGTGTTTGTGATCTACTGTTAGTAATGGGTGGCACGGTGGCACAGTGGTGAGCACTGCTGTCTCACAGTGCCAGGGACCCGGGTTCGATTCCCAGTTTGGGTCGCTGCCTGTGTGGAGTTTGCATGTTCTCGCTGTCTCTGCATTGATTCCCTCCAGGTGCTCGAGTTTCTTCCTGCAGTCTGAAAGACATGCTGATTAGGTGCATTGGCTGTGCTAAATTCTCCCTCAGTGTACCCAAATAGGCACCAGAGTGTGGCAACTAGGGGATTTTCACAGAGACTTCATTACAGCATTAATGTAGCCTACTTGTGACATATTAAGTTCAATGCAGGAAGAAAGCGAAATGTCAAATGAAAAGATTCCCATTCCTGAAAAGATTTACCACCCTCTAAGTGGAGAATTTCTTACTCATCTCAGTCTGAAATGTTCTATTCCTTATTCTGAGTCAGTGTTTCCTCGTTCTAAGCTTATCAGTCAGAGGAAACATCTGATCAATATCTACCCTGTAAGAATGTTTGAAGTTTCAATGAGATTATCTCCCATCCTTCAAAACTCTACAGAACACAGGCCTAATTTCCTCAATCTCTCAATTCCACCATCCCGGGGTTAGACAAATTTATCTTTTCTCGGGTAAAGAATGCAAAACTGCACAAAGTCCTCCTGGTGCAGTCTCACAAATGCAGTGTACAATTGCAGAAAGGCACCTTTACTCCTGTCCTCCAATTGCCTTGGAATAAAGGCCAATATACCATTTACCTTTCTAAGTGCTTTCTGCACCTACATGCTAGCATTTAGTGACTCGTGAACAAGGACACCCAAGTCCCCTTCACACCAACACTTTCCGAGCTGTCACTATTTACTGATTATTCCACTGCCCCTAAATTTGATTAAAATATATCAAAACTCTAAGTCATATTTTCAATCATTGCCTAGGTGATGTCACGTTGGTATGGTTTGTAACAGGTTCATCCAGTTGTGAACCTGTCATGGGGACTCCCCTCTCCCCATCGGGGGCATAAAGGTGAATTTATTTCCGGGAGAGAGGGACATGGCCTGTCAATGGCCTGGCATTGCCCTATTACATGGCCCCTTGGCACATGTTGACACTGTCAAGTTTGGCCCATGTCCATACTAATTCAAACTGATTGTGGAGGGGGATGGTGCGGGGGCGGATGAGGGGCTGATGATCATACTCGGGGTGGAAGACGTTGATGATTGGCTGGAAAGGAGGGTAAGGGGCCGATAATTGTGTTGGAGATAGGGTCAGAGTTGAATGTTTGTTGCTGTTCTGATCGGGGCACCCTTTAAAGATGGCGTGGTGAGGCCCCAACCCCCTGCAAGACAGCATGAAATTTATCCTTTTGGTTTTTTTTGGCAGAGGGTTGTAAGAAATGGAAGGAAACCCAATCAGTTTTTCTGGAAAGGAACACGCCAGTTTGGCACTGGAAACAACAACGCCATTTTTTGATAAAATTTTGCCCATTTAACTCTATTTTCTCTCCACAGATGCTGCCTGATCTGCTGAATATTTCCAACATTTACTGTTCATCTCAGATTCCCAACATCCACAGTATTTTGCCTTTGTTTTCCAATGAACTTTTTTATTTAATTCCCAGTTTACCTAGAATTCCAGTTCACTGGCAGCATGGGGGATTTTAAAACTGAATTCTTTAAACACCAGCAAGATAATAGCACTTGGGACTTTTAAAACAGTGATCATGTCAACATATGGAATATACACCAACTTTATTTTAAAATTATTATATGGTTACTGAGAATTAAAACTATTATCAGTGTGTAACCAGCTAGCCGAATGTTAATTAAAGCATCCTGAATGAGAAGGTAGAGCAAATGCAGACTTTACTTTCAACAATGTCAAGCACAAAGCAACCAAAGAAGAGCTGTTAGTACTTACTCCAGAGTTCTTTCTGCCTTTATACCAAGAAAATCAGATGTGTTCCAGCTGTACTTCAACATCAATCTGAATATCTGTACAAAACAGGGGAAGCCTCACACATCAGTATTCTCTGCTTCAGGGTGAACTCTCTCCTAGACAGTCTAAGCAGGCGCTGAGATGTAGAGTTAAGAAGATTACACTAGCATCTGACAAACAAGGGCAAATTCTCTGAACATTTT
Organism: Sphyrna mokarran; assembly: GCA_024679065.1. Taxonomy (NCBI): domain Eukaryota; kingdom Metazoa; phylum Chordata; class Chondrichthyes; order Carcharhiniformes; family Carcharhinidae; genus Sphyrna; species Sphyrna mokarran. Next base: position 34,016,953 of record JAGIQG010000002.1, on the reverse strand, counting down.
GTACTTAATCACAGCACGGTAGCACAGTGGTTAGCATTGCTGTCCCACAGCTCGAGGGACCTGGGTTCAATTCAAAGTTTGGATCATTGACTATGTGGAGTCTGCATATTCTCCCTATATGTTCCTGGGTTTCCTCTGCGTGCTCTGGTTTCCTCCCACACTCCAAAGGTGTGCGGGTCAGAAGCTTTGGCCATGCTAAATTGCCCTTTAGTACCCCGCAATGTATAGATTAGATAGACTAGTTGGGTAAATATGTGGGGTTGGGGGATAAGGCTTAGAGGAATTGTTGTTGGTGCAGACTCAATGGGCTGAATGGCCTCCTTCTGCACTGTAGAGATTCTATGGTTCTTTCTATGATAAAATCCCATCAATGCAGAAGGAGACCATTTAGCCCATTGGATTTGCATTGACCCTCCAACAGAGAATCCTACCCCTACTTTATCCCCATAAAGGATAATTAAGGAATTATTGAAGGATGGATTAGTAAATTTGCAAATGACACTAAAGTCGGTGGAGTGGTAGATAGTGAAGAGGGGTGTTCTAGTTTGCAGAGAGACTTGGACAAGTTGCAGAGCTGGGCCGAGAGGTGGCAAATGGAGTTTAATGTGGAAAAGTGTGAGGTAATGCACTTTGGCAGGAATACTAAATGTGTAGAGTATAGGGCTAATGGTAGGATTCTTAATAGTGTTGATGAACAGAGGGATCTTGGTGTATTTGTGCATAGATTCCTGAAAGTAGGCAGTCAAGTCGATAAGGTTGTTAAGAAGGCATATGGAGTCTTAGCTTTTATTGGTAGGGGGATTGAATTTCGGAGCCGCAACGTCATGTTGCAACTGAACAAAACTCTAGTGCGGCCGCACTTGGAGTATTGTGTGCAGTTCTGGTCCCAACATTATAAGAAAGATGTGGAGGCATTGGAGATGGTACAGAGGAGGTTTACCAGGATGTTGCCTGGTATGGAGGGCAGGTCTTATGAAGAGAGGCTGAGGGATTTGAGTTGTTTTCGTTAGAAAGGAGGAGGCTAAGAGGGGACCTAATCGAAACATATAAGATGATTAGAGGTTTAGATAGGGTGGACAGTGATAGCCTTTTTCCTAGGATGAGAAAGCTAGCACAAGGGGACACAGCTTTAAATTAAGGGGTGATAGTTATAGGACGGATATCAGAGGTAGGTTCTTTACCCAGAGGATGGTTAGGGAGTGGAATGCCCTGCCTGCGGCAGTTGTAGATGCGCCAAGTTTGGTGGCGTTTAAGAGGTTAGTTGATAAGTTTATGGAAGAGAAAGGAATGGTTTAGTTTGGAGGGTCATTGCTTTTTATAATGGTCGGCGCAACATCGAAGGCCGAAGGGCCTGTTCTGCGCTGTAATGTTCTATGTTCTATGTTCTATAATGCCGCATATTTACCCCGCTAATTCTCTTAACCTAGACATTGAACCGCTACAGTACAGAAGGAGCCATTTGGCCAATCAAGTCTGTACTGACCACAATCCTACCCAGGCACTATTCCTGTACTCCACATATTTACCTTGCTAATCCCCTTAATACTAGGGCCAGTTTAGCATGGCCAATCAGCCTAACCCACATATCTTTGGACTAGAGAAGCATATCTTGGGACAGTAATGGGCAATTTAGCAAGGCCAATACCATTTAAGTTGAACTTTGAACTTTTGGAGGGAACTGGAACACCCCAGGGAAACGCACACAAAAATAGAGAAATTCCACACAATCACCCAAGGCCAGAATTGAACCTGGGTCAAAGAACAAAGAACAGAATAGCACGAGAAACAGGCCCTTCAGCCCAACGAGCCCGCGCCGCCACCCCGATGTTCCCACCTCTACCCGCAATCCTTGTCCACGTTTAAAGATCTATGGATTAAAAACCAAATTTGAGACAATTTAGGGAGAATTTGTTTTGCCAATTAGCCTAAGAGCACATCTTTGGGATGTGGGAGAAAACCGGAGCACCCGGAGAAAACCCACGCAAGCACGGGGAGAATGTGCAAACTCCCACAGACACAGGCCCAAATCCATGTATCTGCATAGCACAGCGATAGTCACTGCGCTGTCGTGTTGCCCATCAGATGGTCCAGGTCAAGCGTACACTAACGACGTGAAGCAGTAGGATACTCTCAAAAAAAATCCAAGAGCCGCCCTCTCACGACCCATCGCGTGTACGCCCCTTGTTAGACAGCAAGGTGGACCAAAGCACCTGTAGGATAAAAACAAGTACATCAATATCATCGTCGGGTCCCTGGCGCTATGAAGCAGCAGTGCTAACCATTGGCCGTCATGCCACCCTTAAAATCATATATCTCAGAGTGAGGCTAACTGTCTGACTGTACCCGTATAGACTCTTTACTCCTGTTAGTTCCACTCCCCTGATCAGCCAGTGGAGGTGCGAGTGTGCAAATGCCCTCATGAGACCCACTGGAAAAATGACTTATGGTCCTCAGGGCTTCCTCTTCTCTGCCTATACAACACCTTAACAATGACTCAAGGTATCAGTGTGTTACACTGGTCAAGAAATTTAATCAAATAAAGACAGGAATACTTCAAATCATCTCATCTGTCTTTCCTCCCCAATTTTAAAAAATATCTAAAAATAGAAATAGGCAACTTTTTTTCATGACTCTATTTCCTGTGACACTGCACACTAGTTAATAAGATAGGGCCCCTGTTTCATTTTTCTTCTCTAGCCTTGTTGATCTCTCCGGAATTTCCTGTTTTTACTTCTGTTCTGTAGCCTTTCCCCTGCCTTTCATCATCTTCACTAATTATTCATGTTTTCGTTCTTTATACTGTTTCATTGAGATGAGCTTGTATGTCATTTCACTGGCTTCTGTATCTAAATATAACATTCAATGTAGTTACTCCTTCGTGGTGATCAGAACATCTGTTGTACTTTTCTTCCTTTATATATTCCACACAGAAACAAAAATTTTAATTTATATGCATATTTAATGCAGTTAGATGTTCTAAAATGTTTCACTATTGCATTATCAGACAATATTTATCGGAGCCAGCATGGTAGCACGGTGATTAGCACTGCTGCTTCACAACACCAGGGATCCGAGATCGATTCCTGGCTTGGGTCACTGTCTGCACATTCTCCCCACATCTGCATGGATTTCCTCCAGCTGCTCCAGTTTCCGCCCACAGTCTGAAAGATGTGCTGGTTAGTTGCGTTGAGCCGAACAAGTACCAGAGTATGGTGACTAGGGGAATTTCACATGTAACTTCCTTGCAGTGTTTATATAAGCCTTACTTGTGACAAATAAATAAATCAGGTGCACAGTACATACTCTTGCAACTTGGCCAACGTTGTCTACCAGATACGCTACAGGAAAGGATGTCCCCAGGCATGGCACATTGATGAGACCATGCAGAAGCTACAACAACAGTGAATGAACGCCTTTCGACAATCAGCAGTTAAGAGTGTTCTCTTCTTCAGCGAACACTTCAGCGGTCACAGGCATTTGGCCTCTGATCTTTGGGTAAACGTTTTCCAAGGTGGCTTCATGGCATACAACAGCACGGAGTCCCTGAGCAGAAATTGATAGCCAAGTTCCACACATAGGAGAATGACCTCAACTGGGATCTTGGGTTCATGTCACACCATTTGTAACCCCCATGACTTGCCTAGGCTTGCAACATCTCACTTGCTGTCCTGTCTGGAGACAATACACATCTCTTTAACCTACACTTAATGCTATTTCCACTCACATTGTCTGCACCTTTAAGGCTTGAATAACTGTAAAGACTCCCATTCTAATCAGTATAAAGGCACACACTAAATGACTCCACTCACCTGTGACTCCACTTTCAAAAAGCTATGAACAAATATCCCTAGATCTCTTTGTTCTGTAACATACCTCATGCCCTACTGATAACTGTGTAAGTCCTGTCCTGGTTCAATTTATCAAAATGCATCACCTCGTATACATCTAAATTAAACTCCATCTGCCATTTGTCAGCCCACTGGCCCAATTGATCAAGATCCTGTTGCAATCCAAGACAAACTTCCTCACTGTCCACTGCGCCACCAATCTTGGTGTCATCTGCAAACTTACTAACCATGCCTCCTATATTCTCATCCAAATCATTAATGTAAATGACAAACAACAATGGACTCAGCACTGATCCCTGAGGCACACTGCTGGTCACAGGCCTTCAGTTTGAAAAACGACCCTCAACCACCTTGGCTTCTGTCATCAAGCCAATTTTGTATGCATTTTGCTACCTCACCCTGGATCCTATGAGATTTAATCTTATTTTGCAGTACCTTGTCAAAGTCCTTGCTAAAGTCCATGTATACACGCGATGGGTCGTGAGAGGGCTGTTCTTGAATCTTTTTCGAGAGTATCCTACTGCTTCATGTTGTTAGTGTACGCTTGACCTGGACCATCTGATGGGCGACACGACAGCTCAGTGACTATCTCTGTGCTGTGCAGATACATGGATTTGGGCCTGTGTCTGTGGGAGTTTGCGCATTCTCCTCGTGCTTGCGTGGGTTTTCTCCGGGTGCTCCAGTTTCCTCTCTCATCCCAAAGATGTGCTCTTAGGCTAATTGACAAAACAAATTCTCCCTAAATTGTTTCAAATTTGGTTTTTAATCCATAGATCTATAAACATGGACAGGGATTGCGGGTAGAGATGGGAACATCGGGGTGGCGGCGCGAGCTCGTCGGGCCGAAGGGCCTGTTTCCCATGCTGTTTTGTTCTTTGTTCTTTGTATACAACACCAGCTGCACTGCCCTCATCTACCTTCTTGGTTACCCTTTCAAAAAACTCAATCAAATTTGCGAGACACAGTGAGTCTCTGCCCCTAATCAGTCCTTGAGTCTCTAAATGCCTGCAGGTCCTGTCTCTCAAAATATCTTACAACAACTTATTCACCACAGATGTGAGGCTCATCAGCCTGTAGTTCCCAGGCATTTGACTCCAGCTGTTTTTAAACAAAGGCACGACTATCTTCCAACCTTCAGGCATCTCACCCATGACTATTGATGATTCAAATATCTCTGCTAGGGGATCCACAATTTTCTCCCTAGCCTTCCACAATGTCCTGGGATACACTTCATCAATTCCCGGGGATTTATCTACCTTGATGAGGTTTAAGACTTCCACTCCTCCTTCACTGTAATATGTACACTCCTCAAGACATCAATGTTTAATTTCCCAAATTCCCCAACATCCATACTTTTCTCAACAATCAATACTGATGAGAAATATTCATTTAGGATCTCACCCATCTTTTGTAGATCCATACATAGATGATCTTGTTGATCCTTAAGTGGTTCCATTCTCTCCCTAGTTACTCTTTTGGCCTTTACGTATTTGTAGAAGCTCTTTGGATTCTCCTTTGCCTTACCTGCCAAAACAATTTATGTCCCATTTTTGCCTGCCTGATTTCTCTCTTAAATCTATTCCTACACCTTGTATATGCTTCAAGGGATTCACTTGATCCCAGCTGCCTGTGCATGTCATGTGCCTCTTTCTTCTTTTTGACCAGAGCCTCTATATCCTGAGTTATTCAGGGTTTCCTATTTCTGCCAGCCTTATCCTGAACCCTGATTAACACACTGTTGAAAGCCTCCCACTTACCAGACATCCTTTGCATTCCCACAAACTCCCCCAATTAACTTTCAAAAGTTCCTGGCTGATACCATCAAAATTGGCCTTGCCCCAATTTAGAATTTTAACATTTGGACTAGGCTTTTCATTCTGTATAACTATTTTAAAACTAACAGAATTATGGTCATTGGTCCCAAAGTGGCCCCTCACTAACACTGCTGTCATTTGCCCTTCCTTATTTCCCAAGAGGAGGTCAAGTTTTGCTCCCTCTCTAGTTGGGCTGTCTACATACTGAATGAGAAATTCCTCCTGAATACAGTCAACAAATTTCTCTCCATTCAATCCTCTTGTTCTATGACTGTCCCAATCAATGTTGGGAAAGTTAAAATCCCCTCCTACTACCTTACTTTTCTTGGAGTTATCTATAATCTCCTTACATATTTGTTCCTCAATTTCCCACTGATTATTTAGGGGCTTATAGTACAACCCTATCAAAGTGATTTCATTCTTCTTATTTCTCAGTTCTACCATAAAGACTCAGTGGCCAAACCCTCGGATATATCCTTTCTCGGTACTGCCATGATGTTTTCCCTAATCAAAAGTGCAACTCCCCCTCCTTTCTTACCTTCTTTTCCAACGTTCCTATAACATCTGTACCTGGAACATTATGCTGCCAGTCCTGGCCTTCCCTTACTAATTGCTATAATATCCCAGTCTCACATACCCATCCATGCCCTGCATTCATCTGCCTTCCCCGTCAGGTCTCTTGCATTGAAATAAATGTAGTTATTTATTTCTACATTTAGAAATAAATAAATTCCCTTGCTCTCTGTCCTGCTTTTGCCTGAACTGTCTAGTACTAGGATTACTGACATTGTCTTTACTACTTAATGTGCTGTCTCTAACTTCTGTGCTATCCGCAACATTCCCTTCTATCTCCCTACTGCTTTGGGTCCCATGCTCCGCCAAACTAGTTTAAATCCTCCCAAGTAGCTCTAGCAAATCTTCCCACCAGGATATTAGTCCCCCTCCAGTTCAGGTATAATCCTTGAACAGGTCATCTCTTCCCGAGAAGAGATCCCAATGATCCAGGGATTTACCAACATGCTGCCTAATATGGAGGGCATCAATCATGAGGAGAATTTGGAGAAACCTTGCTTGTTTTTATTGGAACAACGGAAGTTGAGAGGTGATCTGATAGAAGTCTACAAGATTATGAGAAGTATGGACACAATGAATAGTCTGAAGCTTTTTCCCCAAGGCAGAAGAGTCAATTACTAGGGGGCACAGGTTTAAGGTGCGAGGGGCAAGATTTAAAGAAGATACACAAAGCAGATTTTTTACACAGAGCGTGGTGGATGCCTGGAACTTGCTGCCGGGGAGATAATGGAAACAGATACGATACTGATTTTTGAGGAGCATCTGGACAAATACATGAATAGAATGGGAATAGAAGGATACAGTCCCCAGAAGGATGATGAGTTTTAGTTTAAACAGGTACAGGCTTGGAGGGCCAAAGGGCCTGTTCCTGTGCTATAATTTCCTTTGTTCTTTGTTTTTTGTGCCTTCGTGCAGATACAGTGAAGGGCCAGGTTGACAGAAATTGCAGAGATAGGGAGGGGTGGAAAAATCTGAAAAGCAAGGATGAGAACTGCAAATTGAAGAGGTTATCAATGTAGGTCAATGAATCCTGGAGTGAAGGGTGGATGAGATTTGATGGCAGTTAGATTACAGGCCGCAGAGTCACAAAGGTACTTACTATCTTTCCATTTTTAGTTCTTAAAAAGAGTTATTCGTTGACTTCCCTTTTCTATTTAAGTGATGCTGACTGGCTTATCATGCATTTCTAGTTATTTCTGATATCCAGCATTTGCATTTTCTTTCTATTTACTTCTTACGTGATAGGCACACTTCTGGTGAGCCGCACACTTTGTGCACATTTTTTCTACATAAATGGCTTCACTTTAACTCCTATACAAATCTGGACTGTGATCAATATGCCTACCCTAATGACTTCTAAGCCTGATTTGCATCGATCTCAACCAAAACGACCTGAGCAACTTTTACAAATGACTGCAGTTTTCAAAATTAAAATGATAGAGATTGAAATAGCACAAACTTAATTGGAAATAGCAGGAGGCTAATGGTGACAAGACCACTGCCAACAAAATAAACCTCCATCTATTATCCAACCTCATTTCATCCTTAAAGTTTAAATGTCATAAATTAAATATGGTAGCATACAAATGAGCATCACTCTTTCTTGGCTTACAAGCGTGAGGGGTTGAGTTTAACCATATGGCTGCCTGAGATAAAACCTTAAAAAGGAAATAGAGAAAGGAATGAATGGGCTGATAATGTGCAGATCCTATCATATTTGTCATTATATAATATTTACACCAGTCTAATTATTTCAGTGATGTTAAACAAAACTTGGAAGGATGAATATTGACCTTTAATGCATTAACGATTATCCGAGAGTCATGCCTAGATTATGTACAATTTGATCATTATTCCATAGCAAGAATATCCAGGCAGTGGAGGCTCTGTATAAAAACGTCAACCAAACAGGCATCCAGTTTAAAGAAAAGCTTCAGCATCTGATATGCGTATGTAGAAGTTATTGCATGGCCATTCGGCCCATTCATTTGGAGTGGAGTTTTATAGACCCTTTGCAATGGGGATAGGGAGGAGAATGAGGCGAGCCATTCAAATGTCCATTATGTTCAGTGGAACCAGAAAATCCCACTGTGGGATGGGCAATCAAATTCTGCTTTTAGCATTGATGTGTGAGCTTGTTGGGTCTGATTGTGCAAAAGCAAAACCCTGAAAGAAGTGCAGCTTACTTGCCAACGGCTTTTCAACACATCCACTTCATAATTTTACTCCCCTATTTCCTGCCAGTCAGTAACAGTGGGTTGTGGAACGCTATAACGCAATGTCAACTCCAACACAAACATGCAAATTGAAGGAGTCGGAGTTAACTGTCAGATATCAGGAACTTCTGGGATTATAAGAGCATAGAAGACTCTACAACCCTGTAGTGTCCATGCTGCCCTTCTGCAAGAGCAATTGAGCTGGAGTCACTCTTCAGTCTTTTCCCTGTTGTACTCCAAATTTTTCTTCACAAAATAACGATCCAAGTTTCTTTTAACTGAGTGAATCTGCCTCTATCTCACTCTCAGGCAGTGCATTGCAGATCTTAAAGAGAAAATGCCAGTCTGCTAGCATCTGTAGGGAGAGAATAAGTTTTGAGGCCAGCTGACCTTTTGGCCTTTTCCAGCATCCGCAGTAATTTGCATTCCAGATCGTAATGACACATAGCATAAAGAAATTCTTCCTCATATTCCTGCTTTTCCTTTGCCAATCATTTTAAATCAGTATTCTCTGGTTTATCAGTCCTTCCATCAATACTCTATCCATTCTATCAAGCACCTCATGATTTTGAATACCTCTATCTGATCCGTCAGGGGAAGCCTGGGTAAGAGGTCTACTGTTACTTTGAGGGGCCTGAATTCTCCTCTGCAGAGACTGCTGATGCCTCATCTGCAAATTAAAGATACACCCCACTGCTTTCCATCATCTGTCTCTTTCTCCTACTCTGAGGAACAGTTTAATATTGCTATCTACAGTATTGGAGATTGAAATTGAATATATATGAATATTTGCATAAATTCTGCAGCTCCACACTGATTTCTAGCATGGAGCTGACAGTGCCAGAAATCCAGCTCCTGGAGACGCACGGAGGGTCCCAGAGGGGAATCCGCGAATCAGCCTCCATTAGAGTCTCCCAGCCAGCTGCACTACAGAAGCATCAATCAGGCTAGGAGAATCACTCCCAATAACTTCAGTTTCCTCTTCCAAATCATTAATATATAATGTGAACAGCTGGGGTCTGGGCACAGATCCCTGTAGTATCCCACTAGTCATTGTTTGTCAATTAAAAAAAGACCCATTTATGCCAACTCTTTGCTTCTTGTCTGCTAAGCAGTTTTCTATCCATCTCAAGACACCATTTGCAATCCCACACACTTTAACTTTATATAGTAGTCTGCCACGTGAGACCTTGTCAAAAGCCTTCTGTGAGTTTATGTAAACCACATGCACTGGTTCTCCTAGGTCAACTCTATTTGTTATATCCTCAAAGAATCCCAATAGATTCGTCAAGCATGACTTCTCCTTTGTAAATCCATGTAGCCTTTGTCAGATTATACCACTGCCTTCCAAATGCTGAGTTGAGAACTCCTTGACAAAGGACTCTAGCAACTTCCTTAGTACTGATGGTAGGTTCACTATTCCACAGTTCTCTGTTTTGTCTCTACCTCACTTATTGAATAGCGGGCTTACATTAGCTAATCTCCACTCTGTAGGAACAACCAGAGTCCAAAGAATTTTGGAAAATGTCCATTAAACGATCTATTATTTCCAGGGCCACTTCCTTAAATACTCAAGAGATGAAGATTATCAGGCCCTGGAGATTTATCCACCCTCAATCCCATCGATTCTCCCAAAGCCATTTCTCTACTAATATTAATTTTCTTTAGCACTTCATACTGCTTGACTGCATGAACTAGCATCTTTGGATTCAGGACGGAGATAGTCTCTAGATGAAGAGATGCACCCTGCAGGCTATAGACTATATGAAATTATTTTCTGGTATGGCCGGGGAAAGAAAGAAAAACAGGCTTTACTGCTGATGATGGAATTATAAAACTCTCTAAAAACTGAAAAAGGCAGCTGGAGGCAGTGAATCAAAATTACTACTCAGTGAAATAGAAATATGGGAATCCATCGAAAGCTGGGAGCAACTGTGGACTGTTTGCTAAAAGGACTGTAATTCCATGCAATGACTGTCAAACATAAAAGAGGAAATTCTTCTCTGTGGTTTAAGGTATGAGTTGCCTTCAGAAGAAAAAGTTTAATCAATAGTGCTGTCAGTCATTTGCAATAGTAAAAGTTTTAAGTAGGAGATCTTGATGTGTCATTCCATCAGCTACTTTTAAACATTATCAGTCTTTACAGAAATTGTAACACTTTGTTAAAAACTAAAGTACTTTTTCTCACCACACAAGTTTTATGGAGATCCACTATCCTCTGGTATACATCAAGCTAGTAAGTGTTAATATATTATTTTACCATTCAATCATAAAATCCCTACAGTGCAGAAGGAGGCTATTCAGCCCATTGAGTCTACACTCACAACAATCTTACCCAGACCCTATTCCTGTAACCCCATATATTTATCCCCACTAGTACCTCTAATTTACACATCCCTGTGTCCGTGGGAGTTTGCGCAATCTCCCTGTGCTTGTGTGGGTTTCCTCCAGGTGCTCCGGTTTCCTCCCACATCCCAAAGATGTGCTCTTAGGCTAATTGGCAGAACAAATTCTCCCTAAATTGTCTCAAATTTGGTTTTTAATCCATAGACCTATAAACATAAACAGGGATCACGGGTAGAGGTGGGAACATCGGGGTGGCGGCACAGGCTTGTTGGGCCAAAGGGCCTGTTTCCCATGCTGTTTTGTTGTTTGTTCTTTGTTCTTTTACCTGTAAAGGCTCACATTCCAGCATTGTCTTGCAATTGAGTTTGTCTCTTTTTATGCCCTAGTTGTGAACCCAACTCTCCACTCACCTAATGAAGGAGCAGCGCTCCAAAATCTCATACTACCAAATAAACCTGCTGGACTTTAACCTGATACTGTGCCTACTCCAGTCTAACGCCAGCATCTCCACTTCATCTAATCTCCACCTCCCAATTATAATGGCTGGATCGTTTTTTTGTTCTAAGTGATATGAGTCACCTGGGTGAAGTTAAATTCAATACCCATCTCTAGTTTCTTTTTGTGGATACTGCTGGATTTTCTTGTTGAGTGAATGTTTTTAGTATTTGCAAAACAGTGGCTTACTGGGTCTCTTGACGACTCATTAAGAATCAAACAGCAAGGAATGCTGTCTGGTTTATCACAACCTCTTTGCTCAGGGCTTTAGGTTTAGTTCAATAAACAAGTAAAGGAAAAAGAGGCAGAAGAATATATTGACAGGAACAGATTGAATAGGGTGTGAGGAGGGTCATGGGGAGTACAAACACGGGCACAGACAGTTCCACTTGATTTTCTGTATATTTCTTTACCCTATATTCAGTGCTAGCTAAACAAAGTTATTTGAACACAGATCAGAGAGAAGTCTTTTGACTTGATTTATTATTCTCACATTTATTAATGTACAGTGAAAAGAACTGTTTCTTGAGCACTGTACAGACAAAGTTCATAGTGTTCATAGAGAAGGAAACAAGAGAGTGCAGAATATAGTGTTACAGTCATTGTTAGTGTGTAGACAAAGATCAATTTAATGCAAGATACGTTCATTCAAAAGTCTGACAGCAGCAGGGAAGAAGCTGTTCTTGAATCGGTTGGTACATGACCTCAGGCTTCTGTGTCATTTTCCTGATGGAAGAAGTTAAAAGAAAGAATGTTCGGGATATGTGGAATCCCAAATTATGTTGGCTGCTTTGCTGAAGCAACAGGAAGTGTAGACAAAGTCAGTGGATGGGAGGCTGGTTTGCTACATTCACAACCTTTTATAGTTCCTTGCAGCTTTGGGCAGAGCAGGAGCAGACCAAACTGTGATACAACCAGAAAGAATGTTTTCTATGGTGCGTCTGTAAAATTTGGTGAGAGTCGTAGTTGAAATGCCAAATTTCCTAGCCTTCTGAGAAAGTACAAACGTTGGTGGACTTTCTTATCTATTGTGTCAGCATGAGTGACCAGGACAGATTGTTAGTGATCTGAACACCTAAAAACTTGAAGTTCTTGACCCTTTCTATTTCGTCCCCATTGATGTAGACAGCAGCATGTTCTTCTTTACACTTCCTGAAGCCGATGACAATCTCCTTTGTTTTGTTGATACTGAGGGAGAAATTATTGTTGCCACACAGTTCACCAGATTTTCTATCTCATTCCTGTACTCTGTCTCACTGTTGTTTGAGATCTGACTCACGACGGTGCTGCCGTCAGCAAACTTAAAAATCAAATTGGTGGGGAATTTGGCCACACGGTCATAGGTGCATAAGGAGTACACTAGGGGGCTGACAACGCAGCCTTATAGGGCACTGGTGTGGAGGGTGATCATGGAATCTGGGACATTTCTTGCTGAGTCAACCATATTTCAAATGGTACACTGATATACTGAACCACCAGAAAGACACAGAAAGCGTTTGGGATTTGGGAAGTGAGAGAAGAAAGAAGCTTACATAATTTAAAGTCAAACAATCCTCAAATTCATTGTATTAAATACTTTCAGAATTACCAATAACTTAGTATTTTCCACTTATATCTGAACAAAGAACAAAGAAAATTACAGCACAGGAACAGGCCCATCAACCTTCCAAGCCTGCGCTGACCATCCTGCCCAACTCAACAAAACTCCCCTACCCTTCCAGGGACCGTATTCCCAGCCTATTCATGTATTTGTCAAGACTCCCTTTAAAATTATTATTGTATCCATTTCCGCTATCTCCCCCGGCAGCAAATTCCAGGCATCCACCACCCTCTATGTAAAAAATCTGCCTCATACATCTCCTTTAAACATTGCCCCTCAAACCTTCAACCTGCGCCCCCTAGTAATTGACTCTTTCACCCTGGGAAAAGGCTTCTGACTATCCTTTCTGCCCATGCCCCTCATAATCTTGTAGATTTCTATCAGGTCGCCCCTCAACCTCCATTGTTCCAGTAAGAATAAACCAAGTTTCTCGAAACTCTCCTCATAGCTAATGCCCTCCATATCAGGCAACATCCTGATAAATCTTTTCTGTACCCTCTCCAAACTCTCCACATCTTTCTGGTAGCGTGGCGACCAGAATTGAACACTATGTTCCAAGTGCAGCCTAACTATGGTTTTATAAAATTGCAACATAACTTGCCAATTTTTAAACTCAATGCCCTGGCCAATGAAGGCAAGAATGCCGTATGCCTTTTTGATTACCTTCTCCATCTGCGTTGCCACTTTCAGTGACCTGTGTATCTGTACACCTAGATCCCTCTGCCTATCAATAATCTTAAGGGTTCTGTCATTTACTGCATATTTTCTATTTGTGTTATTCCAAAATGCATTATCTCACATTTGCTCGGATTAAACTCCATCTGCCATCTTTCCGCCCAAATCTCCAGCTGATCTATATCCTCTGATGGTCCTCATCACTATTTGCAATTCCACCAAATCTTAAATTTAACTTCATCATCTAAATTAACATAACATATTCGGGGAACTATATTGCATTGGTTGCTATGTACTGTTACATATGATAGCAGGACACTTAGAAATCATAACATGACTGGGGAGAACCAATACAGATTTATAAAAGGAAGATTGTGTTTGTCACATATGTTAGAGGTTCTTGAGAATATAACTAGCAGGGCAGATAAGGGGGAATAAGTAGATGTAGCATATTTGGATTTTCAAAAAGCGTTCAATGAGGCATCATACAAGTGATTATTAAACTAAGTTAGGACTCACAGGATTGGAGATGATACATTAGCACATTAGCCAAAAATCAGAAGGCTACTTTTATTGATGCTGAAACATTAAGGGAATCACCTCTTCCACATCTGCAGATTCAATCAGTGGCATCACAGGCAGTGGTGGCTGCCTGGTTGAATTAGGAAAAGGGTTAGCTCCAATTTTTTAAAGATGAAATAAGAATTAAACATGGCATTATTGGGAGAAATAAGAGTACATTACACTTAAAAATAAATAAGGAAGTAAGAAAGCTATTTAAAAATCAATTAACAATCAAATTTGGGTCAAATTTTGATCTGGGATAAGAGGTCATAGTCTCAGGATAAGGCGTAGAAAATTTAAAGTTTATTTACTTAAAGTTTATTTATTAGTCACAAGTAAGGCCTACATTAACACTGCAATGAAGTTACTGCAAAATTCCCCTCGTCGCCACACTCCAGCGTCTGTTAGAGTCAATGCACCTAACCAGCACATCTTTCAGACTGTGAGAGGAAACTGGAGCACCCAGAGGAAACCCATACAGACACAGGGAGAATGTACAAACAGACAGTGACTGAAGCCAGAAATTGAACCAGGATCCCTGGCATTGTTAGACAGTAGTGCCAACCACTGTGCAAACAGAGTTGAAAAGAAACTACTTTTCTAAAGGGGGTTATGAATCTTTGGAATTTGCTACCCCAAAATGTGGCAGATGCTGGGACAGTGAGTAAATTTCAGGAGGAGTTAGAGAGATTTTTAATTGGTAATGGGTTGAAGGGTTCTAGGGAGAAGGCAGGAAAATGGGAATGAGGAGGAGTTCAGCCATGATCGAATGGCAGAGCAGACTCAATGGGCTGAATGGCCTAATTCTGCTCTACATCTTATGAAATCAATAAAAACATATTCTGAATAAGATATATTTTAACAAAAAAATGCAAGACTCTCGCTAGATCTCAACTGGGATATTACGTATAATTCTAGGCGCCACACTGTAGGAAGAATGCAACTGCATTGGAGACAGTGCAGAAGAGGTTTATAACATTGATCCTAGTGATGAGAAACTTCACTTATGAAGATAGGTAAGGGAAGTTGGGTCTTTCTCCTCAAGTAAAGGCTCAGAGGAGATTTAATAGAGATATTCAAAATCATGAGTGGTCTGGATAGAGTCGATAGGGAGAAACTGTGCCCCTCTTAAAAGAATCAAGAATGAGAGGACACAGATTTAAAATGATTTGCAAAAGAAGCAAATATGATATGAGAAACCCATTTCACACAGCCAGTAGTTCAGGCCTGGAAAGCCCTGTCTAGAAGTGCACTGGAGACAGATTCAATTGAAACACTCAAGGGGGCATTAGTTGATTATTTGAATAGAAACAATGTGCAGGGGTGCAGGGAAAACGCAGAGGAATAGAACTAAATCATGATGCTCATTTGGAGAGCCAGTGCAGACATGATGGGCCAAATCGCCTCCTTCTGCACTATATTGATTCTGTGATTATGTGATATATCATCCAATGTTGGATTCAAAATCACAATCCTGGGACAAAAAGCCTCAGCTGAGCTGGTGAGGCTATATACAATATTCCTGCACACTGCCTTTCCAAACTGGTCACCAGTATATAAAACTTTGCACACTTCACAGTTAGACAAAATGAACGATTTGCCATTTGGATATCTATATGCAGCAGTTTGATGCTCAGAAAGTGGTAAAAGCAATTGTTTTTTTTTCACTCTCATCATCAAATCTGGAACTCAAAGAGAAGTACAGAGATAAAACATGGCCACATAGTTGTGCCATTAAGATGGGGGAAAATGTTTTCTCAACCAGAATACCAAATAAATCTGGAGAAAAAAATTGTTTAAAATCTGAGAGTTGATTTTCCATTTAGGTGGGTAAAATTAGAATCATTAACTGGCCCACCGAACCACACATACCCACTATCATGTAGGAAGAAACTATGCATGTGCCAGAGGCCAAATTGAAGACTGAAAGTGCAGATGCAACTGTTGTTGGTATTTGGCAGGTTGGGGTCAGGAGTTACAGTGAAGAAGGAAAGGAAGAATAGAAAGGTCTTTTTCGAGTTTGGCAGGTAGTGAATAGTGGAGTACCACCAGGGTCAGTACTGACTCCTCACGATTTATAATCTATATCAATGCTTCAGATGAGAAGACTGATTATATTCTATCCACTTTTGCTGATTTGAAGCCACAAAGTTAGATGGAAAAGTAAGCTGTGAGCAGTGCGCAAAAAGGGGATTTGACGGGTTAAATGAATGGGCAACAATGTGGCAAAAGTAAGATAATGTGAGAAAAGTGAAATTACCCTTTTGGGAGGAAAAATAGAAAAGCAAAATGCTTTTTGAAATGGTGAATGGAAATGTTGATATTCAGAGAGATCTGAGTGTCCACCAATCACAGAAAATTAAAATGCAGATGCAGCAGGCAATCAAGGATACAAATGATATGCTATCCTTTATTACCAAGGGAATGGTTTATCAGGCTTACTGCAATCAAGCAGGCTTGTGATAAGACCACATGTGGAGCAGTGTGTACAGCCTCCTTACTTAAGGAATAACATATTTGCCTTAAAGGAAGTGTAACAATGGTTCACTGGCCTGATTCCAGGAAGAAAGGGATTGTCCTATGAGGGGGAATTGAAAAGAAAAAGTATATATGCTCTGACATTTGGGAGAAAAAGAGGTGGTCTCATTAAGGCATAAAATTTTTCAGGGGTTTGGCAATTGAATATCTAATCTTTACCCTGCAGTGCTGAAAGGATGCTTCCCCTGGCTTGGGAAACAAGAACTTGAGGTCACCTCTCAGAGTAAGGGGCCAATCATTTAGGCATGAAAGGGAGTGTTACAAAACTCATTTAACCCGTCAAATCCCCTTTTTGCGCACTGTTCACAGCTTACTTTTCCATCTAACTTTGTGGCTTCAAATCAGCAAAAGTGGATAGAATATAATCAGTCTTCTCATCTGAAGCATTGATATATACTATAAATACCTGAGGAGTCAGTACTGACCCTGGTGGTACTCCACTATTCACTACCTGCCAAACTCGAAAAAGACCTTTCTATTCGTCCTTTCCTTCTTCACTGTAACTCCTGACCCCAACCTGCCAAACACCAACACCAGTTACATCTGCACTTTCAGTCTTCAATTTGGCCTCTGGCACATGCATAGTTTCTTCCCACATGATAGTGGGTATGTGTGGTTTGGTGCCGGGCCAGTTAACGATTCTAATTTTACCCACCTAAATGGAAAATCAACTCTCAGATTTTAAACAATTTTTTTCTCCAGATTTATTTGGTATTCTGGTTGAGAAAACATTTTCCCCCATCTTAATGGCACAACTATGTGGCCATATTTTATCTCTGTACTTCTCTTTGAGTTCCAGATTTGATGATGAGAGTGAAAAAAAAACAATTGCTTTTACCACTTTCAAAATTTGCCATCACTAGCAATTGGGTGCTCAATCATTAATTACAATCTCAACTAGAGTTAGAAAGATGCTGAGGGAATCAAGGGATAAGGGGATAGTGTAAGAAGATATAGTTGAGCTATCTATGATCTGAGTAAATATCAAAGCAGACTGGACTGACTGAAAGACTGTTTTTCCTGTTTCTGGACGTAACGGTTGCCTGTGCAAAGCATACTCACATTCATGTCCTCTGATTTTCCTGCTGGACATAGGGTAAGGCAAACAACTAGTTTTATGTACCCAGTCACGTTAATGCAAGCAACATGAAAACATGCTATCCATCAGCATGATTGCAGCGAGCAATCACACACTAGCTTCACATGCTGCAAGCGGCCTAAGGTTAGCATGAACTACAGCTAGTCCGCGTTTCATAAAGATATCAAAAGTTGGCAAGCTGGAACATCAGGGCCACGTGCATGGGATTGACAAATGACTTGCAGCTGCTCAAAGATGCATGCACGACAGCTGTGATCAATGTGGAACCTGATAGGCTGAACTTTGATTTGATTTATTATTGTCACATGTACTAGTATACAGTGAAAGTATTGTTTCTTGTGCGTGATACAGACAAAACATACCGTTCATAGAGAAGGAAACGAGACAGTGCAGAAATGTAGTGTTACAGTCATAGCTAGGGTGTACAGAAAGATCAACTTAATGTAAGGTAGGTCCATTCAAAAGTCTAATGGCAACACAGAAGAAACTGTTCTTGAGTCAATTGGTACTTGATCTCAGACTGAAAAAGTTGGAATCATACAAAAGACCAGGCTCATCAAGAGCAGATCACTGCAAGGTAAAGATTAGATATTCAATTGGCATGGGAGAGTGCAGAGGAAGCACCAGAACAGAGTGTAGACTTTGCTATTCTCAACGTTAGAACCCCAGGCACCCTACAAATTGTTCGGAACATGTTTTCTCCATCCGCCGCTCAAAGAAATAAGTCCAGTTCAATCTCCTGAGTGTCTATGTTACAAAGCTTAGTGAGATGAAAGACCAGCATTACAAGGAGATTGTCATTGCTATCAGCAGAATTTGAATATCTTTACCTAATGGAGAATTTCAATACTAGAGCAGGCAGGGACCTTCTTCAATAATTGGGAAGTCCAGCATATCAGTGCAAGAAGTAAGCCTGAAGGATTTGCAGTGATCTTCAGCCAGATTTACCAAGTGGATGATTGTCTTGGCAAGCTCCCAGATGTCAGTCTTCAGCCAATTCGATTCACTCCACTTGATGCCAAAAAAAAGCTGAAGGCACTGGCTACTGCAAATATTAGGACTCTGACAACTCCAGAATTATCTGTTTCCCTAAAAGGTGCCCAAATATATTCCACCCACAAAGTAATGTTATTGGATTAATAATCCAGAACTCCAGACTAATACTCTGGGGGCACAGGTCCATATCCCACCATTGCAGTTGGCTGAGTTTAAATTCAATTACTAAAATCCAAAATTGAAAACTAATTTCAACATTGTGATCATGAAGCTATCATCAATTGTCATACAGACCCATTTGCTTCACTAATGTCATTTAGGGAAGGAAAACCTGCCAATCTTAACAGTTCTTATCTTCATATGAATCCAGATCCACAACATTGGCAACTAGACATGGGCAACAACTCTGGTACATCCCAGGAACTTTCATATCATGTGAAAGAATAAAGAAAATAAAGTTACACAAATCTAGATAGGTGAATTTCTGCCCTATCTGTCTATTCTCAATCATCAACAAAGTGATGGAAGGTACAAAAACTGAAAATGCTGGAAAATCTCAGCAGGTCTGACTGTATCTGTGGGGAAAGATTAGAGCCGAAGTTTCAAGTCTAAATGACCCCTTCCCCACTTCTCTTACTACCTCTGACAGCTCGCTCCAGACACTCACCACTCTCTGTGTGAACAAAATTGTCCCTCTGAACCCTTTTGTATCTCTCCTCTCTCACCTTAAACCTACATCTTTCATTTTTAGACTCCCCTACATTTGGGAAAAGATATTGACTATCTACCTTATCTCTGTCCCTCATTATCTTATAGACCTGTACAAGATCACCCCTCAGCCTCCTATGCCCCAAGGAAAAAAGTCCCAGTCTATCCTAACTCTCCTTATAACTCAAATCATCAAATCCCATTGGCATCCTGGTAAATTTTTTCTACAATCTTTCTAGTTTAATAATATCTTTTCTATAATTGGATGACATGAACTGTACACTGTATTCCAAGTGTGGCATTAATAATGTCTTGTACAACTTCAACAAGATGTCCAAACTCCTGTATTCAATGTTCTGACCAATGAAACCAAGCTTGCCAAATGCCTTCTTCACCATCCTGTCCAGCTGTGACTGCTTTCAAGGAGCTATGAACCTGTACTTCAAGATCTCTTTGTTCTGTAACTCTCCCCAATACCCTACCATTAACTGAGTAGGTCCTGCCCTGATTTGATTTACCAAAGTGCATCATCTCGCATTTATCTAAATTAAACTCCATCTGCCTTCATTAACCTACTAGTCCTTCTGATTACAAAAACATTTCAGAGCTCCTCCACCAATACAGCACACAATAATTGCCTCTAACCCTGCAATAGCAAAAGTACCTCATCTGAACGTCGCATAGTAATACCTTTACATAATGCTAGTGGCCCTTTATGCAGTTAAACCATAAGGCACAGGAGCAGAATTAGGCCACTTGGCCCATTGAGTCTGCTCCACCTTTCCATTATGGCTGATATTTTTCTCATCCCCATTCTCTTGTCTTTTCCCCATAATCCCTGATTATTAATAATTAATCAACAACCTATCTATCTCTATCTTAAAGACACTCAATGATCTGGCATCTAGAGCCTTCTGCGGCAAAAAGTTTAGCTGGGAGTGTTTAAGAGAAGGTACTAACAGGATCTGCAAAGGTTGGTCCCTGAATCAAGGTTAGACATTGAATGACATTAAGATCTAACCACTCTACAGTCTCTGGCATGTGTACAGCATGTCCATTGGGGCATATTTTCAAATATGCTGCAGTGCACAGACTATGCCATGAGTGGGTCAGCCAGCACTCTCAGCATCTCCAACACCAGCAGCACCTTGGAACTCAATTTTACTGCTGGTTTAAACAGTAATTCAAGTTGATTCAATAATTGTGATAAAGTTACTAGATTGATTTCCTCATTGGTCTATATACAATAGGAACAGCTATGCGCAAGTTCAAATTTTATCGCCACAAACCTTAGCACAGAGAGTTCCATGCTCCTTTCTTTAATGGAATGTTATTTGTAATCTTTATTCCTCTCAGTTGAATACATGTTTATCAATTAATGTAACACAATCTTAAATATTCAAATTGCAGGACATTATGCAGTCTGACATTGATTAAAACACGAATACTTTAATAGTCAAGAGTTCTTTTATGACGCTCTCATTTCCCATGCAAAATCATTCTCCTTTTAAATGTATTCTGTTTTCTGTTACAGGATAGGGTGTGCACCTGGGTATTTGCAATGTCATTTGTGTCTCGGGCACCCAGCAAAGGGGTTGAGCATTTTCTTGAACTTATCATCAATAGATAATATTTAAAGTTGTTAAACTGTCTTTTTGCACAATTTAGTGATGAACGTTGTTTTTGTTAACCTGAAACTGAGCACCACCAAAGCTATCAAGGGTATTGTCCATCACTTCTACATTGAGAGAGGAAGCCATTTATTAATAATATGGTAAATCTAATGAAGTTATTATTGACTGACAGCTATTTGGCATACTGGTAACTCCAATTATATCAAAACACACTAACAGGTTCGTCAATATTTATTATCTGAGAATAGAACTAGTATTACATAGAAAACCACCTGAGTCCCAGTACAACTCCAGACAATAGCAAAATATTGAACTGATAATCATATACTTCAAAAGGTACAATTGGTTGCTGTGCCAAGGTAAAAAGAAAATAGAGAAGGAACAAACTTGCATTTAACTAGCACCTTTCATAACCATAAGGTGTCCCAAAATACTTTAACAGCCAATTCCTTTTGGATACAGTTACTGTTGTAAGAGGGGGGCATTGGTGAAGGACATCATGAAAGTCTTGAATAGTATAGATGTAGGAATAGTTTAATGCATAAGAGCTTTGCTTGATCATCTTTAACAATCTGAAGTATTAGTGCAAAGCTTTCACTCAGGAGCTTGTAGATGAGAAAGAATGACTCCAAGAATGAGTTTCACAACAAAGCAGCAATATTAGCTTTGAAATGGCTACTCTGGCTGAGCATTAAGCATGCTAGGATTTTTAGTCAACTTATAATTAAAAACAAATGCGGGTTGTGAAGTTATTGTGAGTCAGAATTTAGTCTGGGAACTGTGATCTGAGCTAAACAAATTTGGAAGTTGTTTACTTTCAAGTAGACTGGATGGCATCAAATTTTATTGCCTTTATATGAGAGACTTGCCATTTGAGCTAAGCATAATGCCATAGTTTATGAATAATTTCATTGGCTGTTCGAGCTATGTAATTGACTTCCAGTTATACAATTGGCTGAATGACAGAGAATCTTCTGGAAGCAAGTGAAAGAATTTGTAGTTAAAAGATATGTCTTTTGTCTAAGTGACAGCTCTAAAGAGATCCACCATCGAAAGAAGAGTACCCTGAAGAAACTTCTTCAGAGAAGTCCACGAGAATAGATCCTACATCGGAAATATTCCTAGCCAGGTTTTTGCTAAACCCAGTAGTGCCTATTTTCAATCAAATAGAATTAATGGGGGAGATTCTCCCAAAAAGTTCTAAGTGCTGAATTTGCAGGAAAAATGTACATTATCACAATTGCTTTTCTCAGTGGGAGTTCAGACTTGAATCTCCCACACTCTGTGCAATGCAGAGGTCACAATCGTGAATATCATTAAAAGTTTGGCGGGGGGAACAGGGCCTTTTCATGCCAGAGTCTAACAGATCTGGAACTCTGAGCATGCGCAGTGGCCCCAAATTGTCGGCCTCCTATTTGCTGGCCAGCTCAGTTGCTGGTCAGCCCAGGATCCTCATAGTGCTGCCTCTCCAACCCACCCCGAGGCCTGATTGCAACCCTGGAGCATTCCATGACCAGCCCTGACTCATCCCCATCCAGGAGGGCCGCCATGTCCAGTTCCCCCAAGCAGTGACGATCCCCTCCCCAGCCCGGTAGACCCCACCCCACAGAAGGCAGGACTCCTCCCTTTCCCCAGCAGACCACCCTCACCCAGCCTGCCCTGATCGCTGGCCTCCCTCTAGCCCCAATTGATCCAAATGACACAGTGACAGCAGGACCTCCCCCGCCCCCCACAGATCACCTGCTAGACCTTGCCCCCAGAGGCCTCCAGCCATAAGGCCTGCCCCCAATAGCATCCACCCCTTTGGCACAGTATGATGCCCCTTGAGCAGTGCTGAAAGGCACTGCCAGGGAGCCCAAGCCTAGGGAGCACTACTCGCCTTGCTGTCCAACCCCCTCAGGGCCCCCAATTGCCCTCTCTTCACTTCAGAGGGGAGCCACTCTAAACCCCTACTGACGGAGGAGAAAAACTATCGGACCTGGAGAATTCAGTCCCGGGCCCAATAATTACATTCAAATTGCGCTAAAATAAGATTAAAATAAGTTACCTGCTATTCCCATCAGTTTCCATTATAATGCCAATCGCGCTGGAGATCCATCGCTGGGAGATGTATGTGCATCAGGAACACATGCGCGAATACTGCGAATCAGCTCACGTGCAAATCTCCTGGCTGACCCGCCAAAATACTAGTAGATCAGAGTGGGAGAATCACCCCCAATGTTTAGTTAAGGGTTAAAATTCAGTTAATGTTCAGAGTTAAAATTCAGTAAAGAGTAAGTGTTGCAGCTGCTTAAGTTTGAGTTGGTACCTAAAGTGCTAAATAAAGGATGATTATTGAATGAATTAAAGAGTCAGCTCCTGTTCTTATTTATCTCATTAAACTGGAATGTTTGGATGGTATGTAAATCATTAGCCAAGTCACACGGCGAAAATTCACCAATAGTGTACTCTGAGTGGAGTTAGCCAAGTAAAAGACGGGGTACTTGGACGCTGATACAAACAGTAACATGGTTTTTCATCTTCAGAATCCTTTTGAGAGCAGCTTCCCATTGAGCACAGGATTGGTGATTTAACTTTGTACCAGATAAAGTTTATGTTAGAATAAGTTATAATATTCAAGGATTGTGTTTTATAAGTCTAATTAACCTTTCTTTATAATGGGTATAATATGGAGTAATTAATGCAATAATGAAGGTTACATGTATCAGATAGTTTTGTCACAAGTGAGCATTAATGTCATTAAATTTAGGAAGTTGTGCAGGTTTTTTAGTATGTTGCTTCATTTGATAAAAAATCTGTTTTGTTAGAATTTTTATCAAATCAGATCCATTTTATTCACACAACACCACTTTTTTAATCAATTTACAGGATGTGAGCATCATTGGCAAGGCCAACATATATTGCCCATCCCTAATTGCCTTTGAGAGATTGGTAGTGAGCTGCCTTTTTGAACCATGCAGTCCAGTAAATACATCCACACTGCTGTTAGAAAGGGAGCTCCATTGTTTTGATCCAGCGATAGTGGAGGATGGTGATATATCTCCAAGTCAGGATAGTGTGTAACTTGGAGGGAAACATGGAGATGGTAGCATTCCCATGCACTCTCTACCCTGACCCTTTGAGATAAAAACCCTCACCGGTTTGGGGAATGCTGTCAAAGAAAGTTTCATGATAACTCAATTCCTCTTTGTCCATTCTGATAATGCAGTTGTGTACTATTCAGAAAGACAATTCAAGAAGAAACCACCAACAGCAATAAAAACAGATTCACTGGCTATTTATCTCAATAATGCTGGTAGGGACTTGCTGTGTAACAAAATAGCTTAAGCAGTTGTCTACATAGCAATGTTTCATCAAACAATTGGTCCATTCATTTATGTAAACTATTTGGCCCATTCACTGATGTGAAACATTTGGTCTATTCATAAACAACCACATAATAATCTTTCAAATGCCCCAAGGTACTTCACAGCAGCGTTGTCAAACTTAATTTAATACTAAATCTCATAAAAAGTTATTGAGGCAGGTTTTGCTTGGAAGTTTGGTTGAACAGGTGGATTTTGAGAAGAGTCACAAAGGAGGGGAGGGAAGAGATAAGGAGGCAGAGAGATTTACAGAGGGAATTACAGCTTAGGACCTCATCAGCTAAAGGTACGGTTGCCAATAGTAAGAGTCTTCGCAATAGGAAATGCAGAAAGACCAGAATTGAAGGGGTTCAGACATCTTTGGAGGGTTTGGGGATTGCAGGAGGTTACAGTGATATGGAGGGATAAAGCCATTTAGGAATTTGAATTTTAAGATCAATGATTTGTTTTTCAGGAGCCAATGTAGTTAGAAAGCACATGAGTGAATTGGACTTGGCGAGCATTAGGTCATGAAATTTTGCAACATGTGAAACACTTGGAATGTAGGTGAAAACTTGGGAATTGATTGGGAGATACAATAAGATAAGTTATTAAGGCTTATAGAATCATAGAATCCCACAGTGAAGGAGAAAGCCATTGGGCCCATCAATCTGCACCAACTACAATCCCACCCAGGCCCTTTCCCCACAATTCTATTTTCATTTATCCTAGCTAGTCCTCCTGACATTAAGGGACAACTTAACATGACCAATCCACCTAACCAAAGACTTAAAGGAAGTCTGTTTTTTTTCTCAGTTTTTGTGACAAGTATCACATAGTTTTCTTCCCATTGATCAAGTTGTCAACTTGAAATATTTCTGCAAGCCTTAAGTCTATTTGGGTTTCCTTTCTGTTTTTGATCTGAATTTAAAAGTAACTCCCCAACTCTTAGCAGCTAGAAGCTATCAGGTCATTTCTATTGTTGCATCTTTGGACATTAATGGGCAATTTAGCATGACCAATCCATCTAAAGTACACATCATTGGATTGTAGGAGGAAACTGGACCACCTGGAGGAAATCCATGCAGACATGGGAGAATGTGCAAACTCCACTCAGACAATCACCCAAGGCTGGCATTGAACCCAAGTCCCTGGCGCTGTGAGGCAGCAGCACTAATCACTGTGTCACCATGCTGCCCACGAACAACAAATAATTCAAACAAGTTATTTATGCAAATCATGCTTGCAGACAGAAACCTGAAGACACTGGCAGATGTGTGGTCACACAAGTGTGACAATATGATCTATTTAACAAAGCACCAGCCAGTATCCCCTGAAATTTTAATGCTTTAAAAAGGTTAGTTTTTCTGGTTTTATTTTGAGAATCTGATCCAGACATTTGGGAAAGTTTAGGCCCCAAGGACTTGTGTGTGGGAAGATACAATTAGTTAAGATCTCAAGCTCTTTTCCAAACCACCCACGGAAAGGAGGCAAATCAGGTGGGGTACAGAGGCGAATTGATTGGCTCTCAGGAGACAGATTGGTTAATGTCAAGAACATGTGGTTATGATATTTTATATTTTAAGGACAAGTGTTTTAAAGATACATTTCTGTTCTCAAACTTTACACTGAGTTTTAAAAGCTTCTTTCACAGTGGAAATATGGGCAGACAACATGGCATCTTCTGATGTTTATTTGAACCTTGTCAGGCTCATATCTCTAGACCTGGCTGTGAAGAGTCATTAAAACACACAAAGGCCGCTCCAGGGATAACTGTTGATTTCTAAAAGGTCTGAGCAACCTTTTAATTTCTGAGAGAACAAGAAGTGTTCTCGAGGATCTCGGTATAATTAATTTGTTTGCCTTGTGAAACAATGACACCTTTAAAAATATACAGAGCAGCATTTCCATTTCCGTTGAACTGCCAAAAGATAGGTTGCAAACAGCCATTTGTGTGAACCATTTTGAACTATGTAAGAGGGAGAGAGACACCTTAGAGCAGAAACTGCTTCTAAACAGGGAGAGACTGAGGAAGGCTATCGCATTGCTGTACTAAAACTAGGCAACTATGAGCCACCACCTGTAGTACCAAAATAAAGTGAAAACAAGAGATTTCACTCACTCCCAGGGTTTGTTCTGCTTGCAGACTCCACCTAAAATGGAGCAGCACAGTGGCATTGTGGTTAGCACTGCCGTCTCTCAAAGCCAGAGTCCCAGGTTCGATTCCGATTGGGTTACTGTCGGTGCAGAATCTGCACATTTCCCCTGTGCCTTTCTGAGTTTCCTCTGGGTGCTCTGTTTCCTCTCACAAGTCCAAAAATACTGATGACTTGGTGCTCCCCTAGGCAAGCTGTTCCAGTACAGTTACAACATTGGCATCTACCCGATAACGTAAAGAGTAAAAGGATGAGAAGAGAAGGGATAGGACCTATAAAAAGTGAAGGGGGAAAAGTCTGTGTGGAACCGGAAGAAATGGCAGAGGTGCTTAATAAGTACTTTGCCTCAGTATTCACAGTAAAAAGTGATCTGGGGGCAGGATTGCGGCAAACTGAAAAGATTAAGTATGTGGACATTAAGAAAGAGGATGTGTTGGAACTGTTAAATTCTATCAAGGTAGATAACTCACCAGGTCTGGATGGGATATACCCCACGTTACTGTGGGAGGTGAGGGAAGTGATTGCAGAGCCCCTGGTGGTGATCTTTGCATTGTTGATGGAGACTGGAGAGGTTCTGGAAGGTTGGAGGATTGCGGATGTGGTGCCTATTTTCAAGAAGGGGAACAGAGATAGCCTGGGCAGTTACCGACCAGTGAGTCTGACCTTAATGGTCAGTAAGTTGATGGAGAGGATTCTGAGAGATAGGATTTATGAGCATTTAGAGAAGTTCAATATGATCAGAAACGGCTTTGTTAAGGGCAGATCGTGCCTCACAAGCCTAACTGAGTTCTTCGAAAATGTGACTGAATGCATTGACGAAGGAAGAACAGTGGACATGGTTTACATGGATTTCAGCAAGGCGTTTGATAAGGTTCCCCATGCAAGACTTCATGAGAAGGTGAGTGGACATGGGATCCAAGGGGCTTTGGCCTTGTGGATCCAGAATTGGCTTGCCTGCAGAAGGCAGAGAGTAGTTGTGGATGGGTCTTTTTCTGCATGGAGGTCAGTCAGCAGTGGAGTGCCCCAGGGATCTGTTCTAGGACCCTTGCTGTTTGTCATTTTCATAAATGACCTGGATGAGGAAGTGGAGGGATGGGTTAGTAAGTTCGCCGACGATATGAAGGTTGGTGGTGTTGTGGATAGTCTGGAGGAATGTGTGGAGGAAGTTGCAGTGAGACACAGATAGGATGCAAGACTGGGCAGAGAAATGAAAGATGGACTTCAACGCAGATAAATGTGTGGTGGTCTATTTTGGCAGGACCAACGGGATGAAGGAGTATAATATCAAGGGAAGGAGTCTTGGCAGTGTTGAGGAGCAGGAGGATCTTGGGGTTTGGGTCCATAGGACTCTTAAATCTGCCCTGCAAGTGGAGGATGTGGTCAAGAAGGCATATGGTGTACTGGCCTTCATTAATAGAGGGATTAAGTTTAGGAATCGGGAGGTATTGCTGCAACTTTATAAGATCCTTGTCAGACCCCATTTGGAGTACTGTGTGCAGTTCTGGTCACCTCACTACAGGAAAAATGTGGAAGCTATTGAGAGGGTGCAGAGGAGATTTACAAGGATGTTGCTTGGATTGGGAGGCATGCCTTATGAAGATAGGTTGAGAGAGCTAGGTCTCTTCTCCCTGGAGAAACGAAGGTTGAGAGGCGACCTGATAGAGTGGATTCTCGGATGCTGTTTCCCAGGGCTGAAATGGTCGCTACGAGAGGACACAGGTTTAAGGTGCTGGCGGGGGCAAGTACAGAGGAGATGTAAGCTTTTCACTCAGAGGGTGGTGAGTGAATGGAATTGGCTGCTGTCAGTGGTGGTGGAGACAAACTCACTGGGGTCTTTTAAGAGACTTCTGGATGAGTACATGGGATTTAATGGGATTGGGAGTTATAGATATTCTATGGCCTGGTAGGTACTGATATGATCGGCACAACTTGTGGGCCGAGGGGCCTGTTTGTGCTGTAGTGTTCTATGTTCTATATTGTCCAGATATGTCCTGCACACAAGAAGCAAGACTAAATCCAACCCCGCCAACTGCCATCCTATCAGTCTATTCTCAATCATCAGTAAAATGATGGAAGGGTTCATCGACAGTGCTATCAAGCAGCACCTGCTCAGCAATATCCTGCTCAGTGATGACCAGTTTGTGTTTTGCCAGGGCACTCAGCTCCTGACCTCATTACCTGGATGAGTGCAGTTCCAGCAACACTCAAGACGTTTGACACCATCCAGGTCAAAGCAGCCAGCTTGACTGGCTACAAGTATCCATTCCCTCCACCACCTGATGCTCATTAGCACCAGTGTGTACTATCTACAAGATGCACTGCAGAAATTCACTAAAGATCCTTAGACAGCACCTTCCAGACATGTGACCACTTTCATCTAGAAGGACAAGGGCAGCAGATACTTGGGAACAACACCACCTGCAAGTTCCCCTCCAAGCCACTCACCATCCTGACTTGGAAATATATCTCCATTTCTTTGCAGTCGCTGAGTCAAAATCCTGGAATTCCCATCCTAACAACATTGTGGGTCAACCCACAATACATCAACATCACCTTCTCAACGGCAACTAGGGATAGGCAATAAATGCTGGCCAGCCAACAATGCCCATGTCCCACAAATGAATAAAAAAAAGAAAGACATGCTGGTTATGTGTATTGGTCATACTAAATTCTCCCTCAGTGTACTTGAACAAATGCCAGAATGTGGTGACTAGTGTGGTGATTTTCACAGTAACATCATTGCAATATTAATGTAAACCTACTTGTGACACTAATAAATAAACTAAAAGGGCAAATAGTGACTGGTTGAGAAGCTATCTCAACTAAACCAAACCTCTAGTTTCAAATTTTTCAATCAAGCAATGGGCGCACAATGATATCGCACAGATACTGAATTGGCATGATGGCACAGTGGTTAGCACTGCTGCCTCATAGCACAAAGGATCCAGGGAACCAGACTTGAGTCACTGCCTATGTGGAGTTTGCACGTTCTCCCCATGTCTGTGAGAGTTTCCTCTAGGTGCTCCGGTTTCCTCCTACATTCTGAAAGTTGAGCTGGTTAGGTGCATTGACCCAAACAGATGCTGAAGCATGGCAACTAGGGGAATTTCACAGTAATTTCATTGCAGCGTTAATGTAAGCCTTAGTTGTGACTAATTAGTAAACATTTCAGAAAAACTTTTCTATTCATCTTTTTCCTTTATCTGCATCTTTAACTTAGAATCTGTATTATATTTAATAAATTTAGTGTTTTCTTATTTAAATAACTTTCATTAGTAGTTTTGTAATAAATTAACCTTTATCTATGAGGCAGAATTTTCCCTGAAACGGAATAGGTGCGGTAGTGGGCAGGGAAACTACACCAGCCACAATGGTGGGTTTTCACAGCATATCAATGCCTGAGAGATCCCGCAGAGGTCCCCAGTCAAGCTCTGGAGTAAGCTAGTGGTTTGGAGATTGAATGTGATTTTCACAGCAACCAGCAAAGCTGTCCTCTAAATCCATATGGCAACAATTCTATGCAGAATATGGTTATATGAGTTACGAGATGCCTGGATATGTAGAGGTGCTGATGGCACTGGTTCTCAATCATCTGCAAACAAGACAGGCAATGTCGGTACACCCTCAATGTAATAAAGTGCCTCTGCACTGTGTTTTTATTTCTCTGAACTCCTGATTCGGAAAGAGGCACAGCTGAGCCTTGATCTTCAGAATTTTGTTCCTGCCTTTGGAAAGCTAGCCTCCTCCTTGGCAATCATCCCCTTCTCTCACTTCTGTCTGCAATTACACAAGCGGGAATGAATGCAGGCTCCATCTGCCCGGTGGCCTCCTTGCAATATAGATGAGAAACACACAGGAGTCAGAATCCATCTGCAAAGCTAATCTGTCAAAGACCGATGAGTGACTGTGGGTTAAAGGCCCTGGTTTCTGCATGCATTATAAACTGCAGTGTGCTCACCCAGGTGATATCCCCCTCCCACAATTCATGAGCTACTGAGAAAGGATGTTTGGTTAGGGGTCTGGATGTGCTGCTTTCAGATAAGACATTGGCGTTGACATTGGGTTAAGTTTTTCACTCAGAGGGTCATGAGTGAGTGGAATCGGCTGCCACTGGTGGTAGTAGAGGCGAACTTGCTGGGGACTTGTAAAAGACTTCTGGATGAGTACGTGGGATTAAATGGGATTGGGAGTTACAAATATTCTATGGCCTAGTAGGTATGGTAATGATCAGTGCAACATGTGGGCCGAAAGGCCTGTTTGTGCTGTAGTGTTCTATGTTCAATGTTCGATGTTCTCATCCACAGCACTGTGAGGCTACAATGCTTGGCATATACAGGAGTGTCCATTTTTAAAGTGGCTGTACAAGATGACAAGGATGAAACCATCCATAAATGAGCATGTCTCAGAAATTTATTTGGCTGCTCAATTGTACTTTACTTCATCATTGCTGTGGGGAAATGCCACGCTGTGAGTGAGGGGTTAAACCCTGGATATTGCTTAATGCCAGTTTACATAATTAATGCCACCTGAATGCTCATCATTGCTTCAGTTTGATGAATTCCTGCAATGCCGTTGAGAGACAGACAGCTGTGCCTGTCTGCTCATGTGGAAATGTACAGATCTGGCCCTTCAATTGCCTCTTGTTCTGTCCCTCTCTCCCCATCTCACTATTGCAATTGATTGGTGCCTGCAAGGCCCCCAGCAGCAGGGTTTAGTTTCATGATGCTTTCCAAGGGATGGTGGTGGTGGTGAACTCTCGTTGCCAGATCAACTTGGACCACCCTGTGTGAGAACCAGGAGCATTCCCCCCACCCCAAAACCCTCAACCCCATCACCATCTTCATCACTGAGATTCAGGTTACTCTCCCTCATAAACCTCTCACTCTTGCCCCTGCATCCCTTGATACCAATGCTCTTATGGTACCAATCTGTCAGTTTGTCCATGGACAGTGAGCTTGGAGGGGTGGGGGTAGGGGCGGGGGGGTTGGCTACACCTTGTGTCCACCTCAGTCCCCAACATCATGAGGCTATTTATACAATTAAATGTAAAAAACCCCCTCTGTCCTCCACCCAATAAAACACACTGGCATCCTCCCCCATTCCCATCACCAAGCCAGCCTTCATCCTACAGTCTTCAACTTTGCACAAGGTTTCTTGCTTCATCTGTCCAGCCTTCCTCCTGTAGCTTCTGAATTTTCCCAAGATCATTCCCCCCGCCTTCAGCAAGCCGGCTCTTGCCCTGCAGCCCCTGGTCTGGTGCAAATGGATTTTCGAGATAACCCACCTGAAATCAACATAGTGGTATAGCCAAACCCTGCCAATTGAATTGCGTGGGCACTGCCCAAGACAAAGTTGGCAAATGATTCATGAATGAAGAAGAAAAGTGCAAATCGCCAAATACACTTCCTTTAGGCACATTGTAAAACATGTTGATGTGAAGGGCCTCATGATCCAATGTGGGGCATGATACCAGTGAGCAGGGATTATAATTATTACAGATGAATGGAAATGACATTCTAAATGTTCACAAGTGGGAAAGGTACCCTGCCATCAGCAAGAGGAATGGACTATCACAAATTACTTTTTACAATGACATAAAATACATTTTCCTGACCTTACAAGATTTTCCATTTCTGTTTTTCATGACATCTGCCGCAAAGAGTGGAAAATCCTAGCCTAAAGCATGTCTGCTGGGTTATCTTTAAACTGAACCACGCATAAATTAAAAGGGGCCCACATACATAATAGGGTCTGGTACACAGAGGGCTAATCTGACATTGAGTATACTGATGTAAGAACAGCAAATGACCTAGAGCCAGGATCATTGTGGAGGTGGACACAGATGTGTACACAGGATGGAGTTAGCTCCATACCTGTATCCCTATAATGTATATATAGTTATAAGTTGTTAAGAAGACTTGCTGTTAATATATTCAAGATTACAATTGGCTATTTCATGTTGTCTGAAGCAGTATTGTTCGTGATAGCAGTGCTCAGATCAAAAGCCCTCATCCTCAAATGAATACAGAAAAACTAAGAGAAAGGAAACCTTCAATGGATGCTGAATTGTAACAAACTCCCAAACTGAAGGTGGAGAAAATTCACAAGAAGAAAGAAACTTGGAGAGTATTAGCAATGAAGAGAGGTTAGACAAACTCGGCTTGTTTCCACTTGAATGCCACAGGCTGAAGGGCAACCTGGTAGACACTTACAAATTCATGAGAGGCATGGACAAAATGGATAGTCAGAGTATTTTTCCCAGGGTGGAAATGTCAATTATAAGGGACATAAGTTTAATGTAAAAGGGGGAAAGTTTAAAGGAAATGTGAGAAGTAAATATTTTACATAGAGGGTGGTAAATGAGTTGCCAGAGAAGACGGTAGAAGCAGATACAAGAGGAATGCTTAAGAGGCATCTTGACAGATACATAAATGGACAGGGAATAGAGGGATACACACTGCGTAGAGGCAAAAGGTCTTTAGTTTGGAAAAACATTACATGTTAGCACATGTTGGTGGGCCAAAAGGCCTGTTCCTGTGCTGTTCTGTTCTTTGTTCTTCAGAGAGAGATACCTGGTAGCAAAAAGGTAAACGTTTTATTTTACTCCAGCTTCAAACTCCATTAAGTCTCCCTCAGAAATCTAGCTTCAACAAGCAGAGCTCACAGTGTACAATAATGAGATTACTTTAAACTCCAGACCAGCCAGTCCTGAGAAACCCTTTCTCATTCATTCAGTCAGGAACAATGAGTGAAAGAAACTCATCACTAATCCCAATCCCTGAACCTGCACCTCAACACGTGGCTCCCAAGTTTGGGAAAGAAAAATCAATTAATGTAATAATTAATTTTGTTGACATCTCGGTATCTCACAACCATCTGCTTTCCTACACAGTAAGACTATGGTTCTTTTCTATGCATCCTGAACGCACAGCACTATACCTCTGATTAAATTACATCATCAGCCAGCTGATTCATGTAGCCATTGCGGAACCTTCTTCGGGCAGATGCATGCCACCACCATTTTGAAATGTCTGCCAGAGATCAGCAAATGAAAACCCATTGCAGTGAACAGTGATGCCATCTTAGAAATCTCTTAAATCAGTGCCACTCTTCTAAAAGTCCAGGAAATGGATCACAATCCCACACTTCCAGCTCCATTGGGTTTCACCCACGGCTCAGATCTGTCACAGAATTGGAGTCTTTGGAGGAAAAGAACTTTAAGATATAGCATTGCTACAAATCTAAATAAAAAGTCAGAAAGCCCAGAAGTCAACACTCTACTTAATTGCAGATGACATCATTGCACGACAAGTTCCTGTTGAGTTATCAGCTAAATTTGATGATGCTTTAAAATCCTTTGATGTTTAATTCAACCCGGGATCCAATAAAATGTTGGAGAGAATCAAATTTAATAAGAGAGTCCAACGGTCTAGGGAACATGGGGATGGCACTGTAGCACAGTGTTTAACACTGTTGCCTCATAGCACCAGGAGCTCAGGTTTGATTCCCAGCTTGGGTCACTGTCTGTGTGGAGTTTGCAAATTCTCTCTGTGTCTGCATGGATTTCCTCCAGGTGCTCCCACAGTCTGAAAGACGTGCTGGTTAGTTGCATTAACCCAAACAGGTGCTGGACTGTGGCAACTAGGGAATTTCATAGTAACTTCATTGCAATGTTTAAGTAATTTCATTACTTGTGGCTAATAAATAAACTTTAAAACTTTAACTGTCAAATCCATCAAAACATTCACTACAGACTGATAGAAGGATGTGAATGTGGTCATTTGAATTCTGAACTCATCCGAGATAGGATCGTAGTGGGTGCTGCAGATGATTTCCAAACTAAAGATGATCTTACCTACCCTGGACAAGGTAATCCAGCTAATTAGATTATCTGAGCTATGTGAGCAAAACAGAACCATTCTAATTTAAAGTTTATTACTGTCACAAGTAGGCTTACATTAACACTGTAATGAAGTTACTGTGAAAATCCCCTAGTTGCCACACTCCAATGCTTTTTGGCATGCGTTGAAAGAAAATTTAATGTGGCCAGTGCACCTAACACTACATCTTCCTGACTGTAAGAGGAAACTAGAGTACCCAGAGGAAACCCTCGCAGACACAGGGAGAACGTGCAGACTCTACACAGACAGTCACTCAAGCCAGAAATCGAACCCAGATTCCCGATGCTGTGAGGCAGTAATGCGAACCATTGTGTCATCAGGGGACAGAACACTACTTGGGGCAAAAAACCAACCCTCAGTCCATCTTATTAGGTCACCAAAACACAGGAATCATCCAAATCGAGGAAAAGAAATCCTGAACCGCCCAGCAGAGCGAGCTTGCCAGCTCCGCAGTGTGACATGCCTTCACAGGAAAGATCAGTGTCCTAAGAGCACTGACTAATGCTTCCACTGCTACAGACAATGACACTTTGGTAAATTGTGCAAATCAAAACCCCAACACATCACAGACTTTCTAGAGGTAACGCATGAGGTCGAGACCAAAAATTCTGAAAACCCATAGCCGTACTTCTTGGGTGTCATCAGAGAATGTGGCTCTTCAATGTGAAATGCTGACATCCTGGTAAATGGTCATCTAACAAATTATTAATTAAATTTAGATGCCGGCATGACAATCCTATTGGACAAGGAACCGGTGGCTCCAAAGCCTTGTATTCGAACAATGGACACTTCACTTTGTGGAGCAGGAAGAATATGAATCCCAGTCTTCGGCTTGGTCCTTGAACCACTGAGGTATGGCAGCAAATAAATGTTTGAACTGATGTATGTTGTCCAGAATCAGCCTTTTTCTGTGGAGGAAAGCTATGAAGCCTTGATCTCCAGATGGCAGAAGATGTCAAGACTACCACTTCAATAGCCAGCCAAAACAGCACCATCCTGTGTCCTCAAACAGTAAAAAAGATTCAGACTCTGGTTTCATCTGCAATCTCTCTTTTTCTGGAGCAGATTTATCCATTATCATCCCAAGTCCTGCAGTCCCAATGATCAGAGACCAATCCACCACACAAGAGATTACCACAACACCTCCAGTGGGAGTGATATCAGAAAACAGTCTGAAGAGCCTCCAACTGCAATGATGGCACAGTAGATAGACACACATGCGGCAACTTGAAGCTCTCCTGTCACAAGAATGGTTTGAACCTCGAAGAAGTCTCACATCAAAAACAAAAAACAAACATGAGAGCTACTCAGTCTTCTTCCCACCATGGAATGCTGTTACTCAGCCTCCGAGAGCTTCTCATTGGCCCAAATGGGAAAAAAGGGCACCACCAAGCAGATAAGAACATAAGAACATAAGAAATAGGAACAGGAGTAGGCCATCCAGCCCCTCGAGCCTGCCCCACCATTCAATAAGATCATGGCTGATCTGTAGTGGTTCAGTACCACTTTCCTGCTTTCTCCCCATAACCCTTAATTCCCTTGTCAATTAAAAACCTATCCACTCTTGACTTGAACATATTCAGTGAGGAAGCCTCCACCACCACATCAGGCAGAGAATTCCAAAGATTCACCACCCTCTGCGTGAAGAAACCCCTCCGCAACTCTGATCTGAACTGCTCCCCCCAGTCTTGATGTTGTGCCCTCTAGTCCTGCTATCTTTGTTAAGCGGGAAGAGTCTCTCAACCTCTACCTTATCCATCCCCCTTCATAATCTTATACGTTATCATCCCAATACCAGACGAATATCTTTTTCATCCATCCCACAAGGAACACTCAAGGATAACAACAACTGTCAAACCAGCTAATAGCTAGATATGGTTTAACAGCAAACAATGAACAATTCATCCTCTTCAACACTCCCCATGATATTTGATCCTGGTCCCACTTGATCTGGCACTGCACAAGCAAGCTTTTTCCTCAAGGCGTCTTCCTTTGTCCAATTAACTGATAGATGACTGCAATATAAGGGTGTTCAGTGTGGCAGAAGTGAATGTGGGACTGGAAGAATGTGGGACTATCACTGACAGTATATTGTAGAAAGACAAATATCAGGAGATAGAATTGTGAATAAAGACTCAAGAGCAGAAATGAACAAAAAGTTAGCTCCTAGTTTGGGCAATACTTTGTACATATGTATATAGTTATATGTGACCAATAAATACTACTGTTCAACCTTACAAGCCTCAGAGGCTTACTACACAAATGCCGACAACAACAACCATCAACACTATGCGGAAACACCCCTTGCTGAGAATAAATGTTAGTCAGTAGTGACTGGCTGTATTAATTGAATGACCCCTGGTTTTCTCAAGTCTCAAAACTACAAGAAACTTAACTAAATTAACAGATTAATGCTGACACTCTCTCCTCGGAGTGACTAATTAACACCTTAAATTATGAAGACCACCATCCTATTTTCACATCTGTAATAAATATGATGAAATTAACAACATGCCATCCAGGCAACCCAGTAAAAGCCAAAATGCTACAGTCTGGAACCAATAGCCTGGTCCCATCCTACTCTCAGCTGAGAAAAATACATGATTACTAATTAATAATGAATGTAGTCAAACCAAAAGTTGCATTGGTTTGTGAGCAAAGGGCACCAAAATGACTCACAACTGGATTAATTGAGAAGGGCGATAAGGTGGCACAGTGGTTAACACTGTACCTCACAGCGCCAGGGGCCCAAGTTCAATTCCAGCTTCAGGTGTCTGTCTATGTGGAATCTGCATGTTCTCCCTACATCGGCGTGGGTTTCCTTTGTGTGCTCTGGTTTCTTCCCACAGTCCTATGCCATGCGGGTTAGGTGAATTGGCCATGCTAAATGGTCCCTCAATATGTGTGTGTGTGTGTGTGTGTGTGTGTCTTGTGTGATTGATGGACTGTGTATCCCTGCGTGTATCTCACCTAATGCACAATGTCAGTCAGATAGGCTCTGGCTCCTTGAACCCCCAAATTGGAGCATGCAGTGAAGTGAAATGGATTAGTTCATTTGCAAAAGGTTATATCAAAGATATATTTCATGC
This sequence comes from Sphyrna mokarran, assembly GCA_024679065.1. Taxonomy (NCBI): domain Eukaryota; kingdom Metazoa; phylum Chordata; class Chondrichthyes; order Carcharhiniformes; family Carcharhinidae; genus Sphyrna; species Sphyrna mokarran. Next base: position 33,979,357 of record JAGIQG010000002.1, on the reverse strand, counting down.
ATATCATCCAACTGTAATGGCAAACCTGCCAACATTTGCCATTACTTCTCTGAAATTAATAACAACATGTGCTGTTAAATGCAAACATCCTGAAGCTAATGTCAGCGATTCTCCATATGGTTCGCTATTTAAATCCCAACCAGTCTGTAATCTATTAGAAGTCATTGAATTTGCTATGTTATCCTTGCACTGGAATTTTAACTGAGCAGGAGGTTTATAATTACTGTTAGGAAGTCTCAATGGCCTTGAAAAAGTTATTTGATATTTGTGGAATCCCAAATCTCTATATTATGTCTTAAAATTCCATATATTTTAATATTTTTATGTTTGATTATACTTCAGCTTCTAACATAATCCCACATGTGCTCCCAAATCATTCATTTCACTTTCTGTAAAATGTAATTTAAAAACACAATCGTTGTTTTTAACTTCCTGCTTTTCTGTCTGTGAGAATACTTCATTGTGATTGGTTGCTTACCTTGCTTGATGATATCATTGCTGTTGCATGCCTGGAGATCCGATTAATTTAGTGCCAGATTCAGACTGACATCAGGAAAATGGAAATCAAAGACACAAACAGCAGTAGATTTTTGTGGGCAATATTCTTCATAATCAGTGACAAGCACTGGTGCTTCACCACTGGCCACACAAACTGCGTAAGAAGTCTGACAACATCAGGTTTAAATCCAACCGATTTATTTGATACTAAACTCACAAGCTTTCGACTCTATGATCTTCTTCACCTGATGAAGACCATAGAGTTGAAAGCTTGCGAGTTTACTATCAAATAAATCGGTTGATTTAAACCTGGTATTGTCAGACTTCTTACTGTGTTTACCCCAGTCCAAAGCCTAGCATCTGTACATCACACAAGCTGCACCATAATCATAATTATATATTACTTTACATTTCCTTGCATCTCTTAAAGAATATATATGTAGTTTTTGTGTAGATTTATATCTCTGACATTGATGTCCATTGTATTTTAACAATGAGGTATCACAATGTGATTGTCTTCATGACCAATAACCTCCTTGCTTGGATGAGTACAAAATCATTGCAATATTTAATGCAAAGCAATGGATAAATTACACATTTATGTAATCAGTTATTGACTTGGAATTTTTACTAAACAAAGGGTGAAACTTTATTAAAATATTGTAGACATTGGTGTCCATATGGGAGCCAAGTATTCTGCTGTTTGGTAGGTCATCCCTCTTCCATGTCATAGAACACATCTCAGAAAGCATGAGTCCCAGATAACTGCTAAATTTACCATTAGTGACAAAACCAAGGAGATCTCAAAGCACCTGGACCTCTATCAAGGCGCCCCAAGCACTGCTCCTAAGACTTGTACACCATTGAGTCCTCGTCATCTTGGGCTAAAAAGGACACAACATTGTGAAAGGGCATGAACTCATAAGAATACTCAATTTCGAGTTATGAGAAAGTGAATAATGACAGATTATTTCCAGTGGTAGATGAAAGAGTAGGAAAAGAACACAATATTGAAAGGATTACCAAAATGATTTAAGAGCGCATGGTTATAATATGGAATTTGCTGCACAAATTGTTGAAGCAGGTTTGTTGGGCAAAGTTTGGAGCATGTGTTAGCTTGCAAATGTTGGTGGACAGATTGGTAAGAGTGTGACTGGATCATGATTCAGAATGCAGGTTAGATTGAGGGGCCCAGGTGATATATTCCTCATTCTCCTGCCCACCAGAAATATTGGAAAGGTATTTACAGATGATTCTGGTCCTTCTTGGTTCCATTCTGCTGCTGGGTTTCCCCAAACACTGTGAATTTTAGTTCACAGAAATTAAATCTGAGAAGCTGTTAAAGTTTTAGGTATTCAAACTCATTAATGTATTTGCATAATAAACTGTGTCTTGAGAATAGGTTAGTCACTCACCGATCACCATAAGTGATGAGTTAGTATTGTGTTTCAGGTTTTTGAAATTTTAGCCTTTCGCTTACTGCCAGCCTTGATCTAAAGTTACTCCCTCCCTTTCATCTCTGCTGAAATGATAAAGGCTCCACAGCTCCTCCTTTAGTGCATTGCACAATGATCCATTCAGTGATTCTGTGGATCTCAGTGCTGCTGGTGGGTCCTCTCTTGATAATGACAATCACACTGGGAACTCATCACTTGTGGGAAATTGTCCCTGACCCAAAAAATCAGTGGGACAGGTACAAATGTAGCCCCATTTGCTACACCAGCCCACCATGGAAAATACAATCTCAATTCATAGAATCACAGAAGAAGACCATTCTTCCCACCAAGTCTGAGTCAGCTCTTATGAAAGTATTCCATTTAGTCCTACTCTTCATATGCCTGTAATTATTTTTCCTTTAAGTATAAAATTCCCAGTATTCAAACGTTAAATTAACCATTTGTATACCATCCAGGATCCTGAGGGAGATGCAAGCCTTTCTGAAGCGCAGGCTAATCCTCATCTTTATCTGTTATAGAATGGTCATGAACTACAGGATACCTGCAAAGATGTTTTTAAAACATATCAAATGGATGTTGAGGTGCATATTCAGAAAAGAGTCATGTTATTGTTTTTCATAATGGAAGAGATCTCTGACTCAGTCTTGGTTCTAATGATGTTAGAGCTCACCAGCTTCAGTGGCTGATTAATGATGCTCTTCCAAACATTCATCCAAGAAGAGATTTGGAATGAAAATTTTAGCTTCATCTTCCTACAACAGGCATCTTTACGTCTAGGTGCTGGTGTTCCACTGCACCCACAAGAACAGCCGAACAGGGGCCTCCAGCTTCTATTCTTGCCATTTGGATGAGATCATTGCTTTGCCACATTGAATTGGACATTCGGGATCAGGCATCTTTAAGTGCTAAGCCCCGTGAAAACACATAACCAGAATAGTCTTCCCTTTGTTAAAACATGCACAGCCAAAGCTGATGAAAGATATCTGATACTCAGGATTTATTGCTTAACAATATCCCCAGGTGAACTCATGCTGATGATGGCTGAGCTTTGAATGAATCATTAATGTAATATATCACCCCAGGGGGTTGGAATATGAAAGTGGGGAAGATATGCTTCAGTTGCACAGAGCCTTGGTCAGACCCTGCCTGGAAACTGTACAATCTTAGGCACTTGATCACTGGAAGAATATATTGGCATTGGAGGGGGTGTAACGCAGAATTACCAGTGACACCAAGATTTAGGGGAATAAATTCTGAGGACAGGCTACATAAACATGGCTTGAATTTCCCTGAATACAAAAGACTGAAAAGTGTCTGATCAGATTATTTAAAATGTTAAAACGATTCGACAGGGTGGATACCGAGAAATTATTTTCTCTGATGGGGAGAGCAAGAACATGGGGACACAATTTTAAAATTAGAGCTTGGCTGTTTAAAGGGGGACTTCAGGGGTTAAACCAGGTTTGAGGAACTGGATGGCCTACTCTCGTCCCCATATCGTATGGACAAATAACATTCGATCCACCACTGACCAATTTACACAAATCTTAGCTGCTTCACAACTATAGTGAGTGTTGCTTTATTCTCAAATTAAGCAGCACTCCAAACACAAATAATAGTTTGTCATTTAAAGCTTAGTTGACAGCAAATATGATAATTGGTAGAGTAGAGATTTGTAAAAAAAAAACGACAAATGGAAACAATATTATGAAGCCTAAACGTCTTTCATACCAAAAACTGCTGAAAACATGTGGAAATAATTATGGTACTAGAAAGCTTTTATGAAAAAAAATCAAAACCTTTTAAGGAAAAGATATTTAACAGTTTAAATGCAATCGGTATGTGTTGAATTGCCAGACACCATGAAGGAAATATATTTCTCATAACTGCATGAATAATTATGAATGAATGAATAATGAACTGTGTGAATAATAACTGTGTGATATATATGAAAGAAATATAAAGAAATGTGAGCTCTGACAAAGTTCAGACTCGAAATGTTGGCTTTATTCTCTCTCCACAGATGCTGTCAGACCTGCTGGGATTTTCCAGCATTTTCCATTTTTATTTGTGTTAACCATGAAAGAAAAACTTACATTTATATTGTGACCACAGATACCTCAAAGTGCTTTGCAGGCAATGAAGTACTTCTGGAAGAAATGTAGGAAACACAGAAGCCACACGTACATGGCCATCTCCCACATAGAGCAATATGATAATGTCCTGATAATCTGCTTTGCGTGATGCTGATTGAGGATGAAATATTAGCCCAGACCCTGAGTATAATTCATATAGAAGCAGAACTTGCTGAAAATACTCATCAGGTCAGGCAGCATCTGTGGGGTGAAACTGGATTAAAAGCTGGGTGATGAGTCTCATCCACCTTTTGGGGGCCAGTGGGACTCCCGCCTCAGCTCTGTGGTGCAGACTTGATACAACTTAAGTGCAATCAAGCATTTAGCTGGTCAGTGTGATATAGGACTCTGAGAGTGGAAATGCCATCTTCCCTCAAAAGCTGCTAACCAATTAGAGGCTGGCAGCTGTACATTGCTGATAGCACCACCGGGAGCAATACTACTGATAGTAATGCTCCCAGGCTGAAGCTCAAAGATCTCTGCTGGATCCAGGACATAGGTGGCCGAGACACGATGGATGTTGATGGCAGGGTGATGTCAAAGATGAGGTGGGGGGAGATAGATTGGGCAGGAAAGTTGGCAGTATGGGTGCCTTTCAACGGCCCCTCCTTTTATGTGCCAAGTCCTTAATCAGGGAAAAAAAGTAAAACCCTCTATGAGGCTACAGGCAAACCTAAAAGGTTTAAATGGCCTTTGTTAGGCATCAGAGGGCATGAAGTTCCATTAAACCCATGAACCACTATTGAATTCCAGGCTCAAGTTAGCTATTAATAAGCCTAATTGACATTCCACCCTCGGGACAATTTACCTGACTCCAAGAATCCAACTCTTCATTTGCTGGACATTAGTATTTTTCAACTTAGTATCATAGATTTTTTATGTCCACTTGAACAGAACGATGGGGCCCTGTTTTAAACTCATTTGAAAGACGGCACCTTCCACCTTCAAAATGCAGCAATCCCTCAGTACTGCACTGGAATGACTTTGTATTTTTTGTATTTTTGTATTCAAGCCCTGGAGTGAGAATTGAACTTGGAACAATGCAATTAAGGCAAGACTTCAATCATTTAATTGACAGCTTAATATGCAACTGGCCTTTTCCTTGTCCTCTCTTCCTAAGTTTGGAACCACTGTCAGAGTTTGTTAATTGCCTTCTTCACACAAACTCACCAATCCCATTCACAGGACCAGTAAACAATAAGGGAGGTTATTTTATTTAAAGACTAGAATTGATATTTACAAGTTACAGACAGTTCAACAAACACATTTAATCTCGGGATTCAACATAGACACAAAAAAGCCGTAGTTAAACAGAGGGATATAGTAGGACTGTTTAACTACGGCTTTTTTCCACAGGTAATTCGGTCCATACTTGACCAACATTGAGCATGCATTCGGCAGGTGGTGCGAGTACAGCTCTTGGATGTTGATTCATGGGTTGCCTGGTACTTCATGTTGTAAATGAGTGCTTTATGTGGACCATCTGAAGGGCACCATGACAGCTCAGAGACTATCGATGTGGCTTTGCAGACACTTGGAATTGGGCCGGTGTCTGTGGGAGTTTGCGCGTTCTCCCCGTGGTTGCGTGGGTTTTCTCCGGGCACTCCGGTTTCCTCCCACAACCCAAAAATTCGCTCTTAGGCTGATTGGGAAACAAATTGTCCCTATAGTGAGAGTCTTCCATATTAGGAATAACCTAAATCTATAATAGGATAATGGAATTGCTACTATATAGTTATGACGGCGGCGCGGGCTCGTTGGGCCGAAGGGTCTGTTTCCCGTGCTGTGTTGCTCTAAAAAAAATGTGTGCACTCACACATGTGCACACACACATGGACATGCATGCAGCACGTGCACACACGCACACACACATACATGCACACACAAAACAGTCAGCTAGTCACATGCTGTTTTATATCCTACTTCATTGATGACATGTAGACAATTAGTCTCTTAAAGCTGTAACGCAACAGTAGGCTTACCTAAAGGCAACTGGATAGCTTTAGAGATAGGTTTGGGCAATTGAAGAAGAAAGGACCATTGATCACATGACTTGCCATTCACTCACACTAGAGAATACTACTCTAAGTCTTGGTATACAGTTTGATCCACAATTGAATTTTAAATCTTGTGTCCTTTCAACTACCGGAATGACCTACTTCCATCTACCACCTCTCCTGCTGAAATCTACATCCACAGTTTTGTCACCTGAGACATTCAATTATTTCATAAGCCTCCCACCTGATTTTCCAAGCTGGTGGGAGATTGGTCAAACTGCCAAGTACTTTCTGGCCAAATATTCTAATCACAGTAGGAGTAATTTTACCAATGCACTCTATTCTCTTGAGTCTCTTATTCTTGTTTCTCACATTATAACACAGCCATATATTGCATTTTGATACAGACTGTCACCATTGTCATTGTTAATTTTTCATGCAGTAATGAGGATTAATGCTGTACAGTTGATCTTTTGTCCTTGAGTATGCTACAGAGAGGGCTTCTCATAACATTTCTCTATAAATAATGGTGCAGTTTTAGTATTCACAGAGACCTGCACATTGGGTTTTAGTTTAGATTGTGGATTACATGTAATCAGTGCTGTACATACAGATATAAACTCTAACTTTGACCCTGACACAAGTATACTGGAAACCAACATTAAATTAATATATAATTTAGATGAAATACTTAAAGTTTGTAAGAAGTGCACTTACAACTTCAGATTGTTTTTTATTCTATGTAATTTTCTCTACATATCCATTATCTGATATATGTCAGTAATTAATTGCTATGATATTGACAGAACATCAACATTGTTTATAAGAACATAAGAACTAGGAGCAATTCAGCTTCTCGACTCTGCTCCATCATTCAATACAATCATGGCGAATCTCACTTTCCTGCCTGTTTTTCAACATTAAAAATCTATCTATCTCCTCCCAAAATTTACTCAATGTCTCGATATCCAGTGCACTCTGGGGTAGTGAATTTCACAGATTCACAACCCTTTGAAAAAGTGATTTCTTTTTGTCTTTTTAAATCTGCTATCCTTTATTCTACAACTACAGCTCCTTGTTCTAGATTGCCCCACAAGAAGAAGCATCGCTCTACATCTATTTTGTCAAAAACTTTTATCATCTTGTACACCTCAATTAGATCTCCTCTCATTTTTCTAAATTCTAGAGAGCATGGGCCTAAACTGCTGAATCTCTCTTCATAAGACAAATGCCTCATATTTGGAATCAATCTTGTGAACCTTCTCTGAATTGTCTTTAATGCTACTACATCCCTCCTCAAATAAGAGGATCAAAGCTGTTGGAAAATGTTGCAAACGGAAATCTCTGATCTGAAAAATCATATTGATTAAAGGATAAAACAAAGTAAGGTATACACATAATACTTAGAACAATAAGAACTCCCTTCTCCTTTATGTCAATGAGAAGACTTCTATCAGACAATGGTGTTAAAAGAATGGAACTCATTTTACAAGTCAATTTCCTTATCTGCTTCCTTCATACTCATTGGAATTACACATTATAACAAAACCAGCAACGCTGCAATAAAACATTTTGCCACAAGCCGTAATTACTGTTGGACATTCAGTTTACAAACACTGAGAGACGCATTGAATGTCTTATCTAAGTGAATGCAGCGTGCACTATGACACATTGTGTGCATCATCTGACCAGCAAAGTATGATGTAAATTCTAACCATCTATAGTTCTTTGAAAGGAGAAAACAATTGCTAAATGTGTAGAGGCAGTTGAGATCATAAAGATTTGTTGAACAAAATTAATCTAGGGATACAACTTGCTGCAAAATGAGCTCTGATCTAACCCTCTAGCTTAAGAAGAGGACTTTGCCACAATTATTATGTCATTTGGCCGATTTCCAGACTGCTCAAAGTCAACATATCTTACTTTGTGTCAGATTACATATCGTGTTTGGCACGTGTACTAACTCTGCTCCAATTCAAATAAAGTGAAGCAGAGCTAGAGAATTGTCATTTGAAAATTTGAAAATATTGCACCACTGCTTTGTTTACCCTTTTGTGAGAAAACATTACAAATAAAATCAGAATTCTTTCTCAAACCTCCTCAAACTTATCTTTGGCTTTGTGAGAATAGTTTACCTTAACTGTTACAGAAGTTGAACATAACAGAAAGATGCAATGCAGACTGTGTAAATGGTGCAGAGGCATAACTGAGTAATGTTAAGCTGTCACTAAGTACTTGTTCTTGCTATATACAGCCCCAATGTCAGTGTGACTTAGACAACTATTGGGACCATATAAGGTATCTGAGCAGACACTGCCTTGGCCACCTGATGAGCTACAGCCCAAAGACGCCAAAATGCAAATCAGAGGCAATATCATTCTAGCTACTGAAAAGAATATCCAGTTCCAAAGCCATAATGAATGGTTAACTTCAAGCTTTGCAGAAGCATTTTCAGATGGCAGGGGTGAAATGAAGAGAAGATGGGCCATATTACTGCTTTTTTCCCCACTGTTATGCTTTGCATCCTTAGCTAGACTTGAGACAAATAGGATGGGATTTTCTGGTCGCGCTTGTCCCAAAACCAGAAAATCTTGTCCAAGGTCAACGAACCTTTGCATGGTCCATGTCCCACCTGCTACAATGGATGGGAAAATTCTGCTCATGGAGTTTTCAATATTTAAATTCCATTCCACACAGACTCAAATATTGCTCACTCAAATATTGGCTACCCAGATTTAACTCACTGCAAATCTTAGACACCTATTACCTTCATGCTTACTGACTTACCCTGCTCTCAATCCAACAACTAAATTTTAAAATTCACATCTGTGTTAAATCTCTCCACTGCCTTGCTGCTCCCAATTTGTGTTGCTTCCTCCAGCCCCATACCTTCCAAGATCGTATCACTCCTTTAGTTCTCGCCTTCTGTGAACTCCTTGTCTTATTTCTTTATATATTTGTTATTATTTATCTAATATCATTTATTTCAGCTGCCTTGGCACTAAATCCTGGAATTCTTCCTAATGCCTCCCCACCTCTCCACCTCTTGCCAGATGCTCTTAAAAACCTAGCTCAGGCTTTTCCGCATCTTTCCTGATTTTTCTTTCAAAAAAATGTCACAAATGTTATTTTATTTATATTGCTGTTATTAAGCACTTTGGGATGTTTTACTACATTGGCAGTGCTATAGTAAGTTGTCATCTATCTGTGTTAGAGGGAGCTGTGTGTCCCTGAGCTGCCACATTACAGCACAGTACTGTAAACCACTGAGTCCTGGCTCTGCTTTGAGTTGCTTATTCGACCCTATTATTCCCATTGAATTACTGGCCACTTGACTTCCCTTCCCAACTCCAAGTTAGCTCATATTGTTAATGGTTCTTTCCCATCAGGCTACCGTCCCAGACCTCCAATCCTGATACCATCATTCCTCTCCTCAAAAAAAACCCTTGAATCTCAATCCTTACAAACTATCATGCTATCTCCGACCCTGGGGCTGATGTTTGATCCAAGATTCCAACAACATATCTAGATTATTACTAAGAGCATCTATCTCTGTAACATCTCTGATTCTGCTGCTGTGGCAGCTCACCTGCCACTGAAAACTACCATCAAGTCTTGGCTGCCTCTGACAGGAATATTCCAGCCTCCCACGTTCTATCCATTGTAAATGTCAGGTCATCAGAAGCTCTGCAGCAATGTCCTAAATCGCACCGAGGTCCCATTCACCAAATTGTCCCTGTGCTAACTTACAGTGGCTCCAGGGTCAAGCAACTCCTCAATTTTAACATTCTCATTTTTGTTTTCAAATCCAGCAGTGCCTTGCCGTTCCCTACCTCTGTAATCTTTCCCATCTCTCTAAGATATGTAAACCTGGACCCTTAAGATTCATCACTTTTAATCATTCCTGTTGATAGCTGTGCCTTCAAATGCCTAAGAGCTAAGCTCTCGGATTGTTGGGGGGCGGGGGGGAGGTGTTGGTGGTGGTGGACTGCTTACCCACCTCCATGGAAGAATTGTTCAGCAACAAATTGCCAAAAACAAACCCACCCCATAGCCACAACATGCAACCATGTATTAAACAGAGCAAGAGTGGTACCTGTGCTCCCATATGAGAGGAAACTTGACTGACTGGCAGCTCCAGCAGTCACAGGAGTGGTACAGCTGACTAGTAGATGCTGCTGGGACTGCAAGAAGGAGACATCATTAATCTGTTGGGCTCCTCCATCATTGATGATGGGGATATTTGTGGACCCTCCTCCTACATTCACAACTGGATGTGGCAGGACTACATAGCTTAGATCTAATCTGTTGGTTGTGGGATCACTTGGCTCTGTCTATCACTTGCTGATTATGCTGTTTGGTTAATTTATCAATTAACACAAGTAGGTTAGAGGTCTTGGACAGGGAGAAATCAGGCAGCCCGGAGAGTCAAGTGATAGAGTTTGGCAGGCATGTTTTGGATATTAGACCCTAACAACACAAAAACTTACAGAATTATGTTGCTACCCTTCCTTCCTGCTTTTACAAAAATGTTTCTAAAAAATAGCCTGTTCACTCCCAGCTGCCTGCCCACACCAGTTATTTCCTAGCATGTCCTAGCACATTGTCTTAGCACATTGTCTTGTTAACAACCTCAGCTGAGGTAGGGGTGAGGGTCACATACTCACTCCTGCAATCTCTTCCACAAACCCATTCTTCTCGCTATCCCTCTTAATTTTAAAATGTTCTTCATTCTTCTTTGTCTAAACTTGTTTGCTTACCCAAAGATCTCTTTTTCTTCCCCCATGTCAAATATTGTTGGTTAATGCTCCTGTAAAGTGCACGGGACCACTTTATTATATTAACGGTACTTACAGAAATTGTTGTGCTGGAACTCGTCGCAAGTGCGTGGCATAAGGACCAAACTAAAATAGCAATTGGGACCCTAATAATATTATGAAACCATAATTTTCATAGTAGAAAATGCTTATCATTTCAAGCAAGCATGACATGCATTTTGGATACCTGGCGGTAGACTCCTTTTGAAAGGCACTGTACAGCAACCTGAAACCACTCTTAACAAAGTTGCAATACCATTGACCCTAAACATGCAAAATATGAAGCCACTGATGGTGACAGTGCACTTTGCATTTTATCCATCTGAGCACTGGCTGCATTCTGAGTCGTACGTATGTAGGTTAAGATTAATCTGTATGCATTTTTGGGCAAGGGTCACAATCTGCAATCCTTTCATTCCCATCAAGGAAAGCAGCCAAGAAAACCCACATTACTGCTGGCTACACATTCAACAGTGGCCTAATAAATGGTTCAATGAAGAAGGCATGTCAGGAGCAACACCAGGCATACATAAACATGAGGTGTGAACCTGCTGAAGCTATCAACACTGGATATTTGCATTCCAAACAGCATAATCAGCAAGTGATAGACAGAGCCAAGTGATCCCACAACCAACAGATTAGATCTAAGCTATGCAGTCCTGCCACATCCAGTTGTGAATGGAGAAGGAGGCTCCACAAATATCCCCATCATCAATGATGGAGGAGCCCAACAGATTAGTGCAAGAGGTAAGGCTGAAGCATTCACACTATTTTCTAGCCAGAAATGCTAGTATCACAGATGGCAATCTTCAGTCAATTCAATTCACTCCACATGATATCAAGAAATGGCTGAAGGCTTTGGATACAGCAAAGACTGTGAGCCTTGGCAATACTCCAGCAAGAGTACTGAAGACGTGTGCTCCAGAACTTTCTGTATCCCCAGCCAAGCTTTTTCAGTACAACTACAACAGTGGCATCTATCCGGCAATGTGGAAAATTGCCCAAGTATGTTCTGTACTCAAAAGGCAGGACAATTCCAACCTGGCCACTTATATACTTGGAAATATATCACCGTTCCTTCACTGTATCTAGGCAAGATCCTGAAAAACCCTCCCTAACAGCACAATGGGTGTTCAAGAAGGCATCTCACCACCATCTTCTGAATGGCAATTAGCAATGGGCAATACATACTGACCTAAGTATGTCCTTAAGTATTCAGGAAAGCACCTCTTTTCAGCACTCACACACTCTCAGAAGCTGCTATCGCTCTCATAATCATTTCTCCCCTTTGGCCACATTGGGGCGGCAGAGTGGCATAGTGATTAACACTGCTACCTCACAGCATCAGGGACCTGGGGTCAATTCCGGCCTCAGATGACAGTTTGAAGTCTGCACATTCTCTCCATGTCCGCATGGATTTCCTCCAGGTGCTCCGGTTTTCTCCCAAAGATATGCAGGTTAGGTTGACTGGTCATGATAAATTAACCCTAGTGTCAGGGGGATTAGCAGAGTAAATATGTGGTGTAACAGGAATAGGGCCTGGATGGGATTGTGGTTGGTGCAGACTTGATGAGCCATACGATCTCCTCTGCACTGTAGGGATTCTATGATACTTCTCTTCATTTCAAACACCATAGCCAGTTGACTTGCACGTGGCGAGGGTTAAAACACATACAAACCGGCAACAAACTGTATCCATTAATGCAATCCATAAAATACATTATATAAAGTGCACAACTAAACTTCATATTAAAGTACATTGTGCAATTATGACACTATTTGAATTAAAATAGTCAAGTTTTACTGTTGCTTCCATTTGCTACTGCAAATTTAATCTCTTTTATTTAAATTTATAATTAAAATTGTTCGAATGTGTAAGTGTATTAGAAGGGAAATTGTGCTTATTTCAGCTTTAATAGAATCATTATTGCGTATTGTTTTCTGGAGATATGAATGTGATTAAGCCCAGGTATAAATACACATAATCACAATTCTTAGATTAAATAACAATTTGAAAAATGGCTTTCTGATGTATTGTAAAATTCCTTCAGAAATGTTAAACATGACTGTTCTAATCTGTGTAAATAAATGTCTGAAGAACAGGATTGCACAGCTCTGGTGACTTTAGCTATTATGGCAATATTTGAGCTTGAGAAAAACCTTATAAGGAAATGAAATCCTGATTGGTCCATTTTGTAAACATCGACATGTCATGGACAATTTGATAATAATTCCACAACCGTTTTCAGTGTCACTTTGCCCAACTAGTTAATGTAAATATTATCAGGTCAGCCATTGAGGAGAAACAATAAGGGTCAGAGAGGCATCCTGTGCATACAAGAACAGGACTCAGCCCTACTCGGAAATGAGTACTCACTTGTTTGCATACCTATTACCCCGTCAATTGGCTTCAAAAATATTTGCACCATTCCAAAATATTATTTTGGGGTTGATATTGCTGGGAACCACCTTAAGCAAGTTGTGCTAGCAGCATGGTTCTTATTTTCTTTTTTGTTTTTGTTGGTCTCTATCCAACTTTCTTTAGCTGTGAAATCTGCCTCCATGATTCATCAAAATGTATTGCATTAACATTTCCAAAACAAAATATTTGAACCAAGAGGCTAATATTAAAATGACAAAACTTAATGTTTTGTGTTAATGGCAGAGAATATATCTTCATTTGGGAAGGATTTCTATGCCTGGTGTTTTAATACTGTATTTGGTCTTTTTGATCAAGGGTTATTTTACATTCAGCACTGGGGAAAACTGGTCCTTTTGTTTGTTAAAAATGGGCAACAGCGACACTGATCCATGTAGCTGGCTTGGTCTTCAAAGGAGCTTTTAGGATGATTTCCATGCCCATAGGGATCTTCAGTAAAAATTGTTTGAAAAATATTTTTTGGTTCTTTCTTGCTAAGTTGTTTTTATAAGCAACTGATTATCTGCTTTTTTCACATTGAAGCCCCTCTGTGGCTGATATCTTTTCTAGTCAATGGACTAAACTGGAAATTTGCTCAAAGGCCATGTGTCACTTTAACAGTCAAAACTTGAGGTTTGTGTGAAAGTGGTCCAGAGTGATTGGCCCTTTGATTTTGCATCCTCTCTGTCAGGAAATAGCAATGCTTCAGCTCAATGGCACAAGAGGGGTCAGGATCATAAGGAAAATTGAGGGCATTGCATGCAAAACTGCAACCACAAACTTTCACCCTATCTCACACTTGATGTGACAGCACAATGGGAAAATTAGGATCCAAACAAAAAAATCCAAATCTAAATTCCAAGCCAGCGAGATTTCGAGATAATTCCCATGCAAAATTAATTTCACATCTTGTAATGACTCACAAGAGACCCATAAGGGGTGTAAACTGCTGAGGCTCCTTGTAGCGCAATGAGCTCAATAAGGCCCATGAGGTTGGCCTCTTGGAGTATGAGCTCCTTGATTGAGGTAGTGATTGCCTGTCCAAACAGGGAGTCTCAATAGTATGTATATTGAAGAGTGTCAAGACTACAACACTCTGCATTCTGACTTTGCACCTGAAGGAATCTTAGGCATGGAAGAGACACCAGTCTCTGAGGAGTTAATTTACATCATTTTCCCTTATTTCTACCTCTCATCATCAAGGCAGACTAGTAGGATAATCCCACTCATCCATTAATGGGAAGAGTGAAATGTTTTTGCGACACATATCTGCTGCTTTGCAGTGGTGCAATGAGAAGAAACTCTTCTCCATGATGTTCCCTTATATGAATCTTACTTTTGAAGGAGGCTGGAATATATCCCGGTTCATCTCTTTCATCTTTGAATGCATTTAATGTAGAGAACAGTCAAAGTCACTGATATAAAACAGAGCTGCAAAGTTACCCTTTGGAGAAATGACATGTTTAGAAACCTTTACAGCTTGCTGCAAGTGATGTTTCTCACTGATAGGTGGAAGATGAACAACAGAAACGTTAGTAATATCTAAAATCTCACGGGGAATTTGATCGATGCAGTATCTTCATTCCCTGAACACTGATTTCCCCCCATCTTAACAGGACTGCTTTCGACAATAATGAGGTTCCGCTGGGACTTCAGCTGGGGCCCCATTAATAAATACAAATGAACTACTCCTAAACAGCTCCCTCAGCTAGCACAGCTGTTAGGAAGCCAACAAAGTCTGCTAAAGTGAGTTTAAAAACCTACTGGCTTATTCCACATGGGAGCGGGCCTGCCCAAAACCAGGGATGTTACAATGGAGCAAGAACAGAGGATGCTGGAAAAACCCAGCAAACATCAGAAAAGAAACTTTTGAATGGGAGCTTTTTTTCTAGTAGACCTGTACAGTTTTTCCCCAACCTTTCCTGTACCTGTTTCAGATTCCAGCATCTGCAGTATTTTACTTATTTTAATGGTAAAATGCAGATTTCTTTGGGATCAGAGCAGAAAATGGAAGCTCCCCATATTAAATCCTTCAGAATTTTCTCCTCCAGCACTGCCAGAGATAAAATTCCCCTATTACTAATTAATTAGTACGCAGCTGCAGGCACAGCTGTCTGTGCGGGAAGGCAATAATGCAGCTTCTTTCTTATCTAATCACCTTAGGCTAGTCTGCATTCAAAACCTCCTTTGATTATTACTGCAGAGAATAGCATTGGCCTCTGCATTCAATCTGCTTTCAGAAAAGCTGTGTGGTACCTGCATACACCACACATCAGTGCGCATCCATTTCTCATCTCAACTACCTATATTTCATCCCTGTGACTGAGTTACTAGGTGACAGGATGTGTGACGGAGTGGACAAATTGCCACACGCAGTGCCTGCTGATGGTCTCAGTCTCGGGGCTATATAATTAGACTAGGAGGTGGGGAAACTCTTTTTAGGTGCATTTCCAAGAAAGATGCAAAAATTCTGAACCATTTTCCTGTTATTACACTGCATTTTCTGTAGCTGAATAAGCAATGGCTTTGGCTAATTTAAAGATTTGCTCCTGAGATGTGCTAGGAACTCACCAACGTGTTAAAAGAAAGAAGATTTTGTCCTTTCTTTTTCAGCAAACGCATTTGAGTGATAAGGAAGCACCTTAAGCTTAAGAGGGATTGGATGGGGCAGGCATTGTTTCCCTCTTTCTCGACCAGCAGCCCAGGAGTAATTGTGCTGATAAATAAGAAGTTGTCTTTCAGTGTAGAAAATTGTGTGAAGGATAAGGCAGGTAGATATGTGGCAGTTAAGGGAGGGGATTTATAGGGAAAAGATGTCGATAATGAATGTTTAAGGTCCTCCTAATTACTCCCCAGACTTCATAAAAGTTTTTGTGGACTTTGCTGAGTTATCCTCAGTGTGTCTTGTTTGATGCTCTAATGGACAACTCTTATCATGGCTATTATGGAGTTCCCTTAGATACAGATTCTTTGAAAGGAATTGCCATCTTGATCCATTAATTGATACCTCTTAATAGGTTCCCTCCCACGCAGCAGCAAGGACCTTGTGTTCAGAATGTGATGAGGTAGGATATTTAGACATGTGGAGATTGTTGCATTCTCAGAGATAGGGAGGTCACTTTCTACCAAATCGCATTGATTTAATGTTCTCAAAAAGCTTGGGAAGATTTTTGATATGGCATTAAATTTCAATCTTTTGATACTGTGTTTATCAGATAATAGAATAAATGAAGCAAATGGGAGAAGACTGTATAATGTCCTTACATTTGCAACATGGACGAATATGTTTTGCTCATGCATTACTGACAAGCTGCCTTGAATTCAGAACTGGCATAAAATTATTTTGGAGGCTATTTTAATGTTTAATTCGAGCTGAATCAGACGCTTTCTGGCTCTCCAAAGTGTTTTTGCATGGCTTTCCGTGAGTTTTGACATGTTATTACCATTATCCCGAGAACTTGGACATGCACCATTAAGCCAATTGCAGTTGTATCCTGTTGCTTTGTTATCCTGATATTCCCCCATCCATTATGCATCCTTTCGTTTCTTTCATACAATGGGAAGCGCTGAATGCCAAAATAATGCAGCCCAACCATAGAAATGTAGGAAGTAGGCAATTCTGTCCTTCAAGCCTGCTCTGCCATTCAATCAGATCGTGGCTGATCTAATGTTGATATGTTAATATTTCTTTTTCCCTGATGTTTCTTCCTATACGTACCTGTTTGAAAATGAGTACACTGTACTCTGTGGGTTTGTTGCATTACTGTTAAAAATGAAAAAATAAATAAATATGTATTTAAAAAAACATAGTAGGAGGAATAATACCTGTGCAGATTAAGCACAGGCCTCTCCTCTGCGAAACAGTTACGCTTTCCTAGACACACAATGGGTACGGCATACATCATTTTTTTACCCCTGTCTCTAAGTGCTTATTTTTTTACATTTGTTTCTAGCGCTCGTGAACAGGAAAGAAAAACTGAAATCCACTGTGTTTTCTCACTTACTGTTCTACTCACTTAAAAATTTATTTCTAGAGTGGGGCAATGACCTTCTCAAGTGCAATTAGAGACAGTCAACAAATGCTGGCCTTGCTTGTGACACTCACATCTGAAAGAAAAGTGTCAGAAAATGACTTTCTTTGAACCTTATATATTGGCAGTAATTCTGCACAGTATTTGTATATAGTGGCGGTGATTCTGTGCAGGCTGTCTGTGGGAGCAGGCCTTTCCCTATTACTTTCCTTTATTATCTCATCTTAGAGGGATTTCTATTTCTCCATAGCCCTGTGACCTCCTACTGAGTCCAGCAAGTCTCCTCTTGCAGCTTGCCATGTGTCAGAATCACGTGCAATTTCTTTCCTGTGTGGAACAAGAATGCTTGTTACTGCAAGCACAGTGTGTCTTGTTTGACGCTCCAATGGACGACTCTTATCATGGCTATTATGGAGTTCCCTTAGATACAATGATTCTTTGAAAGGAATGCACGCAGTACAGGATTCTCCAAGTAATATCATTTGCTTCTGGCATCAGTTGTGGCAGCTTACTGGCAGCACTGAGTCAAAAGGTCAAGAGTTTAAGTCTCCCACCAGAGACTGATGTACATAAATCCAGACTGGCATTCCAGTGTAATGCTGGATCTGTGATGCACTGTTGAAGGTGCTTTCAGATGAGAAGTTAACATGAGAAGTTTCACACTTCTGGAGACTCGTGCACACAAATCTATGTTTGATAGGCAATCTAGGCAATCGAATCAAATTATTCAAGGAAGAACAGTGTTCTGGCAAATTTCATTTCTTCAACAAACATACGGCACGACCCTGTGCAAACTTTCCCTGCAAAACAACTGTGCAAAAGGTATAGTTGTAATGCATCTTGTGACTTCCTGAAATCACAAAACATGCTCTCTAAAAGTTATTTCCTTTTGCTTTCATGGGAAGCAGTCATTTGGTTCACATTATTATGCCATTCTAGGTCCTCAGATTTTAGGAAGCTACAACCTGGGATTCATCATAAGCCTGGAAACCCAAGAGAAATGCCATAAATGGTTAAAAATGGTCATTAAAGTTCTTCCTTTATTCTGAGGAAGTATAGCTCTGGGGGATTAGATAATCATCTGTTCCATATCCACAGGCCTCTGGCTAATATAAGACAGGTTTATTGCCACCTATTCTCACTATTGGACCCCTAACTTTACTCCAAACAATATGTATATCACTCTCTAAGAGTCATTCCCACTGATATCATTTCTGTGCCTGGCTGCTCCTTGACTCTGCTGTTGCAGACCAGTGCAAAGCTCTGCAGCTGTACCCCCAGATCACATTCCTCAGCGTAGATTGCCTGGGCCTCCTTGGCTTGGTACACCAACTACTGACAGATCCATGCTTGTGTCCTATCCATCTGTGCTACAATTAGCTGATCCTGAACTTTCTGCCAGGGTCAACATCATAGCCTTTGGATGGATGCAAGTCTTGCTCCTTCTCCCAATTATTTAAAAACTGCAGATCACAGGACTTCAAAGTCTGTCCCTCTGATTCATCATGACGGCTATGATGCTGTGTAGGATGTCTAGGAAAAAGTAGGAGCAGGAAGAGGCCATTCGGCCCTTGGAGCCTGCACCATCATTCATTATGATCATGGCTGATCATCCAACTCAATAGCTTGATCCCACCTTCGCCTCAGGTGCTATATCTAACTGCTTCGTTGGTAACATAATAAAAACCATGTTTTGAGTGAAAGCAAATTATGTGAAAAGGGAAAGCAACGCAAAGGAAATGTATTTGTAAAATTACATGTGTGTACTGTTTGCCAACTCACCCCAGAGCAGAATTAGGATGGGCCAGAGAGCAAGAGTGCCGATACCTCTGTCAGAACTGCAGCCTACACCCCTGAAAAGCAAGAATCTTCACAGAACAACAGAAAAGAAAGGGCTTTATGAACATGAACCTGTAGATCACTTTCAAGGCTAGGATCTTAACCCGTTGAGATAACCAATTTTCCCAAATAAAGAAAACAGCTTGTAATAACCTAGACTCCCAACATTACGAAATTTATATTTGTTTCAGCTTTGGGACTGTTTTTCAACTTAATATAACACATACAATCCAAATAAATGAAAACAAGATGGTTTGACGTGTACCCAAAGATAAAATCTTGTAGGAAGACAATTTTGTTTCTGTTTTCAATGGGAATTTGGTAAAAACAGAATCTTTATTAACATTCTAATCCAAACATGATGAAAAAAATATTTTTCCTGGCATTTGCAGATTAGGGTGGATATTATCCTCTTGCTCTCGCTCAGGCTTAGAAAGTAAAATCTGTTTTCCCAACTAACAAGGATATGGTTCTCCGGGCTCACTCAGGTACACTAACGGCCGGAGATACTTCTTCAGTTGCAGGAAATACGGAATTGATTAGTTGCTCTACAATTACCAGAACTTTAATTATATAGCACTATAAAAGTAACAAAATCTTCCAATGTGACTTCACTGGAATATTGACGATCCACATAAAGACTTTCATCAGATGATCAAAAGCTTAGTCAAAGATGTATGTTTTAAGAAACGTCTGAAAGGAATGGAAGAGTCAATTACTAAAGGGCATAGGTTTAAGGTGCTAGGGGCAAGATTTAAAGGAGATATATGGGGCAGAATTTTTACACAGAGGGCGGTGAGTGCCTGGAACTCGTTGCTGGGGGAAGTAGTGAAGATGGATACAGTAGTGACTTTTAAGGGGCATCTTGACAAGTATGTGAATAAGATGGGAATAGGATGAAATGGTGCCCAGAAGGGTAGGGAGTTTTGTTAAGTCAGACAGCATGGTCAGTGCAGGCTTGGAGGGCCGAAGGGCCTGTTTCTGTGCTGTAATTTTCTTGTTCTTTGACTGAAGTGATGGCAAGGTGGTGAGGTTTAACCCAATAAAGTTATTTTACTTGCCCTCTTTTCCTTATATTCATTTCTCATTACTTGTCTCTGATAAACTTCAGTAAATTTTCTTTAAGATGATCAATGACAGTTGTCATCCTTTTACAATGACAATAACAATACGAATCACTCAGAAAGAATTGGGTAAACGCATTGTTTGTTTATTTATTAGGATAGGAATGTGAAAACAGTTATGCAAAATTTTAAAATTGAACACACATCAGCAGAACTGTCTGTGCTGTGCTTTGCTTATAAGCAAAATTGAAACTGAACTTGATCACATGACACATTTCCTTTCTAGTGATGTTATGTTCCTCCTCCCATTTAAAGGCACATCAGAACAGCGAATGAAATTTTTGCTAATTTTGCACTCAGTTCCCACATGGGATAGTATTAAGAAGGCTAATGCATGTGGGATACAGGGAGATCTGATAAGGTGGCTTTGCAGTGAGAGACAGAAGGCGGTGACAGACGGCTGCTTTCGTGACTGGAGACTAGTGGCGTACCACCGGGATCAGTGTTGAACCCCTATTGTTCATCATTGATATAAATGACTATGTAAAGGGTAGGATCAGTAAGTTTGCTGATGACACAAAGATTGGCCAGATGGTTATCAGTAAGGTTAACTGTCTTGGCTTACAGGAAGATATAGGCGAGATGGTCGAATGTGTAGGCAAATGGCAGATGGAATTTAACCCTGAAAAGTGCGAGGTGTTGCACTTTGGAAGAAGTAATTTGACAAGCAAGTATACTATGAAAGGCCTGACACTGAGAAATTCTGAACAACAAAGGGAACTTTGCCTGTTTGTCCATAAATCTCTGAAGGCAAAAAGGCAGATTAATAGGGTGGTGAAAGAGACATATGGGACACTTGCTTTTATTAATCGGGGTATAGAATACAAAAGCAGAGAGATCATGATGAAGTTGTATAGAACTTCTGTGAGCCACAGATATGCAGTTCTGGTCATTACATTATATGGAGGACATGAACACATGGGAGTGGGTGAAGTAGAGACTCACCAAAATGTTGCCTGGGACAGAAAATTGGAGCTATAAAGAGAGGTTGGATAAGCTTGGGTTGTTTTCCCTGTGCTTAAGCCTGTCTCCACTCACATTGTCTGGACCTTTAAGACTTGATTACCTATAAAGATTTGCATTCCATCCATTATCTTGTAAATTGAGTTTGTGTCTTTATGTGTTCTGTTTGTGAACAGAGCGCCCACTTACCTGATGAAGGAGCAGTGCTCCGAAAGCTTTTGCTACCAAATAAACTTGTTGGATTTTAACCTGGTGTTGTGAGACTTTTACCTTATTTTCTCTGGAGCAGAGAAGACTGAGGGGAACCTGATTGAGGTATTCAAGACTATGAGGGGGGTGGACACAGTAGATAGGGAGTACGATTCCCCTTAGTTGAAGAGTCAGTTGTGAGGGGACACAAGTTAAAAGTGAGGGTTGGGAGATCTAGGGGGGATTTAAGGAAAAATGTTTTTACCCAGAGGATGGTGACAGTCTGGGATGCACTGCCTAGCAGGGTGATAGAGGCAGGATATCTCACTGCCTTTAGAAAATACTTGATGCTATAACATTTAAGACTATGGGCCAAGTGTTGGAAGATGAGATTAGGTGAGAAGGTCAGGACCTTTCATATGTCAATGCAGACTCAATGAGCCAAAGGACCTGTTCTGCATTATAGTATTCTGTGATTCTGAGTGTCCATATAGTTTTGCCCATCTATATAGTTTCTTTTCAATTATTGACATTAAGGACCTTCTATAGATATCAGATTAATTCCTGGATCACAACTTTCAAACTGAATATGAAGATGCTACATCTTTCTTCCATTTTTGAACAACTAAATAAGGCAGATTTCACAGCACTGGGAACTTAATGCTTTTTATCAGCTGCTTTCTTTGGAAGTGATCCTGTCATATAAACATAAAATGAGTAGGGTTCCCCACAGCTAGCTAACTTTGTGCTGTTTTCTGCAGGAACTGGAATGAATTGTTATGCTGTTTGACTGCTTATGCTTAGCAAACTTGTTTGATCCCAATCTATCATTAAAGGTTTAGTACCGATCTCTGAAATGGTATATGAAGCACATTGAAGCACAGAAGGAGAAGAAACCAAAATAAAGCACATTGAAGCAAAGGAGAAGAAACTAGTACAAAATCACAAACTTCAAGTAATGTTTGGGATGAAAGCATTATTTCCCTAAAAAGCCATGAAATGTGCCATAGGGTCACTGTTAAAGCAGCTAATGCTTGATTGATTAGCATTTAATAAGAAATTGAAGATCATAACATTTCCAATATTGTTCCTCTCCATCCTGGTGTTAGGTCATCTGCCACTGAAATCCCCATCCATGTCTATGTTAGCTCCAGATTAAATTATCTCAGTTCTCTTGCTGGCCGGTTTCCCACTTTTCTCCCTTCTTAAACTTGAACTCATCTAAAACATTGGTTCTCGAATTGGGGTTTGTGCAAACTTTCCAGGAGAATCCACAAAACAAATTGAAAATGTGCTGGTCTGGTCTTAAAGGTGGATGACTGTCTAAGGCACTGTGGTCAGGGTTGGCCAGGAGAGGGTGGGAAATGGTAATGCGCACTGTGGACAAGAGTAAGTCAATGAGCAGTATCCAGAGATGGATTTAGTACAGGCTGGGAGGCAAGAGTGAAATATAGTTGCAATGTGTGGGCTGGCTACCTCAGTCCAAAAGCCCATCGAAGAAAAGTTAAAAATGCACAAAGATCGCCAGCTAGATTTGCACATACTAAGGCACCATAGACATAGCTGCCAGTGAGCACAGCATTACTTCTTCTCTCTTATGCAAGAGAGAAGAAGTAATGCTTAGGGAGTCTATCCTTAAACTCAAAGAAAGGATACCAAAATATAATTGTAATTAAGCTGCCATTTTCCATAAAGCTGGCCAAAGGAACATAGGAAGATATCTGGTGGAAGCTATTTGGCCCTTTGTTCCTACTCTGCCATTCAAGAAAGTCATGTCTGATCTGGTTGTGATCTCAACTCCACTTTTCTGTCTGCCCCCAATAACCCCTGACTCCCTTGCCTAGAAAAAAAATCTATCTAACTTAGCATCAAAAAATCTCAAAGACACAGCCTCCACTGGCGAAAAGAGTTTCACATACCAACGTACCTTTGGAAGAAAAAAATTCTCTTCATCTTGGTTTTAAAAGGGAGACTTTTATTCTTAAAATATATCCCTTAGTTTTAGTCCCTCCCATAATAGGAAAGATCTTATATGTTTTCAATAAAATCATCTCTCAATCTTCTAAATCTCAATGGGTGTAGGCCTAACCTATTAAACCTTCACAAGATAAGCCTTTCATCCCATGAATGAATCTAGTGAACCTTCACTGATCTGTTTCTTAAGTAATTATATATTTTAAATGTACATTGCAGTCCAGATGTGGTTACATCAATACCTGGGACAACTGCTGTAAGAACTTCCTACTTTTATATTCCATATCCCTTGCAATAAATGCCAGCATTCCATTTACCTTCCAATTACTTGCTTTATATAACTTCATGTAATTCATGTGCTAGGACAACCGAGTTCTATAACCTCTTTCCATTTAAATAGGCTATTGCTTTTCCATTCTTCCTGCTGACGTGGACAAGTTCACATTTATTCACATTATACTCCATCTGCCAATTCTTTGTTCACTCATTTAATCTATCTATATCCCTTTGCAGACTTCTTTTCATAACTTACTTTTCTACTCATCTCGATGACATCAACAACTTCAGCTGCCATACAACATTCCCTTCATCAGAGTCTTTGATATATTGTAAACAGTTGTTGACTCAGCACTGATCTTGTGGCATTCCACAAGTTACAGCTTGTCAATCTGAATGACCCATTTATCGCCCAATCTCTGCTCTCTGTTAGCCAATCAATGCTATATTCATGTTAATATATTACCCTCAATATCATGAGCTCTTATCTTGTATAGTAACCTTTGATGTGATACCTTATCAAATGCCTTTTGAATATCCAAGTAAACCACACCTACTAATCCCATAATCATCCACCTTGAATATTATTTTATCAAAAACTCCTGTCATATTAGTGAAACAAAATATTTCTTTCATAAAACCATATTAACTTTGCTTGATCACATTGTGATTTTCTAAGTATCCTGCTATAGCTTCCTTAATAGTGAATTCTCGCACTTACCCAATGACAAATGTTAAGCTATTGGCCTATAGATTCCTGCTTTCTGCCTTGCTCCTTTTTTGAATAAATATGTTACATTAGCACCTTGGTATTTGTCGAGGTTCGTCCCGAGCAGCTCTGTGACAAAGGACTCTGTGCTTTACAGGCTGTTTCCGGGGACGCACACTGAGACAAATATCAACTGCTGCTGGAACGTCATCAACTCAGTGAAGAACATACTTTGGTCCGCCCGAAACTTGCTGATCTTTCAGCTGAAAGAATTGTCCTCGACTGAATGTTGCAGACTGGCACATTCCAAGGTCCAAAACTACGTGCTGAGGGCACACTGAAGCTTGCAGCAGCCGTCACAAAGGCACAATGGGGAAAGGTCACACTATAAGGCCTTTTAATGGAGGCAAACCGAGGGCCCGGGAACTGCAGAGTTCCTCGGCCTGCGTAACTGTGTCAATCTGAGGAATAACAGCATACAGTAAGATCTGAGGCGTGCATATAGTCTTAAGTTTTGAAATGACTTGTTGTAAATAAGACTGTATAGGACTGCAAAAATAACTTTTTCTGCAGTGTTTGTAATTTTTAGATATGTCAGTTTGCAGTGTTTTATGAGTTTTTTTTATGAAAAATGTATATTTTGGGGAAAAAATGTTATATTAGCTATTTTGCAATCTGCTGAAATCTTTCCAGAATCTAAGGAATTTTGGAGGATTATAACCAATACCTCTGGTATATATGCCACCACTATTTTTTAAGATCCAGAATGCAGTCCATCAGTGCCATGCACTTGTTAGCTTTTAGGTGTCATAGTTTTCCTAGCATCTTTTCTCTGGAGGTACTGCTTGTATCAGGTACATCCTTCCCTATCATCTTTTGACTTTCAAATATCTTTAGAAAATTTCTAAATCCTGTAGCATGATGTCAGACAAAAAAATATTTGTTCAACACCTCTGCCATTTATTTCCCATTATCAATTTCCCACACTCATTCTCTAGAAGACCGGCACTAGCTTTATTCTCTCTTCCATCTTCCTCTGAAAGGAAAAAGATACAAAAGTCTGAGGTCACATACTAACCAACTCAAGAGCAGCTTCTTCTCTGCTGCTATCAGATTTTTTGAATGGACCTACTTAGTATTAAGTTGATCTTTCTCTTCACCTTACCTGTGACAATAACACTAAATGCTGCACTGTATTGAACAGTACGCTATGTCTGTACAATGCGCAAGAAACAATACTTTTTACTGTATACTATACATTATATCACATGTATCACATGTATACATGTGACAATAATAATTCAAATCAAATCAAAATCAATTTTTTTTCTATTCAAATGCTTATAGAAACATTTACCATCTGTTTTTATATTACCAATGAGCTTTCTCTCACACTTTACTTTCTGGCTCTTTCTTATCTTTTTAATCATTCTTTGCTAGTTTTTAATGGATGTCCAGTCCTCTGACTTATCACTAATATTTGCAGATTTGTACAGTTTCTTTCAATTTGACATTATCCTTAACTTCCTTTGGATGATGCATCCTTCTTAAAGAGACTTTCTTTCTCACTGAGATAAACGTTTTCTCAGCATTATTAAATATCTCCTTAAAAGCTTGGCACTGCAATTCTACAGTGCTACCTTTAACCTAATTTCCCAGTTCATTTTAGCAAGTTTCCTTCATATTCTCACAGCTTTCTTTACGTTTAAAACACTAATCATGAACCTATGTTTCACCATTTCAAACTGAACATGAACCTCATTGCTGTCACTTAGAGACTTTTTTTTAAACAGTGAGGTTATTTATTAATCCTATCACATTACATGTTACCAGATTAAGACGGCATGTTCCCTGGTTGGCTCTGGAATACACTGCTCTAAGAAATTGACCCAAAAATACTATTATCATGGCACCTTACTTACACACCCCATTTATTTCTTCCCATATGCTCATCTTCCAGTATAGCTGCTGTTAGGGGACACATAAATTACTTCCACAAGTGACCTGTTGCAATTACTATTTCTTATCTCCATTTAAACTGATTTGACATCTTGGTCTTTTAAGCTAATGGGTGAGAATTTCTGACTTCGCTCAGCTCAAGACCAGAAAATCCTGTCTGAAGTCAATGGACCTTTGCACGGTCTGTGTCCTACCTGCTATGATTCCTATGATGGGAAAATTCTGCCCAATGTCTTCCCTAAGTACTGAATTCACACTACCTCTAATTCACAGAACCAACCTGCCACCATTTCGATGTACCAAATACCCTTCAACAATCAGCTCCCCAGCCTTAGTCACCTTTCAACCATGTCTTTATAATGCCCAGCAGGTCAGATATTTATGTCTCTATCTCCACAAGTAATTCACCTCTTTTGTTACAAATTCTATTTGCATTTAGATATAGAACCTTCAATT
The DNA here is from genome assembly GCA_024679065.1 of Sphyrna mokarran. Classification (NCBI taxonomy): domain Eukaryota; kingdom Metazoa; phylum Chordata; class Chondrichthyes; order Carcharhiniformes; family Carcharhinidae; genus Sphyrna; species Sphyrna mokarran. The sequence continues at coordinate 33,952,514 of JAGIQG010000002.1, read as the reverse complement.
TTTTTCAAAACATTTTTGGCTTTATCTGCTGGTCCACTGTTAAATTATATGTTCTGTTGTTTCCTTTCACTCTGGAATACACTGGTCAAATTACTGTCTTGCTTCATCTCTTTGTTCCCTTTTACTTTACTCTCATATGACTTTCTTGGATTCAAATTTCTCCATTGACATAGTGGGATTTGAACCTATGTCTCCAGAACATTACCCTGCACCTCTGGATTATTGGCCCAATGACAATATCACAAAGCCACTGCCTCTCTCTTATTTCTTTCAGATGCTCTTTTAAACTTTTCTCTTTGAGCGTGCTTTTATTCACCTCATGTTTATCTCCTTGCGTTTCTTGTTGTTAATTTTGTTTGATAACCCTCCTATGGGAACACTTCAGCAGTCACAGGCATTCAGCTTCTGATCTTCAGATAAGCGTTCTCCAAAGCGGCCTTCACGACACACGACAACACTTAGTCGCTGAGCACAGACTGATAGCCAAGTTCTGCACACACGAGGACAGACTCAACCAGGATCTTGGGTTTGTGTCACACTATCTGTAACCCCCACAGCTTGCCTGGGTTTGCAAAATCTCACTAACTGTTCAGGCTGGAGACAATACACATCCCTTTAACCTGTGCTTACCCCTCTCTCCACTCACATTGTCTGTACCTTTAAGATTTGATTACCTGTAAAGACTCGCATTCCAACTGTTATTTTATAAATTGAGTTTGTGTCTTTATATGCCCTGTTTGTGAACAGAGCTGCCACTCACCTACTGAACAGGCAGCACTCCGAAAGCTCGTGGCTTGTGCTACCAAATAAACTTGTTGATCTTAACTTGGTGCTGTGAGATTTCTTACTGCATCCAGGAGGAGACAGGGCTGGAGTCATGGGGGACTGAGAGGAGAAAGGACAACGGTCGCGGGAAGGGGCGAAGAGACAGAGCTGGGGCTGCGGGAGCCCAGGAGAAACTAAACCTATGAAGGTCCAAGAGGATTCATGGCTAGGGCTAAAAGGGGCCGAAAGGAGCAGAGGATGTGGGGACTGCGAAGAGGATGAGTGGGTGAGAGTGAACGAGGGTAGGCGTGGGAAAGGTCTGTATGAGTGGGTACTCCTGTTAAAAATGACAAAAAGAAGGCAATACTTGAAAGTATTTATTGAATGACTGAACTTTTTTATTAACAATAAATGTATACATATAAGTCAGTATGTTGAAATTGCTGGGTCTCTAACAGAAATCTTTGTCTCTTCACTGGACACAGGTGAAGTCCCAGAGGATTAGAGGATAGCAAATGTGGTCTGTTATTTAAGAAGGGTAGCAAGGATAACCTGGGCAATTATTGACCAGTGAGCTTAACATCCGTGGTAGGGTGGAAAAGATTCTTAGAGATAGGATATATGCACATTTAGAACGGAATAATCTCATTAGCAATAGATAGCATGGTTTTGTATAAGGGAGGTCATGCCTTACAAATTTTTGAGGAGGTGACAAAAACGATTGACGAGGGAAGGGCCGTGGATGTTGTCTACATGGATTTTAGTAAAGCATTTGACAAGGTCCCTCATAGCTGGCTGGTGCAAAAGGTTAAATCTCATGGGATAAAAGGTGAGCTAGCTAGATGGGTGGAGGACTGGCTTGGCCATAGAAGACATAGGGTAGCAGTGGAAGGGTTTTTTTCTGGTTGGAGGTCTGTGACTACTGGTGTTTGTTAGAGCTCTGTACTGGGACCTCTGCTGTTTGTGATATATATAAAAGATTTGGAAGAAGATGTAGTTGGTGTGATCAGTAAGTTTGCAGATAACCGTGAGGTTATGTTACAACTGTACAAAACTCTGGTGCGGTCACACTTGGAGTATTGCGTACAGTTCTGGTCGCCGCATCATAAGAAAGATGTGGCAGCATTGGAAAGGGTGCAGAGGAGGTTTACCAGGATGTTGCCTGGTATGGTGGGAAGGCTTTATAAGGAAAGGCTGAGGGACCTGAGGTTATTTTCATTAGAGAGAAGAAGGTTACGCGGTGACCTAATTGAGGCGTATAAGATGATCAAGGGATTGGATAGGGTGGATAGTGAGAGCCTTTTTCCTCGGATGGTGATGACCAACACGAGGGGACATAACTTTAAATTAAGAGGTGGTAGTTATAGGACGGATGTCAGAGGCAGGTTCTTCACACAGAGGGTGGTGAGGGCGTGGAATGTCCTGCCTGCAGCAGTTGTGGACTCGTCTACTTTGGGGGCATTCAAATGTTCGGTGGATAAGCATATGGATGATATTGGAATAGTTTAGGTTAGAGGATCCACTTGCCGGCGCAACATCGAGGGCCGAAGGGCCTGTACTGCGCTGTAATGTTCTATGTTCTATGTTTGTACCTATTGCGTGATAATTTTCTGTGGGTTAGTTTTTCAACATAATAGGAATATTTCTTAGGGGTTTCTTCAGTAGTCTTGGGAAATCAAGAGGGTTTCATGTCTGGGAAACCCTGTTTTTTTTTACCTTGTAGGTGCTATATAAAGGCAAGTTGTTTTTGCCAGGAAAAAAATAAAACTAGAATGTGCTGGAGACACTCAGCAAGTCAGATAATCCTTGTACAGAAAGTCAAACCTTGCTACATATGTATATGTGGTACTCAATTCACAAATCAATTCCCATGAAAAGGAATGAGGCAAATGATGAAACTGCTTCTGTGGGTGTGGCTGAGGGATTCATTTCACCTGCGACTTCAGGAAAACTTCCCCTATTCTTCTTTGAATAGAGTCACAAGATCTTTTATATCCACCTGAGAATGGCATGGTGGAACAATGGTTAGTACTGCTGCCTCACAACTCCAGGGACCCAGATTCGATTCTCAGCTTGGGTCATTATTTGTGTGGAGTTTGCAGGTTCTCCCCATGTCTACGTAGGTTTTGTCCAGGTGCTTCAGTTTCCTCCCACTTTCCAAAGATGTGTGGGTTAGGTGCACTAACCATGCTAAATTCTCCCTTAGCGTCCCAGGATGTGTAGCTTGGAGGGATTAGGAGGGTAAATATGTGGAGTTACAGGAATAGGGCCTGGGTGTATTGTTAGTGCTGACTTGATGGGCCACATGGCCCCCTTCTGCACTGTAGGGGTTCTATTCTATTCAACAGGCGAGGCCTCCCTTTAAAGCGAATTAAGATGACGTGTTTAAAGTCTCTGGAGCAGAGCTTGTACCCACAGCACTGTGAGTCAAAAACAAGAGCCACAGCTTACACCTAGTTTGTATGGTGAGCCTGTTTATGGGATTTCAGAATGCAGACAGGATTTTGTGATAAACGTAGCATGTCTGGACATGGTATTGCTATCATAACTTCATCTAAGATAGTTTATATACTCAAATGAATAAAATGCAGTAATTTCCCATCATAAAGGTTAATTATTTCCTTCTGCGTAAGTACAACAAATGATGCCTGCAGGCAAGAAATTTGTGTCCTACCAAATCCTATCCCCTTTTTCTATTTAAAACTGGAGGGGGAAATGAAATTCTTCTGGTTTTGTGGGCAGTTATTTTGGAATGGCAATATCTTTCAGTGCTTTGTATTTTTCATTGTAGCATGAATTTTTTTGATGTCATTTTTTTACTGTTTTTTCTCAACCTTGTGAGGTGAGAAAATAGGATTTAATTCATTGAATACAAGGTTTTTGCCGTTTGTAAAAAGATTCTTTGTTCTTTCTGAGACCACAGTAAGAAGTCTCATAACACCAGGTTAAAGTCCAACAGGTTTATTTGGTAGTAAACGCCATTAGCTTTCAGAGCGCTGCTCCTTCGTCAGGTGAGTGGGGAGTTCTAATCACAAATGGCGCATATAAAGGCACACACAGTTTACAGAGTGCAAGACTTTACACCTAATCAAGTCTTAAAGGTACAGACAATGCAAGTGAAGATAGCATTAAGCATAGGTTAAAGAGATGTGTATTGTCTCCAGACAGGGCAGTAAGTGAGATGTTACAAGCCCAGGGAAGACATGGGGGTTACAGACAGTGTGGCATGAACCTAAGGTCCCGGCTGAGGCAAACACATCTCTTTTAACCTATGCTTAATGCTATCTCCACTCACATTGTCTGCACTTTTAAGACTTGATTAGGTATAAAGACTCACATTCTAATCAGTTTTCTGTAAACTGTGTGTGCCTTTATATGCCCTGCCTGTGAACAGAACTCCCCACTCACCTGACGAAGGCGCAGCACTCCAAATACTTGTGGAGTTTACTATCAAATAAGCCTATTGGACATTAACTTGGTGTTGTGAGACTTCTTACTGTGTTTACCCCAGTCCAGCGCCAGCACTTCCACATCACTTTCTGAGACCAACCAGGAAAACCGATACTCAAATGCAGACAAGTGACTCAGACTATACAACTGAAATGTGCTCAAAGGGGGAAGTGCAGGAAGAATATTGTTCTTGAGGCATGACCTTACATCACAACAGTGATTACACTTCAGGAAGACATCATCGGCTGTAAAGCATGTAAATACACACTTGCTTTTCAATTTTCTATGTAAATTTTTCTTTGAAAATGTTTTTCTCTATAATTTGCATAAGATTAGGGTGTAGTGGAAGCAATTGCTGGCTTCCTCCAATTCCCCACAACTTTTGTTCCGCTATTAGCAGCTGTGCCTTCAGCTGTCTAGTCCCTAAACTCCAGAATCATCCCTTAACCCACTTATCTGCCACTCCATTTCTTGCTTTTCCTTCAAGGTGCTATTTCAAAAATACCACCTGACCACACATTTTATCACGTATCTTAATATCTCTGTCCTTGGCATGACATTAACTTTTGTACGTTTACATAGCTGTGAAGGAGCTGGAGACATTTTATTACATTGGAGGTGCTAGTAAATTCAATTTTTTTTTGTTGTTGATGCAATTAAAGCTGCATTTATATTGGGGTGGCACTTGGACAGTGGAAAGGAACCACCAACGGAAATTGAATGTTTTGTTAAAGCCAGAATCAACTGCTGTCTGTTCCTGATTGTTTGAAATTAGACTTTGCATTGTATGGAGTATTGAAACATCCAATGGTTTTGAATTAAGCAATTTAAGTAACACACCAAGTGAGAATTGAATGATACACTGACTTAGCTGATAATTTAAAATCTATGAAAATGAATAAACTTCCTAGGTGCTTTGGCTGCAACTCCAGATTTTATATACACACTCCTCAGTTGAGATTCTGAATCTACCAAGTATGTCATGAGGTGAAGGGCTTCATTGCATCTTGAGGTTTTAAAAAATACTAGTCATTGAGTTTTGGCAACTTCCCAATAAACATTTGATTAAAACTAATGGAATTTTCAAGGCATTGATCATAGTAAATCAGAAGATTGTCTTCTGGAACCTCAATCTCCAAGAGATCACTCAGTGCTGCAAGGGATTCTTTAATTATTCTTTTGCAAGAACTAACTCACGTCTAGCAGGTCTTCTTAGGGATGGTCAACATCTGATGGGGTGCCTTCTGTATCTGCCACCTTTAGCCTTACTTCAGGAAGAACTGAGGGATTCATAACTTCAATCTCTGCCTTGGGTCTAGTGATGATGTAGAGATGCCGGCATTGGACTGGGGTAAACTCAGTAAAGTCTGGCAACACCAATTTTAAATCCAACCGATTTAGTTGATAGTAAATCTGCGAGCTTTCGGCCTTTGTGGCCTTCATCAGACGAATGAGGTGTTCTGGTCTCCAAAAGCACACATATCAGCACAGACAGTTTACAGATTGCTGATTAGAATGCGAATCCTTACACCTAACCTGCCATTCAAGTCTTAAAGTGGCTAACAGCAGAGGTTAGAGGGATGTGTATTGTCTCCTGACAGCACAGTAGGTGAAGTTTTTTGCTTGAAGACTTGAATGGCAGGTTAGGTGTAAGGATTCGCATTCTAATCAGCAATCTGTAAACTGTCTGTGCTGATATGTGTGCTTTTGGAGACCAGAACACCTCATTCGCCTGACGAAGGCCACAAAGGCCGAAAGCTCACAGATTTACTATCAAATAAATCGGTTGGATTTAAAATTGGTGTTGCCAGACTTTACTGGGTCTAATGGACAGTGTCCCTGTAAAAGGAAGGAACTTACTACTGAGCATGTGAACTCCCTCAGCTCCTGAAGGAAGAAGTTCCATTGTTTCCAAACTGAAGGTTGAAGATCGTTGCATGAAAGACAGTGAGTCATTCAAATGATGAGCATCACCCGATTTCCTAAGATTCTCAGAAGTATGCCATATTGCCACTCAATGTACACTGATCATGAATAACAGAGAGAAAATCAATTATCTGTTGCCCCTTGTAGGTAAAAGGAGCAATAATTCTGCCTTTAGATTATGCTGTCTGAACATTGCAATTTGATGTCTGATGGATGAAGGGTCATTGGCTGAAGTCAGTCAGATTATCTGCTAAATAGCAGTTCCAGTATCAATTTTAAAAGTAATACTGAACCATTGAACTTGCAGTGAACCTGACCAATAGTCTAGACCAAAACTATCAACTTCTCCAAGGAACTCAGTAATGCCATTTGTTTCTAGACTTTCTGTTTTTTGGATAAATACTTTCCTGGCCTCAACTTCAATTAAAATGTTTGGATTTGCAAAAACGCTTGAAATGTCACATTCTGTGCTCCCTGCTGGGCTGTCCTGGCATCCATGTGGGATTTTGCACCACAATGCAATCATCTCAAAATGGCTGCTGGTGTGGAGTTTCCCTTTCACTTAGTTTGGTGGGCTTTCTTATGGTTAAAACTGCTGCCTTTGTGCCTTCCCAGTCCATTAAGTCATGCCAAATTATAGCCCGGTTAAACTCTCTAAGCTTGACCTGCCTCACAAACTGGACTTCTTGAACTGGGATGAGATCATCTTTGGTCTGCGGAAAGTCAGTGGGTTTTTCATCCCAGACACCCCTGATCATAGATCAGTGCCCTGAATCTGTAAGAACTGGCTCGATGATGGAGGTCGATTAGAAATAATTAAATCGATTTCCAAGGTTGTTGCAACTGCTGGTTAACATAGCTTGTTTAATTACTCTGCATCTGGCTAAAATAAGCTTCAAGAAAGGCTTCAAGAAAGGACTTAAAATTCACAGTGCACTCTTGTACACCCTGTTTAGGAGAACATCTTCTGATACTGAACCTACCGCAAGAAGAAAGGAAATAACTTGAACCTTTAGTCTATATGCTCAGTATAGAACAAAGAAATCTAGGGCACAGGTTCATTGCTCCTTGAAAGTAGAGGCACAAGTGGACAGGGTGGTGAAGAAGACATTTAGCAAGTTTGTTTTCATCGGTCAGAGCAATGAATACAGGAGTTGTAATGTCTTGTTGAAGTTGTACAAGACATTGATAAGGCCAGACTTAGAATACTGTGTGCAGATCTGGTCACTCTATTATACAAAAGGATATTATTAAACTAGAAAGAGTGCAGAAAAGATTAACTAGGATGCTACCGGGACTTGGTGGTTTGAGTTATAAGGAGAGACTGCTATAGACTGGGACTTTTTTTCTCTGAAGCGTAGGAAACTTAGGGGTGACCTTATAGAAGTCTATGTAATGATGATGGGTATAGATAAAGCAGATAGTCAACATCTTTTCCCAAAGACAGGGGAGTCTAAAATTAGAGAGCATAGGTTTAAGAAGAGAGGGGAGAGATACAAAAGAATCCAGAGGGGCAATTTTTTCACACAGAGGATACAGTGTCTGGAATGAGTTGCCAGAGGTGGCTGTTGAGGCAGGTACAATTTATATATTTAAAGCATATAGACAGTTACGTGGATAAGCTTGGTATAGAGGGATGTGGGCCAAACGCGGTTAAAGGATCATAATAAAAATTGAGCTACATGGACAAGTTGGGCCAAAGGTTCTTTTTCCATGCTATAAACCTCTATGATTCTATAATACTGGACAAAATGGCATTTTGTTTACTCACATTGATGACCTCTCCCCGAGCCCAGGATATAGCCAAATGGGGAGTGTAAAGAGAAGGGATTGTTTACCAGGTACAATCATTGTTACCTCTCTCCAATGTGTCTTCTGAATCTGTTGATTTTGTACAAGCTGCTTTCAATGTTTTGTTCACTGTAGTTTCTTCAAAACACCAATGTGTTTTTTATATCTTCATTATTGCTACCAAGTTCTGAGATAGTCTTTGTTCTTGGACTGTAGGCATGGTATTTGGTTAGGAGCAGGCTGCAGATTCACTCTGGTATTTGTTTAATACTCATTTATTAGTATGAGATCTAGCCAGGTTATAGAATAGGCATGTTGCTGCTGGGCATGATTCCAAACGCTCTTGTTAGAGAGAGGGACAGAGTCCAACATATGACTGGCTGAGGTTAGTGGCACCTCATTTACATTATATACCTTGCATATCCCATAAGCTGACCCTTTACACTATAGTGAGAGCTGTGGGGAAAGGAAGGTGCTTGTGCTGACAACATCTCTAGCATGGGTTCAAAGAGACCATGTGATGAAAGACAACAGAGAAGAAAGAAAGAGAATTAAGGATAAGCAGAAACCCCCATCATCAATGTCCTCAGTGCTGCCAACGGTCATGGTATTATGTTTTATTTACTCTTTCATGGGATGTGATGCCATTGGCAAGATCAATATTTGTTGCTCATTCTTAGCAATGTCTCTTCTCATTCTAGCCAGCACTGTCTGTTCCTTAGGGTTATAATGTGTGCTTGTCTTTCGTGTTGTGTACCATCTTCTGCAAGCTCAGGGAATGGGAATTGGGGGGAAAATGTTTTGTTGATTACAATCAGACTTGGCACAAAGGAAGATGGTTGTGGTGATTGGAGGTCAATCATCTTCGCTCCTAGGCATCACTGCAGGACTTCCTTAGGACAGAGTCCTAGATCCAGCCATCTTCAGCTGCTTCATCAAAGTCCTTCCTTCTATCATAAAGTCAGAAGTGGGGATGCTTGCAGATGATTGCACAATTTTCAGTACCATTCATGACTCCTCAGATACTGAAGCAGTCCATGTCGAAATGCTGAAAGACTTGGACAATATTCAGGCTTGGCTGATGAGTGGCAAGTAACATTCATGCCACCGAAATGTCAGGTAATGACCATCTCCAACAAGAGAGAATTTAACCATCATCTAATGACATTCAATGGCATTGCCATCACTGAGATCTCCACTATTGTTGTATTTTAAAATCTCTGATCCTTTTCGACTGGTTTGCTTATTCCAATGTTTTGCCCTGGTGCCCTTATTTGCAAGATGGACAAACAACAAATTCATGTAAAGGTTCAACAAGTTTATGAACAATAACACTACTAACCCTTAAATTACCCATATAGAACAAGAGAATACCCAAAATCAGATGTACTACCCGCAAAGGTGGTTTGGTTCAAATTGCAGGCTCGATTCTCTGAGTCCCTCTGGTCAGTCGTCACAAAGGTGAGTCTTGATGCAGCTTCTTCTTCCTTTCTTCTCTGGTCAGTCTTCCAAATGGTCAAGGGTCACCTCCTTCATCGAATCTTCTCGAGTCTTCCTCAGTCTTCCTGAGTCTTCCCCCTGGAGAGTCTGAACGTGTGTTCCTTTATCCCCTGCATGCTTGCCTTTTCAGAAACTTCTCTGGCTTCCGGCCAATGAGGTCACAGGGGGAGGGTCCAATATCCAGTGGGTTTCTTGATGTCTGCCTGACAGGACACCAGGGTCCGCCCCCAGGTGTCCATCTCCATGCTACTGCTTACATGTGACCTGTTATCAGATTAAGCCAACTGCAGGAACTCTCGGTGACCGAAAGTCTGGTCCAATCTGGGCTTCTAACAATAGGCTGATGCATTTCAATGGGGTGCAATAATCTCTTGCTAAGCACCTGTAGGGTACAACAACCTTTGATAGGAGGCTGATGAGTCAGCCACAGACAGGTTTGTGATTTGTACAACTGGCCTGCCTGAGGTTTGACTGTGTTTGATTTTTAATATGTCCAATTCTTTAATTTAGGATATCTAATTTTATCAGCCATGAAACTAGGCCCTGTTTATGTTACACTATCAACATCCTGTGGTTGCCATTGACCAAAAACAACTGGACTAGCCAGAGCAGGTTAAAGACTAGGAATCCAGAGGCAAGTAACTCACCTCCTGACTCACCAAAACTCTGACCACCATCAACAAGGACAAGTCAGGAATGTAATGGAATATTCTTCACTTGCCCGGATAAGTACAGTTCCAACATCGCTTCAGAAGCTTGACACCATCCAGGACAAAGCAGCCTGCTTAATTTCTAACCCTTCCACAGGTATTCAATCCTTCCACCACTAATGAACAGTGACAGCTGTGTGTAAGCTCTATAAGATGTACTGCAGGAACTCACCAAGGCAGTACCTTCCAAATTCATAACAACTATCACCTAGAAGGACAAGAGTAGCAGTTACCTGGTAACACCAGCACCTGGAGGTTCCTCTTCAAGTCAGTCAATATCCTGACTTGGAAATATACTGCTGTTCCTTCATTGTCGGCAATGAAGGAATGAAGAAACGATGAAGGAACAGTGAATTCCTATATTTTGCGGTGGGGCAAAATACAGGAATTCTCTCCCTATCAGCAAAGTAGGTGCACCTACACTTCAGTGGCTGTAGCTGTTCAAGAAGACAGCTCACTGCTATCTTCTCAAGAGCAATTAGAGATGGGCAATAAATGCTGGCCTAGCCAGCGACACCCACTTCCTGTAAATGAATTAAAGAAGAAACACGTTTTCTGTCTTCTCTCGAGGTAAACAAAGTTTCACAACACCAGGTTAAAGTCCGGGTTACTATTTGATAATAAACCTACAAGCTTCTCTCGAGGTGACAGCATTTCTGCCACACCATTGGTGTCCTTGCTGTTGCCTGTTAACCAGCCAATCTATTGCTTGGAATGGGGAAGGATTGGGTAACGTCAAAGAGCAAAGGGGTTTATGAATTCAGTTTCACAAAACCTTAAAAGTGAAAGAAAATTAATAGAATATTGAATTTAATCATGTACAAAGTCAAGATCTAATAGGGATCAGTTCACAGTTAGTGTACAATGTGCAGTTTTGGATCCACATTCTAGGAACGATATAGTGCAGATTCAGTTGAGCAAAATTTGGTGTAATTGAAATACAAATATGAAAAATAATTCATGCTTTGGAATTTTTTTCATTTAGATTATGTTTCAGATCACAAATAGATTTGAATAGTGTAGATCGAAACAGGCAGTTTTATCTGATTGAGAGGTCTATAAGATTTAGATTAAACACAAGAAATTTAGAACAGAAAGCAGAAGAATTATTTGCAAATGAAATGTTCTGAGATTGTAGAAGGCACTGCTTGAACTCAACACAGAAATCATGCCAATTTTGTCCAGTTACACACATTGGGAAAACCAAGTGGGGTGGCAATAGTGCTTATGGTCCTAGATTAATGATCGAAAAACTTGATTCAAAAGGCAATATGGTAACTGGACAGTTTAAATTCAATTAATACATCTGGAATAAAAAATAGTAATGCTGACAGTAATATCCTAACTAATTTAGAGGTTGTGGGTTTTAACAGAAAGAAAAAAATTCAAACAAATACACAACAGGTTTTATTAAAGAGCTGTTCTCTGCTCTGCATCAACAGCCTGAGCATGCATGCTAATGATATCACCATCAGATATTTGGTACAAATTCAATGAGCCAGATGGCCTCTTTCTGTACTGTAGAGATCCTATGATTCTATGGAATCATATGATCAGCATTTAAAGCAACCCTTTTAAAATATATAACCATGACCACTTAACCACTGAATTGTTATAAAAACCTTTCTGGTTCACTTCAGTTCACTCTTCGCCATCATGTGGCTCCAAACCAACAGTAATGTGGTTGACGTGTAGCTACCATCTGAAATGGCTGAGCAATCCACTCAACTGAAGGAGCCCACTATGAAAAGGAATTAAAATGTTCAATTCTGCTAATTAGGCACTGTCCACTAGGCACATCTGGCACTGCCAGTTTGGCTGTGCTAACTGGGTACGGTGCAGTGCCGAGGGGGCAAAACAGCTGCATACTCTGCTACAGAAATCAGGGGGTGGGGGGAGGGAAGCTGTGCACACTGCAACCAGCAATTGCAATCAACCAACCTAGGCCAGGTGATCGACCTGGCCAAGGGGGGAGAGGATCGAGCAGGGAGACCAGCGATCACAGACGCTATTCGGAAGGGTGGAGGGGTGAGGGGGTGGGTGGGTGGGGGTTGGAGATGTTTGACAGATCTCTCTGTTCTGTGCATACACGATAATACCCTCTATTGAGAGCTGCTGGCTTTCCATTGAGCTTAGACCCTGTTCCCCCCCTCCCCCATCCCACTTACTGGTGGGAAACAGACTGTGTGTAATTTTTGGAAAGAGTGTCGTAAGATTAGACTTGTGATCTCACCAAACATAATAGAACTGAAACTCTCCCACTTTCAAGCTTGTTTGGGACTTTAAACTTCTTTGGTGAGACCAACCCAAAAATTCAAACCTAGCATACATAATAAGAATGAAATTCAATATTTTCAAATCATCACAAATCAGTAGCTCCATTATTCTCTATTATGCACTGTGAGAAATGCATTGTTACATGGCGTGAAATCCCTATTGTTGTACATCTTATCCTCTGATTCATTGTCAAATCTGATCTGCTAGTGCTTTTTTAAAAATGGTACATCACATTGTGTAACAAACAGGAGAAAAGCCAGTTACTTAAGATGGCTGTTTTTAACTTGGAACTGAAACCAACAGTCATTTTACCACCATACATGGTCAGAATGGGAGTGAGGTAGAGAATTAAAATAAGGCTCATACTTGCAATTGAACAATGCTGTTCTGCAATCTCCCAATGTAGAGATTGTGAGCAGCAAATACAGTATACTAAATTATAAAAAGTAAATGTTGTTTTACCTAAGAAATGGGTTTGAGGTTTTGGATGGTGGAAAGGAAGAGGAAAAGAGAAGGCATTGCATCTTCAGTGCTTTTCATGGTGAGGTTTCTTGGAAAGGTGTGGGGTTTTGATTGGAAGGTGAACCAGATTGTCATGTAGGAAATGTAGGAGGCACAGTGGCACAGTGGTTAACAGTGCCAGGGACCCGGGTTCAATTCCGGCCTTGGGTCACTGTCTGTATGGAGTCTGCACGGTCTCCCCGTATCTGCGTGAGTTTCCTCTGGGTGCTCCAGTTTCCCCCCACAGTCCAAAGATGTGCGAGTTAAGTGGATTGGCTGTGCTAAATTGACTCTTAATGTCAGGGAGATTAGCAGGGTAAATAAATGGAGTTACAGGTAGAGGGCCTGGGTGGGATTGTGGTCTGTGCAGACTTGATGGGCTGAATGACCTCCTTCTGCAATATAGGGGTTCTATGAAATAATCTCTTTTGAATGCTGAAAAGAGTGAGGGAGATATGTTTGCTGGTGGCATCACAATGGAGGTGAGATCCAAGACCCTCAGATACTCCAGTCATCCAGATCCAAAACATTAGCTCTGTTCTCTCTCAACAGCTGCTGTCAGACCCGCTGAGATTTTCCAATATTTTCAGATTCCAGCATCCGCAATAACTTGCTTTTACTTCAGACTCCTTCCAAGTGAACCAACAATTTGCTTGTACTTATGTTTTTTATTACACTAGATTTGTTGTTCACAATGTGGAGCTCCTCCACACTGGGAAAACCAAATGTGGTTTGGGTGACCTCTTTGCTGAATGTCTCCGGTAAGTCTGTGACTGTGGCGCTGGGCTTCTGTTATTTTAATCCACCTTCCCCATCTGACTTCAGTCTCCTGCACTGTTCTGAAGAAGTTCACAGAACAACAGCTCAATTTTAGATTAGGCATTCCATAGCCTTTCAAACTCAACATTATGCCACCATGCCAATTGTTGAACTCATTGGTTAGTCGGCACTGCTGCCTCACAGCTCCAGGGACCTGGGTTCAATTCCTGGCATGAGTCACTGTCTTTGCAGAGCATGGACGTTCTTCCTGTGTCTGCGTGGGTTTCCTCCCAAGTGCTCCGTTTTTCTCCCACAATCCGAAAGACATGCCGGTTAGGTACATTGGCCATGCTAAATTTTCCCTTAGTGTACTTGAACAGGCGGCAGAGTGTGAGAGTAGGGGATTTTCACAGTAACTTCATTGTTCTGTAAATGTAAGTCTATTTGTGACACTGATAAGTAAGCTTAACAACTTTATTTCAGATTATAACTAAAGCTTTTTAGGTTGCAGCTGTCGGTATTGATTCTCCAATTGTTATTTGTTCCTTCTCTTGACCCACAATTTGTTCCTTTACTGGCCTTATTGCTATTTCCTTATACCACACACCATCATCTTTTTTGCCTTTTAGTTTCTCCTGCCTTACAACGTATTGCAGACCTGTTCTTTTGTTTTTTCCCCCGCTTTCCCCTTCCCCTGCCCCTGTTCCTGTTTAAACCTTGTTCCATTCTGATAAAAAACCAGATTGCTTACTATGTTTTTCTCTCTCTACAGGTTGCCAAACCTGCTGAGTGTTTCCCGAATTTCCTGTTTCTTTTTACACCAAATGTTCCTGACCAAACATGAATTGAAATCTGAATGATCTGTGGCTCTGTTTACTTAACAGCTGGATATTGTGGATATGGGTCATAGTTTCGCCTTACAAGCTGAATAATGCATTGTGCATCACATAACGACAATGTTTTTATGAAATAGTTTAACAGATGTGTATCATAACTTCCTTAATGCAACACATTTGTACCATATTGGCAAAATACACTTGTACAATGTCAACCAAACATAGCTAAACATATATTCAATGTATCAATCAACAAATAACAAGAAGGAACAAAGAATGCAAATCACAACTGTCAGTTAGAGAGCAATTATTTACATAAAATGGAGAATAGTAACCATTAAATTATTCATACATTTTGAAAATTACTACAGCTACCATTTATGTTAGTCACCTCAATATTGAATTATAAACATTTTCAAAGAGAAATATCAATTAAACTTATAAATTGAGATGCTTCTTGTGCATTTTGAATGATCTGATGAAAGTTTTGTCAAATAATTTTTTTTGCTTTCTTATGATCCTGAGTGAAGGGGATGAGATCCAGTCAGAGATCCCATCACCTCCACCTATCCCCATCCACCCATTGCATCAGTATCAATTTCAGCATGTCAACACAATGCCCATTTCATGTTGAAAATCTGAAATTAAAATTGAAAATGTTGACGATGCTCAACAGGTTCTGCAGCATTTGTGACCAGAAGAGAAACCTTGGATGTGGACTATTTGTCAAAACAATATCAGAAAAACTGCCATTGATGAACAGCATTTAAAAAGAGTACAGAGCAAAGAAAAGCAAGAGGGTGACCAAACATACACATACACATAAATGAAATAAGCATGCGAATTAGGAACAGGATGAACCTGCTCCACTACTTAGGATCATGGCTAATTAGATTGCAGTCCCAACTCTACTTTCCTGTCTACGCCCTATAACCTTTGACTCTATTATCAGTTAAAGTCTATTTAACTCAGCCTGCTCAAAGGGAAGTAGAGTAATAGCTAAATAAATATGATATTAATTTGAAACAAGAGAGTGAAATGAAAAGAGATACAGATGGGTAAATCAATGAATAATAATGTGGTAGATGGAGGAGCACAATGTGGGAAGTTTGTGATTATTCACTTTATGCGCAAAAATAGAAAAGCACAATATTTTTTAAAAGACGTGGTAAATGTTGATGTTTAGGGAGATTTGTGTGTACTCATACAAGAAACACAAAAAATTAGCATATATGTACAGCAAGCAACCAGTAAAGCAAATGGCATGTTGGCCTTTATTCCAAAGGAATTGGAGTATAAAAATAAAGAAGCCTTGGTACAATAGTACTAAGTTTTGGTGAGATTACACCCAAAATTGTGTGCAATTTTGATCTCTAAATTTAAAGGATATCCCTGTGTTGGAAGAAGTAAAGTGAAGCTTCACTAGATTGATTTCTGGAATGAGGAAGTGATCTAATGAAGACAGTTTGAATAAATTTAAGTTGGGGTAGGTGGTGAGATCAGCAAATTTGCTGATGACACCAAGATGCTTGGATTGGCGGGTACAGAGGAGCAGTGCCAGGCAATACAACAGGACATAGATAGGTTGGCAGACTGGGCAGATAGATGGCAAATGGAATTTAATCTGGATAAATGCGAGGTGATGCATTTTGGCTGGAAAAATGTAGAAGAGAGTTATAGGATAAAAGGTAAAACTATACGGAGCATAGAGACGCAGAGAGACTTGGGGGTGCAGGTTCACAAGTCTCTGAAGGTGTCCTCACAGGTGGAGAAGGTGATAAAGAAGGCGTATAGTATGTTAGCTTTCATAGAAAAGGGTATAGAATACAAGAGTAGGAGTTTGATGTTGTAGTTGTATAGAACGTTGGTTAGGCCTCACTTGGAATACTGCGTCCAGCTCTGGTCGCCGTACTATCGGAAGGATGTGGAGTCCTTGAAGAGAGTGCAGAGGAGGTTTACCAGGATGCTGCCTGGTATGGAAGGATTGTCTTATGAGGAACGATTAAATAGACTGGGGTTGTTTTCCCTTGAAAGACGTCGGCTTAGAGGGGATCTCATAGAGGTGTATAAGATTATAAGGGGTATAGATAGAGTAAATGGAGGTAAACTTTTTCCACCTTCAGAAATGGATAGGACGAGGGGTCATGGCCTTAGGGTGAGGGGGGCTATGTATAAGACGAATATTAGAGGGCAGTTTTTCACACAAAGGGTAGTGGGGGTGTGGAATGCACTGCCGAGTAAGGTGGTGGGAGCAGGCACGCTAGGGCTGTTTAAGGGTCTCTTGGACAGCCACATGAGCGGTATGCAGATAGAGGGATATATTAGGACTGTTTAACTACGGCTTTTTTCCACAGGTAATTCGGTCCATACTTGACCAACATTGAGCATGCATTCGGCAGGTGGTGCGGGTACAGCTCTTGGATGTTGATTCATGGGTTGCCTGGTACCTCATGTCGTAAATGAGTGCTTTATGTGGACCATCTGAAGGGCACCATGACAGCTCAGAGACTATCGACGTGGCTGTGCAGACACTTGGAATTGGGCCGGTGTCTGTGGGAGTTTGCGCGTTCTCTCCATGGTTGCATGGGTTTTCTCCGGGCACTCCGGTTTCCTCCCACAACCCAAAAATTCGCTCTTAGGCTGATTGGGAAACAAATTGTCCCTGTAGTGAGAGTCTTCCATATTAGGAATAACCTAAATTTATAATAGGATAATGGAATTGCTACTATATAGTTATGATGGCGGCGCGGGCTCGTTGGGCCGAAGGGCCTGTTTCCCATGCTGTGTTGCTCTAAAAAAAAAATTGGATGTATGTTCCACAGTGTTCAGGAGATTGTGCAGGGGCTTGGCAGGAGAGATACTAAAAGATTGTTCCTCCCGCTGGGGAATCTAAAACAAGAAGTTAAAGTTTGAGGAGAAGTTTCATCACTCAAATATAGATTTGGAAATCTATTCCTATAAATCGTGGAAAATCCACAACTGAATATATAACAGAATATAGAAAGTCCTTACAATTTGTCATTTTTCCTATATTTGCATTACAAATCATATTTCCTGTACCAATCTTCTCAGTCAAAACATATTGCCAAAAAGCTTTTGGTCCAATTCCTTAGTCATTTTCTCCTTTCTAACTGGCAATATTTTGCTGACTGTTCATTGAGTCATAGAGTTTTACAGCACAAAGGAGGCTATTCGGGCTATCACATCTGTGCCAGCCATCAAGCACATTTCCATTCTTATTCCATTTTCCAGCACTTGGTCCAGAGCCCTACATGCTATGGCACTTCAAATTCTCATCCAAATGCTCTTTAAATGCTATGAGTGTTCCTATCTTTGACACTCTTTCAGGCATTGAGTTCCAGATTCTCATCACCTTCTGGGTGAAAAAGGTTTTCCTCAAATTCCCTCTAAATCTCCTGCTCTTTACTTTAAATCTATGCTGGTTGGTTATTCACTCCTCTACTAAAGGGGAATGCTCCTTCCTATCTACCCTATCCATGTCCATCATTTTGTATACCTCAGTTAGGTCACCCTCTCAGCCTTGTCTGTTCTAAGGAGAACAATCCCAACCTAATCAGCTTTTCTGTTCATGGCTTACAGGTTATTTTTAAATTGTGAATTGATGCACGTCACCCATTTTCAGTTACTCGCTCAGGTATACTTAGTTGATGATTTGAGAATGTGAAACTTGAGCCATGATGTGGAGATGTCGGCGTTGGACTTGAGCCATACAGAACCGATGTAATGTATGATTTGCATATCAATAGTGACACCTGGGGCAGAATTAAACAGGTGGCCGGCACGGAAGAGACAGCACGATTACCCCTCAGCCATTTACTGCTCCAAGAAACATTAATTATTGGAAGCGAATCTTTTGTCCTTCACTTGGGCAAAAGACCCATCTCAGAGTACTGTCAGCCAATCCGATTGGAAGAAAAATTGTTGAAACAATAAAGCAAACAATGTCACATACAAAGTTAACAACAAACTTCAAAAACAAACATTAAAAGCCAGTTGAGGAAAAGTTGCTATTAGGGTGTCATGTTTTTGATTATAGGAAATAACCAAATGAAAAACATATGTTGCCCCAATATGTCTTACTTGTTCAGAAATGAGTTAGAAAGATCATCAGTAATCAGAAGTGGTGGCCAGTGGTCGCAGTCTGGCCAGTCAAGGTGATGGCATCCCAGGACACAGGGTAAGTTTGGGCCCTTGCAGCAGGGAAGGAAAGCCAAGCCTGGGAATGTAGGGGAGAAGGAGTTGGGGTTTCTGATGGGAAGGCCAGATGAGCAGATAGCAACCAATGGTGGGGTTGTAGTAAAGAACCTCAATTGGGGTGAGGGCAGGTAGGTCACCTTGAGCATTTCCCATCGCATGTAAAATTGCAGATGGGTCAAAAGCAGGCAGGAAGGTGGTGGAAAGGCCACCTTGCAAATATATTCCTTTCTTGGAAACCCAACAACACGGGCTTGTTAAATTCTGTCCTGAAGTGTAAATTAGATAAAAGTTCTTATTTTTTATATATATTTTAAAATACTATTTTTAGATATATCGAAGAGAGCTTTGAACAGAAGCTGCCTCTGTTGATTGGTGTCAGTAAATCCCTGCATCCTACAATCACACTACATGCTTAGTCAAATATATAAGAAATATTTCCTATTTTATTTTGCAACTAAAGAAAATGATAGGCAGAAAACTCAGTGAAAAAGTCCTTACACAGTGTTTCTATTTGTTTGGCTTGTGATGTAGCATGTTTGCCTGCTGATACTAACCGAGGCAAAATTGCGGGAGCTACAATTGCCTTCAGCTTTCTAGGTTTAGGGTTATGGAGGCAAAAATATGTTGCTGTTTCCATTCTTAACCACTTGCCAATGTCCTCTGGTAGAAACTACATGCATGGATATCAGGAGAAAGAAAGCTTGGAGCTTAGTAACATAGTCTGATAACACTTACAAAAGGAA
This sequence comes from Sphyrna mokarran, assembly GCA_024679065.1. Taxonomy (NCBI): domain Eukaryota; kingdom Metazoa; phylum Chordata; class Chondrichthyes; order Carcharhiniformes; family Carcharhinidae; genus Sphyrna; species Sphyrna mokarran. The sequence continues at coordinate 33,933,038 of JAGIQG010000002.1, read as the reverse complement.
TGGTCAATAAATTAAAGTACTGGAGGCCCATCAGCACCTTTACTCCCAAGCCAGATTCAGTAACTTCAAGGAAGAAAATTGGAAAGAAATGTTGAATAAACAAACCAGACAATGATACATTTAAAATTAGAAATAACAACCTCCAGAAACAAACACTGAAAGCCAGTTGATGGAGAAGCTGCTATTAGGGTTTCATGTTTTTGATTATGGAAAATAAATAACTAAATGAAAAACATATGTTGCCCTAATATGTCTAACTTGCTCATAAGTGATGCTGATGTATCTAATGAGAGGAAGATCATCAGCAATTTTTGTTTTGGCACACAGGATGTCTGGTCATTGATCTTTTTTACATTGTTGTTGATAAATTTTATGTTGGCCAACATATTTGAGAAATAATTTGAAGCTTTCTACTATTCTTAATGCAGGAAATGTGCATAATGCGTGTCTCAATGATCTTGTATCAAAAGCTATTTAAACTGGATGGACATGTTACTTGCCCTATTTTTTTTAAGGCATCAATAGCTCTGCTTTCCAACGGCAACACTGATTTGGAAGCTTTGTATATTTGACATTAGTTCGATAGTGAAATGATACAAGCAGGACAAACCAAATTAATGATGGTCACCAAATATTTACTCTGAATGTTGGTTTATCAATGGTGTACCTATTATATAGCCATGGGCTGAATTTTCAGATCCTAATCTGAAAATTATTCAGATCCTAATCTGAAGGGAATGGTTTGGTTTGGAGGGGCATTGCTTTTTATATTGGTCGGCGCAACATCGAGGGCCAAAGGGCCTGTTCTGTGCTGTAATGTTCTATGTTCTAATGGGGACAGGCTACAACCTTACACCAGGCTACTTCCCTATATCTTGCCCCCTGCAAGCCATTTCCCCAACGATGGGATGGGGAGGGGGCACCAGGCCACAAGCAACAGATAGCCAATTCAGTTAGTTAATGGTTACTTTAGGCCTATTGTTAGAGAATAACTGAGATTTTCCAGTTGACATTCTGGTCCCAGAGTGGCAGGGGAACAGAACAAGTGCCTGGACGTCCCCTCCATTGGCCGGGGGCCAGTGCCCCAAACAGACTGAAGAGGTCTTTCCTGTCCATCTGGTTTCCACTGCTGTGCAGCCCATCCTGTGGTGGCCCAGCTGCTCAGACCTTTTTTAAATTTAAGATTCAATCCATCTGAACTTACCTGTCAGGATATTCTGCTGTGGCCTCCCAACTGAGCAACTGGTCCCCCAGTTTCAAGATCTCATCCTTAACTGGACATTGAACCTATCCTCCGGCCATTAATTGCCAAGATGTAGAGATGCCGGCGTTGAACTGGGGTAAACTCAGTAAAGTCTGGCAACACCAATTTTAAATCCAACCGATTGAGGTGTTCAGAATACCTCATTCACCTGACGAAGGCCACAAAGGCCGAAAGCTCGCAGATTTACTATCAAATAAATCCATTAATTGCCAATTCAGATATTTATTTCAGAGGGGAATGACTGTTTCCCACATAGTGCAGGCTTGTGCTTGATGGTTTGTCCTGATCCTGTAGGGAAAAGCCTGCCCTGTGAGTTTCAAGCCACCATAGGGGATATTTCAATAGTCAGGTGGTTGGTCATCATAGTGGATGGGGCCCTGCCCCACTCTAGCGCAACATTGGTTGATTCAGTAGCTAACTAGATGGGCAGTAAGGTGTATTGTGGGTTGACATGGTGAGCCTGTGATATTAGCAAGATGGAGAGCAGGGTAACAGTAACTCACATTATTCTTCCTTCTGTCTACCTGGTTTCACTTATTGGCGTATCCAGATGTATATTTTGATATACATATCATTAGAATTGCAGGGATTCATGTGACCCCTTGTCCAATTCAAATGGGCACCAAGGCTGCATAGTGAAACACCCTGGGGAAATGGCTCCAAAGTGAGAACAGAGCATTAAGTCAATCGACTTGATTTTAACTCCACTCCCAGAGGCAGTTAATATCCTCTCTCGTATGTTCATTGTTTATTTAATTGTGTTCAGGGGATTAACTGGGGATTCCTTTGTACTCCTTTATATTTTTCTATTCTTTGATGAGATGTAGATATTATTCACAAGGCCAACATTTCTTACCCATCCCCAATTGCCCTTGAACTGAATGGCTTATCAGGTCATTTCAGAGGACAGTTGGGAGTCACCTATATTGCTGTGGATCTGGAATTATGTGCAAGCCACACCGGCAAATTTCTTTCCTTAAATGACATTAGTTAACTACAATGAAACATAGGAAAGACTAAAACTATGTTTGATGGATTAGGTAACACATGTCTGTAATGTGTCTCTGTAAACATAAGCATGTAGAATAAAAGATTAGACTCCAGTTCTACACTTCACTGTCTGGCTATCTGTATCGGAACATCATTTGTTGAGTGCAAGAGGGAAGAACTCTTAGCATTTATGTTCGTTTCAAACGGGTGGTGACAATTATCAGGAACTGAATTTGAAATTGTCTACGAGCATCCCATTGCAAAGTGCATGAAAAACACATGAGCTATACATCACAATGTTAAAGCATACAGGTCAGGATTTTGTAAAGTTTGGTCTCTGGTCTGTGCTGGTTTCTACTGAGCTAGTGGGACTGCTGCAGATAATCTAAATTCTAAAAGCAAAAAATGGAATCAAATTAGCCATGGTTTCTGACTGCTACCATGCAAGTCCTGACACAAAATGTGGCTCTTAGGTAAGAATAATAGTTTTAAAGTCCCCTAATGCTGAAATGAGCTGGTCCAGTCCAAGGCCACAAATGACAACTTGGGTAAGGTGTTGGAAAGTTCCAGCATCCAGAAAGCTGGGCCCACAGCATGTGTTGGTGCCTTCAGAGAGTAATGGGAGAAACAACAACAAACTCCAACTTGCACTTATATAGCAAATTTAAAATATGCTTCCCAGGAGGCAAAAGTTGACACAATATGTCATGAAGAGATAAGGTGACTAATACCATGGTTAAAGAGGTAGGTTTTAAGGACCTGCTTCAGGAAAAGAGAGAGTTATAGAGCTTTGGTGAAGGAATTTCAGAGCTCAGGACCCAAGCTATCTGCTATTGGTGTACTTGTATTCTGAAGTTGTGTTTCTGGACGATATCATCAAAGGGCAAAATGTAGAACTGAAATAAGAGGATTTCCAAGGATCCTTGGGGCACCCCAGTGTTAGCAGTAGTTTAGCAGGTAGAGAATCCATTCCTGGAGATTCTCCCATTAGATAAAACAGTGACAGCAGTACTCACTGTCTGAAGATACATAGCAGGAGCTCACCAAGACTCTTTAAGCAGTACCTTCCCAGTACTGAAGAGTCAATTACTAGGGGCATAGGTTTAAGGTCTGAGGGGCAAGTTTTAAAAGAGATGTATGAGGCAGATTTTTTACACAAAGAGTAGTGGGTGCCTGGAACTTATTGCCAGGGGAGATAGTGAGTACTCCCCTGGCAATGAAGCGGATACAATAGTGACTTTTAAGGGGCGTCTTGACAAGTACATGAATGAGATGGGAATAGAAGGATATGGTCCCCAGAAGCATAGGTGATTTTAGTTAAGTCGGGCAGTTTGGTCAGTGCAGGCTCAAAGGGCCAAAGGGCTGTTCCTGTGCTGTAATTTTCTTTGTTCTTTGTTCCAAACCCACAACCACCAGGAAAGACAGCAGCCACATAGAAAGACAGACACTGGAAGTTCCCTTCTAAGTCACTCACCATCCTGACTTGGAAATATATTGATGTCCCTTCATTGTTGCTGGGTTAAAATTCTGGTACTTGCTCCCTAACAACATGGTAGATGTACCTTCATCAAATATCTAAGAAAGAATGTACTGGCCTTGGAAAGGGTCCAGAGGAGGTTCACAAGAATGATCCCTGAATTGAAGAACTTGCCTTATGAGGAACAGCTGAAAACTCTGGGTCTGTACTCATTGGAGTTTAAAGGGGGAGATCTTATTGAAACTTACAGAATGCTGCTAGGCCTTGATAGAGTTGAAGTGGAGAGGATGTTTTCACTAGTAGGAAAAACTAGAATCAGAGGGCACAACCTTAGGCTAAAGGGATGATCCTTTAAAACAAAGATGAGGAGGAATTTTTTCAGCCAGAGAGTGGTAAATCTGTGGAATTCTTTGCCACAGAAGGCTTTGGCGGTCAGGTCACTGACTGTCTTTAAGACAGAGATAGATAAGTTCTTGATTAACAAGGGGATCAGGGGTTTTGGGGAAAAGGCAAGAGAATGGGAATGAGAAAAATATTGGCCAAGATTGAACGGCCGAGGGACCTAATTCTGTTCCTATGTCTTATGGGCTTATGGTCTAAATGAACTGTAGTGATTCAAGGCAGTCTCACCAACACCTTCTCAAGGGCAATTGGGGATGGGCAATAAATGCTGGTCTAACTGGCCATGTCCACATCCTGTAAATGAATGTTTTAAAACTAGGAATGAGTAAAAGCAAAATACTGTGGATTCTGGAAATCTGAACTAAAAGAAAGTACAGGATAAATGCAGCTGGTCTGGCAGTATCCATGGAGTGAGAAATACGAGTTAATATTTCGAATCCATCTGACTCTTCTCTAGATGTAAATGGAACTACGTATACATACATAATTTAAACTAACTCTAAAAGTAATGGTTACCAATACCAAACAAACCAAAAAAAAAATTAAAATTTGTAAATCAAAAGATGTTATCAAAATGCTGAAAAGTATTTTCTTGCAATACATGGGGGTGTTGCAATGTATTTTGAAAAACATTTTTACAGGAGCTGTTATACTTTCAACTGTTCACGAATTAAATGTTTTTGCCACATAATTCTAAAGTTTATTTAATTTGGTGTTTTCAAGAATTTGTTTTTATTTTCAGTAATTGCTGAAATCTCAATGAGGTAATCCATTTTACCCCAATGTTTTAAATTTTCAGTACGGCCCATGTGTGGTCACTTGGTCATTAAGCTAAAAACAGTACTTGAGTACATGATTTTATTTTAGTGTTTTGGTGATGTTGAACTCAACATGGGTAAAATTCAAGTCAACCTATGTGCTTTAAGTTAATATGTTGAGAAAAAATATTTTAAAAGACTGGAGGAAAAATCAATTTGCAAGAATGGTACATTGATTTGGCTATTTTCCAGGGCAGAAAAGGAATTGGCCAAATGGTGTTGGTACTTAGATCTCAGCTTTTTGCTCCCTGCCAATTCTAAGCACTTGATCTACCCAGAAGAATACTCATTTGGGTTCCACTGTGAGCAGTAATATTGTCACGTTTAGAGCACACTGAACAGACTTTCTAAGGACATGAACGTGTACATCTGGTCTTGAACAGCAACTTCAGTTGTGCTAAATATTTTCCCAATCAGGAGCATTATGGTTCATTGTTATTCAATTATGGGAATGTGGGCATCACTGGTTAGACCAGCATTTATTGCCCATCCCTAATTGCTCTTGAGAAGATGGTAGTGAGCTGCCTTCTTGAACTGCCTCAGTCCATGTGGTGTAGATACATCCAGTGCTGTTAGGGAGGAAGCTTCAAAATTTTGAACCAGTGACAGTGAAAGAATGACTACGTATCTCCAAGAAGTCTGACAACACCAGGTTTAAGTCCAACCAATTTATTTGATTGTAAAGTCACAAACTTTCAGGGTTTGCCTCTTCATCAGGTGAATAGAGGGTGCTGGAGTTGTATACTCCAATCCAACGCCAGCATCTCCACAGCATATATATTTCCAAGTCAGGATAGTGAGTGACTTGGAGGGAACCGCCAGGTGGTGGTGTTTCCATGTATCTACTGCCCTTATCTTTCTAGACAGTAGCAGTCATGGACTTGGAAGATGCTGTCTAAGGTGCCTTGGTGAGTTCCTTCAGTGCATCTTGACAAAGGTGGCACACACTGCTGCCTACATGGGTTAGTGGTGGAGAAAGTGAATGTTTGTGGATAGGATGCCAATCAAATGGGCTGTTTTATCCTGGATGGTTTCAAATTTATTTATTGTAGCTGCATGTATCCGCACAAGTGGAGAATGGTCCATCACATTGTGCCTTTTGAACTGCAAGGGCATCTAATCAGGAGAGCACCCATGAGACTGAGTTTGGGCCCCCAACTCCTGATACCTTAAGATGAATGTATCGATTACTCACAATGCACAAAGAAAACCTCCTTAAAGTTTCTCCAATCAAATGGACCCCAGATGTGTTTCAAGCCTAATTTGGAGGAAGATCTGAGATAGCTCCCAGGCCTTCTTAGAGAACAATTTGCGTCCTCTGATGCCAAGGAAACGACTGCTTTGAGCACCTCCTGCTGGAACTCGTATGGGCCAAAAGTCACATCTTAACGGTGCCCTGTTATCACTCTGCAGGCCAGTGGTCACCATTGGAAAGAATGCAGAGACGCCTCAAACTTTGAAAACAAAACAGTCCAGGGTTTGTTGCCAGTCGAGTGTGGGAGCTGTGGCAGCGCTGCTCGCTACGTTTATCATAATACTCTTGGTAGGACACTTCGGCTTCGAAATGCCTTTTTGTTTGCCAAATGACTGAAAACAAACACACTTGCTCACAGTACAATCCCTCAAACACTCACACACCCTCAACCAGGGAGAGACAGACTGCTGCTGCTCGCCTCACGTCGTCCGGAAGTGTCGGTTCGTCAGCGGCTTCAGTTCACCTTACTTTTTTTTTTCAAAAAAAAAGAGGGGCATTAAATTACGAGTAACAATCCGGCGTGCACCAAACTTGGCTCTGCCCGTCGAAGGATTTGGACATTATTTCACTCAGTTTCCGAAAAGGGGAGGGTGTTGGGTTTTTTTTTCGCGGTGAAGTCGGTGCAATGAGTTTGTACAATTTTTTTTTCCCCTTCTTCCTCTCGTCTTTCTGTGTTGGGAGTAGCGGAAGTTAGAGGAGAATAAGTGAAGTGCTTTGTGCAGGGTTACACTGAGAGGAGCAGCAAAGTATCCTTTCCCGGGACAAGTAGCGAAAGCGGTCGTCAGCCGCCTCGCTCGAGCTCCCTCTCTCTCTCCAGTAGCAAGTTCGCCTGTAGGTGACACATTGTTACACCGCTTTCCTCTCCTCTTGTTTGACAGCTCTCTTTCCCCCCCCCCCCCCCCCCCTCTCACACACCAATTTCTTTTTGTTTTGGACACATTTTTGCAAGTGAAGCTTGCGTGCGTATTTTTATTTTTAAATTAGAAGATGATGCTGACCACCACAGAGCGAAACCCTTGCCTCCCTCAGTGATTCCTGCAAAGCACCACCTCCTACCCCCAACTCAAAATTGTGCTGTAACCGGAAGGTAGGATTTTGCAAGAAGTTTTGTTTCTTATCTTGTTTTAAATTTGTATGTTACACGCGATGCATTTGTTGACGAGAGTTGTCTGCGCGAGATGTAAATAAACCAGTGTGTGTGTGTGTGTGGAAAGAAAATTCGAATCACTTTCAAAAGTCACAGTGTAACGGGGCAGGCGGGCTTTTGTGAGTGCTTTGGGAATTATATTCTACAGACAGAGCTCTATGTCAGCCTGAAGTTGTAACACACACACACACACAATGTTCCCCTGTGGTACTTTGCTCTGTAGTTCCCCAGGATGTGAGTGAATGTACTTCGCTGCAAAGCACTTGTACTTTGCTCCACGTTTGCCTGTCTGGTTTCCTTGCATCGCCCATTGTGTTGAGATGCTCCTTCTTGTGCACTTTCTCTGAATGGTAAGTCTGGTGATGTTTTGTGTGCTTTTGTTTTGTTGGTGCTGCATGTTTCGACCCCATTGATTTCCCTGTCGGTGTAGATGCTACTTTCAGGGAAGTCCTTTCTGGTGAGGCTTGAATTCGGTTCTTGCAGCTGTCGAATCTGCAGGATATATTTCTGTTGTTCACAGCTTAACGTACGTGAGACCAAATTCACTAGAACACCATCTGTTTGTAACTTGAGCTTTTAACTTGGTCCATTTTCCTCCTCTTGCCTCTTCTCTTTATCACCCCCCGCCCAAAAAAAAGTTTCTAATTGACCTCCAAGCTGAACCAAAGGGATTTGCCTCTTAAGAATCCGAAACATGACATTTTTTTTTAATTTTCAAAATGTTTAATTGGATTTAAAAAAAAAATGATTCCAGCTGATTTTCTGCAGCACTGCTCTCAAACAAAAGTCATGAAGCTTTTTTCCTGTCACTTTCTCGGTGTTCAAATTCCAGCCTCTGTTTCATGTTTGCATTGTCATCGTTTGTGGTCCAAACTTTATCTCATTTTTTTTCTTTTGACTTTTTTTGTCATTAGGGGTTTTTCTTACTCTCATTCTTTTATACAAGTATCCTCTTGACGTTATTTTGCCCTTGATTAAAAACATCTTGCATGCTTTCCAATTTCCCCTTGTTGGCATTCATTCTCGCCTTAAACTTGGCATGCACACTCACTCTCTCATTTTCTTTCTGTCTCTCACGCATGCTTTCTCTCCCCCTCAAATTGTCTCTTGTGCTTTCTCTCCCTCTCGCGCGCTCTCGCATTTTCTCTCACACTCACGTGCTTTCTCTCTTCAAAAACCTCTCACACTTTCTCTCCCTCTCTCACGCTCTGTTGTGCCTTCTGTCCCCTCTGGCGCCTTCTGTCCCCTCTGGCGCCTTCTGTCCCCTCTGGCACCCACGTTTTCCCTCTCACTCCATTCTCTTCCATTTTTGTTTGCAGCTCATGCAGCATTATGGTTCCAAATAGCTGGAGCAATTATCTTGCCCTCACATCATAGTAGGAGTTAAATGCATGTGTTCCATTATGCTAAGGAATAGCAGACCCGCAGGACAGACTAGCGCATCGGTTTGCAGCCAGAACATGGGGCAGAAGATTGGAAGCAATGAGGAGGCCATGTCGACAACCTGTGCAGGGCTTTTGTGAAGAGTTGGGTAGACAGATCTGAAGTGGACTCTAGTCACTTACGATGTATTAAAAGTTATATCACAGATAATCAAATTTGTGGAACACAACGGATTATTATGGACAAAATCGGAAACATAATATATCTATCTTAAATTCATATTTACTTTTTTATTCTAAGTACCCTTCAATTTAAATTGGGAAATCAAATAGCAAATACCACCATTGTAGCATCGAAATAATCTGCCGTTTTAAAGAAAGGTATTGTTATGCAAAGGTATTGTTTACTAGGCTGTGGGCCTTCGGAGTCTGGTGCAGCTGACAGTGCACACAAAGGGTGGAGTTTGCCTGGGAGCTGATTGCTGTGTGGGGCATGCATATTTTCTGTGCTGGACTGCTATAAATGGGTTTTGTAGGATGGCCTAAAAACTGGAGTATTTGAAGCTTTAGTGTGAAGTATAGAGCTGGGGAGCAAAGATCAGATTAAGAAAAATGTCCTGGGTAGAAAATTAATTGAGGAGCAAGAACTAATTACAGCTTCTCATAGCTGCTGCAAATGGATTAAGAATTGGCCAATATCACCTGGTCAGCACAGTTAGAACTGGTTTTGAGTTTGCTTGACCTAAAGGGATTGTCCTTATTATGATGGCAAATGAATAGGTGCAGAGGTTTGTTACAGTACTACAGTTGTAGTTATTATTCATAATGACAGAAATATAGGTGTGACATCCTGAAACACATAACAGAAATTTACCAGGTCCTAACAAAAGGTCTCCCTGACTCAAAGCATTGATACTATTCTTTCTCCACAGATGCTGTCAGACCTGCTGAACATTTTCTTGCGTTTTCTATTTTTGTTGCAGAGATTTACTTGTTTGCTCCTGATCGTACACTGCTTAGATTGTGGAAATAGAAAACCTAATTTTCAAAGTTCTGTCTTACAGCTCCTTTATTAATGCAGTGTGAAATCTTTGCCTAACGGTTTTTTAAAATCTGGCACAAATCAGCATGAATATTGTGCAACACGATTGTTTCTACTCCTTTTTAAATTGAGGAACGGTAAATACAGGAACAATACTTGAATTTTGTGGGGCTTGGACCTTTTTTAAAATATTGTCTTCATTTAAGAGGGAAAGATCCATTTGCAGACATAACTGTGACGTACCATGTCAATTCATTATTCTGTCACATGTGGCATCACAGTGACTCAAGTACTATATGCTTTGTTTTTGAAGGCAGGCTTTACCTTCAACTCCTATCAAACTGAAAGCATACCTCCAGCTTCTGTTGAACTGAATTGTTAAGTGTACCCAATTTTAGCAATTTAATGAAAGATTTAGGAACATTTTTATTTTAGCTTGTTCCTATTATTCAGCTGAGAATTGGCCTCAAAATGAGAGAGAGGCATGTTTTAAGTTCACAGCTCACGTGCTGTTTCTTATAAATACATCTGTTTGCTGGGCATGTGAACTCAGGATAGTCTGGCACAAGCTTAGTGTGGATTGTGTTTTTTCCTTTTAAAAAAAATATGGAATTCTTTCTTTTCTGTGAATCCAGATTGCCTTTCCCATTGGTACCAGGGAGGGGAGGAGTATAGTTTTTGAGTTCTGCTGCTTTTTCGTGGAAATGCAGGGATTATACTGTAATTTATGCCTATTCTGAAATACAATATTGTCATTCTTTTGACTTGAGGAAGGAAACCAGTGATCTGCCTCTCTCCTGTTTCCCCTTCTTTTTGGCTGTTTTTACCCCATGTGTGACCAGATTAAGCCATGTGTCATGTTAAAATAAATCTATTCCACACTATCCTGCATTAAACCTAGATTTTCAAGAAGAATTCTGATTAACAGACTGATTCAGTAAGACTGAGATTTTAGACATATTAGTTGGTGCTTAAGGATATAGCAATTCCTTGTGTTCATTGATATAAATATTACTTTTTTCTATTTTAATGACTTGTATGCATGTGCGACTTTAAAGCTATATTTAGACATCTGTATTGTCACACATTTTGTATTGTGTATGTTGTTTTCCAAAAGTTTTAAGTTTGACAAATTTTCGTTTTGAGCGTACACACTCATTGTAAAACAAAAATCAATCAGTATTGCTGTGAAAGATCAGTGGAGGAAGGCAGGGGGTGCAGTTTCTGCTGGTTGATCTGCACTGTGACGTTGTGAACAATAGTGGGAAGATTTCCTGTTGGTGCCTGTAATAGAATTGCAAGCATTTTCTGTTTGACCATTTCACTAGAAATGCCGAGTTAAGCAAATCTTCCTGTGTCCGTTAATAATATTTATTTCAGCAGCAGCGGGAAATAATAATCTTCAGGGACCTATTTTTCTTATTAAATCTTGGAACGTGGATATTGCAGATAAGGCCATATTTATTGCCCCTGTGTTTAGTTAAGAGAAGGTTATGGTCCAACTCAGTGGCTTTTTAGGTCACTTCAGAGGGCAATTAAGAGACAGACATGTGGGTTTAGCAATGGAGTCACACATAGGCTAGACCAGCATTTTTTCCTGTTGGATAAAAGTGACCCAACTTTATCAAATGGCTGTCCCTCATGACTCATGCCACCTTCACTTAACTACTTGTGTCTGGCCTCTCTTTTGTGTAAAAACAGAAGATCCACATCGACAATCCAATTACTAGAAAGGGAAAGAAAATTGGCATCAGGTGAATTGGCATCACCAAGTGATGCACAGGATGCACTGACAAAGAACAAAGAACAAAAACAGCACAGGAAATAGACCCTTCGGCCCAACGAGCTTGCACCGCCACCCCGATGTTCCCACCTCTACCCGTGATCCTATCTATGTTTATAGATCTATGGATTAAAAACCAAATTTGAGACAACTTAAGGAGAATTTGTTTTGCCAATTAGCCTAAGGACACATCTTTGGGATGTGGGAGGAAACCGGAGCACCCGGAGAAAACCCACGCAAGCATGGGGAGAATGCACAAACTCCCACAGACACAGGCCCAAATCCATGTATCTGCACAGCACAGCAATAGTCACTGAGCTGTCGTGTTGCCCACCAAATGGTCCAGGTCAAACGTACAGTAACGATGTGAAGCACTAGGATACTCTCAAAAAAAATCCAAGAGCAGCCCTCTCACGGCCCATCACGTGTATGCCCCTTGTTAGACAACAAGATGGACCAAAGCACCTGTAGGATAAAAACAAGTACATCAATATCATCATCTATTTACACACTTCCCAGGGACTCCCAAGGCTCATGATCCCTATTTTAAATCAGTTTTCTATACCCCTCCATTCCCATTCTGTTCATGTGCCCATCTAAGTATTTCTTAAATAACCTGCCTCCACCACTTTACTTGGCAGCGCATTTCCATACCCCCACCACCTTCTGTGTGAAAAAACTCCCTCTAGCATCCAAATTATACCTTACCCCCTCACCCCAAGCCCATGATCCCTCGTGCTATTCGAGACCATCCTAGGAAAAAGCCTAACCCTGTTTACTCTATCTATACCCCTCATAATCTTGTACACTTCTATTAGATCTCTTCTAAGTCTACGTCTTTCTAAGGAAAACAGCCCCAATTTGCCTAACCTCTCCTCGTAACTCAGACCTTCCATACCAGGCAGCATCCTGGTAAACCTCTTCTGCACTTTCTCCAGAGTCTCCATGTCCTTCCGGTAGTAAGGCGACCAGAATTGGACGCAGTATTCCAAATGAGGTCTAACCAACGTTTTATACAACTGCAACATTAAAGGCCAGCTCTTGTACTCTATACTCCTTCCTATAAAGGCTAACATACTATATGCTTTCTTTACAACCTTCTCCACTTGCTCTGCCACCTTCAGAGACTTGTTCACCTGCACCCCCAGGTCCCTCTGCGTTTCTATACTCTTAATAGGTCTACCCTTTAACAAATACCTCCCCTCTACATTCTTTCTCCTGACCTGTTATTTTTGCCTCACGTGGTCATGCACTGTACTGCGGTGAGAATTTAACGGAGAGAAAACTGAAAAAAAGATCAGGCAATCTTTGGAATCATTTTTGCCAATCCATTTGTCAACATCCTCTAACCTACCCGCACATCACGACACCATCATCACCACCACCACCACCATCACCACCACACCCACCCTCCGCTGCACGATGAAAAACACTGAGCTAGGCTTAGTAAGAAAGACTGGTTTCCTTCCCTAAATGGCATTAGTGGAAATAGTTTAAGGGACAGAACTTTCTAAAATTCGTTCATGGATTTGGGCTTCACTGCCTGGGCTAGCATTCATTGATATGGCAAATTAATTTCATTGTAAGCGAATGTTGGTTCAATCAAGTATTTTGGACCTAAAAGTAAAGATAGAGCAGCGTACTTTCTGAATAATAAAAAGCTAGAAATGGTGGAAATGTATGTATATTGATCACCAAGTCACAAAAATGTTGTAATCAAATACAGAAGATTAATGGAATCCTAGCCAGATTAAAATACAAGAGTGTAGAAGTCATTCGCCAGCTATACACAATCTTAGTTTAACTACACCTGGAACACTGAAGAATTTGGGCAGCACACCTAAACGTTAGTCTTGGAGCATAGTTTTATCAAAGTGACACCTATTCTTTAAGGATTAAATTATGAGTAGCAGTTAACACAAACAAGTGTAGTATTCCTTGGAATTTAGAAGATTGATTTGATCAAAGCTTTTAAGATATGGTAGTTATTAAGATATGGTAGACAAGAGAATCTCGTGTTGTTGGTTAGTCTGTCTAAGAGTAGGAGAAATAGTTTAAAAATCAGAGCCAGATCTTTCAGGAATAGAATTAGGAAACACTATTATATGCAAACTCTTGTCAGCAAACAGCAATTGATGTTAATTGTAAAACTGAAATAGATTTTTGACCACCAAAGGTATTATGAGATGAGGACATAGAGTTAATTCACAGATCAATCACTCTCTTATTGAATGTTGAAACTGGCTTGAAAAGTTAAATGGTGTACTTGTGTTCCATTTTTCACTTGTCCTGTCCCATGAAAGTCAATAGCTAGGCCAGTATTTCTATTGCCCATTCCCAATTCTTCTTGAGAAGATGGTGATGAGCTGCCTTCTTGAATTCCTGCAGTCTATTAGTGTAGGTACATTCACCTTGCTATTCGTGGTTTGACAAGTTTTGACCCGGCAACAATAAAGGATATAGTTTCTAGTCAGGGCTTGGAGGGGAACTTGTAGGTCGTGGTGTTCCGATGCATCTGCTGCGCTTATCCTTCTAGGTGGAAGAGATCATGGGTTTGGAAGTTGCTATGGAGGAAGCCTTGGTGAGATACTAAAATGCATCTTATTCACACAGTTACCACTGTGCAATTGGAAGTTGGATGTTGAACAATTCTATGTTCCTGGTGAATCATTTGGGTTTTTTTCAACAATCTGACAGCTTCATGGTCATCTTTATGAATACTAGTTTTTAATTTTCCATACAGAAAATTTATGACACAGAGGCCGCTTGGCCCATCATGAATGCAAAAAATTAGCCAGCCACTTTCCAGCCTTGCAGATCACAGCACTTGAGGTGCATATCCAGAGACTTTTAAATGAGTTGAGGATTTATGCCTCTACTACCCTTTCAGGCAGCATATTTCAGACCTCCACACCATATGGGGAAAAGAAAATCCTCATCTCCCCTCTTATTCATCTATTAGTCACTTTAAATTTATGGCTCCCAGTCACTGAACGCTCTGCTAAACTTAATAGGCCCTCTTCATCCATTCTATCCATGCCTCTCACGATTTTATACACCTCAATCAAATCTCCACTCAGCCACGTCAGTGTGGTTGACAACTTAATCACTCCCTTTCACAGGTCAGTGGGTATATCACCATCTTTCCTGGGTATCCTGAGATGGGCTATAAATGCTATCCCAGCCAACAATGTCCATAGCCAAGTGAATAAAACACACATCACTATCCATATTCCAACAATGTATAAATGTTCTCTGACTTCTACACTGCCCTTCAATACCAATACCAAATTAGAGGGTATCTCAGTGTGTAGTTTACAGTCAGTGGAATCATAAAATTTTCTTTGTACTTTATTCATCCCTATCTCCCTCATTCTTTTCCAATGTCCAAATGTCCAATCTGTAATCTGCTTGATTGTTCACGGTATCACTTGTGGTAAGTAGTAATCAGAGATGTAAAAAAAACTTTATGTATGGCTAAAACAGTGCATATCAAAGTTAATTTTGGCCCCTACAACTTGTACTCCATCACTCTGGCATTATATCTTTCCTGTTTCTGGAATTCTTAGCTACCTTTTTCCCCAGAATCTGAATTGGATATATTTTAATAATGCATTTTTTTAAGTTCAAAGTAAAATTTATTTATTAGTTACAAGTAATGTTAACATTAACACTGCAATGAAGTTACTGTGAAATTCCCCTAGGTGTGACAGTCCAGTGCCTGTTTGGATCAATGCACCTAATCAGCACATCTTTCAGAATGTGGAAGGAAACTGGAGCACTATGAGGAAACCCATGCACTCCTGGGGAGAATGTGCAAACTTCACATACAGTGACCCAAGCTGGGAATCGAATCCGATTTCTTGGGGCTATGAACCAGCTGTGTAACCACTTGCCACTGTACCACCCTGTGCTACCATGCTGCCCCAGGCTTATTTTAATACGGTTAGAATGGGAGAAAGTTTACAATACAGAAAGATGCCATTCTGCTCTTCATGTCTGAGCCTGCCAAAGAAAAGAAATTAGCCACTCATTTTATTCCTACTTTCCAGCACATGGTCTATAGCCTTGCAGGTTGCAGCAGTCTAGATGCAAATCCAGGAATCTTTTAAATGAGCTGAGAGTTTCAACCTCACCCACCAACTTAGATAGTGAATTGCAGATGCCTACCATTCTCTGGGTGAAGAAGTTTACCTTCACATCCCCTCTAATCCTTTTACCAATCATCTTAAGTCTATGCCCCCTAGTAATTGGCCCCTCAGCTAGAAGAAACAAGCTTTTCATACTGTTTTACACCTCAATTTGGTCATCCCTTAGTCTCCTCAAAGGAAAACAGACCTACCCTATTCAATCTTTCTTAGTAACTTCAGTTTTCAAGCCCTGGCAACATTCTTGTGAAGCACCTCTGTATATTCCCCAGGACAATTATATCCTTTCTGTAAAGTGATTTGATTTATAAGTTTGAAGATGCATATCATAATTAGCTGCCCAACTAATATAAACACTCCTTGCTCCTGTGTTAACTCCATAGATTTGAAATATGCAAAAGCTAAGTTGCTGATCATCTTTTATGGCTCCGTTAGGCTAAAAACCCTCGTTGCAGTCATGTTTCTTTTAAAAGGATACCAAAACAGCAGACAGATTAAGTTGGCAACCCAGCTAACTGGACATAATCAAGCCAATAAAGAATATTGTACAAAAGAGAAGGTCTGGGTGGTACCTGAGGATAAGAAGAATTTCAAAGCTGTGTAAATGCCCATTTGTTCAGAATTCATGCTCAGAGAATGAAGAAAGCAGAGGAAAATGTTGAAATATAAAATATCTACAACTATTCAATAACCAGTTTTTCTTAAAAGAAAAGCAGGCAGATAGCGGAATGTTGTGAGATGATTGAAAAATAAAAGCCAGGTCTTCTATTGGACGCAGAGGGATGTGCCTGATTGAGTAACAGAATCCACTGGAGTTTATTCTTTATGCTGTATCACTTCATTGTATAAGAGCTGCTGATTGAATGAAGTGACTGTAATTATAACTATGGCTCTGTATGATTCATCTTGCTGCAGAATAAAGCAGTTTTCAGTTTTACCCAAAATTATTCTAACCTTGATCTGTCTTTTGGAGAAATTGTAGAAAAATATAGAAATCTCATACAGATCATAAGGAGTTTCACTGATGCACTCTTGAGCACTAGTATGGAAAAGTAAACTTGAGCAGTGAGAGCCAACTCTCAAAATTTGTAACAGCATTTTGTTTTACTCCTTCATGTTATGTGGGCATTGACTTTCCAGGTTAGTATTTATTGCCCATATCTAATTGTTCTTGAGAAGTTGGTGATGAGCTGCCTTCTTGAACTGCTGCAGTCCATCTGGTGCAAGTACATGCACTGTGCTGTTAGGTAGGGAGTTCTAGAATTTGTCCAGCAACGTATTTGCCTCATTATTATCACAAGCTGATTTCAGCTATCCATCGTTATCCCTACAATTATAGTACTGACAGATAGGAAAATTGGTGCTTTAGCCAAGTGTTTTACAAGTTGATTGTGACATCTGTCAATTGCCAAACAGTTGGCTGATTGAATACATTTTTAATCATGAAAGCCTACTGCTGCCCCACAAGTACCAGAATAGTAGAAAATGCAATTTTGTAAAACTATATCTACTTAAAGCACCAAAGGTGAAGAGATGGAAATTGATCAATCAAAGTAACACATCCAGCAGTCTCAATGTTTATTTCTACTGAATTGTACCTACTTTGCTTTTAATTTGACCCCCCCATGATTTTGTTCTGTTCTCTTTTAACACGTGTTATATTGCTCCCATCTCCTTAATCTTGAACCCATTTCAACTGATGCATCCTGTTGGTGCAGTGTGTTGCAGCAATTTCTGAAGCTTGAATAAGTCTTCCATTAGTTGCTGATTTGAGCTGTTGTGGGTGAGGATCTGGATAGAGGAAGATGCCATTCTCTGAACATGATAAGGATGGAAAATCATTGTGCCATTCAGTTTGGGATGCAAAATGATTGGTCACAAGGTTTTTGGTGTGGCTTTGTCTCTGGCAGATTGCACATTCTGAGTTGTGTGTTTGAAAATATTTTACTTGATATAGTTTTCCAATTTCAGCTTTGGTCTTTTATCTGCTGGGATATTTTATTGCATGGCAGACTAAGGTTATATTGACCATATGGTTTGTTCATTGTAATCCAACCACCTAATATAACAATAATTACAGCACATTCTGTTGTTGCAGGAATATCTTGTCTGAAATGTGCAAGTTAAGTTAGCCGTCTGTTTATATTGACAGAGGAAAAATTCTCCACACTACAGAATTACACTGAAGTTGTTCTCATTAGGAACATTTTGGCCAATACATCAAAGCTCTCTGCTTGTAACTCCCGAATAACAAACTGCTTTTCCAGTAATAGATTCCAAATTCTTCTCCCTTTTCCGGTCCATTGCAGAAGTTTACAAACATAATCAAGAAATCAGAGAGAGATTTCGCCGAAGTCAGACTTTAAAATTGAATAAAAATAATTCTCATTTTGTCCAAATAGCAGAATGAGGGAATACTGACTGGAAATGATTCTCCAAAGAATGTTGACCCTTGCTGTTTAATTTGCTTTTGTTAAGGGCTACTAATTACATCTTGTTATCTTGATTTCTCAATAAGCCTTTTATTGGAGCTCTTTGTAACTTTTAATATAATACTTACTGTGTTCTCAGTTTGAAAAAAAAATCTAATTTTTTTTTTAACCTTCCTGAACATACTGATTCATGCTGGAATGAAGTTACAAGAATATTGGCCACCTTTGAGTACCTACTGCCAATGACCATTTCTTGTATGTGAAACCCACCAGTAAGTGTAAGCAGGTGATTTGACTGAACCAAGTTCCTTCCACAGTGCTCAAGTTCGAACCATTCAACAACTGTCGTCAAGTTGTATATCCCACTCACATTTGACAACTTGGCAGTAGCATTTATTGGGTCACAAGATAAAAAGTGGGCAAGAGAGGCCATTTGGCCAAAGTCTAGAAATCATTCTTCTCTAGTAAGAAAATAATTAGGTGCGTTTACCTGTGTGATTTGATCACCTTCTTTCAATTAGTTAGGACAAGATATTGAAAAAACCCTAAGGGCTGTCTGTCTGCACTGTTGTAGAATGTTTATCAGGGACATGAATACTTTCCAGTTGTTAGTTGCACCTGATTTGTCCTTTTATAATACAACATCTCTATTAAATGTAGGCTCACAATTGTTCCTTCAATCCACATGGGGCTGGTACAGAAATTAATTTCAAAAGGTTACAAGAGATTCGGAAGAATAGAGTCGGTCAAAATGTTCACCAGGACATCATCGTTTTCTTTCAATAAAGTAGTGGCATGGGATGTTTATATCTTCTCAGGGGAGAACATACAGGACCTTAGTTTATCATCTGAAAGACAGCACCACCAACAACACAGCACATCTTCAGTGTTATGCTGAAAATGTCAGTGTAGATTCTGTGCTGAAGTCTCTGGAGAGAGGCTTAAATCCACAATCATCTGACTATGGCAAGTATGCAATCCATAAGCCAAGGCTGACACCATTAGTATTCGAGGTTTGTGCACTAGTTCTACCGTATCTCATAATAGTTATAGAGTCATAGCAGTTTACAGTATGAAAACAGGCCCTTTGGCCCAACTTGTCCATGCTGCTCCTTTTTTTCAACCCCTAAGCTAGTCCCAATTGCCTGTGTTTGATCCATTTCCCTCTATACTCATCTTATGTATGTATCTCTCTAACCACTTCTTAAACAACAATATTTTACCCGCACCTACTACCACCTATGGCAGTTTGTTCCAGATACTCGCCACCCTCTGTATGAAAAAGTTACCCCTCTGGACCCTTTTGTATCTCTTCCCTCTTATCTTAAACCTATTGACCTCTAGTTTTAGGCTCTCCCATTATTGGGAAAAGATATTAATTATCTAGCTGATCTATGACCCTCATTATTTTATAGACTTTATAAAATCACCTCTAAGCCTCCTACGCACCAGAGAAAAAATCCCAGTCTATCCAGCCTCTTCTTTTATAACTCAAACCATCAAGTCCGGGTAACATCCTAGTAAATCCTTTCTGCGTTCTGTTGAAGTTGAAGTGGAGATGCAAGGTTGTGTCAAATTCTAGTTGATTTGTTCACTATTTTATAGTGACTTCAACTTAATTCTAAAAAATTGTTGGACAGCATAATTATGTAAAATTAGTTGCTGCCATTTCTATCCCTCAAACTAAATTGGCAGTATTTATATACCATTCTACTTTAATAACTGTGCTATTTTAAAAAAAAATTGGAAGCAAGGAAGAAGCCACAAGGCCAACTGTTAAATGTGATTGCTATACCCAGAACGATCATGAAATGTAGTAATTTTTCTGTGTCACAATGCTAAACTACCAAGGATAATGTGAAATGCCTACAACACCCTTTTCAAAACATAAACTGGCATCTGAAATAGAATCATAAAATTATAGCAATTTACAACACAGAAATCATTCGGCCCATTGTACCTGGCACTGCCTTGGAAGGAACTCAGTAAGAATTTAGCAACACCAATTTTTAATCCAACCGATTTATTTGATAGTAAAATTGCGAGCTTTCGACACTGTGTCTTCCTCAGGCAAATGCAGTGTTCTGGTCTTCAATAGCACACATCAGCACAGACAGTCAGAGATTGCTGATTAGAATGCGAATCCTTACATCTAACCTGCTATTCAAGTGTTAAAGTGGCTAACAATGTGTGTGAAGGGAATCCTGAGCATTGGTTAGAGAATTGTGTATTTTCTCCAGACAGCACAGTAAGTGAGGTTTTTTGCTAACCCAGGCAAGTTACGGGGGTTACAGATAGTGTGTCATGAAGCCAAGATCCCTGTTAAGACCGTCCTCATGTGTGCGGAGCTTGGCTATCAGTCTCTGCTCAGCGACTCTGCGCTGTCGTGTATCACGAAAGCCCCCTTGAAGAACATTTACCCGCAGGTCGGAGGCCGAATGCCCATGACTGCTGAAGTGTTCGCCCACAGGAAGGGAACTGTTTTGCCTGGTGATTGCTGAGCGATGCTCATTCATCCGCTGTCGTAGTGTCTGCATGGTCTCCCCAATATACCATGCTTCGGGACATCCTTTCTTGCAACGTATTAGGTAGACAACGTTGGCCGAGTTGCAAGAGTATGTACCGTGTACCTGGTGAATGGTATCCTCACGTTTGATGATGTCGTCCATGTCTATGATCTGGCATGTCTTGCAGAGGTTGCTGTGGCAGGGTTGTGTGGTATTGTGGTCACTGTTCTCCTGAAGGTTGGGTAGTTTGCTGCGAACAATGATCTGTTTGAGGTTGTGCGGTTGTCTGAAAGCAAGAAGTGGGGGGGTGGGGATGGCCCTAGCGAGATGTTCATCGTCATCAATGATATGTTGAAGACTCCGGAGAAGATGTCGTAGCTTCTCCGCTCCGGGGAAGTACTGGACAACAAAGGGTACTCTGTCCACCGTGTCCCGTGTTCGTCTTCTGAGGAGGTCAGTGCGGTTTATTGTTGTGGCACGTTGGAACTGTCGATCGATGAGTCGAGCGCCATATCCTGTTCTCACGAGGGCATCCTTCAGTGTCTGGAGGTGTCTGTCACGATCCTTCTCATCTGAGCAAATTCTGTGTATACGGAGGGCTTGTCCATAGGGAATGGCTTCTTTAACATGTCTAGGGTGGAAGCTGGAGAAGTGGAGCATTGTGAGGTTGTCTGTCGGTTTGCGGTACAGTGAGGTGCTGAGGTGACCGTCCTTGATGGAGATGCGTGTGCCAGAATGCAACTGATTCTGGAGAATAGTCCATGGTGAGTCTGATGGTGGGATGGAACTTGTTGATATCATCATACAGTTGTTTCAATGATTGTTCACCATGAGTCCAAAGGAAAAAGATGTCATCAATGTATCTAGTATATAACCTTGGTTGGAGATCTCGTGTGGTGAAGAAGTCTTGTTCGAACCTGTGCATGAAGATGTTGGCATACTGAGGTGCGAATTTGGTCCCCATGGCTGTTCCGTGTGTCTGGATGAAAAGCTGATTGTTGAAGGTGAAGACATTGTGGTCCAAGATGAAGCAGATGAGTTGTAAAATTGCATCCGGAAACTGGCAGTTGTTGGCATTGAGTACTGAGACAGTTGCAGCAATACCATTGTCGTGGGGGATGTTGGTGTAGAGCGCCTACAGAAACTCAGCACACATGGAGCAGTAGAACCAGGGACACTCCTTGTCACAATGGATGTCTCGGCGCTCTACACCAACATCCCCCACGACAATGGTATTGCTGCAACTGCCTCAGTACTCAATGCCAACAACTGCCAGTTTCCGGATGCAATTTTACAACTCATCCGCTTCATCTTGGACCACAATGTCTTCACCTTCAACAATCAGCTTTTCATCCAGACACACGGAACAGCCATGGGGACCAAATTCGCACCTCAGTATGCCAACATCTTCATGCACAGGTTCGAACAAGACTTCTTCACCACACGAGATCTCCAACCAAGGTTATATACTAGATACATTGATGACACCTTTTTCCTTTGGACTCATGGTGAACAATCATTGAAACAACTGTATGATGATGTCAACAAATTCCATCCCACCATCAGACTCACCATGGACTATTCTCCAGAATCAGTTGCATTCTTGGACACACGCATCTCCATCAAGGATGGTCACCTCAGCACCTCACTGTACCGCAAACCGACAGACAACCTCACAATGCTCCACTTCTCCAGCTTCCACCCTAGACACGTTAAAGAAGCCATTCCCTATGGACAAGCCCTCCGTATACACAGAATTTGCTCAGATGAGGAGGATCGTGACAGACACCTCCAGACACTGAAGGATGCCCTCGTGAGAACAGGATATGGCGCTCGACTCATCGATCGACAGTTCCAACGTGCCACAACGATAAACCGCACTGATCTCCTCAGAAGACGAACACGGGACACGGTGGACAGAGTACCCTTTGTTGTCCAGTACTTCCCCGGAGCGGAGAAGCTACGACATCTTCTCCGGAGTCTTCAACATATCATTGATGACGATGAACATCTCGCTAGGGCCATCCCACCCCCCCACTTCTTGCTTTCAGACAACCGCACAACCTCAAACAGATCATTGTTCGCAGCAAACTACCCAACCTTCAGGAGAACAGTGACCACAATACCACACAACCCTGCCACAGCAACCTCTGCAAGACATGCCGGATCATAGACATGGACGACATCATCAAACGTGAGGATACCATTCACCAGATACACGGTACATACACTTGCAACTCGGCCAACGTTGTCTACCTAATACGTTGCAAGAAAGGATGTCCCGAAGCATGGTATATTGGGGAGATCACGCAGACACTACGACAGCGGATGAATGAGCATCGCTCAGCAATCACCAGGCAAAACAGTTCCCTTCCTGTGGGCGAACACTTCAGCAGTCATGGGCATTCGGCCTCCGACCTGCGGGTAAATGTTCTTCAAGGGGGCTTTCGTGATACACGACAGCGCAGAGTCGCTGAGCAGAGACTGATAGCCAAGTTCCGCACACATGAGGACGGTCTTAACAGGGATCTTGGCTTCATGACACACTATCTGTAACCCCCGTAACTTGCCTGGGTTAGCAAAAACCTCACTTACTGTGCTGTCTGGAGAAAATACACAATTCTCTAACCAATGCTCAGGATTCCCTTCACACACATTGTTAGCCACTTTAACACTTGAATAGCAGGTTAGATGTAAGGATTCGCATTCTAATCAGCAATCTCTGACTGTCTGTGCTGATGTGTGCTATTGAAGACCAGAACACTGCATTTGCCTGAGGAAGACACAGTGTCGAAAGCTCGCAATTTTACTATCAAATAAATCGGTTGGAAGTAAAAATTGGTGTTGCTAAATTCTTACTGAGTTCTTACCACCCCAATCCAACGCCGGCATCTTTACATCATGACTGCCTTGGAAACCAGCTCTCTAGCTTAGTCCCATTTTCCAGGACTTGATGTGTAGTTTTAAAGGTTATGCCAATCCAAGTAAATTGAATAGTAAAATAATTTTTAGTTGAACTTTTAGTAGTTTTAAATTTGATGCTTCAGCTGTGTAACAAAGCAGAAAACCTTCCTATTTCATGTCCATTATAGGCTCTATTTTTAAACAGCTTATGTTTAACATAATTTAGTGTAATGTGCTACCCCTAATCTTGGGTGAAGTTAAGAGATGCTCAGGCTCTTAATCATCTTTGCATTCAAGAGAATGTTTTGTACAATTGTTGTTTTTGCCAAACACTTGTAAATATTCTTTGCATCTGTTTCTAGTGGTGTCAAGTATATTGTTCTTGGAATTTGTAATTGGGTATTGTTGCAGGGACATGATATCACAAGCACTCTCAACCCTCCTATATCTTGTCCAAGTGGCCATTTTTTGTATGAATGTAGACGGTTGTCAGCTGACTGTTCAGCAGTGCTGAACAATCACAGCAAGCATGACTCAGAGCCAAGGCAGATAACAAAAGACCAGCTAGTCCATTGAGCTTCCCTATTCAGTCACATCATGTTGGTCAATTCAAGCACCCTGGCTGAGATCCGTAGCTCGAAGATAAGAATCAATAAGGACTGTTTAGTATTTCTTCATAACAGACTTACTAAAAGTCATCAAACTTTAGTAATTGACCTGGAAGATTTGATGTTCATTGTTTTGTTGTTCTCTCCTCAAAGTAGATTGTTCTCCAGTGTTATATAATAATGCAGTTCATTCAGAAATAAAGATATCTGTTGAAAATTTTCCTTTAGCATGCCTAGGATCTTGGAGGTGAAAGAAGCCATATGATTCTTTGAAAGATTTAATGAAAATAATTGTACTTTATTTTTTAGTTTTGTTTGTCAACAACCCAAACACCAGTAATAGCGCTTGTGATGAAAGAGGCAGTGGATAGTCACAAAATTGCAAAACCAGATTAGTTGTCATCTTCATGCTGTCTGTACATTCCAGCAATGTAATTACCCAGCCAACAGTTTCGTTTTTCCTCCTGACCTGTATGGACTAGCTCAGTCATGGGGGCTGACAGCTGCCTGAAGGCTATCTGGAGGTCATACACGCAACAAACTCATTTTATCCAGGATTATATGGCTAGCTTCATTTGAGTTGCAGATGCACAAGCAGTTTCTGTTGGAATTTTGCACTTCCATCTGCTGGAACATTGTTTGATAGGGTATAGAATGCATCTGTAATATGGAAAGCAGGTTGCTGACAATGCCACTTGTAAAAAAAATTGTGCGTATTGCTGCTGACCATCCTGTATTTGATGACTATGTGTGCTATCTGCTTGGTGTGACCTTGAACTGAGACTTGTAACTATCTAAAGACTGTCTCCTAGGTTTGTGTGCAGGGATTGAGTCGTCTCCAAGATGACCCTGGAGCTCAGAACTAAGTTAATCTCTGATGTTGACTCTGAATGGGGTACTCAAATTGGACAGTGCCTCAGTACCTTAATGAATATCAGACAGTCTAACTCTTTGATGAGCTGTAAAGGAATACATGTACCTTAGCGGGTTGACTCTTGGTAACTTTACCACCCGAATAAGCAGTGTGGTCCTGCAAAAGCACCCATGGAATTCCAGAAAAACATACTGCTATGGAAACTTGGGAAAACTAAGGTAAATGTTGTCACACTGTCGGGGGTAATTCGATGTGGGTGTGTACATTTCACATGTGGTTAAGGAAAATAACTTGCTTGGTTGGATTTTTCAGTCATTCGACTCTTCAGAGCGGGAAAAATTCTTTGAATTTGCGATAGGGCACCCACCTACCAAAACAAATACTCCATTGGTCTGTCAGTACTTGTGACACCTGATAAAAAGGATGATAGTGCAAGGCCAAAAGCGCTAGGCTGCACTTGGAATATAGTGTTCAATTCTGGTTGCTATGCTGCAAGAAGGATGAGCACAGAAAAGATTTACCAGGATATTGCCTGAATATAGAGAGCATCATCTATGAGGAGAAGTTGGAGAAACTTAGTTTTTTCTCACTGGAACGGCCAAGATTGAGAGGTGACCTGATAGAAGTTTACAAGATAATGACGGGCATGGACAGAGTTAATAGTCAGAAACTTTTTCCCAATTACTAGGGGGCATAAGTTGAAGGTACGATGCCAGTTTTTTACACAGGGTGATGGGTGTCTGGAACTCGCTGCTGGGGAAGATAGCGGAAGCAGAAACGATATTGATTTTTAAGGGGCGTCAGGACAACTACGTGAATAGGATGCAATATGGTCCCTGGAAGGTTAGGGGGTTTTAGTTAAGTCGGCAGCATGGCCGGTGCAGGCTTAGAGGGCTGAAGGGCGTATTTCTATGCTGTACTCTATTCTTTGTTCGTTATTAGGATGAAAACTTGCCTAGATTTAGCCTCACAGCTTGAGTTTTTAACCACTTTAAATTCTGTAGTTATCAGCAAAAATGTAAGGATTGCCACCTGAACAAATGGAAGAGGTTAATCTTTTCTAGTTGGGGAAAGATGAAACCTTAAAATGCCGCCATCCTGGTTTTGTGTTCTCCAGCGATTTTTCAATGAGATTCAAGATTTATTTGTGTAAAGTGACTTAATAAATGAATGGTTTGGACTGGGGAAACAATTGTCTTTTTCAGGATACATATTGACTTCCTTTCCCTGAAAAGTGTTTTGCTTGCAGAAACACGAATCTTTTAATTGTTGTTCATTTTCTTTTGGGAAAGCTCATTCTCAGTTCCTCGTGGATGCAGCTGAAACTATAATGAAAACTTCATAATTGGGGTTTTCCTGAACCAGGGTACTTAGCTGCTCTCTCCTGTGGATGTATAATGAGCCATGGTGTTCCCAAATGTTGTACTGAGGTGAGGAAGAGAAAAATATCAGCTGTCAAATTTACTGCTTCTGATTGTATCTGGAAATGCTTATTGGTAATGAGAGGAAGAAGGGCAGGATCACGTTTGGCTGTGATGTCCACCATGAATGCACAGCTTGCAAACATCCATTCTGTAATTTGACAGATGAAAACTGAGTACTTGGGTAAAATATCAGAGGATTGCTGATGTCACAACTGGTACATGAGTCACTGGCTTCGCTAAGAGCATAAACTTTTAACAGGACATCTGGTTGTGTAGAGTAGAAGAAAGTTCTGCTGGGCAAGAAGGTCAGTATCATGCTAGCAGTGAGTTAAATCCCCCATGCTTTCTCTTTGAGTGATGGTGCACCAGCTGGCATATGCTGTCCACCACATGATGACGTTCTAATCACCAGCTTTGCTGTTTGTGCCAAGGTATCAAGTCAGTTGCAGGTGCTTTCCCTCACCGCAGGAGTCACTCAACAATGCTTTTCCACATGGCCTAGTGGTAGTGTTAGTGAAGGTTTAGCTGTCATTTTGCTGACATGGGTGGTGGGGAGATGAAAGGGACCTGAAGGATTGGAGGGGGTGTCTTGGCCTACATACTGATTGATAGTCAATCAGAATGATACACTGAATGAATGTGGGAAAGCTTGAATATGTAACCTCTAAAGAGAATGACAGGAAAATGACTTAAAACTTAATACATATGCATATTCACTTTTTGATCTTCTACATTGGATATCTAAATAACGCTACAGTGCTTCAAATGTCGGCAACAATCCAGCTTCTAGCTAAATGAAAGCAGAATGAATTTGTCACTTTTTCAAACTAAAGTGAATAGAGTACAACAGCTGTCGTCTGTGCAGCCAAACAACATGACTACTTTTACTAATGTATTTCATAAACTCTTGGTAGTTTTGTCCAGTCTGTAATAATCTGCCAGCCACTTTGTCCAGCTGTTCAACATCTCTTCAGACCACCAAGATCCACTAATGTACATGAGTTTGTTTTTCTTGTGTAATTCTTTTAATAATTGTCTAAATACATTAGAGAATACTGAATTTATGTGAAAGCAAATTATTCATTTTACTAGTTCATTCCAAAAATGAATGTATATGGTCCATAAATGCCTGGTGTTTACTTGATTCATCTTTCTTTAAAAAAAACCTAATTGAATTTCCACTCCTAATTGGCTTTGTAACCCTGTGACTTGCAAATCTGTTACTAATCAACTGTTAACCCTAAGCATATTTTTGAATAATAATAGGCTAATAATCTAGAGGCCCAGACTAATGTTCTCAAATACTGGTTCAAATCCCCCTATTTCAGCTAGTGGAATTTAAATTCAAATAATAAAACCTGGAATATAAAGCTAGTCTTAGTCATGGTGATCATGAAATCATCATCAATTGTCATAAAACTCATCTGGTTCACTAATGTCCCTTCAGCAAATCTGAAGCAAATCTGCTGTCCTTACCTGGTCTGCATGTCACTCCATGTGCACGGTGCTTTGGTTGACTTTTAAATGCCCTCTGAAATTTGCCTAGCAAGCCATTCAGTTCAAGGACATTCAGGGAGGCAACAAATGCTGGCTTTGTCAGGAGCACCTACATCCCATGAAAGAATAAAGAAAGAAAAAGTACCTTAAACATTGCTGACATAATTTAAATAAAGAGGAAGCTGGGCCAATGGAAGGTAAACAATAACATTTGTCAAAGAGATATGTTTTTGAGAGATTCTTAAATTAGAGTCATTTAGGAAAGTAATTCCAGAGTTGTAAAGTAATGTCAGGTCTGAGCATCTGAAAGCAAAAAGTGCCACTGTTGGGGCACAGGTGAGGGGAGGGGGGTAGGGAATGGGGGTGCAGTGGGTGGAGGTGAGGATGGAGTTCTACAAAAAGCCAGAATTAGAGGGCTCTGGTTATGGAGTTTTGCCAAGTCAGGCAGACTTGAGACATTTAAAAATGGTGATGAAAAACCCAATTCTGTAATTCTCTTCCCCATTCCCATTTCTAGCAATTTTTGTTGGCAGAGGATAAGGGTGGAAGTAGCCACCTCGCACTCAGCATTCCTGCTCTCCAGCTCCATTGTGGAGATGGGCAGTTGAAAGCATTCACAATGAGGCTTTCTGCCCAAACTGCCTTTGTAGATAGAATTGCCAGGTGACCTCACTATGAATGTCTGACTGAGCTCCACGAATGGATAATTCACTTTAATCTTAGCAAGCAATGTTTATATAGCTACAGAGGAAGTGAAAGCTTTGTTTGATTAACCATCACAATTACATTGCAATAACCTGCTGTTTTTGACTACCCTATTTATTTATTTGTGCGAGATAAAAAGGTGTGAAAACCTTTTCAAGTTGATGCTATAAATGTCTGTGGTTGTAAGAGCTGTATTTTTTTTAATGGATATTTTCAAAGCCTCTGCTAATGTCGTCCGTGAAAGGTGCATGGCATTATGGGTAATATATTAGCATGGATAAAGGATTGGTTAACTAACAGAAAGCAAAGAGTGCGAGTAAATGGGTGTTTTGCTGGTTGGTGATCAGTGACTAGTGGTGTGCCTCAGAGGTCAGTGTTGGCACTGCAGCTGTTTACAATTTATACAATTTTGATTTGGGGACCAAGTATAATGTGTCAAAATTTGTAGATGAAGCTAGGATGAATGGTAGAGCAAAGTGTGCAGCAGACACTGAAATTCTGCAAAGGAATATAAATAGTCAGAGTGAGCAAGGATCTGGCAGATGGAATACAATGTTGGTAAATCTGAGGGCATCCATTTTGGCAGAAATAACAGCAAAATGGACAAATATTTCCATGGTAAAAGATTGCAGCATGCTGTTGTGCAAAGGGACCTAGGTGTCCTTGTGCGTGAATCACAAAAATTTGGTTTGCACGTGCAGCAGATAATTAAGGCAAATAGAATTTTGTCCTTCATTGCTAGAGGAATGCATTTTAGAAACAGCGAGGTTATGCTGTGGCTGTACAAGGTGCTGGTGAGACCACATCTGGAGTACTGTGTACAGTTTTGGTCTTGTTACTTGAGAAAGGATATACTGGCACTGGAAGAGGTGCCGAAGAGATTCACTAGATTGATTCCGGAGTTGAGAGGGTTGGCTTATGAGGAGAGACTTGAGTGGACCTGGGCTATACTCATTGGAATTTAGAAGAATAAAGGACAATCTTTAGAAACATGTATAATTATGAAGGGAATAGCTAAGATAGAAGCAGGGAGGTTGTTTCCACTGGAGAGTGAAACTAAAACTAAGGGTCATAATCTCAAAATAAGGGGAAGCAGATTTAGGATTCAATTGAGGAGGAAATTCTTCACCCAAAAGATTGTGAATCTGTGGAATTCCCTGCCCAGTGAAGCAGTTGAGGCTACCTCATTGAGTGCTTTTAAGGCAAATAGTAAAGAAATTAAGGGTTATGGTGAGCAGATGAGTATGGGGACTTGAAACCACAAAAGATCAGCCATTATTGAATGTTGGAGTAGGCTTGAGAAGCCGGGTGGCCTACGCTTGCTGTTAGTTCTTATGCTTCAGAGACATTTCAAAAACATGTCAATACATTTTGGATCTGTATGTAGTAGATACTGGGAGAGTGGGTATGGAAAATGCATTGCATCATGAAGGGCCATGAATGCTATAAGGGGACACGGAGGAGGTACCTGAAGAAGTATGGGGCTTGTGAGTTGGAATGTGGACTTGATGGCCTGACATTCATTGTAACAACCAATATCCCAGTAAACAGATATTTGCATTCCAGCTTGCTGGCCTTCTATCCACTCCCCTCCGTTGTTGTCTCTGCACTGATTCCAGAAATGGTGAGCTGGGTTCCATCAGGCCCCACCTCTTGGGTGAAAAAATATGGCAGGTAAAGGAGACACCTTTATGTCTCCTTTAATGCTGATGCATTTGTGGAGAGAAGAATGCCCCCTATTCCTGATACCTATCTCCTTTATGTACATCTGTCCCATAAATTGAAAGAGGGAGATGGGGCTGGAACAAGTTCCAAATAAGGATAGGTGACACCATTAACGGATTTAAATGATGACAATGGTTTAAAATTTGAGATTTACGAAGAAAAGGATGAGTGGGACACTACAGGTTGAAACAGGCACCAGAATATTATTGTGCGTTGAAGTTTACTGGAGTTGAAAGCTGATCAGGAGATGAGCGGAATATTCCGTTTTGTAGGGATTCAAATGAGGAATTACAATTAAAATGGACAAGGATTGGGGAGGCTCATATGCCTCTTTGGCTTTGGAGCGAGAAAGGTAGGTTGGGAGCTGAGTTGGGGGATTTCAATTTTTGAGAGTTTGTGTGTATGTGTGTAATTTGGAGGAAAGGTTAGGGCTAGTTTTGTGCCTGAGGGGAAAGCAAATTATATTTTCAGCTAGCTTGGATATTATGAATGGAAGTAGGACGGGCATTAATTTAGTATTACTCAAACTGGCAAGGGGAAAATAGATCTCCACGTAGAATGGCTGAAGCACTTTCAAGGACATGTGCTATACAGGCCTACTTATGATCCTGTTAACAAGCACCAAAGGGTTTGAGTAATGCAACGGTACGTCATTTGTGTACAGTTTTAACCTTTTTGACGTAATTATAACTTGCACCTGATAGTGCATTGATTTTGTACAAATGGTCTTACGATGTGGTTAACCACTTTTGTGGCCAGCTTTTTTTTAATTTGAGATGTGTTTCTTGTTGGATCACAAACCAACTTTTTTGAAATACAATCTCCGTTGGCTTTACAAACTGTTTTTTTTACAAAAAATACTTCATTTATAAAATATTGAAAAGAGCATTACAAAACATTTCAAAATAGCCGTCACTGTGTTGATACTCAAATGTTCTGCATAGATCATGTTGCATTCTCAGTTGCTTCAATACAATTGTGATACATGTAATATTTACTATATACATCCAGTATGAGTCATACAACCCGAGAGGTTCTGCATAATTTGCAGCTACTCAGTGAAGTGTGGGCTGAAAAGCCTTAGATAGTAACCTTTCCCCATTGTGCCTCTGCAGTGATTGCCCACATTTTAGTGTATCCCTCAGTAAGTAGTCCTGGACCTTAATCTGCAACATTAAGCTCTTTGCACTAGAAGATCAATGAGTTTCAGACAAATCAAAGAACACCTTTCACTTGAATTGTTGATCTTCCAGCAGCAGTTGATGTTTTTTCAGTATGCATTCCTGGGAACAGCCCACTGAACAGTCCTGCATTACAGCTATTCGGGATGAATCTCAACAAAACCACTTCGTCTCCCTCCAGACCTTCTTTTGCAAAGACACTTACCAAAAGGAGATGGACAATAGTCTCTTCTCCACCATAGCCACCCCAAGAACAATGGGTGAGACTCTGGGTGTATGGGGAGGATCTGATAATATATATCTTTCTCACTACCAGCCAAGCTATGCCTTGGTGCTAACTTGGAAGTTCTGGCAATGACTTAGATAGTCTGCTCAGGGAACCATCTGATAGAATCTACCATCTCCTTTTTCTGTAAAGCCTTTAAGATGTTACATGCAGATCATTGCCTGATGATCAGAGATATTTCTCTGCATAAACTTTTCCACAAGAGGTAATGGTGTGACACAGTCCAACGACTTGGCGCATTCCGTGGCAGTGTGGCAAGATCTGACCTTCGCAACACCAAGTGTATCTAGGACCTTTTAGCATGTAGTTTTGCATATCAAGATTGATGCAGTCACACTCAGGATGTTCACCAGGTTGAGGGCAATGTTGGACTTGTTTTATTTTCCCCTTTTTTAAGAGTTTTTTTATATTAAAGTTTAAAATGTTTAAAGTTTATTAGTGTCACAAGTAGATTTATATTTATGTTGCAATGAAGTCACTGTGAAAATCTCCTAGTCACCACACTCCAATGCCTGTTCAGGTACCCTGCGGGATAATGCACCTAACCAGCATGTTTTTCGGATTGTGGGAGGAAACCGGAACAGCCAAACGTTTTTTCCCAAAGATAGAGGAACCTAAAACTAGAAGGCATAGGTTTAAGATGAGAGGGGAGAGCTAGAGAAGTGTCCAGAAGGACAATTTTCTCATACAGAGAGTGGTGAGTGTTTGGAACAAGCTGCCAGAGATAATAGTAGGGGCGGGTACAATTTTGTCTTTTAAAAAGTGTTTAGATAGTTACATGGGTATGATGGATATAGAGGGATATGGGCCAAATGAAGGCAATTGGGATTAGCTTAGGGGTCTAAAAAAAAAAAGGTGGCATGGACAAGTTGGGCTGAAGGGCCTGTTTCCATGCTGTAAACCTCTATGACACTCGGAGGAAACCCAAGCAGACACAGGGAGAATGTGCAGACTTTGCACAGGCAGAGACCCAAGCCAGGAATTGAACCTGGGTTCCTGACATTGTGTGACAGCAGTGCTAACCACCATGCTGCTCCATGTCCTGCAAAGTCAGTCTATTCTTGACCTATGGATCGAGTGAAAGATGGCTTTGCTGATCACCAGAGCACAGAAGTGAGGAGTGGGCCAGACCATGCCACAAACAGCAGCACTGAGAGTGCCTCACAGCTGATGACAAGGTTCTTACCCACAGTGGAGAGGGAGCATTGCTCTCACGTGCCCAATTTTTATTTCTAGTACATGCCGCAATCCCTCCTAACTATATCCCTAACAGTCTAATCCAGTGGTGAAGAAGCCAAAGGATCTGTCAAGCCAGTTCCCAAAGTACATTGTCTTGCTTTTGTTTGTCTTCATGAAAGGAACCATTGCAGTTGCTTAAGGACACCCTGGCTATTTCAAGAAAGTCATGTTGCAAGTCGACAATGAATGTCACCAAGACAACTGTTAAGAAATTTAGTAACTTTGATCAACTGTAAAACACAGTGATAATCTGCCGATGCTGGTTTTAAAAAAAATACAAGACCCTTTGGTTACAACAA
The DNA here is from genome assembly GCA_024679065.1 of Sphyrna mokarran. Lineage (NCBI taxonomy): Eukaryota > Metazoa > Chordata > Chondrichthyes > Carcharhiniformes > Carcharhinidae > Sphyrna > Sphyrna mokarran. Next base: position 33,899,649 of record JAGIQG010000002.1, on the reverse strand, counting down.
TTTTGCTTTGTAATCTGTTATCTGCATGAAAGTCCCAAGAAAACTTATCTTAGTTGTATATGTCCAAACCCTGTGGTGAGGTTACTTCCTAAGAGAAGTAGAGTTCTGTGGCAGGAAGAAGGCTTTATCTCGTGTAGCAATGCTTTGTTTTTACACACAATGATTTCAATAGCATAAATAAGGAAATGGTTCGTATGCTGCAGAGCAACTATGTCTCAAAAGGATAAGGCAGCCTGCATTTTTCATGTTTAAAAAGGATGAATTGGGTGGATTTGATCTGAAGTCACACTGTATATGAAGTTGTTCTTGCTGCAGGGCCAGACTGGAAATTAGTTATGAACATAATGATTGTGCTGCTCGATAAACACTTTATCGATATGGCAGAGTTGTTTTATTCAGCAGAAGGAATGAAAACCTAAAGGCCAAAGGGAAAAATGTGGAAATTCAAATTCTCTCTTTCTTTTAGGTGCATGTTGAAATTTTGTGTTTATTTTAATGAAGTGCATTTCTGGTGTGTACATAAATTCACTCATAGTCCTGTTCAAATGTGGGGTACAAGTGAATATTTGCATGCTAAATCGACATGTATAAATCATGAACGTTGCAGGTAGTAGAGACAAAAGAGTAGCAGGTTTTTGAGTAGCAAGTTTGGCTGTGGTTGCTGACAAGTAGGGAATGTTTGAATCATCATGTGAAATTAGTGGTGCATGTTGACTTGGCTGTCATTCTTCAAGCTTCCTCCTTCTGGCCGATCGTACCAACCCCCTCCACCACACGTGTGCTGACAACCTGATGCATTTTAAAAAGCACGCTCTGTGGATGTGCCAAATTCACCAACGTCTGTGCTTAAGTTAAACATTTTGGCAGCTAACTTCTGCATGTGAATTATGTCCGCTACGTTTTCTTATCACATAGAAATAGAAAAAAATTATACACTAAGAGATCCAAACTTTTATAAATTTTTTTATAGCCTTAATAATACATAGAGGACAGAAGGCATAGCAAGATACTCAACTTTTTGGATCTCATCCATTAGAGGATAATTGTGCTTACGTTTTTAGAATACGGTTTCTTCACGAGTCTGATGTGCAGTAGATGTTTTGAATGAAACCATCAGATTTATCTGTTGGTTGACCTTCATAATGAGATGTAGCATGGAGACAAAAATGGCCAACGTTTTTCAGGCCATTCTCACCGGCGAGATCTTCTGGTCTTGCCGACAGCCAATGCTGAGTTGCCTCTACTGCTGCAACGTGCACTTCTCTCTGAGGTGAGAGTAAAAAATCCCACCCAAGGTGACTTGCAGTCTGACAAAAGATTCCACATTCTATGGAACAAACTAAAGCATTGTGGCTAAGGCATAGTTTCATGTCATGGGAGTTTTCAAGTTGCAGCTGTATGGCCTTTAATAGACAATTCTCCCCTGCACACCCCCCCCCCCCCCCCCTCCCCTCCCAATATTGAACTTTGTAAAGTGAGATGTTAATGTGTTACTATTGCTATTTTCTACGTAAAAGTCCCCAAGGGTAATTTTGTATTTATATTGGAATTTATTTATGACCCAAAAGAGTCAAAAGAGAGTAAAGTTGCCTCTGCAAGCAGCATTAAGTTCACTGAGGAGGCCTGGCGAGGAAATGAGGAAAGCTTGCTGCTTTTTAAATAGTGGATTGGGAACACAAATGCCCAATTAATCAGGCAAACGTTGTTTAACTTTAACTTCTTGGCTGAAGGGTGACACCTCAGCATTGCACTGGGACATTAGCCTAAAATATGTGCCCAATTTCTGGAAATGTTAGTTGAATCCATGTTCTACCTCAGAAGCACAAATGTTGCCAACGTGTCAAGCAGACATCAAGCTACTTCTTTTCACATTGTTCTCAATTATGTCAACCTTGATGTCATGACATGGCCAAGTATTTTTACCTTCTATATTTTGATAATCCCTTTATTTTACCAATTGATATGAGGATCAGAACCATAAGACTCAGTTGTAGTACAAGACGTGTGATTGAATGATAGCCTTGATTCACTGGCTGTTGTAACACAGAGATTTCATTAACATAGTGCATGTCCAACTCCCACCTGAACCCAGCAAGAATGACTTGAGGCTGCTGGACAGGAGTCTGGGGGCAAAGTAGGAGGATACCACAGGAGTCATGCAGAAACAATCCCTGGCAGTCAGAAAATTAGATTGGGCAGAGGAAGAGAGGGGTTACAGTTGGGTGAGTGGGATATACAGAAACCCACGGCAGAGGAGCAGCTCCTCTCGGCTCACAAGGGAACATTAGAAAATGCACATGCTGAGGCCACTTCAGGTCTTGGAACCTTCTTAAGCCAAACCCCATCATAGTGATGTGCACTAGTTGTGTATGTTGAGATTAAAATGTCTTTAGGATATGAATGATGCCATCAGTCTCTGACTGTTGCACATCAATGAGGGCCCTGTCTATCTGGGTTGAATGATTCACATTGTCCAAAATATGCTAGTTAAATTGGCATGGTGCGCATGGCTGGTGGAAATCTGAGTTATGTGCTGCTAAAAATCCAATTCTGTATATGTCCTAGTCGCATTAGTCTATGAGGTTTAAAATCAGGACTATAAAATTGTATAGCCTAAAAGGAGTGCATTTGACATGCCACATCATTACCAATACTCTGACAGTCCATTGTTCCTGCCCTTTTACCATTCTGTATTTACCTCAGTCCTAAATGGCCTACCTTGTACACTGAAACTGTGACTTCTTGTTCTGGGCCCCCTAGCCAGAGGAAATGGCATCCCTGTATCCAGTCCTGTCAGAGTTTAGGAGATTTCAATGAGACCCCCTCTCATTCTTCTAAATTCCAGTGAGTACAGATCCATTCAACCCAATCTCTCCTCATACGACAATCTGCCATTCTAGGAATCAGTTTGGTAAACTTTCACTGCTCTCCGACCATGGCAAGTATACCACAACTACACACCGTACTTCAGGTGTGATCTCACCAAGACTTTGCACAGCTGCAGTAAAACACCCTTGCTTCTGTGCTCAAGTCCTCTTGCAGTGAAGGTCAACGTACCATTTGCTTTCCTAACTGTTATACTTGCATGATTCCTTGCAGTGACTAGAGTACTCGGACACCGAGATCCCTTTTTATATCAACATTTCCCAATCAAGCACCATTTGAATAATACTCTTCCATTCTGTTTCTCCATTCAGAGTAGGTAACTTTACATTTATCCATGTTATGTAGTATCTGCCATGTGTTTGCCTACTCGCTCAAGTTGTCTAATTCGCTTTGAAGCTTCTTACCACTCATTCCCACTGAGTTTTGTGTCATAAATAAATTTTGAAATATGACTTTTAGTTCCCTCATCCAAATTATTGATGTACATGGTGAACAGCTGGGGTCCAACTGGTTACTGCCTGTTATTTTAGGAAAAACAACTCACTTATTCCTATAAGTTTCTGTCTGCTAACCAATTCTGAGATTCTCTAGAGAATCTGTTCTGTGTGCATGCTGTGACATTTATGTTCTTCCAAAAGGAAGGTGCTCAAAACCATATTCTAACTGAGGCCAATAGCTTGTGTTGGTGTAACTATACATTTTGTGAAAAAAAAACCCAACATCACATACATCTATGGATATATCAGCATGCTCTCACAATTTCAAATACCTGTATATCTGAATCCTTGAATCTCCCCATTCCTCTATTTCTTTACTTTTTATTGCATATTTCCACCTCTATTCTTTCATCCCCATTTAAAATATATTGACCCAAATTTTCTTTCATCCATAATAGCGAAAGCTGAGATCTTGGTCATTCTTGAAGGAGGCAATTGAACCACAACTTTCAGGAAGTCCACTTATGCTAAAATTAGGAAGTTGTGGCTTCTCTCCTAGGCTCCAGAGGAGTCCACACCAATGGACCAAACCCTGTAATTTTAGGTGATTGAGCTAATTTTTATGTTGATTGATTTAGGGTGGCGGATACTCTCAGACACAGTGTCTGATTAGGAGCACATCCTCTGCCTTGTCACTTTGCAGAAAACTACACAAAGCACACATTGGGTTTCAGAAACAATTTGACCAGGCATGAAAGAAAGTTTTTTTGAAATCAGATGTTCAACAATGGTGTGATATTGAAAAACGTTTTTGAACAGAATTTCTGCTTCTGAGTGAGAATGAGCTGCAGTTCCAGTGTTGATTGGCGTGGCACATCGGCACAGTAGTTAGCACTGCTGCCTCATGGTGTCAGGGACCCAAGTTCAATTTGGGCCTTGGGTGAATGTTTATGTGCAATTTGCATGTTCTCCCTATGTTTGCGTGGGTTGCCTTTAGGTGCTCCGGTTTCCTCCCACCATCCAAAAATGTATGAGTTAGGTTGATTGGCCATGCTAAACTGGGTCTAGTATTAGGGGGATTATTGGGGTGAATATGTAGAGTTACGGGAAGAGGGCCTGGGTGATTGTGGTTGGTGCAGACTCGATGGGCTGAATGGTCTCCTTCTGCACTGTAGAGATTTTATGATTCTATAACTCCATATTCAGCAGAGAGTCAAGAAGAATAGCCTTGAGACAAAACATTCCATGGCCTTGTTTAACATGGCTAAAGACTTCAATCAGGCCAAGCTCAAGAGCATACTACCAAGTTATCACCAACTTGTCTACTGTTCCATCAGAAGCCCAAATATCCTAGACCACTGCTACACAAATATCAGACATACCTTCCGCTCTACCATACGTCCGCACTTCGGCAAATCAGACCACAAGACTATGCCCCTGCTGCCAGCTTACAGGGGAAAACTGAAATGGAAGAATCCATTTAAAAAAAAGTCATGCAACATTGATCTGAGAAATTGGGTAATCTCCTGCAGGATTGCTTGGAGTCAGTGGACTGGTCAGTATTTAAAATCTCTGCAGCCGACCTGAACGAGTATGCCACCACAGTAACTGACTTCATTAGTAAGTGTGTAGAAAACTATATGCCAAAGAAGTGTGTTCCCCAACCAGAAGCTGTGGGTGAACGGGGATATCCATTGCTTGCTGAAGTCCAGGTCTGAGGCATTCAAGTCAGGTGACCCTGATCTGTAGAAAAAAGCCAGATAAAGTCTAAGAAGATCCATCCAAGATGCCAAAAGACAACACCGGACCAAACTAGAGTTCCAGACTAGCCACACCAATCCCCACCGACTATGGCAAGTTCTGCAAGATATAACAGGCTACAAAATGAAGGCATGTAAAATTTCCAGCTCCGATGCACCCCTCCCCGATGAACTCAGTGCATTCTATGCTCATTTTGAGCAAGTGATCAGCAAGAACATGCCCTCCACCTTGAAAGCCCTGGATGAACGTGTGTCTGGGGTCAATATTGCAGGTGTCAGAGCAGCTTTCTCACAGAAAGCAACTGGCCCAGACAGGGTGCCCAGACGATCACTCAGATCCTGCATGGATCAGCTGGTGGGGGTATTCGCAGACATATTCAACCTCGTTTTACAACAATTCAAGGTCCCTATCTGCTTCAAGAAGACAGGCATCATCCTGGTACCAAAAAAAAAGTCAAGCAGTGTGCCTGAATGACTATTGTCTGATGACTCTGACATCCATCATTAATGAAGTGCTTTGAACAGTTAGTCATGGCACGCATCAATTCCAGCCTCCCGGACTACTTGGATCCACTACAGTTTGCCTACCCCCACAACAGATCTGCAGCAGATGTCATCTGACTGGCCCTGCAGTCAACCCTGAAACACCTAGATAACAAAGACACCCATGTCAGATTCCTATTTATTGACTTTAGCTCAGTCTTCAACACCATTATTCCCATGAAACTCCAAATTCTATGGCCTTATCTTGGCTCCTTCCCCTGTGACTGGATCCTGAACTTCCCAGCTCTCAGACCACAATCAGTAAGGATAGGCAACAACACCTCCTCCATGATCATCATCAACATCAGTGCCCCACAAGGCTGCGTTCTCAGCCGCTTACTATACTCGTACACCTATGACTGGATGGTTAAATTTCCCTCCAGTTCAATTTTCAAGTTTGCTGACAACACCACCATAGTGGAACAGATCTCAAACAATGATGAGACAGAGTACAAGAATGAGGGAGAGAATCTGGTGCAACGACAGTAATCTGTCCCTGAATGTCAATAAAACGAAGGAGATTGTCATAGACTTCAGGAAGCGTAGAGGAGAATATGCCCCTGTCTACATCATTGTGGATGAAATAGAAAGGGTCAAGAACCTGGCCTGGTCCCGCCATGCCAACACTATAGTTATGAAAACCCACAACGCCTCTACTTTCTCAGAAGACTAAGGAAATTTAGCATGTCAGCTACAACTCTCTCTAACGTTTACAAATGCACCATAGGAAGCATTCTTTCTGGTTGTACCATAGCTTGGTACGGCTCCTGCTCTGCCCAAGGCTGCAAGAAACTACAAAGAGTTGTGAATATAGCCCAGTCCATCATGCATCTCTCATCCATTGAGTCTATCTACACTTCCCGCTGGCTCGGCAAAGCAGCCAGCATAATTAAGGACCTGCGCACCCTAAACGTTTTCTCTTCTGTCTTCTTCCGTTGGGAAAAAGGTACAAAAGTCTGAAGTCATGTGTCAACCAACTCAAGAACAGCTTCTTACCTGCCGTCATTACGCTTTTAAAAGGACCTATCTTGCATTAAGTTGATTTTTCTCTATATTACATAGAACATAGAACATTACAGCACAGAACAGGCCCTTCGGCCTTCGATGTTGTGCCGACCAATATAAAAAGCAATGCCCCTCCAAACTAAACCATTCCCTTCTCTTCCATATACTTATCAACTAACCTCTTAAACGCCACCAAACTTGGCGCATCTACAACTGCTGCAGGCAGGGCATTCCACTCCCGAACCACCCTTTGGGTAAAGAACCTGCCTCTGATATCCGTCCTATAACTATCACCCCTTAATTTAAAGCTGTGTCCCCTCGTGCTAGCTTTTTCCATCCTAGGAAAAAGGCTATCACTGTCCACCCTATCTAAACCTCTAATCATCTTATATGTTTCGATCAGGTCCCCTCTTAGCCGCCTCCTTTCTAACGAAAACAACCTCAAATCCCTCAGCCTCTCCTCATAAGACCTGCCCTCCATACCAGGCAACATCCTGGTAAACCTCCTCTGTACCCTCTCCAATGCCTCCACATCTTTCTTATAATGTGGGGACCAGAACTGCACACAATACTCCAAGTGCGGCCGCACTAGAGTTTTGTACAGTTGCAACATGACGTTGCGGCTCCGAAATTCAATCCCTCTACCAATAAAAGCCAAGACTCCATATGCCTTCCTAACAACCTTCTCGACCTGACTGCCTACTTTCAGGGATCTATGCACATACACACCAAGATCCCTCTGTTCATCTAGACTACTAAGAATCCTACCATTTGCCCTATACTCTACACATTTATTATTTCTGCCATTGTGCATTACCTCACACTTTTCCACGTTAAACTCCATTTGCCACCTCTCGGCCCAGCTCTGCAACTTGTCCAAGTAGCTCTGCAACTTGTCCAAGTCCCTCTGCAAACTATAACACCCCTCTTCACTATCTACCACTCCACCGACTTTAGTGTCATCTGCAAATTTACTAATCCATCCTTCAATACCCTCATCCAGATCATTTATAAAAATTACAAACAGCAGGGGCCCCAAAACAGACCCCTGAGGTACACCACTTGTCACTGAACTCCACGATGAATATCTCCCATCAACCACCACCCTCTGTCTTCTATCTGCTAGCCTGCTATGTCCATCTGCTATGTCCTAGCTATGATTGTAACACTACATTCTGCAGTCTCTTGTTTCCTTCTGTGTGAACAGTGAGCTTTGCGTAGCACACAAGAAATAATATTTTTCACTGTATGTTAATACATGTGACAAAAATAAATCAGATCAAAGGAGAGAGAGGAATTCAGCATATACTTACTGTATTTCTCTCGCTCTCTTTCTCCCGCTTATTTATTGGAGAATCAGCAGCCATATGCATGTTCTGCAATAAAAGTTACTCTGTCTGATTTGTCACAGCTCATTCTAAGATCTGTTAATTAATGAACACAAACTCTCCCATGGTAGGGGAAGGGTGGGGAGGGGCTGGTTAGAAGCAAAGGAAAAGGTGAAATCTTGCAAGTTGAACTTAAACGGAGCCTGAATCAGGGTTCTGTTAGGTTATAACTTCAAAATATCTCAACTGCAAAAAGCCCCTCAATATAAAACTCTTGTTATTGTTTCAAATTTGTTTCTTTCACTTGTTGAGATATTGATTTACCTCACCTTTGGGTACAATGGGAAAAGGATATTCACATACATAATAAACAATGTTCAAAGTTTGTTAAAGTATTTAAAAGTTTTAAACAAAAGTTTATAACAATTTAAGCATTTAAAAGTTTTTTTTAAAAGGTTTCAATGCTTAAAATCATTATAAAGCACTAACTTGGACAGTGGACCGTGCCTGACTTCAAGGGGCATGACTTCATTGTCTTAAATTGGGAGTGTGACTTCGTTGAAAATACACACCCCACTGTTAAGTCTAGGAGATCAGTTCAATGCTGGAGCCCATGCTCACTGCAACATATGACCAACTCAATGCATGTTTTTGTTTTGGGCAGTCAATGGCAGATGCTGCAGTTTTGGCACACAGAGTAAAATATGGGCTACTACCATGCATTTTTCTTGTTTAAGTTCCAGCCAACATCGACTTTATAGAGCTGCAGACATATCTATCCTCTTGCAGTCACTCCAAGTCCTCCTGTCAATTATCCATGCTCCTTTTTTTAATGAATGCAAGTTTTTGTCATGATCTGGATCACTTTACAAGAACGCCAGTTCAGATATTGAAATGGATCAAAATACCAATAGTGACAAAGAACATTTGCATTTTGGAACCTTTACATTTTGCTGCAGGGTTTCATACTGAGTTCAGCTGAAAAATATACGACTAGAACAAAAATAATCCAGGGCAGCAATTTACAAAATAAATATAATATATGTGCAAATCCTAATACTGCCTCAGATATCAGTGATGGAGTATTCCACATTAATTTTCTGGGACTTAAGTTATCATTGTGCCTCCAGCACAATTATGCTGAAATATGACTTTCTCTCCAAGTGACTATAACTTTCATTGCTACGGAAATCACTTTGCTCCAAGTGCATAGGGAATGTCTATATATTTTACGCGCACGGTTTGGCAATTAATTTTTATATGGGCTTGATCCATTTCCTGTGAAATGTTTTTAGTTTTCTGTGATTAGTTAATTGCTCTGTGAGATAGTCTGTTATAGTATGAAATAGAAATTGGGCTGCATTAGTGTCATTACTAATATTTTGTGGAATTTATTTCTATTTTATTCAATCTTTGCTGAATAAAACAGTTTAAAGGGTGGAATTGGATTCATCCAGAACAAACTTTCAGTAAATTTCATGGTGATGATCTCTTGAGTAGCAAATACTATTACTGTGTTGTTATACTGCTGATAAACTGCTGCTAAGGTGATCAAACCTCAAGCACACCATGATTAAGCCTTTAAAGATTTCACCAAATCAATAAAACCCACTTGTTAAATTGTAGAATTTAACCAGGGGCAAGAAATGAAGCTATTAAGTTACTTGATTTCAGGAAAGCAGGCTTTTTAGAGGAATTAATAAATACATAAATGCAGCAACATAAATGCAGCAACACTGCTAGGACTGTACGACAGATCTTCAATAGTGGAAGGAATTCAGAAGAGCAAATATGTCGAGAGATTTCGGAGTGCAAAACCAATAGGGCAGTAGTTGTTGGGGACTTCAGTTACCCTGGTATCAACTCATATGAACAGTGTAAAGATCCCTAAAACCCTGCAGTCCAGAAAGAGGCTCTTCAGCCCATCGAATCTGCACTGACCACAATCCCATTCAGGCTCTATTCCCACATCACTACATGTTTACCCACTAATCCCTCTAATGGACAGTTTTAACATGGCCAATCAACCTAACCTGCACATCTTTGGACTATGGGAGGAAACCGGAGCACCTGGAGGAAACCCATGCAGACACAAGGAGAATGTGCAAACTCCACATAGATAGTGACCCGAGCCGGGAATCGAACCCAGGTCCCTGGAGCTGTGAAATAGCAGTGATTACCACTGGGCTACCGTGCTGCCCACGGAACAAGGGAACAAAGAAGTTACAGCACAGTAACCGAACCTTCGGCCCTCCAAGCCTGCACCAACCATGCTGCCTGACTTAACTAAAATGCCGACCCTTCCAGGGACCATATCCCTCTATTCCCATACTATTCATGTACTTGTCAAGGTGCCTCTTAAAAGTCACTATTGTATCTGCTTCTACTGCCTCCCCTGAAGGAGTTGTAGGCGTCAGCTACTCTGTAAAAAGTCTGCCTCATATATCTCCTTCAAACTTGTCTTTCGCACCTTAAATCTATGTCCCAAGTAATTGACTCTCCCACTCTGGGAAAAAGCTTCTGACTATCCATTCTATCCATGCCTCTCATAATCTTGTAGGCTTCTATCAGATCTTCCCTCAACCTCTGTCACTCCAGTGAGAATAAACCAAGTTTCTCCAACGTCTCCTCATAGTTAATGTCCTCTGTACCAGGCAACGTCCTGATAAATAATTTCTGTAGCCTCTCCAAAGGCTCCACATCCTTCTGGTAGTGCTGCGACCAGAATTGAACACTATATTCCAAGTGCGTCTGAACTAAGATTCTATAAAGCTATAACATGACTTGCCAATTTTTAAACTTGGCTACCTTCTCCACCTGCATTGCAACTTTTAGTGACTTGTGTACCTGTACACCCAGATCCCTTTGCCTATCAATACTCTTAAGGGTTCTGCCATTTACTGTACATTTCCTATCTGTATTAGATCTTCCAAAATGCATTATCTCACATTTGTCCAGATTAAACTCCACCTGCCATCTCTCTGCCTAAATCCTCAATTGATCTATATCCTGCTGTATCCTCTGGTGCTCATTGCTATCCATAAATCCACCAATCTTTGTTGTCTGCAAACTTACCAATCAATCTAGTTACATTTCCTCCAAATCATTTATGTCTATATTATAAACAGCAAAGATCCCAGCACTGATCCCTGAGGAACGTCACTTGTCACAATGGATGGAGAATTCTTGAACTGCATTCAAGGGTTGATGAGTGTAGTGCAAGGCAATGGATGTTGTCGACATGGGTTTCAGTGAGACATTTGATAAGATCCTACAAAGCAGACCAGTCAAAAAAGTGAACTCATGGGATAAAGGCAAATGTGACAAGTTAGATCCAAAATTGGCTCAATAACAAGAGACAAAGGTGATCGATGTTTTTTGTGATTGGCTTGTGGTTTCCAGTGCTGCTCCACAGGCCTCAGTCTTTGGGCTCGCGCTGTATATTTTGCATATAAATGATTTATGCTTAAATCTAGGCAGCATGATTGGGAAATTTGCAGATGATACAAAAATTGAGTGTGTAGTGAGTGTCGATTTCAAAATACCAGTGATTTGGTTGAGTGGGCAGAGAAGTACCACATGGAATTCAATCTGGAAAAGTGTAAGGCATTGCACCAGGGGAGATCAAACAAAGCAAAGGAATATTTAATAAATGGAAATAAATTGCGAGGGGTTGAGGAAATGAGAGACCTCCGAATGCATGTCCACAGCCCTTTAAAAATAACAGGACCGGGCCATTGGGAAAGGTACTGAATAAAAAAATAAGGAATGCTGACCACCAAATTCCCTGCCTTTGCAGGCAGTGGTAGTGAGGCCATTGTGTACAAGATCACTATATTTTAATAATTTGTATTCATGGACCATTTAACTTCTTTTGGACTTTTACTGTTTCGAGTTCATTACTAATTATTTTTTTTAAAAAAGCTGGATCCAAAATGGGTGATCCCACATTTTCATGTGTTGCAATGCATCAACCATGGTACTATGGCACAGTGATTAGCACTGCCTCCTCACAACTCCAGGGACCTGCATCTGATTCTCGGCTTGGGTCACTGATTGTGTGGAGTTTGCACACTCTCTGTCAGTGCCTGTGTGGGTTTCCTCGCACACTCCAAAGACGTGCTGGATTGGTTGATTGGCCATGCTAAATTGTCCCTTAGTATCACGGGACGCCTAGATTAGAGGGGTTAACAGGATAAATATGTGGAGTTACACTGATGAGGCCTGGGTGAGATTGTTGTTGATGCAGACTTGATGGGTCGAATGGGCCTCCTTTTTGTACTACAGAGATTGTATTCTATGAAGCCATAGTTTTTGCCCATCTTATTTATCCATTAAAGTCTCTGTGATTTCATGTTGCTTTTTACACTACTCACCTATGACACAAACTCTGGTCTGCACTTACACCTAGGATCCCTTGCTTTGGTTAAATGACATATGTCCTGAAAGGTAGAATTCCTACTCCTTATCAGGCCAACATGAATTCCATGTGTGTTCATTTGCTTAGTTTAGATTCACGCATGAATGGTGGTGAGTTTCAGCACCTTCAGCCCATTAATCAACCAGAGAAACTACTGAGGTGGGACACTCTCTATTTATTACCTGTAGTAATATCTGATGCTAAAAATCTCACATTTAGAACATAATTTTGTAAAAATATGAAAGGAAAGAAAAGTACCACTAATTTTGGTTTAATCAAGAGCCCAAGCCAAAAGTTAATACAGTTTTTATGACTTGGTAATGAGGTGTTTTATGATGTGCAAGCTTGTCAGTTTGACAGCATATCCTGGCTCTATATTATGATTTTATGTAATTTTTTTTAATTTGTGATGAAAGACATGTTTTTCCCTCTCCCTTTAATACTCAAAATATTTTCTTCCAGGCTCCTTTTTAAAATCTCAAAAACCGTGGTGCTGAGACAGTCTGATCCAACCAACCCAAATCTGCGTTTATCTCATCGTGAGCAGTGCTCCTAATCCTTTGTGCCTGGCTTGTTGCCTTTATCTCCCTTTCTTACGGTATCTGAATATTTGTAAATACCAACATGGGCCCCTGTTTTAATCACTAACTCTGGCAGTGCATTCTGCAGCTTCACAAGACACTGCTTACCAAGTTTATATTTCTCCTTTTTTTTATCCTAAAATTGCTGGCATTTGATTTGCTAACTATTTCCTCTCAGTTACAGAAATAGTCTCTTTCTATGTACTCTGCTACATCACTTGATCATTTTAAACATGTATATCAAATCGCCATGTGTTGTGTTAAAAACCGCTCAAATTTTTCAATGCTTTCTTCTGTTTGTGTTGCCTTATACCTGGCAACATTCAAGTGAAGCTGTGTACTATTCTCTCTCACCTCTGCATCTTTCCTAAAGTATTGAGCCCAAAATTATACAGATTACTCCAATTATGAAAGTAGATGCGCCATTAAACTTTGACTGTTAAATTCCAGCTTACTGTCATAAACCCAGTGTTCCATTAGCTCTTTCATGGCTGCATCCATTTGAGTGAACTGTTCTACATCTGGTATTCTTTCTCCATTTTCCATTTAATTACTTACATTTTGATTTTTAAAAATCACTAACTAACATTGAATTCCAGCTACCACTTTTTCCATACATTCCACCACCTTCCTTTGGTGCTGTGAATTATGAGTCATGTCTTCTGTTTTTAATATTTTCTGTAGCTCACATCAATATCTTTGAACTGTTCAGTGAGAGGGGAGGTGTGGGGGGGAGGATGTGGTTTCCAGCGCAGAATTCTGTTTGATAGCACTTTCCATTTCCTATCACTTGTGTAGACTGGCCTTAATTGCAATTCTGTATTCAGTCCATTCCCCCGCAATTCTGTACCTTTTTAAGGTTTTCCAGTAGTCTCCTATCCATGTACACTATATGTGGCATGGTGGCACAGTGGTTATCACTACTGCCTCATGGAGCCAGAGACCCGGGTTCGATTCTAGGCTTGGGTCACTGTCTGTGCAAAGTCTGCACGTTCTCCTTGTGTCTGCATGGATTTCCTCCGGTGCTCTGATTCCCTCCTACAGTCCGAAAGACATGCTGGTTAGGTGCATTGGCCATGCTAAATTCTTCTTTCGTGTATCCGAACAGTCACTGGAGTGTGATAACGAGGGAATTTTCACAGTAACTTCATTGAAGTGTTAATGCAAGCCTACTTACGACATCACTAAATAAACTTGAACTTAAACCATAATCCACTGAATTTATCTCATCTACCACCTGTATTGGTTTGTCCCTTTCTGAAATTTATGTTGGCTGCTTCTAATCATTTCTGTTCAATGAATTATTCAGTATTCCCTTCTTTAGTTATTCCTGTCAAATATGTTGAATTCACTGGCCTGTAGGTATGCAGGCAAGCACCGTCTCCCTCTTCAAAAATGGCTATTACATTGGTTACCATTAGGCTGGTGACCGTTCTTGCTGGTTCAGCTTAGGAAAGCTGCAGTGGCTTCTGTGAAAGAGGCAGGTTTGTTCAAAACTTTTTAGCAGGTCATTTAGAGATGCAAATGTATCTAGAATCCTGGCAAGATGTATTTTTGCTGCTTGTAGCAATGAGGATACGTAGCTGAAGCAAGGTAAATTTATAATACAGTATGGCCCATTATAATGTGATGGTTGGGGTCCATAAAATGTTATCGCGAGAAAAGTGGGGTCACGCTAAATTGGGGTTCAAGAAAATCAGCGTTCAAACTGACCCAATGTTGACCTAACATCTTAAAACACCCCTATTATCACCCTGTTTAACCCGTTCTTTGCATCTGACAAATAAATTACCTTTTAATTAAAAAAATTCTGTGAATAAATTATTGTTGTTACAGTAGAATTTGAAATACAAATTAATTTTTAGTAAAGCTTTTTAATAAACAACAACAGTTTATTTCTTAAAAAGGTGATCAAGTGTTCCTTGCTTGAACGTAGCATTTTGCTGGTTGTGAGCGAAATCTGGAATGTTTCTGAGTTTGATCTAAGAAAATACGAAATTAACTCACCAAAAGTTTTTCAGTTCTCTGGAAAAAGTGGGAAAAATGATTCATCGCGTTTATATCTGAATTCACGCTAAATCGGGGCACATAAAATCGGTGTTTCATCGTATTAGTTACCCTTCTATTTTATCACATGATTGTTTATAGATGAAGCTGTGAGCTGTCACCCTGAATTTGTTTTATAACAAGTGGAAAGCTAGGACTCCCCCACCTCCGTGGTGTGTGTTGTCCAGCAGTGGAGGCTGCTCACTATTGGCCGCCAGCAAGATCTTCCAGCCCTGCCGAGGATCATGTCGTTTTGCATAGCTTAGCCACACCACCAGTGGGGAACTTGCTAGGGCAGGTAGGGTGAGGGGAGGAGAAGTGGCATTTGACCTGATCAGAGACCCCACCAGTGGAAAATCCCACTATAAGTGTGATATGATTTTATTTTGCTGATATGATTTGGGAGAAAATTTAAATTGGGAGGTGACACATCATGGAATGTGGCCACTTAAGTGGCAGTGAATGCATAGGCACTGAATCCTCCTCCAAGCACTGAGCCCTTGTGTAAAGAAAGCAGCAACATGGTTCCTGCAAATTTCATGATGTGTTATTTTCACCCCAATGGCAATATTTTGTGTTACAGTGTTTAGACATTTGTGCAGTGTCTAGCGGAAAGCACTGCATATCTTGGTTGATTGTTACATAATGATCCAATTTAAAAGCTGTGAAAAATGTAGGTTTCCTCATTTTGGCCTTGGTAAATCATTTTTATTTATATACACATTTTTACATTTGTTTATTTTGAATAGTGGTTTTAATCACATTTGATACCTTATGACATCGTCACTGGCTGTTTTTCAAGAAGCTTTCCTTCTCTGTAACGACCCGACTCTGGAGTGAAGTTCACTAATTCAAAAAGGGGGAAGTGTGTTCTTGTGCAAAGCAAATAATCGTTTTGAAAATATTTGACATAATTTCATAAATTAGCCAGAAAGTTTGTACTCCCCAGTGTGCAAATGCCTATTTGCTGGAAAGACAATGAATGCTGACCAGATGTTTGGCCCACAGTGTTTTTTGATGCATGCTGGTAGAAATTGCATCAGCAGTCTTAGTTGTCCAATCTACCTCAAGTAAACTGTATGAATCTATAGGTGGGAGTTTTTGAGTCCCACGGAAGCCCAAAGTCAACAGATCCTTTGCTGGCCTGTCAAATTTTCTGTCCCGCTGATGATTCTGTTAGCAGGTGGGAGTGGAAAATCCCAGCATTGGCTCTGATATTTATAGGCAAGCAGGAATGGAGGAGCGGCTTTGCGGTTAGAAAGAAGAGATTGCCCTAGGGTCTTGTTAAATTTTATTGGCAAAACCTATTTAGTAATTTTGGAATATGTCTCCGAGCCACAAACATCCAAATCGAAAGACTCAACTGACTGTCGGATGCTGTGTAGGAGACTGCAGCCAATGGGTGTAGCGGCGGGAGTGAGAGCTTGACGCAATGGTAGTGGGATAGCAATGTGGTTTTAGGGCCGAGATGAAGCAGGTTGTTCCTACCTCGCTTATGAACAGTGCTCGAGAGGTGCTGATTTGTACCTGTTATCTAGCAGCTTTTGCATCCCTTGAACTTCAGGGTTTCGTCAAACTCAGCACTCTTGGTTAGCCAGTATTAAAGCCAGAAGAAAGGTGAGAATTTTAGGTAGGTACCGTTATTAAAATAATTAAATGAAGAATCCGCCTCCAAAGAGTAGATTGAGAGACACTCCCCACCCCATCCCAACTCACCGCTTTTAAAACTGGAGATGGAGAAGTTTGAGGCAGGTTATGTTCAGATTTTAATCACATCCCATTCTAATCCAATTATTTATGGGGATTAAAATTATCCTCACTATGTCACCCATGTTGTTACCATATTCTTAATAGGAGATTTTCTATCAGTGCATCTATTCTATTTCATTAACCATTTAACCTACTCCGTACCACCCATGATGATTTAAAGAAAAATTGCATAGTTTTTTGGAAGTTAGATTAAAGAAAAAAAAAGAAAGCGCTTGCATTTCTATTGCCAAGCTCTACACCTTCCCTGGTCTTCCTTGACATGATGTAGAGATGCTGGCATTGGTCTGGGGTAAACACAGTAGGAAGTCTGGTGTTGTCAGACTTCCTCGACATAGCATGAATTTTTTTTTTAATACGCACCTAAGAGAGAGAATTTAACATTTCATCCCCCAAAAAAGGCGTCTTCAATAATGCAACATGATTCTACTACTGCACTGAAGTGTCACCTAAAATTATGTACTCATGTCTGTGGAGTGGAGTTTGAGCCCACAATGTTTTGATTCATGTGTTAGTGCTACCACTGAGCTAAGGCTGATACTCAGAAATTATCATAGAATCCTAATGCACAGAACGAGGCCATTTGGCCCTTCGAGTCTGCATCGATCATAATCCCACCCAGGTCTTAACCGCATGCATTTATCCTAAGGGTCAATTTAGCGTGGTCAGCTCACCTAATGCACACATCTTTGGGCTGTGGGAGGAAACCAGAGTACTTGGCAGAAACCCGTGAAGACACGGGGAAAACATGCAAACTCGACGCAGACAGTGACCCAAGCTAGGAATTGAGCCTGCATCTCTGGTGCTGTGAGGCAGCACTACTAACCAAAATAAAAAGATACATAAAATTACAAACTTATTATAAAACTTAGCTTCAACTGCATATCCTCATTTCTACAAGCAACAAAAAACATCTTGCTAGGTTTCTAGATACATTTGCATCCCTAAATAACCTGCTAAAGTTTGTAATAAATCCATCTCTTTCATGGAGCCACTGCAGCTTTCCTAAACTGAACAATCAAGAATGCTTAACATTAACCTGGTGACCAATGTGCCACCATGTTGTCCATTCTAATATGTATATGGTTTTTGTAAAAGAAGTTCTGTATCTTCAAATGAATTGGAATTCTACTGATATTGAAAGTCAGGAATTGAACCTGTAATTACTGTTTAGGATTTAAAACAAAGCACTGAGGCTGAAATTTTCTGCCCTCGTTTGTGACTGGGGATATTCCGGTGCCATTGAAAGTGAATAAAATTTTCACTATAATGTCAAATTGCCCATTTTTGCTCACAAAGGAGACCTGTCAGAGGCAAGACTGGAGAATGTCACCCAATTACTTTTGTATGTGCTTTGCATGGCCAGCCATAGTTGCGAATTGCGTGTAGAAATATACATTGTTGTAGTAGTTCAGACCTCTCTGCAGTGTAAATTTTATACTCTGTTACACCATGAATCCCAAGCCACTTCTTGAATTGGTTCCCTAAAACAAAGGAAGTGTAAGAAAGATCTATTTTGTTTTTGAATTTCTTCCATGGCAAACTTAGTGTATGTTCATTTTAAAACTTGCAAAATAGTTGACAAAATTCCATGGTCAAAAGCTAGATAAGACTGTTGTGGGGAAGGAACTGAGTCCTCTTTTTATCAATTCTGCTGAAGTGCATGTTTATGATAGAAAAAAACAAAATTTTGAAATGTGCGATTTTGCTTGCTGTGATTTAAAGTACAATCGCTAAAGCTTTGTCTCAGGTTAAACGTCTAAATATTAAAATTAGTCTATGCCATGGAACCATTATGAAACTATTTTTGAATTCAACATTATAACTAACATATTGACCATCTTCTTTAGTTCCATTAACCTAAACTACACTTAAGTTAATTAAACACTTGGATATGTAGTATAGTGTTATTATTGTGTTCAGAACTTCAGCACTGTCTCACACTTAAAAAGAACTTCTGTTTATACCACTTTTCACATTCTCAGGACATTGGACCTGGAGCAATTCATTGCAGTGAAATCATAGAACCCCTACTGTGCAGGCTATTTGGCCCATCACGTGCAATTCGCAGGTCCATCCCATCACCTCACTTATTTACCCTGCTAATCTCTGATCTACACTAAAGGGGCAATTTAGCATGGCCAGTTCACCTAATCTGCACATCTTTGGACTGTAGGAGGAGACTGGAGTGCCCAGAGGAAATCCATGCAAACACAGGGAGAATGTGCAAACTTCAGGTGGACAGTCAGCCAAGGCTGGAATTGAAATTGGCCCCGATGGCACTGTAAAGCTGCAGTGCTAACTACTGTGCTGCCGAAATATGGTTGAGGTATGGTCGTTGTTAGAAAACAGACAAATATGGCAACCAATTGATTCACAGCAATGAGATAAATGACCAGACAATCATTTTTTTTTTTGTGTGGCTTTAGTTGACAGGTAAATGTTGACTGAAGTGAAAATTCACAGCCATTTGAATACTGTTACAGCTTCTTTCATGTACAGCTAAGCCAATGGATATGACTGTGGTTTAACATGCCAACCAGTAGACTGCACTTCTGATTTTGAGTTCCCGATCACTGCAATAAGATGTCAGTCTTGACTTCCGCCCCCCACTCCCAGATTGAGACCTGAACCCATAATCTTCAGCACGATCATCATTATTAGGTCACCATTATGTAACTTCTTTGCTGAAATGCTATTTTTGATCCAGAGTGCTTTGCAGTGATTAATGTTCAGCAAACTCGAGCAGAAACGTGTGAAAGTTTGCATTGTTGAACCAGTTGCATGACTAAAATATTGCATATTCAGTTTGTCCAATTTTCTCCTATCTATACATCGCCTTTAAATTGGCATGGTTGTGACATTGCACAATTTAAGACCTGGGTCACTTTCTACAGATGTCTGTACTTTTATGTCGAAGTCTATAAGCACTTAGTTTTACACTTCAAATTCTCTATTTCAAAATTCGGAAAGAAATGTGAACATAAATAAGTTAAAGTGCAACCCTCTTTAGACCCCATGTCAAACCTCACCGCCCCCGTACCCACATCTCCCAAAGAGTGTTCAGGATTGTATTCTGAATATCCCAGTGTTTGTCCACACTACCTTTGCCTGATTGATTTTTTTAAAATCAAACATTTATTGCTTATTCAGTGAAAAAACTTACTCTAATCTGTTTTAAACTTCCATTTCACTCATTTAAATGTGTGTCCTCAGTCGCCTTTATTGGTTTGCTTTGAACTAGTATTGATTAATCTTGTCCATTTAGCATTATGTATACTTCAGTGAAGTGCCCTGCGCTTTAGCAATTCCATAGGCTGAGTCCAGCTTATCTGAATTGCCTTGCAGGTCTCATCTCTATCCCCCTTGGGACCAGTCCTGTTGATCTTTCCTGTATCTGTCATGATAATTGTATTTTTTCTTCTGGTTCAGCAATTTAAATTGAGTATAGTATTCCAATCTGATCAGGCTTGCCCTCATAACCTCTGTAGACTTGTATTCTACTGTTCTGGCTACATAACCCAGCTTTCTTTGCTCTTGGATTCATTGCTGTCATTCCATATTCCTTGTAAAGACATTTTAAAGATGCAGTTTCATTTGTATGGTAATGATCAATGTTTTGAATCCTGATAATGCCATGTTTTATATCGTTTTTATCGGCTTTGTGCATCATCAGATTCTTTTGGGAAACCACGTGCCACATCACTACATTAGCTAATGTCTTAACTTTTTTTGGTGTTCTAAAGAATATTGACCAGTTTGAGTTAGCTTTCAATATGCAAAACATTAACATGAGGAAAAAAAATAACAGTGCCTATTGATGTCTGCTGGAACTTCACTCAGCACTTTCTGCTACACAGCATTAGCTACACTAACAACTAAGATAATCAGTCAATCAAGTAATCTGACTCACTTGAGCTTGGAAAAGAGATGTGCATTCATATACAGGGTCTCATTCTCTACAAACAAAAGGAATGTGTTCAAGCCTTGAGCCTTTTGTTTTAAGGACCCAGAAATTTGTGGAGCCTTCTCCATGACAATATCTTGACCGATCCAAGTCGACAATCAGTTAGCGCCCTTTCCTCCTCCAGTGCAAATTGGTATGATCATTTGAAATTTGGCACTTCTTGCATTTGTCCTGAAAGGTGCAAGCTGAAAAGTTTTGGCAACATATTCATCTTTTCAGCAACAGTCAAGTTCTATACAGCGAAACAACTCATAGTAAAAACTATTTAATCTTATAAGTAACCCCATATATCATGTGCCTCACTCAGGAGAAGAAGACATGATGTAATGAAGTAAAAGGGGGGATATGGTCATGATTCTAATCTATTACAATTTATTAAATGTTGCATTTAACTGAATCAGGTCTGCAGGAGATTTGTTTTATAAATAGTAGCTTGACTGTAAAAAGAAAAAGTTTTTGGTAACTATGCAACTCAAAATGTTGGTTTTGGGTATATTCATACTCCTACATGTAATGTTGTTGCAAAGCAGCCATGCTTTGCATCAGTAATTGAATTATTATTGTCACACTCAAACAGTATGGAAAATAAGTTTATTAAGTGTACTTAGGATAAATTCTTAAAGCGGTTTGTCCTAGGCTCAACCAAATAGACTGTTCTAGATCAGTTAATAAGACAACCTTAATCAGTAATTTCACAATAAAGGAGCCTAGTCTCATCAGTAGTGGTAGAATTTCATGACAGGGAGACGTGTGGTCGAAGACTTGTGTTTTAAACATGAGTAGAACAAAGAACAAAAAAACAGCACGGGAAACAGGCCCTTCGGCCTAACGAGCCCGCACCGCCACCCTGATGTTCCCACCTCTACCCGCGATCCCTGTCTATGTTTATAGATCTATGGATTAAAAACCAAATTTGAGACGATTTAAGGAGAATTTGTTTTGCCAATTAGCCTAAGAGCACATCTTTAGGATGTGGGAGAAAACCAGAGCACCCGGAGAAAACCCATGCAAGCACGGGGAGAATGCGCAAACTTCCACAGACACAGGCCCAAATCCATGTATCTGCACAGCACAGCGATAATCACTGAGCTGTCGTGTTGCCCATCAAATGGTCCAGGTCAAGCGTACACTAACGACGTGAAGCACGAGGATACTCTCGGAAAAAAAAAATCCAAGAGTAGTCCTCTCCCGACCCATCGCGTGTATGCCCCTCGTTAGACAACAAGGTGGACCAAAACACCTGTAGGATAAAAACAAGTACATCAATATAAAGATAATTTTGAGGGTATGAAGGGGGAGCTTTAGCTAAAATGTATTGGAAAACTAGGTTAAAGATTAGGACATTGGCGATACAATGGCAGACATTTGAAAGAGATATTTATTAACTCTCAGCCAAGAAGAAAGAAAGACTCTTTTGAGAAGGAAAGACTAAATAAAGAGAGTAAGATTAATTTAAAAAACCCTGTACAAATCTGTACAGGTCTGCTGAGGTACATATAATCCACATTTTTGCAAGTAGCAAGCAGAGAAGAAGAGGTGTTCCAGACCCCAGTGAAGGAACAGGACTTTGCTTCAAACGCAGGAGACGACAAATTAAGTTTAGCCTTTACCTACCTATTTGAGGCACCAAACCAGTTGTTGCTCAGGGGTTTGATTGCTTTGACTAAAATAAAACCAGAGAAATGTACTACTGGAAGTGGTAAACCATTGTGAACCCATCTTCAATACCCAGCCTCTATCTTTTTAGTGGACTAGAAATGAATCATGTGTCTGTAATGTTTTGAGCTTTCTTTCAAGAAAAGTAAATGTGTCAATTATTGGACCCAAGTGCATCCTATGTAATCACCTTTTCATGTGTGTGCATGCTCACGGCAGCGAATCTGTAATTTGCTTGTACTTCATAGAATCGTATAATCCCCGCAGTGCAGAAGGACAGACAGCAATCTTTTTTGCTGCACAGACAGCAATCCTCTGGGCCCTATCCCCGTAACCTCACATATTTACCCTTTTCCCCCAACATTAGGGGGCAATTTGGTATGGCCAGTCAACCTAACTCTCACACCTTTGGAAAGCGGAGCACCTGGAGGAAACCCACGCAGACATGGAGAGAACATGCAAACTCCACAGAGGCAGTCACCTGAGATTGGAATTGAATCTGAGTCTCTAGCGCTGAGGGACAGCAGTGCTGACAACTGTACCACCATGCTGTTCTTGGATGGGGGAATTAAAACACTTTTTTTGAAAAAAGCAATCTTCAGTCACTTGAGATAAATAACACAATGGAAACTAAAATTTGGGCCTGATATGGGTCTGACTATAGCATTGTTTTATTCTGAAGTTTGATTGAGCCATAACTTTAGATTCACGTGAGAGAAGTTTAACTTTGTGTGGGCATTAAACCTGTGTAAATGTAAATTCAATTGGTGTTCTATATTGTTCCATTTGAGCAGCAAAATGTTACAATGAAGGAACTTTTTAAATAAAGATTGCAACATGTATGTATATTAAATTAACTGCTGGTTCTATCAAACCAGGTGTGAAAGTATTTATTTATATAGGTAACTTTCCATTTACTGATTGCACCTTTATTTGTCCATTACTTGGCATACTAGAGATGATGGGAATACAGCCTCACAACTATAGTGAGGTTAGATGAGGTCATCTGCTTTTTGCACATCCTTTGATGATTGGACAAGCCAATCATCACAGCAAAGTCTGCCATAAGTGCCATTCTTGAAGTTGTCGCTAGATAATGGTGTGGAATGAACTTTACAGATACCTTAATAGCAGGATGGTTCTGCATTGGAGCTTCTGAATCTACAATGATGGCTATAAACCCTCTAGCCACAACTGATTTCTCCATTTTCATTAATCGTCCACTTCTCATGATACAGTTCAAAAAATCTGCACTTCTCCCCGATTGTCAAAGCCATCTACTAGAAACTTGGTTTCGTCATTAATCTTAAACACATGTTTTTATTCAACAAATGTTGAACTCTATAAAAAGCCAAAGTTTTCCTGAGATTTGACTATAGTTTGTGCAACCAGTTGAGGAGGTTCTTTTGGCATCTCTTTCTCAATCTTGCAGAGGATTCAAGAAAAAGCTCATTTTCTGATGGGCAGTCCCTTTCTTGCTGCTCCTTCTCCACTGCAACCTTTATTGTCAGTATTTTATCAGTGTTGGTCAGACCAGTGTTTTTCAAGCCTTCTTAACCACTGCTGTGTTGAAATCACAATACATTATCATGCTCTAACTCGCACTCCATTCAAAAAGAAAATAGTTTGAGGAATGTTGATAAGATCTAGTTAACTTTAAATTTGTAAAGCTTCTTACAATGTTTGCTGAACCTACCTGTGCCTCAGGCATGCTAAGGATTTAGAGAAAAGTTTTTCGTTAAGAGTGGGCTAGCAATGAACTAGCTAGAAAATCTTGTACGGATGTGGAAATGAGGTTGGGACAGAGGGTTACAAAATCTAGATTGCTGTAACACCAAAGCAGAAGGAATAAAACGTGCACTGAAATTCTGGAGGTCGAACTCTTTTATTGATGATTTAAGATTGGACAACAAACCAGTGAACTCCCCTCCCCCTTTATTCTATGACTTCTATTGCCATGAATTTACGTAAACTATGAAGTTGCAAAGCAATTTGTATACTTCCTTTCGTAAGAAAGGCAAGTATGATAGTAACTTAACCAAGACCTAAGGAAATATTGAACAATAAACAGCACTACAGTTAAAATATTAAAATATGAACTAAATATTTTTAAAACCATTATTAAAGGGAGGATTTATATGAGTCATTTTTGAGCTGTGTTTGTGATGCAGAAGAATACTCTCTTGGTAAGCAGCTCTTTTTATAACATTTGGTAAATAAATCTGTTATATTTAATAACTACAGGGTAAATATAATGAAAGCAGCTTGTGCAACGGGAAAACCAATTAGTTTGTTCGGCACTGAGTTTAGGAAAAACTATCTGGAAACTATTACCTGGAAGTGGTGTAGAAATTCTTGCAGCATATATGCTTCTCCTTTGAACTCATGCTGTACAATTGATGAATGTAGTCTCCAACTGTGTCCAGTCTGTGTCCCAAAGGTGAGGAAAGTATAATGCATTTGCAGGCAAGTGAATCTATTCTGGAGATCCATCATTAGACATCATTAGAGTCTGAATAAGTTGCCCTATACTGGGTTTCGGTATTCAGTGAGGCTAACTGAAGTTGCTGTGTTCTTGTTTCCGCCACTGTTTGTTTACACAAAATCGATTGATTATCATGGCTGAGTTGTGAAAGTCTAAATACTTACCTACATATGAAGAATTTGGCAAGTGATTTTTCAACAAATTCTTTAAGCACTCAGCTGCTAATAGGAGAGCCAAGTTTAGGGCCTTAAGCTGAAATGCAGGTTTAGCCAGTCTTTACTGCAAAATGTGATCTTGGGAAAGTAATTGAAGGCTGCCTGGAGGCTTGTTGAACAGCGGATACTTAAAATGCCCACTAGTGCTCGTTGAAGAGACTGTACTTCAATTGAAGCCCCAGCTGAACAGCAATCAGGGAGTGAACCCAGTATTTATATGGGTTTCAAGTGCCTCTAAAATTAATGGTAAATAAGTCCCCTGAAACTCATTGGGAGACTTTCTGTGACAATTTGTCAAGCATGCATGAACATGTGATGAACATTCTCTGAAGAGTTCACCTAACTGTTGTTCTGGACCAGGTAATGAGAATCATCAAGAAAATGGGAATACTCGGTCACAGGTGTCTTGCTCAGAGATCTGACTTTCTCACTTGGTATGGACGTGATGTGGGAAGGAAGACATCAGGCAGAGCATGAAACCATAAGATATAGGAGTAGAATTAGACCATTCAGATATGTAAAACAAAAGGTATAAAAGGGCAAGGTTCCACCTCCAACTTGCAAATATAGATCATCCTTCCTCCGCCATACTCTGTGCTGGCACATCCAAAAACAATTCTCCTTCCCCCACCTCCCTCAAACTCCCTTGGTCTCCCTGAGCTAATGTGTTACTCAGAGCCTGAGCAATTGACATCTTCACTGGATGCAAGAAACTTCATATTGTAATAATCAGCAAGTTTACACCTCTCATTTCACCGGTCTGAGGTACTTATCTGCTTCAAGAAAATGATCATCATTCCCACACCAAAGAAAAGCCAGGCAGCTGTGTCTTAATGACTATCATCTGATGGTTCTGACATTAGAGTCGTAGAGGCTTACAGCAAGGAAACAGGTTCTTTGGCCCAACTTGTCCATGCCGCCCTATTTTTTTTTAAAACCCCTAAGCTAACCCCAATTGCCTGCGTTTGGCCCATTTCCCTCTATACCCATCTTGTGATCAAGAAGGTGAATGCAATGTTGGCCTTTATAGCTAGGGAGATAGAATATAAAAGTAGAGAGGTACTTTTGCATCTGTACAGGGTACTGGTGAGGCCGCAGTTGGAGTACTGTGTGCAGTTTTGGTCACCGCATTTGAGGAAGGATATATTGGCCTTGGAGGGGGTGCAGAGAAGGTTCACTAGGCTGATACCGGAGGTGAGGGCGTTGGATTATGAGGAGTGACTAAATAGGCTAGGTTTGTACTCGTTGAAGTACAGTGAGAGGGGATCTCAGAGAGACGTATAAGATAATGAAGGGGATGCATAGGATAGAGGTTGAGAGACTTTTCCCGCTTAGCAAAGATAGCAGGACTAGAGGGCACAGCCTCAAAATAAAGGGGGGCGCATGGTTCAGATCAGAATTGAGGAGGAATTTCTTCACTCAGAAGGTGGTGAATCTTTGGAATTCTCTGCCTGTTGAAGTGGTGGAGGCTTCCTTGCTGAATATATTTAAGTCAAGGGTGGATAGGTTTTTGATTGACAACGGAATTAAGGGTTAAGGGGAGAAAGTGGGAAAGTGAAACTGAACCACTGCAGATCAGCCATGATCTTATTGAATGGCGGAGCAGGCTCAAGGGGCTGGATGGCCTACTCCTGCTCCTATTTCTTATGTTCTTACCTATGGATTTGTATAAATGCTTTTCAAGTATAAAATTGTACCCATGTCAACTACTACCTCTGCTAGCTTGTTCCAGATGCTCACCACTCTGTGTGGGAAAAAATTGCCTGTTGGACACTTCCGTATCTCTCCCCTCTCACCTTAAACCTATGCCCTCTAGGGAAAAGATATTGCCTATCTATCTGATCTATAGCCCTCTGTAAAATCACCCCTCAGCTCTTCTACGCTCCAGAGAAAAAAGCCCCAGTCTATACTGCCTCTCCTTATAACTCAAATCATCAAGTCCCGTAGCATCCTAGTAAATCTTTTCTGCACTCTTTCTAGTTTAATAATATCCTCCTTATAATAGGGTGACCAGAACTGTACACAGTATTCCAAGTGTGGCCTTACCAATGCCTTGTACAATTTCAACAAGATATCCCAAATCCTTATTTAGTGTTCTGACCAATGAAACCAAGCATGCTGAATGCCTTCTTCACCATTCTATCTATCTGTGACTCCACCTTTAAGGAGCTAGTTCTTTGATCTGTAATTCTCCTCAACGCCCTACCATTGAATCCAGGCAGGATTTACTCAGTTAATCTACCAAAATGCATCATCTTGCATTTGTCTAAATTAAACTTCATCTGCCATTCATCAGCCCACTGGTCCAATTGATCAAGATCCTGTTGCAATTGGAACTTTCTTCGCTATCCACCATGCCACCAATCTTGGTGTCACCTGCAAACTTACTAACAGTGCCTCCTATATTCTCATCCAAACCATTAATATAAATGACAAGTAACAGTGGATCAGCACAGATCCCTGAGGCATGCTGTTGGTCACAGTGTTGACCTTCAGTTTGAAAAACAACCTTCTACAACCACTCTCTGGCTTTTGTGAAGAATGATGCAGAGATGCCAGCATTGGACTGGGGTAAACTCAGTAAGAGGTCTGGCAACACCAATTTTAAATCCAACCGATTTATTTGATAGTAAATCTGCTAGCTTTCGGCGTTTGTGCCTTCGTCAGGCGAATGAAGCCAATTTTATACTCCATTTAGATACCTCACCCTGGGTCCCATGAGATTTAACCTTATGCAATAACCTACCATGTGGTGCCTTCTCAAAGACCTTTCTAAAGTCTATGTAGACAACATTAACTGCGTTACCCTCATCTTTCTAATGATGGCATCCATCATTATGAAGTAGTTCAAAAAGTTAGTCATGGTATGAATCAATTCTGGCCTCCCAGGTTCTCTGGATCCACTATGGTTCGCCTACAGCTGCAACAGGTCCGCAGCAGATATCATCTCCTGGGCCCTGCACTCAACAGTGGAACACCTAGATAATAGAAATACCTACGTCAGACTCCTGATTATTAACTACAGCTCAGCCTTCAGCACCATTATTCCTATGAAACTCATCTCCAAACTCCATGGCCTGGGGCTCTGCTCGTCCCTCTGTGACTGAATTTCCTAACTTACAGACCACAGTCAGTAAGGATAAGCAACAACACCACCTCCATGATCGTCCTCAACACCAGGGGCCCACAAGCTTGTGTCTTCAGCCTCTTATTATACTCCTTATACACGTATAAATGTGTGGCCAAATTCCTCTCCAATTCGATTTTCAGCTTTTCTGTGACACCACCATGGTGGGTCAGATCTCTAATAATGATGAGACCGAATATAGGAAAGAAAGTATCTGGTGAATTTGTGCGATGACAATCCTTCCCTCAATGTCAACAAAATGGAGATAGGCATTGACTTCAGGAAGCATAGTGCAGGACATGCCCCTGTCAGTATCAATGGGGATGAAGTAGAAATGGTCAAGAGCTTCAAGTTTTTAGGTGTCCTGGTCAACAACAGTCTGTCCTGCTCCCTCCATGCAAGGCAAGGATAGATAAATTTTTGAATAGTAAATGAATTAAAGGTTATGTTGAGCGGGCGAGTCCACGAAAAGATCAGCCATGAACTTATTGAATGGCGGAGCGGGCTTGGGGGTCCAGATAGCCTACTCCTGCTCCTAGTTCTAATGTTCTTATGCTGATGCTATAGTTAAGAAAGCCCACCAATGCCCCTACGTTCTCAGAAGACAAAAGAAATTTTGCTCTCACCATCTTTTACAGATTCACCATGGAAAGCATTCTTTCTGGTTGCATTACAGTTTGGTAAGATTCTGTCCAAGACGGTAAGAAGAAACTACAAAGGGTCATAAATGATGCTCAGTCCGTCACTCAAACCAGCCTTCCTTCCATTGACACTGTCGATACTTCCCTCTACCTCAGGAAAGCAGCTAGCATAATTAAGGACCCCAGCCATCCCAAACATACTGTCTTCCACCTTCTGCCATCAGGAAAAAGATACAAAATATGCTAAATCTGGACTTTCAAAACAGTTTAGTCTTAATTAGCAATTAGGTGCGTTCAACACCTGCTTTTACACTTTGTCATTTTAAGAGCTAATGCAGAGCTATTTTGACAAAGAATCATCTAGATTTGAAACTTTCCCCACAAATGCTGAAAGACCAGCTGAGATTTTCCAGCATTTTCTGTTTTTGTTGTAGGTCTTAATATGGCTGTTTTAGCTGGGATCTAATGCCTTATTAAAATAGAGAAACCTGAATAAAGGTGATTTCTTCATGAACTGCAAACAAATGGACTTTGGGAGTTAAGTTACTTCCTTCAAGAGTCAAACTTTTTCAAATCCGACTACTTTTGAATGGTTTTACAGGTAATATTCGACACAAGTGTGACTGTTGTGTGATGGAGTGAAAATATAAACTGATGCAGTAACATGCAATGTTAACAGCTCAGGAGTTGCTCTCTGTGGAATAAGAGGATACCACAAAAGTGTGAGATCTTAAACTATCCAGCAGGAGCAGGTTCGCCCTATTTAGGATTTCAATCAATATAATGTTAGATTTTGTGCAGATTTGTTTGCCAACACTGTAGGGAGAATTAAGCTTTTCTCTCGTGGCAGCACTTGAGGGCTCATTGAGATAGTGGGAACATCCATAACATGTATATTGATGATGGCCAGTTTTACCTGACCATCATTTCTCTTGGCCTGTCTATCATCTCTAACTTGTCTGCTTGTTTACCATCCTGTACAGGGTAGGCAAAAAATTCCATACAAACAAAGCCATTTTCTTTGGCTCCCAGCACAAGCTCTTCATTCCCCAGCAACTACCTGAGGCTAAAACAGACTATTATTCACACCGGTGTGTCGTATCTTACTCTGATATAAAATTCTGATTACACATTGGCTCCATCGCTAAAACCAGCTATTTTTTAATTGAATAATACTGCATGCTCATTTTTCCTTATCTGTCTTTTGTTACCTCTATACTATGGGTGACACAGTGATTAGCACTGCTGCCTCTCACAGTGCGTTCCACAAGGACCCGCGTTCAATTCCAGCACATTCTTCCTGTATCTGCGTGGGTTTCCTTCAAGTGCTGTGGTTTCCTCCCACAGTCCAAAGATGTGCGGGTTAAGTTGACTGGCCATGCTAAATTGTCCCACCTATTAGGGATTACAGGAATAGGGTCTGGATGGGATTGTGGTTGGTGTAGATTCGATGGGCCAAAGGCTGCCTCCGGCACTGGAGGGATTCTATGAAAAATACTCAACTATTCTGGTTGGTCTCCTGTTTTCCACCCTCTATAAACTTATGGTCATCCAGAACTCTTGCCTGTACCCTAACTTAGATCAAGTCTTATTTACCCATTACCTCTCTGCTCCCGATCTATAAGAGTGTTGCTGCTGCCAGAACTGGCTAATGGTGGCAAGTGAATCTTTCTGAATGCCAACAATGTAGTGCTGGTCCAATTTGTTTCTATTTATATGTTATTTCAGTACTTTGTATACTTCTGTATGCAGTATTTTTGACCTATTGTTCTACACTAGCTGAACTGGATTTCATGTTGCATTTAGCCTAATTCTAGGCTAATAGAGAATGGGATGGAGATTGCTTTACACTAGCTCTTCTCTCATATTTGTTCCTGCCCAGTTCTCCATTGTTTACAGTGGGAAATGCCTGCCCGCTTCATAGATGCTGCCAGATGAAACAGTATTTGTGTTATAATGCCATCCCAGTTTCCACCGTTTCTGTTTTATTTGTGCTGAGCAGTAATTATAGCCACAGAAATTTGGAATCTGGAGGGAGAAGCCTGTGGGATATGAGTCGAGCACAGATGTTTTAAAGTCTTGCAGCTTTTACATCTCTGCACTGATTGTGTTTTGGCATTTTATCAATTGCATTTCCATCTGCCTGTCAACATTGTGTGTCATCGTTCAGTAAGACCTGCAACACTGCACTCGCTGCTTTGACATTACAGTTTAGGACACCATTCCCCTTCTGTTTAGTGGGTTCGTTTCAGGCTGCAATTGGGAACATCTGTAATAGGTGCCAAACAGTTGTGGTCTGATGCATTTGTGATCTGTTGATACAATTTTTTTCAGCTGCTCCAGGCACATCCGTCACCAATGTGACGAAGCATTGAAATGTTAATCAGTGTTTAGACTCCCACAAAGCGCACATCATGCATGGCACGCACATAGCCATGTGTGCTTCCCTTACCCATGGCCAGATGCATGTCAACAGAAAAAGGATATCATTCTGTCAACATTTATGACCAGGAACACATCACACAAGTGTTTTAGCAGTTATTCCTGTGGAAAGGCATATCTCAGGATTAACCTTTGGGGATCAAGGTTACTATCCTCTGCAGCTGTAGCTGATGCTGATTGTGCACTTTCTGAATCCTGGCTGAGCAATAGTGTAGTCAAGTCTGTGCAGGAAGAGGGAGGTTAGTGGGAGTTTGGAGAAGGGGGGAGGTTAGTGGGAGTTTGGAGAAGGGGGGAGGTTAGTGGGAGTTTTGAGGAAAAGAGTTGACATGTCACTGGAGACAAAAGAAATGATATATGAGGGTAGGGCCTGGGTGGGATTGTGGTCGGTGCAGACTCGATGGGCCAAATGGCCTCTTTCTGCACTGGACGGTTTCTATAATTTTATGATCTATGATACTAAGATCTTTAGGACTGCTGCCTCACAGCACCTGGGATCTGGGTTTGATTCCTGGCTTGGGGGCCACTGTCTGTGTGGAGTTTGCACATTCTCCCTGTGTTTGCGTGGGTTTCCTCCGGTACTCTGGTTCCTCTCTCAGTCCAAAAATTTGTGGGTTAGGTTATTGACTGCTAAACTGCCCTTTAGAGTCAGGGGGACCACCTAGGGTAAATGCATGGAGTTATAGGGATAGGGCCCGGGTGGGATTGTGATCAGTGCAAGCACATAGAACAGTACAGCACAGTTCAGGCCCTTCGCTCCTCAATGTTATGCCAAGCTTTGTCCGAAATCAAGATCAAGTTTTCCGACTCCTTATCATTCTGCTGTGCTCCATGTGCCTATCCAGTAGCCGCTTGAAAGTTCCTAAAGTGTCCGACTTCAGTATCACAGCAGGCAGAACATTCCACGCCCCAGCCACTCGATGGGGTGAATGGTCTCCTTCTGCACCATATGTGTCTATGAATGGAGAATTTGGCAGTCAGCCAAAACCCCATTCCCTGCAGCAGCACTGCAGAATCCCAGCTTGGGGAGTCAGGGTGGGAGGGGGGTGTGGTGACTTTCAATAATTGTTTCTATTTTACATATAATCAATTTATGTTTTCTGTAATGATAAAGGATTATCTAATGATAAGGACTGCTACATAGGCATGGTGTAGTCTAGTCTAGAAGATGTGTGATGAATAGACAAAGTAGTAACGGAGCCATATCAACCCAGAGTTGGAATGCATGCTTAAAATGGAACATGCATTTCTTTAATTGCAGATTACTTCACTGTTAGATTCTAGTCAAAGAGTAGTATGTATTCCGTGTCCTTGGAATAGATGTAAAATGTTGTTCTTTCCACACATTTTAATTTTAGCAATGGCTGTAATGCTACCTTATTAAAATATCTTGTAAGATTTTAAAATGTTAATTTTGGTAATAAGCTTTGTGTAAAACTGCTCTTACTTTGTTCCAAACAAGATTGCTTTCACTTGAGACCATGATAAAGAATAACTGTTCTGTGGGTTTTTCCACTTCTTAAGAACTGTATAGAATAAGGGGGGAAAATTGTCCAAATCGGTTTGTAATTCAATTTTTTGGGTCAAGTCCAAAGAATAAAATGTTGGCAAATAATATACTGGGTGGAAACAGATGGATGAACATAAAGTCAAATTTAAAACACATTGAATTTTCAGGGTTTTTTTTACCATTGCACAATAAATGATATACGGTCAACATAAGAGTGCAAACTGTGAAATATTTTATAAGCTATTTTCTTGACATGTTTAGCAGAGCTGTTGTTCATGCTGTGGAATGGGTCTTTGGACATGACATATTAATTTGTATTTATTATTATAATGATTTTAACTTAATAAAATGTTTTAAGGCACTTATCCAAAATATCATAAAGCAAAACTAGGCAAGAATCCACAAGAGGCACATTAGGGCAGATGGCCAAAGACTTGTCCAAGGAATGGGTTTTAAGAAAGTGAGTCAGAAAGGCTGAGGGAGGGAATTTTTGAGCCTAGGACCTTGGCAGCTGTAAGCACGGCCACCAGTGATGGAAGAATTAAAATCTAGAATGCTCAAGGCCAGTATCAGCTGACCACAGGATTATGGTGCCCAAAGAGATAACAAAATTCAGAAGGGTTGAGGCCTTATAAAGAGATTTGAAAGCAAGGATGAAAATTTTAAAATCAAAGGGTGCTTGGACTGCAACCAGTGTAGTTCAGCAAGCAGTGGGTGGGCAGGACTTACTGTGACTTAGGAACTGGGCAGCAGAATTTTGGATGACCTCAAGTTTACAGAATAGTTCTTTGGAATGCATGTAGAATCATCAATCATTGTGTGACTTGCCAAGGGTTTGATGTGAATGAGATATGTCATTTTTTGTTGCTACCAGCACAACAAAGTACTTGCAAATATAAGTGTTTTACATATGAATCAGTTCTTAATATGTCGTATTCTCTTTGTGGTACAGGTACAGGAAGTTATAAGCAATTGTGGTACACGTACAGGAGGTTACAAGCAGTTGTGGTATATGTGCAGGAAGTTAGAAGCCGTTGAATATTTCTGGTATTCAGTAGTTATGGCACGTGAGTGCTGGAAAATGTTACTGATAGATTTAAGAGTTGCATTTTAAAAAAGTCAAATTAATGTTACTGATGTAACAATGCCTTTTCTGTGTTAAAGTGCAGATTGGTGCAAGGGTTTTGGTCAAATGTGGTCTACACAGTTTTAGACATTGCTTTAATAATGGATTATTAAATGTTTAAAAGGGGATCTGATCAATGTAATAAAAAATAAAAAGGACCATTAAAGTAAATGTAGACCAAATGTTTCCTCTTGTGGGGCAATCTAGAACAAGAGATCACAGGTATATGTTAAGAGGCGGCAAATTTAAAACTGAGGATGAGGAGGAACTATTTCTCACAGTGGTGAATTTGTGGAACTCGTTGCCCCATAGCATAGTGGAGTCTGAATTGTTGAATGGGTTCAACAAGGAGATGGATATATTTTAATAAAGAAAGGATTTGGAGAAAAAGGTGGGGAGATGAATTTGAGACCAGAGAGAGACGAACCATGATCTGGTTGAATGGCAGAGTAGGCTAGAAGAGCTGAATTTGCCTACTTCTGCTCCTAATTCCTATGTTCCTAAGTGCTTAGAGCCAAACATTCAGTAAAGTTTTTCTTTTAATCTACCCCTAAAAGTGTTATGTGAAATTTAATGGTTTTCACAATGCAAATTACTCCACTTTTTAGTAAGAGTTGAGCTCCATGTTGATGATCTGCTTTTTGCTATTCGATTGTATATTATGTGAGAAATATAAATTAGGTCTGGCTGTTAGTGATAATTATTTAGATTCTGTAACAAATAATGTTTTATTAAGTCTATTGGTTAAGTGGTGTATTAACTTTGCATATCAATAAACCTACATAGCCTCAGACTAATTTTTGAACATATTTAACCAATGCTATCTCTTTGCCACCCTAGTTTCCTTTCCAATAATGTCTTCCTGGAATAACTTGATACAAAATATAAAGCTTCAAACGTTCCTTTTATTCTTTGTTTATTCCCCATGTGATTCCATAACCCATATGGTACCTTTTGATTAACCATAACAAACATTACAGAGTGAAATCTGAACCTAACCTATGTTGTACCTCAGCATGTTGGTATACTTAACTATATCGAGAATCTTGTTGATGCAACAGCTAGTTAACAAGGGATTTTGCCATCTCCCTATTGGTTACTTTCTATGGTGGGTGAACTTGACACTATCAGGCATAATTGCTAATAATTGCCAGCTCAGTAACTAAGCTTTATTTATAAATGATTGTATCTATTGTTCATATGTTTACTTTAAAGGAAATGTGTAAAACATTTCGATAGAAGCACCAAAAATAATCCATGTACTGCCTTCAACATAGACTGCTGGTGGGTTAAATCTTCTTCGTATATCTGTCGTTTATAAAAATAGAAAATGCTGTAAATATTCAGCAGGTCTGGAAGCATCTGCAGAGAAAGAAACAGTTAATGTTTCAGATTGATGATTTTTCACCAAAACAGGATGTTTCTGTTTGTGTTTGTTACACTGGCAACTCAGTGGTCAATTTTTGTAAAGGGCCTTAGATCAGGAGAGAGCTTTATGTCTCCTGGCAGCATTCGGATGAACATTATCTGACAGGCTGAGATTTGAGTCCATATTCTCTAGTCAGTTTCAAGATTTGTTAAACTTTATTTGTTAAGCATTGTAACATCGAATTTTCCCAGTGCTGGGTAAATCCAATAAATAGTGTATCATGTGTTCTGCTAAACCAAACAGAAAGTTTTACTGTCACTGGCCTAGTAGTAACTGGTTCCATAGGTTTGTTGAAATTGAAAGAAAATGGAGATGAAGACTGGTATTGAAGATTATAATTTTTTGCATACTGTGTTGAGATATCTTTAGAATAGTACAATACACTGGGGATTAGTAGTCATTAAAACTGCCACGTTCCTTTTTTGGGTCAATCATTTGAATTTCTAACTTTAGACCAGTTGATTTCTTGTGTTTGCACTCCCCCCCCCCCCCCCCCCCCCCCAAACCATGCAGCAGTGGGACTGTTCCATAATAATATTTTGCATTTATTGTTCAGTTTTCCCTAAGAAAGAGAACTGTTGAAATATGATTTTAAAAGTGTGTTCAGCCTTCAAGTACAGTGGGACATTACGCAACCTAATGGAGGAAATCTAGAACAAAGAAAATAAAATACAGCTCAGAGATATCAGTCCTTCAATCCTATGCTGATCATGATGTCCAAAATAAACTTTTGAAAAAACCACCTGCCCTTACTCAGTCTGTATCCCTCTATTCATGTACCCATTCGGATGAATGACCTGCTGTTCAGCAATCTATGAAGCTCATTTGGTTATATCCACCTATGTTTAACTGAGGAATGGTGGAATAGTTGAGAGGATAATCAATGGAGCAGGTTGTTGGTCTTGTGGAGAAAATGACTCTGATGGAGATACATGGGTGAGGATGGTAAGGAATGTTTTGAGGAATGTTTCAAAGCAGGGATGCTGATGGGACAGCAAGAGACTGAGGTAGCTGAGCTGAATTTGGAGACCATATATCCTAAAGCTCTGTTCCAAAGAGCCATATTGGACTCTCCATAAATGCTACCAGATCTTCTGAAATTTTACAGCATTTTTTGTTTTAATTAATCTTTGAATTTACTGCCAGTGTTAAGAGATGAGGCTATCAACATTGCCCCACTGACAATTTAGATGTTGGTGGTAGTCATGATGTGTAATTGCCAACGTTGGACTGGGGTAGGTACAGTAAAGGGTAGACACATGCTCACAGCGCTCTGAAAGCTCTGCAACCAAATAAACTGTTGGACTTTAATCTGGCATTGTGAGACTTCTTAATGGAAATTTAGATTGGATGACCAAGTCTTTACATTATCCAATTCTGAGCATTCTCTATTTTAATTGAAAGCATACTGAAGAAATTACTTCCCTTGAAATGTTTCTATTGCTGAGCTACCAACTTAGTTTTTATCTAATTTCACAGTCCACCTCAGCCAATAGTTAGGGAGAGCTAATCCTCATAAAATTGGGTAAAATAAATTGGCAAAAATAGCTTAGAAGAAACGTTTGTGAAAGGCGTTTGTAATATGTTGAGGGATCAACTGGGAGGCAAGCCATTTTAGATTTAGTATTGTGAGAAAAATAAGCCTTTATAGTAAAGAATCATCTTGGGAAGAGTGATCATAATATATAATAATTCAATGCTAAATTTGATGATGATCTGGCTTTGACCAAAACTGGAGGCTTTAATTTAAATTAAGTTAATTGTGGATAGATGAGGTAGATTGGGAAATCAGATTAAAAGATATAATAGATGATCAAAGTGAATATTTTTAAAAGTTCGTAATTTTCAATGAATATATTATCCATTGCGGAATAAAAACTTTCAGCAAAAGTTATAGAAGAGAATTTAGGGATAATATTTGATTAAATGAAAAATGTAACAGTGTTGCTTTTTTTTAAAAAAAAAGTCGTAAGCCCAACAGTTTAAAAAAAATCACTGAAGGTGACTGAGAGAAATTGGTTGAGGAAAAAATAGAGTATAAGAATAAACTACGAAGATATAGAGGAATAGAGCAAGCTTTTTACAAGTATGTTAAAATGAAGGGATTAGTGAAAAAGAAGAATATAATGGTGAACAGGAAATGGAAGAAATGGTAAATGTATTGGGGGCGATTCTCTCAGTCAAGAGACGTAAGCTGAGCGCCACAATCTCTGCGTGTCCCTGGTCACCGGATTTCCAGCGTCATCAGCTTTGTACTAGAAATTGGTGCAATTATTATTGTAATCAATTGAATCTCCTCCCCCAGCCAGGAGCATCTCACTCCAGCGGGGAGCTGGTGGCCAATCTCTGCTGGAGCGAAAGAGGGCCATGGAGCCCCCCCGCCCCCCAATGGATCAGAGGTGATGGGGGAGGATTGCCTTCCCTCTAATCCGTTGCCAGCCTGGCCTTGGCACTGCCCACCAGGCATTGCCAAGGAGTGAGGGCCAGAGGAAGATGTGGAGCCTATAGCGAGGGAGGTAAGGGTGGGGGGAATTCCACTGCCACTCTGCATTCAGTTGAGACAGAGAGAGGGAGGCCTGTGATTGGGGCTGGCCACCGGTTTGGGGAGGGGAGAGTCAGCCTACCGGTCAAGGTTGGGGCTGTGGAGGGATGGGGGGAGAGGGGGGCACACAGTAAAGGCTGCCAGTGGATGGGGTCATGGGGCTGGCCATTGATTGGGAAGCCAACAGTGCGGGTTACTGCGCACGTGCTGACATATCAGCGCATGCACTGCGACCAGCTCAGTGCTGTGTTGCCAGCCTCTCCAATGGGATTAGACCATAGATTTATAATATGATTCATGCTAGTACATTCTGTAATGCACAGACTATGGAAAATTCATTTGAAAGTCCCACTGAAAAAAACAGTGGTATTTACACCAGTTTTTAAACGAATTTGATACTTAGAATTTTTTGAAGTGAGTCCCACCCTTTATGTTCCTCTTTTCACAGAAGATACAAAGAACATGTCAGAAATTTTATGAAAACCAAGCATCTGATAGGAGTGAGAAACTTTAAAATTAATTTTTAGCGTAGAAAAAATTCTGCAGAAATTAATGAGATTAAAGACAATCTGGCCTATCCCCTCGAGGTGAAGTGATATTGTTGATTTTGGTTTTCCAGAATTCTGGAAAAGTCCACAGAGCTATTAAAAGACTGCACAGGAATGAAGAGCAGTTAGCTGATTGGACAAGCAAGTGGAAGGTGGAATATAATGTAGGGAAGTTTAAAATTATCTGGTAGGAAGAATAGAGAGACTGAATGTCTGTCTTTTTGAAGTAAGAGACTAGTAAATATTGGGATTCACACAGGGTTGTATGTTTTATACGTAAGAAATTGCGGGTACAGCAAACAATTAGAAAAGGAAATGGTATATCTTGGCCGTATTGCAAAAGGGTTGAACAATAAGATTAGCCAATTGTGTTGCAATTATACAAAACTTAGTGAGAATACCTTTGGGTATATTGTATACATTTTTGGTGGTCTTACCTAAGGAAGATTTAGGATGTGGAAATGCCAGCATTGGACTGGAATGAGCACAGTAAGAAACTTCATAGCATATTTATTTGAAATCACAAGCTTTCAGAGCACTGCTCCTTCATTACGTGAGTGGAGAGGAAGGTTTCACAAACAAATCATATATCGACAAAGACATAATTGCAAGGTAATGGTTGGAATCTGAGGCTTTTCAGATAATAAAGCCTTTACAGGTACAGACAGTGTGAATGGAGAGAGAAATAATCACAGTTTAGAGAGGTGTGAATTGTCTAAAGCCAAGCCAGTTGGTAAGATTTTGCAAGCCCAGTCCTGGATTTTAGTTGGTGTTGCGAGATTTCTTACAAAGAAGATTTAGTTACCCAAGAGAGGTTGCAACAAAGCTTCGCTAGTTTGATTCCTATGACTGGAAAACTGTCCAATAAGTGGAATAGACTTATTTTCATATAAGTTTAGAGGATTGAGAGGAGATCTTACTGAAATGTATAAGATTCTTAGAAGATTTGACAGGATGGATATTGAGAGGCTGTTTCCTCTGGCTGGAGCGTCTAAAAATTAGGGTCATAATCTTGGAATATTGGGTTGATATTTAGGACTGTGATGACGAGATTTCATGCTGAGACCCTTTACAGGCATATTGTAGTCTGGAGTATAGATAGCGATAGTAGAGGCTCCAACATTCTTGCCATCACATGGCTGATCAGGAATCTCTCTCACCCTTAACGCCTATCATTGGTACATATTGGAAGGATTTGCAGGTTGGTAATTATGAACGCATCTTCCTTGGCCTTCTATTCTGAGGATAAGACTCAAGCAGGGAGCTTCTGACTGAAAGGCAAGGGTGATACCCACTGCACCATAAAACCACAGTATAAAGTACATGTAAGAATGAAGTTGTTAGATTTTGGGACAGTCAAGGAATTGAGGAATATAGAATAGAAAGATGGAGGTAAAAATTCAGCTACAACCTTAATGAATGACAGAGCAGGCTTGAGGGGGTTGCATTACTGTTGGTCTTATTTCTTGCATTCTTGTTTTTGGAAATACATAATCCTTCTCCTGTTTGGAAAACTGTAGAAAAAGGCTAACTTTACAACTAGTAGTGGAGTTGAATTAATAAATGCAAATGACCTATTGCTGAATTGAATGGTGTCCCTGAAAATCATTAAACATTAATAACACTTTGAGACTCTGAATGTTTTACTCTAACTTAGGTTCCGGAGAGTGTTTGTTTCTTTTTTACAATGTGTACCTTTATGGTGTACTCAGAAGTGGACGTGATCTGGTCAGGTTTTGCAGAAAAAGTAACTTCTCACATAAATTTAAGTAACTATTAAATGCAGCTTTCAACAACTTTTGAGTGAACAAAAAGGTTTTTTCACTTTACTTTTTGTTATGGCTGCACAGTGCCTCTGATCTGAAACTAGCTGACACTGCGTGCTGGAAAGAACCCTGTTCTATTGCATGGCTGCAAGTTGACCATCAGTAAGCTAAACAGGACTTGGCATATGTGTTTACACAGGTGCTAGATCTGCACTCCTGATTGGTAAATTTTACATGTTTGAGAGCATGGGTGGAATTGCTCAGCTTCTTAAAACATTAGGTTTTATGAAGTTTCTCAGAGGCCCAAAGAGTCCCTGGAGTCCTTTTGAAAGTTTAACCTGATAGGCACCACAGTGTAGAGCTCAAATGATGTGAGATATCCTCCCTGAGGAAGTCTTGTGGCATTCTGTAATGGACTCAGATCAAGTTTTGATTTAAAAAGTTGTATTTCACTTTCGTGTCACAGCTCAAAAAGGGCAGTGAAACTCACAACTTTAAATGCTTCTCTTTTTATATCAAGGAAAAAAATGGTTTCCATGATCATAGGTTGTCCTTGAATAACAGAAAGTGAAATTTCAAATGACGTTGTCTCTGTAATGTAGGCTATTCCTTTAATGCCCTCTTGCTTGCTGCATTTAGTGCTGTCCTCTTCTCAGAAAATGATTGTGCACTTGGCCCAAATATCCATCATCAGCTATCTGCTTAAAAATGCAAGAATCTTGAGTTCAGATTCAGGGGTATGTACTTTTGCTACTACACTTGACTGGAGCACTGATTTGCAACTACTTGGAGGGAAAACTGGTCTTACTTGTCATAACTGTCCAACTTGTTAGCAGTCTTTTAGGAATCTTTAGCCCAGATCATTACTCATCTGCCTGCTGGCAATTCCGAAATGCAATGTTTTTTGCTTTTTGATTTGATTTATTATTGTCACATATATTGGGATACAGTGGGAAGTATTATTTCTTAAGTGCTATACAGACAAAACGTACCATTCATAGAATACATAGGGGAGAGGGAAAGGAGAGGGTGCAGAATATAATGTTGCAGTTATAGATAGGGGGTACAGAAAGATCCCTTAATATTTGGTAGGTCCATTCAAAAGGCTGATGGCAGTAGGGGAGAAGCTGCTCTTAAGTTGATTGGTAGTAGTGTGGTTGTAGTTTTCTACTTAACTGATATAATATTTATTTAAAATATAATATTGTCAAGCCTTGTCCCTCACATAGTCATTATTTCTCTACAGCTTGAAAACTGCTGCATCATCTGTAGCTACTTTTTAATTTTAGGTTCTTTGAGTGCTCCACCTGGTGGCAAGAAAAATCCTTTCCTGACTAGCAATGGGCTAAAAGTATTTATTACTCACAAATCAAGCTCACACTAATACTGCAATGAAGTTACTGTGAAATTCCCCGAGTCACCATAATCCAGCGCTTGTTCAGATCAGTGCACCTAACCAGCACATCTTTCAGATTGTCGGAGGAAACTGGAACACCCGGAGGAAACCCATGCAGAGACAGTGAGAATGTCAATCTCCACATAGACAGAGACCCACGCCGGGAATCGAACCTGGGTCACTGGCGCTATGAGTCAGCGGTGCTAATCACTGTGCCATCATGTAGTCCATTGTTACACCGTGCCATCTGTTGTGCCACTGTTGGCTGTGCTCACTGACTGCAGTGTTTGCAGAAGACCATTCCTTTGACTTTTAATTTTCATTTCAAATACCAATCAATAAAAATCCATATCCCTAAAACAAGGGATGAATCTCATCAAGGCAACTGCTGACCCTATCAATCAGGTTCAGTAACCAATTAAGGAAATGGAATTCTGTTGCATCAGTCGGTCTACTTAATTATGACAACTGAATAGGACTGAGTGGAAAAAAAATGGTTTCCATGATCCTATGTTGTCCCTGAATACCAGAAGGTGAAATTTCAAATGAAGTTGTCTCGGTAATGAAGACTGTTCCTTTAATGCCCTCTCATTTTTATCATTGCCCTC
The DNA here is from genome assembly GCA_024679065.1 of Sphyrna mokarran. Taxonomy (NCBI): domain Eukaryota; kingdom Metazoa; phylum Chordata; class Chondrichthyes; order Carcharhiniformes; family Carcharhinidae; genus Sphyrna; species Sphyrna mokarran. The sequence continues at coordinate 33,857,421 of JAGIQG010000002.1, read as the reverse complement.
TTCTAAGGAAATGATTGTTGACTTGGCATAAATATCCGTCATTAACTGTCTGCTTAAAAATGCAAGAATGGGATGCTGAAAGTTGTTTACTTTTTAGTAATTGGGTTAGACTAAACTGGTGTGCACACAGAGGTAATAAATTTGAAGAAAGAAGGGGAAAGGCAACTTGGCAAGCAAGCATAGCTGATGCAGTTTTAATTTACAATCGTATTTTTGTTGTGTGGAACTAATGCTACTGTTTTAAAAAAAAAATGTAGTGCTTGATATTTCAATGATGTTTGTTCACCCTCACAGCACCTGAACTTAAAAAAAAACTGTGCACCTAATTATGTCAGAATTTCCTGATCCTGCCAGCAACCTAAAACGTAAAGCAGCATTGACCTCATAAATTTGATTCAATATGCTTTGAACGTTGCGTCATTTGAGATAAGATGTTGGGGGTGATTCTCCCAGCCTGCTGTACTTCTGTAGCAGCACGGAGGGCCAGTATATTCAAACAGAGATCGTGTCACAGCTTTCCTACTGGGCACCATAACCTCCGCACGTCTCCAGCTGTTGGATTTCTGGCATCTGCGCCACACATCGGTGTAGAGCTGAATGAAGTATGTTAATGTTGATTTACATCTTATTAGCAGGCCCGGGACTAAAGTCTTCAGGCCCATTGCCTTTCCCCCCACCCCCGCCTAGGAATGTTTAACCTGTTAATTGGTGTTAATCTTCCCTCATATTTGGCATCAAGAATGCTTTTGATGATAATTCAACTCTAGCAGTTATAATCTTCCATAAGAGGGAAATGGAATATCCATCTGAATCAAGTCACCAAAAAACCTAACCAATATTTGTTAGACATGCATGGACTAAAGTCATATAGTGTTGACGTAAGTCTTTTACTCCCATATTTTCAGAATTATCTTCATAGAATCCCCTACAATACACCTTACCCAGGCTCTATCCCCGTAACCCCACATATATTTACCCCAGTCATTCTGACCTATATATCTTAGGTCACTAAGGGGCAATATACCATAGGCAATCCACCTAACCTGCACATCTTTGCACTGTGGGGGAGGGGGGTGGCAGGGGGAACCAGAGCACCTGGAGAGAATGTGCAAACTCTGCACAAATAGTCACCTGAAGCTGGAATCAAACCTGGGTCCCTAGCACTTTGAAGCAGCAGTGCTAACCACTGTAGCACCATGCTGCCCATAGTTAGTTCATAACTCAGGGCTGTAACATTTGGTATCACCCTGGCCACTTTCTTTTGCTCTTCCTTTCTGTCTTTCTCTCTGTCTCCCCCTCTTTCTTACTTGATTTCTGTACAACAACCTTTAACTGCATGGACAGCTGCCACAAGTGATCAGATTATATCTCCAATCTTTGTTTTACCTCACTTTTAATAGCTCCCTACATTGACATGCCAGGAGCCCCATCTGACTGCATTTGTTCTGTATGAGAAACTTGTATTTATATTTCACAGCCTTGGGGAACTTTATTATCATTGTTTTAAAAAAGATTCCTTGTGATGTGGGCATTGCTAGCAAGTTTAGTATCTAGTATTATGTGGAGTTGCCCTGAGAATGTGTTCGAGTCGCAACAATATCTATGGTGAAGGTGTTGTTGGCGGTTCCAGAATGTATGACCCCGTGACAATGAACAAAAAGGCGATATATGTTGAAATAAGAACGGTTAGTGACTTGCAGACAATGGTGATCCCAAGCAGCTATTGATCTTGTCTCAGGTGGTGAAGGTGATGTAAAAGTAGCCTTGGTAAATTACTGTTATGCATCTAGTAGATGATGTACCATGCAGCCCCACGAAAGTTAAAGTTAAAAGCTAAAGTTTATTAAACACGGCTAAGACAATATTAGCATTGCAATGAAGTTACTGTGAAATTCTCCTAATCACCACAGCCCAACACCTGTTTTGGTTCAATGTACCTAATCAGCACGTCTGTCAGACCATGGGAGGAAATTGGAGCACCTGGACAAAACCCCACACAGACATAGGGAGAACATGTAAAGTCCACATAAATGGTGACCCAATCTTGGAATCAAACACTGATCCCGGAGGCAGCAGTGCCAATCACTGTGCCACCATGCTGCCCACTATGCCTACAGTGGATACTTAAACTGTCGAATGGAGTGCTAAGCAAGTAGATTACTTCTCCTGAATGGTATTGATGCCAATGCACCCACCCAGGTAAATGGTGAGTATTCCATCACACTCCCGACATACTGTGATGATGGAAAGACAAGTCGGGTGGTGAGCCATTCAGTAACATCAAGTATGTGACTTGGTCCAGTCAGCACTGCATTTATATGGCTATCTCAATTGAGAACCTTCATAGTGATGACACATCAAGTGTGGAGAGTAATGCCATGAAATATTTTAGCACAGCAGTTATATCTTCGCTGGTTAGACGTGGTCATTAAAATCTGTTGTGTGCTGCAAATTATGTTCAGGCCTTCCTGCATCTGACGTTGTAAGGAGTAATGAATGGAGCTGAGCGCTGTGCAGTCATCAATGAGCAAGCCTGCTTCTCAACTTATCAGAAGGGGAGATTATTAATGAAGTAGCTGAAGATTGCTGAGCCTTAAGACACTGCTGTTAAAAACTTCTGCAGCAATGTCCTCTAGCTATGAGGATTGGTTTCCAGCAAGAACGTGAAGAGGCCCATGAGGGCCATCTTCCATTGATGATGCCTTCAGAATGACGCAATGCATAAGATGTGCCTGTGACACACTGATAACCACAAAGTTCCAGTAGGTGTGTGGTCGAGACAAGGGGAACCAAGTGCATATCTCTTCTCCCTTAAAGTGCTTGAAAAGACATTTACAAGCAAGGATATTGAGAGCGAAGTCTGCACACTGCCATGGACCTACAATCCTCATATGTCACCAGACACAGCTACATGTAGTCACTCTGGGAAATGGAAGGCAGTTCTCCAGTGCAAACTCTGCATCCACTGGACTTAATGCAGTCACGATCAACTGAATGAGACACTTCTTGTGGCGAAAGAGACAGGTACGTGGATGGAGGTACCGTCAGGGCTGCAGGTCTTGTGCTTTGGGACAAACGATTACTTCAGCTCATTGTCAATGAGGCACCATTACTGATAAGCCTCCGAGGCATATGAGGACCAGTAATTCCATGCTGTCTCGTGAGGAATAAAGACACGTTCAGGAAAAAGCTGGACATATCTGCCTGGCATTACATAAGGGACAAGTAACTAATATGAGCCAGCTAAGCTCGTCACATGAATCTGAGATGACAGGCAGCCATTCACAGAGTGGGAACTTGGATCATCCTCCCAATAAGAGGGCATGTAGAATCATGTACATGAGGTACTGAAATGATGAGACCATCGTCAGGAGCAGTAAGTGCATTTCGAAAGATGCATTTTGTACAAATCAGTGAACGTGGTGACCCTGTAGTGAAAGCAACATTTCTTCATTTTTCTTTCACCATCACTACATCTGGCAGCATGGTAACACAGTGGTTAGCATTGCTGCTTCACAGCTGCAGGAACCTAGGTTCGATTCCTGGCTCGGGTCACTGTCTGTGTGGAGTTTGCACATTCTTCTCGTGTCTGCGTGGACTTTCTCTGGGTGCTCCGGTTGCCTCTCACAGTCCAAAGATATGTGGTTTAGGTGGAATGGCCATGTTAAAATTGCCCCTTAAAGTCCTGAGTGCGTAGATTAGAGGGATTAGCGGATAAAATATGTAGGGATATGGAGGTAGCTTGGATGGGATTGTGGTCAGTGCAGACTTGATGGGCTGAGTGGCCTCTTTCTGCACTGTAGGGTTTCTATAATTTTTAGTTGCATCCACAACAGTAAAGATCAGATGGAGGCAGCTTGTTGACTAAAACGCCCTGTTGTCTGTGGTGACCTTGGCAGGTGTCCTCTGGAGGGCTGAGGCCAAGAAGTCCCTGGCCTGCTTTGGGTCTCCTGCTGTGAGTCAGATGCCACCCTCCTCAGCCTGTGCAACTGAAGGTGATGAGGTCATAAGCAGAGGAGATTGGATTATTGGACATTCTCAGAGTCAACTGAGTGAATGGCCTCTGGGTATCCAGCAGGTGATCCTCCTCCCTGTGGGTGTCCAAGGGCCCTGCCTAACTTATTGAGTAGAAAGAGCACTGGGAGTGAGATTGAGGTGCTCTAATCCCCTCTCACAATGCCACTGATGGATTGCACCTATGCTTAGAGCAGTGGAGGTCAGTTGCAAGTGTAAATCTGCTTGATGGGTCTCTGCGAATTCCGTCACAAATATTTTGAAGATGAAAAGACAGACAGAAATTGTTGGAACAAGGTCTTGAATTGGTTGCCCCCCTTCCCATGAACACCTCAAGGCACTCGCATATTGGAGCCATGACGTTAGACAGAACTTGATGTTACCTACATCTTTTGCTCTAGTCCACTGACTGCCTGTCACAACCCTGCCTGATCTGCCGCTTTACATCTCCAGCATGCTTGCAATGGAATTTCCAGAGACCTATCACCTTGACTCAGCAGATGTCTGTTCTTCAGCAGTTCTCCAAATGCCAGATACCTGAACTGTCAGTGTCTCCAGCTGATGTGGAGATGTGCAAGATGTTCCAGAATGTGATCCAGAGCCAAATGTAAATATGTGACCCCCAGGATGTGCATCTCTGCACTGATGGAAGAAAACAGGTGAATGCATTGATGTGTCATCTTCAAATGGATCCACGTCATTCTCCTTTGAACTGACCCGATGGCTTATGTTGGATGGTGCTGGTCTATCTGGACTTGTTGCAGATTGTAAGAATAGATTTAGTTTGCGGACAGGCTAAATACAGTATTGCGTATCAATCCATCCTCCCCGCAACCAGTAAGGATTGAAGTTGCTGCTGTTTGTGTGAGGTGACAGATGAGATGCTGGTGATGAGCTGTTCAGTGCTGTTATCTTCCCCACTAATATTGTGTGAGATGTCTGAGCTGTGTGACATTTGACTGCATAATGCTATCACCAGTGTGAGAGTTTGGAGAGAACTGAAGGTTGACTCACTCTGATACAGTAAGATCATTCACCCTCTTCCTGTGTTGGATGGCATTTCTCTGGTAGTTGCCCACAGAGCTGACACCCAATTGCGAATACCACCCAGATTGGCGATGTGATGTTGATGAAGAACCTCCTGATGTTGATCTCATAACTGAGCTGCAGAAAGTAATGTGTGTATTTGGGTGGTGTTTAATTATGGTGCGTTGTACTTCGATCCTGTGAGATAACAAATCAGTGTCCACCCTGCCATGTGATTCAGTGAGAAGCTTGCCTATGAATAATTTACAAGACTTCACTCAGAAGATGGAGTGACAACCTAGCTTGCTGACCAGTAGGAAATTTGCTGCTAAATCCGCCCAGCATCATCTCCAGTATGGAAAATTCAGCCCTGTGTTTTAAAGAGTTTAAAAATTTTAATGATCAGTAGAGTGTAAAAAAAAAACAGCCTGAATTTATTAATGCTGCTCAAATAAAGAAAGGGAGTTTTTGAATTGTTTTCACTTATGATCTATGCATATGAATCTTTATCTCTAGTCTCAGCAGTAGCCTTTAGAATGCTGAAAACATGTGTTTGTCAAAACCCAGTTTGGATGTTATTCTTAATTGATGACTTTACCCTGAAGAGACCTGAGACGTTTTTGCACTTACAGGATAAAGAATGACCTGATGGGAATCTTTAATGCTTTAGAAGGGTTACCATAATTTAAATAGGTTGGTTGATTGTATGTGAACATAGAACATAGAACATTACAGCGCAGTACAGGCCCTTTGGCCCTCGATGTTGCGCCGCCCAGTGTACCCTCTAACCTAAACTATTCCAATATCATCCATATGCCTATCCACCGACCATTTGAATGCCCCCCAAGTAGGCGAGTCCACAACTACCGCAGGCAGGGCATTCCACGCCCTCACCACCCTCTGTGTAAAGAACCTGCCTCTGACATCCGTCCTATAACTACCACCTCTTAATTTAAAGTTATGTCCCCTCGTGTTGGTCATCACCATCCGAGGAAAAAGGCTCTCACTATCCACCCTATCCAATCCCTTGATCATCTTATACGCCTCAATTAGGTCACCGCGTAACCTTCTTCTCTCTAATGAAAATAACCTCAGGTCCCTCAGCCTTTCCTCATAAGGCCTTCCCACCATACCAGGCAACATCCTGGTAAACCTCCTCTGCACCCTTTCCAATGCTTCCACGTCTTTCTTATAATGCGGCGACCAGAACTGTACGCAATACTCCAAGTGCGGCCGCACCAGAGTTTTGTACAGTTGTAACATAACCTCACGGCTCCTAAATTCAATCCCTCTACCAATAAAAGCTAACACACCGTACGCCTTCTTAACAACTTTATCAACCTGGGTGCCAACTTTCAAAGAGCTATGTACTTGTACCCCAAGATCCCTCTGCTTGACAACGCTATTAAGGGTCCTTCCATTAACCCTATATTTCATATGCCTGTTATTCCTACCAAAGTGAATCACCTCACACTTATCCGTATTGAATTCCATTTGCCACCTCACGGCCCAGCTTTGCAACCTATCTATGTCCCTCTGCAAACTGTAACATCCATCCTCGCTGTCTACAACTCCCCCCACTTTGGTATCGTCAGCAAATTTACTAATCCAACCCTCTACACCCTCATCTAGGTCATTTATAAAAATGACAAACAGCAGTGGCCCTAAAACAGATCCTTGAGGTACACCACTTGTAACTGCACTCCAGGTTGAATATTTCCCATCAACCACCACCCTCTGTCTTCTATCAGCTAGCCAATTCCTAATCCAAACTGCTAAATCACCTTCAATCCCATGCATCTGCACTTTCTGCAGTAGCCTACCATGGGGAACCTTATCAAATGCTTTGCTAAAATCCATATACACTACATCAACTGCCTTACCGTTATGTACCTCTTTGGTCACCTCCTCAAAAAACTCAATAAGGTATGCTGGTTGGGAAATTGGAAGGAAAAGGTCCAAATTTAATATAAAGTCAAAAATAGAACTAAAAGGAAAGTCAGGAGAAATTTAATTTGAGAGAATAGTTAAAGGGGAAATTGTCTGCTACGAGTGGTTGAAGTAAAATCCATAAATATCTTAAAAGACAATTAGATAATTATTAAAATTATCTTGAATTTTAAAACTCTCAACTTTATTTTAAGATCCCTCTAAGATCTATTTCTAAACTCCTCTAGCCCTATAAGTGACTTATGATCATTGATCATTGGGATGGCCTAGTCTCAGTGCCAGGGACCTGGGTTCGATTGTTGGCTTGGGTCACTGTCTATGTGGATTTTGCATGTTCTCCTTGTGTCTGCATAGGTTTCCTCTCAAAGTCTGAAAGGTATGCTGGTTAGGTGCAGTGACCTAAACAGGCACCGGAATGTGGTGACTAAGGGAATTTCACAGTAGCTTCATTGCAGTGTTAATGTAAGCCTTACTTGTGACTAATAAATCAACTTTAACTTTGGTGTTGAGTTATATATTTCTGTGAAGTAGATTCAGGGATGTTCATTGTATTTTGTACATACTTTTAAACAGGTAAGCTTTGTTAAGCCTGCGGCAACTCTATTGTAAAATTCTATTGTTTTTTCAAATCCTTCCATCACTTCATTCTCTGTATCTTCTTTCAGTCCTCTGAGATCACTAACTTCTTGTGCATCCTCAATTTGAATAATTGTACTATTTGTAGCCATTCGTGCCAACAGTGGCTCACTTGGTAACATTTGTGTCACAAGGTTCTTTCTGGCTTCAAGTCCTACTCTAGTACTTGAGCGCACAAATCATGAAATCAAGATTGACACTCCAGTGCAGTACTGAGTGAGTGCTGCCTGAGGTGCCGTATTTCAACGGGAACATTAAAGCAAGACCTTGTCTGTCTTCTCGGGTGGGTGTAAAAGATCCCATGGGACTACTTTGAAGAAGAACATTATATTGTTATACTTCAGGTCAGAAACTTCAAAGTGTTTTATGAAAACTGCCTGGATCATAGGTTTTGCAATTTGAATTTGGCTAGGGTGAGCATGAGATATTTCACTTCAAGGATGATACAAATAACCCACTTTTAGCAAACAAAGTTTATTTAAGAATACTGTTAACTTATAGCAATATGTTTTACCAATTACAAACAAGAAAGAAAACATGATATTATATAAACCTTAACAACTCTACGAAATTTTCCAACCAAACAAACTTCCCTATAAATGTACACCTGCTACAGGTTTAGGACAGAAATATGAATGCTCACATGATGCTGGAACTTAGTTCTTTAGTTGGAGAATTGAAACTCTGACTTCCCAACTTTGTAACTTCCAGCAGTCCTCGAGATAGAGGTAATGCCACTGCAGGCCTCTAGCTTTCATGATGTAGAGATGCCGGCGTTGGACTGGGGTAAACTCAGTAAAGTTGGTGTTGTAAAACTTTACTGACTCTAGCTTTCAGCCAGCAAACCACTGCAAGGGATAGAATTCTCACTGCAGGAAGGCAAGAAGATCTGCTTCAAGCTGGCCAGCAGAATTTACAGTACCAGAGAGAGGAACACTGCTTTTCAATCTGATGTCAAATCCCTCTGAACTAAAACAAGAGCCAGCAACCCAAACTGAAAATGAAAGATTTCCTGTCACCTGACCTGTCAGTCATTCCCCCCCTCCCCCACCGAATGATGCAGAAAGTCATAAAATCCCAGGCACTGCATGAAACCAAGAGCAAAAATAAAGAAAACCCCATTTAAACCATTGAAGCAGCAATTACATAACTTAGCAGACAGCATGGCAACAATGAAGAAAACCAAAGCTGCTTATAATTGCAGAAAATGATTAAAAATACATTTTTAAAGATGCATTAGCGTAACAATATTTATTCTTAAGCAACATTATGCAAAAAAGGATCCACTGGTTAATACTACATTGTGGGAGCAAATCTGAAAGCATCCATAGAGTTAACAGTTTGGGTCAAGAATCTTTCTTGAGAACTCTTTTACTCAGTACTTGGCCATGGCAGGAGACTGCAGGTAGGACAGTGAAAATACTTTGGGGACATCCTCAAAGCACTGCTGAAGAGGTCAAACAACCTCTCTGACTCATGGAAATCTCTGACTTCTAACTGACCAAAGAGGAGGTTTTTTTGGGAAGGCCTCAGGCACATTGGGAAACTTTGCAGGGAGGGAGCAGGCAGAGGCAAGTTAAGATATTAGAGAGATCTCCAAATACTTCACAAATCTAAAAATACCTCATCTGCCCGACCTGTCAAGAAACAGCTGAGGTGTATGTGGCAGAATCTGCAAGTCATGCATTGGATTCATCGGCCATCTAAGGAGTCATCAAACTGGAGTGGAAGCAAGTCATCCTAGAGCCCAAGAGGAAGGTTTTGGAAAAGCAGATTATTAATCCAAGTCTTTATTTTCTTTCTATGTCTTCCATTGCCCAGGACCTAAATCTCTGGAAGTCCCTACCGAAATCTAATCCCCCTCTTGTCTCTCATTTCTGCCCCTCTTCCCCTCTCCCTCCCTCTCTCCCTCCCTTCCTTTCCCCCTCTCTCTTTTTCTCTCACCATTCCCCCTTTAAGATGTTCCTTAAACCGTACCTCTTTAATCAAACTTTTACTCATTTATCTTAACACTCATGGTTCAGTGTCAGACTTTGTTTGATGGCAACCCTGTGAAATATTATGGGATGTTCTGCTCTGTTAGAGGTGCTAAATAAATACGGACGAATGGGGAAGTGAGCAGAAGAATAACATTTGGCAGGATGGCTTGTGAAGAGAAGCGACAAGACAATATTTTGTTTTTAGTGATATAATGTTTCATCATTATGTAATAGCTGAACTCGATTAGCTTTTTACATTACTTCGACAAATGTTTGCTCTAACTTGGATAATCATTTCAAAGTCATGCTGGCCACTCGCATAAGCAATCCCTGGTTTTGTGCCTGGATTGTAGCATATGGCTATATGTTCTGAACTGAATATTGTTTCTATCATGTACCTCTGAAGATTTTTGCTGGTGAATTGAAAAGCTTTCCTAGCATGAGACAGATAAGAATAGTTTTATTTTTGTATTCACTGATAGTTACAATCAAAACTTTTTCACCATGTCATTTGAAATGCCCACCATGAATAAAATTACATAAAATCCCTCTCTATCCCATCTTAGTTTGTCTTTCTCGTCAGCATTCTGGCCCTACTAGCTCTGAGCTTAAACTGAGCAGGGTTTTTCCCAGAACTAAAAGCAAAGTATTGTGGCTGCTGGAAATCTGAAATAAACATGGAAGATGCTGGTCAAGCAGCAGCTGTGGAGAGAGAGAAATGGAGTTGAATTTTCCCACCATGGCAATCATAGTGGGCAATGGGAAAACCATAGAAAAGTCATTGACCTCAAACAGGATTTTCTGCTTTCAGGGTGAATACGGCTGGAAAATCCCACCCATAGAGTTGATGTTTTGGTTGTTGCGCCTTTATAATGATATAAAGACATCAATTAGTCGTAAAGGATTACATACAAGTCTTGTGAATTCGTAAGAACGGATAAATATGGTGAGAAAGCTTGAAGACATCAACAGCAAAACTGCGTGGATGATCCCTGTTCAAATGCAAAAGTGAAACTATGACTGGATGATATGACACACTTCCCTTCTAGTGATGCCATGCTGCTATTCCTTAAAGGCTTGGTACAACTGCTGTGACTGTCATCAGAGTTTAACTAGCCTGTGTGATCTTGAAAAGTTTTTATGCTGACCTTTTGTTAGCCTTGATCACAGAACGTGGGTGGGTTCTCTCTCTGACTTCCATCTCTGAAGAGTTATCGGTGGAATGGTCAGTAAAACAGGTGAACTGTTCTTTCTTTGTGTGACATCATCACACCTCCATCCTTTCACAAAGAGTGTATTTTCACCAAATGCCCAATACCTGGTTCAAGTGAACAGTTCATCCCAATATTAATAAGTGTGAACATTACCATGAATTCTTTGTAAAATAATTAATCATTGTCCTTAGTCATTATAGATATGCATCATCAGTGCCTGGCTCATTAAAAGTACATAAATAAATCTGTATTAATTTACAGCTTTATCTTCCTCACTGGCATACAGGATGTTGCCTGGTATGGAGGGCAGGTCCTATGAAGAGAGGTTGAAGGATTTGAGGTTGTTTTCGTTAGAAAGGAGGCGGCTAAGAGGGGATCTTATTGAAGCATATAAGATGATTAGAGGTTTAGATAGGGTGGACAGTGATAGCCTTTTTCCTAGGATGGAGAAAGCTAGCACGAGGGGACACAGCTTTAAATTAAGGGGTATGAGTTATAGGACGGATATCAGAGGTAGGTTCTTTACTCAAAGAGTGATTAGGGAGTGGAATGCCCTGCCTGCAGCTGTTGTAGATGCGCCAAGTTTGGTGGCGTTTAAGAGGTTAGTTGATAAGTATATGGATGAGAAGGGAATGGTTTAGTTAGGAGGGGCATTGCTTTTTATTTTGGTCGGCACAACATCGAAGGCCGAAGGGCCTGTTCTGTGCTGTATTGTTCTATGTTCTATACAGAGACCTGTGGATAGATAGATGGTTACCCAAGAAGCCGTCTTGTTTTGATAACATTCGTGTTGTTTTGCACAACTGACATTTGCTCATAAAGAGAATGTTTAAGTCCATTTTTGTTTAGAATATACCACTTAAGTGCAATTAATTTCCAAATCCCTATCTGTGGAACAGTGATTTAAAAATTCTGAAACATGGTTGGAACATTTCCCTTTGAAGGGTGTTCACTAAAAGTCAATAATATGTAAATAGAAATTGAAATGAAATTTCAAACTGCATGAATGTAATTTTCAAAATTGTTGTCTATGTTAATTTACTATTATGTTCCTCACCAGGATACAGAAGGCTGGAGAAGAGAGAGATTGGTGACCATGAAGTTTGCTTTGTTTTAATAATTTGGTGAGTTGGACTTTATGTACTAATGTTTAGTTTGATTGAGTAATTCTACATGCAATAATCACTTCAAATTTAACTCCTGATATTAAACCTATACAGTATAGTACTGATGTGGATATAGCAAAATGATGGAAGCTGTACATTTTCAATTTTATGTAACAATCCTTAAAATTTGGTTTTTACATTCTTATAAAGCTCATTGGCAATTCTTTTTGCACTAATAATAGATCAGCCACTCTCCACTTGTGGTACAGACTCTGAGGCAGTAAAGGAATAGCAGAAGGGCCTAGGTAGAATTTGCATGTGAACAAGTCTATGTTTGTTCAAAATAACATTTGAATAAGAAATAAGAGGAAAAGAATTTGCACTTATGTAAAGCCAAAGATCCCACAGAGGTTTTATGACAAAGGGATTACTTTCTTTTGGAAGTGTAGTTTTGCCGTATGTGGCTATCAGTATATGCGCAGTAAACACTAAAGTTCCACAAGCAATGAATGGATGAATGACCAGACCATACAGTTTTGGTGATGGTGACAGGAACAATACTGACTGCAACCCTGGGAAAATTTCTTGTTCCTCTCAACTAGTGTCACCTGACTTTAGTATTCACCAAGCCAGAAGGCAACATTGAAGTCCCCCAGCTGTGCCCTTGCTTGCCTCAAATGTTTCTTTCAGTGGCATTCAACATGGAGAAGGAATACTAATTCATCAATTGATGGAGGGCAGTAGGTAATAATTAGCAGGTTTCCAGGACCATTTAGCAGAACCATGTTCGTAGGGTATAGTTGAGGAGATATCATGGGTCCAGAGTCACCATCAAAAACTCCCTAGATCATTCCCTCCCAACTGTTTACCACTGTGCCACCACCTTTGAGATGATCATGGAGGAGACTGGGGCATTGACTGCGAGGTATGACTTTTTGAGCACAACTATATCAGGTTATTGCATGACTGGTCTGATGGGCAGCTTTCCCAATTTTAGCCGAAGTCCCTATATGTTACTCAGGACTTTGCAGGGTTGACTGGGCTGAACATGTGTTTTTCATGGTTGTGCCTAAGTTGACGCTGAGTACTTATCTGTTTTAACATTTATTTGAAGTTTTCATAGAATTGAACAGCTTTCCAGGCCATTTCAGAGGACAATTAAGAGTCCAAACAGCAAATGGACAGCAGATTTTCTTTCCTAAAGTGTAGTGGTGAGCAACATTAATAAAAATCTGGTAGTTTTGTGGTCACTGTTATTATTGAAAGATTTTTATTCCAGATTTATTCAGGTTTAAATTCTTTAACAGCTGTGGTTAGAACTAATGTCTCCAGACCATTAGCCCAAATCCAGTTATATAATCCATACGCTACTGTTCCTCTATATAGGATATTAGATCTTCTAAATTTAAAGTAATTGAAATAAATTTAAATGAGATTATGAGTACATTTGTTGTAGTGGAGTTAGCATTATTTGGAAACATTGGAATGAATTTTTAGTTGAATGGACACTAAATAACTTATTTTGATCTGCACATTGCTTCAATTTCCACTTTTTTGCCCTTAGTAAAACTATTCGTTAAAAAAAATTATGATTAGTAGCTTCAAGATAACTGGCCAGTAGAAACATTCATTGAAAACTAATATTCATTCTCTTTTTATCATCCCATTCTTCTTATCTACACAATTATGCTCGAGTTGTAAAACAAGTTTAAATGTTTGGAAAATAACATTTGAGCAATTTATTATCATTCACCAAGAATGTTAACAGCAATCAAACTGAGATTTTTATAATGGATGTGAGTGTTTCAAGTATTTGAGACCAATCCCCTTCAAAATGTATTGAACTATTTTTGTAGATCCATCTGTTGTCTGTGAAAAGGATGTGTCTGGCCTTGTTAGTCATACATTTGGCAGATTTAAAATGTAGACTCTTGATTGTAAATCTCCATACCAGTGCAGCAGTTGTGATACAGAAAATGGATAATTTTTCAAATGTTTGTAGCATTTCAAGTTGGTCAGCAAGTGTGACTGAGAACCATCTTAAAAATTGAATTGTTTTCCCATACAGTCTATATAAATGAGTCTTACTTTGGTAAAATGTTGAAATTTGTTATATTTTACCTGGATAAGATTGAGTTGGTTCAAAAGAAATTGTTCAGTTTGGGTTGATTTCTTTTTAAAGCAATCTTGCCCCTGTCTTCCCAATTAAAAGTGTTAAGTTATACCTTCATTTAGATGTTAAATAGCTTTCCTCAAATGTACTTTACATTGTTCTAAAAGACATAGCATTTCAATTTGATTCAATTCTCATCCAAAATTGTCAGGTCAGTTCATGGCTTAAGCAACATATGCAAATCTGCAGTCTATGGATTTGAAATAGCTTAAAGCTCAATAAGGAATGTTTCCTTTCTGTTAAGTTTAGATATGATTTTTTAACCAACTAAACATTTTGATTTGTTTGCACTAATTTGATCTGTTGCACATCTTTACATGGCCACTAGTTTAGTTCATTTTGTACTATATTACCAAGTAACTAGGTTTGGAAGCTTTAATCAGTACTCCCTGCAAGTTTCAGCAGTGAGTGTTCAAACATGATTGGCAATGAGAAAGAATAAAGCCATAGCCCGAGACTGTTGTTGCAACAGCTGATCTGTTCTCTCTATTCCAAGGGCTATTTATAGCAGATTTATATGGTATCAGAGCTCACTGTTCAGCCCATAAATGGATGATCCTACGTGTCATTGCCACATTGCAATTGGCCCCAAGTCCTTTGAGGATAAAATGAGTCCACAGTTCTATCTGAGGAACTGACTGCTTTAAGAGTGGTATATGATAGATAGACAGTTGGATGGAAACTTGTGTGTGACCACAGTAGCATAGTATTAGCTTCAGGATAGCTCTTTTTAAAGTATCTCTTTTTGCTGTGAAAATTCTGTTGGAAATAGTGAATGTCGACAAAGGATACAGTTGACTTGTCCTTGAAATAATTGGATAGGAAACGCTTGGAATCCTCCCGACTACAGATACACTCTTTTCTACAGCATTAGTTCATTGCAATACTGGCATTCTAATAATAGTTGAGCAATCCTTTTAGCTTTAAATGCAACTTTGTTTTGCTTAAAGGCCTAAAAAGCTTGAAGTACATAATCTCTGAAAATTTGTTTGTTGGGATTTTTTTTATATGGAGGCGATGGATTGAATGCAATCCTAAAGTTTTAAAATTCAAACTAAACTGTTGGAAGAGGATCATTTGCTTCCATTGAAGTAAGTAGGATGTTTTTTTCCACGGGAGTAATAAGGAAATTTTAACAGCTGTTTCGTTGAGGATGTTACTTGATGCTGCAAAATCTTTTGTTTACCAATATGTGCATGTCTATCATTGTTGATCATGTGTTAGCCTCAAGTTTGCTCTTTGTTTCCTGAAGAAAGTTTATATGATCTGAAATATAGTAGGATGCTCAGAAAAATAGCTAGCTAGATCGGTTCATTTTTAAAAGAAAATTAATGCGAGTTAAATTTAAATATATTCAAATATCTTTAAATATGTAATTGCATCTTGCATGAAATAAACCATTCCAGACAAAAGCGCGGGTGAAAACCCTTCAGATTAAATCAGAGCACATTGAAACCAACAGCATTAGTTAAAATGAGGCACAGTGGTTAGCACTGCTGCCTCTCAGCGCCAGGGACCCAAGTTCAATTCCGGACTCTGGTGATTGTGCAGAGTTTACACGTTCTCCCTGTGCCTGCATGAGTTTCGTCCAAGTGCTCTAGTTTCCTCCCACTGTCCAAAGATGTATGGATTAGGTTGATTGGCCATGATAAAGTTCCTGTTAGGATTAAAAGGGTAGATAAGCGGGGTTACAGGAATGGGAGCTGGGTAAAATTGTTGCTGGTGCAGGCTCGATGGATCGAATGGCCTCCTCCTGCACTAAAGGGATTCTGACTATAACTTTCTATGACAGTTTACTTGCTATTTGGTGAAACTCAGTTTTTTTCAAGAAATTAAATTTATATAGTGGATGGTTTTGAACGTACCAACTCTGATCGTATGTTAGTAAATTAGCTCTCAATGCCTTTTATGCACATTCAATGCAACAAAAATAAAGTGGATTTTTTTCAAAATTGTTCTTAATTTCTCTCCTAAAAAGAGCAGGTTGACAATTTGAAATTGAATCAGCACATTTTATTGTTCTCAATCCAACAATAGAAATATTGCAATTAGAACTGGCATGCATTGGTTTTGGATTACTCAGGCTAGCACAGTTATGATGGACTAAATGGTCTCATTTGTGCTGCAAACCTCTGCTTTTACTTCATGACATTTAGTCATGCAACCAGCTATACCTAGGTACATCTTTCATGGATCTCCATCAAAGTTGTAGTTTTATTCATATTCAACAAAACGAAAGTGAACGTTAACTTATTATCTCCATACTGCAGAAAAGCACACCACTTCTGTGCCGGAATAGGAAATTGCGATGTCCATGTCCCATTGCTTTTGTGGGACATGGGTATCGCTGGCTGGCCAGCATTTATTGCCCATTGCTAGTTGCCCAAGGGCACTTGAGAGTCAACCACATTGCTGTGGCTTTAGAGTCACATGTAGGTCACCCCAGATAAGGACAGTAGATTTTCTTCCCTGAAGGACATAAGTAAATCAGTTAGGCTTTTCCAACAATCAACAATGGTTTCATGGTCATCAGTAGATTCTTAATTCCAAATTTTTTAAATTTAATTCAAATTCCATCACCTGCCATGATGGGTTCACACCCAGATCCCCAGAACATTAACTGTATTTCAGAATTAGTAGCTTAACAATAATACCACTAGACTATCGCCTTCCTGTCTGAAGGCCCTTTAATTAAGACTTTACAAACACTAAACTTGCTGTTAGATCTTGGCATCTACTAGTATCTAATCCTTTGGTTTCTTTCATCTTGGTCTTGTTTTAATCATTTGTTGAAAGCTGTCATCTGCACAGAACCTTATTTTCTTTATGTGCAAGTCCCCCCCCCAGTCCTCTCCAATCCCCACCCCCTGTCCTCTCCAACTCTCCCCCCCCACCCCATTGTCCTCTCTAATCCCCCCCACCTCTCCAATCCCCCTCCCCCAGCCTCTCGAATTCCCCTCCTCCAGCCTCTCCAATCCCCCCACCCTCCGTTCTCTTCCATCCCACCTCCCCGCCACCGCCGTCCTCTCCAATCCTTCCTTCTCCCCCCCCCCCCCGTTCTCTCCATTCCCCCACCCTCCGTCCTCTCCAATCCCCCTTCCAGTCTCTCGAATCCCCCTCCAGCCTCTTGAATCCCCCCCCCCACTCCAGCCTCTCCAATTCCATCCCCCGCCAACTTCTCCAATCACTTGACCGCTATGGGCACAAATCGTTTGAACACGATCAAGGTAAAAAAAAAATTGCTGCGTTTTGGAATTGTAGTGTCCACATTGATTTTCAGTTTCACCAAATCTCATTTGAATAGATATCAGTGTTTATACCTGGTGTCCGTTCACATTCCACAGAGGTGGGCCAAAACCTCCTGTCATCATTCGTGGCTAGGATTTTCCAGTGCTGCTGAGAATGAATGGAGTTTTGGCTGGAATGCCATTCCTTGTTTGCAGTGGGTCCCAGCACAGATGAGGCCAGAGAATCCTGCCCACTGTTTTGAATTTTTAGATAATCAGTACACTCTGTAGTGATGAGTAATTGAATATGTTTTAATCTTTTTAACCTTGAGTTGAGGGAAAAGGAAGCTTCTTGTGTACTGGATGCCCCTTATTAGAAAAACTTATGTAACACAAGTTGATAATCCAACTTGCTTTTGCACGCCACAACAACTGCTGGAATTTGAATTCAATTAAAAAAAAATCTGGAACTAAGGTTCTACTGATGACCAAGAAGCCGTTGTCAATTTTCAGAAAAACCCATCTAGTTCACTAATGGCATTTAAAGGAAGGAAATCTGCTGTCTTTATCTGGTCTGACCTACACGTGACTCTAGAGCCACAACTGCCCTTTGAAATGGCCTAGCAAGCCATTCAAAAACAGAAAATGCTGGAAAATCTCAGCAGGTTGTTAGCATCTGTAGGGAGAGAATGAAGCTCATGTTTTGAATCTGGATCGGCTTTGTTAGTGCTGAGAGCAATGAGAATATACTACGAGGGTGGGGTGGAATGGGACAAAGGCAATGTAATTGAGGATACAGAATGCTGAGAAGGTGCTACGTGACCATTAAAGTGGGTGGGTGGGGGGAATTCCAGTTCCCAGCCCAAACCGCCACTTCCTCACCATGGATGCCCAATCCCTCTACACCTCCTTTCCCCTGTAGGATGGCCTCAAAGCTCCTGCTTCTTCCTCAAACAGAGGTCTGAACAATGTTCATGCACCACCACTCTCCATTTGGTTGACCTCGTTCTCTCACTCAACAATTTCTCCTTTAACTCATCCCACTTGCTCCACAAAAAAGATGTGACAGTGGGCACCTGCATTGGTCCCAGTTATACCTCTCTCTTTATAGGTTATGTGGAGAATTCCCTGTTCCATACTCTGGCCCCTCCCACAACACCCTTATTGGTACATTGATGACTGTTTTGGTGCTGCTTCATGTCAGTTTTGCTTCCAACTTCCAACCCTTAGAACATAGAACATTACAGCGCAGAACAGGCCCTTCGGCCTTCGATGTTGCACCGACCAATTAGGAACAAGCAGTGACCCTCTAGCCTAGACCGTTCCCCTTTCATCCATAAACTTATCTACTAACCTCTTAAACGCCACCAAACTTGGCGCATCTACAACTGACGCAGGCAAGGCATTTCATACCCTTACCACCCTCTGGGTAAAGAACCTACCTCTGACATCTGTCCTAAAACCACCACCCCTTAATTTAAAGCTATGTCCCCTCGTGCTAGCTTTCTCCAATCCCCACGCCCCCGTCCTCTCCAGTCCCCGTCCTTTGTCACCTTCACATGAGCCATCTCTGACATTTGACTTCCCTTCCTTGACCTCTCTGTCTCCATTTCTGGCGATGGATTGTCCACTAGCATCCGTGGCAAGCCCATCAATTCCCACAACCACTTTGACTACAGCTTTTCACTCCCTGTATTCTGTCAGCACTTCATCCCATTCTTTCAGTTTCTTCCGATTCACTGCATCTGTTCTGAATAGCATGCTGATATGTCATCCTTCTTTCTCAATTGTAGTTTTCTACCTATAGTGGTTGTCGGGGCTGTCCACCGCATCCAACCCATCTCCCAGAACAAGGATAAGGTCCCCCTTGTCCTCACGTTTTACTTCACCAGTGTTTGCATTGAAAAAATCATCCTCTGCCACTTCTGCCAGTTCCAGCATAATGCCACGACTCAACACATCTCTCCCCACCCCCTGGACCATTCTCTCTGGGACACCAGGGTCTGTTCCTCCATCACATCCAACACCTCACCCCCTGCCCACAGCACCTTCCCATGCAATCATAGAATGTGCAATGCGTGCTCCTTTATCTCCTCCCTGCTCACCAGCCCAGATCCTAAACACTCCTTTCAATTGAAGCAGCACTTCACGTGTACCTCCTTCAATCTAATCTATTACATTCACTGCTCCCAATGTGGTCTGCTCTACATCGGAGAAACCAAACACAGACTGGGTGACTGCTTTGCCGAACGCCTTTGGTTCGTCTGCGTGCAGGACCCAGACCGTTCTGTCATTTGCCACTTCAACACAGCTCCCTGCTCTTCTGTCCACATGTTCACCCTTGCCCTTTTGTAACGTTCCAACAAACCCCAAAACTGGATGAAAAGCGTTACATTTTACGATTGGACACTTTACAGCCCTCTGGACTGAACATTTGAGTTTAGCAACTTCAGAGTATGAACTTTCTCGTCCACCCTCACTCCATTTCCAATTATTTTTAGTTTGTTTCATTTCACTCATCCATTTTTGATATCTTTTTTCCTCACTTCCATTTTTCCACTTCTCCATTCCTGCTCTCGGCTTTGTTTCCCTTCCCCCACCCCCGACAAGTTCAGGGCAACTATCACATTCCTCAGGTAGTCCTTTAGCAATCTGTACCTCTGTTCTGCCATTCACACATCTTGACCACTGAACGACACTTCTAGCACCTTTCTCAGCCTTCTGTATCCTCATTTACATTCCCTTTGTCCCATTCCACCCCCCTCCCCACACCCATCCTCATAGTATAAATCTCTGCTGATTCTCTTGGCTCTCAGCTCTGATGAAAGGTCATTTAGACGCATAACATTGGCTCTATTCTCCCCACAGATGCCATCAGACCTGCTAAGATTTTCCAGCATTTTCTATTTTTTGTTTCAGATTCCAGCATCCATCGTATTTTGCTTTTAGTAAGCCACTCAGTTGTACAAGGGCAACTAGGAATGGGCAACAAATGTTAGTCAGTCAGTGACACCCATGTCCCACAAATTAATAAAGGTAAAAATAAGTGGAGAAAATATCCATTGGATTTTTTTAATGGAAAACTTAGGTTTCTAACTGACTACTATTCATTTGTGAAGCATGTTCTGAAGCTCCTGTAAATCTAAGTTTTTTTTAAATGTACATGTTTACATAAATAGCATGAATACATTATTGCAAGCGCCTAATAGAATAGAACTAACCTCTCTCTGTAATGTGTCTTTTATCCTTTCACTGTTTTATTATTTTGCTAACTGGTGATGTGAATTTGATGATGTTTAATTTCAGTCGTTACATAACAGATTTAATTGAGATGGGCTTGGCCTTGTCTTGTTTTTGTCACAAGCGCATTGAAAAATTTATTTTTTTTGTACAGTAATTTTCTTCCTTCAGATGTTGCACTGTTGCCAACCTTTTTTCCAGATTTTCACTTTGTAATTGTACGTTAAAATGCAGGAATATAACTTGCATATATTGCAAGAAAATATAACTGATCTTTTGCATTTCTGTGACTATACACATTGCAGAGCAATCCAGAACAGCTTGCTGTTTGTCTTGGACTGGGATTTTCAAGTTTTTCTGAAAAAAATCTAAATGTCTAAACTGTGCAGATAAAATCTGTGCTGAACTTGTTTATCATGATGGAGTTTCCAAACACAATTTCAAGGCATTACAACTTGTGTCTGATACAATTTGCACAATGTTCAGAAACTAAACTGAAGTTGTTCAAAATAGATATTATATCTACAGAGATATTAATGTGAGATACATTACAGCAGAGGATACCCAACCAAAGAATAAGCAGTCTCACTTCTCTTTCTCATCTTGCCAGCACCCTTTTTTTTATATTCTCTAGAGATTTCTTGCATTTAAGTGTGACCTTGGACATGTGATTCACATCAGCTGTACCATTCGCCTGTCTCTTGCTTAATCATTAAAACGTTGATTGGAAATATAGTTGACATGTTGCATTGTGATGTTCTGTGTCATTGGTTAGGAAATATCCATGAGGCAGCTGTTAGCCAAAAATTTAGCCTTGTGTCATTCCTCAACCATGTGGTGTTGTGTATTTAACAGAATCTCACAGCATGAAGAATTCCAAAATGTACCACCACCCTTTTAGCAGAACAGTTTTTCATTTATTTACTCAACCATGCTATAAACTTTAAAGATTAACTTTTGTGATTGGATAACATTTATCAAGGTAGTTTTGCTTCTCTTTAGCCTTTCGTGGGAGGGGGTTGGGGGGGTGGGTTGAGAGGTTAAAAACATTGGGCACCATCTTACCGGCCATTCACAACATGGTCCCACTGCAGCAAAGTCAGAGAATTTGGTACCTAGCCTAATCTCTGTTCACTGCAGCGGGAAAGGACGATCATGCTGGCATGAACAGATGTATCATTCCGTTCATTGATTTTTTTTTTAGTGGTTCAAGGGATGTGGGCATTGCTGGCTAGGCCAACATTTATTGCCCATCACTAATTGCCCTGGAACTGAGTGGTTTACTAGGCCATGTCAGAGTCAACCACATTGCTATTGTTCTGGCAACATCTGTGGAGAGAGAAACAGTTAAAGTTTCGAGACTGTATGACGTCTGCTTCAGAGCTCTGAAAATTTAACTCTGTTTTCCTTTCCAAAGGTGCTGTCAGACCTGCTGAGTTTTTCCAGCATTTTTGCTTTATTCTAAAGGGAATTGGATTGCCATCTGAAAAAGAGACTGTGCAAGGTTACAGGAATAATGCAGGGGAGTGGGATTGGATGGAAAGTTCTTTCAGAGAGCAAGTGTAGTTCTATGAGTGGTTGCAATTCTTCTATCTCACTAAAATAGCTACCCATGAGCAGGACATTGCTGTATTATACAGACTTTTTGACTTGACTGTAGCCATCAGAGCTTTTATCGGCAGATAATGTTATTGATTCACATGCATGAACTTCTAGGGATCATTTCAGAACAACATATGATAGTAAATGCCTAAACTTTTCTTGCCCTCCTCAACGTGCATTTATCGAGGCTAATTCTGTTAAAAGGAAAGTACTGCAGATGCTGGAAATCTGAAATAAAAACAAAATGTTGGATAAATTCAGCAAATCTGATAGCCTCGGTAGGGAGAGAGAAACAGAGTGACTGTTTGGAGTCCACACAAGCCTTCTGCACAGTTGAACAGGAATAGAAATGTGATGAATTATGTAATTGATGGGGTATGTGGGGCAAAGAATGAAAGGTAGGGACAGGTTGGAGAGATTGATTAAAATATCATGGATGTGAGACAAGTTATGCCATTATCAGCATTTCTTCAGTCCTAATAGCACCATTAACACCTGCTTTGTGTTATCTGACATCTTTGTCAATCTCTCCCTAGCTTCAAGCTCCAACCTATCCCTTGTCAATCCCTAACCTTCCATTCTGCTCCATCCCCTCTCTCCAACCGTATAATTCATTAATTTTCATCCCTTTTCAGTTCTGAAGAAGAATCACGTGCACTCAAATCAGTAACTTGGTGTTTCTCCTTCTCGGCCTTTTGGCTAAGATCAAGTGTAGTATCGATGTGCTATACTTGGTTGAAGTCATTAGGTTACATTTTACCTTCATTTGAAGCAATTTTTTAAAGCAGCATCTTGGTCTTTTGGCTCAGATGCAAATGATATCAAGCCTTGGAAGAGGAGCTATGCCTACTCCAATCAGCTTGGATCGTGTAGATCAAGCCCAAGACAAGAGGTGAGACCCCTGTCTTTTCAGCTTGGATAGGAAATGTCTCAACTTGTTGAGACTCTGAATTGGATTTGATTTGATTGGAATAAAGAATTAAAAAAAACTTTATGTTTCTCCCTCCACAGATGTTGCCAGACCTGTTGAGTTTTTCCAGCCTTTTCTGTTTGCATTTAAGGCTAGTTCTATTTCTGACAATTAATGTGCAAACGTTGACTACTGAGGATAGATAGAAAATCAAATCTTACACTTTTCTCCTTCTCTCTCCGGTTTCACTTGCTGAGTGTTCGACCATTTAAATACCTGTTAAGTCCATCTTTGATCTCCCATGATATTGCTATGGAGCAGTTTGGAGGATGTGATGTTTTATAATGTTGGGGAACACAATACATTATGTATAAAGAGTGATTTACATCTTGATAGGTCATTTCTACTGGACAGAAAAAGACTAGTTGTCTGGTGGGAAGCTGCCCTTAGCTGTAAGAATGAAGCTTTAAATTTGGCTTATCCTTTCCTGGGCATGAGCCTTAAAGCTCTGTTGGTAACTCTTCAACTCAATTTAAAGATCAAGTCTTGAGTGTTGAGAACAGGTTTCCAGATTAGTAGGTCCTCATTAACCCTTGGTGCCTCTTCCTGAGACTAGAAACAATCAGCAGCGAATGACGAGTTTTTTTTGTTCAATCTTTTAAGGTGCTGCATGTCCATTTCTAGGTCCCGTATCTGTTAAATTCTCTTCAGTGAATATTTCACTTCCAATCAGATGTGCTGTCATGTACATGCTTCATTTTCACTGTCTCCATTGAGCTCTGATCTGTATCCCATTTGAAGCCTTACAATGTGTAGAGACAAAGGGTTGTGAAGATAGCCTAATCCATCATGCAAACGAGTCTCTCATCCATTGATCCGTCTACACTTCCCTGCTGCCATCAGACTTTTGAATGGACCTACCATATATTACATTCCCTAGCTATGATTGTAACACTTCATTCTGCATCCTCTCCTTTGTACTCTGTAATCAGTATGTTTTGTCTGTATTAGCATGCAGGAAACAATAGTTTTCACTGTATCCCAATATATCATAGAATCATAGAACCCTACAGTGCAGAAAGAGGCCCTTTGGCACATCGAGTCTGCACCGAACACAATCCCACCCACACCCTACCCCCATATCTCTACATATTATATTCACTAATCCCTCGAACCTATGCATCCCTGGACACTAAGGGACAATGTCTTAGCATGGCCAATCAATCTAACCTGCACATTTTTGGACTGTGACATTGATGTGTGACAACAATAAGTCAAATCAAAATGTTAAACATGGTTTAGAAAAAGTGATTATGAAAATTAATTGACTTTAGTTGGTAGGAAAAATACAGATGAAAAACAAAAGACCTAGGCTTATAAGTAGAATTCCAAGTTGCCTAAGGTGAGTAGATGCAAATCCTCTGTGGAAATGATTTTTATTTTGCATTGCAATCAAGAACCATAAGTCTCACAACCTCAGCACTCTGGGTGAAAGGTTATTGTGATGGTCAGTATTTATGCTTCCTCCTTCCCACACAAAATCTATAACATGCTATATTAAAAACTTGCATCTTTTGTTTAATGAATAGTGGTTTAAAATGGATTATAGTATTTCTGGTGTGAAATGCTGTATGACCACAACCTAATTTAGTGACCGAAGTTTTGTGTATGATCCTTTGGCCTGTCTTCATAATCAGGAATGGTGTTGATCTCCTGTATAGTTAGATGGGACCTGCATGTGGATGAACCAAACAAGTGAATTACTTCTACTCAACAAGATTGACCTGGTAGGCTTCCCATGAGATTGGTTACACCTTGGTTTTTAAACAAAGAATTTTGATTGCTGCAAGCAATTTGACAGTACTATTTTTACTCATTATACCATAAAGAAAAATGTGGGGTAGAATTTAATACCCTTCCCCTATGGTGAGTTTGGTGACAGGGGAGGTATTTTACTGGGACCCCCTGCCATCTTTATGCCTCTGTCCTGATTAGGTCCATGGTGAGAAGGCTTGTGGATGTCTTTCCTCCTCTACTATCACGTGAGGCCCTAAAGTGGACATTCATTGGCACTTCAGAACCCCATTCCAGTGCCAGGTAAGGGAATTGTCTTGCAGGAAGCCTGAAAAGCAAAAACTAATGGGATCACTTGCAGACTTCTTGTGGGACTCAAGTGCTTGCCCTACTGCTAATACCCCTCCCTGCCACTCACTAGTATCTGACCGCATCTCCACCCCACTATCAATCACGTGTGGGCTCAGTCCTTCGGCAATCCTAGGGCTTGAATTGGTGCAATGCTGACAGCAGCCACTCCTTCCCTGCTGTTGTTGCTGAGCAATGAAGAACCGTCAGCCACTGGTTTTTCTTGGGTCCTTCATCTAAGGACAGGGACCCACTGCCTGGTTAATTCTGCAGGACTTCCTTAAAACAGGTGACCTAGGTATTTCACAAGCTCTCCAGCCAGATCCTTCTCACATACATTAAATAATATCCATAGTTCCCCTTAAAATAATCTGTATGGTCCCAATACCTGTCATATGTTTCTAGTACTCAAATACACTTCATAGTCACAAGTACAGAGATAATATGAAAGTTCCTGGTTTACAACTAACTGCACCACAAGGCCAAAGATTGTAAACTGGCCCAGTTTCAGAGTTCAGATGACCTGGTTTAGCAGGATGTAGCCTAATTAATGATTTGACTTATTATTGTCACATATTAGTATATAGTGAAAAGTATTGTTTCTTGCATGCTGTACAGACAAAGCATACCGATCGTAGAGAAGGAAGAGAGTGCAGAATGTAATGTTATAGTCATAGCTAGGGTATGGTGAATGATCAACTTAGTGTGAGGTAGGTTCATTCAAAAGTCTGATGGCAGCAGGGAAAAAGCTATTCTTGAGTCATTTGGTATATGACCTAGAATTTTATATCTCTTTCCCAACAGAAGAAGATGGATCCAGAGTGCATGGGGTCCTTAATTATGCTAGTTGCTTTTCTGAGGCAGCAGGAAGTGTAGACAGAGTCAATGGATGGGAGGCTGGTTTGCAAGATGGAGTAGGCTACATTCACGACCTTTTGTAGTTTCTTGCTATGTATTGTGTTGTAATGTTTTGTGCTATTGTTGCTGAGGTTATAATCTGTTGAGGTACTTTTGTAATGTTGATGGGCTAAATCTGCAGTTACCATATTCTTGTCTCATCTCCAAATGATTGTGAATCTAATAATTATACTAATCCTACTACGTTTAGAACAAAAACATAATTAAGGTTATTTGAGCACTTGAGTCTTTTTGCAGTCTAGATGAAGTTCAGTTCAACAGTTGAGACATTTCATTGTCCACAGCTCATAAAATAAGCTTTGCCTTGGAAAGATATTCACTTTTTTCAGGTGGATATTAACAGTTTTTTTTAAATATTCAGATACTTTTAGAAGATGTTAACATCTAGTATGCTTTGATGTTGTACAATAGAATCCACTTAAAACTCCTCACAGGTTGTCATAACTTGGAAACAAATTAGCTTCTTACTCTATTTTTTAGTTAATGGAAAATTTGTAGTTGTCATTACTTTATTCATGTGGTCAAATAACAAAACAAAGACAAAATTTAAGTCCGGTGTAAACCTGTGAGGTTATGAATGTTACAGAAGTAACATTTAACTAAACTGGAGGCAGTTTTCCTATCTTCTGTTCTTGTTCGATTGGTTTGGGCCTTGACTATGCTGTAGGGCTATCTGTCAATAGAGAGCATCATAGAAGAGGGTAGATCAAACCATACACATTCAATTTTGGTATGAATCATGATTATGTTCCTGTTTCTATTGCGCTCAATACAAGGGAGTTAGGGTCATTTGCAATACACGCAGAGCCTGAGTGTAGTACTTTCCGCATCTGAACTACTATAACAGTAGTTCTAAGCCACTTGTTATTTGGGAGACCTTGTCCACGTTAGCTGCAGCATTTGTCTACATAAAATCATTGCATTTCAAAGAAATGTGTTAAATGCAAATTGCTTCAGAATGTTTGTTAGCAAATTAATAAGTCATTTTATAAATCCACGTCATCCATCATAATTATTTTGATTTGGAAGTCAACACACTTCAGCTTTAAATGGCAATTTAGGTTGCTTATTAGAAACCTGAGATTGTTTTTTAATGGGGCTGAATTCTAATACTTGTCATAGTTTAATATGAACCTCTTTTTTCAAAAAGGTAGAGACATTCAATCTCCAAGGATGGAATTGGGCAAAGTTGCAAGAATATGAACTAAAACAAAATTTGGCACCAGAAGTGTATTTTAATTCTGTTGCTCTGCAAGATCATTGACATTGTACCTGAGTGATGATGAAAGTATAATCTGTCATTGAGACAGCTGGACAGCTCTAAAAGTAGGGTATCAGGCTCCCATACTAAGAACCGGATTTTGCTTATAACCCTCGCAGCAATGCTTAGCTCAATTCTTTTATATTTTACTCAGTTCTATTTAGGTCTTGGACAAACCTTTAGGTGGGATTTTCCATGCCTCATCCAGCATTTTTCCTGGCAGTAGAGATAGTGTAAATGAAAGAGATTAGGAGAAGGCAGTTAAGGGATATTCTGTTTTGCCAAAGCCTGTCCCTTGAATGATTACTGTTGAGGTAAAAAGCTATTTGATTTGTAACTATTTAAAGGGTAAAACAGGAGCTATCATTCTTGATAAAAGTGCAGAGTGACAGATTATCCTTAAATCTTTTTTGTCTCTAGCTCACTAATCTTTGGTAAAATTGTCATTAATCCAATAGTGAGTGGTGTTTAAAAAGATGTTCATTTTTGCAACTGTATCTGTAGTCTGATTTCCTTGAAGGATCTTAATGACTACAGTCCACTTTTGTACTATTCAGTAAGAATTTTGGAGAAAGCTGTCTGCCTGTTTAAAAAGTGCCTATGGCCTGTAAAACTACTTTACAAAATTATTTTGCTCTCACTCATGTACTTCTGATATGG
The DNA here is from genome assembly GCA_024679065.1 of Sphyrna mokarran. Classification (NCBI taxonomy): domain Eukaryota; kingdom Metazoa; phylum Chordata; class Chondrichthyes; order Carcharhiniformes; family Carcharhinidae; genus Sphyrna; species Sphyrna mokarran. The sequence goes on along the minus strand of JAGIQG010000002.1, from coordinate 33,829,363 downwards.
TTCATTGTGTAATGACTAGCTTCAACCTAACCTAAGGGCTTTATGGTCAGGCATGGTGCAAGGTGGAGATTAGACCTCAAATCTCTGGTGGTGAACCTGAGAGATCTGACTTTAAGATTCTTGTTGCTATTTTCAAAACCACCTTCTTGAAAACAAATCAGAACTCTCTAACTTGGCATTCAGCCCTATCCTCTTTCTCTGCATGAGACTTTTCCTTTTTGCTAGTCAACCATTGTATTTCCCATAATACTGCAGAGTGGTTTGAAATATTGTTCTGCCATCGTGCATAATGGAAATGGTTAAAAATGAGTTCCACTATCCTTCATCTGTGGGTAACAAGCGCATGGGAATTAACTAGTGAAATATAATAAACTAGATTTTCAGAAGGTATGTGAAGGTTTGTTTTAAAAGAAGACTAGTGCTCAGAATTGATTTTTAATTAATTGGTGAGTTTGAAAAACACACTTTTCAATGTAGAAAGAAGGTGTTAGGAAATAATTAGTTCAATTGGAATCTGTTGTGGGTCTTTGTTCATAAGATTCCTAACTGAAATGGAGAAATTGTGCTATTGTACTTTATAATGTAAAAGTTGATGCATCAAATGTGCATCAAAAACTAGTATGCAAAAGAGATTTGGTCCAATTTAGCAGATGGGCTAAGGAAAAGCAACACTGAGCTATTTTCAGTAAATGTTGCTCAATGCTGGGTTTGATCACAGCTATTTCATTGTAAATGACAAACCATTACTTTAACTCTTTTCATTAATTTTCAAAATATTTTGATTTGTTTACTTTCAAAAGAGTATAACACATTATTAATGTGAAGGAAGAGAAATTCATGAATGCTGTTTAAGCATTTAGATATTAACCATCTCTTATGTTCTGTCTTATACTCTTCTACAAAATAAATCCATTTTCTAGTTATTCCTCTCATTGCTATTTGCATGGGTTGCTATGTGAAATAGTTGCCTGATTCCCCTTGTCTCTTTCTCACTCTCTCAAGTTCTCTATAATGTAACGTTGAGGACGTCTGTTCAACTACTGGCAGCTGCATGATAGCTATTATACATTTACTTTTTGGAGTCACCAAATAAAGCTACATTGAAAATAGATGCAATTGTTCAGCTGCCAGCTATTGCCCTTGAGGCAAAGGTCTTTAGCAGGGACTTGCTAGGGAGTATGCTGATTTAAAACGACGTTTGTGAAACCATATGGTGAGATATGTTTGATGAGAATTTATGTCTGATGAAACTTTGGCAGGAAATGGAATATAGCCGTGATAGATCTAAACAGGTGCCTTTCCCACATTGTTGGTGGTGTGTATGAATGGTGTGCAATTCAGTACCAAAGATTATTAAACCTTTTCAAAGTTTAGGTTTGACAGAGCAGTTTGATTGAATTATTGCCTTAAACTCAAAAGCATTCATGCTTCATTGTGGAAAGTATTTGTTTTACTATTGCATGGCAAGTGCATTCAAGGTGACATTGGTGAATTGTATGACAAAGATGACAGTGGCTTAAACATTTTGCAGCAATATCCACATTCTTTCAAAATTTAATAACAAGGGAAGGAAAACATACAAAACAAGAGTTCACACAAGTGGTTGTATATTATTGATCCATTGGCATCTGCTTTGTCTGGTTTGCGAACCACATATATAAGCATTTATAGATTTATAAACTATAAAATAGAAGCACACTTTTAAATATATTAATTAAAGACAGCCTTTGTACTTCAGTTTGTAGTTTTGGAAACTGATTTAATTGATTATTTTCAGCCTCCTTTCTGCAATGGCATGATTGGTGAGGGAGTACTCAGTCTCAAAGTTGGAATATGCTTACTAGTTTGTTGTGATGCCTTGTGTGGGTTACAACATTTCACAAGTGATGTAACAGTTCAGTACCAAAATGTATATTTTTAATATACTAATATTATAATGCACTTGTGCAGTATAGGGTAAGAATAGTCCAAGGAATATAAACTTGCACAATGTTATTGGCACAGCGCTGACCCAACTTTGGCTAAACACGTCCGCTTGGTGTGATGAGAAGGATTCTTACTTGCATAAGTCATTTGTTAGCTTTGGGTTCAGTAGTAATTTAAACCTTGTAACCCATCTGGTTACTTCTATCACCCATCCCAAGAGGTGATCTTGAATCATTTCAGTCCATGTTGTATTATAAACAAGTGGTTTTCTGAGCCACTTCAAACAGCAATTAAGACTTAATCATATTGACGTGAAACTCAAGTTTCCAACTCAGAAAGTTTGATCTTCTGACATTCTATTCGCTTGCTCTGTGATCATGTGACATCATGCTGCAAGATGTTGGCCCATGCAATGTTTATCATGTGACATCTGTAAATATTGTTTTATTTCCTTCTCTCTGCTTAGATTATGGCTTAGATTCCAGTTTCCTTTAAAGGTGATCACTTTGAACTGATTTTACACTAATTGGCATCTGAACTAAAACTAAAGATTGTACAAACGGCTCTATTTCAGGAGACATCTCATAGGATACAGTCAGATCAGCATCAGCATTTCTTAAAGCAATTTAAAGCATTCTCCATCTTGCTCTCATGCTGATACTCCTGTCCTTGGACTCTTGCACTATTCCAGCTTCAGGAATAGCATTTCACCTTTCACTTAAGCACTTTGCAGCCTTCTGAATTCAATGTTGTGTTCAACAATTTCAAACTGTAAACTCTGTTCCCCTTTTCTCTTTTCCTTTCCTTGTTTTGCTTTTCTTTTCTCTGTTATCAGCGCGTTTGGCTGACATTTCCTCATGGATATCCAGTTTTGAGCTATGAGATCTGTTCTGAGTCTACTTTGTGGTAGTATCATAAAATACAACAAAAGTGTTTTCACAGAGAGAAAATGTGACTTGTTCTCCAAAAGTACTATACAATGATCACTCCACTCCTACCACGGACAAATGCATATGTGACAAATAGATGGGTGAGGAAAAGGCTGTGTAGGATTTTTTCCATCTGGGTTCTCTCAACACGCAGTCTGTCAATATGTCTGTTGGTTAGTCAAAGTGTGAGCAGAATCAGAAGATTCTGGCCTAATTTTTTTATTCCCACAGCTGTTATGGTGCAACTTAAACTCTCATCTCTGGAACATTAGCCCACTCTCTGGATTAGTGGTCCAGTAACATTACCACTATGCTATTTTTTCGAATTCACCTGTTCTCCTATTTGGCAGTCTAACACCCCCACTCCACATTTTGTCACTTTTCACTAGTTTCCCTTGTCACAAATGTGTAGTTATGGATGTTTGTAGAAAAAAAAACTAACCTTCATTTCACATTAACACAAGAAGCCTTAAAGGTGGCTGCAAAATGTCACCTGATCTTTTTCAACTGCAATGTTGTTAAGCTCTAGAAAGCTTCAAGTGGATTACAGATAGAGAAATCCAAATATGTGATGACATTTCAGTTCAATTTGTATTTCTGTAAGAGTAACTGGAAACTAAAATTTGCTTCCTGGAGGTGTGAATAGCTCTTTCATATCTCTTCAAAACTTGAGAGAATGGGAGCTTTTGTGCGACTAACTCAATACCTAATATGAAGCATGATTCAATAATTTGGAAAACTGGGCAGTTTTCAGTTTTGGAAATGTATAAAGTCCGATTGAGAACAGCCAGTTTGCATGCAGAGCTCCAGAAAGTATCATAGAATCGTAGAACTAGACAGCGCAGAAGAGGGCCTTCAGCCCATCAAGTCCACACCTAATCCCAACAGCCACACTTGGCTCATGGATCTGAATGTTATGATATGCCATGTGTTCATCCAGCAACTTTTAAAGGATGTGAGGCAACCCACCTCTACCACTGTCCCTGGCAGCACTTTCCATAGCATCAACATTGTATGGGTAAAAAAGTTCTTCCTCCATATCCTACCTAAATGTCCTGCCCCTCACCTTAAGCCTATGTCCCCTTGTGACTGACCCTTCAACTAAGGAGAACAGTTGCTCCTTATTGGCTCTGTCCATGTCTCATAATCTTGTACAACTCGCTCAGATAACCCCTTGGTCTTCTCTGCTCCAATGAAAACAACACAAGCTTATCCAACTTCTTTTCCACTTAAATGTTCCATCCCAAGCAGCATCTTAGTAAATCTCCTCTGCACCCCCTCCGATGAAGTCGCATCTTTTCGATAATGTGGCGACCAGAGCTGCCTGCAGTACTCTAATTGTGGCCTCACCAAATTTATATATGACTTCAGCATGACTTCCCTGGTTTTGTAATTTAGGTCCCAATTGATAAAGGCTAGTGTCCAATAGGCCTTTTTCACCGCCCTACTAACGTGACCTTCCACTTTCAAAGGTCTGTGAACAAACACATCAAGGTCCCTTCATTCCACAGAACTTCCTAGTATCCTACCATTCATTGAATACTTTCTTGTCAAATTACTCCTTCCAAAGTATATCACCTCCCACTTTTCAGGGTTAAATTCTATCTGCCACTTATTTACCTATTGCACCATTCCATCTACATCATCTTGTAGCCCAAGTCACTCGGCCTCATTGTTAACTACCTGTCCAATCGCTGTGTCATCTGCAAACATACTAATCCCTCCCTCTCACAGTCATCAATGTCATTTACCTAAATGACAAATAATAGGGGACTTAACACAGATCTTTGTGGTATGCCACTGACACTGGCTTCCAGTCACTGAAGCAGCCTTCTGTCATCACCCCTCTGTCTCCTACAACTGAGCCAATTCTGAATTTACTTTATCGAACTGGTCTGTATCCCACATGAATTTATTTTCTTTACAAGTGTCCCATGTGGGACCTTGTCAATGACTTTGCTGAAACCCATATAAACTACATCGATTACATATAAACCCATATAAACTACATCATATCTCTTCACATCGATTACAATACCCTCATCTGCGCACCTGGTCACCTCTTCAGAAAAATTCTGTCAGATTTGTTAGACATGACTTCCCTTTAATGAAGCCATACTGACTATCCTTGATCAAGCTTTGCCTCTCCAAGTGGAGATGGATGCTGTCCTTCAGAAGTTTCTCTAATAGTTTCCCTACCACCAATGTGAGGCTCACTGGTCTGTAATTCCCTGGTTTATCATTACAATCCTTCTTAAATAGTGAAACCACATTAGTCGTTCTCTGGTCGCCTGGCACCTCCCTTATGCCCAGAGAGGAATTAAAAATTTGAGTCTGAGCCCCTGTAGTCTCCTCCCTTGCCTCCCACAGCAGCTTAGAGCACAATTCCTCTGGACCTGGAGATTTATCAACTTTTAAGGTTGCCAACTTGTCCTTTCCTATATCAGTTTGCTCAAGAACTTCCATACTATCATCCTCATTCTCTTCGGCAAAGGCAAATGTGAAGTATTCATTCAACACTCTACCGATGTCCTTTGGCGCTACCCACAGATTGGCCCCATGGTCCCTAATGAGCCTTACTCTTTCTCTGGTTATCCTCTACCCATTGATACATTTATAGAATAGTTTGGGATTTTTCCTATTACCAGCTAGAGTTTTCTCATATCCCCTCTTTGCATTCCAAATTGCTTTCTTAAGCTCCACTCTGCACTTTCTATACCTCACTAATACCTCCACTGATTTGCTCCTCTTGTACTTTTTAAAAGCCTTTATTTTCCTTCTCATTGTATCCTGAAAAGTCTGGTCATCTATGGCTCTCTGGTCTCCTACCTATCACCCTAGAAAAGAACATGCTGGGGTTATTCCCTCCCCATTTTTTTTTTGAATGCACACACACACACACGCACACACACACAGACACAGACACAGACAGACACAGACACTCTTCAGTATGTTTTCTCATTAGCTGTTCCCAGTGTATCTTGGCCAGATCCTGTCACGTTTCATTAAAATTCACTCTTCCCCTCCAATCCAACTTTTTTTTTGCAGTTTGTCTATTTCTTTGTCCATACCAGACTTAAATTATACCATATTGTGATTGCTATCACCAAAATGCTCCCCCAACATCACTTCAGTCACTGGTCCAGCACAGCTCCTTCCCTTGTTGGACCCTCCACATATTAAGTTAAAAAGTTCTCCTGTACAATTTCAAGAAATCTACTCCATTTGAGCTCTTAACACTCTGTATATCCTAGTTAATGTTGGGAAAGTTGAAATCACCTAATATAATAATCCTATTGTTTTTACATGCCTCCACAAACTGAGCACATAGTCGTTCCTCAATATCTCTATCTGGGGTCTATAATGAACACCTAACCATGTGGCTGCCCCAATTTTATTCCTAAGCTCTACCCACAAATTTTCATTTGATGCCCCCTCCAAGATATCATCTCTCCTTACTGCACTAGCTGACTCCTTAACTGATGGTGCAATGCCTCCTCCTCTTTCACGCCCTCCCCTGACTCGTCTGAAGATTTCATATCCTGGAATGTTGAGTTGCCAGTCATGTCCTCCCTTTGACCATGTCTCTGTAATGGTTACTATATCCACACTTTCATTGCCCTGAACTCATCTGTTTTACCTGCAATACTCCTGGTGTTAAAGTGAGGCCATCTGGCCTGACCTTACTGCCTTGAAATTTAATACAGCTTCACTCTTTCTGATTTGTTTGTTTTAATGTATGATTTTGTGCCCTTATTCTGCTAATAGTCTGTGTCCCCTCTCCCTGCCAAGTTAGTTTAACTCCTCCCAACTGCACTAGCATAACATACTGCGAGGATGTTGGTCCCATTCTGGTTCAGGTGTAGACCATCCCACTTGTACAGGTTCCACTTTCCCCAGAAATGGTCCCAGTGATCCAGGAATCAAAACCCTCCCTCCTGCATCAATTCTTAAGCCACACATTCATCTGCACTATCCTTCCATTTCTGTGTTCACTAACATGTGGCACTGGGAGTAATCCTGAGATTACAATCGGAGAGATCTTGTTTTTCAGTCTACTGCCTAACTCCTTGAATTCTTGATGCAAGACCTCATCATTCTTTCTATGTCATTAGTGCCAACATGTAGCATGACCTCTGCCTAATCATTCTCCCCCTTCAGAATGCCCTTGCGGCCGTTCAGTGAAATGAGGAACAATACCAGAGTGGATTTTTAGCCAAGAATGAAGATATCCACCATTGTTTGTTGAAGATTGCAGGCAATCTGCAAGTGCTGTAATGATTAATCATTAATGATTCCTCATCAATGAGGAATAGAAAATCTCTCTTCCCAAAACCTGCTGACCTGTAGAGTCCAACTGAATAGTCAACTGCAGAAGCTATCATAGTTGCTAAATTTCAACTCCTTCACTTTGGGAAGAAGGAATTCAACCACTGGGCCAGCAATGATGTTTCACAGTGGCTGTTTCTTTTAGCCTGTCATTCACTCCACTATGTCATAACTCTCTCTCTACTCTGTGATTCTCCCCTGCATCCTTTCTTTTCACTTGCAGGACAATCCTCCAACATTTGTTCACATTATTTTCTCTGGATTCAAGCTAAACTTGCATTATTTCTCCTGGGAGATGCTAGTCACTCTTCTTCTGCAGTGGCTATTTGTTTATATAACTTGAGTGTTTGCATTGGTAGGTTAGTTCATTGATGAATCACAGTTACCTGGATTCTGTAATCAATGGATAAGCGGTGATGCTCATTGCTGACCTCAAAGAAAGCTGCCCACAAAAATATGGTCATTTTTGTGGTGAGGAAGCCTCCCTTAGTTTGGGTCTGAAAATCTTCCACAACAATAATGCCATCAATTACTGGCTGCTAACACTGTGGTCTTACGGACCACAAACCAGGAGGTAAAACTCACTGACTGAAATCAATAACCAGTGCATAGACATGTGATTAATGTAGAAACTGAAATATCGTACCAGGGCCAGAAAGAATTTGCAGCACTTGGTCCAGTTATACCTTGTCTGACAAGGTGCAGCTTTTTTCAAATCAGTCCAGTGATTTCTGTGTGAATGCTTTGTGAAGCTGTTTAGAAGTGCACCAAATGGAGAAACAGAGAATTACTGACAGTTCCTGGAACTCCACATTTGACTGCTCATGTGCAGTCCCAAGAAACTGCTATCAGTTTCATCAGAGAAATAGTAATGCTGGATGGTAACCCCTTCACCATTATCACTAATCCAAAGAGCAGATCATAGTTTTATTTTGGCATGGCATGTAGACCAGGTCAGGTGTGGTGGTACATTTTCTTGTCTGAAACACATTGCCAGAAAATCCAAATGGTTTGTTGCTAATCTGGCAGTGTTGCAATCCCTATAGCCACTACTAACTTAAAAAAAAATCCAATGACTCTGGAAAAGAAAATCATATGACAAGATTTCAGGTGTAAGACTTTTACTATAATAAACTAAAAGCAAGAATGATTAATACTTTTTTTTCCAGAGAGCTTGTACTTTAACAGGTACAGGTAAGATCCCTCTTATGGCTTTTAACATGATCAACCATGCCATACCATTAACATACTTTACTCCATTCCTTAAGTGAGCATTTCATTCTTCCAGAATCCTATTATCCCTCCTGATAGTTTACTTCCTTTTCCATTCCCAGCTGGATCATTTCTAATTCCAGAACTGACTTTCATTTGTAAGAGTTAGACTGGAGATTTCATCTCTCCAGCTTAATCTGGGTGAATCTTTCACCCTCATTTAAATCCTCACAAACGTAGTGTCTTCAATCTGGGCATGAGATCACACCCATGTTCTACGTGGTAAACAGTAGGGTCAATGGTTTCTCTGCTTCAGGTGCAAGGTTATGTTCCTCAATTTTTCTGTTCCTTTTTTTCTCTCTTGGAATCTTGCAGACTGACTTGGGTCTGAGTTCCACTGACATCTTGATAAACCCTGCAACTATATCCAACAATAGCTTGTTATGAGTTCTTCCCCTCTCAAAGCCCATCTTTGTGGCATCATGAATCACTTGGGCCTTGTATTCCGATAGTCTAGTAAGTATTTAGCACTTCTGTCAGCACAGATGATCTTGCCATTGTCCACAGATTGAACATCTTACGTCTCTTCAGATAGTGTCTTGACTTAGGGTCCCTCTTGTTTCCCTAGCAACCAGGCGTCTTGTTGTCAGAAATCAGCGTGGATTGCATAGACCGTTCCTTCTTTCATTTTATCTTAAATTAAAGATATAATCCCAAAATATAACAATCTTACAATCTTCATACTGTACCACCAGCTTTAGCATTCTGAGAATTATACTGAAATGTTTATTATGTGCACAATAAATATTCCGTGCCCCTCCAAGTCCTCAGGTGGCAAATTGCTCAAGTATTATCTATAAAATATCTATTGGAAGGAATAAAACATTACATATTTTGCTCACTGCCTATAAAAATGATGTGGAGATGCTGAGGTTGGATTGGACTGGGTGCACTAAGAAGTCTCACAACATTCTTTAACCTGGTGTTGTGAGACTTAATTTGATTTATTATTGTCACATATGTTAACATACAATGAAAAGTATTGTTTCTTGTACGCTACACAGACAAAACATTCCATTCATAGAAAAGTAAATGAGAGAGTGCAAAATGTAGTATTACAGTCATAGCTAGGGTATAGAGAAATATCAACTTAATGCAAGGTAAGTCCATTTAAAAGTCTGACAGCAGCAGGGAAGAAGCTGTTCTTGAGTCGGTTGATACGTGACCTCAGACTTTTGTATCTTTTTCCTGAAGGAGAAAGGTAGAAGAGAGAATGTCTGTGGTGCGTGGGCACCTAAATTATGCTGGCTGCTTTGCCGAGACAGCGGGAAGTGTAGACAGAGCCAATGGATGGGGCGCTGGTTTGCATGATGAATTGAGCTACATTCACAGCCCTTTGAAGTTTCTTGTGGTCTTGGGTAGAGCAGGAGCCATATAAAGCTGTGATACAACCAAAAAGAATGCCTTCTGTGCTGCATCTGTAAAAGTTGGTGAAATGCCAAATTTCCTTGGTCTTCTAAGAAAGTAGAGATGTTGATGGGCTTTCTTAACTATAATGTTGGTATAAGTGGATCAGGACAGATTGTTGGTGATCTGGACGCCTAAAACCGTAAAGCTCTCACCCCTTTCTTACTATAAAAATGAAATATGAATAATGCAGGTGATAGGTTCTGATTTCTGCCATTGAAGATGGGGGAGAAAAGAGAATGGGATGGCATGGAAGCATTGTCTCAAGAGGTTTTCTGCCTGTTATTACAAATACAACTTTAAAAATTATTACCAACAAAGAAATGTTGTCTTTTTCTCCCAATTCTCTGTCAACAATGGGAGGCAATGGCCTAATGGTATTATTGCTGGACTATTAATCCAGAAAATAAAAACAAATTACTACAGATGTTGGAATCTGAAACCAAAAGAGAGAATGCTGGAAAATCTCAGCAGGTCTGGCGGCACCTGTAAGGAGAGGAAAAGAGCTGATGTTTTGAGTCCCTTTGTCAAAGCTAAAAGGCATAGAATATGGGGGATATTTATACTGCAGAATGAGGGAATAAAGATGAGTCATAGCCATAGAAACTAGGGAAACCAGGTAATAGATGTTTCTCCCAGTACAAGAATCAAGTCCCCTTTGTTCTCGCATTTCACCCCACCAGCCTCTGCATGCAAAGCATAATCCTTTGCCATTTTTGCCAACTCTAGCTTGATATCACCACAAAAGCAATCTTCCCTTCACTCTCTCTGTCAGCATTCTACAGAGACTCTCCCTCTGAAATAATCTAGTCCACTCCTCCACTATACCCAACATCTTATTTGTCACTCGTGGCTCCTTCTCATGCAATCGCGGAAGGTGTAACACCTGTCCTTTTACCTCTTTTATGCTTACCATCCAGGACTCAAAACATTCATTCCAGGTTAAGTAGCGTTTCATTTGCACCTCGTCCAATTTGGTGTATTGCATTCACTGCTCCCAGTGTGATCACCTCTATGTCGGAGAAACCAAGCGTAGACTGGATGATTGTGCACAGATCGAAAAGTGCTCAGCAAGCAATTAAGATCCTAACCTTCTGGTTGCTTGCCATTTTAACACACAGTTCCGTTCCCATGCCCACATGTCTGTCCTTGGCCTGCTGCAATGTTCCAGTGAAGTGCAAACTGGAGGAACAGCACCTCATCCTCCAACTAGGCACTTTACAGTCTTCCGGTCTCAACATCGAATTCAGCAACTTCAGATGACTTGCTCTATCCCACCTCGACCTCTGTTTTCATTCTATTTTATTTAATTTTTTTACTGTTCTCTATCTTCTATTTCCTTATTGCCTTTCTTCACTTTGCTTCTCCTTTTCTAAATCTTATGTCTGTCCCATCCATTCCGTGCATACGCACCCCCCCCCCCCCCAGCCCCACCCAACCCCACCCCACCCAAACACCTTCATTTTAGCTTTTCTGCCATTTGGCCATTCACATCTTTTATTCTCTCTGTGGACACCTATTAACTAGCTTCCCTGGTTTCTGTGGCTATGACTCATCTTTCATTCCCTCACCCTGCAGCATAAATATTTCCCACTTTCTACGCCTTTTAGCTTTGACAAAGTGTCATCTGGGCTCATAACGTCAGCTGTTTTCTCTCCTTACAGATAGATACTGCCAGACTGCTGAAATTTTCCAGCGTTTTCTCTTTTGATATTAATCCAGAAATTCAGCTACTCAGCTAATGTGCTGGAGAATCCATGTTCGAATCCCACCACAGCAGATGGTGGAATTTGAATTCATTTTAAAAGAAAATCTACTGATGACCATGAAACCATTGTCGATTGTCGGAAAAGCTCTTCTGGTTCAATAATATCCTTTAAGAAAGGAAATCTACCACCCTTACCTTGTCTGGCCTAAATGTGACTCCAGAGTTACAGTAATGTGGTTAACTCTCAACTAACTGCCTTCTAAGCAAGGGCAACTAGGGATGGACAATAAATGCTGACAGCCAGTGACATCCTTGTCCTATGAATGAATAAAAAAAATCAATTAAAAGAAAGCTTGTGTTCTTTTTTAATAAGAGAATAAAGAGCGTGAATGGCCAAACGGCAGAGAAGCTGTCAGCTGTGACAGATGAAGATGTTAGGGAAGGGGGAAAAGATGGGACAGAGGTGAAATTTAGAAAAGGGGAGAAAAGGTAAGGGAAGGGGTATAAAATAGGGGGAAAAGAATCAGGGGGAAGAAAAATGAAGAAAGACAATAAAGAAATAAAATGTAGAGAACAGTAAAAAAAAAATTAATTAAAATAGAATAAAAACAAAGGGGGCTGAGGTGCGGTAGAGCAATCATCTGAAGTTGTTGAATTTGAAAATGCCCTTTTCTGCCATTTCACCATTTCATCCGAAGGAGCTTTTTCTTAGTTTGTATTTCTGTCTCATGATACGTTCATTTTGTGAGATACTGGTTAAAGTCTTTGTCTGAAAATATTAGTTTTCTAATTATAATGAAAAGGCCTTCACTTCCAAATGTTGACAATAAAACCTTTAGAAAGGAAAAGGGACTGAGGTGGCCTGGGTGCGATGAGTATAATTATATAGATACTTGAGAATATAGCCAAATCTGCAAATTTTCTCAAATGTAAGTTTTTTACGCTACTTCTATTTATCTGTTGGGCCGGAGGAGGGGATTTTGGGTTTTAAGTATTTTATCTGTAAAGTCACAAAAGGTGGTTTGTTTTTTCTCGTGTTAACATTTAGGACCAAAGTCAACTTTAAATATTCATTCCTGAGTCATATCAAGTCTGTAATCTTAATGCTATTATGGTGAGGACAAATAAGTATCATTTTTAGAAAACGGCATTAATGTTAAAAGAACAGTAGTCACAGTTGCTGTGCTGTGATTTTGTGAAGCCAAAAACTTGATATTACAAACATTCCAAGCCCACACTTGCTGCTGCGAGTTGTTGTTTCTGATTTTCTTTTCATTGGGATTTTTTTCTGCAACCTTCGACTCAAATAAAAAAAACGTAGTGTAATTTGCTGGAAGAGCAAACTGATATAAACATGATAAGAACAAATGGGCATTTAAGCCATTAATGAACCCTGGCACCAACAGCATATCTCCCTAAACAATGAGATTTAAGGATTTATAAAGAAACAAAGAAATGACAGACTGAGAGGATTAATTAAGAGTCAAATCCATTACAGAGAGAGAAATCAGAAGAGGAAAAGAAAGATTAGATTAAATAAAAAGGAAACAGAAAAAAATGTCAAAACAATAAATCTAACATTTCCAAAATCTCCCTAGGACAAGACTTGGGTGGTTTTAGTTGTTCTGTTCTCAGCCAGAGAGGTTGATTGTCACTGCCTTAACAATTATAACATTGTTTAAAAAGTATTTGTGCTCTTGATTGTTGGACTTAATTTTAATAGCTCATTAAATGGACAGTTAATTTGCTCTTAGAAATAATGGGAAGGCTCAGGGTAAGATGAGAAGCAAATGGTAGACCAATGTAAATTATCTGCAAGTTCTGGAGCTTCAAATACGGGTTGTGTTTCTTAATTCCCTGAGTTTGCTAGTTAATGACATTTTATGTTAATACATTGTTAGTTGCCTACCAAGATCTGACTGATGATTTGTTCCTAACACTTACTTGTTCCCAAAGAGCCAATTGGAAGGTGAATGCAATTGAGGTTCCAAGTTAAGCAAACTGCTTGGACTCTAACACTCTGGCACATGTATTCCTTCATTCCACTGCATCCTCACCCAAAGGCTGATTTTTGTACTGGATGTTTTAACTTTTAAAACAAATGTGAGACGTTGAGAAACCAAAGGAAATGAACACTGAAATAACATACTGTGGATGCTGGAAATGTGAAATAAAGACAGAAAATGCCAGAAGAACTCAGCAGATCTGGCAGCATCTGTGGAGAGAGGAACAGGGTTGATGTTTGCAGTGCATATGAGAACAATCTTATGGACTCGAAACGTTATCACTTCTTTCTCTCTCCATGGATATTGTCAGGGACGTTTTCCAGCATTCTCTGTTAAGAAATTGAGCATTCTTCTACTTTTTTGCTCTGTGTCCCTTATACCTTTACCACTCTGAGAACATGGTGGTGATGCCTATGAGGTTGCCATTGACTCTTGATGATATGAAGATGACTAATTGAAAACTCTCTCCACGATGGAAAGCTGTGTGAGCTGCTTTTTCCACACCTCCACAAAAGTCTTTGCTTGTTAAAGGCATGGTATTCGGTAACCTATCCTTTTCAGCCCTTGTACTTAAATGAAGATGCTTTTGAGTTAGAAACTGAGGCAATATCTGTTAGGGTGACTAGTTGTTTCCCTTGTGTTTGTAGTAAACATGTTATTTCAATTTATATCGTTGGATTCTTATTATTTTGCCAGGTGCCAATGTTTCAGTGTTTCTCAGTACTTCAGTATTTTAATTCTCTGGCTTGTGGTCATGGAGGGCAGGGTGGGATAGCGTGGAGGATGTTTTGAGGTAGCTTCTGCAAAGCGCTTTGGGACATTTGACTCCATATTAAAGGTACTATACGAATTCAGTTTGTACTTAGTTTTTACATTTGATGCTGAGTACTGTTTGTGTGTGTAATCAGCTCCCTCCACCCCCCGTGTACACACACACACACACACACACACACACACACACACACACACACACACACACACACACACACACACACACACACACGAATAAATGGTTTGGTTATGTTCCTTTTCTCCAAATATAGATAAAATGTGAATGATTACCAAGTAGACAGTCACCTTATCATATCCCTTTGCTTTTTTTTTATAAAAGATTATTGATAGGAGTTTATTGCCCCATTTAACGAAGAAACTGTTCTGGTGAAAATGTCTATACCAATTATTCTGATAGTGACTTCATCTGGCATCAGCTTTGGCAAGCTGTTACCTGCAACTTTACACAACCCCAGGTTCCGAGTGTTGTTTCCTCAAAGCCGCACAACAACCCAGAAGTTCTTGCATAAGTTGGTGGAGGAGTAGGCCTCTTTTAGTGACCATGGCCATACAAAAGAATTTAAGGGTCTTATGTGCTGTAAAAACAAAATGAAGGGATGCGGTTTGTGAGGGTCAATTGATCTATCTCCCAGTTTTTCCTTAACACTGTCCCTGACTGACCTGAAGCCAGTGGTTTGGAGTGATAGAAACTGAAATTGTCATGTGGGGAATAATACATTCAATATTGCATCTTACCTCATTGATAGCTTCATGAGTCTGTTATGAGTAACTGACCCCAATCTGTCCACAATGTGGAAAAGTTTAACTAGATTTTGCAAGCGTAGTCCAAGTAATAGAAGTATTTAATAATTTCTACCAACTTTAGTCAGCTATTTCACATTTTGACACTCAACAAAACTCATGTGTTACATGGATGTTTTAGTTTCAATTCAGACCTTTAAGTATAGTTGCTTGTTCTAGACAGCAGAATTTTTACAACTGTTGACTGGGGCTATTTGCGTGACTTCTTGTCTGTCATAAGGTGGATCATTTGGTGGAAGTGTGCTGTTAGCAAGCTGAGGTAAACAGTGTGTGGCCTTCAAGCCAACCAGTCAATTTGCACGTTGCCTTATTAGGGTAGACAGCAGAGTAGTGGCTGGGGACATGCTATGCAGGACTGTAGCCACTTGAACAAGAGCCAACAACTGTACTGTACAGACTCGTGAGATATGGGCCAGTGATATGTTTCTTTGGGAACATGATTAAATCTTCTCACAGTTGCCCATCTTTTCATCGAAGTGCTTTTAAACCAGTGTTTGAGGGAGAATGTGGGAACAACATGTCCTTTGTGTACATGTGACTGTGTCTTAAGCATTTATTTTACCTATAACCTGCAGTTCCATTATCATATTTGATAAATCAGCTTTGACTGTTTCACGGTGTTCTGAGATTTATTAGGATTTTCTGAGTAAAATATTGCTCAAAGCTTTTGGAATGTTGACAAATAATTCAAAATAATCAATAAACCTGAAATATTGATACTAATCTGCTCCATATATAAAACAGTTCCATCCATCAGGGTTATGGCTAAGATTTGCAGTGGGAAGATTCTTGAAATACCGACATAAATTTTGAAGTGCATAATTTTATCTTGTTAAATTATTTAGGTATTAATTGAATAATGTTTATATGTATAAAATTCTCCAGGTGCTCCAGTTTCCTCCCCACAGTCTGATAGACATGCTGGTTAGATGTATTGACCTGAAGAGGTGCCGGAGTGTGGTGACTAGAGGAATTTCACAGTAACTTAATTGCAGTGCTAATGTAAGCCTTACTTGTAATTAATAAATAAACTTTAGAAAAATATAGCCTAGTCCAAATTAAAAACATCATAATCTTTGTTGCTGTTGTCTTGCAGCATTTATTTAGTGTAGATTTAATTACACTGAAACAGAAACTTTAAAATGCTGGTCTTTGCTCCCATCTGAGAGTGAAAAGTGGGCTAATGTTTCAAAACTGGGATATTTCCTTGCAAGTTATTCTAATTGATGTTGATCTTTTCCCACCCTTCAAAACAAAATCCACCAGTCTTGGTTTTCAATTCTGTATGACCTGCTTATAGAGTTCTGCATTTTAATTTTAGTTAAGCCATTGTTACTGGGTCTCTGCAAAGAAAGTTTCAGGGTGCATCATTCATTCTGACATATAAACAGCATAATCGCCATGGCGTTTGCTTCTCACATTGATGTGATGCTGCAACCAAAGTAAACTTGTTACAATTTTTTTTTAAGCAGCAATTTATTGTACCCTGACAGCCCCACAAAGAGCCTTCAAGCTTCACAAATTATTTTCATGTTCGAAAATTGAATGTAAAAATTAGCTGCAGAACTCTGACGTGCAGCGGAGACCACAAACTGAGGACTTTATTGTCTCTAACCCATGGTGCTGGTTAAAATGGTGTGAATCTGCTGTGTGTGGTCTTTGCCACCTTCTCATCACAGCTGACCAAATTGTGTTTGCGCCAATGCCTTAAGCAGAACTACAACCAAAGAAACAGTTGGATGAGTTGCAGGTCTTACATTTTGAGTAGCTGACAATTGTATAGTTGAGGGGAATTTTGAAAACTATTCTTCCTATTTGTGTACGACATTGCTACACAGGACCTTACTTTGAAAGAAAATCTTTGTATGTGGTCAACATTAGCATGGAGTACAGGTGGTCCAATTTTAGTTGCCCTGAGTAGTCAAGAGTATGGAAGGGGGAGGGTAAATATTTGTACAATCTTCTTTGACCGTCACATCTATTTGCAGGAATTAAAAGGATGGTACTATATGTCCAAATCATGATGGCATGTGACTTAAGTGGAACTTGGCAGTGATAGTGTTTTCACATTACTCCTCTTATCCTTTGCAGTGGAAGTGGTGGGGGGAGGGATTTCTGTCCAAATGCTTAATAAGCTGCAGCCAGAGTGGATTGGTGAACACCCAGCGTCCCTTATAATCGATGGCAGAATTAAATTAATGTCACGAGAGGTGAAATCGATACCAAAGAGTCCACTAAATCTTTGTGGATGGCTTTTTTTTTATTCATTTAAAGAACAAAAGAACATTACAGCACAGGAACAGACCCATGTTGGGACATGGGCGTCACTGGCTGACCAACATTTATTGTCCAACCTGGTTGCCCTTGAGAAGGTGTTGGTGAGCTGCCTTTTTGAATTGCTGCAGAACATGTCCTGCGGGTTGGCCCACAATGCCATTAGGGAGGGAATTCCAGGATTTTGACCCAGCGACTGCAAAGGAATAACAATATATTTCCAAGTCAGGATGGCTTGGAGGGGAACTTGTAGGTGGTGGTGTTCCTATTTATCTATTGCCCTTGTCCTTTTAGAAGGAAGTGATAATAGGTTTGAAAGGTGCTGTCTAAGGATATTTGATGAATTTCTGCAGTGCAACTTGTAGATAGTACACAATGCTGCTACTGAGCATTGGTGGCGGAGGGATTGAATGTTTGTAGATGCAGTGCCAATCAAGTGGGCTGCTTTGTCCTGGATGGTGTTAAGCTTCTTGAGTGTTGTTGGAGCTGCATCCATCCAGGGAAGTGGGGAGCACTCCATCAGACTCCTGACTTGTGCTTTGTAGATGGTTCATAGGCTCTGGGGAGCCAGGAGGTGAATTACTCCCCGCAGTATCCCTAGCCTCTCTCCTGCTCTTGTAGTCACTGTGTTTATGTGGTGAATCCAGTTGTGCTTCTGGTCAATGGTAACCCCAAAGATGGTGAGAGTGGGGGATTCAGTGATGGTTAAACCATTGAATGTTAAGGGGTGTTGGTTAAAGTGTCTGTTATTGGTGATGGTCATTGCCTGGCACTTGTGTGGTGCAAACGTTATTTGCCACTTGTAACCCAAGCCTGGATATTGTCCAATCTTGTTGGATTTGAACATGGATTGCTTCAGTATCTGAGGAGTCACAAATGGTGTTGAATGTTGTCAATCATCAACAAACATCCCCACTTCTGATCTTATAAATGGAGGGAAGGTCATTGATGAAGTAGCTGAAGATTATTGCGCTTAGGACACTACTTTGAGGAACTCCTGCAGAGATGTCCTGGAGCTGAGTTAACTGACCCTCCACAACCATCTTCCTATGTACCAGATATGACTCCAACCAGCAGAGAATTTGCCCCTGATACCTGTTGGTTCCAGTTTCGCTAGGGCTCCTTGATGCCACACTTGGTCGAATGCAGCATTGATGTTAAGGGCCGTCACGCTCACCTCACCTCTGGAATTCAGCTCTTTTATCCTTGTTTGAACCAAGGCTGTAATGAGGTCAGGAGTTGAGTGACCCTACTGAAACACAAACTGGGCTTCATTGAACAGGTTATTGCTGAGCAGGTGCTGCTTTATAGCACTGCTGATGTCCCCTTTCATTATTTAACCGATGATCGAGAATAGATGGATTGATTGGGCGATAATTAGCTGGGTTGGATTTGACCTGCTTGTTGTGTGTAGGATATACCTGGGCAATTTTCCACCTTGTTGGGTAGCTGCCAGTGTTGTAACTGTACAGGAATGGCTTGGCTAGAGGAGCAGCGAGTTCTGGAGCACAAGTCTTCAATATTATTGCTGGAATGTTATCAGGGCCCATTTCCTTTGCAGTGTCCTGTGCCTCCAACCATTTCTTGATATCACGGAGAGTGAATTGAATTGGCTAGAGACTGGCATCTGAGAGGCTGGACAACTGGAGGAGGCCAAGGTGTGGATCATCCACTCACTATTTCTGGCTGAAGACTGCTACAAATACTTCAGCCTTATGTTTTGCACTGAGTGTTGGGCTCCTCCGTCATTGAGGATGGCTACATTTGTGGACTCTCCTTCTTCGTTGAGTTTTGTTTTCAGACACAACAAGCATCATCATTTCACTGCTGACCCCAAAATTTGGGCCACTTTCTCTGGAAAGCAGACTCTGCCTTCTTCAGATTGGATGGTCTTCTGGAGAGAAAGGTAAAAGTGCAAATTAATAAACCAGCACATAAAGGTTGATGTTCAAAAGTCACTTGCTGTGTTCTCTTTATGAAAGTTGTTACTACTGTAAATATACAGGTGGCACTACTTCTATTCACATAATTATTTGCAATTTAATCTGATGAGTATTTATAGCCTAGGCCACAGTCTAGTCAAGTTACAGTGGGTATGTTGCTAATTATCTGTCATTAATTATGAACTATCACAATCTCTTGGAACTTGTAGATATTTGCAAGTTGGTGAGAAATTTCCCATAAATTTATCTGAATCAACAGGAAGTTTCCTCCTCCATCTTTCTGCCTTTCTGGAGGTATGTCCACTGTATAATCTATCTGTCTTCCAAAACCAGCCCACATGAGGGCATGAGAGATAACCAGAAGCTTAAATATAGTGGTGGGTTTTCGTATGTCTTCTGATTTTGCTGCAAGTTATTGAAGTAAGTGGATAATTAGGAATGAGCTCCCCTAGGAGAGCGCAAATATAAAGCAGAAATTGTAACAATAACGCCTCAATGATATCAAAAGCCAAAAGGGCAGGAATGGAAATTAAGTTTGTCAGTGAGCCACTGGAAACTCAGGCGTGATGAAAGATGAGAACATGTCGATGATGTTTAAATCAAATCATTTATTTCTGTCCGATTGAAAGCCCATTTATGCCGATACTATTTGAGCTCACGACATCTGGATAAACAGCCTCACATTGCCTTTAATGAAAGCTGAGTTCTTCAATGAGGTGTAGGACATTTGGCTAGAGGAACTTCGTTAAGCAATGAACTGAGTCACCCTTTTTGTGCAAGGCTGCAATGCAAATATACAGTAACATTGAATATTCCATTATTTTTGCAGTAGAATTATGGTATACTTTTTTTATTCATTTATGGGCCGGTATTTATTTCCCATTCCTAATTGCATTTGAGGGAGCAGTTAAGAGTCCACCACTTTGCTGTGGGTCACATGTAGGCCAGACCAGTAAGGGTGTAGATTTGCTTCTCTAAGGGATTTCAGTGAAACTTATGGGTTTTTACAGCAGTCAACAGTGATTTCATGGTGATCATCAGAGTTTTAATTCCAGATTTCTATTGAATTCAAATTTCGTCATCTGCTATGGTGGGATTCAAACGCAAATGGCCAGAGCATTACCTTGAATCTCTGGATTGGTAAAGTAAATGGTGAAGCCTTCAGATGATCTCCGTTTTGAGAGGGAGAACTGAGTGGTGGGTGATTTAATCTGAAGGTCACCACACTTCAAATGAAGGGCAAAGTTGAGAAAGCGGGGCCTTCATGGATATCTGCAGCGGGAATTGAATCCATTATAGAACATCGAACACTACAGCACAAACAGGCCCTTCGGCCCATGAGTTGTGCCGATCACATCTATATCTACCAAGCCACAGACCTTTTTATAACCCCCTATCCCATTAGTTCCCATATACTCATCCAGAAGTCTTTTAAAAGACCCCAGCAAGTTCGCTTCTACCACCACCAACGGCAGCCGATTCCATACACTCACCACCCTCTGAGTGAAAAACTTACCCCTAAACATCCCCTCTGTATTTGCTTCCCTGCACCTTAAATCTGTGTCCTCTCGTAGTGACCATTTCAGCTCGGGGAAATAGCCTCTGAGAATCCATCCTATCTATTCCTCTCAACATTTTATAAACCTCTATCAGGTCACCTCTCAACCTACGTCTCTCCAGGGAGAAGAGTCCCAGCTCCCTCAACCTATCTTCACAAGGCATGCCTCCCAATCCAGACAGCATCCTTGTAAATCTCCTCTGTGCTCTTTCAATAGCTTCCACATCCTTCCTATAGTGAGGCGACCAGAACTGCGCACAGTACTCCAAGTGGGGTCTGACAAGGGTCTTATAAAGTTGCAGCATTACCTTCCAACTCCTAAACTCAATCCCTCGATTAATAAAGGACAGTACACCATACGTCTTCTTGACCACATCCTCCACCTGCGAGGCCGATTTAAGAGTCCTACGGACCCGGACCCCAAGATCCTTCTGCTCTTCAACACAGCTAAGACGCCTACCCTTGATATTGTACTCCTTCATCCCATTATTCCTGCCAAAATGGACCACTACACATTTATCCACGTTGAAGTCCATCTGCTACTTCTCCGCCCAGTCTTGCATCCTGTCTATGTCCTGCTGCAACTTTTGACATCCCTCCAGACCATCCACAACACCACCGATCTTTGTATCGTTTGCTAACTTACTAATTATGTTGCCGTCACTCTGCATCATAAGCCAACCGTCCAGCCAACTGACCGGATCACTAACTCAGTGACAATAAGACTATGCCACTGACTTGCTGCCGTTTAGGATGAACCTTGGTTTTTCTTGTGTAACCTCCATGTATACCTTTTAAGTCATCATGACATCCCAAGCTAAAATTAAGATTTAGTTAGTCTTACGACATGATCATCTCTTTTCGGCGTTCTGATCATCTGTTAAAATCCACAGTAGTCAAATGTCGAGTGGAAACTCGAGTTTCAGTGTCAATTAAGTGATGCAAAGTGATGTGTTAATGTCTCAATATTTCAGCTGACCTAATAAGTTTATTTTTCAGCAAGGCTGCTTCTTGAAATGATTCAGTAAGATGTTGTTCATTAATGTCTGCACAGTTGCTTTGAAAAATCAGGGATGTAGCTTTAATCCTCCGCCACAGTCTTTCCTGGTGTTTGGCAGAGATTCATATAGTCCAACAATCAGGAAAAAGTTAGCAATGTTACTGTTTGAATTCAGCTATTTTTTGAGACAGAACTTTCCTCCTGTGGAAATGTGCGGATACAGCGACTGAACCTGAAGCAGCTAAATCAGCAGGACCACTAATAGAAATATCGTGTGGGTCTATTTAATTATTTTAAGAGGATTTCCTCTTTCTTACTACTTTCTCTTAGATTTGGATTTCACTACAACAGTAGGATAGCATAGGAGAATGATGTGCAAAAATTCACTTTGCATCACTTTTGCGTCACCTGAACTTTACAACCAACTTTACAGTATGTTTGCACTTCCCTGCAGTGCAAATGTAGTGTAAAATTGGCCAAAAAAATCAGGTATCCAACCAAAGACTTGTACCCAAGCTAATACTGTTACCAATGCTGACTTTTTTAAAATGGTGTAAAGATGCCGGCGTTGAATTGGGGTGGTAAGAACTCAGTAAGAATTTAGCAACACCAATTTTTAATCCAACCGATTTATTTGATAGTAAAATTGTGAGCTTTCAACACTCTGTGTCTTCCTCAGGCAAATGCAGTGTAGCATTTGCACTGCATTTGCAGTGTAGCATTTGCCTGAGGAAGACACAGAGTGTTGAAAGCTCGCAATTTTACTATCAAATAAATTGGTTGGATTAAAAATTGGTGTTGCTAAATTCTTACTGAGTTTTTTAAAATGGCCCATGAAACTGAAAGGATGCTTTATCAATTTAAAATGTGGTGTACCCGTTCAAATGCGTCTTGACTCCACTTTTGAGTATGAAGGTGTTGAACTGAAACATTACTTTTCATTTTTTTTTAAAAGTTCGTCATAGTTGGTTGCGACATTGACCAAAGTTTAAATCAGTCCCATTTGATAGAATTGAAGTTTACTGTCATCTTCATCAGACATCAACTTGTTCAGTCTTCGCCCTATATCAGTACCATTGAATGTTGCACATCATTTGACACTGAACTGAACTGGCACAAACAGGACACAAAATGAAACATCAACAGTTCTTGTGTTAAATTTGCTACTAAAAATTTCTTGGTAATAGGTGCTCCATCCCCTGACACTGAAATCCCTTGCCAAGCATTATAATTTTGTTTTTAAATACATGATGCTTGATTGCAGTGACATAATGTCTAATGTTAGTAGAATTTTGAGGCAGTAAGATCCAAGAATCCTCGCTAGTCCTAATATTATCGTACCCTATATCCCATCACATAACACAATGTAGATCTAAACCACACAGATCAGATGGCCCCATGACTAATACCTAATCTTAAATATTAACTAATCCTGGGATGTTCCTCTTTGGATTAACATCTCCAACTCTGTTGCTACATATTGTTCGGGAAAGCAGACAGTCGGAGGAGCAATATAGATGCAACATTGAAAAGAGAACTACTTTGGCCATAATATTGGCGTTTGAGATACAGTGATCTGTCTCTGTATACTAGCAGAATTTGCTTCCTTCTCTAACTGGCGTGTTTTAGGAAGGGGGTGAAAATTGCATTATAACTGCAATTAATTAGGTTCATGTTGAAATAAATATTCAAAACATACACAGAAAATGGAAGAAATCAATATTCAAACACCAGTGCAGACAGTGCAGCTTATAGATGCAAGATGCCACACTTTTCAACTTTATAAATACCTATAATCTTTACATCATATATTTGTTTATGAAGAACTTGCATTTATATGCTACCTTCCATGACCTTAGGATATCCCAAAATGTTTTACAACTACCAACGTATAGTCAATGTTGTAAAGTAGGAAACACAGCAGCATAACTAGCTTGATCGAGCAGCAATGTGATAATGACCAGATAATTTTTTTGTGATGTTGAAGAGATAAGTATTGGTCACAGCCTTGGGGGATAATTCCCTTGCTCCTCTTCAAAATAATGTCATGGGATTTTTTTTTAATGTTCACTTGAGGATCAGACAGGGCACTGGTTTAACATCTCACTCTAAAGATGGCACCTTTGGCAACACAGCAGCTCCCTGGTATTGCACCAGTGTGCTAGACCTTTTGTTCAAATTTCTGCGGTGTAATTTAAAACTAGAACATTCTGATTCAGGCAAGAGCATTATCAACTGGTCATGTTTGAATCTATTGCTGTATATTGTTTTTCTTTTCAGAAATAACTGATCAATTTCTTATTTAAACAATTTTAGAGTTCTGTTTGGATGTCTAAATTGATTAACAAGTTTGATTTGGATATCACTGAATCAGGTGTGGGCAATGTCAGCACAGTACCTCTAGTCAGACCTTTGAAATACTTGTGCATAATACTTAAGCAAAAAGTGAAGAGGGCACTAAATAAAGTCATATAAATTGTTGTGAGCTTCTGAAATTTGGCATTCTTGCATTTGTCCTGGTGAGCTTAAGATGAAAAGCTTCAGCAATATGTCTCTCTTTTTGGCAATATTCGCATTTTGTACTAATAATAACTTATCAGTCCTTCCTTGAACCTCTCTCTGTACTAGGGTGAATTGAAATCCATCCATTAGCTTTTGAGGTAAATTGCTTACAGATTTAACAGTGGCAAAAGCATTACCTCCGAAGATTTATTACAGGAATGGTTCCTCCCTCTCTCATTGTAATTGTTTCCTCCTTTCTCTGAAAAACTTGTAGTAACAAGAGTTAAGGATGTTATTAAAAGCAGTTCAGTTGCAATGTATCATAATTTGAGACTTGTTTTTATAACAAAATTCAATGTTTTAAGATAAAAGCAAAATCTGCGGATGCTGGAATCTGAAACAAAAACAAAAAGTGCTGGGAAATCTCAGCAGGTCTGTCAGCATTTGTGGAGAGAGAGTAGAACCAATGCCTCGAGTCTGGATGATCTTTTGTCAGAGCAAGTGCTCTGACAAAGGATCATCCAGAATCTAAACATTGGCTCTATTCTCTTTTCACAGATGCTGTCCGACCTGCTGAGATTTTCCAGCATTTTCTGTTCAATGTTTTAATTTTATTAAGAAATGGATGTTTTGTAAGCACTTAAAGGTTCATCTTCAGTGTCCCATTCAGTGATTTGGCTTCAACTTTTGATCTTTCAAGAGAAATGGCGAGAGTTGTTTCAATTACAGAAATAATCTTATCGAACTGCTCAGTCATTTCATTTGTTACACTGCAAGTTTTAGGTAAATCTTAATGCTGCATTCTTAAGCATGCTTCAATAGGCAGATGCCTAAGTAGTTCTCTCCATTATCTGAATCGCATATGTATACTAGACCAGTTTTCTTGTTACTCTTTACTCAGCAAAATGTGAATATCAGGCTTATACTCATGAAAGAAGCCTATGTTGTCCATCCTGTGATCAATTCTTTTGGAATTTGGTTCACAAACCTAGACAGATGTGTGGGTTGTTACACCTGTGTCATGTGCCTGTGGACTTAAGAAGAAAATGGACATTTTGCTTTCAAAAAGCAGTAAGGAATAGGAAGAATTTATCTTGTCAAGATGGACTCCAAGGAGTTTGAGTTTCTTTGTGTTTTCTGTACAGGTGGGGACATGTTTTAGGAAGTCATTAAGATGTAAATTACTTTTCCCAAGTGCTGATGACCACATTCTTCATTTCAGCTAATATGACTCAGAATAACAGTTGCTGATGGACATGCCTGCCTCATGAGTTTGAAGCACAAAAAATGATATTCAGAGGCTACTCATAACTGGAATGTTGATGGAGGTATTAACTATTTCCCAATGTGTCGCAATTGACCAGATCACCAAACTATTTCTGTGGACATTGGAAACAACAATATAGTGATCACAAGACAAGAACTGGCTTGTGTTAGGAAATACATTATTATTTCCCAAGGATAGCTCAGAGGAATTGGTATAGGACAGAGACTATAGAGGAAAATGATATTGTCTAGAAAGAAAACCCTGCCTAGAATATTCATCACAAGCAGAGAAGTAGGTCTATTTCTTACACTTGCAGATTGTAACTTCACTACAGGGACTCAACTATATCTTCATCTGGAGAAAAGCCAGAAACCTATTGACTGAGCTACTGAGAGTTAGTTGGCAGAAACATCCAACCTCCATTTGTCTTCAGTGAAGCAAGAGAGAATACTCAGATCTACAACATGACCACTACCTCAAATATTAATAATAAAAATGATGCTTTTTGATTCTGTCAGGTGGTTGAGGGGTGTTTAAAAGACTGGAAGACTCTATCTAATGGGGTCCCACCAGAGTCAAAATTAGGGCCCTTGTTGTTTGTGGTTTATATATATGATTTAGACTTGCATGTAGGAGGATTATTCAGTAAGTTGGCAGGTGATACAAAAATTGGTAGGGTGGTAAATATTGAGGAGAGCCTATGATTTCTGGAGGATATAAATGGGCTGGTCAGATGGGCTGATTAGTGGCAAATGGAATTCAATCCAGATAAGTGTGAGGTGATGCACTTGGGCAGGACAAACAAGGCAAGGGAATATATAATGAATGGCAGGATCCTGGGAAAACCGATAATCAGAGGAACATTGATATGCATTACACCAGTCCCCTTTAATGCAGGTGGATAAAGTGGTTAAGAAGGTATAACCCATACTTGTCTTTACTAACTGAGGCATGGGAGCAGGAAAGCTTTGCTGGAAGTATATTGGAACTATTAGGCAACAACTAGTACAGTTCTGAAATCCACACTATAAGAGGGATGTGACAGCTTTGGAAAGGATGCAGAGGAGATTTTGCAGAATGTTGCCCAGTCCAGAAAGGATTAGTTATGAATAGAGATTGGATAGACGGATTGTTTTCCCTCGAACAGAGGAGACTGAGGGGCGCACGTGATTAAGATGTATAAAATTATGGGGGTTATAGACTTTTCCCCTTGGTGGAGGGATCAATGATTGCAGGTGCAGCAGCTGATCAGGAAGGCAAATGGAATGTTGGCTTTTATCACGAGAGAGATGGAGTATGAAAGCAGAGAGGTCTTGCTGCAACTGTACAAGGTACTGGTGAGGCCGCACCTGGAGTACTGTATGTAATTTTGGTCCCCTTATTTAAGAAAGGATATGCTAGCTTTGAAGGGGGTGCAGAGAAGCTTCACCAGAGATGAAGAGGTTAGCTTATGAGGAGAGATTGAGTAGACTGGGCCTGTACTCATTAAAGTTTAGAAGGCTGATGGGAGATCTTATGGAGACATGTAAGATAATGAAGGGGCTTGACAGGGCAGAAGCGGAGAGATTATTTCCATTTAGAATGGAAACAAGAACTGGAGGGCACAGCCTCAAAGTAAAAGGGAGGCAATTTAGAACAGAGTTGACGAGGAACTTTTTCTCCCAGAGGGTAGTGAATCTCTGGAATTCTCTGCCCACTGAAGCAGTGGAGGCTACCTTGTTAAATGGGTTTAAGTCACAGGTAGATAGATTTCTGATCAATAAGGGAATTAAAGGGTTACGGGTAGCAAATGGGTAAGTGGAACTGAACCACTATCAGATCAGCCATGATCTTACTGAATGGCGGGGCATGTTCGAGGGGCAAGATGGCCTACTCCTGCTCTTATATTTTATGTTCTTATGTTCTTACTAGAGGTATAGATTTAAGGTAAGGAGTAGGAAATTTAAATGTGATGAGGGAAAACATTTTTTCAACCAGAGGGAACGTGCTACTTTAAAGGGTGATGGAGGCAGAGATCCTAACATCTGAGAAGTATTTAGATGTGCACTTGCAATGCAAAGGCATATGAACCAAGTGTTGGAAAATGGGATTAGAATAATTGGATGGTTTGTCTTTGATTGCTGCAGGTGTAATGGGGCAAAATGCCTTTTCTGTGTTATGAACCATTGTGACGAAGTGCACGTTACATCTCTTGTAATTATCAGTTTGTGTCTGTGTCTTATGTGAATGAACGAATGAATAGATCCTGTTGTATTTACATTGAGTGTTGAGAAAATAAACATTTATTTCTTCAATTTAAACTTATGAGAAAGCTTATCTTGTGCCGGTCATAATACTCAAGGCGTTGAAAACATAGCTCTTCTAAAAATACATCTTGTTTTAGTCAATTGAGAGCGAGGATATTATCCTGCATCTCTCCTAATCCATAACAGGGTATTGAAAACCTTTGATCTTAGTAGTATTGGCTGTGCACTTGGTAGAAAGGTGCAAAGCCCGTCTTCAACACAGTCATGCCAAGCGTGTTTTTAATAGTACAACAAGCTGGTTCCTGCTACAGCAGGTGCAAAAATTGTACAATTTTGTATGAGAGATTAAACCGAGATTCTGGAGGTGGTCTATTTTGAAGAAC
Source organism: Sphyrna mokarran (assembly GCA_024679065.1). Taxonomy (NCBI): domain Eukaryota; kingdom Metazoa; phylum Chordata; class Chondrichthyes; order Carcharhiniformes; family Carcharhinidae; genus Sphyrna; species Sphyrna mokarran. The sequence continues at coordinate 33,801,020 of JAGIQG010000002.1, read as the reverse complement.
AGGAGGGAACTTCTCTATAGTACTTATCCTGCGACTAATATCTAAAAACATTGTTGTTTGTGGAGCATTGTTATGCACAAATTGACCACTGTGTTACCTATATTGTAAAATAACTACATTTCAAAAGTATTGAACCAGCTGCAAATCTCTTTGGAGTATCCTGAAGTTGTGAAAGGAGCTCTGTAAATGCAAGACATTTTCTTTTTACAAGAGCATTAAGAATGACACATTTATACGACATGGAATTTTATATGGAAGTTTCTGATTCCCTATGAGCTCATTCAATCCACCAATTAGTCTTATGACACGTGGGAGGGTTTTGACGAAACTTCCAATGAATCCTACTTAGAATCCTGGTTATTTTACCAGATGATGCAAAGATAGAGAATGAAAGGTAATTTTGTCTTTTATTTAAAATGATGTTGGCAAATCTTAGCAGGTTAGGCAGGTACTTAAGCCCTTGGATTGTAACTAGGTCACATATATGACTAGTGTAACACTCTAGCCATGAAAGAGAAAGTTGTGGGTTTAAGTCCCATTCCATGTACATGAGCACAAAATTGAGGCTGATACGCCTCAAGGTGCTAAAGATGACTTCTTAAATTGAAATAAATCTCACTCTATAGGAATAAGACCAGAGGAGCTTTTCCTGGTGGCTTGGCTGATACTAATCTATTTTTAAAAAATGATTAAAAATCAATGAAGTGCTTATTTTTGGAAGTGTGAACTGCTTTCTAGACATCTTCTGGTTGTGTAAGGATCTATAAATGTTTCTTTCTAGATGAAGTGACACTTCCCAGTCTATGCTTGAGTCGGCTTTGGATTTGAGCCAAAGAGGCCCTATTATTTAGTTTCATTTAGGAAGACTCTCACAACATTGACCATCTATCTAAACATTGTTAAGATTAATTTATCACATCAACTGTCCCAATTTCAAAATCGAGGCTGCAGATATTATCAGAATTATATTTTGCAAATTACAGCTACAAGCTTTATTGATGATCAACTAAAAATTTGAATTCACTTCGAAGGATGTTAGACACTGAGGTTTTGATTTATTATTGCCTAATATATGGGATATGTCAGGCATCTTAAAAATGAGAGCGGAATGACTTTGATATGCAGATATGATTTCAAGAATTAAACTGACGTAATAGGCTTGTCAGTTTGAAGTGCTTGGGGAATTATAGCCTCCACTTCAGCTCCCTTTCTGTCTAGAGTTAAAAATATTTTGGTACTTTCTTAAATGGCAGATCTGTTACTTTCTGTAAGTCTGCCACAAAAGAAGCTCACGTGTTCATCATAAATCGTAGTGATTTCAATGTTTTGGCTTGGCTTTAGCCATCTGAAGTATTTAGCATAATGTTACGATTAGTCTGGACCAATCCTCTGGTTGCTTTTGAGCTGATATTGCACTGTAGTTGTGCATTCCTTGCAGATTTTGATTACTTAGAGCCAAGAAGATTTTCTTGTCCGTTAAGAGGCAATCGGTTTCTTTGTATTTGGGAGCTTCAAGTTGCAGCAGTGTCTCATTCTTCTGCTGCAGCACAGCAACATATGTTGTAACTTGCCCACAGATTTGCTGTAGTTTATTATAATCTCTTGATCTCTATCATCCAATCTGTTTTAGCAATTCATTGTACCCTAATTTCTGTTTGTAATCTGATTAGTGTCGCGAGCTGCTGCAAACGGCAGCCTATTCCCTTGGTCTGTCGCTGGCTTGACAGCTTCAGTTCTGTGCTGTTCGATGAAAACCCCCCACACGTTACTGTGTAGACAGGCCTAGCTTTGTGTCTGGTATAAAATTAGCCACTACTTGTCACTTGAAACCTTGGATCTTGCAAACATGTTCAGAAATCCATGGATTGCTGGTTATGCACGAACAGTAACATACTGTAGTCAAGGTAGGTACTAAAAATGTATTGTAAAGCAAACATCGTTAAAGTGTCCTTGTTTGTATTCTCTCTTCTTTCATTTCTCTCGTCTTCCCCCTCCCTCTTCCTCAAGGGCACTAGGAAACAATAGACATATACGTTAATTTAGCAGTCTATGCGTACACTTTATCAGCAAAGAGCTTACCTTGTATCTAATTCTCTTCCAAATGTTTAATTCTGAATTTTTTGATCCATTTGTCTTATTAAAGGATTGCTATTTTGCGTCAGCTTTTGTGGAAATAGGGGGAGGGGAATTAGTGTATCTTTTGTGTACAGTGTATGAACAAGAGTTGAATAGGATTTAAGTATTACTTGCGCCACTTGAATTCTGCACAAGGCCGGTTTATTCAAAAGGAAGGGATATCTGTTATTATGCTAAAATGATGCAATTAATTCAGCAGTAAAATGTATAAACTGCTATGAAGAAAGCAGCTGTATGGAAGTACAATTAAGATTTTCTGGAACCCACCTAAGTCAATTAGTGCATTTATCTAAATGTGTGTTTGTGTATGAACATGTATATATATGTGTGTGGTATTGAATGTATATGTAACTGCATGTATGTTTGCACATATTTCGACTCTACAAAAATAGATTTTGGCATATTTGCAATGCCAAAACCCTTTCTCTAAGATTTTAAACAAAGTTTGCTTTTGATTAATTTTGCCCACGCTGCACTGTGCTTTGTTATTTGGTCTGGTTGCGTGTAGAATTTTGTAGGAATGAACGGGCAGTCAAGGTTGCATTGGGAATTAGAAATAAGGCATAATCTGAGATGTAAATTAGGGAGTAGAGGGGGAGTTATTTTGTGCTGTAGACGTATACTGTGTGAATTTAGTGTTCTATATTGTTGAAATTATATTATCGCAGATGTAAAAAGTTGTACAGAAATTAGTTATTGTGCCCAGGTTTCTGGCTACTCTGAACCAGAATTAGTAAAGCCAATAAGTGAACCATGCTTGTCGTCTGTTAGACTTGCCCATAGCTATTTAATCTCCCTGAGGAATTGCACTGGAAGTTCTGTAAAAGAAGGAGAGAGATACCTGGAACCTGTAGTGAATGGAGCAAAAAACTTTTTCAACCAATTCGACTGACAGATTGAGAAATGAGCAGGATAATACGTGAAGCACGTAGCATAATTTAGAATAGTGCATTCAATGTCAAATCAGGTGCAAGGAGCTAGATGAGAGGGAAATAAATACTGGATTGCAAGAGGAGGAAAGAGACAAAGGAAAAACAAAGTCAGAAAATTTAGATAATAACAATTAAAAGCTGAAGGGATGAGACCCCACACTTGTAATAGCTCGTTTCCAATGCCACAGAGGTTGTTCAGAGGTAATTAAGCCTTGTCATGCTATTAAAAAGACCAAAACTGTTAAACCCTGACTTACTGTCGCAAGTTTAACCCATATTTGCCGGGCAGATGCAGGAACTTCACTTTGTGCAGCTTTTAACTGTGAGCTGGGAAGTAAGATGATGTTTGTTGCAAACAACAGAACCATACCTCAGAAACGTCTGGATTTTCATATTTAACCACATTTCACAACTGCTGTGCCATTTGTTTAGAAATAACAGTGACCATTAGCTTCACTGTTATTTTGATAGGAAAATCTGGGCCACTATATCGCTTGAGGATAGAAGCTGCTACCTACCCATTCACATCTTGTTTTAGCTGAATCCCAAGATGAACCGAAAAGTGTTTTTCCATGTGTTTCTACATAACTGGATTTCTGTGGTAGTTGATAACTGAAGTACTGCAAATGAACATCTGGACAATTTGGTGCGTCGTAATGAAAGCTTATTTATGAATCTGAATCTGTGCACATATAAATAAGATCCGGTATGTAACATTTTGTTAAATTATTTATGAACTAGAGTATTCTGGTATTTGCAGAAGGTGTCATGTTTCCTTTCTTTCTCGCAAATTCCGAGGTTGAAAATTGAGACATTATCGGACTATATTCTGTGGTTAAATTCCTTTAAAGCTGTTGCCAAAAAAAAGCGCTAAAAGAATGTTTGCATTTATGTAACTCCTTTCATGATTTCAAGACGTCCCAAACTGCTTTGTGGCTAACTAAACCCTTCTAAAGTATAGTCTTTGTTGTATTGCAGCAAATGTGGCAGGCGTTTTGCAGCTCACACGCCAAGATTCCGCAAACAGCAATTAGCTAATGACCAGATAGTTTGGTGATGGTGGTTGAGAGATAAATATTGGCCAGGTCCCTTTGCAAAACTCCCTCTGTGTTTCTTTGAGTGTGATGGGATTTTTACATCTGGCTGAGAGGGCAGAAGGTACTCCAGTGTCTCATTTTAACATCTCATCTGAAAGACTGCACGTCCTCAATATTGCACTGGAATGTCAGCCTAAATTATGTACAAAGCTGCCAGAGTGGGGCTTGAAACTACAACTTTCTGGCACAGAGATGAGGGCAGTGACCTCTCTAAGTCGTCTTTGTTGTGCGCAGCCTGTTTATATCAATCATTACGTGTGCAATATCTAAAAGAGGACAGCTTCTGAGTGGTCTAGACAGTTCCTTCAGGATTACTACAAGGGCCATTCATGTGTGGGGCTTGGAGGAAACATTGGACGAGAAGAGCCCCACTGTTCATCCACAACAGACGTATGGCTGTGAAGGTCTAAAATTTTGCTACAAATTTGTTTGGCGTTTATGTTAAGCTATTGTGTTAAGTTTCTGCTGTGTTCAGAGAATAAGTTGGTAAACAGGGGAAGCAGATCTCAGCTGTGAGAAATACAGTCAGACAGCTTCTGCAATGCTGTTTAGCAGCTTGAAAAAGCTAAATTGCAAAATTACTAGGCGTGACCTTAGCTCATTTTGGAAAACCATCGGAATTGACTTTTCTTGCATAAGGTTTTGGTCAGACCTATTCCTAAACCTTCTCTGGCTGTGTTATGCACAATGTGGAGATGCCTGGGATAAACACAGCAAAAGACTCGCAACACCAGATTAAAGTCCAACATGTTTATTTAGTAGCAAACGCCACTAGCTTTCGGAGCACTGCTCCTTACCTGATGAAGGAGCTGCGCTCCAAAAGCTAGTGGTGTTTGCTACCAAATAAACTTGTTGGATTTTAACCTAGTGTTGTGTGACTTCTTGCTGTGCTCGGCACCAACAGCTGATAGGATCGCAACTAGTTAATTCACCATAAAGCACTAATAGTGTAGAAGGCTGAGCCAGTGTTAGAATGGTATGGTATTGTTCTAACAACATTAGAGTTTGACTCTGTGTTAGAGTACTACTACTACTATTGTACTAATAAGAAGCTATGTGTCAAATCTAAAATTCCTCAGCTAGTTGGCAGTCTCCTCGGTGTCACAGTGGGATAGTACTGTTCTCACAGTGCTGTATCAAGTTGGTGTATGCTGGTGATGCATTGCTTTCTTGAAGTACACCTGCAATCCAGGTTGTGTAAGTACACCTACAGTGCTGCTGGGGAGAGAGTCCCAGGGATTCGATTCAGCGACTGTAAAAGAATGATGACATATTTCCAAGTCAAGTTGATATGTGACTTGAAGGAGGACTTGCAAATAGTGGTTCTCGTGTGTTAAAATCAAATCTTCTTCATGTTTGGTGACCAATAAAAGCATCAGCATGGTTTTATGAAAGGGAAATTGAGTCTGACTTCCAAGAAAGTCTCAACCAGCATGGATAGAGATGAACCAAAATTATTATTGTATTTGGACTTCAGAAGATATCTCACAACAAGGTATCTCACAAAAGGTGAAGTCATTAAAGCACATGGCAATGGAGAAAGTATTTTGGCATGGATAGAAAATTGGCCAATAGGCAGGAAATAGCAAATGGATAAGGGGTTCTTTTTCAGATTGGTGACCTGTAACCAGTGAGGTTCCACTGGAACTAGGATTGCCACTGTTTACAATATATATTAATGACTTGGAGGAAGGAGGAAATATACTTTAGCCAAATTAGCGGACAACAAAAAAATTAGTGGAAAGGCAAGTTGTGAGAGAGACACCAACAGTTTACAAAGAGATATTGATAACTTCAGTGAGTGGGAAAAATGTTTGCAAATGGAGCATAATATGGGAAAATGTGAAGGTGTTCATTCTGGAAGGGAGAACAAAAGAACAGTGTATTAGTTAAATGGAGAAAAACTGCAGAAAGCTGTAGTGAAAAGGAATTTGGGGGGTACTGGTGCACAAAACGCAATGTTAGCACATAGGTGCAAAAGATAATCAGGAAGACTGATGGGATATTGGCTCTTATTTCAAGGGGTATGGAATATAAGAGTAAGGAAGCGTTGCTGTAACTGTACAAGGCACCAGTGAATACTATGAGTACTTTTGGTCCTATTATACACAAAAAGATATTATTTCATTGGAGGCAGTTCAGAGAAGGTTCACTAGGATGATTCAATGGTATGGAGGGATTGTCTCATGAGGAAAGGTTAAATAGATTGGAACTCTACTCATTGGAATTCAGAAGAATGAGAGGTAATCTCATTGAAAGGATTCTTGAGAGGCTTGACAGGTTAAATATTGAGATGATGTTCCCCTCATGGGAGAGTCTAGGATCAGAGGGTACTGCCTCAGAATAAAGGGTACTAATTTAACACTGAGATGAGGATAATTTCTTCCGAGGGTTGAGAGTTTTTGGAATTCTTTTCCACAAAAAGCTGTGGGGCAGAGTCCGTTTGAGGGAGATCGAATTTTGATCAGTAAAAGAATCGAGGATTATGGGGAAAGGGCAGGAAAGTGGATAGTCTGGAACGTTGGATTAGCCATGATCCTGTTGAATAGTGGTGCAGGCTCCTGTTCCTGTTTCCTATGGTTTTATTATGGTCTTTTGATATATCTGAGTTGGTAGTTCACAGCTGTCTTTTTTGATACATAGTCTTACCTGATATCCTGAATTGATAATCAACAGGGAGTAAGGTTCTCCCTGTTGTGTAAGGGTTACTCTCTATTATCCCCATTTCTTATTGTGGTGTTGGGTAATCCTGAGATGTATGGTTTTTATTAATTGTATATGTAATCATTCTTTTCTGTCATTGAGGTGGAAAACACTGGCCTACTTTTTCATCCTCAACTTGGATCCCTTTTCTTTCCCATGGGTGACTGAATTAAGTTATAAAAAAACAAGATAAATTTATTCCAATGACATGATTCAAAATTATCAGGAACCACTATTGCAAATCTGCTACTTATGAGAAGTTGCAGTCAAGACACATGTTGCTGGCGTACCTTATTCACCTTGAGTTATAACACAAGCAAAACAATTCAATTTAATACCATTTTTGTTTCTGATTTGGGTGCAATTTGAGCAGAAAATACACTCAAAATTGCACTTGTTTTAAGAACATAGAACAGTACAGCATGGTACAGGCCCTTTGACCCTCGATGTTGTGCCGAGCTATGTCTGAACCCAAGATCAAGCTATCCCACTCTCTATCACTCTGGTGTGCTCCATGTGCCTATCCAATAACCGTTTGAAAGTTTGTAAAATGTCTGACTCCACTTCACAGCAGGCAGTACATTGTACACCCCAACCACTCTCTGAGTAAAGAAGTGTTTTTTCCTCCCTTGAGTTTTCACTCAAATGTATTTGCATATCAGTAAACTTAAAAGCTTCAATGAAGTAACACAATCGGGCAGCATTTTAGAAAAAGATACATTTTCTTTAAAAATGTTTGGTGCAGACTCAATGGTTCGAATGGCGGTCTCCTGCACTGTAGGATGCTATGACACTATATTTAAAAGCAGCAATGTAGTGCAGTGTCAGTAAAACATCTGAAAATAAGTTTATCACAAAAAGTAGTGCAAAATATCACTGAAATTTTAACTCGCTGGATGTAACTTGCTCTTCAAATTCCTTGACTCTTTTTGTGTTGGTTTGGCCGATTTTCAAGCAGAATTCAGTGCTAAACCAGTGGAACAAACTCCTGTCCAATCTTCTTTTAGAAATAAGGAAATTACAGCATTGGAATTTATTTAGTATTTTTATGATTTATGGTCTTTAAAAGGCTGACAGAAGTCAGTCTTTTTACAAACTTAAGTCTTTTTTTGAAGTTAGTTTGGAGCACATTGAAGCTGGATACCTTAGCTCCAATGTAAGGAACTATATGCATTAAACAGATGTTCTATTGTAATTTATATGAAAATATTTCATTGCACTTAATGTGTTTAATGTTCTATCCTCCTGGGTTTTTCACTCCTAGATTCTTCAGTATCGTATATCATTCCTTTGACGACAGCTTGCTTCCAAACAAGCCTCTGGCGGAGTTGCTTTCTATCAGACTGCTAGATAGCACATGGGAGAAAAGTGATTTTCTCTATTCTAGTTGAGCAATACCAGCTCTCCACCCAGTCACTGCCTCCCCATTAATGTAACCAAGATCAGGTATCTGCCATACAGCAAGTGTAAATGTATACCTTTTGGCTGTGCTGTCCCGCAGCTTAAACTGTGTTTATAATCTTTGTGTGGGGGTGATTGGATTGTGTGCGGGTGTGGGTAGGTGTATGTGTGTGGGAGGTGTTTGTGAGTGTGTGTGGGGCTGTGTGTGCCTGTGTCTGGATGGATGTCTCTGTGTGGATGTTTGGGTGGGTGTCTCAGTTTGGATGTGGGTGGGTGTCTGTATGGGTGGGTGGGTGTGTATGTGTGCGCGTCTTGGTGTATGTGTCTCTGTTTGCATCGTGGGGGTGTGTGTGTGCGCGCGCATCTCTGTAAGCATTGTGTGTGTGTTTTAGGGAGGATGTGTGGATGCCTATTTGTGTGGATTTTCCCTCTGCCCTTTTCTTCCTTCTCCACCTGCCAGCATGACTGGCATTGCAGTAAGAGAAGAGGATTCTCAGCACTCTGCATGCGTGCCCTGATTTGAATATTATTAAAGCAATTTGTGCCCCATGCACAAAATGTGGGTTGCATATAGTATAGAACTAGTTATTTATTCATCACAAGTAGGCTTACCTTAACATTGCAGGGAAGTTACTATGAAAATCCCCTAGTTGCCACACTTCAACACCTATTTGGATACACTGAGGGAGAATTTAGCATGGCCAATGCACCTAATTAGCACATCTTTGCAGTGTGGGAGGAAACTAGAGGGAGCAGACACAAGGAGAACGTGCAAACTCCAACCAGATGGTGAAAGAAGCCTACATATTGTCCCTATATGGGAATCTTCAATAATAGGCATAGCCTAAAGTCAAGGATATGTCATTAAGACGTTAGGACGGTGGCGTGGGCTCGTTGGGCCGAAGGGCCTGTTTCCCGTGCTGTGTTGCTCTTTGTTCTTTGTTTTTTGTACATCTGTAACAGACTAAATGGTGTTATAGGAGACAATCTTGTGTGACGTTAAACTGCAATATAGACAACATGCAAACGTGACAGATTATTCACTGAATGCGTGAAGACACTCGATTTATATTTTCAAGTAGCACATTCAAATGTGATCTTTTGTTTTCTGTGTCATATGATGCATAAATCAACCATAGAGTACACTTTTAAGTTAATTTAATATGGATTATATCATTAATGCCTTGTCAAATTTGACTTTTTGGAGAGGGTAGTGTTTTCCCCTTAAGGTACTGATGTTGAAGGGTGGGGAGACCCAAATGGCCATAGTACCACTTGGCCAGATTGCCAGGTTTATGACTTTGAATAATGTTCCTTTTTCTGCCTTGTGACAGTTTTTATCTTTGCAATATTAGAATCAGGTGTGTGCATGGAAATTGAGCTCTGGCACTTGTGTGGGGTAATATTCTGGTACACTATCATACTGCAGCATCATCAATAACCACCTCAGTTGGTGGTTTGTTAATCATCACCTCATTGCTGTTTGTAGGTTCTTGCTGTAAGCAAGTTGGCTTCCTCACTTCTTTATATTGCATAGTGAGCAAATGTGTGTTGGAGAAGAAGTTATTCGTTGTAGTCTTCCACTTTATTTGTTTAAACCTGCAACTATGTTTCTCTAAAATACTATCACAATTAATATTCAGGATATTAGTATTGAAGACGCAACTAGTAATTTTTAATAAATTATTTTTGGTCAACTACTTGTTGGAAATGTGTTACATGTTGAGTGAATAGTGCTGAATATGCAATTAAATATTTTATAGTCTTCCCCCTAAATGGTCTCAGTAGTTCTCAAGGTATATTCAGATTGAACAGTCCAGTGTCAGAGAAAATTGTGTTTGAGTAATGTGATCATGTTGTTTGATGAAGTAATAAGAGGATGGATGAGGGTAGTGCAGTTGCTGATGTGGATATGGACTTTTAAAAGGTATTTAACTCTATTATTTGCCATTAGCAGAATGAAAATGCAGGAGACCATGCAGGGATATTAATATATTTCTCCATTCTGAAAAATGCTCACTTACTAGACAGATAGCAGAGAGTAGTAGATGCTTTTCAAACAGGAGAAATATTTTACAAAAGCTAGGAAATTGCTAAAGTTCCAGAAAATTTTGATTAGGCCTCAACTGGAATAGTATATTTCATTTCAGCCATGTGGTTGACTCTCGACTGCCCTCCAAGGGCAATTAGCAATGGCCAACCAGCAATGCCAATGTCCCATGAATGAATAATAAAATAAATACGGTATCAGACTTCAGAAAGAGTATCACTGCCTTTGAGATGATAGAATCCCTACAGTGCAGAAGTAGGCCATTCAGCCCATCAGGTCTACACCGACAACAATCCCATCTAGGTCCTAACCCCATAATTGCACATATTCACCCCACTAATTCCCCTCATCTATCCTTCCAAAAGGGCAATTTTGCATGGCTAATGCAAATAACCCACACATCTTTGGACTGTGGGAGGAAATGATGATGCAAAAGAGGTTTACTAGAATGGCACCTGAGGTTAAGGACTTTGGTTGTCTGGGGAAACGGAGGTTGTTCTCCTTAGAACATAAAGACTAAGAGGAGGTCACATAATAAAGAACAAAGAAAATTACAGCACAGGAACAGGCCCTTTGGCCCTCCAAGCCTGCACTGACCATGCTGCCTGACTTAACTAAAAACCCCTACCCTTCCAGTGACCATATCTGTTTATTCTCATTCTATTCATGTACTTGTCAAGACGCTCCTTAAAAGTTGCAACCATATCCGCTTCCACTATCTCCCGCAGCAACAACTTCCAGCACCATACTCTGTATACAAAATCTGCCTCGTACATCTCTTTTAAACCTTGCCCTCGCACCTTAAACCTATGCCCCTAGTAATTCATTCTTCCACCCTGGGGAAAAGCTTCTGACTATCCACTCTGTCCATGCCTCTCATAATCTTGTAATCAGGTCTCCCCTCAACCTCCGTCACTTCAGTGAGAACAAACCAAGTTTCTCCAACTTCTCATAGCTAATGCCCTCCATACCAGGTAACATTCTGATAAGTCTTTTCTTACCCTGTCCATTTCTTCTCGTAGTGTGGCGACCAGAATTGAATATTATTTTCCAAGTGTGGCCTAACCAAGGTTTTCTAAAACTGCAATATGACTTGCGAGCTTTTGAACTCAGTGCCCCAACTGATGAAGGCAAGCATGCTGTTTGCCTTCTTGACTGCCTTCTCCACCTGCATTGCCACTTTCAGTGACCTGTGTACCTGTACACCCAGATCCCTTTGCCTATCAATACTCTTAAGGGTTCTGCGATTTACTGTATAAAGGCGTTCAAAATTATGAGCTGCTTTGATACAAGAAATAAGGAAAAGGTAAGACATGTTTGAAAATTCAAGGCACGACATAAATGCTTTTTTTGCTCTTAAACATTCAAATCATATCTAATTTTTGCTGTCTCCTTTTTTGTCTCAGGGACCATCTTCTGACCATTCCCTTGTGATAGAAATTTGCATTTAAACATATCACCTGTTTTAGGTGTCGAGCTAGTGCTACATGTTAACTCCACAGCTTTTCTTCTCAGAAATACCATGAGTTATTTTGCCTCAACCCAATGACTCAGTTTCTGTCCCATTGAAAGGCTGTGCAAGACTTTGACATGTCAACCCGATTATGTGCTCAGTGCGTGAATTCTCAAAAACAGTAGTTTTATGAGTAACTACGATGCCATAAATCAATATACCTTTTCTGAAGAATTAAATTTACTTCTGTCCTCTAAACTGCAGGTACCTATCTGCAATGTGCTTTACGTATATCAAAATACCCTGAACCACAGATCTAAAGGATTCCAACAAATTATTCATAATGAAGAAGCCAAGTTGTCCATCTTGGTTCATCTAGCTAGAAAAGGCCTACAGCCATCACTTCGCCCATCCAGGTTTCTCCCTCTCCACCTGACCTACCCACCAATCATAGTGTCTGACTGTTTCTAAAAGAGCTTTGTGATATCTGCTGTCCACAAGTTGCATTTTGCTAGTCTGAGTCTGTCGGTGCCTCTTATCCTATTCTTTTCAGTTCTTACATCTACCAGTTCCATGCTGTTTTCTATTTGTTGTGAGGTTTTTCTTTTCAATCTGTTTTTGCACCTCTAACTCCAGACATGAGTGATCATCATCTTCCCTGCAGGACTTGACGCTCTCCTTTGCGTGTCTCAGGAACAGGAACTGTACCTGTGGTGCCCTTTGACCAAAGCAGTATACTGTGGGAGTATTATTCTTTTTTTTAAATTGTAACTAATGTTTTTGGCAGTATAGTTCCAAATTTTATTTCCTTTGTTAATTGCTGCCTTGCAGTCATTTCACAGTGTATTGAGTCTAAGGCCTCGAAAGATCGCTTGATTCTAAAGTATTTCAACATCCTTTGAGGATGTCGCCTATTCTACGTGCAGTACTTTGCATCTGTTCATACAGAATTTCATCTGTCATTGTTTTGCTATCCACTTGAGCTTGGCCATAATTCTCTTCACAGTCAAACAGCTACTGACTCACCAACTAAGCTAGGTCATGTGTAGAAAATAGCAACTTGCCTCTTGAATCTTTTGGCAAGTTTAACCCCAAACTTGTGCCTCTTGGTTTGGTATCGTTCCAAACTTTGAAATTTTTAAATCCAAATTTTTATTTTAGTAGTCCTGGACGTCAACAGTTTTAAGTTTATCTAGCAGTCTTTCATCCAAAACTGTGTGAAATGCTTTTTGTAAGACTGTGGCTGGAATTTTCTGGCTGTTCATGCTGATGGAATCATCTGGTGTGCTGCAGTGAACGGAGATTTGGCTGCGTGCCAAATTCTCTGTCCTTGCAGTGGTGACAGGGTGTGAACAGCTGGAAAAGTCTAGCCAAAGTATGCCACATTTTCAGACTTTACCTGTCTCGTGTTTGAGATGACTCCCCCTCCCGTGCCTGCCTCATGCATGCGCTCAGTCTCCTTGTTTCTCTATTACATTTGTTTTCTCCCAGGTGTTTTCACTGCACCCCCTGTACTCCTCTCTCACTGCATTTCTCAGGGCCCTTTTCCTAGGTTCCTTCAGCATTCCTCCAAGGACCTTAATGGCTTGAAACCCCTTTTCCACCTTATGCAATTATCTCCTCCTCTTCCTTCTCCTCTACTTTCTCCTCTTCTTCCTTGTCTTCTCGTTCCTCCTCGTCTGCCTCATTTTCCCCTTCCTCCTCATCTTTCTCTTCCTCCTTGTTTTCATTTTCCTCTGGCACGGTAGCACTGTGGAAATAGTTCATTGAATTGCCTGTCTGAATCTTTACTGAAAGAAAGCGTGATCTTCCAAGGGCAAAGCTTTACCCTTGGAGGTGAAAAAGAAGGCAGGTCTGTTTTTGTGTCAGAGACGTGTCTTGTATAGGAAGTTGCGTTTTGGATTTTTCCAGGATGAATTGACCTGGGATGAATTGAAATGGAGACAGTTAACCTGTTAATTTAAAGCTATTGGGAGCAAAAATGGAGGTGGGCATCAGGTACTTTACTAGAGCTGTCACTGAGACAACTAGAAAGAGAGATTTAATGCCAAAGCTTTCCATAGGAAAGCATGATGACACTGGAGAACCAGAGACCTAGTACCCATTAGGGTGAAGAGGCATCTCTCTGTCTCTCTCTTTCCAGTTTCCCTCTTCACTTACTTCCTATTCATCTGATGATCTGTTCCCTTCCTGGACCTCACCACCCTCGAGGTCCACACCTCTTAGGAGGGCCACATTACAGAGTGCGCCTCAGGCCGCTGTGATGACTGAGACACTTGCAGGAGGGATTGCAGGGCACAACCTGATCATACCAGAAAGCAGACCCAGTGCCATTTAAAGGCCATCAGTTGCAATTAATAAGAGAACGGGGAAAAAGAGGGGCCCAGAGGCAGTAATCACCACCTGGAAGAGCTATCCAGTTCAGTCTCTGATTCTAGAGCATAGCAACAATGTTCTGAAAGAAATCAAAGTGTGGCTTCACGGGGAAGCAGATAAGAGGTTGATTGGTGAATACTTTGCTTGTTTATCTTCAAAACCCATGTGATTTATCAATAATTGCAAGGCTTTTTTTCCGTTGTAAGGTTTACTAGCAGTAGTAAAAGTTATTGTGCTCATTATACACAAAGAATAATGTAATTAACAGATAATAAAGTTGACAGGGCAGATGATATGGTGCGCCTGAAGAATATGGGGATTTATGGACACCGGGGTAAGTCGCTACAGCTTGAGGAGTTTTGGCTCAGATTCATCAAGCTGGAAGCTGAACCACTGGGTCTGAGACCATTGGAGTTTAAACACCAAGAAGTGATCTTGTTGAAATGTACAGGACCCAGAGGGGACTTGACATGATGGATGCTGAAAAGGATGTTTTGCCTTGTGGGAGACTAGAACCAGGGGGGCACAGTTTAAACGTAAAAGGTCTCCCATTTAAGATGGTGGTAAGAAGAAAAGTTTCCTGTTGGGGGTCATCATTTTTTGGAACTCTCTTCCCCAGAGGGTGGTGGAGGTAGAGTCAATGAATATTCTTAAAGCAAAGATGGATTGATCCTTCACTACAAAAGAGTCGGTTTATCTGAGTTAGACAGGAATATGGAGTTAAGGCCACGATCAGATTCGCCATGATCGTATTGAATGGTGAAGCAGGTTTGAGGCACCAAATGGCCAACACCTGCTCCTAATTTATATGTTCTTAGGACATCTGTCATCTGGATGATGCAATGGTGTGCAGCCACCTGTGAGATGACACACAGACATCTGCATTCTTGTCAGTGCAGATCTGTGACCACCTGCTCTGAGTCGCAGTTTCCTGTTTTCAGTCAACAACAGGTCTCTTTGTCATTGTATATAGATTCAGTCCTCAGGATAATGTTGCCTTCTGCCTTCTGTCCCTTATCCCTCTTGTCTTTCCACCTGATACCCAACATTCAGCCCTTCCTGTGCAAACTGCTGCTGCACCTGTCCAGTGGCCTCAATTGTGGAGGGTGTTGCACCCTTCCTGGTGCTCAGGTGGGGTCTGAACAGTTTTGATCACTACTCTAATGCTTATGCAATGCCAAGAGGATGGTGCCCCCCTCCCTCCACCCTCTCACTTCCTGAACTGACAGAGTTCTTAATGCTGACTCCTCCCTGATCTCTGATGGGTTGTTGCAGTCTTAACTTCAAAGAGGTAAGCTTTCTGAAAAACAAAGAATTAACTGAAATTCTGAAAACGTTTTTGCTTTTTTAAGCTCTTCTGAACTCCATGATTTGCCCCTGATTGTGTCTCTACATCCATATACTTGGAGTAGCAGGTGTTGGACTGGGATAGGCACAGTAAGTACTCTCACAACACCAGGTTAAAGTCCAACAGGTTTATTTGGTAGCTCAAGCTTTAGGAGCACTGCTTCTTCATCAGGTGAGTGCAGGATTTATTTCACAAACAGTGCATATATAGACACAAGCTCGATTACAAGATGACGGTTGTGACATCTTCTCTGGAGTCTTCAACATGTCATCAATGAAGATGTACGTTTTGCCAAGGCCATCTCCACACCCCCAGTACTTGCCTTCAAACAACTGCGCAACCTCAAATGTAGCAAATGTATGCAGCAAACCATCCAGACTTCAGGAGAACAGTGACCATAACACCAAACAACTCTGCCACAACAACCTCTGCAGAATGTGCCAGATCATGAACACGGATGCCTTCATCTCATGTGAGAACCCCATCCACTAGGTATACAGTACATACTCTTGTGACTCAGCCAACATTGTCTACGCTGCGGGAAAGGATGTCCCAAGGCGTGGTACATTGGCGAGGCCATGCAAACACTACGACAATGGATGAATGGACACCGCTTGATAATCAGCAGCCAGAAGTGTTCGCTTCCTTCTGGGGAACACTTCAGCAGTCAAGGGCATTCAGCCTCTGATCTTTGAGTAAGCATTCTTCAAGGTGGCCTTCAACACACACAACAATACAGAATCGCTGAACAGAGACTGATAGCCAAGTTCCGCACACATGAGGATGGCCTCAGTCAGGATCTTGGGTTCATGTCATACTATCTGTAACATCCATGATTTGTCTGGGTTTGCAAAATCTCACTAACTGCCCTGGCTGGATAGAGATATACATCTCTTTAACCTGTGCTTAACCTTTTCTCCATTCACATTGTACTGTGGTGACTTGATTACCTGTAAAGACTCGCATTCCAACCATTATCTTGTAAGTGAGTTTGTGTCTATATATGTCCTGTTTGTGAAAGAAATCCTGCAGTCGCCTGATGAAGTAGCAGCGCTCCGAAAGCTTGTGCTACCAAATAAACCTGTTGGACTTCAACCTAGTGTTGTGAGGCTACTAACTGTCCATGTACCTGGTAAACTCGGATCCCCTCTGTAAAAGTTCAGAAGGTCGTGGGCGAGAGGCTAAAATAAGTTCACAATGTTGTTAATTGGATTCTTCATTGGTGTGGATGAATTTGGAGACCCCTAGGAGTATTGGCAAAAGTGGAAAAGGCACTGGGGCTTCAGACTGTGCAATGTTGTCACTGGTTTTAATTTTTCACTGGCCCAGTAAAACATAGAGATGGGAAAATCCAGACCCAGTGTCCTTCAACATCAGCATCTATTTTCACACTTTATGATTTAGTATTTCTACATAATTAAAATCGTGCAGATATGAAAATATTAAACTATAAATCACTTCATGAATTTGAGCTACGTAAAATGTTCAACAAAAGACAAATCTGGAGAGGTATCTTTGCAATTAATATCAAATCAAACAGTCCACAATATTCATGATAGGAAATCTAAATGAAAAGGAAGATTTTAAATGTGATAAAGTATTAATGAAGAACAGCCAGGCAGTGAGGTAAGGGAAAGGTGAGGAGGAAGAGAAGCAGGACTAAAGAAAACTAACTTCTTGCCAATTCAATAGAATTGGTCACTGATTTTAAGGGAAAGCTGTTAATTTTTATCCAAGGCTTGACTTCATGTTTTTACTGGCATACAGAAAGAATACTGGAGTTTTTGATGGAAAAGAAAAGGATGATGAGAGAATGAAATGAATCAAGAATTAGACTTGATGCATTTTTCTTTGTTTCAGAAGTGGTGGCAGAACATCCTGTTGGACTTGGAAGAGGAATACTGTTTCAAAAGAGGACTCCAAGGTACAATACATGCATTTTTATAAACTGAACTCCTAAGATATTTTCCACTTTCTTTTATTCATGTGTGGGACATGGGCAAAACTGGTTGGTCAGCGTTTATTGTCCATCCCGAAGTTGCCCAAGGAAAATCGAGAGTCAACCACATTGCATCTGAAGTCTCATGTAGGCCAGACCAGGTAAGGATGGCAGATTTCCTTCCCTAAAGGACATTGGTGAACCGGATAGGTTTTTCCAACAATCAAAAATGATTTCATAGTCATCAGTAGATTCTTAATTCTTGATAGTTTTCATTGAATTTAACCCCAACAACTGCCATAGCAGGTTTCCAACCCAGGTCCCCAAAACATTCACTGAGTTTTTGGATTAATAGTCTTGCAATAATACTACTAGGGCATTGACTCCCCATCTTATTTTACCAGCGTTGTTTTCGTCTTTTTTTTTTGTCAATTTTCTCTCCACTCCTGAAGATGTTCATTTTTTTTTTGAGGTATGGTTTTGTAGGTATTAATTCTCCTCAGCTATCTTTGCCACTTTTCAAATGGTGGGGACATTGTAACTGAGCCCAATCATTCTGACTGCTTTCATGTATAAATCCAGCTATGATTGTATGGTAAGGATCAGTCTGGAGAGCTTGCTCTCTGCCAAGAACCCTGAATGCTGGAAAATCTCAGCCCGTCTGGCAGCATCTGTAAAGAGCTGATGTTTCAAGTCCAGACAACCATTTGTCAAAGCTAAAAGGCATAGAAAGTGGGAGATATTTATACTGCAGGATGAGGGAGTGAAAGATGAGTCATAGCCACAGAAACCAGGGAAACCAGACAGTAGCTGTCCACAGAGAGAATAAAGGACATGAATGGCCAAAAAGGAGAAGCAAAAGGGAGAAAAGGTAAGGGAAGGGGTGTAAAGTAGAGGGGGAAAGATGGGGGGGAGGGGCGTGGAAAGAAAAACAAAAAGAGACAATAAAGAAATAAAAGGTAGGGAACAGTAAAAAATTAAATAAAATAGAATAAAAATGAAAAGCTCGAGGTGGGGTAACACAAATAATCTGAAGTTGCTGAATTTAGCATTGAGACCAGAAGGCTGTAAAGTGCCTCGCCGGAAAATGAGATGCTGTTCCTCCAGTTTGTGTTGAGCTGGGATATTGCAGCAAGCCACGGTCAGTCACGTGGGCATGGGAGCAGGATCGTGTGTTAAAGTCGCAAGCAACTGAAAGGTCAGGGTCTTGTGCACAGACCAAAGGTGCTCAGCAAAGCAATCACCCAGTCTATGTTTGGTTTCTCCGATATAGAGGCCACATAGGGACAGCAAATGCAGTACACCAAATTGAAAAAGGTGCAAGTGAAACACTGCTTAACCTGGGTTTCTCTGTCGTTTGGCCATTCACGTCCTTTATTCTCTCTGTGGTCAGCTATTAACTAATTTCCCTGGTTTCTGTGGCTATGATTCAGCTCTCACTCACTTTGCAGCATAAATATCTCCCACTTTTTATGCCGTTTAGCTTTGATAAAGGATCGTGTGGACTCTAAACGTCAGCTCTTTTCTGTCCTTTCAGATGCTGCCGGATCTGTTGAGATTTTCCAGCATTTACTCTTTAGGTTTCAGATTCCAGCATCCACAGTAAATTGCTTTTATCCTGAATTTCTTTTGCGAGTCAATTCTTTTTCAATTGACATCCCAAAGTCTCATTACAATCAGTCTACTGAGCTTCTTGGAGTCTTTGATAATTATCAATGAGTTGAGAACACATTTCTCTTAGCCCGCAGATGGGATTGTCTCTCTCAGTGCAGGTCAGAGTCTGCTTTGAGTTGGAATTACTTTGACTAATGGCACGGTTATTGAATGACATTTAACCTGGATCAGGGTCTTTTCTTATCGGTGGTTGTGACCAGCACAACCAATAGCAAAAGTTTCTGGAATACATCCCCAGCCATATGAAGTACATTATAATCTAGAATATCTCCAGTGATTAATGCTTTGTTGCTTGCCAGTCTTTCTTCATTTATATCTCTTAGTCTTTCTTACTTCTTTGCTTCCTCTCTGTATTTCTGATACCCTTGATGTCCATTTGATACGTGGTATTTAATTGTACTACAAAAGAGTTGTCATTTTGATTTTATCATTCCTGCCTTTCTGAGGATCTCCAGCTTTTGTTGCAACACCATCTGGGATTAATCATCAACTGTTTTGATATTTCCCATATTTGTGTACTGTCTGATCTGCCAGATTTACTCTTTGAATTTTTTGAAGTTCCCTATTTTACACTAATTGAAATGGGCTTTTCTGTTACTTTTCATATGTGTAGCTTCCTCTCCAAGTTAAACATTGAGCATAGTAATGTTACAATTCCTGTTTCAGAAGTATTCCTCAAACTCCTCCTAGTCCTTAGTCAGAGCATTAGAGCAGCCCTGTTTGGCTGAAGTCAGCCACACCCTTAAAAAGCCATTTCTGTTCCAAATTCGTTCCCAAGTCTGATTAAGTGCCGTGCATTTAATGACTCTTGACATTCACCTGCATTACCGTCACTGAATTCCCCACTACCAACATCCTGAGAGTTACCATTGACTAGAAACTCAATTAATTCAGAAGCTGTTCACAGGCTAGGAATATTGTGATGAATAATTCACCTGTTGCCTTCCTAAAGTCTGTCCACAATCTTCAAGGCACAAGTCAGGAATGTGATGGAATACTGTCCACTTATCTGGATGAACACAGCCCCAATGATATTTAGGAAGGTTGACACCATCCAGAACAAAACAGCCCACTTGATTGGCACCCAACCACAAACCTTCAACCCTTCCATCTCCAATGCACAGAGGCAACAATGTGTGTCTTCTACAAGATACACTGCACAAACTCACCAAGACTCCTTAGACAATATCTTCTAAACCCACAACCAATAATATGTAGAAAGACAGGAGCAGTAGAAACATGGGAATACCATCTGGAAGTTCCCCTCCAAATCACACATGCTGATTTGGAAATATATCACCCCTTCACTGTCACTGGATCAAAATCCTGGAACTCCCTTCCTAATGGCAACGCGAATGTACTTACTCCATATGGACTATAACAATTCAAGAAGGCAGCTCACCACCACCTTCTTGAGGGCATTTAGGAATAGTAAATGAGTGCTGGCCTAGCCAGCAACACTTACATCCCTTGAATAAACAAAAAGAACACCATTATTTTATTTTTATATTTGTTCTTGAAACATGGACGATATTAGTGTATCCTCAAAATTTGAGAAATTGGTTGGAATAAAGAAAATTACAGCACAGGAACAGGCTCTTCAGCCCTCCGAGTCTGCAGCAACCATGCTGCCCAACTTAACTAAAACTCCCTAGCCTTTTGGAGGCCATATCTCTCTATTCCCATCCTATTCATGTATTTGTCAAAACGCCCCTTAAATGTTAGTACCGTATCCACTTCTACTGCCTCTCCCAGCAGTGAGTTCCAGGCACCCACAAATCTCTGTGTAAAAAAAAAAATCTGTCTCGTACATCTCCTTTAAATCTTGCCCCTTGTGTCTTAGACCCTGTGCCCCATAGTAATTGATTCTTCCACCCTGGGATAAAGCTTCTGGCCATATATTCTGTCCATGCCTCTCATAATCTTGTAGACTTCAGTCAGGTCGCTGCTCAACCTCCATCATTCCAGTGAGAACAAACCAAGTTCTCCAACCTCTCCTCATAGCTAATGCCCTCCATATCAAGCAACGTCCTGGTAAATCTTTTCTATAGCCTCTCCAAAGCCTCCACATCCTTCTGGAAGTGTCACAACCAGAATTGTGGCCTAACTAAGGTTCTATAAAGCTGCAACATGACTTGCCAGTTTTTAAAGTCAGTGCCCTGGCCGATGAAGGCGTGCATGTCATATGCCGCCTTGACTCCCTTCTCCACCTGCATTGCCACTTTCCGTGACCTGTGTACCTATGCACCCGGATCCCTCTGCCTATCAATACTCTTAAGAGTTCTGCCATTTAATGTGCGTCAGGATGCATTATGTTTAGAACATAGAACATTACAGCACAGAACAGGCCCTTCGGCCTTCGATGTTGCGCCGACCAATATAAAAAGCAATGACCCTCCAAACTAAACCATTCCCTTCTCTTCCATATACTTATCAACTAACCTCTTAAACGCCACCAAACTTAGCGCATCTACAACTGCTGCAGGCAGGGCATTCCACTCCCGAACCACCCTTTGGGTAAAGAACCTACCTCTGATATCCGTCCTATAACTATCACCCCTTAATTTAAAGCTGTGTCCCCTCGTGCTAGCTTTCTCCATCCTAGGAAAAAGGCTATCACTGTCCACCCTATCTAAACCTCTAATCATCTTATATGTTTCGATAAGGTCCCCTCTTAGCCGCCTCCTTTCTAACGAAAACAACCTCAAATCCCTCAGCCTCTCTTCATAAGACCTGCCCTCCATACCAGGCAACATCCTGGTAAACCTCCTCTGTACCCTCTCCAATGCCTCCACATCTTTCTTATAATGTGGGGACCAGAACTGCACACAATACTCCAAGTGCGGCCGCACTAGAGTTTTGTACAGTTGCAACATGACGTTGCGGCTCCGAAATTCAATCCCCCTACCAATAAAAGCTAAGACTCCATATGCCTTCTTAACAACCTTATCGACTTGACTGCCTACTTTCAGGGATCTATGCACAAACACACCAAGATCCCTCTGTTCATCAACACTATTAAGAATCCTACCATTAGCCCTATACTCTACACATTTATTATTCCTGCCAAGTGCATTACCTCACACTTTTCCACATTAAACTCCATTTGCCACCTCTCGGCCCAGCTCTGCAACTTGTCCAAGTCTCTCTGCAAACTATAACACCCCTCTTCGCTATCTACCACTCCACCGACTTTAGTGTCATCTGCAAATTTACTAATCCATCCTTCAATACCCTCATCCAGATCATTTATAAAAATTACAAACAGCAGGGGCCCCAAAACATGGTTTAGGTTACATGGTGTGGACCAGGTTGAGTAGGAGTAGCAGATTCTCATCGCTGATGGACATTAATGAACCTGCTGTTTCATTTTAACCAAACAGCAGAATTCAAGATTTTTTTTTTTCTTTTTATGGTTTGAACTCTCAAATTTCCAACTTTATCAAACTTAATTTCACAACCTTAAATGCGCAATTTGTGGATTGTAAATCAAATATCACCATCATCATAGATGACTGTACTTGTATACTGTGACTGATTTTTTTTGATTATGGTACAACGCTGAGACTAATCCTGAGACTACTCTCAATCCTTAATGTTTAATCTGGCTCCAAATTTGGTTATGTTCGTTCCTTTATTGCTGATATAAAGATGAGCCGTAACTTTTGCTGTGTTATTTCCTTTGATTTATTTTGCACCTGCTCCATTCTATCCACTGCCCTGATAGTCAAGGGGCCAAGTATTATTCTGTAACTGAAAAAGTGTATCTGTTCTTTTGCTTATACAATGTCCTATTATGTCTTCCTTCTGACAACACCACAGTGCCACAACATTCTTTGTGCCACCTTTACTCTGATTTGCTATTGTCCCTGGTATCAAAGACTTATTTTATCAATCCAACAGTTATCAGATTCATGCACAGCTTCCAATTCCCTCTTCCTACTCCATTGTAAAGCCTTTTCCTTATTTCTTTCTCTGCTTGCATAGTTTTCACTTCTTGGACTAAGAATTCCATAAATCCTTCAACCATATGTTGGAGTTTAAACTGCTTCTCAAGTTCAAATATTGTGACTTTGAATGCAGACAGTCAGACATTCTCTGCACTATGTGATTATCCTGGACACACACAGCATTAATGACCTCCTATTTTGTACATCACTGGTGTTAGCTACCTCTCAATAGGATGGTAAATTGACCTGTTCTTGACAGAATAGTAACTTAACTTCTCGAGCATAATTTTTGGCCAGCAATCTCCAAGATTGAAAGTTTCTTTTCTCACAGTGATTGCAGGAGCAAACATAGTTTCCTGTGCAGACCTGCATGGACTCCGGCAATTATACCAGCATTGTAAAGTATTGAGATCAAATGTGGCATACACTCATGTTTAGTGAGTTTAGTTCATTAAACAAAGGAATGGATTCAGAGAGTTCCAAATATTACATCACCGAAGTGCAAAATGCTATGGGAGCTTGTGATGTGCTGATAGGGAGAAGAGATTGAAAGAAGAGCCTATTTTGGAAGGAAAGAAAACCAGTTGTATTCATCAACACCTTCAATATCGTCAGGAAGTTTGAAGTGTTTCAGTGTAGTTTTGATGTGTAGCCATTGTAGAGAAATCATACCGTGTAATTAATGAGCTTTGGATTAAAAACTGTTATCTATCTCATTAATTAGCTTATTAAGAGTAGCTTCTTGAGTTATTTGTAAGCACAATAAATATTGATTTAATTGCAGAATTGAAAGGGAGCTTGCCGACTCCTCAGCAAAACGATCAGCAAATATCTCCAGGAAAGGACTTGAGTAGCTTGATGAAAAAGATTAATGATGAATTAACATTTTTGCCTTTTTCCAACGTGTGCATATGCAAAATTGTAATTACTTCTGGTTATTGGTGCATTTATATCATACAGTATTGCTCATTGCTGGAGTTGGAACTATCTAAACAAAATATTCTCCTATCAATAAAAGTATTGGCCAAATTTAACTCCTGCACACAGTGCCTCAGCTGTTCGCAACAAATAAATATTATATTTGCATCAGTAAAAGAGTATTTTTCTCAGTAGGATGTTGGCTTCTCACTTTGTTCAGTGCCATGGGAACAGGGGATGCTCTAATGTCATGCTCAAGTGGAATTCATTCATGTGTAAGCCTTAACAGCAATTATCAGGGTATTGAATCCTGAAAAGTATTGCTATTACAGTGTTGCTGCTGTCCTCTACAATTACAACACATCACTTTCGGCAAGAGTTACTAGCTGGTAATTGGAAGTTGGGTATGAGAACGAGTTATTTTTTCTTCCTCATTTAAGAGTGCTGAGGCTTTTTGTAACATCTTCATGTCTTGAGATTAGCAAGCCCACTACTTTTGGATGTCATAAGTTTGCAAAGGTACAAACCAAAATAATCTCACAGATAGTGAATTTAAAATATGAAGGAATCACCAAAATAAGACACACATTTTCGTTTTTAGTTTCCAGAAGGAGTTTTCTTTCGAAGACAAAGAAATTGCCAAGAAAACAAAAGACATTGACGCTAATCTACTTGCTGTACTTCCTAAAGGTTGGTAACTTTGATATTTTGAAGGAATTGAGATTGTTTAACTTGGTGCAAAAGCGACCAATTCACCAGATGAGCATTCAGATCAGCAGCCTTTGGTAAAGGGACAGTTAATTGTCAGATGAAACACACCAAGATGAAATTGGATAAAGTTCCAATGCATGTTCATTGGACAAAAAAGTACATAATTTAAAAACAAATTTTTGTTTTCTATGTCCCCATCAACTGCGGGTTTGTAATGATGCAGAACTCAGCATCCAAGGAAGAAGTTGAAGCATTGATGTATGTTTCAGGGTATAACATTTGGCATAATTGTACTATTGATGTTCTTTTTTTTTTGAACCTCCCCCACATGATATAGGAAAGTAGTTCAGTTTGATCTGTAATGAGGGAACCAGACATTGAACATGTACATGAGAAAGGAACAATGTAAGTTGGCAGCGCTGCACTTGGGTTTAATAGAACATAGAACACTACAGCACAGAACAGGCCCTTCGGCCCTCGATGTTGTGCCGACCAATATAAAAAGCAATGCCCCAGTTCCCTCAGGAAAATTGTTAGTAAATTTACACTCTCTCATCCAGCAGATTATGATTCTGTGTTGCCGTCACCAATAATTGGGGCAAAGTCCACCAATACATTCTAGAAATAATTAGCTGGAACAAAGTTAATTCCAATTTTTATGCTTTCTTTTATGAAATTTACGACCGTTTCCTGATTTTAAGCACTTTTACAAAATATATATAGAACATAGAACATAGAACATTACAGCACAGAACAGGCCCTTCGGCCTTCGATGTTGTGCCGACCAAAATAAAAAGCAATGCCCCTCCAAACTAAACCATTCCCTTCTCTTCCATATACTTATCAATTAACCTCTTAAACGCCACCAAACTTGGCGCATCTACAACAGCTGCAGGCAGGGCATTCCACTCCCTAATCACTCTTTGAGTAAAGAACCTACCTCTGATATCCGTCCTATAACT
Source organism: Sphyrna mokarran (assembly GCA_024679065.1). NCBI lineage: Eukaryota > Metazoa > Chordata > Chondrichthyes > Carcharhiniformes > Carcharhinidae > Sphyrna > Sphyrna mokarran. The sequence goes on along the minus strand of JAGIQG010000002.1, from coordinate 33,775,370 downwards.
CATACCCCTTAATTTAAAGCTGTGTCCCCTCGTGCTAGCTTTCTCCATCCTAGGAAAAAGGCTATCACTGTCCACCCTATCTAAACCTCTAATCATCTTATATGCTTCAATAAGATCCCCTCTTAGCCGCCTCCTTTCTAACGAAAACAACCTCAAATCCTTCAACCTCTCTTCATAGGACCTGCCCTCCATACCAGGCAACATCCTGGTAAACCTCCTCTGTACCCTCTCCAATGCCTCCACATCTTTCTTATAATGTGGGGACCAGAACTGCACACAATACTCCAAGTGCGGCCGCACTAGAGTTTTGTACAGTTGCAACATGATGCTGCGGCTCCGAAATTCAATCCCCCTACCAATAAAAGCTAAGACTCCATATGCCTTCTTAACAACTTTATCCACTTGACTGCCTACTTTCAGGGATCTATTGACACATACACCAAGATCCTTCTGTTCCTCAACACTATTAAGAGCCCTACCATTAGCCCTATACTCTACACATTTATTGTTCCTGCCAAAGTGCATTACCTCACACTTTTCCACATTAAACTCCATTTGCCACCTCTCGGCCCAGCTCTGCAACTTGTCCAAGTCACATATGGGATATGGGAACATTTCTGAGCCTTGACTCAGCACTGACAGTTGGCACACTCACCTTTGAGGTCTTAAACATTTATTCATGGGATGGGGATGTCGCTGGTTGGGCCATCATTTATTGCCCACCCCTTATTGCTCTTGAAGGAGCAGTTAAGACTCAACCACATTGCTATGGATCTGCAGGCCAGACCAGGTGAAGATAGCAGATTTCCTTTCCTAAAGGACATTAGTGCAGCAGATGGGTTTTTATGACAATTGTCAATGCTTTCATGGTTATCATTAGACTTTTAATTCCATATTCTTATTGACTTCAAATTTCACCATCTGCAGTGAACCCTGAGTCTCTAGATTACTAGTCCAGTGACAATGTCACCACACTATTGTCTCCCCAGTCCTCCTGAAAATGACAGATTAGGAGGTTGCCCCTGGGTGGTCCTCCTAATTAAAGTTGACTGGTGGGTGTTCTTGAGGCTGAGGGTCTGTAACTTTGGAAGATCAGCAAACCTGCCACCTGGCACTGCAGGATAAGGAATGAATGGACACCTTTATCTTGAGACATTCTTTGACGAGCTCTTCAGTTTGTTAAATAAATAATGGCTACAGCTGCCAGGCCACTCCCACACAGGAGAAACTCCTCCACAGAATGTCTGCTGGCTGCAGTTGTGGCTCACTGATTGCTCTGACTCCTGTGAGGAGGGGTTTAAACAAGGATATAGCACAGACCCGTAGGCCAGTTGCCAGCAAGCTGCTTTAAGGAGCCAACCAGTTTTGGTCCTCAGTGGGGAGGCCCATCTACTACTGGGAAGATCCCAGAGAGGCCACAGATCGGCAGATAATCATTCAAGTTGACCAATCTCTGCTGCAGGCAGGTAGCCTCTGTTGTTGCTGTCCCAGCTCCAGCAAGATGATCAGGAGATGAGAACATCTTGGACTGCTGAGCTGAAGCATGTTTCTCTGAAACGGCTCCCTTGGCCTATCCCCTGCCTTGAAGCCTTCCCAAACTGATCCAGGAAGCTTCCGGCAATGGAAAGTAAATAAAGCTGATGGAAACCAGCTATCTTATGCAGGGGGCTAAGGCACTTTGTAATCCTAGACTCATGACAGAGAATGTGTCCCCGGGGGAACTGTAATTGACATGAGTTGGTTGTCAAAGGTGCCAACTGTGCAGTGATTATACACATTTGATCTTTTGTTTTGGCAAAACGGTCCTGTACAGCTCATCTAGAGTATTACAGTTAGAACTCATTTTTCCTTTTTGGATTAAAAATTATTTTATCTAATGCTCCCTAAGGATACTATTTACAATATTTAAATGTTCTTAAATTTTAGTTGTTGCAGAAAACAATTTTGATCATTCCAGAAGTTCCTAACAGTGCAAAGACAAGACAAATCCTATTCTGCTGCCACCCTGCATAGGATACAGGATGAAGTTAATTTTATCCATTTCTCAACTGCTTCTTTGACATCCAAGTTTCCAGCAGTTTAGTATATGATTGACTGGATGAATGTGCATACATTCATTAAATAATACCATCTACATTGAATCAGAGGGTATTGTCTTTGGTGAATTGATTGGATTGACGCTGGAACATAGAATGAAGTCATTCCTCACTAGTTTTACACTAATTTGATGCCATAGACTTTAAGAATGCAGAATAATCAAGTGATAGATTAAATTCCTGGCAGAGTCCTCATTTTTTCAAATAATATACAACCTGCGTACATAATCATTTCCAGTCATTCTTTCCAGGCAACTCTTCAAAGATGTAGTTTTAAATGAGGGTTGAACTGGTCTGTTAAATGGCTAGATCTCAGTTTAGCTTCAGGCCAGAAGGAATTGGTAGAATATTACAGGTTTTGGGCATTGTTTGGCACAAGAGAAAGGGCTGCCTATTTACAATGTCACATTGATCTCATGCGCATGCTCACGTTTTTTTGCAAATCATCTGCTCAACTGTATTTCTATGATATTTAGAAGATAGGTACTATTCGAAGCATGTAAGCCCATTTATAGGACCATAGTAGATCTGACTGTGGTCTCAATTGCCCTTTTCTATCAATTGCACCCATACCCTTTGACTCAGGTAGGAGCATCACTTTCCAATGATGGGAATCACTGGGTGAGTGGATAGGTAAGAAAAGAGTGTGGAAATAAGTGGGCAGGGAGGAAAATTTGTTGGCACGATGCCCATTTTGATTTGATTTGAATTCTAACATTGATATTGAGAGGTGGTGTGCAGGCCATGCCCCGGTTATCGATTTGAGAATTATTGGTATGTTTTGATGCCAACTTAGACATCTGAAGGAAAAGTCTGGCAAGCCTAACAGGCTTGCATATCCAAATAATCATAAATCTGGGCACTAAGTTGAGAAGTTCAGCTTTGAGACATGTGGGACTTTTAATCCCGTGAAAGGCTTCTTTTGAAGTAGTTGTTTATCAACCATTTTCTTTAGTCATTTATCTTTCAAGCCCAATAGGGGCTTGGTAGTGGTGAACATAAAACGAAGCTATGCAAATAAAATTCTCCCCCTAGAAATCACTACTGTGATTTGAATTTGAGATCCTAGAACAACTTTCCTGATGAATTCCTTCAAATTAGCACCTTCTGTTAGGATACCCAGTAACAGATGGTAATCTCTTTTGTTATCCTCACTTAATAAGGCCCACTACAGGTGTAGTACTGTAATACAGTATTTTGATATATTTGTGCCCTCCATCATACTTAAGTAGTATTAAAGTGTTGCCTTTAAAGAGCTATGATGCAGGCATTTGAATTAGGCTAAAATCTGGGACATGAAGGAAGTGCTTAATGTTATTTTTAGTGTATTGTGGAGTGTTGCATTGCTTGCTTCACTTAGGACACTTATCACTGTGGCATGACTATATTTGCAATGATTGGTGTTATGTAACAATGCTTTTTACTGAGCCTATCTAAGTCAAAGAGTATGGAGGGATTGATAGGAAAGTGCAGTTGAGGCCACAATCAGATCAACTATGGTCCTATAAACGTTGGAGCAGGCTGAAGGGGCTACGTGGTCTACTTCTGCTCCCAATTTGTACGCTGTGATAGGTAACAGAATTTAATGCAAGATTATGCACTATATCAATAAATGTGGCAGTGCTAGCAATTTTGTTTTCATCTTTTTCTGAAGTCTATTGCCGAATGATGAAATACTTTTCTCCCTCAGTCTTTTAATACACTTGGTGATCCTGTGGTACAGCTTTTCTACACAAATGCTTTTAAGAGATTTATTTTTGAAGTCAGAAATAAATTATTTATGTGGGCAAGTATAGTAACTGCATCTCACCAGTTAAAATCAAGTCATGAACATCGGGGTAAGAAAGAATATCAACATTGAAGTAATGGAGAAAAGTGAAAGTTTCAGCTATTAATGCAAAGCATAAAAGAAGCTCAGTCTTCAATTAGTGCAGATTGCCATTCCAACAATAACTTGCATTTATACAGTGCCTTTAAAGATGTCCTGTGGTGTGTCACAGAAATATAATTGGATGAATAAAATTACACTGTGCCAAAGAACAAGATATTAGGACATCTTGCTCAAAGAATAGGTTTTAAGGAACATCTTAGGTTTTAAGGACCAGAGAGAGGGAGGAGGAGTTTAAAGAGATAATTCAAATGGTTAGGATCTAGAGTGGTGAAGGCCTGAGGGGGATTTGAGTCTGAAGATGGTCATTTCATTTTCAATCTATATGGTGTAGTCAGGTGTGAAAGTAATAGTTTCTCAATGGATGGGCTGCAGCAGGGACTGAGGTGGGCAAAATTACAGAGCTGGAAGGAGTGAGTCTTGATGGGACTGGAAGCTCAGCTCATGGTCAGCTAGAATGCTGAGGTTGCAGATACTCTGGTTCAGCCTGAGTTGGAGTTGGTGAGCACGGAAGCCATGAAAAAGGCTTGGAATTTTGCATAGATGCTGAAGATCATGAGTTCAACCTTCCCAATGTTTAATGGAAGGAAATCTTTGCTCATCCAGTATTAGATGTCCAACAAACAAAAACAAGTCAGATATTGGAGGAGTTGAAGGAAGTGGTGGTGAAGTAGGACTGGATGTTGTAAATGTTCAAGTGGAAATTTTTCAAGTGATGCTCCTTAGGAACAGAATGTTTATATAAAATAGTCCACCCCTTTCCCAATTATTCCTTTATATTCATCGTGCATTTAAATGATATTGCATGAACCCTCAACTGAGGTTAAATATTCCATGCTCTAATAACCTCAGTGGGAAAATACTCTTCTAACTTTTCCTTTGATTTAGGAATTATAAATGTCATTTATCTACTGATTTATCATGTTTTGTCCTCTGGAATAATGACTTTAACTAATTTAAAAAAAATACTTCAGTGATTATTGTGAGAAAACAAAGGTTTGAGCTTTTTAATTGCCTGTTTCTTTTATTTTGTCAAGCATATTTCTCCTCCCCCATTCCAGTTCCATTTCTATTTTAAAAATTAAATGAATTTTGAAAGCTTTATGCAAGGTTCCCTGTAAAAATGTTACTGGTTTCAATAGTTTATTGCAGAACTTTAGCGTGTATTCTACTTGTGACCTTATCAAAATTTAAAAGCAAGTTTTAAGAAACTATAACAACAACTTGTACAGCACCTTTTAATGTAATGAAATGTCTGAAGGTGGTGCTTCACAGGAACATTATGAAACATTATAAAGGAAAGACACATTATCAGACAGATGACCAAAATCTTGATTGAAGGTATGGCTTTAGAGAAATGTCTTAAAGCAGGAGAATGAGGTAGAGAAGCCAAGTGAGGCAGGGTGGGAGGGTGCAGGCAGCCAAAGACATGGCCACCAATAGTGGAGCAATTATAATTGGAACTGCATAAGAAGCCATAATAAAGAAGCGTAGAAGTATCAAAGGATTGTGAGTTTGGAGAAGCTTACAGAGAAAGGGAGGATCAAGGCTGTGACAGTTAGTATGAACATGAGGTCTGAAACCCCTCTTGAATCAAATGTGACATCAAGGTTACAAACCAACTGACTTAATCTCTGACTGTTGCAAGGAGAGGGGTGGAATCAGTAACCAGGAGATGGAGTTTGAAATGGCAGCCAAAAGCAGTGACTTCAGTGTTCCAATATTTAATTCGAATAAATTCTGCTCATCCAGAACTCAAGGTTGGAAAAAGAGGTGGCTAGGATGGAGCTAGATGTATTAACACACATGCAAAAACTAATGCCATGCTTTTAGATGATATCTCCAAAAAGTAGCATTTGAGGTCTGTTTGGAAGGTGGGGTGTGGGACAAGGATTGATCTTTGAGGGCACCACAGATAATGGTGTGGGAACAAAACAGGAAGCAATTGCAAGAGATTCTCTATCAAAAATTAGATAAGAATCTAAACTATCTTGTTTCATTGAAGAGGTTAAGCAAAATGTCTGGAGTATGTTTATCTTTTCCTTTTTTATGGTGCAATAACCAAACTGTTCAGGACTTTAGCACAAAGTAACTTTGGAACAAAGTAGCTTATTATTAGCTTGAAACATGAGCTAATTCGCTTCTTAATGACCTGTTTAACCAGGAACTGCAAAGAGATAATGCTAGATGACCTTTACAGATAAAGCAGCATTTCTTAAGCAAACTGGTTAAACTTTCTGGAATACTGGGTTAATTCTGTAAATCAGATATAATTCAGGAAATGGAAGGGAGAAAGGAACTCAGGAAAACTACAGTCACCAGGCAAATGGTATTAAACAAATTGGATCTGCAAGCTGACAAATCCTCTCGACTTCACTCTGATGTCTTGAAAGAAGTAGCTAATGAGACAGTTGATACATTGGTTTTAATTTTCCAAAATTACCTGGGTTCAGGAAGGTTCCATTAGATTGGAAGATACCATTCCCTTATTCAAAAAGGGAGGGGATAGAAAGCAGGAAACTATGGGCCAGTTTGTCTAACATCTGTCATATGGAAAACGTTAGAAGTAATTCTTAAGAGATCTTATCGCAAGGCAATTGGGAGAATTCAAGGCAATTACACAGAGTCAACATGGTTTTGTGAAAGGAAAGTTATGTTTAATCATTTTATTGGAGTTTTTTAAAGGATTCACATGCTGAGAATAAAGGAGAATAGGTGGATGTACTGTACTTAAATTTCCAGAAATATTTGATAAGGTGCCAAAATAAAGAGTATTGTGGAAAATAAAAGCTCATGGTTTAACCAATTTAGCAGAATTCTTGAAAGGAGTTATACATACTATAGATAAAGGTGGATGCACTGTACTTAGATTTTCAGAAGGTATTTGATTAGGTTCAGATCAAAAGTAATTGCGGAAAATAACATTCATGGTATAGTGAGTAATATATCAGCAAAAATTGAAGATTTGCTAGCTAACAGGAAACAGAATGGGTTTTTCTCTGGCAGAATATGACAAGTGATATGCCACAAGAATCAGTGCTGAAGCTTCAACTTTTTACCATTTACATAAATGACTTGGATGAAGGGACTTGAAAAGATGGTTGTTAAATTTGCTGAATAAAGAAGCTTATTATCTAAATGATGAGAGATTGCAAATCTCTGAGGTACAGAAGGGACTGGTTGTCCTAGTGCATGAATTACAAAAAGTTAGTACACAGGTAAGACAAGTCATTAAGAAATAATGTCATCATATATTGTGGGGAGAAAATGGATTACTAAAGTAGGAAGATTATGCTTCAGTTATACAGGGCAATGGTGAGACCACATTTGAAGTACTATATAGAGTATTGGTCTCTTTTATTTAAGGAAAGATGTAAATGCATTAGAAGCAGTTAAGAAAGTTTTCTAGACTAATACCAGGAATGGACGGGTTGTCTTATAAGGAAAGCTTGTTGTAGAGGTTAGGTTTGTGTCTATAGAGTTTAGAAAAGCAAAAGGTGACTTGATCAAAACCTTTAAGATCCTGAGGGGCATTGATAAGGTGGATGTGGAGAGGATTTTTTTTGTCAGAGAATCTAGAACTAGGGGTCACTGTTTAAAAATAAGGAATCGCCCATTTAAAACAAAGATATGGAGAAATTTTTCTCTGAGGGCCATAAGTCTCTCAAACTGTTCTTCAAAAGGCAGTGAAAGCAGATTATTTGAGTATTTTTAAGGCAGAGCTGGATAGATTCTTGATTAACAAAGGGGTGAGGATTATCAGGGATAGGTAGGAATGTGGAGTTCAAGTTACAATCAGATCAAGCTTAAGATGCCGAGTGACCTACTTCTACTCTTAAGTCACATGTTCATATGTAACTTTCCCAGCCACCTTTCAAAATGCTTGTTTTAATCATGAATCAGCTATTGATTTACAACTTTGAATGTGCTAAACATAAGAAAGTGATTAAAAAATCTATACTCATTAAATATTTTGCTGTTTCTAACTTATGTTGTATTATAAGGATTCCAATTGGGAATTATGTTGTGCTAACAGGAACACCAGACTGTACCAACTTTACAGAATGTGCAATAGCAGAAAACCTTATGTAGGATGGCTATTTTGCATTTACAATACAAAATTATCCAAGAGCATAGTTGAAACAATCTGATGCCATTAGTATAAACAGCAAATACTAGTCAGGATGGTAATGGAATTTTAAGTCAGTTTGAAGAATAAAATTTTGGGCATTATTGGTTAGGCAAGCATTGTTGCCTACCCCAAATTGCTCTTGAGAAGATAGTGAGCCATTTTCTTGAATCGTTCTTCATTATACATACATCAGCAATACTGTTAGGGAGACAGTTCCAGAATTTTTTGACCCAGAGACAGTGAAAGAACGGTGATATATTTTGTAATGACTTCAATCAGGCCATTGAGGTTGGCCTATTAGAATATGAAACCTCTGATTAAGGAGTCAATTGATGGGACAATCAGGGAATCTTTTTCTTGTGTTTAACCAGAAGTGTCAGTTCCTCTTGGATTCCTGAAGATTGACTGCTACCATTCTGTGCACTGCTGTTGGAATAGTAAACAGAAGGATTTTGGTGAAGGGACTTCTGCCTCCAAAGACTTGTACATATTTCCAAGTCAGAATGGTGTGTGGCTTGAGAGGAAATAGCAGGTGATGGTGTCAATGCAGCTGCTTCCTTTTTCCTCAATGTAGGTGGTAAAGATTGTGTTTTTGGGAACTTGGATGAGTTGCTGCAATGTAGCATGTAGATGGCACATACTGCTGCCACTGCCCATCATGATTGTAGGGAGTGAATATTTAAGGTGATGGATGTCATGCCGATCAAACAGGCTGCTTTTTCTTGGATGATGTTAAACTTTTGGTGTTGTAATATTTGCCATCCAAGCAAATTGAGGGTATTACATCACACTCCTGACTTGCACCTTGTAAGTGTGAACAGACATTGGGGAGTCAGGAGGTAAGTTACTTACCACAACATTCCTAGCCTCTGACCTGCTTTTGTAGCCATGGTATTTATATGATTGGCCCAATTAAGTATGCTGGACTTCTCCTTCATTGAGGATGGGGATATTTGTAGATCCACCTCTTCCGGCTATTTAATAATTCAACACCTGGATGTGGTGGAACTGCTTGGCTCTGATCTAATCCATTAGTTGTTGGATCCCTTAGCTGTCTCTGTTTGGCGTGCAACTAGTCCTGTGTTGTAGCTGCACTAGGTTAACATTTGATTTTCAGATATGCCTGGTGTCACTTCCAGCATCATCCCGCACTTTTTATTGAACCAGGATTGATTCCCGCTTGATGGTAATAGTAAGTGCAGGATATGCTAGGCCACGAGGCTGCAGATTATGGTTGAATGCAATTCTGCTGCTGCCGCTGATGGCCCACTGGGCCCAGTTTTGAATTGCTACATCTGTTTATCAAGGTGGTAGTTCTTCACAACACCCTGAAGAGTATCATCAATGTGGAGACTTCCTCTCCAGAAGGACTATGTGGTGATTACTTTTATCAGTACTTTCACAGACTGATGCATTTGCAACAATTTCATTGGTGAGGGTAAAGTAGGGAAGTTTTTCCATCCTGTTGGTTCCCTCACCAGGTGCCTAGCAGCTATACCCTTCAGAATTCTGCTAGTGTTTTCAGCAGAAGTAGTTACAATCTCAGCTGATATTACTTCTGGGCAGTCAGGTCCTAGAATGAGATCCTGGCTCAATAGACTGTAACTTTTATTTTTTTGACTAGAGATGTGAACGAAGAGAATCACCAGATACCAATTATCTTTAACAAAAGAGTAAAATGTTTATTAAGCATTAAAAGATTAACTGTAAAGCAATACTCTTTCACCCCTACCTATATCTTCACAGATATACACAGGTTATTAAGGATAACACAAGTTGTAGAATACAGTCCATATAAACTAATAGGCCAGCTATAGTCGGACACACCACACTCTGAAACCAAGATTTATAAAACGTTTCTGACGTAGGAAGTAAATTTCAGGGGCTTATAGATTAGAGAGCAGTAAGGACACTGAATGAAAATAGGTTTAAATAGGGACAAAATAGGTTTAAATGGTGTTTAGGGGTAGGGCTGAGGATAGTTGGAAAGAGAAATTGCTGGTAATTCTGGAAGTCAGTATTTTGCAGAGCAGTTCCAAAGAATACAGGAATGGTGATTGAAAACTGGCCAACACCACTGTTATCAAAGAAGACTTGGACTAAGAAATAAATTAATGTCATGGAGAGTGAAAACAGGAGAATGGGGCTGCAGGGTTCAATGAAGTGGGATAAGATGAGGCCATGTATATATTTAGTAAGATTCATGGTAATGGAATTTTAAGTCCTCGAATAGATAAGGTCACCACTACACTCTGGAAGAATTGTAGTTCTTGTGTGCTGAAAGTGAGGGGGTCAACTAGGAAAACTTGCAAAAAAACTTGGCCTTGAGGTGAGCATAACATAAAACATAACATAACATAATACTTTTGGACAGTTACAGAATGTTGTGATATAGCTGTCGGAACTTGTAGATTTTTAACTTGCACTTTCATGTATGTTCTAAGTGTCAGTATCTCTTATAGTGTTTCCACTCAACTCAACAATGTTTATCTGATGTTGAAGGAGGAGGGATGTACATTCTAGCATGCACTGGAGCATTCTAAGATTGTTAAAGGCACTGTATAAATGCAACAATATAAATGCAAATGTGTTTTTTCTATTCATATGTTTCCTTCTTTTCAAGAACTTTGAAAGCTTACAAGAGGGCTAATTTCTCATAGATATTGTACTGAAAGTTGCGTAATTATTGGGGACTACTCCTGTATCTGTGACTTTAAGGGAATGCTGTGGGGATGTGGAATTTGGAATACCACAAGTCAATTGATTGTGCTTCGATTGTTCAATAGATAATTACTGTTAAAAAGAAATTGGCATGGCTTCCCAACCAACAAAGTTTTCACAAACATTCAATTAGAATTATAGAATCTCTATAGTGCAGAAGGAGGTCATTCAACTCATTGAGCCTGCATGACAACAATCCCAACCGAGCCCATCCAGACTCAGGGAAAACATGCAAATTCCACACAGACAGTCACCCAAGACCGAAATTGAACCTGGGTTCCTAACATTGTGAGCTAACTGCTGTGCCACCATGCCGCCAGTAATTTCAGAAATGTAAGTCTGCCTTTTTTTAGAGTATGCTAGCTCACTAAAGTACAGCAGCCAGGATAATTGATATTTCTTCCAACAGCACTTGGAAGAACAGACCTCATGCACAGTGGAAACTTGTAGTAATTTTATGATCAACTGTTTGCTGGAGATGTTTAACTTTCTTGTGCCAAGCAAGTGGCCAGGCTTCTAAACTCGCAGCTTTTTGATAGTTGACCTAATTTATTCAGCAAATGATATTCAATTACTTAATACATAGCTATGACACCTGATTGTCCTTGAGAGTAGAAATAGCAGAAATGGGCTGGTACCGGAACTAGGTAACCCTTTTGGAGCTTGAGAATTTTCCAGTTTGGAACTGATCTTAAGCAGGAATCTCTGTAGACTGTTTTGAAACAGCATTTCTGACAACAGTAAAAAGACTTTTTTTAAAGGCTTTCCTGGATCTCCTGTGATGTTACAATAAGCATAAGGTAGGGTGTGGATGTAATAATGATATCAGGTCAGTTGGTAAGAAGAAGCAATTGAGGTTTTCGGTGAAGGAAAGGACGTGAGCTACGACAAGAGTCTATTTTCAGAATGTTAGTGGAAATTGTTTGAAATATTTGGACTTACTTTCATATTACTCACAGAAAGATGAATCATGCACTGTAAATCTGAGGTATTTGTTTTGTAGCAGTAACCATAAAAATAAATGCAATGAAGATCAACCTGAATTATATACTTGCTGTTTAATTAATAGTATGACTTGTCCAGAATAATCTTGCCTACTGTACACTTGTGATTACTGAATTACATCATGTAGACTAACCAAAATGTTGATGAAGATCTCTTGTGGGAGGGTCTTGCAATCTGACATGCTTTTACGTATTACTATTTCTTAGTTTCAGAACTTCGAAAACTTTTTGAAGCTGGCCAAAAATCCACTGTGGAAATGAACAGGTATTGAGGGAATTTTAATAATGTTTAAGTTTGGATGGAATAACTAAAATACCAATAAATGGATTACACTTTAACTTATAAATAAATGCACTATTGGTATCATTGAGCAGTTCAGAGTGTTTCTATATTCCATGAGTTTTCTTAATGGATTATTTTCTGAAGCTGTTTTGATAGGCAACGGCATTTTCAACTCTGAAACTATTCTGTGCAGGAAAGAAAGAATTGCAAGACGTTTGGAAGGAATTGGAGGTGACACCCAGCCAGTGCTATTACAGAATTGCCGTGAATTAGTCACTCATCGCCTGCTAGAAGAAGATACTCCTAGATACACGCGAGCTTCTGATGCTTGCAGTCCACCCCTAGGTAAGAGTGTTTTAAGAATTATGTCCAATGAGATCCATTGCTCAAAACGTTCCCACCTTGTACAGAAACTCTAAAATTTTCCATTTGAAGGTGATAAAAAAAATTTTAGTTTTTCTTATGCTTTGAGATTACAATAGAATCCCTACAGTGCAGAAGAGGCCATTCAGCCCATTGTCCCAACACAACTCCACTCCACTCCACATGGCCACTACCCTTGTTCTTCACTTACGCTCCCATTAAGCCCTGACTTCTGTTCTCCTATTAATACATCTTGCTATCCTACTTTAGCAACAATTAACACTCTTCAGTTCCTTTGTCTCATCTCCAATCTTTGTCAATCTTGCCTTAGCTCTGACCTGTCACTGACTTTCCATTCTGCCTCAGCCTCTCTCCTTCCAAGTATTCATGACATTTCTGTCCTCCTTCAGTTCTGTAGAAGGGTAATATGGACTTGAAACATTAACAATGTTCCCTCTCCACAGATGCTGCTAGACCTGCTGAGTTTATCCAGCATTTTCTGTTTTTATTTTGGAATGGACATCCCCTTGCAAACTGCCAAATTTTACTCTCCATTTAAGTCAGTGGAGCGTAAACTGAGGCAGGCTATGCATTGGGCATCTAACCCATTGGATGCTTTGGGATAAATTATAGGCTGGAATGTGTCTCAGCTAAACTTATCTGCCACTAATATTGAGAGTAAATAATAGATCACTGAAGAAAAATGTCTAGAGTAAATATTGTAGGCAGTTTAGAGAGATTTCTAGTAGGAATGGTCATTTTAGGACCATTAGTCTACACTAAAATAGACTTGGTTAAGATGGATGTTTGTGATCATAATGGAGAGGACTTTTTGGAATACAGTGTTGACAGATGTACATGAATATTCAACAGTAAGAAAACCCAGCAGGAATGTCCATGAGCCTCTACTGGAAGTAAGCATTCAAAAGGACACGTTGTTAAAATTAGTAGACACAAAACATTGTTAAAAAATTTGCCAGGTCCAGATGGAATGTACCCTAGACTAGAATTCTGAAAGAAGTTGGAGAAGAGTCAAATTCCCCAAAAATCTTTAGAAATAAGAGGATTGCAGGATGCTACATATTACTTTCTTGCTCAGGACAGGAGGAAAAGGCTAAATAAAACATTTGTGAATACATGGAATCGGCACAGCAAAATTTAACATGTTATAGATGTTGTAGTTATGAAGAAAAACCCAAAACCTTTTTTTAAACCTTGAGTTTAACAAGAAAAGAGATTAGTTCTTTTTTTGGATTGAACTGGAATAAATACAAACAATCAAGTCCAATTCAGAATCACAACAAGTTGAGACATTCCTGATTCAAGCTGACAAGACAGGGCTCTCACCTCCTGTCTTGTACTTGATCTGCATGATCTAAGCTGAATGCAGTAGGCACAGTTCCTCTTCCAAGGCTTGACCTCATTTGCATCTTTGCCAAAAGGCCGAGATGCTGCTTTGAAAAATTGCTTCAAACGAAGCTAAAAATGTAACCTAATGACTTCAACCACGCAGAGCATGTCAATACTACACTTGATCGTTCTATTATGCTTCACTCGATCCAAGTACAGTACACACTGACTTGCACGCAAACTCGTATAAATAGATAAATAAATGCAAATGACAATATGGTAAGGATAGATTGGACAAATTAGGATCGTTTTAAGAAAAGGATATGAGTTTTTCTGCAGAGACAGCTGTGGTTTTTAAAAGTCTCTATCTACTGCCCTTGGAGAGAGTCACCAATAGCTGACAGGACTTAAACCTTGTAGAAAGAGGAGCAGGAGGGAATCCAATTTAATTTCTTAATTCCTTATACAATTTTGCAAGGAAAGCCTGCATTTAAAAGATGCAGAGGCTGGCTTGTTGTGTGATTTCATCTCCAACTGCCAGTAATTCGAGCATGGTTGTATTAAATTAGCTGCTACCTAGAAAGTAGTCTTCATGATGTGGAGATGCCAGCGTTGGACTGGGGTAAACACACTAAGAAGTCTCACAACACTAGGTTAAAGTGTGACAGGTTTATTTTGTAGTAAACGCCACTAGCTTTCGGGGTTTGCCCCTTTAATGATGATCTTGTAGTCATGTCACATTATTTGTAACCCCATGACTTGTCTGGGCTTGCAACATCTCACTTACTATCCTCTCTGGAGGCATACACATCTCTTTAACCTGTGCTTAATGCTATCTCCACTCACATTGTCTGCACCTTTAAGACTTGATTAGCTGTAAAGACTTGCATTCTAATCAGTATTCTGTAAAATGTGTGTGCCTTTATATGCTCTGTTTGTGACCAGAACTCCCCACTCACCTGACACAAACTCTGAAAGCTAGTGGCTTTTATTACCAAATAAACCTGTTGGACTTTAACCTGGTGTTGTGAGACTTCTTACAAAGTTGTCTTCAATCAGGATTCCATCATCCAAACAATTAGCCTTTATTCCCCTTTCTCCAACAGTTGAATATCTCAGGTGATTGTCGCAGGTGCCTTGTTAATGAAGCAAGAGGTGTGGATTGCCTCATTTGTCTCAGATCATCATTGCCTTTGGTCAGTTTTGCAGGCTTGTTGTCTTCACCCCAATGGGGTATGGAATGTGGAAGGTATAATAATGCAAACGAGGTGGTTGTCTTGACGACAAACTCAAGTCGGTCTCTAGTTTGTTTTTTTAGAAGGTCAATTTCATGTTTCCAGTTCAATTAAAAAATCATTTTTTGGCATAAGGAATGTCTTCATAACAATATTTTCAACATTATGAAAGGCAAAATTTGAGAGGAAAACAGTGAAATGTTTTCAATAGAAAAACTTAAATTATATTCCCACAAACAAAATCATTAGAATGTGGAATGCTTTCTCATAAACAATTGAGGCAGAGCCTGTAACATCACTCGGTTTGGAATTTCTTAAATAATTTGAAAAGAAAGAACGGAAAAAAATCCCAGGGAAATGTTTCAAAGTGGATAGCCCCAGATGAAGAGTTTAATGGGACATATGGTTGCCTTCTGTGCTGTCATTTCTATAAGTCTATTTTGAGTACTGTATGGTATTAGATCAAAGTAGCAGAGTAAATGAATCAGTGTTTACCTTGCATCACTCTACTGCCCTTAATCAAAATAAAGTATTGGACTTTACCAAGTAGTTGCAGAGAGTAATATTATTTTAGTATGCATTAGCAGGTCCATGTGATGATTTATGTAACCAGTTATGGGGAAGCACTGAGTAGAGGTCAGGTATCTCCATGGTAGAAGAATTGAAACACAACTGTGACCATTTGTAGTGTGGTGTTATATAAAGCCCATAACCAAATTACCTTTCATGTTGAAACGGTATGTGAGATTTGGAGATTACAGGATGAAAGAAAAGAGAAATTTTAACAATTTTAAATGTTATTTTTTCCAGTTAGAAGATCAAATAAAGAGGGCTTGGAGCATC
Source organism: Sphyrna mokarran (assembly GCA_024679065.1). Taxonomy (NCBI): domain Eukaryota; kingdom Metazoa; phylum Chordata; class Chondrichthyes; order Carcharhiniformes; family Carcharhinidae; genus Sphyrna; species Sphyrna mokarran. Next base: position 33,759,455 of record JAGIQG010000002.1, on the reverse strand, counting down.
AGCTGACTGAAGATTCCCCTTCAGAAAGGCAATCGAGACCTAGGTGTCGAGGAGAGGTTAAACATATGGATGCTGAGACTCCTTATGTCGTTAGAATGGACACTGAAGCTTTAGATGCGAAAGCAGAGCGAATAGCAAAATATAAGGCTGAAAGAAGAAGACAGCTGGCTGAGAAATATGGAATTGCCTTAGACTCTGAACCAGATGGGCGTATTGCAGCCAAGTATCCAAGAGCACGAAAAGAGAGTGACCTAACTGAAAAAGTGCCATCTCAATCGGAAAAAGATTATAGCAGTGACTTGATTAAATTGCACAGTTCCAGGGATGCAATGGTTAGGGAACCACAGACTCTATCACCTCGTGAACGTAAAGAAAGTTTCTCGCCAGATGGAAATGATCTCACAGAGAGAGAAACTTTATTGAACAAAGAAAATCACAAAAAAGTCCTTGAAACAAGTGCCAAAGGAAGAATTTTGGGCCAGTCATATGTTCAAGAAACTTCAGCGAACTTCAAGGATTCCACTGTGAGTGATATGCCAGGCTCCCCAGCATTTACATCACCAAAGCAGTTCTCAGAATCGTTTAATTCAGTTAATGAGCAATCCCAAAATTTGCAGAATAAACAAAGGTAAGAATACATGTATGAAATTTACTTCTTTTCAAATTATCTTGCTTTAGTCAGATGACCAATAGTCTTTGAATTTGCCTAACTACAGCCTCTCAGACTTGTTAACCATTGCTAGGTGCACACTTCACATGTTCAGATCATGGGGCTTTGGTATTTTACTGGTTCCCTGATGGGCAATTACCTTTGGCATGGATGGGGAAATAAATTGGATTAGTTAATTACTATTCATCAGAATTAAAATAAAACTTCTAGTAATGTACTTCAGAAGTTCTAGAATATTTACATTGCATTTCATAAGGTTGTATCACAGCAGTGTCACCCAAGTAGCAATATCCACAATTTTAAGGTAAAATGTTTAAGGTTATATTCTGTTGCTCTTAAATGAGTATTCTGGGTTTATTTGTGAGGTGCACGAGCTCCATATTCTCAGTATTCTAATTTGTCCTTGATGACAGAAATCGGTCATGTTAAGCAGAGTACTTAGGCAATAAATGTTTGCTTTTCAGTTCAATTTGGGGGAACATGGTCAAGTGTTGTTTGATTCACCAAAAGAATTGATGCAATTAGTTGTCATTTTGGTGAAATCCCAATAAGCATGCTTGGTTCATTCATTTCAAACGTAATGTCCCCTGTGTTACTGATTCCTTTTGCTGGTGCAATGCAATTTAGATTCGGGTCAGTCTATTATTAATAGAATTTGAAGAGGCCTAGTTATCTGACAGCAATTGTCTGTGGTGTATACATGTTTGGGATTTTAAACATGCCAACAACAAAATCGGCACTTTTCTGTGTTTCAGCAGAGTGACTGGCAAAGCAAAATTCATTCCAGGAGTTCATTAGCTAATTTAACTCACTTAATTGTTGTTTTGTTCAATTAAATTATAAATAAGATGTTAAGGCTAAAGATAAATTGTATAAATTGTCCAATATCCCCATGCATCTTCTCTTTGAGCATATTTTTATCTTTGAGCCCTCCCCCCCCGCCCTCCCCTCCTCTTCCTGCCCCTGCTCCCCCTCCTCTTCTCTTCCTGCCCCTCCTCCCCGCCCTACCCTTCTCTTCCTGACCCTCCTCCCTCGCTCCCCCCCTCCCGCTCTGCCCCCTCTGCTCCCGCTCCCCCCCCCCACCCATCACTGTCATTATTGTGAAGTCCCAGTCGTCATTTCTAACACATTAGTTCCTCGTCTCTCCTTCCACTTTGATGACTTTCACTTCCAACTCATTGCCTGGTCTGGACTCTGGTGAAAGTGGTGTAGCGATTGTAAGTTTGGACGACTTCAAACAATCTTTAGCTTTCCCATACTCCAGAAGTTTTATAAAATCCTAAATCTTTTCAATGTGTTTGATTACCTCTCACCCTGGCATAATCCTCGAAGTATGTAAATTTCCTACGCCAAGAAAAAGTAGAATTTACATTTGTAGAACAGCTGTCTCAAACATCCCAAAGCATTTCACATAACAGTAAGTTGTTTTGAAGTGTGGATGAGCTTGACAGCTATGTCTGTTATATTTTCACAGATGATTTATTTCCAGGAGCAAATTAAACTTGTTTTGGTAGTTACTGGTGGCCATGAATGACAAGGAATCTAAGACCACAGTGTGGAAACCTCACCTTGCATGTGACGGTTCAACATTAATCAGTTTCTCAGCAGTTTTCCCAATTGAAAATAGAATTTTGTTTAATCACTTGCCTTTGGGTTTACAGGAACATAGAACATTACAGCCAGTACAGGCTCTTCGGCCCTTGATGTTGTGCCGACCTGTGAAAACCAATCTAAAGCCCATCTACCTTACACTATTCCTAGACTACTTGTCCAAGAGGGACTTCTCAGTGGAGGCTGTGCAGTCATGGGCCTGGGCATGGTCCATTTCGGCCACTGTATTGGTTTTCCGATCACAGGAAATCATTAACCAAACAACATTGGAGCACTGGCAGGCAGTGCTGTGGCAGCAGGTCGGTGGCAGTTCGGGGTTGTCCTGATCCCCAACAACACGTAATTGTTGGCGATACTTGACTCAGTTACTCACAAGCAAAACCATTGAAAGTAGAGGAATTGCAATCCTTTCTCCTTTAAAAATCCAAATCATAATTGAGGATTTTTTGTCAAAGCTTGGATTGTTTTGACAGGTTGTAGTCCACAAACCTCTGGGAACATTTGAATCTTTGTCAACATGAATTTTTAAGAAACTGCAATAATAGTTCTTTAAGTTTTGTTGATCGATAGGGGTGTGGATGTGACATTTGTGTAATTTGCATGGTGTAGAAACTTGAGATTCAGAAATAATTTGGATTGTGCTTAAAAATAATAACAAATTATTTTATCAGCTTTGACGCAGGGTCATCTGGACTTGAAATGTCAGCTCTATTCTCTCCTTATAGACCTGCTGAAATTTTCCAGCATTTTCCCCTTTGGATTTTGCTTAGCCATTCTACCTTGTGCAAATTCATGTGAACATTTTTCTTTCTTTTCTACACTTGGATAATTTGCTGAGATGTAGTTGTCCTATCCTTTCTCTGATCTTTCTGAACTGTGCAGGAAATGAATACTTGCTTGATAAGTAGATAAAAGTGAATCTGACAGTGGCTCCTAAAGTTACTGCATTGGTACAGATTTCCAGAAGAGCTGCAAACTGGCAAGAACAAATTTTAAAGGCATTTAATAGGAATAATTAAAAACATATGGTTATATTTTACTATGATTAATAGTATTTTTGTTCCCTCCTGTTACAATTTTCTGTTTTTATAGCAATGTGTTATGTTTCAGTGTTTGTTACATAAATGCCCTGACTTCACCCTTTGCAGGCATATTTGCAGATCTCTCACACTGGGGGTGATTTGTAAAGTTTAAATTTTTCCAAAATTTGGAATAGAATGTAATGTCTGGAATTATCAAATCTACAATATTATTTGAAAATAAGAGGGAATGCGTTTTTGTTTTAATCCCTGCATTTATGGATAATTCAAAAATATTCTGATGACAGCTGGCATTTTTGTCCATGTGAAATTGATGTACTACATTGTGCACAACCCTTCTGTTGTAGCACACTTTTCATTGCTGTATCTATCCTTATGACTTTCAAAAGTGCAAAATACATTTCAGCGTTGCTTAAATAGTCCACCTTCTGCAAGTTTATCTCAACATTTTTTTTCTTATTTAATTATGGCAACTGAAAACTCCCTTGCAGGATAATATAAAGTTGCCAGTTCAGATGGTTGGTCAATAATGTGTTCAAAATAAAAGTAACACGCTCCTCCAGTCAGGTAGTATCTATGAGATGAAAGAGGTAGGTATAGATCTTGGGCCTTGACTATTTGTAGAAATATTACCTTTCTCTCTTCACTGGTGCTGCATGACCTGCTGAGTGTTTCTCGTGTTTTCTGTTTTTAATTTTAAGTTTCCAGCATCTACAGTGCATAATTTTTTAAAATAATTTTATTAAAACATTTTTTTCTTCAAATCTAAAATTGATTTTGTTCCGCTTCTTCCTTTGTTTCAATGATTTTGGAATTTGTTTTGATTCTTGGAGAAATTTTATGGAAGTAAGGGATAGCTGTTTGAGCTTCTGAAAGAAGTAAAACCAATGTTTTAGGAGAAAGCGTATTTACTCTTCCACTAACCATCTCTTTTGCCTCTCTGCCCATTTTCTAATTTTTCAAAAAGTTTATCTAGTCTAATGTCCCATGTCCGTTGATGTATATCTTGGTCTGCCAGGGAAACTGCAACTACAATTGCTATGTGTTTCGATCATGATAAACCTGGCAAAGTAGCAAGATTGCTGCATAAAATTGTTGCTGGGTGTTTGAAGAATCCTAATTGTGCCCTTACTACTGTTGGTCAAGAATTGAGATATCTTGCAATTTCCTGACTATTGTATAATTTTGTATTCAGATTTCTGACTGCCAGCACACTTGGGCACATGAATGGGCATAAGCAACAACCTGACTTCTTCTGTCATAACGATTTAAAAATACTTACTTAATGCATTTGAATCATAGATTTCCTACAGTGCAGAAAGAGGCTCCATTGAGTTTGCACTGACTCTACAAAAGTACATCCTACTAACGACCTTCTGTCCACCCTAACCCCATAACCCCATGCATTGTACCATAGCTAACCCATCTAACCTACATATCTTTGTACACTAAGGGCCAATTTAGCATAGCCTATCCACCTAACCTGCACATCTTTAGACTGTAAGAGGTAATTTAGCGTGGCCAAAACCAGAGCACTGGGAGGAAACCAATGCACACACAGGTAGAATATGCAAATTCCACATAGACTGTCACCCAAGGCCAGAAACAAACCTGGATCCCTGGATTTGGTTATTAGGATTTTTGATCTTTAGTTCGGGAATAACGTTCTTAAAAAGAGATGAATGGTCTCTCAATTTTCAAACCTTCCAAATGTTTTGCTTTCCTCTATAGAGAGCTTACTGCATTTTATCATCAGCTCTGTTTCTCATCCTGACATTCCTCATACGCTTTTCCAACAGGAAAACAGAAGACTTGCTTGTGGATTGCTGCTTCTTTAAATCTAGTTAAAAAGAGTTCCCAAAAGTATACTACGGTAACTGGTACAACAGCAATTTGCCTTTATATAGCAGCCTTTAATATGATAAAGCTTCACAGGAGCATTTATCAAACAAAACCAATCCACGTAAGAAGCAATTAGCGCAGATAACCAAAAGCTAACCAAATGTCACAGGTAAGTTTTAATAAGTGTATAGTGAAAAAGAGAGAGGAGGAGAGATTTAGCAAGAGCTTAAATCCTTGACAACATACTCAAACTCCTTTCCTAACAGCTGAGTGTGTGTACCTACGCCGCATGGACTTCAGTGATTCAAGAAGGTGAATTACCATTCCCTTCTCAAGGTAAATTAGAGAAGGGCAATGAATGTTGGCTGAGCCAGTGACTTGTCATATACTAGTTAGCAACAAGAATCAGCCATTCAGTCCCTCAAATCTGCTCCACTGTAGTGGCACATTGGTTAGCACTGCACCCTCACAACACCAAAGACCCAGGTTCAACTCTAGCCTCGGGTCACTGCCTGTATGACGGTTGCACATTCTCCCCATGTCTATATAGATTTCCTCCCATACTCTGAAGATGTGAGGATTAGGTTGATTGGTCATGTTAAATTGCTCCTTATTGTCAGGAGAAATGTTTCATCACTCTGTAAGATCTAATTTTAACCTCAACTCCACATTCCTGCCTATCCTGATAGCCTTTAACCCTCTTGCTTATCTTGTTTATCAAGAATCTATCTACTTCTTCCTTAAAGGTATTGAAAGACACCACTGAGAAAGAGAATTGCAAAGACTCATGGCCTTGAGAGAAAAGGGAGAAAATCTTTTTCCTAATCCTTGTCTTAAATAAACAAGCTTTTGTTTTTAAACAGTGGCTTCTAGTTCTGGATTCTGTCCCAAGATGAAACATCTTGTTCATGTCCACTCTGTAAAGTTCCTTGAAGATCTTGCACATTTCAATCAAATTGTTACTTATTCTTCTAAGCTCTAACAGGTACAAGTCTAATCTGTGCAACCTTTCCTTATAAAACAACTCACCCATTCCAGTTATTAATCAGCAAACTAGTCAACATAGGTGAACAGTCAGACATTTCTGAGGCTTCAGGCTGATTCTAGGATGATATGCTGCCTCCCTGATGTCCCCATGATAAATAGAAAAGGTGATGAAATTCTGCAGGTAGATTTTTGGAATTAGAACGGATATATGTTTGATGGCCAGTGCAGATGCAAAGGATCAAAGGCCCCCTATTGTGCTGTAAAACTCTTAGGACTCTAAACTTTATCAGAACTGCTTCCAATGCATTTACATCTTTCCTGAATTAAGAAGGCCAATACGGTATTATTGAAACATAGCTTCCCTACAAATCTAGTGCATTTTGGAATATTAAAAGCAACACATCAATTATCTCACTAGCCACGTCTTTAAAGACTCTAGAATGAAATCCACATGGGGACCTACAATTCCAGCAGTTTGCTAAGCACCACTTCCTTGCTGATTATAGTTTTCTTGTGATCCTCCTTTCTTTCCAAATCCTGACTTACAGCTATTTCTGGGATGTTACTCGTGACCTCCATAATGAAGACTAATGCAAAATATCTTTTCAATTCATTGCCATCTCCTTATTTTCCATTATTAACTCTCCATATTCACTTTCTGTAGGACCAAGGTTCACTTTTTGTTAACTTTTTTTTAAATATCTATAAAAATGGTGGCACAGTGCTTAACACTGCCGCCTCATGACACCAGTGACCCAGGTTTAATTCTGGTCTCAGGTCAGTGTCTGTGTGGAGTCTCTCTGTCTCCGTGGGTTCCCTCCGGGTGCTCTGGCTTCCTGCCGCAGTCCAAAGATGTGCAGATGAGGTTGATTGGCCGTGCTTAGTTGATCCTAGTGTCAGGAGGATTAGCAGGGTAAATGTGTGGTGTTACAGGAATAGGACCTTGGTGGGATTGTGGTCAGTGCAGGCTTGATGGGCCAAATGGCTTCCTTCTGTACTGCAGAAATTCTATGATCTATTCTAACCACTAACAACCTGTCTTTATATTTCTAGCTAGTTTTCTTTCATACTCTAATTTTTTTCCTTCTTATTAATCTTTTATTCTTTGCTGTTTGCAAGTTTCTTATAGCTTGTCCAATATTCTGTCCTGCCACCCATCCATGTGCAATTAAATGCTTTTTCTTTACGTTTGATATTATTTTGAATTTTTTTGGCTAACCACGGATGGAGTTAATAGGCTTAATGTTTATATATGCAGAATGTAAATCAGACAGTCTGCCACATGTATAGGTTTATCTCCCTTTTTTTTGTTCTATTTGTGTAACTTATTTAGCCACATCCAAAGTAGTTACACCAATTTCAGGGCCTTGTCAGTCTCCAACGATCTCAATCAGTAATTTATATAAGAACTTTTCTAATCCAGAATTGCATCTTAAATTGACTTAAATGATGTGCAAAATGTCTGTTTAACTTGCGGTGAAAACTGCCTTCTGATGTTCATGTGTTGTTGGGTATCTTGGTATTTGATGGCTCATTTGTATGTTGCCTGTAGACACACTGTTGGAGTTGAACAATTTGTGGTGGCCATGAGTCAAATAATCCAATTCATTGCCTATTGTGCATGTGAGAAATGACAACATGGGTACAGCACTAGAGGGCTCTGGCTACCTGTGTACCATTCCAGCAGATGTACAAAACCGAGGGGAGGAAAGGAGATCTTTAGGCAGGTTGGGTTAAAATGCTACAGATGCCATTATGATTCAGTTTCTTCTCCTGCAATAGATCATTTGTGTTCTTACAGTAAGTTAGAAAATATTTGAAATAAAATCTTGGCACATGCACAAGAAATTTCTGCAAGCTTTGGTATCTAATTGTATACAAAGAAAAAAGTAGTACCTGTGGTGTGGAATCCTTAGGTGTGGAATCATGGCAGCAAATTGACTCTAGCCGTCTCTGCTATATTTCCATATAGCAATTCAATGAAAGTAAAGAATGAATGGTTTCTACAGAGAGATTCCAATGGCGAGACACCTTCTCTGATCAACTGGCCATCCAGGTACTGTGAAATGTGACTTTTTTGTCATTATCAGATCACTCCTAATGATGCATTTTAACAACTTTTTTCACATTGCTCATCAGATCATTGTGTCTTCCCACTGTTGGCCAGCATTTTATGTTGGTTTGACATCTTTCCTCATTGAAAGGTCTATCTCAGAACTTCACATACTAAACTCCTAGTTAAGTTTTGTGTATCCATTATTAATTTGTTGGATTTTGGATGTGCATGACTAACCCTCTTGGACTTCACACAATACTGATGTGTGGTTCGGTTCCTAGTTACACATTAACCATTCATCAAAAATCCCACCTTGTGATGTTTTATGTGTCCAAAGTGCACTTCAGGTGCAAATATAAACTAAGGAATTGGTTGTATGATTGGAGGAGAGACAGCTTAATCAATAGTTTAATATGCATTAAGTTACACGAAGTTGATATGAATTTGTTTTTAATACTATGCTTAGATGCAAATTATGGAATTGGCCTAATTACTATTAACTAATTTGTGGTTATTTTGGTCACATGTAGGGATATAGATTGCTCCATAGAGATAGAAAAGAGTCTCTGGGCAAGATAAAACCTTCTAAGTGAAGGAGAACTCAATTAAAATTGTTCTGGATCTGGTTCAGGTGTGGATAAGTTAGAATCCCTTTGGATATGGATAAGAGGCAAATAATTTTGGGCACCAGGGTCGGGTAGATTGATCAGACTAAGCATGTAATCATGTAAGGGAAGTATGTACCCAAACAAATTTAGTTGTTAGAATCACAGAAACGTTACAGCCCAAGAAACCATCATGTGTACCTTCGTACTCGTGCCAGCTTTTCTACGAGAGCAGCTCAGCTAGTCCCACTTCCTCATTCTTTCCACTGGATCCTGCAGTTTTTTTCTAGTAAATTCAGGTAACTATTTAATTGCCCCTTCAAAACTACAGTCAAATCTGCCTCCACCACTCTCTCGGTGCATTTCCATTTCCCCCTCATAAGTTGCACAAAGATTTTGTTCCTTGCATTGCCTTTGTTTCTTTTTCCATTTGCCTTTAATTGGTGTCCTTAATCCTCCCAATAGAAACAGTCTCTCTTTTTTTAATCTGAATTTAATCCCTCATTATTTTGAACATCTCAATCAACCTTCTCCCTTCTGGCAAGAACAACTCAGGCTTCTCCAATCTAGAGGTGGTTTCAAGGCGTAGATTAGAAAATCTATAAAGTGTGCTGCAAGAATAAATAAATAATCCTAGATTAAATATTGGATAAATCCAGATTGGACAATATGCCATTATAATCAATATTGAGTTACAGCCAGGAAGTGAAAAATTGGGTCAGAATTGGAACACACAATGACCAGGAGTTTCATTCAAATGTAGAAACACAGATTGAGGAAATTCCTTGGGAGGCAGCTCTGGACAGTACAGAGGGGAAAAGCAATGCATCATATAGCACAAAGGAAAACCGACTACTGGGGAAAAAGGACACACAGGGGAAAACAAATCACAGTAAGTGGTGAATAAAGACAGCAATTAAATTATTTTTGCAGGTAGCATGGTGCCCCTCCTGCACCAACAAAGATCTGTCTTTGACCCCAGCCGCAACCTTGATCATGAATTTGATCAATTTTTCCATCTCCCTAGTTATCTTGAAAGGCACCTTTTTTTAAGAAGTGACTACTTTGATTATTGGCTCAATTAAGAATATTGATCTGTCGTTACATGCTAACTGATCCAGTATTTCACATATAAAGTAGACGTACATGAAACTTGGAATAAATGTGTCTGTGTCTATGGGCAACTAAAATGTTCCCATGTGTAATTATATGTGTACTTTTGAACTGAGAGATGAAAACCAGACTACCCACTGATGAAATCTGTACATATCGGCACACACATTCTATTCATTCAACAATGCCCACAAATTATTTCACTCAACCATGCAATCAGGAAAAAAGATCTGGAGAGTATTCTGGTGCTTTTCCTTCAATCTTGCCATTATTAGCAGTGGTCCGATGTTGTGTTTACAAAGGAAAGCTCACCTGTTTAACCGATGCCTGGTGTTCCTGCATTGTCTCTGGGTATGTTAAGTGCAGCTAGGGAGTGTTCTCAAACAATCTTCCTGAAAAGAGTAACATCTTTTGACATGTTTCATATTGGCTGTGAAAGTTATTGAGGTCATCTAAAGCTGACATTCTTTTCTACCTTTAACCATAAACTGCTCAACTTTATAGCTGTAGCATTGCTTTTACACAGTCAAGAAATAGAACAAAGGAAGTGGCAAACATCAACCTACAATAACAGTCTGCTGTACAGCTGAGCAGACAAGTATTATTCAAGGGTTTGACTTAGATTGCAGTGTGAAATGTTGTGCAATAGAAGCAAGCCTCAGCAAAGTTGACTTTATGATAAACTTAAGAGTTAAAAGTTGTTAATTGAAGTTTCTCTGTCATTAAAAATGATGATGGAAACACATAATAGGTAAGGCAGCACCTGGAGAGGGTGAAACAAAATTAACATTTCAAGTTTCTGACTCTTCACTGGAACTGAGGAAAGTTAGAAATACAAAACGTTTTGTGCAAGTGAAAGTAGGAAGTAGTGATGAGAGGTGTGAGATCTGTGATAAGGCATGCACGATTAAATACATAAAAGCATAAATAGAAAATAGCCTGCTCCATCATTGGCTACGATCATGGCTGCACATTGAATTCAATACCCTGATGCTGCCTTCTCTTCCCCCCACCCTGTTCCTCCCATATCTCTTGATCCCTTTAGTCCAAAACCTATCTAATTCCTCCTTGAAATCATGTGACATTTTGGCCAATGCTACATCCTGTAGTAGAGAATTCCATACACTCATCACTCTCCGGATGAAGACATTTTCCTCACCTCAGTCCTAAAAGGCTGACCCCTTATTCTCAAACTATGACTCCTAGTTCCAAAGTCCCCCATCATTGGAACCATTCTTTCTGAACTACCCTGTTTAACCCTATTAGAATTTTATCAGTTTCCATAGCTCCCCTCTTACTCTTCTAATCTCCAATGAATATAATCCTAACTGATGTAGTCTGTCCTTGTATAAAGTCCTGCTTTCCCAGAAATCAGCCTGATAAACCTTTGCTGTACTCCCTCTGTAGCAAGGACATTCTTCTTCAGATAAAGGCACTAAAACTGCACACAATACTCCAGGTGTGGCCTCACCAATGCCCTATACAATTGCAGCAAAACATCCCTATCTCTATATCAAATCTTCTCACTCTGAAGGTCATCATACCATTTACCACCTTTACTGCCTGCTATACCAGTGTGTTTACTTGCAGCAACTGATGCACAAGACTGATGCAAAGTCTTGCTGAATATCCACCTCTCTCAATGAAAGCCAATATACTATTTGCCATCTTTACTGCCTGCTGTACTTGTGTGCTTACTGTCAGCGACTGGTGCATTAGAACACCAAGGTTTTACTGAGTATCCAGCTCTCTCAATTTACACCAATTCAAATAATAATCTGCCTTCCTATCTTTGCTGTCAAAGTGGACAATCTTATGTTTATCAACATTATACCACATCTGCCATACATATGCCCATGCAGACTGTCCAAATTACACTGAAGCATCTCTGCATCTTCCTCATCTGCAAAATTGGAGATAATACATTTAATTCCTTCGTCCAAATCATTAACATATAAGATAAACAGTTGGGGTCCTAGCACTGACCCCTGCGGATTCCACTCGTCACTGCTTGCCTATCAGAAAAAGACCCATTTATTCCAGCCAACTCTTTGTTTCCTGTCTGATGATCAGCTTTCTAGCCATCTCAAGACACTGTGCAATCCCATGCTCTTTAATTTTACATAGTAATCAGCAATGTGAGACCTTGTTGAAAGCCTTCTGGAAGTCTAAATAAACCACATCCACTGGTTCTCCCTGGTCAACTCTACTAGTTACATCCTCAAAGAATTCCAGTAGATTTATCAAATATAATTTCCGTTTTGTAAATCCATGCTGACTTTTCTGATTGTACCACTGCTTCCCAAATGCTGTGCTATGAAATCCTTGATAATGGATTCTAGCAACCTCCCTTGTTGAGTAGTGGACTTACATTAGCCACACTCCCATCTCGAGGAACCATTCCAGAGTTCCAGGATTGTTGGACAGGATCATGGGAGAGGCAAATCTTTGGATGAGGAAAAGAAAATCATGTCAGAAGTGCTAACATGGAATGTTTCATCATCCAAACAAGTGCAAAAGAGAAAGGGAGAGGATGTAATAAAATCCTTCCATAAATCAGGTATGTAAAAGTATAATCAAACCAGTTCTGGGAGTTTATGGGTTTGGAGCAAATATTAGTTTAAGGCACAAGCAAAGACTTGCAAAATACAGATAAATGTACTTTGCATCTATATATGCACTTAATAAACATCTGCCATCACGATCAAAAAGCACTCACATAATCTGTTTTTCACTTACACATTCACAAATACGAATATTAAAATCACATACCCAAGAATACTATTTGTTGCTTTTTATTGATCCAGAAATGCAATTTGACATTTGCCACAATCAGAATTCTCAATTAGTGTGCAGTTACTCTTCTAATGATGCCAATGACTAATTGGACAGCAGTGCTTTGGGACCACATGACTTAAACGCTTCAGGTTTGTACCAAAGAGTGGTAATGCAAGGGCTCGAATAGCTCATCACAAGGATGTAGAAGGGAGTTTAGAAAAAAAGGTCTTCAAATTGAAGGCAGATAGAATGTGGCATTCTCTGTCCTCTGCCTCATACCTTTGGTGAAGAACCATCCGTAATTGCTCCTGGAGAGATTTAAGAAATGAAGTAAATGAGTGTGGGATTGGACTTGACGTCTTGTGAAGGAAAGTACAAGTGCATGATAGGTGGGTCAGATGGTTTGTTTCTGCATTTGTAACATTTCTTGATCTACGATTTTTGATGAGAAGAATAGTTAGCACAAGGTATTCATATTGCCAGTGAGAGAAATTTAATAATTGCAGTTTGACTGGGCATTGGCCCATGCCTTGAAGTAATGATACTAATACTGCAACAAATATATTGACTAGATTGTGCCTGCGTCTACTTTTAACAATCAATTACAAAAGGCTTCCCTTCCAGCTCAGGATAAGAGATAGTGTTCAATTTCAAGCAGTTTGGCTAGCTAGATTGCTGAATCAGAGATTCTATGACAGATTCCACTCTCCTCCCCATTTTCAAGCCATTCTTTTCATTAATTTTTCTTTGTTAAGACTGTAAGCCAACCTTTTAGTAAACAGAGATTGGTTACTTGGATGCATTTCTTTATGTATCTAGCTCCTTCAGAGCTCTAAAAAGTAAATTTCATTGTACTTCTGTTATGTCTATTTCATGAAATCAACATTCAGAGCTGATTTTCAGCTTCATTAGGAAAATATTGAGTAGCACAGGTACTTCTCTAAGAATAACCTCTTGATCTAATAATTTGCACACTTGGAAATGTCTGTGTACCAACCCTCTTTTTGATATCTAAGTAATCTCTAAATCACGTTCCTGCAGCTCTTTGATATAATCACTGTTGTGATACTAATTCACTCCTCCGTTTGCTCATCTGGTAACAGATGACCAAATAAATTTGATTCTGCTGACTTGCCATGTGACATAATTTGCTTTGTATGGTCTATTCAAAGCATTTGAAATGAGCTCACCAAGATTGTAAGTGTCATCAAAACGTTCCTGGAAGAAAGAATCATGCTGTTCAATGTTCACACATAACGATTGAAGTTTTAGATTGCAACTCACAAAGCATAATCAGTTTAGCTTTTGAGGATGGCATGTGGGAAATAGTCTTTAAGCTGTGCTGAGCCAAGACATGTTATCTGCTGGTTGCAAAATATACTTCTCAGCATCTTTTAATTGTAAATTTCTTTCTCCTTCCCGTTACACCCAGTTTACTAATTGCTTGTAGCATTAAGCTTATCACAACTCTTGGATTTTTTTTTTTGCTCAGAGTTAAGTGTCTTTATAGGCAAAGAAATGGCATGGTCCAGGTTTCCACTATGACCACAATCAGTTTCTTGGATGGGTCACTTTGTAGAGTATTCATCCTCCGTGTAGAAAATGAAAAAAGTGGAGTATTCCAAATAATTTATTAACAAAGCCATAGTGTTTATTTGTAGTAACTTGGGTCACAAACGGAGATAATGAATCAAAGACATCCTATTGTGAGCACTCTTAAGGCAATGCACTCCAGATTTTTCTTGAGTTCATTTTTTTAACTCCTTGAACTTTTTAGGCGCTTCTGTGTTTCAAACTGACAAAGCATTTTTGCCCAATTTATACCTGAAGGATGAGAATAAATAAATGTTTTGATTGCTGTCCACGGAAGGAATAAATTTTGTCTCATTCTTTTTAATTTGCATTCCCTCCACTACTCTGATGTAAAGCTGAGAATGTTTTCATTACAACTCTTCCCTTGTCATTGTACCATCTTTCTTAAGAGAACAGAAGAAATGTCAAGTCAAGCCTCAGTGTTGTTTAGGGTTGGTTGAGGCCCTGTAGTTGACAGTGTATAAAGTGTTGATTTGGTAGGCTACTGCCTGTTTCAGAGACGTGAACCATGTTTCAAAAAGTGAAGACTCGACTGACAATAGGGAATCTAACCGCCAGTGTGGGTAAAATCACATCCAGAGGTTATATTAGTAGAACTGAAAAATGTTGTACACTATTTTTCATAATTATGTTAAATTCCTTATTTTGACCTTGGTTAATATTTTTAGTTAATAAAACTTGGTCTGGCCTACATGTGACTCCAGAGCTACAGTAACATGATTGACTCCGAGCTGCCTTCTGGCAACTAGGAATGGACAATAAATGATGGCCAGCTCATGACACACATGCACGAAAAACAAGTGGCAACACTGCATCAATAATTTACAGAATAGCCATTCAGCCCTGTAGGTCCATACTGGTGTTTTATGCTTCCTTTATCTAACCCATCCATATATCCTCCTTTTTTCATTTGTCCCTCATGATTTTCTAGCTTTGTTTTAAAATAGCATTTATGCTATTGTCTTCAGTCTGCCTTGAAGTTCCATATTCTAACTGATCTATGCTCAAAGAAGATTCTCTCTTGGATTTTCAGTAACTTTCTATACGAGGTCCCTACTTCTGGTATTGCTGTTGTATAATTTATGACATGTGTTTCTCAATATAGTGAAATCAGTATATTTTTGGATTTTTCCAGATCTCATTTTTCACAGTATACATGCATATTGAACAACATGACCGTTCCTGAGGTATCTCAAGGGCAGGAGACCCAGGAGGGAAGAAAGTCTAAATCAAAGTTGTCTTTCCAAACAAGAATTTCCTGTTAGGCTGCAACATTTTTTGACTATATATCTATGTTTTATGATGCATTTGTTATTGTTACTTGTCCCCAATTTCCTTCTGTTTTGGACTATTTTCACAGAATTCTTTTGTGCAGGAGGAGGCCATTTGACCCATCAAGTCTGCACTGACTTCAATCCCACCCAGGCCCTTTCCCTGTAATCCCATGCATTTATCTTAGCTAGCCCCCTAGACACTAAGGGGCAATTAACTTGGCCAATACACCTAACCTGACATTTTGTCTGAAATGTAGGAGGAAACTGTAACAGCTGGAGGAAACCCACGCAGACACAAAGACAACATGCAAACTCCACACAGAGACAGTGATCCAAGCAGGGAATTGAATCCGGGGCTCTGACGCTGTGAGGCAGCAGTGCTAACCACTGTGCCACCATGCCACCCATTTAAAATGCTGTCATATGTCATTATTTTGTTGGTTAATTTTAAAGATCTACAATTTTTTACGACAATCCTTGGCATTCTGCTTCTGAACCAAAGGTTATTTTCCTACATTTTTTCCCTCTGGTGCTCCATTTCACATGCATTTTTAAACTGGTGTTGAAACAGAGGGATCTGGGTGTAAATGTGCACAGACCATTAAAGGTGACAATGCAGAAGCAAAGGACAGTTAATAAAGCATAGAGTATTCTTGACTTTATTAATAGGAGCATAGAGTGCAAGAGCAAGGAGATGCTGAACTTATACAAAACATCCCAGTTGAGATCAAAATAGTATTATGTACAGTTCTGGATGCCACATTATAGGAAAGATGTGAACATATTGGAGAGAATGCAGAAGAGGTTTAGAAGAATGATTCCAGGGATGAGAAACTTCAGTTGAGGATAGAATGGAGATGTGTGGATTAGGTTGATTTGGCCATGATAAATGACCCCTTAGTGTCAGGCAGACCAGGAGGGTAAATATATGGGTTGTAGGGATAGGATGGGTGCAATTATTGTTGGTGTAGACTCGATGGGCCAAATTGCCTCCTTCTGCACGGTAGATTCTATGACTCTATGTTGGGACTGCTCTTGAACAGAAGAAGACTAAGAGGAGATTTGATGGAGATGCTCAGAATCATGAGGGGGCTGGACAGGATAGATAGAGAGGAACTGTTCCCACTCGCAAAAGGATCAAGAACGAGAAGGCACGGTTTTAAAATAACTTGCAAAAGACGCAAATGTGGTATGAGAAAATCATATTCAGACAAGTGATTTGGGTTTGAAATATTTTGTCTGGAAGTATGATGGAGGAAGGTTCAGTTGAAGCATTCAATAAAAACAATGTGCAGGAGTACAAAGATAAGGCAGGGAGAAGTCATGTTGCTCATTAGGATTGCTGGTTCAGGCACGATGGACCAAATGGCCTCCTTTTCCGTTGTACTGATTCTTTAAAGTTTCTGTAAGTGAGACTTTGGTTTCAGACATTTACCTTTAGAATTTTGTTTTTGTTAGTCTCTATTAGGCCTGAGGTATTTTGAGTAATTTATTCAATATGACAACATCCTAACCTGACATTTAATAATTTTGTTCCATTCCTGTTTGCTTACTATTTAAACGCCTATATAAACTGCGATTATCCTGAGAGAACAAAGAAAATTACAGCACAGGAATAGGCCCTTCGGCCCTCCAAGCCTGCACCAACCATGCTGCCCGACTGAACTAAAACCCCCTATCCTGCTGGGGACCATATCCCTTTATTCTACTCTATTCATGTATTTATCTAGATGTCCCTTAAAACTCACTATCGTATCCGTTTCCACTACCTCTGTCAGCAGCAAGTTCCAGGCACCCACCATCCTCTGTGTAAAAAAAAAACTTGCCTCTTACATCTCCTTTAAACCTTGCCCTTTGCCTGTTAAGCCTATGCCCTTGGTAATTGACTCTTCCACGCTGGGAAAAAGCTTCAGACTATCTACTCTGTCCATGCCCCTCATAATCTTGTAGACATCTATCAGATGGCCCCTCAACCTCTGTTGTTCCAATGAGAATAAACCAAGTTTCTCCAACCTCTCCTCATAGCTGTTGCCCTCCATACCAGGTAACACGCTGGTAAATCTTTTCTGTACTCTCTCCAAAGACTCTACATCTTTTTGGTAGTGTGGCAACCAGAATTGAACACTATATTCCAAGTGCAGCCTAATTAAGGTTGTACAAAGCTGCAACATGACTTGCCAATTTTTAAATTCAGTGTCCCAGTGATGACGTCAAGCATGCTATATGCCTTCTTGATTACCTTCTCCACCTGCGTTGCCACTTTCAGTGACCTGTGTACCTGTACACCCAGATCCCTTTGCCTATCAATACTCTTAAGATTTTGTCATTTACTGTGTATTTTTGATCTGCATTAGACCTTCCAAAATGCATTACCTCACATAGATCTATTGTTCTAATGAGAACTGATATTAGAGATTAATTATTCGATTAGGGGCAACAAGTGCTTTGCTTTTCATTCAGATTTGCCTGGCCATTGAATGGCAAGAATCATTATTGCCTATTTTAGCAGCCTGATAGAGTTGCCATTAAGATGTACTATAGGGATAGAAAGAATCAAAGAATGCTGGTGTTCTAAAATATAAACAGAACACGCTATAAATGTGAGGCAATCAAGCAAAAATCTAGGATTCAAAGCCTTAAGCCAAACAAAAAAGGAAAATAGTCTTCCATTTGCTTGAGCAGTTGTTGCTAATCTTAGCCCATGCTTTTAAACAATATATTAAAACTCAATATTCTAGAATCTTTTGAATATTATTAGCATGCTGGTTATGAGATTAATAACCTTCAGTTATTTAAAGTATGGATTGTCCACTTCTGGCAACAATGAGTGTCATAGAAGATTGAAGGCAAAATGTTTGTGTAAGTAGGTACAAATCTTTACTGTTCAGAATTCTTTTCTTTTTTCACTTCATCCTAACCCCACCAAAAACATGAGGCAACACTGCTAACCACTCTGCCACCCACACAGCTTTAGACTGACGCTGGCTTTCTATTGTCAACAAGTACATGCAGGTCAGTTTAAACTTTAGCTTCCTGCCTGACATTTCAAAAGAACGTGAAGTAAATTTAAACCCATTTTAGATGGTGAATGTGATCTCAGAGGTCATTAATATATCATTTTTCCATTGTTCTGGCCAATCATACAAACACCTCGCTGGGAATAACTTCCACATGTTGCAAATTGCAAACCTGTTTGTTTGATCCTCCTTTCTCATTATCCCAGCCAATTTCCAATATTAACATACCCAAATCTGGCAAAGACCTCACCGTTTGATTCATTTCTGACTTGAATTAGCAGGTTGTAGTTTTAAATGTTATCATTTTGAATTATTCAAATTGCAGGATGGTTCAGTTAGCCCAGCAAGCGATGTCCATTTAATTTCTATACTCAATACTCTTACATATTGCAGAACTTTAGGTTGGTGAACTGAGTCTTGACACTGGAAGGTTTTTAATCTCCATGTGAGTCACTGATATCTTTTGAATTTCAAATTGGGCAGAGTTAGATTTTGTCAAATAACTAGGTGATTGAATAGCCTGAACTCTTCTTGGAGAACTGGAAAAATTCCCTATGCAATTGCCGTGGCTGTCTTTGAAGGACAGAGGTAGGGTAGACATTCTTCTTTTCAAAAAGCTACCAACCTTAAATATTTAAACATTTTTTGAATTTCTCAGGTTGGACAGTGCTTGAAGGTTTAAACTTACCAGTGGTCAATTTGTATAATCATGAATAGTAAGTAGTTCCAGGAATTATGATAGGAGGATTTGGGCGAATATTCCAGAAGGGCAATGAAGCCTGCCTATTCCTAAAACCCTGGAATGGATTTATCCTTTGGGAAATCAGATGATGTTCCAAGTGCCCCTTTGAATGATTCCTGAGTGCCTTGTTATCAGTATCCTTTTCCTGTTTAGGGGAGAATCTCAAAGAAACATAGAAACAAAGAAAATAGGTGCAGGATTAGGCCATTCGATCCTTCCAGTATGTACTACCATTCAATATAGCCACGGTTGATCATGCACTTTCAGTATCCCATTCCCGCTTTCTCTCCATACCCCTTGATCCCTTTGGCCACAAGGGTCATCTCAGGTCTCTCTTGAACATAGCTAATAAAGTGGCCCCAATAGCTTTCTGTGGTAGAGAATTCCACAGGTTCACAATTTCATGAGTGAAGAAGTTCTTCCTCATTCCAGTCCTAAATGGTTTACCCGTATTTTTAGACTATGAATACCGCATACCTGGCCTGTCCAGTCCCATTAGGATTTTACATGTTTCTATGAGATCATTCCCACCTCACCTCTAGATTTCAGCTCTTTTCTTCATGCTGAACCTGGAGGTTAGAATCAAACTGGATCTAACGTAACCCAAACTTGGGCCATTGTGAAGTGTATAGCTGAGTATGTGCTGATTGAGAGCACAGTTAATTGTCCTTTCCATCACTTTACTTATGATCAAAATGAGACTGATGCGCCAGCAATTTAGAACAGTACATGACTCATAGAATCCCTGCAATGCAGAAGGAGGCTATTTGGCCCATCAAGTCTGCACTTACACCAATCCCACCCAGATGCTATCCCCACTTAGCTACCCTGCTAATCCCTTTAACCTAAGGGTTAATTTAGCATGTCCAATCAATCTAACCCGCGCATCTTTGGACTGTGGAAGAAAACCGGAGCACCCAGAGCAAACCCATGCAGACAAGGGGAGAATGTGCAAACTCCACACAGACAGTCACTCAAGCCACGATTTGAAGCCAAGTTCCTGAAGCTGTGAGGCAGTGGTGCTGATCACTGTGCCACCTTCTTCTCAACTGATGTTAGATGGTTTAATATGCAGCTGTTGGAATTATGGATTTTTGGCTCCACCCACAATCCTGCACAAGTAGAGGATCTGACTTGCATGCTGAGATAATGGGTGAATGGCTTAGTTGAGGCTAACCTGCTCTTGTTCAGAAAACAGCTGGGCTATATGTGAAATAGGGCCAGAAAAAAAAAAGTGCAATTTCAACTGTAGCGATTTTGATCTACAAAACAGTAAAAAGCTGCCTAACTAAGGCCTAAAATGTTCACAAGTTATTTACCATTGAGAAATATGGCCCCAAAGAGTATCGTCAGAGTCACTTAGCATGTTGAATTAAATACTCAAAAGCAAATTTAAGTTTGATTTAGTATTGTCAGATGTATTAACATACAGTGAAAAGTATTGTTTCTTGCGCACTATGCAGTCAAAGCATACCATTCATAGAGAAGGAAGCGAGAGAATGCAAAATGTTATATTACGGTCATGAGTGTAGACAAAGAATAACGCGAGGTAGATCCATTCAAAAGTCTGACGGCAGGAGGGAAGAAGCTGTTCTTGAGTCTGTTGATACATGACCTCAGATTTGTGTATCTTTTTAGCGATGGAAGAAGGTGGAAGAGAAAATGTCTGGGGTGCGTGGGGCCCTTAATTATGCTGGCTGCTTTGTCGAGGCAACAGGAAGATGGATAGAGTCAATTGTTGGGAGGCTGGTTTGCGTGATGAGTTGGGCTACATTCACGATCTTTTGAAGTTTTTTGCAGTCTTGGGCAGAGCAGGAGCCTTGCCAAGCTGTGATACTGCCAGAAAGAATGCTTTCTATGGTACACCTGTAAAGAGTCATAGCTGACATGCCAAATTTCCCTAGTCTTCTGAGAAAGTACATGCATTGATGGGCTTTCTGAACTATTGCGTCAGTTTGGGGGAACCAGGACAGATTGTTAATGATCTGGACACTTTAAAACTTGGAGCTCTTGGCCCTTTCTACTTCATTCCTGTTGATGCAGACAGGACTTTTTTGCCCCATAGCCTGAGATGTAATTTAAGATGTATTTCCTTTAAATTTTCATGAATAACATCTACATCCTTGCAAAAATATATTTAATTACTGAAACCTTATCCCTGAAGGCTGTACAATCATGACATTTACTGTGGCCTCAGTGGAGTGAATGTGAAAAGACACCAGCATTAATAATAAGTTCACCTTAAGAAATGTGACCAGCCCATGGTTTCTGAAAATGACTGACCCCTAGAATAATGGGATATGGGTTGAATTGTATGTCTTGATCTTGTGAGAAGTGCAAATGAGATATTTCTTCAGAGGAAGGGAATGGGTGAAAATTCAAGATCAGATGATTGGGGTAGCAAAAGGCTGGGGACTGATCACTTTTGAACTGATAGGTAGAAATGATAGGATAATGAAGGTCAAGTGGTGGTAAAAGTGTGTGGAGCAGTTATAAATGGTTAATGATGGAAACTGAGTCAAAGTCTTGTGAATATAATACTTAAAGGAAAATTTACGTGAGAGATTATGTAAAATTTGAGTGCTATATGGGAGAATCCACTTCAGATCATTTAAGATATAGAAGGGTTGCGTGTCAATTTTGTAAATTCCACTTCTACTTTTGTTTTCTGTCAGTTGTAGTTTTTAGAATCTGCACACAGTTGTGCCTTTTTCTAACCCCATTCTACCCCAATCCTCAAAAAAATTCAAAGATTCTATTGTTCATCCTTTAAAACTTAAATATATATAATTCTATAGATATAGTGGTAGATGCACATGCATATCATTGAAGGATGTTTAGTACTTGTATCTAAAAATAAACTGTAAACATGACATTTTGCAAGTGTACAGCCATGCAATAAATGGTAGCTGGCTTACCAACCTTAGGTTAAACAGATATCATCCCTTTCCTCCCTGCTCAGCCTCTAACACAATTTGGTGTTTGTTACTGCTGAAAAAAAAAACTTCATACATAACATTCATGGTTGGCATGTTTTAGATTTTAATATTGTTGAGTTGAGCATAAAAGAGAAAGTTTCAACAAAGAGTCCTGACAGATTACTTAATGATGATCAGTATGCATTGGATCCAACACTGCTGATCTAATAAAACAGTGGAAGTAAACCACTACTTTGGAGGAGAAGGGTTGAGAGCAAAGAAGATTTCATGAATTGCTTTAGCCTTAGAGTCATGGAGGTTTATAGCATGGAAACAGGACCTTCGGCCCAACTTGTCCATGCTGTCCTTTTTTTTTTAAACTCCTAAGCTAGACCCAATTGCCTGCATTTGGTCCATATCACTCTATATCCATCTTATCCATGTAACTATCTAAATGCATTTTAAAAGACAAAATTGTACCTGCCCCTACTATTACCTTTGGCAGCTTGTTCCAGACACACACCCTCTGTGTGAAAAAAATGTCCCTATGGACACTTTTGTATCTCTCACCTTAAACCTATGTCCTCTAGTTTTAGACTCCCTTACCTTTGGGAAAAGATACCGACTATCTAGCTGATCTGTGCCCCTCATTATTTTATAGATCTCTATAAGATCATTCCTCAACCTCCTATGCTCCAGAGAGAAAAGTTCCAGTCTATCCAGATCCTCCTTGTAACTCAAGTCATCAAGTCCCAGTATCATCCTTGTAAATCTCTTCTTCATTCTTTCTATAATAGGGTGTCTGTGTACATAGCATTCCAAGTGTGGCTTTAACAATGTCTTGTACATCTTCAACAAGGTGCCCAACTTCTATTCAGTGTTCTGACCAAATGAAACCAAGCATGTTTGAATACCTTCTTTACCACTTTGTTCACCTATGATCCCACTTTCAAGGGACTATGAGTCTGTACCCCTAGATTTCTTCATTCTAGTATAAATATGAATTGGAGCAGCAGAACTGTAATGTTCACAATCTGCATAAGTTGATCCCAAACCCTCATATGCACCAAAATTCTGCTGCTCTGATCCACATACAGTTTGGAAGAGTGCGGGAATGTGAATGTTTGGAGCTTAAAAATTGAAACTCTTTTAGTTAATCAAACTGCTGGTCATAAAGGATTGGTTTCAACAGATAGGAACATGAAAATTTAAGGAGAAGTTAGACAATTTTTTAATTGGTAATGGTTGAAGGGTTATAGGGGAAGGCAGGAAAATGGGGATGAGGAGAATATCAACCATGATCAAATGGCAGAGCAGATTCGATGGGCCAAATGGCCTAATTCTGCTCCTGTATCTCTCAAACTTATGAATCAGTAGCATGAGGAATCTTGTAACATATGCTGCATCCTATTTTTATGAGGATTGTTCGAAGCATCTGTGTGTACAACCACAAATGATAGCCATACCTATTTAGTGAGTCAGTCAAGTATGCACAGTGTTATGAGGAATTTGGGCTTGGATGTTCTTTGTTGCATTTGTCTCTTGTATCCCCTATTCCATCAACTAATGCATGACAGAACAATTACTTTCTCCCTTTTGTTGACTTAAAAAAAATTGCTCAGTTTGTCTTTTCACTGGTTATTTTTAAGGGGTGCCCCTCTACTATGTGGGGTGACCACAGATAATAAAAGTGACTGTTCTTTTGATGATATAAATGAGTGGTTTCCTCCTTTTCTCTCAAGAGTAAAAGTTAGAGAAAGAATGTTGAAAGATGAAGGAATTCAAAGCAGCCCTGAAATAGTCAAAGACATCACTCAAAGAAGACAGCAACAAATGCCAGTTCATTGTACCTCCCTCACATCAGAATCTCCAACTGTTAATACAGTTAGTAAGCCCATTGCAATTCACCAACCAGTCTTTGTTCAGTCTACTGATCCTGAAGTCAGTGCCAACACAATGACAAAAGGGTACAAAAACAGCACAGTTGGTAATTGTGTACCAGGCAGTACCAACCTTTCAACAGCCAGAGTTGAAGAGATAAATGAGACAGAGTTTGGAAGATGTGTTTACAGCCCTGAGTCAAAACTAAATGAGCCTGGTAGCACGAGAAACTTGTTGAAAAGCCGCAAAGCAGTTCTACCTTCTCAAGTTCGCAAGCAAGAGAAGAATCATGAAGAATCTGGCTGCGATGTGAAAGTTGTGCATGAGGAAGATGAAAAGCCACATTTTCAGGGACCATCTATAATTGACTGGTACAAACCTAAGGATACCAATCACGGGGGTGAGAGAGCCAAAAATACCCAGAAAAAATCTCAGGTGCATTCTTATGCAGATGCTGGAAGAGGAAAAGACCAAATCAAAGTAGCATCTCCTGAAAAATATAAACTCAAATATTCTATACTCGATAACTTTGAGGCACCGAAGGTAGACATCCCAAACAGTGAAGATCTACTTAGTGGCGATGCTGATGTGGTGGCCACAAGGGTGTCTGTTGCCCAACTTCGAAGAGTCTACATGGAGACAGCCAACGCCGGCCGAAAGCAGGACCTGTAGGTGGTACTTTGAATGCTGACTTGTTTTGCTCGATTGTTGTGCATTTGCACTGATAACAACTCAGAAAGTGAACTTGCAAGACACACCAGAGCTTTCGCTTGCAGCCGTTACTCTGTGAAAAGTAGTCATGTGAAATGTTAACACTGCAGTATGCTTGTTGCTGGCCTGTGCAAGTTATGATGCTGTGTAGTTGCTAAGTTTGCTAACTACCATGCATGATATAAGCATGTGGTGTGATGTAAACTGTTGAAGGGCTATTTCTCTGGGGTTCTTTTATAACTTTCCATTTTTTTTCTTTCTCTCTCATTCCTCTCCCTCGCTTGCTCTCTTTTGCTCTTTCTCTCCTGTGCATTTTCTATTCTATGCTTAAAGTGAAGCTAATGTTGACTTAGTGACATCGGGCCTTGACTTGGCTGCCCCTGCTGAGATGGAGAAAGCCCATCGCAGGCCACGACGTTACATTTCCTTTGGTGAGAATAGGAAGACCTCTGAGAGGTTTAGAACACAGCCTATAACTACAGCAGAGCGACAAGAGACAGCTAGGTAGGCCGGTACATGTGTATTAATTATATTGAATGTTTTTGCCATGTCTGCTAATTTCTGGTCATGTAGTTTTAAAAACCCTGTCAAATTTCTAATAGAAGCTCATGAGGCTATTTTTGTTTGTGGAGATGATGACAAGCAAGCATGCAACTATGACCTCTGTGATTCTACTCTATACTTCTCAATTCTATAACTGACCGGAAATACAAGGATGAAGAGTATTGGTCAGAAATGTTGAGTGTACAAACTGCGTACTACTTGATCATTGTCCTAGAAGAGGGCAGTTCCATTTGGTTTTTCCTTTACTTTTCAATTACATTTTCGTGCACTTTTAAATGTGGAAAGATTGCAGAATTGAAAATAATGCATTCAACCGAATGTTAAACAACTATTTGCTTCAATTGAGTGCAAAGTCTTGAACTTTTCTTTTTAGTCAATAGTGTGTAGGTATTGTAGCAATCAAATAATCTCCCTGAAATTGCATTTGGACTAAATGTCATAAAAATCCAGCGACAGCAGTAAATTCAAATGACTGAGATGCTACATTAGGAACTTACCAATGAATCTATCTAAAATACCAAACTGAGTAATGGAGATCAACCCTAACTTTCATTCAATGTGCTAAAGCAATTCAACATAAATTATCCATCTCTATATTGGAAATTGCTGGCATGCTGTTCTGCATTAACGTACTTGAGGGTTATTTTGAAGCAAAATTCAAAACCACAGTTTTCGTCCAAATAATTTGTTAATCTTTTATCTTGTAGGCCAGGGCCAATTGCAGAATTGGAATCTACTGAAGGCAAGTTTTGGTTCTTCTTTTTAACCTATAACATATACCTGTACTTGCATCGCAAATGAATGTGACACTACCAAGACTAGATGCATTCTAAATTGTGTGGATAAATTGGAATATGGAAAACGCAGGTGTGTATATCGTACATTGCATTTATAAGTCTCCACTTGCTGGTTTATAAATTACCATGTCAGGATATTCATATGTTGCTTAGTATGACAGAGCCTTGATTTTCAAATCACAATAATTCCAATGATAATTGTAACTCAGAAGTACTGAGTCTGGGAGAATCTAAGTTTCGTTTTCATTCAGACTGCTTTGCTTATCAGCATTTTTGAATCTTTTATTGCCAAATTCCCCAAAACAGGTAACTGTTGAAGCAGAACATTTCACTACAGTGAGAATTATGGTTTGCAGTAACACAAGAAAAATGATTATTACGATAAAGAAGTAGAAACAAGATCCATTTAGAAATTGTTCCTAACCTTGCTGTGTAATTCGATAAAGAAAAATGCTACCCTTTGCTTGTCAAACCTCAACTCTTTATTTTGATAAGTCTCAACAGTTTTCTAGGAATGTTATGACTGTAATATTAATAAATATAGGTCTGAATCTTAACTCCAAAATCATGTGGGTTGGGATTCTGACAGATTACACACGGAAGGGCTACACCCATAAAGCAAGTATCTTTACAGCCCTGCTTGTAGATCAGGAAACGTAGGAACGTATACTTCCAGTCCAACAAGCTATCCAATATTACTCCCCCTCCCCGGCACCCATCAACCCTCATCTGTCTGCTTCCTTAACCATCTGCCACCTGATCCCTCTTTCTCATTCCCCATCTTGCAGTGCTTGTAACACGTAACCTTGTGAAATAGACTTCCTGCTCAAAAAGCCTCTAGTCTAGCCTGTCAATCAGGCTGCCTGGAACCCAGCTGAATGAATTATCGTGGAATGGTTACAACACAAAAGGAGGCCATTCGGACCATTGTGTCCATGCCGGAGTAGGAGCCCTGCAATTAAAATCTGCTGGATGTTTAGAAAACTCGTTCTTCCCATTTTCCCAGAAGCACAACAGTCCCACTTCATAGAATTTGCCTCTATACCAAAATCCAGGCCATAATTTTCATTTTGCTGTGCGCATTTGGTGGTGGTTGTACTTGCATATCTGTGGGAATGGATTGGAGTTATTTCCTCTCCTCTTCCTTTACTGCACTGAGCAACTTTTAAGATTCATATTTCTCAATCTCTTTCCAACTATAACTAGCTATTACTTTTCACTTACAGTTGATGAAGAGAAGTTGGACGAACGAGCAAAAATGAGTGTGTCTGCAAAGAGGTCACTTTTTCGTGTATGTAATTTTTTTTTTAATTGGTAATAAATAGTACTGTGAAGAAATGTAGCTGATCTCATCTGAGATTCTGGGAACATCTGGTTTTATGTCTGATTTGTGATGTAATACAAATGTGTTTTTTGTATTTCTTACCTCCCTTCAAATGCCTTACTTGTTTTTAAACTCAAGTTTTAGCATAGCTTGGCTTTCTCTCAAAAATGCTGGTAAAGTATAAAATGCAATTTCATCTCACAATTTTTGGTGTTAGGAGATGGAAAAAGCAACAAAAGCATTGGATGCATCTCTGGCTGCGAAACCTCGGTCAAGAAATTCAGCGGTGGAACGGAGATTGCGGCGTATGCAAGATCGTTCCCGTACCCAACCTATTACAACTGAAGAAGTGGTTATTGCATCCAGGTAAATTTGAAAAGATGCAAATGTTTAATTTGTTTTGTTACCTATCTCCTATGGAAGTTTTTTCCCCTCCCTGTTCTGGTGAAGAACTAAAAGTTGGGATCCAGCCAGTATGTAGAGCAACTCAGGACTGTCCAGGAACAATGGGACTTATTTTATACATCTGTTGTCTGGCATGGTAATGGTTATGGGCATGACCAAGAGAAAGGTTAACTCATTGACTGATGACAAAAAAGTAATTTATCTTAAAAAGCGGATGCTCTAACCATTGTTATAGTCTGCAATGTGTACTGTATCTGTTTTCCTCCCAAGCCCCTGCCACTGGGTTCAGTGGTGGCTCGACAGGGGAAAAATTCAGCAGGAGGCCCAAAAAACATGTTTTTATGCCTGCGTAAATTTACAGCGGGATCTTCTACAAGCAATCAGACACAATGCTCTTATGCCTTTATACTGCTCTTGCAATGTGTTTTGTGGACAAGCTTTGGGGAGATGTGAGATGAGTTAGTCACTCCAGAACTCTGTCTCTGATCTGCTCTTGTGGGCCACAGTATTTATGTGGCTGGTCCGGCTCAGTTTCTGGTCAGTGATACCCCCCAAGGAAGTCAATAGTAGGAGGTTTGGTGATAGTAGTGCCACTGAATGTCAAGGAAAGATGGTTAAATTCTTTTGTTTGAGATAACTCTGCATATTGGTGTCCTAATGCGACAAGGTGGTTCCAGATAGACAAGTGGGAAGATTACCAAGAAACCATAGAGTGTAACAGCACAGAAACAGACATTCGGCCTGCCAATTCTGCAATGGTGTATTCCCCGCATGAACACTTGGTCGCATTACCACTCCCCCACTTTTTCTTTAAACTGCATTATTGCTCTTTTTTAAGCACGCATCTGTTGTTCTTCAAACTATTAACTTTAAGTGTGATGGACAATTCCGCTTTTAACCACATTTTCTAATTAGTTTTTTTCCCGAATTTCATTTGCCATCATCGTTATTGAAAAATTCATAGAGTACAAGAACAAGAAGGTTATGTTAAATACAACTCTGACAAAGAGTCATTCAGACGTGAAACATTGGCTCTGTTCTCTCTCCACAGACACTGTCAATCTTGCTGAGATTTTCTGGCATTTTCTGTTTTTGGTATGTTGAGCACTAGTTTGAACCCAGCTGGAGTATTGTGCCCAGTTCTGGGGTGGTGCGCTTTAGGAAGGATGTGAAGACTTCGCAAGAGTATTCCAAATACTGATCTCAAGGATGAGGGACATTTTTCTTTAGAGAAAAGCTGATTAGATGGAGGTATTCAAAATCATGAAGGTTTTTGGACAGAGTAGATAGGGAGAAACTGTTCCCACTCGTAAGAATTGTAAGCAAGAGGGCATGGATTTAAAGTAATTGATTAAAGAAGCAAAAGCAATACGAGCAATATTGAGGCTTTAAACAAGTTTTTTGTGTCAGTCTTCACAGAGGAGGACGCAAATATTTTGCCAGATATTAAAGATAGAAGGTAGGAGATGAGGTCCTTGATGCAATTATAGTCACTAGAGAGATAGTGCTTGATAGACTGATGGGGCTGAAGGTAGATAAGTCCCCGGGACCAGATGGAATGCATCCCAGGGTTCTGAAAGAAATGGCAAAGGTGATAGCGGATGCCTTAATAATTATTTATCAAAATTTTCTGGACTCCGGGGAAGTGCCAGAAGATTGGAAAACGGCTAATGTTATGCCACTGTTTTAAAAAGGTAGCAGGCAAAAGGCAGGGAATTATAGGCCCTAAACTAACGACTGTAGTCGGAAAAATTCTTGAATCCGTTATCAAAGAAGAAATAATGAGACACCTAGAAAAGAATGGCTTGATCAAGCAGACGCAGCACGGATTCGTTAAGGGGAAATAGTGTTTGAGGAATTTATTGAATTTCTAGTGCGGTAGATAGAGGGGAACCGGTGGATGTGGTGTTTTTATATTTTCAGAAGGCATTTGATAAGGTGCCTCACAAAAGGTTGCTGCAAAAGGTTAAGGTGCAAGGAGTTGGGGGTAAGGTGTTAGCATGGATAGAGGATTGGTTGTCTAATAGGAAGCAGAGAGTAGGAATCAATGGATGCTATTCTGGTTGGCAGCTGGTGACTAGTGGAGTGCTCCAGGGATTGGTGCTGGAGCCTCAACTGTTTACCATCTACAGAGATGATCTGGAGGAAGGGGCTGAGTGTAGAGTAATGAAATTTGCTGATGACACCAAGATGAGTGGAAATGCAAATTGCGTGGAGGGTGTGAAAAGATGGAAGAGAGATCTGGATAGGTTGAGTGAGTGGGCGAGGACCTGGCAGATGGAGTATAATGTTAGCAAGTGTGAGGTTATCCATTTTAGTAGAAATAATAGCAGGAGGGATTATTATTTAAAAGGCGAAAAGCTGCAGCATTCTACGGTGCAGAGGGACCTGGGGGTCATTGTGCACGAATCACAAAAACCCAGTCTGCAGGTGCAGCAGGTGATCAAAAAGGCGAATGGAATGTTGGCCTTTATAGCTAGGGGGATAGAATATAAAAGTAGGGAGATCTTGTTGTAACTGTACAGGGTGCTGGTGAGGCTGCAGCTGGAGTACTGTGTGCAGTTTTGATCGCTGCATTTGTGCAAGGATATATTGGTCTTGGAGGGAGTGCAGAGAAGGTTCACTTGGCTAATATCGGAGATGAGGGGGTTAGCCTATGAGGAGAGATTGAATAAACTAGATTTGTTCTTGTTGGAGTTTAGAAGATTGAGGGGGGTCCTCATAGAGACATATCAGATAATGAAGGCGATGGATAGGATAGAGGTAGAGAGATTCTTCCTGCTTAGAAAGAATAGAGTACTAAAGGGCACAGCCTCAAAATAAGGGGAGGGTGCGGTTTAGATCAGAGTTGAGGAGGAACTTCTTCACGCAAAGACTGGTGAATCTTTGGAATTCTCTGCCAGTTGAAGTGGTGGATGCTACCTCACTGAATATATTTAAGTCATAGGTTTATAATAAGCAAGAGAGTTAAGGGTTAGGGGGAGAAAGCGGGGAAGTGAAAACTGATCCACTTCAGATCGGTCATTATCTTATTGAATGGCGGGGCAAGCTGGAGGGGCTAGATGGCCTACTCCTGCTCCTATTTCTTATGTTCTTACGAGGAGAAACATTCTGAAGCAGCGAGTGGTTCAGGTCTGAAAGATGCTGCCTCAGAGTCTGCTTGAGACAGGTTCAATCATTCAAAAGGGAATCAGACTGTTATCTGAGAAGGAAGAATGTACAGAGTTGCAGTGAGAAGGCAGGAACATGGCATGGAATAAATTACTTATTCAGAGAGCCAGTACAGGTACGATGGGCTGAACAACCAGCTCCTGTCCTGTAACAATACTGTAACTCTTAAATTTATGTTTTGCTGTGACCAACTCGCTGAACAGTCCAAAGATGTGCGGGTTAGGTGCATTTGTCATACTAAATTGCCCTTAGTGTCCCAGGATGTGTAGGTTAGAGGAATTAACTGGGTTAATATATGGGGTTATGGGGATAGGGCCTAGATGAGATTGTGGTTGGTGCAGACTCAATGGGCTGAATGGCCTCCTTCTGCACTGTAGGGATTGCTTGATTCTGAACAACGGCAAACCTACATCACAGTTTATACTAATCTTGAAATCCTCCACTGAGATCTTTTCCGCACCAGTAAAAAACCCTACCTTCTTAAATTTCTCTTCGTAACTGTAATCCTACCGCCTCCATCCCTGACACCAACTTGGTGATTTACTGATTAATGCTCCTAAAACACTAGAGACATTTTGAGAGGAACAGCACTTTCCAGAAACCTCAGCTATTAAAATTCAGATTCTCCTTCCCAACCCATCTACAACCATTGCTGCTCATAACTCCTCTTCTCACCATAATCATGAATGTCAGCATCAGGGTAGTTCATATTCCCTGTTGTTCTACGAGATAACTGATCACCAAGCAGTCATCACAAAAATAATGTCAGTGATTTACTACAGTAATGGATAAAGATAAAATATTACACTGGGGCTTCTGACTTGAAGTTCCTTCCATCTGAGGATCTGTTTTGTATTCAGTGCAATACTCCTGACAGAGACAGCCGAATGCTATTTTAACAGGAATCTGTCCTTTAAGGATTAGTTCAATAATATGCATTGACGCTCCTTGAATTGTACTGAAAGTGTAGCTGGTACTGAAGTTTGTACAGTCAGTATTGACCCACGTGTGAATGAAGTCTATTGTTGAGTCAGGATCACATTTGGTTTAATGCATTTTTGATCAATTGTGTTCTGAGTGCACCTTCCCAAAAGGGTTATTCCAAGACTTGAACGTCTGTGAGATATTTGCCATTGTGAACTCTGAAAGACAGACTAAGTGTGCATTAGTCTTGAAAGGAAAAATATCCAAGTAGCGGTCCAGCTTTTCCCACTTTCCCCATGCTCCCCTTTTCCATCCCCGTAATATTCACTTACGGAGTTTATCGTGTGTGTGGAGATGTTATTTGGGAAGCCCCCCTAGCTCAGGTAAGGTCTGTTACAACTGGGATGAGTAATTGCTTTCATTTTCTATTTTGTATTTCTGCTTATATCCTTGTAAATTTGCTTCTTTGCTTAATTCTTTTCTCCTACATGCCTTGATCTTTTTTCCCTGTTTCTAGTGGACCCACCCCTGTCTCTCATACGGTGACTGTCAACACAGTCATGGCAAGAACTTCTAGCCCCACTCTAGTAAACGCCAATTCAAAACCAATCAGGTACTTTGCAGTTTGCATGTCCAGCTAAATGGATGCCTGTGTCACTTAAAATATAGGTTCTAAATGCATTATCTTGCGTTCTTTTCAAAGTTAATCTTGCATCTCTTGAGCTAATCTTGCACCTTTTGAGCTAACTCAATAATTATGATGCAAACCACTGTAAAATAAAACTCATGTCAAAGTTTCTTCGACTGAGTTGCATGAACTAAAAATGTATTTAAATAAAAATTAACAGGTATGTTTATGCAGATGGTACATCAATGTAAATGTGGTGATTTGTACATCTGAAATTTAACATAAGGGTATAAGAAATGGGACTAGGAACAGATCATACAGCCCCTTGACCTTGCTTCGCCATTCATTGTGATCATTTCTGAATTTCTGCATGGAAGGATTTGGGTGAATAGTTTGGAAATTCAAAATCTCAGCGTGAAGAACTTGTAATTTTTTTTTGCTTCCCAAAAGAAAATTCTCATTCCTTTTGATTCTCACAAAGCTTCACTCTGCTTCAGTCATTGCAGAGATGCACTTCTTCCTGACCTTTGCCAGTGTTACTATTAAGCTGAACATCAAGATTTCTCTGACACATTTTCTGAGCCAACTATTTGTTTCTAATTTTCTCTTTTCTAAACCCACCTGTCTGTGTCACCATGAGAGAAGCTGTTTAACTACACCTGCCAATAGTCTCCTGATAGCATTAATGAGAACTATTCTTCCTGTGATGACAGGAATCGTTGGTGTAGGCCAGCAATCTTATCATCTTGTAGAAAAACTGCATAGTGAAGATGTTATATTGGTTGTACATATTCAGTCATTATTATCATAAATTTGCTAATTTCCCTAGTTAGGTTACCTTTATCAAAATTTGTTTCTTGTGCAATAAATTAATAGACCATAGTATCCTGCAATTAACTCCTGTGAAACTTGTAAGCTATGATGTCCAAAAAAGCTTGAATGTGCTTGTACAGAAAGTTAGCATGCAGGTGCAGCAAGTAATTAGGAAGGTAAGCGGCATATTTGCCTTTATTGTAAGGGAATTGGAGCATAAGAATAAATGAACCTTGCCATAATTGTGCAGGGTTTTAGTGAGTCCACATCACACAGTGTCTATTGTGTGTAGTTTTGGTCTCCACATTTAAGAAAGGATATGCTTGAATTGGAAGGGGTTTAAATGAAGGTTCAATAAATCGGTTTCTGGGATGAGGGCATCTCCAATTATGGAGGCTGAGTAAGTTGGGCTTCTATTGAAACGTACGAAATCCTGAAGGGATTTGATGGGGCATATATTGAAAGACTGTTTCCACTGGTTGGAGAATCTAAAACATGGGGGCATAGTCTCAGACAATCCAGACACAAAAAGAACCTGTGTTCCCCAGACTGATTACAGATTGCCTATTTATAGAACATAGAACATAGAACAATACAGCACAGAACAGGCCCTTCGGCCTTCGATGTTGTGCCGACCAAAATAAAAAGCAATGCCCCTCCAAACTAAACCATTCCCTTCTCTTCCATATACTTATCAATTAACCTCTTAAACGCCACCAAACTTGGCGCATCTACAACAGCTGCAGGCAGGGCATTCCACTCCCTAATCACTCTTTGAGTAAAGAACCTACCTCTGATATCCGTCCTATAACTCATACCCCTTAATTTAAAGCTGTGTCCCCTCGTGCTAGCTTTCTCCATCCTAGGAAAAAGGCTATCACTGTCCACCCTATCTAAACCTCTAATCATCTTATATGCTTCAATAAGATCCCCTCTTAGCCGCCTCCTTTCTAACGAAAACAACCTCAAATCCTTCAACCTCTCTTCATAGGACCTGCCCTCCATACCAGGCAACATCCTAGTAAACCTCCTCTGTACCCTCTCCAATGCCTCCACATCTTTCTTATAATGTGGCGACCAGAACTGCACACAATACTCCAAGTGCGGCCGCACTAGAGTTTTCATGAGAGTTATCATGCACTAGAGTTATCATGCAATACTAATTTTTAGTCAGCAATAAAGGAGTTAAATCACCCTTTGCAAAGTTGCTGCTTTGGAGAAGGCAAAACTAGTTAACCAGCATCTAGTTTCATGTGGGAGAATTGAATCTTGATCCAAGTGTTAGCAGAAGGTAATCTTTTTAATCTACATCCAAATCCATTGAAATACATGAAGCACAAATTTGAGTACTTTAGGCAGTTCAAAGGTGTTTATTCGTTGATAGAATCATGTGAAGTATGCTGTGCAGAATGCATTTCCTATGTTTCGACCCTAGGATGTATTTTACCACAGCCAACTTAGCCCTAAGCTCTGAAATTCATTCCAAGAAACTCTTCACCTTTCGACCATTCTTTCCCTTTAAGCTGTTCCTTAAAACCGATGACCAAGCTTTTGGGTATCTGTCCTGCATCAAGGTGTCAAACTTTCTGTCATGCTTACATAAAGCAGCATGGGATATTTTACTATGTGGGGCACTATATAATTGGAAGTTGTCTTGAACTCAGCGGATGGTTTCAATGGCGTTTAAGTGAAGCCAACTTTATAAGTGGATAGTAAATATTTTTGATTTTGGGTTTTCATACAATAAAGTTAGGGCAAATAATTCATTAGTGAAATCAGTTATTGGATCCTAATACTTGACTGATTTAATTTTAACTATCTGGTTTGGATATTTACAAGATGGTAGTTTGGGGAAAAGCGGTGAGGGCCAGCTCATGGGCTGTGTGTTCAAAATGAATATTTAAGGTGCCGATTCATTGTCTACAATTTTTCTTTAAGATTAAAATTCTTAATAAAAATGAATGGGGTATGCAGCATGTTTTAATGCCCTTCATTGCCAAGTTTGTTCAAGTTATGAAATGTAGAGCATATTCCACACTGTGTAGTTATAGAGTCATACGGCACAGAAAAGACTCTTCGGCCCATCAACTCTGCATCGATAATAACTATCACTAAAGTTGCACTAATTTTTTTTTCCAGCACTTGTCCCATATCCTCGAATGTTATGATCCTTCAGGTGCTCATCCAAATACCTTTCAAAGGTTGTAAGGACTCTGGCCTCTAAGACCTTCCCAGGCAATGCATTCCAGATTCCCACCACCCTGAGTGAAAAAGAAATTCACAAATCCCCTTGCCCCAAAACTATGCTCCCTCGTGATTGACTCTTCAACCAAGGGAGACAGCTGTTTCCTATCCACACTGTTCATACCCCTCATAACCTTGTACACCTTGATCATGACCCTACTCAGCCTTCTCTGCTCTAAAGAAAACAATCCAAGCCTGTCTAGCTCAAATGCTCCATCCAAGGCAATGTCCTCCATCTGGTCTTTAATTGTTTTGAAAGTTATGATTTTTTTGAAGTCTCTTTGGACTGCCATTTTAAATGTCCCACAGGTACCATAGTAGAATCCTGTATATAGTGGGCTAATTTTTAAGCTGATGTTTTATTGTGATATTTCTCCTCTATCCAAACAGCCAAGTTCTTAGTTTATTACTAGATTATAGTTCATTTATGGAACCAGGTGGAACATTGTATTCTGTTAGCAGCAACTTTGCAAAGAGTGATTTAACTCCTTTATTACTGACTAAAAGTTAGTGTTGAATGATAAATAGGCAATTTGTAATCCAGTCTGGGGAAGACAGATTCTTTTTTATGTCTGGACGCATCCCTAAAACTAAATTATTCAGGGCAGCCTCAAATTCAATATTGAAGCCCCATCTCAATAAAGTAGCGAAACAGTATGATGAGGTGGAAGATAGAGTTCAAATTGTAAAATAACTAATGACCAAACTGCAAAATGTCTGTGGCGAAAGAAACTCAACAGCACCATCTGCTGGTTTGGGAAATAAGTTGCACGTTGCCGATGTAGTTTCACAATTTTCTAATACTGGGTACGATAGAATTTCAGAAATATGGTTCTGAGTTTCACAAAACTGTTGGGTTCAGATTTTCATCTCGTTTCATGTGATGAAGAATGCTGCAGAGTATTTGTTAATCTTGAGGATAGACTAGTTCGCAACTCATTATATACTTGAAAGTCGATGTATTCAAGCTGAGTCACTCCCTCCCTGCCATCCAGAACATCATAGTATATGAGTGTGCTCTATGTTTCACTTTATCTAAATCCAGTTTAAAATACCAGTACAGTATTTAATGTTGAATCTTAATTGCATCCATGTTTTCAGTTGGTGAATAGTTACTTCCTTCAAAGGCCAGAGAAGAACTTCTGGAGACAATCTCAAAGAACATTATGTGGAGACTTCCCAAAGTCTTGAATTTAAAATTGTTGAATTTAAATCAGAAAAGACCACAGTCAAAACTTTTAATCCTCCCTTCTAAAATGTTATATTATACACACATATACTTTCTTCTCAAATACAGATTTCATGGAATGCCTATAGTGCAGCAAAGAGGCCATTCGGCCCAGAGTCTACATTGATACACCGACCAAGCATCTTATCCAAGCCCTTACCCCATAACTCTGTGTACCCCACTAATCCCCCTAATCTACGCATCTTGGGACAGTGCTTAACACTGCTACCTCACAATTCTGCCGTCGAGTGATGGTGGAAACTCACGTTCTCCCATGCCTATGTGGGTTTCCTCCGGGTGTTTCCAGTTTCTTCCCACAGTCCCAAAGATGTGCATGTTTGGTGGATTGGCTGTGCTAAATTTCCCCTTTGTGTCCCAAGATGTGTAGGTTAGGGGGATTAGCTGGGTATATACACGGACTTATGGGGTTAGGGCCTGGGTAAGATACTCTGTCGGTGTGTTGATGTAGACTCTGGGCTGAATGGCCTCTTAGCTGCACTGTAGGGATTCCATGAACTCTGTATTTGAAAAGAAAGTACAATGTGTGTATTATATACCATTTCAGAAGGGAAAATCAAAAGTTTTGACTGTGGCATTTTTTGGTTTAAATTGAATACTTGGGAAGTCTTCATACAACTTATTTTTAGTTCATTCTTATAGATTCTGGAAGTTCTTTTCTGTCCTTTTCTAACTGTATTCTTGAATCATCTGCTGTAGGTATGAGAACCTAGCAGGTGATTGCCTTCTTTTCTAAAGGGAAGGACCTCATGGCTCCAAATTGGGAAATCATCATGTGTGGCACATTTAATGCAAGGCTGGATTATTTGCAACAGGAGGACTAAGAAAGGTTCCAACTGCTTTTCTTTTGGTTGACTATTAAAATAATCCAGCTTTAATTAATGCTAATGATTCTAATAATCTTAAAAGATAAAGTTATAAACTCCCCTGTCGATCTGATGTTCATATTGCTCAAGGTTTTTTTTTACAAGTGTCACTGGCTGGGCCAGCATTTATTGCCCATCCCTAGTTTTGAGGAGTTGAATTACACTGAGGCATGCTAACTAACCCATGTAAACTTGGAATTTTCTTAGTAAGACGTGCTATGGCTGTCAACATTAAAATGTTCCCTATCTCATGCAGAGTTTTCCCACAAGGAAAGAAGTTGTCTCTGGGCCACATTTGTCTTCTGTTAGCCTGCATACTGCAGCATTGGCAGATGCTCAAAACCTTCCCCCTGCTCAAGTGGGTGTAGTTGACTTATGACTTCAGAAGATCATTTTAGTTTGCAAGGTGGTGGTGATGGGGGCGCAGTGCATGTTTGTACCTTTATCAAAAATATTGTGGTTATGAATTTGATATACCAATACTTAAAGCAACCGTAAGCATCACTGTATAATATTAGACTAAAGTTTTAAACAAGGCCACTAATTATATTGTATCATTGCATTTTACTAACTTTATAATCCTGCCAATGTTAAGTTGCTTTTTTTTTAAATTCAGGCAAAGAGACTTTTATTCAGCAGTTTTCAGGTTGCTCGCAAATGCTCCAAAGTGTTCCACAGACAATTAACTGTAATCATAAAAATATATCATGTTTTAAATAAATATTATCATAAAGACCATTATGAAAATTTGCTACTATTCCATTCCTGCAACTAGCTAACTGAAGGATTTCAGCGTTAAAAGTTTTCGTTGTCCAAGTTACAAAGACGTGAGGAAGGAGCTGGCCAGAGTTGGTTGGAAAGGGAGCCTAACAGGAAAGACATTGGAAGTCTCTAAAAGAGAGATATTCCAGAGGTACAACAGAAATTCATCCCAAGGAGGAGGAAACATGCAAGGGGAGGACGAGGCATCCATGGCTGACGAGGGAAGTCAAGGACCAACATAAAAGCAAAGGAAAAAGCATACAAAGTGGCAAGGATTAGTGGGGAGCCTTTAAAAGCGAGCAGAGGATTACTAAAAAAGCAAATGGGGCAGGGGGGGTGAAAGTGAAATATGAATGTAAGCTAGGTAGTAATGTAAAAAAACAAAGGAAGGGTTTTTTAATGAATGAACGGTGAGGGAGAGGCAAAAATAGCAAATGGGCCACTGGAAAATGAGGTTGGAGAAGTAATGATAGGAAACAAAGCAATGGCTGAAAAACTGAATAGTAACTTTGCATCAGTCTTCACAGTGGAAGGTACCAGTGAGATGCCAGAACTCCAGGAGAATTAGGGGGCACAGCTGAGAGTAGTGGCCATCACTAAGGAGAAGGTTCCAGGGAAACTGAAAGGTCTGAAGGTGGTTAAATTGCTTGGACCAGATAGATTACACCTCAGAATTCTGAAAGAGATAGCTGAGGAAATTGTGGAGGCATTGATGGTGATCTTTCAGGAATCACTGGAGGCAGGGAGGGTGCCAGAGGACTGGGAAGCAGCAAATGTAACATCATTGCTTAAGAAGGGAGGAAGGCAGCAGACAGGAAATTATAGGCCGGTTAGCCTAACTTTGGTCATTAGCAAGGTTTTAGAGTCCGTTATTAAAGATAAGATCGCAGAGTACTTGGAAATGCATGATAAAGTAGGACTGAGTCAGCATGGCTTTGTCAAAGGGAGGTCATGTCTGACAAATCTATCAAGAACTCTTTGAGGAGGTAACAAGCAAGCTGGATAAAGGAGAACCAGTGGATCTAATTTATTTAGATTTCCAAAAGATCTTTGACAGTGTGCCACATAGGAGACTGTTAAATAAATTAAGTGCCCAAAGTATTAAGGATAAAATTGTGGCATGGATAGAGGATTGGCTGATTGGCAGAAGGTAGAGAGTGAGGAAAAGGGTGTCTTTTTCAGGATGACAGCCAGTGACTAGTGGTTTGCCCCAGGGGTCAGTGCTGGGACCACAACTTTTCACAATATACGTTAACGATTTGGAGGAAGGAACTGAAGGCACTATTGCTAAGTTTGCAGGTGATATAAAGATATGTAGAGGGATAGGTAATATTGAGGAAGCAGAGGGGAAGCAAAAGGACTTTGACAGGTTGAGAGAGTGGGCAAAGAAGTAGCAGATGGAATACAACGTGGAAATGTGTGAGGTTATGCACTTTGGAAGGAGGAATGGAGGCAAACTATTTTCTAAATGGGAAAATGCTTAGGAAATCAGAAACACAAAGGGACTTGGGAATCCTTGTTCAAGATTCTCTTAAGATTAGTATGCAGATTCAGTCGGCAGTTAGGAAGGCAAATGCAACGTCGAGAGAGCTAGAATACAAGACTAGGGGTGTACTTCTGAGGTTATGTAAGTTTGGAATACCCCATTTGGAGTATTGTGAGCAGTTTTGGGCCCCATATCCAAGGAAGCATGTGCTGGGCTTGGAAAGAGGCCAGAGGAGATTCACAAGAATGATCCCTAGAATGAAGAACTTGTTGTGTGAGGAATGATTGAGGACTCTGGGTCTGTACTTGTTGGAGTTTAGAAGGATGAGAGGAATCTTATTGAAACTTACAGGATACTGTGAGGCCTATATAGAGTGGATGTGGAGAGCGTGTTTCCATTAGTAGGAAAAACTACAACCTCAGGCTAAAGGGACAATCCTTGTAAACAAAGATGAGGAGGAATTTCTTCAAAGTGGAGTGAATCTGTGGAACTCTTTGCTGCAGAAGGCTGTGGTGGCCAAGTCATTGAATGTCTTCAAGACGGGGATAGATAAGTTCTTGATAAATAAGGGGGTCAGGGATTATGGAGAAAAGGCAGGAGAACAGGCATGATTGAATGGCAGAGCAGACTCGATGGGCTGAGTCATCTTATTCTACTCCTGTGTCTTACGGTCTTATGGTCTAAGTTCAAAATAATTTCACCCTTCCAGTAAGATTCTGCAGACCAAATATAGTGCTGAGGTTATAAGATCCTGTCAATCTCCCAGTCCACCCCTACCACCCCCAACCTCCCCATCAAACCCATCACCATCCTTCCACTCCCACTCTGTAGCTAGATACTGGAGGTGATCGTAACAACTCGACACACCGGGTCGATGGACAGGGTGAGCCAATAAGATCATGCTAGCAGTGTATTTCACTTAAACCTGTTTGATTAGCATCTAATCCTTTCATGCTTTGTCTGTCGGTGTTGGTACAAAAATTCAAACTGACACAATCTTTGTGCAAAATGTTTTACTCCATCCTTAAAGCTACAAAGCCAGTGCTCAGAGTGGACCAGGCAAACTCAAATCCATTCCTTGCTGCAAAAACCAAATTTGAATTTCAACTGAA
Organism: Sphyrna mokarran; assembly: GCA_024679065.1. NCBI lineage: Eukaryota > Metazoa > Chordata > Chondrichthyes > Carcharhiniformes > Carcharhinidae > Sphyrna > Sphyrna mokarran. Next base: position 33,718,275 of record JAGIQG010000002.1, on the reverse strand, counting down.
TCCAAGTCATGGTCCTCACAAAAGAGACAAACAAGATCCAAGCTGATAAGATGAGGCATTGCTTCCCATCTTGGGCTTGTTCTTAGCCAAAAGACCAAGAATCCTGCAGAACTTTAACTTATAAATCTATACAAAAAGAATCAGTTAATTAATTGCATTTGCGTACTAAGTGATCAGTGCAATGAACTTCAACTACAGTTAAGAATTTGTAAAAGTCTTTAGCAACTTCAGTCTGTTTTTGCCTGGGGACTTTCTAATGATTTGGATTGTTCAGGTTACCTACTAACAGTTGCATTTATTTTTGAGAAGTTATATATCTAGAATAAAGTATAATGTTTACCATGTCCTTAATGATGTATCTTTTTTAAAAGAAAGAGATTTCTGGACAACAAAAAGCTGCCGACATTTTAAGTGATGAATTGTAAAGCTCTAATTTTAGAGAGACATTTTTGGGACAGGGACTATGTAAGTATACTGCAAAATGATGACCTAAATATCAAACCAATGCATTTCCTAGACTACAAGCATCTGCACAGTATACTGCGGGAGAACAGAAGGCAAGTGAAGCCAAGGAATTGACAGAACAAGGCCAGCCTGAAGAGCCAGACATCTCCACACTGAGCCTGGCTGAAAAGATGGCTCTATTCAATCGCCTTTCGCAACCTGTGACTAAAGTGAAAGCAGCAAGGAGTAGAAGTGATACCAAGCAAAGACGGTCAAATTCCCGATATCAGACCCAACCAATTACACTGTGTGAAGTCGAAGAGGTACGTGTTTACAAATTACAGTGACATCTAGTGTTCTTAAGCTGATCGACCACTTTACCTGCAGAAGGTCAGAGGTTTGACTACTATTCGAGAAGAGGATGAATTTTATTCGTCTTCCACTAGGAAAGGAACTGAGCTGAGGTAGTTTCGGAAACTCTGTGGGTGCAGTTTATTTGACAATGCTGCCTTTGAAAAGTCCATGCTGAGAATGTGAAAGTTAAATGCATTTAAAACGGTCGTAGCACCTTAAATGTAGAGGAAGGTGGTTGAGCTCTATTGATTCTCAAATTCTTCGTGAACCCAGTAACTGACAGCAAAGGTGGGGGAAAATATCAAGTTGCATGATTGAATACTTTCAGTTTGCAATTTGGAGCCTAACTGCCTGGAAGCTAAGTATGATAGCAAGATATCGGTCTACAAGAAAACATTGAGTATGTAACGGGACTATATATTTATGTAGCTCCAAGTCTAGCTCGTTTGATAAGATACTGAATCTTTTGCAATTGCATTAAATTTGTCTGTTAATCTGTTAATGGAACTTCATGTGAAGCAGTTATATAGGATTACAGTGGTGTAACCATACTTTGTCCTTGGAATGTGAGTTATTACGTAATTATAATGGCATTTGGATTTTACGTAGGATAGGAGTGTGTCTTTTATAAGGTTAAAATATCTCCACGCATAGGTTTATTCTCAAAACACGCAGAAATTTTATAACAAAGGACAAGATGCTGCATTGATCCTTTCGACCTCGAAGACCAGAATTCTATCTCATTGAAATAGCCTCAGATTTCACTTCAGTCAGTAAGGTATACACACAAACCTTTTTATCAGATCCAAGTAATTATAGACACCCTGATTCAAATGGTCAGAGTTAAACACTCCTGCATTGTAAGATTGGATTAATGTCCTAGAGCTTAGTTGGATTACTCAAAGGTTACAGCAAATTCATAATCTTATTTTTGAAAGCCTCATTGAAGAGATTTAGTGGTTTGCGTATATTCAATGAGACAAATTTAACTAAGGGGAAAAGATCTTGAGGAGGTTGGTGACTCACGTTCTTCATCGTTTGTTAAGTACATAATTACCGTTACTATGTTCCCCCAGGATTGGCTGCACAATCTGAAATATCAGATTGTGAGCAGAAAGTAGACATTGATTATCCAAGTGTCTGATTTCTAAAGTTCTGCATGAATTGCAAATTAAAAACATCAGAGGTGTAAGTCTTGACTCCTGCTTCTGAGTCAGAAGGTCATGGTTCCTTTTATATCTCTCCCTTCTCTCCTTAAACCTATGTCCTTTAGTTTTAAACTCCCCTACCTTTGGGAAAAGATATTGACTATCTACCTGATCTATGCCTCTCATTATTTTATAGACCTCTACAAGATCTCCTGTCAGCCTTTTACACTCCAGAGGAAAAGTCCCAGTCTATCCAGCCTCTTTTTATAACTCAAACCATCAAGTCCCGATATCATCCTAGTGAATCTTTTCTGCACTCTTTTTAATTTAATAATATCCTTTCTATTATAGAGTGACAGAACTATGCATAGTATTTCAAGTGTGGCCTTACAAATGTCTTGTACAACTTCAACAAGATGTCACAACTCTTGTATTCAATGTTCTGACCAATGAAACCAAGCATGCTGAATGCCTTCTTCACCACTCTGTCCACCTGTGACTCTACTTTCAAGCAGTTATGAACATGTACCCTGAGATCTCTTTGTTCTGTAATTCTCCCCAGTGCTCTATCATTAACTGAGCAAGTCCTGCCCTGGTTCAATCTACTAAAATGCATCAGCATTTATCTAAATTAAACTCCATCTGCCATTCATCAGCCCATTGGCCCAATTGATCAAAATCCCATTGCAATCAGAGATAACTTTCTTCACTGTCCACTATGGGGGTAAGGCGGTTGATGTGTATATATGGACTTTAGTAAGGCCTTTGATAAGGTGGCCCATGGAAGACTTCTGCAGAAAATGCAGATGTATGGGATAGAGAGTGATTTAGCTAATTGAATTAGGAATTGGCTAGCAGATAGAAGACAGAGGGTGGTGGTTGATGGGAGATATTCATTGTGGAGTTCGGTGACAAGTGGTGTACCTCAGGGGTCTGTTTTGGGGCCCCTGCGGTTTGTAATTTTTATAAATGAGCTGGATGAGGGTATTGAAGGATGGATTAGTAAATTTGCAGATGACACTAAAGTCGGTGGAGTGGTAGATAGTGAAGAGGGGTGTTATAGTTTGCAGAGGGACTTGGCCAAGTTGCAGAGCTGGGCCGAGAGGTGGCAAATGGAGTTTAATGTGGAAAAGTGTGAGGTAATGCACTATGGCAGAAATAATAAATGTGTAGAGTATAGGGCAAATGGTAGGATTCTTAGTAGTCTTGATGAACAGAAGGATCTTGGTGTGTATGTGCATAGATCCCTGAAAGTAGGCAGTCAAGTCAAGAAGGTTGTTAAGAAGGCATATGGAGACTTAGCTTTTATTGGTAGGGGGATTGAATTTCGGAGCCACAACGTCATGTTGCAACTGTACAAAAATCTAGTGCGGCCGCACTTGGAGTATTGTGTGCAGTTCTGGTCCCCACATTATAAGAAAGATGTGGAGGCATTGGAGAGGGTACAGAGGAGGTTTACCAGGATGTTGCCTGGTATGGAGGGCAGGTCTATGAAGAGAGGTTGAAGGATTTGAGGTTGTTTTCGTTAGAAAGGAGGCGGCTAAGAGGGGATCTTATTGAAGCATATAAGATGATAGAGGTTTAGATAGGGTGGACAGTGATAGCCTTTTTCCTAGGATGGAGAAAGCTAGCACGAGGGGACACAGCTTTAAATTAAGGGGTGATAGTTATAGGACGGATATCAGAGGTAGGTTCTTTACCCAAAAGGTGGTTCGGGAGTGGAATGCCCTGCCTGCAGCAGTTGTAGATGCGCCAAGTTTGGTGGCGTTTAAGAGGTTAGTTGATAAGTACATGGAAGAGAAGGGAATGGTTTAGTTTGGAGGGTCATTGCTTTTTATATTGGTCGGCGCAACATCGAAGGCCAAAGGGCCTGTTCTGTGCTGTAATGTTCTATGTTCTATGCCACCAATCTTGGTGTCATCTGCAAATTTACTAACTATGCCTCCTACATTCTCATCCAAGTCATTAATATAAATGACAAATAAAATGGACCCAGCACTGATCCCTGAGGCACACCGCTAATCACAAGCCTCCAGTTTTTAAAAACAACCCTCTACAACCCTCTACTGTTCCAGTCTCACACCGGCATCTCCACATCATATTCTGTCATCAAGCCAATTTTCTACCCATTTAGATACCTCACCTTGGATCTTGTGAGATTTAACTTCATGCAACAACCTATCACGCCTTGTCAGAGGTCTTGCTAAAGACCATGTAGACAACATCAACTGTATGATCCTCATTTACCTTCTTCGTTACCTCTTCAAAAAACTTATCAAATTTATGAGACATGATTTTCCACTCTCAAAGCCATGTTGATTGTCCCTAATCAGTCCTTGTGTCTCTAAATGCATGTAGATTCTGTCTGTCAAAATACTTTCCAACAACTTGGCACCACATGTGTGAGGCTCACTGGCTTGTAGTTCCCAGGCTTTCCCCTGCAGCCCTTTTTTAAACATAGGCACCACATTTGCCACATAGTGGTGCAGTTACAAATAGGTGTAGAGAAAGATCAGCTTCGTACAAGGCAGGTCCATTCAAAGGTCTGATGGCAGCAGGGAAGAAGCTGTTCTTGAGCTGGTTGATGCATGATCTCAGATTTTTGTATCCTTTTCCTGACAGAAGAGAGTATGCCCAAGATGCATGGGTGTTGATTATGATTTTCCGAGGCAGCGGGGAAGCATTGACAGAGTCAATGGATGGGAGGCTTCTTTGCATGATAGACTATGCTATATACCCTTTATAGTTTCTTGCAGTGTTGATCAGAGCAGGAGCTATGCCAGGCTGTGATATATCCAGAAAAGATGTTTTCTACAGTGCATCTGTAAAAATTGGTGAGAGTCGTAGCGGACATGCTGAATTTGCTTAGCCTCCTTAGAAAATAGAGGCATTGATGGGCTGTCTTAACTATAGCATCAGCATGGAGGTACCAGGACAGATTGTTGGTGATCTGGACATGTAAAAACTTGAAGCTGTCAACTATTTCCACTTCTTCGCCTTTGATGTAGACAGGGGCATGTCCCCCACTATGCTTCCTGAAGTCGATGACAAATTCCTTCATTTTACTGACATTAAGGGAGATATTATTATTGTCGCACCATTTCATGAGATTCTCCATCTCTTTCCATCTTGTCATTGTTTGAGATCTGATCCTTTATGGTGATGTTATCAGCAAACCTGAAAACGGTTTTTTGGGTCCTAAAGTTGGGAAAGGTGTTTTTTTTAAAAAAAAACACCACTCCTGTTCTTTCCTTTTCCCATTTTCCTACTCCCCCTTTAATAGTTCTTTGTTAAGCAGTTGATTCATTGCACGCTGAATGGGTAAAGCAGTATCCAATTTCAGAAAGGAATTATATGTGTGCAAGTATAAAACACTGGTTCATAGATGGCTGGAGTATTGCATCTGATTGTGAGCGCCACACTTTAGAAAAGCTGTGAAGGCAGTAGAAAGAACGCAAAAAAGATTCACGAGAATGGATCCAGAGATGAGGAATTTCAATTATGCAAGAAGACTGGAATAGTTGGGACTGTTTTTCTTGGTGAAGAAAAGGCTAAGAAGAGATTTGATAGAGACATTCAAAATCGTGAGAGGTCAGGACAGAGCAGATGGTGAGAAATTCTTCCCATCAATGAAATGATCCAAGAACCAGAGGGCACAGTTAAGGTATTTGGCAAAAAGAAGCAACAGCAACATGGGCAAAAATTATTTTATGCAGCGAATGATTCAGATTCAGAATGTACTGCCTGAGAGTGTGGCAGAGATGAGATCAAATGAGGCTTTCCAAACAGAATTGGATTATTATCTGGAAAGAAAATGCAGGGCTATGAGAAAAGGGAGGGAATGGTTGGCATGAGTGAATTGCTCCTTCAGAGGACCAGCAAGGCACAACAAGCCGAATAGTCTCCCTCCGTGCTGTATTCATTTTATCATTCCGAGTTCAACAATAAGTTACCTAAGGAATTCTGTGCCATTTGCAGTTGGAATTATCATTTGACTTTCCAAAAGATTAAACAAGATTGCGAAGGAAACCTTGCAATCTTTTATTTTTCATAGTAATCTGAAGACACACTCAGCAACATAGACTTTTATTTCAGTATTTAGTATATATGAAAATTTTCTTTAAATCTATTTTTCTATTCCAGGTGCAAAATGGAAATGGGATGATAAAGGATTTCTCACAGTCTCTGGCACAGTCGATGGTCAGCCAGACTGCTACAGTCTCCACAGCCTGTGCTGGTGACCTACATCTTGGAAAGTCTTCCATCGCTGAAAATAGTTTATATACTACCTGCAAGTCAGCAGCAAAATCTGCTCTGGCTTCTCATAGCTCACTTACCAGCGCTGATATTTCGAGTTCAAGTAAGCTTCCATCAGAACGCACCCACTCATCACAGGAAAAATCGTACGGATTCATAGAAGTGTTCAAAGAGGATACTGGAGGCGACTGCAGAAATAGTGATACAAAAGAGATGCTGCAACAGACCAGCACATATAATTGTAGCTTGACAGAAACTGATCTCCACCTACCCACAAGGAGGAGCATGGGTAGTAAGCATGGAACCCCAGAAAGAGACAGTGGGGAGCTACTCAGTTTGGAAACCTGGCCGCAGGAGGCCGAAAGAAAAGAGATTATGAAATCAGAAAACATACATGAGAGCTGGGAAAGCCAAGAGAAAAGCTACGATGAAATGTTTGAAGTCGAACGTAATGTGCAGAACGAGCTAGTGGTTACAGGTAAATCAAAACGTCATCATTACTGTATAGCTGGTGACTTGAACGTGTGGCTGAGTGATTAATGGCCAATCAAAAACCTCAGTGCAAATTCCAAAAACGTCATCATTTGAGCAAGTGCTTCTTAAGATCCTAAATTGTGCACTATAGAAGCACTTGCAAAGGAGAGAAAATGCAAAATTTATTCTAAGTGTATATTTTAAATAAATATTTTTACAAAAATGACCGTAAAATCCGCAGAGAACACGTCACTGTGAATCCATTGATTCCCTGAGTACAGATAGGAGGGATTCAATGTTAGATATGATTTGCATCACAAAAACAGTCCAGTCTTCCCAAATGGTATTTGATAATGTTAATGACCCATGAGCCTCCTCCCATTGTATTTTATCTAACCCTATCAGCATGTCCTTCTATTCTTTTCTCCATCATGTACTGATCTAGCTTTCTTTTAAATACAGCTACACTATCCACTTCAACTGCTCACATTCTACCCCACCTCTGAGTAAAGGGATTAATCCACATTCTTGTATGTTATCTGTATTGACCCAAAAAATCACTCCCTAAAATCTTCAAAATATTGAAGAATGTGAGCAGTTCTCCAGTACAGTTCAATTATTCTAAAACAAAAGACATATTTGTACACAGACCATATTACCAGATGAGTAGCTTCTTGCATTGCTAGGGTCCAGTTTTGGATACCTTGTTGTACAGATCACCCTGAAATTTACCACTCTGCATAAAAGGAACTTCTTTACATCTCCCACCGGATCTTAGCCAGCACCTGGAACATCCTGTCGTTATCATTCCTCGATAAGTTGCGTACTGTCAAGTTGCTTGTTCTTCCAATTTCTGATGCTGTCCCCCTGGTACCAGTTCATGAATGCGATGACCTGGTTCGTCATATCTCCCACAATCCACTGGGCATATGAAAAGCATCTTCTGACTCCTGAACTTCAGGTACTGTTGCTAAAAATGTAGATCCAGTCAATTGTGGTCTGGCCTGAGTCTCCCAGCAAAATTTGTGACCTGGTCATCTCTTACTGCCACCCTTCACAGTTTAATAATCATTCATTCTCAGAAGAAATGGACAGGAGTGGTGACTGAATACAGATCTTGATGGATGCGGCCTCTAGCTGGAAGAAAGGTCTTCATTTGTTTGTTCATGGGATGTAGTCATTGCTGGCAAGGCCAGCATTTATTGCATGTTCTTAATTGTCCCAGTGAAGATCATGATGAGCTGCTGCAGTTCATCAGGAAGGGAGTTCCAGGATTTTGACCCAGTGACAATGAAGGATGATGTCTGGCTTAGAATCATAGAATCCCTATAATGCAGAAGGAGGCACTTCTGGTCCATTGAGTCTGCACCAATCACAATCCCACCCAGACCTTATTCCCATAACCCCATGTATTTACCCTGCTAATCCCCCCGACACTAAGGGTCAATTTAACATGGCCAGTCAACCTAACCCGCACATCTTTGGACTGTTGGAGGAAACCAGAGCAGCCAGAGGAAACCCGCACTGATGCTGCGAGAAAGTGCAAACTCCACACGTACAGTGACCCAAACCTGGAACTGAACCCGGGTCCCTGGCACTGTGACTCAGCAGTGCTAACCACTGTGTCATTGTGCTGCCTAGCTTGGAGAGAAACTTGCATGCATCTGCTACTCTTGTCCTTCTCAGGGGTAAAGTGCTGAGTCGCTGCAGTGCATTTTTCACATGCTGCACCCTGCTGTCACACTGCATCAGTGGTGGAGGGAATGAATTTAGCTAGAATGCCAATCAAGTGGGCTGCTTTGTCCTGATGGTGTCGACCCTCTTCAATGTTGATGGAGCAGCATTCATCCAGTCAAGTGGAGAGTATTTTATCACATTCCTAACTTACTTTGGAGATTGTGGACAGGTTTTGAGGTCAGGAGGCAGTTTATTTGTCACAGGATTCCTAGCCTCTGATCTGCTCTTGTAGCCATTGTATTAATAGAATCATAGAGGTTTACAGACCGTTAAAAGAGCCTTTAGCCCAATTTGTCCAAGCCGCCCTTTTTATTTAAATCCCTAAACTAATCTCAATTACACACATTTGGCCCATATCCCTCTATGCCCATTTTACCTATGTAATTGTCTAAATGCATTTAAATGACAAAATTGTGCCTCCTCTACTATTACCTCTAGTAGCTTGCTCCAGGTTCTCACCACTGTCTGTGTGAAAAAATTGCCCCTCTGGACAGTTTTTTGTATCTCTCCCCTCTCACACTACACCTATGCCCTCTAGTTTTAGACTTCCCTACCTCTGGGAAAAGATGTTGACTATCTAACTGATCTATGCCCCTCATTTTATAGACCTCTACAAAATCACTCCTCAGCCTTCTATGCTCCAGAGAAAAAAGTCCCAGTTTATCCTCTCTCTTAACTTAAACCATCAAGTCCCAGTAGCATCCTAGTAAATCTCTTCTGCATTATTTTCAGTTTAATAATATCCTTTCTATAATAGTGCGACCAGACTGTACACAGTATTCCAAGTATGGCCTTACCAATGTCTTGTACAACTTCAACAAAACATCCCTACTCCTGTATTCAGTGTTCTGATGCAGAGATGCTGGTGTTGGACTGAGGTAAACACAGTAAGAAGCCTCACAACACCAGGTTAAAGTTTATCAGGTTTATCTGGTAGCACAAGACATAAGCCTTTAGAGCACTGTCTCTTCATCAGGTGAGTGGGAGTTATGCTCACAACGAGGCGTATATAGACACAAACTCAATTTACAAGGTAATGGTTGGAATGCGAGTCTTTAAAGGTAATCAAGTCTTAAAGGTACTGTACTTAAAGGTACTCAAATTGTAAAGGTACTTAAAGGTCTGTACCTTTAAGACTTGATTACCTAAAGACTCACATTTCAATCAGTATCTAGTAAATTGACTTTGTATCTATATATGCCCTGTTTGTGAACACAACCCCCTCTCACCCGATGAAGTTGCAGTGCTCTGAAAGCTTGTGGCTTGTGTTACCAAATAAACCTGTTGGATTTAACCAGGTGTTATGAGATTTCTTACTGTTCAATGTTCTGACCAATATGGTTAATTCAGTTCAGTTTCTGATCAATGGTAGCCCCCAGAATGTTGATAGAGGGGATTCAGTGATGCTAATACCTTTGAATGTGAAGGAAGATGGATATATTCTCTGTTGTTGGAGATGGTCATAGCCTGGCAGTTATGTTACTTGCTATTTATCAGTCCAAGCCTGAATGTTGTCCTGGTTTTGCTATATGGACACAGATTTCTTCAGATCTGAGGGTTACAAATTATGCTGATCGTGCAGTCATCAGCGAACATTCCATTTCTGGTCTTAAGATGGAGCGAATGTCATTGATGAAGCTGCTGAAGATGGTAGTGACACTATCCCAGAGAAATTTCTGCAGTGATGGCTCAGGACTGAGGTGATTGACCTCCAACAGTGACAACCATCTTCCTTGTGCGAGATATGACTGCAATCCATGATAATTTTCCTCTGATTCCCATTCACTTTGGTTTTGCTAGAGTCCCTTTCTGAATCATTCAGTCAAATGCTGCCTTGATATCAAATCAGTCTGATTTGATTTGGTTTATTATTGTCATGTGTGTTAGTATGCAATGAAAAGTTTTGTTTCTTGTGTGCTATGCAAACAAGGCTTGCTGTACATAGGGAAGAAAAGGAGAGAGTACAGAATGTAGTGTTACAGTCATAGCTAGGCTGGAGAGAAAGATCAACTTAATGCAAAATAGGTCCATTCAAAAGTTCCCACTTCTGGAGTTCAGCTTTTATCCATTTTTGTAATGAGATAAGGAGTTAAGTGGCCCTAACAGAACTCATACTGAGCATAAATATGCACGATATTGTTGAGCAAGTGCCACTTGATAGCATTGTTGATGAGTCCTTCCATCACTTTACTAATGACCAAGAGTAGACTGATAGAGTGGTAATTGGTCAAGTTGAATTTGTGCTGCATTTTGTGGGTGGGACTTATCTGGATAGTCTTCTGTATTGCCAACTAGTTGCCAGAGTTGTAGCTGCACTGGAACAGCTTTGCTCGGGTTGTGGCCAATTCTGGAGCACAAGTTTTCAGTATTCAAGCTTATTTGTCTTTGCAGTATTCAGTGCTTTCAGCTACTTCTTAATGTCACCTAGAGTGATTTGAATTGGCTGAAAACTGGCACCTGTGATTCTGGGGATCTCGCTTGGCCGAGATGGATCTTTCACTTGGCCCTTCTGGATAAAGATGGTTGCAAGTACTTTGGTTTGGTCTTTGCACTGATGTGCAAGATTCCCTTGTCATTGAGGATGAGGATTTTTGGGAAGCTTCCTCTTCCATTAATTGTTTAATTATCCACCACCATTCATGGTGTGGCAGGACTGTCTTAAAACTTGGGTCTGATTTCTTGGTTGTGGGATTGTTTAGTTCTGTCAGTCGTGTGCTGCTTTCACTGCACATGTTGTAGCTTCACCAGGTTGACACGCCTCATTTTGTTTGCTTGGTGCTACTTGTGGCTGTGTCAACCATGATTCAATGAGTAGTGCAGGAAGGCTCCACGAATATTCCCAGTAGCCGTAACTGGCATAACTACTAGATGTGAGGGCATCTCCAACTCTACCCCCATTGCCAACAGAAAGTGGTAATAATTATAACATCTTTCACAAAGTAAAATATCCCAAGGCTCTTCACAAGAGTATTGCCAAACCAAATTTGACATCAAAATTTATGATGGCTTTTAAGGAACATCTTTAAAGGAGTAAATTGAAGCAAAGAGAATTCCAAAGCTGAAGTCATGGAGCCTGTGATAAAGTGATTTAAAAGAAACAATGATCAAAAGACCAGAATTGATGGATCATGTGTATCCAAGGGTTATTGTGCTGAAGGGAATTACAGACGGTAGGGAAAGGCTTTGAGGGATTTGAAAATAAAGATGCAAATTTTAAAATTAGGTTGTGAAAATAACAACTTATCATAAACAATCCACATCAACATATTTTAACTCATGTCACATAGATACTAAAGCCATTGAGATCAATTGTTAACGTTCCCAACCGTAATGTCAGAAAAGTAAGATTTTCCTCTAAAGCAGATGTTCTGTCTTACAAAATGGTTAATCTGTTAAGCCTAGTAATTCCTGGTTTTGTTTAAAGACAAGGAAATCATCCTAAGTTCAGGGTGCTGAACTCAGCCCTTTTGTTTATTTCTTCAGAGCTGACAAAGAAGCATTTGGTTGCACAGCATAATTAAAACAAATACAGTTTTTTGCAGTACCTTTAAAGTAATGAAATCATCAGCAGCAGTTCCTCACAAACAACTGCCTTACCATTAATTGTCCCGCTGGCAAAAATTCACACTGGAACTGTTTAAAAGGGTAGTTAAGATAAATGTTACTTCAAACCAAAATAAAAACACTAATATTTAGTAGTATTGATCAGGATTTGCAAACAAGTAAGTGACTTGCAAAATCAAAATGTTACTTAATCGCAAGCTAATGTAGGTCAGTGTGGAGAGGAAGTGGTGGGTGAATAGAACTTGATGAAGTTACAATATAAACAACAGTGATTGGATGGCCTTGGGTTTATGGAAGATAGTGTTCCCAGAGTGCATTGGGATAGTCAGGTATTGAAATAACAAAGATGTAGATCAGGATTTCAGCAACAGATGAACTGAGTTGGAACAGTCAGATGGTGTTACATGATTGGAGGGAGTCACTATGTGTTCAAAAGCCCATCTCTGCTTCAGGTATACCACCAGTGAGCAGTCTAGTTCATCCTCAAACAGTCGCCAGACAGAGGGATGGAGTGAGTGGAAAGGGAATGGAGTTTGCGGTGGGAACCAGAAACAATGAGCGGGATTTTCCACAACAGCAGAGGTGGTCCGCCATTAGCCAGCAGTAGGATCTCCTGGTCTCATCGTTGCCAACGGGATTTCCAGTTGAATATCTCCTCTACCATCAGAAAATCCGTGGCAGTATGTGCACCTTTGTCGGAAGATCGTACAGGACTGAACAGCTGGAAAGTTCTGGCCAATGACTTCAATCTTCCTAGTATTTAGTTAACAGGAATTTTTGCTCATCTGCATGACAATTCAAAGACAATGGAAGGGTTGAGAGACATAGTGGTAGAGGAAAGCTGAGTGTCATAATCGACCTGTGAAAACAGCCTTTTTAGATGATGTTGCTGAAGGGCAGCTTGTAGATGGGAAGTAAGAGAGGACACAAATCTAATGGGAATGAGAACAAAACTATTGCAGGTGATTCCCTGGCAAAAACTAGATAGGTAAGAGCAGAACTAGATGAGTGTAATCCCATCCAGTGTACAGGCATTAGAGAAGACTATTGTGGTCAACTGTACCTAAGGCTGCAGACAAGAAGAGATGGTCTGCCATTGTCAGTCTCTGAGGATGATTAGCAAGGTTTCCTGAGACCACTGAGCTGTATTTCTGGCAGTGCAGACTCAATAATCAGAATTTCATCAGTACTTGCGTGACGAGCTGGACGGCTGACAAAATGCCATGGGAAGATGTCAGGGCACTACCCAGAATCATCCTGACCCCATTGCATTTTGCCAGCGGCATGATAGCTCACAGATTGGGTACCCACCAGGAGCTCAGTTGATCTACTTAACAGATATTAAGGGACACTTCCTGCCTATTGGTAATTTTTTCCTGAGTTTGGGGCCTGCCAACACATAGAGAGACTGTCCAGTGAACTTGGCAGTTCACAGCAGGCTATAGTGGGGCATCCTTTCTGGGTACTCATGGCCCATGGAGAATACTTCTAGCAGCAAAGGCTATCCCTGTGGCAGTGGTGCTGCTTGTGAAAAATGAACCACAAACTCCTGCTCTCTTTTCTGGCCCCAGCATTCTCATGACTCACTTACTAAAGGCACTGGGCCATTGAGGCATCCCTTCCCCTTACAGCTACAGCCTCAGCAAAGGGTGTTGTTAGCTTGCTGGAGCACAGTCACTTACCTCTTTCAATTCCAGTTCTAGTAGGACCTCTGCCATCATGGAAAAGTTCAGTCCAATTTTGCCACAGCTTTCCTCCCAGCAGCATTGTGCAATCAAAGTGTACCATAGCTTCATGCAAAATACTTCTGAATGAAATTGTTAAAAGTTGTTTGTGCAGGAAGTGGGAAGTCCACATTGGTGCATTAGTAGTACTGCCCCAAGAGTAGCTTGGATATCTTGTAGATGTGAGAGATTGGGTCTGTACACTCTGGAATTTAAGAAACACAATTTCATTAAAACATTTGAGATTCTACGAGTTTTCGAAAAGTCAGTGCTGAAAGTCTTACTGTCCTAGCTGGAGAATCTAGGACCGACAGAGGATAAGTGGTTGGCCACTTGTAACTGAGGTGAGCAAAAAATTCTTCTCAGAAGGTTATGAATCATTGGAATTCTCTAACCCAGAATGCTGTAAATGCTCAGTCATTGAATATATTCAATGCTGAGATAGGTAAATTCTTGGCATCTAAGAACTATGGGATTATGCAAGACAGAGTTGAGGTCTAAGATCGACCATGACTTTACTGATTGAAGAGCAGGTGTAAGGTCCAAATGGCTTACTGCTTTTCCTATTTTTAAACATATATGTAGATGCGAAAGTTGTTTTATTCAGCAGCTATTTTACTAATGTGTGAATGCTTGAAATGAGCACTGGGTGGTGATGTTCCATTCCCTCCCCTCGAACACAAGAACTTAATGCTGAAACAATTGACTCTCAGAGGATTAGGTGGAAACATCTTCACTGCCTCGTTACATTCATAGGTCAAACGTAACATGTCAATGTGCTGTGAGCACTGTTTATAAACAGATAATTGAAACCAAAGTTGTTCACGTGCATGTTGCTAGCTGACGAAAACATGTGTTGAAGAGGAAGACCAAGTGGTTGCACAGAAGCTGCAACCAATACATTATGGTTCGTCGTATTAAATAGACAAGCTCTATACGCACATTGTTTAGACAAAGTCTAGTTTGTACTGGAGCTGGCAGAAAACTTTTTTTTTTTATGAGCCACTAGCTTAAACATTTGTGTATGATAGGCATGACATTTTGTCGCAAATGTCTTGTGAGGGGCAATAAGAAACCTAGTGAAAATGAAGTCTGCTTTACTCATTTTTTTTATAATGATGTCAAAATGTTTGTTTATGGTCATGGATTTTGAGGTGAGCATTCCAAAAGCAGGATGAAGTTGGAAAGCAAGTTGCTAATCTGTAAATCTCATAAGCTGACAAATGTACGAGAGATGTTTGTATATTATTTGTCTGTACTGATGCTACCCTGTTCTTGTTGACCAGAGTGTGCAGAACATACTTCTAAAATGAAAGGAGGATCTGCAGCAACACTGACTGCATCACAGGTTTCTGCTGTAACATCCTCCAGACATACTTCACATCAGCAACCAGCCACACAAATAGAAAGCAAGGTGCCTTATGATCAGTTGGATGTAACTTCCACCAAAACTGGCAGAACTGAAATAAGTGAAGGGATCCCAGAATTCTCTACTGGAAAAGCAATGTCCATTAAAGAAAGGTAATAATGCCTTAATTCTTTTCAATATTTTAAAGCGGTGAAGTAGTGTAGATATGTAGCCCAGCCAAAGTGCCTGGATTCAAAATGATGCTAATTTCTAAATGGAAGCATAAATATGAAAAATTTATATATGTGGTAAATGTTTTAAACGCAGTATCTTAGTGCATGCATAATCACATTTTGTCCTTTGTTCTAGTTTCTTGATGGCACTGCTACCTATAAGGTAATGTTCCAGTGAGCTATTAGATAACTTTGCAGTTAAGGCTCATTTTGAACAGAAATTGTATTCAAATGCTTTACTTTGAACAAATTATGATTGAACATGATGCTCTTTATTTTATTGGAAAAGTTAATTGCATGGTTCAGTTTTACTTCTGTCACAATCTCCCGAAATCCTATTAATGAGGAATCACAGCAAACCACTCCTTTTTATTGTATGAATAAGAATCCATTGTACTTTACAAGAATGTTAACTATTTCCCAAATTCAACATCTATGCCTTAATGCTCTCTCTAACCAGAAATAATTACCGGTTAAAGACTGTAATAAAAACCGCAAAACCATTTTAATTAACATTTGTCACAATCTTGATCGTTGGAATGTTTCATGTATCGAATGCAGAATGTAATATAACCATATCATAAGTTTTAAGTTTTCAGACATCAAACATATTGTTTACTTTAGAGGTGGAGATTCCTTGTCAGAACATACTGCTGACATAGCCTCTGAGCCATTGATGTATTTGCCTGTATTCCCTATGTGCTGGCAAATCCACTGCGTTTTGCTATCTTTTTCTATTTTAGTTTTTAATCTTCTTTGTTTTCCCCATTTTCTCACATTTTGCCTCAACAGGCCATATCTCATCTTTCCACCCTTAATAGTTATACAGTATTTTGTCCGTTTTGTACACTTCCAGCTCAGTGACCCTTTGTATCAGGAAAGAATGAGTAGCTCATTAAACCAATAAGCTCCAGCTGGGTGATTGGCATATCTTGTCAATTTTCATCCCTCCTTACTTTTCTTGCAATCTTGGAAAAAAGTGCTTGTTCATCTTTCTGCCTTCAGCCTTGGAAAAAGTGCGTATGCCCAAAAAGTTTGCATCTACTGCTCATCCCTTGTGTTTTTCCAATAATTTCTGCTCTTTATTTTAGATTTCCCGCAGTTGTTATTTTTTCTTTTAAATTACTTTTATTTCCAGTGTGATTAATATCGAGGACACAAATTTGAAATGCATCTATTTTGTAGATGTTGATGCTGAAATTTTTTTGTTTTGAAAGCTGCAAAGGATTCAGTTCTGAAAAAAAGGTTGAATTACTTGCGTAAATATTTATTTTAGACATGAGATTGCTTTTGAGTTAATGCGAGCAGGCACCATTTTCTGATGCAAGTCATTTGCGAAGTTCTGGCAGCCTTCCAGCCACGCAATATACATGATTGCTTGCTGAATCTGTTCACTATATTTGGTAATTGATTTCTCATACCCATAATAGGGTCTTAAATTTCCTTGTCCATAAGCATTCTTAATCACACTCTCACTTCATACACAGTTTCTGCACTTTTCAGAATTCCAACTTCATTTTGATCATAAATACATACTGATTATTTTAAGTTGACGTGTCTTATAATGTATTAGTATTTCAGCATTTGATCAATGGAATCACACTGTAATGTGCATGAGTTAAAGCGCAGTTGTCACAGAACATTAATCAAACCCATATCATAACATGTAAGATGGCTGAAAAAAGCTCTCTTCCCCTCTTTCAATAGTTTCAATCACTCCTAAGATACATTAATTGACTGTAATTGTTATTTCCTAACCTCTGTTTAAAGCTTTAAAAAGAAGCTGGTCTGTCAATGTTGAATTGCATTAAAAGTACATTTTTGTCTGTTGACGATCAATGAATGTGGAAAGGTCATTGGTCTCAGAAGGTGAATATATGGGAGGATTTGAATACCAAAAGTCCTGATTTCCCAGACTGCTGCAGAAAAGCAGTTACAAATTGTTGTGGGTGTGTGTGATAATTATGCTCAACTTTGAGACTGACTCCCTCAGTGATTCAGTTAAATTATTCAGTGAATAGCTGAACCTTGGAGACTGGGGAATTATAACTAATAATATAATTAGCCTTTAACAACATGCTGGAAATGCAATGCTGATCAGTATCAAAGGCCCGGAAAAGGAAGGACTTCAGCTGTTGAATCTCATTTTTGCAGATAGTAAATTCTTCCTAGAGTTTTTTTTAAATCACATTTTAAATTAATTTTCACAACTTTCTTTTCTGTCCCCTTTTTTTCTCTTGTGTCTGACTTGACTAACTCATCCAGTGAAATCCACCCTTCATCTCCACTGTTCCTTTCTCTGTTAATAAAGAAACAGTCATGATGTAAAGATGCCGGCGTTGGATTGGGGTGGTAAGAACTCAGTAAGAATTTAGCAACACCAATTTTTAATCCAACCGATTTATTTGATAGTAAAATTGTAAATTTTAGTAAGTTTGTAAAAGTAGATAGTAAATTTGATAGTAAAATAAAGAAACAGGCCACTGTTGCCTTCACCATCCTTTTTCAGCTCAGGTTGCCAGAATTATATTTGAGTTGCAGAACAGAGTCTACCAGCATGTAGAATGGTGGAATGGTCACAACACATAAGGAGACCTTTCAACCCGTGGTGTCTGTGTATCACTGTGCAAGAGCATAGCTGGTCCCACTAACCCTTGTAGCCCTGCAATTAGTTTCACTTAGATACTTATCTAATCTCCTTTTTCAAAGCTTGAATTGTATCTGCCTTCACCACACACTCTGCTTGTTGCCTAACTCAGACTGCCATTGTTCTTTTTCTGGTTATATTAAATCAATGTCTTTTGGTTCCCAACCTTCCAGCCAGCTGGAACACTTATCTAGTCTGCCTAGATCCCTCGTGATTTGGAACACTTTCATAAAATCTCCTTTCAGCCTTTTCAGATACAGGAGCAATAAAAAAAAATTAGTCATCTGTAGGCTTACATTTACACTGCAGTAAAGTTGCTGTGAAAATCTCCTGGTCACCCCATTTTGATGCCTGTTCTGACACACTGAGGGAGAATTTAGCATGGCCAATTCACCTAACTTGCACATCTTTGGACTGTGGGAGGAAACTGAGCACCCGGAGGAAACCCACTCAGACACGGGGAGAATGTGCAGACTCCTCGTAGACGGTTACCCAAGCTGGGAATTGAACCCGGGTCCCTGGCGCTAGCCCCAACTTCTCTAATCTATCCAATCTACCCCCATTCCTGGATGCATTCTTGTCAATCTTTTGTGCATCTTATCTTCACGTTCTTCCTAAAATGTGATGCTGAGAATTGGATGTGCAGCAAGATGTCCAGTCCAACAATATTTGGACCACTATTATCTAAATTGCTATTTCAAATATTTTTTCTGTTTGCTCATGTCATGGTACAAGCTTGGAAACTTTGGCTCTTTTTTCTTGGAAAAAATACAATTGTGGAAGTTTGACAGACCTTGAATTTTCAAGTAAATAAAGTTTCTGCTGTTTTTGCAGCTGTGAATATTTTAGGACCAGGATTGTTTTTTCCATACAACGGTTGGCCTGACAGTTTTGTTATTTTTCTTTGTGTGGTCTTCATGGTGCTTTAGTAATTAAGAGGCATTGGCTAGTTTTAAGATCAGTTTCTTTTAGACTTTTCCTACCAGATTACTCAACAATCCAGCATGCTACAATGCATTTGGCAGACAATGATGGTTTGCCTGGATTTTTCTTTTGGAAGAACTGAAAGTAGCTCATTTAACTTCAACATCCAGTGACAAGACTTTACTTGTGGCAGGAATTCAGGCTACAGAATCCTAAATTTGAGTTTTCTTTTTTGAAAAAAAAAATTATTATTTAATTCATTGTTTTGTTTCCCAACCAATAAAAAAGTTATTGAATAAGATGCTTGTACTTATGAACCAAAGAATTATAGCTTTATTATTATTGAGCCAAATATATGTAAGACCATAAGATATAGAAACAGAATTAGGCCACTCGATCCATTGAGTCTGCTCCATTATTCGATCATGGCTGTAATGTTTTTCATCCCGCTTCCCCCACCTTCATAGAACAATACAGCACAGAACAGGCCCTTCGGCCTTCGATGTTGTGCCGACCAAAATAAAAAGCAATGCCCCTCCTAACTAAACCATTCCCTTCTCATCCATATACTTATCAACTAACCTCTTAAACGCCACCAAACTTGGCGCATCTACAACAGCTGCAGGCAGGGCATTCCACTCCCTAATCACTCTTTGAGTAAAGAACCTACCTCTGATATCCGTCCTATAACTCATACCCCTTAATTTAAAGCTGTGTCCCCTCGTGCTAGCTTTCTCCATCCTAGGAAAAAGGCTATCACTGTCCACCCTATCTAAACCTCTAATCATCTTATATGCTTCAATAAGATCCCCTCTTAGCCGCCTCCTTTCTAACGAAAACAACCTCAAATCCTTCAACCTCTCTTCATAGGACCTGCCCTCCATACCAGGCAACATCCTGGTAAACCTCCTCTGTACCCTCTCCAATGCCTCCACATCTTTCTTATAATGTGGGGACCAGAACTGCACACAATACTCCAAGTGCGGCCGCACTAGAGTTTTGTACAGTTGCAACATGATGCTGCGGCTCCTAAATTCAATCCCCCTACCAATAAAAGCTAAGACTCCATAAGCCTTCTTAACAACTTTATCCACTTGACTGCCTACTTTCAGGGATCTATTGACACATACACCAAGATCCTTCTGTTCCTCAACACTATTAAGAGCCCTACCATTAGCCCTATACTCTACACATTTATTGTTCCTGCCAAAGTGCATTACCTCACACTTTTCCACATTAAACTCCATTTGCCACCTCTCGGCCCAGCTCTGCAACTTGTCCAAGTCACTCTGTAAACTAAAACACCCCTCTTCACTATCTACCACACCACCAACTTTAGTATCATCTGCAAATTTACTGATCCATCCCTCAATACCCTCATCCAGATCATTTATAAAAATTACAAACAGCAGGGGCCCCAAAACAGACCCCTGAGGCACACCACTCGTCACCGAACTCCACGATGAATATCTCCCATCAACCACCACCCTCTGTCTTCTATCTGCCAGCCAATTTCTAATCCAATTAGCTAAATCACCCTCTATTCCACACATCTGCATTTTCTGTAGAAGTCTTCCATGGGCCACCTTATCAAAAGCCTTACTAAAGTCCATATATACTACATCAACCGCCTTACCCCCATCCACCTCTCTGGTCACTTTCTCAAAAAACTCAATGAGGTTAGTAAGGCATGACCTACCCTTCACGAAACCAGTAAGGCATGACCTACCCTTCCTGTAACCTTTAACCCTCTTACCAATCTATCTATCTCTGTCTTAAGTACACTCAATGACTTGACCTCCACAGCCCTCTGTGGCAATGAATTCCACAGATTCACCATCCTCTGGCTGAAGAAACTCCTCCTCATCTCTGTTCAATGGGTCACCTCTTTACTCTGAGGCTATGCCCTCGGATCCTGGTCTGTCTTACTAATGGAAACACCTTCCCCGCATTCACTCTATCCAGGCCTTTCAGTGTTCTGTAAGTTTCAATGAGATCCAAACCACTGCCTGCCCCCCATCCCAGCCTCACCCTTCTAAACTTCACCAAGCACATTCCTAAGAGTCCTCAAATGCACCTGATACATTGAGCCTTTCATTCTTGTGATCATTCTTGTGAATCTTCTCTGGACTTGTCCAGGGCTAGTATGTCTCTCCTTAGTTATGGGGCCCAAAATTGCTCACAATATTCCAAATATAGTGTGACCGGAGCTTCTTATAGCTTCATAGTGTTTCGTTCACAAAATCTAGTAATGTTGTATCGTATAAAATGACAGCAGTTTAAAAATTGGTATAGTGACACAATGTAGACATGCATCAATTAACTTGGGCAGACTTTGATAACAATGAAGAGCACCAAATATGTTAGTCGGTAATAGGAGGACATTTCTCTTCCTGAACGTCTTAGTAACTTTGATCAGTGTCCCTCAAATCTGTGTGGCTGCAATTTGGAATATACCATGTGCAACCTTAGGATGTGCACGTTCTTAAGAGAACCATACAGTGCAGCACGTGAACTGCGCACAATGAACAAGGCTTAGAAATTGATGCTTCAAGTCCACACACATCATTTGTTAAGTTCGCTACTAAGGTAGCTTTAAAACGTGATTTCGTGTTTTAAGGTTTCTAAAAATATATCAGAAAATTATCAGAAAAATAATGATAAACTTCAAATATTAATCTCTTGCTAACTTTTGTTTAGGAACGAGCAGTTCCTGATTGTTTGACCCTTAGCCAAAGGATTTTTCGGGATATTGTGAATTTTGTGTTTTGTGATTTTTGCTCTCTGGATATCAGCATCATCAGTTGGTCCTGTGACCAAGTCTTGCAGCTACAGGTTCAGTGGTCTAGACTGCACCTTTTACTGCTCAGTATATATTTAAACAATACTATCAAGCAAGAATCATAACAAAGCACCCTTGTTCCAAATGCCAAATAGTGCTACATCACACATGTTACCAAACATACCCTCTCATGAAGGGAAAACTGAAGAGCATTCTTACTGAAGCAGGGTGAATGTGCATAAATCAATTGGTTTATTTTACATGAAGTATGTGAATAAAAAGAATGCACCTTTCATTGTGAAATTGGTTTTGTATTCCAGCCCAGACTGGCATTGCCAAGGTGCTAAAGTTCAGGGCACCCATCACCACCACCACCCTACCCCACCGTGCCCAATCCCCCGGGGGGTGGGAGGGGCCTTCAATTGCCGCCGCCACCCCCACCCCCGCTCCCGCTCCATACAAAAGTGGGGAGATACTGTACACCCTGCTGGAGTGAAATGCTCCTTGCAGGATGGGAGAGTATAGTGGGCCTGAGTCTTTAGTTCTGGGCTGCTAATTATAATTAAATTATATTTAAATTATCTTCTGCATATCTAATACAACTCCACACCTATTTCCAGCATGGAGCTGACAGCTCCAGAAATCCGGCACTGGGAGAGGCACTTGGGGCCAGATGCCTCGCGTGGATTGTGCTAATCCAGCCCCACTGAAATCTCCTGGCCTGTCGCACTAACAAATTAGCAGGGGGGATGAGAGAGTTTCCCCCAACATACGTAAATCAATAATTTTATTAATGGTGAATCTAGGCAATGATTTGCAATCTGAGTACTTAGTAAACACTTCAAATTGCCATGGTGGTAAATTTCCCTGGGATTCCTTCCACTCTGATGCCATTACTTTGTGACTGTTTAAGGAAAGGGTTGCCCTAGGCTTCAAATGCTACCCATAAAATAGCAGCAAGTCCAGGGCACATGTGTGGACTGCAGAAAAGTCACATGTGTGGACTGCAGAAAAGTCACATGTGTGGACTGCAGAAAAGTCACATGTGTGGACTGCAGAAAAGTCACCCACAGAACGTTACCTCCCCACCTGCAAATCTGCCCGTAGGGAGTGTTAAAATTCTCTTCATTGTCTTCCCACAAACCCCCATCACTTTTTATAGCCACAGGATAATTTAAGCTATCATTGATAAACCTCAGGATACAAGTTTTTATTAAGTGAACGACCTTAACCACCTCCCATGTTTTCTATGTAATTCTATATACGAGATATAATTATTTAGTATGTAATTTAGATTTATTTAGTATGTAATATCTGGCTTATTCTTCTGTGAAACTTTGTAACTCAGCAGCTGTGAATTTCTGCACTGTTGATCCTCCTGCACTCATGGAATTCAGTGAATTCATTTTCTACGTGGTGCAGACGATCTCCTTGAGTGGTAACCGCACCTTCAGCTTGCTGGTGTGACTTATGCTAGTTTCTTTTTCCAGAATGGCTTTGCTGAAGAGAAGTGGGGAAGAGGACTGGAGGAACAGAATTAACAAGAAGCAGGATAATAGCAAAATGACCAAAGCCAGTCGCTGTACCCAATTTCAAGAAACTGAGCATTCTTATATTAAAAAGGTACTGATTTTTGCAAGATGACATATTGTGTAGACCAAGTGGCACAGTTATCGCCGTTTTATTTTGGGATTGTGACTTTGGAAGTTTTGGGTGGGATATTATTTATTAAAGACCTGTCTGCATTGTACATTACCTGATCTTCACCACTGTAGAAAATCCAATGAAAAGGTTCACAACAGGAAGGATAGAGAACTTGTATTTAACAACCTCAGGAACTCCCAAAGCACTTTGCAGCCCGTGAAGTACTTTTGATGTGTAATCACCATTATAATATCCGAAATGTGGCAACCAGTATGTGGCGCTCCCCCAAACCGAAGTACTAATAACCAGAGATGAAAAGCATTTGTAATGATATTTATTGAAGGATGATTCTTATCCCAGGTACAAGAATAACTCATGCTGTTTATCGAAATACTTTTATATCCACTTCAGAGAGCAGATTGAGCTTTTTGCTCAATTTATGCTGGAATGTCAACCTGAACATTTGTGTTCAAGTACCTGGAACGAGGCTTGACCCCACTACTAATCACTGATTAGTTGCTAGTTGATTTCTTCTGGTCACTGCTTCAATTCTACAGAATTGTGGTGCTTTACGTAGAAGATAGGAACATGTGCAGATCATTTGGCCCTTGGAGCCTGCTCTGCCATTCATTATGACCATGACTCATCATCCTGCTTTTTCCCCATTAACTTTGATCCCGTTCACCTGAACTGCTATATCTAGCCGCCTCTTGATTACATTCAATGTTTTGACATCAATTACTTCCTGTGGTAATGAATTCCACAGGCTCACCACTCTATGGGTGAACAAATGTCTCCTCACCTCTGTCCTAAATGGTCTACCCCAAATGTGATCCCTGGTTCTGGACTCCTCCATCATCGGGAATATCCTACCTGTATCTAGCCTGTCTAATCCTGTCAGATTTTTATAAGCAAAACCTCAGCAAAAACAATCCTAATCTAATCGATTTCTCCTTATGTCCCCAGAATTAGCCTGGTAAACCTTCGTTGCACTCCCTTGAGATCAAAGACATCCTTCCTCAGGAAAGGAGACCAAAACTGCTCCTGTACTCAAAACCTCTTGCAATGCCATACCATTTGCCTTCTCTACCATCTGCTGTACTTGCATGCTTAACCATGTCCCATTGCACAGTCCTCTCTCTCAATTTCCAGCCATCCAGGTAGCCATTTCTATAGTATTTGAAATTATAGAAATGTACAACGAGCCTATCGTTGATGCTGAAGAAGCTTCTGCAAAGTCATTCGCAAGCATGCATACACTAGTGGGAGTGCAGCAGACCAATGGAATAGAGAATGAGCAGAGGCCAAGCTATTGGGAGAAGATAAAAGGCTCTCCCAGAGGCCATATTCAATGAACAATTTTCCAACCTAAATCTCTGAGAGAAAATTTGTGCGATGGCTGCACTTCAGTCAGGATATGCTCGTTGATATCTGCTTCAGCCACTAGTGCAATCTCAGAGTAGGGCAAGAGGCATCTTGCCAGTAGTTTGTGGAAGTGAACATGACAATTAAACCTTTCAATGACCTGGTTCCTACCAAACCGGAGCTGGAGATATTTGCGACATCTCATTGTTTGCTGTCCATTAATGCTTAAAGGAGGTCACTGAGGCTCTATAAAAAAGAGAGCTAATTACATTTGATTCTTTTGCTGGAGAGAGAGAGCATGTGTTTTCACAAAGACTGCAGACTTTCCCATGTAGCATTGACTGCACAAGAATCACTGTGGGTGCTGCTTGTCAAATCCACCCTGTACTGAAACCAAAAGAGATTCTGTTCCTTCATCATCAGGCTGGTGTTCATAGAACATAGAACACTACAGCACAAACAGGCCTTTCGGCCCACAAGTTGTGCTGATCATATCTTTACTTACCAGACCATAGAATTATCTGTAACTCCCAATCCCATTAAATCCCATGTACTCATCCAGAAGTCTCTTAAAAGACCCCAGCAAATTCGCCTCTACCACTACTGATGGCAACCGATTCCATTCACTCACCACCCTCTGAGTGAAAAACTTACCTCTAACATCTCCTCCGTACTTACCCCCCAGCACCTTAAACCTGTGTCCTCTCGTAGCGACCATTTCAGCCCTGGGAAATAGCCTCCAAGAATCCACCCTATCTATTCCTCTCAACATCTTATAAACTTCTACCAGGTCGCCTCTCAACCTTCGTCTCTCCAGGGAGAAGGGACGTAGTTCTCTCAACCTATCTTCGTAAGGCATGCCCCCCAATCCAGGCAACATCCTTGTAAATCTCCTCTGCACCCTGTCAATAGCTTCCACATCCTTCCTATAGTGAGGCAACCAGAACTGCACAGAATACTCCAAGTGGTATCTGACAAGGGTTTTATAAAGTTGCAGCATTACCTCCTGACTCCTAAACTCAATTCCTCTATTAATGAAGGCCAGTACACCTTCTTGACTACATCCTCCACTTGCGAGGCAGATTTAAGAGACCTATGGATCCGGACCCCAAGATCCTTCTGCTCCTCAACACTGCCAAAACTCCTACCCTTGATATTATACTCCTTCATCCCATTGGTCCTGCCAAAATGGACCACCACACATTTATCTGCGTTGAAGTCCATCTGCCACTTCTCCGCCCAGTCTTGCATCCTATCTGTGTCTCGCTGCAACTTCAGACATCCCTCCAGACTGTCCACAACACCACCAACCTTCGTATCCCTCCACTTCCTCATCCAGATCATTTATGAAAATGCCAAACAGCAACGGTTCTAGAACAGATCCCTGGAGCACTCCACTGGTGACTGACCTCCATGCAGAAGAAGACCCATCCACAATTACTCTGCCTTCTGCAGGCAAGCCAGTTCTGGATCCACAAGGCCAAAGCCCCTTGGATCCCATACCCTTTCACCTTCTCAAGGTTCAGGGTGCAGAGATCAGGCAAACGAACATGCAGTATGAAGTTGGCATGCTGTGCCTGCATTGCAAACAATGGATATCAGTTGATCAGGCAATGAGGTCCCCACACCTCTTTCATAGAATCATAGAATCCCTACAATGCAAAATGAGGGTGTTCGGCCCATTTGAGCGTGCACTCACAAAAATCCCTGTGACCCCACATCTTTACCCTGCTAATTCCCTGGATACTAAGGTCAATTTAGCATGGCCGTTCAACCTAACCTGCACATCTTTGAGTGTGTGAGGAAACCGGAGCACGTGGAGGAAATCCACGCAGACATGGAGAACGTGCAAAATTTCACACCGACAGTGATCCTAAGTGGCAGTGCTAAACATTGTGCAGCCCAGAAGCTATCCGATTCAGTGCCCATATGCTTTAATTTTAACAAGATTGCCTCCTAAAAATAGGTGCTTTATAATGTACATAATGCTTTTCTGAGTACAGAGTGTAAAAATTCATGGATTGTTCCATTGTCCAAATGAAAAGTTAATTTAGATTCCTACATAACCCATCAATCATGTAAATGTTAGGTTGATGGGCCATGATAAATTGACCCTAGTGTAAGGGGATTAGCAAGGGTAAATAGGTGGTGTTACGGGAATGGGGTCTTAGTGGCATGTGGTCAGTGCAGACTTGCTGGACCAAATGACGGCCTTCTGCACTGTAGGGATTCTATGATACTATTGATTACATGAGCTTCTGATAAATGATTCAGTGTAGCTTACTTGAAGTCCAGTGAAAATGAAAGTCCAGTTTTCTACCTTGGAAGGTGGCGAAATGTACTTCCCTTAAGTTAATTTATAAAGTTGTGTTGTGCAACTTATTGGATAATTTTCATTAGTGCAAAATGCTTTATATTTAATAGTGATATAATATAATGACATTTGATCTGGCATCATTTTGGCATTTTATCTGAGGTTTGAAAGGAGCTGGAGGAGGTATCCCGTCGCTCCATCAGCACTGCATTCAATGCAGTTGTTGGCGGCTTCCCCACAATTGTATGTTGTTGTCAAGGGGAAGATGAGGTCAGTAAAATTATGAAGAAGAATATAAACTCATTGTCACGTTTTTGATCAATTAGTAAATCGGTTCCTGTACATATAATTGAGCGCATATTTTGTGTTCCTTTGCAAAGTTAAATAGCAGTGGAGATATTTTAGTTTGATGAGGGGGAAAACAATGCAATTTGTATTTGCAATTATTTTGGGACATTGAAGTCCTGGTTGAAGGTAGAATCATCATCTTTAATGTTACTGGTGAGTGCTTAGTTCCCAGGCAGGAATTTACAGGTTCACCCCACAATGGCAAAAGTGGGAAGGGATAAAAGATGAATAGATATGATGAACTATCAAAAGGAGATATCAAGGTATGAAATTGAAGTGTTTCTGCATATTAAGTAGCTGGGCACCCACACATCCATTTTCACATAAGTCATTCCCCAAGGAAGGGAAGAGAGAGGTGAGATATGGTAAAGTTTAGTAAAAATTGCATTATCATCTTCAGTATTATTACTAACTTCAGTAGTGTTAGGGAAGGAAATGAGTTGATGTGCCTGGCCTGACCTATGTGTGACTGCAGACCCACAGAAATGTGATTGACTCACAACTGCCCTGTGAAATGGTTTATCAAGCCATTCAAGTTAAGGGCAATCAGGGGTGGGCAATAAGTGGTGGCCCAGCCAGCAATGCCCACATCCCATGCATCAGTATGTGACAGGCAGGATAATTTGCATTAACAAGGCTGGTGTATGACATGAAAAAGGAGTTATGTTGATGACTCAATGTTACCACTTCACAAGTTCTACTTGACCAAACATTTCACAAAGTTAGTAGTGGGATATTTTTTATTTAAAGTCTGCCTTGCGAAGAAGGTTTTCCAGTGGCCTTTAGTGACCCGTTTCTCAGACATGGATGGATATGCAGGAGGCCTGTTTAGTCTGCGTCTTAACTCAACCTTCTATTTTGTGAAACAGATTTGTGTGCATGTAGATCTGACAGCTTAATTTCATATTTGTGATGAACAGCCTGCTCAACTATTCTTGCCATCTTTCCCTTTTTTCTTAATTTGTAGGACAGAGGAGAGGTTACTGATGACATCTGTGTTTCTAATCAGCTCTGGGTAAGACCAACAATGTGCGGTAGGGTTTTAATAGGGGTTTGCCTTCTGCATTTGTTTGTGTTTTGTTTTTGGCTGTTGTTAGCAGCAGAGTGATATATTTCATTTAGGCTCTTTGTAACTGGCTGTTTTTCAATTGCTGATTATGGTTTCGTTGTAACTTTGAATCTTTCTGTAAAGAGTCATATACTGCTTGCAGGCAATGTGTGGGAGAGAAACTAACATATGGATAAATGAACATAATTTCCCAACTGTAGAGGGAAGTACTGCTAAATGCAGGCAAGTTCATCAAGACAGTGGTATGGAAATGTTATAGATGTTTATAAAACATGTGTGTGATGTATATCTGCACATCTATAATTTTTAACTTAAACTTTCAGTCAAGAGCTCCCAACAAATAACACAAAAGTGTTTATATTTTGACATTGGGATAAAAGGAAAATGATGGATAGTTTAAAGGACATAGCTGACAGAGTGCAATAAGACAAACCGTCACCTGCCTATTTATTAAACAATGACCAGCTTCCCTGATATGTGCTACACTGCTATCCCATCACACGTTTCAGCACAAGAACACAAGAGCAGGCATAAAGAATTTTAACCCATTTGCGGCTGCTCCACTATTATGTATAATCATGGCTGATCTTTAGCTTTTGGTTCTTTTATTGCCTGTTCTTCAAATCCCTTGAATCCTTGAGACCTCAAAAATATGTCAATCCCAAATTTGAACATAGTCAACGTTGGAGCACCCACAACTCCCTAGCATAAAGAATTGCAACGATTCACCACCCTTTGAGTGAAAAAAATTTCTCCTCATCTCAATCCTAAATGATTGACTTCTTTTCTTGAAACATTGTCCTTTGTGCTGTAGATTCCCGAAGCAATGAAAACAACCTGTTTTATTTTACAAGCCCCTTCAGAATCTTGCATATTTCCATGGGATCACCTCTCATCTTTCCAAACTCCAGAACTGTAGACCCAGTTTACTTAGCCAGCACATGCTACCACAATAAAGTGCTTGCACTTATAGTATAATGATGCTGAATTAGGTGCAGTTGGGTTTTTTATTAAATATAATACAACATACCACAGTTTCAAATTGCTGTCCTTAACCGTAGTCCTATTTATAAAGACTCTGATACCACTACTAAGGAGATTACTCCTGCTAGCCGACTTCTAACATTAAATTTCAAGCAACCCTGCGAAGCAGAGCTCTTGGTTGCATGTTGCATTGTCACCGGGCAGACAATAACATGGAGTAGCCCCATGTGGCTGAGACTGAATGGGACTCATGCTTTTTAATGTGACTGTGTCCTTGGCTTAATGATTATAAGGCTTTGAACTTCTTGCAGCATGTCTGTGAATTATGCCAATGCAGTGATGATGGAAGATTGCCTGATCCTTCTGCACAAGTTTAAGTGTGTTTATAAATATCTGATGGATTATTTATTCAAACTTCTGGCATGAGCAACATTGGGGATTTGGAGCTCTAAATGTTTAAAGAAGCTGTTAGCTTAAATTTCATAAAATATTAAATCCATTTGTGACTACAATGCTGATGTTTGGATATTCATTGCAAACTTTGATTCGAGCCAGAATGCAGTAGCTACGTTAATTATGTCCTTTGCGGTGTTAGATGCTCATTCTCAATTTTGTATGATGACCACTAGTAAAGAGAGGAGGTGACGAGAACTGAGGAGGATTCCATTGTTTGAGTCAGAGGTTTCCTATGAATTAGGAGATGCACATTGTTGAGGAAAAGGAATTTATATTCTGTATACCCCATAAGAGTTGTAATTACTAAGAGTGTCTTTTGCTGGCTAGGTCAGGATTTTGTTGCTCATTCTTAAAGTGCTGTATTATCAGTGACTTCTGTTGAGCAAATTTTTTTGCAGCTTTTCAGACCTTTGAAATCCCCATAATGGCTCACATTGTTGACACAATTGTATACTTTCCAGTAATTTCTATAATGGGCACTGTTTTGCATTGCTGCTGTTATGCTCCTTTACTTCCAGACTCCACGATTTTTTAATCTGCTTTTTATCTGGCCAGAGGGGAGAGGATATGTGTTATAAAGATCGTAATAATCTGCTTCAATATTTTCTGATGCTAGTTTCATATGTTTCTTAATGTTGTGTGTAGTTACTTTAAGGAGGGTTTGATCGAGGCAGTTTGTTTTTCCCCACATCTCACAGAAACTTTTACTAAACTTAATAAACCAGTCTGTTGGTATCTGTAAATTTGTCCTAATGTGTGTTGGCTTAACTTAGTTCAGGAGAATCAAACATTAGGTGAACAATTACATTGGGTTTCCAATATTTTTACAGTTTCTGCAGTTATTGCAGGGAGTTATCCAAAGAAAATAAGTGAATTGTGTGCCATTTTAATAGAGATTCATCTCGCATGTAACCACACTAAGGACCTCACTCTGCTGCCACTGATTTAAACCAGCGACAGACAGGGCAGTCAGTACGCAAGAAGCCTAAAAACAAATCCTGTGAGGGTACCTTCCAGACTCCCAATTGGGCTCCTCATTCAAAAGCACATGCTCCATGATTAAGAGACTCAGAATTCGGAAGGGGAGGGCCTGCTAGAATTCACTCATATGTCCTTGCTACAAACCACCCTACCACAACCTCAACCTGCCACACATATCCTGCCCTCCAGTTTCCTGAATCCTGGGTCTCTTAGCCTCTCCCTGGAAACATTGCTGGCAGCTGCCATAACTCCCACTCGTGCTGCCTGCAATCAGGGTCAGTATCTTCTCCTCTGGAGTCCTGAATCCTAGGAAAGTCCCACCACTAATCACCCAAGATGCCTGTTTTGTGCTTAATTTAGCAGGCCTTCTGAAAGGAGTTGATATGGAGCTCCTCTGGACAAGTCCTTGTTGCCTCAAGTAAATATCACACCTGTTACTTTCCAGATTTTCCATCTACTCTTTCTCCCCTAAAAAGAGGAATAATTTAAATTAAAGTTATTAAACCCATTCCAGTAAAGATTGTATCACTGAATACTGTAGGAAGTCCTGTAAGTGAATTGATCCATTTACTGAAGAACTGTTGACAAGTAACCAGGTGGAAATGTATTACTTTGCTGTTATAGAAACTTCAGTCAAAACGTGACACAGTAATTTTGATGTGCTATTGTTAAAATGGCTATGTACACAGTAGGGAAGACTACAAATTGGAGTGGACTACTTTAAAGCAACAGTGGCATCAGTATTTATATTAAGGCAAAGGTTAAGTACTTGCAATGATCATATAAAACATGAACAAGAATAAGTTATTTGATCAATCATTCAAGTAGATCATAGCTAATCTATACCTCATCTTTCTTTGCTGTGTACACCTTGGTACCCTCACATAATTTTTAAAAAATCTGCACCCTCCAACTTGAAAGTTTCAATTTCCACAACAGCCATCTTTTGTGGGGGAGAGAATTCCAGATTGCAGTTAACTTTCATTGAAAAAGTGTGTCCTGATTTTAGTTCTGAATGATCCAACTCTAATTTTAAGCTAATGCTTGCTTTCTCGTTCTGAATTCTCCATCAGAAAAAAAAAACTTCTTTGCGTTTACTCTATTGAATCCCTTACTTTATACAGCCCAATCAGATCACCCGTAATCCCAAGCAAGTTTATGCAACATGCCTTCATAAGTTAACTCCTTAAACCCCAGTGTAATCCAAGCAAATTACACCCCTTATAAGGCTGGTACATCACTGCTGAGATTTGGTGCCAAAACTGAACACGAGAGGTCAAGTCAAGGTTGTGTACAACTGAATCATCACTTCCATGCTTTGGTATTCCATTTTTAGTCATTTTGATTATGTTTTTTACCTGTACACTAGATTTTGGTTTCTTTGCTTCTCCGTAATTCCCAAGCTTTGCGATCAGGAAAATATTCTGATTTATCTTTCTTGGATTTAGAATAGATGATCTTTTGCATTTGGGTGATTCAGTGATATGGTGAAAGCCCCTCCGCAGTGTTTTACTGTTGCGGGATGGGTCACTGTGGAGGATGCTGGCTTCACGTCAACATGTTTTCTGGGTTTGGGAGTGCTGTCAATTCACCCCTACCCTAATATTATTCAGCCCATTGTTCTTGATTCCCATTTTGAAAGCAAGTACGAAAAGTCCTGCTGCCACTTTAGGATTAGAATTTTTTTCAACTCATGAGCATTCCATTTGATCTCTTTTCAGATGATTGACATCTCAAATGGATCTTCTTACTAATCTTAGGATGTCCGGAATAAATTCTATTAACACGACACCAAATATGAAAATAAGTCGCAGAATTTTTTTTTAAAAGTTGTTGTCAAGTACCCTCTAGGCAAGCGTACAATTGTGCTTTAAATTGGCAGCAATCAAAATTGTATTGCCTCATGGTGCCCAACATTATTTGCATCTTAATTTATGAGGTACACTTTAAGATAGGAGTGGAATTTCACAATAAATAGAATAGTTAAAGTTTATTTATTAATCACAAGTAGGCTTACATTAACACTGCAATGAAATGTGAAAATCAGTAATTGGTACAGATCTGAAGTTATTATTTTAATGCTTTAAGCTGAGCATGCAAAAAGCAAACTGTTGAAGATAGAATGGAGTGTCATATCCATTCAGTAACAATATTTTTAACGTTGTGTTTTGGGTTTTTTTTTCTCTAAGACTATCATCGCTATTCCCCTGTGAGATTTTGCTGTGGTTTAGTGCTTAAGTTTGCACTTAAATTCTTCACATATGCCTCAGTATTTCATAGACGTACCCACCAAAGGTTGTTGGCTTGCCTTAACTGCACTGATAATGAAATGTTCATTTGCACAGTGCTTTATTTTGTCCAAAAGGAGAATGATTTCTAATTTTAAAATCACCATTTGAATGAATAAGACCTTCAATTTGAAGAAAAATCAGCAACAATTGCTTCTTATGCTCTAATATGATGAAGTGGTTAGCAGTATTGGAACTGGCTGTCCTCACTGGTAGTGGCTTGTGATGATCAATGTAGTTGCTTGTTTAAATATTTAGTTAATATTAACAAATCTCTAAGTAGCTATTATCCTGCATGACTGAATAATTCAACAGTGATGTTGAATCTATTTTTGTTAAGAACTGTTTAATATATCTAGGTACAATTTTGTGCTAAGACAAAACATATGCTGTAATTTTCAATTTAACTATCAGTGCATCCAGGATTTTTCTTCACTAAGCTTTTTCTCTTATTTCTCTTGCTCTGCATTTGCTGATGTCTATAGGAACCTGTTTATTCCTCTACTTATTCTCCTGCCCTTTCTGCTGCCCATTCATGTCAGTACATTGTGCATAGTAACCAGGTGAGCAATGGGTTTTCACCCTTTGCATGAGTTAAAATGCACTTCAGCTACTGAATACTTTGGCGTTGCTACCTCCTCTCTGACCAAAGTTTTGCAGGCTTCATATAATCCGCTATCAAAACATTCTTTGGCATTTGAACAGATAGTCAGGTGGGATTATATATTGAGAATTCTTTTGGTAAATATCATCAGCTATTGCTCACAGAATTGCGATATTGCAGCTTTATATATTACCAAAAAACTGCACTAAATTGCTAGTTATACCTCTGCCGAATAATTTGAAATTATAAATAATTCAGAAAATGTACATGTAAAAGGTTCAAGTAAAATTTACCCAAATAGGCTATTTGCAAGTCAGCGTTAAATATTCAGTGTTTTTTGTTAAAGGAAAATTGTTCTGATTGCTTTTTAATGCATGATCTGCAGTAATACAATCTGAATGGTGAGATTATTTGTCTTTACTATTGTATTTTGAAAAGCACTGACCAGCTGTCACTTCAACACTCTGAAAATCTGTCTCCGGCAATTACTGAAAGCTGTACAATCAATCGCTTGTCATTAAATTAGTGCTTTTGTGAGCAGAACAAAATATTAAACTCTTAATAAGTTTATAACTTTAAAATCTATCACAAGCTAAATCAGAACTGTAGCAATTCAGACAAAAGAAACATTTTGGGGAAAAGAACTAACTTTTGATTTTAACATTTTTATAAAATGAGAAAAGTTTTTTTAAGCACTGAAAACTTTTGATGAGCTTTGTTGAGCCTTCTGGATTGTGCACAGGGTCAAGTTGTTTCTTGATTTCTCTCCTTTCTGCAAACCATTTTTCTACTCTGTTTTCCACTGCTCTTTTCCTTTCCTTTTTGAAGGTCACTTATGATAGTTCCAGGGAAGCAAGTCCTCTGCTGTTTGATGAGCGTCATCCTTGGAGGTGGAAGGTGAAAGAGCACATACTTGAGTTATAAAAATATAATTTGAATGGATTTTCTAATCTTTTTAAAATGCATGTATTCAACTATGCTAGTAGCCAATGCTAAACACAATGACAACTGCAGTATGATCTCTGCACCAAAACTGTAAATACTTTATTCTTCTGGACAAGTTGCTTATATTAAAGGAGCTCTCTTTCAGAAATTCCTGTAGTCGCTGTAATGAGCATTCCACAGTGCAATTTGCACTTATGAAGACTATCATGTTTTCCATCACAGCGGGTGAATACTCATCTAGAAAATGCAAATGTAGTGTCTCATCAAATTTCAAATTTTGTTTAAATTTAAACATACTGATGCATGTCAAATAAATGGATCCAACTGAAGAGCAGAAGAGGATGGTAGTTATTTAATGATGTTGCTGTTGATAGTTACTTCTTGGAGAAGATGAACTAGAAACAGGAATAGTTTGTATACCCCATCAAACCTACTTTGCCACTCACTATGGACCTTGTGTGAACTTCGACATCAAATCTACTTTCCCACCCTGTCCCAGTATCCTATGATTCCCTTTCTACTCAAATGTCTAGCAGTCTAAGTCTTAAAGGTACACATTAAGTGAGAGTTCACAGCCCTCAAAGATGGAGAATTCCAAATACTATCAAGTAAGGAAGTTGTTCCTTGTCTCTGTCCTAAATGTCTGACCTTTTAACATGAGACATATGACCCCTAGTTCTACACTTGCCAACCAGGGGAAGCAACCTCTCAGCATCTACCCTGTTATCAAGTCTTCTAAGAATTTTATACTTTCAATGTTGTGGGAAACTAGAGAGGAAATTACAAGTCCCCTGGCAGAGATATTTGAATCATCAACAGCCACAGATGAGGTTTAATTGGAGGGTGACAAATGTTGTGCTTTTGTTTAAGAAGGGCTGCAGGGAAAAGCCTGGGAACTACAGGCTGATGAGCCTCACATCAGTCGAAGTTATTCTGTGACAGAATCTACAGGCATTTAGAGAGGCAAGGATTGATTAGGGACAATCAGCATGGCTTTGTGAGTGAAAAATCATGTCTCTCAAATTTGACTGAGTATTTTGAAGGGTAACCAAGAAGGTACATAAGGGCAATGCAGTTGCTGTCAGTGTGGACTTTAGCAAGGCCTTTGACAAGGTAAAGTTAAATCTGATAAGATCCAGGGTGAGGTAGCTAAATGGATACA
The DNA here is from genome assembly GCA_024679065.1 of Sphyrna mokarran. Lineage (NCBI taxonomy): Eukaryota > Metazoa > Chordata > Chondrichthyes > Carcharhiniformes > Carcharhinidae > Sphyrna > Sphyrna mokarran. Next base: position 33,682,479 of record JAGIQG010000002.1, on the reverse strand, counting down.
AAATTGGCTTGATGACAGAAGACAGAGGGCGATTGTAGAGGGTTGTTTTTCAAACTGAAGGCCTGTGATCAGAGATGTGCCTCAGGGATCAGTATTGGGTCCACTGTTATTTGTCATTTATGTTAATGACTTGGATGAGAATTTAGGAGGCATGGTTAGCAAGTTTGCAGATGACACCAAGATTGATGGTATAGTGGACAGTGACAAAGGTTATCTAGGAATACAAAGGATTTTGGTCAGTTGGGCCAGTGTATTGATAAATGGCAAAAGGAGTTTATTTTAGACAAATGCGAGGTGATGCATTTTGGTAGATTGAATCAGGGCAGGATTTACTCAGTAGGTATTGGAGAGAATTATAGAACAAAGCGATCTAGGGTTACAGGTTCATAGCTGCTTGAAAGTGGAGTCGTAGGTGGACAGATTGGTGAAGAAGGCATTTGGCATGTTTGGGTTTACTTGGTCAAAACATTGAATACAGGAGTTGGGATGTTTTGTTGAAGTTGTACAAGACATTGGTAAGGCCACATTTGGAATTTTGTGTACGGTTCTGGTCACCCTGTTATAGATAGGTTATTATTAAACTAGAAAAAGTGCAGAAGAGATTTACTGGGATACTATGAGAACTTGATGATTTGAGTTATAAGGAGAGGTTGGATGGACTGGGGACCTTTTTCCCTGGTGCATAGAGGGCTGAGTAATGGTCTTATAGAGGTCTATAAAACAAGGGGCATAGATGAGCTAAATAGTCGATAGCTTTTCTCAAAGGTAGGGGAGTCTAAAACTAGAGGGCATAGGTTTAAGGTGAGAGGGAGAGATACAAAAGTGTCCAGAGGGGCAGTTTTTTCACACAGAGGGTGTGACTGTGTGGAACAACTGCCAAAGGTGGTCGTAGAGGCGGCTATAATTCTGTCTTTGAAAAAGCATTTAGATAGTTACATGGGTAGGATGAGCATAGAGGGATATGAGCTAAACATGGGCAATTGGGACTAGCTTAGTGGGTTTTTAAAAAAAAGGGGTGTAATGGACAGGTTAGGCCGAAAGGCCTGTTTCCATGTTGTAAACTCTATGACTCTATAACATCACATTTCATTATTCCAATCTCCTGAGAATAAAGCCCCATTCTTTCTGATCTCTCCACATAGGACAACATTCTCATCCCAGGAATCAATCTAGGGAGCCTCGTTGCAACCTATCAATGTTTTTCCCAATTAGAGTGATCAAGTCTGCACAAAGTACTGATCTCATAACCCTATATAATTGTAGTAAGACTTTACTCTTATAGTTCAACCTCCTTTGTAATAAAATCCAACTTATCATTTGTTTTTGTAATTGTTTGCTATATGGGATCAGTTTAAAATACTTTGCTAATTTTTCCATTTGTAAACAGTCTCACAGCAGGTTAAAGTCCAACATGTTTATTTGGAATCACCAGCCGGGTGTTGTGAGAATTGTTATGTGCCCACCCAGCACATCATGTTTTTCATTTGTATCATACAATAGTTTAAAATAGTTCATAATGTTACATTGTAAAACATTAAATGAAACATCTAAGAAGTTCTGTAGATGTGATGTAAGGCCCACTTTCTTAGCAACTACTATTTCTATTACAATCCTCAAGTAAGAAAACATGTGTTTTACGTTGGTATCAATTGACTTTTATCCTCAAACAAGAGAACTTGAAGCTGTTGACTGTCTGAACTTAACCTTCAAAGGATTGAGGCAAAGACACCGCTTACAGAAAAACTAAAGAATTGGAGCCTCACAGATAAGAAAGGCAAATGGTCTGTGTGGCACAGCAAATGTGAACCTGAATGTAGAATCAAGCTATGTGCCAATGCTCTGCATTTCCTGATTAGCTTTAAAGTGGTAGCCTGTGAGTGTGATCGGGCCATGTCAGAGGATCAAGTTGATGTTATTTTTGCCACAGTATGTTGTAGTATTAATGGGTTCACCCAAATCTTTATTGGAATGGCAGTTGGCCAAAGTGGCAACTCCTGTAAATCCAAAATTGGATGTCATCTTCAGGCTTCCAAATGGTATGACAAAAGCATAACATATAAATGGTGATGAGAGGGATATCAAGGATGAATCTATAGAATATACAAGGGGTGATTCATATGAACAAAGGAGAAAAAGCCAATGAAGAAACCAGCCAGGGGAGAGCTTTCAAAATGATCATAGTACCTTTTGAAGGAAGTAGGGATAATAGCCAGACAAGTTGCTTGTGACCATGAAGCCAAGTGGATTTTATATTTTGTAAGCATCGTTTGCAATATTAACTTTTGCTGCTGATTGCCTTTGAGAAGGTGCTAGTCAGCCATTACTTGAATCACTTCTGTTCATGTGGTGTAGGGACTACCACACAATTATGTTAAAAAGTGAGTTCCAGATTGAGCTGCAGACGGGATAGTAGAGGCAGGTACAATAACAAAATTTAAATGACATTTGGACAGGTACATGGATAGGAAAGGTTTAGAGGAATATGGGCCAAATGCAGGCAAATGGAACTTGTTCAATTTAGGAAATTTGATCTGCATGGACGAGTTGGGCCGAAGAACCTGTTTCTACACTGTGTATCTCTATGTCTCTAAATGTACGAAAATAAATTCTGGGCTGTCTGTGGTTGCACAAACAGTCAGATCTAATCTAATTGTGATTTAAGATTAAGTTTATAAACTCAATGGAGGTTTCATTTTAAATAAAAACAAGTGGCGAAACAGAATTAACAAATTAATAGTTCAGGATGATAATCTTTCTTCAGTTATGTTTTATGTTAGTCATTAAAGTCAGAACTGCATTAACAATGAGACTAGCGCCAGAGCTTTCCAAGAGGAATGATACTAGCTTCATTCTCTTCTACTAATCTTGCATCTTTCAGCAGTGTTAATCATCAAGATCCGTGAGTGAAAATGTGATTTGGTAAATCCCTGTGTTAAAATTATAGTGAATTGTAATTTCGAAGAGTCATCCAAATAGGATGTTTCTTACAAAAGAGCTCTGTTAAGCACCCTTCTGTTCCTTATTTAAATGGTTATTTAGGTAAATACAGTAGCGATTTGAAAGACACTGTTGGTTAGATTGTTCTGTGCATTGTGGTGCAGTCATTAATCCAGTATGATTTTAAAGCCAAGTATTGAACAACCTCATGGTTTGAGCAAGCCAGTGTATTTACTGTCATCTAACATGTGTTTCCTTAGAAAGAGACATAAATCAAATTTTATTGCATTAATTGAAAGAATAATAAAACTCTCTCAAAAAACATTTACTGTTGGTTTTGATAAAAGCATCTGATATTGAAATAGTTAATGCATTTGTTTGTGCCTGTTCAATTCCATGATTAAATTCTTTGACCAGGTTTTGCAGACCTGATGACCTTTCTCTCATCCCTCGACAATCCATGTGAATTTAAATACATAGCGTATTGACATATTTTTATATATATATATATAGTAACTGATCTCAGACATTGTTCAATGTTATATGTAATCCCAACAGTTTAGATAAACTATTGGGTAAAGGGAGTCTTTTTGATTTATAGTTAGGTAGAAAAGGAAAGTTATTAAACCCATTTGTAAGCCAACACTCTGGCTGCTAAATTCGAAGAGTTGCCAAATTTTTACAATGCATTCAGCTGTTGTATAACTTTAAATATAATAATCCAAAATGCAGTCATTTCAGGCAATTATGTGCTGCTATCATCTCAGTTTTAAATATGTAGCTTAGTTTTATTCAGGATACAAGATGGTAAATATTAAGATAGGTTCTTGGGAATGTAGGTTAGAAAAATATCAAATAGCTAAAATCAGAGAAGTCTATCTAGCAAAGGTCAAACTTTTTAATAAGCATGGTCCGTTCTGACTGTTTAAGAGCATATGTATACATCAATTAAAACAGTCTTCTGCACCTATGATAGTATATTATCACAACAAATGGTTATGTTGCTTATGAGTTCCCCAATCTTCCCAGATGATTTGGTTGAATCATTCACAGGTAATGAGGGAAACTGGATGATCTTAGGAGTCCTTTTAGAGAAATGGAAAGGAAACTGTTAAAATAATCAAATTCCCTGCAAGTAAATGACAAGAAGTTGAGAATGATGAGGAAGGAAAAGAGATAAAGAAGATAAAAAGTAAATATTAAGAAGTGAGGTGCAAATAATGTAACTTTCAATCTTTTCTAAATAAATTGAACAAGGTCAAATTCATTTTCTTTGGTGCAGAAACCTACTGCAGTCCCCAAAGGGATTAGTTATGCATGATGTACTCCGAGTAAAATATTTGCTGGATTGTCAAGTTGCTGGTGTGCTAAAGAGGGCATTTGGCTTATTAATAAGCATTCCTCATTGCATTGCAGTATTTATAAGTCTTATCAAAGGACAGATTTATTTATGTGGCACTGATTCTATTAAATAAATCAGCAAACTAACCTGTAAATAAACTTCGATAGTACACTTGAATTCCTGCTTCAATGCATGTGAGCTGCTTTGTACTTTGAACGTTGAGTTCAGTTTTACAACAGAACCTCTCTCTCTCATGGCTGAACAATACTGAATAATTGCGTCTTGGTCATTGGTGTAAATGTTATGAATTACATAAACCGCTAGATCTGTACTATTTTTAGCCCTGGTATAACAAAAGTTTCGGGAATGTGTTGCATCAGACAAAGTAACTTCGATCAAAATTTTACTGAAATATTGGCGCACAATAGAATTAGCGTATCATTTCACATTGTTGCAGTTGTCTGTGGGTGAACCTTGTAATATCAACTAATACACAAATTTATCTTTTTTCTAAAACGTACTAATGGTTATTTTTGAAAGCTTTCAAGATATTGTGATAAGTCTGCAAATACCTACTCTACAACATATCTAGTGCCTGCTAAAAGGTTTACGCAAGATGTTCACTAAACTAGCTTAACAGGCATTGGGTATGAAAGCTATGTAGAGTAGCACCATGCCATCCAGAGAAATCTTATGATAAAGACATGAATAGATGATATATTAATAGTATTATGCAACGTTCACTTTTAACTTCATCTGTTTATTTGCAGAGATTTAGAGTGGGCTTCAGATACATTTGTATACAACAATTAGTTTCAAGTGAAGTCCAAAACCATCTACACAAATGTACAGCTGTCATCTTACACTTGATAAATCTGTTGAGCATTTTAAGTAAAAGCACAAGGGAAATTCAACCTTTTTAACCTTACATACACTTTTTGTGATTAAACCAGAGGCTGACAGATGATGTAGAGGCACAAATGACAATAGAAGAAAGAAAGCAGCTCATAAATGCACGGGAAGAGGCTTGGAAAGCTCGAGGTAGAGGAGCATGCAATGATTCCAATCAATTTACTGTAGCCGGAAGGATGGTGAAGAAAGGTCAGTTTCTTTCAGACGTTGAGTAAGAACTTGCACTTGTCTAAGACCTTGCATAACCTCAATGTACTAAAGTGCTTTAAATACACAGTGTATGTACACATCTTTGTTTTGATTTTGATTTGATTTATTATTGTCACATGTATTAATTAGTATAGAGTGAAGTGTGTTGTTTCTTGTATCATAGAACATAGAACAATACAGCACAAACAGGCCCTTCGGCCCACGAGTTGCGTTGATCACATCTACCAATCCGCGGACCTATCTATAACCCCCTATCCTATTCTTTTCCATACACTCATCCAGAAGTCTTTTAAAAGACCCCAGTGAGTTTGCCTCAACAACCTCCGACGGCAGTCGGTTCCATTCACTCACCACCCTCTGAGTGAAAAACCTACCCCTGACATCTCCTTTGTATTTGCTTCCCTGCACCTTAAATCTGTGTCCTCTCGTAGTGACCATTTCAGCTCGGGGAAATAGTCTCTGAGAGTCCACCCTATCTATTCCTCTCAACATTTTATAAACCTCTATCAGGTCGCCTCTCAACCTACGTCTCTCCAGTGAGAAGAGTCCCAGCTCCCTCAACCTATCTTCATAAGGCCTGCCTCCCAATCCAGGCAGCATCCTTGTAAATCTCCTCTGAACTCTCTCAATAGCCTCTACATCCTTCCTATAATGAGGCGACCAGAACTGCGCACAATACTCCAACTGGGGTCTGACAAGAGTCTTATAGAGCTGCATCATTACCTCCTGACTCCTAAACTCTATTCCTCGATTAATGAAGGCCAGTACACCGTACGCCTTCTTGACCACTTCCTCCACCTGCGAGGCCGATTTAAGAGTCCTATGGACCCGGACCCCGAGATCCTTCTGCTCTACAACACAGCTAAGACTCCTACCCCTTATATTGTACTCCTTCATCCCATTATTCCTGCCAAAATGGACCACTACACATTTATCTGCGTTGAAGTCCATCTGCCACTTCTCCGCCCAGTCTTGCATCCTGTCTATGTCCCGCTGCAACTTTTGGCATCCCTCCAGACCATTCACAGCACCACCGACCTTTGTATCGTCGGCGAACTTACTAACCCATCCCTCCACTTCCTCATCAGGTCATTTATGAAAATGACAAACAGCAGGGGTCCCAGAACAGATCCCTGGGGCACTCCGCTGGTTACCGACCTCCATGCAGAACAAGACCCATTCACACCACTCTCTGCCTTCTGCTGGCAAGCCAGTTCTGGATCCACAAGGCCAAAGCCCCTTGGGTCCCATGCCCTCTCACCTTCTCCAGAAGCCTTGCATGGAGGACCTTATCAAACACCTTACTAAAGTCCATGTACACTACGTCCACTGCCCTTCCTTCGTCAATGTGTTCAGTCACGTTTTCGAAGAACTCAACTAGGCTCGTAAGGCACGTCCTGCCCTTGACAAAACCATGCTGACTATTTCTAATCAGTCCAAATTTCTCCAAATGTTCATATATCTTATCCCTCAGAAGCCTCTCCATCAGCTTATCCTATACAAAGTATGCTGTTCATGGAGAAGGAAAGGAGAGGGTGCATAATGTAGTGATATATCGTAGTTAGGGTGTTGAGAAAGATTAACTTAATATACGATAGGTCCGTTCAAAAGTCTAATGGCTGCAGGGAAGAAGCTGGTCTTGAGCCAGTCGGTACATTACTTCAGACTTTTGTATGTTTTTCCTGATGAAAAAAGGTGTGAGAGACTATGGGCCCAATTTCACCATGGTGTTGTGCCCGTTTTCGGGCATGAAAACTTGGTAAAGTTGGGCGTGAGGTGAGTAGCGTGAACAGCACCTGCCTCCCCCTTTACCGGGGCCCAAAAATGGCTACAATCAGGACCATGTCCAAAATTGGCGTGATAGCCACTTAAATGCATTTGCATGCATTTAAATTGACTTAATGGGCTGCATGCCCAACTTTACCAGCACTTCCCACTTTACCATTGCGTACATATATCCGGAATCGGCGCAAAACAGTCATGCTCCGTATAAGTCCAATTTGGGCGCTCTGTGAGGAGGTACGTGCCAAGCATTTGATATCTCTCTGCTTGAGATTAGTGAGGTGGAAGAGGGTGGGGTAGGGCCTGCAATTGGCCTGGGTGGCAGAGGGAGTCAGTAATGTTGTCGGGTGGGGCAATGTGTGTGGCGTTTGGGGGAGGCATTATCCAGCATGGAAGGGGTGTGGCAGGGGAGTAGCATTCCATCATTTTTTTTTCTGTGCATGTGCAGTTGGAGGTGCTGATCAGAGCTGCTGGGTTTCAGATGCGTTAAGTCCCATCCACACGCTTGTGCAGCGGAATTCAGAATCACTGATATTTTTACAGGCAGAGTGCAAAATGAGTCCACAGTGGGTTTAAAATCCGATCTGCAACACTCCTAATTTCAAGTCAGCCAGCACTTAGAATCAAAAATGGTAAAATAGGGCCATATGTCCGGGGTGTGTGGGATCCTTCATTATCTGGCTGCTCTCCTGAGGCAATAGGAAATGTGGATGGAGTTAATAGAAGAGAGGCTGGTTTGGATGTTGGATTGGACTACGACAGGTGTGCTAATGACATTGGTGTGTTCAGGACCTCCATATTGGCTGATATCAGCATGCTGACACCCATGAGAAAATCCAGCAGCTCAGCTTTATTTCTCTCCACCGATGCTGCCTGACCTTCTGAGAATTATAGAATCCTTACAGTGCCGAAGGAGGCCATTCAGCTCATCATGCCACAATCACACCAAGGCCTATCCCTGTAACCACATATATTTACCCTGCTAATCTCCCTGCACTAAGGGACAATTAGCATGGCCAATCTACCTACTCTACACATCTTTGGACAGTGAGAGGAAACTAAAGCACCCGGAGGAAACCCATGCAAACACTGAGAACGTGCAAAGTCCACATAGACAGTCACCCATGGTAACACCACCACCTGCAAGTTCCCCTTCAAATCATTTACTACCCTGACTTGGAAATGTATTGTCATTCCTTTGTAGTTACTGGGTCAGAATCTTGGAATTCCCTCCCTAATGGCATTGTAGGTCAACCCACAGCACGTGGACTTCAAAAAGGCAGCTCGCCAGCACCTTTTCGAGGGCAACTCGGGCTGGGCAGTGAATGCTGGCCTATCCATTGACGCCCATGTCCCACAAATGAATTTTAAAAACTAGCATGAATTTAACTGAGTGTTTGTCATATACTGTGTTGTAATAAATCTGCGTTTTCTTTCTTTGGTCTACAGGTTTGGCATCTCCCACATTCATGACTCCGGTATCTTCACCTCTTTTGCACAAGATAAAGAATAGCACCCCAGTCATTTCCAAGCCACAGGAAGGTAAGAGATCGTGCACATTTTTAGAAGAGAAGCATTTGATTGAAATAATGCTTGCTGACGATGCATTGGTCTCTTTTTGAACAAAAGCTTGATTGCAGCATGTATAATGATGCAGTTTTTATTGCAATGAAAAATAAGAATTCTCATGGCCTTGTCATCTCCTTTAGCCAAAAGATAAAACTGAAGACATTGTCTCTTTGAGGATAACCTATTAAAATCTTTCTAAGTTTTGAAGATCCATTTTATGTCCTACTTTTTCTTACCTAGAAATTGAGGTCAGACCTGATTTGCCTTTGGAAACTGACAGGAAGCTTGATAAACTGGAGTCATTCTTGGGCAAACTGCAGAACAGAGGTAAGGGATTGCTTGTCTTTTTTGATAGTCCATTCACACACAGATCATTGTTCATAAACAGTTTTCATCATGTAGCTGATTATAAGCGACTCTGTAGCAGTTGATCTAGAAAATTATCTCTTAAGTCTTGCATAAGACATGAGAATCTGACAGGTACAACTGTGGGAATATAACTAATGTCATTGTTTCTGTTTTTGTCTTCTAAACATGTGACTGTAAGTATAATTTTAGTCCCTTTCATCAGACTCTCAGACGTATTGAGTAAATGTTCATTTATGTTTGCCTTATATATTTCAAAAATGGCTCTGCTATAAAACATTTCCAAATGGGGCTTTAATGATTTTAAGGATTTCAATTAGCTTAACAAACAAGAATAGTTGTGTAGTCTATTTTATAACAAGTGCATAGTGACTGTGTTGTTGATTGTCCACAGAAAATGTGTAGGATAAGATTTGCTGGCTCTGCTCACCCCAAAACCTGAAAATCTCTCCCAAGGGTTAACAGACCTTTCCACCCCTCACCCGCTATCATTCTCATGGTGGACAGTGCAGGAAAATTCACCTCGTTTTGTGTTGAAGTGTCAAAATTGATTCGTTGATGAGCTCCTTTGTTTCTATGAAAACATGGGATGACCCTCTAGCGGGCGTTTTTAATTTCTTATTGGTTCTGATGTTGTGGGCAATTGGCAACACAGTCACTATCCACTTGTTGTGAGACAGCAAGTGGATAGTGACTGTGTCTCTAGACACAGTCAACTACGCAACTATTCTTGTCTGTCAAGCCTTAAAATAAATATTAAAACCACTTGGAAATATTTTATAGTAGAGCTGTTTTTGAAATATATCAAGCAAACATTCATGAACATTTTACTCAACATGTTTTCGAGGTCTGATGCAAGGGAATAAAATTGTACTTACAGCCACATGTTTAGAAGACTAAAACAGAAACAATGACGTGAGGTATATTCCCACAGTCGTACCTCTCAGATTCACATGTCCTATGCAAGACTTAGAAGATAAGTTTCTAGATGAAATGTTACAGAGTGCCTTATAATCAGCTTCCCTGGTGATTGATGGTCACCTTCAATTCAGTGAATTTCTGACCACCCTCCTTTATTTGCAAGTAGAGAACTGTCAAACATTTACATATTTCATGTTTATCACTTGGCCTATGTTAAACATTTTGTTCTGCAGTACCAGGGCAACAAGATGCTGTAATAACTGTAACTGGACAGTCTGTAAAGGAAGTAATGAGACCCGATGATGAAGAAACTTTTGCAAGATTCTACAGAGATACAAATACATTTGCCATTCAGCCGGGAGCTGTGGAGATTGAGGAGGAGGACCTTGATGCCATTTTTGATCCTGATGTACCAAAGTATGACGTAAACTAAAATAATCATCTTTCTAAGTTTTACATGCAATTTTATCGTCAATCAATTTTAGTTTTCTATTTTTTCCAGATTTGTATTAAAACAAAAGAGCAGTTATTTGATTTATTATTGACACGTGTATTAGTATACAGTGAAGAGTTTTGTTCCTTGCACACTATACAGTTAAAACATACCATTCGTAGAGAAGGTAAAGGAGAGACTGCAGAATATAAAGGCTACAGTTATAGCTAGGGTGTAGAGAAATTTGTTGCGAGATAGGTCCATTTAAAAGTCTGATGGCAGCAGGGGAGAAGCTGTTCCTGAGTTGGTTAGTACGTGATCTCAGACTTTTGTATCTTTTTGTATCATTATGACGTGTGCCACCTTGGGATGGGGAATGGTTATGCAGAATGAAAGAGGTTGATTAGGATTTAATGTGGGCAGTGCTCTTCTCCAGGAAGCCCATGCTGTTTCATTCCAATCAGACACTCATTGAAAACCCTCAGCCCAGAGCAGAAATCCCAACCCCGAGCACTGCCAATCTGCCAGAGAAATGCTGGCAGTTCTCCTGTACCAGCAGCACCACCGGGATGGTGGCCATTGCCAGTACATTGGGGCTGACTTTCAGAATCACCATTGGATCCCAGATAGAGGTGAGTATGGAAAAGAGTGTGGCAGTGCCACAGGGAGGCTGGATGGCATTCGGAATCAGTGATAGGCTCCCAGTGATGGGGGTCTCTTCCCAATGCTAAGTCCTTCGATAGGGCACAAAGTGTGCATGAGTAAAGAACTCCCATGCCAGTAGGCCACTAGAAATCCAACAAGGTTACTGGGTGATCACTTTGGCTGGCAACTGCCCACTGACTGCTCGTTGAACATCAGTGGCACTAGGATGACGACTTCCAGGTAGAGAGGCTGACCAACGTTGGTGGGGTCATTAAATTCCATCCATTGATGAACACTTTTCACAGATGTGTCTCACTGAACTGAAAGAACCGTTTAACTATTTGCAACAGAGGAAACAGATTTTCATTACCTAGGTCAGCAATAGAAAGCATTCTTGGACCAAGAATTCAAATTGTGGGAGGGAAGTTCATCCTTGTAGTATGGGCATTTGCAGACCAGCATTTATGGCTCTGTAATTTTGAAGGTGGTTGGAGAGAGAGAGAGTGAGAAATAAGAAGGCATGATTCAAACTAATTTATTTTTCCTTCTAGGTTAACCTCTGCAGTAGCAGAACACAAACGGGCTATAAAACCTATGCGCAAAGTACAATCTTCACGTAATCCACTAAAGATGCTGGCTGCAAGAGGTGATATCCGACACGAATACACAGAACAACGGTTGAACATTGCATTCATGGAGTCAAAGAGAATGAGGGTAGAAAAAAGTAAGATTAATGTGGAAACCGCTTGCTTCTGGAATTTTTAATTAATAGTGTGTCTATTTTTTTCAATTTTGTATTAATTGCTAGTACATGTTATTATGAAATGCGGAGGCATTTCTGTGCCTTTGTAACATTTTCTGTGTCATTTATTCAAGCATTACTGTTCATTATGGACACCAAAGGTCATTAATTCTATTCACTATTGACACACAGAGAACGTGACTGAAAATGCAAATAACCACTATTTGAAAGCTAATTATTTTTTGTTTGGTTTTCAACCCCACGTGAAGTGAGACAGGCCTGCAAAACTGTTCAGAAATTAGCAATCTGCTCAAGTGCACGTAAGGATAATTAGTGTGGGGCCATTAACCCACTCTTCGGTCTAGGATACGGTTTCTGAGGTTAGAGTGGATAAACATTGAGAAATTGTAGAAGGAACGTTATTCAGTATGTCCTACATGTGGACACACTGGTGCCCAAACAGGAAAACTATTCAGTTTATCAGGACTGATGTGGTTCACAATTAATAAACTGCAGGTAAAATAATTAGTATTCTTGGCTTAAGGCTGCAAGAAAAATGAACCAGATGTGAGAAATGAAAATGGACCAATATGCGTAATTTGTAGCTTATTTCCACCTGTCCCTGTCTGGTTTTCTGTAAAAGAGGATGCACTTGTGTTTATAGCACAGAAACAGGCCATTTGGCCCATCTTATTTGTACCAGCATTTGTGTACCACAAAAACCACCTCCCACCCCTTTACATCTGACCCTATCGGTGTATCGTTTTATTTTCTACTTGCTCGTGTCCTTATCCTTAAGTTCACCAATGCCTTTCTCCTCAGCTACTCCTCGTGGTACACATTCCATATTCCTACCACTCTTTTAGTAAAGAAGGTCTCTCCTGGATTCTCTATTAAATTCATTAATGACCTCTAATTTTGGATACCCAACAAATGGAAATTTGTCATATGCTTTTACGCTCTTGAGCCCTTTATTTAACACAGAAACATATATTGCAGAATTGAGTCTGCACCAATACATGAGAAACATCTAAACTCTCAACTAATCCCATTTACCAGAACTTAGCCTATGGCCATAGGCTGTTATGATGTGCCAGGATGTGAGGCTACCTGCTGCTGCCACCCCCCTCCCAGACAGCGCGTTCCAGACCGTCACCATTCTCTGGGTAAAAAGAGTTTGTCCCATGGTTCCCCTAAACTTCCTGCCCAGCCCCCGACCCACCTTTAACTTGTGTCCCCTCATGACTGACCCTTTAACTAAGGGGAGCAACTGCTCCCCATCTACCCTATCCATGCCTGTCATAATCTTGTACACCTCAATCACTTCAGTGCTCCAACAAAACCAATCCAAGCTATCCAACCTCTCTTCATAACTTCCATCTCCTAGGCAACATTCTGGGGAATCTCCTCTGCACACCCTCTAGTGCAATCCTTCCTACAATATGGCAACCAGAACTGTACACAGTACTTTAGCGGTGGCCACAGCAAAGTTCTAAACAGCTCCGTAATGACCACTCTGCTTTTGTAACATACGCCCAAGTTGATAAAGACAAGTATCTCATATGCCTTTTTCACTACCGCCCTAATATGCCCTGCTGCCTTCAGAGATCTATGGACAAACACACCCAGGTCCCTTTGTTCCTCAGAACTTCCTAATGTCATGCCATTCATTGAATTCTTGCTCGTCAAATTAAATTGTGTCTGCCCATTTGACCATCACATCTGTACCTGTGCTCCCACACTTAACCTCACGGTTAACCACCTGACCAATCTTTGTGCCATTCACAAACTTAGTAATCCTTAACTTCACGCAGTCGTCAATGTCGTTAAATGCCGAATGATAGGGGACCCAGCTGAGATCCCTGTGGTATGCCACTGGACACTGGCTTCCAGTCACTAAGTAAGAAGTCTGACAACACCAGTTTTAAATCCAACCGATTTATTTGATATATTCTTACTGTGTTGTCAGACTTCTTACTGTGTTTACCCCAGTCCAACGCTGGCATCTCTACATCATTCCAGTCACTAACGCAGCCTTCTGTCATCACCATCACACTCCGTCTCCTGTAACAACTCCAATTTTGAATCCACCTCATCAAATTACTATAACCCATGTTCATTTGCCTTCTTTATAAGTCTCGCATGTGAGACCTTGTGGATGGCGTGGTGGCACAATGGTTGGCACTGCTACCCCACAATGCCAAGGACTCAGGTTCAATTCCCAACTTGGGTCACTGTGTCTATGGAGTTTGCGCATTCTCCCTGCAGATTTGTGTGGATTTCCTCCAATTTCCAACCAAGGTCTGAAAGATGCGCAAGTTTGGTGCATTGGCCATGCTAAATTCTCCCTCAGTGTACGCGAATAGGTGCCAAAGTTGTGGCAACTAAAGATTTTCACAGTAACTTCTTTGCGGTGTTAATATAAGCCTACTTATGACACTACTAAATAAATAAGGAAAGGCTTTGCTGAAATCCATATAGACTACATCAAATTTAGAATTAGTTTTGTAAATAGATTTACAGAGAAATGATCCTTGTCTGGCGCCACGTTGATGATTATTATCCATCATTTCTCATTTCCCTTCCTCCCTGAAATAAAGCACCTGCTTTGTGGCGGAAATTACTTCAGTGCACAACTAAGAGAGAGAGAGAAGCCCTGTCGGAGCTGCAACCTCCCAAGTGAAAAGCTAAATGTTTCTGTCCTTACAGGTGGACCTGAATGTTGCCAGGGCACTATTTCAGAAGAGCAGGGAATTATTCCTCAGTGTCGTGACCATGGTTTATTCCACAACCACTATGACTATAACAGATATCTCATTGTTGATTGTGGGATCTTGCTATGCAGTAAATGACTAACACATTTTCCTACATTACAAGACAGTGACTATATTTGAAAACGATACTTCCATTGTTTAAAAAACCCTCTTAGGTGTCCATGAGGTCATGAAAGGTGCTACATAAATGCAAGTCTTTTTAGTAGTTTTCTGCAGAGCACAATGTAAATGCAGCAGTAGTGCTGATTCATCTTTTCATTTTTTTTAAATCAGTGTCCAAGAACTCCAACTTATCGGAAATGGCGTTAGCTGGGCTGGCAAGCAAAGAGGACTTCAGCAGTGTCAACCTCCGTAATGTAAATTTGACAGAACAAGTGTCGAACAACAGCGCTGTGCCATACAAAAAACTGATGTTGTTGCAGATTAAAGGTTGGAATTCATTAATTTATTAAAGGGCTCTCAACTTCTCATCAATCTTTTACAAAAATATTTTTGCATGCCTGTGCAATTTCTAGTTTAAACCAAAACAAACCTCTACATCAGCTTCACTGCCATTTATTTTTCATCCTTTGCTAAATCATCATAACTGTCTGTTTCATATCTGTAAACATAATCCAGATCAGCAGCAGTATTTTTGAGCAAGAAAAGAGCTACGGCTGTGCAGAGTAGATTTTGAACAGTATTTTCCTGTTACAATGTAGATGATCAGTTTGATTTGTATTTTAAAACAATGGGAAATCGTTCCTAATGTATGTGAAAACAACAAAAATACAGTGGGAAAAGTATATTAATGCCTCTATCAGGCAAGCGAATGGGGGAGATCCTCCCAGTTCTAGCAGTGCAGCAAGCTGGGAGACTCGAGCGGAAGGACTGTAGTTACCGCTGGGTGTCACAGCCTCCATGTGTCTCCGGCCACCAGATTTCCAGCGTTGTCAGTTCCATGCCAGAAATCGACGCAGAGCTGAATAAATGATAGAAATGAGCGTTACCACCTTTTAATAGCAGTCCTGGGAAGCTGCTGGCCGCCTCCTCACCCCACTCCGGCGAGGAGGGTTTCACTCCAACAGGGTTTACAACAGCTCCTCCACGAACAGGGAGCTGGTGGCCCAACCCCACTGGAGTGAAGGGGGTGCCATTGAGGCATCCACCACCACCCCCACCCCTCCGAAGCTGGAGTAAGGAGGTTGTCTGTGAGACATTGCCAGCTTGGAAGTGCGGCCAACGTTCTACACAAAATTCATATGTTCAGTACCCAACAGAATACTATTATTTTAAAAACTGGAAATAAGGATCCAAACCTTAAAATTGCTTCAGGTATGTTTGTCTTGTCTGAGCCAACTTCGCTCAGGTCTATGCAAGTTCCTGGAAACTTCTAATTTCTAGAACAAACTATCCTTTAGCTTCTCTGGAGCTTATTAGTTTTCATTGTATAGCTTTACTGCTTCGAGCAAAGCTGAGAGCTATTCCCTCTCTAGCCTCCAACCTCAAACTGTCTGGATCCAATTAAACACTAAAATTCAAAAGATCATCTCAAAAGTGGCCCTGAGTTGCTAAACAACATCTTGTTCTTTCCCCAAGCTAGTGTTTATTCTTCACAATGTAAACTCTGTCAACACAATACAGCCACAGTTTGAACTGAAACCAACCCCCATTCCCCCCTGCCATACGTGCAAATACTTATGTTTCACATGAATCTAAGTGGGGTTTTGCTCTTTCTTACACAAGCACTAAATTTAAATCATTTAAATCCATACCTTATTTCTAATATCTAACAATACAAACATATATCACTTAAAGCCACCTCAGCTCTTTGACAAGGAGTGCTGCACTTTGGTGTTGTCTTTAGTTAAACTGAAGTCCTGTCTGCCTGCTCGGGTGAACATAACCGCATTCAACAGAATTATTTGATGGAAGAATGGGGGAGCCTTTGAACTGGTTGATGTTTGTCCCTTAGTTAACACCACAGAAAAAGATTATCGGATCATTTGTCTCATTGCTGTTTGTGACTTGAGGTATATGAAGATTGCTGCATTGTTGAGAAATGTGGCAGCCAATGATATATTTCCAAAAGTGATTAATTGGCTGTGAAGTCCTTTGGGTTGTTTGGAGGGCACTGTATAAAAGCGAGTTCTTTCTTAAGTGAAATGAATGTGGGTCATCTGGCTGCACTTGCTAATAGGTGTGATACTGAGACATGTAACAGTTGTTCAGAAGTTAGAATGGCTTTTGGGCAAAGAGAACAAAAATCATTCTGCGAGCGCATTAATGGTACATTTTGCAGCTTGGACCCCAGGTGTACCATTGGCACTCAGTAGAGGGAACATGACAAGGCACCTAACAACACGACAGAAGAGGAAAAGTATTTTCTAACAGGATGAGTTTTGATTTTTTTTATTTTGTATAAACTATAGATATGGTGGATAGCGTTTTGCCTTGCATACCTGAAGTGGAGAGAAATGCAGCTCACCTAAATAGAATAAAATGTTCCTCTCTACTTGCGAGTATTAAATAAAATGAGTTCGAATTCATGATGGTCACAATGTTATCAAGTCTGAGTCTACATGGCTGGCTAATAAGGGAACAGCTCCAAGATTTTCTAATTATCATTACCAATATATGAATATGAAGGCAAGTTAGTAAAGATCTTTACTTTACCTCTGGTCTGCATCTCACCTAACCAGGTCTTGTCAATGATATCATTCAAGGTGGGAAATTATTCTATTCAAGCACCAATACTTTCTACTTTGAACACAAGTTGGAGAAAGTGAGGGTACATGGGATCCAAGGAGACGTTGCTTTGTGGATCCAGAACTAGCTAGCCTGCAGAAGGCAGAAAGTGATTGTAGATCGGTCTTTTTCTGCATGAAGGTCAGTCACCAGTGGAGTGCCCCAGGGATCTGTTCTGGGACCCTTGCTGTTTGTCATTTTTATAAATGACTTGGATGAGGAAGTGGAGGAATGGGTTGGCAAGTTTGCCGATGGCACAAAGGTTGGAGGTGTTGTGGATAGTTTGGAAGGATGTCAGAAGTTGCAGCATGACATAGATAGGATGCAAGATTGGGCAGAGAAGTGACAGGTGGACTTCAACCCGGTAACATTTTGGCACATCAAATGGGATGAAGGAATATAATATTAAGGGTAAGACTCTTAGCAGTGTGGAAGATCAAAAGGATCTTGGGGTCCAGGTTCATAGGACTCTCAAATCGGCTTTGCGAGTAGAGGATGTGGTTAAGAAGGCGTATGGTGTACTGGCCTTTATCAATGGAGGAATTGAGTTTAGGAGTCGGGAGATAATGCTGCAGCTGTATAAGACCATGGTCAGACCCCACTTGGAGTACTGTGCGCAGTTCTGGTTGCTTCATTACAGGAAGGATGTGGAAGCCATAGAAAGGGTGAAAAGGAGATTTACAATGATGTTACCTGGATTGGGTGGCATGCTTTATGAGGATAGGTTGAGAGAACTTGATCTTTTCTCCTTAGAGAGACGTAGGATGAGAGGTGACCTGATAGAGATGTATAAGGTGATGAGAGGTATTCATCAGGTGGACGCTCAGAGGCTATTCCCCAGGGCTGAAATGGCTGCCACAAGAGGGCACAGGTTTAAGATGCTTGGGAGTAGACACCGAGGAGATGTCAGGAGTAAGTTTTTCACTCAGAGGATGGTGAGTGAGTGGAATCAACTGCCGTTGGTGGTGGTGGTGGAGACAAATTCGTTAGGTTCTTTTAAGAGACTTCTGGATGAATACATGGGACTTAATAGGGTTGAAGGTTATACGTAAGCCTAGTAGGTAGAGATAAGATTGGTGCACCTTACGGGCTAAAGGGCCTGTTTGTGCTGTAGTTTTTCTATGATTCTAATGTAAGTATTGAACTCAAAAGCCATTTGTTTTTAATTAAGAATATAATGAGCAAAGTGCTACAAATACAGGATGTAAAGATTAGCATACTTGAGCTTCCTTATTTTCATCTGTAAAATGTCTAGTGAAGTTTGATGGACCAAAAAAGTCTGATTTTTAACTCCCTCAACAGCCATTCACTTACAAAATTAAAATTGGGCTCAAAATTGCAAGCCACTGAGTAAGATGTTCCTAGACGTGGGATTTGTTCTAGTGTTGTGTTGGCCATTATACTGTACCACAACTGTTTGAACACACATTCTTAAATTTATTTCTTAGGGCGAAGGCATATTCAAACCAGACTGGTGGAACCAAGAGCATCTTCATTAAATAGTGGGGATTGTTTCTTACTGCTGGCTCCTCAGCATTGTTTCCTGTGGTCCGGAGAATTTACCAATGTCATTGAAAAAGCCAAGGTCAGTTTATTTTCCTGGGTAAGCTTCAATGCAAACAAACTTCCTACTCTATCCTCACAAAGTTTCAGTTCCTATGAGCTTCTTTCATGAAAGTAAATGACAATGCAGTTCATGGACCCAGAATATGTCAAAGACAGTATTTCCTGCCAGATGTTTGCAAGAAGCATGGTCTCACAAGCCATGTATTCCATGAGTTTGTTTGTTGGATATCTAGATTTCCTGTCATTTTACAGGGCTTTGATGAGACTAACGTACTCAGGATAAAGCACTCTTACAAAGTCAGTAAGAAACAAAGTCCAGACTCATTACAAATTTGAAAGAAGTAACACAGAACAGCAAACAAAAGCGTACTCTTTTTGTCACATTTCCTTTCTCCATGATGCAAGAAGTGAAGCGATGGGTGACTGAAGCTGTCCAAGTGTATTTCAGGAGTTTTAGTGTATTTATTTTAATTCACCCAACTTTTAGTCAGAATTTTCCCAATGTTTTTATGAGATGATTGCAATACAAGTTGCACTGTGGTGTGATTGCTGTACTTTTATGAACAACTGTTTGAAGATAAAGTCAGTAAGAGTAAAGAAATGTGGAGCATTCAGCAGCTGGTGTACTGCATTGGATGCAGGAGTCTCCACAAAGTTTTTGTAGAATTAATTATTTGTTTAATTTCTTATTATATGACAAAGTCTCACAACACCAGGTTAGAGTCCAGCCAGTTTATTTGATAGTTTATTTCATTTGAAACTTCCTGCAGTGTTTATCCCAGTCCAACGCCAGCATTTCCACATCAGAATTGTAGAATCTCAGGACAAAAGGAAACCATTTGGCCCTTCGAGCCTGCACTGACAACAATTCCCACTAACTCCATGTATTCACACCACTGGTCTGCCTGACACGAATAGGCCAATTTAGCATGACTAGTCCGCCTAACCTACACGTCTTTGGACTGTGAGAGGAAATCAGATCACCCAGAGGAAACCCACTCAGACAAGGAGAGAGCATGCAAACTCCACACAGTCAATCATCCAGGACTGGAATTGAACCCGGGTCCCTGGCGCATGAAGAAACATATTCTAACTTCTGATAAAATATGAAACATAACACAAAATGGACAATTCTTTATTAATGAGATCAACAACATTATTTTAACCTCTTACCTGTTCTGGCTATTTCATGTTTTGTGGTGCATTAGCAGTTTTTAGTTCTGGGGCCAAATTCTGTATATAATAAAAAAACAGAAAATGCTGGCAGTTACACAGCAGATCAGCCAATGTACGTTTTGGCGGTCGGGGAGGAGAAAGCAGGAAAAGCACCTTCATCTAATTCCCCACCCACTTTACAGTCTTTCTTTTCAACTCTGTGTAAAAATATGTCGCATAAGGACAATAAGTAAAATATTTAGTAATGCAGAATCTGATTTGGTATCTTTGGAGATTATTTTCATCATAATCCTGAATCAAACAAGGAGATGAGTTTCCAAGGTGTGTTAATATTTCGAGCGAACCTGATTGCCTGCTAGATTTATTTTCTTGTTCATGTCTTTAATCTTAAGCTAATACGCTGAATAAATGTACTGCATCAAATAATACTGTATTTAAGTGTATTTTTCAATACTTTTCAGGCTTCAGAACTGGCAGCTTTTATTCAGACTAAAAGAGACCTTGGCTGCAGGGCACCATATGTGTCCACAATAGAAGAAGGAATTAACAGCCATATGAAAACAGCCAAAGACTTCTGGAGGCTTTTGGGTGGACAGTCAAGCTACCAAAGTAATAATAACTGCAGTGAATTTTGGATTTGACTGAAATTATAGATTTCTTGAATCTTGCCAATATGCACCTTTTTAAAGATTTTACTTCAAAATTAGAACATGTATTTTCTTGAACTGATTGAAAAAGTGATACGTGGGAGCAGAGCTAAGAATAATGTTAGCCACTGAGTAAAATGTTCCGAGGCGAGGCATTTATCCTAGTGTTGTGTTGGCCATTAGACTGTACCACAACTATTTGAACATACATTCCTAAATTTACACTTAAGAGTTAGAAAAAGTTATTTTAATTCTCAACTGAGATTAGAAAGAAAATTCTTCTCTTGGTGCTGCCCAAAAATAATATCATGTAATTAGTGTTAGTTCCAACACAGCAGAAGACCATTCAACCATTTGGTCTGTCCCTCAGTGGACTAGTCCAACTAGTCCCATTCCTTTGCTCTATCCCCAGGTCTTTGAAAGTTCATTTCCTTCAAGTGCCTATCCAATTCTAATAGTAGATTGTCTCTGCTTCCATTACCCATATGGACAGCAAGTTCCAGGTCAATATATCTTATTGCATAATAAAAAAAAATTTCCTCACATTGCTCCTGAATTTCTTGCCTAGTACCTTAAACCTGTATCCTTCTAACAGTTAATGGGAACAGTATTCCTTTGTCTACCTTATTCCCAGTCCTGTCGTATTCTTGTACACCACTATCAAATCTTCCCTCAATCTACTTTGCTCCCCGAAAAACAATTCCAGCTTCTCCGAATAAACCCTGTAGCAAAAATCTCTCATCCCTGGAATCATTCTGATAAATCTCCTCTGCAGTTTCTCCAGTATGAAAAATAACCATTTCCCGTTATTCTGTTTTCTCTCATTAACCCAGTATTTTATCCAGCTGTCACTGATCTTTCTATTACATGAGCTACAATTTTATTAATAAATGTGGTATTTTTTCAAATATTTCCTTGAAATCCAAATAGACAATATCCATTGCATTTCCTTCAGCAGCCTTTTCCATTACCTTGTCAAGTATTCAGTTAGGTTAGTCAAGCCAACCTTGGTATAGATTTATTCACGGTGAATCCTAACAGGTATATCATATTGGAAGTTTGGTGGCCAGCTGGTTGGTGATAATAGGGTCAAGGGAACAGGAGTTGAACCTTGTGGACAAAATGAGTGAAACACTGGCAGGAAGGAAGATAGGAGAGAAACTAGAGAAAGTTTGAAGTTCAGAACAATTTATATGTTCAAGAGCGATGTATTTCAAAGAAAACTTCTTTGTTCAATTTGCAGGTGCCGGAAATCCAGATGAAGATGAACTGTATGAAAGTGCAATAGTAGAAACTAACTGTATTTATCGTCTAGTGGACGATAAATTAGTCCCTGACGATGACTTCTGGGGAAAAATACCACGTTGTTCTTTGCTTAATTCAAAAGACGTAAGTATTTGTCAAGTGAACCAGAATGGGGCACCCTCCAGTAAATCCCTTGGTGAATATGCTATCTTGTGCTAGACTAGATCAGGAAGGTACAGATTTAATCCATTTGTGCTGAACTAGAATTGTACTTGTTCTCAGTCAGGTGCTTACGCAGCCAGAACAGCTCTGTAAAAGAGAGAGGGGGAGAAAGAAAATCACTGTTTCCATTCATGACCGTGTCAAAGAAATATTGCTGTGTGGATATACATCAGGATGCAACTTGACTGTGTTGCTTTGTGCAGTTACTTATGCTGTTGGCACACAGTCTAGCTTTTAAGTGAAAAATGGCTACATATTTGATGATTGGCAGCACTCCTGGAATTGAATCTGGGTTATTGTATTTAGGAGAGAGAGATATTGGAGGTGGGTGGATGAAAGCATGAAGATATATACAGCAGGTGAGCTGGAGCAAGAGTAGATTATGCTCACCTCTGTATAAGTTTCTTTGTTCAAGGCAATATGTTTCTTTCCTTTGCAGTGCTTATTACTGATTCATAGTATTAGTGCAGAATTGTAGAATGCATGCAAGGCAGAGCAAGCAATTTCCTTCACTAAAGGAAATCGATAAACCAAATGACCAGTTACAATAATTCAGTAGCTTTCATGATCAATTTCTGGTGCTCCAGCCTCCTATGCCAAGATTTCAATCCCTAACCTCTGGGTTATTAATCTAGTACCATCACTATTAGGTTACTATAACCACAGACCTTGCAAATACGTGGCACTTTTAATAAACTAAAGAAGTCTCCGTGATCATGATGTTTAGGAGTGCTGGGTTTTCTATCCTACAATCCAAAGAGCCAGTGGAGAATAATCCCTACCAATGCTGTCTGGCCCCCAGTGATTTCATGCTCCAATGAGTTTAATTGATGGAAAGCAGCAATCTAGTTGGCTGTCTAGTTCCTGCAGAGGCAGAAGCTGTGCTGGGCTGAGCAATTTCTAGAGTCAAATTCCCAGCATTCCAGGAAAAGGTAAATTCTGGGGGATTCAGGATGAGGAGGGGAGCAAAAGCCTGGGGGTGGATGGACAGTGGTGGATTAGAGTATCAGCAGAGAGACTGGGGGTTTGAGGACATGGAGACCCTATAGTTATCGGATTTTAAGGGTTGGGATAAATGATGTTAAATGGGAGTTGCTGATGGAGGTGACCATTCTCGCTCCCTGCCAAGGACTGAAGCTGATTATTTTCCGGGTTCCCCTATACCCTAGAACTCCTCCCTATCAAACTCCTGCAGGTGCTCCGGTTTCCTCCCACAGTCCAAGAAACATTGGTTTGGTGGATTGGGCCACACTAATCTCTCGCTCAGTGTACCCAAACAGGCACTAGAGGGATTTTCACAGAAACTTCATTGCAGTGTTAATGTAAGTCTACTTGTGACAATAAATAAACTTTGCTTTTAAAAATTTGAGGCTGGGTGGAAAACAACCCCCAAGTGGCCATGACTGGGGCAAGAGCTGGCCGAGGTTTCGCACATCCCAATGTCACATCACAGAATAGCTGGGGCAGGCAGGAACACAATGGAAAGCCCATCCATCTGCAAAATCTGGCAGTGGGGAAATATAAAATTCCTGCTCTAGGTTAGTTACAAGAAACACCAGAATGCGAAGTGCAAGAATAAATGCTGGGCCAAAGCAGGAGACACTTGAAAGATTTCTGTTGTTAAAACTTTAAAAGCTTACTAAATGTACCTGAATGTCATTCTGGTCACAATTGTCTTTTTTTATTATTGAATCCCTCGTACTTAATTATTGGCATTAACACCAGTGAGCAAAAAGCTGACTTCTGTCTTGCAGCATTGCTCTTCCTGTTGCTCGTGGAAGTAGCTAGCACATGGTGGCCACACGCACACTAGCAACCTCTCGAGAGTTTGTTCTTCAGGTGTGAAATTCAACAGTCAAGCATGAAAGGATTGTTTGGCTGGGGACTGAAGAAAAGGTTGCATCGCATCCAAACCCGACATGCTTATCTGCTGTGTTGAAGTATGTACCTACCATCAGGACTCACTGAACTATCACTGAGTGAGAATCCTGGTTGATTTGTTTCCCTTGTTCCCACCCATGGAGAGCCAGAGAACACTGAGGCAAATGAATGCCCATCTGTTGTTCCAGCTGAGATCAAATAACTGGCCACAAATCAGTTTCTGAACTAGAGGTGATTTTGATTTGTATAACCTATATTAAACAACTGTGCTATCTGCCCAGCTATGTTGCATGTGAACTTCTATACAGTTTTCTGAAGCCCTTGATTATTTTTCGTAGGTGCTGGTGTTCGATTTTGGCAGTGAAGTGTACGTCTGGCACGGAAAGGAGGTCACACTCGCACAGAGGAAAGTAGCATTCCAATTGGCAAAACATTTATGGAATGGTACCTTTGACTACACAAACTGTGACATCAACCCTTTAGATCCAGGCGAATGTAATCCTCTGATACCAAGGTATCTTTGATTTGCACGAACAATTTACAACATACTGTGTGCATAATTAACCATAATAACTAGAGTTGACACAGCAAACATTAGAATATTTGAAGCAGAAGTTGTCACTTGATCCATCAAATTCAACAATTTTTGCTAACTTTTCCATCCTGCTTTATTCCTATTTACATCAGGCTCAAGGGGCTATATTGTCCACTCTTATTTCTTGCTTTCCATGCCCTATTGAGAAAAATTAGAAAGAATAGAATGATACATGTCCCTTAACTTTACTTACATGTATGTTGCTGAACTATGGCAAATAAAGTGACAGTTTGAGAACTTGAGACTGAGATAAGGGAGGGAGCATGGGGAAACATGTTTGCATAATTCTAATTACAGAATATGGGCTGAATTCAGCACACACAACACAAGTCAAAAATGGGGCTTCATCTTTGTTGCCCTGGTTCATTGACCTGCCTTTAATTAAAGCACTGGGTACATTGAACTTATCCCTTTGTCCTTACTGATCTAAACTTTGTTTTTTAATTGGTGTTGGGGAGAAGAACGTTAGAATGAAGGAGTATCAGGCAAGGAAGGATAATTTGATAGTTCTGAATAATAGTCAAAGAAAATGTATATGCACTTTCTCGTCTTCAATCCTTTTGGAGAGGGACAGCAGCCACATTTTCTTTTTTTAAATGGACTGGTGGTTACATGGAAGGTGGTAGAGGCAGGTTGACTCACATGAGTTTAAAAAGTGCTCGGATGAGCACTTGGCACATCATAGCATTCAGGGCTATGGGTCAAATGCTGGCAGATGAGATTAGGTGGGAGTTCAGGTGTTTCTAATATGTCGGTGCGGATTTGATGGGTCAGAGCCTTCTCAGCTTTGTCCACGTTTGATGGCACTGGAAAAATCTGCCTTCCTTTTGAAGTCTGCATTATTCTGATCTAAAGTTAGGATGGACTATTAACAGAATTATTAACAGTGTTGGTGACTCATTCATTTGCTTAGATATGAGCAGAACAAGGACCATCCTATTGTTTAAATTTGCTCTTATAACTGGGAAAAACATGTGTGTTCCTAAACACTGCTGTTGGTTAGCTCCTAAATTTCAGTTTATATTTTGTTTAATATTTTATTAATCCATGCTATCTCTATAGATTCTTTAATTTACTTTTATTACATATTTCTATAAACTAGTAACAAATAAATGATAAGTTGTATCTCCTAACTAGTGGGTTAATATAGAAATAACAAAATTTAGAGAAACCAAAGCTTAATGTATTTCATTATACATGAAATTTATTTGCTATGCGAGATATTGGCTATCTTACATCCATTGTAATTAATGCATGAACTATTTTTTATTGTAATGGCTACTAATCAATTTACAGCACCTTTTCATGGTAATTCTGACCATGAATTACCAGCCATGTGATACTCTGCAAGATCTACATTTTAAATATATTAAATGGCCTTGGTTTCTTATTATTAATCCAGTCTTTTATTGTTCGCTGTATCTTAATAAATCAAAGCTTGGAAATTACTTTTCTAACCTCAATTGGTGAGCTGATAAAAGGATTTTCCAAGTGTAGTTTATTTAGTTTGTACATTTGCTACACGGTAGATTGGGCAAGTTAATAGTAGCTTGTTTGCAAAATCCTATGGGTTCGGTTGCTCAATAGTTATGTTATTGGATTAATATTCCAGAGGCCAGAATAATGATCCAGGAACATTTTGTTCGATAGCTCAATAATATAAATTCAATACATTGAATCAACAACCTTTCTGCCCTTTTCAGTTTTAAGCACAAGATGTCAGACAAGTTACCACAAGGGTAATTGGCATGTGGCAGTTAAGTGACCTTAGCAGCATTTCATTTTAATCCTTCAATATCGGCTCAACCAGTCATAATGAAACAGATTGGAAAGATGGAATCAAACGCTGTGGCATGAAACTGCCCAATTATCATTAAAAAAATCTTGTCTGGTTCACTAATGTTTTTTGGAGAAGGAAATCTGCCATTGTTGCCTGATCTGTCCTGTGCGTAACTTAGCCTCACAGCAAAGTGTCTGATTTTTAACAGCCCTCTGAAGTGGCTCACCATCACCTTCTTGGGGACAATTAGAAATGGTTAGTAAATCCTGACTTTGCTAGTGACACCCTTGCCTTGTGAATGAATTACAAAAATGCCTTTCCTTAGAAAAAGATGTGATACTCAACATAGTAATAAAGGAGATATCAGAAAAGACACCACAAGGCTTGTGGTGATGAAGTGTTCGTAACAACATCTCATTTTAATCCTTCAGTGTTGGCTCTTTGTATCATTCATAGAATCATACAATCTCTACAGTGCCACAAGAGGCCATTCAGCCTATCAAGTCTGCACTATCAACAACCCAGTGCAGACCCTATCCCCGTAAGTCCCACATATTTACCCTGCTAATTTCCCAACACCAAAGGAATTCATATCATTGAGAGGGTGGAGTAATGGGTAGCAAATATATGAATACCCTTGCTAGTGTGGTGCCCCCATGTGTGCTTTCGTGGGCACCTATAGATGGGAAATATATGCTGATCTTTCAAGCCATGCATACGTCCCATAAACAAATAAGTATGTTCAAGCATACTATTATATGGGCATTCTATTATACCATAATTTAGTAATTTATTATTAAATGAAAATAAAATACTGCAGTTGCTGGAGATCTGAAATAGAGACAGAAAATGCTGGATAAACTCAGCAGGTCTGACAGCGTCTGTGGAGGGAGAAACAGAGTTAATGTCTTGAGTCCATATGGCTCCTTTCCATTGTTATTTATTTTTATAATTATATTAAAGAGTAAGTGAAGCACAGGCTCCTGCATTTTATTGGATGTTACTCTCCTTGCCCATTCTTTTTTATATATCTAAAAATACATTCATTCTTTTAGTTTTTTCTAATTGAAATTTCAATGTTATTGCCACCTGTTACAGATGATTCAGTATCCAGGGTGGGCAACTCCAGAAAGCTTATTTAGAAACATAGAATCATAGAAGGAGGCCATTCAGGCCATCAAGCCTACATGGATAGTAATTTCACCCAGGCCCTATCTCCGTAACCTCGCGTATTTACCCTGCTAATCCCCTGACACTATGGGACAATTTATCGTGGCCAATCCGCCTAACCTGCACATCTGGGAATAGGGATTTGCTTGTGTGACAGGGCAGCACGGTGTCACAGTTGGGGTGGCACAGTGCCAAGCACTTCTGCCTCACAGCGCCAAGGACCCAGTTTCGAATCCTAGCTTGGGTCACTGTCTGTGCTGAGTTTGCACGTTCTCCCCGTGTCTGCATGGGTTTCTTTCACATGCTCCGGTTTTCCTCTCAGTCCAAAGATGTGCGGGTTTGGTGGATTGGTCATGCTAAATTGCCCCTTAGTGTCAGGGGGAACTAGGTAGGGTTATGGGGATAGAGCTGGGGTGAGATTGTGGTCAGTGCACATTCAAAGGGCTAAATGCCCCTCTTCTGCACTGTAGGATTCTATGATCTTTGGACTGTGGGAGGAAACTGGTGGAATCCCACGCAGACACAGGGAGAACGTGCAGACTCCGCACAGTCACCCGAGACTGAATTGAACCCAGATCCCTGGTGCTGTGAAGCAGCAATGTTAACCACTGTGCCATTGTGCCTCCTGTCATGCAGTGTCACACAAGCAAATCCGCATTCTTTATCTTGTTTTCAGATGCACATTTTAGAGCAGTCCAATCGGATGAAATACTGATTGATCAATACTAGTCAAAATGTGGACGGATATTCTGCTAAAAGTACAAATATATTCTATTAAATGGAGAAAGTACAGGGAATAAGTGTATGAGGATGTATATAGATATTAATAGATGTGAAATTATCATTTACTACACAAAGCAGTAACTTATTTAAAGAAAATGATTTCCTTTGTCGAATTCTTTGGCCACGATTCCACTTCGCGCAGTAAGTCATGTGCAAGATGTCAGATGCCAAGTGTTAATCCTAACCAGCTGCTTGCTTTTTTCCACATGTAGGAAAGGTCAAGGTCGTCCTGATTGGGCAATTTTTGGCAGGCTGACAGAGCATAATGAAACTATTTTGTTTAAGGAAAAGTTCCTGGACTGGCTGGATTCAAAGAAGCCCTTACAAAAAACTGGAGTTGAAGAAGAGCAGAAGGTGAACCCCATTTCCTTATGTTATCAGTGAAGCAAAATCTTTTAATCCTTTTTGTCTTTTCAAGCACCAGTGATGTCCTATAAAATCTGGTAGACTGGGGGACATTGAGCATTTTAGCCCTGTCAACTGATGTAGTTTAGATCTAAATCCTAACGTCTCGTGAAACTTGGTTTTTCACAAACTTCTTCTCTTTGAGATTTTGTGATCATATGTATTACAATACTTTCTCCAATTTATCAGTAATCATTTCTGAACCATTTTAATGGGCACAAGAGTGTAAGTCATTCAGATCCTTGAACTTGTTACGCTGTTCTGTTAGATAATGAATGATAATGTATTTAATTCCATTTTTCTATCTGTGTTTGTTATACCTTGGTAGCCTTAACCAACCAGAATCTACTGATGGGGATCACAAGCTTTGGTATATGCTACATTGAGCACAGAAGCAGGACATTCAGTCCAACTGAATTATGCCAGCATTTATGCTCCACATGAGCTTTCTTCCACAACAGTCACTGAATTAACAAACTATATCAAATAGAATTGGAAATGGTGTAAGAAAGTGAGAGGAGGAGAGTAGGCCCTACTTTGTTTAAAAATTATTTGATTGTTAGTAGGAGAACACAAATATTTAATCAACATGCCACTCTTCCTGCCCTGTTAAGAGTCAGCAAATGGATTTGGATGGTCCGCGGTTGCATTTTGCCTCCAACCTAACACATTTGAACTTTCAGTTCAATTGGAAGTAAGCAGTGAATAATCATAAAGATAAAATGAATCACATAGTGTGAATTTTCAGCAGGAATTCAATAAGCTGCCTCACAAGAAAACTACACATGTATTAGGGAAAAGTATTAGAAGTCACAAAATCGAGGATATGGATCAATGAATATTGCTTGGGTTAGTCAGGTGGTTGGAAGTGATGGATGTGAGGAGTCAATGATAAATCCAACATTGTGATTTAGTAAGAGAATGAAAATGTGAAGAAGTATAAAATACGACATAATGGGAAAAATTTAAATAAATGGGGTTTTGCCAAGTGTGGATGGATAGAAAGAGGGGGTTAAAAATATAATTCCCTAAACTGAATGCTTGTAAATAAAGCCATAATGAGAGCTAATTGAATTTGTGGCTTTAATCTATAACCAGATTATACAAGTCAGAGAGGTCATGATAAATTTATAAGAAGGCAATTGTTAGATCACAAATGAGAGTATTGTGTGCAGTTTCGAAAGAGAAAGAAAGACTCACATTGATAAAGCATTTTCAATAACTTCAGCATTACAAAGTGCTTCACGGCCAATAAAGTTCTTCTGAATCGTAGTCACTGTTGTGTTATATTTTGTATTAGTAACTTTGGTTGTGAGATAAATATTGGCCATGACAATGGGGAGAATTTATCTACTCTTTTGTGTCATCCTCAGGGAGCAAACTGGGTTTAATATCTCATCTAAAAGATTGCTTTTCTGAAAATCCAACAATCCCTCAGTATAGTAAGCATGTCAGAGCTGTTGATTCATTAGGGAGATGGCACGGATCTGATACGATAGTCATACGGAAGCTACAGCTATCACTTGTTAAAATGGCAGATGATGTTAACATTGAATCTCACCCTAATTTGTTTTATCCGTTAACTGGAAGTCTAATCTGAATTCGTTAAAGATTATACCCGAGTACATATTACATAGAGTATATGGCACCAGAAGCAGGTCATTTAGCCCTACCAGTCCATATTGGTGCTTATGTTCTACTCAAGCCTCCTCCTCTCCTTTCTTATCTAAATCTACCATTGCAACCATCGATTTTTCTCCCCACTTCCCATTCTCATTATTCTTTGGGTAAAGCAGGGTATTCCCTTTGGATTTCTTGGTACCTTTCTTTTACTTATGGGTTTTTAATTGTGTTCTCCTTCAATTAGAGGAAACACCCTCTCTGTATCCACTCTATCAAAAC
Organism: Sphyrna mokarran; assembly: GCA_024679065.1. Lineage (NCBI taxonomy): Eukaryota > Metazoa > Chordata > Chondrichthyes > Carcharhiniformes > Carcharhinidae > Sphyrna > Sphyrna mokarran. The sequence continues at coordinate 33,651,747 of JAGIQG010000002.1, read as the reverse complement.
CTTAAAAAATTTTAAATACCTCTAATGGGTCACCTCATCTTTTTTCACAAAAATAGAAACCCAGCCTGTAATTCCTTTCCTGACATCTGTATAGTCACACATTTCTGGTATCACCCTTTTAAATCTGTTCTGTACCCTCTCCAGTGCCTCTGCATCCTTTTTATAATATGGTGACCATAATTATCCACAATACTCTAATCAAGATTAAATACAGGCTGAGATTAACTTTCCTACCTTTAAATTCTATCCCTCAAGAAATAAAGCCGAGTACTTCGTTGTATTATTAATGCTGTTGATGACTAATGACAATTTTTGCAACTTCAGTGATTGGTGTATTTGTACTCTTAAGATCTCAATGTTCATCCATCCACCTAGAAGGTATGCTATTCCATGTCAGGGAGGCACAATGAATGAATGAGGACACATACTTTTGATATCAATTGAAGCCACATCTGCGGGATCTGTGCACCCAGGATCTGGACAGCTCTATTATTGTGGTACAGGATTTATACCGAGCCTGCACCATACTGTTCAAGATCAGATTATTGTTTTAAATCTGTATAAGTTTTAACTAGACTTTCTTCCATCGTTGTGAAACTGGTGTAAATTTATCTTTCGCAAATGCACTCACTCCAACTGGCAACATGAGTTAAATTCTTGATAGACTATTTTTATTTCCTTCAGTATGTCTGTGTGTGTGTTTTTTCTTCGTTATGGGTTAGCTGTAACTCTAAAATGATTGGGTAGTATGTGATTATTTCCCATCTATCTCCAGCAATCCATCACAAATTCTTCTCTAATTTGTCAGTTTGAGAGTGATGCATAATTTGTTTCAAAGAAAATTAACTTTTAAAATCTTGTGGCTGTCAAATACAGTCCACTGATCATTCAGCATTTCCTTTTGTGATGAATAAAATGAATTGAGCAATAACTTGAACTGAACAATATAAATAACGGCAAATTAGAAATTTGTGCTTAGCAATTTAGCTATTAGCTGAATTAAGAGGAGTAGGGACATGTCTAAACCAGAACTTTTCTGCTTTGGGAATTTGTATTAAGTCCTCAGAGACAAAGATCCCTGCACCAAAAATCTCTTTATTTACAAGTTAGACAACAGCATACTGAAAGCATGTTAGCAGTCCATACTTTGAGTCCCAGAGGAACTGACATGCCTGGTTAAATATGAAGCAAGAGGCTCCCTGATTGGCCCATCAATTTAGCCTTTAATCAGGGAGTTCCTATTCTAACAGGCCCACTTCAATTGCCTGATTAAAATGTTGCAGAAATGAACAATCCAGTAAAAGGGGAGGACTGGATTTCATCTCTTTTCTGATCTATTCAAACAGGGGTCCTTTTTTTCCAACTAAAGTTCAATTTACAGCTCATATTTTGCTAACTGGTTAAGTTAACTTTACAGACAACTTACAGGTCTTAAATCCTTGTCTTGTAGCAGGAGCACGGGCTTGATCTTAAACCATATGATGTTACCTTGATGATTCCTCAGTCTCCAGCCCCCGTTGGGACAACACTTGATGGATTAAATATTGGACGTGGCTATGGAATAGTAGAAGGAGAAGACGGGAGGCAGTTTGAGATCACCAGCCTCTCGGTCGATGTATGGCACATACTTGAGTTTGACTATAGTAGATTACCCAAGCAGAGCATTGGGCAGTTTCACGAAGGTGATACTTATGTGGTGAAATCAAAGTACCTGGTGAGCACCACCGGTAAGTGCTGATTGTTTAAAATTAAATAATTGATAAAGATTCTAAACCTGAATCAAATAGAAATGATTCTTTGTGGAGCAAGACAAGAAGCATTGTTTTTCTACATTGCTTAGATGAAAATGCTGGAATTTATAATTGCAGCATGGTGGTACAGTGGTTAGTACTGCTGCCTCGCAGCTCGAGTCTTGGGTGACTGTGTGTGTGTGGAGTCTGCACTTTCTCCCTGTGTCTGCGTGGATTTCCTTCCTCTGAGTGCTCCAGTTTCCTCGCACAGTCCCAAGATGTGTAGGTTAGATGGATTGGCCTTGGTTTTTAAAAAAACAGATTATGGGATTAGGACGGGGAGAGAGCCTAGGTAAGATTTTCTGTCAAAGAGTCGGGTCTTGACTCAACGGGCCGAATGGTCTCTTTTGCACTGTGGATATTCTAATCTATAAAAATGCTATATGTAGATGTCTCCACTTTAAATGAGGGTGTGGAGCAGACAGGGCTGGAAGGATGGTATGGTCATTGAGCTATCTGAAGGAGGGGGGCCAGGGATGTAGAGTCTTAGCTGATTGTAATAGTTGGGCCTCATTTGCAAAAAGATTCAGAAGATTCCACCTGAGCCCAGCCAACTCCACAACCTGGCTAGTGAATGGGAGGGAACATTACCTTCTCTCTCATCTGCTCAGAGGTGCAACTGAGATCACTCTTGGTGGGAAGGAAGGAAGGAAGCAGTATCAGGTTGATTACTGAGTGGCTTAATTTTAATTGACTCTTTACTTAGTTACCGGCAGTGAATGAAAATCAGGTGAGATGTTCACTTCTGCTGAGCCAGTTCAAAGATTTTTGGATATGGATTTAAAAAAAAGAAATATGTGAATAACATTTTATTCCCACATAACCACTCCAGTGAATGACTTGTTGCCCTCCTGAAATTACATTAGCTCAGGACAATGCAAGCTGTGTTCTGATGAAGAGTCATTGTCAGTCTGAAATATTGACTGTGTTTCTCTCTCCATAGATGCTTTCTGAGTATTTCCCACATTTTCTGTTTTAGTTTTCTAACGTTTGCAGTATTTGGTTTTATAGTGATGAAAGCTTGTATGTGTCAGTATTATTGAATGTAATGCAAGTTCTGTTTTAAGAGAACAGTGCTGGGGGTGGAATATTACCGTTTGGGGGGAAAACATGTAGATGGCTTGTGCATACCCTAAAGTAAGCGTGGAGTTGACCCGCCGCAGGCTGACCCACCTTTCAGCCATGAGGCACTCCGGTCAGGGTAAACGGATAGCTTGTGCCTCACTGAAGAGGAAGTCCGGTTGGCCACCAGCTCCATTAGTTCTGGCTGTACCAAGAATGCATTAATGGGTGCTGCCAGCACTACCATGAGTAAGGAGGAGGAGGAGGCCCATGAATCTCCAGAAACAGATAATTCCAGGTTCTTGGGCAGATTAGAGAGGCAGGTGCACGACGGTGGTGGGTTTAATGCAACAAGTATGGGTTCTATTTAATGCTGGGCTGCCCCTGATTTACAAAACACAGTCCCTGGGTATAGGATCCCAACACCCCTACACCCACCACCACAACTCCACCACCCCATCCCACCCTGCACTTTGAAAAATTTGCTTAAAAGATTGGGCTCCCACTCCGATCTGATTGCTCACGCCAAATATGTTATGCTATGGGCAGTATATTACTGAGGTCAGTTGGCTTGGTAACAAGCCTAATTGACTCTTGATTATTTATTTATTTATTTATTATCACTCCCATATTATGAGATTGGGCAGGAGGATGTTGCATGGGCCTATTTTATATTATGTGCATCCATGGTGAAAACAAGCCCAATGGTGGGATGGGGAGGGCCTAGAATGCAGCCCTAGGACTCTGAAAATTTGTGTAGAAGTATGTTAGAAACCTCTTGGCCTATTCCAAGGTAATGTTTGTACAGTGACAGTGATTTACACTTCCATTTGGATATGGATATGGATTGGCTGCCAATTAGTTTTCATTGCTTTTGCAGTGTTATGGAAGACCCTCTTATACACAAAATCATCTCCCTCATCATTATACAGGTGACGGTTCATCAGCAGATAGTGTTTGGGCGAATAATCAAAGGGAAAATATCCTAGATAAAGGGATTTTGGAGATTCTGTCATACGTAGGAATGTCTATTGTTGATGTTTTAACTTATTTTTGGTTTCTTTACATGTATCACAGTTGGCAAAAGGCAGAAGTCTGAACTTGTTCGGAACACTGCTGTCGGAAAGGAGAAATGCGTATACTACTTCTGGCAAGGTCGTCACTCAACAGTGAGTGAGAAAGGAACGTCGGCTCTGATGACTGTAGAGTTAGACGAAGAGCGAGGGGCACAGGTGAGCCTTTCCTACCAATCCATCTGTGTAACGATGATGTCCTGACATTTCAGAAATGCACTGTTGTGACCTGTTCATGAAACACGTTAAAAATAGATTATATTTCCAGTTATGGAATAACAGGCATTATTTTTATAATAATGATTTGTGCTGCAAAAAAAAATGGCGGGTGTCATTTTTCATCACTCTTCCAGGTGGCAACTTCAGAAATCACAATAACATTGACTGAGGTAAGCTGTTAAATAATGACAAATAGTAGCTAAAACAAGAACAGTTGTAATGGATTGTGTTAGGAAACAAGTGCCTTTAAGCCATTTCCTAAGTAACGCCAAATGCATTTCAGCAGATATAATTCATATCACCTAATTGAGTTGTCTGTAGTGCGTATTTTAACATCTCCACACGGTTTGTTTTATAAATTAATTTTGGGCAGAAGTTTAACTGCTGGAACTGCAGTTCCGTTATTTCGCTCAATTCCATGAGCTGAATAGTTGGGGAATCTTTTTTGTTAGTCACATTTACATTCAACAAACAGATATTTCTGGTCTGTCTGCGACTGGGGTAGATTCCACACTTAAATATTGATAGGAACGGGATTTGCAAGAAATTTGGGATGCCAAACACAGATACTTTCTCATTACCTACCATTATTTTTCTAATTGTTTCTAATTGTCTCTGGATTTATTTCTGGCTTACCCTATTTACTTACAATTTTTGCTGTTTTTCTTCCATTTTTTCAGTTTTTATCTCTATAAATTAAACACCTGGCCCCTGTCCCAACGCACCCTGACACAATCTGAAGTACCTAGTAGTGATGAACAACCTGTTGATAATACTGATCTGTGAAGTGAAATCCAGGAGTTGTAATTTGTATTGTTACTCCTTGTGTTATGAAGAACCATGTTTGATGGTCTAGATTAACGAAAGAAATTGTTCTAAAACTAACTTATTTTTCTGCCTTGTCTTATTCCAGGTCCAAGTGCTGCAGGGGAAGGAGCCACCCTGTTTCCTGCAGCTGTTTCAAGGAGGAATGATTGTGCATGCTGGTAAAAGAGAAGAGGAGGAGGAAAGCTCACAAAGTAAAAATTCCTCTTGGTTTTGTGTCTTGTTAAATAGAATCCCTACAGGGTAAAGGAAGCTATTCGGCCCATCAGTTCTGCACTATCTCTCTAACAAGAGCATCTTTCCCAGGGCCACACCCGCTGCCCCGCAACCACCCTATCCCTATAATTCCACATATTTACTGCGCTAATCCACCTAGCTTGCACATCCTAGAACACCAGCATGACCAGTCCACTTAACCTGCACATCTTCAGGTGTTTCATGATAACGTAGGATTGGCTAAAACCTAATCATACATTGTGATCAGACCCTGATAATCAAGCAAATAGTTCTCTGCAGAATAAAAATTTATAGATGGAGAAATTCATTTGCATGCTACACAAAGTTAATTTGATTCCCATGGAGCTGCAGCATCATAGGTCTGCATTCTGTGTGGCGTACTTCAGTGAAATCATAGTACCCTCATCACATAATGTTCTCCATATTTTTCAAATGTAATATCTAAATCAATTTACCCCTTTGCAATATAATTGATCATGTACCATCTGTTTGTGTATAGTTTGCCTGTTACTTGCTTTAATGTAATCATAATGCTAGGCTGGCAGTGGAGGTTGTGAATTCATACGTCAGCATTTTAAGTGGATTTGATTTGATTTGATTTATTATTGTCACATCTATTGGTAGACAGTGAAAAGTATTGTTTCTTGTGTGCTGTGCAAGCAAAACATACCATTCATAGAGTACATTGGAGAAAAGGATGGAGTGCAGAACATAGTGCTCCACTTGCAGGTGGGGTGAAGAGAAGGATCAGCTTAATGCATTCCAGGGCCATTCAAAAGTCTGATGACAACAGCCCGCTGGTACGTTGTTAGTACTGCTGCTGTCTTAAAGCGCCAGAGATCTGGGTTCGATTCCTGGCTTGGGCCACTGTCTATGTGCAATTTGCATATTCTACCTGTTTCTGAGTGAGTTTCGTCCCACAAACCAAAGGTGTGCTGGTTAGGTGGACTGGCCATGCTAAATTGCCCCTTAGTGTCAAGGGGACTAGCTAATGTAAATGCATGGGATATGGGGGATAGGGCCTGGGTGGGATTGTGGCCAGTGCACACTCGATGAGTCACATGGCCACCTTGTGCATTGTAGGATTCTCTGATTCAGGAAGCTGTTCTTGAATCTGTAGGTACGTGTTTTAAAGCTTTTGTACCTTTTGCTTGACGGGAGAAGATGGAAGAGAGAATGTCCAGGGTGCGTGGGGTCCTTGATTATGCTGGCGGCTTTTACGAGGCAGCAGAAAGTGTAGCATGGAAGGTTATGAATGTGAATTCAGTCAAATCTGCCAGCAGAGAGAATGAATGGGGTAATTAGTGAAGGAAACCTGCCACTTCTACCTGGTCTTGCCCACAAAAAAACTACAATCTGCGGTGGTCGAGGCAGCAATTTAGTTATAAGCTGCTCATCATTCTCCAAAACATGCTTCTTTTTTAAATTCTTGACTAATTTTGCAATACATCATCCCGAGTTCCCTTCTCATTCTTTCTTTTTTCCACCCTGTATCACATGTCTCCCCTGATTCTCAAGGCTGTCTGTTCCAGCCCTCCATCGTTGCAGGTGTAGAGATTTGCCAGTTGGAACTGAGCGAGTCTAGCTTTACCACAGGGGATCTAGGTTTGATTTTCACATTGCTGCGTTGCAGATGTCAGCTGTGCTGCTCTGGGGAGACTTACAGGAGAGGCCACAAAGGGAAGGGAAATTATTTCCCGACGCCAATTGCTGACCCCCTCACTGTTGCTATGGAGTAACATTAACAGAGGCTTAGATCACTCACAGGTGCTTTGTGGCCCAGAGGAATTAAGGGAATTTTAAGCTCTCACCTTTCAATCTAACTTAATAACTTCACAGAAACTGCACAAAAAATCTGTGCTACCATGCAACTGGAAAATGTTAACGTCAGCCTGGAAGGGCTGATTAGAACATAGACAAAACGAAGGAGTTATTCTCTGCATACATTGCAGCTAACTAATCTCCTGCTTACTGTAACTTCTGATTAAAACGTTGCCAGCACTCCAATTTTTAAAGGAACATTCATAAGATGTAGGAGCAGAAATCGAGCATTCAGCCCATCGAGTCTGCTCCACCATTTGATCATAGCTGATGATGTTCAAAGATAGACACAAAGACCCATTAACTACAAGCCAGTCAGTTTAACCTTGTCAGTGCGAAACACTAATCTGAGACACAGTTACTAACAGGTCTGTAGATTAATTAAGAAAAGGCAATACAGGTTTGACAAATGGAAAGACTTTGACGAAGGATGACCCTGACTCGAAACATTGGCTCTATTCTGTCTCCACAGATGCTGTCAGACCTGTTGAGGTTTTCCAGCGAGTTTAGTGTTTTTGTTTCAGATTCCAACATTGACAGTATTTTGCTTTTATTTTGTTAAAAGTGGATTGTGGTTAACTTAACTGGTTTGGATTTTTTTTGATGAGGTAACAAGGGAGGATTGATATGTGAACAGCATACTACACGTGGGTTTCCGAAAAGTTGCTCGATAAGCGTAATGGGCTTGCCAACAAAAATTGAAACTCATGGAATAAAAAGAAAAACAGCAACATGAGTGCAGAACAGAAATAGAGTGTGCTGCAAATACTCACCCAAGTTAGGCAACATCTGTGGGAGAGAAATAGAATTGATTTTAAAAGTGGAACATTATTTCTACAGAACAGTCACATCATATTAGACCAGACAAGTTAACTCACTTTCAACAGATACCAGCAGACCTGCTGAGTATTTGCAGTACTTTTGTTTTTATTTCAGACATCCAACATTCAGAGTATTTTGTTTTTATTCTGGCATGGATGTAAAGTTGGCTGAGTGATAGGACACAGAGCATAATGGTGAATGGTTGGTTTACAAACTGGATGGCAGTGTACACTGAGGCTCCCCTGGGGTCAGAAATTGAACTGCATTCTTGACCTTTAGACTTGAGTGTGCAGGGCACAGTCTTGAAATTCGCAAAAGATGCAAAACTCAGAAGCATTATGAGCAAAGAGGAGGATAGTGATAAACTTCAAGAGGTGAAATGGGTGGACCGGCTTGCATTGACATTTAATGCAAAGAAATTTGCTTTTATGGTAAGACAAAGGGAGGCCAGATAAAACCAAAGTTACAGAGAGTTGGTTTGCAGGTGCACCAGGTAATTAAGAAGGCAAGTGGAATTTTGTCCTTCATTGCTGAGGGATGGAATTTAAAATCAGCGAGGTTGTGTTGCAGCTGTTTAAGGTGCTGGTAAGACCATACCTGGAATACTGTGTACAGTTTTGGTCTCCTTACTTGAGAACGCATATACTGGCACTGGAGGAGGTGCAGAGGAGATTCACTGGGTTGATTTGGGAGTTAAGAAGTTTGGCTTATGAAAAAAGACTGAATAGACTAAGGCTGTACTCATTTGAATTCAGAAGATTGAGAGGAGATTTTATAGAAACATATGAAGGGAACAGATCAGATAGAAGTAGGGAAGTTGTTTCCACTGGTGGGTGGAACTAGAACTAGAGGACGTGGGCTCAAAACAAGGGGGAGCAGATTTAGGACTGAGTTGAGGAGGAACTTCTTCAACCAAAGAGTTGTGAATCTGTGGAATTCCCTGTCTAGTGAAGCAGTTGAGGCTACCTCATTGAATGTTTTTAAGGCATGGATAGATAAATTTTTGAACAGTAAATTCATTAACTGTGAGCGGGTGAGCAAGTGGAGCTAAGTCCACGAAAAGATCAGCCATGATCTTATTGAATGGCAGAGCAGGCTTGAGGGACCAGATGGCCTACTCCTGCTCCTAATTCTTATGTTCTTATACTTTCATCTTTATCATGTGGCAACTCCACATCATCGTTTTTTGGGGTATTTTGCCCATATCTCAAGGAACTGCAAATTTCTTTTTGAATGGTTCTATCCATATATATCACACATTAAGTTGATCTTTCTCTACACTCTAGCTATGACTGGTACATTATATTTTGCAACTTCTTTCCTTCTCCCCTATGTACTCTATGAATGGTATGTTTTGTCTGTATAACACATAAGAAACAATACTTTTCACTGTATCCCAATGCAGGTGACAATAATAAATCAATCTTTAGGAAGGATGTCAAATTTTTGGAGAGAGTGCAGAAAAGATTGATGAGCAGTTCCAGGAATGAGAGACTTACTTAGATAGATTGGAGAAGATGGAATTGTTCTCCTCACAGAAGACAGGTTTCAGAGGAGAATTGAGAGAGATGCTCTTAATCATGAGGGATCTAGAGTGAGAGTAGATGGGGAGAAACTTATCACACCAGTGAACAATTGAGAACACAGCACATTGATTTAAGGTAATTGGCAAATAAAAACTAGCACAACATGACCATGGGTGGCACGGTGCACAGTAGTTAGCACTGCTGCCTCACATCACCAGGGATCTGGGTTCAATTCTGGCCTCAGATCACTGTTTGTGTGGAGTTAACACATTCTCCTCATGTCTGCATGGATTTCCTCCAGTGCTCAGAATTCCCCCCCCCCCCCCCTCCCCCCGGAAGAATCCCAAAGATGTGGGGGTTAGGTTGATTGGCCATGCTAAATTCATCCTAGTGTCGGGGGATTAGCAGAGTAAATACATGGGGTTACGGGAATAGGACCTGGGTGGGATTGTGGTCGGTGCCGGACTGAATGGGCTGAATGGCCTGCTTCTGCACTATAGGGATTCTATGAGGAAAAAGTTGTTTTAAGCAGTGAATGGTTAGGATCTAGAATACCAGCAGTGGATGTGGCAGAAGCAGATTCATTCATGAGATTCAAAAGGGAATTAGATTAGTAGCTGAAAAAAAGGAAAGGATAAGGGGAGTGAGATGAACTGAATTGATCTTGCAGAGAACCAGCACAGATACAACAAGCGATCTTGAGCTCATGCTCATCGCCCACAGGGATGACGGTGGGAGCTCAGGATTTGGCAAAACCCCAGAAGTCACGGATTTCACTGGCAAGATCGGATTTTCTTCATCCCTCACCTGTGATGGAAGTCGCTTCATGCCCATTTGGGCGTGAACCTGATTTTCCATTCATTTTAAGATATTTAAAATAATTAAAGAGTCTCTCAGATATTGGACCCTCACCCGCCACCTGCCACATACTCAAACTGCGCCGATGAGATTTATCACAAGTTCAACCAGAGGTGAACCTGTCATGGGGATCCACCCTGGGGGTACAAATGTGACTGTAGCCCTTGGAGGAGAGGTACATGGCCAAGCATTGGCCTAGCAATGCCCCAGCACAGGTTGGCATCATGCCAACCTGTGTGTGCCAGAGATGACCCCAGTAGGAACCTCACAGGGGAAGGAATCCAGTTATTTGTTGTGGTGGATGGGAGCAGGGGATGCCAGGGCTGGTAGTTGGTTGGGGAGTGGGTACTGGCATTCTTTGTATGGGGGGGAGGGATGTGGGGAAGGGGTTTGGGAGGGAGGGATGTGGGGAAGGGGTTTGGGAGGGAGGGCCACTGAGATCTTTGTGGTGAGGTATAGGAGAAGGTGGTTACTTTTTACTTTGATTGGTGTGCCTTTATCTCAGTCCAACCTGATTTTGCTGGTATGTTGAGGCCCCCCGCCCACCCACCCTACTTGATACATGAAATACACCAATCTTTATACTGAGAGAATGTGGTAAAATCTGGAGAGAAACATGCCATTTTTCATGTCGGAATCAACACACTGCCATTTTTTGGTAAGATTCTGTGGTTCAGTTGACCATGTTCTGAGCTGTTACCAATCTATGATATTGCAGAAGACCTGGTAAAAAAAAAAGTTCTTAATGAGGACAAACATGTATTTTACTCAGTTCTTGATTTATTTTGAAACTTGCAGTTTGGAAGTTCGATATTGGGTAGTTGCTGAAAGTCTTGACTTTTTAAAAATATACTTTTATTGAAGTTTTTTTTACAAATAACGCAACAAACTCTCAAAGATCAGTACAGTACAGCCAGATCATTTTAAAACAAATACATGTTGGAAGAGAGAGAAAAGAATTACTAACACAGTTGATTCAGATTATTCATTATATCCAATGCCTCCCAACACACAAGAAATGAAAGAATCAAGGGATGGATAGATATCAGGATAACGTGGTACAGCCACAATTGACTCAGCAGTGCATAGTCAAGCTCACAGGATAACAGCAACAGATCTACAGAATGTACGGAAACCCTTCTAGGAATAAACTAGAGACTTTCAATGTTTAAATCTAATACTAACGCAAATGTTTTAAAGCAAATAAAATAATCTGGAAATGAAGTGCAATCTTGCAAATAAAAATTGAAGAATGTCGAAGCTACATTTTCCAAAAGAAACATGCAACCTCTTTTATCACATAACCCTAAAGAGAGTATTTTGAGAATAATGTGGCCTTTGCTCATATCCTGTGGGAATCTGCATAAACTGGAGCGTGGTAAAGAGACATCTGGGTTTCTGCTGAAAAACGCCATGTGCACTGAAAATGTTTTTTTTTGGTTTTTCAGCTGATTGTGTGGAACGCAGAATATTGATTCTGATACACTTTCTGCTACTGCCCTCTGTAGGTGACTGGCGGTTGTACTGTGTGAGAGGAGAGCGTCCTATGGAAGGAAATCTGCTTGAAGTCGCTTGTCATTGCAGCAGCCTAAGATCCAGAACTTCCATGATTCTGCTGAATGTAAATAAGGCAGTCATCTATCTATGGCATGGCTGCAAAGCACAGCCACATACGAAGATTGTAGGAAGGACTGAAGCAAACAAAATCAAGGAACTGTAAGTGATACCTACTTTAAATTTTGAAGTTTATTTATTGGTGCCGCTAGTAGGCTTACATTAACACTGCAATGAAGTTACAGTGAAAATCCCCCAGGTACCATACTCTGGCACCTGTTCAGATACAATGGGGGAGAATTTAGCACAACCGATGCACCTAATCAGCACGTCTTTCAGACTGTCAAAGGAAACCAGAACACCTGGAGGAAATGCACGCAGACATGGGGAGAATGTGCAGACTCCACACAGACAATGACCCAAGCCGGAAATCAAACCCTGGTCTCTGGCCCTGCAAGGCAGCAGTACTAACCACGTGACACAGGGGGAGGGGGTTAATTTTAATACTTTTAACAGTTAATAAAAAGAGTTTTAAAAGCTTTCCCTTCGGAAAGAAAAGCAATTTATAAAAGTTTATTCTAAGTATACAGGTGATTTCCTATTACTCATTCTCATTCGACTGTGCAGGTTGTGAAAGGCTGCAGTGGTACAAAACAGACCATGTGATAGTGCTTCCACATATTGTTAGGTGGGGAATTCCAGGATATTGACCGAGCAACAAGGAAGGAAATGCCACGTCATGCTGATGTGTGACTGGAAGATGATGATATTCCAGGGTTGCTGCTCATGTCCCTCTCAGGAGAGGAAGCTGCTATTTGCAGTAACTTTGATGAATTGGATGCAGTGCATCTTGTAATTTAGATAAATTGCAGCCAATGTGTGCTAGAGGCCAGTGCTGGGACACTTCACAAACAAACTACACTCTCCTAGATGGATGTGAAGTGGGTTTGAAGATCAGTTTGTGGACTGTTCATTGCAGAGTACTCGACCTCTGACTTGTTTTATAGCTATGGTGTTAATTTGGCTGGTCCCTTTCAGTTTCTGGTCAACACTAAGTACTGTTGATTATCCTAAGCACCATATAAATATAAGAACTCCATTGGACATTATAAAAGCTGTTTGCCAAGGTTTGCTGTCCACGAGTGGCCGATATAATGAGAAAACTGATGAGCTGTTATACTGCCATATTATATTCATATTAAATTCATGTTATAATTTGCATCCAAACATTACTCGATGTTATTCACTCAGTCTGACCAGAATTAAATTTCAGTTCCCTTGATTGGAGATTTTATTTTGTCCACTGAGTGTTAAAATGCCTATTATTAAATTCCCAAGAGAATGATGTGCAGCTTCTTTTAAAGCCGGTAGTATATAATTAAGTACTATAATGTTTTTGATCTCAAGGTCTTAGATAAAGTAATAAAGTTATGATAGAAAAATATTACTTATTTCTCCAGTTTCTTTGTAAGAATCCTAAATTTTTTAAATGGAGAAATCCCTCATGTTAAGATTCCAGTGCAGTACTCAGGTACAGCTACATTATCAGAGGTGTTGCTTTTTGGGTAATACATTAAACCAAAGTCCTACCTGCCCTTAAAATAAAAGATCCAATTTCACTATTTGGAAAAATAGTGGCGTTCGCCCCAGTATCCTAAATGTTTATTCTTCAGCAATCATCACTGAAACAAATGGAGTGGTGTTGATTATTGTAGGGAAAATGGAATATAAAAGTTGGGAAGTTTTGCTACCGTTGAGCAGGACATTGGTGAGACCACACCTGGAGGAACTTCTTCACTCAAAGGGTGGTGAATCTCTGGAATTCTCTGCCCATTGAAGTGGTGGAGGCTATCTCATTGAGTATATTTAAGTCACGGTTAGATAGATTTCTGATAGACAAAGGAATTCAGGGTTATGGGGAGAAAGCGGGAAAGTGGAACTGAATCACTTCAGATCAGCGATGATCTTACTGAATGGCGGGGCAAGCTCAAGGGGCTAGATGGCCTACTCCTGTTCTTATTTCTTATGAGTGCTGTGTACAGTTTTGGTCCCTTTTATTTAAGAAAGGATATAATTGCAATTCGAGCAATGATAAGGTCCTTCTGACTGATGCTTGGGAAAATGGGTTTATTTTATGAGGAAAAATTGGACAGGTTGAGCCTGTATCCATTGGCATTTAGAAGAATGAGAATTTGTTTTGTTGAATAGGGTGGATGTTGAAAGGATGTTTCCTCCTTTGGGAGACACCTAGAACTAGGCGACAGTATTTATAATAAGACATCTTCCATTTAAAACAGTGATGAGGTAATTTTTTTTCCCCCTCAGAAAACTGTTTGTATGTCGAATTATCTTACCCAGAGATTCATGGAGGCAGATTCATTGCATATTTTTATAGCAGAATTAGATTCTTGACTAATAAGAGAATTGAAGGTTTTCTTTAATTCATCCAAGGGATATGAGCTTCGCTGGCTTGGCCAATATTTTTGCCCAACCCTAGCTACCCTTGATTGGTGAGCTATCTTCTTGAACTACTGCAGCCAATGGCTTGAAAAGATTGAGTTCTAGGATTTTGATCCAGCAACAGTGAAGCAATGATTTAGGTTTTAAGTTTATTTATTAATGTCACAAGTAGGCTTACATTAACACTGCAATGCTATTACTGTGAAAATCTCTGAGTCGCCACATTCTGGCGCCTGTTCGGGTTTGCTGAGGGAGAATTTAGCAGGGCCAGTGCACCTAACTATCACATTTTAAACCCAAGCACCCAGAGGAAACTCACACAGACTAGGAAGAACGTGCAGACTCCGCAGACACAGTGACACAAGCCGGCAGCAATGCTAGCCACTGTGCCATTGTGCCACTCTATGATATATTTCACCATTGATGGATGGTAAGTGGCTTGCAGGGGAACTTCCTAGTGCTAGTGTTCCCATGAATATCCTCCCCTTGTCCTTATAGATAGTTGTGCTGGTAGGTTTGTAAGGTGCTGTCTAAGGAATCTTGGTGAGTTGGATAAAGGAGGTAGGCGGAAAGTGAAAGCCACAATCAGATCAATCATGATCATATCAAATGACAAGAGTAGGCCGAATAGTACACCCCTGCTCCTATTTCAGATGTTAAAACAGGATATCTGATCATTTATCAAATTGCTGTGGATCTAGCTATGCATAAATTGGTTGCCATGTTTTATGACATTTGTACCAACGCTTTTATAAAAATGAAAGTGCGTAAACTGCTGTATCATGATTTGGGAAAACCTAAGGTTGTACAAAGTGCTATACAAATAAAAGGCCTTTCCTTTGCTTCCTTTTAAAGTAAATAAACTTCATGTATATTGACTTGGCTCCACTTTACAATACAAGGGAATTAAGGGTTATGGGGAGAAAGCAGGAAAGTGGAACTGATTCACTTCAGATCAGCCATGATCTTATTGAATGGCAGGGCAGGCTGTCAAAGCTAATGCTAGATTGTACTGAAACTGAACTGTAATCAATGTGTTTGTAACTGCACCAAGCCTACAGAATTCCTTCATTGTGTTTTTCAGGCGTCCACTGGAAGCAGGGCTTCACAGTAGCATCAATGTGACTATACACGAATGTGATGAGGGATCCGAAATGGTGGCTTTCTTTGAAGCATTAGGAAGAAGAGACCGAAAGGCCTATGACTGCATGTTACAAGGTAATCAGTGTTCCCTGGCTGGGTGATGAACTATTTCAACTATTACAGGTAAATAATAACAAGGTTATGAGGCGAGAAAGTCTTTATCTATTGCTGCCTCCAACTTTGCTTTGTTTCCGGTGTGAGAAGAAAAGGACCATCTCTATCTGCATAGGCTAGTGCCAAAGAAGTGCCTTCTAGCCCAGTGTCCCATATAAAACTTTGCATGTGTTGGGCATAAACCGTAAGAGGTAGTTGGCAGAGAGCAATGGTACTAATTGAGTTCATGTGTTGAAGTTTTGTAATATAACATCCTGGCCCATATTTTATTCTTGTCCTTGACTGTAATGTGAATTGTTAAGCATTTGTTCAATAATTTAAAAGTTGCATACATAATATAGCAATATCTGTCTTAATATATCAACAGTCAGTACCTTGAAAACAGAAGACTCACTGTATTGAATTTCAGACTGGCTCCATTAGCATCATTCTCAATCAACAACAACTTGCATTTGCATAGCGCCTTTAATGTAGCAAAACGTCCCTAATAAACTTCACAGAAATGTTATCAAAGTCAACTTGACACCCATCCATAAAAGGAGAAATCAAAAATTCTGGGTTCAAGCTCCATTCCATGACTTGAGTATAATCTAAAATAATGTTCCCAACACAATCTTGATGGAGTTGGAAGTGTCATGCTTTGAGTGAAATGCACTGCTCCAGTGGTTTGATAGACAATAAAGGATTCAAGGAAACTATCTTTAAGACCAGGGTGTAACTTCAAGGCTGAATGTGGCCAAAGATAGTAACTGTTCGTTCATTCCACTTCTTACTATGTTCTTCAAAATAATTTGTTGCGTAAAAGATACTTTGAGACATTTTTTTGGAGAGATGTGATAAAATATTTACACATGGTATTTTCTTTCTTAAAATGTGTCCTTGTTTGTATTATACTTTTGCTTCCATGTACTTTTGAAATGTTAGTAACTTCAAACCCTTCCCTTTCATGATTAAAAACTAAACACAAAATCTGTTCACAGATCCTGGAAAATTCAACTTCACTCCTCGGCTCTTTATCCTCAGTAGTTTGTCTGGGGAATTCATTGCCACGGAATACCTATATCCTGCCAGAGATCCTACCATGGTCAACTCGATGCCATTTTTGCAAGAAGACTTGTACACTGCCCAACAGCCAGGTTAGTTGTTTCTCATGCAAGAGGTATGGAAGTGCAAGCACTTGAAAGATTATTCAAATTAAGATGGCAATAAAAGAACTGAACAAGAGATCAGTTGACTGTTTCAAAAAGAACAACTGACTGAGTGTAAGAGACTATAATTATACACCTAACCTACAGACAAAGCTGATTGGATTTGTTATGCTGGTTCCTCAGTTGCTGAGGTTTGGAAGGGAGAGAAAGATCTAAGCAGCTCAGCAAACTTGAGATGGGATAATATAGATGTGGAGTGTATAAGTTTTTTTTAATTTATTGGTTCACGGAATACGAGCATTGCTAGTTAATCCAGCACTTATTGCCAAGCATTAATTGCCCTTGTGAAGGTCGTGCTATGTTGCTTTCTTGAACTGCTGCAGTCCACATAGTTCGGGTTCACTCACAGTGCTGTTAGGAATGGAGTTCCAACGTTTTAACTTAATGAAGAAAGGGCAGTATGGATCCATGGATGGTGAATGATGACAGGAGAATTTGCAGGTGATGGTGTTCCCATATATCTGCTGTCCTTGTTCTACTGGATGACATAGGGTTTATTTGGTTCCTTTGAAGGAGCTGCAATGCATCTTTTAGGTGGTACACAAAGCTGCCACTGTGCAACAATGGTAGAAGGAGTGAATGTTTAAGTTGGTGGATCAGGTGCCAATCAAACAGGCTGCTTTGTCCTGGCGGTTGTTGAGCTTCTTGAGTATTGTTGGAGTTGTACCCATCTAGGAAAGTGGAGAGTATTCCATTGCGTCCCTGACTTGTGCCTTGTATTGGCAGGATTTGGGGAGTCAGGAGGTGAGAGTTACCCTTTAGAATTCCCAGCCTCTGAGCTGCTGTCATAGCCACTGTACAGAGTTTCTGGTTATTGGTAATCCCCAGGATTTTGTGTATGGGAGGCGATGGCTGAGTGCTTTTTTTGTTGGACTATTAATCCAGAAGCTCAGTTAATGTTCTAGGGACCCGGATTGAAATCCGGCCTTGACAGATGGTTGAATGATGATTGATGGTTGAATAATTCAATAAAAAAAAATCTGGAATCTACCAATGATCTCGAGATCATTGTTGATTGTTGGAAAAACATCTGTTCACTAATGTCCTTTAAGGAAGGAAATCTGCTGTCCTTGTCTGGTCTGGCCTACTTGTGATTCCAGACCCACAGCAACGTGGGTGACTCTTAACTGTCCTCCGAAATGGCATAGTAAACCACTCAGTTCAAGGACAGTTGGAGTTGGGCAATAAATCCAGCCTTGCAGTGATGTCTACATCCTATTGACAAATAAATTTTTTAAAATGTCATTCGATCTAACAGAGACGTCAGTACATAGAATGAGCAGATTTTGTCACAGTAAAGCTCTTTCTTCTTCCTTACTTTTACATGGTAACAAGATAATACTTAAAAAGCGACATGGTTAAGTGCTGATGCTTTCAATGTTTTAACTGATGATATTTAATCTGTTTGTAAAGCTGCTTTTATATTGTAATTTAAAAGATTATTGAGGCCATCAGCTACTGACATTTACATGGAATTGGTTCAAAATGCAAACATAAATTGAGATCTATTTCAAAACTATGGAAGTAAAAGTCTATATTAATTTGTGACCAAACAAGCAGTTTTCCCCATTGTGTTAATTTCCTTCATGTGCCTTCAACAATTGCTGGTGGATATAAAATAACCAATTAGGCCATTAATTTTTTTGGAATCATTTTGTTGTCTGTGTGTGAAGAAACCCACCTGCAGCAATGCACAAGAGTATATTAACATTGCCCCTGTCTTGTGTGCAGCTTTATTCTTGGTGGACAATCATCATGAGGTGTACCTTTGGCAGGGCTGGTGGCCTACAGAAAATGAAATCACGGGGTCTGCCCGAATCCGCTGGGATGCAGACCGGAAATGTGCAATGGAGACAGTGCTGCAATACTGCAAAGGTACCCTGGAAATATTGGCAATTGTAATCTAAGGTTTAAATGCATTAAGTGGGATTTGGAGTTTAATAATCCAGTAATTCATTGGATTCCAGTTCATGGGGTTAGGTGTTAATGTTGTAATTTTTACTCTAATTGCTTATTTGCTCCCTTTTCCCCACTATTTATTTATTTTTATTTGTTTCATTATTAACAAGGTTGGAGAAGTATAGGAAATGTGAATGTGTAATGTGAGGAAATTAAAATTAAACATGTAGTTACACAGACTCGATGGACAAGAGCTGATGCAAAGAGGGATAGCAGCAAGCACACTGTGATCTCTGGATGTTTTAATTGGCATATTTTAATTGCGCACTCAGTCAAAAATGACAGTATTTGGTGGCTAGGATTGCGTTATGGATGTTGGCATAAGATCATGTGAGTGATTCTCCAACCCTACGCATCCTGACACAAATTGTGTTATAGCTGGAGAGTGTCTCAAGAAGGGACAAACACAATTTGTGCTGGGAAAACCCCTTTTGGGATTCTCCTCGCCTCTCATGCTGACGTAATTGGGTTCACGCCCATCAAGGGTGTGAATCAGATTAGTATATTTAATTTGCTACTTAAATAGGCAAGGTCATTTTAAAGCTGGATTCACCCATCTCCTCATATTCATTGACTCATAAGAGCATAAGAACATAAGAAATAGGAGCCAGGAATAGGCCATCTAGACCCTCGAGCCTGCCCCACCATTCAATAAGATCATGGCTGATCTGAAGTGGATCAGTACCACTTCCCCGCTTTATCCCCATAACCCTTAATTCCCTTGCTTATTAGAAATCTATCTAGCTGTGACTTAAATATGTTCAGCGAGGTAGCCTCCAGCACTTCAACGGGCAGAAAATTCCAAAGATTCGCCATCCTTTGAGTGAAGAAGTTCCTCCTCAACTCCGAAATAAACCACCTCCTCCGTCCCCTTATTTTGAGACTGTGCCCTCTAGTACTGAAATCCTTTCTAAGCGGAAAGAATCTCTCTATATCTACCCTATCCATCCCCTTCATTATCTTATATGTCTCTATAAGATCCCCCCCTCAACCTTCTAAATTCCAACAAGTACAAACCTAGTCTATTCAATCTCGCCTCATAGGCTAACCCCCTTATCTCCGGTATTAGTGAACCTTCTCTGCACTCCCTCCAAGGCCAATACATCATTCTGCAAATGTGGCAACCAAAACTGCACACAGTACTCCAGCTGTGGCCTCACCAGCACCCTGTACAGTTGCAACAAGACCTTCATACTTTTATATTCTATCCCACTCGGTATAAAGACCAGCTTCTTGGTCACCTGCTGCACCTGCAGACTGGGTTTTTGTGATTCGTGCACAAGAGCCCCCAGATCCCTCTGCACCATAGCATGCTGCAGCTTTTTGCATTTTAAATAATAATCCCTCCTACTGTTACTTCTACCAAAGTGGATAACCTCACACTTGCTAGCATTATACGCCATCTGCCAGTCCTCGCCCACTCACTCAACCTATCCAGATCTCTCTGCAGACTTTTCACAATCCACAAAATTTGTTTTCCATTCATTTTTGTGTCATCAGCAAATTTCATTACTCTACACTCAGCTGCTTCCTCCAGATCATCTATGTAAATGATAAACAGTTGAGGCCCCAGCACTGATCCCTGGGGCACTCCACTAGTCACCAGCTGCCAACCAGAATAGCACCCATTGAATCCTACTCTCTGCTTCCTACTAGACAACCAATCCTCAACTCCTTGCACCTTAACCTTTTGCAGCAACCTTTTGTGAGGCACCTTAACAAACGCCTTCTGGAAGTCTAAAAACATCACATCCACCACATCCATTGTACTTCGCTCTCTGCAAAGACTCAATCTTAGCCCCTAGACGCCATGGTAACTAAACTACACAGGTTATTGGACATAGCAGTTTACATCACCCTCCTTTACTACACTGTTTGCCTTGAGTTGCAGAGTCAGCTCAAACACAATCATCTTATAAAATTATGCATTTATGACAATGTTTGTTGTGCTCCCATGTATCTTCAACTGATACCCCTATTGACTCTATTATCTCCTCATGAAGATAAAATTAGTATCGTGCAATCACACTTTCCAATGCAAAATCCCTAACCACAGCTTCAGTCATGTGTTACTTTAATCATGTGTTATAATTCAACCATGGGACTTGCTGACATTCTCTAAACTGCTCAGGATGCCCTCCAGTGATTTCAGACTCAAAACCTGGATTATGACCTTCAATCTCGTGTTATCTGTCAGTTATCCTGTGTGTCTACCTGTTGTAGCAGATTTGTTTCAGTTAAGTGCAGCAAGCTCTACAATGTGCACATCGTGAGATTTAAAATACTATCAAAACATGCGGCTTTCGGAAAAAGGTGTTGACGTTGGGAGGATCAGTTGGTCTGCATTGAACGAAGTGGGTGTGGGCAGAACGAGTTTGTAATCTTTGAGATACTGCTCACTCAGTTTTGTGATATTATTTAATTGTGTATATGATTTGAAAGGATTTGATTGTGTAAATCTAACCAGTCTTCCTTTACACGATCACAGTGAAGAATAGCAAGAAACCACCAAAGGCCTACCTGATACATGCGGGTTTTGAACCATTGACATTCACTAATATGTTTCCCAGCTGGGAGCACAGGGAAGACGTTGCGGAGATCACTGAAACGGTAGAGTCTAAATGCTTTCCTCCCTCTTATTGTATCTGTGTCTGTTTTGTGTGTTTCCCACAATCTCTCATTCATCTTTTTTTCAATCATAGGAAGCTGAAGGTTGCAATAAAATAATTTTGGTGGAGGATGTACTGGACAAGCTGTGCAAGACGCAGTACCCACTGGCAGAACTGCAAGCCCGGCCACTGCCAGAGGGAGTGGATCCATTAAAGCTTGAAATTTATCTAACAGATGAAGACTTCCAGGTAAATTCCACTGAGTTGAATTGGAATTGATTGTGGGCCAAGCTGTGTAAGAAGGTGTAGTCACTGGTCCACCTTCAAGTTGCTCCTCCTTGCCAATACTTTGGGCCGAATTTTCTGGGGCCTGTGGAAGCGGGGTAAGGGTGAGGCGGGAGGTGTCTGAAAAATTGGGAGGGGAGGGGGGGACAAGAATTGAGTGTCTGTCGCATTGGCATTCTGCCAAGGAGGCAAATGAAGAACAGCCCTCTCTGTCTTGTGCGCCACTTGAAGGCTAAGCCCGCAGCCAGTGGCATTCTACCAATGGCAGAGAGCCCCACACTGCATGAAGTGGTCACCTGGTGAGTCCTGGTGGCCTCGATGCAGGTGGTGGCGGAGTGTGTTCTCCTTAATCAGGCACTTTGTGGGCCACAGACATGTCCAGCAATGCAACTTTCTCATGATACTGGAGCCTCCCAGTCCTGTTGCTGGGACAAAAGAGCATCCAAGCCTCTGGCCAACAGCTCTCGGAGGCAAGCTGTTTTCTCTTAATGGGAAAAGGCCAAAGTGTCCTTTCCCCATCTTCCCTGCCCATTGTCGGGCATCACCCTGAGAAAATCCAGCCCATTATATGTATTCTTACACAACGTTTAATCTCACACATTGCACCATCTCCCATATATCTTGAGCATCCCCTACTAGTTAAAATAAACCTTGCACTTTGCCAATTGTGGCATCTGTTCCTACTCCCTTTCTTGCATCACAGATCTCCACATTCTGGCGTACTCTCTTTTTCTGTGGTCTGTTGTGTTGTTTAACTGTCACAAGCCTACCGAAATGTCAGGGGTTTTTGTTTTTGAATATAAAGATTCTGTACAGTGTTTGGTATGTTACAAATTGGAAGATTTTTAATGCATGATACTAACAGTGCAGCGTTAATTGTAAATGTGCGAAGTGAAGAAAGTGACTACGCAGTTACCTTCCCTATTGAAAGGTAGTTTGGTATGACCTTGATTTTTATTTTAATTGTCAACTCTGTGGAGTGGAAGAATTTGAAAGATTTCCAAAATCATATGGAGAGAGAGGATGTGACGTATCAATTATGTTGAATTGTGCCATGGATGGTTTCATGCTACATGGCATCTCCATGCTTTTTAAAAGTAGTGAAAATTATTTCCCTTCACCTCAAACTGAAGTTTTAGAAGTTATGGGGGGCGATTCTTCCAGCCCGCTGAACTGCTCTAGTGTAGCAGTGGGCCAGGAGACTCAAGCGGAGGGCGTGTAGTGGGCTTCCCATGGGTGTCACTGCCTCCACTCGCCTCGGCCACCAGATTTCCAGTGTCGAGTTGAAGAAACTGTGTTAGTACAGATTTCTATCTGGTTATCAGGCCCAGGATTGAAGTCTCCTGGTCCACTAGTCTCTTACCCCTCCCCACCTACAGTGTTTCACTCCAGCGGGGTGTTTACAACAGCTCCTCACTAGCGGAGAGCTGACAGCCTGAACTGCTGGAGTGAAGGAAGGGCCACGGAGGATCCCACCAGAGATTGCGGAGGTGAAGGTGGGATGCCCCCAGGCCCGTTGTCAGCTTGGCAGTATGAGCTGGACCCCTGGCACTGTCCAAGGGGCGAAGTGGCAATGCTCGGGAGCATATTGGCACTGCCCACCTAAGGGGGTGGGGCCAGAGAAGGCAGAGCCCAATGGGGATGAGACTTCAAGGGAGGGGAGAACGTGGCTCCCGATGCCATTCTGCATTTGTGCTCAGTGACAGAGGAAGAGAGGCCAGCGATTGAGGCTGGACAGCAGTGTGGGGGTGGAGAGTGTCGGTCTGACCGGGCGGTTGGGGGGTGCGGGGGTGATTGGATGTCGAGGCTGACCTGGTCTGGGAAGCCAGCAATCAGGGGGTAGGGGGATGACACAGCCAGCAATGCGGGGTCGCAAGGCTGGCCAGCGGTTGGAAGTGTGGTGCTACTGCTTATGCGCTAATCTCAGCACTGACAGATTGCTGCAAATGCAATGGCCCCCTCAGCACTATGCTGCCGGCCTCTCCAGTGAGATTAGGCCCTGCCTACAGCTTTTTAATGAGATTCACCCTAGTGCACTCTGCAGTGCACAGCATATGGGAAATCCATTTTGAAAATTCCGACGAAAAGACCAGCGGGATATAGTCCAGTTTTAACACACACTCGACACTTTTCCGATAGAATCCCACCCCAGTGTATTTATTTATAAATTGATGCACTGCTCAAATATGTTTCTCCAGTTTCATGATGACATTACTGATGTTATAACTGGAGTGAGTCATTTACAATTATTGTAATGTGAAGAATCTTTCTGGCTACCTCCTAAGTAATTCTGAAATGGAAAGTATGCTTTTAATTTTCTCAAAGCCGAAATATCCTATTGAAAGCAGCAAGTTACTGAGTTTTTAATGAAGTGTTTCAGGGATATTTTTCACCCCCAATTTAGTTAAGTAACGCATTGAAAATGGTTACAATGTGAACAGTCAGAACATTTCAAACTAAAGCTAACTACTGGACTTGTTTGAAAATAGTTAACATCCCTGGCACTTGTTGGATGGAGGTCTTGTGGCAAAGTGGTAGTCTCCCTACCCTGGACCAAAAACTCCAGGTCAAGACCCACTTTAGGACTGGATGGGCTGATAACATCATAGAATAATACGGGCAGAAAAGGCCCTTCAATCCATCGAATGGTTGATAATGTGCTACAGCCGGTAGTACAGAGCGGGGAAGTTTCCTGGTCAGTCAGAAGACAACGGCAAATCACAGACATACTTTGCCTAGGATAAATATGGACTAATACATTGGATTTCATGGTCACCAATATCTTCTTAAAGCATCGAAGAGGAAAAGAATTTGTTGGGAGCGAAGGAGGTTTTGATAAAATAGTTTTTAAGCTTTTGCCTAGAAGTCAAATTAATTTTCGGCTTTCAATATTTATGCTCAAAAATGTAAAGATTCAACATATTTTCACATGCACTTAAACCTATAGTTAGCAGAAGTTGGAATTTATATGTGCAATTCCATAGAAGTATGAAGTTGTACATAAACAACTGCACATAAAATTGTGGGGGAGCACAATTTTCTAAAACGATGGGCACCACAGTGGCAAAGTGGTTCGCATTGCTGCCTGTCAACACAAAGGATCCAAGTTCAATTCCAGGCTTGCGTGATTCTCTGTGTGGAGTTTGCACATTCTCCCCATGTCTGCGTGGGTTTCCTCTGGATGTTCCAGTTTCCTTCCACACTCCAAAGATGTGTAGGTTAAGTGGATTGGCTGTGCTAAATGTGCAGGATTTATGAGGAGAGAGCCTGGGTAAGACACACTGTCAGAGAGTCAGTGCAGACTCAATGGGCCAAATGGTCTCCCACTGTAGGGATTTTATGATTCTCTGATCTATGATGTACTTTGCTTTTCACATTGCTTAATGCACGTAAGATTAAGATTCCAGAATGAGGGCCTTTATAATAAAGTTTCATCTCATTGATCATACTGAAGACTGAAACCTGAAATTGCTGCACTGTTTCCAACTGACCAATTGCCCTGTTGCTCCAAGACAGATACAGAGGAGAAGAATCATACTTGGAAGTTGTTTTATGCCAGATTTGGTTGCCTACATTTTTAAAATGACAACTTTGGGAGATCAGTATCAACAGATTAAGTTTTTTTTAAGAAGTTTCTCTATGGAGTAGCATCTCATTTTTATTAGTGTCACAAGTAGCTTACATTAACATTGCAATGAAGCTACTGTAAAATTCTCCTGGTCACCACACTCTGATACCTGTTCAAATACACTGAGGGAGAATTTAGTGTGACCGATGCACCTAACCACCACATTTTTCAGACTGTGGAGGAAACCAGAACACCCGGAGGAAATCCATTGCAGACACGGGAGAACGTGCAAACTCTGCACACAGCAGAACCTGTGTGCCTAACACTGGAAGGCAACAGTGCTAACCATTGCCTTTCACCTTGCTGCATGGAAATTTAAATACCAATGGCACAGTTCAATCTCTAGTACAAAGTGCCAATTAAAAAAAATGAAAATGTGCGTAAGAACTTGGCAAATGAAGAACCTTGAGGCTGCATTTAATTTATAGACCACTTGTCATGTGGCAGGTATCTGAAGGACTGTAAAACCTATTTATCTATTCTGTTAGTAATCAGTTGAGCAGATTGGGATCCCAAACCCTTATAACTTTTAATGTAAACAAAAGACAATGAAGATGCTTTATTATTTGAATCACAGAATTGTTGCAGCACAGAAATAGGACATTCAGCCCATTGTTTGTTTGTGCTGGCTCTCCAAGGTGCAATTTTCCTAGTTCCATTCTGTTCCATAGTCTTGTACGTTCTTTACTGATAATGATCCAATTCCTTCTTGGATGCCTTGATTCAATCTGCCTCCATTATGCCTTCAGGCAGATTAAGTAGGCAGTTAAGGCCTTTCATGCATTGGTGCAGACTCAATGAGCTGAAGGGCCTCTCCTGCACTGTAGTATCAAGTGATTCTGTGATTCAGTGACAACCAGATCCTAACCATGAACAGTTTCTCCTCCTCTCTCCATTGTTTCTTTTGCGGAATCTGTCTTGTCTGATTCTCAAGCTGTTCATCATTAGGAACAGTATTTCCCCATCTACTGCTTCCAGATGCCTAATGATTTTGAAAGGTTTATAAAAAGTATACTATTGATGACTTTGTCTCATGCGCTACCCGTCCACTATCCAGACTAAATTGACCAGCAACCCGTTCCAATGTATCTTTGAAACTCCAAGCAATTCCCCCCCACCCCTCCAGCAATCATAGAATCCCTGCAGTACAGAAAGAGGCCACTTGCCCATCGAGTCTGTATTAACTCTACTAGGACATCCCACTCAGCCCATCTCCATAACCCCAAAGTTCTATAGAGACTCCGCACAGATAGTGACCCAAGGCTGGAATCGAACCCCAGGTGCCTGGTAGTGTGAGGCAGCAGTGCTAACCATAATCTGTCTTCCTAATACTTTGTAGCCCTGTGATGACATGAATAAAAACCTCGCACCAGCCAATGAGATAGTGAATAGAAATATATAATGCAGTTTTAAATTTCCAACAAATTGTTTATGAAGTTTTAATTATTGAAGTTGAATTGGAGATGGTGCTTTTTAGGATACCTGATATTGGAAACCTCTCTACTTTTAATGGGATTAGACATAAATTGTTGTCACTTTATTTTATACTTGGACTCCAAGCAGTTAGACCTGTTAGTAATCAGCCTATACAGATGTTATGCTCCAGTACTTTAGTTCATTAAGTTTGTTTTGGATGATGGAAGCAGTTTATAGCCCGGGGGAGATGAACAATTTCCTGTGACGTGTGCATGGTCAAATCATCAGTAGAAACTGTGTTCCAGGGAATGCTAGCAACAAACACCTCTTTCCTTAAATCGCATCAATTCCAACAATGTTTCATACTGACTCCAGGCCATTTAACTTGATTCAATAGTGAAGCTTTGGTAATGCAAAGCAGCAGACATTGAGAGGTATTTTGTGGATGCTGTTGGAGCAGGGCAGATAATGGTGGGCACGGTAAATCGCAAGATTCAGACAGTGGTGAGAAAGCTATAAACTATATAGTCGGCAGCAGCAAGGTAACAAGGCAGCCCTTCCTCTCTCCTGTTAGGGAGTTACAAAAGAAATTTGGACATTTTAAACCAGGTTTCAGTTCCGTATACAAGGTTGTGCAGGATTTGGATTAATTTAGCAAATTTCCCTTGCTCATCTAAAGTTAGGGGAAGAGTAGACACAAGTGTCAGTATATATTTGACTGTGTTCTGTCTTGGATGGTAAGTCTTTGGTACTTAATAGAACATAGAACAATAGCACAAACAGGCCCTTCGGCACATGAGTTACGCCGATCACATCTACCAATCCACGGATCTATCTATAACCCTCTATCCCATTCATTTCCATATACTCATCCAGAAGATTTAAAAGACCCCAGCGAGTTTGCCTCAACAACCTCCGACGGCAGCCGATTCCATTCACTCACCACCCTCTGAGTGAAAAACTTACCCCTAACATCGCCTCCGTATTTGCTTCCCTGCACCTTAAATCTGTGTCCTCTCGTAGTGACCATTTCAGCTCGGGGGAATAGTCTCTGAGAGTCCACCCTTATGTAATGTAATATTAATGTCACAGTAATATGAGGATATATTCCACTCCTCCTCATCTAATGCATGCCATACCAAGCTATGATACAACCAGAAAGAATGCTTTCTATGATGCATCTGCAAAAGTTGGTGAGAGTTATAGTCGACATCCTAAGGGTGAGGGGCAAGATTGAGAGGGCAGCCCTTCATATATAACCTGAGACAGTACGGGAATTGAACATTTGCTGTTGGTGTTGGTGTGCATCACAAACCAGCAGTCTAACCAGCTGAGCTAATTGATTCCCCATATAAACAGCAATACATTTATAGAGCCTGTGATGATTCGAGGTGATCTATTTGTTGTAACCCTTTCATTGCATGGTCTTCTTGTGAATTCTAATTTTGTGCTAATGTAATCTTGCCTCTTTTTTATACTGGTTACAATTAAATCATATACCCTCACAACTGTTTAAAAAAGCTAGACTGATTCCTGGAAGTAACTATCCAAAATAGACTTTCTAATTGACAGGTTTCATGTGCGCGGGTCAATACATTTCATCTGAACGATTGCCTCAAGCAAATAAAAATGTCAATTTGCCTTTTGAGAGCCCATGGAAAATACCTGTCGCAAACTACATCAACACTGTTAGAGTCCAAATTAAGTTTAGTTTTGTTAATAAAAACAGAATACCTAGAAATATTCAGCAGGTCTGACAGCATTAATGAAACAGATTTAACATTTCAGGTCAGTGATCTTTCCTCAGAGTTTTGTTACATTCCATACTAATCTTACCTTAAATCCAGACTCAAGGAAACTGCTTTTGGGGTGATTTTGATTTTTTTTTAATTTATTATTGTCACATGTATTAACATACAGTGAAAAGTATTGTTTCTTGCGTGATATACAGACAAAGCATACCATTCATAGAGAAGGAAACAAGCAAAATTCAGTGTTACACTCATAGTAGAAAAAGATCAACTTAATTCAAGATAAGTCCATTCAAACGTCTGACAGCAAGGTGGAAGAGAAAATGTCTAGGCTTCATGGGGTCCTTAAATTATGCTGGCTGCTTTGTTGAGGCAGCGGGAAGTGTATTCAGTCAATGGATGGTTTGTGTGATGGATTGGGCCACATTCATGATTTTTTGTGTAGCACCTTGCAGTCTTGGGCAGAGCAGGAGCCATACCAAATTATGATACAATCAGAAAAAATGTTTTCTATGGTGCATCTGTAAAAATTGGTGATATCAGAGCTGACATGTCAAATATCCTTAGTCTTTTGAGAAAGTAGAGGTGTTGGTGGGCTTTCTTAACTGTAGTATCGCATGGGAAGACCAAGACAGATTGTGGTGGTCTGGACACCTAAACACTTGAAGCTCTCGATCCTTTCTACTTCACCCCTGTTGATGTAGACAGGGGCATGTTCTCCTTTATGCTTCCTGAAATCAATGACAATCTCCTTCGTTTTGTTGACATTTTTGACGGAAAGATTATTGTTGCCGCACCAGTTCAGCAGATTCTCTATCTCACGCCTGTACTCAGTCTCATCATTGTTTGAGGTGGTGTCGTCAGCAAACTTGAAAATCAAATTGGAGGGGAATTTGGCCACACAGTCATAGGTGTATAAGGATTATAGTAGAGGGCTGAGGACACAATATTGCAGGGCACTGGTGTTGAGGATGATCATGGAGGAGGTATTGTTATCTATCCTTGCTGCTTGTGACCTGTGAGTTAGGAAGTTCAGGATCCAGTCATAGAGGGAGATGCCAAGGCCCAAATCATGGAGTTTGGAGATGAATTTTGTGGAAAGAATGGAGAGATTAATTGTGCTGATTGTCTAGTTGTAATGCTTTTGAGGCAATTTTTTTAACCAGCATAGTATTTACTTTTATATATACGTTTTTTGACTGTAACAAGTTCCTGCATACATTTGCCTGTTTCGATAAGCCTTTTGTCTCTGCTGTTGATATTTAGCTGGAAGTGAGGAGGAATATAAAATTGCAATTTGTAGAATTCAGTCTTCTTGGAAACTTGATGATCTTGATTAGGTAGCAATTGCTTATCTATGTTGAAAATGTTTACAAATTCATTTTGTAATAATACTTTTGTTTAACTCTGGAGAGTACAATCACTAGTGTTACAATCCTGCTGCAGGCAGTTAATAATGGTCAGTGAGGATTAACAGGTACCTGTTTATTAAACTTTAATCCAAAGTTATTTTTAGTCATCTGCTGAGGTAGCATGAAGTTAACTCATCTTTTGTCTCCTCTCATTTCTGTGATGATTTGATGGGTCCCTTCCCAAGTCATCTGGAAAAAATTGCATTCACTTTTGTGATCTAATTTGTTCTGCTTTCTGCCTCAAGGTCTTCATTTCTAACCTTCAGTACAATTTCTGTACCCCTGTCCATTTCTTAAAAGGTCCCTTAGCCGTCTCACACCAAAGTACTTTCTGTCCCCTCTACAGCTGCACTACTAAATGAATCAAGTTTAATGAAAGGATGTGTTCTTTTTCAGGAAGCACTAGAAATGACAAGAGAAGAGTTCAGTATGCTGCCCTCCTGGAAGCAAGTTAAACTGAAAAAAGCAAAAGGACTTTTCTGAGTAGTTTATAGTAAAGTGCATAGTTTTTTTAAAAAAAAACACATGCTTAGTAACGGAGCTTTCACCGAAGATCATCGTGACATCCAAGGATCAATCGTGGACTGTGATCTGGGCAAAGAGCACAGTATGGAAATCGATTGCACATTCAAGGCAGCCATGCCTTTCTGGGGAATCTTGTCAATGTGTGCATATTGAAGGGAACTCTGTGGATTTTAACAGTGTTGACATAATAAGACAGTGCCGTTGTATGCATTTGACCTCAATGCACTTCTGGGCAACAGATGCTACTCGGACTTATCCTGCCTATGTATCTCGAAGGCGATTTATTTTGTAAAGTGTTATTTTGTGTGTAGCAGATAGAAAATCATGAAGAGTTTATATTTATATAATACAATATGAAAAGTGACAACAGTTTAATGACTAAATATTTAATTGTTAATGACATATATTCGCTTCCGACCTTTCTTGTGTTAACCAGAAAATATGATATCTAGTTGAACAAAAACTGCTTGTACTGAGATCATGCCACAAATACCTTTTTTGCATTCTGATAATCATGCTATCAAGTTCAGGCATTAAAATGTTCTGAATTGTACTTTTCGATGCTATCATGAACAAAATGTATTTATGGCAGGAAATAATGAAAAGGCTGCGCAAACTGAGTAACTTTTTACGGATTCTACGAAATGTATAGTGCCTTGCTTTTGTGTACAGTTTATACTACAGAACAGATGTTTGACTTTTGAAGGAAGCAAGTGTTTAGAAGAAATGGCCTCATTCAGTTAAACTTGTTATAATAGAGGTTTGAGGATCTCTGTTTCTAATACTCATCAGCCTAACAAACTTGATTCTTGTGATACAATTTAGAAAAATAAAAGTTGACAAATTGATTTGTACTTTCTGGCTATGTTTCTCTGGGCAGTTTACAAGTGCTGAAAACTGGGCCTGTGTGAATCCGGCCTTGTTCATTGAAGCCCTTCAAACAGCTGAAAGCCGTAACTAACTGGAGACAGCTGACCATGATTAAAGCGCTGCTACCACGAGCAGCACATTAAAACTCCCAATGTGGAGTCACTTGATTTCATTCAGCAGCAACTTGCAATTTACAAAGTGCTTTTTCACAAAGACAGAAATTGACATCAAACGATGGCAGCTGAACCAGGAGCATGACCACAGGGGTGATTGTAGTAGATTTTGAGAAGGCTTTTGAATGAGAGCAGAGTGTCTTCGCAGCTCCCTGACCGGCAGACTGAGCTGGCTGAAGACCCTGCTGCCAAAAATAAAATGGATAATTCACCATGACCTCCTGCAGAAATTAATCATACATTCAAGCAACACAGAAGATAGTCATTCTTAAAGGGTGGCAGGCAGATTTAAAACAGAAATGGGGAGGAATTACTTTACTCAAAGGGTTAGGAATCTGAAATCTACTCCAGAAATCACGGAACACCAGAACTCTCAAAACCTATCCACTTCCTCTTTAAATTTATCTAATCAGTAGTGGGATGAAGGGTTACAGGAGAATGGGCAGGGAGGTGGAGATGAGGCTGAAATGAGATCAACCATGATCGTATTGAATGGCAGAACAGGTTCAAGAGGTTGAAATGCCTATTTCAAATTCTAGCTTTTGTGTTCTTATTCACCTCATTGTGCCTTTCCTGGTTCTTCGAAAGAACTGTCCTAAGTTTGACTCCCTTGTTCATTATCCAATTCCCTTTTGAAAGTTTTAATTGAATCTGTTACCACCACACTTTCTGGAAAAGCCTCATAGATCATA
The DNA here is from genome assembly GCA_024679065.1 of Sphyrna mokarran. Lineage (NCBI taxonomy): Eukaryota > Metazoa > Chordata > Chondrichthyes > Carcharhiniformes > Carcharhinidae > Sphyrna > Sphyrna mokarran. The sequence goes on along the minus strand of JAGIQG010000002.1, from coordinate 33,619,715 downwards.
ATTCACTGTGTAAAAGAAAAAAATCTCTGGTTCTTTTGCTCTTAAACCTGTGTCCTCTGGTCACTGATCCTCCAACCGGTGGCAACATTTCCCCTCATTTATTCTGTCAAAACTCTTCATGATTTTAAACAACTCTATGAAATCATCCCCTAATTTTCTCTGCTTTAAGGAAAGCAAGACCTCTGCCTTAGTCTCCATGTACCTAAAGTCCCTTATTCCTGGTATAATGTTAGAAAATCTTCCCTACGATTTCCCCAAGGACTTTAGGTAGAATGTCAAAAGTATGGTGTCCTGAATTGAATACATTATTCCAGTTGGCAGTCAACCGTGATATCAAAAATATTTAACAATAAAAATGATCATCGCTGTCTAGAACATGTTTACAGTTCTTCATAAAATAAAAATGAGTTTAAATGATGATTGTGTAGCCAGTTCCACGAGTTAAGATTAATGGAAGGCACAAAAATGTGATGCAAGTGTTACCGGCCCTTACTGTCATTATGACTCAACTAATTCATTTAAGTAACTCTCTTTTTGACTCCCAAAACCTGTCCACTGTCCACAAAGCACAAGTCAGGAACAAAGAACAACACAGCACAGGAACCAGGCCCTTTGGCCCAATAAGCCTGCGCCGCCATTTTAACATTCAGTGCTCTCCTCTACCTATGACCTTTGTCTGTGCCTATTGGACACCACAATAAAGGAATTATAACCAGATTGAGGGACGATTAATTTAGGGACCATTTTTTAGCACCAATCAGCCTAAAAGCACGTTTTTGAGTATGGGAGGAAACCAGAGCACCCAGAGAAAACCCTCACAAGCATGGGGAGAATGTGCGAACTCCCACAGACAGTGGCCCAAATCCATGTATCTGCACAGCGAACAGTGATAGTCACTGAGCTGTTCAATTGGATGAGTGTAGCATCAGCTTGATACCAACTAGGGCAAAGCAACCCAACTACATTGGTGCATGGGATACCAACCTCCATTATCAATGCATAGTGGCAGTAGTGTGTGTACTATCTACAAGATGCACTGCGGCAACTCGCCATGGTACCTTCCAACCCTGCAGCATCTATCAGCTTAACCGACAAGGACAGCAGCTATATGAGAATGCCATTATATTCCCCTTCCAAGCCCCACACACATTCTGACTTGAAACTATATTGCCGTTCCTTCACTGTCACTGTGTCAAAGTTCCAGAACTCTCTCCTTAAAACACTGTTAGTGTATTTTTACCAGTAGGGCTGCAGTAGTTAAGATGAATCACTACCACCTTCTCAAGGGCAACTAGGGATGGGAAATAAATGCTGACCTAGCCAGTGATGCCCATATCCTGTGAAAGAACTTTTAAAAACTATATTTGCTGAAACAGAACTTGATCCATTTCACTTAGAGAGTTGGTTTTTCCACCCATGAAGTGGCAGTTGATGACTGTTAAGCAGACAATAACTTGTCTGTTTAAAGTTTAGTTCTTGATTTCCTCTGTTCATATCCACTGTCCTGTAGCTCTCCTATCCTACCTTCCTCCACAAAGTCCTCTTCTAAATCATAAAACATAGGAGCAGAATTAGGACACCTGGTCCATTGACTCTGCTCCACCATTCAGTCACAATGGATATTTTTCTCATTCCTATTTTCCTGTCTCTTCCCGATACCCTGATCCCCTTATTAATCAAGAACCTATTTATCTCTGCCTTAAAGGTCTGGCCACCACAGCCTTCTGCAGCAAAGAGTTCTACAGATTTCCCACTCTGGCTGAAGAAATTCCTCTTCATCTCTGTTTTAAAAGATCATCCCTTTAGCCTGAGGTTGTGCTGTCTGGTTCTAATTTTTTCTATTAGTAGAAACATCCTCTCCAAGTCCAATCTGTCCAGGCCTCACAGTATCCTGTAAATTTCAATAATTTCCCCCTTCATCTTCCTAAACTCCAACGAATATAGACCCAGAGTCCTCAACCATTTCTCATACAATAAGCTGGTCATTCCAGGGATCATTTTTGTGAACTTCCGTTAAGAATATAAAGAACATAAGAAATAGAAGCAGGAGTAGGCCATCTAGCCCTTCGGGTCTGCCCTGCCAGTCAATAAGCTAATTTGCAGTAGATCCACTTCCCCGCTTTCTCCCCATAACCCTTAATTCCCTTGTCTACCAGAAATCCATCTAACCGTGACTTAAATATATTCAATGAGGTAGCCTCCACCACTTCAATGGGCAGAGAATTCCAGAGATTCACCATCCTTTGAGGGAAGAAGTTCCTCCTCGACTCCGACCCCCCCACCTTATTTTGAGGCTGTGCCCTCTATTTTGTTTTCTTTTCTAAATGGAAAGAATCTCTCTACCTCTACCCTGTCTAGCCTCTTTTTTCTTGTAAGTCTCTATAGGATTCTCCTCTCAGCCTTCTAAACTCTAACGAGTACAGGTCCAATCTATTTTCATAAGCTAACTCCTTCATCTCCAGTATCAGCCTGGTGAACCTTCTCTGTACTCATCCAAGGCCAATATATCCTTACGCAAATAAGGGGACCAAAACTGCACATACCACTCCAGTTGTGGCCTCCCAATGCCTTGTACACATGCAGCAAGACCTCCCTGTTTTCATATTCTATCCCCTCACTATAAAGGCCAAAATTCTATTTGCCTTCTTGATCATCTGCTGCACCTGCAGATCTGTACACAAGGACTCCCCAGGTCCTCTGGCCCTTTCCCAAACTGAGCACATCCTTCTTTAGATATGGAGCCCAAAACTGCTCTCAGTGCTCTAAATGGAGTCTGATAGAGCCTCAGAAGTATGCCCCTCTAACCCTCTCGACATGAATGCTAATATTGCATTTGCCTTCCTAATTGCGATTGAACCTGCAAGTTAACCTTAAGAGAATCTTGAACAAGTCCTTTTATGTTGCTAATTCCCCAAGCATTTTCCTATTTAGAAAATAGTCTATGTAACCATTCTTCTTTCCACAGTGTATTACCTCACACTTTTACATATTGTATTCCATCTGCCACTTCTTCGCTCACTTTCTTAACCTGTCCAAGTTCTTTTGTAGCTCCCCCACTTCATCAATACTGCCTGTCCTTCTATATCTCTCTCTATCATCTGCAAACTTAGCAACAGTGTCTTCAGTTTCTTCCTCCAAGTAGTTAATGTATATCATGAAATGGTGTAGTCCCAGCACTGACCCCTGAGGCACATCACTAGTCACTGTCTGCCAGCCTGAGAAAGATCCCTTTATCCTCACTCTCTGCATTCTGCCAGTCAACCAATCCTCTATCCATATCAGGATCTTACCCTTAACACCTTGGGCTTTTAACTTATTTAACAGTCTCCAATACAGCACCTTTCTCATCGTCAAAAGGATCAATGTTTACTTTAGCCAATCTGTTTTATATATTTGTAGAAACTTTTGCTATCTGGTTTTATATTCTGAGCTAGTTTACTCTCACAATCCATCTTACTTTAAAGCTTTTCTCATGGCTTTTTGTTGATGTTTAAAGATTTCCCAATCCTCTAGTTCCCCACTAATCTTTTCCACTTTGTATGCATTTTCCTTCAATTTGATACCCTATGTTATTTCCTGAGATATCCATGGCTAATTATCTCTTTTTCTACAGTCTTTCCTTATTATGCACTTTCAAGTACTCTGAAATCTCATTTTTAATATTGGGATCTAAAATCTTGCCAATGACAGAAGTCAAGCTAACTGGCTATAATTTCTCATCTGCTGCTTCCCTCTCTTTTTAAACAGCAATGTTACATTACCTATTCTCCAGTCCTCTGGTACCCTCCCTGCCTCCAATGATTCCTGAAAGATCACCATTAATGCCTCCACAATTTCCTCAGTTATCTCTTTTAGAACCCTGGCATTTAATCTAGCCAGTCCAGGTGATTTATCCATCTTCAGATCTTACAGTTTCTCTAGAACCTTCTCCTTAGTGACGGCCACTACACTCACCTGTGCCCCCTGACTCTCCTGGAGCATTTGGCATTTCCCACCGTCCACCTTAACCATTAATAATTCTTGAAAGTTGAATTATATTAGCACTCTTAAAATTTGCTAACAGAGATTTAATGTATTTTCTGAGCCAGTCATTTTGCTCTTAACGCTGAGGAAGGATTATCCAGACTTAAAACATTGGTGCTATTCTCTCTCCACAGATGTTATCAGACCTGCTGAGATTTTCCAGCATTTTCTGCTTATGTTAACAGTCAGTTGACTATGCTCAAGATTCTGTTACGACTGTACAACACTGATAAAAAAATATTATTAAAAAGATGATTAAAACAAATTCAGAAGTCTGAATTTTCTTTTGTTGTCTCATTTATCCTTATTCACTTGCCTGTTCTCTCTTGTATAGTATTCTTTTCTTTTTCTGAGCCACTTTCTACATTCTTTTTATGGTTAAATAATGAACTTTTTCCCTCTGTGCCTTCTGTGTCCATTCACTCATTTGCAGCAAAATATACCAAACTCAGTCGCTGACATTTCTGGCCCTTATCCTGCACACAAATATTAGGATCTGAGGGAAATTGCACATTAGGATCTCATTTTCATACCAACAGTTGTGCATCTCAGGACAGACAAACAGAGGGGACCTGCAGCATGGGGAGGAGGCAAGTGACAAAATGGAACCATTAATCCAGTGTACTGGACTGGTAATCCAGAGAGCCTGGATAATGTTTTGGGGGGTCTGAGTTTAATCCCAACATGGCAGATGGTGAAATTTGAATTCAATTAAAAAAAATCTGGAATATTGGTAATTATGAAACCATTGTTGATTGTCCTAAAAACCAATCTGGTTTACCAATGTCATTTTGGGAAGGAAATATTACCTTACACAGCTTATATGTGACTCCAGATACACAGCAATGTAGTTGACTCTTAAAATGCCTTAAGAAAGTTGAGGGGCTATTAGAGATGGTCAATAAATACTGGCATCAGTGCCTCTGCCTAATAAAAAAAATTAGGCCTCTTATTAGCATATTCAAAAAATCTAACGGCTTTTTCCCTAGCACGTTGAGTGACATACTTCACATACATCGGACGTAATTGTGCATTTTCTGCTTATCATTTTAGGAATCATAGAAGGCTTTAGTTTCTGGAACAGGCATCATATAAGCCAGATTCTTGGCCAATGAATATTGTTACAGCCAGTCAAGCACAAGATACTGACACTTGATGTTGAAAAAGTTCCAATCTAGTGACATTTGTCCAGGACAATGTTTAATCTCTAAAAATCTCTATACTCTGGATTTCGTTATCCCACTTGTGCTAATCCAAGGATTGCAACAGCAACAACAATATTTATATGGCACCTTTAACAGTATAAAACATAATGACTTCAACCCAAATAAGGAGATGTTGGGTTAAACAATTAAAAGCTTGGTCAAAGTTTACAGAAGGAGCTGCCAAGTTAGAGAAGCAGCAAGGTTCAGAGATGGTACTTCAGATCTTTGGCCAATGCAACTGAAGGCACGGTCAGTTACCAATGATAGAGATGCTCAAGAGGGTGGAATTAAATGAGCACAAGAATCTAGAACCATAGCAAAGTTACAGTACAGAAAGGGGCCAATCAGTTATTCAGGGTGGCACAGTGGTTAGCACTGCTGTTTCACAGCACTAGGGATCTGGCTTCAATTCTGGGCTTGGGCCACAGGCTGTATGGAGTTTGCACATTCTCCCCACGTCTGTGTGGATTTCCTTTGGGTGCGCCAGTTTTCTCCCCACAGTCCAAAGATGTGTGGGTTAGATTCATTGGCCATGTTAAATTTTCCCTCAGCGGGGCGGCACAGAGGTGCAGTTGTTCACACTGCTGCTTCACAGTGCTAGAGACTTGGGTTCAATTCCCTGCTTGGGTCAATATATGGAGGCTGCCTGTTCTCCCTGTGTCTGCTCCACTTTCCTCCCACAGTCTGAAACACGTGCTGGTTAGGTGTATTGATCCGAATAGGCACTGGAGTATTCCAGTGGGGAATTTCTAACTATCTTCATTGCAATGTTAACGTAAGCCTGTGACACTAATAAATAAACTTACACTTAGTGTCCTGGGATGCATAGGTTAGAGGGATTTGTTGGGTAAAAAGTAGGTTACAAGTAGGATTGTTGTTGGTGCAGACTCGATGGACCGAATGTCCTCCTGCACTGTAGGGTTTCTAATGGTATGTCTATCCTGGCTAAAACAGGGAAAAAAGAAACAAGCCACTCATTTTAATCCCACTTTCCACACCTGGTCTGCACATAGTCTTGCAGGTTCTAGCCCTTTGGGTGCAGATCCAGTTATTTTTTAAATGAGGTAAGGATTTCAGCCTCAGTCACCAACATAAACATTTGGGGGTAAGTTTTTCAGTCAGAGGATGGTGAGTGAGTGGAATCGGCTGCCATCGGTAGACATGGGATTTAATGAGATTGAGGGTAATAGACAGGCTTGGGAGGTAGGGATACGATCAGCGCAACTTGTAGGCCAAAGAGCCTGTTTGTGCTGTCATGTTCTATGTTCAATAAACAGTGAAGGTTTGTGGGGCTGGAGGAGATTACTGAGACGGGAGGGGCAAGACCATAGAGGAATTTGAAATCAAGGAAAACATTTTAAAATCAGGAAAACATTTTAAATTTGCCAGGACCTGATGTTGGTCAGCTAGCACAGAGATGATAAGTGAAAAGGAGATGCTGCGTATTAAGACATGAGCAGCAGAGTTTCAGATGCTCTCACGTTTATGGAGAGTGGAATATGGGACAGCAGCCAGGAACGCAGTGGATTGATCAGGTTTGAAGGTAACAAAGGCACAAATGAGAGTTTCAACTGACCTGGGACAGAGGTGAAGTCAGATGATGGTATTTAAGTTCCACCAGAGAAGTTGTATTCCTATCGAAGGAGTGATTCAGATTATAAATATACACTGAGTCAATCACATCTTCCAAAAGGGAATACTACTCCCTGTGCTGGATTGAGAAGGAAAATGTGGTAACCAGCTGGCCCAGATTGAATAGTGGAAAATGAGATTGCTGGAATGTTCTAAAATAGTTTTCAAATCAGATTACTTGCTGTTAGGAAATGGTACAGTTTTAGGTAATTTATATTTCTTTTGTGGGTATTAGAATAATATATTACTTTAACTGTAATTTGTGTTTTTCAATTTTTGTGATAAGAAAGGATAACAATATTTAAAAGAAGGTGCCTGCATGTCTGTGAGTTGGTTTAGATGTCTGCATTGTAATGAAAGTTTTACAATGTTAAAGCAAACACAGGGCTTTAAAAAAAACTAGGTTGTTACTTAGCAACCAGAGACTGACACTGAGGAAACAAGAGCACTTGAATCAATTTGGAACCATTGTGTTCTTTGAGAGTGGAGTTTGGAAACAGTCATGTGGGAGACAATGCTCCAGTTAGACCAGTTGGCTCACAGTGTAACAAGCATCTGAGGGGAATTAAAAAATCCATGGAAATTGTATTGGGTGGCATTTGTCATTTGGTTTCAATGTGGAATATCTGACCAGATTTCACCAATTGATTTATATGGACTGTGCACTAACTGATAACATTAGAGTATAAAATAAATGATGTTGCTGGTGCTATCCTTACAAATTGGTATATATCTGTAAAGGTATAGCTGGAGGATGAAGGAGTAGTGTATTATAGTTAATCTGTTTTTATTTATTTAATAAATGCTTTATTTTTTTGTTAACTGTGACTCTGTTCATCCATGTACCTAAATAGTTAGGATCTATGAAGCTGGATTTCACCCTGGAATCTGACTTTCCCAGCCATAATATCAGCTGGGATCATAACAGTGTCCTTATGTTTTCTTAGAAGATGAATCTCTTGGGTAGAAGTCTACAAGTGGAAAAGAAGAACGTGAGATTATTTACCTTTGGATCCTTGAATATTGGTCATTCCCATGCTCGCCACCCCTTATCCTCTCTGCACCTTGAGTGTTAGAAATATTTTTTAAAATGTATTTCATTGTAATTATTTGGTTAGCCAGTTGGCAAGAATGGAAAAGCTTTACATCAAATGGGTAGTCTTATATTAAGAAAAATCATCTCCATCTCAGCTCTCTCAAGCATTCTCCAATATGAACTAAGTGGCAAACAAACACATTCCCCAGTGTTTGCAGAAGCAGCTTTGTTATAGAAAAACATTTGCTGTTACAAAATCAATGCCAACACAACATAACAGACATTCACATCTTCATTAATCAGCACCCTGCTGTTCTCTCTTAACAACATATCCGAACATTTTCTGTAAACAAAAATTAAAATATCTTCCACCACTGCAGCAGAGAGTAAAACAGAGCACTTCAACAAAGCAGAATGGAAGTGTGTAAGTATTTCCTGATTTATTTCAGATTTTCAGCATCCACTGTATTTTGCTTTAATAAAAGTAAGAACATGTTTATTCCCAAGGGAGTAAGAAGTAAGAAATTATGGCTCCAGGTGGCATGAAAAGGTGAGAATTGAAGGTAATAAGGAGAAATTAGCAAACCCTTGATATTTTAGATCACTATAAATAAGAGATCAGCCATACAAACAGGCCATTCAGCCCATCAAGTCTGCTTCACCATTCAATGAGATCATGACTGATCTAATAGTCCTCAACTCCACTTTTCCACTTTATCCCCATAACTTTTGATGAAAGATCTGTTTCAATCTTGAGTAGACTTAACAGGCCAGCCTTTATAGCCCTCTCTGGTAAAGAATTAGATTCACTAGATAGAGATTCACAAGAACGCAAAAGTAACCAAACTGGCAACTGCAAACCAGTAACCTTAGCATCTTCTGTATGAATACACCTTGAAATGATCTAGTACATGTAACAAGTATCTAATTCATGATTCATGTTAATATCTCGGAGGCAATGTTTAGATCTGGGGAGATTATTGCTATGAGGGTAATATAACTAAAATACTGGACTTTACATATTACCAGAACACTTAAAATAAAATGGCAGTTCAGAGGGTTACCCATGTTTGTTTAATAGAGTCAAAATAGAAAGGATGGAGCTGTAAAACAGCAGCTAGGTTTATTATACGAAGAACTGGAAATATAGATGGAAAGCTTCAGGTCCCATCCACAGTGGGAATCATCACAGGCAAAATGGAAAATTGGATGGACCATTTAAAGGCCCATTAAACTTTGGCAGAAATTTCTGGTTTTGGAGCAGGTGCAAGGAGAAAATCCCTCCCATAGAGCTCTTTTAACCATTGCATTGTGCCTGAAAATGGGCACGAAAATGTGGTAGAGTCAGGTGTGAGGCCATTAATGTGATCCACGCCCGCATCCGCACAGAAGGCCCACTTTACCGAAACCTGGGAATGTTGGCGATCTGCATCGTGCCCGAAATGGGCACAACAGCCATTTAAATGTATTTGCATGAATTTCAATTGAATTAATGAATTGCCCTCCTCCAATTATATCAGCATTTCCCCCTTTACGGGTAGAGGTGGGAACATAGGGGTGGCGGCGCGGGCTCATTGGGCTGAAGGGCCTGTTTCCCGTGTTGTTTTGTTCTTTGTTCTTTGTACCACTACATTTGCCAATCTGGAATTGCGCCAAAATGTGCCTGCTGAATAAAAGTCTGAATTGGGCACTCCAGCTGCTGAAAAGCTAGTTCAGAGCTTCCAATGGCTCTCTGACTCAGATCAGTGATGGGGGAAGGAGGAGGGAGGTAGGTCAGACCATTCTCTGGTGGGAGGGTGGTGGGGGGGGTGGTGCAGGAAGAGCCAATCATTGTCAGAGATGGAGGCAGGAGGGCCCATTGTTGTCTGATGGGAAGGGAAGAGGAGGTGGGTCAGATGCTCCTCGGGGGCGGGGGGGGTGGCGGAGGGACTTGGGGTGAAGTAGTGGGTAAGATGTGTGCCTGGTTGTGAAGGAGAGGTCCAATTATTCACTGGTGGAGGGGTGCCAATGGATCTCTGGTGGCGGGGGTATGTGGGTGGGGGGCAGTGGGGTCTGCTGCCACTCTGGGGGCAATTGGTTGGGGAGGAGATGCAAGTTGCAATCAGACTGGGTAGTGAGGCGGGGTGTGGATAAGGGGGGCATTGATGTCTATCACTCCCACTTTTCGCTCCTGTGCCACTTTCCCTGCCTTCTGCGACCCGGGAGCGATCTGACTCTTGTGCCCAAGGGGTACTCCCCAATTCCGTCCCTGACTTCCCTGCAAGGCATCAATGAGGTGAACACGCCTGATCTCCATCGATGTGAACCATTTGTAATCCTCATTGGTGGGAATGTCTCCCCCGGTTTGGTTGAGGGTTTGGAAAGAGACATTAGTGAGTACAGAGACAACAGTTCCAGGCTCACTAATGATACTGAAATTGGAATTTCAATATGGCAATTGTTTCATGCTAACATCAGAAAACGTTGCCTGAGAGACTGATGGCCAGTTGGCTGGACACTGGTTGCAAATCCTGCTACCGGCACCCCCACTAATGTCTCCCAACCAGCTGTGCTACTCAAGCAAAGCAGTGGGCCAGCAGAATCAATCCCCCACCCCGCCCCTATCTTTGAGAATGAAGAGTTTAATTTCTTACAAGGGAGACAGAGTTTTAATGAGATTTTGTGATGGACAGTGGTCACTGATACCTGGCTGAGTTAATGAGAAATCCAGGTCTTGGTCAGGTTTGCCATTTCTTATGCAGAGTAGCATGATCAAACAAAGTGTGTCTGTTTATTTCTATTTACCTTGTGGTTATTCTGAATGTTAGTGTATATGATAGATATGGGGAGGCAGTGATGTAGTGGATTGGTAATCTGGAGAACTTGGCTACTGCTCTGAGGACCAGGTTTCAAATCCCACATTGGCAAATGGTGAAATTTGAATTCAATAAAAATCTGGGATTAAAAGTCTACTGATGACCGTCAAACAATTGTTATAAAAACTCATTTGGTTCACTAACGCCCTTTAGGGAAGGAAATCTGCCATCCTTACCTAGTCTGGCCTACATGTGACTCCAGATCCACAGTAACAAGATCGACAGGCGATTTGATGGATGTGCTCCAAATTCTGAGGGGTCTGGATGGAATGGACAGTGAGAAACTAGTTCCTTTGCTGGAAGGATTGAGAAGTAGAAGAGACTTATTTCACAAAAAAAGCATTAAAGACATGAGGGAAAACTTTTCACACAGTGAATGGTCAGGATCTGGAATGCAGGAGAGTGTTGGAGTCTTTCAATCGAGGCCTTCAAAAGAGAATTATCATAAAAGCAAAGACTACAAGGAAAAGTCAAGGAAATGGGAATAGGCAAATTGCTCTTGCACAGAGAGCTAGCAGATACATGATGGGCTGAATGGTTACCTGTGGTGTGTACATTCTATTATTCAGTAACTTATTCCATTGTTGATAACTGAAGCTCACAATTTGCCCGTGCACTGATACTCTGCTCTCACTGAGGGTTCTACGACCTTTCTTTTAGAAGAAGAAAATAAGAGCAGGAAAAGACCATTTGGCCCTTTGAGCCTGCTCCACCGTTCATCATTATCATGGCTGATCTTCCAAGTCAATAGTCTCATCCTACTTTGTCCCAACAACCTTCAATCCCATTTTCTGAGTATTATTAAAACTAGAAAGACTGCAGAAAAGATTTATTAGGATGTTACCAGGACTTGATGGTTTGAGTTGTAAAGAGAAGCTGGAAAGACTGGGATCTTTTTCCCTGGACAGTAGAAGGCTTAGGGCTGATCTTAAAAAGGTCTTTAAAATAATGAGGGGCATAGATAAGGTAGATAGTCAAATCTTTTCCCAAAGGTAGGGGAGTCTAAAACTAGAGGGCATAAGTTTAAGATGAGGGGGGAAAGATACCAAAGAGGGGAAATTTTTTCACACAGAGGGCAGTGAGTGTCTGGAACAAACTGCCAGAGTAGTAGTAGAGGCAGGTACAATTTTGCCTTTTAAAAAGCATTTAGACAGTTTCATGGATAAGCTGATTTTGGAGGGATAAGGGCCAAGTGCGGGCAATTGGAGCAACCTTAGTGGCTAAAAACTACGCAGCATGGACATGTAGGGCTGAAAGGCCTGTTTTCATGCTGTAAGCCTCTATGACTCTATCTTTCCACTCCCAAGTATGACTCAGCAGCCGTCATTGCCCTGCCACAATCAAACTGAATATCATGCCCTGCAAATCCTGTATGACATTACAAAATGGCTACATTCACATTGGGCTTGAAGTATTTTGGGACTGAACTAGAAGCTGAAATATAAAAGTAAGTTCATCTGTTAGTCACCAGCCACATAGCAATAGTATCACAGAGTGCTTTGGCCAATCAGATTGCAAAAGTATTTAATGAGAAACTGAGGTCTCATAAATGCTGGGGAATAAGTGCTTGGGGAGGCATGGTGGCATAATGGTTAACACTACTGCCTCACATCGCCAGGGACCCGGGTTCAATTCCCAGCTTGGGTCACTGTCTGTGTGGAGTGTGCACATTCTCTCCGTGTCTGCGTGGGTTTCCTCTAGGTGCTCTGGTTTCTTCCCACAGTCCGAAAGATGTGCTGGTTAGGTGCATTGGCCATACTAAATTCTCCCTCAGCGTACCCGAACAGACACCGGAGTGTGGCAACTATGGGATTTTCATGTTAACTTCATTGCAGTGTTAATGTAAGCCTACTTGTGACTGATAAATAAAATAAACATTAAACAGAAAGTGCGAAGAATTCCCTATCGAAACATTAACTATCGATGCTGGTGCCTTTTCCTGAAATGCAGTTATCACTGAGAATTCCCATTTTAACAGCTACATTTCAAAGCAGCATAGGAGCCAACTCACTCTCAAAGCCACAGGAGATCTAATGGACAATAAAGATGGAACAGAATGACCTTTCTGTGGAACAGTTACTAATTACATCAGAAGCCAGGTTGGGCTGTCTGATCTGCAGGTATTCTTTTTCCAATACCAAAAGAGAAAATGCTGGAAAATCTTAGCTGGTCTGGCAGCATCTGTAAGGAGAGAAAAGAGCTGACGTTTCCAGTCTAGATGACCCTTTCTTATCTGGACTCGGCAGCTACCCAAAGCTTTGACAAAGGGTCATCCAGACTCGAAAGGTCAGCTCTTTTCTCTCCTTACAGATGCTGCCAGATCTGCTGAGATTTTCCAGCGCTTTCTTTTTTGGTTTCAGTTTCCAGCATCCACATCAATTTGCTTTCATCCTTTTCCCGATGTTGAGCTTGGATCTGAATAATGTGTTTTCGGATTAATCGGTAACTATTGGGAATTAGTGGAAAGTTGAATTACTGATCAGATCACTCTGTAATGGAATGTGTCTTCTTGCCAAATTACACTTGTTCCATCTGAAATTGGCTTTATACATTCACTTGGCTTCGCAACACTGGCTCTTCCAGGAACTACTTTTCCAATTATTTATTGTAGCAGTTAGTTATAAAATGCAGACCAAATTTTTTTAAGGTGAAATGTGAGTGATTTTCTTGTCTTCATTAAGATGAGGGAGGGGACGTTGAGTTTAACCATTAATGTGACAGAAAAGAAGCATCTTTATCTGTGATCTTTCACAATAGTTTGTCTTTTCTTTCCATAATTCTACATAGTGTTTTAATATCTTTTGCCTCCATCATTTCCAAAGTAGTTTAGAGACTTTACTCTAACAGGGGGGAATGTCCAAACAGTTAGAGAGGGTTAGATAAGTTAGAGCAGAAATCTTTAGATTGGCAGTGACAAACCAACACAAAGATTACTAGCTGGGGATTTGGATGATCCATTTTGTATGAAGTTTAGTGCAAAAGAGACATCTTTGATTTTCTACATTCTAAGGAGGAATGATTAAGTCTGTATTTTAAATCTAAAGTATGTCTCTAATTTAAACATTTATCCATTCTCTATTTCGCAGTTTATCTAAAATTGCACTCTATCGAGCGTTGAGGATGTTAAGGGCTATGTTAAGGGTGATAATGTGAGAACACATGATAAAATCCCTAAGCTGAAAAAGTAGGTCATGGGCATGTTGCCAATTACTTCGGCTCTTAAACAGGTATATACATGCTTAGGACCAGTGTTAAATATATATGGAGATAATATAGAAGTTATTATATCAAGAAGTTATAGGCCAGAATTTTACTATCCCGTCTGCTCTGGGAATTGGGAGCGGGCGAGGGCAGACCATGGAAAGAACTGTTGACCTTTCGATATGAGCGAGGCCATGGAAATCCACCCACGGATCTTTCCAATCTTTATCAACATGAAAGATATCATTAACAACAAGTAGAATGTTCTCTCTTCCCAGCCCACTAAAGTGAACTATTTCTCAGGGCATTTCACCAATCTCCTTCCTCCTCATCTCCATTTGTTTAGATATGGTATGAGTTCACCAGATAGTGCTGAATTGTGCTCATGAGATGGAAATTTTTGAGGCAAGGAAATTCTGATGCTACAACAGTCCAAATTCATTTTGTGTACAGGTAACAGCCTATGTTCAACTGCACAGATGCTAGCACTATTGCCTCATGGCGCCTGGCACCTGAGTTCAAATCTGGCTTTCGGTGACTGTGTGGAGTTTGCACATTCTCCCTGTGTCTGCGTGGGTTTTGTCTAGGTGCTCTGGTTTCCTTCCACAGTCCAAAGATGTGCAAGATTGACCATGTTAAATTACCCCTTAATGTTCCAAGCTGTGTAGATTAGGAGGATTAATCTTAGCAAATATGCAGGCTTATGGAGATAGGGCAGGGGATTGGTCTGAGTAAGATGCTTCTTTGGAGAGTTAGTGCAGACTTGATGGGCTGAATGGCTGCCTCCTGCACTGTAATAGTTTTATGGACTCCAAAATTCATTCCAAATAAAAGCAAATGCCGCAATGGGCTGAAGACCCAGCCCTTTGGTGAACTGTGCAGTACAGTATCTGGGGGATTTGATGTGGGGTAGGAAAATAATGGTTTTTAGAAATACAAGGTCTTGTGGTTTTACAGTAGTTTAAGTAGGTTACTGTGGAAACATTCCATGGTTATGTAACTCAGTAGGCCAACTGACAAACTGAGGGATGTGCAGCCAGCCATTTACAGCACTTGTTTTGAAGCCTATCGAAACCAAAATTCATGCGTTTCATTTCCCAATGGCAGTTTTACCAACAGCTTTCAACAAATCATCTGAATGTTTGCAGGGAGTTAACTCACTCTCAAGGCCACCTGAAAATGTAAAAGCTATTGCTATGTGAAATGTTTACCACAATACTGGCCCTGTGGCAAACGGTGTATCCATAAACTCAATACAAAACAATCTTATCTACCCAAGGAGAGGAATGCAGAAAAAACTTGTTGACTATAATCATCTGAAGCCACAAATTGAATGGTTTCAATGGTTAATTAATTGAAGTTTAAAGAGTTCTAGAATTCTAGTGCCGTTATGGTACAAAAGGTGGCCATTTGGCCCATTGAGTCCATACTGGTTCCTTGTAGAAGAATCAAACCAGACTCATTCCTATCCCCAATAGTCCTGCAAGTTTATTTCCATTATGTGGAGTGGCATGGTGGCACAGTGATTAGCACTGCCACCTCACAGTGCCAAGGGCCTGGGTTCAATTCTTGGCTTGGGTCACTGTCTGTGTGGTGTTTGCACATTTCCCCTGCGTCTCCATGGTTTTTTTCTGGGTGCTCCGGTTTCCGCCCACAGTCTGAAAGATGTGCAGGTTAGGTAGATTAGCCATGCAAAAATTTCCTCTTAGTGTCAGGGGGATTAGCTAGGGTAAATACACGGGGTTATGGGGATAGGGCCTGGATGGGATTGTGGTTGATGCAGCCTCAATGAACCAAATGGCCTCCTTCTGCACTGTAGAATTCTATGTAGCCGTCCAATTCTTTTCTGAAATCATTCACCTCCTGGACTACAGGCCCATGCTGCAGCTCCCACCCACCGTGGTTAGGTCAGCTCGGACAAGGTCTCACAGGATATGGCTAAAGACACCTCAGAAGGTGAGGCCCTTTTGGTATCAGCTGCCACCTCATAATTCACTGATACGTCAGTAGGTCCGGTGAGTTTTGAGCTTTCTGGGACACTCTCTGGTGGGATTTTCCAGCCACACTCATCTCAAGACTGGAAAAATCCAACCCGAGGTCAATGGACATTTGCATGTTCATTCCTGTGGTCAGGAAAATTCCACCCGTTGTGGTTGCTCTCACCACTCTTATGGACAACAATTTCCAGGTCATTATCATCTGTAAGTTCTTCTTCACATCCCCCTCTACGACTCATCCACAGAACCTTTAATCTGTAACCGCTTTGTCTCGGTATCGTCAGCTAATGGGGGAGTTAGGAAAAATTTCCACTGTGCAGTAAGTCTTGAAAGTCATAACAACACAATGCCTAACTGCCCCTTGTAAAGAGAAAGTAACAGTTCAATATTTTTAAAAATGATATTATGTAAACTCTGCTTCTTCGATCAGGAGTTGTTTCCGATTGAAGAATCGTAGCAACTGACCAACAGATGGCGCTTTGCAATTGCCAAATCTACTGCATTGGGCCAAAACTAAGCCGACCAACGTGGTGTATTTGAGAACATTACTCAGTTGTATGTGGTGAAAACAAAAGGTAAAGAATGAGAAGTTTTATAACAATATGATAGTCACAAGTGTCCAAAACTTATTCATAAAGTAACAATCTTGTCAAATGGATTATATAGAACTCCATACCAGTGGGACAGGCCATTCGGATGAACTGGTCTACATGGTGTTAAAGCTCTGCATATGCCTCCTCCCAACTTACACCTCCCACCTGGCTGATATATTATTCTATTCCTTTATTACTGGCATATATATATTTGTCTACTTTCCCCTTCAAATACATCCATCGTATTCATTTCAACTCTGTGGTAACGAGTTCCACATAGTCACTGCTCTCTCTGCTTGAGGTGGCACAGTAGTTAGCACAGCTGCCTCCTAGTGCCAAGAAACTGGGTTCAATTCCCAGCTTGAGTCTGCACGTTCTCCCCGTGCTTACGTGGGTTTCCTCCCACATTCGAAAGACATGCTGGTGAGGTGCATTGGCTGTGCTAAATTGACTCTCAGTATACCCGAACAGATGCTCAGAAAGGGGACTTTCACAGTAACTTCATTGCATTGTTAATGTAAGCCTATTTGTGACACTAATAAATAAACTTCAAACTGAAGCAGTTTCTCCTGGTTCTTTATTGGATTTATCAGTGATTACCTTGTACATAGAGTCGATAGAGGAGAATATGGACATTGTGGAAAATGAATAAAAAATAGCAGCTGCATTATAAACCAGATTATTCAAAAGACAAGTCCTTGCTCTTTAACAACATTAACATGGTGAATTTCTTAGCCACCACATTTTTTTCTTACAGTAGAAAGATGGATCTCTTTTTATCTGGTACTTTCAACCATCCATAACACTCCATTTCCTACCTAGGACACATCAGACAGCTCACTCTATACAACCACATCTGTCTCAGAAAAAAAAACCCCAGTCAAACATACTATGGTTAAATTCCCACGCCTTTGGACAAACTAACTTCTCAGTTATCATTTCGTCAAATCTTTTGAGATGCAAACAAATTTTGGGCCATATCTCTCCTTCTCAAGGAAAGTTACATTCAAAACAGTTCAGCAAAATTATCAAAGAACTGAAACAGAGGTGAAATATTTCAAGGCTGGTTTCAGTGCTTTGATATTCAGAACTTGCTGCGCATAACTCAAGACTGACAAATCTTTCTCAGCGATTGCTTCGAATGACAAAGGGAGCAAGCTCGGGGCTGACACCAATGTTTCCAGCGCTCTGGTGAGTGATCTCACTGTACAGCGGAGGCGGATTTACACTCTGGGGGGCTCCGAACTCACTTTATCTGGGCCCCTCCACCCCCATCCATGATGTCACACACCTCCTGTGACCACCCACTCTCATCCATAGAACGCAAAGGCGCAAACCACAAAAATCCACAGATTGATCACTGCTGCAGTGCTCTTTAACTTGTCAAAATACACTTTTATGAATAATTGCTGAATTGAAATCCAAGCTTACCTCATATGTCAGAATGACGGTAAGGATAGTCAATACTGCCCCTGGCTAACTCCCCTTCCCTTCATGCTCACCTACGCCAGTTCCCCCCACACCCTCACAATCTTCCTCCACCCCCTATATTCTCATTAACCTCGTTGGCCTGGGGTCTTTAAGGCAGCCTCTTGCCTCACTCATTGTCTTGGTAAGGCTTGATTCAGCAGTTCTTGCCTCGCTCTTTCCTGCCCTCGGTACTGGTTGTACCGTGATGCCACTTGACCGCTCCCCTCGCTGCTCGACAGCTGCTGACCGGCTGCCTCACCTTGGTCCGTGGCCTTCACCCGGGGCCTCAGCCCTTACATCGCTGTTATTGACCACCCCACCGTCCGCCCTGGCTCGAGAAACTTGCCACTGCACCTTCTTTTGCAAAAGTAAAACACAGGATCGTCTGCCCCTCTCCCTCCTCGCCTCTCGTCCCTCGAGCGCGTGCAGTGAGGTTCAGAATAGTCTGCTATCTAAGGGCACTTAACCAGAGGCTGAAGTTGCTCTGTATTGCTTGCATGTCTGCTCATTGAGCAAATACAGAGTGATCAGGCTCTGATTGGTGTCCATAGACAATGACCAACTCAGGCCCTCCTACTGTCAGAGCCCTGTGCCCAGGCACAGCGGCTGGAATTTTACCAGCACACCCGCCCCACGGTTTGAAGAACGGCATTCTCCCTTGACCTAGGGCAAGATCGTATGAAACTCAGGCAGATGTGCCAGTCAAATTCCACCCAATGTAAATCCACCTCTGCAGTCCAGGCTCTAGGGATCTAGCTCCCTGGAAAAAGTGGTCTATCCTCTCCATTCCATGTGTCACACTTTGCCACCAACCGGAAATACAGGGACATCCCAGCTTGTGAGAGTGATACCTCAATCAGGCTGTTCACACTAGCATTGTGAATGGATGTGGCATGCGAAACCTTGCTGCAGGTTTCGTGCAACCCACTTAACAACGCACGCTGACGTGAAGTGGCTTTTCCAGCTTAGGACTTTGATTTGTAAAGCTGCAAGATATCATAGGCGTTCAAATGTAATAGTCAATTTGCAAAAACAAATCACAGGAGCAAGTTAGAAACTCAGCAGCAAAAGTGGATCAATGTACACATTTATACCAAGCACTGACCATCAGCATCAGGAAGATATGGTAAATGTCTCAGCCCTGAACCTGTCTGAACACTTCACCCAGAACCAGCCATTCTCAGAACTGGCAAATGCTTGGAGTGAGACTTGTTATCCAAATCTGTGATGCAGATTATAAACCCAGTGAGGCTGTGTTTACTTTCAAGAGTGAACTATATTATAGCAGCTCCGATATTTAAACTAACTCACTGTTATGTCTGCTGGGTCCCATAAATAAGCACAGTTTAGACTTAAAATGCTGGATCTTCATCAAGTGTATTATTTGTAATTCTCTGTGTAGCTGATAGATTGGCACATGGCCACAGTGTGAGTGAATACAGGGGATATATACTCGCATAATAATTAGTCCCTATCTTTATAAATAAATAAATTATATTATAATTATAAAACAATATAACATATACAATTCAGTCTTAATTAAGCTACGCTTATAAAGGCACTTCAAAAACCAAAGGAGTGATTTAACAGTTGTCCACTGTATTGTTTAGAATATAGTTCTAAAAATAAACTTTTAAATTATATTTGATGTCTTGTATTATTCCCTAAGGTCTATAATTAAATGGCAGATTATCACTAAATAGGACGTACGGTGGTACAGTGCCTAGCACTGCTACCTCACAGCGGCAGGGACCTGAGTTCAATTCTGGCCTTGGGTGACTGTCTGTGTGGAGTTTGCATGTTCTCCCTATGTCTGCATGGGTTTTCTCTAGGTGCTCTGGTTTCTTCCACAGCCCAAAGATGTGCAGGTTAAGTTGATTGGTCAAGTTAAATTGCCCCTTAGTGTCAGGGGGATTAGGGAAGTAAATATGTAGGGTTATATTGATAGGAGCTGGGTGGGATTGTTGTCAGTGCAGACTCAGTGGGCTGAATGGCCTCCTTCTGTATTGAGGGGATTCTATGATGGTAGAATCAGAAGTTGTTCAGTGAGGACATCACATTAGCTATCAGGAATACCTTGTCAATGTGCTATTAATCTTATTGTAGAAATGATGAAAAGAAACAGCGGCACAGTGGTTAGCACTGCTGTGTCATAGCACCAGGGACACGGATTCAATTCCAGCCTCGGGTCACTGTCTGTATGGAGTTTGCATGCTCTTTCTCCTTGTGTCTGCATAGACTTCCCCTGGATGCTCCGGTTTCCTCCCATAGTTCAAAGATATGTAGATTAGGTTGACTGGTCATGAAAAATTGTCCCTCAGAGGGATTAGCAGAGTAAATATGTAGGGTTGTGCGGATAGGGACCAGGTGGGATTGTGGTTGGAGTAGACTTGATGGGCCGAATGGCCTTCTTCTGCACTGTAGAGATTCTGTGATAGATCTAGATAGGTGAGCTTCCTAGGCAACAATCTCAAGCTTGGCTTAAAATAACGATTGCAAAGCACTCAGGTTTTGTTTTTGTGAATTATTTTGTTAATGGGACCATTATGGAACAGACTTTGGATACCACTCAGTTCCCTCCTGGGGCTAAAATGTGTTGTAAATCCTGCAAATGACGATCAAGTGCTAACCTCACTTTTAGCTCCACTGCTCATTATAACACCAAAAATATGAAATGTGGTTTTGAAACCGGAGCACCTGGAGGAAACCCACGCAGACACTGGGGGAATATGCAGACTCCTCACAGACAGTCACCCAAACCGGGAATCAAACCTGAACTCTACAAAATTTCAAGGTTGGTGAAAACAAATGGGAAAGTGTCTACGGTAAGTGTCTGGCATGGGCTCTCTTCACCCTGCTCAAAGAGCAATGTTTCCATACGTGGTCAGGTATGAACAGCAGAAACATCCACCTCTGGTCCTCCAAAAGGGGCTGGGGTAGGGATGCTATGTATAGACAGAGGCCAACTTGCATGTTTAGCACTGGCCTGCAGACTTTGAGATGGAGTGACACCTATAAAGGACATATTCACTTAATAAGTCACTTCAATTCATTCACATACCCCCACTGAGGTTTTAATGTAGTAGGTTGCAAACAACTTACCCTTGGGATGCCTCTCATCCAGATGAGGAGATAGAGAGCCTGTTGCTGTCTGTCTCAGGGGCAGGAGGAACAATTGCCTGAGCAACAAGAGGCAGCAAGGCCTCAGCATGACCAAGAGACTGTTAAACATGGGCCACTGCAACAGGTGGCAGTGGCCCGACCATGGGGGTATCACCAGCAGTTGCCAGAAGTGCCCTCCATATGTTCCCAAATGTGGCTGCTCACATCTAAAGTTTACCTATTGGTGTCACAAGTAGGCTTTCATTAACAATGAAACTGGAGCACTTGGAGGAAACCCACGCAATGAAGTTACTGTGAAAATCCCCTAGTCATCACACTCCGGCGCCTGTTCGGGTACACTGAGGGAGAATTTAGCATGGCCCCTAACCAGCACGTCTTTCGGACTGTGGGAGGAAATCGGAGCATCTGGGGGAAACCTACGCAGACACAGGGAGAATGTGCAGATTCCATACAGACAGTGAGCCATGCTGGGAATCGAACCTGGGATCTACAAGCTTCTCCAGTATGAGCGGTGGCCATGTGCACTCTGAAGGTCACTGTCTGTGTAGAGTTTGCAACATTCTAACATCAGTGTGGGTTTCATCCGAGTATTCTGGTTTCAAAACCACATTTCATATTTTTGGTGTTATAGTGAGCAGAGGAGCTAAAATTTCACAATCATTTACCAGTGAGTCACTGAAATACCTGGGATTATGACTGATCTAGTGAGGTTAATACTTGATCATCATTTACAGGATTTACAACACATTTTAGCCCCTGCAGGAAACTGAGAGGTATCCAAATTCTATTCTATAATGGTCCCATTAACATAATAAATCACAAAACCCTTGCAGGGCTTCCTGCCTCTATGAACGGTATGCTTAGTGCACAAGAAATAATACTTTTTACTGTATCCAAATACGCATGACAATAAAAAATCAAATCAAAATCACTGCGTGAATTTGTGTCCGAATGCCCTTTAAAAATGGTGCCAAGACCTTCAATCCCATGAGGTAACAGTGGGATAGGCCACTTCCTGTCTGCCCCATATCGAGATGTGCCAAGCTTCTTACTAATGCACAATTACTAAACTCAGAAGCGGAAGATCACGGATGTTCACCCACCCACCTCCTAGCGAGAATGATGCCAACTTTCCTACATGCCACTGGACTTACTCTCTCAGGATGTAAAATTGCACCCTACGTCTTCCCAGCACAGATACTTGATTTTCTGGTTGAATGATTTGTGAGTTGTTATGGATGGTACACAGCATCCTGTTAACTCAACACTAGATGGCCCTGGTGGAAGCCAGTACAAAATAATTAGACTTCTCTTGCATTACTTTATTTCACTTTGATGGGAATAAC
This sequence comes from Sphyrna mokarran, assembly GCA_024679065.1. Classification (NCBI taxonomy): domain Eukaryota; kingdom Metazoa; phylum Chordata; class Chondrichthyes; order Carcharhiniformes; family Carcharhinidae; genus Sphyrna; species Sphyrna mokarran. Next base: position 33,597,234 of record JAGIQG010000002.1, on the reverse strand, counting down.
AGAGCCTGAAAATAAAACCGCAGTGAAAGGTATTAACCAAAAATGGTGATGGTCAGACATTTGAGCACCCAGCCAGTGGGAGTTTCACAGGAGGCTTTGATCCTGTGAGTTGTAAATGCAGGAGTTACTAGGGAAATGAGGTGGCAAGGTAATCGTAATAGTCACACTGCTGGCGAAAGGAACAGGAGAGTTGTAGCTGAACAAACTGTCCCTCGTCTGCTCATATCACACGCTCCTGGTCCCAGGCCAATTAAAGAGAGCTGGACACTTCCCCCAGGGGCAGCCTTCAAAGGTTGCCTATAAACAGCTTTGACCCCTGCTTCACCCCACAGCTGATGAGTTGTAACAAGCTAAGGCTGGAAATCTCGATCAAAGAGGAGCTGGCAGCAGAATTGAAACTTACTTGCTCGCTCGGTGTAATTGATGCATGAAGCTGAAACTTCACCCGGATTCGACAGTGAGTCACGGCAAGCTGTGACCGGGGCTGACTGATCATTCTCACAGTTTTTAAAAGTTTATTTATTAGTGTCACAAAAGGCTTACATTAACACTGAAATGAAGTTACTGTGAAAATCCCCCCCTCACCACGCTTCGGCAACTGTTCGGGTACACCGAGGGAGAATTTAGCACGGTTAATGCACCCCCTAACCAACATGTCTTTCAGACTGTGAGAGGAAACCCACGCAGACACGGGGAGAACGTGCAGACTCCATAGAGACAGTGATCCAAGCCAGGAATCAAACCCAGGTCCCTGGTTCTGTGCTTACACCGTGCCACCCTTCACAGACTTAAAAAGGTATTCCACGTGCCCACAGAAGCACAAGCAGTTCCCATGATTAAACAATATTACCGACAAGTGAGGAGGTGGAAAGAACTGCCCAGTTTTCCAGACCAAATGCATGAGATGGACTGTCAAAGTAGTGAGTCACACTTCACCCATAGGTGAATCCAGTGATGATCCATCATTGACAATACAATAGTCACTGGATCATGTGGTAACTCAACAGAAATTGAAAAGAAAATTAAACACATACAGTCTTATACATTGAAAAACAATTCTAGAATATTCAAAATAATGTCTTGGGACGAAGTTAATTTTGTACCTAACTATCAGAATTTAAAATAAGAGGCATTAGTGAAGGATCATTGCCATCACTGAATCCTCCACCATCAAAATCCTGGGGTCTTGCCATTGACCAGAAACTGAACTGGACTAGCCATATAAATACTGTGGCTACAAGAACAGGTCAACAGCTGGGAATTGAGTAGAATGTAACTCCTGACTCTCCAAAGTCTGTCTATCATATAACACAAGTCAGGAATGTACTGGAACACTTTCCATTTGCCTGGATGAATGCAGCTCCAACAACACTCAAGAAGCTCAACATCATCCAGGACAAAGTAGCTACTTGATTCATGCTCCATCCAGCATCTTAAACCATTTTCAGGATGGCACTGGAATGTGGCGAGTTCTTGCAAGCTGTGCCCAGTATAACCTCCAATTCTATTTTTTGCTTTCATTTTATGTTTTTTAATACTCTATTCTAACTCTTTTAAACTCTCTAACCTCATTAGGTTGATCTTTCTCTACACTCTAGCTATGTTTGTAACACTATATTATAGAGTCATAGAACTCGAGAAGAGGTGGGAAGGTATTGGACTCGGCACCTGCCCTACTTTACCCATCATAAGAACATAAGAAATAAAAGCAGGAGTAGGCCATCTAGCCCTTCGAGCCTGCCCCACCGTTCAATAAGATCATGGCTGATCTGAAGTGAATCAGTTCCCCTTTTCCGCTTTCTCCCCATAACCCTTAATTCCCTTGTCTATCAGAAATTTATCTACCCATGACAAATATATTCAACAAGGTAGCCTCCACCACTTTAATGGGCAGAGAATTCCAGAGATTCACCACTCTTTGAGTGAAGAAGTTCTTCCTCAACTCCATTCTAAACTGCCCTCCCCTCTCCTTATTTTAAGGCTATGACCTTTACTTTTAGTCCCACCCTGGTAGGTGCTTATAGCTCATGGACTGCAACAATTGAAAATGTCTTCTCAAGGGTAGTTAGAGATAGGCAACAAATGGTGGCCTTGCCAGCTACGTCTATGTCTTATGAAAATATCTTTACATTGCTCTCAGTTTATTTAGAATACGTTCTCAACAACTGCTTATTCCATCAATCAATTCACCATTTTCACCCTTTCTCTCTCGGGGCAGTGACATATTGACTGGACAATGTATACTGCAGGTTACCGAGCCACAGGTCAGACCAGGCTGCAGCCCATCCTGAATGGCTGGCTAGCCTCAAAGAGGCTTTTCCCACTCTGTCTACAGCCTAGCTCAGGGATCTGCAGAAAAGGGCTGGTCATTCCAAGAGGGAATGCTGTCCCAGAAATCCTGGTAATCACTTTGCAGCTGGGGAGGCTGGAGGACAACTATGGGGAGCCAATTGCCCTTCAGAATCACTCAGAGGGGTCAAAGGGCATAAACAGGGAATGCACGGGTGCTGGCTGCTGCCCGAGCAGACAAAAGTGCAAAGCTGGAGGGAGAAAGAAAAAGACAGAACAGGTAATTAAAAACATAAAGCAACAACTGAAGGAAGAAAGAAATAACAGAGAAGTGTGTACAATAATAATTGGGTTCTATTTCTCTGTCAGTTGTGTTGGCATGCTGCAAGAAACTGCATCTAAACAAAGATTCATCAAATAGGCAGCATAAACCAGGCGAGAACAGCACAGGGGCTGCCTTCATTATCAGCAACTCAAACTAGTTGTGTTTTTGAATTTAAAAACATCTGATAGATAAGGGCAGACTGACATTTCAGTGGTGGGGGGGTGGGGAGCCTTCGTAAGAAATGTGCTTTACAGTAAATATCAAACATTGTGAGTTTAACGACCAAGATTAGGGCTGGATTATTTTCCCCACACACAGAAATTCCCATCACGTGTACGATTCTGAAAGTTATATGACATTGGGAAAGAAGCGTGATAAAAGCTGTGCCGATATTATCACTACTGAGAATGTCTCAGGGTATGGTTCCTGTGGCCACAGCTCTTACACAGCGATTCAAAACCTCATCATTGCGGTTTCCGACTTAACTTGTACCAAACACATTTCACCTGTTACCCACTGCTCAGAGCTGTTAGGCAACAACGCCATTTAAAAAAAAAATCAATATACAATATATGTATTAATGCTGGTGTTCATGCGCATCCAATTCTCTAGTCTCAGTTCTAAGAAATCAGCAAAGTTAAGTTTCCAATTAAAAGAATCTATGGTTCTAGGATTCTAATAGGTGCTAATGGGTTTGATGTGCTATAATTTGAATACCTGACTCCAAACTCTGACATTAAAATGACGCAAAATATCAAGCCCGAAGTCATGTGAAACACCTTTTCTTGTCAGTTTGGATTTTGTATATCTGTCTTGTGGGGACAATGAATTGGATTCAACTGGAATTGATTTTTGCAGAAAGCAGGGAAGTGGATGAAGGGTTTGCCCAGTCCACTCTGAGTGTTGACTTTCTCTGCACATTGGCTTTGTAACTCTAAGGAAGGAATTTTTTTTAAGTACGTGCTTCTGTGTGTACAGCCAATGTCATTGACTCTGTATACAGTCAGCGTAGATAACTGTAGATGATGGTGTCCACAGTCAGTACTGTTAACTCTCTGTGTACAATGTCACCCACTCTCAATGTACAGTCAATTGTTGACTATGTGTATAAAGTAGATGCTGGTCACTCTGCACTCAGGGCCAGTGACTCTAGCACAATCAATGTTGGTGACTCAGTGGGTGGAATTTTATTGGCACATCTGCCCAAGGTTTGTACGATCACACTCAAGGCTAACAGAGAATACTGTTCTCCGAACCTCGCCTGCCCCCAGAATCAGGATGGGCATGCTCGTAAAATTCCGGCCTCTGTGTCAGTTAGTGTCACTAATTCTCCATACAGTGTAATTCACTCTTCATTCTTTTTGTTTCAACTTAATTTTATCATCTGTTTTACCATCTATTATTAATAATTGATTGTATTATATTAAAGATTTACTTTTGTTAAATTAAATCTAAATACTAAGTAAAAGTGAATAGAAATTATAATGGCTCCAAAAATTGTTTTCTCACATTCAAATAACAAGTACGTGTTCATTACAAACAAGATTTAGATTGGAATTTGTTTGAAAATGTGGCTATTTCGGAAAATAACGTCAAGAACTTGAACTGTGTCTTTTGGTTCCTGATGCTAGGTGGTTCTCAGCACTGACAGATCTGCGCGTGCGCAGTGGCCCACTCAGCACTCTACTGCCGGCCTCTCCAGTGGAAATAGGCCGTGCCCCCTGATTTGTCGCAAGAATAACAGTAGTGCACGCTCTGCAGTGCCCAAAGTGTGGGAGGTTCATTTTGAAACTTCCGCTGAAAAGAAAAGCGAGATTTACTCTAGTTTTTACATAAATTTGATACTTAGAATTTTTTCCGGGAGGGAGGGAATCGCCCCCAAATTTTCCCATTTTGAAGTAGGGGAACTAAGTTTATGGTTAAAGAGGTAATGAGAAACTTACATTAAACTTAGGATAAAGTCAAATTTGAAGTACTTTTTGGATCCCATTATAAATAGACATTAAAGTCTATTTTAAGTGGTGTAAGTAAAAGTGAACACAAATTATAATGGCTCCAAAAATTGTTCTTCCACATTCAAATAACAAGTCCATGTTATTTGAATATACGACAGAGATACCAGGATGATGCCAAAAATTAGGGATCATGGGCTGAATTTTCCCAATCTGTTGGAGATAAGAATCTAGTAAAATGAGAAGGAAAGGTGTTGAGGGGAGCCTGAATTTTTGCTGCTACCATAGTGACTGGAACCTCAATAGTGCAATCACTTACTGGAGACTGAGCTCCTTAAGGCTCAAATTAAGGTTTTAAAGGTGTTATGCCCATTGAGATGTGTCCACCATTGATGTGAGGGGAGGCCATCCAGCTTCCCAGACCAAGCCACGACCCACAGAAAGGTAAGTGGCAGCAATGGCTGCTCCTGTGGCAAGATAATTTGACTCACCTTGGATCGGGCCCAGTTCTTTAAAACAAACTTATCTGTCTTCAACATTAGCCTTAGCAGTGACTACCTACCCTTTCAGTCCCAGCAACTGGACTTTTGCAAGATTCAGCCCTGTAGATACAAGGAAAGATTTCAGATGTCAGAACTGTTTTCATCAGGAGCAGATAAAGTGACGAGACAATTATTAAAGAATGTAAAAATTCTGAATTGCTTTCGTGAGAGAGAATAGGGAATGATTGTTTTATTCAGTTAGTGGGTTAATGGCAAAGGGCTGGATAATTTAACATGGTGGCTTAAGTGTAGGCTGAGATGTTGAAAGAGATTTATTTATGCCAGGAGATGTTGAAGCCTGGAATGCTCAAAGTATTTGAGACAGGGATCAGTGCATCTTCTAAGTGCAGGTTGAATAAATATTTAAACAGGGAAGATGCAGAAATGTAAGGAGAGGACAGGACAGATATGTAACATTGGCTTTCTCCTGCAAACAGCCAGCACAAACACAATGGAAATGAAACTTCTCCTCTTGGGCTGGAAGTTTCCAGGGTTTACAGGCCTGATACACTGAATCAATATAAACTGGCTGATTCATTTGGGTTTGCTGGCATCAGAACAGTATTTAGGGGAAAGGTGGGAGATAAAATCCAGGAAATGAATATCTGGAATAGTTTGCAAAGTAAATTTTAACAAGATCCTGTTTTGATGTTGGCTGAGGGTTTTAAGATAAATAAATGTTAACCAGCATTGGGATGTGTAGGGTTACCGGGTCAATGTTGGGGTTTATCTCATGCCTGCTTTCCTGTCAGTGTAATGGTTTCCAATCAGCACTTTTATTGTATGTTGTCTGCAAGCCTCAGGGCCAGAAACTAACCACGTCTTCTGAATGGTATTTACAACCAGACCCCTGCTATTAGATTGAGCAAGATTGGGGTTGAGTAGAGTACTTTAATGATTGCCCAAGGGTATGCTAACATAGTGGTCATGTTACTAGAGGAGCAATCCAGTGAACTGGACTAATGGTCTAGAGGTGCAAGTTCAAATCTGGGGAAAATTTAAATTTAATTAATTAAATAAATTCTGGGTTGAAACCTTAGCATTCGGAATAGTGAAACTATCAGTTCATGAAACTACCAGACTGTCAGAAAAATCCATCTAGTTCACTGGTGTTCTTTAAGGAAAGAAATCTTCCTCCTTACTCAGTTTGGACTATATGTGACTCTAAATCCCCCACAACGTGACTGATTCTTAACTGCCCTCTGAAATGATCTAGCAAGCCATTCGGTTGTATTCAAGAAGGACTCTCCAATTAGTGATGGACAATAAATGCTGGCTTTTCCATCATCACCTGTGTTCCGTGACTGAATGAATAAAACTTCAAACATATTGAATAACTTTATGAAGTTGCATAGTTTGATGTTCTGGGTATTTCAGTGGGTTCTACTCTAATAGATTTGATCAATAACACAATTGCAAACTTTGATGTGAATTAACAGGAACATGTTTGGATTTTTAATATGACTCATCTTATTGAGAAATCAACAATATCTATTTTTGATATTACCAATCTATGGGTAACTCTGCTCTCCATCATGTGGTGCATTTAGTTATCAATGTTGTGTATCGCCAAGCCCATTGCAGACGGTAAAGCTACAAATAAAATAATCATACTAAACTGCAGGTGGAAGAGATTTGGGTATTGTATCTCCAATCCCCAGATGGCCAACTGAACATACATTTTGGCTTTCTGATGTGAACCTTCTGATTTACAATGACATTCTAGATGCTTCTATGTTTCAAATGGAGCAAATGACCTTCGATAATAGGTTATCAAACTTATAGTCAACATATTGTTGAAAGTATCAGGAACTTAGTCTATGTCCTTCAAGGAATGAATTTCAGACTTCTGACCCAATACTGCAATAGGATTTGAAAGAAAGTGGCGGGAATATTACTGAGGCTGCAACTGCAATCTTGAAAAGCTTTCTCAATAGGGAAAGTTTCTTTTGATTGTAAAATTTACAGCACTCAGAGTATTTCAGAAAGATGAGAGAAATAAATCAGGAAATTAGACACCAATTAGTCTAACATCTGCTGCTAGGAAATTACTAGAGTCTATAATTAAAGATAGGTGACTGAACATCTTCAAATTCTCAGCTGATTGAAGAGAGAGAGAGACAGCATGAATTTGTAAATAGGTCATGTGTGACAAAACTGGTTAAATTTATTGAAGAGGTGAGTCAAATAGTAGACAGTATCTATGGATGTTATTTATATGGACTTTCAGAAGTTAATCTGCTCAGACGGAGAGTAGGGATAATGGAAAGGAAATCTAACTGGTATCATGTAACTAGTGATGTCCCACAGGAATCTGTGCTGGGACCTCACCTAATCACCATATTTATTAACATGGTGGTAGTGGTTAGCAGTGCTGCCTCACAACACCAAGGACCTGAGTTTGATTTCCAACTGTCTGTACGGAATCTGCACATTCTCTCCATGTCTGCGTAGATTTCCTCAGGAGGCTCTAGTTTCCTCGCACAATCTGAAAGACGTGTTGGTTAGGTGCATTGGCCATGCTACATTCTTCCTCAGTGTACCCAAACAGGCACCGGAGTGTGGTGACCAGGGGATTTTCACAGTAAAAGTCCCCTACAGTGTTCATTGCAATGTTAATGTATTTATTTATTAGTCACTTGTGACTAATAAATAAATTTTACTTTAATTAGTGAGCCACATACCCATGTTTGCTGATGTCACAAAGAAAGATGCTATCATAAACAGCATAAGGAAAAGGAAAAGACTTGGAATAGCATAATAAGGTAACAGCTACTTAGGAGTGAAATGCAGAGACATTCTTCACTCAAAGAATTGTGAATAAAGAGACATTCTTCACTCAAAGAGTTGTGAATGTTTGGAATTCTCTACACCAAAGGGCTGTGGGCACTCAGTCATTGAGTATGTTCAAGATAGGGATCGAGGGAAGCTTGCGCACTAAGAAAGTTAAGGAATGTGGGGAAAGTGTGGGTGGGTGGAGCTGAGATTGAAGGTCAACTATGGTTTTGCTGAATGGCAGTGCAAGACAAAGACCCATATATAGCAATGTGACCCATACACCTTTTGTAGTCACTGTTATGGTGCAGGAAAGTTATGGTTGGAAGCATCACATTTTCAAAGAAATGTTTAGAACTAGAGACAAATCAGTGCAAATGGATTTTAATAAAGGCATGAAATTACCACTTTGGAGCCAAAAAGGATAATCCATGTACCCTAATCCATCACTCAAACCAGCTTCCCATCCATTGACTCTATCTACAGTTCAAAACGCAATACTGATACTCTGAAAGTTAGAAATAGGTGGAAGTTCAAAGAGGCTTAACAGTCCATGTACATAGAATGTTAGAATGTACAAAAAAGTTTTGCACTATATATGTATTTAAGGGGAAACCTGTCATACATTTGGGGAAAAAGGAACAGAGGATTACAATAGTAGACTTTGACATGATGGAGGAGGCTGGGTTACAGTATAAACATTGGTATGGTTGATTGGGCCAAATGGCTTGTTGCTGTGTCAGATATCCTCTTCAATCCTACATACCGAGGCCATTATGGTGAAGGGACAGGAAGGTGTGTACATGTTTACCATCTGCAGTTTGTCAATCTAAAGAGATAGTGGGATCAGGGAGACCAGGGATCTTTAATGTTTCATCTCAGCCACTGGCTACAGCCTCAGAACTGACTGTTCCAAAAATGACCAGCACTATCACCCCTCAGGAGGGTTAGGATAAGCAGCCCACCCATTCCCTAAAGATTAGCACTGCTTGCTGCCTTCATTTGTTCACCACCTTGCCCTGTAAGACAGAGGGAAGTGCATTAGTGAGTGCTGTGCCAGCCATATCTGGAGTTACGGGGATAGGGCCTGGGTGGGATTGTTGTTGGTGTAGGCTTGATGGGCCGAATAGCCTCCTTCAGCATTGTAGGGATTCTACGAATTGTCCGTAATGGTTGAATATTTAGTATTGTGTGCAAGCTGTTTGGATATGGGTGTGGAGCTTGTAACAGGCACTAACTGGGTGAAGATGCTACACAGAGATTGCTGGTAGGCTGGAGATAGAGGTCTGGTGAATTGAGAGGCGGTGGAGGCTACTGATGCAATTGGCAGGTTAGAATATTAGAAGATGTATGCACTGACCTCAATCATTCATTAATGAAGTTATTGCAACATTGCATCTAGACCTTTGATCATGACTCCTGGCATTGGCCTTCAAGACTAGCTATTGCCAGTACCATTTCACCATGTGACAACGAGATACAGAATATCTCTCCTCCTTACTGCCACCTCCACCAAGTCCTTCACTGCAATGTCCCAAAGCCTTGGAGCACACTCACCCATGACCATTCCCCCACTATTTCCCAGGTTAGCTTCACTTGCTGCACACCTCCCAGTGCCTCCTCCAGCCTTCTATTAAGAGGAACAGACTAGTTTTTAGTGATGTTAGGAAGTAATGACTTGAGCTCCCTGCTGACACACACAGCCAATGAAGGTAATGCTGGGAATCATTATAATGAGCAGGCATCACATAGTTGGTGAGCTGCCAGCATTGCAATCAACCATGACCAACCATAACCACATATCACAATCTCTCCAGGGGGGGGGCTTGTTTTGCAATTTTGCCTCCTGAATTACACTGTGGCTGACTACAGGAAAACCATTTCTTTTCCAAACGTAGTGATAGTCCTTTACAAGTGTAAAAATCTTCATGTTACGTACCCGAGTCTATTGGCACATTCAGAAGAAAAATAAATCTTGGTTTGATTCCAGCTTTCAGAATAACTGCTGCAATTTATAAAGAACTATACACATGTTTCCATTCTATAAACGTCTATGACTCTATGACTCTATGAAAGGTGAGGGATTGAGATTTTACAGCAGATTTTTGCCATTAAGAGAGGTGCTATTCATGATGGAAATAGCAGAAGTCCTGCCCTCAAAACACAGCATTTCCCATTTTCACAGAGGTGGGAATGGAGCCCTGGAGTGCAAAACCTGAAGTATGCAGGTTAGACTTGGTGAGAGCAGGTCTGTGGTTTCATTTGGAGAGCCAGGATACCCCTCTAGCGAGATCAGGTATTCCTTTCGAACTGGTCCTGGGACACCTGTGCGAGGTGATCAGATGCCCTTTCAATGTGTCATAAATATGCAATAAAAAAGTGAATAAATACTGTCAACAGATTTGTCAAAACCATCTGTCAGAACCACCTGTCAAATGGACCTTTCAAGGTGTATAAAAGTCTGGCCCTTTAAACCTTTGAAAAAAAATGTCTGAAATATTGAAGTAAAATGATTGCTTACTGTTTCATTCTATCTGTTGGCATAAGTCAAGAGGGTTTCCACTAGTGGATTAATGTCATGATGCATTTTACAACCATTATCACAGTAGGGTGATAATTTTAAGTTTAATAGGTCCAAGACTTATTGATATGGTCTTGTGAATTCAGTGCTTGTTCTTGTAAAGGATTTTGTACTTGTTGTTATAAAGCTTTATTTTCATTGAAGGAATACAAATGTAGTAATTTTTAATGAGAGTGTATTTTTCAATGTAGTGTCATAAATTCTAAGAAGTTTGTAGTGGATATTTAGGGCAAAACTTTGTAAAACTTTAGTTGATTTAGTAGGACAAATTTGAGTATTGTTGAAAAAAGAGAAATACTATCAAAGCTTTTTGTCTTACACTTAGGTCAAGCCCCCAACAAATACTGGAAGTAAAGAAAGAGCAACAATTTATACTGTGTGAGAAGAGACTGCTGATTGGTTAGCAAGTAGACTTTGACTGTGGGAGGCATTACCATGGAGAATACAGCATGGATCAGTTAACTGTCCAGCTTTGTTCAAATTGAAAGCAGGTAGGTCAACTCTGATCTAGGCATTATTCTGGGAAATGAATCAGAGAATGATCATTCTCTATGCTTTTGTTTGGTTTAAATTCTTTTTCAGTGTTATTCTTGGCACAATCAGGATTGTTTAGCAGGTGTTGCCCAATGACAGAATCATATCAAATGTTGGACAACATGTTTTGTGTTTTGCAAATACGGGCTGGTTGGGTACAGTCAATACTTTGCCTGTCATGAACACAGGAGTTAAGAGGTTTGATTTATTTTATCATTCTCTGAGTAACTATTGTTTGACATGATCCATTGGAATTATTGGAATGTTTGGCATTTTTGGCATCACACTAGCACTGAAATTCATATACCATATTGTTAATTTGTCTGATAGGCAGTGCTGATGGAGATGGGTTTGGAGGGTTTTATGCTTTAATATTTAGTTTTGGACATGGTGTTGGAGCCCCATGGCAGGCCTTCCATCCAGCCTCCGTCTGCAACCTTATTGGGCACAATTGAAACGTGGGGCTTGTTCAAGGAACAGCTATTGCGTGTCCTCGATATGTATGTACCTGTCACGCAGGGAGGAAGTGGTCGAGCGAGGGAATTGTGGTTTACCAAAGAAGTTAAATTGTTTGTGAAGAGGAAGGAGATTTATGTCAAGATGAGATGTGAAGGTTCAGTTGGGCGCTTTAGAGTTACAAGTTAGCCAGGAAGAACCTAAAGAAAGAGCTAAAAAGAGCCAGGAGGGGACTTGAGAAGTCTTTGGCAGGTAGGATAAAAAAAAAACGCTAAAGCTTTCTATAAGTATGTCAGGAATCAAAGAATGACTAAGGCAAGATTAGGGCCAATCAAGGACAGTAATAGGAAATTGTGGGTGGAGTCCAAAGAGATAGGAGAGGCGCTAAATGAATATTTTTCATCAGTATTCAAACAGGAAAAAGGTAATGTTGTCAAGGAGAATCCTGAGATACAGGCTATTAGATTAGATGGGATTGAGGTTCATAAGGAGGAGGTGTTAGCAATTCTGGAAGGTGTGAAAATAGAAAAATTCCCTGAGCCGGATGGGATTTATCCTAGGATTCTCTGGGAAGCTAGGGAGAAGATTGCAGAGCCTTTGTCTTTGATCTTTAAGTCATCATTGTTATAGGAATAGTGCCAGAAGACTGGAGGATAGCAAATGTTGTCCCCTTGTTCAAGGAGGGGAGTAGAGACAAACCTAGTAATTATAGACCAGTGAACCTTATTTCTGTTGTGGGCAAAGTTTTGAAAAGGATTATAAGAGTAGGATTTATAATCATCTAGAATGGGATAATTTGATTAGGGATAGTCAATACAGTTTGTGAAGGGTAGGTCGTGCCTCACAAACCTTATTGAATTCTTTGGGAAGATGACCAAAGAGGTAGATGAAGGTAAAGCAGTTGATGTGGCGTACATGGATTTCAGTAAAACATTTGATAAGGTTTCTCCACGGTAAGCTTTTGCAGAAGATACGGAAGCATGGAGTAGAGGGTCTGGATCAGAAATTGGCTAGTTGCAAGAAGACAGAGGGTGGTGGTTGATGAGAAAGGTTCATCCTGGAGCTCAGTTACTAGTGGTGTACCGCAAGGATCCATTTTGGTGCACTGGCCTGGATGAGGTCATAGAAGGATGGGTTAGTAAATTTGCGGTTGACACTAAAGTCAATGGAGTTGTAAACAGTGCAGAAGGATGTTGCAGGTTACAGAGGGGCATAGCTAAGTTGCAGAGCTGGGCTAAGAGGTGGCAAATAGAGTTTAATGTGGATAAGTTTGAAGTCATTCGCTTTGGAAAGAGTAACGGGAATACAGAGAACTGGGCTAATGGTAAGATACTTGGTAGTGTGGTTGAGCAGAGAGATCCTGTTGTCCATATGCATAGATCCCTGAAAGTTGGCACCCAGGTTGATAGAGTTAAGAAGGCATATGGTGTGTTAACTTTTATTGGTAGAGGGATTGAATTTAGGAGCCAAGAGTCATAGTGCAGCTGTACAAAATTCTGATGCAGCCACACTTGGAATATTGCTTACAGTTCTGGTCACCGCATTATAGGAAAGATGTGGAAGCATTGGGAAAGGTGCAGAAGAGATTTACCAGGACATTGCCTGGTACGGTGGGAAAGTCTTATGAGGAAAGGCTGAAGGACTTGAGGCTGTTTTTGTTAGAGAGAAGAAGGTTAAGAGGTGACTTAATAGAGGGCTAGCACAAGTTGACATTCTTTAAATTGAAGGGTGACAAATATAGGACATCTGTCAAGATAGGTTCTTTACTCAGAGAGTAGTAAGGGCATGGAATGCCCTGCCTGTAATAGCAGCGGACTCACCAACATTAAGGGCATTTAAATGGTCATTGGATAAACATATAGAACATAGAACATAGAACATTACAGCACAGAACAGGCCCTTCAGCCTTCGATGTTGCGCCGACCAATATAAAAAGCAATGCCCCTCCAAACTAAACCATTCCCTTCTCTTCCATATACTTATCAACTAACCTCTTAAACGCCACCAAACTTGGCGCATCTACAACTGCTGCAGGCAGGGCATTCCACTCCCGAACCACCCTTTGGGTAAAGAACCTACCTCTGATATCCGTCCTATAACTATCACCCCTTAATTTAAAGCTGTGTCCCCTCGTGCTAGCTTTCTCCATCCTAGGAAAAAGGCTATCACTGTCCACCCTATCTAAACCTCTAATCATCTTATATGTTTCGATCAGGTCCCCTCTTAGCCGCCTCCTTTCTAACGAAAACAACCTCAAATCCCTCAGCCTCTCCTCATAAGACCTGCCCTCCATACCAGGCAACATCCTGGTAAACCTCCTCTGTACCCTCTCCAATGCCTCCACATCTTTCTTATAATGTGGGGACCAGAACTGCACACAATACTCCAAGTGCGGCCGCACTAGAGTTTTGTACAGTTGCAACATGACGTTGCGGCTCCGAAATTCAATCCCTCTACCAATAAAAGCCAAGACTCCATATGCCTTCCTAACAACCTTCTCGACCTGACTGCCTACTTTCAGGGATCTATGCACATACACACCAAGATCCCTCTGTTCATCTAGACTACTAAGAATCCTACCATTTGCCCTATACTCTACACATTTATTATTTCTGCCATAGTGCATTACCTCACACTTTTCCACATTAAACTCCATTTGCCACCTCTCGGCCCAGCTCTGCAACTTGTCTAAGTCCCTCTGCAAACTATAACACCCCTCTTCACTATCTACCACTCCACCGACTTTAGTGTCATCTGCAAATTTACTAATCCATCCTTCAATACCCTCATCCAGATCATTTATAAAAATTACAAACAGCAGGGGCCCCAAAACAGACCCCTGAGGTACACCACTTGTCACCGAACTCCACGATGAATATCTCCCATCAACCACCACCCTCTGTCTTCTATCTGCTAGCCAATTCCTAACCCAATTAGCTAAATCACCCTCTATCCCATACATCTGCATTTTCTGCAGAAGTCTTCCATGGGCCACCTTATCAAACGCCTTACTAAAGTCCATATATACCACATCAACCGCCTTACCCCCATCCACCTCTTTAGTCACTTTTTCAAAAAACTCAATGAGGTTAGTAAGGCACGACCTACCCTTCACAAAACCATGCTGACTATCTCCAATCAATTCATTACTCTCTAAATAACTATAAATCCTATCCCTAATTATTCTCTCCAACACTTTGCCCACCACAGAAGTAAGACTCACTGGCCTATAATTCCCTGGAAGGTCTCTCTTCCCCTTCTTGAACAACGGGACCACATTCACTATCCTCCAGTCCTCCGGAACCACACCCATAACCAACAACGACCTGAAGATCAGAGCCAGAGGCTCTGCAATCTCCTCTCTTGCCTCCCAGAGAATCCTAGGGTAAATCCCTATGGATGATATTAAAATAGTGTAGGTTAGAGGAGCTTGAGATTGGTTTCATAAGTAGGCACAACATCGAGGGCCGAAGGGCCTGTACTATGCTGTAATGTTCTATTTCTTCTGGGACCATCTGCTCTGATTCCTATTTTAGTCAACATTCATCCCAGACTGAAAATCCAACATCCAAGCAGCCAACTTTACGGGTTGGGTTTGAGAAGCTGGGAATTCTCCTGATTCCAAGCACCCAACCCAGGAGCCTTTATTGGTAGTGCATTGAGTGAGAGAAAGATATTTATTACTCTCTTGTATTGAGAGCTAAGGGCATTTACTAGCAATGCAGTCTAATATAACAGCACGAGTAGGAGGCTATACTGAATGGTTTTAAGCTGAGTTCTAACACAGCAACAGACCAAGAGATAGGACAGAATGGAAAACAGATCAACATTGAGACCTACACCTTTCACTGGAGATCCAAACACAATTGTGTTGGCCAAACTTCTAAAGGTTTGCTGATTAGAAGTGATTTCTTTCCTGTCACAGAGTAGAGTGAATCATAGTAAATTCAGGAGGAAAACAAGACTGAGATGCTGCTTGGTATATGTTAAATTCCAATATAACAGTTAATGTAAGGATGGGATATAGTCATGTACAAGGTCTGAATGTATAAGCTAAAGCAATTCAACTGCATTGGGGCATTTGGCATTTTTGGAATAATATTTAACTGGACTAATTCACTGATTTAGGATAACCATGTTTCCATTACGGTTATGATGCCAGTTAAACTTTAGTTTTTAATTTTACAGGAATACCCCTTTAATTTTACAGGAATCACTGAGGACTCCATATTTATCGTGGGCTATAACTTCCAGGTTCCCCAGTGTTGGATTTGGGAGCATACACCAAAGATGTGCTCGAGAATCCTTCTCAGAACCTCCTGGATAAGCGTTTGTACAGCAATTGCCCAGAAGTGCTAACTTCCCCTGGCAATTGCACTGCACTGTGAACCACCAGAAAAACTGATTCAAATCATTAGCTTTGGATAACTCTGCCAGGCTTGCGCTAATAGTTACTCAAAGAAAGATAGAAGAAATAAAATCTCTTAACTTCTGTATAATCATTTTAAATACCTAGATCAATCGCCACCTTCCCCCTGGCCAGTCAGCTGGATCACCCCTCCCCCAACACAACCCAACCCCGACCCAACCTCCCCCATGAACTGATCCCCACTGACCTGAGCCCCAGCCACCCCTTCCTGAGGTTCAGTGCCCCCACACATCCCTGCTGAGGTCAATCCCCCCCTCCCCCACCACCACCCCGCCACACACTCCTCCCAATGCCATAGTCTTTGGGTCATTGAATTGTACAGTGCAGAAAAGACTCTGGCCCGTCGAGTCTGCATCAACAATAACTACCACTAAAGTCACACTAATCCCATTTCCTTGAACATTATAATGGTTCAGATGCTCATTCAAATCCTTTTTAAAAGTTGTAAGCCTCCATTATCAGCCCAGGCAGTGCATTCCAGATTCTCATCATTCTCTGAGTGAAAATTTATTTGATCAAATTAAACAAAGAGTGGGGCCTCTTAAGGATCAACAAGGTCATCTATGTGCGGATCCACAAGAAATGGGCGAGATCCTAAATGAATTTTTCTCATCAGTATTCATTGTTGAGAAAAGAATGGATGGTAGGAAACTTGGGGAAATAAATAGCAATGTCTTGAGGAGTGTACATATAACACTATTTCAGCCCTGGGAAATAGCATCCGAGAATTCACCTATCTATACCTTTCAACGTCTTATAAACCTCTATCAGGTCGCCTCTCAACCTTCATCTCTCTAGGGAGAAAAGACCCAGCTCCCTCAACCTATCTTCATAAGGCATGCCACCCAATCCAGGCAACATCCTTGTAAATCTCCTCTGCACCCTCTCAATAGCTTCCACATCCTTCTTGTAGTGAGGCAATAAGAAC
Organism: Sphyrna mokarran; assembly: GCA_024679065.1. Classification (NCBI taxonomy): domain Eukaryota; kingdom Metazoa; phylum Chordata; class Chondrichthyes; order Carcharhiniformes; family Carcharhinidae; genus Sphyrna; species Sphyrna mokarran. The sequence goes on along the minus strand of JAGIQG010000002.1, from coordinate 33,580,423 downwards.
TGCGCACAATACTCCAAGTGGGGTCTTATAAAGTTGCAGCATTAACACTCCACACTACTTGAACTGTAGTTAGTCCCTGTTGTTATGTAGGAAGCAAGACATTTGGTTTATAATGAAAGTACATAAACGGCATCAAATTTGAGCAGATAATCTATTTTAAAAATGTTGGTTTGGGAGAAAAATTGCCATGGCCTTGGAGAGAATTCCCCTGGGTCTGAATCAGTTTCCCCAGAGCATTCAGCTATGCTTCTCGATTACCTGTGCAGTGTCATTCCCACTATGCCGCTGTATTCCCCCCACTTAAAGGTAGGTATTCCGAGCAGTAGATACTGGGAAGAGATATGGAACAGTGCTGGGACCAACATTGATTCCGACTCTGGAATCTGACGAACTCTGTTGAATGCTGCAGTCTGTCCCAGCACTGGGGAGTGTTGATTGCCAACTTGTCCAAGATTTGCTTGTAAAGGACAAGACAGACCTTATACACAGAGTGGTTGTAGCTGGAGGATTTGAGATTAAATCTGTTAGCCTTTCAGTGGGGAAGCAGGGGAGACAGAGGAACTGGCTGGTTCCACGACTCTATTTGAGATTCCCCTGACGTTTGGATTGGGATGAGGGAATGATGATTCTGTTGTGTTGCAGTCCTGGGAATTAGAGATCAGCATTTACCAGAGGGACTAGCGGTCTCTTTGTGCCTTAAAATATCTCAAACTGGAAGACTTCCTGGACAATCAACGAGACGAGATACAGCTAGATTTGGAGCCTCAGAGGGTGTTGCTAACAGAGGTATGCACCCTGTCTGTTTTACTGTCATGGCCTCTTCGAAACTTACTACCAATAAAACTGTTTGCCATCCTGCGCTGCTGGTCTCCTCACCGTTCCCCCTCACTCCTTTGTTTAGGGGCCATCCTAACAGGTTATTGAGTGGTGGTAAAGCAAGATTCACACCATGCAGGATTGGAGTGCGGGTTGTTGGAGCCAGTCAGGGGGCTGAAGAGGTAACGCTGGGGGGAGTGGGGGGAAAAAGTGAGGTCAAGATAAGTGGGATGGATTAAAATGGACAGGCAGGAAGGGTGAGAGCAGTGAGTGATGATGAGGGGGACGCACGGGAGGAATTTATTAGAAGGAAGGATGTGGCATGGGTGGTGCAGTGGTTAGCACTGCTGCCTCAGCACCAGAGAGCTGAGTCCAATTCAGGGCAATGTGTGCGTGTGGGAGAGCGGCGAGAGGGTGCGCGTGTGCATGTTTGTGTGTAGATGTATACAGGTCCTTTGTGGCAGGTTCTACCATTAAGCATGAAGTGCTGAGTTGGTTTTGTTGTAGGGTGTTTTATCAGACTGGATCCTTGTCATTCTCAGGTAACTTTCTCCAACTCTGTGATTGACAGAATACTCAAACTCCAGCAGCGGAAGAAGATTTTCTCCAAACAGCAAAGTGAGTTAGGGACAGTCAGCATGGCTGGAAAATCATGTCTCATGAATTTGATGGGTTTTTTGAAGGGATAACCAAGAAGGTAGATGAGGGCAACGCAGTTGATGTTGTCTACATGGACTTTAGCAAGGCCTTTGACAAGGTACCGCATAGTAGGTTGTTGCATAAGGTTAAATTTCACAGGATTCAGGGTGAGGTAGCCAAATGGATACAAAATTGGCTTGATGAAAGAAGCTTGAGGATGGTTGTAGAGGGCTGTTTTTCAAATTAGAAGCCTGTGACCAGCAGTGTGCCTCAGGGATCAGTGCTGGGTCCACTGTTACTTATCATTTATATTAATGTTTGGATGAGAAGATAGGAAGCATAGTTAATAAGTTTGCAGATGACACCAAGATTGGTGGTATAGTGGACAGTGAAGAAAGTTATCCAGGATTGCAAGAGATCTTGATCATTTGAATCAATGAACTGATGAATGGCAAATGAAGTTTAATTTAGATAAATATGAGGTGATGCATTTTGGTAGATTGAACCAAGACAGGACTTACTCAATTAATGGTGGGGCATTGGGGAGAGTTATAGAATAAAGAGATCTAGGAGTACAAATTCATAGCTCCTTGAAAGTGGAGTCACAGGTGGACAGAGTGGTGAAGAAGGCATTCAGCATGTTTGGTTTCATTGGTCAGAACATTTAATACAAGAGTTGGGACATCTTGAAGCTGTACAAGACATTGATAAGGCACACTTGGAATACTTGTACAGTTCTGGTCACCCTATTATAGAAAGGATATTATTAAACTAGAAAGAGTGCAAGAGAGACTTACTAGGATATTACCGGGACTTGATGGTTTGAGTTATAAGGAGAGGTTGGATAGACTGGGACTATTTTCTCTGGAACGTAGAAGGCTAATGGATGATCTTATAGAGATCTATAAAATAAGGGGCATAGATAAGGTAGATAGTCAATTTCTTTTCCCAAAGGTATGGGAGTTTAAAACTAGAGGGCATAGGTTTAGGTGAGAGAGAAGAGATACAAAAGGGTCCAGAGGGGAAATGTTTTCACAGAAGATGGTGAGTGTCTGGAATGAGCTACCAGCAGTACTAGGGGTGGGTACAATTTTGTCTCTTAAAAAGCACTTAGACAATTACATGCATAAGACAGGTATAGAGGTATATGGGCTAAATGCGCACAACCAGGACTAGCTTGGGGGTTTAAAAAAAAGGACGGGTGCATGGACAAGGTAAACCTCAATGACTCTATAAATCTTCTCTGAATCTCCTGCCTCTCACTCTACAACTATGCCTCCTCATGATTGACCCCTCAACCAAGGAGAGCAGCTGCTCCCTATCCACACTGTCCATACCTCTCATAATCTTGTACACTTCAGTAATTTTCCTCTCAGCCTTCTCCGATCTGAAGAAAACAATCCAATTCTATCCTTACAGCACAAATTCTCCATCCCAGGCAACTTTCTGACGAACCTCCTCTGTACCTGCTATAACATCCTTCCTAAAGTGAGGTAAACCAGAACTGCACACAATACTCCAGCTCTGATTCTCCACGTGAAGGAAATCAGCAGCGGGAATCAATGATACAGCAAAAAATTCATTAAACATAACTTGTCTTCATTGGAGGAAAGAAAACTAAAGAAACTTAACCTGCTGTTTCAAAATGTTGATGGGGACGGTCAACATGGATGTCAGCAGGTTTTCAATTTGGATTACGAGTGAAGAAAGTAAATGTCCATGAGAATAAAAATAAATGACTTCAAAATAGAAATGAGATTGAAAGGATTTTTGGCTGCCAGTCAAGACTTCCAGATATATCAGCATCTTTAGCTCAGACAGTTGTTTACAACCTGGCTTGGAAAGGAATCGGGAAAATGGAGGTAAATACAGACAGTAAGAACTGAGCACCGCATAATATTGCTTTTTAAGCAATGGAGGAAAACCATTATCAGAAATCAATCTCCCCGACCTGCTTTTTCCACTTCTTCCTCAGACCTCTCTCTATATCCACTAGCACATCTATTGATATTTTAATTCAATTACACCGTGTGCACCAAATCCATTGCTTGCATCATCAATTCTTACAAATTTGAGTCACCTGTGAATGTTTCAAAGCTCTGATTGCAATTAAAAGGAATATTTCTATTAAAAGAACCAAAATGCAGATATTTTCTCAATCTCCGCTGTTTAAATACGCCTGTTAACTACATTGTGACCGACCGTTCCTAATAAACACTTTTTTCATTATTTATAAATAAAAATCACAAATGCAGGACATTCTCTGTATATAAATGTGAGCAAAAGACTGCAGGTGCTGCAATTTGAAACTCAGAAGTTCCACCAGCATCTATCAGACAGAAACAGAATTAATGATTTGAGTCACTCACCCTTTGTTGGAACATCTTCTGTAAAACCCATGCACAACCCATGAATCATAGAATCTCTACAGTTCAGGAGGTGGCCACTCAGCCCATCAATTCTGCAATGATTCTCCAAAAGAACGTCTTACCCAGGCCCTTCCATCCTCAATCACATAGCCCCATGCATTTATCATGGCCGATCCTTCTAACCTACGTATCTTTGGAATGTGGGAGGAAACCAGAGCACCTGGAAGAAACCCACTCAGACAAGGGAGAACTTGACACAGATTGTCATCCAAGGCCAAAATTGGATGCGGCTCCTTGGCGCTGTGAGGCAGCAGCGCTAACCACTGTGCCACCATGCCACCCCATAGTCAATAATGTACTAAAAATCCCTTACTGAGGGCTCTGAGCTGAAGATTGGCAGAATGCTCCTGGCCAGAGGTGTGGCAGCAGCATCCATCTTATTGGTGGCTGAGGAATTGGAAGAGCGGGAATGTGAAGTACGTTTATCAAATTCATCCTTGACAATCAAAAGTAGAGCAAAGGGAAACTTCTGAATAAATTATGAGCAGTAATAAAACAATAATCACTTTTTTTTTTAACTGAGACCCAAGTGACAGGCCCCGGCTGAGGACAATACAATGAAAATCGTCAGACAGGAGACAAGGCGAATCAGGAATGATTATTAAATAATGTTCAATTCATAGGCATTGACTGTATAGGCAGCTACTCAATAATTCAGATAAAAGGCTGAACTCTTGTCTTTTTTCACTTGACTCTTAATACAAGATTTCATTTTGTGGCATCTGATACAAAGTAAATTGTTGGAGAGTAATAATAAAAAACTGAAGCCGATAACTTTACCACAACATTGAAATACTATTTAAGTAAGTAGATGGACCAGCACATAGAATTCCTATGAGGGCAGCACAGTGGCACAGCAGTTTGCATTGCTGCCTCACAGTGCCAGAGTCGCCAGTTCGATTCCCAGCTTGGGTCAATATGTATGTGGGTTGCATGTTCTCCCCATGTCTGCATGGGTTTCCTCCCACGGTCCGTAAGGTGTGCTGGTTAGGTGCATTGGCCAGGCTCAATTCTCCTTCAGTGTACCCAAACAGACACCAGAGTATGGCGATAGGGGATTTTCACTATAACTTCATTTCAGTGTTAATATAAGCCTACTTGTGATACTAATAAATTTTAAACTTTAATGCTGAAGGTTAGCACAGCAGCCTCATAGCTCCTGGGACCTGAGTTCAATTCTGGCCTTGAGTGACTGTCTGGAGTTTGTACATTCTCCTTGTGTTTGTGTGGGTTTCCTCCGAGTGTTCCAGTTTCCTCTCACATTTCAAAGATGCGAAGGTTAAGTGGATTAACCACTGTAAATGTGCAAGGTTTTGAGGATGTGGGGGGGTTTGTGGGCCTGGTCAGATGCTCTTTCGGTGCAGACTTGATGGGCCGAATATCTTCTTTCTGCACTGCAGGGATTCTATGAATCTCTGAAAATACTGCAGATGCTGATCTGAAGAGATCTGAAACAAAAACAGAAAGTACTAGAAAAACCTCAGTAGGTCTGGCAGCATCTGTGGTGAGGAAACAAAGTTAACTTTGAGTCCATTAAGACTCTTATTCAGAACTGCCAAATTGGACTTGAAATGTTAATTCTTTTCCGTTTATCCAGCACTTTCTGTTTTTAATATATTGAAAGGTTATTTAGAGGAATCTAATCAATGTAACTACATGTAAAAATTTAAAACCATGACAATCAGTGTGAAGGTTGAGCTTCTGAATAGATGGATATTATAAATTAGCTGAAAATTGCATTATATTTATTGTAATAGTTATCCAAAAAAAAAGCCTTCGGTTGTTAGAACCACTGCTAAATTAAAAGCATCACATTGCATCACAACTGTTCCTTATTGTACAATAGCTGTGCATTTGGGAGATTAGTCACAGTGGTTAGCACTGCTGCCTCACAGCGCCAAGGACCCAGGTTCGATTCCCAGGAGTGTGCAGAGTTTGCACATTCTACCCGTGATTGCATGGGTTTCCTGGTCTGGTTTCTGAAAGACATGCTGGTTAGGTTATTGACCCAAACAGGCGCCGGACTGTGGTGACTAGGGGAATTTCACAGTAACTTCATTGCAGTGTTAATGTAAGTCTTACTTGTGACTAATAAATAAACTTTTTAAAAAATATATTTTATTATGAATGTTATCATGAACATTCCACTCTCTGGGACTTCCCTGCTGATGTGCTTTGAGCTGATGCACTCACATGCTACATCACAAGGTAACTAACGGTCCCAAGAATGATTCCCCACATAATCAATTCATTCAAAACCTTTTACAAATTAAAAACCATGATCTTATGGAACGGCAGAGCAGGCTCAAGGAGCTGAGTGGCCTACTCCAGCTTGTAACTCATATCTTTGTAAAAACAGAAGTCAGAGAATTGGCAGTTCAGTTACAACTGGGAGCACAAATCGACAAAGTAGCATCTAAAGATAAAAATTGTGGGATCCTAGTTTTTTAATAAGTATGGCTCTATGTACATAAGAAAAAGAATATTTAATTTAGAGATCAAGGATTGATCAGATGTCACTTGGAACAATGCATCTATTTCTGAGTACCCTACTTTAGGTAGGGTAGAAATCATAGAAAGCATACAGTGCAGAAAGAGGCCATTTGGCCCATCGAGTCTGCACTGACCACAATCCCACCAAGGCCCTACCCCCACATCCCTACATATTTTATCCACTAATCCCTCTAACCTACACATCTCAGGACACTAAGAGCAATTTTTAGCATCTTTGGACTCTGGGAGGAAACCGGAGAACCTAGAAGAAACCCATGCAGACACAAGGAGAATGTGCAAACTCCACACAGACAGTGACCTGAGCTGGGAATCAAACCCATGTCCCTGGAGCTGTGAAGTAGCAGTGTTAACCACCGTGCTACCGTGTTGCCCCAAGGCAATGATAAGGCAATGTTAAAGCAATGATCATGGTACAGAAAAGATTTACTAAATGATTCCAGAGATAATAATCTTTCATTATAAGGGAAGAATAGAGAAACTGGAGCTTGTTTTACTGAAACACAGAAGATTGACAGTGCTGTTGGAAGAGTTCACTAAAATTATGAGTGCTTTTCATAAGATAAAAAGGGAAAATCTAGCAAAAACATCAGGGAAAAATATATTTTAAAAAACTAAGGAAAGCCATAGATGCAAGATGATCTGTAAGGAACAAAAGGGGTTACTTTTTTTTAAGTGTGTAGAATTATTAGGAATCAGAAAAACTGTTTAATAAAGTTCATTGATTTTGTTTCAAGATTTGCTGAAGGCCACCTTAACTCAAGATTTAATTCTGATCACAAGCTTAAAATGGATATAAATACTCCATTAAGTCACATAATTTTTTTCATTATTGTGAATTAAGGTAATACTGACCAATACTAAGAAGTCTTACAACACCAGGTTAAAGTCCAAAGGTTTATTTGTTATCACAAGCTTTCAGGATGCTGCTCCTTCATCTGGTAAGTCATCAATATTTACATATAAAATCTTGCTCAATTTCTAATAATGTCAGGACCAGAATACAATAATATATACTGGATCGAGCTACAAATAAGTCTTTAAAGATGGTAATACCACAACCAAATTGTGTTCAAAAACTGAGAGACTCTTACCAATGCCTGAGGGAACTCCACACAACACATTTCTTAATCCCTGTAATTAATTATGTGGCATTTGGAGCATCCTCATTTTGTCGACATTAATAAAACATTCAAAGTCCCATTTCAAAACAAGAAATGTCTACATCATACTCCATTCCTAGTCGCCCAATCACTATAACCACTTGATTAAAAGAGAAACATAAATGAGGGAGGTGACGGCTAGTGGTATTATTGTTATTAATCCAGAAACTCAGCTAATGTTCTAGGGACCCGGGTTCAAATCCTGCCAAGGCAGATGGTGGAATTTGAATTCAATAAAATATATTTAGAGTTATGAATCTACTGATGACCATGAAACCATTGGATTGTTGGAAAAACCCACCTGGTTCACTAACGTCCTTTAAAAAGAATATCTGCCTCCTTACCTAGTCTGGCCTACATGTGACTCCCAGAGCCAAGGCAATGTGGTTGACTATCACCTGCCCTTGGGCAACAAGTTATTTATTTGTGTCACCAATACGCTTACATTAACACTACAGTGAAGTTACTGTGAAAATCCCCTATTTGCCACATTCTGGTGCCTGTTCGGGTATATGGAGGGAAAATTTGGAATGGCCAATACACCTAACCAGCATGTCTTTCAGACTGTGGGAGGAAACTGGAGCACCCAGAGGAAATCACACAGACACAGGGAGAATGTGCAGACTCTGCACAAACAGTGACTCAAGCCGGGAATCGAACCTAGTGCTAATAGCTACACTAACAACTCATTTAAGATCATCAGTCAAGTATGTGACGTGGCTCATTTCCACTTGCTAGAATCAACATATAAAAATACACAGGAACTGGTTCTCTGCAAACAAAGGGAATATGTTCAAACCTTGTATCTTTTTCAGGGAGCTTGGAAAGCCTATAGTTCCCTGGTGCTGTGAAGCAGCTGTCATAACCACTGTAGTGAACCAGCAATGCCCATATCCCACAAATGAAGAAAAGGAAACTATGGCCATAAGTTTAGGACATTACAAAGATTGAAAAGAATATGAGAACATAGACCAAGAGATAGTGACTTGGTCAAAGAGAAGTTGAATATTATTAAAAAGAGAGACATATTGCTGAAGATTTTCATTTTGCACTCATCACAAATGCAAGTTGATTCTGACTGGCTACGTGAGTGATATTTACCATTAACAGGATGGTACCATCAGTCCAGAAAGGCATTTGGCATGCCACACATTTAAACAACGTTGCGTATGACTGACAGTGCCGCTGTGTTGCCAGGTATGAAGGCCATACATCCTTGCGATTGGCTGATTAAACAAGATAATGTGTTTCTTTGGTCATTTTAATAGGTAATGTAGTGATTGTGCTCAACCAGCTGGTGCTTGCAAAACCCAAAATGTCCTTTGTTAGATGTGAGTCTAAGATTGGGCAGCACTTGTTGAACAATCCTGGGTGTGCTAATAGCTACACCAACAACTAATTTAAGATAATCAGTCAAGCACGTAATGTGGCTGATTTCCATTTGTTAGAATCAACATTTAAACAAACAGGAACTTGTTCTCTGCAAACAAAAGGAATATGTTCAAACCTTGCATCTATTTGAGGGAGCTTGGGGAGCCTATAGTTCCCTGTTATTGTTACCATGGCAATATCTCAGCAATTCAGTATCAATTTTCGAACCAATCAGCATTCTTTTACAAGAAAGACAGAACTTGGGATTGGGTGTGGGGTACTAAGGTTGGGTGATGTTGGTGAAGGATCCAGTGTCAATGCAACACCATTGCCACAAGTGATACTCGAAACATGCTACCTGTGAAGCTCCGTGTGGAAAAAGTAGGACCTGAAATTATTTTTTTAAAGTTTATTATGAGTCACAAGTAGGCTTACATCACACTGAAATGAACTTACTGAACCCCTAGTCACCACATTCCAGCACCTATTTGGGTATGTTGAGGGAGAATTTAGCATGGCCAATTTCCCCTAATCTGCACATCTTTGGACTGTGGTAGGAAACTGGAGCACCTGGAGGAAACCTACATAAATATAGGGAGAATGTGTAAACTCCATACACGCAGGGAACCAAGCCAGGAGTTGATCCCGGGCCCCAGGTGCTGTGAAGTAGCAGTGCTAACTACTGTGCCATCATGCCACCCACAGAATCCTCATTCTCAGTCCATAGACTCTTCACTCTAGATAAAATGCCAATGACTGCACTTTTGCAATAGTCTGAGTGAAACGTCTCATTGGTGGATCTTAATGATGAGAGCAAATAAAATGAGGACTTCAAACTCTCACAAGGAAGGTGATGGCCTAGTGGTGTTACATCCATTCTATTAATCCAGAAACTCAGCTAATGCTCTGGGGAACCCGGGTTCGAATCTCGCCATGGCAAATGATAGAATTTGAATTCAATAAGAAATATCTAGAATCAAAAGTCTGATGATGACCATGAAACCATTGTTGATTGTCGGAAAGACCCATCTGGTTCACCAATGTCCATTAGAGAAAGAAATCTGCCTTCCTTACTGGCCTACATGTGACTCCAGGGCTACAGCAATGCGGTTGACTCTGAATCGCCCTCTGTAATGATTTAGCAAGTCACTCAGTTTAAGGGCAACTAGGGATGGTCAATAAATATTGGCCTTGCCAGTAATCCCCATATCCCACGAATAAATAAAATTTAAAATTGCCTACTAATCAGTTCAGTGCTGTGGCATTGCAGTAAATGGCTTCCATGTTAATAATTATTACATATACATAGACCATTGACAATTACAGGGATAAAACAATGGACTCTGCGTAGTTTGTCACAGGAGGCCCGTCATTTGATCCCAAGATAAAGAGTGAAACTTCATACAATGTTTCACAGCCTTACATGATCTTTAGAACAATATATAAAATTGATTTACCAAACTTGCATCTGAGCACAACAGAGTCCCGGAAAGCTGCAACAAAAAACACTACCAGGCCGAAATTGGTTTGCCATCTGTTTTCACTTACTATACAGTGTTTCCAAATTAGTGCAGTACCACATCAATTTAGTAAAGTTACTGCAACACAAACTGACACAGTTGAGGTACTTTTTTTTAAAGGGAGTTGCTACAGGACCACTTGGCACCTCCTGGCCATTTAAATGCTTGTGCAATGAAGAAAGGCAATTTAGTTCAAATTTGTGATTGGCTGAAAAGCAGGCAGGAGTGATTTTCTTTTTCAAAAGAGTTGATTATTTTTAGGTTGCAGCAATGCCTTCCAAGAGCTACGCACACAAAAAAACAAGAAATGTAATATTCCACAAACAATTCCAACTTTAAATTACAGGAAATAGAAACAATATGGGAAAGAGAAAGCTTGTAAATGATCCCCAGATTGAATCTGAATGCAGCCGACCCTTGGGCAGACAAATTACAGTGCTGATTATAATCTGGATACACATCTAGTTCACAGGCCAAACTAAGTAATTATCTTCAATGAGTATCTATAACTGTCAATAATTACAAGACAGAAAATACAAGGATCATTTTAAAATTAGACAAAATTTAACTCAAATCCTCGGATTGCCATAGGCGTTAGAAAGGGGCGGCAGGGTGACAGTGCTGCCTCACAGCACCAGGGACCCAGGTTCAATTCTGGCCTCGGGTTACTGTGTGGAGTTTGCACGTTCTCCCTGTGTCTGCATGGGTTTCCTCCAAGTTCTCTGGTTTCCTGCCAAAGATGTACAAGTAGATTGGCCATGCTAAATTGCCGCTTTGTGAACGAGATGTATAGGTTAGGTGGATTAGCCATGGTAAGTGCATGGGTTACTGGGATAGGGGGAGGGAAGGGGCAGGCCTGAGTGGGATGCTCTTTTGGAAAGTCAGTGCAGATTTAATGGGCTGAATGGCCTCCTTCTGCACTGTAGGAATTCTATAATTCTATGGCTTGGCAACACGCTGTCCAGCCACTGGAGATAGTGTTCAGTTCCAGTGCCACTGATCTCAGAAGGTGGAAAATGAGTAGGGTTCAGCAACAGGTAGCACGGTAGCACAGTGGTTAGCACTGCTGCTTCACAGCTCCAGGGTCTTGGGTTCAATTCACGGCTCGGGTCACTGTCTGTGTGGAGTTTGCACATTCTTCTTGTGTCTGTGTGGGTTTCCTCCGGGTGCTCCGATTTCCTCCTACAGTCCAAAGATGTGCGGGTCAGGTTGATTGGCCATGCTAAAAATTGCCCCTTAACGTCCTGACATGCTTAGGTTAGAAGGATTCACGGGTAAAATATGTAGGGATATGGGGATAGGGCCTGGGTGGGATTGTGGTCAGTGCAGACTTGATGGGCTGAAGGGCCTCTTTCTGTACTGGAGGGTTCTATGATTCTATGAACGGGAGGGTTCTCCAGCCAACCAGGGTACTGTGGAGGAGGCAGGACCAAAAACTACCTTCTGTTCTTAAGTTATACGAACGTCCATATTAGGTGCAGAAGCAGGCCATTCAGCCCCTCTCGAGCTCTGCTTTTCAAAGGAATCATGGCTGATCTGTTTGTGGCCTCAGCTCCGCACTCCTGCTGGCTGATGGCAGTTTGCTGCGAAATATGTATTACAACCTGGTCATAAATGGAAAGTGTTCACTGCAATCGCAGAGAGATAAGCACAGCTGCTCCACAATGTTTAAATGGGTTAAAACCATTGGCAACGGTGCAAAAATAGTAATGGAACCACTGCACCTCTGGGATGACAATTAATCCAAATAGTATCACACACAAAAAAAAACTGCTGGCTTAAGGAAGTGTTTTTGTGCTGAAATACACCTCCAGCATTCATCTTATATGGAATAACACAAGAAAGCGATCACTGCTGAATGACAAACGTAACTTGATTAAATCCCCCCCCCCCTCCATATGGAGGTACATCCCCCAGCATGTTAAAGGGGGAAGAAGCAAATGTTAAACAGGGTCGCTCAGACAGGGGTGTGGGAAGGCCACAGCGGGTACCACAAGCACAGCTACAGGGGTTCTGAAAGGAATCGGAGAGGTAGCAAAGCAGCGTAGTTTTGGGAGAGTTCCAAACAGCAGGAGCCAGCTTTTAGGGAGATCGCTGAAGAAAGGCAGAGAGCTGGTGAGTGAAAGTGGTTTTGGAAGAGTTCCAAGTGACTAAAAGCTCAGCTTCCAAGAGTGTGTACTCTGAATGATGGTCCAAAGTCACACATCCAAAGGTGTGGCCTGAGATACTTTGTTTAAAAAGAGACTGGAATTGAAAAGGAATGTGAGGATTTTGAAGTATTTTGCGGAGCAATGGGGTACTGATGAGGTCAGCATTGACAGGCCCAGTGGCAGATGGGACAGCACAGTGGAACAGTGGTTAGCACTGCTGCTCCACAGCCAGAAATCTGGATTTTGACCACGGGTCGCTATCTGTGTGGAGACATTCTTCCCATGTCTGCATGGGTTTCCTCCGGTTTTCTCCCACTGTCCAAAGATGTGCAGGTTAGTTGGATTGGCCATAATAAATTGCTCCTTAGTATCCCAAGATTTCATTTGATTTGATTTACTATTGTCACATGTATTAACACACAGTGAAAAGTATTGTTTCTTGCGCATTATACAGGCAGAGCATAGAGAAGGAAACAAGAGAATGCAGATTGTAGTGTTACAGTAATAGCCAGAATGTAGAGAAAGATCAACTTAATGCAAGGTAGATCCATTCAAAAGTCTGACAGCAACAGGGAAGAAGTTGTTCTTAAGTTGGTTATTACATTACCTCAGACTTTTGTATCTTTTTCCCAACGGAAGAAGATGGAAGAGAGAATGAGTGGGGTACATGGTGTCCTTAACTTTGCTGGCTGCTTTGCTGAGGCAGCGGGAAATGTAGATGGAGTCAGTGGATGGAAGGCTGGTTTATGTGATAGATTGGGCTATATTCGCAAGCTTTTGTAGTTCCTTGCAGTCTTGGGCAGAAGCCACGTCAAGCTGAGATACAACCAGAAAGAATGTTTTCTATGGTGCATGAGTAAAAGTTGATGAGAGTCATAATTGGTATGCCAAAGTCAGTGGAGGATAGGGTAGGCCTGTGGGAGATGCTCTGTTGGAGAGCCAGTGCAGACTCAATGGGTCAAATGGCCTCCTTCTGCACTATAGGGATTCTATGATTCGTGCTCCTGATGCACTGTTCGTCGGACAGACTGGTTCCTGCCTTTATCTTTATGCCAAAACTGGTTGTCATGGACAGTACTGAGCTGCTGGACCCAGGGATGTTCCTATGTCACTGCGTCAAATCAATAACGCTCCTGGAATTTGAGAGTACACACAGCAGTGTTTATCTGGGTAGGATTGTGCTTTGGAACCCATGGTGCAACCGCAACTAAGATCCAAATTTTGACTGGGGGTCGAATGCAAGGTGAACTCAGCAATCAGGGTCAGAAGAGGAAGACAAGGGGAGCAATGTGGAAGGAGGGCTGTGTGAGGAGTGGGGGGGGGTGGAAGACCGAGGGAGACAGGCAAGGAGGTGGATGGAGATGAACCATGGAAGGCAGAGGGAAAACTGAGGGGAGGGAATCTAGACCCTGACAAAGCTCTATGAAAAACTCACAAATAAGCGCGGGGGTGGGGGGGATCAAAGGGATATAACATCGTTCACTGGAAGGGGATACATGAGGTTGTGAGTAAAAGTTCAAGAAGGACATGAGCAGTTGATGGGCTCAGAGGGCAGGATGGTTCAATCAATGACCAGACTTCCCTTGGAGGCTGCTGGCTTTTCCCTCTGAGTTGCAGACATCCTACACGGTCTGGAGAGAGTGACGTGAGCATGCTGGATTGATGTTTAAATATGGAGCCAGGAGCTTGGAACCTGCCAGCTGAGAGTGGGCAGGTGAATCAGCTGCCAGCCCATTGGGAGAGTGGGAGAGGAACTCGCTGGTGCAGAATTGATGAGCTTTCTCATGCAGAATCTGGTCTGAGATCCTGTTGGTCAACTGGACAGCTTCCAATCAGCGCACTTACAGTAGGATTATCCAGCTGCGCTCACCCCAAAACCAGAAAATCCCGCCTGAGGTCAACTGACCTTCGCATGGTTCAACCCCCACCCCACCGCCCACCCCTTATCCCAACCATCCACTATGATTCCTGTGGCGGGATGGAATGAGAAAATTCCATCCTTAATCTCAAAATGGAAGAATTTTGGAGGCATAGTGGTAATTTCATTGGAGACTTGGGCTAATGCATGGGTTCAAATCCCACAACAGCAGCTAGTGGAATTTAAATTCAGTTAATTAAATCTGGAATAGCAAGCTAGTCTCAGTATCAGTGATCATGAAACTGTTATCGATTGTCCAGTTCACTCATGTCCTTTAGGGAAGGAAATCTGCCATCCTAACCTGGCCTGGCCTACATGTGACATCAGAGCCACAGCAATGTGGCTGATTCTTAATTGCTGTCTGTAATAGTCTAACAAGCCACTCAGTTCAGGGGTAATTACAGATGGGCAACAAATGTTGGCCTTGCCAGTGACACCCACAACCCATGAACTCGACTGGGGAAGCTGGGGCTATCCATAGAGAAGGCTAAGAAAGCTGTTCAAAATCATAGATCGAGTAAGTAAAAACAGCTTCCAGTGGCTGGTAATCAGAAGACACAAATTTAAGATTAGTATAAAAACCAGAGTTAACATTTTTTACACAAGTTATTTGTAAATGTATTATACAAATCACAGTGAAAGTAAAAGAGAATTGGATAAGGGAAAGAGCAAGGCAACAGGACTAATCTACCAAAGATAAGTGTGCCTAATGATCTCCTTCTGCACTCTATCTTTCTACAGATGGTGAAATAGGCAGACCGATGGCAGTTGCAACTTAATGCAGATAAGTGTGAAGTGATGCACTTTGGTAGGAACACCATGGAGAAGCAATATAACTTCAATGGCATTATTTTGAAGGGCATGCGAGAATAGGGGCAGTGGGGTATATATTCACTAATCTTTGAAAGTGGTAGGGCAAGTGAATACATCAGTTAAGAAAATATATATTTGCAAAGACTGTGATCTTTAGCTTTTTAAATAGGGGCTCACCTCTGAAGGTCCCCACCATCATTGATGTCAGTCATTATCCATTTTGATTCACTAGACGTGATATCAAGAAATGGCTGAAAGCATTGGGCACTACAAAGGGCCCTAACAGTATTTGGGTAATAATACTGAAGGATCTGCTGCGGAACTTGCTGTGCCCCTAGCCAATCTGTTCGAGGACACCCAGCACACAACAAAAGGGCAAATCCAACCCGGCCAATTAGCCCACATCAGTCTACTATCGATCATCAGTAAAGTGATGGAAGGACTATCGACAGTGCTATCAAATAGCACTTACTCAGTAATAACCTGCGCACTGACACCCAGTTTGAGTTGCACCAGGACCACTCAACTCCAACCTTAGTTCAAACATGGACAAAAAAGCTGCATTCCAGAGGTGAGGTGAGAGTGACTGCCCTTGACATCAAGACTACAATTGACTGAATGTGGCATCAAGGAGCCCTAGTGAAACAGGAGTCAATGAGAGTCAGGGGAAAACCGTCTGCTGCTTAGAGTCAAACCTGGCACAAAGGAAGATGGTTATGGTGGTTGGAGGTCAATCATCTCAATTCCTAGACATCATTACAGGAGTTCCTCATGGTAGTGCCCTGAGCCCAACCATCTTCAGCTGTTTTATCAACAACCTTCCCTCCATTGTAAGGTCAGAAGTGGAGATGTTCACTGATGACTGCACAATCTTCAGTGCCATTCGTGACTCTTCAGACACAGAAGCAGTCCATATCCAAATGCGCAAAGATCTGCTTAATATCCAGACATGGGCTGACAAGTGATAAGTAACATTCACAAAATGTTAGGCAATGACCATCTCCAACAAGAGAGGATCTAACCATCACCCAATGACATTCAATAGCATTACTGTCTCTAAATTCTCCCAAGGACAAAATTCTGGGGATTACCATTGACCAGAAACTGAACTCTTCCAGCCAAATAAATATTGCGGCTACATTGGCAGGTCAAAGGCTAGGAATTTGATGTCAAATAATTCACCTCCTGACTCCCCAAAGCTGGTCCACTATCTACAAGGCACAAGTCAGAAATGTTATGGATGAATGCTGCTCTAACAATACTCATGCAGCTCAACACCATCCAGGACCAAGCAGCCAGCTTGATTGCTACCCCTTCCATATATCATCGTTCCTTTACTGCCATGGGGTAAAAATCCTGGAATTCCCTCCCTAACAACACTATGGGTTTACTTACCAGGGACTCAGGGACTGCAGTGGTTCAAGAAGGAACTCACCACCATCCTCCCAAGGTCAATCAGGGATGGGTAATAAATGCCGGCTAGCCAGCGGAACCCATATCCTGTAAATTAATTTTAAAAAATTAAAGAAACAGGGAGTCATACACTTCATTAGTTCGGATTCAGTGGGAGCATTGGATCTAATTCTGGGTAGTACAAGGATGTTGTGGTTTGGAGAGAGGGTGGAAAGGTGTTGAAGCAGGATGAGATCAGGAATGAGGGTTTGCAGTTTTGTGGAGGGATTGGAGAAGCTTGGATTTGCTCAGTGCAAGGGAGGTTAAAGGAAGATCTCAGAAAAGGATTCAAAATAATGAGGGATCTTGATGGAGTTTAAGAAGAATTGGCTTCTTCTGGCAAGTCCATCAGCAACTAGAGATTTAAGAATAATCGCCAAAAGATCTACAAGAGAAACTGAGGAGCAATGGACCAGATAGTCTCTCCTACCACCCAGGTGTAATCAGAGAAAAACTGATTCTGCGGCACAGATATGAAGAGTGATTAAAAGCTTGAAAGATGCAGGTTTTGCCAAGGAAATTAAATATGAAAAGGGAAAGATTGAGAGGTATAGGGAGAGAATTCCGGACCATGGAGCTGCACAGCTAAAGGCACAGGCTACCAATAGCAAAGAAATGAACAGGAAGCAACAGAGTTCTCCGAAGGTTAGACAGCTGGAGAGGTTACAGAGGTGGAGCAGTGTAAAGTTATGATGGGATTTAAATACAAGAGTAAGAACTTTAAATTTGGGAAGTTGTGGGATGGAGTCAGTGTGAGTCAATAAGCATGGGGATGAGCAGTGAGTGGGACTTAGTGCTGGATAGGAATCAGAGAGTTTTGAGAGCTGAAGTATATCTGGAGACTGGCCAAGACAGCATCACAGCAATGAAATAACTGAGTCTTGAGGTAATAAAACAAGGCCAGATTTTTATCTTGGAGGCAGCTATTGGGAGTTGGGCCATTTACCATCAATGTGCATGTGTCTCGTACCTAACAGTCACCATTCCTGCTAACTCCAAATTGAAGTAGTAGGACTGGGGTGGAGGCTGAGGCAGAAATGGAAGCAAGCCAATATCGAACAGCAAGCAGGTTTGGACAGCACAGGGGCCCAGTGATTAGCATTGCTGACGCACAGTGCCAGGGATCTGGGTTTGCTTCCCGGCTTGGATCACTGTCCGTGCAAAGTCTGCACCTGCTCCCCATGTCTGCATGGGTTTCCTCTGGGTGCTCCAGTTTCCTCCTGCAGTCCGACAGTTGTGCAGGTTGGGTGCAGTGGCCATGCTAAATTCTTCTTCGGTGTACCTGAACAGGTGCCAGGCTGTGATGATTAGGGGATTTTCACAGTAACTTCATTGCAGTATTAATGTAAGCCTACTTGCAACACTAATAATAAATAAATAAACTTTTAAAAAAATGGTTTAAAGGCTTTCATTCATGGGAAATCAGTCCAGTTCTTTAGATGATTATGAGGCACAGTAACCATTTTAGCAATCCCCCTAAATTCCGTGGCCCCTCATAGTTCCCTTTTACTTCCACATGTCTGTTCACATAATATTCAACATGTTTAGAACTTGTGAGTCTGATAATAATATTGGGAAGTCTTTGATATGCTCATGTAACTGCTAAATTAACCAAACAGTCAGCCAATCCTTCATACTGGAATTCTATTGAATAACTATATCAACAACCACTGCTAAGGGGAAATCCAGTAATAAGTTTGGAGATCAGAATTAAATGCCATTGCACAACTGTGTCAACAAAATCCCCAGAGCTGAATACATTGAAGACTGTAAAATTATTCAAAGAGCTCAGCCGTCTGTTCAGGTTTTGTAACAGGTAGACATATGTCTGAGCTGTCACCCAATGAAAAGATTGAAGCACCAGGGACGACTGTCAGTTAAATCTGAATTTCAGCAACGTTCAGTACAAAAGAGCACTTTATCCAGTGTTGTCACAGAAACCCTACAGTGCAGAATGAGGCCATTCAGGCCATCTAGTCTGCACTGACAACAATTCCACCTTGGGCTTATCCCCACTACTCCACACATTTTTTCCACTAATCTCTCGAACCTACACATCCCAGATCACTAAGGGGCAATTTAACATGGCCAATCAACCTAAGCCACACATCTTTGGACTGTGGGAGGAAACCAGAGCACGCAGAGGAAACCTATGCAGACACAGGGAGAATATGCAAACTCCACAAGGACAGTGATCCAAGCCAGGAATTGAATCCAGGTCCTTGAAGTATTGCCACTTACTTCCCTGACAGAAACAAGCCAGATATATATACCTGCCTTCACCCTTGCCCAAAGAAGCTACAAGGAACTCAGAGTAACAAAGGAACACTTAAACCATTTCTAAGCTCATGCTTCACAAAATGAATGATAAACGATTTAAGTGTTTCGACAAATTCAGCACTTGCATATCTGCAGATCTATTACACGTCAAACAAAAATGCTAACAATTAAGTCCATGTTGTATTATTAACCATGGTGATCTATAACTAACGTCCAGAGCTATGCCAATAAATGGTTCTATTCTCAGTATATGGGAATTTCCCTCCTCAGTTGCTATGATTATAATGACCTGGTACTTGCAAATGATTCATTGCACCGTCATCACGCTGATGCAGCATAACTGGCTGGTGGAATGTTCTTTAAAAAAAGACATTCTCCAAACAACAATCAATAGCACCGCTGATGAAGTAACTACCTTAGGAGGAGCTGCAATGCTTGCACAGTGCTGAGGATCTGCAATCAAATCTTGAAAAGGTCAGATGACAAACATTTCAACTTCTTTGGTAAAGCACTCTTCACACCTGTGGACATCTCCAATTCCTCCCACTCTCTGCTGGATTAATCATTTCTCGTGTCTTGAAAAACATATATAATGTCACACATTTATAAACTTTTTATTATTTGCAATCTCTTTTTACTACTATGTTCATAATTAAAGATATCACAATTTTCAAACTGTTTGTATTCTCACAGAATCGTAGAGTCACATAATGCAGAAGAGGCCTTTTGGCCCCTTGAGTCTGCATCAACACATTAGAAACACCTGAACTCCCACCTAATCCCATTTATCAGCACTTGGTCTATAGCCCTGAATGTTATGATGTGCCAAGTCCTCATCCAGGCAGTTTTAAAGGACGTGAAGCAACCTGCTCCTACCAACCTCCCAGGCAGCACATTCCAGACCATCAACTAAACCTCCTACCCTTCACTTTGAACCTACGCCCCTTTGTGACCAGCTCTTCAACCAATCCGCTCGGTCCACTGTCTCTCATAATCTTGTACACCTCAATCAGGTCACCCCTCAGTCTTCTCTGCTCCAATGTAAACAACCCAAGCCCACCCAATCTCTTTTCACAACTTAAATGTTCCATCCCAGGCAGCATCCTGGTAAGTCTCCTCTGCAGCCCTCTTGTGCAATTACATCCTGCTGCACACAGTCCTCCAGCTGTGGCCTCAGTAAAGTTCTATACAACTCGAACATGATCTTCCTGCTTTAGTAATCTATGCCTCGATTGATAAAGGCAAGTGTCCCATAGGCCTTTTTCACTACCTTACAAACATGCCGTTTCATTTTCAGAGATCTATGGACAAATGCACCGAAGTCCCTTTGTTCCACAGAACTTCCTAATGTCATGCCGTTCATTTACTATGTTTTTGTCAAAGCGCTCCTTCAAAACATAGAATTCCTACAATGCAGAAGGAGGCTATTTAGCCCATGAAGTCTGCACTGACTCTCTGAAGAGGTCTCACCCAGGCCCTATACCGGTTAGCCCGCATATTTATCCCACATATCTTCCTAACCTACATATCCAAGGACACTAAGGGGAAATTTAGCATGGCCAATCCCCCTAACCTGTGCATCCTTGGCCTGTGGGAGGAAACCCATACTGACACAGGGAGAATGTGCACACAGTCACCCAAGGCCAGAAATGAACCTGGGTCCCTGGAGTTGTGAGGCAGCACTGCTAACCTTTGTGCTGCCCCTATCACCTCACACTTTTCAGACTTCCAACTGCCACTTATCTGCCCTTTTGGCCATACTGTCTATATCTTCTTGCAGCCCAAGACACTCAGCCTCATTGTTACCCACCCAGTCAATCTTTGTGTCATGCACAAACTTACAAATCCTTTTCCCCACATAGTCATCTATATAATTTATATAAAGGACAAATAATGGGAAATCCAACACAGATCACCGTGGTATGCCTCTGGACACTGGCTTACAGTCACTGATTCACCTGACGAAGGGAGAACCCCAAAAGCTAGTGGGTTTACTATCAAATAAACTTGTTGGACTTTAACCTGGTATTCTGAGACTTCTTACTGTGTTAACGTCACTAAAACAGACTGCTGTCATCACCCTCTGTCTCCTACAAATGAGCAAATTTTGAATCCACTTTATCAAACTATCCTGTATCACAGGAGCATTTACCTTCTTTATAAATCTCCCATATGAGACCTGGTTAATGTCTTTGCAGAAATTCATATAAACTACACATGCTACAGTACCCTTGTGTAGTTAGCTGGTCACCTCTTCAAGAAATACAATCAATTTTTTTAGGTATGAATGCCCTCTGATGAAGCCACGCTGAAGGCTATCAAACCTTCCCTCTCCAAGTGGAGAAGAGACGCTCTCCTTCAGAACTTTTTCCAATTGTTTCCCTACCACTGATGTGAGACTCATTGATCTACAGTAATCTGACTAAACTCTACATCCTTATTAAATAGAGGAACCACATTAGCAGTTCGCTAGTCTTCTGGCACCTCCCCCGTGGCTAGAGAGGAATTAAAAATTTGGTTCAGAGCCCCTGCAATCTCCTGCCTTCCCTCCCCCAGCAGCTTGGGATACAATTCATCTGGACCTGGAGATTTGTCCATTTTTAAAGTTGCCATCACCTCCAGTACCTTGTCCTTCTTGAAGTTCAATTTGCTCAAGAACCTCAGTCTCTCTCCCTGAGTTTCATACCTTCATCCTCATTGTCTTGGGTGAAGCCAGATATAATGAACAAAAACTGTGGATTTTACATCAGTAATAAATGTTTGAGCTTCACTGCTGTATAATGCACACCAAGTTTGAAGGTTATTAAATTATTTTTTTAATTATTTGGCAATTCCACTCAGGAGACTAACTTTGAGATTTACAAAGAATGTGTGGTGCTTGAGGCCCTAAAAACGACCCTATCTAACTTTGAACAGAAGAACATAAAAACATAAGAACTAGGAGCAGTCCCTCGGTGACTGGATCCTGAACTTCGTAACTCACAGACCACAATCAGTAAGGATAGGCAACATCCCCTCTTTTACTCCTTATACACCTATGACTGTGTGGCCAAATTCCCCTCCAATTTGCTTTACAAGTTCGCTGACAACACCACTGTAGGGGGTTGGATCTCAAACAATGATGAGACAGCACAAAAATCTCTCCCTCAATTGCAACAAAACTAAGGAGATTGTCATTGACTTCAGGAAGTGTAAAGGAGAATATGTCCCAGTCTACATCATTCAGGATGAAGTAGAAAGGGTCAAGAACTTCAAGTTTTTAGATGTCTAGATCACCAATAACCTGTTCTGGTCCCCCATGCCAACACTATAGTTAAGAAAGCCCGCCAACGCTTCTACTTTCTCAGAAGACTAAGGAAATTTGGCATGTCAGCTATAACTCTCACCAACTTTTATAGAAACATTCTTTCTGGTTGTGTACAGTTTGGTATGGCTCCTGTTCTGCCTTTCATCAACGGGGACATTAAGTTTAAAGATTGGCAAATCATGTTGCAGTTTTATAGAACCTTAGTTAGGCCACATTTGGAATATGTATCAATTCTGGTCGACATACCACCAGGACATGGAGGTTTTGGAGAGGGTACAGAAAAGATTTACCAGGACGTTGCCTGGTATGGAGGACATTAGCTATGAGGAGAGGCTGAAGAAATTTGGATTGTTCTCAATAGAGTGACAAAAGGTTGAGGGGAGACCTGATAGAAGTCTACAAAATTATGAGACATGAACAGAGTGGATAATCAGAAGTTTTCTCCCAGGGTGAAAGAATCAATTACTAGGGGGCACAGGTCTGAGCGGAAAGGTTAAAGGAGATGCATGAGGCCAATGTTTTATGATGTAGAGATGCCGGCGTTGGACTGGGGTAAACTCAGTAAAGTTTGACAACACCAAGTCTAAATCCAACCAATTTATTTGATAGTAAATCAGTAATTTGATAGTAAATTTACTACCAAATAAATTGGTTGGATTTAGAATTGGTGTTGTCAAACTTTGCCGATGTTTTACACAGAGGGTGATGGGTGCCTGGAACTCATTGCCGCGGGAGGTAGTGGAAACAGATCTTATAGTGACTTTTAAGGATCGTCTTGACAAATATATGAATGAGATAGGAACAGAGGGATATGGTCCCAGAAGGGTAGAGCATCTTAGTTAAGTTGGGTAGCATGGTCAGTGCAGGCTTGGAGGGCCGCAGGGCCTGTTCCTGTGCTGTAATTTTCTTTGTTATTTGTTTGTTCTAGGACCGCAAGGAACTATAAAAGGTCGTGGATGTAGCCCAATCCATCATACAAACCAGCCTCCCATCCATTACTCTGTCTATACTCCCTGCTGCTTTGGAAAAGCAGCCAGCATAACTAAGGACCCCACACACTCCCAATATTCTCTCTTCCACCTTCTTCCTTCAGGAAAAAGATACAAATATCTGAGATCATGTACCAACCGACTCAAGAACAGCTTCTTTCCTGCTGCTGTCAGACTTTTGAATGGACTTATCTTGCATTAAGTTGATCTTTCTCTACACCCTAGCTATGACTCTAACACCATTCTGCATTCTCTCTCGTTTCCTTCTCAATGAATATTTTGTCTATACATTAGATATATTTTTCTGTAATAGAACGCAGGAAACAATAATTTTCATTGCATGTTCATACATGTGGCAATAATAAATCAAATCAAATCAAATCAAGAGTAGGTTATCTGGTCTCTCAAGTCTGCTACACCATTCAATAAGATCATGCTTGATTTTTTGTGGATTCAGCTCCACTTATCCGCCTGCTCACCATAATCCTTAATTCCTTTACTGTTCAAAAATTTATCTATCCTTACCTTAAAAACATTCAGTGAGGTAGCCTCAACCGCTTCACTGGGCAGGGAATTCCACAGATTCACGTCCCTTTGGGTGAAGAAGTTCCTCCTCAACTCAATCCTAAATCTGCTCGCCCTTATTTTTAGACCACACTTCCTAGTTTTAATTTCACCCACCAGTGGAAACAAACTCCCTGATTCTATCTTATTTATTCCCTTCATAATTTTATATGTTTCTATAGGATCTTCCCTCATTCATCTGAATTCCAATGAATGTAGTCCCAAACTACTCAGTCTCTCCTCATAAGCCAACCCTCTCAACTCCAGAATCAATCTAATAAATCTCCTCTGCGCCCCCTCTGGTGCCAGTATGTCCTTTCTCAAGTAAGGAGACTAAAACTGTATACAATTCTTCAGGTGTGACTTCACCAGCACCTTATACAGCTGCAACATAACCTCACTGTTTTTAAACTCCATCCCTCTCGCAATGAAGGACAAAATTTCATTTGCCTTAATTACCTGTTTGTACTTGCAAACCAACTCCTTGAGATTCCTGCACAAGGACACCCAGATCCCTCTGCACAGCAGCATGCTGCAATTTTTTACCATTTAAATAATAGCCCATTTTGCTGTTATTCCTATCAAAATTGATGACCCCACATTTGTCAACATTGTACTCCATCTGCCAGATCCTCACCCACACAATTACACTATCTATATTCCCTTGCAGACTTTCAGTGTCCTTTGATATTTAGCTTCACATAAAACCATAAAAACATAAGAACTAGAAGCAAAAGTAGGCCTTCTGGCCCCTCGAGCCTGCTCCGCTGTTCGATAAGTTCATGGCTGATCTTTTTGTGGACTCAGCTCCACTTACCCTCCCACTCACCATAACTCTTAATTCATTTACTGTTCAAAAATCTATTTGTCCTTGCCTTAAAAACATTCAACTGCTTCACTGGGCAGGGAATTCCATAGATTCACAACACTTTGGGTGAAGAAGTTCCTCCTCAACTTTATCGCTCATCTTAGTATCATCTGCGAATTTTAACACACTACACTTGGTCCCCAACTCCAAATCATCAATGTAAATTGTAAACAATTGCAGTTCCAACACTGATCCCTGAGGCACATCACTAGTGACTGATTACCAACCAGATATATACCCATTTACCCCTACCTTTTGTTTTATGTTGGTTAACCAATCCTCTATCCATGCTTATACATTACCCATAACACTGTGCACCTTTGTCTTATATAGTAGTCTATTTTGTGTGGCATCTTTTTGAATGCCATCTGGAAATCCAGATACACCACATCTACTGGTTTCCCACTGTCTACTGTGCTCATAATACCCTGAAAGAATTCCAGCAAATCATGAAACACGGCTTCCCTTTCATGAACCCATACTGCATCTTTCCAATGGGACAATTTCTATCCAGATGTCTTGTTATTTCCTCCATGATGATAAATTCAAGATTTTTCCCAGAAATCAGAAGTTAAGCTAACTGGCCTATAAACCCGCCTTTTGTCCACCTCCTTTTTCAAACAGTGGCATCACATTTGTTATTTTCCAATCTGCCAGAAGCATCCCAGAGTCCAGTGAATTTTGATAAATTACTACGACTGTATTTGTTATTTCCCCACCATCTCTTTTAGTACGTGGGATGCATTCCATCAGGACCAAGAGACTTGTCGACCTTTAACCCCATTAGTTTACCTAACATTGCTTCTTTAGTGATAATGATAGTTTCTATGTCCTCACCTGCCATAGCCTTCTTGTCATCAATTTTTGGCATGTTATTTGTGTCTTCCATTATGAAGACTGACAGAAAATACCTGTTCAATGCCTCAGCCATTTCCTCGTTTCCTGTTATTACATCCCCCTTCTCATCCTCTAAAGGATTAATGTTTACGTTAGCCACTCTTTTTCGTTTTATATACTTGTAGAAACTTTTGCTGTATGTTTTTATGTTCTGTGCTAGCAGATCCTGAAGTTTAAGGCTTCAAGTTCCTTCAGATGAAAGAATAGTTGGGCCTCTTTTCTTATTGCAGTGTTTATTTGTAATTGCTGAGGCAGCTTTCCAGAACATTTGAGTCATTTATTGCTGCACAATATTCTTCAGCAGCAAAAAACTTTCACAATATTTTAAATAAATTAATTAATTAATGAGATTTGATTGAAGTCACCTGATGAAGGGGCAGCGCTCTGAAAGTTTGTGATCCCAAAATAAACTGTTGGCCTTTAACCTGGTGTTGTGAGACTTCTTACTGTTAAAAATTAAACAGAACTCTTACCTGATGTAAAGATGCTCATCCCGGCTAGTTTAGGAACTTTTTTGACCAATATTCAAACTAAAACGATAGGATAAACTATGAACTATTTCAATCAGATTTCATTCATTTATTTAAAATAGTGTAAAAATTTTTGCTGCTGAAGAATATTGTGCAGCAAGAAATAATTCACATATTTTGAAACACTGCCTCAGTAATTACAAATAACTGGTGCAATAAGCAATGAGGCCCAGCAATTCTTTCATCTGAAGTAATTTAAACCTTAAACTTCAGGATCTGCAAAGGTAAAACTCAAGGCAGCTTTTGTGATAAATTTTAACTAAATGCAGAGAGTTAGGGAGTTGTTTTTTGTAAATATATGAAAAGGTCATTCAACCCATTCCTTAATTTTCCAATTATAGCACTTAGCCACATTTTTAGCCTTTGTAATTATAATGAGCTCAACAAGACCCATGAGGTTGGTTCCCTGGAGTACAAGCTCCCTGATTGAGGTAATTGCTTGCCCAATCGGGGGAGGGGGTCTTACCTGTGTATATATATTGAGGACTGTCAGGACTACTGACACACTGGATTCTGACTTTGTACCTGAAAAAGGGATACTGGCCTCTGAGGAGTTATTTCAGGAATATTTCCCTATACTACCAGCTCACCTGATTATTACAACCATTGGTCAGTCTTCAAATAAAGCAATTCTTTCAGTTCTCTTTTTAGAATTTACTTTTCCATTACTTTTAATATGTTTTTAAATTTTATTTATTAATGTCACATTAACACTGTAATGAAGTTACTGTGAAAATCCCCTAGCTGCCACACACTGGCGCCCATTCAGGTACACTGAAGGAGAATTTAGCATAGCCAATGCACCCAACCAGCACGTCTCTCAGACTGTGGGAGGAAACTGGAGCAACTAGAGGAACTCCTGCAGACACAGGAAGAATGTGCAGACTCTGTACAGACAGTGACCCGAGGCTGGAATTGAACCCGGGTCCCTGGTGCTGTGAGGCAGCAATGCTAACTACTATCTCACTATGCCACCTCACAGCACTAAATGTCTGTCAATTGCTCTGATTTTTTATGTCTTGTTCCAAAGTAAGCTGACGTTTGTGTCACTTAATAAGCTCTACATCTCAATGAGATTCAATTAAACACCTCCTTCATACAGCTTTGTCCTTCTCTAATCTTTCTTTGCAACTCGAAATCTCATCGCTTTACACAAGGGATCAGTCTCTTTGGATGGAGAAGAGATATTTTGCTCATCAGGTCTCACTGGTTTAAAATGCCAACAAGAGCTGACAACACCTTTCATTTTGCTCTGGAAATACTGCAGGATTCCTCACGGGATTCACTTTCAGAAATGTAACCTGACTGTGTAGAAGAGCAACAGTTAAACAAACACTGAATAATCCTACTAATGGCATGGTGCAATTCAAAGGGAACAATGATGCTTCTGCCTCTTATTACATTCGGATTATCATATTCACTCAATATCAAGACAAGGAAACAAAAGAGCAGGAGTGCCAATTAAGAATGGGATTCAAACTCAACCCCGTAATCAAGAGCTTTGTGTTGTAGCAGTATCAGATTTTTTTTGGCTGCCTGAAGTGCCTGGATATAATATATGCAATAAAACAGGCAGCAACCCAGCTTGGATTCTCTCGGGCAACTATTTTTCTTTTGCACAATTAAAGTAAACCATTTCCCAGAAATAAAACAGTTGTTTGTTCTTCTCAAAACTTGGGAGATCTAAATCATCCGAATAGCTGAGTGTGAGGATTCTCCCGACCCACCCACGTGGACAAGCTTTATTCTGGGGTCTTCCAATGCCTGATGTCGAAGCACCTCCTGGGGAACTCTGTCACTGCGGAGTTTAGCTGGTAAAAACAGGACCTGCCCCATTTACATGGCATTCATTGGTGGGTAAGGGGGGATGTGGATGAGGTGAGTGAGAGAGGGATGTATGTGAGGTGGGTGAGGTAGTTGAAGTGAATGAGATGGATGAGGGGGTGAGGTGGATGAGGGCAGGAAATGAGTGAGGTGGGTGAAGTGAGTGAGGTGGGTGAGGGATGGATGGGAGTGAGGTGGGTGAGGTAAGTAAGGTAGGTGAAGGAATGAGGGGGTGAGGGAGGGATGTGGGTAAGGTGGATGGGGGGGTGCATGTGGGTGAGGGGATGAGGCTGATGTGGGCAGATGGTTGAGGTCAATAAGCAGGTAGACGGGGTAGTCCGGTTGGGGATGTTATTGTTTGATGGGTAGTTGGGTTCACTGCACAGGAGAGGGTTGGTGTTGGGTTGGGTCAGAGATTAGTCAGTGGTCAGTAGAGTTGGGGGAGGTGGCAATCAGGTCTGGTCAAGAGGGTAGTTGGGTGCTGAGAGTGTAGCCAGGGTGGGTTGGGTCAGGCTTATAATCAGGTGATCAGGGTTGGGTTGGGATGGACAATTGGGTCAATGAGGGGGTTTGGGTGATCGAGGGGGTAGGCAGATGGTCAAGGGGGTAGTCGAATGGTCAAAGGGGTAATCAAGTGGTCCAGAAGTAGTTGGATGATGGAGAGAGTAGTTGAGTGGTCGAGGGGGTAGTCGAGTGTTTGAAGGGGTAGTCGGGTAGTCGAGAGGGTGGTTAGGTGTTGAGGGAATAGCTGGTGATTGAGGGGGTAGTCGAGTATTTGAAGGGGTAGTCGGGTAGTCGAGAGGGTGGTTGGGTGTTGAGGGAATAGCTGGCGATTGAGGGGGTAGTCGAGTATTTGAAGGGGTAGTCGGGTAGTCAAGAGGGTGGTGGGGTGTTGAGGAAATAGCTGGTGATTGAGGGGGTAGTCAAGTGTTTGAAGGGGTAGTCGGGTAGTCGAGAGGGTGGTTGGGTGTTGAGGGAATAGCTGGTGATTGAGGGGGTAGTCGAGTGTTTGAAGGGGTAGTCGGGTAGTCGAGAGGGTGGTTGGGTGTTGAGGGAATAGCTGGTGATTGAGGGGGTAGTCGAGTGGTTGAGGGGGTAGTTGGGTGATCGAAGGGTAGTCAAGTGGTCAAGGGAGTAGTTGGTGATTGAAGGGGTAGTTGAGTGGTCAAGAGGGTAGGTGGGTGGTCCAGGGGGTAGTCAGGTGATCGAAGGGGTAGTCAGGTGGTTGAGGTGGTAGGTGGGTGGTCCAGGGGGTAGTCAGGTGGTCGAAGGGGTAGTCAGGTGGTTGAGGGGGTAGGTGGGTGGTCCAGAGGGTAGTCAGGTGATCAAAGGGGTAGTCGGGTGGTTGAGGGGGTAGGTGGGTGGTCCAGGGGGTAGTCAGGTGGTCGAAGGGGTAGTCGGGTGGTTGAGGGGGTAGTTGGTTGATTGAGGGGGTGATCGGGTGGTTGAGGGGGTTGCTGAATCAGGGAGTATCAGGTGATCAGTGGTAGTCAGGTGAGTGGACAGTTGAGTCAAGTTGAAGTGTGAGGGTGGTCGGGTCAGGTCAAGGTGGCCAGATGTGTTGGGCTGGTGGGATATTTGGTGTTTGGGATGTAGACAGGTGAGGACAGGGAGTACTTGGGTGGTTTGTGGGTGGTGGGGTCAAGTTAAGGGCAGTCAAATGGTTGGATGGACCAGTCAGGTCAAGGGTTAGTTGAATATTATAATTGGATCAGTGGGGAGCTGTCCTGTAGTGAGGAGGTTGGGTGATTGGAGTGGGGTCAGCTGTGGAGTTGCCCAGATTATAGAGCAGGCTTTAAACTGTCGAACCTTCCCAGGAATCCACCCAGATACATACCCCAGCTCAGTCTGACACATGTGTGAAGGGAACCAGGGAACTATTTGGTTGGCTGACAGCTTTTAGAGGAGGAGCTTCCTCTCTGATGAAAGCAGTAGGCCTGGCTCCAGTAAGTCAATCTCCGGCGGCTGTTAAATACCTGCAGGATACGCAGATAAACAGGGGAGCCCGTTCCAGTATAAAAATCAGCTGTGATAAATATGGAGCTTATCTACTGGTCCCTTCCCCAGTGCCCATTAACTCTCACAATAAGTTTCAGTCCCTCACAAATCTCCCACCATCTCTCTCTCTCTCTCTCTCTCAATACTCTGGGGTAGATACAATCGATTCTGCACGATTATTTGTTTTAAAGTCTGTTCAGGGCTTCCGTCTCATTCCTCCGTCTTGGCTCACTAACTGAGAATCAATGAGTAGGCTGGCTCCAGCTACAAGTTTACTGATGGTCTGTATCAATAAATTATACTGTTTTGAACATCTGAGCTCCAGCAGACACCTGGAGACACTGGGAGGTCACAAAGACATAGCAATTGCCAGCAAGGTTCCCTGAATTAAGTGCAGAATATGCCTTTTTTTATTTGTGTCACAAGTAGGTTTCCTTTAACACTACAATAAAGTTACTGTGAAAATCCCCTAGTTGCCACACCCTGCCCCTGTTTGGGTACACTGAGGGAGAATTTAGCATGAACCTAACCCGCACATCTTTTCGACAGTGGGAGGAAACCAGAGCACCCGGAGGAACCCCGTGCAGACAGGGGAAAATGTGGAGACTCCGCACAGACCGTGACCCAACTGGGAATCAAAGCTGGATCCCTGGCGCTGTGAGGCAGCAGAGCTAACCACTGTGTCATCCATGCATGGACACTGGCAAACAGGAAGTTCACTTTCATGTATTTCTCAGTGACTTCAATTGGAAATGAATGTTCTTACGTACATCAGGCTTCCAGTTAACAGAAAATAATCCTTATAACTCTGCTACTCTTGTGCAGCTGGCCTCGGGAGAAACATTCTTCCATATGTTCCAAAAACAAACACACACAGAAATTTGATTAACTATATTTAGTCTCTTATCACTTTCACAGGCCAGTGGTTTAGAACTGAAGACCTTTGTTGTTCATGTTTAATTCAAGCAGGAAGGGATGTCACGTATTGTGGTCCACAGCAAGGAAGTAAATAACATGCGTTTACACAGCCGTTATCGTAACTCTGAGAAACATCCTTCAAAGCTGCAGGTTGAATGCATTGCACTGCGTAGTGACTACTGTTCTGTGAATAAATGGAGCAACCATTTGCGTACGCCAAGATCTCGCAAATAGAAATAAGATGAGTAGCCAGTTTGTGTGTGTTTTAGTGGTGCTTGTTAAATGAGAAAAGCTGGTTACAGTTTTAAACCAGTGCCGCAAGATCTTAAATAGCCAACTGAGCTACCGAACAGGCATCACTTTAACATCGAGCTTAATGACTGCATCTCTGACAACTCAGCACTCCCTCAGTACTGAACTGAAATGTCAGTTCAGATTATCAACTTAAATATTGCAGAAAGACATGAACCTATAATCTTCTGACTCGGGGCAGATGTTGTCAACCGAGTCAAGGTATTGATAAATAAAATCTCTTAAAGGGTTAGGGACTGTTTCTATCATTCATATGCCAACTCCTGGAGAAAATAACAAAGTACTTTCTCCAACGTAAACAAAATAGTGGATATACAATCAAATCCATCGGTAATTCTAAAACAAAAATGGGTTCATTTTAGGTTTACGAATTGAACAAGGTAGTAGACATTTTCAACTATCTTTCTTTGTCAGATGCTAACAGACTTGCTGGGTATTTTCACATTTTGTTTTCATTTCAATATTCCTGGGTTATTGTATTAAAATAAGATTTTTGCTTTTTCCACTGAGCATTCTTTGTTTTGGCATCAGTTTGGATGCAAAGTCACAAAATACACTCGATTCCCAGTCCTTAAATGAATTTTTTACTACCTTTTTCACAGCGCGCTGCAGAAGCTAATATTTAGCTCCCGAGAACACAGGTCTCTAATTATTATATCCAGAGCTGACAGCAAATTTGTTTTATTCGACAGCCCCTGACAAAATGCGTTTATGAAAACAAAGCAGTGGTGGCAGGAATTAAGTGACATGAAGGGGAAACTAGCAAATGATGAGAGGTGGTTGTACCGCGACAGGGTAAATGAGGTGAAAAGAAAAAGGATAAACAATTAAAAATTAGCAAGCATTTGTCAGTGTCTTTTAAAGGCTGAACCTCATGCTGAGATACAGTTCCGGTGGTAGTGACAGCCAGCTTATATATGGCCTCAGTGGTAACTCTTCACATTTGAGCTTCAATAATGAACTTCAGATAGTGGGATCATCACAGCCATGTCGATGTCCAATATTAACACACTTTTACAGCAGAATTCTGCCAAAGGGCTTTTCTCTGCCCTTACTGCCAGTAAGAAGTCTCACAACACAAGGTTAAAGTCCAACAGGTTTATTCATAGCACAAACCACTAGCTTTCAGAGCATTGCTCCTTCATCGAGTGAGTGGGAGATCTGTTCACAAACAGGGCATATAGAGGCACAAACTCAATTTACAAAATAATGGTTGGAATGCAAGTCTTTACATGTAATCAAGTCTTAAAGGCATGGACAATGTGAGCAGAGAGAAGAATAAGCAAAGGTTAAAGAGATGCGTATTGTCTCAGACAGGATAGTTAATGAGATTTTACTGTCTTGGCTAACTAACTCATCTCACTAACTGTCCTGGCTGCAGACAATACACATCTCTTTAACCTGTGCTTAACCCTCTCTCCACTCACATTGTCTGTAGCTTTAAGACTTGATTACTTGTAAATACTCGCATTCCAACCATTATCTTGCTCTGTTTGTGAATGCAGCTCCTGCTCACCTAATGAAGGAGCAGCACCCTGTAAGCTTGTGGCTTCTGCTACTAAATAAACCTGTTGGACTTTAACCTGATGCTGTGAGACTTCTTAATCTGCTTACCCCCTATCCAATGCTGGCATCTCCACACCTTACTGCCAATGGCAGATGACAACTGAAAGGCTTTAATTCACTGGTGGGCAACCTACAACCTGGGGGCTATATGCAACCCATCTGAATGTGACCCACCAGCCATTTTGTTGACCATTGCCTATAAAAAGAGTTGCCACTCTCAGCTGATTTTTATCCATTTAGTTGTTTATCCTACCGCTATAAATGAAGTGAAATGCATGTAAACATGATTGGGGTACATACTGATTGAGCACAATACTTACAGTGCGGTCCCTCAGCATCCAAAGTGTAAATATTTATTTAGATTTTGCCATTTGAAGTTGATGACAGTTCCAAACAAAGAATAAAGAAAAGTACAGCCCAGGAACAAGCCCTTCACCCCCTCCAAGACAATACCGATCATGATGTCCTAGCTATAAATATATCATTGATTAGGCATTTCCTTCCCTTACTCTATTAATATATAAACCATTAGGCATTTTCTATAACTCGTTATAAAATATTCACCACATATTAAATATATTGAATCTTATTCATGATTAGTGTTAAGGTTAGTGAACAAGGTCAATTTCAATCTTGTGGCCTGCTGAAGTGAAGAAGGGTCACTCACGCGGTCCACTCACTAGCCTAAATTGACTATCACTGCTTTAATTGTTGCTTTTGTTGCGGCGATCCTACCCAGAGAACTAACACAAGGGCTCCTTAATCAGTATGGCTCAGCACCACCCTGCAAAACATGTCATCATATTGCTGCTTGGACAGTAATCTCATACAGGAGCTTCAGCATCTCAATCTACTGCACATACAACAGCAACAATTTTAATTGCCCCCCAGGAAAAAAAGAAGGATGACAGTGGGGCTTAAAACAGTAACTTTACCAAAGCTGAGAAATAGTATTTCTTTATTTATTGTGGGATATGGGTGTCGCTGTCTGGCCAGATTTATTGCCCCTATTCCTAGTTACCCAAGGGCAGTTAAGAGTCTATGGAATCACATGTAAATCAGACCCAAGTAAAGACGGCCGATTTCCTTCCCTAAAGGACATTACTGTTCCAGATGAGTTTTTCTGCCAATCGACAATGGTTTCACGATCATCAGTGGATTCTTAATTCCAGATACTTTTTTATTGAATTCAAATTAAAAAAAAATCAGATTCAGATTCCAAAAGTCTGTTGTGGTATGACCTGAACCTGGTCCCCACAACATTAGCTGAGTTCCTGGGATTAATAATCTAGCAAGAATACCACCAGGCCTTTGTCTCCCCATATCCAGCCAATGAATAGCAGCCAAAAATATACGATTCCATAGAACCAAATCCTGGCATCAGAAAGCACAGGAGATTCACTGGGAGTTCAATCTAGGAAAATATTCCTTGACATAAGATGTTGAGAGGAATAGATAGAGTGGATTCTCGGAGGCTATTTCCCAGGGCTGAAATGGTCGCTATGAGAGGACACAGATTTAAGGTGCTGGATGGTAAGTACAGAGGAGATGTTAGAGATAATTTTTTCACTCAGAGGGTGGTGAGTGAATGGAATCGGTTGCCGTCAGTGATGGTGGAGGCGAACTCGCTGGGGTCTTTTAAGAGACTTCTGGATGAGTACAGGGGATTTAATGGGATTGGGATTTACAGATAGTTCTATGGCCTGGTAGGTACTGACATGATCGGCACAACTTGAGAGCCAAAGGGCCTGTTTATGCTGTAGTGTTCTATGTTCTATGACAGCTTGAAAAAAAACCTCTGCTTGGGGGACATGGTTTTGATATGAGGTGCTAAGGATCCAGAACGTGCTGATCTTAGTAAAGTCCCCTTCCTACAAGTCTTCATTTTCCACTTTTCCTTTGAAATAGAGCTTTTTAACAGCAGTGCCAGGGACCTGGGTTTGATTCCCAGCTTGGATCACTGCCTGTGTAGGGTCTGCACATTCTCCCCATGTTTGTGTGGGTTTCCTCCAGGTGCTGGGGTTTCCTATCACATTCTAAAGGATATGCTGGTTAGATGCATTGACCTGAATAGGTGTCGGAGGGTGGCGATTAGGGGAATTTCACAGTAACTTCATTGCAGTGTTCATATAAACCTACTTGTGACTAATAAATTATCTTTATATTAAAAATTTCAGTCCACCCATGGCCCTTTCAATACAGAAGCAGTTCTGAATGAAACAGCTTTCAACTGTTATAACACACTTTCCATCATTTCTGAAACCTATAGGTCGATGCCTCGCCACTATCTGTTCTGCACAATATACATTGGCCGTAATTAATATTCTGTGTGCTATAACACAAAAGCAAATAATTTTTTTAAAGTTTATTTATTAGTTGCAAGTAAGGCTTACATTAACACTGCAATGAAGTTACTGTGAAATTCCCCTGGGGGGGTCGCCTCAGTCTGGTGCCTATTTGGTTCAATGCACCTAACCAGCACATTTTTTGGACTATAGGAAGAAACTGCAGCACCCAGAGGAAACCCACGCAAATACAAAGAGAACATGCAAACTCCACACAGACAGTAACCCAAACCGGGAATCGAACCCAGGTCCCTGGCACTATGAAGCAGCAGTGCCAACCACTGTCCCATTGTGCTGCCCTGATTAATAAATCACTCTGATATTACTAGGCTCAATGAAGGTTGTTGCAATCAAACAGATGAGAAATTTTTCTCTGTTCTGTGTGGATTGAATGCTCTTTTTCTGGACCTACTGAATCATTACCCCTCACAGTGTGAATTATTCACACACAACTGCTGAAGTACCAGCATTCCAGTGCCTGATTCAGCAGTGTTTTAAACAGAACGATTCCATACCACACTAATGCCAAAACCTTACCGAAAGGAAAATGTTAACATAACCCATCCCATGACTCAAAACTGTAGCTTTGCAAATAAGTACGGACATGGTAGGCTGGAGGAAGTTTACCTTTGGTAAAATGGCATGGTACATTCAAGCATGTTGGAATAAATATTGTATATTTTTCAAATTACGCCACAGTGCTTCACATGAATGCGGTAGTTTATATCACACATTAGTGTTTGTGTATACTGATCATATTTCCTACCACATTAACATGATATTTTAATCATATCCTTGAATGTAGAACCTGAGCAAGTAGTTAGATGACTCATCTGCTCCCTGCAGCACAGAGGCAGCTCAACCTATAAGTCAAAGTCCCTCCTCTCTCTCCTCCCCTCCCCCACATCAACAAAATACTTGGAATGGAATATGAACAGCGCCTGGAGAAATTGGAGTAAGATTGTATCATTGCATCAACTCAAGCTGCCCAGTGGCTTTTAATCCCCTCCCCACATTACTTTAGTCTCGTTTCATGTCTAATGCTACACATCGTTCTCTATTGCTATTGAGCCCTGTATAATTACAATTCTAATTTCCCCTCTTTGTACAGATAAGAGTTTACTTAAATATTTTAACAGCAGCTCACTGCTTCCACTGGGTGTCACGCATAACATGACCTGAGATCTCAGGTAACCAGGGATATAAGATGGCAAACATCCAAAAAGGTTTACAGGACAGTGGAAACCTTACACCACACACGACTACATTTAGGTACAATGTAATGCAGATACTAATGAATGTTTTATGCGGCAGGCCTAGCTTCAAAAGGAAGAAGTGAGGAGAGCTGTGAGAGACAGAACAAGCCAAGGGGTCTGCTTACCTACCACATACACCTTTGTATCAGATGGGATTTCTCTCTCCTTCACATTGTGAGGTACCAACTCTGCAAGAACTCTTCAGATACCCATGGCATTCTGTGGGGAAATGTATATGTGCATGTACTTCACCCTGGACACTGAGTAATTCACAGCTCAACTCTGAACTTTCAGATCTCTGCTAAATGCCTCTGGCCAGTGCAATAATCTAGTATGCAAATATTATTGCGTCTGTGCTGCAAGGTATAGTTATAAGCTGCAGTACAGGTAATTGTTCATGTTCACCAGAATGTGGACTAAAGCTCATTTCCATGAAATACAAAGTATTTGTAGCAAAACAGTGTTCAAGTGTTATTCCTGAGGTAAATAAACTGTCCACAAGATATTTTTTATTTGATAGAATTTATTTTTCTTCCTGTTTGCAATTTATTTGCTTACCACACCGTGCAAAATTTGTTGGCCTTGTAGGCAACTCATACAGGAACAGCGATGTCGTGGGGATATTACCATCCAAGCTTTCCTTAAAGTTACACATCAGCCTCTCTTGGCCATTTATCCTCATTCCTTCATTGTTGCTGATATTAAGGAATATCTAGCCTGATCCTGGTAAAGCGTCATCAATATAAGGATAGCAGCAGTTCAATATGACAGCCAACCATCACCATTTTCTTAAAGAATGTTGGGATTGGCAATAATTACATCCTTGTCAGTGTAGGCTACATCCAAAAGACATCTTTAAAGAAGGGAGAAGCTAGCTGGTCTCTGTATAGGGCTTTCTGCTCAAAGGAATGTGATGGTTCTGCACTCTTTTTTAGAGCAACACAGCACGGGAAACAGGCCCTTCGGCCCAACGAGCCCGCGCCGCCATCATAACTATATAGTAACAATTCCATTTTCCTATTCTAATTTTAGGTTATTCCTAATACGGAAGAATCTCAATGTAGGGACAATTTGTTTCCCAATCAGCCTAAGAGCGAATTTTTGGGATGTGGAAGGAAACCGGAGCGCCCGGAGAAAACCCACGCAACCACGGGGAGAACGCACAAACTCCCACAGACACCAGCCCAATTCCAAGTGTCTGCACAGCTACAGCGATAGTCACTGTCCTGTGGTGAAAGATCTGATTTCTGTTCAATATCCCCCCCAAAGAACAACAATAACAGCCATGCGTGTGAGAAAAATTAAAGGAAATACTCTATTATAACACCAACATTGTGTTATCAGATAGATATGAATAATTTCATTTATGGATACAGTTTATCATGTTCTTGAATGGACTTAATTATTTGACTCTCTGGCCAATGAATAATTTTAATTTCATCCCTCTTGCCCTCATTATGGTAAACACTGGCTATACAACCAAACTTAACACAAAACCACCCTAAAATGTCCAAAATGTGCACTATGTTATGCATAGATACTAACAATTTGTTTAATGGTTGTGATCGAGGACAACAGAGGAATATTCATGTTTTCATGTGTTGATGGTTGCACATGCACATATTAATGGACAGGCAGTGCCACAGCAGTATTGTCACTAGACTAGTACTAGAAACCCATAGCAAGATTGGGGATCCAGGTTCAAATCCCACCAAGGCAGATGGTGAAATTTGAATTCTATAAAAATATGGAATTAAAAATTTCATGGTGTCCATTAAACAATTATTGTAAAACTCCATTGGGTTCACTAATGTTCCTTTAGGGAAAAAAATCTGCTGGTCTTACCTGGCCTACATGCGACTCCAGGTCCACAGCAATGTGGTTGTCTGTCTTTTGCACTCTGAAATGGAAGAGCAGTTAGGGACAAACAATAAATGCTGGCCCAGCCAGCAACACTCACATCCCTTAAAATGAATAAAAGAAAACCAAATTTGGACTTTTTTTATTGATATTGACTTTCAATACAAATCAAAACAAAATCTTGGATGGGGAAAAACTAGAATTCACATTTTATAGAATCCCTACAGTGCAGAAGGAGGCTATTTGGCCTGTCGAATCTGCACCGACTACAATCTCACCCAGGTCCTATTCACGTAGCCCCACATATTTACCCTGCTAATCTCCCTGACACTAGGGTCAATTTAGCACAGCCAATCAATCTAACCCACACATCTTTGGACTGTTGGAGGCCAGAATTGATCCCAGCTCTCTGGTGCTGTCAGGCAGCAATGCTAACCATCACTGTGTCGTCCGTTTCCCACTTAAATAAAGATAGATCTTCACACGGACCATCAATGATACTTCATGAGGTAGTAGAGGTTTGCTAGGACATTTATCCACCCCACAGCATCTTTCATTTTTTTAATTAATTTGGGGGGCATGAGCATCACAGCCTGGCCAACATTTACTGCCCATCCTAGCTGCCCAAGGGCAGTTAAGAGTCAACTACATTGCTCTGGGTCTGCAGTCACATGTAGGCCAGACCGGATAAGGGTGGCATATTTCCTTCCCTAAAGGACATTAGTGAACCAGATGGGTTTTTCCAACAATTGACCATGGCTTCATGGTCATTGGTAGACTCTCAATTCCAGGTATTTTTATTGAATTCAAATTCCACCATCTGTCATGGTGGGATTCGAACTCAGGTTCCTGAGTTTCTGAATTAAAATTTGAGTAATAGCACCACTAGGCCATTGCCTCCTCCCTTTATTCCCAAACTTCATAAAAAACATCCTCTCTCCTGCCCTCACACATTAAATTTACTACTCAAATTTTGCGTTTTCCCAATGGGAAAGCATCATTTATTCCATCAGAAGAAATGTCTGTTCTGTATTATGCTTAATGAAACTCATTGAAAAGGAATGAGTTGGTCACTTCGTTACACATACCACTGAGAGGAAATTGCCACAACCCTCCCCCCATCAAACTGGAGTTACAGGAGAAATGTTTTCACCCTTTTAATTAGAGTCTTCTATTAACTGCTCAGCAAGGTCAACTAAATTATTGCGACAGAAATATTTTTCTTTATAATATAATAATCTTTCAAAAATATACTGGTAGCTTAGGTTGTGAAATGCTGGGATTAATTATCCATTTAATGCTGTTGAGTGTAAGTTATTAGATGACTTTCCAAATGTAGTTAAGTGTTAGGCAGGAAAAATCAGGTTTCGAGAGAAACAGGCTTTGATGAACACACTGCAGTTACTCATTCTGAACTGTATTCGTTTCAATGTTGTATGACAACCTTTTAAAAGGCTCAGTAGAGCCAGTGGCTTCCAACCGAAAGAGAGACGACCCATCACTTTCCTCTATATTTTTCAGGACAAAACATCTGCTTTGAGGAGCCATTGCTGCACGTTTGCGAGTAGTGAATTCTCACCTACAGCAGCCTTTTCTATATTTTAATAAAATATGACTGTGCATTTGCAATGCTCCACCAAATGCAGTTGCTTTTTATCTGATGCCTTCTCAGATTCTTTTATATGGCAAACCCCAAGTTTGGCAGTGCGGTTTAATTGAACTGTCAGTTGAATGCACTGTGCTTTAAAATGGAACACCTTCACAGTTTGGGCGACTTTCCAATTTTAATTTAATTGCTCTCAGTGCTGGTCACATAAAAGAACATTGTGTGCGAGAGAGAGATTTTATATATCTCCATATCCACGCACACACCATTCACAAATCTTTCCTAGTGGTTAGTACCTTTTTTTCTTGTACCTTTCCATTTTGGCCTCATAAGAATCACCTCACAGGGAGATTGGGGGTGGGGGGGAGGGGGGGGGGGGGGGCGGTGGTTGGGAAGGGGAGGTGGGGGGTGGTTGGGAAGGGGAGGTGGGGAAGAGCCAGTTCAATTGCTGAGTTAACTGTATTTAATACTTCACTTTATATATTTCTCCTAAATGCAAGCGAGTTTCCAATTCCCCCTCTGTAAGCGCAAAAGTGAATTATTTTTCACGACTGACAGTGGGTATCCAGGGCCCAACAGGCTTCTGACTCGGGAGACCCAACTGTCTGCTTGAACTGTGCTTGAAAAATGCGTTCATCTAAATGCTGCAGAGAAAAATGGATGAATTTAATTGATTCTGACTAAAGAAGTCAGAATCGGCCTTTTCCCCAGAGGAAAACACACTGCTGAAAACCTGTTCAATTTACAAGCAGGTTATTGTATTTATAAAATAAGAACAAAAGTACCTGGTCTAAAAGATTACACATTAGTCAAAATTCAGAGCAAGAGGCATGGAATAACTAATGCAATAATTTAAACCTGGTACAAATCACTACTTCTTGACAAGAACCATTTATTATTTTGATGGATTACTAAATAAGAACAACTAAGGAGAAAGGTGCTGCTACCAGCAGCTGTTTAAGCACCTACAGCACTGTCTTGCAGCAAAACAGACTACTGCAGGAACTGAGACCCCAATTAAAAGCATCTACTGTGCTAATTGAAAGTAACAGGTGTTGCTGCATGCAGCACATATTTAACATTTCTTTAAATAACTCAGGCACAAGTAAATGATACGGCACAGCAAAGTGCTCACCACTACCTTTAAAAAATTAGAAGACATGCCTATACTTATCACGTTTCCCTTACAGCTGCATTCAGTCTTACAGTGGTTTTATGGTTTTCCTGGCCATAGCCCTGCTAATAGGGACGGTTCAAACTAATCTGGGTAAGAGGATGGGAACCAGGAACTCACATTAGAGAAGAAAACAAAGATACACACAAAAAATTGGGAGCGACGAGATAGCACTAGAATAAGAAATTACAGTAAGTAGTAGGAGAGAGGGTGACACAATGATATTACCACTTGATAAGTAATCCTGAGACCCAAGATAATGCTCTGACGAACTGAGTTCAAATCCCACCATGGCAAATGGTGAAATCTGAATTCAATAAAAGAAATTAATAGTTTAATGATCATCACAAAACCATTGTCACTTGTCGCAAAAGCCCATCTGGTTCACTAATGCCTTTCAGGGAAGGAAATCTACTGTCCTTACTTGGTCTGGCTTATATGTGACTCCAGATCCACAGCAATGTGGTTGACTCTTAAATGCCCTCAAGGGATGGGCAATAAATGCCAGCAGAGCCAGAGACATCCGCATCCCATGAAAGAATAAAAGAGTAAGAGGGAAGGTGGTGTGATGTAAATTAGATCTACATTGCATATGTGAGATTCTCTCGTCCCACTGGTGTGAATGGGAAGGAGAATCACTCCCTCTATGTTTCATTTTGCCATGCTGTCAAAATAGACCAACTGGAACTAATTCTGTTATAATTCACATTAGTCTCTCATGCAAAAATAAAATGTAGCCTCCTGGAACACTCACATATAGGAATCCATTTCTAGCTCATTAGTTAATAGCTGTTTACAAATATTTACAGGTAATATAACAATATATAACAGCCTGAATTTATTTAGTTGGAGCCATCCTCTGAACACTTTCGGGTGTGTCAGACCTAACTCCAGTTAGCACATACAACTCTCTTCCTGAGC
Organism: Sphyrna mokarran; assembly: GCA_024679065.1. NCBI lineage: Eukaryota > Metazoa > Chordata > Chondrichthyes > Carcharhiniformes > Carcharhinidae > Sphyrna > Sphyrna mokarran. Next base: position 33,538,426 of record JAGIQG010000002.1, on the reverse strand, counting down.
AAAACTCCAAGTGCTCCTGGCTGGCTCTCCTCCCACACACACACACACACACACACCCTCCCAGGAGTCAGGTTTGCAGAATCAGGAACTTCCCAGCTCTGCACTTTTATCTTGGGGTAAAAATTCTGCCCCTAGACATGGTGGGCAGGTCACAAGTTCAGAATCTGCAGATGTTGTGATACTTGGAAGTATTAGGAACCGTGAGGAGGATATCATCAGGAAAAGATAAGTGGTTGGTGGACACGTGGTTGATGAAATTTAATCCAGAGGATTGTGAAGCAATTCATTTTGGTAGGAGGAATGAAGAGAGGCAATATAAAATAAAAGATACAAGTCAAATAGGCGTGTAGGAACAGAGCGATCTGCGGATATAATGTGGCAGAACAGTTTCAGCAACAGTTACTGAAGATCACGGCATCCTGGACTTTCTAAGTAGTGGTATAAGGTTAAGGCTAACCTTCACAAAATGTTGGTTCAGCTTCATCAAGAGAATCATATCCCATTCTGCATATCACACTTTAGGAAGGAAGTGAATGCATTAGAGAGTGTGCAGAGTTTTATGAGAATAATTCAAGAGATGGTAAGACTTCGATTATGTGAATGGATTGGAATATCAAGTCCCTCACTTTGTCTTTTTGGGAACATATTGCCCTGTACTCTCATTATCTCCTCCTTAATGGCCTCCCACTGCTCTGACAGTTTTATTTGCTGGTCCCATTCAACTTGGTCCAGATTATGTCTTATTTTGGTAAAACCTTCCAGTTAAGAACTTTTATTCCTGGTTCTTCCTTATCCTTTTCCATAGCTACCCTATTTTGTTGGCACAGCCATGTATCTTAGATCATGGATGGAAGACAGAGTTTGAAATGCGTATGGTAATTCAGGGAAGAGGAACATTGGAAGAAGAGGCTAAAACTCTGGAGATGGATGCTTGTTGAAGATAGCCAAGTTAAAAGGCAGAGCTCCTGTGAGATCAATTGGCTCACAATACAACAAGTGAGAGTTGATGAAAGGTGCATAGCATGTGCTTAGGATGGCATCCCCTCACCAACATGGTTTCAGATTGTGGTGAGTCTGATGACAGGTTTACTGGACTATGTACCTACTGTGAGTATTACATAAAAATAGATTTGGTAACGTATTATCTTTTCAAATATATATATCTGTAGTTATGGTTGAAGGAAAAATGTAACATAGTCCATCTTTCCTTGTTTTACTTCCTTTTACTAAATGTTCATCAGTGGACCTTGTCACTCTATTCAATAACTGCCTTCCATGTTTCTAAACAAAAAATAAAAATTAGAATCTGACTTGTCCAGTATTAACACCAGCTGGGGTTGTAACAATTTGGAAGACACTGCTTAAGAGTGTGGTGGAGGCACAAATAAGTGCATCTTTCCAAAGAGGATTGGGTTTGAAGAGCAAAACTTAACAGGCTATAGGGAACAGGTGGAGGAATGGGACCAACTGAGTTGCTGTTGCCAAGAGCCAGCAGACACAATGGGCTGAATGGTTTCACCCCTGAAGCAAGGCATTCATTGATTCTATGAAAATAATTTCTGAGGATGGGGGATTTGATGGGAGGAAGGGAGGAGTAGGCAAGGAGCAGGGGGTAAAGTTTCATCTCATCAATTTATTCACCGGAAATCAAATTATAACTGCCCAAAACTAATTTGGATTGAAACTTTTAATATGCTCAGGCTGACTATGTCCACTGACAATGTGATTTAATACCTGACAGCTGCTGTCAGCTGGACACTGTTTCCTCCTATCCCATCAAGCACATTCCCTCTATCAGCAGGTTAGAAGCATTTCAAAAGGATGAGAATTCTGATAACCAGACTGTAGTCTAACCAAAAAGAAATGCATCACCCTGCAAATTGGAAATACTTTGGAACTAACCATTGTTGTCTACTTAATACGTTGCAAGAAAGGATGTCCCGAAGCATGGTACATTAGGGAGACCATGCAGTCACTACGACAGCGGATGAATGAGCATCGCTCAACAATCACCAGGCAAAACAGTTCCCTTCCTGTGGGCGAACACTTCAGCAGTCATGGGCATTTGGCCTCTGACCTGCGGGTAAATGTTCTTCAAGGGGGTCTTCGTGACACACGACAGCGCAGAGTTGCTGAGCAGAGACTGATAGCCAAGTTCCGCACACATGAGGACGGTCTTAACAGGGATCTTGGCTTCATGTCACACTATCTGTAACCCCCGTAACTTGCCTGGATTAGCAAAAAACCTCACTTACTGTGCTGTCTGGAGAAAATACACAATTCTCTAACCAATGCTCAGGATTCCCTTCACACACATTGTTAGCCACTTTAACACTTGAATAGCAGGTTAGATGTAAGGATTCGCATTCTAATCAGCAGTATGTAACTGTCTGTGTGGATATGAGTGCCTCTGCAGATCAGAACACTGCATTTGCCTGACGAAGGCACAACATAGTGTCGAAAGCTCGTGGATTTACTATCAAATAAATTGGTTGGATTTTAAATTGGTGTTGCAAAACTTTACTGAGTTTACCCCAGTCCAACGCCGGCATCTCTACATCATGACCATTCAGGGAAGGCATACATATGTTAATGTTAGAACTAACAGAAGCCGAGAGGACAGACAACCAAATATACAGGGAGTATCTACAAACGGAAACAATGATATAATTGACAACCTCTTTGTGGAAGCAGAGGAAAAGATTCAATTTAGTAACCCTGAGGTGCAGAGTCCAGCTAGCAGCCTGTAAGCCGGTGTTGGTTAGCAAACCAGAAGCAAGAGTGCAGAAACCTTTGTGGAGGCAATTAAAAGCATATTTTCACTGAACCAAGAGGAGACATTCCCCAGAATAACTTCTTAATTATATGGTGTAGTAATTATCAACTGGCCTTTACTTGCAGATCTATTACATTGGATGTTGGTGGAAAGAGGGAAAACCTGAAAGAGTTCAGATCTTGAAAGATCATTCCTACTTAAACTGTATGGGTGTCTTTAATAGTCTTGTATGTAACGGTCTTAGATTATTGCAATCCTGTCCTTGTATACGTGTATATATTTTCTTCATTGCAATAAATAATCTTGAATTAGTGTTATACTATGAATGGACTGGTTACTGTTCTCACTGGGTATCACATGTTCCCCCATACACTGTTCGAGTAGACAAATCTACACACCACCACAAATCATGATCACGAGTTGTGACAACCCTCACAACATTGAGCAGACCTCTCCTGATTCAATTCTCAATTTCATGCCAATGCAACCCATTTTATGACATCTAAGCAAACCTATTCATATTTGAAAAGGACAGACAGGGCAAGAACCAGCTGACCTATTAAGCATCGCGATCCTATCAGCACCTTACATATCAGAAGCCATGTAATCCCACGGAGCTTAAGATGGGATTTGTAAAGCAGGTCAAATCAGGAATGAAGAATTCCAAGAAATTCTTTCTACCACATGAACGCACTTAAAAATGGGTTGTAGGAGATGAGCGTGAGGTTTATCACTCACAACCTATTGTATAATATCAACCTCCTCCAGGAACCTATCCAGATCTCTCTTGAATAGCTGCAGCAAATCTGCACCCACTGCAAAGCTGGTAATTTATCCCAAACTTCCTGACATCTAACTTTGTCCAAGTTTAAATAATGCGACGTATCAAATGTCATTTGAAAATGCACCTATGAAGTGCCTTGGGATGTTTTCCTCAGCTAATGTAGAACATTGCATTTCAAATGGTGGATAGAGATTGATGAATTCTGGTCCACCTGAGTGACTGATCAACTACAATTCACAATCTCACTTCATCCACTTCTTAAAAGATCCTTTATATACTCCATTTCCCAAACTCAGAGCTGCCGCTAAGCATTTGCATCAACTTCAAAGCCTCAAGCACCAGGGACCTGGGTTCAATTCCAAGCTTGGGTGACTGTGTGGAGTTTGCACATTCTTATCATGTCTGTGTGAATTTCCTCTGGGTGCTCCAATTTCCTCCCACAATCCAAAAATGTGCAGGTTAGGTGAATTGGCTATGCTAAGTTGCCTCTTAGTGTCCAAAGATGTGTAGGTTTGGGGGATTACTTCAGTAAGAGTCAGTGCAGACCTGATGGGCCGAATGGCCTCCTTCTGCATTGTAAGAATTCTAAGATTCATGGTTCAATCCGTGCTCCTGAATTTTTCCAGTGCACTTGTCTTTTCTCATCAACATAAAAAAGTTTCATTCCTTCAAAAGCTGTGCATTAAAAATACATCTCCTTGTTGGCCCTGGCTCATTTAAGTCAAGAAGTCCACCCACGAATATCAAGTCTAGCTCCCTTATTATCCTAACTAGTTCAATCAAATCTTACTGAAAATTAGTTTCTTTGAGACTTGCTGAGTCTCATGATAATTAAAGTAGGTATTATTCAAATGATCTTTTCCAGGATATCTGTATCTCCCACCATGTGAGAACTGGACACAATTTTTATTTGAAAATAATGTGTCCGAACAGCTCACAGTCATAAAATAGGGCAGTTTAACAAAACACTCTGTTCTTGCAATATACATGATGCCAGCGTTGGACTGAGGTAGGCACAGTAAGTAATCTCACAACACCAAGTTAAGATCCAACAAGTTTATTTGGTAGCACGGGCTTTTGGAGCGCTGCTCCAAATCATAAAGATTCCAAATCAGATAAAAAGGCACTCACCTGATGAAGGAGCACTGATCCAAAAGTTTGTGCTACCAAATAACCTGTTGAAGTTTAACCTGGTGTTGCGAGACTATTTACTGTGCCTACCCCAGTCCAACACCAGTAATTTCACATCATGTAAATTGCAAGAACAGAACTTTTTATTATACTGCCCTCTTGTACAGGAAGGTATCAATTCCAGGGAAAGGCTGTAGGAGCAGGAGGCATCTCTATCTTGAACTTTATGCGATTACAAGCTTACTGAGGGTTCATGGATGGATTGCAAGAAAGGCCATGTTTAATAATTAATTAGTAGTTTAGCCACATTTAATGTTTAGGTGATTGAGGCATTTTAATCAAAGAACCTATTACTCTTTGTAATTCTGGTCAGTATACAGCATTATTACATTATAGGAGCCTTTGACTGCAGGGACATTCTTATCTATCAGGTGAAAATATGCCACATGACCCAGGCTGGCACAAAGCTATACTTCTATTTTCATTTGTAGCCTTCACAGAAAGTAGCTGCCGCCCTTCAAAAGATATAATAAATTTATGTAACCTTTTCTTCATTAAATTTAAGAGCTGAGTTCTGCAATCAGTTTGTGCAGTTTTTTTTGCTTTATTTCTTGTGAACATATGTCAATTGAATGCATCATGTTGCATTTTATGAGTGGGTCTTATATCAGCTTTATCATTCATTTTCCTCATGCCTTGATATTTATATACATTTTGTATAGATTGTAAATATTAATCACTTTGTGATCTCTAAATCAGGTCAAGACTGTGTACCACATTATCCCTTTTTAATTAGCTTTGTTCCAAATATTTAGTAGTCCCTATTAGAGCATATACCAGCAACATACTGATAAGCATCGTTTTAACAGAAATTCTACAGAATATCTAAACTTCAGTTAGGGATTTGAGATGGTAATCATTAGTACATGCACTCTCATCTCAAATAAGCCAATATCAAAAATACTTTGAGGCGTCCCAATATCTCAGAATCAGAAAACTTAAATAACTGGGAAAAAAAAGTATAATGAGAAAGACATCCCACAGGTAACTAGCACCTTAGTCAGGAGATAACAAGAAGTGACATAAAGAAGACCATGACCCATAAGAAATTGATCAGAGTCTACATGAAACAATTAAGAGCTCAGGAACACCACTGTATGCAATAGATTGGGTCCAAAAGAGCTCTTAAGGCCTTTCGGCACACAATTCGAGGAAGATGAGCAGGAAGGCGGCAGATTACAGTCAACAGAACACAGCAAGAGATAGTGCCATAGTCAACCAGAGAATCGCAGGCTGGCGTTCCAGAATGAACTAACTGTATACCACACCTTTGTTAAGTTTCATGTTTATGTGCTTACTGTGACTAACTCAATAACTTCTGTGAAAATTGTGACAACCTGTATTCAACATTATTTTTAGCCCCTCAAAACTAAATATTTCCATTAATGTCAGTTCCCATCTCAGCCTGACAACTGATCCAAATTTTTAGTAAGGTATACAGAGTCAGCTTGTATGAAAACAGTAGCAAGAAGCCATTTCTAATATTCAAAATGTCATGATCCCAGCTAATGTTTATGCTGGACAGGTCCAAGCATAGAGTGTAACCTGGCTTGATAGATCTTAACATTTTTTTGAAAACTGTGAAGGCAAGTTACTGAACAAAATTCACAGGGATCTGCTATGAGTGAAATATTTATTAAACAGGAAAAATGAACTATATTACAACAGACAAAAGAAGATGATTCAATTTCCCAATATTCCTTTGCCTAGTAATATATTTACAGACACATAAACCAGTGAAAAATTACCATTAGCTTGAATCAAAGCTCCTTGCTTGGAATTGACACATGAGCAAATAGTTTTCTTTTGATGAATTTGTGAGTTTGCACTTGATGCTTCTCACCCAATTTCGTACCTCTCTTCACAATACCCAAAACTGCACTCTAACCTCATCGTTGCTTCAACTACAGAGCAAACATGAGTTTCCAAAACTCAGTTTCCAATTAGCTTTGGAATCTTCCTCTTCTCAGAAGATGGAAAAATCCCTGTCTTTACTCTGACACACACTGAACTCTTCTCTGTGGTCTATGTCACCTGAACACTGCAGTTAGGCAATCACCCAGTTTTTCTACATTGTTTTCTCCCCCCAAAAATCACTAAACTTCTAACTACTTTTTATCCCACTTCAGAGGTGGTTTATTCCAACTTCAGGAGTTGTAAAACTTCAATAAGAATGTATACAAACATAAACAAATCCAAAAGACAGATCTTTTTGCCACAAGAACTTCAGATGTCTCGACAACTTACCCTACATGAAACTAAAACCCTTTTCACTTTATGTAACACACAAATATATGTATATATTTTTTCAACTTAAAAATTATATATTGTTCCTAACAGATGGTAAAGATTTAGATTAGATTAGATTAGATTAGATTAGAGCAACACAGCACGGGAAACAGGCCCTTCGGCCCAACATGCCCGCGCCGCCGTCATAACTATATAGTAACAATTCCATTATCCTATTCTAATTTTAGGTTATTCCTAATATGGAAGAGTCTCAATGTAGGGACAATTTGTTTCCCAATAAGCCTAAGAGCGAATTTTTTGGGATGTGGGAGGAAACCGGAGTGCCCGGAGAAAACCCACGCAACCACGGGGAGAACGCGCAAACTCCCGCAGACACCGGCCCAATTCCAAGTGTCTGCACAGCTACAGCGATAGTCAATGAGCTGTCATGGTGCCCTTCAGATGGTCCAGATAAAGCACTCATTTACGACATGAAGCACCAGGCAACCCATGAATCAACATCCAAGAGCTTTCCTCGCACCACCTGCCGAATGCATGCTCCTTGTTGGTCAAGTATGGACCGAATTACCTGTGGAAAAAAAAGCCATAGTTAAACAGTCCTACTATATCCCTCTATCTGCATAACGCTCATGTGGCTGTCCAAGAACCCTTAAACAGCCCTAGCATGCCTGCTCCCACCACCTTACTCGGCAGTGCATTCCACACCCCCACTACCCTTTGTGTGAAAAACTGCCCTCTAATATTCCTCTTATACATAGCCCCCCTCACCCTAAGGCCATGACCCCTCGTCCTATCCATTTCTGAAGGTGGAAAAAGTTTACCTCCATTTACTCTATCTATACCCCTTATAATCTTATACACCTCTATGAGATCCCCTCTAAGCCGACGTCTTTCAAGGAAAAACAACCCCAGTCTATCTAATCGTTCCTCATAGGACAGTCCTTCCATACCAGGCAGCATCCTGGTAAACCTCCTCTGCACTCTCTCCAAGGACTCCACATCCTTCCGATAGTAAGGCGACCAGAACTGGACGCAGTATTCCAAGTGAGGCCTAACCAACGTTCTATACAATTGCAACATCAAACTCCTACTCTTGTATTCTATACCCTTTTCTATGAAAGCTAACATCCTATACGCTTTCTTTATCACCTTCTCCACCTGTGAAGACACCTTCAGAGACTTGTGAACCTGCACCCCCAAGTCTCTCTGCGTCTCTATACTCCGAATAGTTTTAGCTTTTATCCTATAACTCTCTTCTACATTTTTCCAGCCAAAATGCATCACCTCGCGTTTATCCGGATTAAATTCCATTTGCCATCTATCTGCCCAGTCCACCAACCTGTCTATGTCCTGTTGTATTGCCTGGCACTGCTCCTCTGTACCCGCCAATCCAAGCATCTTAGTGTCATCAGCAAATTTGCTGATCTCACCACCTACCCCAACTTCCAAGTCGTGTATGTAGACCACAAATAGAAGAGGACCTAGTACTGAGCCTTGTGGCACTCCACTAGTGACAGGCTTCCAGTCGGAAAAAGAGCCTTCCACTACTACCCTCTGTCTCCTCCTCCAGAGCCAGTTCTCGACCCATCTACGTACCCGGCCCTGTATCCCATGCGCCTTCACCTTCTCTATCAGTCTACCATGAGAAACTTGTCAAACGCCTTACTGAAATCCATGTAGACGACATCAACAGCATGCCCTTCATCAACTGTTTTTGTCACTTCTTCAAAAATTTCCACGAGATTTGTAAGACAAGACTTTCCCTTGACGAAGCCATGCTGCGTATCCCTGATCAGATCGCAGCGCTCCAGATGCTCATACATCCTGTCCCTAAGGATCCTCTCCATTAGCTTACCTCTAACTGAAGTCAAGCTCACCGGCCTATAGTTCCCTGGGTGATCCCTCTGACCTTTTTTTAAACAACGGTACTACGTTTGCTATCCTCCAGTCCTCTGGGACCTCACCTGTGTCCAAGGAAGAGACAAAGATTTGCATCAGAGGCCCAGCTAGGTCTTCCCTCAACTCCCTTAGCAGCCTGGGGTAAATGCCATCAGGCCCTGGAGCTTTACATGTCTTTAAGCTGCCTAACAGCCCCAACACCTCTTTCCTCGTAATCCTTATTTCCCTCAACTGATCCTCAACTTTGTCAACATCAGCAACAGACATCTGGCCAGTCTCCTGCGTGAATACCGACGCAAAGTATTCATTCAGCATCTCCCCCATTCCCTCAGGTTCTAAGCATAGATCCCCTCCTCTGTCCCTGAGAGGTCCAATCTTGCCTCTAACCATCCTTTTGCTCCTTACATAGGTGTAAAATGCCTTAGGATTTTCCTTAATCCTGCCTGCCAGAGCCACTTCATGGCCCCTTTTTGCCCTTCTAACACCCCTTTTAAGATCCCGTCTACACTCTCTATAAGCTTCCAGCGCTGTCTCAGTCCCCAGTTGCCTAGATCTAATGTAAGCCTCTCGCTTCTTCCTGATCAAGTCCTCAATCTCCCTGGTAAGCTACGGTTCTCTAATCCTACCTTTCCCATCCTTCCTCCTTGCCGGCACGTATCTTTCCTGCAGAGAGTTTAGTTTTCCCTTGAAAAACTCCCACATGTACCTCGTTGACCTGCCCTCGAAAAGCTTATCCCAGTCGGTATCTTTAAGATCTTGCCTAATCTGGCTGTATCTAGCCCTCCCCCAGTTAAATACCTTCCCCTTTGGGCAGGTCTCGTCCTTTTCCATTAATATCCTAAAGCAGACAGAGTTGTGATCACTATTTGACACATGCTCTCCTACCTCGACGTCAACCACCTGCCCTGGCTCATTCCCCAGAACCAAATCCAGTATAGCCCCCTCTCTAGTCGGGCCATCCACATACTGCTCCAAGGACACTTCCAAAACACACTGTACAAATTCCTCCCCGTCCACTCCTGCAGCTCTGGGCTCTCTCCAATCTACTCCAGGAAAATTGAAATCTCCCACTACTACTACCCTATTTTTCCTACACTTATCTAAAATGTCCTGCATATCCTTCTTCCACGGCCCGCGGGCTGTTGGGTGGCCTGTAGTAAACATCCAACAGAGTAACCACTCCCTTCCTATTCCTCAACTCCACCCATAGAGACTCAATTCCTAAATCATCCATACCTCCCTCCCTCTGCACTGCTATGACGTTGTCCTTAACTAATAAAGCCACTCCCCCGCTCTCCTCACACCAACTCTGTCACGCCTAAAACACTTATACCCTGGAATATTCAATTGCCAGTCTTGCCCCTCCTTCAACCACGTCTCGGTCACCGCCACCACTTCTAAACTCCTCGTGAACATTATTGCCTTCAGTTCATCTGTTTTGCCAGCCACACTCCTCGCATTAAAACACATGCACTGAAGACCCTCAGCTCTCGGATATTCCTTTCTACCTTCTGGTGTTACCCTATCATCCCTCTCTCTCCCACTCCCAGTTCCCTCTCTCTCCCCACCCTCCCTCCCTATTAGTTTTAACACTTCTGAAACACTCCAGCTAACCTCCCAGCTAAAATATGTGTTCCCCTCCCAGTCAACTGCTCCCTATCCCTCTTGAATAGATGACCCTCCCTCCTGAAGACTTCCCAATGATCAATGAATATGAAGCCTTCTGCCCTACACCAATCCCTCATCCATGCATTTAGTTATAGTTTCTCATTTGTTTTTACCCAGTCGGTCCCGGGCACAGGCAGCAGCCCAGAGAACGCCACCCTGGAGGCCCTACCTTTCAGTTGAACCCCCAACTCCCTAAACTGCCTACGTATGTCCCCCCTACGCTTTCTTCCTACATCTTTTCTGTCCATCGTGAACTATTACATTTGCCTTAGACCTTCAAAGATATTGAAGATTAATGATAACTTGTGAAACGTGACTTGGAATGTGAAATAAGCCACCCAAGGCTCCCTTCATGACATGATCAAATATGTGAACACTGGGACCAATAGGTGTAGATTTCTTTGAGATGGAAAGGAAAGAGTATTTTGTTTTCATCATTGGAAGTTTTTATCATAGAATCCCAGCATTGTAGAAGGAGGCCATTGGGTCCATCAAGTCTGTACCATCCACAATCCCACCCAGGCCCTATCCCCATAACCCCACACATTCATCCCGCTAATCCCCTCAATCTATAAATCCTGGGACACCAAGGAACAATTTAGCATGGTCAATTAACCCAACCTGCACTTCCCAGGACCATGGAGAAAACCGGACACCCAGAGGAAACCCAAACAGACACAGAGAGAATGCACAAACTCCACACAAACAGCCACCCAAGGCCAGAATTGAACCCGGTCTTCTGGAGCTGCAAGGCAGTTAACCACTGTGACAAACTCAAAAAAAATTTCTAAACTGATCGGAACACATTCAAAAGTCTCATTTTGGTCAATAGTGATAGCAAGTAGATGAATGATGAGTCTATACCCAGCAGCTGTATCCGAGGTCACCATTGCCAATGTCAGAGCAACCTTTAAAAAGTCAACTCCGGTGGGGTACCCAGATGAGCACTCAGATTTTGCATGGATCAGCTGATGGGAGTATTTGCAGACATCTTCAACCTCTCTTTACACCAATCTAAGGTCCCTACCTGCTTCAAGCCAACAACTTTCATCCTGGTTTCAAAGAAAGGCCAGGCAGTGTGCTTTAGTGACTATTGTTGAGTGGCTCTGATATCCATCATTATGAAGTACTTGGAAAGGCTTGCCATGGCATGAATCAATTCCCGTCTCCCAGGTTACCTGGCTCCGCTATAGTTTGCCTATCGCCGCAACAGGTCCACAGCAGATGCCATTTTCTTGGCCCTATGGTCAACTACAGAACATCTAGATAACAAAGATACTTATGTCAGACTTCTATTCATAGACCAGCCTTTAACATAATTATTCCCATAAGACTCATCTCCAAACTTCATGGCTTGGGGCTTGACATCTCCATCTGCAATTGGATCCCAGACTTCCTAACCCACAGACTGCAGTCAGTAAGAATAGGCAACAGCATCTCCTCCAGGATCATCCTCAACAGTGATGATCTGAAAGGTTGTGCCCTTAACCCCTTACTACTCCTCATGCATCTCTGACTGTGTGGCCAGATTCCCTCCAACTTGATTTTCAAGTTTGCTGATGACACCACCAGAATGGGTCAGATCTCAAACAATGACAAGATACAGTACAAGAAAGACATAGAGAATCTGGTGAACTGGTGCAATGACAATAATCTCTCCCTCAATGTCAACAAAATGAAGGAGATAGTTATCTTCTTTAGAAATTGTAGTAGAGAACATGCCCCTGTCTACATCAATGGGGATGAAGGAGAAATGGTCAACAGCTTCAAGTTTTTAAGTTTCCAGATCACCAACAACCTGTCCTGGTCCTTCCATGCAGACACTATAGTTAAGAAAGCCAACTAGCAACTCTACTTTCTCAGAAGACAAAGGAAATTTGGCATGTCAGCTACAACTCTCACCCACTTCTACAGAAGCACCATAGAAAGCGTTCTTCCTGATTGTATCACAGCTTGGTATGGCTCCTGCTCTGTCCAAGACTGCAAGAAACTAAAAAGAGTCATCAGCCAAACCATCTTCCATTCACTAACTCTGTCTACATTTCCTGTTGCTTCAGAAAAGCAGCCAGCCTAATCAAGGACCCCACGCACCCCAGATACACTCTCTTCTACCTTTTCCCATCAGGAAAAAGATACAAAAGTCTGAGGACATGTACCAACCGATTCAAAAACAGCTTCTTCCCAGAATTTTAAAACATGGAACATTACAGCACAGTATAGGCCCATCAGCCCTCAATGTTGCGCCTCAATGAGGGCCAATCTAATGGCCCTCTAACCTAAAGTATTCTGTTATCCATATGCCTATCCAATGACCATTTGAACACCCTTAAAGTTGGTGAGTCTACAACTGCTGCAGGCCCTTACTACCCTCTGAGTAAAGAACCTACCTCTGACATCCGTCCTATAATTACCACCCCTCAATTTAAAGCTATGTCCCCTCATGTTAGCCATCACCATCCGAGGAAAAAGGCTTTCACTATCCATCCTATCTAACCCTTTGATCATCTTATACGCCTCAATTAGGTCACCCCTTAACCTTTTTCTCTCTAATGAAAATAACCTCAAGTACCTCAGCCTTTCCTCATAAGACCTTCCCAACATACCAGGCAACATCCTGGTAAATCTCCAATGCCTCCACATCCTTCTTATAATGCTGCGACCAGAACTATACGCAATACTCCAAGTGCAGCCACACTGGAGTTTTGTATTATTGCAACATGACCTCATGGCTCCAAAATTCAATCCCTCTACCAATAAAAGCGAACACACCATACACCTTCTTAACAACCTTATCAACCTGGGTGCCAACTTTCAGGGATCTATGCACATGTACACCGAGATCTCTCTGCTCATTGGCACTACTAAGAGTCCTTCCATTAGCTCTATATTCTGTACTCCTATTACTCTTACCAAAGTGAATCACCTCACACTTTTCCACATTAAACTCCATTTGCCACCTCTCAGCCCAGCTCTGCAGCTTATCTATGTCCCTCTGCAAACTGTAATATCCATCCTCACTGTCTACAACTCCTCTGACTTTGGTGTCATCAGCAAATTTACTAATCCATCCTTCTACACCCTCATCTAGGTCATTTATAAAAATGACAAACAGCAGTGGCCCCAAAACAGATCCCTGAGGTACATCACTTGTAACTGAACTCCAGGTTGAATATTTCCCGTCAACCACCACCCTCTGTCTTCTATCAGCTAGCCAATTCCTAATCCAAACTGCTAAATCACCTTCAATCCCACGCATCTGCATTTTCTGCAGTAGCCTACCATGGGGAACCTTATCAAATGCTTTGCTAAAATCCATATACCCCAGTCAACTGTCTTACCCTTATCCACCTCTTTGGCCATCTTTTCAAAAAACTCGATAAGGTTTGTGAGGCACAACCTAACCTTCACAAAACCGAGTTGACTATCCCTAATAAATTTATTTCTCTCTAGATGATAATAAATCCTATCCTCTATAATTCTTTCCAAAACTTTGCCAACAACAGAAGTAAGGCTTACTGGCTTATAATTCCCAGGATGGTCTCTACTCCCCTTCTTGAACAAGGGGACAACATTTGCTATCCTCCAGTCTTCCGACACTATACCTGTAGCCAATGATGACAAAGATCAAAGCCAAAGGCTCTGCAATCTCCTCCCTAGCCTCCCAGGGAATCCTAAGGTAAATCCTATCCAGCCCAGAGGACTTATCTATTTTCATACTCTGAAGAATTGCTAACACTCCTCCTTATGTACCTCAATCCCGTCTAGTCTAAAAGTCTGTATCTCAGTATTCTCCTCAACTACATTGACTTTTTCCTGCATGAATACTAGTGAAAAATATTCATTTAGTGCCTCTCCTATCGCTTCAGGCTTCACACACAACTTCCCATTACTGTCTCTGATTGGCCCTAATCTTGCCCTAACAAATCTTTTATTCTCGAATGGATTCACCTTGCACTAAGTTGATCTTTCTCTACCATACCTGTGACTGCAATACTATATTCTGCACTCTCTTCTTTCTTTCCTTATGAAGGGTATGCTTGTCTGTATAGCATGCAAGAAATAATACTTTTCACTGTTTACTACTACATGTGACAATAATAAATTAAATCAAATCAAGATAGCGCAGGTGCCAAAACTCTTGAGGCTTTGAGAAGTTAGTTAGCAATTTATGGGCTGCCAGAAGTGTTGGTGTCAGATAATAATCCACAGTTTAGCTCAGAAGTGTTTGAAATATGTCTGAGCATTGAATGGCTCTGCAGAAAGAACTGCAGATTATGACAAGGTCTTTGCAGAGTTATTTGCTGGAGGCAAGCTAGAGTTTAATTTTCACACTTCTCTAACGCATTCTAGGTAATTTTATGTTTTCTTACAGAATAAATCCAACACATTTCTCACCTTGCAAGTTAAACATGCTCTTGATTCAAGTTTTGTTTGCAAAAGCTGGATGTCAATAGCAGAATAAGAGAACAGCAAGACAAGGTGGGTGAGTCATGAAACACCAATATCATGATCAAGTGAGGAAGGGCAGAGTGGCTCCCCTCATTTGTCCCACTCATTTGACTGCACTGGAGTTCTTTGTGAAGAGGATATACTTGCCAATTCAATAAATGTTTAACTCTTTATGTGCTGTAATCCTAAAAGAACCAACTGGACAGATTTTCTTGAGTTTAATGAAGAACGAAGTTAACTTTATTCTACTTAATCCAGTTGAAGTTAAAAATTTAACAAATCATTCCAACTTTCACATCACATACACAGACACACTAGAAATTCATACTCAAATAGATTTGTGAAGAAAGTTAGATTAATTGAATTGGAATCCAGATAAATGGAAGGGGTCTATGGCCAATAGTTTGGTGACTTTGCTGGGTTCAGGATGAATCCAGTGATCTTGCTATTTTCCTCATGGATGTAATTGAAAGATGTAGCCATTAATTTGGTTGTTCTTCTGAAGCGAGTCTCTGTCTACAGTAGGGGCATTCCAGGATGATCGTGGTTAGCAAACAGGATTCAAAAACTTGCATGGTAGGTTAGGAGGAAGAAGTGACTCCATTCAGATCTTCTATTCTCAGCATTTTAGCTGCTTGTCTTCTTACTGCAGAGAAAGTTCATGTTTTAACAAAGCATGGGCCTATCACAAGGCTATCACAGTAATTCAAACTTGGTCATTACTAGTGTATTTAAAGTGTAAATGTACAAAGGTGATGAATCTTTGGAATTTTTACCCCAGAGGGTTGTCAAAGCTCAGTCATTGAATATGTTTAAGGTAGGGATTTCTGATTAACTACAACATAAAGGGTTATGGCAATATGTGCGTAAAAGGCATTGAAGTGTCCAATCAGCCATGATTGTATTGAATGTTGGAGCAGGTCTGATGGGCTGAATGGCCTATCATCCTAAATCATCAATGTTGTAGTCCCAACCATTAAGTGGATTTGGTAATCAAAGTCAAAGCTCATGTTTGACACAGTCAGAGATATTGAGAGAGCAGAGTCAAGCTAATGGAAAAGGAAGGAGATACTCTGACAGAAAAAGAAAGAAGCCAGATAGCTTAGTTGAAATCTTTCCATCATTTTTTGTCAAATGAGGATATTTTCCTTAAACACATTCTGGTCTTAAATTACTCTGGTATCAGTCGTATCTGTTTTTGGTTACAATTAGAGTAAAAAAAAGTACAACCTCTTAAACATCAGGTATTGTTGGTAATCGTTTTGTTATATTGCAAAATTATGTAGATGTACCATTTTACCTTGCAAATTATTAGTTGTTGTTTTAAGTGGGGAGGGAGTTTGCATATTGCAAGAACTGAAATTTTTGTTATACTGTCCTCTCAGCTGGGGAGATGTAACTAAAGTTAGTTCAATGGCTACCTGTAATTGAGCATGCACTGTTTTCTTTCTCAGTGCAATGCACAACACACAGTATTATTATTGTGCAAATTAGCCAGCGAGTTGTAGTGCAGAAAAGATGTGAGCCATCACAAACTGTTTTGTGAAATTGACATTTCAAACTTTTCAATACATTCTAATATAATTGACCATTGAACTTGCCACAGAAAGTTTAGTTGAGTAATTAACAACACAATTTAAAAACATATATATTTCACTGGTTAGGCCAAAATTACTGGTTAAAATTGATTTTAGTCGTTGGGGATTTATCCCTAATTGCCCTTCATTTCTGAGGCTGTTTGAGAGTCAATCACATTGCGATCTGGAACTACATGTAGGTCAGATCAGCAAGGACTGCAGATTTCCTACGCTAAAGGACATTAGAACATAGAACATAGAACATAGAACATTACAGCACAGAACAGGCCCTTCGGCCTTCGATGTTGCGCCGACCAATAAAAAAGCAATGCCCCTCCAAACTAAACCATTCCCTTCTCTTCCATATACTTATCAACTAACCTCTTAAACGCCACCAAACTTGGCGCATCTACAACTGCTGCATGCAGGGCATTCCACTCCCGAACCACCCTTTGGGTAAAGAACCTACCTCTGATATCCGTTCTATAACTATCACCCCTTAATTTAAAGCTGTGTCCCCTCGTGCTAGCTTTCTCCATCCTAGGAAAAAGGCTATCACTGTCCACCCTCTCTAAACCTCTAATCATCTTATATGTTTCGATTAGGTCCCCTCTTAGCCGCCTCCTTTCTAACGAAAACAACCGCAAATCCCTCAGCCTCTCTTCATAAGACCTGCCCTCCATACCAGGCAACATCCTGGTAAACCTCCTCTGTCCCCTCTCTAATGCCTCCACATCTTTCTTATAATGCGGGGACCAGAACTGCACACAATACTCCAAGTGCGGCCGCACTAGAGTTTTGTACAGTTTGCAACATGACGTTGCGGCTCCGAAATTCAATCCCCCTACCAATAAAAGCTAAGACTCCATATGCCTTCTTAACAACCTTCTCGACTTGACTGCCTACTTTCAGGGATCTATGCACATACACACCAAGATCCCTCTGTTTATCTAGACTACTAAGAATCCTACCATTTGCCCTATACTCTACACATTTATTATTTCTGCCATAGTGCATTACCTCACACTTTTCCACATTAAACACCATTTGCCACCTCTCGGCCCAGCTCTGCAACTTGTCCAAGTCCCTCTGCAAACTATAACCCCCCTCTTCACTATCTACCACTCCACCGACTTTAGTGTCATCTGCAAATTTACTAATCCATCCTTCAATACCCTCATCCAGATCTTTTATAAAAATTACAAACAGCAGGGGCCCCAAAACAGACCCCTGAGGTACACTACTTGTCACCGAACTCCAAGATGAATATCTCCCATCAACCACCACCCTCTGTCTTCTATCTGCTAGCCAATTCCTAACCCAATTAGCTAAATCACCCTCTATCCCATACATCTTCATTTTCTGCAGAAGTCTTCCATGGGCCACCTTATCAAATGCCTTACTAAAGTCCATATATGCCACATCAACCGCCTTACCCCCATCCACCTCCTTAGTCACTTTTTCAAAAAACTCAATGAGGTTAGTAAGGCACGACCTACCCTTCACAAAACCATGCTGACTATCTCCAATCAATTCATTACACTCTAAATAACTATAAATCCTATCCCTAATTATTCTCTCCAATACTTTGCCCACAACAGAAGTAAGACTCACTGGCCTATAATTCCCTGGAAGGTCTCTCTTCCCCTTCTTGAACAACGGGACCACATTCGCTTTCCTCCAGTCCTCCGGAACCACACCTGTAACCAACGACGACCTGAAGATCAGAGCCAGAGGCTCTGCAATCTCCTCTCTTGCCTCCCAGAGAATCCTCGGGTAAATCCCGTCCGGCCCAGGGGACTTATCCAACTTCAAACCCTTGAGAATATCTAGCATATCCTCCCTATCTACTTCAATACTTTCCAGTTTGCTACCCTGTACCTCAGTGTTCTCCATAACTACATTTACATCACCCTGCATGAATACCGAAGAAAAATATTTATTCAGTACCTCTCCAATCTCCTCAGGCTCCACGCACAACTTCCCACTGCTGTCTATGACTGGCCCTAATCTTGCCCTAACCAATCTTCTATTCTTAACATATCTAAAGGAAGCTTTAGGATTCTCCTTGATCCTATCAGCCAAAGTCTTCTCGTGTCCCCTTTTAGCTCTCCTCAACTCACTCTTTAGCTCCCTCCTGGCTAATCTATAGCTATCCATTGCACTAACTTAGCCTTCAAGCCTCATCCTGACATAAGCCTCCTTTTTCCTTTTAACCAGCAAATCAACTTTTTTCGTACACCAAGGTTCTCTTACTCGACCATTTCCTCCTCGCCTGACAGGGACATACTTATCAAGGACTCGCAGCAGTTGCTCCTTGAATAAGCCCCACATTCCAGATGTTCCCAGTCCCTGTAGTTTCCTAGTCCAATCTATGCACCCTAATTCTCTCCTGATTGCCTCATAATTACCCTTCCCCCAGCTATAACTACTGCCCCCAGCTTCATGCCTATCCCTATCCATCACTAAGGTGACCGTAACCGAATTGTGGTCACTATCACCAAAATGTTCACTAACTTCCAAGCCTAACACCTGGTCTGGCTCATTGCCCAGCACCAAATCCAATGTAGCCTCACCTCTAGTTGGCCTATCTACATACTGAGTCAAAAAACCTTCCAGCACACTTTGTATGAAAACTGACCCCTCTAACGAGCTAGAGCTATAGCTATTCCAATCAATATTAGTAAAATTAAAGTCCCCCATAACAATTACCCTATTACTTTCACTCCTGACCAGAATTGACTTGGCAATCCTTTCCTCAACCTCTCTAGAACTTTTAGGAGATCTGTAAAAGACTCCCAACAGGGTGACCTCTCCTTTCCTGTTTCTAATCTCAGCCCATACTACCTCAACAGACAAGTCCTCATCAAACTTCTTCTCTGTCACTGTGATACAGTCTTTGACTAATAATGCCACTCCTCCCCCCTTCTACCTCCTTCTCTACTCCGACTAAAGCATTTGAACCCCGGAACCTGCAACATCCATTCCTGTCCCTGCTCTACCCAAGTCTCTGAAATGGCCACAACATCGAAGTTCCCGGTACTGGTCCAAGCTGCAAGTTCCTCCCCCTTATTGCGAATACTCCTTGCATTAAAGTATACGCATTTCAAACCATGCCGTACCCCACCCGTATGCTGCTGTGTTTTACAGCTTTCCTCTATGACCCCCTTACTCTCATCCTTCTTAGCACCCCAACTATTCAGGATCCCACCCCCCCCGAATCAGTTTAAAGCCCCCTGCATAGCCTTAGCAAATTTTCCCCCCAAGATATTAGTTCCCCTCTGGTTCAGGTGTAGACCATCTCTCTAGTGAATTAGTGAATCAAACGGATTTTTCTCCAACAATTGACAATGGTTTCATGGTCATTAGACTTTTAGTCCAGATTTTTTATTGAATTCAAATATTACCATCTGCCGTCCCCAGATCTTGCTCGGGTCAAAGGTTTACTAGTTCAGTGACAATGCCACTCTTCCCATTACCATTAGTTACTTGTTAATTGTTAACAACTGCTACTCAACCTCTCTTGCCCTGAACGTGAACAATTTAAAACGTGAAGTTGCTTTCCTTTAGGTAGTGAATTGTTTTAGTTTCCAAAAATGTCATTTTAAAAGTATTTTTCCTTTCTTCTAACTCTCTTAATCCAATCTTTCTTTACTTCTCTCTTTCTCTTCCCGTACTAGATTTCACTTACCCCTTGTCAATTCTTCTTGCTTGTTTCTCAATCCTTCAAATCCTTGTTAAAGGAAATACATACTCTATCTATTGTTCACCAAGATTTCAGTTGCCCTTGATCTGCTGTTATCAGATCACACTCTGATAACAGCAGAGTGTGAGTTATAATGAAAGGCTGGAAAGACTGGGACTTTTTTCTCTGGAGCGTAGAAGGTTGAGGGGTGAACTTATAGAGGTTTATAAAATAATGAGGGGCACAAATCAGCTAGATAGTCAGCACCTTTTCCCAAAAGTGGGCAGTCTGTAACTAGAGGGCACAGGTTTAAGGTGAGAGGGGAGAGATATAAAAGTGTCTAATGGGGCAATTCTTTCACAAAAGCTAGTGAATGTTTGGAACAAGCTGCCAGAGGTAGAGGCGGGTAAAATTTTGTCTTTTAGAAAGCATTTAAACAGTTACATGTGTAAGATGAGTATGGAGAGATGGGCCAAATGTGGGCAATTGGGATTAGCTTAGG
This sequence comes from Sphyrna mokarran, assembly GCA_024679065.1. Lineage (NCBI taxonomy): Eukaryota > Metazoa > Chordata > Chondrichthyes > Carcharhiniformes > Carcharhinidae > Sphyrna > Sphyrna mokarran. Next base: position 33,517,645 of record JAGIQG010000002.1, on the reverse strand, counting down.
GGTTTTAAAGAAAAGGCATGGACAAGTTGGGCTGAAGGGCCTGTTTCCATGCTGTAAACCTCTATGACTCGACTATAAATAGAACATAGAACATAGACCATAGAACATTAAAGCACAGAACAGGCCCTTCGGCCTTCGATGTTGCGCCGACCATTATAAAAAGCAATGACCCTCCAAACTAAACCATTCCCTTCTCTTCCATATACTTATCAACTAACCTCTTAAACGCCACCAAACTTGGCGCATCTACAACTGCCGCAGGCAGGGCATTCCACACATTCTTTACCTCTGGGTAAAGAACCTATAAATGTCTCCTTTTTAATATACATCTAAATCCCTTTTGAAATTTATCATTGAACATGATTCCACTACCCTTTCAGGGCAGTGCTTTCCAAATAAATAAATAAATAACTCGTGCATCCCTGAAATTAATTAGCATGCCTACAGCTATCTAGGCTATTGGTTCTGGAATTCCCTTCCTAAGTCTCTTCACGTTATTTTCCCCCTTTAAATCGCTCCTTAAAACCAACCTGTCAGGGTGGCATGGTGGCACAATGGTTGCACTGCTGCCTCAAAGCATCAGAGACACAAGTTCAATTCCAGCCTCAGATCCCTCTCTGTGAGGAGTTTGCACGTTCTCCCCGTGTCTGCATGGACTCCCTTCAGCTGCTCCGGTTTCCTCCCGCAGTCAAAAGATGTGCAGGTTAAGTTGATTGGCCATGATAAATTAACCCTAATATTAGGTAGCAAGGTAAACATGTGGAGTTACAAGAATAGAGCCTGGGTGAGATTGTGGTTAATGCAGACCCAATCAGCCGAATGGTCTCCTCCTGCATTGTAGGTATTCTATTATTTCTTTGACCAAGCTTTAATCATCTGTCCCAATATCTTCTCATCTGGTTGGCATCAAATTTTGTTTGATAACATTTCTGCGAAGTACTTCTAGAATTTGCCTCAAGAATTTTTGCTATGCTAAAGGCATTACACAAATGCTCGCTGATGCTAGTCTCACTTTTTCATACAACCTTCAAACAGCTGGAATTAAAATAGAAGCTGATTTCCCTTGCTAAATTCTGAAATAAAGTCTGTGGGACAGGTAGATGATTGATCTGGAATTGAGTAATAATCTGGGGACTTTATTGTTGTTGCTAATTAATTTGCACTTTGTCAAAGCGCTAATGGATTCTCAAAAACCCGAAGATTTTGGAGCACCTGATCATTAACATTATAATTAATAGTTTGCAACATTATCTCTTTAATCATCGATGATTGACAGCTTGTCCTCAGTTGTGTTTAGGCTTAAAACAAATATTTATGAGAGCTCTCTTTGGTAATTAGTTCTGAATTGAGATTCAAACTCAGCGAATGAACTAAGGCTGAACAACATCACATTGTGAAAGTCTATTAAAGGTTGTTTTTCCAATGGTGGAAGAAAGATTATTTTAATCACTTAGGAAGGCTGATTCTAGTTTTTAACACATTGAGTACTTTGTGTCGTATTGATTCTCTTGCATTAGCTAAGTAATATATAAATATGACCAAGTAGTTTTTAGATGTGTAGGTATTGTCTGACATATGGTGTGGTATTTTCTAACTTAAGAACGTCAAGAGCATTCTACATGATCTTCAGGAAGCAATTTATTGAACCTGTACAAGGCTGGGTAAAAGAACCCATGTTTTTGTTACATGATGACTTAGCTTGCTTGTGGAATCTACTTTTTTGTTGTAAACACAAAAATAAGCCCCGACTGTAATAGTCACCATGTAGAATTCATGTGGGACACCATGGCAGCCAAGCCAAGTTCCGTTAGTCTGCAATATTACATTCTAGGATACAAAAGTACTATACCAAATGTTCTGCCCTAGACCATTATCTCTATACTTTCCCACCGAAAATCTTAGAAGTACAGCTGCACATACATGAGAGGTAGTCAAGAATCAGTAGAGGTACATTAACATAAGAACATAAACACGCTTCACCGTTGCATAGTTTCCAAACTAAAGTTCCTATAAAATGTATTTTCAAAACTCATTAGGTAGTCAGCCCAAATCAGCTTTACAAAATCACTGAAATTTGACTTTTACAACACTTTAGCAATTCAGAAAGTACTTAGAACTCGTACTGCAATATAAAACACTGTTTATTGCAAAACTATTGAATACAGCAATTGAAAACATACCATTCTATTAATTTGTACAAAATAATACCTTAAATGTAGCCAAGATAAGACATCGTCAAGCAATATTATCAACCCACATCTTGAATGATCAAGCTCAGTGTTTCTATGGCTTTAAAAAATAGAATATTACCCATTTTCACTATCACTGGATCAATATTCTGGAACTCCCTCCCAACAGCACTATGGGTGTACTTACACAACATAGGACTACAATGTTGCAAGAAGGCAACTCACCACCTGTCAAGGGCAATTCAGGTTGAGCAAGATATGCTAGCCCTTGACAGCAATATTTAAAATTTATTTATTCATGTGACAAGTAGGCTTACATTCACACTGCAACGAAGTTACTGTGAAAATCCTCTAGTCGCTCCAGTGCCTGTTTGGATACAGGGAGGGAAAATTTAGCACCTAATCAGCATGTCTTTCAGACTGTGGGAGGAAACTGGAGCACCCGGAGGAAACCCACACAGACACACGAAGAATGTGCAGACTCCACATAGACAGTGAGCAAAGACAGGAATCAAAGCCCGTTCCTGGAGCTGTGAGGTAGCAGTGCTAAGCACTGGGCTGCTTACATGTCAAGAACAAATTAAAAGTCTGAGAATAGGGGTATTAAGAAATGGGGAGAATAAAATGGAGATAATGTATAAGCCCAACTGTTGAATAAATGTCACTGGTATTGAAATAAAATCAATTGACCTCATCTCACTACATGTCATTTCCAACACTGTTCTGGCCATGTAGTAGCATGAAGTCAAATTAGAAATATTTAGTAAATATATAATGCAAATGGTGTGACATTCCATGGAGATTCTCTGTATTAATCTTTGAGTGTATGGAGTGACTTATGTCATTTATTATTGCTCAAAGCATCATTAACATCATTTAGGTTTGAAACTGAAACATTTCGCCAGGAAAATCAAATAGAAATACACAAAATGACCTTTATATTTGAATAAAACACAACAGCACAAATTATAATATCTTAGGAAACAATAATGCAGAATAATATTCTAACTAAATACAGCTGGATACATTTGCATAAAAACAGCATGATGATATAACGTTTATTTTCATTTCAGGAAAATAGCAAGTTTTATGAACAACCATCTAGATTTTTGTGGATTTAAAATCAGGTTTTTTAAGTCTATTCAAAATGAATCCAGTTTTTTTTAAAAAAAGTTTCTCTCTAAAATCTGTGGGTGAAAAAGCGTGCAAACCTTTTGCTCACGTTTCAGGTGGCAACCTTTTCAATGATCCACAGACAATTTTTTACCACATTCCTTGAGAGAATGTCTTGTTCCTTGAATGAATTGGACTATATACGGAGATTGGCAATTCATTGCAACATGTTTTAACTCGCTGTATGTATTCACTGCTGATATTGTCCATTCTCCAACTCCCTTCATCCACCAGCTCGATACGCCTACCTCCCATAATTATAATTGCCATTAAGGAGCACATCACCAGATTGCTGACCCATAGCTGTCATTGATACTCCATCTCCATATAAACCAGTGCTTTATTAAAAATGCAAGTTCTTATTTTAACATCATATATTTATCCTAATATGTCCTCCTCCTTACCATTGTGATCTTTCAGCTGGAAAAGGAGGATGGCAAAACAGACAGCTCCCCCACAAAACCACCCGAGGCTGATGTCCACATAAAGAGGAATACAGGGGGAGTTTGCACACTGCTACAGACTCCTGCATGTTTATTCCACCGGAGTGCTTACCAAGGAATTACTCGCTGTCACCTTTCCTAATGTGAACAGTTAACAGGCAGCAAAGTATGCAGTGAGTGAATCACTTTGAGCTCGAAGGTCAGCTACAGATGCTGATGCACACAAAAACTCAAATTAAATCCAACCTAGCCACTTATTTTTGGATATGCCTTCTCCCACAAAGGTACACCAATCATTAACCATAACAGAGGACATTGGGGATCTAACCCCCGCTTCCCCCTCCCCCAAGAACAGGAACAATGTTTCTTACAACTTCCAGAACCTTGTTTCTTATATAAGCAAATGAATTCCTCAGCTATCTACATCCACAGCTTCTCTAAGATGGCTTCCTGCTGCAGACTCTGCTCATTTCCTGCACATTCTCCAATCAACTCTCCAGACATCCTTACTATTGCATCAGGGCTAAACTCCAGACTTCCTGTTAGCACCTTCAGTATTTCCCTGATGGATGCTCTCTGCTCCCAAATGACAATCCAGATTTTTTTTTGAGGATACACTCCCTTGGACGTACAGGATTTACAGCACTACAACACAGAACACCATCATAAACAATTCCAAACAGTTATTTCATTTCTGAGAGATCTTTGTCATTGCCATCATAGTCTTCAGCCCATTTCACAAAATAGCATCATACTGTATTCAGAGAAACAAAAAGTCATGTTACAGGGGTGATTGATGATTGTCCTTGTACAGAGGGCTGAATCAGAATGCTTGGCTTCCTCCAGATTTCTGTAACATTAAACATCAAATTTTACCATGATTCCAAATCCATTTGAGATTATTTCAGTTCAAAGATTATTTATTAATCGCAAATAGCTTAGATTAACACTACAGTGAAGTTACTGTGAAAATCCCTTAGTCCCTACACTCCAGCGCATGTTCGGGTACACAGAGAGAATCTAGAATGGACAATGCATATAACCAGCATGTCTTTCAGATTGTAGGAGGAAACCAGAGCACCCAGAGGAAAGCCACGCAGACGTGGAGTGAACAGTCATCCTATAAATTAAACCCAGGTCTCTGGCACTGTGAGACAGCAGTACTAAGCACTGTGGCATCATGCCATCCTTAATCCCTTATTTCACAGACTTGATGAGGAGGCATTCTTAAATAAGGTACACCAAAAAAAAACTGCCATCACTACCCTGACCATTTTTGCCCTCTTGGAAGCACATTCTGTGCCGAGGCATCCTTTTGTTGCTCAGTATATGAAGAAATCTACTGTTTCAAAATTATCTTCCAATGGAAATAAAATGGTGCATGCAAATTGCTTGGATAGTCAGAGTATTTCTTAAATTTCTGCAACTTATCTTCATGTTAAGTTTTTCACTCAGAGGGTGGTGAGTGAATGGAATCGGCTGCCGTCGGTGGTGGTAGAGGCGAACTCGCTGGGGACTTTTAAAAGACTTCTGGATGAGTATAGGGGATCTAATGGGATTGGGGGTTATAGATAGTTCTATGGCTTGGTAGGCATAGATGTGATCGGCGCAACTTGTGGGCCGAAGGACCTGTTTGTGCTGTAGTGTTCTATGTTAAGATAAGTTAAAATAAAAAGAGGCAAGTTACAGAACAGCGCAAGACAGCAAAAAGGTAAGACAAAAAGCACATAAACAACTTGCATTAAGATGATGCCTTTCATTGCCAGGTGCTTTAGAAACAATGAATTTAGTCTGCAATTTTTTAACAGTATTACATGGCCAAAGCAGCAGCCAGTTTGTTCATAACAACGTCCCACAGCGAATGTTGGGATAAATAATTTGGTGATGGTGCAAGACAGGAAGAGAAGCATTTGTTGGAAAGACTTGGATAGAAAAGAGTGGATTAAAGGTGGGACAATGTCACCTAGCTGCATGATGTAGGTGAGGTTCCGAAGGAGGATAGTCATCTGGCTGGCTGCAGAGTAGACAAGGGACAAAAGACACCACAGTCACTGTACATGCCATTTGTGATTTACATTAAGGCCTGTTCAGTGTTGTGGCAAAACTGGAAACCTGACTGGGGTGATTCAAACAAAAAACTGAACTTGGATGCAGATTTAGGAAGAAACAGCACATTGGGTGCACCAGTTGTACACCAGTCATGTTCTTTTCCATACCCTCTGTGAGCATAGCAAAATCATCACTATTAACAGCTGGCCATGAAACAGGGGCAATAGTTTTTATCTGAAATCACCTAATTCAATGTTGGCTCTGGAAGATTGTAAAGTGCCTTATCTAAAAGTTGAGGCGCTGTTCCTCAAGACTACATTGAGTTTCATTAGAACAATGAAGCAGGCCAAGGATGGAAAGATCAGAATGCAATGGGGTAGAAAATTAAAATGACAAGGTGCTTACAGGCACAATTGTAGACTTAACAGAGTTGTTCCATAAAGTAATCACCTAATCTAAGGAGGAACAGGGATGAGAGTATTTGTGTGAGAGATGGAGCAGATATGGTTAGGGGTCCTTTAAACACAGTGGAAGAGGAATCCTTGGTAAAGGAAAAAGGATCATGGATGCTATAGAAGTGGAGAAACTTGGAGAATGGAACGGAGTCCATTTCATGAAACAGACTTTAAGGGGAATATAGTAGCTGTGGGATTCAGTGGGCTTTTATTAGATACAGGTTAACAGTCTATCCCCAGAAATGAAGAGAGAAATAAGTCAAAGGAGGAAAGTTGGGGCTGAACCAAGTGAAAACAGGGTCAAAACAATAAGCAAAGTTGAAGAAGTTTTCCAGTTTGGGATGAGAGCAGGAAATGACACTGATATTCATCGGTGTACTGGACAGTATGTAAGAGACAGGGTGTGAGTAGGATTGGAACACAGTGTTCCATATAACCCTGGAAATGGCAGGTATAGCCAGAACTCCCACAGATTTCCATAAAAACACTTGTTTGGAGCAAGTGAATGGAGCCAAAACATAACTTGTTCAATATAAGAACAAGTTTAAACAGGCAGAGTGTCAATGTATTAGCAATTACATGTTTTAACAATTACATTGTTAAGCCAATTGCATTATTAAAGACAGGTGATGATCATTGGCTCAACAATACATGGACATATCTGCTTAAGGCAGTTTAATTGCTTTAATGTATAATGGTATAAATTGACAAACTGTCCCTTGGTATATTTTTGATTTTGCTTAACTCGTTTGTTTTACTCAAGAGTCTAAATGAAAACAGTTGGAAGAGTTGGGGGCTGTCACTATATTGAGCTGTTCTGAGAATAAACCTGCTTAAGGTAAAAAGATAAGCTTCAGACATACTCCTTCACCACATACTATTATTGGAACTAAGAGGAGTAAAATTGAGACTGGATGGGCCTCAGTTCAAGTTAGAAACAGACCGTTCTCAAGCAGTACTGTGAGGGCTGGAGGTACAGATTTAACCAAGGGGCCCAAGCAAAATTTAAGTAGTCAGGAATCGGGAGAGAAACTCTCCCCACTTAAACCCAACACAAAGGAAGATGGCTGTTTGAGGTCAGTCATATCAGTTCCAGGATGACACTGCAGGCATTCTTCGGATACTGTCTAAGAACCAACCATCTTCAGCTGCTTCATCAGTGACCTTCCTTGTATCATAAGGTGAGGAGCAGGGATGTTCGCTGGTGATTGCGCAATGTTCAACAATATAACTCCACAGATACTGAAGCAGTCCATGTTCATATGAAGTAAGACCTTGACAACATTCAGGTTGAGGCTAATGAGTGGCAAGTAACATTTACACCACACAGGTGCCAGGTAAAGACCGTCACCAGCAATTAAGAATCCCAACCATCTGCAGGCTATTGCCAGCAAGCGAGAATCCCAACCATCTGCCCTTAACAATAAATGCCACCACCATCACTGAATCCTCCAACTATCAATGTCATGGGAATTACCATCGACTACAAACTGAACCGAACCAATGCATATAAAACCTGTGGCTCCAAAAACACATCAGAGGCTGGGAATTCTGTGGTGAATATCTCATCTCCTGACACCCAAAACCTGTCCACAATCTACATGGTACAAGCTAGGAGTGTGTTGCACAAGTGAGGAGTGTGATGGAATACTCTTCATAAATCATGATTTCACTGAATAGCAGAGCAGGTTTTATGGGCCACATGGCCCAGTTCTGTTCCTACTTCAAATGGTCTTATGTCTGGATTAATGCAGCTCCAACAACACTCAACAAATCTGACACCCTCCAAGATAAAGCAGTTCATTTACTGGCATCCCGTCCACTGCCTTCAACACTCACACCCTCCACCAATGATGCACAATGTGTACCATCTACAAGATCCATTGCAGCAACTCACTAAGGCTCCTTTGACAACACCTTCCAAATCTCTGTGATCTCTCCAAATTAAAAGACAAGGGCAGCTGAGGCAAGGGACCCTTCAAGTTATAAACAAGAATGACTTGGAACTCATCATTTTTCCTCCATTGTTGTTGGGTCAAAATCTTGGAACTCTCTCCCTAACAGCACTGTTGGTGTACCTACACCATATGGACTGCAGTGGTTCAAGGTGGCAACTTACCATCATCTTCTCAAAGGCAACTAGGGATAGGCCTAGCCAATGACAGATACATCCTGTAAAAAGAATTTTTAAAAACTATATATCCATGGTGCAAAGGAGACTTTCCTGTCTCCCAAACTAGAAAATGTTGATATTGTGTACAGTGAAGGTGGCTGAGGTTATAGATGTAAACAGACTGACAGAGAAAGGAAATTAAAGTAGGAAGAAATTAGTTTCATGGGGGCAAGAACAAAAGAGAAGGGAAGAAACTGTTTCCACTAGTCAGAGGGTTGATAACCAGAAGGGACAGACACAAGATAATAGGGAAAAGATCTGGAGAAGAGATCAGGAGAACGTTCATTGCATCAAGTTGCTACAATCTGGAATTCATCAGCAGAAGGGATGATGGTACCATAGCCAACAGTAATTTGATATGGAGAAAAAGTATGAGTGGAATTAATTGGATAGCTCAAAATATTGAAGACTGAATGGTCTCTGCCTATGATGATTCTAAAGGTGTCAAAGGTGGAATTAATGGGGCGATTGAACAAAATAGCAGCTGCATTAGTATTACACTGAGTGGATGACCAAAGGCGAGGCAGATAGTAATTTTACAATGCAGTTCTAAGTGACTTAGAAGAAATCTTTGCCAGGGACAAATACAGCAAGAAATATAGTTGGAAGGAGAATGTAGGTAGTGAGAGATTAAGGGAAATGGTTAGAGATGAGTCTCACACACAGACTGTCCACATCATGTATGCAGCTTTTGGGTTGAGAAAATTGATTAAGAAGCTTGAGAACTGAATATCACAGCATAGATGATGTTGCAGAGAGGCAGGGTGCAGGAGGTACAGGGAGACAAGCACTGATCCGAGAGGAAATCCGGAGCTGATGATCTGGGGGAAGGGAAAGCACTTATGGGGCTGGTGATATCATCTGACATCATCATATCATCTGAAGCATCGGGACCACATAAGGGGAGGCCCACGTAGCTAAACAATGCATGAAGATTGTTGAAGATGGCGCAGACAATCCTGTCAAGCACAGTGTAGAGATTGAGGAGAACAAGGAGGGATAACTCACCATGGTCACACTCACAAAGGATCTCATTCTTGTCTTTTGCCAGCACTGCTTTAGTGCTGCAAGGTGAGCAGGTGTTGGACTTGATGGATTGGAGTGGGGATATTAAATTGCAGTTATAGGAATAGTTTGGAACTCAAAGTTATGTCAGATTGGGCACTTGTTCAAACAGTAAGTCATTTTAGTGGTGTTAGAGTGTCTCATTTGCTTGCTCTTCTAAAATCTTATTCCCTTAATGAGCTGACTACTCTGAGATCAAGTCATTTTTAAGTTACAAGCACTGCAATAAACATGCACACTCAACATTCAGATAGTTTCCTGGGCATTCAGGGAAAATACGGTGTCTGTAGCATTGCATTATTATGGTCCATAAATCAGCACATTTCCCAATTCTGTAATTTCATCAAAAAAACATTTATTTTTCCAACTATACAAGAAATTTACCTTAGAAAGCCTTAGGCACAGGAAGTTTAAAACAAATCCAATGAATTATATCACCAATGTACTTAATCGACTCACAGCAAATAACATACAACAACATTCATTAGAAAAATAATCTGAGTTACGTAAGTTTAATCAAAAGACAACATAATTGCATTTTTCCTAATAGATGTTTAAAAGATTGGGTAAAGGATGCACCAGCTTTCAATACATAAAATAAAATCTCTCCAGCATTCACTTGGATATCAATTGAGTTTTGCTGTAATAACGTTATGTTTACAACGTAAAGGATTAATCAGTAGGACGGAGATAGGGGTTTATCTGTAGATTGTAATCCAGCAATGAAAAATGTATGTAAGGAGCTGTGCATCTTCCTTTGGTATTATTGGTATAATCATTTTGTGATTATAACCATCAATAACCTGTCAAATAAAAATGTATAAAAACCGCTACCTCCACTTGGGCCACCAGTTTGCATGTGGTGGGTCTTCAGCTGACTGCCGCTATGTATTCCAGCCCACCTGCAGCCTGACCTCATTTCCCAGGCTGTGTGTGGCTCAGTCAATTGAGCTGATCTGGAAACCGAGCAAGAGGCAGAAATGGCTACATTAGGGAATGATTGCTCGATACATTGCCACATTTAAAAAGACTGCCTAAACTAATAAGAAATATGGGTCCATTAAATTTACAACATCTTCAGTTTGTTTATAGGGATTTTAGCACTTAACTTATTAACAAGATTGTTGTATTTCAAGATCTAAAAGGAAGCCCGATATTCCTAATTTTCCATTAACATAAACAAGTTAGGTTTAATTTCTCCATTACCATCTATTCCATGTTTCCAATTTTGCTGTAAGCATTAAAATACAGCCTATATTTTTCTATAAAAATACAGAGTTTGCAAAGTCGACATTTCAATGGCATTTTTACTGTTTTTTCTGATACATGGCGGCTCTGTAGTTACACCATCTTGGTTTTATTATCTATTTATGTCTGGTTTCATTTATAAATCAACCTGGCTTGAGCCTAAAATGCTTCCTTTGATTATATACAACAGCCTTCAGGCTCATTTGTACTCTGCAATACTGACATGCTGCATTTAACATCTTGCAGTTTAAAACTGTTTTCCTTGGGTTCTCTTTACATAACAAAAGACACAGGTCAAACTATGCAGATGGAAATGAGTGTATTCACTTGCTTTTCAGAATTTCTAAGTACACTTCAATGAATAGAACTGAAGAAAATAGAATTTTTTTGAACAAACAATAGCTCCCGAATAAACTGAACAGTTACAAGCAGCGTAAGATTGTCCCAAGTCTTGACACCTTTTCCTCCATGATCTTTCCATGGTTTCAAAAGCCTACCATTTTATCTTCCTCCGGTCTTTTTTTTGTGTGTGTGAGAGAGAGAAGGTCAGCACTCACAAATTGGATTGAAATAATGCTTAAAAAGCAGTGGCTGCTTCTGTTTGTATGGCATTTCCGTTTCCATTTCATCTCAGCACCCTGCAGAAAGGGGGAATTCTGTCTACGTGAGAGACTGAGGATATACTCGGAAGGATTGCTTCGAGAAGGGATTAGTTGATTCGATGTGAGAACTGCACCAGGAGTACAAGAATGTCAACCAGAGTTGGGCAAGAAGAGATTAACGAACAGGTGCTATAATATCTAAACTTTCCATCAGTGAAAATGCGAACACAGCCCACACAAGCTGCATCAAATAATGATGTGTGAGAGAATTTTAACCTCTCAAAGGACTTGTTCAATTGCACAAATTTTATATGCAACCCCATTGTGTCAAATATTTCTATCTTCCAGATTTTTTGACAATTCATTAGAGGTATCTGATTTTATACATGTTTACACTTTCGGCATCATCTGGTTTAAAGTTTATTAGTGTCACAAGTAGGCTTATATTAACACTGTGATGGAGTTACTGTGAAAATACCTAGTCATCATACTCTGACACCTGCCCAAGTATACCGAAGGAGAATTAAGCACAGCCAACGCACAAACTCTTCCCATTAGATCTTTGGTCATGATTTTGTCCTGCTTTTGTGACAATACAAGCAGTTGCTTACAACTTCTTTCAATGGATTGCTGCATCGTCTGTTAAAGTAACCTCTCTACTTAACTTTTGGTGCATTTAATTTCTTCCACCTCTGGTGGCAGTGTGGTGCAAGGTGCCAAAAGCTGCCCACCATTTTGTGATTTCAGCTCATCTCATCTTTGTCATTTCTTAAGCCAGGTGAATTAATTTTATGCACATGATTCCCCCACCCCGCCACCATTGACCTGTTTTATTCCCTCATTCCAGTCCGTGACCTATTCTGCTGCTGACCTAGCATATCCCTAAACCACCTCTTACACATTTGAGAGCTGTTTCCAGACCCCACTTCACTTATTCTGCTGATTAGCCTAATCCAGCTCCCATTCACTTTCACCACTTCTTAAAAAAGATTTTCTGCTCACTTTGTATATTAAAGTTTAAAAAATATTTTCACTTAAGTTTTATATTCCAAAGCGCTTCCATTTCTAAATTAAAAATAAAGCTTTACATGGCCGTTATTGTTAAATTTGGAGGGAGAGGACAGGGGAAGGAGATGATATTTAGGGTAGCGAGTGAATGCGATGGGTGCTGAGGCAGAGATAGCAAAGCATTAAGGACACAGCGGATATAGTGGTTCATTTTCCATAGTAACGCCTCTACCAATCAGAGTCCATTTGCCAACCAATTAGCATCTTCTCATGAAACATAAATTGTCGTTCCTTTTACATTTGGTATTCTTGCAAATATCCTGATGTGTGCAAAATGAAATGCTTCAACAACGCTTCAAATTCTGTCTGGCCAAACAACCATTACTAGATTAATATACAAATCAGTTTCATAATCATTTCCATTCCTTTATCTAGGTTTAATGAATGACTAATGGATTCATAATTGTGGCAGTCTGCTCTGAAAATGTAAACCCTCTAAGTCCTTTTTCAATCTCTTAGAGCGTTCCCAGTATTCAATATCTCTCATCATAACCAGCAAGATATCAACAATTTCCTTCCCTGTTTCTCTTAGTATTCTGGGATAAATAATCTTCTCTAGAGAGTTATTTTCTCTATAATTAAAGTTATTGGGCCAAATCTTTGATCTCTGGATCGTCAGAGACCAGATATACAACTGAAGATGTGACCTTGTAGAGGTCGTGATGTGCAGACCTATGTGGAAATTGCCTGGGAAGTTTAAACTTCCGATGGGCAAATCCCTCCTCTCTGAGACTCTGTGCAAACGGCTCTGACTTGGAGCTAGAGTCAGAGACTTTGGACAATGCCAGAGTACTTACTTGGATAGCTACCCAGGAAATATTAGACAGGTTAAAATCTTGTCCAACATCTGGGTACCTACACCACTGATTCCCCCAATCTACAGCCCTCCCCCAAAACTAAATTTACAAACATATCAGAAATCCGCTTGTCATTGTGCCGCCGATTGGAAGATTTGGGCCATTAATTCAAGTAGCATTATCACTGATAGGGGGTGCATGAATGGTTGGAGAAATTATTTTGTATATTAATTTTGTGCTTGTTCTTCATTTAAGCTCCATCAGTATTTTTTAGGGTCCTGGCCTCTTTCAATTGTAGTACTTAAAGAATATTTACCATGATATTTTATTTCTGCAGCTATGACCTCCCTCGATCATCCATATCACTCAGATGACTGTTTGAACTTGTTTTCTCACTTCCTATATTCATCCCCCTGTAACATTCGCTTTTCTCCCTCAAGATTTGGTGAAGTTGTTTTTTCCTGCCTGGATATGCTGCTGATTCTTTTGTTAAACTATCTGAGGTCACGCTTGTTCAGTCCACATATACTCATTCTTTGTCTCTATGTATCCTGCTGGTTCAGCATTATAACTTTAAACATGCATCAGATATCCTTTGCAGATGTCTTACTAACAATCGCTTTGCTTCCAATCACTGTCTTCACGCTGTTCACTCATTAATTTGAATTTCTTATTAAAATAATATATAGGCACTTGTTTCATTTTTCTGGGTATTTCTGAATCTCAGGCTACAGTGAGTTTGATCATTTTCTTGTGAATCAGTCTTGCTTAAGTTTATCAAGCTTGAGTAATGTTCCTCAATAATAAAAAAAATCCACCTGCTTTCACATAGCTTCTATAAAAATTTCTTGATACAGTAAGCTGTCTATCTTTAGCACACTCTTTATTACTGCAGTTTTCATATTAAAGATATCCAGTCAGGTGTTCATTGCTTAAGTTCCCAACTCTCCCATCTCACTTTAAATCTCAGATATCCCTAATTTATCTGACTATAATATCTTTTTTAGTTGTTTGGTAGTACAGAACTTGAGTGTTGCTGAAAAAGGGAACACTGCTGAAGTTTTTCACTTTATACTCATTAGGACAATACCAAAAGTAAAGGGAACAACAATTTGGCTGTAGAGAATAAACCAGAGAACAGCTGTCTCTCAAGCTTTTGTTTAGTTGAAAACAGTGCAATATGTGGATACGCTCCTTCTGAATATTAATATATGTGGCTTCTAGCTTACTGTATCACAGTTCATGAGCCTGACTGATAATCTTAAATTGATTCTCAGTGTAATTGTTAGCACAACCATGATTGTTTAGTAAGTATTGCACAATTGCAGAATCACATCTAATTTTGGACACCATGGTTTCAGCTTTGCAAGCACAGGCTGGTTGGGTACCATCTGATCTTTGCCTGTTGTAAACAGTTGTCCCTACATAGTTCCTGTATGTTTCTCGGAGTTACCCATCATAGCTGCACAGTCAGTAAACCACTGCTTTGCATGGTTATTTTGAAAAACGTTTGGAGTACATGCCTGCTTTAAATTCTCTAGTGAAGTTCCGACTGTCTCACCAGACCACAACAATTAATAAAATCAAACATATACAGCTCCAATCATGGGATATTAACTCTCCTTATCCTACAAGACTTCTGTGCAGTTTTTGATACTGTGATACTATGCTCCTCCAACACCACTTCTCCACAGATCAGTTCAATGGGACTTGCTTTGCTTGGCTCCACTTTCATTTATTCAATTGCAGCTTCTTATTTTGTCTTAAGTCCCCAAGATCCATTGTTGGTTTCGTCCTCTTTATTGACACGCTACTCCTGACAACTTTCACACGCACACTGATGACAATTAACGTCACCGCTTCTCAACTCCTACTTTTCTTGTTCCCTTCACTGTCCCATGTTTCACATGACTTTGCAATTCACAATGGCTCAATCCTATCTGGGAAAATCAAAGCCATTGGTGGGAATTTTCCCATCCCACCTATCATGGGAATTATAGTGGGCGGAGGTGCGGGAGAGGACCACACAAAGGTCCGTTGACCTCGGGTGGGATTTTCCAGCCGCACTTACCCCAAACTGGAAAATCCAACCTATTGTCTTTGGTCCCTGTTATAAGCTCTGCTTCATTGCCTCCAATTCCATTCTCTGTCTCAGGCTGAATCAGACTGTTTACAACCAAAGTGTCCTGTACCTGAAACATACATCTTCTCCGACTAAAATAATTACCCAAGTCCATCTCTGTAACAACATCCAACGTAGTCTGTTGCTGAAATCCTCATTCATGACTGTCATTCCCATACTTGATTTACTACAATGCCTTCTTGGCCAACCTCCCATCCTCTGCCCTTCATAATCACCAGCTTGTCTAAATTTCTGCAGCCCATAACCTATCCAACCCTGAGTCATTTTCACCCATCCTTGCAGATCTGCAATAACTGTCAGTCCCCAATGCCTTTTAAAGCTGTCTTTAAATTCCTTCATAAAACCTATTCTCAATCCTTGTAAATTCTTCCAAATCTATTCCCTCACGAATCCCTACAGTTTCCATCTGACTTGTACTCTCCCTTCATTCCAACATCAGCCGTATCTTCAGCCATTTAAGTCTCAGGAATTCCTTCTCGAAACCTATCAACCTCTTCACCTCCTCCTGTCCCTTTCACACCCTCTATAAAAGACACCTCTTTACTTGGGATGATGGGAGGTGTTTATCTTATGAGGAAAGGTTGGTCCTGCATCCACTGGAGTTTAGAAGAATGAGAGATGATCTTATTGAAACATACAAGATCCTATCAGGAATTAATAGGGTGGATGCTAAAAAAAGATTTCCCTTTACAGGAGAGATTAGGACAAGGGGACATAGTTTAAAAATAAGGGTCCCCCATTTCAGACTGAAATGAAGAGACAATTTTCTTTCAGAAGTCATAATGTTTCTCAGCCTTTTGGCTAAGATCAAGCATTGGTTCAAGCCCAAAATGGGGTGCAATGCCCTAACTTGGATCAGCTTGGATCTTGTTTATCTCTCTTGTGGGGACACGTGGATTGGATTCAATCGGATTTTGAATTTGGTTTTTGGAGCAAACAAGGGAGGGATTTGGATCTGCTTGGTCTATGCTGAACTTTGGCTTTGTAACTTTAAGAATGGAACTCTTCCCCAGACAGCAGTGGAGGCAGGGTCATTGAATATTTTTAAGGCATAGGTAGATAGTTTCTTAACTAACAAGCAAGTTAAAGGGCGCAGGGGGACAATTCGTGTTAGTTGTTAAAATTTGCTTAGTTCAATAGACAGCAACCTTGGGGGAATGAGATATTCCTTTTGTAATAATTGTTTTATAATTATCCTCTTTTTCAATAACCTGAACAGAAGTTCTCCCTGTCATTTGAAAGCTATATTTCCATTACCTTTTCTTGGAGTATTGCGACCCTGAAGTATTAACAAGAGGCTGTAAGGGTAGGTAGCAATATGGAGTTCAGGCCGTAATCTCATCAGCCATGATCTTATTGAATGGCAGAGCAGGCTGAGGGACCGAATGGCCAACTCCTGCTTCTAATTCACATTTTTCAGCCAAGCATTTAGCCACTGTTAGTACCTCTTTCATTGGTCCAGCATGTTTTCTGTCTGCTTTTGCGAAGCATCTAGGATGTGAGAAACATTTTTTTTTTAATCTAGTACGTAGTTAGGATTCGAAATGCTCTGCCTGAAAGTAAATTCAATTGTAGCTTTCAAAAAAGTGGATAGTTATTGGAAGAGAAATAAATCGCAGGACGATGGGGAATGGATAGGATGGAGGACTAGGACTAGCATGGATAGGAAAGACAGGATGGTCCACTGTGTAGTAATCATTCTCTGATTCTATGTTTTCTATATTTAACATATAATATAAATACAGCTTCTGCTGTGGTAGTGCAAGACTTGGATGAATTCAATAAAACGATTACCATTTTTTGCTAATCCTTCAGGATTACAATTCTCCAAGGACAGGATATGGAAATATACAGTTTTCAGGTGACAGGGAGAACTTTTAAGATTGTTGAAAGAGAAGACGATATAAAAACAAAATTATTACAGCACGGAATATCCCATTTCCTAAGATTACTGTCTGCTTAACTAAATGAATTTTAACAAGGAACACATTCCTTCCCCCATTTTATCCTGTTCCCAAGATCTGGGCCATTACAATAATACCCCAGAGCACATTTCCAATTGGTACAACTAATCCCACAATAAAATAATATTTGGTCAGAAGACAGGTGGGAGATTAGAATTATTTCAGCAAGGTTCTGCACAAAGAACTAAACAGCAGGTAGGGGAAATATTGATCCATTGAAGATTTGTCATCATACTGGCAGTCGAATGATAAATACCAGCCACTGGTTTTAAGGATGGCACGAGAAAAATAGCATCCGGATGGTTGTAGTTGACATTATTAATTGGGACACAATGAATGAATCAAGGGGCAAACCTTCTGGTTCCAATTTTGACCTAAACTCGAAACATTAGCTCTGTTCTCCCTCCACAGATACTGCCTGACCTGCTGAGATTTTCCAGCATTTTCTGTTTTTGTTTCAGATTCCAGCATCCACATTATTTTGCTTTCATCACAGAAAACCTACTACTCATAAAAATTGGTATTGTGTACCTGAAATACGAGGATGAATCTTTTATTCAATTAGCAATTCCTAAATACATAGAATTAAATATATTTCAATATTTCAAATATAGTGACACAAAGGCTTCTGAATTCCATATATGCTGTCTAGTGCATGTATCAATGTTAGGCAAGGATAAAACTTGGTTGTGACATCCTTGTGGCAAATGGCTTATTGTCAGTTTAACACTCAAAAGAATGGCTGATTAGCTCAGATATAAGAGGGCTGTTGGTGCCCACTTTCTAACTTTTTAACATGTGTGAACTTTCCAGGTAGGAGGGAAAAAAGAAATTAATGAAATACATCGAGAGAATGAAGAAAAAGTTTTCTTAGACTCTGGGGCGACATTTGCAGTTAAGCACTTTATAAGTTCATCAAGGGGAAGGTGACAGACTGTTGAAAACTACAAATTCAGTAAAATTAATAGTTGGATAATTTTTATTTTTTGCACCACTAGGAGGAGCTGTAGCAGTTTTATGACTTGGCACCTGCATTGTCGAAAGTAAGTACAATACATTACAATATTAACCAAAATCTGTACATTTTAATCTCAGGACAAGATTATATATTCATCACAGAAACAAGATATACTGATGTTATACACAGCAACATTGATCTATAGTCCTCAGGTCTTTAGGGACTGCATTATTGTCTGTGACACCATTTCAGACTTAGTTTAATGGTACAGCTGAATTCTTTTCAGCAGATTGCCTTTTCCGTTTGATTTTCTATCTTCTATTCAAGCTGTTTCTCATAATACAGGATCGAATTTTACCATGAACCTTCATATTACAAAATTGCAGGATAGCTTTATTTGAAGATAAATGTACAGTCTTGTAACCAGACAGGCCTTTCTCCACTACAAAATGATTCCTTCGTCTGGATACTCACAAGCAACATTTTGTTCTCTACTAACATCTCACAGTCCAGAATTTTAAACTGGCTATCAACTCACCTTAGAAAGACTTTTTAGTCCCTGAAGTACTGGTATGTTAATCACAATGTTTGGATGAGGTACAGAATACTTGAGCTCCAAGACCTTTACCAGTTAATGAGAACTTCAGAAGGCACTTTGGGCACTGATGTGAAACGTCCTCCTGCTGAAATACAACTTCTTCATGACTGTTACCTTTCCAGCTTGTGCAGAAAAAGGGCTTCAAGCAGAAGGGACAGGTTAACTGGCAATAACCAAGACTCGCTTCTGCTCCACCAGCGCAGCTGCTCAAGTGCACCTTGCACTCATCGACAATTCTTCTCCCATTGTGCAGCTCACTCTGTGACTCTGCATCCACAATGTCTTTGCAGAATGGCTCAGTGCTGACAGCAGTATGTTCTGCTGAAACATCAGGCAGTTCCTCATTAATCGTGCAATGCTCACTCAGTGAACTGAAGACTGTCCACAGCACAGCAGGGTCCTTGCACTTGTGGTAACTTTGCCAGTGCCTGAAGAGTTCAGATTTGCTTCCACAGTTCTGTTTACATAAAATACAATTAAACCCAAGATTTGTAAGGAAGTGAATTTTCTTATCCTTAGTGACTGTTCTCGAGTCTACAGTTTCTGAACGGGGCTGTTGTCTGTAATGCGAAACCATATGCTTCTTCAATTTAAAACAGGAGTGAAAAGCTTCTTCGCAAATGCCGCACTTGACCAAATTTTTCTTCTCACCAAGCTGTTTCCAGTAGTTTGCCGCATGCTTGAATAGCTCTTGCTCGGTTTCCCTGCTGGAGTAAATAGGAAATCCACTGATGCATCTACCTTTCTCTTTCCCTGATCTCTCTTCTACCCTCAGTTGCAACTCTTCCTCATGAACACACAACAGATGAAGTTTCATGTCATCAAAGGTGGGGGTGACAATTTGGCAACGGGCACATTTTATCTGCAAGGTGCTGAGGCCAACTACTTCAGCTTGTGATTGGTGATCCTCAGCTTGCTTCCTGAAAAGGCAAGATAACTTCAGTTATAGCGAAGCACGGTACTTAAACAAGAAAAACAAACCACAGCATCTTCCTGGATTCTGTAGGTTACATGAAAGCAACAATAATACTTCTACAATAAGTTTTACAAATGGGCTGAAAAATCATTGCAACCCATCCTGCCTTCCCAAACAGGTATAGATAAAGACATCCCATCTAAAAGACTAACTGTTACTTATAATAGAATTTTCATTCACCAAACCAGCAGAAATGTGATGCCCATAAAGGCAAGCATACTCTTTTAGCCCATTGTATCAGAGATCACCAATGTATTGCAGGTAGAGGTTTGGTAAGAGGTGTAGAAAGAAAGGGTGAAAAGATGAAAAAAAGAAAATGATTTTAAAGCTAAATAGAATGGTTAGACATAAATCATGTTTGAGCTGCATCTAAACTGCATTTTTGGCTTATAATAGTAATCTAATGCACAGAATTTACATGAAACAGATCCCATTAGATCTTAATAAAGCTGAAATATATATGCAGAATGGAAAAGGGTCTATAAGCCTCAAAATCTGTGATAACAGGTTAAATCACAAAAAAAAGGTTTTGCTGCAATTTTCATTAATTTTAGTAAGCACTTTGTGGGATTCATTTCCATTTGGTTTCCTGCAGGTTTATTAACTTAAATTCAGCATCTCCACAGTGAAGACACTGTAAGGTTTTGTTCTTTCAGTGGAGCTCACAGACTAGGCTTTAAATAGCGAGGATGAGTAGGTTTCACTCATGAAGGGAGGGGTGCTGCTAAGTACACGGGTCGTCTGGAGGAAAACACGCCAAACGGTGTTGTTCAGTCTCAACAAATACCATATCCACGTCCTCCTCCAGAGTAACCCAACCAAGAAAAACAAAAAGCTGAGTGTGTCTGGATCACTTCACGATCATAAATGTTCACCATGCCCTCTTGCTGACTTGTACAGTAAAGCTAACAATCTTATCATTTCCTACCTAATACAGTTATCATGGACTAATACGTAAGAATGAGTAGTGTTTAGCAGTATGTTTTATTCAGGAATAGCTCCCGCTCCTTTCTTTCTCCCAACAGCCACTTGGTTCAACCGTGAACAAGTTTTTCTCCCCAGAAAACCAAGTGGTTCTGCCCTGTACTCTGTCCATAAATATCACGCTGTCGGAGAACAAAAGCTCAGGGTGCATATTAATAGTCTAATCATTAAAGGTGAAGAAAAGCTGATCTCACATCCAGTTTTCAGAGCACATACGTTGTGAATAATGTGGCATGTTTCCTAATATGGTGTCTAACTATCTGTTACCTAATAAAAGCGTACCCCCTCCCCCCCCACACTCCTCCTAAAGACTGGTCTGTGTTTCACAGGTTACTCACTTTTTATAAACCTGCAATATGAAGTGCCATTTAATACTGCACCACTTAAATGAATTAAACAACAGTGGAAAAAGTAATCCTTCACAAGAGCACAATTTTACTGCTGGAAAATTTAGCTTACTCAGAAAAGAAATTAACTGTTAAATAACAAGTTCAACTTGCAGCTTCATGAAAGATTTTAAAAATATGTTTATACAGTGATCCACACACAAGACAATGGCCTCATAAGGGCATGGTCATGCGGGAAGATGGATATTGCAGACAATTCAGGAGTGGTAGTGGAAGTCCAAGCACTGCTTTCTTTTGAAGCTTTTCAAGAGGAAATAATTTAGATGAGTTTTCCACATGCCAGAAGCATCATCAAGGTAAAGGATTAGATAAATATGCCAAGGGTGCAGGAAATAAGTAATGTCTGTTGGTAGAGTAATGACGAGTTTGGGCTAGGAAATAGCTCTGGAAGAGATTTTGCTCACAGGCTGGAATGATATCTTTGAACTTGATTGTCATGGGCCTGGGAAGCCAGTGTCTCTGGCCAATGTCCCAAAGATGGAAAAAAATAGTCCTCAAGTTGGACTGGATGCAATGTGGAATGTTTAGATTGAAATCCAGACAAAGGTACGGACTGGAGTTACCCAAGCAGATAGGAGGATAAATGGGATTGATAGAAGCTGGCAAGAAATTAAGTTTTTAAAAAGCTTAAAAAATTGTGAAGACACAAAACTATGGAAAATATTGATCCATTGAAGATTTGATATCATGCTGGTAGTTGAATGGTACATATCAGAAACTGGTTTTGATGAGGGCATGAGAAAGATAGCGTGGATGACGTCACTAATTAGGATGCAGAGAACGAATGCAAAGGAGCCAAAGACAAGATTCCAATGTCAAAGTGATTGCAAGACCCATGGGAAGAAAAACTGAGGGAATGAGAGATGCTGTATTTTGGCAGAAGGCATAAGGAGAAGCAATGTATACATAAGGGCAGGTTCCCAAGAACATCCAGAGACAAAGGGGCGATGGTGATGGATGATCTTTCACAGTTGCAAGACATATTTGGAGAATGGCTAGAAAAATGTATGGGATCTAGGGTTTCATAAAGAAATATTGAGTACAAAAGTAAAGAGGTTATGTTGAATCTTTATCAAGTTCTAGTTACAACACAACTGGAGTAGTGCATTTGGCTCAAATCTTCACACTTCAGGAAGGATGTGAAGATCCACGCAATGGTGCAGAAAAGATTTACAAGATTGGTACTAGTGATGAGGGAACATAGCTACAAGGATAGATTGGAAGCACTGGGATTGTTCACCTTGAAGCAAAGAAAGCTGGTGGAGATTTAACACAGGTAGAACATAGAACATTACAGCGCAGAACAGGCCCTTGGGCCTTCGATGTTGCGCCGACCGATTATGAAAAAAGCAATGACCCTCCAAACTAAAACATTCCCTTCTCTTCCATAAACTTATCAACTAACCTCTTAAACGCCACCAAACTTGGCGCATCTACAACTGCAGCAGGCAGGGCATTCCACTCACTAACCACCCTCTGGGTAAAGAACCTACCTCTGATATCCGTCCTATAACTATCACCCCTTAATTTAAAGCTGTGTCCCCTCGTGCTAGCTTTCTCCATCCTAGGAAAAAGGCTATCACTGTCCACCCTATCTAAACCTCTAATCATCTTATATGTTTCGATAAGGTCTCCTCTTAGCCGCCTCCTTTCTAACGAAAACAACCTCAAATCCCTCAGCCTCTCTTCATAAGACCTGCCCTCCATACCAGGCAACATCCTGGTAAACCTCCTCTGTACCCTCTCCAATGCCTCCACATCTTTCTTATAATGTGGGGACCAGAACTGCACACAATACTCCAAGTGCGGCCGCACTAGAGTTTTGTACAGTTGCAACATGACGTTGCGGCTCCGAAATTCAATCCCCCTACCAATAAAAGCTAAGACTCCATATGCCTTCTTAACAACCTTATCGACTTGACTGCCTACTTTCAGGGATCTATGCACAAATACACCAAGATCCCTCTGTTCATCAACACTATTAAGAATTCTACCATTAGCCCTATACTCTACACATTTATTATTCCTGCCAAGATTATGTACAAGAGGTGTACAAGATTATGACAGATTTGGGTGAAGTTGACAAAGAAAAGCTGCTTCCATTAGCTGACAGTATAAGACTGGAGAACACCAATTTTGGGCAAGAGATATCGAGGGTATGAGAAAGGTTTTTCTGCAGCAAGTGGTAATGGCCTGGAACGAGAGTGGTGGAAGTGAAGGTGATCAATGTTTTCAAAAGTAACTTGGATAGACACTTGCAAAAAATAAAGTTGCAAGAATATAGGATTAGAAGGGGGGAAACAAGACTGATTGGATGGTTTCACAGAGTTGGGAACTGGTGTTTTATTCTGTTAATTTATTTTGCCACAACCATCACCATTTTAATGAATTGATATACTTATGGTTAGATCCGCAGAAGTTGAAAGTTAAACAAACAACTGACAGCGATCAAATTACATCATTTTATCTCCCAGTCTAACCAAGGAACTTGTGCTAAGGTGTGCAGACATCAACAGTTGCCTCATCGACTTGACAGCGCAAGAGCTGAGAGCATTGTACATTGTGGCATCCCATGAGTAATTTCCAGCTTTGGCTCAAAAACCAATTCCCATTTATATCATTGCACCAATGGGAAAATTGATTCCGACTTGCGACATTTTGGCTTGTAATGTGTGTCCCAAGTCCAAAGACTGCCTGAACACAGCTTTGTTACCTACCAACAGCAGAAACTCAAAGCAATAACTCTTCTGAATTTTCCACCTTGATGCTGCCCAAGTACAAATCCAAATCATTATGCTCAAAGTATAAACCATTAGACTATATTTCAACATGCAATGGTTATTGTAAATACTTTTTTTTATTAGAAAATCTGCAAGCGCTACAAAAAGAATGTAAATGTGTCAGTCTTCAGATCAAATCAGCTACATTTTCTTACCTACAGTTTATCTTACTAAAGACCTAAAACATTAACTGAAAACTTTAAGCTGAGGCTTCATTTCAATACTGAGGAAACTGCTTTAATAATTAGCAAAACAGCTGGAGACACAAAATCTTATTTTGAGCAGATCCTGCAAAGACTGAAATAAAAATAGTAAGGCAGTGACAAGCAAACCACAAACCAGGAGATGCTGGTGTAGTGGGTCTGTTAGTGGACTGAGTAATGCAGGGACTCAGGCTAATGCTCTGGGTTCATTGATTCGAATCCCACTATGGCATTTGGTGGAAATTAAATTCAAAATTTGTAGAATAAAGCTTGTTTCAGTAATGGTGACCATGAATCTATCATTGATTGTTGTAAAAACCCATCTGGTTCACTATTAGGAGATAAAACTGCCAATCTTACCTAGTCAAGCCTACATAAGACTACAGAACAACATAAACGTGACTGCCTAACTACCCTCTGAAATGGCCAAGCAAGCTACTTAGCTCAAGGGATTAGGAAGTTACAATAAATGCTGGCATTGGCCAATGATGCCCACATACTCATCCCTGTCCAGTTTTACTGTTTTGTTAATTTTCTTGTTGAAGAGGGCAAGGAAGACAGATCTGCAAATTTTTCCTCATTTGGTAACACAGAGGCCGTCCATCACCTTTATGAATCATTTAAAGATGAATGATATGAGAAAATAAGGACAAAGACCATCTCAAACCATTATTTGATTATTAACTGAAATTTCTGCACTTAAGGAGGAAATTTGCACTTCTCGCCTTGTTTGCGTGGGTTTCCTCCAGTTGCTCTGGTTTCCTCCCACAGTCCAAAGATGTGGTAGATTGATTGGCCATGCTAAATTGCCACTTAGGCAAGGGGACTAGCAGGATAAATACATGGAGTTACAGGGATAGGACATGGGTGGGATTATTGATGGTGCAGGCTCAATGGATTGAATGATCTCCTCCTGCACTGTAGGAATTCTATGACTCTATTCTATGATCAATCTATATTAATCTCATTTACTAACACTTGGTCCATAGGCTACTATACTTTAGTGATTTACATGCTCGTCCAGATCCTTCTTAAAATGTTGCTAGAGTACCTACCGCTAT
Organism: Sphyrna mokarran; assembly: GCA_024679065.1. Taxonomy (NCBI): domain Eukaryota; kingdom Metazoa; phylum Chordata; class Chondrichthyes; order Carcharhiniformes; family Carcharhinidae; genus Sphyrna; species Sphyrna mokarran. The sequence goes on along the minus strand of JAGIQG010000002.1, from coordinate 33,492,309 downwards.
CATCCTCTCAGAAGTGTGTTCCATAGACCCATCTGCTCCTATATTCTATGCCTGGCTAAGGAAGGCATCACACTATCTACCTATGCTGCCAACTTCAGGGATATATGGACTTTTACACCAAGGTCCCTTTGTTTCTTAATACTCTCTAGGCACTGACTGTTCCTTGTGTATATCCTATCCTTATTAGGCATCCCAAAATACATTATCACATACTCATCAGGATTAAATTCCATCTGTCACTGTACTGCCTGACTTACCAGCTGAGCAATAACAGTCTGCAGCCTAAGACTATCCTCCTCACTATCAACATCATCAATTTCTGTGTCATCAGCAAATTTACTGATTATATCTTCAACATTCACATCCAAGTCATGAATGTATATAACAGCAGAGTTCTCAGCATCAATCCCTGTGATACACTGCTGGTCACAGGCTTCCAATCACACCAGCATGTTAAGCCTCCCACTAACAAGCAAATATTGGATCCAATTTGCCAACTTGCCTTGTATCCCAATAGGAGGAACCAACCTTCCATCTGGGACCTTGCCAAAGGCCTTACTGAAATCCATGTATTTAATTACCTTTTCAAAAAACTCAACTAAATTAATTAGATAGGATCTGCCACCAAAATCCATTCTGACTATCTCTAATCAATCCCTGACTTTCCAAATATTGACTAATTTGGTTTCTCTGAATTTTTTCCAATAACTTTCCTACCACTGACGTTAGACTAACTGGCCTGCTGCCTTTCTTGAATAAGGGTACCATATCAGCTAACCTCCAACCATCTGGCACTTCACCTTGGTCCGCAAAGATTTAAATATCTTTATCAGAGCCCCTGAAATCTCATCCCTCTCCTCCTTTAGCAGCTGGGAACATCTCCTTAGGCTCTAGGGATTTATAAACAAAAAACAGTGCAGCACGGGAACAGGGCCTTCAGCTTTCCAAGCCTGTGCCAATCACAACGCCCAAGCAAAACTAAAGAAAAAAACATCTGTCCTTACTGAGTATATATCCCTCTATTCCCTCCCTCCACTTATCCATCAAGATGCCTCTTAAATGTAGCTAATGTGCCTGCTTCCACCACCTCCTCCAGCAGCACATTTCAGGCACTCACCATTCTGTATTAAAAACTTATCCCGCACATCTCCCTTAAACTTCTGCTCTCTCACCTTGAACCTGTGTCCTTTATGTACCTCTCTTTCCATTAAAACATTTAATACCTCCTCATTAATCTCTAGAACTTTATCATCCCAACTAAAATCTCCAGTTACAATGTCTTTCTCCTTAGTGAATACAGATGAAAAATATTCATTTAAGATCTTGTCTAAGTTCTCTGGCTCTGTACTCAGATTATCCTTTTGGTTTCCATTGGACATCACTCTTCCCCTGATTATCCTCTTGTTCTTAATATATTTATAAAATGCCTTGGGGTTTTCCTTATGCTTATTTACTCATGATACTTCATGACCCTTCTTTGCCCTTCAAATTTATTTTTTAAGCATCCCCTTATATACAGCCTTTATATTCCTGAAGGCCTCCCCCATTTTTACAGCTCTGTACCTTTCATATGCTTCCTTTTTTAAAATCAAACCCTTGACATTTCCCCTGCTGTTCTTCAAAATAGTACCATGGGGTCTTTCATAGCCACCCAAACAGATGGGATCTCATCACTGCAGAAGTTCGTCAAGGGAGTGACATAGGCCCAATCATCTTCATTAATGATCTTGTTTCTGTCATAAAGTAAGTTTGCTGATGACTGCAAAATGTACAGCACCATACACAACTCCTCAGACATTGACACAATCCACGTCCAAATGTTGCAAGACTTGGATAATATCCAGGCTAAAACTGACAAATGACCAATAACATTTGCGCCACACAAGTGCCAGGCATTGACCATCTCCCAACGAGATAATCTAACCTTCACCCTTTGACATTCAAAAGCATTACCATTGGCATATGGAGTCTTAGCTTTTATTGGTAGGAGGATTGAATTTCGGAGCTGCAACGTCATGTTGCAACTGTACAAAACTCTAGTGCGGCCGCACTTGGAGTATTGTGTGCAGTTCTGGTCCCCACATTATAAGAAAGATGTGGAGGCATTGGAGAGGGTACAGAGGAGGTTTACCAGGATGTTGCCTGGTATGGAGGGCAGGTCTTATGAAGAGAGGCTGAGGGATTTGAGGTTGTTTTCGTTAGAAAGGAGGCGGCTAAGAGGGGACCTTATCGAAACATATAAGATGATTAGAGGTTTAGATAGGGTGGACAGTGATAGCCTTTTTCCTAGGATGGAGAAAGCTAGCACGAGGGGACATAGCTTTAAATTAAGGGGTGGTAGTTATAGGACGGATGTCAGAGGTAGGTTCTTTACCCAGAGGGTGGTAAGGGTATGGAATGCCCTGCCTGCTGCAGTTGTAGATGCGCCAAGTTTGGTGGCGTTTAAGAGGTTAGTAGATAAGTTTATGGACGAAAAGGGAATGGTTTAAGTTAGAGGGTCATTGCTTTTTCTTAATTGGTTGGCGCAACATCGAAGGCTGAAGTGCCTGTTCTGCGCTGTAATGTTCTATGTTCTATTACTGATAACCCCCATCCTTGCCATATAAATATTATGGCTACAACAGCAGGTCAGAGGATAGAAATCCTGTGCTGTGTAATTCACCTCCTGACTCCCCAAAGCCTATCCACAAACTACAAGGCCCAAACCAGCAGTGCGATGAAATACTCTCCATTTGTCTTGATGGGTGCAGCTCCAACAACATTCAAGAAGCTTGATACCATCCAGGACAAAGCAGCCCAGTTGATTAACAGCCCTGCCACAAACATTCACTCCCTCCACCACTGATGCACAGCAGCAGCAGTGTTGGCCATCTACAAGATGCACTGTAGGAACTTGCCAAGGGTCCAGACAGCACCTTCCAAATGCACAACCACTACCGTCTAAAAGGGAAAGGACTGCAGATACATGGAAACGCCACCACTGCAAGATTCCCCCCAAGCCACTCACCATCCTGACTTCACTGTCACTGGGTGAAAGTCCTAGAACTCCCTCTCTAACAGCCTGGTAGGTGCACCTATATCACATGGATTGCAGAAATTGAAAGAGGCAGCTCACCACACTTCTTGAGGGCAATGAATGCTGGCCTAGCCAATGATGCCCACATCCCTTGAATGATTGTTTTTTTAAAGCTTAATGTTTCATCGAAATAGTAGAACTTCCTGAGTGCTGAGGTAGTGTGTCAGTCCTAACTTTTGCATTCAAGCCCTGGAGTGAGACTAAAGTCTAGTCTCAGGTAATTCAAAGTTTTAAAGTTTTTTTTTAGTTTATTTATTAGTGTCACAAGTAGGCTTTAGTTAACACTGCAATAAAGTTACTGTGAAAATCCCCAGTCGCCACACTCTGGCACCTGTTCGCATACACTGAGGGAGAATTTAGCATGGTCAATACACCTAACCAGTACATCTTTTGGACTGTGGAAGGGAGGAAAGCAGAGCTCCCAGAGGAAATCCACTCAGACACAGGGAGAACGTGCAGACAGTGACACAAGCCAGGAATCCTGGGTCCCTGGCGCTGCAAGGCAGCAGTGCTAACCACTATGAATGATTCAAAAGCAAGAGAGCCACAAGTGACATGCAAAGAAAGAATTTAAAAGCATTGCATAAGTTTAAGAGGTTGGGCAGAACAAATGGAAAAGAAAAACTGTATTCACATAGCAGACATGTGAGCAAAGTGAAAAAGTCAAGTAGAATTAATTCTGCTTCTGAAAACGTGGCTTTTGGAATTCATGTTGTAGCAGATGCAATATGTGTCAATTTTTCTGCTATGGTGGTAGACAATCTAACATTTTATTTTTAAAGGTACTTGTACTCAATTTTTAAAAACTATTTTTCACCCCGACAGCCCATCAGTCACAGCACGAGGACAAATGCCTGAACCACTTCAGGTCAAACGCTGTTCTTCTAATCAGTCATCAAGAAAGAAAGATGAGCTCAGGTGTGATTCTCCCTTCAATTTTCCTTCCTTCAGTGATCAGAGCATCCTCATATAATAGTGACACCGCTGAAATCAGAAAGTGACGGGAGGTACTGAACCTGCATCCTACCACAATCTGCCACTAATATCCTTAGACACGAAACCTAATTTTTGTTGAAGTGTGTACGGATATTATCAGTGATGCCATCTCAAATGACATCATTCACACATCGTGTTGACAAGCAACACTGAAAAGACCTGCCAAACACTTTCCAATGCTGTAAGTAAACACTAAATCATCTAACTCTGTCCTGGAGCACAAAGACTTTCTCCAGGATTATAAAAATGGGAGACAAAGACACCTCAAACTAATTGCGATGAAAACAGGCAGTGGCCAAAAATAATCTCTGTTTTATCCTCATACAAATGAATTGAACTTGGCATGGTATTGAATCTTCTTCTCTTGCCTTTGTCTATGTGATCACTTCTTTAGGCAAAAGAGTCCTCCACCCATTTAACAGACGTTTTCACCCATCTCCCTCCACCTGGGCCCCTTTCCCTCTGCCCTTTTACCTGTTTCTCATATTTTCATTGAAAACTGGCAGTGATGTTAGCTGTCTTAATTTCTCTGTTCCCTTCATCCAATCTCACCAATCTCCCTCTGAATTTACTCGTCTTCATCAAACTTGCTGACAAGGGCAATGCTGTTGTCATCTGTCATACTGATCTCAACCTTGCAAAGCCTGCGTGCCTCAGATACAAAGAATCTCTACTGTGCAGAAGGAGGCCATTTGGCCTATCACGCCAGCACCAATAACAATACCGCCCATGCCCTATTCCTATGTCCTATGACCCCATGTATTTACCCTGCTAATCTCCCTGATATGAAGAACCAATTCAACATAGTTAATCAACCTAACCCACACATCTTTGGACACTAAGGAGCAATTTAGCATGGCTAATCCACCTAACCTGCACAACTGTGTACAGTTTTGGTCTCCTTACTTGAGAAAGGATACGTTCGCACTGAAGAGGGTATAGAGGAGATTCACTGAGTTGATTCCAGAGTTGAGAGGGTTGGCTTATAAGGAAAGACTGAGTAGACTGGCACTGTACTCATTGGAATTTAGAAGAATGAGGGGGGATCTTATAGAATTACAAAGAGAATAGATGAGCTAGAAGCAGGGAGCTTGTTTTCACTGGTGGGTGAAACAAGGAGGTATAGCCTGAAAGTAAGGGGGAGCAGATTTAGGACTGAGTTGAGGAGAAACTTCTTCACACAAAGGGTTGTGAATCTGTGGAATTTCTTGCCCACTGAAGCAGTTGAGGCTACCTCTTTGAATGTTTTTAAGGCAAAGATAGATAAATTTTTGAACAGTAAAGGAATTAAGGGCTATAGTGAGCGGCTGGGTAAGTGGAACTGGATTCACAAAACGATCAGCCATGATCTTATTCAATGGTGGAGCAGGCTTGAAGGACTAAATGGCCTACTCCTATTCCTAGTTCTTATGCACAAACCTAGGACACCAAAGGGCCATTTATCGTGGCAATCTTCCTAACCTGCATATGTTTGGACTGTGGGAGGAAACCAGAGCACCTGGAGGAAACGCACACAGACACAGGGATAACGTACAAAGTCTATACAGTCCGAAATAGAATCATAGAATCCCTACAGTGCAGAAAGGGGCTATTCAGCTCATCGAATCTTCACTGACAACAATCCCATCCAGGCTCTTTTCCCATAACCTTATGTATTTATCCTACTAATCTCCCTGACACTGAGGAGCAATTGAGCAAGGCCATTCAACCTAATCTGCACATCTTTGGACCCAAAGTCGCCCAAGATTGGAACTAAACATTTGTCCAAGGTGCTATGAGCAGCAGTGCTAACCACTGTGCCAGCCTTTCATTAAAGTAATTGAGATGTGGACTGCGATAAATTTGCAACAAATTTAGAATGCTGCTTACTCTGTCAAAGTTTGCACAAGAAACATGATCATTTGAGCAAAGTAACAGAATGTTGATGGTGCCTGTAAAAATATACATCAGCAAAGGTTACAGTTTTCAGGAAAGGTAGGATTAAGGAAGATGGGGGAAAAGCCTTTTTAAAGAGGAAAGGTTTAAACACTATGCAAAATTTTCAGTGAAACCTGGTCAGAACTCCAAGAACTCATATCACAATTTATAATTGGATTTGCTGCCAAATTTGAGAGCACTGCATTCTGCAGTGCAGTCTTCGAAGGTTCAATATATTCTACTCTGCCAAACAAAGTACCTAATGCATATTGGTTTAGAACAGGGAAGGATTCTTTTCCTGCAACTTATCTCAGGTATCTTTTATAACAGTCAACCAGACACTCATTAAATGCCAAATTAAAACTTCCAATCATATCAAGAATGTTTAGTGAAGGAAAAAAAAGCATTAATATTTAACATGAAATGTTTGTAACTTTTAACTAGGATTTCTAATCCACAGATTACACAGAAAATCTCGGCCTCATGTTGGAGTACCAAAATTAATTCTTAAAACTTGTGTCTGCGTTTGCCCAAGTAGCAAATCTTCTGGCTTCATTGGACAGTTGAGGCGGTATGATGCAGAGCAGTTATCACTGCTTTTTTACATGATGGAAACAATTATAATGCATGTAAGATGGACCAAAGCCTCCAACTGTGTTATTAAATAATGTTCAGTAGTAATGGCTTCAATTAACTAGATTAACATTTAGAATCAAGAGCGCTAGGACAATTGTTAAAATATTAAAATTTACATTTCTGATTCAAATAACTGACTTTTCCTTTCTGGCTATCTACATTCCACAAAAAAGTGACACCATTAATCGCTGTCTATAGTAATTGAGATGTTACAAATCCACTCAGCTCCCATAGACTGGGGAGGGATTTAAAGAAAAACCAGCTGTCTGCTGGAAAATGTTGAGTTCAGTTTGAGGGCAGCACATTTTAAGCTACATTTTAAGTGCTGCAGTCTCAATGGCTCATCATGGAAACCCATCCCACCCAGTAGTATCCGTAATCACCTTGTGATGACTTGGACTTTTTATACACAACATTCAGTTCAAAACAATTTCCTGGGGGGTGATGGGAAGAACCCAGATGATAGTTATTAAAATTATTCTCCAGAATTAATTTTTAGTACATTATACACAGTAATATACATATAAGACTTGTATTCTTTGAAATGGTTCAAAGTGCTCAGTGTAAAACCCAGGGATTATTTATTTACTCACGCACTTAGGTCATTGAGCACAAGGTGAATGGCATTTGAAACTGATTTGCCAAAGTATCTTACTCTGAAGCTAGTTCATTGGCTCACAGCCAAAACATCAGAGCTCAAGTCTAGCAGTAATATTCAGATGCACATTGTAATTAAAGATCAGCTTTAAGACCCTTATTCTAGCTTCCAAAATCCTCTATTTTTGGACATGCATTGACTTCTTCAAACCACAAAGCTTGCATTTTCTGATGCTCAGTGGTAATTCCCTTCCCACCACCTCTACTCCTTTGACAAGATATTGCTTTGGCCACTATGTCCCACTACCCTCGAACTCAGTTCTTTAGTACCTGCACCATGTTGACTCTTCACCTACTTTCTGTAGTATCCTAAAGATCTTACTCCTTTATTGCAATTTCACCCATTGCCAACCCACTCATTTGGTAACCACTCTGTCCAATACCCCATGAAGTGTTCCAATGTCTCTCTGCATGTGAATGAAATGCTACTTTAATGAAATTTTAGAAGAAAATGAGTTTTAAGGGCAATTAAAATCCACAGAATGATACTCCACAGAATGTCAATTTTCAGATAAGTTATTTTTACACCTCAACTGAAACAAGATAAAATCAAGTTAAAATCTGCAATTCTCGATTTTCACACTCTTGAGATCAAGAAATAGACAGTTACGTTCTCCCAGGGCTGAAGATGACTTGCCTTCACACTTCCCTTCCGCCTCTGTAGGAAAATGTTCAGCCTCTGCTCAAGGCCTCACTGATAACTTGGGCAAGACAGGTAACTTTCATGGTGCAGAGGGGTGGGGAGACCAAGCAGAAACCCACATCCTGCTAAACACTGATATCACCACATTAACAAATTAACACTACTGGATGAGCAAAAATGTCCAAATTTTCAAAGCCTACAATTCCAGTAATGTTGTCCTTTCTCTGAAGTGTTGGGAGGGGACATTAAGAAGATCATTTTGGACCAAAATTTCATAACTGACATTACATGCACTTTCCAGTAAGTGGGTGATTCTTGGGTTAAGGTTAGCTAACTCAAGATTGAATCTCGGACTTCCCTGGTCTGTGTGACTCAGTACCACACACTGTGCACGGCACCTACCCACTATGTTATCAGAAGCGACTGACAAGATTAATTGCACTTTATGCTTTGGGTTAAACAAAAACCCTCAAATAGGATGGTGGCTTACTGGTACTGGACTGGAAGCCCAGAACACATTAATCCAGATTTCAATATTCTAAATTGTGTAATCAAATTTAAACTTGGATTATTGAGTGGAACTAACAAGCTGTGGATTACATAGAATGTATGGCACATTCAGCCAAACCATTCCAATGCCAGCATGTATTCCTCTTCCTGTCTTTCTTCATCTAAATCCATCATTGTAAAGTCCTACAGGATTCCCTTCACCCACACAGATTTGCTTAGCCTCTCTAATTTTTTTTTAAATTATTCATTCGTGGGACATGGGCATTGCTGTTGTCCATCCTTAGTCACCCTTGAACTGTGTGGCTTGCTAGGCCAGTTTGGAGGACAACTGAGAATCAACCATTTTACTGTGGCTCTGGGTCACACATAGGCCAGACTAGAGGAAGGACAGCAGATTTCCTTACCTAAAGGAAATGTGTAAACCAGATAGTTTTTTTCCAATAACTGACAATGGTTTAATGGTCATCAGTAGATTCTTAATTCCAGGTATTTATTAATGAATTCAAATTCAAACTTGGGTCCCCAGAACATTAGCTGAATTTTATCGCCTCTCCAAATGAATCTATATGAAGCACTTCCACCATGTGAGTTCCACATTCTCACTGCTCTTTGAGTTAAGTAATTTCAATACCCTACTGAATACCTTATTGACTGTCTCATATTTTCAGATTAGAGATTAGAGCAACACAGCACGGGAAACAGGCCCTTCGGCCCAACGAGCCCGCGCCGCCGTCATAACTATATAGTAACAATTTCATTATCCTATTCTAATTTTAGGTTATTCCTAATATGGAAGAGTCTCAATGTAGGGACAATTTGTTTCCCAATAAGCCTAAGAGCGAATTTTTTGGGATGTGGGAGGAAACCGGAGCGCCCGGAGAAAACCCACGCAACCACGGGGAGAACGCGCAAACTCCCGCAGACACCGGCCCAATTCCAAGTGTCTGCACAGCTACAGCGATAGTCACTGAGCTGTCATGGTGCCCTTCAGATGGTCCAGATAAAGCACTCATTTATGACATGAAGCCTTTGAGTTATGCTGTCTCTCAAAAGTGGGTACATTCTTTCTGTACTCACTCTATCAAAACTTTTCTTAAAGGCCTCTCTATGGAGTTTCTTCAGAATGCTTTTTACTGTTGGAGATTGTAAAAATCTCTCATGCTTAATTCCATCTTTTATTCCCCCTCTCTTTATTTCACTTTTCTTACATGACTTCAGGTTGAATTAAATATTCAAATTCATACTTTTGTTTATCCTCTACAGGACTCAGTGAGGATTCTTCAATCTGACTGATCGAAGAGTCATGTTATGCTCTTACCTGTCCTGTTTACACAGGCCTCAGATTCTCCTATATAAGATACAGCACTAAAACATGCTCAAAATGCCACAAATTGCCACACTAAAACTAGTAAAGAGTCTTTGGAGGACTGTCAGCCCAATGAACAGCAAACGACATTCCTCTGTCACCAACCACAAAGCCACTGCTTGATTAAGAAATCCCTTCACATGAAAGATATAGGCCACCAGCAGACAACCATGCCTACATTTTGGAGCACTGATCAGATTAAGCTGCCGTGCTGATTGTTTTGTTTCCATTTTCAGCTGCAGTGTGTGCATGTTGCAGCACCCCCCAATCCCCTCACCCACCACTCGCACCAAAAAAAATTCAGAATGTCCACTCCCTATTTGGACAAACTGAACTTGATTATGAATCTGGCCTGTAACAAAGATACAAAAGTTTCCTCGCAAAGTTGTAAGAGTCCCTGTAGGAAATAAATGAGAACAATCCCAATCCACATCATAGAACTGCTCACAGTTTGATGCAAATTGGCAACAATGTTCAGATGCTTTGAGGGTAATTGAAGAACAAAGTGGAAAGGTCATACCACAATAAACAAAGGTGCACTTTCGGACACAAACGATAAAGTGTGTGAGCTTCATTTTTCAAACAACCATTTCACATCTGGATTGCTCCCTGCTTACAATTATTATCATATCAGGTGAACAAATATTCACCAAAATGCTAAAAAAAATTCAGTTAGGTTGCCAACTCTAACTGGACATATTCTGGAAAATACTGATGGAAGTGACATCATGGAAAGCCAGCAGGATGGCATGAGTGTGTTCTAAGGGAGCACAAGAGAGGAAAACAAATCCCTGAAGGAAAATTCCTATTGTGAATGTCCATTTTTGGGGGTTGATTTAGCTCAGTTGGTTGGACTGCTGGTTAGTGATGCAGAGCGATACCAACAGTGAAGGTTCAATTCCTGTACTGTCTTAGGTTATTCATGAATGCCTTGACTTCTCAACGTCGCCCTCCCCCCACTCCCACCAGAAGTATGGTGACGCTCCGTTAAATCACCTCCAGTTAGCTCTCCCCCTCAAATGGAAGAGCTTCCTGTGGTCATCTAGGACTCTGGCAACTATAACTTTACCTTTTACAAAGTGGCAAAGATATTCTTTTTATATAGAATGAACTTGAGAAATCAACTTTGTCCAATCACTGTAACTTTGCATAAAGTAATAATAATGCAGGATTTCAATGAACTGCCCTGAGATTCATTTTGTCCTGAAATGGAAACTTGAAAGGAAATACTTCCAATCCCCACCTGGATAAAATCCCATGAAAATCAATATTATCCTCCCCCACCAAAATGAAATTCCATTAGGATCAGCTTCCACTCAAAACATAAAGAAGAAGAAACCTGTTCTAACCTACCAGAGCCTCCAATTTACATTGATTCCCCAAGGACAGACAAACAACTGAATCAACTGAAGACACCTCCAAATGCTTTTTGTCACTGGGATACCCAATAGAGAAATCACCCATATACTTACCAATACTATTAGGCTATGATGCCCTAGCAACATCGCTTGCTCCCAGTTTTCTCTTGTCTCGAGGTTAAAGCTCAACACCAGTGGGAAAATAGGCACAACAGTAATATTCGTAAGTGAAGTTCATATTTTATGTCATACGCTGCAAACGTAATCAGATCACCCTTTCCAATGAACGATAACTGGCCAGATCTGTACAAATTATGAGTTCTAATTATTTGAAATGTCATCTCAAAATCTCATGATTGCTTTTACTAGCTGCCAGAAGATTGATGGCAAATCCAGTAGATAACAGCCATTCCGGGAGGGTTAGCAACCCTACTTTCCATCACATACATAATCCACATAGTGCAGTTTCCCACTGTCGCGGCTTGATTGCCTTCAACACAGAAGGATTACTTAAAGGAAAAGGAGAAAACAAAACACATCCAGTGACTACTACTAGTAGTGAACCGACAAGGACAGGTTCAACCCTGCTGTCAAGTAGCATGACGATATATAGGGTCACACAGGAAGAATTGCCACTCCATCTCAGTAGCAGAGGACGAATGGCAATAATGGAATGACAGTATGCAAATTAGCCAACATCTCAAGATAGTAAAGAAGGGGGAATAATTTGGAAAGAAAATTTACAAGGTCGCTACTAATGTTTGCAGTAATGACGAGACTGCATGATCCACATAAAACTGATGCAACAGGACAATTTACCAATGTCCATTTCAACATCAAGGTGTAGTTCAGGAGAGGGAAAAAAGTCATCACTAAAATATGCTACAGTACATAGAAGAGCTTAAATATTTGCCCATTTCTTAGCATGTGGCCACCACACATTACTAACTGCTTTCACATGTTGCTAACATTCTTGCAATTGTTCATTCAAATCCAAATAAAACTGCAAACCACCCAGGGATGGTGCAACTGAGGCTTGATGGAACAGACAGAGCAAAATACATCTGTACTGGTTTCACAGGCAACTTTATATTGGAGCGTGGCTTGCTTCTGTTAATAAAATTTTCCTAGTGTGAACAGAACTTGTCATGAGAGTATTTTGATGGGTCAGGAACAAAAACTATTATCTTTTTAACTGTTGTGACGAGTGCAAGGCTTCATTGGAGCCTGTGATCAAATCAACTGTTCAACATGCACTACAGCTCACAAAAACAATCACTACTTCTAATTCTGAGAAAAGATGCATGGTGCATTTAAATGAAGTCAGTAAAATGAGGCCAATATTTGCAATGACATAAACCATCAGGTATCAGCTTATCTTTAACACAACACAAATGATGCAGGTATTGAATTTGATTTTGATACTGAGTTTTATTCTTGAATCATTATGACAGGAGACTGGACTTCTACATTTCTCCTTGCTTTGGATCTCTCTTCCCCTGACACTCGCCCAGATAGCCATTTTTCATAAATGAGCCAGACTATTCAACTGTGGAGGGCATTGGAATCAAGTCTAACACGGTCCCCGCATGTATGTTGCCAGCAAATGTGGCAGGACAGTGTGTAAGAGCAGGAAAATTGTCGAATTTTACCCCACCAAACCAGAAGTGTTGAGGCCAACCATAGCACCATTACCTTCACTCAATCCATCATCACAGTGCAGAATCAAATTTAGTCCTTCCTCATCTGGATAGGTTATCTTGAGCAGAGCAGGTGGTGGAGGAAGCATTTACAGAAAAAAATTTGTAAGAGTAAGAAGAGACTCACTAAAGGTTTTTAAAATGATGAAGAAGTCTGATAAATTGAAGGGGGAAGACTATTTTCTCCAGTTAGGCAACCAGTTATACGGACTCTTCAATACAAAATTGTCCGTAAAAAGGGCAAGGAAAAAATTATTTGCACAGAGCATTGTTGGAACAAGCAATGATTAGCTACAGTGACTGAATGAGCCAAAAATCACTGCATCTTTGAAAAGAAAATTAGATAAATATTTGAATCAGAGGAAGACAGAGGGCATTAAGAAGTAATAGAGGCAATGGGAGTACTTCTGCATTATTGTCAGAAAGAGCCAGAAAATAAAGTGGGTCAAATGATTGCTTCTGTGCTATAGACTTCAATGGTTCTATCAAGACAAGGCTGAACAAATACTAACAGGAATTGGCATTGTAGAGCAGCAGTAAACTCATCAACTAAACCTTGAAAATACATTGTATTTTTCCTTGACTAAGAAAGCACCACCGTAAAACAGACAGGAAAACAATCAGTTCTACTCTCACAGCAAGCATGTTTGGGAAGTATATCTGTACTGCCACAAGAAAACTTTTAAAATATTTTTTCTACTTTACCTGTCTGACAGAGGCAGACAATGTGCAACTTCCACCTGTCCTTCCTTTGCATTTCCATTATTCTTGTTTGAGCTGTCAGAAAGTTCATTGCTGATTAAGACCTTGTGGATTTCTTTTAGATGAAAAAAGTAGACTCCAATATGTCCAAAAAGCTTTGCACAGAACTCACAACACATGAGCTTCTTGCGGTGTACTTCACTGTGACACCGTTTCATGTGAGTGCTTAGGCTGCCTGAATGACTGTAGGCCTTGTGGCAAATGCGGCAGCAATAAGGCCTGCTCTTGGAGTGAATATTCAAATGATCCTGAAGGTGGTGTTTAAACTGAAATCCTCGACTACAAACATTGCATTTATATGCCTTTTCATCCAAAACCAACTGCTCAGGCAAGTTTCTACAGAAGGCAGATGTACTGGCCACCTGCACAAAGTTACCAGTTTTGCTCATTGTTGCATCATTTGGTACAGTCTCTGGTTTTAAACTATCGAGGTTCTGAATAGCAACCATCCGTCCAGATAATGTTAAAGGAGCTACAGCCTGTGTAACTGCCACAGGCTTGGGCATGATGTTACAAAACTTCTTCAGCACTGCCGCTGTTTTGTCTGAATTTTCATCTGTAACTCTTTTTATGTTTTCTTCTCTCACTTTGAAAGTACCAGATTCCTGAGGACAACTATCAGATTTCATCTTGTCTTCATCTTCCTGCATTCTGCTCAAGAGATTATAGGTCTGAAATTTTTTTGTTTTAGAAATAGTCACATTATCTGTGATCTTTCTTTTCCTTACTAATCTGTGCTCGAGTATATTGCCGCTTGGCTTCTTTAGTCTATTTATAATCCCCTTTTCTGATGTACTCGGATTGGCACTGTCGATTGGTGTAAATGGCATATGACCACCTGGTTTCTGAGCACCGTCTCTGTGAAAATCAGAAACCGTACAAATATTCCTCGACATTTCAGCAGTTCCAGGCTGATCATGAGCTGACATTGCAGTCAGGACTTTAGACTTGAATTGGGTTGATGGTGTTGTAAAAGTAGTTTGATTTTGCTTAGGGTTATGAAAGATGGTGTTTTTCACTCGAGAGTAAGGTAAAATAGGAACTTTGCCTTTTGGTGCAGGAGTAGGTGCAATGAACTGAACTGAGTTTCTAAATTGCATTATTGGCACAGAACCCACTGGCCCAGTACGTTTTGTGATGAGTGGGGACTGCTGGTCAGTTTGGACAACAGACCATGTTGAAAGGTTGCATGTTGCTGACAGAGAATCCAGGCTGTGTTTAAAGGAAACTTTTGCTGCCCCGGACTGTGGCACGTGTCTGTCCACAGTGTTTGAAACATTGAGAGATATTGGTCGAACTGTTTCATTTGTTTTTGACACTTCAGACTTGGATGTGGAACATTGTCCGAGCATCACATCTGTATGCTGGGGAAGTGAGGCAGGAACCGTGACATCAGCGGGTACAGGTCCTATTTTGTCTGCATCAACCAACAATCCAGTTTTAGGTGCTACCACAGTTGGGTGAATTTGTGAACAGCTGGGCACTGTGGTTGGTTGAACCTGTACTGATGTCACTCCTGGCGTACTAGTGCGACATTGAAGATTACTTGGTTTCACCACTGCCAGTTTTGAAACCAATCCCTGCTTCATGGCTGGCTTGGCCCACACAGGCTGATAGCGAGGAATTGGTAACTTCAATTGTTCAGTGATAGCAATGTGAGGAGCCGTCTGTCCAAATGTTACTACTGACGGTGTACATGCCTGAGAAACCTGTGCCTGGCCAGCGTGTGAGGCCATGACCGTTTTTTCAACCTTTGAAGATACTCGCGGAGGAGCTGCAGCAACCTGTGGCAGGGCTACAAGTGAGTATGTTCCCTCTTTACCAGCAACAGGCATCAGTGCATAGCTCCGAGCAGGCATGATTATAGGCTTTGCATTGTTTGGTGCAAATTTATTTGTCTGAATGTCTGATGAAACAGTGGGTCCAGTAGAAATTCCACTAATGGACGAATGAGGTACCATCGAAGAAACAGATGCTCCCAATGGTGATGGAATAACTTTTGGAGCAATGGTTCTGAAATGACCCTTGGTCTGCAAACTTCTCTTCTGGCAAGTCATAGTGGCTGAAGATCCTTGCGTATCTGTTGAAAAACGGACACAATAAGTCATCCACTACAATTCAGATTTCTTTCAAGGTGAATGCTACTTTATTTTATGAATAATGAAGTTGTCTTCTCAAGTCACTTCTAGTCCTAGCTTGCAGCACTGAAACTTGTAAAGAAAACGCCATGTTGAACAGAGCGGAATACAATCATTGTGCAGTAATTAAAGAACGCACAGGTCTGTGGCTCACATCATTCATGGGATTCAGGGATGCCGGCTGTCAGTTGCACAGAAAAATTCAAAAGGATACCCAACAGATCTTGGGGGTGTAAAAGGTTTGAATTACTTTCTGAAAAGAAGAATATATGCAATTATATGGAACTTTGCCATGTGCTGTCAGAAACAACTCAGGAAACTCTGCATTCAATGGAATACTTCCACATTCAGCTTTAAGAAAGCAAGCACACAAATCATTCTGCAAACAGTGGTCCAATAAACAATATCATTTAGTTTGGTGTTGGTTAAAAAACAGATTCCGAAGTGAATGGTGTTCTGGCTGAGTGCAAACTTGACCATCTTCCCTGGAGGCCACAGATGAGATTGGAGAATCCTGCCCAGAACGATGGACAGGATATTGGGAGAATTCATATTTTGCAAAGTATCTGGATCATTCACCTGAAATTCCTGAATAGACCTTAATTTAAAATTTCATCAATAATGGGGCTTGAAACCACATCATCATAATTTGAAGTAAGAATACTATCAACTGATCCAAGTCGACAATTTTTAATTACATTGTTTTTTAAATAATCTTTACAAAAGTTGATTCAAATTAATATTAGCAATACTTGATGAATAAAAGATACTGCTGAGAAAAAAACACCGTGTTCAAGCATTCATCAAGTTAATTAGACTGCTCCAGGTGAATTTGAGCATAGAGTGGAGCCCACTAAGACTGCTAGGAAATTATTATATGCTGCTGTGGAAATGGAGCAGTCAAATGAACTCCCTGTCTTTTATGCACTAGTTGAGTAATCTGTCTGTAGGTTTCAACCATGGTCTACTGCAAGCCTATTTTCACTAGCACACACTAGGATTATTACAGTTCTAAGTGCTATATTACTTGCTTTTCTGGCAACCTTGTAAGTAGGGCCTGAGTTATTTGCATACCATGCCAACCTTGGTGCTGAAATAGGGTACATTAAAGACATTCTGCAGGATAATGGTAACTCTGAAGTGATCATTTTGGCCCAGTCCAACACAGGTTACCCTGGAAGGCCAAACTTTTGAGCAGCAAGCAAAGCTAGCTGTTTCACAGTGTACTATACAGCAGCAACACGAGCGTTATGTGCCATAACAGGACGCTGTCAAGCTAAAAAGACATTCTGACCATCACATGAATAATGTAGCATATGATTTTCAATTCCAGTGTGATGCTAAGTATTTAGACTGTACATCCCAAAGGCTGGTAATCGCAACAGCATGTCTTTTCTGCTGTTTACAAAGGACAAGATACAGACCATAATCTATGAACCCATGCTTGCAAAATGGAAAACTGAGTGTCCAACATTAGATGTGATTATACAATTGGACATTTACTGAATAACTCTCAGTGCACTAAAAATTAAGCTAATGACCAATTTAAGATCATCAGTCAGACTCACAGTGTAGTGCATGTATGTGTAGTGGAAGCTACGTATATTAATGCACAAGATCCTGTTCTTTGCAGACAGAAAGAACATACATTAGGCCTATTTCAGTTAAATAAAACAAGTGATAAGCCTTCACTGATTCATTTCATAGGACAGTGCCTCAGTCAGAGTTAAGCTACCTGGTTTAAGTTTTAAACAACACTTGGCAGTTAACTGTCAATCACCATCAACCGGTGCATTATCCATGGCAATCACAGTCCACTTCCAGCCAATCAGCACCTTCTTCTCGTACAATAAAACATCATTGTTTCCCTTACATTGGTATTCTTGTGATTGCCCTGATGAGTACAAGGTGACAAAATGACTTTTTTCAACAATATTCATGCTTTGTACTATTAAATGACTATTTGAATAAGAGATATTAAACCTATCTTGCTGAATAGTTCACTCACTAAGAAATTGTTACACAAGGAAATAAAGCAACAGAAGAATACATTTTCAGTGCACAAGAGGAGTCACTTGTTAGAGATAAAACGAGCTGCACCAGGTCACGTATGGTCAAACATATTGAACAAGTTGAGGCAGGGACAGAAATGAACACAGTGGGACACAGACGGAAGTTAATCACAAGTGAAGATATTACACCTCAGCTTACTGAAAACAGCAATTCACGTTGCTAGTCACAGGACTTTTGTTAGCCTAGCCAGCTTATCACCTATAGCAATTCCTAATCCTTCTATTACTTTGCCTCATTTCAGCTTACTGGGTAGAACACTCAAGTTTCTCACAAGAAGTAAGGAGTCTACAAACGACAACTTGTGGAAAATCTATTATATTTGACTGATGAAAATATAAATGGCAAGGCTGAGTAGAAAACTGCAAAGAGGTTTAAACGTCCCCCACTCCAGTGAATGCATTTTATTGCTTGAAAACTAGTATGACCTCGCTGAATTGTTGAGCAGAGGTTTTGTCCACAATCATTTTGAAAACTCTGATAGGGCCTAATGCGCTGGTTCCAGGAATGTCCTGCCATAATCTCCAATCAATATTCCTAGCTCAGAGCTCATGTCCCCAAATGATCCCAAGGGGATCAACTCCACTGGGTGGGGAAGGGAAGGGGGAGGGGGGGGTTGCACAACCCATGGTTTGCAAAGCCATTGGTTAGTCCAAGAAGCAGTAAGCAATTTCAGCGTATACAGGTCTGGAAGTGATCAGTCCTGACTTGTAGGTCGAACTTAGACTATATTCTAGTTTAGGCTGGTACATGAAACACTATGCCTTCTGCATCCAGCTATGGATAAAAGATATAAGATGAGCATTGTTACTGAAAAGCACTCTCTGAAAAACTCACCCGGGGGGGGGAGGAAAAAAATCAACTGCAGTTAAAGGCAGTGAATCTTAAAATTTTGCAGCACAGACTCTCATAAGGAGCTTGGTCCCATTCTGCTTTCCTTTCTTCGTTCACATTTAAAACATATTTTCAAGTATTAACCCTTATCTCTTTTAAGAACTGTTTTATTTTTACCACAGTTTCTGGAAGATTTGCAAAAAAAAAATTAATTTTCCTAACTTTTTGCATTGTTTTTGGGGGTGATGATTTTAAAGTCATGTCCTCCAGTTGTTATTGTTTTAGCGTATGGTGGAAATACTTAAAATAAGTTCGAACAGCATGTTGACATTCCTATTGGGACCACATTGAGCTGGTATGCAGCTCCTGCTTTTCTTCTCCATTTGGGTTGCCTGAAGAATCCACTAGTCTACAGGACGCTCTGTTTATTTACTATATTGATGGGGCAAAGTATTAAACAGACTGCTATTTTGTTTCCCATTTCCTTGAAAATTCCTAAGTACAACATAACTGTCCACATGCCACTATATTTTACTTAACTGTTACACATTATAAATTGTTGAAGTAAGATCCTAGATTTTGCCCACAAATTCATTTATTAAGCCTGTTGATTTGGAATCTCTATTAATTTGCCCCAAGAACTTATCTGATCTTTAAACTCCACTGGCCTCCCAGTTTGAAAAATTTTTCTTTCCTTACTTGATTTCATGTATTTGCATTTTACTCTCTATTTGTTTTTGTTCTCCTAAGTCTATGATATTACCAAACAGTTTCCCTTTTTCTGAGCCTTCATACAGAAAATACCTTTCCTTTCTACATCGCAAACTATTTTAAATAAATAGGTTTTTGAGCTGCCATAAACTCATGCCTTTGTACAGCTATGATAACAGGTGTTTAAATGCAATCAAACTGTTATAAACAGCAGGGGTTACAATCAAAGTTGGTTTCATGCGAAAACGAAAAATTGTGAAAAGGGGTTATTGAAATCAGAAACTAGAAGCAGGAGTAGGTCATTGGGCCCTTCAAACCTGTTCCGCCATTCATTGTGATTATAGCTGATCATCAAATTCAATATCCTGATTCCCCTCCTTTCCTCTGATCCCTGTGACACCAAGAGCTATATCTAATTTCTTGAAATCTCACAATGTTTTAGCCTCAACTACATTCTGCAGTAGTGAATTCCACATATTCACCACCTACCGGGTGTATAAATTTCTCCTCACCTCAGTTCTCATCTATTCTTCCGCTATTCTCTAAAGAAAGTTTCTTGAAACATATTAACATTTTTGCTGGATCAAAGCATAACCCTGTACTGATCAATACATTTATAAGTTTTTCAAAATACTAATTCAGACTCTTCAGCCATTTACCTTTGTCTTTCAGCACACTGTTAGGCCCATCTGTGATTCCAGTATGTTTCTCTTGTGTGAGTTGACCAAATGCAGTTGGCAATACCTGCTGTTTCTCATTTTGATTTAAATGAAATAACTGTAGCCCTGTAACAGTAAGTAATCAGTCACAAACCAATTGCCAATGATAGAAAGTAATAAAACTAAATACCAATGCTGCCAATATCCCTTGTCAAAATTTACTGGGTTCCAATGCAGTAATTGAAAATATTCAGGCCACTGTTTTAGTGACTGGATTTTTTTTTAAACAAGGGATTCCTGGATATTTATGGTACCATCACTCTGTGATTCTATCCATTTCTAATTAGGTCCACTGATTTACAATGATTGAATAAATCAAATTATGTTATACATGAGCTTTTACTGATATTAGTGTGATCCCATCCATTTCCCATTAAATTTAGTAATTAGTGGCCTTGGAAATAATCCAACTACCACCTCAAATGTATCCCACTTGGTTTACAGAGTTCTTCAGCCAGGACAGCAAGACTGAGCCGATCAACCTCCAGGAGGAGCAACTCCAGATAAACAGACAAGCTTGCCCAAAAAAGATATTACTATCTCTCCTCTCCGCCCCCCAAAAACCTGTCCCCAGTGACATGCAATTTTCTATCAGGTTGTTCAAGAATAACGACAACTTACACTAATGTTTATGCATTCTATATGCGATCATCTATTAGAAAAGATATAGAAAAACAAAAAAATTACAGAGGTGTGCAAAAACAATAGAGTAATTGTAATGGCAATTTTAATTATCCTCAAATAGACTAGTATAGTCATAGAATAAAGCACAGAAAAGGGGTGAAGTGTGTGCAGAAGAAGTTTCTAGGTCAGTGCATGTCCAGTCCAACTACAAAAAGGAGGCATTGCTGGATCTAATTCTGGGAAATGACGTGGGTCAAGTGGATCAAGTATCAGAAGGGGAACACTTACAGGAGTCAAAATAGCTTCATAAGGTTTAAATTAGCTATGGAAAAGGCAATGCAAAGTAAAAATAATTTATTAGAGGAAGGTTAACTTCATAGGGTGAGAATAGATCTGGTTCAGGTAATTTGGAATCAAAAACTGACTGACAAAACTGCCTATAAAAGAGAAGATTAAGAAACAGGCTAAATACATAATAGTTCAGAGAGAAAAGAAACAAGATCTGATCAGGGATACGCAGCATGGCTTCGTCAAGGGGAAGTCTTGTCTTACAAATCTAGTGGAATTTTTTGAAGAAGTGACAAAAACAGTTGATGAAGGACAGGCTGTTGATGTCGTCTACATGGATTTCAGTAAGGCGTTTGACAAGGTTCCTCATGGTAGACTGATAGAGAAGGTGAAGGCGCATGGGATACAGGGTCGGGTATGTAGATGGGTCGAGAACTGGCTCGGGAGGAGGAGACAGAGGGTAGTAGTGGAAGGCTCTTTTTCCGGCTGGAAGCCTGTCACTAGTGGAGTGCCACAAGGCTCAGTACTAGGTCCTCTTCTATTTGTGGTCTACATAAAGGACTTGGAAGTTGGGGTAGGTGGTGAGATCAGCAAATTTGCTGATGACACCAAGATGCTTGGATTGGCGGGTACAGAAGAGCAGTGTCAGGCAATACAACAGGACATAGACAGGTTGGTAGACTGGGCAGATAGATGGCAAATGGAATTTAATCGGATAAATGCGAGGTGATGCATTTTGGCCGGAAAAATGTAGAAGAGAGTTATAGGATAAAAGGTAAAACTATATGGAGCATAGAGACACAGAGAGACTTGGGGGTGCAGGTTCACAAGTCTCTGAAGGTGTCCTCACAGGTGGAGAAGGTGATAAAGAAGGCGTATAGTATGTTAGCTTTCATAGAAAAGGGTATAGAATACAAGAGTAGGAGTTTGATGTTGCAGTTGTATACGAAACTTTTGTTAGGCCTCACTTGGAATACTGCGCCCAGTTCTGGTCTCCGTACTATCGGAAGGATGTGGAGTCCTTGGAGAGAGTGCAGAGGAGGTTTACCAGGATGCTGCCTGGTATGGAAGGACTGTCCTATGAGGAACGATTAGATAGACTGGGGTTGTTTTCCCTTGAAAGACGTCGGCTTAGAGGGGATCTCATAGAGGTGTATAACATTATAAGGGGTATAGATAGAGTAAATGGAGGTAAACTTTTTCCGCCTTTAGAAATGGATAGGACGAGGGGTCATGGCCATAGGGTGAGGGGGGCTACGTATAGGACGAATATTAGAGGGCAGTTTTTCACACAAAGGGTAGTGGGGGTGTGGAATGCACTGCCGAGTAAGGTGGGGGAGCAGGCACGCTGGGGCTGTTTAAGGGTCTCTTGGACAGCCACATGAGCGGTATGCAGATAGAGGGATATATTAGGAATGTTTAACTACGGCTTTTTTCCACAGGTAATTCGGTCCATACTTGACCAACATTGAGCATGCATTCGGCAGGTGGTGCGGGTACAGCTCTTGGATGTTGATTCATGGGTTGCCTGGTACCTCATGTCGTAAATGATTGCTTTATGTGGACCATCTGAAGGGCACCATGACAGCTCAGAGACTATCGATGTGGCTGTGCAGACACTTGGAATTGGGCCGGTGTCTGCGGGAGTTTGCGCGTTCTCCCCGTGGTTGCGTTGGTTTTCTCCGGGCACTCTGGTTTCCTCCCACAACCCAAAAATTCGCTCTTAGGCTGATTGGGAAACAAATTGTCCCTATAGTGAGAATTTTCCATATTAGGAATAATATATATATTATTATATAGGAATAATATAATAGGATAATGGATTTGCTACTATATAGTTATGACGGCGGCGCGGGCTCGTTGGGCTGAAGGGCCTGTTTCCCATGCTGTGTTGCTCTTTAAAAAAAAAGAGAAACAAGGAGAGAGTATGACCAAAGATGCAACATAATATCAACGGTACAATTCTAAAGCAAGCAGAGGGAGCTGGGTCTTGTACACAAGTCATTGAAGATGGTTAGGCATGTTGAGAAAGTGTTAAAGCATACAACATTCTGGACTTCGGAATTAACCGTATAAGAAAACGGTGGCAAGAAGTCATGATGAATCTGTATCAGGCCCTGGGGCACGTTTAACTGTAGTATTGTATCAAATTCTGGGTATCACATTTTAAGAAACATGTGAAGTCAGGGTGTACAAAAGATTGACCAGAATGGTTCCAGGCTTTAGGAACTTCAACTATATTGATAGATTAGAGAAACTGAGGCTGTTCTTCTGGAGAAGAGAGGATGATGAGTAGATTTAATAGTAGTTTTCAAAAGCATGAGAAGTCTGGACAATGCAGTTGGAGAGAAACAATTCCCATTGGCAAAAGAAGCAACAGTAACATCAGGAAAATCTTTTTTTTGAATACAGAGTGTAGTTAGGATCTGGAATATTCTCCTTGGCAGTTTAGTGGCAGCAGATTCAATTAGAACTTCAAAGACTCCAGGATACCTAAATGTACAATCACAATAAAGGGGTAACAAAAATGTGAATGCACAAGAGGTCAGAATTGGAGAAATGTAGAGTTCTCAAAAGGGTTAGAAGGTGGGATAAAATTAAGAGACTTTGGGACTAATATAATTGGTTCATCTGAATAAGAATTGTGATATTTCTGTATTTATGCATACCTAAGGGTAAGCTGTGTCTGTGTGTTCCAAATTAGTCAGATTGTCTGCAGAATCTAAGGCATAAAAGACTAAAGATGTTGTCTACTTGCATTTTCTAATGAGGGCTGATGACGTGTCTTAAATTACAAGAACAAATGTGAGGTAATGCATTTTGGAAGATCTAATACAGGTTGGAAGTATACAGTAAATGACAGAACCCTTGAGAGTATTGATAAGCAAAAGGACTTGGGTGTACAGGTACACAGGTCACTGAAAGTGGCAATGCAGGTGGAGAAGCTAGTCAAGAAGGCATACAGCATACTTGCCTTCATTGGCAAGTCATTTTGCAGCTTTACAGGGTTTAGTTAGGCCACACCTGCAATGCAATGTTCAATTCTGCTCACCACACTACCAGAAGGATATGGAGGCTTTGGAGAGGGTACAGAAAAAGATTTACTAGGATGTTGCCTGGTATGGAAGACATTAGCTATGAAGAGAGATTGGAGAAACTTGGTTTGTTCTCACTGGAACGACAGAGGTTGAGGGGTGATCTGATAGAAGTCTACAAGATTATGAGAGGCATGGACAGAGTGAATAGTCAGAAGCTTTTCCCCAGGATGGAAGAATCAATTACTAGGGGACACAGATTTAAGGTGAGAGGGGCAAGTTTTAAAGATTTGAAGTTTATGCAAAATAATAATTCAAAGATGTACAGGTTAGATGGATTGGCCATGCTAAATGTGCAGGGTTCACCTGACTGGCTTTGACATAGAACATAGAACATTACAGCGCAGAACAGGCCCTTCGGCCTTCAATGTTGTGCCGACCAATTAAGAAAAAGCAATGACCCTCTAACCTAAACCATTCCCTTTTCATCCATAAACTTATCTACTAACCTGTTAAACGCCACCAAACTTGGCGCATCTACAACTGCAGCAGGCAGGGCATTCCCTATACCCTTACCACCCTCTGGGTAAAGAACCTACCTCTGACATCCGTCCTATAACTACCACCCCTTAATTTAAAGCTATGTCCCCTCGTGCTAGCTTTCTCCATCCTAGGAAAAAGGCTTTCACTGTCCACCCTATCTAAACCTCTAATCATCTTATATGTTTCAATAAGGTCTCCTCTTAGCCGCCTTCTTTCTAACGAAAACAACCTCAAATCCCTCAGCCTCTCTTCATAAGACCTGCCCTCCATACCAGGCAACATCCTGGTAAACCTCCTCTGTACCCTCTCCAATGCCTCCACATCTTTCTTATAATGCGGGGACCAGAACTGTACACAATACTCCAAGTGCGGCCGCACTAGAGTTTTGTACAGTTGCAACATGACATGGTGCCTCACACCTCACCATGGAACCAGAGAATCCTTACAGTGCAGAAAGAAACCATCTGCTCATCGAGTCTGCACCAACTCTCCAAAAGAGCATGCCTCCCAGCCTTTTTCCTCCGCCCTAGCCATGCAACCCTGTTCATTTAGCATGGCCGATCCACCTAACCTCCACATCTTTGGACTACTACTTTGCTTAAACAATGGATGCACCTGCACTTTTCAGTAATGAGATATAAAAGAAGTGCAAATATTGGTCCCATGGAACACATTATCCTATTAAATGAAGTTGCTAACAAAAATCCTGGCTTCACGTCAGCAGATTTTATTCTGTTGGTTAGTGCACACGTGAACCATCAAAATGAATGAGGAAATAGCTGGAAATCAGTAATCCAGAAAATGGGAAGAATGCAATATTCTTGAACATTAAACTGCCCCTCAACAGTGGAAATCTTCATGCACCCGTATTGGAGTTCCAGTGTTCTGCATCAAGGAAAACAAAATGCATTTTCTCAGTCATCAAATGTCTTGATCAGCATTCATGCCTCCTGTGATACATTCCCATAATTATTAGAGCAATCCTTAGAGTTGCAAATTCCACCTAAATTGGAAAAAAAACTTTTGTCAAAAAATCATCTGGACTCGAAACATCAGCTCTTTTCTCTCTTTACCGATGAGGCCAGACCTGCTAGGATTTTCTAGCATTTTCTCTTTTGATTCCACTTGAATTTCGGGAGAAAGAATGTAGGGGGGAGGTATGTGATAAAGGGTAGACCTATTAAGAGTATAGAAACGCAGAGGGACCTGGGAGTACAGGTGAACAAGTCTCTGAAGGTGGCAGAGCAAGTGGAGAAAGTTGTGAAGAAAGCATATAGTATGTTAGCCTTTTAGGAAGGGGTATAGAGTACAACAGCTGGCCTTTAATGCTGCAGTTGTATAAAACGTTGGTTAGACCTCATTTGGAATACTGCGTCCAGTTCTGGTCGCCCTACTACTGGAAGGAGATGGAGATTCTGGAGAGAGTGCAGAGGAGGTTTACCAGGATGCTGCCTGGTATGGAAGGTCTGAGTTACAAGGAGAGGTTAGACAAATTGGGACTGTTTTCCTTAGAAACACGTAGACTTAGACGAGATCTAATAGAGGTGTAGAAGATTATGAGGGGTATAAATAGAGTAAACAGGGCTAAGCTTTTTCCTAGGATGGACTCAAATAGCACGCAGGGTCACGGGGGTAAGGTATAATTTGGATGCTAGAGGGAGTTTTTCCACACAGAGGGTGATGGGGGTATGGAATGCGCTGCCAAGTGGTGGAGGCAGGTACTCTGGAGTTATTTAAGAAATACTTAGATGGGCACATGAACAGAATGGAAATGGAGGGGTATAGAAAACTGATTTAAAATAGAGATCATGCGCCTTGGGAGTCCCTGGGAAGTGTGTAAATAGATGATGATATTGATGAACTTGTTTTTATCCTACAGGTGCTTTGGTCCACCTTGTTGTCTAACGAAGGACATACACGTGTTGGGCTGCTCTTGGATTTTTTTCGAGAGTGTCCTAGTGTTTCATGTCATTAGTGTACGCTTGACCTGGACCATTTGATGGGCAACACGACAGCTCAGTGACTATCGCTGTGCTGTGCAGATACATGGATTTGGGCCTGTGTCTGTGGGAGTTTGTGCATTCTCCCCGTGCTTGCGTGGGTTTTCTCCGGGTGCTCCGGTTTCCTCCCACATCCCAAAGATGTGTCCTTAGGCTAATTGGCAAAACAAATTCTCCCTAAATTGTCTCAAATTTGGTTTTTAATCCATAGATCTATAAACATGAACAGGGATCACGGATAGACTGGGAACATCGAGGTGGCGGCACGGGCTCGTTGGGCCGAAGGGCCTGTTTCCCGTGCTGTTTTGTTCTTTGTTTAATTGCCTGGATTGACGCAAGTATCAATGTTAACTGAGAGAATATGCATTACAGCCCTCTGGAAAAAGTTTTGATCAATTCACCAGCACATGGAAGCAAAAGCTAAAGCGAAATGGTGAAAATTTCAAGCAGTCTAGACTCTTTTCCTATGGTACAGGCTATAGAACTGTTTCACAACCTGAAATGTACCATGGCAGAGGAAAGGACATGTTAATACAAATCAGAACATGGAAGATTGGCCTGCAAATACGTGACAAAGGTGACTAAGAGAATCTACAACGCAGTGCTGTCAGATGGTGCTGCCTGCACCAATGACCACCTCCAATCTTAAGTATATCATATCGTTACAAAAGCTTACAGGCTATTAAGTTATTTTCCAATTAATACTGTATTGGATTATTCAGTGTTACAATTGAGAAAGCCAATATTTGAATACTTGCTATTTAAATAAATTCAAAATGTTTAAGTTATGATTATACTCAAACTATAAATTGGTAAACGTTTGGTAGTTTTCTGAACTCAAATTACAATCTATTTGTGATGCTCAGTTTCTTTAAATATACTAGTGGTGAGCAGATGGAGATGGTTTTCTGTTTAAACATTGGATGCTTCTCAAGTGTCGGTGCAGACCCGTGGGCTGCACTATGAGTCTATGAATGCAGACGTTAAAGTTCTAACAAGGGTGCAGTTAGTTAATCACGTTTGTGCTGAAGACAATAACTTGTTATTTAAGTTTATTTATTAGTGTCACAAGCAGGCATACATTAACACTGCAATTAAGTTCCTGTGAAAATCCCCTAATTACCACACTCTGTGGCCTGCTCCGCTACACTGAGGGAGAATTTAGCATGGCCATTGTACTTAACCATCACGTCTTTTGGACTGTGGGAGGAAACCCATGCGGACACAGAGAGAACATGCAGACTCTGCACAGACAGTGATGTAAGCCGGGAACTGAACCTGGGTCCCTGATGCTGTGATGCAGCAGTGTGAACCACTGTGCAGTTGGATGCATATCAAAAGAAAAGTACAACATGGAAGACAACAGAGTTAACGAGGTGCGAGTTTTTCCTATCCACTTCCAAAGAAGTTTTTTTCTCTTTTAAAAGACTTTTTATTTATTGAATAGTTCCAAATATTTTATTTCTTCTTCTCAGCATCCTGAGAAAGTTATGTTACACCAGATACAAGTTCACAATAAATGCATTACGCCTCCAGTCAAAATCCTGTCATATAGCAGGTAAAGTTCTAATCACATTTTACAGATATTAAGCAGTTAATAAAGCCTCTTTCTTATCAATTAGTTTTTGATTAAAGAAAGGCTTTCTGGCCTGTTGAAGGCACCCATTACTTTCTTTGTCAGAGATTAATAACACTGCGCTGTCAAAGTACCCTGCCATTGACACTGAATAACTATTGTGCAAACCATCTGCAATGTTAGCATCTGTTGGTGGTCTCTTGGGCAGATGTTTTAGTCTTGCTTTCTTGTCACTGGCCTTGGCTACATTATTGCAACAGATGTAGACAATCAAAAAAGTGTTCATTCCCATGGTGAATTATCTGGGACTGTTTGCTATTTTGCATAAGCAATAGATGCACCTGCACTTTACAGCAATGTGATCTAAAGGAGGTGTGTTGATGCTATGAAACATAATTACATGATCAAATGAAGTCACAGACAAAATCCTGGTCACAGAATAGCTTCATATCGGAGATTTTATTCCATTGTGCTTGCATGAGCCATCAACTGAACAAGCAAAAAGCTGGAAAACAGGAATCCAGAAAGAAAAATGCAATGTTGTTGAATATTAATCATAGAATTCCTGAAGTGCAGAAGAAGTCATTCAGCCCATCGAGTCTGCATCAACTCTCCAAAGAGCACCTTATTCAGATCTACCCACGCA
Source organism: Sphyrna mokarran (assembly GCA_024679065.1). Classification (NCBI taxonomy): domain Eukaryota; kingdom Metazoa; phylum Chordata; class Chondrichthyes; order Carcharhiniformes; family Carcharhinidae; genus Sphyrna; species Sphyrna mokarran. Next base: position 33,463,504 of record JAGIQG010000002.1, on the reverse strand, counting down.
TTTACCATAGCTAATCTACTGAATCTTTGGACACCAAGAGGCAATTTAGCATGGTAAATCTGCCTAACCCTGCACACCTTTGGACTGTGAGGAGGAAACAAGAGCATCCAGAGGAAACCCATAGGAAGAACGTGAAAACTCCACACAGTCACCCAAGTCAGAATCAAACTTGGTCTCTGGCACTGTGAGGCAGCAGTGCAAACCACTTCATCACGAACTGCAGCACATTCGAGCTCCAGTGCTCTGTATCAAAGAAAACCCAGTGCAACTTCTCACTCACTTGATTTCCAATCTCAGTCATGGGTGTGCAGGGGAAGCAATAAATGGAACTAAAAGGTTTTGCGGAATAGCAAATGGAGAATGCATCATGAAGAATACTCATGAACATGAGCTACTTTCACAATCTTGGTACGAGGAGTCTGGAATATGAATATTTGTCTGCCTGCCACTCTAACTTGGAATCGTGTAGGGAAATTGAAGGAAGAATTTCTTTTCATGTGTTGCAGCATGGCAAAAAATGTAAAATAGCGCTTTAAATAAAGAACACTAAAGTTTACATCTAATACTGAATATTCCCCAAGTTCATCAAATGTAATTGTGCTCAAGAGGACTGTTAAGTTAATGGAGGAAGGGAATAGACAAAGAAAAAAAATATAAAATCCATTTGACAGCACAAAAGCGGCACACAGAGATAGATCCAAAAAGGCAGAGGGAAATGGAACTCCAAGCAACACTGATTGTGCAAACAAAAGCACAGCAGAGATTCAGCAGCAACCCATTTAAAGTTAATTTTTATTTGTTAGATATGCTTACATTAACACTGCAATGAAGTTATTGTGAAAATCCTTCAGTTGTCACACTCCAGCGCCTATTTGGGTACAATGCAGGAGAATTTAGCATGGCCAATGCAATGATTTGATTTATTATTGTCACATGTATTGGTATACAGTGAAAAGTATTGTTTCTTACACACTATACAAAGCATACCATACATAGAGAAGGAAACAAGAGAATGCAGAATGTAGTGTTGCAGTCATAGCTACGGTGTAGAGAAAGATCAATTTAGTGCGAGGCAAGTCCATTCAAAAGTCTGACGGCAGCAGGGAGAAGCTGTTCTTGAGTCGGTTAGTACGTGATCTCAGACTTCTGTATCTTTTTCCCGATGGAAGAAGGTGGGAGAGAGTATGTCCAGGGTGCATGAGGTCCTTGATTACACTGGCCGCCTTTCTGAAGCACTGGGAAGTGTAGATAGTATCAATGTGTAGGAGGTTGGTTTGAATGATGGACTAGACTTTGTTCACAACCCTTTGTAGTTTATTGCAGTCTTGGATGGGGCAGGGGCCATACCAAGCTGTGATGCAACTGGAAAGAATGTTTCCATAGTGCATCTGAACAAGTTAATAAAAACTGTAGCAGTCATGCCAAATTTTCTTAATCTTCTGAGAAATTAGAGGCATTGGTGGGCTTTCATAACTATAGTGTCAGCATGGAAAGGGCCAGGACAGGTTGTTGGTGATCTGGATACCTACAAACTTGAAGCACTTCTACTTCATCGCCATTGATGTAGACAGGGGCATACTCTCCACTACGCTTCCTGAAGTTAATGATTATCTCCTTCATTTTGTTGACATTGAGGGAGAGTTTATTGTCATCACACCAGTTCACCAGATTCTCTATTTCTTTCTTGTACTGTCGTCATTGTTTGAGATCCAACCCACAACGGTGCTGTCATCAGCAACTTGAAAATTGAGTTGGAGAGAATTTGGCTGCACAGTCAGGTGCGTAAGGGATATAGTAAGGGGCTGAGGACACAATTTTATGGAGCACCGGTATTGAGAATAATCGTGGAGGAAGTGTTGCTACCTATCCTTACTGACTGCAGTCTGTGGGTTAGGAAGTTTAGGATCCAGTTGCAGAGGAAGGACCAAGCCCCAGGCCACGGAGTTTGGAGATGTGTCTCCTAGGAATAATGATGTTAAAGGTATAGCTTTAGGCATCTGACACGAACGTCTTTGTTATATAGGTGTTCCAGGGTTGAATGCAAAGCCAAGGAGAAGGCATCTGCTGTGGACCTGTTGCGGCAATAGGCAAACTGTTGTGGATCCAGGCAATCTGGGAGGCAGGAATTGATTTGTGGCATGACTAACCTTTTGAAGCACTTCATAATGGTAGATGTTGAAGCCACTGAACAATAGTCACTAAGATATGTTGCCTAGCTTTTCTTTGATACCAGGATGACGGTCATCTTCTTGAAGCAGGTAGGGACTTCAGATTGATGTAAAGAGAGGTTGAAGATATCTCTCAGACTATGGACGGAAACTAGAGAACCCAGAGGAAATCGAAGAATCCAAAGGAAACTCATGCAAATATAGGGAGAACATGCAGATCCCGCACAGACAGTGATCCAAGCCGGGATCGAACCCGGGTCCTTGGTGCTGTGAGGCAGCAGTACTAACTGCCATGCTACCCTGGCTGCCTTCTTAGATTTCCATCATGTAACTTAATATTTCTGTTGCATTTAGTATTTTTCAAGCAACTAACTTGGGAATGATTTCTGTGCACAAACATTGAACATATTGCCATCAGATCCACCGTGAAGTGATATTAATAGCACCTGTTTAGATATGAACACTGAAAGCGGTTCTGACTGAGGAAAGTGAACTGGGATGAAAAATTGAATATAAGCCTATAATATAAAAATAAATTTAAGTAATGCAATGCAAAGATAAGAATGTTATTAAGTTCACTATTTAAATTTAACTCAACCTACCTGAATGCACTACATAACAAAGTGCAATAGCATTTTTAAAAAATGCCAGCATATTGCACCTGATCTCTAAAGGAATCCTCCTCTTTACCCTTTTATCATTGCATACTTCTGTGCCCACTTCATGTGGCTGCTGTGCAATTAAGAGTGGTGCATTCTTCCAAAGCCTAAGATCACAAGGCAATTTCTCCAACAGACAAACAGACAAATAATTATTACAGAAGGCAGGAGGGTTAACACGTTTTCAGCAACTCAAGTGCAAAAGGAACATCTGGTAATTAACTCTGAGAAATTATAACAGCATAGGTGAGAGATACACACTTCATCAACAACAACTTACAGCAAGATTTCTTATAGTTGCACTCGTCACTCCATTTACTGGAAGGTAATAGCTTACCAGCCAACTTTGATGAGTCATGAATAAAATCCTGCATCTCTTCACAGTTCTGTGTTTGGCTGTCATCTACACTGCCAACTTCTCTCCTGTAACAAAGAGATTACAAGACAGTGGAAATGACAAGAGGCTATTGTCTTGTGTGAAAGAAAAGCACAATTGTATTACTCACATGATATAGCACTTCACAGAACAACATAGAACAGTATAGCACAGTACAGGCTCTTCGGTCCCTGATGTCCTCTGCACTCTCTCCGATGCTTCCACATCCTTCTTATAGTGAGGTGAACAGAACTGCACACAATATTCCAAATTTGATCTCACCAAGGTCCGGTATAGTTGCAGCATAACTCCACAATTCTTAAATTCATATCCCCTTGTTAAAAAATGCTAACATACTATAAGCCTTCTTCATGGCTCTATCCACTTGAGTGGCAACCTTCAAGATCTCTCTGTTCCTCCATTATCCTCAGAACTCTGTTGTTGATTCTGTAATCTGCATTCAACTTTGTCCTACCAAAATGAATCACCTAGCACTCATCAAGGTTAAACTCCATCTTGCCACTTTTCTGTCCAGCTCTGCATCCTATCAATGTCTCTTTGCAGCCAACAAGAGCCCTTCACCTCATCCACTACTCCACCAATCTTGGTGTCATCAGCAAATTTATTAATCCATCCTTTAGCCCCCTCTTCCAAGTCATTGATAAAAATCACAAATAGCAGAGGACCCAGCACTGTTCCCTGTGGTACACCGCTGGTAACTGGCTACATTCTGAAAATTTTCACCTCCACCTTCACCTTCTGTCTTTTATGATATAGCCAGTTACTTATCCAAATTTCCTTCTATCCCACATCTCCTTACTTTCTTCATGAGCCTACCAAGGGAAACCTTATCAAATGCTTTACTAAAATCCATGTATACGACATCAATTGCTCTACCTTCATCTACACACAATCAAATTTGAGACGCATTACTTCCCCTCACAAATCCTTGCTGACTATCCCAGATTAAGCTGCATCTTTCCAAATGATCATAAATCTTATCCCTCAGGACCTTTTCCATTAACTTACCAACACCAAAGTAAGACTATCTGGTCTATAATTACCAAGGTCAAGAAAAATTTCCTTTCTTGAAGAGAAGAACAACATTCGCCACTCTCCAATCCTCTGGACAGTGAGGACCCAAAAATCAAAGCTAAAGATTCCGCAATCTTATCCTTAGCCTCTCAAAGTATCCTAAGATGTATCCCATCTGGGAGATTTATTGACCCTCAGGTTTTTCAAAATTGCTATTACATCTATTTCCTCCATCTTATGAGCCTGTATCACATTCTTATCCTCAAAAACATGGCCCCTCTCCTTAGTGAGCACTGAAAAAAAGTATTCATTCAAAGCCTCACCTATCTCTTCTGACTCCATGCACAAGTCCTCCACCAGCCCTAACCTCACTCTGATCATTCTTCTATTTCTCACGTAAGAGTAAAAAGTCATGGGATTTTCCTTGATCCAACCCGCCAAGGACTTCTCATGACCTCTCCTAAGCCCCCTTTTTAACTCATTCCATGCTATCTTGTAACCCTTAAGTGACCCAACTGAACCTTGTTTTCTGATCTTTACATATGCTTCCTTTTTCCTCTCGACAAGACATTCAATGTCCTTCGTGAACCATGCTTCCCCCATTCCGCCATTTCCTCCCTGTCTGACAGGGACATACTACCAAGGACACACAGTATTTGTTCCTTGAAGAAGCTCATTTTTCATTTGTGTCTTTACCTGACAGTTTCTGTTCCCATCTTATGCTCCCTACTTGTTTCCTTATCGCATTATAATTACCCTGCCCCAATTATAAACCTTATCCTGCCAAGTGACCTTATCCCTTTCTGTTGCAACAGTTTAAGACACCTAACTGTGGTCACTATCTCCAAAGTGCTTTCCCACAAACAAATCTAACACTTGGCCTGGTTCAATATCCAATACCAAGTCCAATGTGGCTCCACCTCGAGTCGGCTTATCCACATCGTGTATCAGGAAATGCTCCTGCACACACTGTATAAAAAGTGCCTCATCCAAACTATTCAACCTATAAAGGTTCCTATCAGTATTTGATAACTACCTTGTGACCTCCACAGCCATCCATAATCTGCTTTGCCATTTCTTCCTCCACATCTCTATTACTTTTTGGAAGTTTACAGAAAACTCCTAACAACGTGATCGCTCCTTTCCTGTTTCTAACTTCAGCCCATATTATCTCAGTAGGCCAATCCTCCTCGAAATGCCTTTCAGCAGCCCTTAAACTATTCTTGATTAACAATGCTACTTCTCCACTTCTTTTACTACCTTCCCTACTCTTACTGAAACATCTATACCCCGGAACTGGCAACAACCATTCCTCTCCCTGTTCTAACCATGTCTCTGTAATAGTCAAAACATCGTAATCCTCTTTCAGGTGTTTATGCACTTCACTAAAACAAAACAATGACAATATGATGATAAAATCAAAAATCTAGATGCTCACAATCTAGATACAATAGTTCATGTATTTTCTTATTTCAAAATTAATAGAATATGACTCAAACTGCAGAATATTTCCCTACAATATTGAAGCACAAAAGAGCAGCAAGGCACTGAGGCATAAAAATAAAGAGCCTGATTCCGTAAGAATAAAGTAATATAGTTGAAGACAGAATTTCTTCAAATAAATTGAGGAATTAATTTACTATCACTGATTCATATAACCCTATTCTCCAGGTGAACACTGACCAATATTTGAGGTTTTTCTTTAAACAGTATGCTGATATTGTTTTAACAAAAAGGAGAGCTTCTGCCACCCAAAGTAATGGGCAGAGTTACTGGACAAATAATCCAGGCAACTGCACTAATAACACAGTTGAGTTAAAATTCCAGTCTGAGAATTGAACTAAGTGCAAGAAAATCTGGAAATACAAAGTGAATATGCATGTTGGCCTGTCATTAAAAATTCAACTTGTTCACTTACTGGCTGAAACAAGCTTTTTGCAGCCAATTTGGTTTAGTTGTAGCTTCAGTAACCACACCATGAGGGTTGACTTTAATTTCACTTTGAATTGGCCTAGTTAGTCAGGTGGGAGTTACAAGTGGGCAATAAAAAGCAGAGGGGTTGGACACAATTTTCCCATCAAGGACTAAGTCCTGTGATAGCGACAGGGATGGGAAGTGTTTTCTGTTGCAGAGATGGAAAACCATGCTATATCTTCTGGTCCCGACATACCCAATTACGCATCCAGGGATTCAGCGCCATCTTCCTTGGTGGGACAGGCTTGACAGCGCATGTCCCGCTTCATATCTGGGCAACATGTTTAAAAGGTATCTGGACATCTACAATGTCAGATCAAAAACAGAGAAGTTTTAAATTGTCCGAGCTCCAAAATTTAATGATATCTCCCTACATGACCTCCAGAACGATGTTGAGATGCAGAAATATACCATAATCACCAGACAGGAAACAGCAGTCAAGCAGGAATACCAATGCTACATGGACATAAGTGGCTATGCCATCCTTGTTATCTGGGAACACAGTTCCACAAGAAAATGGATAACTTTGGTCATCTCACCAAGGTAAGTCTCATTAGATGGTCATATGAATCACAAAGACTCCAGTATTCCAGGGTCCAAGGCCCATTAACAATGTCATGTCCTGTCACAGCCCTACTTTATGAGAGTGAGAAGATGGGAGACAGCGTATCCATTTCTCAGGTCTCTCACAAGGTTCAACTCAAACTGCAGAACATTTCCCTACAATCTGAAGCGGGAGTGTAGCGGGATCGATCCATTGGCAAGCAGGAGCTCAGACTTGGGTGTCCACCTTCTAAGTATTCATCTATTTCAATGCAAATCTGAGGGTCTAATATGACTCCGTGTTGGAAGCAGCTCTCCAACTCGCTTACAAATGCCTTCAAGGAAGAGACCAAGGTCCAAAAAGGCAGAGGAGAAGAAGGCCTCCCTATCAGGTCTCAGCTCAGATATCAGCCAAGAGGGAGAGGAAAAGAAGAGCTCTACATCTGTAGATGCCACGCCACCAACTCAGGAATACCCATCATGTGGATAAGTGCTAGTTTTGGAATGCTCTTATAATCTGGTGTTCACTGCATGTCTCCAGCAGCAGAAGGGAGGTTCAGCTGAGTTTTCCAGCTCACGGAGAAGGCATTTGTGAAATCAGAATCAGTTGATGAGCCTCTGGAATTGGCCTTCCAAACTATGGTGGAGCGTCAGCAAGAGATGATGCAACATTAGGCTACTGGAAGTCCTCAACAGGGTGGTGCGGGAGTCAGAGGAATCAGTTCACCAGTTCTCTGATGAAATGGAGCCCACATATGCACCCATGGGAAGGATGATGTGCCCCATGGAGTATCCAGTTTCTATCAGAGATACGAACCAACCTGTACTCCACTGCCGTTGCCATGGCTGAGTTCATATAGCAGTAATGTGAGTGGGGCGGTGGCAGTGGGGATGGGAGGGGGCACCACGACGCCCTTCCAGGTGCCTCTCCCCTCAAGTAATCAGGTTGTGGTCCTTGGGCACCTGACAGGAGGAGGCAGAGCAGCTGGATACCATTGGGTAATCCACTCAGGACTCCCAGAGGATGTCCATTCCCTCTGAATCCCCTGGGCCTGTAACCTCTTCAATTTTCCCCTCTGTCACTACAGAGGGAATATCTAGCCCACAAGGAATTAGCCAAGTCAAACCCCATAGGTCACAGCTTTCCAAAGGATGGCTGCCAAAGTCTTCAAAAGCAAACAACTCCACAGGCTGCTTCCAGCCCGAATACGTATGTCAAGAGATGATATTGTATTATCTGCAAATATATTCACATGCACTAAATAATGTTTACTATTCTGTTTCAGTGTGATTATATAGCCTTCGTTGTTTCATCACTCCTTCCCCCAACCCTATCTCCTCTACCAGTCAGCCTACGTCCTTCTCCCCATCACCTTAGACACCCAGCATTCCCTGTGACTCCCCACTATTACCCGATAGCCTGAATCCTTCTCATTCTAGAATGCCCAGTTCTCTACCTTCCCATGAATCCCACGCCCATCCACATTGACCTAGCTGACCGCGTCCTCACAACCCCCAGGGCCCATTTTTGTCTCTGTGACCCTTGCCAACCTTTCTACTGATACAGACACACCCCCATCCTACCAACTCCCTTGCCCACTCTCACCATTCCATTCGATCATCCTCCCTTGACCTCAGTCTCCAGGAGGCAGTTATTGACCATACAAACCCCTCCTTTGCATATTCATCTGGATACTTTATTCCTCCATTGAACCTTTCTCCCCCCCCCCCTACACTTTCCCACTCCGAGCTCCCTCTTGCAGCTGCACCAATTCCCCCTGACACCTGGCAAAGTGGAAAATTGTAGTGGGAGGGTGAGGGGGGGCTTGCTTCAGGTCAGGTCTCAATTTACAACATGCTAATCTCCAGTGATTTGCCATAGCAGTCAGCATTGGAAAACCCCACTATAAATTCATTCATACTGGCTTTATAGTGATTTTTGGGTCTTCCATTGCATTCACCCAATCTGCCCGGTATTGATTCCACCAGCAAGGACACAGGAGAATTCAATCCATGATGTTAAACTTGTACAGAATGTTGGTTGACACATTTCACGTACTGTAAACAGTTCTGGTCTCCATATGTGCAACAGAAGGTGCAAAAAGAATTTACAAGAATGACAGTAGAACTGTGATACAACTAAACATTGAATCATAGAATCATTACTGCACATTTGGTCTATCATGCCCTTGATAGGTTTCTGCAAGAACAACACACCTAATACCATCCTCTGCCTATTCCCTGCAGCCCTGCCCAATATACTAGCCTGTCAGTGACTTGCAATTTGTCGTATTCCTCCTCATAGCTCACAATGTTTCCAAGATTTGTGTTATCTGAAAAATTTTGTGGCTTGTAATCCCAAATTAAGGTCAATAATATTGACCAAGAAAAGCAAGGATCTTAACACTGAGCTCTCTTATACCCCATTCTGCACTTTTCTCCAGTTTGAAAAACAACCACTCACCATTACTTTCTTTCCTGTCATTAAATCTCTCTGTTACCTTATCAAAAAATCAATAAAGTTAAACATGATTTGCCCTCAACAAATCCATGCTGGCTTTCCTTAATTAATCCATAAGTACACACTGTTAATTTTGTCCTGAATCACTTTTTCTAAAACCTTCCCCATCATCAAGATTAAATGAGTCTGCTGTTCCTAGACTTATCCTTACAATCTTTTCAAACAAGGATGTAATATTTACAATTTTCCAGTCCTCTGACATTAGCCCAATACTTAAGGATGATTGAAAGGTTATGCCAGTGAAGCAAGTTCTCCTCTGGTAAAGATACATACAAATTAATCATTTAGCACCTCAGCAGTAGCCCCTCCATGCATTAATGCCTCTTTTGTCCCCAGTCAGCCTCACTCTTCCTTATACCATCCTATTACCTGTTATATGCCTATGGAAGACTTCTGGATTCTTTTACATTAGCTTCTATCTTTTCATACTCTCTTTGTTTCTCTTCTTTCATTTGTCCCCTAACTTTAAACATTCAATTTAGTTCTCAATTATAAAGCATCAAGGGGAATGGGGAGAAAATAGGAATATGGCATAGAGATAGAGGATCAGCCATGATCAGATTGAATGGCAGAGCAGGCTTAAAAGACTGAATGGCTTACTCCTGCTGCTTGTTCCTATGTACGATCCACCTGACATCTGTATTATGCATGCATTCTCAGCATTGTCTAACACTCTATTCACTGTTGTTATCAATGGAGCTCTGGATCTGTTCGCCCTAACTTTCCCTCTTGTGTGTATGCGCCTCAATTGTACCCAAACAACCTCTTTTTTGAAGGTTAATCAATTACAGTTTTTCCTTCCAATCTTTGGTTCCAATTTACCCGAGCCTGATCTGTTCTCACCCCACTGAAGTTGGTCCTCCCTCAATAATTTTTATTTAGGTTTGCTTCTTATTCTTTTGCATAGCCAACCTAACCTTATGATACTAAGTGTTCCCCTATTGGCATCTGATCCATTAGACCAATCTCATTAACACAACCAGGGTGAGCAATGCCTCCTATCTCACTGAGCCACAATCATACTGATTGAGAACATAGCCCTGTAAACACTTTGATCTCTTCCCATCTCACTGAGTTTTATTATAATCCCAGTCTACATTTGAATATGTAAACTCCTATTTTCACTACTTTATGGTTTCTGCACCTCTGTAATTACCCTGTAAATTTGTTCCTCTATATCTTTGCCACTAGTTTGTGGCCTATAGAGCACAGCAAATAGTTAATAGCACGTCCATTATTTCTAATTTAACAGATTCTGTCCTTGAGCTGTTGAGGAAATCCTCTCTCCAGCACTGTAATGTTCCCCTTACTAAGTACAGTTAAACTTCCTCCTTTCTTTCTTTTACTATCTTTCCTGAACACCTTGAATCCAGGAATATTTGGCATCCAGTCTAGTTCATTTCTGAAATCCAAAGAAATATTGGGAAGATTGAAGCCAGTGTCTTTGGTTCTCCTTACAAACTCAGTTCTTCAGCCATCAGCCTCATCCCTGACTCTGACAATTATCCAAGATTATGAATAATCTTGAAGTGAGCTTCCAAAAACATACCCGTGCCATCAATAAGGCTACCTATTTCCAATATATATGGAAAATGCCGACAATACGGAACAGGTCAGGCAGCAACTGTGGAAAGAGAAATAGTGTTACAACATTATAGATTATCGATCTGAAATGTTTACAATATTTCTCTCTCTGCTGCTCCAACCATTGAGTATTTTTAGTATTTTCTATTTACATTTCAGATTTCCAGCATCTACAGTATTTGATTTTTCTATTCCCCGTTTGCAGCTTTGAGAAATCACTTAATTCTGCCCCTGCTTCAGCTCATTTGCAGCTAAAACCTTCATCCACCATATCTTTGTTAAAATAAAGTAAAAAAGTCAAGTAAAGTTTATTTATTAGTCACAAGTAAGGCTTACATTAACACTGCAATGAAGCTACTGTGAAATTCCCCTAGTCGCCACACTCTGGCACCTGTTCAGATCAATGCACCTAACCAGACTGTGGGAGGAAACCAGAGCACCCGGAGGAAACCCACACAGACACAGGGAGAATGCACAAACTCCACACAGAAGTGACCCAAGTCAGGAATCGAACTCGGGTCTCTCGCGTTGTGAAGCAGCAATGCTAACCACTGTGCTACTGTGCTTTCGCCAGAAAAATGGCCAGCCTCCCACATTCCTAACATTCAAAATTCTGTTGCCCAGTATCTTAATTTGTCCTGTTCATTCACACTCACCCACCCTCCCAAAAATCTGTCTGTCTTTCTTTTCTCCTTGGGATAATTAAGGGAACAGGAGTAGGCCATTTCATCCCTTGAACCTATTAACTGAGATAGAAACACAGAAGCAAGTTACATGTCCATCAAAAAGGAATTATCCAAATTAATTCCATCTTCTACCTCTTAGTCCGTAGTTCTGGAAGCTCTGGTACCTCAAGTACCACACCCAAGTTTTGTTTTAATGCAATGAAGGTTTCTGCAATACCACCCTTTAGGGAAGGAGTTCCAGATCCCACCAATAAAATTACTTGGCAACTTCTCTCTAATCCTTCTACCAAGTACTTTAAATCAATGTCCTTTGCTACTGACAACCTGTTAATGGAAAAGGAGTTCTTTGTACCCATTCTATCTAGATTCTTCATTACTCTACAAACCATGCCTCAGCCTCCTCTGCTCCAAAGAAAATAACACCAATTAGCCAAACTTCCCTTATATCTAAAATTCTCCGTTCCTAACAACAGCTTTGTAAATCTCCCCCGTACCTTCTGCAGTACGATCGTATAATTCCTGTGTAACCAGAATTGCATACACTACTTTAGCTATGGTCTACGTGGCGCCTAATACAGTTCTGGCTTTTATAGTCTAGATCAGGGAAAGTAAAGCAAGTATCAAATGGTTCTCAAGTACCACTATCATTGCAAAACACACACAATGGACATTGTATAGCTGCTTTCATTTTTAGCATAGCTCTCTATTGTCCTTGTGTTTATGGACATCAATTTTGGCTTCCGCAACTTTTATTGCCATTGCGTGACTCCATCACCAAAACTATTGTGAGACATACATTATGAATATATATTTCACTCCCCTAAGACTGCACAGTACAGCATTGCAGTTTGCATATGAAACATTATTTGTAAAGTTTCATGGTTATAACTTAGAAATATAGCAAAAGTGGTGATTTGGCCTTTATTTTTACAGGGGGAAAATTAATATGCAAAAGAATAAGACAATTGAAAACCAAAAACATTGTCTTCATCTTAAAGCTGCAACACTGACAATGGTTAGCAGAATCCTTCTTCATAACTTAGGCAGCTTATTGAAGAAAAGGATGTTATTTAACTGAGACTACAATATCTGATGCACTTAGAACTATTCAGCAATTAGAGGATATACACTGTCACTCACGGTTTACTCTAGGGAATCAATTCCCATGTATGATTGTATAAAGAGGGTGAACTATTCAGTATTACCACAGAGATTAGGGCACATCATTACAACTAGAGAAACATTACACCAAAGTCAAGTGAAACGTTTTTTGGCTGATTTAATAGTGAGGTAACTGAATTATATCAGAAAAATATACTTATGCATTGCAGCCTCAGCCACATGAAGTTGCAGCGTTTTTTAATTGGGTTTGTACATTGAGCATCCTGCCACAGAAAAGAGAGAGCAACAGCAACTTGTTTGTCTTCCTTGCTCTTGAAGGGCAATCATAGTGTGGCCAAATCTGAGATCTGAAGGTGCCTGAAAGTAAATGCATATGGATAGGGTGGACGTGGAGGAGGTGCTCCCACTAGTATGAAAAACTAGAACCAGAGGGCATAACCTCAGACTGAAGGGATAATCCTTTAAAACAGAGATGAGGAGGAATTTCTTCAGACAGAGAGTGGTGAATCTGTGGAACTTTTTGCTGCAGAAAGCTGTGGAAGCCAGGTCATTTAAGACAGAGATAGAGAGGTTCCTGATTGATAAAGGGATTAGGAGTTATGGAGGAAAGGTAGGAGAATGGGATGAGATAAATATCAGCCATGATTGAATGGCAGGGCAGACCCGATGGGTCAAGTGGCCTAATTCTGCTCCTATGTCATATTGTTTTACGGTCACAGAGGCAAGCACACTTGTGAGAACAGAACAGAAGAAGAATGAGATAATAGGGAACACTATAAATTACCTGGGGAATTATACGTGAAGAAGCTGGGTTAATGCCACACTAATATTTAGGAAGTCTGGTCCCTAACAATACATTTTTTTCTTGAGTTCTTGCTAGACTGAACAAAGGAATTTTGACTTTTTCTACTTATTCAGTTTTATCTTTTTTCTACTCAATTCATCTTTTTCTTATGTTTCTTTTCTGGGTAATTGCAATGCTTTTGCTGCTTTATTTTCCTGTTATTTTGTTTTCATTTGAGCAGCCTTTATTGCTGCTATAATTTCTCAATTGCAAGTCAACTTTACCATCAAAAGTACAAGGAGATTGCTGACCGTATATCTGCGGCAGAAGATCCAACTGACTGCTCCAACTGACACGACACTATTCCACACTAAATACACTCATGAATTAGTACATGATTTAAGGACTAAGAACTTGTAAAATTGACACCAACATTTGTACTTAGCACTAATTACACCACGATAAATCTACCAGCCAATTTGTTACCTAAAATAAACTGTAAACTACAAATAGTATGGGCAGGGAGATCTTTGAAATTGATAAAAAAAAATGTATGAAACGTGTTTTAGCAATTATGCAATGTATAAGCACCACTACTAATGCAATTGTATCTCTGTTGTCAAATACATTCATTAAAAGGTTAAGTATTAAAAAAGTGACCTTGTATCCAGAAACAAAGCAATATTCTGTAACATTTGCCTGCACGTAATCTAGATCTGGAGGAAGAAAATCTGATGTAATATCCTCTAACTTTCGTACTTATTGTTTGCAATAATATTGAAAATGAAACAAGAATCTGAACCAGATATTAAAACATGACTTTGCTCTTAGGCTATTTGGCTTACATAATGCAGTTCAAAATATGTATACAAAATCCTATTTTATAATCACTTTTATCACTTTCGTTTAGGATATTTTTGGATGTCGACAAGTAAAACCAAATAGATTTAGAACATGTCGCCACCAGTCACAATCAGGATTCAATCAAGGTTAGTTTGTAATCCTTAGGGCATTGTTCATCATTTCTGGTCCATGGGTGGAAACTTCCTGTGGCAGCAGCTGTAACCTTGTCATCAAGACACAAATGTTCACAAAAGCATCTGTCTTTTACTTTATGTGTCAGATACTGATGCTAATATTAGACCAACACACAAAAATAACTAAACAATATGCTTTCTGTACCAAATATGCTTCACTTGATTTAATTTCTGCAGACATGCATTGTGATCCATGCACCTGTTTCAGAACTCATTAAAGCTTTAACATTTTGAACGATTTAGCTCAACTTTTGTTCGAAATCAAAACAGAAGTCCTATGTGCTCTTAACTTTTTAAGTGTTTATCTTGTTGTCAGTAATGTCATGTATATATTTTTAAGACTGGTTGACTGTACTGATGCTCTCCCCAGTTCTGTCTTTGTATCCAACGATTTAATAGAACAATGGGTCTAATCACAACTCCTTCACGAACCTATTACAGGAAAACAAGTTGACCGTATAGCCGAAAGCCAGCAATCAGATTCCAAAGAGCTTGGTTTGGTATTTTAGGATAGGATAATTCAGCTAAAATAATGGTGAGGCCAGGCAAACAGCACTGCAACTTCAGATGAGGGGAAATTAAACATAAACATCCACATGTGAAGTCTTCAATGCAGAAATGATTTATCAGAATGATCACAGAGATGAAGGATTACAGTTACACAGCTAGAATGAAGAGGCCAGATTGTTCCCCTTAAAGCAGAGAAGGTTAAGAGGAGATTTGATAGAGTCATTTAAAATCATGAGTAGTTTAAAAGACAAACAAGAAAAGGAAGATGATGGCATAGTAGCAATGTCACTGAACTACCAAACCAGAGGCCCAGACTAGATCTCTGGAGCTAGTGGTTCAAATCCCACCAAGGCAGCTAGTAGAATTTAAATTCAATTAATAAATCTGGAATTAGAAGCTAATCTTTTGGTGATCATGACAGCTATCTTCAATTGTTGTAAAAACCCATATGGTTTGTTAATATCTTTTTAGAAAGGAATCTGCCATCCTCAAACGTCCTCTGAGATGGCCTTGCAAGTCACTCAGTTCAAGGGCAATTAGGAATGGGCAAAAAAACCTAGCCTTGTTAGCAATGCCCATATCTCATGAAAAAATAAATTTTTAAAAACTGGTCTGAGCACCTGAAGGATCAATAACAAAAGGAAACAGATTTAAGTTGATTGACACAAGATTCAGGGTCAACAAGAAAAAAATATTCACACAAGTGATTAGGATTTGCTACGCACTGTCTGGTAAAATGATACAGATTCAACAATGTATTACAAAAGGGCATTTTATAAATACTTGGAGTAAAAATTGTAGAGATATGGGACAAGAGTGGGTGTATTGGAATAATTTGATCGTTCTTCAAAAGAGGTGAACACGAGATGGGCTAAAAGGACTTCTTTTGTATCATAATATTCTATGATTGTAAGTGGCCTCCTCATTTCCCCTATCAAATTGAACCATCAGATCGTTGTTCATATTAAACTTAATTGGTCATTGCCACACACACTAAGCAAGCCTGTCCATGTCTTACGCCTTTTGGTCAGTCATTCAAATCAGGAGCTATACTTAGCTGTGTCCCTGCACCAAATATATTCGTGCAAATTGCAGCACCTTACATTCACTTCTCAAGTCTAAATTACTTTTGCACATGGTTTAAAAAAAACTGTGGTCCCAGCAAAACACCACTTCACAATTTCTGACAGACTAACTCTGACATTCTGTTTTCAGTTTCCTAGTCATTTTTCAACCTATTCTGCCACTAGCAACTCCATGTATTCCATTTATGTTTCAGCTATGGCTCAATGGGTAACATTTTCGACTGAGTCAGAAGCCTATTGTTCAATTCTCATTCCAGAACATAAGCATAACAACCCAGAATGACACTCTGGTGTAGGACTGAGTGAGTGCTGCACTGACACAGGTGCAGTCTTTCGATAAAACATTAAACTGTAGCCCACTTGATGTCTCGTGGATAGAAAAGATTCCACAACAGTATTTTGAAGAAAAGGAAGTGGTTTCACTGCTGTCCTCGTCGATATTCATTCCTCAATCAACAGCAACTTGACAAAGCTCTTTCAATAGCAATTTCCAAATCCACAACCCCCATCTAGTTGGAGTTCAGTGAATGCATTGAAACATCACTAACTGCAGGCTCTCCCCAAAGTCTCACATGTAAATCACAGAATTATTAAAGTGCAAAGGGAGGCCCATTCAGCCAATCAATTCTGCACTGGTTCTCTGAATGAGCATTCGATTGAGTCTCACTCCCTTGTCTCATCACCGTAACTTTGGACATTTTTTTTTCAAATAGAAATTCAGTTCCTTTTTGAGTGTCTTAATTAAACCTGCCACCGCAATCCTCTCAGGAAGTTGGTCATAGATTCGTTCAGCCCTCTGAATGAAATAAATTTTCCTCACACCATCCTGGCTTGGAACTGTACTCGTTGGTCTTTCACTATCAAAGAACAAAGAACAAAACAGCACAGGAAACAGGCCCTTCGGCCCAACGGGCCCGCGCCACCACCCCGATGTTCCCACCTCTATCCATGATCCCTGTCTATGTTTATAGATCTATGGATTAAACACCAAATTTGAGACAATTTAGGGAGAATTTGTATGAGCCTATTAGAACATAGAACATTACAGCACAGAACAGGCCCTTCAGCCTTCGATGTTGCACCGACCAATATAAAAAGCAATGCCCCTCCAAACTAAACCATTCCCTTCTCTTCCATATACTTATCAACTAACCTCTTAAACGCCACCAAACTTGGCGCATCTACAACCGCTGCAGGCAGGGCATTCCACTCCCGAACCACCCTTTGGGTAAAGAATTAGCACATCTTTGGGATGTGGGAGGAAACCGGAGCACCCGGAGAAAACCCACACAAGCACAGGCAGAATGCGCAAACTCCCACAGACACAGGCCCAAATCCATGTATCTGCACAGCACAGCGATAGTCACTGAGCTGTCGTGTTGCCCATCAAATGGTCCAGGTCAAGCGTATACTAACAACGTGAAGCACTAGGATACTGTCGAAAAAAATCCAACAGCAGCCCTCTCACGACCCATTGCGTGTACGCCCTTTGTTAGACAACAAGGTGGACCAAAGCACCTGTAGGATAAAAACAAGTACATCAATATCATCATCTATTTACACACTTCCCAGGGACTCCCAAGGCCCAGGATCCCTAATTTAAATCAGTTTTCTATATCCCTCCATTCCCATTCTGTTCATGTGCCCATCTAAGTATTTCTTAAATAACTCCAGAGTACCTGCCTCCACCACTTTACTTGGCAGCGCATTCCATACCCCCACCATCCTCTGTGTGAAAAAACTCCCTCTAGCATCCAAATTATACCTTACCCCAAGCCCGTGACCCCTCGTGCTACTTGAGTCCATCCTAGGAAAAAGTTTAACCCTGTTTACTCTATCTATACCCCCCATAATCTTGTACACTTCTATTAGATCTCCTCTAAGTCTACGTCTTTCTAAGGAAAACAGTCCCAATTCGCCTAACCTCTCCTTGTAACTCAGACCTTCCATACCAGGCAGCATCCTGGTAAACCTCCTCTGCACTCTCTCCAGAGTCTCCACATCCTTCCGGTAGTAAGGCGACCAGAACTGGACACAGTATTCCAAATGAGGTCTAACCAACGTTTTATACAACTGCAGCATTAAAGGCCAGCTGTTGTACTCTATACCCCTTCCTATAAAGGCTAGCATACTATATGCTTTCTTCACAACCTTCTCCACTTGCTCTGCCACCTTCAGAGACTTGTTCACCTGCACCCCCAGGTCCCTCTGCGTTTCTATACTCTTAATAGGTCTACCCTTTATCATATACCTCCCCCCTACATTCTTTCTCCCAAAATGCATCACCTCACATTTATCAGGATTGAATTCCATCTGCCATCTATCTGCCCATGCTACCAGCCTGTGTCCTGCTGCATCGCCTGACAATGCTCCTCACTATCCGTAAGTTCAGCCATCTTTGTATCATCTGCAAACTTGCTGATCACTCCACTAATTCCCTCTTCCAAGTCATTTACATATATTACAAATAGAAGAGGTCCCAGTACCGAGCCCTGTGGCACACCACTAGTGACCGACCTCCAGCTCCAGTGGGTGAAAATCCTGGAACTCCCTTCCTAACAGCATGATGGGTGTACCAACTTCATCAGGACTACAAGAGTTCAAGGTGGCAGTTCACTACCACTTTTCAAGGGCATTAAAGGGTGGGTAATAAATGGCTGGCCAAGTCAGCAATACACACATCCTAGCAACGAATAAAAAAATTAAAAATTTTAACCTATCAAATATATAAACAGGATTGGGTAAAGACTGCATATTAAGAAAGTACGCCATATCTGCACATATGGGAGCTTGTGGACAGCAGCATGATGCCGGGGGTTTACATCAAGTGCCTGCAACTCTATGAAATTTGGTTCAGATCTGTTGAATCCGAAGTTCAGATACTGACTTGCATTTGGGAGGGGAAAGGTTACGTGGACAGTTTGAGCCAGGAGGCAATCACATTTTTTAAGTTAGTGTCTTAGAGTTGCTTAGTGGCCATTAACAGGAGGATGTGACTCCCATACAGGCAGTCAACACAGGGTAACAGATGCAGCAGTGGAGGAAAGCCAGCCTTTGCTATAGCCCAACAGGTATGAGGTACTTGCTACTGGTACAGACGATAACAAAGACTGTAGAGAGGATGGGCAAATGGGACATGGCACCAAAATACAAGAAGCCACTGATATGGATTAGGAATGCGGTAATGGTAGGGGAAAGTACAGGCAAGGAAAAACAAAAACTACTCTATTGCCACGAAAGGGAGTTCTAGAAATTCCTTGCCTGCCCAATGCCAAAGTTAAGAATATCTCCTCATGACTAGAGAGGAATCTAATTATTGTAGTCCAATATAAATCTGCCTGAAAGGGTGGTAGAGGCAGAAATCCAAATATTTAAAATATGTACTGTAACTTACAGGACGAGAGATGAAGAGCCAGAAAGCAGAATTAGTTCCTCATTAGATGGCACAGTGATGATGGACCAAATAGCCTCTTTCTGTGCTTTAAATTGATATGATTCTATGACTGAGGTTCAACTGAGGAAGTTTGAAGAGCTAAGGTACAGAACAAAATGGAGAATTTCAAAGGAATTAATCTCTGGATTACTAGCAAAGCCAACCACAATTTGACATAGGACAAACAGATTATAGGTATGAATATATAGTGTAGTGTTCCAAATCATGGGTTGCTGGCATCAATACTGGGAAAAGAGGGAGCTGCTCCCTCCACTTAAACTGGGCCAAAAACACTGTCCTGCAAACTGAATAACTAGGGCAACAGATAGGATTAGTAACTAATAAACGTGGCTGGGGAGAGGGGGGGGGGGGGAGAGAGAGAGAGAGAGAGAGAGGTGTGGTTAGATAAAAGAGAGAGAGCCCTGATATTGGGCTAACATATTAGAATAGATTGAGGATTACAAACAAATAGAAAATGGAGGGTACGAATGAATGGATCAGTTTCAGGATGGCAGAATGTAACTCAGAGTGTCTCAAGATTTGGTCAGTGGGTCTCAGCTATTGGCAACCTGAAGCAATGTCTGAGACACAGAGCCAGGTGTAATGCATCCAAATTTGATGATACAAAACTCAGTGGAAAAGTAAGCTTTGAGGAGGACATGAAAAAGCTGCAAAAGGAGGCACTGGTTAAGGAACTGGATAAGAGAGTGGCAGAAGGAATATTAGATGGAGAAGTGTGAAATTATCCAATTTGATCAGAAGAAAGGAAAAGCAGGGTTTTTTTTTTACATCTGTGAAACTATATAAAATTGGTATGAGAAGAGTGTGAGAAGTCCTTGTTCATAAATCATAGGAGGTGAATATGAAGTTACAGTGAGCAATTAGAAGTACAAATTGTATGTTTACCTTTATTGCAAGGCGACTGGAGTACAAGAGTACTGAAGCCTTGTTCCAATTATATTTTTGCCGAGATTGTACGTGATGTAGCGTAACACTTTAGTCTACTTAACTATTTGCTTTGCAACGGTTCAGTATATTCTTGAGATGACAAGGATGCCTTTGAGGAGATTGAATAGATTGGACCTAATCTCCGGGATTTTGAATAATCGAGTCATAGAGGTTTACAGCATGGAAGCAGGTCTTTCGGTCCAACTTGGAAATAAACGGACATGTTAGTGAGAGGCAACATGGTTTTGTAAAGGGGAGGTTGTGTCTCACGAACTTGATTGAGTTCTTCGAGGAGGTGAAGATGATGATTGATGAGGGTAGGACAGTGGATGTTATCTGTACGGACTTCAGTAAGGCCTTTGACTAGGTCCCTCATGGCAGGCTGGTACAAAAGGTGAAGCCGCAAGGGATCAGAGGTGAGCTGACAAGGTGGATACAAAACTGGCTTGATCAAAGAAGACAGAGAATAGCAGTGGAAGGGTGCATTTCTGAATGGAGGGCTGTGACAAGTGGTGTTCCTCAGGGATCAGTGCTGGGACCTTTGCTGTTTGTAATATATACAAATGATTTGGAGAAAAATAACTGGATTGATTAGTAAATTTGCGGATGACACAAAGATTGCTGGATTTCCGGATAACATTGAGGACCATCAGAAGATGCAGCAGGATATAGATCAGTTGGAGACTTGGGCGGAGAGATGGCAGATGGAGTTTAATCTGGACAAATGTGAAGTAATGTACTTCAGAAGGTCTAATATGGATAGGAAGGAGACAGTAAACGGTAGAACCCTTAGGAATATTGATGGGCAAAGGGATCTGGGTGTACAGGTACACAGATCATTGAAAGTGGCAATGCAGGTCGAGAAGGTAGTCAAGAAGGCATATTGCATGCTTGCCTTCATTGGCCGGGGTACTGAGTTTAAAAATTGGCAAGTCATGTTGACGATTTATAGAGCCTTAGTGAGGCCACATTTGGAATATAGTGTTTAACTGTGGTCACCACACTACCAGAAGGATGTGGAGGTTTTGGAGACAGTTCAGAAAAGATTTACCAGAATGTTGCCTAGTATGGAAGGCATTAGCTATGAGGAAAGGTTGGAGAAACTTGGTTTGTTCTCACTGGAGCAACAAAGGTTATCAGAGGCGTGGACACAGTGGATAGTTAGAAGCTTTTTCCCAGGATGGAAGAGTCAATTACTAGGGGGCATACATTTAAGGTGCAAAGAACAAGTTTTAAAATAGATGTATGAGGCAGATTTTTTACACAGAGAGTGCTAAGTGCCTGGAACTTATTGCCAGGGGAGCAGTGAAAGCGGATGCAGTAATAGCTTTTAAGGGGCGTCTTGACAAGTACATGAACAAGATGTGAAAAGAGAGATATGGTTCCCGGAAGCATAGGAGGTTTTAGTTAAGTAAGGCAGCGTGGAGGGCCGAAGGGCCAGTTCTTGTGCTGTTTTTTTTTGTTCTTTTTGTTCTTTGTCCATGCCGCCACTTTTTTTAAAACCCCTAAGCTAATCTCAATTGTCCACATTTGGCCTATATCCCTTCATATCCATCGTACCCATGTAACTATCTAAATGCTTTTTAAAAAATAAAATTGTACCTGCCTCTACTACTATACCTGGCAGCTTGTTCCAGACACTCACCATCCTTTATGTGAAAAAATTGCCTCTCTGGACACTTTTGTATCTCTCTTGTCTCACCTTAAACCAATGCCCTCTAGTTTTAGATTCCCTACCTTTGGGAAAAGATGTTGACTATCTACCTTGTCTATGCCTGTCATTATTTTATACACCTCTCTAAGGTCATCCCTCAGCCTCCTACGCTACAGAGAAAAAAGACCCAGTCTATTCAGCCTCTCCTGATGACTCAATCCATCAAGTCCAGGTAGCATTCTAGTAAATCTTTTCTGTACTCTTTCTAGTTTAATAATATCCATTCTAAGGTGACCAGAATTGCACACAGCATTCCAAGTGTAGCCTTACCAATTACTTGTACAACTTTAACGAGACGAGCCAACTCCTGTATTCAGTGTTCTGATCAATGAAAGCAAGCATGCCAAATGCCTTCTTCACCAGTCTGTCCACCTGTGATTCCACTTTCAAGGCACTATGAGCATGTATCCCTAGATTTCTTTGTTCTGTAAGTCTCCCCAACACTCTACCATTAACTGAGTAAGTCCTGCCCTGATTCAATCTACAAAAATGCATCACCTTGCATTTGTCTAAATTAAACTACATCTGCCATTCGTTAGCTCACTGGCCCATTGATCAAGATTCCGTTGCAATGGGAAATAACTTTCTTCACTGTCCACTATGCCACCAATCTTGGTGTCATCTGCAAACTTAATCTCATGCAAATCATTAATATCAATGACAAATAACAGTGAGGCCAGCACTGACCCCTGAGGTGAACCGCTGGTCATAAGCCTCATCCTCTGGCTTCTCTCAAGGAGCCAATTTTGTATCCAATTAGATATCTCACCCTGGATCCCCTGAGATTTAAGTTTATGCAACAACTTACAATGCAGTACCTTGTTAAAGTCCTTGTTAAAGTCCATGTAGACAACATCAACTACACTGCCCTTATCTACCTTCTTGGTTACCCCTTTAAAAAACTCAATTAAATTTATGAGAAATGATTTTCCACTCACACAGCCATGCTGACTGTCCCTAATCACTCCTTGCATCTCTAAATGCCTGTAGATCCTGTCTCTCAAAATATCATCCAACAATTTACCCACCACAGATGTGAAGCTCATTGGCTTGTAGTTCCCAGGCTTTTCCCTGCAGCCCTTTTAAAACAAAGGCATAACATTTACCACTCTCCAATCTTCAGGCACTTTACCTCTGAGTATCGACGACTGAAATTTCTCGGCTAGGGGACCTGCAAATTCCTCCCTAGCCTCCCACAATGTCCTGGGATATACTTCATCAGGTACGGGATTTATCTGCCTTGATGCGCTTTAAGACTTCCAGCATCTCCTTCTCTGTAATATGTATACTCTTCAAGACATCATTATTTATTTCCCCAAGTTCCTTAACATCTATGCTTTTCTCAACAGTAAATACTGATGAGAAATATTCTTTTAGGATCTCACCCATCTCTTATGGATCTGCACATAGATGACCTTGTTGATCCTTAAAAGGTACTACTCTCTCCCTAATTACTCTTTTGCCTTTATGTATTTGTAGAAGTTCTTTGTATTCTCTTTTGCCTTATCTGCCAAAACAATTTTGTGTCCCCTTTTTGCCCTCCTGATTTTTCTCTTAACTTTATTCCTACACCCACTATATTCTTCAAGAGATTCACTCAGCTGCCTACGCATGTCATGTGCCTCTTTCTTCTTCTTGACCAGGGCCTCAACATGCTGAGTCATCCATGGTTTCTGACTCTTGCCAGCCTTGCCCTTGACTCTAAGAAAAACGTGTTTACCCTGAACCCTGCTTAACATACTTTTGAAAGCATCCCACTTACCAGACGTCTCTTTGCCTTCCCACAGACTCTCCCAATTAACTTTTGAAAGTTCCTGCCTAATACCATCAAAATTGGCTTTGCCCCAATTTAGAATTTTAACTTTTGGGACAGACCTATCATTCTCCATTGCTATCTTAAAACTAACAGAACTACGGTCACTGGTCCCAATGTGATCCCTCACTAACACTCCCGTCACCTGCCCTTCTTATTTCCCAAGAGGAGGTCAAGTTTTTAGTGAGAGGCAACTGCAAAAATTCTTGAACCGTTAACAGGATAGATAGTGAGGGGCAATTCCCCATAGCTAGAGCATCTGGACGTAGGAATTAAAGTCTCAGGATATGGGTTCAGCCATTTAAACTGCAATGAGGAAGTGCTTCTGCACTCCAAGGGCTATGAATCCTTGGAATTCTCTGTCACAAAAAGATTGTGGGCTGCTTAGTCGATAAGTGTATCCAAGACTGAAATCAACGGAATTTTAGGCATTAAGAGAATATGGAGATTTACTGTGAGGACAGGAAAAGTGGCAATTAAGCAACCTTAGTCATGACCTTTTGTGAATACTGGAGCAAACTCAATGGGCCAAAATGCCAAATCTAGCTCATATTTCTTATATTCTTAAATAGAAACTATTGCCTCTGCAATCCCCTCCATACTTAGTTTGATTACAAATATAACCCATCTAGACCTGGGGATTTACTCTCTAAATTTGGCTCATGTAGCTGTTTGGTAATACAGAAATTGGGTATTGCGGAAAAAAGAGAGATGTCAACATTTGTTGTGTTGCATACATCAGAACACTTTTGCAAGAATACCAGAATTAAGGAAAAACAATAATTTCCACTGGATAATAGGTAAATGCTGATTGGTTGGCAAGTGGACTTTGATTGGTAGAGGCATTGCCATAAAGAATGCACCAGTTGATAACGGCTGGCAGGTAACTGCCAAGTTTTGTTTGAAATTTAAACCAGGCAGCTTGACCCTGATAGGTCAAGGCATTGTCCTGGAGAATAAATTAGCAAATGACTGTCATTTATCTTGCTTAGCTGAAGCAGGCACAATGTGTGTACATATTCTTGGTCTACCAAGAACAAAGCCTTGTGTATTAATACATGTAGCTTCCAGCTCATTTTCTGGCTCATAGCTCCTTTTCTTCCATCCTAACCATTGAAACATCTCCTTTGACTCCTTTCACTGTCATGGTTTTCTCTTTATTTCACATTTCCTTTTCATATCAACTGCTTTCTGATTTCATTCTTACCTCTATTTATTCATTTGACCTCACTATTAGTTAGTATGTAGCTTTGTAGTAGAATGTATTTCTCCTGAATGCTATCCATCTCTTTACATATCAATGATTACTTGTTTAATGTGTTTCGAAATACTTATCTTCATTCGATCTATCCTTGACCTTTTTTTTCTTAACCTGTAGTTTTGCTCCATAGTGTTGGTTTCTCATCATCTTGAACCATTTTTATACAACAATATCTACTCCTTTGATGTTCTCCCGTGCTTACTTCTTGTTATCTGACCTGTTCATTGCCCATTACCAGGTCTAACAATGTTTCATTTATTTTGGATAGGCAATATGTTTATTAAATAGCATTAATTTCTCCTCTCACCGTCTGTCCACAAACAGAGAGGTGTTTTTGATACGTCCCACTCTTAATAAGCCGTGGTGTATTTCCCAATCCCTCAGTTTTGGCGTGATCCAATTTCTGTTTCATCTTAGTAGATGAGCAGACTCCTGTTGGTCAGCCTGGGTTATGAAATGCAGATGACCTTGGTATAATTCTCTTTGAATTTGGTCTGTGCAGCTCAGAAGGTGTCATAAATGACTCTTCATGGGTAATAACATAGAACATAGAACATTACAGCGCAGAACAGGCCCTTCGGCCTTCGATGTTGCGCCGACCAATTAACAAAAAGCAATGATTCTCTAACCTAAACCATTCCCTTTTCATTCATAAACTTATCTACTAACCTCTTAAACGCCACCAAACTTGGCGCATCTACAACTGCAGCAGGCAGGACATTCCACACCCTTACCACCCTCTGGGTAAAGAACCTACCTCTGACATCCATCCTATAACTACTACCCCTTAATTTAAAGCTATGTCCTCTTGTGCTAGCTTTCTCCATCCTAGGAAAGAGACTATCACTGTCCACCCTATCTAAACCTCTAATCATCTTATATGTTTCAATAAGGTCTCCTCTTAGTTGCCTTCTTTCCAACGAAAACAACCTCAAATCCCTCAGCCTCTCTTCATAAGACCTGCCCTCCATACCAGGCAACATCCTGGTAAACCTCCTCTGTACCCTCTCCAATGCCTCCACATCTTTCTTATAATGCGGGGACCAGAACTGCACACAATACTCCAAGTGCGGCCGCACTAGAGTTTTGTACAGTTGCAACATGACGTTGCGGCTCCGAAATTCAATCCCCCTACCAATAAAAGCTAAGACTCCGTATGCCTTCTTAACAACCTTATCGACTTGATTGCCAACTTTCAGGGATCTATGCACATATACACCAAGATCCCTCTGTTCTTCAACACTATTAAGAGTCCTACCATTAGCCCTATACTCTACACATTTGTTATTCCTGCCAAAGTGAATTACCTCACACTTTTCCGCATTAAACTCCATTTAATGGGTGGGTTTCTCCGACAATGCATAGATTCAAACATTTTAGGTTTTCGAGTCTCTTTTTTTTAAAGAGGTAATGATGAACATATCTCTATACATGTTTATTTCCATTTTATTTCTACTATTTAATAATATGTGGTATACCTTCTACTAATAAGATGACCTATCACTTTCTCTCCTTTACCTCAATCTGTATCTGCTTTCTAATGAAACCAAATAAATCACTAATGTGTTCTTTGTGATAATCTTAAAATATTCAAATGTTAATAAAAAATAAGTCTTACACTCCATTTATAACACTGTGCCCCTCAAGTGCAATATACTCAATTGTTGCTTTTGATTTTTTCCGATTTTATTGGCCAATAATTAAAAAATCTCCAAGTCTTAACTTATCCAAACATGAAGTGCATTTGACGGACTGGTTTAACTGAAAAAGAAAAGCACAGCAAATATATAAAGTTCTTGAACTTTATATATTTCAATAAGTTGTTGATTAGAAGGGGTAAAGAAATGACAACCTATTGTTTTACCTGTGAAAAGACTGGTTAAACCAGGCTTTTGTTATATTTTTTCTGGAAGATACAACATCACATCTTCAACATTTCCATCACCCTATCTTTTTTATAGCAATGTCAAATCCAAATATTCTTGTTTAAATAGGAACCCAGAGACAAATCATACTGATGTTCATAAATTTGATTCTGCTTCCATTTTTGTAAGACAGTGGGTTAGAGCACTGCCAGGATAAAAACAAAA
Organism: Sphyrna mokarran; assembly: GCA_024679065.1. NCBI lineage: Eukaryota > Metazoa > Chordata > Chondrichthyes > Carcharhiniformes > Carcharhinidae > Sphyrna > Sphyrna mokarran. Next base: position 33,436,161 of record JAGIQG010000002.1, on the reverse strand, counting down.
CACCCAGTCAGATTTAAATACCAGACTGTGTTGAATTTGCAGCTGGGGGGAACCATCTTTGGCCACTACCATTTAGTTCTGAATAAACGTTATAGATGAGGAGAATACCGAGCTCACATCTGATGGCCAGATAACTGATTACTGAACCAAAACTCACCATCCAACATTCAATTTCCAAAGAACAGGTATATGGGACTTATACAAGAAAGTTACCTCAACCCACTGAAAAGACGTCATATGAGATCCGGTCATCTGAAAAGGGATGGTATGGTAGGTTGGGGAACCAGAAGAGTGTACCTTTATTCCAAGAGGAGAGTAGTGTTTTTTCATCTAAATGGATGGAATATTACTCTCTTCAGACCTAGGTTGTCCAATCTCAGTCAATTCTCTTGTGGTTGTTGGTTTTTACTACAAAACTTCCCCATATTCAGCATGGATTGTCATTAAATTAATAGTCTAAGAGCTGATACAGCTAATACCATTTAACAGTTGATACAGAGATGGCAAATTTCACACAGATTGAGCAAAATGTGCCTTTCAGAGGTTGAGCACAGTGAGGTTGTTAAAGCATGGCGTTCAGACAGAGTAAAGGGAGTTAGATCAGGCAGAGAATGCTAAAGACTGGGTGCAGATGATGACAAATATTAAATTCCTTAACATTATGACAGAAGGAAGAAAACATTTTTGGCTGCTAAAGAACAACCAATGGTTTGACTGCCTTCATCATCCAAAGCAACTGAAATGTTGACTGATAAACTCAAAATACAAAAAAGTGAGTACAAAGCTATAGGGATCATTTAACGCTTTTGTGTGCCTGACAATAAATGCTGTATGTGGATTATAGTAGAGGCAGCTTTCTGCAATCTTAGATCATGCCCTTTTGTTCTGGATTTCACCATCAGCTGAAGTAGTTTCTCTGTATTCACCATATCAAGTATCTTTATTGTTTGAACACCTCAATTCAATCAGCCTTCAAAATAATACTCCAGTTAAGTTCTGATCAAGGTAATTTTTGATCATTTTTGATTTGATTTGTTGTTACATGTATTAATATATAGTGAAAAGGATTGTTTTTATGCTATACAAAGCATACTGTTCATAGAGAAGGAAATGAGAGAGTGCAGAATGTACTGTTTCAGTCATAGCTAGGGTGTAGAGGAACGTCAACTTAATGCAAGGTAAGTCCATTCAAAAGTCTGACATCAGCAGGGAAGAAACTCTTCTTGAGTCAGTTGGTACGTGACCTCAGACTTTTACACTTTTTTCCCAAAGGAAGAAGGTGGAAGAGAGGATGTCTGGGGTGCATGGGGTCCTTAATTATGCTGGCTGCTTTGCAGAGGCAGCGGGAAGCATAGACAGCATTAACGGACAGGAAGCTGGTTGGCGTGATGGATTGCGCTACATTTTCTTGTGAGTCAGGAGGAACGAGCATACTTCTCTAGGCTCCACAAGAAAACCTTGGGTCTATGTAGCCCCAGAGTTCCCCATCTCTTCCCTTAACCACAGTTGCATCCATCCTACCCTAATGTACTTACCTGACAGCCAGGGGCAATTCACATTATTCCTGTCCTCTGATCTTGCACTCAGGTCAGGTAGGTTAAAGGCCTGATGAAGCCAAGGAGTTAAAAATGCCTGAGCCTTACGTTGGAAAACCTGCCACTCACCCCTGCTCTCTTGCCTAGAATTACAATCGGAGCTCACCATTTTTCTCCTCTACTTAATGTGATACCTTTTGCGGGGAAATAGAGTCATCTGAATCACTGTGTAGCTTTGTACAACAAGCTTCGATGAAACTTTCCAGATTAATACAATCCAAGCAACTCAAAACTGCTTACAGACTTCAGCTATTTACAAGGTTATTGCAATGGGCAAAATGTTTACATGGGAGTGAACAGAATTCAGATTAACCACTTACACATGCACAGCATGCGAAACATTCTAGCCTGTTATGCCAAACACATGCATAGGTCACTGAGGTTCTGCAACAGTTGTTACTAGGCACCCATTCCTCCAGTTTCTGAATTTCCTCAGTTGGCTTGGCAGCCCCCAAGTCTGCTCACTCGCACAGATGCACAATACAACTGTCACGAAAATGCCTCTTGTGCAAACGAGCTGCACGTACAGCAGAACAGATTTGCTACTTTTGAGTTATCAGTTTACTCAGTAGAATTCTGAGTCATACAAGGAGAAATGTAAACAGAAAAAACAGCTGCTCTGCCAAGGTAGCAATTTTCAGAGTCAGTGTGAATGAACTGATTTAATTTGCATCTTCTTATGAAGGGGCCAGATCTGCATCTTTTCTCCACTGGATTGAATTTGAATTGAAAGGCTGAGTGAATGGGGCATAGCTACGTATTTAATGAAGACTGAAGGTCTTGCAGCAACTTCCACTGCCTGGGACACAGATGTCATTAACATGCAACCTGCACGCTTCAGCTTACAAGCATCAATTTCCTTAATTCTCCTCTTTTGCCTCCCTTCTCCCTTTCCCGTATTTCAACAGAAAACAAAGCAGTATTCCAAGAAATGTCTATGCACTGTACTTTGCAACGGAAACAGCACAAAAACAAAATCAGCAAAACACAAGCAAAATTGTTAACACTGTACTGCAGCCAAAGATTTAAGTCTGTCTCCCATTAACTCCAAAACTCATTTAACTGATCCACTGGAAATATCATCAAATACCAGAGGCCACCCATCAACACAGGCAGCATCAGAGACCGTCAGGACCTATATTTAAAGGTCACGAAGTTTTGTCAGTATTTATAATCATGGGGCCTGTAATGATACAGGTTATTAAAAACAAGGCACTGTCATTTTCAAAATTTAGATAATGGTACAAGTGCCGAGTTTAAGAAGTCAGATTGTCTACGCTTTCTCAGAAGTGAAGATCACTCCTCGAAGCTACTGCTGTTAATACTTTTCACAGTTCAACAAGCAATCTACACAACTTTTGAGTTGTTCTGTTGGACAGATATTTTAACAGATAATACAAACTGTACATGCAGATTTGAACAAACTGCTTTTTTTTTGCAGTTTTTCAAGAATTAGTCATCTTCCACCAATAATGCCAAGAATTTGACTTCAAAGACATACAAAGTCTAACAAAAGATCAAGAATTGCAAATGAGGAAAGTTAACAACAAAATGCACTTTACACCCACATTGACATAAGAGGGTAGTGCCAGATGACTGCACCATTACAAATATTACATCCCTATTTAAAAATGGCAAGGGATCAACTTGACAACTATCAGCCAGTCAGCAGAATGCGGGGAAACGTTTTACAGGCAATAATTTTGGACAAAATTAATAAGCTTTTGAAAAAATATGGGCTTATAAATGAAAGCCAACACTGATGACTTGTTAAAGGCAAATGCTGTTTGATTAACTTGATTCCGAACTTTGGTGAAGTAACAGAGTGGATCGTAAAACACAACATGGTTGTTATGTTGAGGGGATGGCACAATGATTAGCACTGCTGCCTCACAGTGACAGAGACCCAGGTTCAATTCTCAGCTTGGGTCACCGTCTGTGCAGAGTTTATACATTCTCCCTGTGTCTGTGTCGGTTTCCTCCGGATGCTCCAGTTTCGTCCCACAGTCCAAAGATGTGCAGGTTAGGTGAACTGGCCATGCTAAATTCTCCCTTAATGTACCTGAACAAGTGCCAAAGTGTGGCAACTAGGGGATTTTCACGGTAATTTCATTGCAGTATTAATGTAAGCGTGCTTCAGACTAATAAAAAACTTTAAACAATTAAATTTTAAATGCATATGCACTTTCTAAAGGCATTTGCCAAAGTACCACACAATAGATGTTTTAGCAAAATGGAAATCCATGGAACAAAAGAAATAGGAGCAGCTCGGACAGAAGATTGACTCAAGGGGCAGAAAGCAGAGACGAACAATTGTTTCAGACAGCACAGTATAAATTAGTGTTCTCCCGGCATCACTAATAGGACCACCACTCATTTTAGATACATTCATAACCTGGATTTGGTAAACAAGGTATAATTTTAAAACTTGCAGATAGTGAATATTCTTTTAAGAACAGAAAACGCTGGAAAAATTTGGCAGATCTGGTGGCATTTATAGAGACTGAAAAATAGAGTTAATCTTTCAAGTCTACATGACTTCTTCAGAGTTAGAGAGGTGGGAATGCGATGGATTGTATGCAGTATAAAAGGGGATGTAGCAACTGCAGCAGAATAGTAGGTCAGTGATTGGTGGGTGCTAGGAGAGATTGCAACAAAGATATGTGGATCACAGGAAGCATTAATGGTAACTTCCTCCTGCTAATAACACTTCCTGTTTCATGATCTACACATCTCTATTACAATGTCTCCTAGTTCCTGCCAATTACTGACCTTACACTCAAAGAACAATACAGCACACAAACAGTCCCTTCGGCCCACTAGGCCTGCGCCGATCAAGTTGTCCTATCTAGACCTATCACCTATATCCCTCTATTCTCCGCCTGTTCATGTGTCTATTCAGATAAGTCCTAAATATCGCGAATGTGCCTGCCTCAACCACCTCATTTGGCAGTGCATTCCAGACTCCCATTACCCTCTGTGTAAAAAACTTCTATTGAACCCTTGCCCCTTACCATGAACTTGTGGCCTCTTATAATTGTCATTTCAGTCCTGGGAAAAAGCTTCCAACTATTCACCCTATCTCTACCTCTTAATTTTATAAACTTCTTTCAGGTCGCACCCCCCCGCCCTCTTTCAGTCTCCATCTTTCCAGGGAGAACAATCCCAGTGTATTCAATCTCTCTCATAGCTAATACCTTCCCATACCAGGCAAAAGGTAAACTTTTCAGAACTCCCTCCAAAGCCTCCTTGCCCTTCTGGAAGTTTGATAACCAGAATTGGACACAGTATTCCAAATGTAGCTTAACCAACATTTTATATAACCGTGACATAATTTGCCAACTTTTATACTCAATGCCCTGGTCAATGCTTTCTTCACCAATTTTTCCACATGCTGCCACTTTTAAGGATCTATGGTCCTATACTCCTAGATCTCTGTGTGTGTGTGTGTGTGTACGCTCCTGATGGTTCTGCATTTCTTCAGGCTTCCATCTGAATTGGATCTACCAAAATGCTTCATCTTGCATTTTTTTAAAAATGCCGACAGTACAGAAGAAGGCCATTCAACACATTGAGTCTGTACTGATCACAATCTTACCCAGGCCTTTTTTTTTATTATTATTATTTTTTTATTATTAAGCAACACAGCACGGGAAACAGGCCCTTCGGCCCAACGAGCCCGCGCCGCCGTCATACCAAATAGTAGCAAATACATTATCCTATTTTAATATTCCTATATAATAATATATATATTATTCCTAATATGGAAAATTTTCACCATAGGGACAATTTGTTACCCAATCAGCCTAAGAGCGAATTTTTGGGTTGTGGGAGGAAACCGGAGTGCCCAGAGAAAACCCACGCAACCACGGGGAGAACGCGCAAACTCCCGCAGACACCGGCCCAATTCCAAGTGTCTGCACAGCCACATCGATAGTCTCTGAGCTGTCATGGTGCCCTTCAGATGGTCCACATAAAGCACTCATTTACGACATGAGGTACCAGGCAACTCATGAATCAACATCCAAGAGCTGTACCCGCACCACCTGCCGAATGCATGCTCAAATTATGGACCGAATTACCTGTGGAAAAAAGCCGTAGTTAAACAGTCCTAATATATCCCTCTATCTGCATACCGCTCATGTGGCTGTCCAAGAGACCCTTAAACAGCCCCAGCGTGCCTGCTCCCACCACCTTACTCGGCAGTGCATTCCACACGCCCACTACCCTTTGTGTGAAAAACTGCCCTCTAATATTCGTCCTATACGTAGCCCCCCTCACCCTATGGCCATGACCCCTCGTCCTATCCATTTCTAAAGGTGGAAAAAGTTTACCTCCATTTACTCTATCTATACCCCTTATAATCTTATACACCTCTATGAGATCCCCTCTAAGCCGACGTCTTTCAAGGGAAAACAACCCCAGTCTATCTAATCGTTCCTCATAGGACAGTCCTTCCATACCAGGCAGCATCCTGGTAAACCTCCTCTGCACTCTCTCCAAGGACTCCACATCCTTCCGATAGTACGGAGACCAGAACTGGGCGCAGTATTCCAAGTGAGGCCTAACCAAAGTTGTATACAACTGCAACATCAAACTCCTACTCTTATATTCTATACCCTTTTCTATGAAAGCTAACATACTATACGCCTTCTTTGTCACCTTCTCCACCTGTGAGGACACCTTCAGAGACTTGTGAACCTGCACCCCCAAGTCTCTCTGCGTCTCTATGCTCCTTATAGTTTTACCTTTTATCCTATAATTCTCTTCTACATTTTTCCGGCCAAAATGCATCACCTCGCATTTTTCCGGATTAAATTCCATTTGCCATCTATCTGCCCAATCTACCAACCTGTCTATGTCCTGTTGTATTGCCTGACACTGCTCTTCTGTACCCGCCAATCCAAGCATCTTGGTGTCATCAGCAAATTTGCTGATCTCACCACCTACCCCTACTTCCAAGTCGTTTATGTAGACCACAAATAGAAGAGGACCTAGTACTGAGCCTTGTGGCACTCCACTAGTGACAGGCTTCCAGCCGGAAAAAGAGCCTTCCACTACTACCCTCTGTCTCCTCCTCCCGAGCCAGTTCTCGACCCATCTACATACCCGACCCTGTATCCCATGCGCCTTCACCTTCTCTATCAGTCTACCATGAGGAACCTTGTCAAACGCCTTACTGAAATCCATGTAGACGACATCAACAGCCTGTCCTTCATCAACTGTTTTTGTCACTTCTTCAAAAAATTCCACTAGATTCGTAAGACAAGACTTCCCCTTGACGAAGCCATGCTGCGTATCCCTGATCAGATCGCAGCGCTCCAGATGCTCATACATCCTGTCCCTAAGGATCCTCTCCATTAGCTTACCTATAACTGAAGTCAAGCTCACCGGCCTATAGTTCCCTGGGTGATCCCTCTGACCTTTTTTAAACAACGGTACTACGTTTGCTATCCTCCAGTCCTCTGGGACCTCACCTGTGTCCAAGGAAGAGACAAAGATTTGCGTCAGAGGCCCAGCCAAGTCTTCCCTCAACTCCCTTAGCAGCCTGGGGTAAATGCCATCAGGCCCCGGAGCTTTATATGTCTTTAAGCTGCCTAACAACCCCAACACCTCTTTCCTCGTAATCCTTATTTCCCTCAACCGATCCTCAACTTTGTCAACATCAGGCACAGACATCTGTCCAGTCTCCTGCGTGAATACCGACGCAAAGTATTCATTCAGGATCTCCCCCATTCCCTCAGGCTCTAAGCATAGATCCCCTCCACTGTCCCTAAGAGGTCCAATCTTGCCTCTAACCATCCTTTTGCTCCTTACATAGGTGTAAAATGCCTTTGGATTTTCTTTAATCCTACCTGCCAGAGCCACCTCGTGGCCCCTTTTTGCCTTTCTAATACCCCTTTTAAGATCCCGTCTACACTCTCTATAAGCTTCCAGCGCTGTCTCAGTCCCTAGTTGCCTAGATCTAATGTAAGCCTCTCTCTTTTTCTTGATCAAGTCCTCAATCTTCCTGGTAAGCCAAGGTTCTCTAATCCTACCTTTCCCATCCTTCCTCCTTGCCGGCACGTATCTTTCCTGCAGAGAGTTTAGTTTTCCCTTGAAAGACTCCCACATGTACCTCGTCGACCTGCCCTCAAAAAGCTTATCCCAGTCGGTATCTTTAAGATCTTGCCTAATCTGGCCGTATCTAGCCCTCCCCCAGTTAAATACCCTCCCTTTTGGGCCAGTCTCGTCCTTTTCCATTAATATCCTAAAGCAGACAGAGTTGTGATCACTATTTGACACCTGCTCTCCTACCTCGACGTCAACCACCTGGCCTGGCTCATTCCCCAGAACCAAATCCAGTATAGCCCCCTCTCTAGTCGGGCCATCCACATACTGCTCCAAGGACCCTTCCAAAACACACTGTACAAATTCCTCCCCATCCACTCCTACAGCCCTGGGCACACTCCAATCTACTCCAGGAAAATTGAAATCTCCCACTACTACCACCCTATTTTTCCTACACTTATCTAAAATGTCCCTGCATATCCCTTCTTCCGCAGCCTGCGGGCTGTTGGGCGGTCTGTAGTAAACACCCAACAGAGTAACCACTCCCTTCCTATTCCTCAACTCCACCCATAGAGACTCAATTCCTAAATCATCCATACCTCTCTCCCTCTGCACTGCTATGACATTGTCCTTAACTAATAAAGCCACTCCCCCGCCTCTCTTCACACCAACTCTGTCACACCTAAAACACTTATACCCTGGAATATTCAATTGCCAGTCTTGCCCCTCCTTCAACCACTTCTCGGTCACCGCCACCACGTCTAAACTCCTCGTGAACCCCTTATTCCCGTAACCCCACACATTGACCTTACCAATCTCCCTGACACCAGAGTCAATTCAGCATGGCCAGTTGACCTAACGTGCACATCTTTGGACTGTGGGAGGAAACCGGAGCACCTGAAAAAACCCACACAGATACGTGGAGAAAGCGTAAATTCCACACAGACAGCGACCAAAGCCAGAATTGAATCCGGGTCCCTGCACCATCAGACAGCAGTCCTAACCACTGTGCTACCATGTCCAAATTAAATTCCATCTGCCATTTCTCCATCCAATTTTCCAGCCTATCTACAACCTGATATATTCTCTAACGATTTTCCTCACTATCCGCAACACCAGCGATCTTAGTAACATCGCCAAACTTGCTAAATCAGACCTCCTACATTTTCTTCCAAGTCATTTACATATATTACAAACAACTGAGTTCCCAGTACTGATTCCTACGGAACACCACTAGCTACAGACTTCTATTCAAAAAATACCCTTCCATCACTACCCTCTGTCTTCCATAGGCAAGCTAGTTCATCCTTGATCCTATACGATTTAATCTTTTGTACCAGCCTGCCGTTAGAAACTTTATCAAATGCTTTACTAAAATCCATGTAGACAATATCCATAGCCTTTCCCATCAACCATTTTTGTTACCTCCTCAAAAAACTCAATCAAATTAGTGAGACATGACCTCCCTCGTACAAAACCATGCTACCTGTCCTTAATAAAACCATTCAGTTCCAAAGTGTATAGATTCTATTCCTAAGAATCTTCTTCAACAATTTCGCTATCACTTACGTCAAACTCATTGGCCTATAATTACCCAGGTTACCCTTGCTATTTTTCTTAAATAACAGGACAATATTGGCTATCGTCCAGTCCTCAGGGACATCACCTGTGGCCAACAAGGGAACAAAGATTTCTGTTGAAGATCCAAGCAATTTCCTCTCTTGTCTCCTCAGTAATCCGAGATCAATGCCATCTGGCCCTGCAAATTTGTCTACCTTAATGCTTTTTAATACACCTAACACTCCCTCCCTCATAAGGATGACTTCCTTTGGAGGGTTTACATACCTCCATAACACACATCAATCAACACATCTCTCTCATTTGTGAATACTGATGCAAAGTATTCATTAAGGATCTCACTCTGCTCCATCGCTTCGAATCCAGTATACAATCCATCACATTCCAATCTCTCTAACTCCAAAAAGTAATTTGGACTAGAAATGCTAACTCTTTTCTCTCTCCACAGATGCTGGCAGATCTGTTGAGTTTTCCAGCATTGTCTGTTCTTATTTTTAATTCCAGCATATCTGCAGTATTTTGCTTTTGTTTTCATGACCAGTCTTTCCTTCACCAGAGGCTGAATTAATGTGGTGGAAGCCTTGCATTTTCCAAGAACCTAGAGTACTAGACTGGCATGTATACAGGTGTGGTCAGGCCACCCACACTTGGTTAATAGATAAGAGCTAAGTAAAGATAGTGAACCTGTACCTCTGAGAGGAGGTTTTACGTGAGGCTACCAACTTGCCCATGTCGAAATAGGTCTGTTCTTGACTTGCAAATATAAATAACTGTGACTCTGGAAAATCACAATCTAATGGGTATAAGGCAAGATGATATTACGATTGGTATCAAATCACTTACTCTGGACAGACAACAATGAAAGAAATGGGTTTCTGAAGCACCACTAAGCCTAAGAGACTTTAACTTGCAATATTTTTTCCTGAACCAACATTAACAAAAGCAAATTACTACTTGACATGGATTTTATGGATGGACAATAAGACGAAGAACTAAAAGGATTTTTATTGGTTCAATTAACCTTTTATTTGAACAAAAGAAATGAGGAAATGTAGAGTGAGTCACTGTGATAATTGCAATGCTCACAGGATTGTTTCTATTCTTGTGCAACCTGCACTGGCACTGTCAGAGAAACAGAGAACCTGGAATGATGTCAGATTACAGGAAATCAAAATCTCCTGCAGGGAAGGAGATTATGAATGACAATCTAAACACAGCAGCATTAAGCTATTTCACAGTTGTTTTATAATTCCTGTACCAGACTGCATTACTATCATAGAATCCCTACAGTACAGGAGGAGACCATTCGGCTCATCGAACCTGCGCTGACCACAATCCATCCAGGCCCTATCCCTGTAACCCCACTTACATACCCTGCCAGTCCCCTTGACACAAAGGGACAATTTACCATGATCAATCAATCTAACCTGCAGATCCTTGGAGTGTAGGATGAAACTGGAACACCATGAAAAACATACAAACTCTATGTAGGTGGGTCACCCAAGACTGGAATTGAACTCAGGTCCCTGGGGCTGTGTGGTAGTAGTGCTAACACTGTGTCACAATAATACTAATTTTTGTATTTAATTGGGGTGTAATTTTTGAACAAATAACCATTTTGAGTGGTCAAGTAGCAACAGGCAAAGGATGCTCAGATTAGTAAAATAATTAACAGTTTAAATGGTTAGCAAATTTAACTGCAGTTTGATTATGATAAACTTCAATTTGAAGTTGATCCAAAATCACTGGATACAGCCCGTTACACATTAAAAGCTGAACTTTCAAGAGCTGTATCACTAGTACAAGCACTATCTACTAATTGGATATTTCTCCACATTTAAAGATGTAGCTGCTTCCTCTATCTGGGACACTGATATCACACATGAAACAGGCTTTGGGTTGCTCAGAGACATCCAATTCCTGTACTGCCATCTCCTCTGTTTAATAAGTATTATTTGTGAACACTTTCACACAATGGAACCTCTACAGGTTCCATGCAGGCCCATGATGCTGCCATTTTTCGATCCCAGCCTGTTAACTTAGCAGGAACGATGATGCAATGCTAGAATTAGATTTAGCTTTTCTATGTTAGGAAGGAAAATTAATCTGCAGGGCTGGTTTCTAAATGCTGTCTGGATGTCATATAAAGACAGAATCAAACTTGGCTATACCATTCTGCTCATATTAGCACCACTTATTACCTGTGCCAACTTACAGAAAAAGATACAGATCGGGAGGGCAGCATGGATCAGTAGCTTCAGGAGAGAGGAAATGAGTGAGATAAAACTAGTATTAAAAAGAAAATAAATAAATACCAAATTAGTTTTACAGTTGAACTTTTGACTGTATTGCTCTTAGAATCTCAATTGTTCTTAATACCAACTTTGTCTCATTCTGAAGAATCTCTCTTTGGTCAGATGCAGTTGTGGTATCTTCTCTTATGTCATCTTCATACTTTCCATCCTGCACCAGAAATACAGATAATGTTGCACATGAGACACATTTGTTGGGGGGCGGGGTATGTGAAAAAGACTATCACAAAAAACAATACAGCACAGGAAAAGGCCCTACAGCCTACCAAGCCTGCGCTGATATTCAATTTCTATCCCTCTGTTCATTTCCTGTTCATGTGCCTATCAAGATACAATGCAACAGTACAATGTATCGTAAAATGGTAAAACAAGGGTTTAAAGATATGACTGAAGTCTTTCATGATCACCAAGGAGCAGCAACGCCGAGCAGACTCTAGGTTTAACAACTTAAAATGCGGCACATGCTTTCCAGTCATCAAAAAAGCAATAAAACCAACTGCCCTTCCTGACTTTTCCTTTTCAAAAAAGTACCCTCTCCATTTCAGACTTTGTATTTTTTTTCATTTAAAATTATCCAAACACAGCCTGATAAAAGAAGAGCGACAGAAAACGGAGGAGGATTGGTTGGAGGCGGGTGAGAGAGAGAGAGAAAGACAGGCAAACAGAAACATAAAGAAAGCATTGTATGCAATGGCTTTTGAATTGCAATGATTTTTGTTGCGGTACACAAATGAAGCAGCAATTTTGCACAAAGATCCCACGTGCAACGACAAGATGAATGACCAGTTAATCATATCTTTATTTTAGTGGATGGGGTAATAATGTTAGTCATGATTGCCAAAACTGCATAGTAAGACGTCTCACAACACTAGGTTGAAGTCCAATAGGTTTATTTGGTATCACAAGCTTTTGGAACACTGTTCCTTCATCACATGAGTGAAAATAAAAGTGCATCTGGTTCATAAATGCACTTTTGAGGCAGAAATTTGTTGTCCTTCATTGATTTGAACTTTATGTGATCCCATTGTCACAGCAGCATGGTTGAAAGCCAAACTGTCCTCTGAAGAATCTTAGCTGTATTATGTGGAGGAAGGGAATACATTTCTGGGATGGTGGTGCTGCCTTATGAGGAAAGGTTGCATTCATGAGGAATTTAGAAGAATGGGAGGTGATCTTATTGAAACACTAGACCGTGATGGGATTTGACAAGGTGAATGCTGAAAGCATATTCTCCTACTAGGAGAGATACTAGAATCCAGGGGCATAGTTTTAAAATAAGAGGGCTCCTATTTGGACGGAGATAAAGAGATTTTTTTGCTGAGAGTTGTGAGCTTTTAGAACTCTCTTTCCCTTAAAAATTGAACATTTTTAAGACAGAGGTAGATTGGATATTGACTAATAAAGGAGTTAACGGGTGGCAGAGCACTTAGCACTGCTGCCTCAGCATCAGGAACCTGGATTTAATTCCAGCTTTGGGAGACAGTGTGGAGTTTGCACATTCTCCTCATATCTGCGTGGTTTCCTCCAGGTGCTCTGGTTTGCTCCCATAGTCCGAAAATTGTGCAGATTAAGTGGATTGGCCATGCTGAATTGTCCCTTAGTGTCCCAAGATGTGGAGGTGAGGGGGATTAGCGAGGTAAATATGTGGGGTGGGCCTGGGTAAGATGCTCTGTCGCAGAACTGGTGCAGACTCAATGTGCCAGATGGCCTCCTTCTGCACTGTAGGGATTCTTTGGTTCTATGGTTCAAAGGTGAATGGAATAGGCGGGAACATGGAGTTGGGGCCACGGGCAGATTAGCCATAATTTTGCTGAATGGCAAAGCAGATTTGAGGAGCCAAATGGCCTAATCTCTCTCTCCTCCCCTAATTCATGTGTACGTATGTGTGCAAGAACACATTTTTAAAAATATTACAGACTAAAATAATAACGTGCATGCCATAGAAGCAAAATAGAAACTATATAAAATTTCTTAGTTATTTACCTGAAAAATTATTTCTTTCTTTACAGAATCTTCAATCATTTCTTTAGAATAGCCATTTGGATCCTCATTCATTGGTATCTGTCCTTTGGCTGCAATCACAGTTAAAAGAATTGAGATGTTATTAGAAAAGTGATGACTAAATGGTCACATTCTTTCATCAGCCAAAAATCTAACTGGGTACAAGTGCCTGAATCAAAAGAATGTTCTATGCTCCAATTAAAGTCCTTCCGGTACTGATAAAAGTGAAGTTTTGCATCTTGAAAAATTTTACCAACAATAACTAAAATTTATAGACAATATTGTATGCAGGAAGCTTGGAGCTATACAGCTTGTGGAAATTGGAAACAAAAATCCAGTTGACACGTTACTCTTTTGTCACGGATTCCACATATTAGCGACCTACTGATAGACAGCACTGTTACTATGTTATTTTAATTGAGAAACTGAAATTATTAACTGTAGTAGGGAAACAAATTTCTCACAATTAGCACAGAGAAAACCCAGAGTTCTGACTTCAGAAACTCTATTCTACTGATGGAGCTCTCCCAAACAGGTATTGAATCCACCCTTTCTCTACAACATTTCAAATTTCATGATGCAGACCTGACTGAACAAGGGGTCGCTCAGCATTTATTATGTTGTGGAGAAGAACTTTGATTCTCCCATTGCTATTTTGGTACAATTGTCCAATTCCTTTGTGTCTTGACTCTGGATCCTAGAAATTTACAGTACAGGAGGCGGCCATTGAGCCCATCTTGTTTGACCAACAAGAGGCCATCTGGCCCAATTCCGTAATTGTACTGTTGTGCCATCTAATATGCTTTCTATAACTTTCAGGCTTTTTTTTTTAAACTGATTTCCTGATTGTCCATTTTTTTTTGTCTTCCAAGACAGAATTGTCCACTGAAATACATTTTTTTTTAAGATGTGCCTGTGCACAAAATCTTATAATTGATAATTTTCTTCCAGCCTGATTGAGAACCTCTGCTTGTCCTATTTAATTTTTGATCATCACGTGAAGAGCGTGGGCCATCCAAACAGAATTCAAACTTGTGTCCAAGTAATATTTTGCGAACTGTGACATGATCTGAAATGACCAGGCAAGAGAAGTTTTACAGAAATTGCATTTGCCACGAATAAACAAGAATACGTTTTCAACAAAAGCATATACGTTAAGACTGCAAATTAACCCAGTGAGTAGCTGAATTGTGTAAACGAAGAAGAATTTTGGCTGTACTCTGGTCTGTGCTGAATGAGCTCATCTTACCCAAACTGATAGTAGGATGCTACAATTAGCCTCAGCTCTAAGGATTAGCAAAGGAAAACTCAACTAAGATTTTTGCTCCTGATTGTTTTTCCCTTGGAAGCACATGCAGATGAGCATTACTGTAGACAGTTTAATAGCCTCAGAGGAATCAAGACGAGGGAAGGGGGAAAGCTCTTTAGAAAAGTTTTAAAACCCATTTATCCAAGTATTCCTGTTGACACAGAGTTCTATAGACTGTAGGTTACAAGTAATGCCACTTAAATGAAAGTAGTTCAGAGAAACTATGAATATTTCAAGCAATGACCACTTCATCCCATCCTTGGTTCCATTGTTCCCAACTGCATCGCATTATTCCACCTTAAATAAAGCAATCAACCAGAAACACCTCAGATCAAGTGCATTATTCAGCAGAGGCCTGGGATTTATTTAGTTGCCTGTTCAGATTCACAACTAGGGTACAGCCATATCCCATGGGTCTCCTGTTTATATCGTACATTTAAAGTTAATTAGGTAAACGAGCTTCAAGAGCAGGTTGTGTTTACTGGTGTCATACAGTCCTACATGGCTTGGTTTCCAGTACAAGGCATTATGGGGGTAATGAGAATACTAATTAGATTATTGTTATGTAATATTGAGTTTAGAGCTTTATGTTTTAAACAATTCCTTCCAAAGAAGGTTTTCCCAGGAAAAACAGCTCTAGTAATGAGCATATAATGTGATCAACAAACCCCAGCTGCTTGGGAAATATGGAACTGTGGTTGCAAACAGACATAATTTCTGGGAAGGATACCAAACCCTATTCACCTCAATTACACTTCCATATAGGTTCTGATACAATAGATCTTTGATGGATCTTTGGTATCCAGGAGACCTGAGCTAACAAAATCAAGAACTTCACCGAAAGTGGCACATTGTCGATTGTCTTTGTGGAGTAGTTCAGATTTGAAGTGCTGCTGACCCTTAGTATTGTTTATCTTGAAACATGCTCAACAAACCACTCAAATTAGATTAAAACCTATAAGATGTTCCCAAATGATGGGATGATTGATTAGACACACCTTTAAAAAAGGAAGACAAGGTTTTTGATTTAAAGGCTTTTGTCAATCTAATTTTTAAATTGTGTTAAGTGCAATGCTGACATCAATTGCACAAGTCTAAGTAACTGGTTAGACACTTACAAAATACTTCTTTCCACATGCAGGGGTATTTACTTTCAGAGGAAAGTCTGCTTTCTTTTTATGTTTAGCCAGAAAGAATGTTTTATCCACTTCCTAGACAAAAAGTTGATATGTTGGCATTAAGGCCTCAAATCTATGTCAAACTAACTACTTTTCAACTCAAAGCAGACTAATGTTTGACACTTTTCCAGAGGCCAATCCTAGAATTTGAATTAAAATGATGGGTTCAATAAGAGTTAGGGTAAATTCAGTTTGCCACATCTTAAGATAAATATTACAGCCTATTATGGTTCTGATCTCTTACAACTCAAATAAACAAACAGAAGACTTCTGAGAGAAATTAATCATGTGACATTAGAAAGTTTTGGGCAAAAGTAGCGATGGAATATCAAATAACTCAGCTTCAGACACAAGCTGAACAATGCAGCAGGTTTACTCATTAACCTTTATTGGAGTGACACTATTCCCATACTCTCTCGGTAACAAAAGGTGTTCGAAGTACAGAGATAAATTGAGAAGGGGGCTGTCTTCAGGATTACAAGGAAGGTTCAGTGGGGTCGGCTGCATGTTTCCATCAACAGTATTAATTATCAATGCAATAAAACTACCAAGACAAAAAGATCTGATCCTTCATTTGCAGACATCTTGGTTAGCATTTTTGTTTTTTAATCTCACTTAGACAGTATCAGGGGATTGAGACTTGCTTCCTCTCCTGTTAGATGGTTCTGAAGTGGTTGGCAAGTCCGCTGTGTGATCTGCAGACTCTGCCACATGGACAGCGGTTTGAAGGGTCAGGCAGATGAGTTGTTTTCGAGGTTTCTTTGCTGATATCTTGACTTTACCTTGGCGTGTTACCAACAAAATCATTCAAAGTGTTTGGAACCTTCCAAAATGATATTTCGCTACTTTGGTTGATCATAAGCCAGAGACTCCTATGAAATGGCAAGGATGTTTGATCTCTTTAGGGGTCCTCTGCAGCCAACCCAAAAACATTTACACTGTCATCCTGGGAATCTCTTGCCATGAACGATTTCAGATTAGAACAGTTGTTTTGGGAGCCTGATAAGACTTTTGAGTGACTTGCCCTATCCCATGGAGCTGGTTCTGAGTGCTAGTGCCCAGATGTTGGCATGGCAGAGGCTGCTGCTTTTGGGCCATCTTTCTTTCCACTGGATTTAGAGGATCACACAAAGGGGCCACTGCTGGTACTTCACCAGTGCTTTGAGGTGCCTGCTGTATGCTGTCCAAATTTCCTAAACATAAGGAAGTGTGGAATTCATTGTTGCCGAATAAACCATGACCGTAAGTTGCAGGTAAGATCCAGGTCCTCAAATATTCTTTTCCACAGTGGCTGAAAGTTGGAGGTTCATTGACATCAAGATATGGAAAATGGCTCATAGTTTGCAGGGTCTTGCCCCCGATCTGAATCGATCAGGAAAGGTGGACATGGGGTGTTGTACTGTGGGAGCTGGTTGAAAAAGGACTTTTGTTACTACAATAGTGCTGCAATACACTGTAAAGCACATTACGAACTATAGTTTCACATGTACACACAATACATCACATTATTCAGTCAACTTGTCAGCTATCTGCTTTTAAAAAACAAGTTAAGACCTGTCTTTGGCTAAGTGGGGTGGTAATGACCCATACAATTCAGTAAGATACGAGGTTTTCTTTTCAGCGTGGACTGACTCAGCAACTTCAACAATTTGCATTCAAATACCTCTAACAATGGGGAAATAACGACGTTTCTATTTCAAATTGTCATACTGCCCTTATGATAAAGTAATCTGCTAACACTCATTGCCTAGACTGTTATATGAAGCATGGCTGTTTATACGAGTTATATATTCCCAACAAGAATTTACTGCATATAAGAAAATGACAGAAAATTGAGATCTTTAAAAGATTAAGCATATATGGGATTGTATTGATTTGGAATGATCATGGGCCAAAACTAAACACACCTCCAACATCATGCCAAGTTTTGCATAGTTTCCCATGCAGCCAGCACAGACCAGCTCTGAGCCTTCAACCACCTATCACCACCAGATCAAAAAAGCAGCTTAGAAATGACACAAAGCCAACTTGGAGAAATTCTGCAAGGCACTGGAACAAAGTTTGGTAATGATACCATCCCACAATATCTTCATGGAGCAGGTATATAGCTGCTTCCGCAAAGCCATCCACAAAATGGCCACCAAATCCATTCCAAGAGGATATTGCCCAATGTACATCCCTAGTTCAAAGAAATGTGCTTCACTCCATCAGGAAACTGGTGACTCAGATGTAACTAATCATTTATAGAGTTCCTGGATTCTGCCCACTGAGCTAGATGAGAACAGACCACCAGAAACTTGAACTTCACCCATTACAGCCAGAAATGCTGGAGGGTTCCTAAGCCATCTTGCAGCAGTCTAGCAACTGCTGACACAATCTGTCAATGCCAACAAATTAGCATCCCATCTCCTCCATATGGGCAAGGCACCCTTGGAAAATGAAAAAACAAATAAAGACTGAGTGGGGAGCCTTTTGAAGATATAATAATTTCAGCTCAAGCCCCAAAGCCTTCACTGCAATGGTTTTTTTTTTAAATTTAAAGTTTATTTATTAGGATCACAAGTAGGCTTATATTAACACTGCAATGAAGTTAGTGAAATTCCCCTAGTCACCATTCTCCTGTTCGAGTACACTGAATTTAGCATGGCCAATATACCTAACCAGCATGTCTTTCAGACCACGGAAGGAAACCGGAGCACCCAGAGGAAATCCATGTAGACACGGGAAGAATGTGCAGACTCCGCTCAGACAGTGACCCAAGCTGGGTATCAAGCGCAGGTCTTTAGCGCTGTGAGGCAGCACTACTAACCAATGTGCCACCATACCGCCAAGTTGGGCAACATGCTACAAGCAATTAAGCATGGAATTACAGCCGGCTATGACAACATTCTTCCCGAGTTCCTCAAACAACTTAGCTCAGGTGCCTGCCACTGGTTGGCTCAACTTCTCACAAGGATTATCAGCAAAGGAATACTGCCTAAACTCTGGTACTTGTCCAAATTCATCAGTTTCCCAAAACCAGACAAAGACCTAATTTACCTTCAAGCCACTGACCAGTGTCTCTGCTCTCTGTGTTATGTAAGGTCTTTGAATGTCTCATCTTACAGCAGATAGAGCCAGAGGTGGAGAAAATATTTAAAGCTGAACAAGGACCTTGCTTTAACCACGTTCACTAAAAATAAGCTCAAAACAGACTCTTGTTTTCAATCTCAATGCAGTATTTGACATGCTGGTCTCCCTGTCAAAATCTCAAGCATCCTCCCTTTATGGATTAATGATACCATTAAACTATTACAATCGCTTGGAAGAAATAGTTCAAGCAGCTTCCTCACAGATCTGTTCGAGCCCCACTCCTTTTCAATCTCTATATCAATAATCTGCCTCCAACCTGATCTTGGAATTTAATCTATGCTGACAATAACTGCTGTGCCTCTCAAGCCCAGATATTTTCTAAACTAGAGGTAACTGCAGTGTTGCAAAACTGCCAGCTATTACAAGAGCTGGCCCCTTTGGCCCAACATCAACTAAATTGTCTCAAGTATATTCCACCTCCACAATGCCTGCACCAAGTGGGAACTTAACATCTCCTTGTGCAATATCCCATTGAAGGGAGGAAATGACCTAGTGATATTACCGTTAGACTATTAACCCAGAAACTCAGCTAATGTTCTGCGGACCCAGGTTTGATGGTGAATTCAATTAAAAAAATCTGGAAATAAGCATCTATGAAACCATTGTCGATTGTTAAAAAAATCCACCTGGTTCACTAATATCCTTTAAGGGAGGAAATCGGCCTTCCTTACCTGGTCTGGCCTACATGCAACTCCAGAGCCACAGCAATGTGGTTGACTCTCAACTGCTCTCCAAGAGCAACTCAGGATGGGCAATAAATACTGGCCAGCCAGCAAAGCCCATGTCCCACAAATGAATATTTTAGAAAAATCTTGGTGTTACCCTTGACCTAACATAGATATAACAAAATCTGAGCGAGGTAGCTGCAAAGATCAAAACAACCTCCTCAGCAAACTTAGCTTTTCATTGGAGAGGACCTCAATTGGACAGATCTCAGCTGTTGCCATCATCTACTCAACTGCAGAGTACCGTACATTAGTCTGGTACAACTTATCCCACATCAGTCTTGTAGATACCCAGCTCAATACAATAACGTGCATCATTTCGGGTCCCTCTTGCCCCCCAACCTCCCCAAACAACTCAACTACCCTGGCTCCCAGTCCTGAACACATCCTGCCCCTCCCATGATGAGGGAGATTGTTACAAGAAAGCTCCTGGAGAAAGTTTAGATCAACCTTACCAATCCACTTGCTGCTCACTTCCCATCATGTCAGCCTGCATGGCTAAGACCACTGTGCCAAGCAACAACGGCAGAGATGCTATGGCAGCAGGAATGGAACCACACAACACCATTAAAAATCACTTCCTTATCACATATCACACAGTCCGCCCACTTAGCTTCAGCCTGCCACGCCAACACTGAACACCCCTCAACCCTTTTCCACACTGGCCAAGACCTTTCGGCCGCAAATCAGCACAAAAGAGGCCTTGCAGGGAACCTAGACTACAGCCGTGATGTGCCCCAATCCATGACTCATCGTTGACAGGCCCTCCCCGAAAAAAATTCAGCAGAGGATTCAGAGTGCCCCATTTAGCCACTGCCAAAGCTATTGCCAAGTTTGCACACGATTAAAAAAAACAAAATAAGATGACACCCAATGAAAATGCAATTTATCTATGAGATTAATGGACTCAAATAGATACTGTGTGTTAAATTATTCAACATCAGATCAAAAGACAAAAGTAGAGGCATGAAAACATCAGCACAATCAAATTCCCTTCTAGTCACACAAATGCCATGACTCAGACCTTTATCACCATTCCTTCATTATCACTGGTTCAAAATCCTGGAACACATTTCCTAGCGGCGTGTGTGAGCGCACTTGCACTACACAGGCTGCAGCAGCTCCACAAACAGGCTCACCGCCACCTTCTCAGTCAGGGCAATTTGGGCTCAGAGTGAATTCTAGCTTCGTCAGCTATGTCACATTCCGAGAATGAATTTTGAGCAGTCTGAGATCAAGGCAAATCTGTGAACATCAAGTGAGATCATTTGACACATTGTTAAAACCAGGCAGCATGTTTCATCTTCACAAAAACCTGGGGGGGTAGCTGAAGGCTTTGATTCACCGAAGAATTCAGACAACTGAAACTGCAACAAGTGAAATTTATCCTAGCTGTGAATTGTGTCCAAATGTAGCACATGAAGTACATTACAAAATATGTTGTTAACTTTCCAAATAACACAAGGATGTCACGAAGAGCAATTTAACTGATGAAAATACATGCAAATACACGAAAATTGAAAGTTTAATTCAGGATTTTGATTAGCACACGATACAGCAGAACAACATTGACATGTTTGTGGATAACTCAGAATAACTCATGGGACAGCAAGTTAAAGGATGCTATTCTGCAGTCTTCAAGTGAAAGCAGCTTGTGTGGGTCATCAGACATTACCTGCACACAGGAAGGCTATTCTTCCTACACTACAACAGAACTACAGAAGTGACAGTACAGAGGAAGAACATTCATCTTCCAGGAGCTACTAATAACCACTCATCTGGGGCAGTCAAAACTAGAGACAAGGCCTTTCAGTTCATAGCACATACCATACTTGTGAACACAAAGAAGAGTATTTTTTACTTTCAATCAGTGTTGAACACAATGTCAGTACATCTGGACAGCAGCTGTGCCAATACATGGCCTCCCATCTGAACTCTCCAGAAATGGATGAAAAGTTAAAGGTCTTTGTTCCCAATGGTCAGAGAGTACAGACAAGAAAATGACATGATCCAAGGCCAATGGCTGTGTAAATAGCTACCAGGGGAAAAGCCAGGTTCACTCTCCTTGAGAGAGCAGGTCATCTTTGCTCAGCACCTTCCCTGCCAGTCTACATATACAACACTGCTGTGTATATATACAGCACATTCAACATGCAGGCTTGTAAAAAGGTTTAAATAGCTAGAACAAGTGATGGAGTGACTTGTTACAAGTGATGGAGTGACTTGACTTACAGAGTGACTTGGACAAGTTGCAGAGCTGGGCCGAGAGGTGGCAAATGGAGTTTAATGTGGAAAAGTGTGAGGTAATGCACTTTGGCAGGAACAATAAATGTGTAGAGTATAGGGCTAATGGTAGGGCTCTTAATAGTGTTGAGGAACAGAAGGATCTTGGTGTATGTGTCAATAGATCCCTGAAAGTAGGCAGTCAAGTGGATAAAGTTGTTAAGAAGGCATATGGAGTCTTAGCTTTTATTGGTAGGGGGATTGAATTTAGGAGCCGCAGCATCATGTTGCAACTGTACAAAACTCTAGTGCGGCCGCACTTGGAGTATTGTGTGCAGTTCTGGTCCCCACATTATAAGAAAGATGTGGAGGCATTGGAGAGGGTACAGAGGAGGTTTACCAGGATGTTGCCTGGTATGGAGGGCAGGTCCTATGAAGAGAGGTTGAAGGATTTGAGGTTGTTTTCGTTAGAAAGGAGGCGGCTAAGAGGGGATCTTATTGAAGCATATAAGATGATTAGAGGTTTAGATAGGGTGGACAGTGATAGCCTTTTTCCTAGGATGGAGAAAGCTAGCACGAGGGGACACAGCTTTAAATTAAGGGGTATGAGTTATAGGACGGATATCAGAGGTAGGTTCTTTACTCAAAGAGTGATTAGGGAGTGGAATGCCCTGCCTGCAGCTGTTGTAGATGCGCCAAGTTTGGTGGCGTTTAAGAGGTTAATTGATAAGTATATGGAAGAGAAGGGAATGGTTTAGTTTGGAGGGGCATTGCTTTTTATTTTGGTCGGCACAACATCGAAGGCCGAAGGGCCTGTTCTGTGCTGTAATGTTCTATGTCCTATGAGTGGCATCGCTAGAAACCTGCCTACAAAATGTTCTTAAACATACAGAAACAGAGGTTACACAAGACAACAGGAAGTTTTGAGTATTTTAGAATTGAAATGATTGCATAAGTAGTTACTCCTGACCACAGAGATATTGAGACCACTATTTCTCAACACCACCTACGTTCTCAATATGACATCTGCTAAGCTCATGACTCAGTCGTGATAAATAACTGAGCTGGTCCTACATTCATTAGCAAACCATAATTTGCCTGAACCTGAAGCTGTGGTAACAATCTGGGGTTTTCAAGTGAATCTTGTATTTATATTGATACAGCAGGGAATTCCCTGCCTGGAATCCACAGGGTTGCTCTTTTTCAAAAGTAAACTTTTAATTAATGTCAAAGTGTAAAGTACAATCAAATAGAAAAGCATGGTAGAGGTGCACACAGAAAAAAATAATCTGTAAAACCACTTTCAAACAATAAATTTATCCTTGCAATTTAAGTTGGCCTTTGAAATGCCAGGTCCCCATGTTGGAGCGTTTTTTTCCTGACTTTGCAGGTAGGAACTGAAGAATCTGCTTCTAAAATATTTTTCTGGAATTAAATCGTGCAGATAGGAAAGCACCCAGGTTCAAACTCCAAGATAGCAGTTACAACTCAACAATTACTCTCGGAGGAAAAATGTACAGAATATGTATGCCTTACTATTATGCGGTAACTCCCTCTGGGCAAACATGTAGATATGCCTTTGGTGAGGCAAATTTTACTATGAACTTGGTTGACATTAATAAGAACATAAGAACTAGGAAAGGAGGCCATCTGGCCCCTCAAAGCTGCTCAGCCGTTCAATAAGATCATGGCTGATCTTTTTGTGGACTCATTTACCTGCCCACTTAACATAACTCTGAATTCCTTGACTGTTCAAAAATGTATCTATCCATGCCTTAAAAATATTCAATGAGGTAGCTCCAACTGCTTCACTGCAGGGAATTCCAAAGATCTGCAACCCTTTGTGTGGAGAAGTTCCTCCTCAACTCAGTCCTAAATCTACTATCCCTTATTTGGAGGTCATGACCCTTAGTTCTAGTTTCATCTGCCAGTGGAAGCAACTTCCCTGCTTCTTTCTTATCTATTCCCTTCATAATTTTATATGTTTCTATAAGATCTCCCCTCATTCTTCAGTCTCTCCTCAACTCTCTCAACTCCGGAATCAACCTAGTGAATCTCCTCTGCACCTCCTCTCGTGCCAGTATATCCTTTCTCAAATAAGAAGATCAAAACTGTACACAGTATTCCAGGTGTGGCCTCACCAACATCCTATACAGCTGCAACATAACCTCGCTGTTTTTTTAAGTCCATCCCTCTAGCAATGGAGGATAAAACTTCCATTTGTCTTCTTAATTACTTGCCACATCTGCAAACCAACTCCTTGTGATTCCTACACAAGGGCACCAGGTCCCTTTGCACAGCAGCATGCTGCAATTTTTTTTATCATTTAAATAATAAGTCCTTTCTGCTGTTAATCCTACCAAAATAGATGGCCTCACATTTACCAACATTGTACTCCATCGGCTAGACTATTGCCCACTCACTTATACTATCTATATCCCTTTGCAGAATTTCAGTGTCCTCTGCA
The DNA here is from genome assembly GCA_024679065.1 of Sphyrna mokarran. Taxonomy (NCBI): domain Eukaryota; kingdom Metazoa; phylum Chordata; class Chondrichthyes; order Carcharhiniformes; family Carcharhinidae; genus Sphyrna; species Sphyrna mokarran. The sequence continues at coordinate 33,411,590 of JAGIQG010000002.1, read as the reverse complement.
GACTTTGTTCTGCCACTCATCTTAATGCCATCTGTGAATCTTGACAAATTACACTTGGTCCCCAATTCCAAATCATCTATGTAAATTGTACACAATTGCAATCCCAACACTGTTCCAAGGCACACCACTCATCACTGATCGCCAACCAGATCAGTGGTTCTGATCACTGATCAAGTAAATGACTCATTTACTTGAGGACATATAGGTTCAGTGAATTATTCAAGGGCAGGCAGCACATGTATGCATGTGTGTGTGTATGTGTATATGTGTCTGTGTGCGTGTGTGTCTGGAGGTGGGGGTAATGACGACACATTTCATCTCTGGTCCACTTGTGCCTCTCACGTAGCACACAGGGGAAACAGGTCCCACAGGTACAGTTCATGATCTTAGCTTCTGCTCTTAGAAGAATTTTGGACATTTCACCCAGAAGCAAGATACGTCAGCTGATCATAGAGTCATAGAGGTTTATAGAATGGAAGCAGGACCTTCGGCGCAACTTGTCCATGCCACCTCTTTTTTTAAATCCTTGAGCTAATCCCAATTACCCCCATTTGGCCCATATACCTCTATACTCATCTTACCCATGTAACTGTCTAAACACTTCTTAAAAGACAAAATTGTACCTGCCTCTATTACTACCTCTGGCAGCTTGTTCCAGATATTCACCACCACTATGTGAAAAAATTGCCCCTCTGGAAACTTTTATATCTCTCCCCTCTCAACTTAAGCCTATTCCCTCTAGTTTTAGACTCCCCTATCTTTGGGAAAAGATATTGACTACCTAGCTGATCTATGCCCCTCATTATTGTGTAGAGCTCTATAAGATCACCCCACAGCCTCCCATGCTCCAGGCAAGTAAGTCCCAGTCTATCCAGCCTTTCCGTATAACTCAAGCCATCAAGTCCTGGGAGCATCCTAATATGCCTTTTTGCACTCTTTCTACTTTCATAATATCCTTTTTATAATAAGGTGACCAGCACTGTACACAGTATTCCAAGTATGGCCTTACTAATGTTTGTACAACTTCAACAAGACGTCACAATTCCTATATTCAATATTCTGACCAATGAAACCAAGCATGTTGAATGCCTTCCTCATCACTCTGTCACCCATGACTCCACTTTCAAGGAGCTGTGAACCTGTAGCCCTAAATCTCTTTATTCTGTAACTCTTCCCATTAACCATTAACAGAGTAAGTCCTGTCCTGGTTCAATCTACCAAAATGCATCACCTCACATTTATCTAAATTAAACTCTATCTACCATTTGTCAACCCACTGGCCCAACTGAGCAAGGTCCTGTTGCAATCCAAAATAACCTTGTTCACTGTCCACTATGCTACCAATCTTAGTGTCATCTGAAAACTTACCATGCCTTCTATAATCTCATCCAAGTCATTAATATAAATAACGAACAACAGTGGACCCGGTGCTAATCCCTGACGCACACCTCTGGTCACAGGTCACCAGTTTGAAAATCAACCCGCTACAACCACCCTCAGGCTTCTGTCATCAAACCAATTTTATACCCATTTAGCTACTTCACCCTGGATCTTGTGAGGTTTAACCTTATGCAACAACCTACTATGCAGTACCTTTTTAAAGGTCTTGCTAAAGTCCATGTAGACAACAGCAACTACACTGCCCTCATCTACCTTCTTGGTTACCCCTTCAAAAACTCGATTAAATTTGTGAGACATGATTTTCCACTCACAAAGCCATGCTGACAGTCCCTAATCAGTCCTTGTATCTCTAAATGCCTGTAGAACCTGTCTCTCAAAATACTTTCCAACAACTTACCCATCTCAGATGTGAGGCTCACCAACCTGCAGTTTCCAGGCTTTTCCCTTATCAAACAAAGGCACAACATTTGCCATCCTCCAATCTTCAGGCACCTCAGCTGTGGCTATCAATGCTTCAAATATCCCGGCTGGGAAATCGCAATTTCTTCCTTAGCCTCCTACAATGTCCTGGGATATACTTAATCAGGTTGCAGGGATTTATCTACCTTGATGTGCTTTAAGACTTCCAGTACCTCCTTCTCTATGATATGTACACTCCTTAAGACATTTATTTATTTCCCCAAGTTCCCTAACACCCATGCTTTTCTTAACAATAAATACTGATGAAAAATATTCATTTAGGATTTCAACCATCTCTTATGGATCTGCAGATAGATGATCTTGTTGATGCTGAAGAGACCCTACTCTCTCCCTGGTTACTCTTTTGCCCTTTATGTATTTGCATAAACAGTTTGGATTCTCCTTTGCCTTATCTGCTGAAACAATCTTAGTCTCCTTTTGCCCACCTGATTTCTCTCTCAACTTTACTCCTACTCCCCCTATATTCTTCAAAGGATTCACTTGATTCCATCTGTACACACATGTCATGTGCCTCCTTCTTCTTCTTGACCAGAGCCTCAATCTCCCGAGTCATCCACGCTTCCCTACTTCTACCAGCCTTGCCCTTCATTCTAAGAGGAATGTGCTTACCCTGAATTCTGTTTAACACACTTTTGAAAGTTTCCCACTTATCAGATGTCCCTTTGCCTTCTCATAGACTTCCCCAATTAACTTTTGAAAGTTCCTGCCTGATACCATCAAAATTTGCCTTGCCTCAATTTAAAATTTTAACTTTTGGGCCAGACCTGCTATTCTCCTTAGCTATCTTAAAACTAATAGAATTATGGTCACTAATCCCAAAATTATACCGCACTAACACTTCTGTCGCCTGCCTTTCCTTATTTCCAAGAGGTCCAAGTTTTGCCCCCTCTCTAGTCATGCCATTCACATACTGAATGAGAAATTCCTGCTGAATACACTCAACATATTTCTCTCCATCCAATCCTTTAATACGATGACTGTACCAGTCAATGTTGGGAAAGTTAAAATCTCCGACTATTACCATCCTATTTTTCGTTGAGCTAGCTGTAATCTCCTTACGTATTTGCTCCTCAATTTCCCACCGACTATTTGGGGGGCAATAGTATAGCCCTATCAAAGTGATTTCCCCTTCTTATTTCTTAATTCTACTTATATAGAATCAGTGCCGCAACCCTTGGATATATCCCCGCTTAGTGCTGCCATGATTTTTTTCCCTAATCAAAAGTGCAACTCCCCCGCCTCTCTTACCTTCTGTTCTTTCTTTCCTATAGCATCTGTACTTTGGGACATTGAATTGCCAGTCCTGGCCCTCACTTAGCCATGTTTCCGTATTTATTATAATATCCCAGTCCCAAGTACCCATTCATGCACTGAGTTTATCTCCTTGCCCATCAAGTCTCTTGCAAAGAAATACGTGCAGTGTATCGGGGTGGCGGTGCGGGCTCGTTGGGCCGAAGGGCCTGTTTCCCATGCTGTTTTGTTCTTTGTTCTAATCTGGATTTCCCTTGCTCTCCGCTCTGCTTTTGCCTGATCTGTCTGGTACTAGGATTACTGACACTGTTACTATTAATGTGCTTCCCCCTTATCCCCAACAAACTAGTTTAAACCCTTCTGAGTGGCTCTAGCAAATCTCCCCACTAGGGTATTAATCCCCCTCCAGTTCAGATGTAACCCGTCTCTCTTGAATAGGTCACCCCTTCCTTAAAAGAGATCCCAATGATCCAAAAATCTAAATTCCTGCCCCCTGCACCAGCTCATTCATCTGCCTAATCTTCCTATTCCTACTCCCACTACCACGTGACACCAGTAGTAATCCAGAAATCACTATCTTTGAGGTCCTGCACTTTAGCCTTCTGCCTAACTCTTCATATTCACACTTCAGGACCTCATCCCTTTTCCCACCTATGTTGTTGGTACCAATATGCTCACCCTCTCCTTATGAATGTCCTGCAACTGTCCAGAGACACCCTTCATCCAGGGAGGCAACACATCATCTCCATTGCGGCCACTGAAATGCCTGTCTGGTCTCACCTGTGCCCTGATGGCCAACTCTAAAACAGGTTACTGATAGCACTGAGTGAAGAATTGAATGAAAAGGGCAAAAAGAAATATCCAATTTTTTTCCAGCTCAATCTGTTCAGCATTGAATTTTCAAGATTTCACAAGAGAAACTAGGTTGGAGAACATTTCTCATTGATCTGTTTTTTAAATCTCTGGATTGAAAGCTAATTGATTGAGTCATATGGAGTGACAGAGAGATCAAATTGTGCTCCAATACCACACAATCCAGAATAAAACCTCCATTACAGAACCCGTTGCTTTTCTTTTTTGCAGGGCGGTCCGTCATCAGTGGACTGCCCCAAGGTCCTGGGGCACTAGTTTCTAGGGCCCTGGATGAGGAAGTGGAGGGATGGGTTAGTAAGTTTGCCAATGACAGTAAGGTTGGTGGTGTTGTGGATAGTCTGGAGAGATGTCAGAAGTTGCAGTGAGACATAGATAGGATGCAAGACTGGGCGGAGAAATGGCAGATGGGCTTCAACGTGGATAAATGTGTATTGGTCATTTTGGCAGGTCCATTTGGCAGGATGAAGGAGTACAATATCAAGGGTAGGACTCTTAGCAGTGTTGAGGAGTACAAGGACATTGGGGGTCCGGGTTCATAGGACTCTTAAATCAATCTCACAGATGGAGGATGTGGTCAAGAAGGCATATGATGTGCTAGCTTTCATTAATCAAGTGATTGAGTTTAGGAGTCGGGAGGTAATGCTGCAACTTTATAAGACCGTTGTCAGACCCTACTTGTGCACAGTTCTGGTCGCCTCACTACAAAAAGGATGTGGAAGCTATTGAGAGGGTGCACAGGAGATTTACGAGGATGTTGCTTGGACTGGGTGGCATGCCTTATGAGGATAGGTTGAGGGAGCTAGGTCTCTTCTCCCTGGAGGGATGAAGGTTGAGAGGCGATCTGATAGAGGTTTGTAAGATGTTGAGAGGCATAGATAGAGTGGATTCTTGAAGGCTGTTTCCCAGGGCTGAAATGGTCGCTATGAGAGGACACAGGTTTAAGGTGCTGGGGAGCAGGTACAGAGGGGGCGTCAGGGGTAAGTTTCTCACTCAGAGTGATGAGTGAGTGAAATCGGCTTCTGTCGGTGGTGGTAGAGGCAAACTCATTGGGGTCTTTTATGGGATTTCGGGATGAGTACGTGGGATTTAATGGAATTGAGAGTTATAGATAGGCCTGGTAGATATGGATATGATCGGCGCAACTTGTAAGCCAAAGGGCCTGTTTGTGCTGTAGTGTTCTATGTTCTAAAAACAGGAGGCATGTATATTAACAGGAAAATATTTCTTAATGACTTCAAAATTACAGTGCAACTAAATTTTGCAACCACTGTCCTATATTATGATAGCCAATAAAACAGTCCATCAATTTGACTTTAAAACTAGGAGACAAAGAAAGTGTGTTAGCTTGACTCACTCAACATTCCCAAATCAAAAGAAATGAACTCTCTCAATCTGCTTTGCTACCGTCATCTAAGATATGAATGCGAGTAACCTGGTGAAACTTTCTACTTGGTTACTCCTGTTTCTGTTGTTTTGGCACAAGTCATAAATAGTGGCTTAGTGCTATTCACCTCCCACCTCTCCTTACCTGTGCCAATCTACAGTCTCAGTTGCTCATGTTTCTAAGACTTCTATTCAGGACAATCCTACTGTGCTGTGTGACTGAGTTGGGACTCAACAAGATTACCTTTGTGTTTTGCTCTCCAGTTTAAAAAAAAGGCAACAAGTGAATTTTAGCGGAGTGGTGTGAACCCAGTACCCAGGCAGCATATTAAATAGATCTTCTCTTTTGCTTGGCCTCCATTTGGAAACCTCACAACTATGGCAAAAGTAAAATCAGCAGTTCACAGTGACAGAAATGCACACAGATCACGTCACCATCACACTGCAGTGTGACATGCTTCACTATTGCGGGGTCTGGCTGTTTAGCAGGACAACAAATGGGATCGCAGCGCATGACAAAAATTATGTGAGCAAAGCTGCTCAGGAAAGTTGTTAGTCACCTTCGGGTAAAGATGAGAAACTTGCCTCAGAGGAACTTGCAGGCAAGAACCCACATCCTACCACTTCATGATGCAGCAGTACCTCATACAAACCTTAAGTTTATTTTTAAAACAAAACGTTTCCTGGATGACATAGTGCTCATTCATCTCCATATTTTATATTATTGGATCTTTCACGTCACTGATCCTTGGAATGAAATGCACACTTAATTCAAATGCTGTTCTTCCATTGTGTAGTGAACAATGTGCAGGGGCAGCAGGAAGCATTTGAGAAATAAAAAAATTAAGCTTTTAAGACAAATATCATAACTCAGACATCAAAGCTAGTTTTGTTGGTACTTAACTGGCAAGAGATAACTTCAACTCCAACTGGATCTAATAACCCCACAGTACAATCATAACCCAAGTAGAAGTATGAATGGAGCAAATTGATACAGTACAATCATTTCATTACTGTGAAGTTATTTTTATTCATTCATTTGGGCACTAAAAGCCATCACAGTGATCTTTATATATTGGTATGATACACTTCCCCGCAAAATATGAAGCTTTTGTTCTCTGAGCTACAGTGTGCAATACATGTTCATATTTTCCAATTTAGTTTTCAGGGATAATTATATTCAGAATTTTAATTTTCCGACCCAAGACACAAAGTGAGACACATTTTGAAAGGCAAAAGATCAATGCAATGCACAGAAATCTGGAAACTGGACTACCAAGTGCAATTCATTTGGTGAACATTGGCATCTCTGGGTCAGGCACTACTGTGTGACAAGAATGCTAGTCTTCCTATTGGTAGGCACTCAACATGCTAGCCACTTCAAAAAGGGCAAAAACCACTGAACTAGGTGTCCATTTTTAATCTGCGCAATCCACCATCTCAGGTGACCGCTGCATGCAGCCTAGCCAGAAAGCTGTGCTGCAAACTAATTTTTTACTGGGAGTTCAGCGTCAGGCTGCCAAAATCCACTTTGCCTCACGTTAGTCTCCTGCACAACCACCCCCTCGGAAAGTTATTTCAAGGATACTCATATTCACTTCAGCAGCATTTCCAACCAATATGTTTTGCTATCAGAATCATACAGAGGATCCGTGCAAAGAAACTGGACACTACAGGTACAGAGTAGAGATCATTTTAACCTCAGAAAAATTATTGTGCTACTTAATTACCAGAGGAAAATAGCCATAATTAATCTTTGAGCACGAAAAAAAGCCATGCTGTTTTAGTAGTTCTCAGCCTCAGCACAAGTCTTGCCAAAAGTAACAACCTAAAGTGTTCATGCTTTTCACCCCTACATGGTAACAATGAAATTATACACTGAGGTTAGCAGATCAAGTGAATGTAGGAATGTAACTAAATACGTTCTGGAATCAGTTATTATTCATCATGGGATGCAAGTATCTCTGGCTAGACCATTACTTATTGCCAACCCATAATTGCCCTTGAGAAGATGGCGATGGTGAAGGCGAAGATGGCAAAACTATAGGCTATCAAAATAGTCAACAATAAATTAAAGTTAAAAGTTTATTTATTTACTAGTCACAAGTCAAGCTTACACTGCAATGAAGTTACTGAGAAATTCTCCTAGTCGCTACATTCCAGCTTCTGTTCTGATCAATGCACCTAACCAGCACAGCTTTCAGACTGTGGGAGGAAACCGGAGTACCTGGAGGAAAAACACACAAACGTGGGAGAACTTGCAGACAGTGACCTAAGCCAGGAATTGAACCTGGGTCTGTGGCACTGTGAGACAGTGTTAACCCCCACTGTCCAACAATGTCACTCCTGCATAGGTAATGCAGGAGTAATCTCTTCATCCAAAGAATGTGGAATTTAGCACCACATTTAATGGGAGGCTTGTAAATATGACAGAGATGGGAGTAGAGGGCTATGCATGGACAGGTTGGGCTGAGTGGCCTCTTTTTGAGCAATATAAGTATTATGTCAATCATGGATACCTCCATCAGTAGGTTTCCTTGCATCACTCTCCATTGACATCCCTTCCCCTCCCAGCTTTACATCATTTTGTCTCTATGACTGGAAAACAATCCTCTTCCATTCACTTACAAGTAGACATGCCCAACTCTGGGTTCTGTTCTCAGTCATGTTTCTTTGTCCTGCCCACAGGTTCATTCAGGATTAGCTTTCGTGTGAAAATGATGGAATCTCCCCCAACTCAACCATTTACTGTTTGAACAAGCTGACCTAACATCTGAACTCTCCAAAGCTATTATCAGGTGTTGTTGAAAGTGATACCCAGAAGACGCTTGGTCACAGTACCTAAATAGACAAGAAATGTTTATGTGATACTCTGGAGAAATAAAAGTTTACACAACATTTTACTAATAATCAGAAAGTTCACTTTGATCTTAGCTTCTGTTGCAAAGTGCAGATTCGGAGTTACCTACGTTGTCGCCTGGCCGTGCAATGCCTGTTTCATACCAAAGTCTTAACAACGTTCACTGACATGGATCATGATGACTGAATAACAAAGTCTCCACTGTTTACAAATGGAATAGAGAAAGTTTGGTGCAATCTGAACAAACATGGTTACAACACTTGCCTTGGTGTCTGGCCCAAGCAGTCAATCATGATCACAATTCATCAGTTTCCTATCTGAAAAGGAAGGAAAAGAAGTAGGAAGTGCCTGTGGTTCAATTATTCCCTCTCACTATTCTCCCAACTTTCTGTGGATAGTTCTGTGAATGACACACGGTGCACAATATGAACCTCGTAAAAGGTCACTGTTTGAAGGTGACCATGTATCATAAATTCTGCCAAATTAAATGAGAACCCGAGTATATTTCTGTGTTGCAATGTGTCAGGTAATAGCAATTTTTTTTTACAGTTGGCAAATCAACAAGAAAACCCTTGTGTTGGTTCAACCACAATACTGTTCAACAGTAAAAACAATATTTTCATAGGATATAGCTGCCTACAATGCGCCAGCACATTTTACTGTATTTTTTAATTGCTTTCAATATTTCTTTCCTAGTTCCACGCACTTGGCACAAAGATTTCTGGGAAAATACCTAAAATATTTCCAAGAATAAGAAAGTTTCTCCCAAGCACATCAATGAAAGCAAATCATGTATATCCAACTACGCCATTAAAAATGGTCTGTCTGTGCACACTTCCTGTCATACTTTGATGTTTGCTGTTGTTTCATTTGAAGCTATTCGAAGAGAAGTGTACAAATCACAAGCAAAAAATGTTTGGAAAAATTAACAATGAGAAACTATACATAAATTAGAAAAACAACCAATTCTGTTTATCAACAAAAGAAAGACTAAACTGCCAATTTGACGAAGTTTTTGAATGTCACCAATTCCCCTTTTCTCACAATAATGTTACTGAGCTTTCTAATACAATTGAACCATGAAAAAGTCCATAATCAGACAATTCCAACTGCCAAGATTATCAGAAGTTCTTGACTGGAAATGTTTCACCTCAGCCTCCACAGTGCTTGCATTCTCAAAATAATTTGAAGGGAAAATGTTTCAAAAGCTTTATTCAAATGGGACTGATTATGGGTGAAGAGATAGAGTATGTATGTACCTAAAACAGCACGCAAACAGGTAGAGAACACTTCAAATATGACAGGTCAATGCTGAGTGAACATCCTTCTCCCTTCGGGGAAAAGATACAAAAGTCTGAAGTCACGTACCAACCAACTCAAGAACAGCTTCTTCCCTGTCAGACTTTTGAACGGACCTATTTCGCATTAAGTTGATCTTTCTCTACTCCCTAGCTTTGACTGTAATACTACGTTCTGCACTTTCTCTACGAACGATATGTTTTGTTTGTATAGCGTGCAAGAAATAATACTTTTCACTGTATGTTAATACTTGTGACAATAATCAAATCAAATCAAATCCATGGTTGATTCTGTTCATTTTGCAAAACAATAATTTTGATTTTGTGGCAGAGATAAATAAAGGAATGTTTCTCGATTTTGGTTCAAGTGCTTCATTTTAACAGGAACAGGAAAATGAAACTAACACCATTTACAAATAGAATACGTTCAACTAAGAGTTTGAAACATTTCTGAAAGAAAATGGAGACAGAATTTCTGTGTAACCTTAGTGCTTACAATTGTTAACTACTATCTATGTAAGAGTTATTTAGGTGGTTGCAGTAGAATTAAGTGAAATTATTTGCTCAAGTAGCAAACCCACACAAATATCCATATTATTGGGATAATATGAATCATTTTATCAAGGTTAATCCCTATCAAAGTTGTTTAGCGCTGTTACCTTTTCTGAGGTAATTTGTGAAGTGACTATGTTTAGCAAAATACATCACTGAGAGAGATGCCAAATGTAAGTTTCAACTTGTTGTAATCACTTTCAAGAGGTGTAAATAGTACTGATTGAATTTTGTTAATTAAAAGTAAAAATACATTTTATTCAAGCAACCATATGTTTATTTACAATTCTACCGAGCCAGAGCAGAAACAGAATTGGCTATGGTGGAATCATTATGTGTAATTATTCAGTTAGCTCAAAAAATGGCTTATTTTTCAGCATCCAACATACTATCAAGCACCACCCCTAGCCCTGCAAGATCCCTAGCTATCAGATCTGATACTGATTTGAATACTTAATTTGCTGATTTGTTGTCAATATAGAGCTGGCAAAGATATAAAGAGCCATCTTCCAATCGGGCTGAATGCAAACAACAGGTGGGCCACACTCTCTTTGTTCCATATCAGTTTTCCCAGATCTCATCTTTCCCTCACTACTGCTAGATCCATTTCATTACTCAATAATCCCAGGATCTCTGCTCATTGATCAGAGGCTGGGAACCTCTTCCTTTCCAGTGCTCCTAGATGAAAGAATTGGTCTACCCAATGCTTCCTAATCAACAGACTGCCACCCTGGCTCCCAAACTCTACCAGTAAGGTTTACCTCCAAGAGTTGTAACGTGCCTTAGTTCCTGAGCATCTTCCAAACAGATTTGAGTGCTTGGAGGAGGCAGAACGTGACTCTCTTGCCCTGATGGACATAAGCACAGACCCCCAAAAGAGCAAGAACTCAAGACCCAAAGTTGCCACACTCTGGGAATCTTTCCTCCCTGCCCTGACAAAGTAGCTCTCATAAATGTTCTCAGACTGGAGACTTTCATCACAAGGTGCTGTGATACTGCAAAGCAATGTGGACATTCTACCCAAATCTCAGTTCCCCTGCCAGAGTGCTACAATATCTCAGAACTAGAGGACCATTCAACTAGTCCATAATTTATTCACAAAACATGAGACATTATATGCTTAAACTTTCTGACATATTTCCCATTCTATCCCATTTTTTTCACCAAATTAGTCCATGGTTTGTACAAGTGCCAGGAGATTGCATGTCTGCAATTGGGAGAGAACACAAGGAGGCGATGATGCATTATTGCACTGAGATTATTTGGGACAATTTCATTACTCAATAATCAGAGGATCTCTGCCCATGGTTCAAAGACTCTGGGGACTTCTTCCTTTCCAGTGCTCCCAGATGAAAGAACTGGTCTATCCAATGCTCCTGACATATTTCCCATTCTTTCCAATTTTTCCCCGAATTAGTTGAGAGTCCAAGAGATTACATGCCTGTAGCTGGGAGGAGTAACACCGATGATACAATTTTGCATTGAGATTATTTGGGTCAGGTGCATGGATCTGATAACTTTGCCCCAGCTTCTTGTACATTATCAATTTTGCAAATTCTTGTGTTATAGCTTATAACAAAAACTATATATATTTGTAAAACCGCGTTTACCCTCTCTCCTAAATAAGGTCCTGAAGCACCATTACTAGCACAGGTATGTAATTAGTGTACCAAGTTTACGTACAGTTCCATTCTAAACAAGAAATTAATAATAGAATTATACAAATAAAGAATAAATGTTTGACTTTAAAATAGGAACACAAAGCTCAAAACGCAAAAAAAATGCTAATATTTGGACAAAATTTGGGCAATTCTTTATGCAATCTACCCAATTTCGAACCAGTTATCACCACCACACCCAAAACAATCAAGGTAACTCAGACATTCAACTAAATTTACCAATGCTGTCCTTTTCCTTACATTATTTGGGTCCTCAATGAAGTAAGCAAATGATGAAATTTATATGAGCTTCAGTGTAGGTAATGTAGGAATGGCATATTCATTTGTAATTTCAGTGTCATAGAATCCCTGCAGTGCAGAAGGCAGCCATTTGGCCCATCGAGCCCAACCCAGGCCATATTCTCCTAACCCCACATATTTACCCTACTAATGCCCCTGACATTCCCTTAACTCTAAGGAGCAATTTAGCACAGCTAATCAAACTGATCCACACATTTTTGGACTGAGGGGGGAAACCAGAGCACCCAGAGGAAACCACACAGACACAAGCAGAATGAGCAAATTCCACACAGACAGTGACCCAAACCGGGAACTGAACCTATGTCACTGGCGCTGTGAGGCAGCAGTACTAACCACTGTGCCACCATGCCGTCCAATCACGTTAATTCAATTTTATACTTCTTTTGCTGTGCTATTCAATGCTCCCGTTACCTAATGAATTTGTCTATTTTTGTTACTACGTAAGCGTACATGCTTGCGTGCTTTTAACCTGATGACGTGCATCAAAAAAGGCACTTAAAGACTATGTTACACTGCAAACGTGTTTCTTGAATAAAATATTAAAAAAGCAACAAATTACAGTTATACAACCTTCTACTGCCCGATAACACCACTTGGCTGAAGACTACGCTTAATCTTCATTCTTCTCAACTCTACTGCCTTGGGGAAAACCAACTTCTTAAAAGAAGTATATACCTTTTTTGCATGTAATGTGCATGTCCCATGGAGATCACACTTACTTTCTGCACCTTCTGTCAAATTTTACTAAAAGCACTGTCACCGTTATACAACAAACTTACCACGAACAACGACAAATATACGAGCAATAGATTTAAACATTTTGCACATAGTGCAAATCTCCTGGAATAATTACCTCTGCTAACACTTTTATGTCACACTTGTTTGTAATGGATAAATACATCACCCTGTGGCTTTTGCAGCATTCCAGCCTCCCTTGCATAAACCTTGCGCCAGCTTACCATCCAGTGGCATTGTTCCAACTGTTTTTACATTAATGCTGTGCAAGCTTCAATTCATCAAAAACATTTCAGCCCAACTCCTCATCTCTAAGCCCAGCACGTATAAGGAAAGAGCAAGGAAATGGTTGATAACAGGCAAGGAATGAGCCGAAGTTCAAAGAGTCAAACGACCACCTTCTATCCTGGATAATTAACTTCTCTCCTTTCCAATCTCCCTCATTTCTCTCATTTTACCTGCAGGAAATGTGATGTGGTGGCCATTACAGAGACTTGGATGTCTCAGGGACAGGACTGGGTATTTCAGGTGTCAGGATTCAGATGCTTCAGGAAGGACAGGGAGGGAGATAAAAGAGGTGGGGGAGTGGCACTGTTGATCAGGGACAGTGTCACAGCTGTAGAGGAGGAGGATGCCATGGAGGGACCGTCTACGGAGTCTCTGTGAGTGGAAGTTAGGAACAGCAAAGGGTCGAAAACTTTGCTGGGTGTTTTTTATAGGCCGCCCAATAGTGACAGGGATGTTGAGGTGCAGATAGGGAAACAGATCCTAGAGAGATGTAGAAATAACAGAATTGTCGTGATGGGGGACTTTAATTTCCCAAACATCGACTGGAATGTCCCCAGGGTAAGGGGTTCGGATGGTGTGGAGTTTGTTAGGTGTGTTCAGGAGGGTTTCTTGACACAGCACATGGATAAGCCTACGAGAGGAGAAGCTGTACTTGACCTTGTGCTCGCTAATGAACCAGGACAGGTGTCAGATCTCTCAATAGGAGAGCATCTCGGGAATGGTGATCATAATTCTATCTCCTTCACGATAGCATTGGAAAAATTTAGGATCGGGCAGGATAGAAAGGTGTTTATCTGGAGTAGGAGGAAATATGAAGACATCAGGTAGGAAATTGGAAGAGTAAACTGGAAGAAGGTGTTCTTGGGGAAAAGTACTGAAGGAAGGTGGCGGATTTTCAAGGAATGTTTGCCTGGAGCTCTGCACGACAACGTTCCGGTGAGACAAGAAGGTTTTGGTAGGTCGAGAGAACCGTGGTGCACAAAGGTTGTGATGAACCTAGTTAAGAAAAGAAAGTTGTACAAAAGGTTCAGGATCTAGAAGACTTGTAGAAGGGAGCTTAAAAAGGAAATTAGAAGAGCCAGAAGGGGTCACGAGAAGGCTTTAGCGGGTAGGATTAAGGAAAATCCCAAGGCATTCTACAAATGTGTGAGGAGTAAAAGGATGAGAAGAAAAGGGATAGGACCTATAAAAGATGAAAGGGGAAAAGTCTGTGTGGAACAAGAGGAAATGGCAGAGGTGCTTAATAAGTACTTTGCCTCAGTATTCACAGTGGAAAGTGATCCGGGGAGTTGTACTGCAGGATTGCAGCAAACTGAAAAGATTGAGTATGTGGACATAAGAAAGAGGATGTGTTGGAACTGTTAAATTCCATCAAGATAGATAAGTCGCCGGGACCGGATGGGATGTACCTCAGGTTACTGTGGGAGGTGAGGGAAATGATTGCAGAGCCCCTGGCGATGACCTTTGCGTCATCGATGGAGACGGGAGAGGTTCTAGAAGATTGGAGGATTGTGGATGTGGTGTCTATTTTCAAGAAAGGGAACAGGGATAGCCCGGGCAATTACCGACCATTGAGTCTGACCTTAGTGGTCAGTAAGTTGATGGAGAGGATTCTGAGGGACAGGATTTATGGGCATTTAGAGAAGTTCAATATGATAAGAAAGAGTCAACATGGCTTTGTTAAGGGCAGATCGTGCCTTACAAGCCTAGTTGAGTTTTTCGAAAATGTGACTGAACACATTGACGAAGGAAGAGCAGTGGACGTGGTTTACGTGGATTTCAGTAAGGCGTTTGATAAGGTCCCCCATGCAAGACTTCTTGAGAAGGTGAGAGGGCATGGGGTCCAAAGGGCTTTGGCCTTGTGGATCCAGAATTGGCTTGCCTGCAGAAGGCAGAGAGTAGTTGTGGATGGGTCTTTTTCTGCATGGAGGTCAGTCAGCAGTGGAGTGCCCCAGGGATCTGTTCTAGGACCCTTGCTGTTTGTCATTTTCATAAATGACCTGGATGAGGAAGTGGAGGGATGGGTTAGTAAGTTCGCCGACGATACAAAGGTTGGTGGTGTTGTGGATAGTCTGGAGGGATGTCTGAAGTTGCAGCAAGACATAGATAGGATGCAAGACTGGGCAAAGAAGTGGCAGGTGGACTTCAACGTGGATAAATGTGTGGTGGTCCATGTGTGGCAGGACCAATGGGATGAAGGAGTATAATATCAAGGATAGAAGTGGCAGTGTTGAGGAGCAGAAGAATCTTGGGGTCCGAGTCCATAGGACTCTTAAATCAGCCCCGCAAGTGGAAGATGTGGTCAAGAAGGCATATGGTGTACTGGTCTTCATTAATAGAGGGATTGAGTTTAGGAATCGGGAGATATTGCTGCAATTTTATAAGACCCTTGTCAGACCCCACTTGGAGTCCCGTGTGCAGTTCTGGTCGCCTCACTACAGGAAGGATGTGGAAGCTATTGAGAGGGTGCAGAGGAGATTTACAAGGATGTTGCCTGGATTGGGGGCATGCCTTATGAAGATAGATTGAGAGCGCTAGGGCTCTTCTCCCTGGAGAGACGAAAGTTGAGAGGCAACCTGATAGAGGTTTATAAGATGTTGAGAATAGATAGGATGGATTTTCGGAGGCTATTTCCCAGGGCTGTAATGGTTGCTACAAGAGGATACAGGTTTAAGGTGCTGGGGGGCAAGTACACAGGAGATGTTAGAGTTTAGTTTTTCACTCAGAGGGTGGTGAGTGAATGGAATCCGCTGCCGTCAGCGGTAGTAGAGGCGAACTCGCTGGGGTCTTTTAAGAGACTTCTGGATAAATACATGGGATTCATTGGGATTGGGAGCTACAAATCGTTCTATGGCCTGGTAGGTACTGATACGATCAGCACAACTTGTGGGCCGAAGGACCTGTTTATGCTGTAGTGTTCTATGTTCTATATCTCTTTGAAAGATATCATCTTGGTTTCCAAATGTCTTCATAAACTCAAAATAGCTGAAACTGTACTGGTCTTTTGTTTCTTTCATGGGATGTGAGGATCTCTGGCAGGCCAGCATTCCTAATTGCCCTTGAAAAAGTAATGGTGAGCTGCCTTCTTGAACCATTATAGCCGATGTGATAGGTTCACCCACAGGAATTGAGTTCCAGGATCTTGACCCAGAGACAGTGAAAGAACAGTGATATATTTCCAAGTCAGGATGGTGAGCAGCTTGGAGGGGAACTTGCAGGTGGTGGTGGTCCCACGTGTTTGCTCCCCTTGTCCTTCTCGGCAGTGGTTTAAAAAATGCAGTTGAATGAGACTTGGTGAGCTACTGCAGTGCATTTGTAGATGATGCACACAGCTGCAAATGTGCATCAGACATGGTTGAGAGCGGGAATGTTTAAGGTGGTGGATAGGGTGCCAATCAAGCTTTGCCCTGGATGGTGACAAGAGGAAAGTACTCCATCCCCATTCCTGACTTATGCCTTGTAGATAGCATATTGGCTTTGCGGGGTCAGGACATGAATTGCTCAATGCAGAATCTCCAGCCTCAGAACTGCTCTTGTAACCACAGTAGTTGTGGACAATCATGAATACAAATTAGGGATAGGCTATTTGAACCCTCAAGCCTACTCCACCATTCTGTAGAATTATGGCTGAGCTGATTGCTGTCTCAACGTTACTTTCCTTTCTACCCGTTATACCTTTTGGCTTCCTTGTCAAAAATCCATCAAATTCAGCCTTTAAAAAAAAAAATCAATATTTCCGCCACCGCTCCTTGGGGAAGACAGTTCCATTGGGTCAGTGAATGAAGAAGTGGTAACTACATTCTTTCTAGATGGTCTAGATTCTTTCTAGATTGGAGATGGTCAATACCAAACAGTTGCTTGGCCTGAACGTTATTTGGCACTCATCAAGCCAAACCTAAATGTTATTCAAATATTTCTGTACATGGACATGGATGGCTTCAATCTCTGAGGAATCACAAACAGTAGTAAACATTTTACAATCATCTTTATCTTTGACATCATGATGGAGAAAAGGACACTGAAAAAGCAGCTGAAGATAATTAAGCCCAGACACCAGCTGAGGAACTCCTATTGTGATGTCCTCTGACTGAGGAGATAGCACAACTATTTTCCCTTGTGCTCGGTGTATGACCCAAACCAGGAGAAATCCCATTCCCATTGACTTCAAATTTGCTAGGATTCCTTGATATCACACCTGCTTTGATGTCAAAAGCAGTGACCATCACCTGACCCAGGCAACAATCTGAGGACAGGTTCAAATCCCATTATATCAGCTGGCAGTAAGAGCACAGATTTAAAATAATTGCCAAGAAAAGCAATGGAGACATGAGGAAAAACTTTTTCACAAAGAGTGGTTAAAATTAGATGATGGAAAGCTATAGAGATTTGTGTTCAAGGGTAAAGTGTCCCCATGTTCATCTGGTGAGGCAGACAAATCGATTATCATCCCTCAAAAATACAGGATCAGCACAATCACGATGCAGATGACATGAAGCTCTCTCCAACTTCACTGAACAGTAATGTGATTCGAGCATTGATGGAAATTGTTTACCTGGTCCTTTGTACAAGGTTCATTTAAATGTGTTTAGTTATTGGTCTTGTCACTGAGAGTGTCATTCTGAATTTACCCACTGAAGGTATTGTTGCTTGTTAGAAAACAACATGGTTGGGGATAAGATACCGCTGTCTCCAACTGTTTCAGGAATGCATACTGAGGAATGAAACCGAAAATGTATAGGGAATGCCAAGTGACTTAAAAAGAATCCACAACTGCAAGAAATGATGTAACAATTAAAGATGTGCCTCCAGATCAGAATCAGAAACACAACCTGCTACGTTTAAAGTGACATTGGGACATCAGGCCGGCAAATAAAATTTAACAGCAGTTGGAAAAAACATAATGACATCTGAATTAGAACTGCTGAGAAAGTCTGAGCAAGATGAAGCAAAGCAACAAGCAATAGTACTGGAAGTTAATGATGAAAAAGATGATTTGAAGGAGAATGGAAAAGCTGAGTCTTGTGCTGATACTGTAGAGCTACAAGGAGGGAAGTGTCCTTGAGCATGAATTAAAATTTCAAAATGAAGAGGCAATCATCTTCATTAGAATGGAATTAAACAGCTCAAACACAAGAAAATTTTGTAAACTTAATGAAATGGAATATCAAGCTCTTTCTTAACTGGACGTTAACATAACCTAAACAATGCTCTTGAAACAGCTAAAGAGGGTTTTCCTTGCCAAAAGGATGACTGCTTGACTAATGGAGGCAGCATTAAACCTCTTGGGAAAGAAAACCAAAGAGTCAAATCATGGCGAAACACGAAAACCATATCTTGACTGAAACGCATTTAGCCGGCACTACTGAGAAGCAGTGAGTTAAAATCAAATTCTTACAATTCAAATGTTATGCATCCCCACCAGCAAGCAACAGAGAAAATAGTTTTATTTATCAGGGCTGGGTCCAAAGTAATATTAAGCTGCTGCAAGCCTGTTCCAAATGGTCCAAATAGAACATAGAACATAGAACATAGAACAATACAGCACAGAACAGGCCCTTCGGCCTTCGATGTTGTGCCGACCAAAATAAAAAGCAATGCCCCTCCTAACTAAACCATTCCCTTCTCATCCATATACTTATCAACTAACCTCTTAAACGCCACCAAACTTGGCGCATCTACAACTGCTGCAGGCAGGGCATTCCACTCCCGAACCACCCTTTGGGTAAAGAACCTACCTCTGATATCCGTCCTATAACTCATACCCCTTAATTTAAAGTTGTGTCCCCTCGTGCTAGCTAAATGTATAGAGAAAACCACTCATGCCAGTTCACACAATAACTGAGAACTTAGAAGGTCAAATTTGTGGCAAACAAAGCATAAGATTCTATACAAGGAAATATACATATCTATATAAACCGTATAGATATACATAAATAGCAGCAGAGTCCCCATGGCATTTCTCTTGTTAAGTCAGAGGATATAACATTATATAAGGTGACAGTAGTTTTAACGTTTAATTCTCTTTAGTATTCTGTTGCTAAGATGAGTCAATAACTTATATTAAGCTGTCCAGTAGTTAATATAGCATCTTTATTTTCAGAAGAAAAATATGATCAAAATCAGGTTTTAAAGATTACATTTGCTAGAATAAGAAATGCATACTGTTTGTTGCACAGGTTACTTTAAAACTGCAGAACCTTCAAAAATGTTTACCAAATATAAACTAATGCAAAAAGATTGCAGCAGTCAAGTGTGCAGAAAAATTCTCCAGTGTATAAGACCATAAGAAATTGGAACAGAAGTAGCTTGTTCAGCCCTTCAAGCAGCCTTTGTCATTCTTTAGAATCTTGGCTGATCCAACATTCTTCACTTCCACCTTCCCCATAACCCTCGATTCCTTTACTGATCAAAAATCTATCTCAGCCTTAATTCTGCTCTCCAAGGCAAACAGTTGCAAAGGCTCTCGACCCTCAAAGAAATTTCTCCTCAACTCAGTCTCAGAATAAAGGAGTACCAAATTAATACCATGTCCTCTGGTCCTAGACTCTCCCATGAGGGGAAACATCGTCTTAGTATTCACCCTGTCAAGCCCCTTAACAATCCTAAATGTTTCAATGAGATCACCTCTCATTTTTCTAATTTCCAACAAATACAGTCCCGACCTGTTTATGCTTCCCTCAAAAGAAAATCCCTTCAAACAAAGGATATCCCAGTGAAACTTCTCTGAATTGTCTCCAATATATTTTCTTAAATAAGGGAACCAAAATTGCTCATAGTATTATAAATGTGGTCTCACATTTTTTCTGGTTATATCACAGCTTGGTATGACTCCTGCTCTGCCCAAGGCTGCAAGGAACAACAGAAGGTCAAGAACGTAGCCCAATCCATCATGCAAACCAGCCTCCTATCCATTGACTCTGTCTACACTTTCCGTTGTCTCAGCAAAGCAGCCAGCATAATTAAGAACTCCATGCACCACAGACATTCTCTCTTCTACCTTCTTCCTTGGGAAAGAGATATTAAAGTCTGAGGTTTTACACCAACCAAATCAAGAATAGCTTCTCTCCCTGTTGCTGTCAGACTTCTGAATGGGCTTACCTTGCATGAAGTCACTCTTTCTCTACACTCTAGCTAGAGTATAAACTACATTCTGCACACTCTTGTTTCCTTCTCTATAAACGGTATGCTTTGTCTACATAGTATGCAAGAAACAATACTTCTCATTGTGTGTTAATATATGTGACAACAATAAATCAAATCAAAAGTACCCTATACAGTTGAAGCAAGACTTCTCTACTCTTATACTCCAACCCCTTTAAATAAGGGCCAACATTCCATTAGTCTTCCCGATTACCTGTTGCACCTGTGTGCTAGCTTTCTGAGTTTCATGCACAAGTAGCCCTCCCCCAAGTCCCTTTTGTGTTGCAACTTTCTGTATTTTTTCTCCATTTAAATAATGTTTTTTTGTTCTCCTTCCAAAATTAACAACTTCATATCTTCCCAAATTATGCTCCATTTGCCAACTTGTTCCCTACATACAACATCACTTTGTAAACGAATTGTATCCTTCTGACAACTTGTTCTTCCAACAATGTGTGTGTCACCTGCAAATTTGGCTACAGTAAATTCACTTACTTCCTCAAGTCATTAATATATATTGTAAACAGTTGCAGTCTCAGCACTGGTAACTGGTTATAAGTTGTCAATCTGAAAAAAGGCCTCTTATTCCAACTTGCTGTTTCCTGCCCATTAGCCAATTCTCTACCCATGCCACTATACCATCTCCAACACTATGGGCTTTTATCTTATGATTTAACCTTTTGTGAGGCACCTTCTCAAAGTCCAAATACAGTACATCTACTAGTTCCCCTTTCACCAATCTGGTTGAGACTTCTTCAGTAATCTCTAATTAATTAGTCAGACATGATTTCTCTTGCCAACGTGCAGCTATTATTTCCATTATAATTTGATTCCAGTATTTTCCAACAAGCTAAGCTATTCGGCTCACAAGTACCTATTTTTTCCTCCCTTCCTTTTTGAATAGGTGTGTCATATTGGCAATTTTCCAATCCTCTCGTACTTCTCCAGAATCCAAAGATTTTTGGTCAATTACAACCAATGCATCCAGCTACTTCTTTTGGGATTCTAGGGTGCATGTCATTGTGGCCAAGACAGTGATCTGCCTTTAGCCTTGTTAGTTTGTCTAAAAGCACTTCTCTATTGATGGAGATGGTACTTAATACCTTCCCTCCATTATTTAGAATTAATGGGATATTCAAGCATTTGCTTATTCTCCAATACAAGCATGCTGAATAGCAGAGGGAGACAGAAGGACCCAAGCAGAATACATTCTCACATTTAAACAGCAAGAAGCAAAACATTACTTTCTGAGATGCCATTATTCAATGCTTCGGCAATGGGCAATTCAAGCACAACGGTAAAAAGGCTGGTCATTTATCTCACCAGATTCTCCACACCCTCTCTTGAGGTGGATATCTTTTCAAGGACATTTCCTCACTCTGCTTGTAAAAGATAAATCAGAACACCAGAAGCTCAGTTTGATACCCCAGAACTAACATGAAGATTCACATTTTAATGGCTGCAAATTACTGAGCTTGCCCTCCTCCAACTGCTGTGTGGGGCAAGTCACTTCTTCTTTATTCAGTCCTAGCTGCTATAGAATTAACTGGTGTTTAGTACAAAGAACAGGAACAAAGAACAAAACAGCACGGCAAACAGGCCCTTCGGCCCAACCAGCCCACGCTGCGTAGTAGTTGATCAAAATGAAACAGACAATGCAGTTTGTTGCTGACAACATCATGGCCCATTAATCTTTTCCTAGTGCTTGTGAATTATTTTGGCTTGAACAGTCAAAGATTTACACATTGTCAAAGGCTTTGTAATCCATCATCATTGTTTTCTACCTTTTGTTCAGCAATTAAGTCTCACATATATAAAACTCTGTTGACGCAATTTGAGTCCAACGTCTATAGTTTTCACAGCAATCAATTCACGTTGAACAAATTAGGTGGCACAAAATGTATATATAATACATCCTACAACATATGCAGGACTGGACTATTTTTCCATCTTTAATGAAACAGCCAACCTGGATAGATTTATTTGTATTTTCTTAATTATCGTTCCATTGACGTACTAATGAAATCAAAGTTACACACCCAATTGTACTAGAAGTAAATCACTCTTGACACAATAGCTCAATGTAATTTAACTGTGATCATTTTTGGATAAGAAGCAATTAATGCATCCTCCTTATTTGCTCATTTCATCCTGGAGAGAAGTATTTTTCAGGTCATTATGGGCATCACATTAAAATCACATTCTTTTATGATGATTTACAGTGTAGCCACATAAATAATTCTTGCTTCTACATATGCAATATTTTCTTAATCATAGGATTTTACAGCACAAAAGATAGCCGTTCTGCACATCAATTCACTTCGTAAGAGCTATCCAATTATCTCATTTCCCTGGGAAAAACAGATAATTTAATAATAAAAACAAGGCATCAAAATCTATGATTCCATGAAATGATACCCAACTGGGAGAAGGGTGAATACTGGGGAAGACTGCAACAAATTACAAGACAATGTAATAAACTTCAGAGTGGAAATTTCATCGGTAAATGAATTTAAAGTTTATTAGTCACAAGTAAGGCTTACATTAATGCTGCAATGAAGTTACTGTGAAATTCCCCTAGTTGCCACACTCCGGCACCTGTTTGGGTCAATGTACCTAACCTCCGGCTGTGGGAGGAAACCAGAGCACCCAAAAGAAACTCACGCAGACATGAGGGAGAACATGCAAACTCCACACAGTGTCCCAAGCTGGAATTGTTAAGTATGAATTCTTCAATTGAGATGAAAAAAGAAGCATTAAAAACAAAGGGAAACTAAATTCTTGAGGCATAAATTGGGGCTTGGGGGTAAACAATGGAACATGCAGCAAGCTAGTGGTGTCATACTGCAAGAAGTGTCCTCACTGCTGTCAAAAGATTTTGTTTTCACAAAGGCTGCGCGTTTGTCATCTTCCCCACTGTTACTGGGACCAGATGTATCCATGTTAGGTAAGTTGGCAAGGATGTTATCAAGTAATTTATTTCCTCCTATTGACTCCCATGGTATCTTGTACAGGCCCAAATCAGCAGCTATTGCATCAGAACTTGATCACCTTGATTAGTGGTTGTACTCTTCACGCACTGTGTTCAGGAACAATCAAATCTCCTACCAAGGGTACATTCAAGTGCTCTAATCTGAGACAGTGCAGTGGACCAGAAAGCTGGGCACCCAGATTACATTTCTATTCTCTGACAGTGGCTGGCTTAGGCTGCTGCCTGAGATGTGGGATCTGGAATTCACTGTCTGAAAGGCCGTTGAGGCAGAAACCTCAATTTATTTAAAATATGTCCGTATATGCATCTCAGGTGCCATAACCTGCAGGGTTACAGACCAAATGCTCAAAAATGGGATTAGATTACATGGCTTGTTTTTCAGATGGCATAGACACATGACCAAGTGGTTTCTTTCTATGCCATAAACTTTCAATGATTCTATGAAAAATAGGCCTAATTTTGCCTTGGACAAATTCAATAATCCAGCTTCCACTGCTTTCCAAGAAAGAGAATTCCACACGCTAAGGACCCTTATTTCAGTCTTAAATGGTAGACCTCTGATTGTTAAAGTGTGTCCCCTGGTTCCAGTCTTCCTATCACAGGTGATTCTCTCAGTCTCTTACGCTATCAAATCCACTCCAGATTGTAATGTTTCAGTCAGATCACCTCGCAATCTTTTAAAATTCCAATGCTTAGAAGCCTAACTTGTTCAATCATTCTTCATAAACTAAGCCTCTCATCCCAGGAATGAGTCAACAGAACCTTCTACAGGGCTAGGTCACCAGCCAAAATTCAGTTTAAATCCTGGAGGGGGTATTGAATACACAACTTCTTCATGTGTTCACAAGAGTGACACACTACTGACCAATGCTGGAAACACCCAAATTCCAGAACAAAATCAAAGAAAAGCAGGAAGCAAACTATTTGAGGTTTTGTCACCTATTTGTGAAACACAGCAATGTGCATCACAAATGAACGTTACTGGCTAATTGCCCATACGGTTCTTACTATATGGCTTGTGCACTTATCTTTATTGCTGCTGCTACTGGTGAGCAGTGCTCAGCCCATTATGATTTGAAGTGAACTCCTTTCTCTTCTTTACCTTAGTCTCTCTGCCTTGGAGCTTTTATGATCCCTTAGTGAGCTTATTCACTGCCTGTCTAATATTTTAATTTATGATTGTTTCTTTCTGCACAGAGCTGTATTATTGATTGGACTAGTTGTTCAGTTATATGGTTGTTATCCTGCTCTGATTTCTTTTCATTTTCTCAAATACAAAATTAATGCTAAGTCAGGAATTCAGCTGGCTGGTTATAAATAGGAGCTCAAGGTGCCAGCATGCCACTGAACATCAGGAGCCAGTTAACAGGTACATGCATCAGACCCCCAGCTCTGTAATTGTTCCTTGGAAGTGGAGTTTCATCAGGATCAGCTGAATGATTTGCTCATGCACTGGAAGGTTTCCAAATATTGAGTCAGCTTGTCAATTTCATCCTTTCTGGGAAAGTTTCAGGAGCTTTTGAATAGGGAAATTTGGTAATTTGATGTGAGGATAAGCACATAGGAACAGGAGGTCATTTCACCTCTTCAGCCTGTTTCACCAACCAGTGAGATCATGGTTGATCCATGACCTAACTCCATATACTCTCCTTGGCCCCATATCACTTGGTATTAATTTCTGATTTATTGTTATAACTGAGCCAGCATTAAGTGCCATTTGCTGAAGGGGTTCCAAACTTGTCATACACTTTGTGGTACAAGTGTTTTTTAACTTCACTCCTGTAAGGTATAGCTTTAATTTTAAGACTATGACTCCCAGTCTAGTCTTAAACTCCTCAACTTGAAGCAGTTTCTCTACATCAATTTCCCTTTAATACCTTGAAACTTCAATGAAATCAAACTTAACGCCTACATTTCAGGAAACACGGTTCTTGTTTGTGCAATCATTCCTTATAATTTAACCTATTGAGTCAAAATAGAATTGTAGTAAATCTAAGCTGCATTCCCTCCAAAACCAAAATATCTTACCAAGATGTGGTGCACAGAACTGCTAACAATACTCCAGCTATGGTCTAACTATGTCTTTGTATAACTAATACAGGTCTTTTACCCTCCCATATTCTAGTTTTCTAGATATAAGATACACCATGCTATTAGCCTTTTCATATTTGCACATGACATATTAATGATCTATGTGCCTGGATCTCCAAAACTCTTTGATCCACCAGTGTTTCCAGCTTTAAGATCTAGGAAGTATCCATGTTCCATCCTTTTTAGGTCTAAGGTGGGTAACTTCCTAATTGCCTACATTGGAATCCACTTGTCACAGTTTTGCCCATAGAACATTACAACGCAGAACAGGCCCTTCGGCCTTCGATGTTGCGCCGACCAATTAGGAAAAAGCAATGACCCTCTAACCTAAACCATTCCCTTTTCGTCCATAAACTTATCTACTAACCTCTTAAACGCCACCAAACTTGGCGCATCTACAACTGCAGCAGGCACTTAATCGATCAATACCTCTTGTAATTTTATGTTTCCGTGTACACTGCTTACAATGCTACTCATCTTTGAGTCATGTGACATGTGACTCTCTCCCATCATCTAACTGTTAAGGAATACAATGAATAATTGAGATCCACCAAGAACAAAGAACAGCATAGGAATAGGCTCTTCAGCCCACCAAATCTATACTGACACAGATACCTTTCTCATTTAATATTTTCTTGACTCTACATAGTCTATATCCCTCTATTCCCCGCCTATTCATGTATTTATCCAGATGCCTCTTGAACATTGTTATAGAATCTGCTTCCACAACCATCTCCGGCAGCGTGATCCAGGCATTTGTCATTCTCAGTGTGAAAAACTTGCCCTTTTAAACTTTTCCCCTCTCACTTTCAACCTATGCTCACAAGTAATTGATTCTTTGATCTTGTGAAAAAATCTCTGACTATCCATCCTAATCAAGCCAGTCATAATCTTGTAAACCTCTATTAATTCCTCCTTCATTTTCCGATGTTCCAAAGAAAATTTTCCAAGTTTGTTCAACCTTTCTCCATAGTCCATATCCTCCAAACCAGACAACATTTTGGTAAATCTCTTCTGCACCCTTTCCAATGCATCAACATCCTTACGGTAGTGTGGTGACCAGAATTGTACACAATACTCCACATGCAACCCAACAAAAGTCTTATACAGCTGCAACAAGATTTTCCAATTCTACTCAACACCCTAACTGATGAAGGCCAGCATGCCATACATCTTCTTGATCACCTTGTCTACCTGAGTTGCCACCTTCAGGGAACTGTGGATCTACATGCTTATACCCCTTTGTATGCTAACATTTCTAAGGGCTTAACCATTTACTGTATACTTTCCTTCTGCAGTAGACCTTCCGAATTGCATCACCTCACATTTGTCAGGGTTAAATTCCAACTGCCATCTTTTAGCTCAGGTTTTCAGCCAATTTATATTCTGTTGTATCCTCCTCACTATCCGATACACCCCCAATTTTTGTATCATCTGCAAATTTACCAATCAGACCACCTACATTTTCCTCCAAATCATTGATATATTATAAACAACAGAGGTCCCAGTACTGATCCTTGTGGAAAACCACTTGTCATAGACTTCCAGTTAGACAAGTACCCTTCCACTGCTGCTCTCTGCTTTCTATGCTCAAGCTAGTTTTGTACCTATCTTACCAACTCACCTTAGATCCCACATAACTTCACCTTCTGTATCAGCGTGGCATAAGGAACATTACTGAAGGCTTTACTAAAGTCCACTAATACAACATCCACTGCCCTGCCCTAATCAATTTTCTTGTCACTTCCTCAAAGAACTCAATCAAGTTTGTGAGACATGACCCTTCACAAAATCCTGACCCTTCCAAGACATTACTAATTACATTATGCCAGTTAATACCTATCTGTTCATAATCCTTACTTGCTGCCAATTCTTTAACCAAGTCAATAATTCGCCTTCAATTCCAACAGCTTCAGATTTAGCCAAATCTCCTTATGATGGTCTTTTTCCAATGTCTTGTGAAAGTTCACACAGATAAGATTGCTAGACATTCACCAAGCAACAACTGAAGTTATCTCTTTTCAATTAATTCGGTAATCATGCCAAACTTAACATTTACAAATCCATGTAGCTCTCTCTCTGACAAGTGGAAAATTATTCAGTCATTCCATCTTTAATTACAGACACTGGTAATGTCGCGAGAATAGATATTTGGTTAACTGGTCTAAAATTTATGATTTCCCCTCACCTTTTTTAAAAAAATGGTGCAACATAGGAAATGTTCCAATCTAAAAGAAGTTTCCAAATTGAAAACTTTGGAAGATTGTACTTAGAGTATCTGCAATGTTCTCACTGACTTTCTTTAAAATCTGGGATGGAAACCACCTAGTTCTGGGGTTGCCACTGATCCCATTCTCCCCTTTCCTAAGAACCCTGCAAATCTTCTCTCTTTGGATGCTTTCCAATTCTCTCTTGAAAGCCACAATGGAATCTGCTTCCACCACACACACAAACAATGTAATCCAGGGCATAACCACTCACTGCATTAAAAAGTTCTTCCTTATTTTGCCATTGATTCTTGTCAATCATTTTAAATTGGTGTTCCTCTGCTTTGCTTCTCAACCCACCTACCAATGGCAACAATTTTCCTTTCATGATTCTGAACTCCTCCATCAAACCTCAACTCAACCTTCTCTAAGGAAATATTCCTTGCTTCGCCAATCCATCCATTTAACTCAAGTCCCTCAAAGATGGAAGTACATAGAACATAGAACATTACAGCATAGAACAGGCCCTTCGGCCTTCAGTGTTGCGCCGACCAATATAAAAAGCAATGACCCTCCAAACTAAACCATTCCCTTCTCTTCCATATACTTATCAACTAACCTCTTAAACGCCACCAAACTTGGCGCATCTACAACTGCCGCAGGCAGGGCATTCCACTCCCTAACCACCCTCTGGGTAAAGAACCTACCTCTGATATCCGTCCTATAACTATCACCCCTTAATTTAAAGCTGTGTCCCCTCGTGCTAGCTTTCTCCATCCTAGGAAAAAGGCTATCACTGTCCACCCTATCTAAACCTCTAATCATCTTATATGTTTCGATAAGGTCCCCTCTTAGCCGCCTCCTTTCTAACGAAAACAACCTCAAATCCCTCAGCCTCTCTTCATAAGACCTGCAGTCTTATAAGTAGTCTTATAAATCCACAGCATTCTACGGCCGTGATTCTATCATAGAATCTCGACAGTGCAGGAAGTCATTCGGCCTTTTCAGTATGCATCAGCTCTCCAAAAAAGCACGTTACTGATTTACCATGATTTATCCACCTAATCTACACATCTTTGGACAAAAAGAGACAACTTTACATGGCCAATCCACCTAACTAGAGTGCTAAGTATATGATTTTTCTTATCATTTTCACCCTTTATTCCATCAGTTCCAAAAAACAAACACTCCAATTGTTCCATGTACAACACCTAGCTCTCAGGGATAATGTCGAAGGCTTCTATGTTTCCAAAGAGAGAGACATGTCTGTTCCCTCTTTTTCAGGCTTAAATCGAACTGATTCACCCTGCAATTTTACAATGGCGTTTTCTATGAATTCCCCACTGCAAATGGAGTCGCTCTGATTTACCTTGTCACTAATGTAATAATTGGAAGGATTGGTGGTCATCAGTTAGTATGTAGTGAACTATAACTATATATCTGCATGTAAATAAACCAAGTACTTTTATGATGTTAACACTTCCAGCTCTAGGATCTACACTAGCTGTAAAAGTTCATGTTCTGGCCTAGATCCCCATGTTCATTCCCCAGTCAGGTTACATGTCCGTCCCAATGTACGCCCTATAAAGGGGCTAGCTACTACACTCACCTGATAGCAAGGGGCAACATGCAATGTGGGACTCATCATCCTGCTTACAAATAATGATATCAGTCCCCAAATTATTGAATTTCCTACCAACTAATATCATGCTTTCACTCTTCAATTTAGCAACATCTAATTATTTTAATTTAGTATGTGGAATTCAAGGCTACAACATAGTCTGCTCAACATTGAAGCGATCAAATGCAGACTGGATGACCAATTCACTGAACATCTTAATTCAATCCACAAGCACGATCCTACAGTACAAAGATATGCAGATTAAGTGGATTGACAATGCCAAATTACCGCCTAGTGTCCAAAGATGTGTAGGTTAAGAGATTTAGCCATGGTGAATGTGAGAGATTAGTGGGATAAAGCAGGAGAGTTGGGCCTGAGTAAGACACTCTGTCAGAGAGTCGATGTAGACTCAATAGACTAAATGAGCTTCTTCTGCACTCTAAGGATTCTATGATTCTATGAATTAACAAAAAATATATTTTAATATACTGTGCCAATAGAGTAATTTCATGACAGTGTCTCACTGTATTTTAAACAGTTAGGTTAACCTTTCCTTATCTCAGTTAATTCTTAAACAATGACCACCACATGGTTGCATTTTTGACAGTCTTCCTGGAGTCTAATGTCATTGTTCCCCGTTGAAAACAAAAACAGAATCCAGGCAGTTTTGTACAACATCTTCCCCAATCACGATATATGTTGTTGTCTTCAATTGAAAAGCCATATGTAAGGCACACAAGTCTTTCCCCCTAGAGATCTGTCCAACTCAGCCCTTGTCATTAACCCCTTATATTTTATAAACTGTTTCAACTTCACAGCACTGCATCAGTATGCCGGGAAAAGAATGGCAAATCTTTCAGTTAAGATACTTCATTAATCTGAAGAATCAGACCTGATGCACTAACCATTTCCCTTGCATATTTCCTGTCCTGTTTTCAGATTTCAAATACTGTCCACCCCCCCGCCTCCATCAAAGTATCACTTCCACGCTCCTCACTCTGATGCTGAAACTTGCTCATTTGAAGTATAACATCTATGAAGTATTCAGTTTCTGCAGCCCTTCCCTTGGGAAGTGGTAACCTGAGAAGCAGTTGTTGCATTTCTTTCCTTTGACCATTTTTCTAAGCTTCCTCTCTTGGTTTCAGTAAAACATGCTGAAAATCTTTTCCTTCCTACCCAGTGACCTGAAAAGAATAGTCATCCTGCTGTTTTGACATATTGTGGAGCTATCACAGAGTCCCCAGTGCTGACAGGATGGTCCTTTTCTGAATGATCTCAATTAATAGAGAATTTTCTACACATGTACAAATGTATGCACCAAGTCGCAGTTGTTAAACAATAGAATTCAGTCCATCTTGTCTCAATATCAATCAGCACAAAGCAGGAACTGAAATATTTAAAGAATACAAACACCTCAATTTTTTCCTGGCCCCTCACCAAACCCCACACACACCTCCTGTAAAAGCATGATCAATTTATCCTCAAACATCAGGGACAGCTATATATTTCCACGGCTAAACCAAGCTTGCTTCCCTCCTTCCACTTTGTGATGCCAAACACAAAGGATTCAATAGCATTGGAACCACTTTGTAAATGACAATCAGTTCAATGAAAATGGCGGGTGGATTTGAGTGACATATATCAGAATATGTACATCCCAAACTCACGATGCACTTCACACTTAATGCCATTGTCCAAATTCCATTTTTAAAATTAAATTATTTCATAGAATGTAAAAGTCACTGGCAAGGCCAGCATTTGTCACTCAACCAATCTCAATGGCCCTCAAGGTGCACTTGGCTCTATTAACGCTTAGAATATTGTAGATTTGACTTTTTCTATTAATTTATTTTTGTTTATTCTCAGGATCCAAATTCTCTGATTTTATTCAGATGTTAACCAAGTTGCATTTTCTGGATACTGATTTCCTACTTAACTCTTGCCGTTCCATTTTCCTCATTTACATTAAGTTTTCCAATATATTCAGCTTCTCATTTACACCACTATATTGACTTATTATACTTTGATGTTTCTTTAAACTCTTTACAAATCGTTTGCCCAAAAACAAATCTTCACTATTTTTTCCCTTACAGGCCTTGGATTCTTGACTCAGTATCTTAAGTATAATCTTGTTATTCAGTACACAGTCGAATTTACTACCGATGCATGCCTATAACTTAGCTTTGAGTCAGGAGATCAGCAGAGTCAAGGCTTTGAAGTGGGAGGCTGGTGGGACTTGAGCTAGAATTCTATCCGATAACACCCATCTTTCGTAACAGAAACTTTATGCTGAGAAACTGAAGAATATATATTGATATATCAGAATCTAAAACCTCACTTTGACAGACTAAACAATGGGCTTCTCCACTGTTTGCCAATTCTGATTAAGTGAACAGGAGAGGAAGTGGGCTATGACCGTTTCATTGTGGAACATAAATCAAAGTTCCACCTTTTATTTATAATACTAAAGATTTTAATACAATTACTTAACTGGCCTAAAATGTTTAAGGATTCTTTTTTATGATTTAATTTGTCATGTGTGTTGGGATACAGTGAAAAGCACAGTTTCTTGCGCGCTAGACAGATAAAAACTTTCAGTTCATAAGAATATATAGGGGAAAAGGAAAGGAGAGGGTGCAGAATATTATGTTGCAGTTACAGATGGGCTGTAGAAAAAGATCAACTTAATATAAGATAGATCCATTCAAAAAAGTCTGATGTTAGCAGGAAGAAGCTGTTCTCAGATGCAATTCTGTTCTTCAACTCTCATCCATTTATTTCTGTTCCAACTCTTTCTCCCACTGTCCTGAAGGCACAAGTACAACTCTTGTTTGGGTATGACCCAACAAACAGAATGAGCAAACCTTCCAGCACTCCATCCACGTAATCATGCTTTATACTTGAGCACATATAACATACTGGTGGGTTTTTACTAATCTGGGGAATTCCAACTGCAGCCAATGTACATATGCCTGCACTTAGCACCAGAGGAACCAGAATAGAGGTTGCAACAGAGAATTTGTTATTTGTCCTTTCGGCAGCTCGAGGCACAGTGAGACCACCCCATTTATGCTTAACCTGACCAACTAATTCAGCATAACAGGAATCAAATCCCAGACCTTCTCAATCTGTATTGTTTTGTACCAGATCCAGTGACAAGGGCAAACTACTTCTCAACCAGCTATGTCTGTTTTTAATTTTTCCTTGCCTGCTGGGGTTGTAGCTCAAGGAAGGATTTTCTCTTCGAATGTTGTGCTAATACCAATAAAAAAAATAATCCAGGTGATGGGGATCTTAGCCAAACTGTTCATTTGCCAAATACTTCTCTAGTAAGATAATGGCACAGGATTTTGACACTAATAGGGGTAATTTGGCTTTTTTTTTAAAATCTGAAACAAGTGAAGAGGAAGGCTTCATTGTAAAGTCGACCAGCCATGTTTATAATTACAAATGGGAAAAGAATCATTTCAGGGGGAAAAAAAAAAATCAAAAAACAAGGGAGTTATTTAACTGCCACTTACAACTATAGTCACTGCAAATTTAATGGATGCAGTGGGTTTTATTTCATCTAACTTTGCTAAATGTGACCTCTCTCAACTACAAAACAATTGGCAGAAACACTGTATAACCCATGACAATAATCTCCATTTCCTTCAAAGATTATTGGAGAAATTAATTTTCCCCCAACCAAAAATATCTGAATTCATTTTCAGGTTCACAAATTGATAATATAGATTCCCCTCTTCCACATTTTTCAAACATGCATGCACGAAACATTTATAATTCTGTTCAGCACTATGCATTTGTGACTATTTCACAAAGCAATAAGCTATTTCTAGCAGTACCAGAAACAAGCTTGGGGTCAGTTAAGGGAGGAGAGTGATGTTAGGGAGTTAACTTGGGATAATCAAAGTTGATGTCAGCAGCATTCTATGCAAAGTGTAAGGCGCTGTCACAATTGTAATGAAGGGAAGCAGCAGTAATGCACACACCTGTCAGCTTTTTTGAAATATGGTGGCACAATGATTATCACTAATGCCTCACAGCCTAGGGAACTAGGTTCGATTCTGGCTTTGGGTGACACTCTGTATGTTAACACGTTCTCCGTGTCTGCATGGGCGTCTTCTGCGTGCTCCAGTTTCCTCCCACAATCCAAAGATATGTAGGTTAGGTGGTAATCCATGGTAAATGCACAAGGTTATGGGGCTGGGTAAGATGCTGTTTTGGAGAGTTGGTGCAGACTCAAATGGGCTAAATGGCCTCCTTCTGCACAGTAAAGTTTTACAACACCAATTTTAAATCCAACCAATTTATTTGATAGTAAATCCGCGAGCTTTCGACTTTACAGCCTTCGTCAGGCAAATGCAGTGTTCTGATATGCAGAGGCACTCATATCCACACAGACAGTTACAGATTGCTGATTAGAATGCGAATCCTTACATCTAACCTGCTATTCAAGTGTTAAAGTGGCTAACAATGTGTGTGAAGGGAATCCTGAGCATTGGTTAGAGAATTGTGTATTTTCTCCAGACAGCACAGTAAGTGAGGTTTTTTGCTAACCCAGGCAAGTTACGGGGGTTACAGATAGTGTGTCATGAAGCCAAGATCCCTGTTAAGACCGTCCTCATGTGTGCGGAGCTTGGCTATCAGTCTCTGCTCAGCGACTCTGCGCTGTCGTGTATCACGAAGCCCCCTTGAAGAACATTTACCCGCAGGTCGGAGGCTGAATGCCCATGACTGCTGAAGTGTTCGCCCACAGGAAGGGAACTGTTTTGCCTGGTGATTGTTGAGCGATGCTCATTCATCCGCTGTCGTAGTGTCTGCATGGTCTCCCCAATGTACCATGCTTCGGGACATCCTTTCTTGCAACGTATTAGGTAGACAACGTTGGCCGAGTTGCAAGAGTATGTACCGTGTACCTGGTGAATGGTATCCTCACGTTTGATGATGTCGTCCATGTCTATGATCTGGCATGTCTTGCAGAGGTTGCTGTGGCAGGGTTGTGTGGTATTGTGGTCACTGTTCTCCTGAAGGTTGGGTAGTTTGCTGCGAACAATGATCTGTTTAAGGTTGTGCGGTTGTCTGAAAGCAAGAAGTGGGGGGGGTGGGGATGGCCCTAGAGAGATGTTCATCGTCATCGATGACATGTTGAAGACTCCGGAGAAGATGTCGTAGCTTCTCCGCTCCGGGGAAGTACTGGACAACAAAGGGTACTCTGTCCACCTTGTCCCGTGTTCGTCTTCTGAGGAGGTCAGTGCGGTTTATCGCTGTGGCACGTTGGAACTGTCGATTGATGAGTCGAGCGCCATATCCTGTTCTCACGAGGGCATCCTTCAGCGTCTGGAGGTGTCTGTCACGATCCTCCTCATCTGAGCAAATTCTGTGTATACGGAGGGCTTGTCCATAGGGAATGGCTTCTTTAACATGTCTAGGGTGGAAGCTGGAGAAGTGGAGCATTGTGAGGTTGTCTGTCGGTTTTCGGTACAGTGAGGTGCTAAGGTGACCGTCCTTGATGGAGATGCGTGTGTCCAAGAATGCAACTGATTCTGGAGAATAGTCCATGGTGAGTCTGATGGTGGGATGGAACTTGTTGATATCATCATACAGTTGTTTCAATGATTGTTCACCATGAGTCCAAAGGAAAAAGATGTCATCAATGTATCTAGTATACAACCTTGGTTGAAGATCTCGTGTAGTGAAGAAGTCTTGTTCGAACCTGTGCATGAAGATGTTGGCATACTGAGGTGCAAATTTGGTCCCCATGGCTGTTCCATGTGTCTGGATGAAAAGCTGATTGTTGAAGGTGAAGACATTGTGGTCCAAGATGAAGCGGATGAGTTGTAAAATTGCATCCGGAAACTGACAGTTGTTGGCATTGAGTACTGAGGCAGTTGCAGCAATACCATCGTCGTGGGGGATGTTGGTGTAGAGCGCCGAGACATCCATTGTGACAAGGAGTGTCCGTGGTTCAACTGCTCCATGTGTGCTGAGTTTCTGTAGGAAGTCCGTAGTGTCAAGACAAAAGCTGGGGGTTCTTTGTACAATGGGTTTCAGGATGCCCTCGATATAGCCGGAGAGGTTCTCACACAGGGTCCCATTGCCCGATACGATGGGACGGCCAGGTATGTTTGCCTTGTGTATCTTTGGGAGGCAGTAGAGATCTCCAATGCGGGGAGTACGTGGAATGAGAGTCCGGAGGGTGTTCTGAAGGTCCGGATCAAAGGTTTTGATCAGAGTGTTGAGTTGACGAGTGTGTTCTTTGGTCGGATCTGCTGGTAACTGTCTGTAGTGTTTCTCATTGTTTAGTTGTCGGTACACTTCTTCACAGTAGTCCGTTCTGTTCAGTATGACGGTGGCGCCTCCTTTGTCTGCTGGTTTGATGACAATGTTGCGGTTGGTCTTGAGAGCACGGATGGCCTTGCGTTGTGCTTGGGTGATGTTCGGGACTGTCTTGTAAGTGCGGTTGATGAATCTGGTGTTCACGCACCTCCTGATGGCTTGGGCATACATGTCCAGTCGGGGGCAGCGGCCTTCCGGAGGAGTCCAATTGGATTCCTTCCTCTTCGGTTGCTGCACTGCGGATCCCTCTGTCGGCTGTTCTGGTTCATTAGCTGTCTCATTGAGTTCGCTATTGGCCTCTTGGGGTTTGTGGAAGAACTCACGCAGCCTCATTCGCCTGATGAATTCCTCTGTGTCCGCTGCAAGACTGATGGGGTCCATTTTGGTGGTGGGACAGAAATTGAGCCCTCGGCTGAGAACTTCGATTTCCTCTGATTGAAGTGTGTAGTCTGACAGGTTAACAATGGACCTCCCTGCGGTAGTGTTGTTTTCTACTGTGGTGCCAAGGGAGGCTTGGTTGTTGCTGGTGGTGATGCCGAGTTTTTCAAGTTTCCTGTTCTTGGTGTGCATGTAAATGGTGTAGTTTCTTTGTCTCATCTGCTTGGCAAAGTTTCGCATTGATCTGCATCCTGAGCGCAAGTTGAGAATATGTATTCCATTTTACTTTCCAGGGTGCGGCGTTTGCTATAGAGCTGGTGTATGAGGTGATTGAGGAGTGTGAGAGAGGTGCAACGGCAAAGCCTCTCAGCGTAGTCCGTGTTATAGGTTGACCTGAGTGGGTTCGTGATCTGTAGTTCCTTTGGTATCCTGTCTGTTTTCTTGCATCTCTGTAGAAACTTGATGTCTGTGTCGATATGTGCAATCCTCTTGGAGATCCTCTCCACTTAGATCCGGCAGTATGCGGTGCACTCCTTCTGCACTGCAGGGGCCAATGGTTCTGTAGGGGTTCTATAACTATGCTAATAAGAATCCGTCCATGAAGTGTGTCCAGTACCTTTTTGCTAACCCATTTGCTTTCTTAATTCTGTACTGTTGCAAGTAAAACTTGATTTCCTGCTAACCATCCCCCAATATTCTCTTTTACACTCAGGCTTTAAGTCAACTGTGCTTTCCTGATTTTCTTTAACCAAGTTTGTGGCTAAAGTGAAATTTGGCAAATCTTCCCAACAAATTTAATCTTCACAATGGACAACAGAAGACAATCTTTAATGACTACTGAGTTTTCCCAGCAGTTTCTGTTTTTACTTTAAATGATTATTATTCCCAGTTTTGATATCGCTGAGCATACATTTCAACAAGACAAAACGCAAGCTTTGTTAAAAAAATTGATTTATTATTAATACATGTTTGATATACCTTATATTAAGTTGATCTTTCTTGGCACCCTAGCTAGGTTTTGCCTGGTATAGTCTGCAAGAAACAATACTTTTCAGTTTTATTACATTCTTGGAGTCTTTTCTCCATCTGCATATAAGTTTCATATGGCCGCACGAGAAACCAAATTAAGTGATGGCAAACCTATAGAAAAGAAAGGCAGAGACTGCAAAATAAGTTAAAAAAATGCCATTGCCAGCTTCCTTCTCCACATTTTGCACATGACCCCTATTTTAAAAACTCATACCCAATCAAGTGCTTGTGTGCAATTGAGGCTGGATTTTGGTACCAGTTCAAAGCATAAAATAGGAGAATATCAACACACACACACACTGCTCCCTAGAATTAGGATTCTTGAATCTGCTAGCAAGGTTATGTTGAGAATTATTACTTCTTCATAACCAGGACCTCATCATGCAGACACACACTTCACAGTGCTACATACAATATTTACACAAAGCCACTGAATGGTGCCCTCGGTTTCAGAGGAATCTGCAGAGCCAGTTTTAGTAAACTACCTTCACACAGTCTGTCGACCCACAGATTTGCAAAAGCAGTTAGCTATAAATTGCAACACAAGGGACATGACATTGTTATGGCATGACTAGGATTACATTCCGTGACACTATCAGAATCCACAAGAACAACACCTTAAGTGGGCCTCATTGCTGTCAGTAGCTCAGAGCAGCAGTGGCCAGTATGCCCTATGTTTCAGTTCTAATGCCACTTTTACTTTCAGGCTGTAACAATACAGTCTGAAATGCTAAAAAAAACCACATCAAGGGTATGAGGGGAAAAAGTAAGGACACAATGTAAAGCGACAAATCCCGTCAGTCAATTAGGGCCTAGAGTAAAAAGCAGCAAACAGATTGGAATTCAAGTTAAAGCCCAACAAACAGAAACTCAGAGTTTAACACAAGACGACGTGATGGATATCTTAAGTACTAGACCATCAATTAATTTTGCTTTATCTATAAAGTAAGAGAAATATTATAAAGTTATACTGAACCGCAGGTTTCATTTTGTCATGAGTTCTTCGTGACCTATTACCCAATGTGTTTGAGCTACTTTTAGTTCATGTTCTTGAATACCTCCACGTTTCTCACCTAGTCGGATCCCAAAATCAGATACTCACAAACTCTCTGACCACCAAACAGCTCCTGCTAATTCTGAAAGAAAGCTGGGAACTGTTTATCCAGGCCTCTTGACATTTCAACACTTGAGAAACACAAAGACATCTGCATACAGATGGGTACAGCCTCACTCAATGTCTATTTTGCCTCAGATTACTGAATGGTAGGATTTGCCCAAGTTCATTTCTAACAATCAAATACCTTCCTTTATAGGAAGAACACAATAAACGACAGAACATCTTCTGGATGTGATAGAAATAGATGCTCCCATTGCACTATTTCTATAATGTGGAGATGCCGGTGTTGGCCTAGGGTAAACATGTAAGAAGTCTCACAACACCAGGTTAAAGTCCAACAGATTTATTTGACAGTAAATGCCACAAGCTTTCGGAACACTGTTCCTTCATCAGGTCATGGGGGTTACAAATAGTGTGAATTCATGTCACACTATCTGTAACCCTTGTGACTTGCCTGAACTCTCAACATCTCACTTACTGTCCTGTCTGGAGACAATACACATCTCTTTAACCTATGCTTAATGCTATCTCCACTCACATTGTCTGCACCTTTAAGACTGGA
This sequence comes from Sphyrna mokarran, assembly GCA_024679065.1. Taxonomy (NCBI): domain Eukaryota; kingdom Metazoa; phylum Chordata; class Chondrichthyes; order Carcharhiniformes; family Carcharhinidae; genus Sphyrna; species Sphyrna mokarran. Next base: position 33,373,014 of record JAGIQG010000002.1, on the reverse strand, counting down.
ATAGCAGATTAGCTGTAAAGATTAGCATTCTAATCAGTATTCTGTAAATTGTTGTGCCTTTTATGACCTATTTCTGATCAGAACTTTCCAGTCACCTGACGAAGGAATAGCATTCCAAAAGCTTGTGGCATTTACTATCAAATAAATCTGTTGGACTTTAATCTGGTGTTGAGAGACTTCTTACTATTTCTATGGTCAATATTTAACCCTCAGCTAGTATTGTACCACTAAACTTTGATCACATCGCTGTTTGTGGGACCTTGCAGTATTCAAATTGGTAGCTATTTTGTCGACATTACAGCATGGACCAGGCTTTAAAATTATTTACCCTGGTTGTAAAGTGCTTTGAGGTATCCTGGAATCATGAAAGACAAAGACTTCAACTTTCCTTAAAAAGGAATATATTTTCCTCACCTCTCCCTATCTCTCTATTTATAATTCTCAACAAACTTTGCAATCCTCCAATTCTGGTCTCTTGCACATTCCTGATTTCTGTTAAGTGTCTTGTGATGTTTTACTATACAAAAGGCACAATAGAAATATAAGTTGCTGTGCTGTCACCCAAACTCAAGTTTAGTGATTACCACACATATGATTTAAGACATGGTACATGCTTGTGTTGATCAGGAACATTATTAAGAGCTGGACTCTCACATTGAAAGTTGGGTCTCTAACAACTCACACAGCAGCTTTAATATAGCAAACCTACTCATTTCAAAGGATTATGATCAGACAAAAACTTTCTGGAAGGTATGCGGATGGCATGGTGGCACACAACAGTTTGCACTACTATCTCACAGTGTCAGGGATCCGGGTTCAATTCCTGGCCTGGATCACCATCCGTGTGGAGTTTGCATGTTTTCCCTGTATCCGAGTGGGCTTCCACCAGCTGCTCCGGTTTTTTCACAGCCTGAAAGACATGCCGGTTAGGTGCACTGGCCATGCTAAATTCTCCATCTGTATACTCAAGTAAGTGCCGGAGTGTAGTTTCTCATTGCAGTATTAATGTAAGCTTATTTGTGACACTGATAAATAAACTTAAAGTCAGGTTCCCAGGGATTATCAATGCGGACATTATTTTTCTTCAATATTTCTAAAATTGCCAATGACAGAATACGTGAAAATATAGTTAACTTAGGAAAGTACAAAGATAGGTTTCAAGAGAACCAAGAAAAGCTGGGAGAAATGGACAATATGCGGCAGATGAAATTTAAAGTTGAGGAATGCAAAGTGATATATGTTGGTAAGAACAATGCAGAGAGGCAATCTAAATTTAAAGGTATAATAGTGTAGAAGATGCTAGAATAAAGAGACCTAGAAATACATATGCCCAAATCATTGAAAACAACCAAGCAGATTGAGCAAGGCAAAGGCATACGGGGTCTGAGTTTCTTTTTAAATACGGGTAGGGTATAAAAGCAAGGAAATTTTGATGAAACTTCAAAAAGCCTTTGCTGTTATCAAGCCAAGATATTGTCACTGGATAGTAACCATAGACCTAAGATAATGCTCTGGGAACTCGGGTTCAAATCCCATCATGGCAGATGCTGGAATTTGAATTCAATAAAAGTCAGGAATTAAAAGTTTAATGACGACCATTATGGCCAACGTACAAAGAACAGTTGCCGTAAAGACCCATCTGGTTCACTAATGTCCTTTAGTGAAAGAAATCTGCTGTCCTCGCCTGGTCTGGCCTACATGTGACTCCAGACCCACAGCAACACAGCCTCTTAACTGTCCTCCAAAATGACTAAAGACAGTCAATTCAGGAGCAGTTAGGAATGGGCAAAAATATTGGCCCAGCCAGCGACCCCCGCATCCTATGAATAAGTAAAAGAATGAGTAAAACAGTTTGGGAAGGACTTGGATGATTTCAGCAAGCATATGGAAGAGACATTCCAGAGATGGGGGACCTCAATTACATGGGGTTTGGAGAAGCAGGTGTTGTTCTTTTGGACAGAGTTTCCTAAATGTTGCCAGCTACAAAGCCATTTTGACCTTCCAAGAGCACTAAAGAAGCCCATGAGAAATGTCCTTATTAAATTGAAGAACATACTCATAAAAAATTATTGGGCAATCAGCACAAACATACAAAAGCAAACTTAAAAGATATTTTCAAGTCTTATCTGAATACATGATAATAAAATTGTTCTGTTATTCAATAAATACTTCCAAGTCATACTTTATTTTTGTCATTTTAATGGAGCACAAATCCACATTCTCCCCTCCAACAGGCCTTGGCCCAGATGCTTTGCGGGCCCCGACTGGACTGACCGAGGAACGCCTGGAAGAGTCCTGCGGAATCCAGTTTAGGAATCCATGTTCTAGAAGAGATGACTGAAATAAGATTTGATGGATTTGTTCAGAATCACTAGATGCCCATGCAGAATAGATATAGAGAAACTGCCCTCATAAAAATATAATAAACAGGAGTTGAAGTAAGCCACCACGTTCTTAAAGCCTACTTCACTGTTGAATAAAATTGAGGTTACTTTCCTGCCTGCCTCCCAAAATCCTCAGGTCCCTTAACAAAGATCATTTCAGCTCAGCCTTGAATACTTTATTCATTTATTTAAGGGATGTGGGCAATACTATTATACTAGCATTTAATGCCCATCCCTAATTGCCTTCAAGAAAGTGGTGGTGAACTGCCTTGTGGTGTAGGTATACCCCCCACTTTGCTGTTAGGAAGCAAGTTCCAATATTTTGATCTTGCAACTCAAAATATTGGAACGGTGATATATTTTCAAGTCAGGATGGTGAATGGCTGGGAAGGGAATTTCAAGTAGTGAAGTTTCCAGATATCTGCTGCCCTTCTATTTGGAATCAGTCAGGAGATTTTAAAGATGCTGCCTAAAGTACCTTGGTAGGTTCCTGGAATGCATCGTGGAGATGGTACATGCTGTTGCTGCTGTGCATTAATGGTGGAAGGATTGAATGTTTGTCAATGGGATGCCAATCTGGTAAGGCTGTTTTGTCCTAGGCAATGTTGAACTTGTTGAGTGTTGGAGTTGCACTCATCCAGGAAAACGGAAACTTGTATAACTCTGCCATTTCTCTTCCAAGAATGACTTCCCTGCTCTTCTCTCCCGAATATTTAACTCCCAAGTGGAGAGTATCCCATCACACTCCTAATTGGTGTCTTGTATACATTAGACAGGCTTTGAGAAATCAGGTGGTGAATTACTTGCCATAGGGTTTTTAGCATCTGGCCAGCTCTTGTAACCACAGCATTTATACTGCTAGTCCAGTTCAGTTTCTAGTTAATGGTAACCCTCAGGATGCAGATAGTGGGGGAATTCAGTAATGGTAAAGCCATTAAACGTCAAGAGGGGATGCTTAGATTCTCTCTTGTTGGAGCTGGTTATTGCCTAGTATTTGTATGGTGTCAATGTTACTAGCCACTTGGAAACCCAAGACTGGTCCAGATCTTGCTACATTTGGACATGAAGTGCTTCAGTACCCGATGAGTCACATTGCACAATCAGCAAACATCCTCAATGCTGACATTATAATGGAAAGAAGGTCATTGAGAAGCAGCTGAAGATATTTGGGGCTTGGAATATATCCAAAGACCAGCCTCTAAGATAGAGAATTCCAAAGAATAAGATCCTCAGGAAAAAAATTCTTCCTTATCGCTGTAGTTCGTGGAAGAATCAAGAACCAGATTTAATGTGATTGGCAAAAGAACCAAGGGTAATATGAAGAAAAGCTTTCTCACTCAGCATGTGGTTAGAATCTGGAATGCACTGCCTGAAGTAGTATAGTGGAGGCAACTAGATAGAAGGTCACGAAAGGATTTGAACACGGGAATAAATATTTTAAATGTGAGTTGTTGCTTCAGAATAATGCCATTAGCATGGGTTCAATCCCTACTCTGGTTGAGGTAGACTTGGGCTTCCTTCCATACCTTGCCAGAAAATGGAAGACAATGGCAAATCACCACTAACAAAAACTACCAAGAAAAGCAACTCAGGAGAGAATAAACTCCAGGAATGGAATATGATGTTATATTGTGTCTAAAAAGCTAGCAATAAATTATAGTACAAATATACAGCCAGAGTATCACATTCACTTCTGCAATGTAGTCAATGCCAAGCAACAACATATCAGTTCACCAGCCACATGGAGAGCTGTTCAGATAGATACTTGGGAGAATAAATGTGCAGTTATTTCAAACTTCTGCGACCAAGATATGCCACCCTATGTTCACTTTCAACATTTTACCTTTACTCATTAAAATTAGCCCTGGTTTGTTTAGATTTACTTATTGTAAAGTGAGTTACGTTTGCCAAGCTGATAACCAAATGTAAAGGGTGGAATCATACCTCAAATTCTCAGTTTTCTTCATAAACTTCACGCCTTACAATTCAAAAACAAGAAAAATTGCCCCTTTGAAGAATACTTTTTACCCAGGGTGATCAACTCAGAAAAAAAAGGACACTTTGGCTGCATTTGGGTAGGGAAATGGTGTGTGTGTGTGTGTGTGTGTGTGTGTGTGTGTGTGTGTGTGTGTGTGTGTGTGTGTGTGTGTATTGCTAAGACCCTCACAACATCCAACAGACGAAACACTTCATTTAGTTGGCCTCCTCAAACCTGATAAGGTAGTGCAGCCCTTTGAAGCTCCACTCCACTCTCCAGATAATTTATGCTACTCTCTATCTATTGGTCCCTAACTGCATCATAAGTTTGAAATTCCAGGTACTTATGAGAAGAATACAACCAGAAGACTACATGAGTTTTTCCACAGACAAAATAAACAAAGAACAAAACAGCACAGGAAACAGGCCTTCGGCCCAATGAGCCCACGCTGCCATCTCGATGTTCCCACTTCTACCCATGATCCCTGCCATCCCTCTCTACGTTTATAGATCTATGCATTAGAACCAAATTTGAGACAATTTAGGGAGAATTTGTTCTGCCAATCAACCTAAAAGCACATCTTTGGGATGTGGGAGAAAACCGGAGCACCCGGAGAAAACCCACGCAAGCACGGGGAGAATGCGCAAACTCCCACAGATACAGGCCCAAATCCATGTATCTGCACAGCACAGCAATAGTCACTGAGCTGTCGTGTTACCCATCAAATGGTCCAGGTCAAGCATACACTAATGATGTGAAGCGCTAGGCTACTCTTGAAAAATCCAAGAGCAGCCCTCTCACGACCCATCACGTGTATGCCCCTTGTTAGACAAGGCAGACCGAAGTACCTGTAGGATAAAACAAAAACAAACATCAATATCATCGACGGATAAAACAAATACATCAATATCATCAACACTTTAGTATACAAGTTTAGAAAAGTGAAACAACTTGCAATATGTGCCTTACATTCCAACATTCAGAATTAACATGAGGTGCACATGAATTAATAGGCAGTCTGTGGTCAAACAAATTATACTACATTAACAATGGCAACCAAGACAGATCCCAAGGGTTTCTCAGCAACCCAATCAGATGGCTGCATCTAATGTGAGACTTTGTTAAAACTCCCACACAAGGGATTTCCACTTCTCGCGTTCAAAGGTCTAGCCTCCGATTCCCTCCATAATTAGTTTTGAGTCAGATTGCCTGAACAACAGCTCCCTTCTTCTGACAGTCTCAGGAGAAAAGATTAAACTATGTTCCATGACTTTCTGAGGTGACACTTCAGCACCAACTCATAGGTACAACTCCAGCTCTTCAACCACACTCAGCAGAACATCACAACCCCAAAGGATTGCCTTTGCCCTAGCAGTCACCAACTTTCCACTGCCTTTTCAGCTATCCATGACTTCACCTGAACCCTCACTACACAGAATCTTCCAACAGCAGAATTTCTGCTGACTCAAACTACTTTCTCGGTCTCCCAACACACCCAGTCTCGTAGGCTCACTCACTGGTTTCTCACCCTCGGGCTTCTCTCTTTCACATCCAGGACTTCCCTAGTCACGGCTTCCAACTAGGTCTTGTGATCATCATTTCCGACAGGAAAGAAACACTCTTACCTGGTGATTGCCGTGCATTGTCCATTGTCATAGTGCCTACACGATCTCTCTAACGTATCATGCCTTGGAATGTTCTTTCCTGCAGCATGAGGTAGACAACACTGGCCGAGTTGCATGACTTTGTACCGTATACCTGGTGGGTGGTGTTCTCACGTGTGATGGTAATATTCCATGTCAATGATTTGGTACTTCTTGCCGTAGCAGGGTTGTGTGTTATCATGGTCGTTGTTCTCCTGAAGTCTGATTAGTTTGCTGTGAACAATAGTTTGTTTGAGGTTGCACAGTTGTTTGAAGGCAATTAGCGGAGGTGTGAGGATGGCCAAAGCGAGATGTTAGTCTTCGTCGATGACATATTGAAGGCTCCGAAGATGATGTCATAGTTTCTCTGTTCTAGGGAAGTACTGGACGACAAAGTGCACCCTGTTGGTCGTGTTCCATGTTTGTCTTTTGACGAGATTGATGTGGTTTTTCACTGTTTCCATAGTGAAAAACCATTGATCATTGATCGATGAGTCAAGCGCCATATCCCATTCTTATGAGGACGTCTTTCAGTGTCTGTAGGAGTGTACAGGGATATAGGCCAAATGGGGGCATTTGGGATTATTTAGGGGTTTAAAAAAAAAAGGATGGCTCAGATAAGTTGGGCCAAAGTGTCTGTTTCCATGCTATAAACCTCTATGACTCCTCATTTGAGCAGATCCTATATATACGGAAGGCTTGTATGTAGGGGATGGCTTCTTTAATGCGAGTCTTAACACTGCCCAACTCATCTCCCAAGAGACTTACTCAGAAGCCCCTCTCTCCATTTACCCTTCCTCATTTGGTCAGCATTCTTTCTTCCCAAATATTCTATCCCCCGCCGCCACACAATCAGCAGCCCCTCAGCCCACTGACCCTTATGGTGAGGAGAAGGAGGTGTTTTTTAAACTGTCCAGTGTATGGTTTAGAAGCTTCCAAATAGCCCACTAAAAACGAGAACTAAGAACTTGCAATGGGACAACACAGCGCTGCTCAGCAATATGCCGTAGTTGAAGCAAGGCCTCATCTACCCCTACTGGGATCAGGTTTAATCTAATCAGCAATTGCACCACTTGACAAGGGAGCAAAAAAAACATGTAAAATACTTTGCAAGATACAGCAATGAGCAGTCTAATTTCAGTTGCCAGATGTATTGTTTTGGAGGGTGGAGAAGCCTGGGTTATACTGCCTTGAAGTGCTGTAATTTGGCAGTACAGTACAGTACACAGTAATTGAAGGTACTGAATTTCTGAAATGTATTTTTCTTGCTGTGTTTCTATGGCAATATGCTTAGAAACTGTTGAAAGTTTATCCACCCAGAAATCTCTCTCGTGTAACTTTTCAGTTACAACCCTGCTAAATCTCATTTCATTTTGAGAACTTGTAAACACTGGTTAAGGAGTCAAGTAATTACTATTGTGTATGTTTTAAGTATAAAGTTGGGAATCAGGAAACACTGAAATAAATTCACAAAAGCTTGGGTCTGGCCATACACCAAATGCTGAGTGTTTTTACCTTTATAATAACATCAGTTACCACCTGGTCCTGGTTTCTCAGGAGGTGGCTCAAAGAGCTAAAAGTAAAGCAACAGAGTCTCTCCTACACAGGAAGAGGGTGAACATTTATCCTCCACAAAAATGTCCTGCCCACACATTCACCTGGGACATACTTGGCCGGAACTTGCAAGCCAGGAGGCAAAAGGAGCCTGGGAACATTCAACACCAAGACAATAATAACAAGAGAGAGGGAGAGCAAAGGGAATAGCACAGGAAATATGAATGTAATTCCTTCATACCAAAAAACATAACAAATGGTTTTTCCGCTGCCAGACTTTCAAAGTAGTTAAGTATGGTTATCAAGTGCAGAATGTGTGTGCAGGCTCAGTATTCTGGTTTAAATAATAAAAAAAAAATCAAAACAGAGTTGGAGCAACTCAAGCGCTGTTCTTTTTTTCACTTTCCAACATTTGAAAAGCTATATCCTGCCTGCTGTTCCAAGCAAATATAGCGATGTCTAGTTTTAGTCACAAAAAAAAAAATTCACTTAAACGGTTTCTCAAGAACCTGGACGGATCCCAAACAATAATTGAAAATTTTGCATTTCTGGGCAGTTTGAAGGACATACATTCTTGTCACACTTAAAGCACTGTGACTTGCAACACAATGAAGATACATCTAGGGGAAAATCGAGATCTTAGTCCAACTGCCAAAACTGCAATCACTATTTGTTTTAGTGCCTTTCAGTTATAACCACTCACCGCATTACTTTGTAGGTATCTATTATTCTGCCAACAAGATGCATAGAATTGCATTTTAAGTACAGCTTTGCAATATGTGCTTAACCTGCTATTTTGAGTCCATGAAATCCATGACACACAAATCTATTTCAAGAGTTATTTGCTGAGCCCTTGATTCTACGTGTCTTTTGAAAGTTGCAGGGATAATTTCAGACGACCTGTACTGTTTCTTCTCAGAAATATGATCATTGAGTGATCCAGCTGCACATCTGGAATCAGATGCACAAGAAGAAACAGACCTGTAACACAGTTTTTTTCTTGCTTTGTCCTGCCAAACTTTCTTTCCTTAGTTCCTGAAGGGCCTGTGGCACCAAATTGATGGAATCATTCTTTGTGTGCGAGCTCAGATATAGAGTACAGTAAGGCTATCCTGTCATGGTTACATTGGAACTAAACCTGAATATGCTCCCACCAACACTGATGCACTTCAAACTTTTCCGCATGAGTAATCGGAGCAGGAAGCCTATCTGATTTCCTGATTCCATGCACAGTGATGCGTATGTCAACTGTCGCACCATGACTTGGCTTGGTGGAAATCAAATAACATAGACTCTAAAAGCAGGAGTAGGTCAATTTGGCCTACTCCATGGCTGATCATCGAATTCAATATCCTCATTTTCCCCCTATCTTTCTTTTCTCCTGATCCCTTTAGCCCAAAGAGTTGTATCTCATTTCTTCTTGAAATCAATGTTTAGGTCTTAACTGCATTCGATGGTAGTGAATTCCACACATTCATTATTCTCTGGGTGAAATTTTTCCTCACCTTAGTTCTAAAAGTTCTTACCCCTTATCCTTAAACTATCACCCCTAGTTCTGGACTTCCCCGCCATTGAGAACATTCTTTCTGGATCTATCCTGTCTAACCCTGTTAGAATTTTAAAGGTTTCTATGAGATGCCTTTTCACTATTCTAAACTCCAGTGAAACCTCATCGACTTTCTTTCTCCTCATATAATAGACCGGCCATCCCAGAATCAGCCTGGTAAATCTTCACTGTACTCCCTTGTAGCAAGGAACTCACCTATTCATTCATTCAACTGGAGCTCACCTATTCATTCTTTAAATGCCTACCATTGCCTGTCCGTGGTCTTTCCTTTTAGTAATATTTTCCAGTCAATATGATTCACACCATCATAATTACCTTTAGTGAGATTCAGGAGCCTGGTCTCAGAATCAAGCATATTATGCACCTTGACACAAAATTTTACCATATTATGATCACTTGTTCCTAGTGATCATAATTAGATTGCCCTCACAATTAGATTGCCATTTACTCATTTCTCATTGCACAACATCCAGTCCAATATGGCCTGCACCCTTGTTGGTTACTCAACATATTTTCCAGAAAATCGTCCTGTCCATATACACTCCTCTTTTGTACTGTGATTAATTTGACTCTCCCAATCTATATGCAGATTAAAGTCACCCATAATCACAGATGTTACTTTATCACACGCATCTCTGATTTTCTGTCTAATGCTTTTCCCAACATTACCACTATAGTATGCTGGTCCACCCATACAATGTTTTTTGTCCCTTGATGTTTCTTAATTTGACCCGTGTAGATTCCACAATATCTATGCTAATATCTTTCCTCAATATCATATCAATATCATCTTTAATCAACAATGCAGCTCCACCAAATCTTCCTTTCTATCTGTCCTTCCTAAATATTGAATAGCCCTCAATGTTTGTTCACCTTGGAGCCATATCTCTGTAATGCCAACTATATCATTCCCCTTTACATCTATCTGTGCAACTAACTCATCCATTTTGTTTCGAATACTCCAAACATTCTGGTACATTAAGGTGGGCACTTTTAACGTTTCTTTTCTTTTTCTTATTTTTTTTTTACTCAGCCCTTATATGATTCTGACTCTTCATTTCTCTACCAACTACTTTCCTTATTCTCCTTACAGTCTTTTCCTCTCATCCTATCTACAAAAGGTCGTGAATGTAGCCTAATCAATCGTGCAAATCAGCCTCCCATTCACTGACTGTTAACACTCCCTGCCGCCTCAGAGAAATAGCTGGCATAATTAAGATCCCTACGCAATCTGGACATGCTCTCATCCACCTTCTTCAGTTGGGGAAAAAGATACAAAAGTCTGAGATCATGTTCCTTCCAACTCAAGAACAGCTTCTTCCCTGCTGTCATCAGACTTTTTAATGAGCCTACCTCACACTAAGTTGATTTTTCTTTACATCCTAGCTATGACTCTTCTATCACATGTTGCACTGTCTTCTTTCCCTCTCTATGAACAGTATGTTTTGTCTGTATAGTGCACAAGAAACAATATTTTTCATTGTACACTACTACATGTGACAATAAAATCAATCAAGACCTCCCCATGCTGTTCGGTCCAGCAAGCATCAGCTTGCTGTGGAGCATCAGCAAAATTTGTGTAATAATTAAAAATCTTGTGTCTGGAATTGATAACAATCAACTTGCATAAATTTCTATACCTGCAGTTCTGATGGAAACTTTTGAATTACTCCACATCCTTAGTCCCAGTAACGAAACTGCAGTATCACATTGTGGCTTTGCACAGGCAGATTCCAAAAATTATATGATCAGTCTTGGCTCACTCAGTCAGAAGCCTAAGGATTCAAGTCTCAATTCAGGTCATCTTTCAGACTGGATAGTAAGTGGAGGCTCCATAGGAGAAAAACATGGGAATTCTAACTGTGCCCTGATAACAATCAATGCCTAATATAGATGATGTAGCCAATTACCTCATTGTAGTTTGCAGGATCATCTTAGGCACAAATTGGCTGCCATGTTTCCTATACAGTTCTAATTATGCTTTAAAAATATTTGGTTTTATATGAAGTAGTCCTGAAAAGAAACTATTTAAATGCAAGCTATTTCTTTAATGTGGTGCCAGTTTTAAAAATATGAATATTTTCAATCTTCGGTACACAGAGATAGCTTACTTTCCCAAAATATCACTCCCATATCAAGCTTACATGCCAAAATTATATATTTGTTTATATATAGATGTATATTATATGTACAGATCTGTTAAATTGCCCAACTGCCAGGGGATTAGCAAAGTAAATATGTGGGGTGACAGGATAGAGATAGAGCCTAGGCAAGATTGTCGGTGGTGCAGGCTTGATGGGCCGAATGGCTTCCTTCCATATGGAGGGATTCTATATCTATCACAGAAAACATATTGAATCTGTTGTGTCAAAAATACCTGGTCACAAGCATAGAAAATCGCATCAATGTGATATTCCCTCAAAATATCAAGTGTTATAATGTGGATTGAGGTTTTGTTATAAATAGCAATCTGGATTGGGAGGGTGGACAGGGGTGGCAGCGGGAGTGGGTTGGGGGAGTGTGGAGAGAAGAGAGAGAGTTTTCCTTTTACAATAGCAATTTTTGTTTAGCACCAAAATACTTCACATTAATCTAAAAGCAAATTTTATTTTAAATGATCCAATATACTCCAGCATGGTGGGAGGTGGGTGTGGGCAACAGATGCAAAGCCCAAGTGATTTGCACTCTTTTGACCTTGAGTTAGTCATTAATGGGTAATTGCAAGCTCAGATCAGAGTAAGATCACCTCTTGAACATGTCCCGACAATCGCTGAAAAGAGTAAACAGTGAGTAAACAAATTACACATGCATTTTGTTGACAAACATTCAAATTTTCATATGCAATTATTCTGTCTGCACTGGAATTACACGGAACATTTAACTTTCGAAAAAGTTGTCAATTTTTGTTTGCAAAAAAAATCACTCCTGCAACATCTATAAATTCCGCAACTTTCGTCAATAAAATGTCCATCATAATGCACAGTACTTCTGCAGTACATAAATACTCCTGTATTATTTGAATAAAATTTGCTTAATTTTTGAAAATAATTGCAAACCTGGACATTAAAAAAATGATTGTTAGTAGTTCCTTTGCTCAACAGCAGTGTGCATTTAACAGAACATCCTTAGTTATGGTGTCAACTTTATGCGAGGTCAGAAGGTTCCCTGTAGACGTTATAAGCTACAAACTTCAAAAGAAAATTTGGACAAAAAGAAGTTGTGCAGTTTGAGCAAATACAGTTAATCTGTGAAGGAAATAGGAGGAATGGAGAAAAAATGTGTTAACCAAATCTAATTATGCTTGTTTTAAATACTCAAATTAACCACATTACAAGCACAATATCAGTCACTTCACGTAACTAAACGGGCCAAAGAATTTTACATAACGACCTTACAAAACTGATGGACATACAAGCACTTCCAGATTTCAGCTAAACCAGCTGTATGCTATTATCCAGTTAAAGGTTCACAGGAAGAGACAAATCATTTTGTACTGACAGGAACACCTTTAAAACCTTCACTTTTTTCCCCTCAAATTCTCCAAGGTGATAAAGTATTATTCTGGAAGTAGATTTCGCACATGTACCAAGGTCAAACCAATATCTTGCAAGAGTTGGAGTGGTGGTGGGGGGGAGGGAGGGGGGGGTGGTGGTGGAAAATGTGAAAGCAAATTGCCAACACCAATGCACTCAGTCCAGGAAATAGCACTAAAATCTCTTTACTGGCCATGAAAAGACAAATCCAGGTCCCTTGTGAGATGTACTGTAATGAAGCTTGGCATACTAATGCTAGATGATGTGAACCTTCAGAAAGGTATTTTGAACAGACTAGGAGTGGGCTTTTAATGATAAACTTGCGGATTATGAAATCCCATTCTGGTTACTGACTTTCATTCAAAAGCATCCACCTTTAGGAGCCCTTTTAGATGTTCAGGATATCTCGATTTAAACCACAAGAAAAATCGGTCACCTTAAATGAGTTTATTTCCAGCTCCAATACAAAATGACTTGCTACACAACAGACTTACTGGGAAGCTACAGTGGACAATCCAACTTGCTTGATGAAAGCAATCAGTAGCATCAAGTTTTAGCTGAGCCACTGCCTCAGTTTTCCTATCACAAGAACAAAAAGGAGCAAAAATAGAATCTTCTGTTACTCAATGCACAGCACGCAATTCCACAATGAAATATTCAAGGTCAATTTCAAGTCCGAAGATTACTCACCATTTAATATCAGTATTTTTTTCAAAAGTTGGCCATATTTATTAACCAGCAATTTTATCTCTGGCTTATCCCAGGCAGACTTGCGTGTCGCATAGAAATAAATAATACGCATTCACATCGCTACAACACAGTATTGAAACCAAGTGACGAGTAAAAATATTTATAAATAAATGATGGCTCAATCGTATTTAATTGGAGAGACCAAGAAAGTTATTCCAGACATTATAGTAATCAAACAGTGCTACTTAATCCTCCAAACATACTAAAACTATTGATTTTTGATTTCCGTGAAAAAAAAGGGATGTAATTACAGAACTCGATCCCCAAACACCAGTAAAAGATTCTAAAATTTCAGATAATGCAAGTGAAGTTTGATTTATTGACTCACTATAAGTCAGTAAACATCACTGATGTGTGATTCCTTCGTGGTTTCTGATAGAATTTTACCTAACGTGTTAATAGAAAATTTAAATGAAAGTAACTTGTGAGAGAAAGTGTTGTGGGCATATGGAATCAACTAAAGCAGCAGTATTTTTTTAAACCAAAAAAAAAACTTAAGATTGTTGGGCATCAGCATTAGGTCAGTTGGTAGCTCACACACCTCAAAGTCAGAAGGCTGTGGGTGCAAGTCCCATATTAGAAACTCAAGCACAGAAAACCTAGGCTGGTAATCCAGTGCAGTACTAAAGGAGTGTTCTACTATTGCAGGTGTTGTTTTTTGGATAAGATGTTAAACCATGGTCTTGGCGCTCTTTTAATGGATTTTAAAGATCCAATGACACTATTTCAAATAAAAGAAAGGAACTGGAGGCTGGTTCATATTTATCCCCCAACAAACATCACAAAAGTAGATTATCTGGCCATTGTCACATTCCTTTTGTGGGAGCTTACTGCGTGTAAATTGACTGCTACATTTCCAGCATTACAACAGTGACAAAAGTCGTTCAGGTGTTGTTGGACATCCAGAGCTCATATAGGCCCAACAGAAATCATTTTTTTTCTCTTTTTGTATCTGGTGCTGTTTTAAGAGAAACAAATTGATTTTGGTTTAGCACATACCTAAAACCATAGATGCAGTTGCCCGCAAATTTCAAATATGGAATAAAATTTAACAGGGTATTGTGCTGTCATTCAGTTCCTTGACCCTAATCCAGTGATAATGCAAAATGTTCTGTTGTGGAACAGAAGAAAACAAACTACTGTCTGGATGCTTAACAAGCATATTGAATTCCATTCACACGGAATTTTAAGGCTTTGTGAAAGCAAACAAAATTTGTTTTGCTCAAGCAACCTGGTTTTGCATTTGAAATAACCTCACATATAAAAGTCAGTAAAATTAGGATTTTCTTTCATTAATATATGCATATTCATAATGCCCTTACAACGGTGCAAGGCTTGTGGCTCAGTGGGAGCACTCTCAACTCGTTAGAAATTCATGGCCATAAACATTATTCTGGCTTGGGCATATAATCTAGGCCAAGGATCAGCAGTCTTTATTACCTGCAGGACCTGTTCCAAGACAAAATTGCCTAAATTGGGAATTTCAAGTCAAAAAAAAATGCAGTAATAATGCAATCATGCTTAACAAGAAAACAAAACCAGTTTATCAAGAATCGAAGGAATGTTACGAACTCACCTTGCACTGTGAGAAATCATTTGTTTCAGTTTCCCTCTGATGCATATAAGAATGGTCATAGTAACGACCCAGTTTCAAACAATTTCAGTCTTCTATAGGTGTCAGAGAAAAATCCAGTTTCTAATCTCAAACAAGTTTCACATTGAATCTTGCTTCTACCAAATCTTAAATTTGTTTCCAGCTTCATCAAACTGTTTCCTGAAGATTGATAACTGCAAGTTTCCTTTCACTTTTAAGCAGGAGGTAGTGGTGGCATAGTGGTATAGTCACTGGCCTAATAATCCAGAGACCTAGAGGACCATGGTGAAATTTGAATTCAATAAAAATCTGGAATTAAAAGTCCAGCAATGACCATTAAATCCCAGTCAACTGTCATAAAAATCCATCTGCGTCACGAATATTCTTTAGAGAAAGAAATCTGCTGCCTTTACTTGGTCTGGCCTATGTGTGACTCCAGACCCACAGCAATGCGGTTGATTCTGAAATGGCATCGCAAGCCACTTAAGTTCAGGGCAATTAGGGATGGGCAATAAATGGAATGGAAAAAATGTATTATTCAGCAAAGGTTTTGAGTTTCTCTAAATTTTCAGGCAGAAGGACAAGGCAGAATGGGCAAATGAAGTTTAACGTAAAGAAATGTAATATTGTAAATTTTGGTGGGAAGAACAGGAAGGTGAAAAACCAAAGGATTTTGGCCAAATGCTACAAATACACCAACTAGTAAAAGTTATGCTACAGATGAGCATGGCCATAAAAATCAAAATGTGGAGATGCTGATGTTAGACTGGTAAGGTAAACACAATAAGAAGTCTCACAACATCAGGTTAAAGTCCAACAGGTTTATTTGGTAGCAAACGCCACTAGCTTTCGGAGCACTGTCCCTTCGTCAGGTAAGTGGGAGTTCTGTTCACAAACAGGGCGTATAAAGACACAAACTCAATTTACAAAATAATGGGTGGAATGCAAGTCTTACAGGTAATCAAGTCTTAAAGGAACAGACAATGTGAGAGAATGTTAAACACAGGTTAAAGAGATGTTGGACTTTAACCTGGTGTTGTGAGATCTTAATGCATAAAAATCAATCCAAATGCTAGGCATTATTTCTACAGAGATAGTGTTGAAAAGTAGGCAAGTTTGTGAAACTTGTATTAAAGCTTAGTTTGATCACACAGTGCACAGTTAGAGTCATAAAAGTTTACAGCATGGAAACAGGCCCTTCGGCCCAACTTGTCCATGCTGCCCTTTTTTTTCAGCTAATCCCAATTGGCCACATTTGGCCCATGTCCCTCCATACCCATTGTACGCATGTAACTATCTAAATGCTTTTTAAAAGATAAAATTGTACCTGTCTCTATTACAACCTCTGGCAGCTTGTTCAGACATTCACTATCCATGTGTGAAAAAATTGCCTCTCTGGACACTTTTATATCTCTCTGCACCCCCAATTTAAATCTATGCCCTCTAGTTTTAGACTCCCCTGCCTTTAGGAAAAGATATTGACTATCCAGCTGATCTGTGCCCCTTGTTATTTTATAGACCTCTATAAGATCAACCCCTCAGTCTCCTACACTCCAAAGAAAAATGTCCCAGTTGATTCAGTCTCTTCTTGTAACTCAAATCCATCAAGTTCCAGTAGCGTTCTAGTAAATCTTTTCTGCACTCTTTCTAGTTTAATAATATCCTTTCTATAATAGGGCGACCAAAATTGCACACAGTATTCCAAATCTGGCCCTACAAATGTCTTGTATAACTTCAACAAGATGTTCCAACCCTTGTATTCAATGTTCTGACCGATGAGACCAAGCATGCCAAATGCCTTCTTCACCATTCTGTCCACCTGTGACTTCGCTTTCAAGCAGCTATGAACAGGTACCCCTAGATCTTTTTGTTCTGTAACTCTCCCCAGTGCTCTACCATTAACTGAGTAAGTCCTGCCCTGGTTCAATCTATCAAAATGCATCACCTTGCATTTGTCTAAATTAAACTCCATCTGCCTTTCATCAGCTCATTGGCCCAATTAATCAAGATCCCATTGCAATTGGAGATAACTTTCTTCACTGGCCACTATGTATGTCACCAATCTTGGTGTAATTTGTTCTGATGGTAATGTTATAAAAAGCAATAGGGAAGTTACAAGGATAAGACCAGAAATGGACAGGTATTCTTTAAAGTGTCATTTTCATGCCATTGGTTTTTTTCGCAATAATGCAAAGCAACTGGAAAAGGAAATGATGTAGAGCCATGTACTGCTGATCCCTGATTTAAGCCTTCATGCCAATGGAGTAGTGAGGAATAAGGAATTCTACGTCGAACTGAAAGGATGGATAATGTACAGTTTTAATATCTCATCGATAAAAAATCCTGCAGCATTATTCAAAGAAAAGTGGGAGTGTTTTCAACGGAATTTGCCAACACTCATCACTCAACAACATCACGAATCATTTATCACATTGTCAATTCAGCTCACAGCTTTTCGAAAACCTTTACATCAAATCTAGTGAACCTTCATTATTGACACAAAGAAAAGCAAGTATTTTGCTTTGTCAGGGGGTTGTGAACCCAAGAGGTAGCTCTCATTAGAAACAAGTAAAGCTAGTAATGACAAGTAAAAAAGTGGCTACTGAAATTAAAAGGCAGGTAAAATGAAGATGAACAGCAGTTGAGGTAAGAATGTAAAATAATGTCAAAAAGGCAAAGTTAAAAGGCACTCACTCTATCAGAATGAGGCAGCAGTTGCAACAAAGTGAATAATTTAAAGGCACAAATAGAGACAGATGGATATGATCTTATTGCCATGACAGAAATGTTGCTACAGGGTGACCAATAATAGGAACTGAATATTCAACATTTAGGGAGGACTTTGATTTATTATTGTCACATGTACTAGTATACAATGAAAGTATTGTTTCTTGCATAGTATACAGATAAAGCACACACTACATACAGAAGGAGAGGAGAGCGTACAGGATTTAGTGTTACAGTCATAGCTAGGGTGCAGATAAATTTCAATTTAATACAAGATAGTCCATTCAAAAGTCTGATGGCAGTAGGGAAAAAGCTGTTCTTGAGTCGGTTGATATGTGATCTCAGACTTTTATATATTTTTCCCGACAGAAGAATGTGGAACAGAGTATGACTGGGGTGCATGGGTCCTTGATTATGCTGGCTGCTTTGCTGAGGCCGTGGAAGCATAGACAGAATCAACGGGAGGCTGGTTCGCATGATGGATGGGGCTTCGTTTATGACTCTCTGCAGTTTCTTACATCTTGGACAGAGCAGGAGCCAAACCAAGCTGTGATATAACCAGAAAGAATACTTTCTATGGTGCATCTAAAAAAGTTGGTGAGAGACGTTGCAGACATGCTGAATTTCCTTAGTTTCCTGAGAAAAGAGAGGCATTGGTGGCTTTTTTAACCAGTGTCCGCATGGAAGGATCAGGACAGGTTGTTGGTAATTGGATACCTAAAAACTTGAAGCTCTTGACCATTTCTATTTTGTCCCCGTTGATGTAGAAACAGGCGTGTCCTCCCATATGCTTCCTTAAGTTGACGATTTATCTCCTTCGTTTTGCTGACCTTGAGGGAGAGATTATTGTTGCCGCAGAAGTTCACCAGATTACCTCTCTCTTTACTGCATTCCGTCTCATCGTTGTTTGAGATCCGACCCCCTATAGTGGTATCATCAACAAACTTAAAAATCGAGTTGGAGGGGAAAAAGAAAAGGCCAAGAGGAAAATGAACAAGCATGAGTAAAGTAGAAAAGGAGGTGGGATCAGTACATTAGTATAAGAGGCTTTCAGATCAAAAGAACTGAATGTGGAATCTTTTTGGATGGAGCTAAGAAACAGCAGGCAAAAGCAAACATTGGTAGGAATTGTTTATAAGCCACCAAACATTAGTGATAGTCTGGGATATAGTATTAATTAGGAGATTACGGAAGCATGCAGCATGGATAATCCAGTGATCACAGAATCCCTACAGTGCACAAGGAGGCCATTCAGCCCATCAAGCCTACACCAATAACATTCCCTCTCAGGTCCTATTCCCATAATACCCATATATTTATTTTGTTAATCTCCCTGGCACTAAGAGGTAATTTAGCGTGGCCAATCAAATTAGCAGCATGTTTTTCAGATGTGGGAGAAAACTGGAGCATCTGAAGGAAACAGACATAATGTGAATGTGCAAACTCCACACAAGTCACCCAAGGCCAGAACTGAACCTGCTTCTTTAATGTTGTGAGGCAGCAGTGCTAACCACTGTGCCAGCATGTCACCTTTATGGATGACCCATTATGTCATCAATCAAGTCATGACTTCAATCTGCAGACTAAACCTAATGAACACTAATGCTGTAGAGGAAAGGTTTCCAGAGTGTAGTAGCGATGATTTTGTACACCAGCATGTTGTTGAATGGAAGAGACAACAGGCTATTTTAGATCTAGTATTACCTAGGCCTAGTACCAATAAAGGACTAAGCAATAATTTTGTTATATTTATTGTCCATTCCGAGGTGATTTTCAGAAGGTGGTGATGAGTTGCATTCTTGAACTGCTGCAGTCCCTGAGGTATAGGTACACCTATAGTGAAGTTTAGGAAGCAAATTTCAGAATTTTGATCCTGTGACAATGAAGAAACAGTGACATACTTCAGGTAAGGATAGTGAGTGACTTTAAGAAGAACCTCCAGGTGATGGTGTTCCCAGGTATATGCTTCCCTTGTCCTTCTCAACGATAGTGGTCATGGGTTTGGACGGTGGTGTCTAAGAAACCTCGGTGAGTCCTTGCAGTGCATCTTGTAGATTGTATGCACTGCTGCCACCGTTCTTCAGCGATGGAAGGACTGAATTTTTATGGAAAGAGTACCAATCAAACGGACTACTTTGTCCTAATTGGTGCTGAGCTTCTCGAATGACGTTAAGAGCTGCAATCAGTGCATTTCATTGTACTCCTGAATTGTTCTTTGCACACAGTGGATGGACTTTCACAAGTCAGGAGGCAATTTATTCGTTGCAGGAATCCTAGCTTTTGATCTGTTCGAGTCACCACAGTATTTATATAGCTACTCCAATTTAGTTTCTGGTCCATGATAACCCCCAGGGTGTGGACAGTGGAAGATTCAGTGATGGAAATGCTATTGAATGTCAAGGAGCGATGATTAGATTCATCGCCCCTTGACATGGTTATTGCCTAGCAGCTATGTGAAACATTAGCACAGGAGTAGCCATTCGACCCCTTGAGCCTGCATCGACCATGGCCGATCATGTGCATTCAGTATCCCACTCCCACTTCCTCTCCATACCTCTTGATCCCTTTTGCCACAAGGGTCACATCCAGTTCCCTCTTGAACATATCTAACGAACTGGTTCCAACAACTTTGTGTGGTAGAGAATTCCACAGGTTCACAACTCTTCTCAGTCCTGAATGACCTACTCCTTATTCTTAGACTATGATCTCTAGTTCTGGACTTCCCCAACGTTGGGAACATTCTTCCCACATCTAGACTGTCCAGTCCCATCAAGATTTTATATGTTTCTATGAGATCCCATCTCATTCTTCTAAATTCCAATAAGTACAAGCCCAGTAGGTCGAGTTTCTCTTTATATGTTAGTCCTGCCATTCCGAGAATTGGTCTGGTGCTAAGGCAACTTACCACTCATTATCCCAAGCCTGGATATTGTCCGAGTCTTGCTGCATTTGGACATGAACTGCTTCAGTACTTGAAGAGTCACAACTGGCACTGAAAATTGTGCAGTCATCAGCAAACACCCCCACTTGTGACCTTATGATAGAAGGAAGGTTAACTTGTGGGCCTGTTTGTGCTGTAGAGTTCTATGTTTCTGTATGCACCTGTAATTCTCCATTAATGGTCCATGATTTATATACATGGAATATTTTGAATCCATGCTTGACTTTCAAATCACAGTGAGATACAACCAATACATACATATTGATGAAGCAGCTGAAGACACTTAAACTTAAGACACTGCCCTGAGTGCAACAAAAGTGTTATCAGACTTGATCCCAGGATGATGGGACTGTCCAATGAAGAAAGACTGAACATCGCACATAGAACAATACAGCACAAACAGGCCCTTCAGCCCACGAGTTGCGCCAATCACATCTACTGGGTGAAACTCAGCCTACACTTGCTAGAGTTTTGATGAATGAGGGGTAACCACATTGAAACCTACAAGTTACTTAAAAGGCATAAATGGGGTATATGCACTAAGATGTTTCCTCTGGTTGGGGAGTCTAGGAACACAACATCCAAATAAGGGGAAAGCCACTTAGGACCAAGGTGAAGAGGATTTTTTTTAAATCAGGAGAGCTGTGAAACTTTCGAATTCTTTACCCTAGAGGGCTGTGGAAGCTCAGTCGCTGAGTGTGTTAAAGCAGTTATTGACAATTCTTAAATACCAATGACAAAGGGATAAGGGAATAGTGTAGGAAGAAGGCATTGAGGTAGATGATCAGCCATGATAGCTTTGAATGCCAAGCAGGTCTGATGGGCTGAATGGAATACTTATCTTCCTGTGTTCCCATAGCTTTAATCAAATAGGAAATCAACATATTTTTGACTCAGAAAAACAATTCTCCAATATTACACTTGAATTTCCCAATTTTTATCACATAGAATTCTATCCTGAAATCTTTCTGCCAAACAGTTAATTTTTGAAAAAATAGCAGCCTGTGATTCATTAGGAAGTTGAGATGAATGTACAGTTCCACAAACAGAGAACTTTACTCCAGATACATTAGATAAATGCAGAAATTATTAAACTGTATTCTCAGCACTGTATTCTTGACCCAAATCTTACAATAAAGTCTTAAAATATCCACTTAACCATCACACTGGTGTGCTAGGCACCACCCACCAACTACACCAACCAATAGATTACCCCTTAAACTGATCAAAAACAGACAAAAGCTTGCGATTGTAGATAAAATAATGTGCTTGCAGGTTACGTGCATTGACCATGCTAAATTGCCCCTTAGTGTTCTGGGATCCATAAATTAGAGGGATTAGCAGGGTAAATATGTGGGATTACAGGGATAAGGCTGGGTGGGATTGTTGTTGGTGCATTCCATGAGCCAAATTGCCTCCTTCTAGATTGTAGGGATTCTTTGCTTTTGATTCGATTTATTATTGTCGTGTGTATTAACATTGTGAAAAGTATTATTTCTTGCATGCTATATAGACAAAGCATATCGTTCACAGAGAAGGAAAGGAGAATGCAGAATGTGGTGTTACAAACATAGCTCGGGTGTAGAGAAAGATCAGTTTAATGCAAGGTAGGTCCATTCAAAGTCTGATAGCTATTCTTGAGCCACTTGGTGCATGACCTCAGATTTTTATATCATCTGCCCAACAGAAGAAGGTGGAAGAGAGAATGACCGGTGTGCTTGGAGTCCTTAATTATGCAGGCTGCTTTATCGAGGCAGCAGGAGATGTAGACAGATTCTATGATAATATTCATCATTCAAAAGAGTTGCGAGTAAAGTGTGTTTTAATAATGCTTCTCCGAAAACAGACCATTATTAAGAGTAACAACCTATTGACAATTTCACTGATGTCAACAGTCATAAGAGAGACCAGACAAAGCAAAGATAAAGGAAAATTGTGATGGCTAACATTATACTGCAGAGCAAATTAATAGCTTTTAACATCTTTGAAGGTTTTGTATTAATGGCATACGTATCCAAGCAATCACAGGTCACATCCAATACAGTTATTGCCTAATTCAATATCATGAGCACAGCCTCAAAAGCTTGAGTTTACTATCAAATAAATCGGTTGGACTTAAACCTGGCATTGTCAGACTTCTTACTGTAATTCAATATCAACAGCATATCACCTCACTTAACAGGCTGAAAACAGGTTATTATTCAATTACAGAGTACTCACTTAAATATGGCATTTTTGGGAATATTGTACAAGACTTGTGCAAACCCAACCCTGTTTCTCAAATGTTATTTAGTCATTCAAGGAATTTTTATTAATGCAACATAATGGATGATTTAAACTCGTATTGACAGCATTACCACGATTGCAAGAATCGACCCTACAAGAAAATACTGAAATACACAGCAGACCAGATAGGTCAACTGTCACTGGGATAACTGTTTACAAGATTTGGTGCAAGTTAGGAAATGGGCAGCAGAGTTTTGAATGTTCTCATTCTGATGGATGGTAGAATGTGGGAGACTAGTCAGGAATAGATTAGAATGGCCAAGTCTAGAGGTAACAATAGTTTCAGCAACAGCAGAGTCCAGGTGGGTTGGCGTTGATATAACAGAGGTGGAAATGGATGGTCTCAGTGACATATAGGTATGTGGTTAAGAGCTCATCTCAAGGTCAAATGTGACACTAAGGTTGTGAACAGTCTGGCACAGACTCTGAATTGCCAGGAATAAAAAGATGAAGTCAGTGATAAGGAAGAAAAAAATATCCGTGGTGGGGACCAGAGACAATGACTTCAGTCTCCAATATTTAACTGGAGGAAATTGCCACTTAACTATGACTGGATGTCAAACAACCTGACAATTCATTGGCAGTGCAGGAATTGGGAGAGGTGGTGATGAGGCAAAATTGGGTGACGCCAGCATTAAAGTGGAAAATTAGGTGTTTTCAGATTATGTTGTTAAGGGGCAACATGAGGATGAGAAATAAGAGGCACCAAGGATAATTCTTTGGGGACCTCAGAGAGAACAGTGCCAGAGTGGGAAGAGACTGCTTAGTACAGCAGTGGCAATAGTGGCCATGTGCCAGACAGACATACCATATGCCCGATTAGTAAAGATCTGATTCCACACATTTTGGTTTGTAATTCCAGCCAGATTGTGTAGCTCTGATGTTGAGCAGGTGCCAGTTATACTTTTTTTGATGGAATGAGTGTAAGAATTTTATACGAAACAAAACAAAGTCAAATTTCTCTGTATAAAGCATTTTAGCAAATCTCTTAAAACATCCCAATAATATAGATAATTACACTGATGTTCAGTGACTCATCGTACAAGCAGATGGAGCAGTCAATGTGTGCACAACTGTTACAAAGAAAGCCAAACTGCATTACTCAAGTATTCCCATTTCCTGTCAATGATTCAGGAATTAGAGGGTTGTTAAGAATTAGCACCTCCACAGTGAATGGCTTGTTGCATTTCATGTAGGGAAAAAAATGATTAAAGCACAAAAAGATAAAGATTTTGTTCATCATCTTTCAAACATAAACATAGACAAAATACAGCTTCAAAAGAAAACATACATAAAATACAAAAATAAACATTGGTGCCCACTTTAGGTGGTTACCAAAGAAGTGGTTGAAAGCAAACTCAAAGCAGGTAGTGTATAATTTTTGAGCAGGTATAGCAGCTAATTCAGGTTTGAATAAGCTGCATTAAGATAAATACAAAAACGTTGTGCATCTGTAAAGAAAACAAGCACAAAATTAGCACTATGAGGAGGCCAACTGGCCCCTTAGTCCTGCACTACCATGTGGTAGGATTATAACAGATCTGATTATAGCCTCTATACCCTCATACCCGTTGAATATCTAAATATCTGAAAGAAAATTACTTTCTAGAACTCAAAATCAAGCAAGTTGCATTGCATTAGATTTCCTTATTCAGTTTTAGTATAATTTATGAAGGGGAATATTTAATGGTTCATAAGCCTTTGAAGACTAGTAGGCTCTACTGCAGCAAAAATGATCAAAAGAAAAATCAAGAATTGAAGAGATTAAAGACTACACTGGTATATCAGCCTGACAGTGGCACAAATTTAACTCCATTGCACTGCAGCACAGACAGCAGGACATGGGTTTACATTGATTCTCCGCATAGCAAGTTCTTATGTTGATTTGAATATGAATGGAGAAGGAAAAATAAAAGTTACAGATTTGCATAGAAGGCACTGGCTGATGTCCATCTAAATGCTGCCAAATGGTTTCCTCCCACAATCTAAAAGACGTGCTGTTAAGGTGCATTGGCCATGCTAAATTCTCCTTCAGTGTACTCAACAGTGTGGCGACTAGGGGATTTCCACAGTCACTTTAAATGGAAAGAAAAGTTCAAGAGAATAACAATGGGTAGAAACACCAATCAGTATTCTGAAAGCTAACTACATTTCAGCAACCTAATGACTGGTTTGACCAGAGAGCATAACCTTCACTAATACATAAGAATATATGAGATGGGAACAGTGGGCAACTGGCTCCTCAATCCTGTTAGATTATTCAATTTTGTGATTTTTCTTTATTCATTCAAGGGATGGAATATTCAGTGGCTAGGCTAGCACTTATTGCCCAAGCCCAAATGCCCTTGAGAAGGTGGTTGGCATGCTGCCTTCTTGAATCACTTCAATCCATTCACAAGAGTTCCAGAATTCTGACAGGAAAGTAAGAACGACTTATTTCCAAGCTAGGATGGTGAGAGGTACTAAGGCCCTTGGGTGAGTTCCTGCAATACATCTTATAGATGCACATGCGCTGTCACTGTGGTTTAATGGTTTGTGGATGGGGTGCCAATTAAGCAGAACTGCTTTGGCCTAAATGGTAACAAGCTTCTTGAGTTTTGTTAAAGCTGCACTCATCCAGGCAAGGGTGAGTATTTCATCACACTCCTGACTTTGCCTTGTTGGTGGTTGACAGGTTTTGGGGAATCAGGAGATGGGTTACATGTCGCAGGATCCCTAGCTTCTCAACTGCTCTTTTAGCCACAGTACTTACATGGCTAGTCCAATTCAGTTTCTAGTCAATGGTAACTTCTACAAGGTTGATAACTAAAGGATTCAGCGATGATAATGCCATTGAATGTCAAGGGTCAGTGGTTAGATTCTCTCTAGTTGGAAATGTTCATTGCCTGGCTCTTAGGAGGCACAAAATATTACTTGCCAGTTCAGACCTGGACATTGTCCAGATCTTGCTGCATTTGGAATAGGCTGCTTCAGTATCTGGGGAATCATGAATGGTGCTTAACATTGTTTAGCGGACATTCCCACTTCTGACCTTATGATGGAAGGGAAGTCATTGATGAAGCAGCTGAAGATGGGTGGACCCAGGGACTGGACACCATTAGCAGAGATGATGGACAACCAATAACAATAACCATCTTGTTTGTGCTCAGTGTGAAAGGAACTTGATGGCCAATCTTCTATCTCAGTTCCACTTTCCTAGCTCAATTCCAATATTCCTGGATTCTCTTAGTGCCCAAATTTTTTCCAGCATTTGAATCAATGTCAGCCACTGATTCCAGCATTTTCAATTCTCAGCCCTGAGGACAGCATATGAGAGGTCTAGCTGATGCTCTGAAAATGAAACTCTCTTTGATTCCCTCAAGTTCATTCCAAAATAAAACCTATGGATGATTCAAGATTAGTCATCACAGAAAGTATTTTGCCACATATGGAGGTAGTGATTTTTTTTGCCTTTTTTATTTTCCTTGATTATTCAGAGACAGTAAGTTTTAATTCAAAAATATGCAGCTGCTGCTAATTTTTATCTGTAAAACTTTGCATTAATTTCTCCTTTGGACTTTAAAACATTCAAAATGATGAAATTAAATGTCAGATTTGATTTGCAAAATTGGCTCGGGCAAGCTTATTTTATGATCGTCAGGGTCACAGTGGTGGAATTCTTCCATGAACAGATGTTTTCATCTCATTTATGATCCATTAAACCGTTATATTTTGTCCTCAAACCAATCCTTTGTAAATAATCTGACTTCACCCCAACATACCTATCCAGCAATGATATATACATGCAAGCCCAGCACTAGAGTGACTTGGCAGTAATATAATCCATCAGCCTTCAAAATTATAGTAAATGAAATTCAAGAATTTTTTTCCATTTATCAGTAAAATATTCCATAAAAGAATGCTACATAGTTGGGAGTTGTCGTTCGAATCCCCTTACCATGTGCAGGATTGCTCTTTCAGCATTTTAGTTAACACTTAAATAGTGGTTCACTGATTATCCAGGCAAATGGTGTTTTGAGATCTTGCTGTTTATGAAACAGCGGATGTGTTTGCCCACACAAAGAAGAATTACTGCATTTCAAAGAAATTCATTATATCTGAACTGCTTTGAGGTATTCCTGAAAGATTATATGAATCTAAATTTTAATTTCTCTCTTCCTCCATCCCCTCCAAATTGGCTTTTCAGCAATCTCTGCCAACTAGTTGCAGCAATCGATGGCTGATGTTAAGTTGCTCCTGGGACAGGGGACATTGGGCACTTTGTAGTGATGATTAAATTCTGTGATCATTTTTACCTACCCATCTGTTGCTCCAGCTGCATATGATAAACATACCCTCATCCACACAGTAAAAAAAAAATCACTAAGTACATTATTTACTTGAAACAGGTCTCCTGATCTAGAATATAGTTCATTAACATTAAGTGCATCTGGGGTCCTTTCTTGCCATTTTTTAATCTATTATTTTACTAGCAAAGCTAAAATTAATTAGTAAGAATTGCTAACCTGTCAATGATTTATTTGGTGGAGTTTGGCTCATTTCTGAAGCTTGAACTTGACATGGATGTGAAGTTTGCAATTTGCCATCAGACATTTTCCTATATATATTGAAGCCAGTTTTATTTTTACAGTAACCATCAAATCAGAAGCAAAAATTACGCAATTCTATCAAAATAAAAGATTAAAAGATAAAAGTCAGCAATAGTGTAGAAGGTTGAAGACTTTCCAGACTCTGGTTGCGTGCCTTATGAGCAGTATGAAATCATTACTGACTCAGGTATTTATGCAGTTTTTCCCATTTCCTCTCCAAAGGTCTCCACAGTCACTCACAGTGCATTCCTGCCGACTCCCACCTAAACACACATTTCCTGTTTATACCAAAATTGTCTCTTATCTGGCAAGCTTCTTAAGAGCAGGTGATTAACAACATAACTCTGAGTGGTTACCAAATAACTTTTCAATTGTTTTCCTAATTTAAAAACAACATTTTATTAACTCTTGTGCACTTTAGTATATCACTATTTGAGCAATCATGCTATTGATGCAAACTGAACAACACTAACTTGTACTTATACAGTGCATTTAATGTCAAAAAATGTACAAAAAGGAGAGGAAATGACACTGAGCCACACAAAGAGATAACAGATCAGGTGAACAAGAAATAGGATTTAGGAACTGTCTCAAAAGGCAGACAGATAGCGGGAATTCCAAAACCTGTGGCCCAGGCAACTGAAAGCGTGGCCAACAATAGTGGAACTATAACTGAGAAAACGCAAGAGTCCAGAATTAGAGAAGCACAGATTTCTCACAGGATGTGGGATTGGAGGAGATTTCAGAGATATGAAGGGGCAAGATCAAGGAGGGATTTGAAAACAAGGATGAAAATTTAAAAACGGAGACATTGTTTATCATGTAAGCAATGATGAATTTCTCTCCTTGATCCTTTTGAGAAATTCCACCATTTGTTTAGCATTATACATGAAAAATTTCTTGCGCATCATTCCTGCAACTGGGTCTTACTAGCTTTAATTCTGTGTTGTCATCCCATTTTACAGTTTAACCTTGAAATCATGCTTCATGTATCTCTCCACACCATCTACCATTTTATGTTCTCTCAATCATGAATTTTCAAAGCCAAAAGCCACAAGCCACAAGATTCTTCCCATTGCTGTTCAGATATTTCCTGAGACTGAGTTCCATTAACAATGGAGCACGATGGATACTCTCATGTAAACATGAGAGTAGCTGTGTTTATCACGTGCTCAGGCACTACTCATCATTTAATCCTTTTTCTATCCTGAAAGGCAATCCATAATTTTCCAATCCTGATGTGTATAATCTGTGCTATGATCCTGGAAGATCCTGCGAAGGGGAGCCAAGTTTAGAAAATGCTTGTCTGATTGAGGCAGTCGGGGATGTCAGAAGCAAGGGGATCAATTTGCAGTGGGAGTTAAGCTGCCAAGAGGATGGCGGCCACTACGAGTGATGGTGTGGATGACGGTCTCGGCTCTCCAGCACAGATTGTTGGTGTTCATTTTGATGAGCTGCGAAATATCCTGAAGAGAATGGATGAAGTGGAGAAGTGAATCCTGTCAATGGAGAGGCAGTTTCCTCAGTGAAAGCTCATTTTCAGTTCTTGGGTGTCCTGCTGCATTGGGTGTCATACATCCTGGCTGACTCAGGAAAGTGGGACCAGAGAAGGAACATCGTTACACCCAGTATTCCGCGAAGTCTTGGGATGAATTCCCACCCGAATTTGAGAATTAGTTGCCATGCTTCCTGATCTCGATTGGGGGGCTGGGTATCTTGGGTTTGATGTTTTCAACACTGGGCATGTGGCATATTGCAAGAACTTTGGTGCTTGGGATTTTGTGCTGTGTGTTGATGTAAATAGATCTTTAAAACATCAGAAATGAAATGCTAGAGTGAAATGCTAGTTGCTTTATGTAACATCAGAAATTTGTGCCTTCTAGTCAAGAGGATTTAAGAACCACTGACTGGTCAACTTAGGTCTTTGTTTTGAGACAAACCTTATGCTCTCTCCTCAACCTGTGGGTGAGCCTGCCAAATGCTGAGCATGCTTTTGCCAGGATGATTTCATAATTTAACACGGCTAGAGAGAGTACCCTCAAGGCAGCAGAGCCTCTGAACTGAGTTGAGGGAATGTTGTGTCTTGGAGTTTGTTGTTAGGGGCAGGTTGGTACAACATCTTTATTTTTTTAACTTAAAGACTGAAGTATTCTGAAGTTTGGGCAAAACAGCCAACAAGGAGCTGGATCTCCTCTTGAGTTTATGCTATAGGAGCACAATCAGTAAATGAGAGTTCACTTTGTAGCTGTTCTGTGATCGTTATGCCAGTCTCAAATCTTTGCAGAGTGAAGAGATTGTCATCTGTCCTGAATTTGTATGTTGAGATCTCAGAGTGTATACAAGAACATAGTATGGCATAGCAAACAGAATTAGAGTCAGTACACAGCTTGGTGCCATTGGTGGTAGAACTATAAACACACAGTTGATTTACAGCCTTGGTAACTTTAGCTTGTGATGGATCAACAGCAAACTCATCCAGAACAGAATGCCATGGAAGTGATTTTAGGGAGCTGTTGCACACTATGGATGCTTGGTTCAGTAGATTGTTAAAATGCTCCGACGAATAAGAGAAAATCTCACACCTAAGCCATAAGACCATAAGACAAAGGAGCAGAATTAGGCCACGAGGCCCATCGAGTCTGCTCTGCCATTCAATCATGGCTGATATTTTTCTCATCCCTAATCTCCTGTCTTTTTTTCCGTAACCTCTGATCCCCTTATTAATCAAAATAAGACCTGTTCATTAGATTCTAAATGTCATCTGCTAAGAGGCAGGTGTTGTACTGTTGCTTTTTGGGCCATTAACAGATCAAAAACATTCATGAATAGCCATCAGGTTCTGTTATCAACTGCTTCCTGAAACTCTGCAGCCTCTTTCTCCATGATCAGTTTTTCAACTTTGTTGAGCCTGCAGCATGTGTTTTGTTTGATGATATGTGGCTTTTCTTAATTATCAGATATGCAGGATCAGTAAGCATTGTACACTCCATCCAATATTGACTATATCTTGTTTGTTCTTGTCAAACCAATCTTGATGCTCCCATTTGACAAATTCAAAGACCTCAGGTGTGGTTTGATCAGGGACACCCTTAACTTCTTCTGAGGATGTTAAATGTCAGTATTTTTTGGGAGGTCAGGGAGCTTTACAGCTTATTTTAGTTCCAGTTCCTGTCTCTTGGCCAAGTCTTTTAAGATAGTTGCATCAAGCTTCCTTTGTGGTTTGACAGCTTATACTGTGTCATGGCACTTTAAGTGTTACCTTAAAAGAACATGCTACTTCTGCAAGTCAAAGATTGACCAGCATTCAGCACCTCTGACACAGTGGGCAGAGTGCATGACCTTGAGGTGTCCCTGTCATACAACACCTGTAATATATTCCAACATGTGCCAATGTTTAGATCATTGTGAATCATCTTGTTTCCATTTTTCAACTTATTGGAAGATTGCATTTGTGATGGCAAGGTCAAGCTTGTGACACTTAGAGAGAAGGCAGCAGTCATGGGAATTTACTCTGCCAATGCAATGGTGTTCCAGTACTCCCCTCTGTATTACAGTCTGTACCAACACAGCATTGGAATCACTAAAGATCAGGAGTTTGTTCTGATGTGGTATTGTCCTGATGATTGTAATGTGTGGCGTGGGTGTTGGTGGGGTGGTTGTGTGTGCGAGTGACTGTTGGCATATACATGCATTCTGGTTCCAAGCAACACTTATAGAGTGTGTGTGTGTGTGTGTGTGTGTGTGTGTGTGTGTGTGGGTGTGTGTGTGGTGGTGTTGTGTGTGGGGGGGGGGGGGGGGGGGGGGGGTGGGGGGGGGGGGGGGGGGGGGGGGGGGTGGTGGTGGTGGTGGGGTTGGATTTGCTAATGCTGTTTGAGAGGATTTAACCTAATTCAGCAGGGGGAATTGTAACTCTAGTATACAGGAGGTTGGCAGTAGTGAGATCATGTATAAGGTTTCAAAGTCACAAGAGTGTATCAGCAGGCAGGAAGGTTGTTTGAAGTGTGTCTACTTCAACGCCAGGAGCATTCAGAATAAGGTGGGTGAACTTGCAGCACGGTTTGGTACCTGAGACTTTGATGTTGTGGCCATTTCGGAGACATGGATTGAGCAGGGACAGGAATGGTTTTTGCAGGTTCCGGGGTTTAGAGGTTTCAATAAGATCAGGGAAGATTGTAAAAGGGGAGGTGTGGCATTGTTAGTCAAGGACAGTATTACACTGCAGAAAGGACATTTGATGAGGATTCATCTATTGAGATAGTATGGGCTGGGGCTAGGAACAGGAAAGGAGAGGTCATTCTGTTGGGAGTTTTCTACAAACCTCCAAAAAATTCCAACGAGATAGAGGAAAGGAATGTAAAGACGATTCTGAATAGGAACAAAAGTATCAAGGTAGTTGTTATGAGGGACTTTAACTACAAATATTGACTGCAAATGCTGTAGTTTGAGTATTCTGGATGGGTCAGTTTTTTGTCCAATGTGTGCAGGAGAGTTTCGTGACACAGTATGTAGATAGGCCAACAGGAGGCAAGGTCAAATTGGATTTGGTACTGAGTAATGAACCAGGCCAGATATTAGATTTGGAGGTAGGTGAGCACTTTGGTGATGGGAAGGGATAAGTATGTAAGCACAGGGTACGAGTTATAGCTGGGGGAAAGGAAACTGTGATGCGATTAAGCAAGATTTAGGATGCAAAGGATGTGGAAGGAAACTGTAGAGATGGGCACAATTGAAACGTGGAATTTGTTCAAGGAACAGCTACTGCGTGTCCTTGATAAGTATGTACCTGTCAGGCAGGGAGGAGGTGGTCGAACAAGGGAGCTGTGATTTACTAAAGTAGTTGAATCTCTTATGAAAAGGAAGAAGGAGACTTATGTCAAGATGAGACAGGAAGGCTCAGTTAGGGCATTTGAGAGTCAGTTTGCCAGGAAGAACCTAAACAGAGAGCTAAGAAGAGCCACGAGGGGACATGAGAAGTCTTGGCAGGTAGGAAAAAGAAAAACCCTAAAGCTTTCTATAGATATGTCAGGAATAAAAGAATGACTAGGGTAAGATTAGGGCCAGTCAACGACAGTAGTGGGAAGTCGTGTGGGGAGTCCGAAGAGATAGGAAAGGCGCTAACTGAATATTTTTCATCAGTCTTCAATGTTTTCAAGGAGAATATGAGATACAGGCTATTAGACTAGACAGGATTGAAGTTCATAAAAAAGTGTTAGCAATTCTGGAATGTGTGAAAATAGACAAGTCTCCTGGGCCAGATGAGATTTATCCTAAGATTCTCTGGGAGGCTGGGGAGGAGATTGCAGAGCTTTTGGTTTCAATTTTTATGTCGGTATTGTCTACAGGAATAATGCCAGAAAACTAGAGGATAGCAAAAGTTGTCCCTTTGATCAAGAAGGGGAGTAGTGACAACCCTGGTAATTATAGATCAGTGAGCCTCTGTTATGGACAAAGTTTTGGAAAGGATTATAAGAGATAGGATCTATAAACATTTAGAAAGCAATAATTTGATTAGGGATAGTCAACACGGTTTTGTGAAGGGTAGGTCATGCCTCACAAACCTTATTGAGTTCTTTGAGAAGGTAACCAAAGAAGTGGATGAGGGTAAAGCAGCTGATGTGGTGTGTATGGATTTCAGTAAAATGTTTGATAAGGTTGACCACGGTAGGCTATTGCAGAAAACACGGAGGCATGGGATTGAGGGTGATTTAATGGTTTGGATCAGAAATTGGCTAGCTATAAGAAGATAGAGGGTGATAGTTGATGGGAAATGTTCATCCTGGAAGTTCGGTTACTAATGGTGTACAGTTTTGGGGCCATTGCTGTTTATCATTTTCATAAATGATCCAGATGAGGGCGTAGAAGGATGTGTTAGTAAATTTGTAGGTGACACTAAAATCGGTGGAGTTGTGGACATTGCAGAAGGATGTTGCAGAGGGACATAAATAAGCAGCAGAGCTGGGCTGAGAGGTGGCAAATGGGGTTTAATGCAGAAAAGTGTGAAGTGATTCACTCTGAAAGAGTAATGGGAATACAGAATACTGGACTAATGGTAAGTTACTTCATAGTGTGGATGAGCAGAGAGATCGTTGTGTCCATGTGCACAGATCCCTGAAAGTTGGCACCCAGGTTCTTAGGGTTGTTAAGAAAGCGTACAGTGTGTTAGCTTTTATTGGTAGAAGGATTGAGTCTTGGAGCCATGAGGTCATTTGCAGCTGTACAAATCTCTGGTGCGGTCACACTTGGAGCATTGCGTACAATTCTGGTCGTCGCATTATAGGAAGTATGTGGAAGCATTGGAAAGCAAAGGAGAGAGAAGGGACAGCACAGGAGGGAGAGGGAGGAGGGACAGCATGGGAGGGAGAGAGGGGAGGGAGAGAGAAGATGGAAAGCATGGAAGGGAGAGAGAGAGGAGGGCCAGGGTGGAAGGGAGAGAGAGAGGAGGGCCAGGGCAGGAGGGAGAGAGAGGAGGGCCAGGGCAGGAGGGAGAGAGAGGAGGGCCAGGGCAGGAGGGAGAGAGAGGAGGGTCAGGGCAGGAGGGAGAGAGACGAGGGTCAGGGCAGGAGGGAGAGAGAGGAAGGTCGGCAGGAGGGAGAGAGCGAGGGTCAGGCAGGAGGGAGAGAGAGGAGGGTCAGGGCAGGAGGGAGAGAGAGGAGGGTCAGGGCAGGAGGGAGAGAGAGGAGGGTCAGGGCAGGAGGGAGAGAGAGGAGGGCCAGGGCTGGAGGAAGAGGGAGGAGGGCCAGGGCTGGAGGAAGAGGATGGGACAGTATGGAAGGAAGAGGGGGAGATAGCACAGGAAGGAGATTGTGGGACAGTGTGAGGGTGGGGTGGGGGGTACAGTTTGGGAAAGGTTAGCATAGGGCCCGATGTTGGCATGAAGGAGCACAGCATTAATATGAGATGGATGAAATGGAAGGAAGTGATTGCAATGATGATATACTAATTTTATAGCAAGCATTATAGCAGGTCTCCCCTAATTTAAAACATAAGTGAGTTAACAGAGAAGAATATATTCTACTTAACAATTTACATTGAGTCTAGTTTAATATCAAAAATATCAAGTTTTTTATAAATGGGGATTTGGTCAAGGACTTTTTCAATGTTGAAGTTAGAATTAATCTTTCACCACCTGCAAACTGCAAATGGGAATTGGTGGGAGTGTAATAATTCCAGTTTCTTCCACACACATATGAATTAAATCTGTGTCTGCACAGCTGACTAGAAGAATTTAAATCTGACATGCATGATCGTTCTGCCTATATAAAGCATGGCCAACAGATCAGAAGCAGCTGAGCTGAAGCAAACAATAGAAGTATTTAAGAGGAACCAAAAAAAGTGGGCAGGTGAAATAG
The DNA here is from genome assembly GCA_024679065.1 of Sphyrna mokarran. Lineage (NCBI taxonomy): Eukaryota > Metazoa > Chordata > Chondrichthyes > Carcharhiniformes > Carcharhinidae > Sphyrna > Sphyrna mokarran. The sequence continues at coordinate 33,338,119 of JAGIQG010000002.1, read as the reverse complement.
TGAAGGAGTTATTTTCCAAAATCAAGATTTTAAAGTAATATTCTATTCTTTTCATGACCATTTCTTTCACTTCCATAGAACAGACAGACGCCAAAAAAGCACTTCACTGCTTAAAAATAGGACTGTGTTAGAAAAAAAACACAATTCCTTTCTTCCTTCTCCTCCTCCTCTCTTGCCTCTCCCACCCAAAAGGGTGATACAGTGCACAGACCCAGGAACATATAACACATGCTGCTGCCAGTAATAACTTCTTGTAGGCAGCTGTAAATCTGTCTGGAACTTCCACCACGTAGGAAATGAGCAATATGGGAAACGTATGCTAGGTAGACCACACCTACATATCACTGCAGATAGAACTTCAACCATTAGTGCACAAGAATTCTGTCCTCTTCGTAACGTAGCCCCAGTTTCTGGTGGAAAAGATTTGCCAACAGAGGAAATAGGCTTAACAATCTATTTTGTGACAACAGTCTCCTGCACTTTGCCTGATAACAGACCATGAAACTGTAAGGTCATGTCACCTTGGTGAGAGAGGAAATAGCACTCAAAAAAATCCTGAAGATTTCTAAACATTGCATCAAGAAAATAGAACAGGAATGTGACATAATTAGAGATTACAGTAGTTATAGAGAAGAAAGGAGAATTGGGCTAAAGTACAACCTATTCCTTAACTCCCCTGTTTAAATGGAAACTGAACAATTGCAGCCTGAAGCACACTGAAACATCTAACTCTTATGATTGATAGAAACAATCCTTTTTATGACAGAAGTAATGTCAAATGTGACATGAACTTTATGAACATTAACTTCAATTTCCATGTTAGATGGATTAGATTACTCATGGCTACAGCAGAATCAGTGTGTCTTTTGAACAACTCCATGTTTGAATCACTCCCATTATGTTTCTGATCCTGCCAATACTAAAGCTACCCTAAGTTACGGACGTTGAAGCATGTACAGTTTCATTTCTCCATCATCTTCACTCCCTCCAAAGTGTCAGAAGACATGCCCAGCATCCAGTCTTGGATGACAGCCATTTTATTTTCTCCAGTATCCAGGCCCCCCTCACAAGCTCCCAGTCTTGCTACCAAATCCATCCTTCCACTCAGCTTCTGCCTCAAGCTGAACTCAACTGTTTGCAACCTCTGTTTCCAATTTGACCCCAAGCTGAGCTTCAAAGTTCATATACCCTCCGTCATGAAGTTCACCTCTAATATTGTGCAACACTGCTCCTATCTCAGCTCATCTGCTCCTCAACCCATCATCCATTGTTTAATATCCCTGCCCATGGAAGGCTTCTGCAGAAAATGCAGATGTGTGGAATAGAGGGTGATTTAGCTAATTGGATTAGGAATTGGCTAGCAGATAGAAGACAGAGGGTGGTGGTTGATGAAAGATATTCATCGTGGAGTTCGGTTACAAGTGGTGTACCTCAGGGGTCTGTTTTGGGGCCCCTGCTGTTTGTAATTTTTATAAATGATCTGGATGAGGGTATTGAAGGATGGATTAGTAAATTTGCAGATGACACTAAAGTCGGTGGAGTGGTAGATAGTGAAGAGGGGTGTTATAGTTTGCAGAGGACTTGGACAAGTTGCAGAGCTGGGCCGAGAGGTGGCAAATGGAGTTTAATGTGGAAAAGTGTGAGGTAATGCACTTTGGCAGGAATAATAAATGTGTAGAGTATAGGGCTAATGGTAGGATTCTTAATAGTGTTGATGAACAGAGGGATCTTGGTGTTATGTGCATAGATCCCTGAAAGTAGGCAGTCAAGTCGATAAGGTTGTTAAGAAGGCATATGGAGTCTTAGCTTTTATTGGTAGGGGGATTGAATTTCGGAGCCGCAACGTCATGTTGCAACTGTACAAAACTCTAGTGCGGCCGCACTTGGAGTATTGTGTGCAGTTCTGGTCCCCACATTATAAGAAAGATGTGGAGGCATTGGAGAGGGTACAGAGGAGGTTTACCAGGATGTTGCCTGGTATGGAGGGCAGGTCTTATGAAGAGAGGCTGAGGGATTTGAGGTTGTTTTCGTTAGAAAGGAGGCGGCTAAGAGACCTTATTCGAAACATATAAGATGATTAGAGGTTAGATAGGGTGGACAGTGATAGCCTTTTTCCTAGGATGGAGAAAGCTAGCACGAGGGGACACAGCTTTAAATTAAGGGGTGATAGTTATAGGACGGATATCAGAGGTAGGTTCTTTACCCAGAGGGTGGTTAGGGAGTGGAATGCCCTGCCTGCGGCAGTTGTAGATGCGCCAAGTTTGGTGGCGTTTAAGAGGTTAGTTGATAAGTTTATGGAAGAGAAGGGAATGGTTTAGTTTGGAGGGTCATTGCTTCTTTTTTCATAATTGGTCAGCGCAACATCGAAGGCCGAAGGGCCTGTTCTGCGCTGTAATGTTATATGTTCTAGACCCCACAATTACACTGCTATCCTAACCAATCTACTGCCCTTCACAAGTCGAAGTCCACCCAAAACTCTGCTGTCCATACTTTATCCTCACCACCACTGTATTTTCTCACCTACACTGGTTTTCAATCCAACAATTTAAAATTGTCATGTTTAACCAACTTTATCATTCCATCCAACCCATTTCTGTTAGCGGTAACAATCACTTGTCTAGCCCCTGAATTCTCCAGCGCTCGGACTTTGCCATTTTCTCCATTCCTCATTCACTTTGCCCCTCTACTGGCAGCCATATATTTTGCTGCCTTTGCCCTTGCATCTCCCTCTGCTCTTTGAAGACAACACTTAGATCCACCTTTGACAAAGATTTTGGTGATACACCTAACAACTCAGACTCAACATCCATTTACTGTTGAATACATTTCCTTGAAGCACCCTGGGATGTTGTTCTACATGAAAAACAAATTGATGCTATATTAAAGGCTTTGGAAAAACGTAGGAAATGGTTCATGCAAATACTCAAACAGTTTTCAATTCGGACATAAAGTTACAATACAAAGTGGTGGCGGTGACAGAGACGTGGTTAAAGGAGGGGCAGGACTGGCAATTGAATATTCCAGGGTATAAGTGTTTTAGGCATGACAGAGGTGGTTTGAAGAGAGGAGGGGGAGTGGCGTTATTAGTTAAGGATCACATCATAGCAGTGCAGAGGGAGGGTGGTATGGATGATTTAGGAATTGAGTCGCTATGGGTGGAGTTGAGGAATAGGAAGGGAGAGGTTACTATGTTGGGTGTGTACTACAGACCGCCTAACAGCCCGCGGGCCGTGGAAGAAGGGATATGCAGGGACATTTTAGATAAGTGTAGGAAGAATAGGGTGGTTGTAGTGGGAGATTTCAATTTCCCTGGGGTAGATTGGAAGGTGCCCAGAGCGGAAGGTGCGGACGGGGAGGAATTTGTACAGTGTGTTTTGGAAGGGTCCTTGGAGCAGTATGTGGATAGCCCGACTAGAGAGGGGGCTATACTGGATTTGGTTCTGGGGAATGAGCCAGGGCAGGTGGTTGACGTTGTAGTAGGAGGGCATGTGTCAAATAGTGACCACAATTCTGTCTGCTTTAGGATATTAATGGAAAAGGATGAAGCCTGCCTTAAGGGGAGGATGTTAAACTGGGGGAGGGTTAGATACAGCCAGATTAGGCAGGATCTTAAGGATACCGACTGGGATAAGATGTTCGAGGGTAGGTCGACGCTGTACGTGTGGGAGTCTTTCAAGGGAAAACTAAAATCTTTGCAGGAAAGACACGTGCCGGTAAGGAGGAAGGACGGGAAAGGTAGGATTAGAGAACTGTGGGTTACTAGGGATATTGAGGACTTGGTCAGGAAGAAGCGGGAGGCGTACGTTAGATCTAGGCAACTGGGGACAGAAACAGCGCTGGAAGAATATAAAGAGTGTAGACGGGATCTTAAAAGGGGTGTCAGAAACGCAAAAAGGGGCCACGAAATGGCTTTGGCAGGTAGGATTAAGGAAAATCCTAAGGCATTTTACTCCTATGTAAGGAGCAAAATGATGGTTAGAGGGAAGATTGGACCTCTCAGGGACAGAGGAGGGGAACTATGCTTAGAGCCTGAGGGAATGGGGGAGATCCTGAATGAATACTTTGCGTCGGTATTCACGCGGGAGAGGGGCCTGATGTCTGGTGCTGGCTTTGAAAAATTTGAGGACCCGTTAAAGGAAATAATCATTACGAGGGAAGAAGTTGTGGGGCTTTTAGGCAACATAAAGACTTATAAAGCTCCGGGGCCTGATACCCCAGGCTGCTAAGGGAGGTGAGAGATGACCTTGCTGGGCCTCTTACACAAATCTTTGTCTCTTCTTTGGACACAGGTGAGGTCCCAGAGGACTGGAGGATAGCACATGTAGTACCGTTGTTTAAAAAGGGTCAGAGGGATAACCCAGGGAACTATAGGCTGGTGAGCTTGACTTCAGTTATAGGTAAGCTAATGGAGAGGATCCTCAGGGACAGGATGTATGAGCATCGGGAGCGCTGCGATCTGATCAGGCATACGCAGCATGGCTTCGTTAAGGGGAGGTCGTGCCTTACGAATCTAGGATTTTTTGAAGAGTTGACAAAAACGATTGATGAAGGACAAGCTGTTGATGTCGTCTACATGGATTTCAGTAAGGCGTTTGACAAGCTTCCTCATGGTAGGCTGATAGAAAAGGTGAAGGCGCATGGGATACAGGGCCAGGTATGTAGATGGGTTGAGAACTGGCTCGGGAGGAGGAGACAGCGGGTAGTAGTGGAAGGCTCATTTTCCAACTGGAGGTCTGTCACTAGTGGTGTGCCACAGGGCTCAGTACTAGGACCTCTTCTATTTGTGGTTTATATAAATGACTTGGAAGAGGGGGTAGGTGGTGTGATCAGCAAATTTGCTGATGACACTAAGATGCTTGGATTGGCGGGTACTGAGGAGCAGTGCCAGGCAATACAACAGGACATAGATAGGCTGGTAGATTGGGCAGATAGATGGCAAATGGAATTTAATCCGGATAAATGCGAGGTGATGCATTTTGGCTGGAATAATGTAGAGGGGAGTTATAGGATAAAAGGTAAAACTATCCGGAGTATAGAGACGCAGAGAGACCTGGGGGTGCAGGTTCACAAGTCTCTGAAGGTGTCAGTACAGGTGGAGAATGTGATAAAGAAAGCGTATGGTATGTTAGCCTTCATAGGAAGGGGTATAGAATACAAGAGTAGGAGTCTGATGTTGCAAGTGTATAGAACGTTGGTTAGGCCTCACTTGGAGTACTGCGTCCAGTTCTGGTCGCCGTACTACCGGAAGGATGTGGAGGCCTTGGAGAGAGTGCAGAGGAGATTTACCAGGATGCTGCCTGGTATGGAAGGGCTGTCTTACGAGGAAAGATTGAACACACTGGGGTTGTTTTCCCTTGAAAGACGTCGGCTGAGAGGGGATCTATTAGAGGTATATAAGATTATAAGGGGTATAGATAGAGTAAATGGTGGTAAGCTTTTTCCACCATTAGAAATGGATAGAACGAGGGGTCATGGCTTTAGGGTGAGGGGGGCTATGTATAAGACGAATATTAGAGGGTAGTTTTTCACACAAAGGGTAGTGGGGGTGTGGAATGCACTGCCGAGTAAGGTGGTGGGAGCAGGCACGCTAGGGTTGTTTAAGGGTCTCTTGGACAGCCACATGAGCGGTCTGCAGATAGAGGGATATAGCAGGACTGTCTAAATATCTTATTTGTTTCCACAGGCAATTCGGTCCACCTTGTTGACCAACAAGGTGCATGCATTCGGCAGGTCGTGCGAGGGCTGCTCTTGGATGTTGCTTCAGGAGTGGCCTAGTGCTTCAAGTCGTTAGTGTATGCTTAAACTGGACCATCTGATGGGCAACATGACAGCTCAGAGACTATCGCTGTTGCTGTGCAGACACATAGATTTGGGCCTGTGTCTGCGGGAGTTTGCGCGTTCTCCCCGTGGTTGCGTGGGTTTTCTCCGGGTGCTCCGGTTTCCTCCCACATCCCAAAAATGTGCTCTTAGGCTGATTGGGTAACAAATTGTCCCTATATGGGAATCTTCCACAATAGGCATAGCCTAAAGTCATGGATATGTCATTAAGATGTTATGACGGCAGGCGGGCTCGTTGGGCCGAAGGGTCTGTTTCCCGTGCTGTGTTGCTCTTTGTTCTTTGTTCCATTCAAGGATGTGTCACTGGGTCAGTGAGCAGAATACTTTCAACAGTAAAGTACAGATGAGGCTTCATAAATTTGAAGCCATGTCTGCCTAGGTTAGTAAGTAGCACAGTGGATGAGAATGATCCACTTCACTTCACCTTCCTCAGGTCACATTTAATTGGAAGAGATGAAAACACGTCGAGCCCTGGTTTCATAAATAATTGGTGTGAATTTAGTTGCGCTCCAGGTACAATCAACCAAAGAGACAAATTTCCAGACATTCAGTCTGGAATACCATCAAGAAAATCTGCCTTCAGAAATCACTTCCAACGTTGGACCAAATGTCTGCTGAGTTGATACACTAAAATGCAGTTTTGTTTGCCAAATTGTCACAAATTTCCATCACGCACTTGATACAGACAGCCTGAAAGCTGTGAGGCTCAAAAGATTGAGACTGTTGCATTCCTTATCGCACTGCAAGACTGAATCCTGATTTTGAGTCAGTCAAATCTCTGCTGAGTTTTTTTGTTAAATACATGCTGGCAATCCTAATCTGTCAATTACTAACATTTACATGTCAAAAATACATACATATCTTTGTTCACTGTGTACTTTCAAATGGCAGAGGACAAGACAGCATTAATTCAAACTCACTAACACATACATAGAGATAAATTTTCCTCAAGCGCAAAATAACCACCCAAAAGGGAAATATAAAATTGAGTGAGGAGAATCACATGGAACCTGCCCAATTTTTTGCCAGGATTAATTAGTGAACTTTGGTGGCTTTGCTTACTGTGGGTTGTAGTTTTGTAAACACATATGCATTATACCAAGTCCGGTTCGTAAGGAAACTGACTTTCCACACTGGGGTCAGCACTGCAATCCAGGCTCCTTGAGAATTGAAAGGGGAAACAAGGGTAAAGGTGTGAGAGTTTTGGCAGTCTTTAGGTAAAACCTCAGAGCCTAGCCACATTTTGAGGAGGAACATCAACCACTGAGTAGATAAATTCCTGGTATTGCAGGAATTCCACAAAAAGGAGTGTCACGAAGAGTCATAGTAATCAAGTTGCAGTTTGTGTACATCAGTGGATACAATCCCAGGAACTGGCAGTGGGATAAAAAATTGAGACATTTTGAGTCGGAATCATACCTAGAGCAATGATACCCAGACATCAGAGCTATAAGGAGACAAAATCTAGCAGTATTGTGGGAAGGAGACTTGAGAGGAAGAGGAGAAAAGAGAATGGCATCCAAATTGTTCTTCACCTCAACCAACCCATCAAATGTCATCTCTCCAAATTATTTTCTCCAGCTACTTCCTCTTCAAGAACTTATTGCAATCCCTTTTATTGCATTTACTGCATCTGAACTCCTCACTTGAAGATTCAATCGCCAGTTTCTTCAAAACTTTTGGAAAAAAAGTGAAGACAGTCAGCCCCTTACAGAATGAGACAACATATTCCTCAAATGCATAATTTAGCTAATGGGAAATCCTGTTAATGATACGTTCAGAATGCACATTGTTGGAAGTTTTATGAAACTGCAATTCAAAAAATAACCTGTCAAGGTAAAAATCTTGAGATTAAATTTGCTCATTGAACTGTCTCTTAATTGCCATATGCAAATTTTTGATTAAAGCTTGTTTCAAAACCTTTGTTTGGATGTTAGAACTTAATAATCGTCACTATAATATGTAGCTAGTCTCAGTAAAGTTATTAACTGAATTTAAAATCCTCCAGCTGCCATGGTGGGATTTGAGTGCATGTGTCTGGAGTATTAGTTTGGGCCTTTGGATTACTAGTCCTGTGACATTAAGAGTACACCACCATGGCCATTTGAAATTGTGTCCCTAAGAGCAAACCTGCACACAGTATTGCAGTTGTGGTCTCACCAAAGCACTATGCAATTGTAGTCAGAAATCTAAATTCCAGTACTTCACAATGAAGGCTAACATGCCACTTGTCTTCCCAATTACCTGCCATGCCTGCATGCTAATTTTTGCATTTTTGTACAAATATACCCAAGTCTCTCTGATCAACTTTTACAAATCTCAAACTACTGTGTTTCTATTCTTACAACTAAAGTAAATAATTTCACACTTACCCATATTCTCCTACATTTGCCAGTTGACCACTCACTTAATAGATCCATGTTTCTTTGCAGCTTCTATCGTGTCATCCTCATCGCTTGGTTATGGTTCAGGCCAGGAACCCCGAAGTGTTTTATGGAGCCTGCCTCGATCATAAGTTTTGCACCTTGAATTTGGTAAGGATAAGCTTGGTGTGTTTCACCTCAGGTATGATTCAAATGATCCACTAGGAAGCTTTTACCAAACAAAGTTTATCAAGAATATAATCAAACATGTATGGAAAAAAAACTAGCAATAACTTTTATCAATTACAAACGAAAACAAAACAACCATGGTAATATTATTAAAGATATCTAAGATGTTGCAATCCAACCTATTCCATAAACCAAAAACCCTTCCACAGGCTTAACACAGTGAAGACTAATTCTAACGTAACAGTGGAATGGAGTCTTTTGAAAGAATACTGAAGTTCTCCTGATAGACCCAAAACAGATTGAAGTCAGACAACTTCCCAGAACACCAGGGAGACACTCTGGTCAAGATTTGCAGAAAGGCAAGAAGCCTTGCTTTCAGCTAACCAGCAGAACATTCAAAAACTAGGGGGAGGGAGAGAGAGAGAGAAACTGCTTTCAGTCTGTTTTCCACTCCCTTCAGCTCAAAACTGAAAATGAAAGACCTGTCACCTGACCTGCAAACATTCTTCCTCCTGACAATGCAGGATCATAGAAGTAATTTCCAAAGTAAAAGAAAAACTGCATTTAAACCACTGAAGGAGCAACAAAAGGATTCCAACAGACAGCTCGGCAACAATGAGAGCTGAGAGTTACAGAGAACATGATTTTAAAAAACTCTAAAAGTACACTCACGTCACAGCTTGCATTCTCACATAGTGTTGTATTATCAGGAAACATTACCCTATCTCTTTGTCTAAAGTCATTAATTGTAAATAGCTGAGACCCCAGCACTGATCCTTTCAGCATGCCACTAATCAACCAACTTTAAAATGCCTCATTTACCTTCACATGTTGCTTCCTGTCAGTCAACTAATCCTCTACCCATTCTAATACATCATCCCCAACTCCATGAGTTTCCATCTCTATATGAACCTTACCGACACCTTTGGAAATTCAACAATACAACATTGACTGGTTCCCCTTTATCTATCCTCGTAATTACATTCTCAAAGTAAACTAATACAGCTGTAAAACAGGATTTGCCTTTCAGAAGACCATGTTGACTTGTTCACATCCTACTGTACTTTTCCAAACACATAAGACTTGTTCAATAAAAGACTCCAGAGCTTTCCTGGTGACTCATGTCAGGTTAACTGGCCTGTAATTTCTCAGCTATCTCTTTCAAAACGCGGGACATAGGCCATCAAATCGTGGGGATTTTTCAAATTTTTGTCCCTTGAGTTTTTCCAGTACTTTTCCTCTGCTGCTATTAGTTCCTGTAATTGCATCATTCTTAATCCGAGGTTACCCTCTACTTCTTGTATGCAACTCATGACTTTACCATAAAGACAGACACAAATTATTTATTTATCTCTGCCAATTTCTCATTCTCTTTGATAATCTTCTCTATCTCTGCCTCCAAGTGACCCAAGTTTACTGAAGCCGCTCTCCACTTATATAGCTGCAAAAGCTCTTAATTTTTTTACATTATAATTATATCAATCTATCAACTTTTATAGTTTACTTTGTTCCTTTTAAATCAACTTTTCAATAGGTGTTTGCTAGTTCCTAAAACACTTCCAATCCTCAAGTGTGCTACTATTTGCAACATTATAAATTCCCTTTTAATCTAATACTATCCTTAACCTAAGCCACAGGTGGATCTTTTGCACTGAGTCTTCGATTTTCAAACGGAAAGCCTTTTTCTTGAACATTTTGAATTCTTTCCTTAAATGCCTCTTTTTATTTACTGCCAAACCTTTCAGTCTATTGAATCAATCAACTTAGTCAGCTCTCCACTCATTGCTATGTAACTGATTTGTAAGTTTAGGATTCTTCTTTGCAATTGGGGCATGCCACTTTCAAAATTTACTATGGAATTCAACTGTATTATAATCACTATTTCCTCGTGGATCTTTTATTATAACATTACTAACTAACCATACCTCATTACACAACATGTGGTGTTTTTAAGATTTCCAAAAGGCGTTTGATAAGGTGCCTCACAAAAGGTTGCTGCAAAAGGTTAGAGTGCAAGGAGCTGGGGTAAGGTGCTAGCGTGGATAGAGGATTGGTTGTCTAATATGAAGCAGAGAGTAGGAATCAATAGGTGGTATTCTGGTTGGCAGCTGGTGACTAGTGGAGTGCCCAGGGACCGGTGCTGGGGCCTCAACTGTTTACCATTTACATAGATGATCTGGAGGAAGGGGCTGAGTGTAGGGTAACGAAATTTGCTGATGACATGAAGATGAGTGGAAAAGCAAATTGCGTGGAGGGTATGGAAAATCTGCAGAGAGATCTGGATAGGTTGCGTGAATGGGCGAGGACTTGGCAGATGGAGTATAATGTTAGCAAGTGTGAGGTTATCCAGTTTGATAGAAATAATAGTAGGAGGGATTATAATTTAAAACGTGAAAAGCTGCAGCATGCTACAGTGCAGAGGGACCTGGTGGTCCTTGCGCATGAATCGCAAAAACCCAGTCTGCAGGTATAGCAAATGATCAAGACGACGAATAGAATGTTGGCCTTTATAGCAAGGCGGATAGAATATAAAAGTAGGGAGGTCTTGTTGCAACCGTACAGGGTGCTGGTGAAGCTGCAGCTGGAGTACTGTGTGCAGTTTTGGTCGCCGCATTTGCGGAAGGATATATTGGCCTTGGAGGAAGTGCAGAGAAGGTTCACTAGGCTAATACCGGAGATGAAATACTCCAGTTGGAGTATTGTGCGCAGTTCTGGTCGCCTCATTATAGGAAGGATGTAGAGGCTATTGAGAGGGTTCAGAGGAGATTTACAAGGATGCTGCCTGGATTGGGAGGCAGGCCTTATGAAGATAGGTTGAGGGAGCTGGGACTCTTCTCACTGGAGAGACGTAGGTTGAGAGGCGACCTGATAGAGGTTTATAAAATGTTGAGAGGAATAGATAGGGTGGACTCTCAGAGACTATTTCCCCGAGCTGAAATGGTCACTACGAGAGGACACAGATTTAAGGTGCAGGGAAGCAAATACAAAGGAGATGTCAGGGGTAGGTTTTTCACTCAGAGGGTGGTGAGTGAATAGAACCGACTGCCGTCGGAGGTTGTTGAGGCAAACTCACTGGGGTCTTTTAAGAGACTTCTGGATGAGTATATGGAAAAGAATAGGGTAGGGGGTTATAGATAGGTCTGTGGATTAGTAGATGTGATCGGCGCAACTTGTGGGCCGAAGGGCCTGTTTGTGCTGTATTGTTCTATGTTCTATGAAGGGGTTAGCCTATGAGGAGAGAGATTGAGTAGACTGGGTTTGTACTGAGTTTAGAAGGCTGAGGGGGATCTTATAGAGACGTATAAGATAATGAAGAGGATGGATAAGTAGAAGTAGAGAGATTCTTCCTGCTTTGAAAGGATAGCAGGACTAGCGGGCACAGCCTCAAAATAAGGGGGCAGTGTAGATCGGAGTTAAGGAGGAACTTCTTCACTCAAAGGATGGTGAATCTTTGGAATTCTCTGCCCGTTGAAGTGGTGCAGGCAACTCGCTGAATATATTTAAGTCATGGGTAGATAGGTTTCTGATAGACAAGGGAATTAAAGGTTATGGAGAGAAAGGGAAAAGTGGAACTGATCCACTTCAGATCAGCCATGATCTTGTTGAATGGTGGGGCAGGCTCGAAGGGCTAGATGGCCTACTCCTGCTTCTATTTCTTATGTTCTTAACACTAGATCTAAAGGAAGTTTATCTGTGTTGGCTCTGTGATATATTGTTCCAGGAAAATGCCATGAAAGCATTCTACAAGCTCATCTTCTTTGCTAATTAAACTGGTCTAGTCTGGGTGCAGATTCAGTCCCCCACACGATTACATTGCCATTGTCATAATACTCCAATAGACTACTTTCTATCAGTGTTTACAAAGGAAGACAGTGCTGATGAAATATTGGTGGAAGTGGAGATGATAGATCTAATGGAGGGGTGAAAATTGATAGCCATTCTTTCTTTTACATCCCATCTATGCCAAGTGGATAAATACCCATAGAATCCCCTCAATGCAGGAGGCCATCCGCCCTATCAAATCTACACTGGCTATCCAATAGTGTAACTTGTACAGGCCCACGCTGGATGAAAATAAGTCTGAATAATGTACAAGAATTAGGAACAAGAGTAGGCCACCCACTGTCTCAAGTCTGCACTGCCGTTCAATAAGCTCATGGCTGATCTACTGCTGACTTCAATTTCACTCGTCAATCTGTGTCTATAGCCCAAGCCTCCATTTCAGATCAAATATCTATCAAGTCAGCCTTGAATGCATTCAATGACCCAGCTTTCATTACTCTCTGCAAAACAGAATTCCAAAGATTAATAGCCCTCAGAGAAACCTATCCTCATCTCAGTTTTCAATGGAAAGCCCCTAATTTTTGACTGTATCCCCTTGTGTGTGACTCCTCCAAGCAGGGGAGGAGTCGTACCTTTTCAGTATCCATCCAGTTAAAGGCCACTCAGAATCTTTTGTTTCATTAAGATCACATCTCATGCTTCTAAATGCAGCATTTTTTCACAAGTTAACCCAAAAACTTTCATCCCAGAAGAATGAAGGGAATGCAATGGATGCTGTTTATATGGATTTGAGTAAAGCAATGGGCAAAACATCACACCTTCAAAGATCTATGTCCCTATGTACAAGTAACAAGGGCTTTGAGAAGGCTTTTGGCAGGAGGCGCCTGGGGTTGGGCAAATGATTTTTTTAAATCCAAAGTACAAGAGAAGGAAATAATGTGGAACTCACCTAAGGGTGATAGATGAATGGGTGTGTGAAAGGTATAACCAGGGAGGAGACCGTGCATATGAGCACCAAGAGGGAGAGAGAGAACACATGCGAGTGGCGAGGATGGGGGTTGGGGGGAGCACGAGTGAGAGTGCTAGGGGAGGTTGGACAGGACCAGCGCCAGAGAGGAGGGAGAGTGCTTGCACCACAGCTGTGTGTGTGTGTGTGTGTGTGTGTGTGTGTGGGGGGGGGGGGGGGGGGGGGGGGGGGGGGGGGGGGGGGGGGGGGGGGGGGAGAGAGAGCGCCAGTGCCAGAAGGCAGGAGAGCAACAGCGTCAGAAGGAAGGACAGCGGGAGTGCCAGTGGGAGGGAGACCGTGGGCATAAACGCCAAAGGGAGGGAGGGTGCGGGCACGAGTGCCAGAGTACAAGGACTCAATCTGTCGAATGGCTTTCTGACCATTAATGACTGATTATTATTGCTCAATTTCAAAATAGGAAAATCTGTCCCATATGTCAACTGTCAAATTTTATTGACTGCACTTAGAAGTCAGATGATTCATAAGTTGTAGAACCAAATGGAAATTCTAACTATCTGGAGAGCTTCAAATCTGTGTAGAAGTGGAACAAGGTGGTGGGTGGAAGCCACCAATGGAACAGGTGCCACTCCTCCATATTACACCATTTATTTGTACAGGCTCTGTCACAGGCAGGTGCTTCGTGCTCCATATGATTCACTTTCATCATTTGATCAAATTACGCAGTAAAAATCAAGCTTCAAAATTGCTGCTCTCTTACTACCTAGTAGCACTCAATAAATTTGAAACATGGTTAAGCAAAGTTCTATACCAAATTCAGAGGGTCAGGATATTTGCTACTGACAAATTTTGGGAGTTCTCTACATTGCGAAATAAAGCAAAATTGACAAACTAATAAAAACAACCATTTACACATATCACCACTAAACATTTTAAACAATTTTAAACACTTATGGCTCATGTTTCTGGTCTCTTGTGTATTGCAGTCAACAGCAAATCATAAAATATTATAGCATTGAAAAAGGCTGTAATCCTTCTTCAAAAGCAAGTAATAGTTGCTTTGTGTAAGCAAAAAACGGTTTGACTGTAAACCAAATGATGAAAACAACTGTTTTGTTCAGCAAAAATATTACATACAGTTTAAAGAAACAGGCGGACTAATCCATGCCAGTATTTAACCTGTATACAGCTAAATCTACTAGATCATATTAGAACATAGAACACTACAGCACAAACAGGCCCTTCGGCCCACAAGTTGTGCCGAACACATCAAAACCTACCCAGCCATAGACCTATCTATAGATCTATCTATAGAATATATCTATATTCACCTACTCTGAAATAAATCCAGCGCATTGAACATCTTGCATAACTCGATTTCTCTCTTAAATGAAAGGCAAATGGCTTCAGTGTGTTCACATTTCCCAGCTTTCATCTCCTATCCACCCACACAGGCAGAATCTGGAAAAGAGCCATTTGTTCCAGGAGACATCTCAAACTTCAATATGGATCATCCAATGCAACTAAATATACTACTTTGATAAGGGGCCTTTTTTTAAGTTTTGGGCTCTGGTTAGTTTTTTAAAAATTCATTTACAGGATGTGGGCATCACCGGTTAACACAGCGTGCATTGCCCATCCTTAGGTGCCCTTCAGAAGGTGGGATTGAGCTACCTTCTTGAACCACTGCAATCTGAGGTATTTTAGGAAGGGTATCCAGGACTTTGACCCAATGACAGTAAAGAAACAGCAATATATTTCCAATTCAGGATGGTGAGTTACTTGGAAAGGAGCCTCTGGGTAGCGGTGTTCCAATGTTGCTCTTGTCATTCCAGATGGTAATAGTCATGGATTTGGAAGGTGTTTCTGACGGGATCTTGGTGAGTATCTGCAGTGTATCTTGCAGATGTTTCACACTGCTGCCACTGCTCTTTTGTGATATAGGGATTGAATGTTTGGGCAATGTTTGGCAGCAATCAAGCAGGCTCCTGGATTGGAGCTTCTTTTGTTGTTGAGCTGCACTCATCCACAGAAGTGGAGAATACTTCATCACATTCCTGATTTGTGCCTTGTAGATGGTGAACAAATTTTGGGATGTCACAAGGCGTCACTCACTGGAGGGTTCCTAGTCCTTAACCTGCTATCATAACCACGGTATATGGGCTGTCCAGATCGGATTTTGGTCAAAGGTAATCCCCAAGATGTTGTTGGTGCGGGCTTTAGTGATGAAGGTTAGACTTTCACTTGGTGGAGATGGTCATTGTTTACTCTTTGCGTGGTGTGAATATTTCTTGCCACTTGACCATCCAAGCCTAGATATTGTCCAGATCTTGTAGCATTTGAACACAAGTGAATAATGCTGAACATTGTACAGTCATCAGTGAACATACTCACGTCTGACCTTCTGATGGAAGTGAGGTCATTGATGAAGCAGCCAAATATGGTTGGGCCTTGGACACTACCAGGAGGCGAGATGATTGACCACCAACTATCACCACCATCATCCTTTGTACCAGGTATGACTCCAACCAATAAAGCATTTTCCCCGATTGTCTTTGACTCCAGTTTCGCTAGAACTCTTTGATGTCATACATAATCAAATACTATCTTGATGTCAAGGGTAGTTACTCTCACCTCACCTCTAAAGTTCAGCTTTTTTGTCCATGTTTTAACCAGGGCTGTAATGAGATCAGCTCCTGAGTGACCCTGGTGGAACCCAATTTTAGCAGTCACAAGCAGGTTATTGCACAGTAAGCATTGCCGGATATCACTGTCCTCTTCCATCACTTTGCTGATGATTGCGGATAGACTGATTAGACAGTAATTGGCCAGGTTTGATTTGTCCTATTTGTTGTGTTACAGGTCATACGTGGGCAATTTTCCACATTGCTGGGTGGATGCCAGTATTGTAGGTGTCTCAAACAGCTTGACTAGGGGCAGAAATCTTCAGCACTATTGCTGGAATATCAGTCTTTGCAGCATCCAGCGCTTTCAGCTACTTTTTGATATCACATGAATGAATAGAATTAGCTGAAGACTGACATCTATGACGTTGTTGATCTCAAAAGGAGACCAAGATGGATCATCCATTCGGCACTTCTGGCTGAAGATTGCTGCGTGTGCTTCAGTCTTGTCTTTTGCATAGATTTGTAAGGCTCATCCATCTATGAGGATGGTGATATTTGTGGAGGCTCCTCCTCTAATGAGTTGTTTAATTTTTTACCACCATTCACGTTTGGGTGTGGGATGATTGCAGAGCTGAGATCTGATAGTCAGATGGTTGTGAGATTGTTTAACTCTGTCTGTCACTTGCTGCACATGCTGATTGGATTCCAATGTCCTATGTTTTAGCTTCACCAGGTTGACACCTCATTTTTAGGAATGCCTGCTGTTGCTCCTGGCATGCCTTCTTGCAATCAGCATTGAACCAGGATTGGATCCCTAGCTTTGTGATAATGATATAGTGGGGAGATGCTAAGCCATGAGGTTATAGATGGCGATTGAGTACAGTTCTGCTGCTACTGGGGTCCCACAGCGCTTCATAGATACCCTGTCTTGAGTTGCTAGATCCGTTCAAAGTCCATCCCAGTTAGCATGATGATTGTGCCACACAACACAATAAGGGTATCCTCAATGTAATGACGGGGCTTTGTCTCCACAATGATTGTGCAGTGGTCACTTCTACTGATACATCATGGACAGATGTATCTGTGGTAGGCAGGTTGGTGAGGATGAGGTCAAGTATATTTTTACCTTTTGTTGGTTCACTGCCTGCCACAATCCCAGTCTCGCAGCTATGGCCTGTGGTAGTACTGCTAAGCCATTCTTGGATATTGAAGACCCCTACTCAGAGTATACTTCTTAACCCTTACCACCTTCAATGCTTTCTCCAAACATGGAGGAGTATTTATTCATCAGTTGAAAGGGACTGATGAATACGTGTAATCGGTAGGAGGTTCCATGCCCATGTTCGAACTAATGTCACGTGACTTTACAGGGTCCAGGGCTGACGTTGAGAACTCCCAGGACATATCCCTCTCAATTGCATACCACTATGTCACCACCTTTTCTGGATCTGTCCTGCTGCTAAGACAGGACATACCCAGAAATGGTGATGATGGTATCTAGGACATGGCTTGTTGGGTATGATTCCGTGAATATGACGTCATCAGGCTATTACCTGACTAGTCTGTGAGACAGCTCTCCCAATTTTGTCACATTCCACCTGTTGTTAATCAGGAGGACTTTGCAGAATCGACAGGGCTGGGTTTGCCACTGATGTTTCTGATGCCTAGGCTGATGCCAGGTTGTCTATACAGTATCATTCCTATGGCTTCTTTGTAGCAGCAGAATACAACCAGGTGGCTTACTAGGCCATTAAAGAGTTAACCACATTGCTCTGGATCTGCAGTTACATATAGGACAGACCAGGAAGGGACAGCAAGTTTCTTTCCCTAAAAGACATCAATGAACTATCAGTGGTTTTTATGACAATGGTTCCATCATCATTAGACATTTAATTCTAGACGCTGTATTAGTTTTAAATTCCACCATTCATCATGGTGGAATTCAAACCTGGGTGCCCAGAGGCTTAGCCTGGGTTTCTGGATTACTAGTTGAACAACAAGACTGCCTCTCCTCAAGGCAAAAAGATTTGTTCTCTCAATAGTTCATAAACATTAGATATTTCTGCCCTCCAACAGGAATTTAAATCCCGGGTTACATGGATTAAGAGGGAGGTGAAATACAAAATGCAAGATATATGAAATTAATTAGCAGGATAACAAAGTGAAGGAAAACACTTGACTGTTAAACTAGCTGTACATTAAAACTAGAATGTTAAATATAGCATGTGGGATAAAGGAAGCAACAGTCAAGAGCTTCCTCAGCCAAAAATGATAATTCTAAAAAGACATGCACCAGATAAAAATCTGAACAGTCTCAAATTTGCAAATTCCAAACAGAATTGCAGCACCAAAAAAGTGAATTGTGCCACCTCTCTTAACAGTCGACTGTCTGCTAGCTTTAAAAAAAAACAAAAACAAACTTAATGTTACCTTTGCCAAAACACAGGTGTTTGGAGGCGGTTTGTAAAAGTCTGCACAGTAAGCTTCCTGCGTGTAGGAGGACAGCAGTATTGACATTAGAATTGTCATTTGAATGCAGCTTGCTCCCATTGTACATGGTCTGCAGCGCAAACATACATAGTTCAGGAGACATTGTTACCTTCGAACCCTGAAATTAGTGACTCTGCTGACATAAAACAATTTAAAAAAGAGTGGTGACTGAAGCGACTGAAAACAAAATATTACACAAAGCCCTAGTGCCTGTTGCTATAGTGAATTGTGCCATCCTTACCATATGTTGTTGCATTAGTTTGTAAGGTTTTGCTGCTTTATTACAATTACTATTAAATGCCAATATAAAAATGCAAAGCGCAGCTTGATTAGAAATATACAGTTTAAATATAAACAGGCAATTAAGTTGGAATATACAATCTTTAAATTAATTGAGCAATTTGTCATAAGCTGTATTTTTGAAATTGTGCTTTTTGGTTTTAACATCACTCCAAATCTCCAAGCAACATCACACTATGCTTTTGCAGCTTATAACAGTAAAGGTTGACTTGTGAGAATGCCTATACTGAAGAAATGAAATTCATTAACCTCTATATATGCGGTTTATCTTTTACATCTTACAAAACATTACACGTATTTTCTGATAAAAGGCCATCAACCTGAAACGTTAAGTCTGCTTCTCTCCACAGATGTTGCCTGATCCTCTGAGTATTTCCAGCATTTTCAGTTTTCATATGCATTTCAATTCACTTTAACCAGTTTTCAGAATTGAGGCAAACTGACAAATCTGAGAGCTTTCCAATCGCTTACCCTATCAGCAGAAAGTTTGTCTATAAAATATACAGAGAATAATTTGTCTTATCAGAGGCAAATTTCATTCTACCTCTATATTTTTCATTGTGGGGTAGCACAGCACCAGGGATCTGGGTTCAATTCCCGGCTTGGGTCACTGTCTGTGTGGAGTTTGCATGTTCTCCCAGTGTCTGCACGTTTCCTCCGGTTTCCTTTCACAATCTGAAAGACGTGCAGGTTAGGTAGATTGGCCACACTAAACTGCCTCGTAATGTCAGAGGGACTAATTAGGGTAAATGCATGGAATTACGGGGATAGGGCTTGAGTGGGATTGTTGTTGGTGCAGGTTCGATAGACCAAATGGTTTCTGACCAAATCATTCACAACACATTTTAGACCCACGCCACAAATCAAATGCTTCCTTCATCTCCTTCAAACTATCAATAAAATAAACATAATTGTTGGAGAATATACTCATTCTCTTTACAATGTTACTTGAACACCAAGTAAACACAATCACTCACAACTACATTTGGACAATCATAAAGGTCAGTGTGATTAAAACTGGACAGCAGGGGCTGGCCTCACATTTACATCTTTTAGAGGTAATGCAAGAAAATCAACTCACTTCAGTTAAATTATGAGAAGAAAAGCAGGTCTTTTTATTTTAAATGACAATTTTATAGACTTTATATCTTAACTTATTGTGCATGTGTCACTGGCATTATATTGAAGAATTTATGAAGTGAGAGATTTACAATTTGCCCCAGTAATAAGAACAGAAAACGCTGGTAATGTTCAGCAGGTCTAGCAACATCTGTGGAGAAGAAAAAAGGCAACCTTTCAGGTCAGGATGAAAGCAGAACCACCTGAAACTTTGTTTCTCATGCCAATATAAGTAAGTATATAAGGGACACTTCTTATTTCAGATTTAAACATCTGCGGTATTTTTCCCTGGTCTGATAACACTGTTTCAGGTGAATTTTTATGATGGTCATAGTGAGGAATATCAGTACTTACTCCAATTCTTCACCCCAGAGCAAACATCAAGTGGTCTAAGTGCAGGTACAGGACAGAAGAAAGCCTCATCTACCAGCTTAGTTTCTCACTCTTTGAAAATTAGACAGTTTGATGTTGTAGCATAAATCTGGCGAGAACTAGACCAAGAATACCAGAAGGGGCATGAACAGAAGAAAGAGATAAACCTACACAATCCAACAATTAAAGTCTGGATTGATTGAATCTAAATCAAAAATGTGCAAACCACAGCATCAACCAAGCCCCTAAACTTGGTAATAATTTGGATATTGTTGGGAAATCAAAAGTAGTTTTAAGGGATTTATATGGATGAACATTAGAAATAAGATATACTTTTAGGTGGGTTTCATTTAAAATTTCTGCACCTGGAAGAAACCTCTAGTTCGATTTCATGCTGGACAAAGGTGTTTATATATGTGAGAGTAGATTGTATTGTGCTTAGAGAGAGTTACAGGGTGAAAAATAAATACAGTTACAGGCATTGTTTAGCCCCTAGAGGATCCTGCAAGGAAAATAAGCTATTTCTTTATTCTCAGTTTAACTGAAAGTTGGAAACAGCCAAAGGGGGCACATCTCTCTCAGCTTTATTGGAAGAAAAGCTATACAATCAAGTAATGTGCAAGAATGCAAGTTTTAGAGGAATTAAATTAGGACAATTGGCTTTGGAAACCTGGAAAACAGCATGGGACTGTTCATGGGCATCCCAGACGAGAGTCCTTGGGAAAATGTGGACCGCATTTCAGAGCATAACCTGCTAATGCAAAATCTTATTACAAGGGAAGTTTCAAAGCACATTTTTGGGAGTGAAGTTCAGAAATTCTCATTTGACAATCGATGGGATTCAGAGGAGAAATCACAGACACCAATTTGGGTTAAGAGAGGTATGTATATTATTCACAGCCAATCTATCAGTTTTACAAAAGGACTTTGTGTTAATGAGACTATTGGAGATTTAAATGTACTTTGAGTCATTGTGTTAATGTTAAAACCTGTGTTTTAAGCAGTATTTTATTATAACTCAATTTTTTCATTTGTAATAAATGCTTTATTGTTAAAACTAATTAGCTGTCCTGTGAATTAGTTCCAAGAAGTAAAATTTACAATCTTTTGAGCCAACATTTTATTTTGATCTTCCCGTCCTGTTAAATGAACTGGGACCAGAACAATATATACCCTTAAAACAGCTAAAATGGTACAATAAGAACAGATTATGCTCCATCTTCCTTAGCATTCTATATTGATACAAGATGGAAGCTTTAGTAGAGAGTTCATTCAGAACATCATGGATTCCCATTTCTATGCATCTTGGTAGCTGTTGCCAATTTCCCATCTTCAAAATAGTCCTTAGCAAGCGGAACTTCTTGCACTTGGACATAAATATTCTTGGACATGCACCATTTTGGGAACACTGTTTCACGTCTGTGTTTACAAGGAGATGTACAACTTTAAACGTGTTAGCTAAGGTCAAATCTGGAATGATCCTTTGGATACTAAGGTCATTCATTGTTTTCCAACAAAATTAAAGTCCTGAATAAAACTTGTAACCCTCAGTCAAAATCATTTTCTGTTGCTAGGAAGAAAGATCAGTCTAAAATAGCAATGAAACAACATTTTGCAATTAAAACCGAGCAAACATCCCAAATAATTTTGCAACATATAAATAATGCAAGGTGTCATTTCCATGTACATTCAAAAACAAGAGAAAATACATCTCAGCATCACCAAATAAAATTTGAGACAATGCATACATCTAGAGTTTGATGCATACAACATCTATAACTCCCCTTTACATTTCACATGTTTATGTTTCTCCCCTCAATATAACTGAAGAAATGTTGACACCTATAGCTCAAGTTACAAATTTAACTCACTGCACTGTGTGTGTCTGAATTTCACATACCTTAAAACAATATTTAAGATGCTTTTGAGTTGTCACCTCTTTTGAAGTCATTAGTCAGCTTCTCCTAATTCGTTTGATTGATGCACATTTATAGTTTTGTTAAATACTTCTCTCCTTTCCAGAAAAAGAAACAATCATGGCAAGATAGAAACTGGCTATTTCCATTTTTTCAAATACATAACATGTTAGCATTTAGAATTCTGGTTATTCATAATCTCTAACCAGGAACAAAATATATTTTTAAAGTTTTCAGTGGTACTAACATAATTAAAGCAAAACTCTATTTTTTCATTTCCTAATATATAATGTACATCTTAATTTGCTATTTCTCAATGAGTCGCATTGCTCATACATGTCGTATCTGGATTTCTCATTTTCACTTTTCTGGAACGCATGTGGTCTCCCAAACTCTGCTTGTGCATGTTAGTTTACCCAAGGAGGGAGTAAAGGAGTGTTATATTATAATCCAATTTTTTAATGTGTAATAAATGTTTCCTTTTGCTGTTAAAACTAATTTGCTGTCCTGTGACGTTGTTCTTTAACATCTGATTAAAGCAAAGTTAGACTTGTGAACAAGGGTTCAATTCTGGGATCTTCCCATCCAGTTATATGAACTGGGATGTTAACAAAATATATACTTAAGACAAAGGCAAAGTTACAATAGTTTCAGATGACCATAGGCTGCTCCCCACTTTGAGAGGGAATTGAACCCACACTGTTGACATCACTCTCCATCACAAATCAGTGGTCCAGCCAACTGAGTTAACCAACTTCTCTCCATTAAATTAACAGCTAGGGTGGTTTTTACTTTGAGGGCAATTAACCCATTCCTAAGGGCTCAGACAGATTTCCTCTCATATACGGCTCTGCTTGCAAGTTTGCCTGCTCCGCTAGGAAGCAGTGTGAACCAAGCCAGTCCTCACATACTGAAATCACCTGGAATCTGAGAGTCAATACTGTGGGAAATTACACAGTATATTACTGTTACACTGGACCATACCATCATCATGAATTATTGCTCTGGACATAGGCAAAATGGCAGTGTACAATTAAATCCAAATATTTCAAACCCTGCATTAGTTGCAAACATGATAGCACCCTTGCCTCTGAGTCACAAGGTTCTGGATTCAACCCAAGTTCCAACCCAATGCTTGAGCACAAAAATCAAGACTGACATTCTCGTGCAGTCGGGATGGAGTAACTGCACTGTCAGGGGTGCCATTTTGAGATGTGATATTAAACCAAGGCCCTGATCAGGTAGATGTAAAAGATCCCATGACACTATTTCAAAGAACATGGGAGAGTTATCCCCAATGCCCTGACCAATATTTAATCCTTAAATCAACATCACAAAAAATTTTACCTGGTCATTATATATTATTATTTGTGCAACTTTGCTGTGACAAATAGGCTGCTGTACTTCCTACATCAGAGCAGCAGCTACACTGCGAAATATACACATTGGCTCTGAAGTGCTTTCAGATGTTCGGTGGTCATGAAAGGAAACTGCCTTATAAATACAAATCTTCCTTTATTCTCTCATGTTGTAAGTTATGTTTGGGGCAGTGGAGTTGCTTTCAGTGCTCCGAGCAACTTCATAGGGAATGAGAACAGAAAATAAAACACAAACCCAGGTCAGGTTAAATAAAAAAAAATATTGGAAAGAAAAGTATTTCCTTGCATCTTTACAGTGCTGACGCATCTTGGCTTCTCAAACAATACAACCTTTTCATCAAAGTAACAGACAAGATGCACTTCAGTTAATGAATGGCTTGATTACATTATTCAGTTTCATGAGTGTCACTGTTTACACCTTAATAGTCAATCTATAAGAGTAACCAATCTACTAAGGCCAGATTTAGATACTTGGATGTTCTGCAGATAATACGTGCAATTTCAGCAAAACGAGAGAAGGGCAAAAACAAAGTGCTTCTCTCTAGTCTTTTTCCAGCTGATGTCGAGACCCTCAAAGAACACATTACATCAATTGATCCTAATAAAGGACTGCAATATAATTTCCCATTTAGGGCTGTGAAAAATCACAATCTAAACACAATCTTTATCCCCATACAAAATTTCTGGGGAAACTAGTTATGCACTTGTCAAAATAAAAACTGCTCTGATGTGTTTTAAGCTGAGGCTAAAAAGATAATTAAATTAGACTAGCAGTTATAGCCATCTGCAAATCAGTGCAACATAATCTTACTTTGGCAGCCAATTTTTCACAATCTAAATCTTTAAAATATTTACATATTCATAAGTTACATTTTATTCATTTCTTAAAATTGAAAATTCAACTTGATTCACACGCTTGAGGACGTACAACGCGGTAACATTGTTACATTCAGTTCATTACCTTACTGAAAAAGGATACTTTTTTAAAAATGCACACAATATAAGGAGGTTGCAATATTGCAAGTACCTGATTAGGTTAGACCATTTGTAAGTATCCTAAATGGTGAGAATGAAAATTAAATTTACAGTGCGTGTAACAATTTAGAAGGCAAGTTTGTATTCCTCTGGCCAATTTTGACCCCTGCACCCATTTAATCTTTAATGAACACAATGAATCTTTTCTTGACAGTTTCCATTGTCCAAAACATTAGGAATGGACCAGATTTTGGCATCAGTCCTGAAACCAGCCTTTCACTCCCCCTTCACACAGACTTTTTGAGATTTTTAAATAGAAACTTGCACTGATCAGGCAGCCATTTTGGCATGGGGTCTTTTACAGGGCATGTGGAACCTGTCTCATCAGAGCAAGCAACTGTGCATCTCTTTCACCAATAAAACTAAAGAATTCTTATTGAGCAGCATGGTTTCAACTACAAAATGCAAATTAAAATATTTAATTCAATATCAAGTCATATACAGAAATAAAAAGAGGAAAGTTCCTCTTGGATTGACAGAGAGATAAGAGAGAAAGAAAAAGTTTAAATAAGATTCAGTTGAATAAATTTAAAGGAACAACACACAACATTTGTAAAAGTTATTTTTCAACATCATTAAATGATTACTTAGTCTGGAATAATTATGCCTAAACACGTTCCATGTATTTCAATGACAGATCTCCCAAAGAAATAGCGCAGCTTGGTAAAAAAAACGCTCTCAACAACTTGTTGATTTCCACATTTAACTGCACTTTGCAAATGCTGGAAGTTGTCAACTCATTCACACGTTATTCATGTTAAGCACTGATAGACTCAACTTTATTTTTCCATAAAATCTGGCCATTAACTTAATACTCACTTATAACTGCCCATGCAGCATATTTTGGTGATTGTTACAAGAAAGGCACTGAAGCAGCCTTTTAGTTAAGTGGCTTAAAAATAATTAATTTTAGGTATTGTCCCAAACTTGCCAATAAGAATCACCCGGTCCACATGATTACAACAGTGCCCCGTGTGACATCAGACTGAAACAGTCAATGCAGTTTCAAACTTAATTCCTTTGCTTTTGATCATTGCAACAACCTATCTCATTGATTTCAGGAATAAGAAAAATGAGAAACTTCCAGATACAACAATTGGAAAATTTAATTCAAACAAGAAAATCTAAACAACACTCCTTCCCAATCCAAACAAGACAGCAGTTTAAATTTCATATCAATGGGTCACGTTTATGTAGAAGCTGGAAAATACCCGACTCAATAGCAGAAAGCTTAAAATGGCCCATGGTAATTCTGAAAGCCAAAATACAAGTACAAACAAAAAAAAGTTTCAAAGTTTAAAGTACAAAGAGAGTGGGATTGCTTTAATTTAACTAGTGTTATTTCTGACCAGATTATTCACCATGAAAAGCAAACAGTTCTTGTAACAATCACCAAAATATGCTGCATGGGCATTATAAATGCGTGTTAAGTGAATGGCCAGATTTGGCATAAAAATAATGATGAGTCTATCAGTGCTTAACATGAATAATAGTTTTAAGATCAAATCTAAAGCAACAACTGTTTGGGTTCCTCAGAGACAATGGGAGAAACAAGAGTCACCTTCCTGAAGAATCATTCCCCAATTGGCTAAACTGGTAGAAGAATTCTGTCATCCTCAAAGACCATGGAAATAAGGTTCAGCTAAAAGTCTTTTAATGCTTTGTGTATCTAAAGGTCACAAACAGCAGCAAAACATATTTAAGACACTAGAATTTGGTAAACCTTGATATTAAACATCTTCTCATGCAGAAATCAAATGAACAAAATCCTTGTTGAATATCATTTTGCTTTTCCACAAGAATCAAAGAGGTAAAAACGCCTTGTTTAAACAGAATTGGTTTTAACTGACTGACTGATCTAACAATCACAAAGTTTCTTTATCAGTCACAAGTGGGCTTACATTAACACTGCAATGAAGTTACTATGAAAATCTCCTACTCGCCACACTCTGATGCTTTTTCAGATACACTGAGGGAGAATTTAGTACGGCCAATACACCCCTTAACCATCAGTCTGAGGGAGGAGACCAGAGTACCCGGGAGGAAACTCACACAGACACAGAGAGAACATGCACTCTCCCCACAGACAGTGATCCAAGCCAGGAATCGAACTTGGGTCCCTAGCGCTGTGAAGCAGCAGTGCTAACACTGTGCTGCCTTTCTCTAAGTCTGGTCAATTACAAATACTTCTTTACTCTCAAAATTTTCAATGTTGACAGGGACCTTATAAAATTTGAAAGGCATGTTTAGATGATCCCAGTTCGGAGGGCAATAGTGGAAACTTAAAACTATTCATTCCATTTGCAGGACAATGTCTGTTCAACAAGCTGAAGCCTGTGACTATTCTGTGCAGATGTGCATGAATCTCATCCAACAAGAGTAGGATGACAGGAAGAGAACATTTTTCCTTCCTCACTGTTCAAGCCTTTGAACCATGAAACAGATTATACAAAGAGGAAGTTAAGATACCCATAGGAAAGAAATATAAATATAATAGAATTTTAAAATAATGATGTTGGATCCTAAAAGTAACAAATATAACTCAACTCATAACTTTTGTACTTGCACAATGGGCAGGAGAAAAAAAAATCAGTCAGCTATTTTGTTGCATATCAATTTGTTTTAAAAAAAAAAGAAATTTTCAATTTTCTAAAAGGGAAGGGAAGCACAAGAAAGGTCAAGACTGATGGAATCTGTATATGGAAATCTATGCTGCAAATTAGATATACTGTGATGAAATCCTGATGGTTCTACCATTTAACTAGATTAGCAGCTGTGTTCATACACAGCCCAATTCTGATCTGGTCTTGCAAAACAAGGCGTGCTTTAAGATGCAAATTTAGGCAGATACTTACAAGATGGAACACAAATTATCAAGGCAACCATGAGCATTCATAAAATATCATGGGATGTGATAGCCCAGTTCAACATTCTAACTGCTTAAACACATACAAACCCTTGAAATCTAGCCAGTAAGCAAGCGACACCTGGATAGAACTGAGCACCGGGATACTTAGTGACTGAGCCAGAACTTCTTATCATACAACAAGCAGCTGAAGTGCCTTTGATGATCCAACTGGTAAAGATAACATTTGATCTAGCACTAGGTCACAGACTAAATTAGACCAGCTTCAAATCACAGTCTATTCTGAGTTAATTGCATCGTACTTGTGAAGCTACAAATGGCTTCAGTGTTCAGGCTTCCATTCTTGACCTGCTATCCAGCAACAGCCTGATTGGAAAATGTGGTCAGGAAAGAATATCAAATAGCTGACATCGATTGCCTAGATTTACACTTTAGGACCAAACATTTTAGCAAGTGCTAGGGTATTTCTTGAAAAAGAGATACAAAAAATGTATTAATAATTCAGCCCTTTTCTTAAACACAGGATTTGGCAATAATAGAGACCTGGCTCGAGGAAGGGGAGAACGAAACGTTAAATATTCCTGGGTACAAGGTATTACGAAACAATAGGAACGAAAGGAAAAGAGAAGGAGTGGCATTATTGGTTAAGAAGAGCATTACGATAAAGAGGATGTCCCTGAGGATTCGAGGACAGAATCAATGTGGCTAGAAGTAAGGAACAAAGAAGGTATAACTGCATTGCTCAGTGTAGTCTATAAAACGTCATCCACTGAGAAGGATGCGAGATGAAATCAGTCTGTAAAGAAATTAGAGAGAGATGCAAAATATTTGCAGCTGTATAGGGTACTGGTGAGGCTGCAGCTGGAGTGCTGTGTGCAGTTTTAGTCGCTGCATTCGAGGAAGGATATATTGGCTTTGGAAGGGATGCAGAGGAGGTTCACTAGGCTGATATCAGAGATGAGGGGATTGGATTATGAGGAGAGACTAAATAGGCTAGGTTTGTACTCTTTGGAATTTAGAAGGCTGAGAGGAGATCTTATAGAGACATATAAGATAATGAAGGGGATGGATAAGGTAGAGGTTGAGAGACTCTTCCCGCTTAACAAAGATAGCAGGACTAGAGGTCACAGCCTCAAGATGGGGAGTGGGGGGGAGGGTTCAGATCAAAGTTGAGGAGAATTTCTTCACACAAAGGGTGGTGAATGTTTGGAATTCTCTGCCTGTTGAAGTGGTGGAGGCTTCCTTGCTGAATATATTTAAGTCAAGAGTGGACAAGTTTTTGATTGACAAGGGAATTATGGATTACAGGGAGAACGCAGGAAAGTGGTACTGAACCACTGCAGATCAGCCATGATCTTATTGAATGGCGGGGCAGGCTCAAGGGGCTGGATGGCCTACTCCTGCTCCTATTTCTTATGTTCTTATTATACAGCAGTTTTAAAGAGCAACTTTAATGACCTAACAGCAGGCTGGGACAGTGATAGTATAAATGGCAGATAGGGACAAAAGTTCGTAGTGCTGTAGAAAATTTTCCTTAACATTATCTATGTGCCCAGTCCAACAAGAAAGGATACATTGTTGGACCTGGTTCTTGGAAATAAAGTGGGCCAAATAGCTCAAGAGGGGAACATTTACGAGACAGTGATTCTTGTATTATAAGGTTCAGGATGGTAATAGGAAAGGAAAATAGGCAATCCAGAGTAAGAATAATTAACTATGGGAGAGCTGACTTCAATGAGGCATGACTAGAACTGGGCAAGAGAGAGATAGGAAGGAAAAGTTGACAGAAAAACTGTGGCTGAACAATGACTCGAAGTATTAAATAAATACTTTGCAACCATCTTAAGTGGAGAGATAGATGTTACCCAGGACATGGTAACAGATGAGGAAATTTTGTCCCTAAAAGGGTTCAAAATTGATAAAGAAGAAGTGTTGATTGACTATCAGTGCTGAAAGTTGACAAAGCACCAGAACTGGATGTGCTGCATCCAAGGCTATTGAAGGAAGCGTGAATGGAAATTGCTGGACCACTGGCCATAATCACCTATTCTTTGCAAAATTCAGGGGAAGCGCCAGAGGGATGGAAAATTGCAACTGTTCAAAAAAGGTTGTAAGTATCGCCCCAGCAATTACAGACCAGTTAGCTTAACATCAGTATGGGCAAGCTTCTAGAAACAATTATTCAGCATAACATTAATAGTCACATGAAAAATTTTGGGTTGATTAGGAAGAGCCAGCATGGATTAACGATCTAGATTAAGTGAAAATGGCAATACAGATGGAAGAAGGTAGTCAAGAAGGCATGTGGCATGCTTGCCTTCATCAGTCGGAGTATTAAATTTAAAAATTGGTAAGTCATGTTGCAGATTTATAGAACCTTAGTGAGGCCGCACTTGGAATATAATGTTCAATTCTGGTTGCCACACTAGTAGAAGGACGTGGAGGCTTTGGAGAGGGTACAGAAAAGATTTACCAGGATGTTGCCTGAATGGAGGGCATTAGCTATGAGGAGAGGTTGGAGAAACTTGGTTTGTTCTCACTGGAGCGAGAGAGGTTGTGGAGTGACCTGATAGAAGTCTGTAAGATTATAAGAGACATGGACATAGTGGATAGTCAGAAGCTTTTTTCCAGGGTGCAAGAGCCAATTACTAGGGGGCATAAGTTTAAGGTGTGAGGGGCAAGTTTTATAAGAGATGTACGAGGCAGATTTTTTTGCACAGATAGTGGTGCGTGCCTGGAATTTGTTGCTGGGTGAGGTAGTGGAAGTGGATAAATAGTGACTTTTAAGGGGCGTCTTGACAAGTACATGAATGAGATGGGAATAGAGGGATGTGGACCACGGAATAGTAAGAGGGTCTTAGTTAAGTCGGGCAGCATGGTCGCTGCAGGCTTGGAGAGCTGAAAGGCCTGTTCCTGTGCTGCAATTTTTTTTGGTTTTTTTAGATCTTGATGTGCAGGAGACAATTTCAAAGTTTGTAGATGGCACAAAACTTGAAAGTCTTATGAACTTTGAAGAGAACTTCAAAAAGACATAGACAAGTTAGTGGAGATAGATGGCAGATGAAGTTCAATGCAGAGAAGTGTGAGGTGATGCATTGGTTGGAACAACATGGAGAAACAATACAAAGTAAGCAGTATAAGAGCAAGGAGGTTGTGATCTTACACCATACACTAGTTTGGCCTCAGCTGGAAAATGGTTTACAGTTCTGGGCATCACATTGTAAAAAAGATGTGAATGTCTTGGAAACAGTGCAAAAGGGATTTACAAGAATGGCTTCAGGGGTGAGAATCGTCAGTTGTGAGATAGGACCGGACAGAAACATTCCCCAATCTTATGGGTGGCACAGTGGTTAGCACTGTCACCTCACAGAGCCACGCACCCAGATTCGATTCCCAGGTTGGGTCTGTGCAGAGACTGCACATTTTTCCCGTGTCTACGTGGGTTTCTTCCCACAGTGGTTAGGTGCATTGGCCATGCCAAATTCTCCCTCGGTGTACCTGAACATGCACTAGAATGTGATGACTTAGGGATTTTCCACAGTAACTTCATTGCAGTGTTAATGTAAGCTTACTTGTGACACTAATAAATAAACTTAAGCTTAGACTAGAGAAGTTCTCCTTGGTGAGAAGGCAGCTAAAAGAAAATCTGATGGACATGTTCAAAATCGTCAGTCGGCTGGATAGAGTAGAAAGGGGAAACTGCTCCTGCTCATAACAGGATCAAGAAGACAAGAGCACAGATTTATAGCAATTTGCAAAGGAACCAAGTGTGATGAGAGGAAAAACACTTTCATAAATGAGTCATTCGGGTCTGAAATAGACTGCCTGAAAGTGAGGTGGAGACAGGTGCAACTGAGGCATTCAAGACAACGTTAGATGTTTACTTGAATGGAAACAATGTGCTGGGGATGGGGAAAGGGCAGAATGGCATTCAGTAACGTTACTCATTTGGAGAGCCAGTGCAGACACAATGAGCCAAATGGCTCCTTCTGCTCATAACAATTTGATGATTCTGTAAAAAAGTGGATTTTATGGAGAGTCTGAAAGAAGGTGGAGGATTTCTGGAAAGAATTCCAGAACATAGAGGGCTGAAGGCCGACAATAGTAAAGCAAAGAGGGTGATGGAGGTACATAAAAGATCGAGTTGGAAAAATGAAAGTTTCTATATCGAGGGCCAGAGAATTCCAAAACTGTGAGGTACTTCAATAATTTCTTTACAAAGATAAGAATTCTAAATTGAAGGTGTTATGCAAACCAGGAACCAACGCAAGTCAGTATGGACAAGCGTGAGGGTGAATGGAATATTGTGTAGGATAAGATATGGTCAGGCCTTCGATAAACTGACATTAATAAAGCGTACAAAGTTGGGGATGGGCCGAGATACCTCGGAAATTTTCAAGTCTGGTGACAAAAAAAGGTACAAATGAAGATCTAAGCAATAAGCAGTTGAGACAATGCTCGATGCCACCCAAGGAAAAGTAGGAGATCTTTGTGACCAGTGGATAAAGTTTTTCTCTATCTACCCTCTCAATTCGTTTCAAAACTCTAAAACCCTGAATCAAGTCATCTAATAACTTTCTATATTCCAGGGAACATACTGCGTTTATGTCATTTCTCCTCATGCCATGAAGCACTTCACAATGATGGATGTCAGAGCCATTGGTCCATAGTCATTAAGGCACACTGCTTGGTTTTTCTTAGGTACCGGATGATGATAGTCTTCTTGAAGCAGATAGGGACCTCAGATTGTTGTAAAGAGAGGTTGAAGATATCTGCGAATACTCCCCTCCAGCTGATCCATGCAGGATCTGAGAGCTCGTCTGGGTACCCCATCTAGGCCTGTTGCTTTCTGTGGGTTGACCTTCAAGAAGGCTGCTCTGACATCTGCAAATGGTGACACTAGATACAGGTTCATCCAGAGCTTCCAGGTGGAGAGCTCAAAACGGCGTAGAATGCATTGAGCCATCAGGGAAGGGTGCATTGGATCCAGCAATTTTAACATGGCATGGAATTCCATTAAGATGAAAGGCAGAAATATATTGTTTACCTTGAGAAGTCAGGGAAGCTGCAAACCCAAATCCAACTCATTGTTACGATAAATATCCAGTTCAAGCACAAGCTTTGATGCATCCCAAGGCCTTCATAAAGAACACTTTAAAAGACACAATAAGCAATTCAAGAGATAAATGTAACAATTATTGCCAAATGTTATTCTTTGAAACGTGTTCTGTATTGTTTAAGACGTTAACTTTTATCATCAGGAATAATACATTGCAGAAAGTGGCAAATCAAATATTTTCAGGAAGCATTTTTTAATTATTTGAATAACTATCATCTGGTGGTCAGGTAGAATTACAGGATGACCATTTTATGTAGACTGTTTACATTATGAAAAATAATTGACACAGGTGTAACAAGTGACAAGAACAAACAAATCATGGTGATCATCTTCCTAGATGCCATTTTCGGCACAATCTCAATATCCCTTGACGTCATTAGCATCTATTGATTTCTGTCTTGAATTTGCTCAATGACTAAGCATCCACTGTGCTTTGAGGTAGAGAATTCCAAAGATTCACCACCTTTCAAATGAGGAAAATCCTCATTTCAGACCTAAATGACATCCTCCTCATTCTGAGACTGTCCTCTGGTTCTCGACTCACCAGCCAGGGGAAAACATCCCATCTACATCTATCCTTTCACATCCTGCAAGGAGTTTGTAGGTTTCAATGAGATCATCTCTCGTTTTTCAAAATTCTGAGGAATACGAGCCCAGTTTCCTCAATCTCATCTCATAAAACAATCCCACAATTAGAGTAGAGAACCTCTGTTAGTTCCCATAGAGGGAGTGTATACCCTTCCTTAAATAAGTTCAGTAAGGAGGTACACAATACCCTAGGTACAGTATCACCTATGCTCTATACAATTGCAGCAAGATATCTTTACTCCTGTAGTCAAAATTCCCTTGTGATGAAGGTCAACCCACAATTTGCCTTCCTAACTGGTTGTCTCACTTTACTGCTAGTTTTTAGTCACTCGTGAAGAAAGATACATAGGTCTCTTTGGACATCAACCCAGTATCTCATCATTCAAGAAGTACTCTGCCTGCCTTCCTTTTTTCGATACAGCCAATGCTTGTCTATGGTCAATTTTTAAAATGTATTTTCCCAATCCGCCATAGTCAGCTTGCCTCTCGTACCCTCATAATTTTGTTTGTTCACACTGAGGACTCTAGCTTCAGAAAGAACTAAATCACTTTCAAACTTAATGTAAAACTGTCAGATTATGTCCTAAAGTCTCCATTACGGCAAGGTTGCGTTACATAATATTAATCTAAAATAGCCCAACTTTAAGTTGGTCCATCAATGTACTGTTCCAGAAACCCACCTTGTACTCACTCCAGCAATTCATCCTCCAAGGCATTCGTGCTAATTAGGTTTACCCATGGTGCACAGTAGTTAGCACTGCTGCCTCACAGTGCCAGGACAAAGTTTGATTTCAGCCTTGGATGACCGTGTGGAATTTGCATATTTGCCCCATGTCTGCACAGATTTCCTTCCACAGTCCAAGATGTGCAGGTTAGATGAATTGGTCATACTAAATTGCCCCTTTGTGTCCCAAAATGTGTAGGTTAATGCAATTAGCAGGGTAAATGCATGGGGTTACAGGGATAGAGTAGGTGTGGGCTTGGGTAAGATACTCTGTCTGAGTTGATGCCGACGCAAAGGGCCGAATGGTCTCCACTTGCACCTTCAAATCATCTACCTTGTTATCTGAACGTTCCCAAATTCATAGAATGCCCTTAAATTTGACTTTTGAACATAGTCCCACATTCTAGTTCTATTTTATGCTTGCCTTCTAATTTTGCTTATGACTTTTTTATTTCCTATTACCAGTTTTGCTTCCCTCCAATTTGACCTCCCTCTTAGGTTCCCACCCTCCTGCCAAACTAGTTTAAATCCTCCCCAATCCTACTAGAAACTCACCCTGCAAGGATGTTAGTCACAGTCCTGCTAAGATGTAACCCATCCATATTGGATAGATACTACCTGCCCCAATACTTCAGAAATATGCTCTCCCTCCCACAGCAAGTCTCCAGTCACATGTTCAATCACTCAGTTCTCTGATTCCTATGCTGGCCGGCATATGGCACTCGGAATAATCCTAAACTTACTGCGTTTGAAGTCCCTGCTTCTTAATTCCTGTCCTAACTCCCTAAAATCTGTTTTCAGGACCTCATCTTTCTTCTTGCCTATGTCATTGGTACCAATGTGGACTAAGATCTCTGGCTGTTCACCCTCCCCCAGAAGGATATCCTGCAGCCACTCTGAGACATCCTTGATCTGAAACCAGGGAGACAACATCCCATCCTGGAGTCATGTCTATGGCCACTGAGACACCTGTCTATTCCCTGACTAATCCCCTATCACCACTGCCCTTCCATTCCCTTTTTTTTGTCCTCCTGCGCATCTGAATCAACAATGGTGCAAAGGATTGGCTCTTGCAACACTCCACTGAAGAACCATAATCCTCATTAGTATCCAAATGTAAAACCAGTTAACAAGCAAGATCCACTCAGGGGATTCCTGCCTGGTTCTCTTAGGCTGCCTGACAGTTTTTTTCTCCTCCTGCAGGAGTATTTTCTCTCCTCCTGCACACTACTAACCTGCAATGTGACAATCTCCTTAAAATTGCTGCCCATGCACGACAGTGACTCCGACTGCCAATTGAGTTCTGAAAGAGCTCAAGCTTTAGCAGTCAGTGATAGTTACCGCAAAAGTATTTGCCTCAGACACATGACTTCCCACATACTACAGGAGAAACACTACATTCAGTCGAGCTACCCTACCATACAAGAAATATATTGTAGAAGTTAAACTAAGTAGAATAACTCATCACCAATCAGCTTCTTCCACCACACCAAAGAACCAAATACTGGAAGGGCGAAAAACGTAGGGAGATAAAGAAGCACATCCTTCCCTCAACTCATTCACTCACCATACTTAGATCAAACTACTTTCTGTTTGCGAGCTGCATTAAGAACATTTTACTTATACTATTTGAAATAAAGAATCAGTTCTGTTACAATTACAAAAACCAGATCAGATTAGTTAGCTAATTAATTAATTGCAGGAACTCTCCAGTAGAGTTCATTTATCTGTGCCTAATGCTGGAAAGGGCTTGCTTTACTTCCACAAAGGTGGACTCGTCTGGATTTTCTGGAAAAAGTTGGCCTTTAGGATTCCCTCACTCACCAAACTGCCAGTTTCTTAGTCTGAACCACACTCTATTTGCCCTGATCAACAAAAGAAGCGAGACCATAAAATGTTCCACCCATGGAATAAAGTACTTTGCAACTGCAGGCCTACAATTTGCAAGTGATTAACAGGGAAAAAAGAATCAATTGCTGGCTGGGGGCAGAGAGAGATAATGTAAAGGGTTAAATAAGTGCGTTATTCATGGTTTGTTTCAAGAAAAATAAACAAGTTACTTAATTGAATTGTTTACAGTAATCTCCAACTATGTATACATATAAATATAAATGTAGTTAATTGCTTGTTGGCTTAAGCTGATTCCTTATTCTTTTAAATTGAGAAATGTATTAGTAAATGCAAGGAGATGCATAAATGCGAGGTGATGCATTTCGGGAGAAAGAATGTAGGGGTGAGGTATATGATAAAGGGTAGACCTATTAGGAGTATTGAAACGCAGAGGGACCTGGAGGTGCAGGTGCACAAGTCTCTGAAGATGGCAGAGCAGGTGGAGAATGTTGTGAAGAAAGCATATGGTATGCTAGCCTTTATAGGAAGGGGCATAGAGTACAAGAGGTGGCCTTTAACGTTGCAGTTGTCTTAAACGTTGGTTAGACCTCATTTGGAATGCTGCGTCCAGTTCTGGTCGCCTTACTACCGGAAAGATGTGGAGACTCTGGAGAGAGTGCAGAGGAGGTTTACCAGGATGCTGCCTGGTATGGAAGGTCTGAGTTACGAGGAGAGGGTAGGCAAATTGGGGCTGTTTTCCTTAGAAAGACGTAAACTTAGA
This sequence comes from Sphyrna mokarran, assembly GCA_024679065.1. Classification (NCBI taxonomy): domain Eukaryota; kingdom Metazoa; phylum Chordata; class Chondrichthyes; order Carcharhiniformes; family Carcharhinidae; genus Sphyrna; species Sphyrna mokarran. The sequence goes on along the minus strand of JAGIQG010000002.1, from coordinate 33,301,836 downwards.
GGAGATCTAATAGAGGTGTACAAGATTATGAGGGGTTTAGATAGAGTAAACAGGGTTAAGCTTTTTCCTAGGATGGACTCAAATAGCACGACAGGCCACGGGCTTTAGGGCAAGGGGGTTAAGGTATAATTTGGATGCTAGAGGGAGTTTTTTCACACAGAGGGTGGTGGGGGTATGGAACGCGCTGCCAAGTAAAGTGGTGGAGTCAGGCACTCTGGAGTTATTTAAGAGATACTTAGATGGGTACATGAACAGAATGGGAATGAAAGGATATAGAAAACTGATTTAAAACAGGGATCATGAGCCTTGGAAGTTCCCTGAGAAGTGTGAAAATTGTCGATGATATTGATGTATTTGTTTTATCCTACAGGCACTTTGGTCCGCCTTGTCTAACAAGGGGCATACGCGCAATGGATTGTAAGAGGGCTGCTCTTGGATTTTTCGAGAGTAGCCTAGTGCTTCACGTCGTTAGTGTACACTTGACCTAGACCATTTGATGGGCAACACAACAGCCCAGTGACTATCGCTGTGCTGTGCGGATACATGGATTTGGGCCTGTGTCTGTGGGAGTTTGCGCATTCTCCCCATACTTGCTTGGGTTTTCTCCGGGTGCTCCAGTTTCCTCCCACGTGCCAAAGATGTGCTCTTAGGCTGATTGGCAAAACAAATTCTCCCTAAATTGTCTCAAATTTGGTTCTAATGCATAGATCTATAGACATAGACAGGGATGACAGGGATCATGGGTAGAAGTGGGAACATCGGCGCGTTGGACCAAAGGACCTGTTTCCCGTGCTGTTTTGTTCTTTGTTTTTAGCTCCTGCTGAATGCTGATTGTAAAAATCACTAATAGACAATGTCTCAGGTTAATATATATTTCTCTTATTCATACAGTCCCATAAACATTCTGGCATAAAAAACCCAAATCAATACCTTGATAATATACCAAGATTCTACAAATCTTTTGTGAAAGCTCGTAGGTATGTTTGTTCATGGTTACTTATTAATGTCTCCATCATAAACTGAATCAGTGATTTCAGAAGAGTTGCAAATTAGTAACAATTTCTCCTGCAGTGATTGAAAAGATTTTGCTCTCTCCCTAAATGATTATTTACAATGACTATTGATCAAACAAATTATAGCCTTGAGTCAATATATAGTTTGAGTGAATTTGGTGAGACTGATCAGGAAAGGATGTTGCCCAGACATTCACTGCTCTTTAAATGGTGCCATGAGATCATTAACTCCCACTAGGAGCCACATCAAAGCATGGCACTTCTGGAAATGTAGCACTTTGGGTATCAGCTGAGATGAAGGCTCTGGAATTGGGCTGAAACCACAACTTGAGCCACAGGTAAAAGTACCACCAACAAGTAGACATATTAGTCAGTACATTATACATTTCTAGACAAGCTGCATATTTATTGAACATAACACCACTTCACAGTTGTAGATAGTCACATTGTTTTCAACAGCACCTATCATTTGTCATTCTGGTTTTGCAAAACTCCAAGGACTAGTATATATTTAGTGACAATGGAAACTCACAATGTGAAGCAGCGAAAGAGCAGATTTGCAATTTCTGTAGACAATTTAACTTTCTTTTCCCAGGACATTTCATTCAACTTTTTGATTAAAAAATATATCTAAGAACTGTTTTAAGAGAAAAAAGACAAAAAGTTTAAAATTGAACAGAGAATTAAGGTAGTATTCTAATATGTAATAGAAACAGAAAGTTCTGCAAATATTCACCAGTCTAGTAGCAACTACGGGGCGGAAAACAGAGTTAAATTAGAGGTTGGTTATCTTCCATCAGAAATGTTTTACGTATTTCTTATCTTCTTTATTCTACATCATTGCAACTTTGACTTTTTTGAATCTTTTTTTCTTACAGCTGTGGTTTTAAGTTATATTCATTTTCAAGAGGAGTGACAGTTTATTTCACTAAACATGAGATGGTATTTCGTTTGTACTTGGTCGAAGTGCACATGCTTCGTAGATAAAAAACAGAGGTTTCAAAATAGCCATTCCTTGGGATGAGAAACTGAAACTAATCTACTTTCCCTCTAACATCTGCAGCAGTTGGAATTTCAACATGATATAACACAGCAGAGGGGAACTCGCTGTCGTACTAGTAATTTTTACACACACACACAGTGACAAACAAGTCTGAATGCCTCACCTGTCAGAGAACTGCAATCAGACATTTTTCAACAACAGCCTTTCCAAATAGACAGATGGTCAGGATTATTTTCTTACACTGCATTTACCACTAATCAATATAACAGGTATTTCACAGAACAGAAGCAAATAAACTGCATTACAAGGGAGTACAGTAAGTGAACTGAACCTTGCGACGGGCAGAACTGATTCAATTTATATGGATATCCCAATTGTCCCCCGTACTTGAGCTGGTGTGAAAGATCTGCAGATAATGATCTCTTACTACAAAATCTTGAGTCGATGAGTGAAATTAAACTTTACAACATTAGTTTTCACATGTATGCTAACGAAACCCATCCTCTCCTCCATACCACCAATTGCTAAACTGCCAATGTTTTCAGCCCCCACTTCAAACTCTGTTGCCTAGCCACAACTCCACCCCTTTCCCTGGAAACTATGAGGCTGAACCAGAGCGCTCACAATCTACATTTTATGTTTGACACTGAGCTTAGCTTCCAGCCTGGTGATCTGAGCCATCACCAAGATTGCCTATCACCACCATTGCAACATCATTGACTCCACCCCATCTCAGCTCATCTGCTGGAACCCTTGTCCGTGCCTTTGTTACCCCAAGTTGTTCATTCCAATACTCTCTGACCAACCTCCCACATTTAACCCTCTGTAAACTTTATTTCATTCAGAACCCTGCTGCCCACGTGCTAACTCAACTCTAGCTCAATCATCCCTGTGCTTAACGGCTTTCACGGGCAGCCAGTCAAGCAGCACCTTGATTTTAAAATGCTCATTCCTCCAATTTCTCTTTCTTCCTCATCTCTTGTAATCTCTAGTCCCAAAAAGCCTCTGAAATGACAGTTCTTCTCTAACTCTAATCTCTTGAGCATCCTCAATTTTAACTGTTTCAACACTGATGACCATATTTTTAGCTTCTCAGGGATCAAGCAGTAGAATGCATTTCCTAAACCACTCAACCTCACTATCTTTCACATTGGCCCTTGAATGCTCCTTCTTTAACCAAGGTTTTGGCTATCTGCCCTATTTTCGTCATCTGTGTCTCAGTGTTGTATTATTTTATAACATTCCTGTGAATTGCCCTGGGACATTTTATGATATTAAATGTATCACAAATACTAATAGTTGTTGTTGTTACAAAACTCTGGAACTCTGGAAGTGACTATGGTATTAATCCCCAACAGATCTGCAAATCCTATCCTCAATCTCTGCTCAGTGCTAATTTACCCAAAAATTGGCAGGGTTGCCCACTCCTTTTGTTATCCACTGGTTACCACTGAAAAAGAGTAAATGTGCAGGTACAACATAGGGAGAAACATTCCCATTGCTGAATCGCCTATCAACACGGAGAATAATCCTTCATTTAATGCCATCCTCACCCCAAGTGCAGTGACAGATAAACTGTGCGTAGCTGTACAACTGAGATTATAATCCAATGTACAACAATCACAAATTAACGTGTGCCCCAACCGGAAACCGTGGATAAACAGGGATATCCACTGCTTGCTGATTTATTATTGTCATGTGTATTAACATACAATGAAAAGTACTGCTTTTTGCATGCTATGCAGGCAAAGCACACTATTCATAGAAAAGGAAATCAGCGAGTGCAGAATGTGGTGGTACAGACATAGTTAGGGTGTAGCTAAAGATCAATTTAATGCAAGGTGGGTCTATTCAAAAGTCTGACAGCAGCAGGGAAGAAACTGTTCTTGAGTCGGTTGGTACGTGACCTCAGACTTACATATTTTTTTCCCAATGGAAATACAGGTCTGAGACGTTCAAGTCAGGCAACACTGACCTATACAAGAAAACTAGATATAACCCAGGAGACCCATCAAAGATGCCGAAAACCAGTATTAGACCAAGCTAGAGTCCCAAGCAAACCACATCGACCCCCGCCGACTATGGCAAGGTCAGCAAGATACAGTACGCTACAAGATGAAGGCATGTAACATTGCTAGCTCCAATGCACTCCTTCCCAATGAGCTCAATAAATTCTACACCTGTTTTGAGCAAGATGTCAGCAACAGCATGCCTTCCACCGTGGAAGCCCTGGAGGAATCTGTATCTGGGGTTACCACTGCAGATGTCAGAGCACTTTCTTGAAGATCAACCCACGGAAAGCAACTGACCCGGATGGGGTGCCCAAACGAGCACTCAGATCCTGCGCGAATTAGCTGGCGGGGATATTCTTAGACATCTTCAACCTCTATTTACAACAATCTGAGGTCTCTATCTACTTCAAGAAGATGGCCATCATCCCGCTACCAAAGAAGAACCAAGCAGTGTGTCTTAATAACTATTGGCCAGTGGCTGTAATATCCATCTTTGAAAGGCTAGTTATGGCACAAATCAATTCCAGCCTGCTGGACTACTTGGATCCACAACAGTTTGCCTACTGCTGCAACAGGTCCACAGCAGACACCATCTCCTTGGCCTTGCACTCAACCTCAGAACAAGACTCTTATTTATTAACTACTGCTCAGCCTTTGACACTATTATTCCCACAAAATTCATCTCCAAACTCCGTGGCCTGGGCCTCAGCACCTGCCTCTGTGACTGGATCTTGAACTTACAAACTCACAGATCACAATCAGTAAAGATAGGTAACAACAACTCCAAATTCATCCTCAACATCGGTGCCCCACAAGACAGTATTCTCAGCCCCCTACTATACTTCTTATACACCTACGATTGTGCAGCAAAATTCCCCTCCAACTCAATTTTCAAGTTTGCTGACAACAGCACCGTAGTGAGTTGGATCTCAAACAATGACGAGACACAGTACAAGAATGAGATAGAGAATCTGGTGAACAAGTACTGCAGCAATAATCTCTCCCTCAAGGCCAACAAAACAAAGGAGATGATCATCGACTTCAGAAAGCGTAAAGAAGAACATGCCCTTGTCTACATCAGGAGGACAAAATAGAAAGTGTCAAGAGCTTCAGGTTTTTAGGTGTCAAGATCACCAACAACTGTCCTGGTCCTTCCATGCCAACATATATTTAAGAAAGTCCACCAATGCTTCTACTTTCTAGAATACTAAGGAAATTTGGCATGTCAGCTATGACTCTCACCAACTTTTATAGATGCACCATAGAAAGCATTCTTTCTGGTTTATCACAGTTCAGTATGGTTCTTATTCTGCCCAAGACCATTACAAAAGGTTGTGAATGTAGCCCAATCACAAAAACCAGCTTTCTATCCATTGACTGTCCATACTTCCCACTGCTCCGGAAAAGCAGCCAGCATAATTAAGGACCTGACGCACTCCGGACATTCTCTCTTCCATCTTCTTCGTTCAGGAAAAAGATACAAATGTCTGAGGTTGCGTACTAACCTACTCACGAACAGCTTCTTCCCTGCTGCTGTCAGATTTTTCAATGGACCTACCTCGCATTAAGTTGAACGTTCTCTACACCCTAGCTATGACTGTAACACTACATTCTGCACTCTCTTGTTTCTTTCTCTATGAACGGTATGCTTTGTCTTGCCTGTTTCTAGCTTGCAAGAAACAATACTTTTCCCTGTATACTGTACATGTGACAATAATAAATCAAGATATACATCTATGGTATAGAAAATATTTAACATTTTGCTTCATTCCTCGCTACATTAATTCCTAGCAAATTCCAAGCAAAAGTGCAGTTTAGAAAATTACACGAATTGGTAGCTTATAGATTCAATACTTTTGAATATACACTCAAGTTTATTTAATGTCACAGGTAAACTTACATTAACACTGTAATGAAATTGCTGTGAAAATCCCCCAGTAGCCACACTCTGGTACCTGTTCAGTACACTGAGGGAGAATTTAGCACGGCCAACACACCTAACCACCACGTGTTTTCGACTTTGGGAGGGAACTGGAGTATCCGGAGGAAACCCATGCAAACAAGGGGAGAAAATAAAGGTTCTACACAGTCAACCAAGTGGGGAATTGAGTCTGGGTCTCAGAAGTGCTAATCACGGTGCTGCTCAATTTGTAAATATAGTGGAGCTGGGGGAGACTGGAAGGTGGTGGGGAGGGGGTGGTTTTTCTCTTTAATTTTTTTTCCTCCCTTTAGGAACAAAAACACACCACATAGGGAACAAAGATCCTGAGCTCGCTTCATATCACATCAAGCTGCAGCGCATGACAGAACCACTGCAGCCCACCATCATGCCATTCACACTTTGCTTATCTTTTAAACCCTGTCAAAAGTAATTTCACTTTGGATCAAGTTTCTGTTGAAATTCACAGAAAAAGATTTTTTTTGCCACCTCCCTTGAAATAAAACTTGTTCACATTTTGTAGTGACATGGTTCAGACAATCTTTGAGAAGGTGTACATATTCTTCTTCTCCATACTTCCTTCATCTGCCACAGAGTTAGTACTTGCTATGTGCAAGTCTTTTGTGATCTGTTCTTAAAAACCAAAATTGCAAAGCCATCATGTAAAAGAAAAAAAGCAAGACAAGAGATCAAACTAGAGTTGGGAGCAGCAGGGAGTCTACATAACAAAGGCTTCAAAGGCTTCTTGTCACATTAATGGCCTCCAGGACCCAACCAGGTGGATGTAGATTTCAGTGTCAATGAACATACTGACAGTATGTGGCGTTTTGAAAGGAAAAGCACAACTAGATTTCACATGAATACAGTCTTCTTCTGTTTTAAGGAATAATCCCAAAGATGCAAATTGCAGTACAGCTTGTCATAGTCAATCAAAAACATAGCACATTGAGTTGCACACTTAAAGGTTATACTGTGACACTATAATGCACTGTTCACAGTAACAGCAGAGTATTAATATTACAGATGTAGTATAAATCCAAAATTAGGAATCTGTGGGAGTGAAGTTTCATTTTATTTCCATTAAATACATCATTAGAACTTAAAGTAAAAGCCAAAATTATACAAAGACTAAATTTGGAAAACAGTTCCTGTTGTGCAATTTAGGTCATTTAGCCACCCTCAAAAACATAATTTTCACTAAACTGTTGCATCTGTGGTTTTTAATTACCTCTTAAATCAGATATTGAATTCTCTTCAATTTCAGATTCTTTTCATGATGCACACTATTCCTCATTGAGGTATTAATAACATCCCATGGTAACTGGCCCAGAAATTTTCCTTCCCTCCAGGGACATGTCTAGCCTTTACTCATCAATTGACTTCAATAACCTAGGCAAATTTAGGAATTCCCCTTGCGGCAAACTGCTGCACAAACACACACATGATCACCCAGTATTTTTTAAAAATTCATTCTCGGGATGTAGGCACTGAAAGAGCAAATGGTATTCAATTGGCACAGCTAATTAACACTGCAGCACCCTGAACCAAATATTAAATTTTCACAGGCTTGTTCAAATTCAATAAGTTCTAACACTATAATTCCTCCTAAATTAGAATATAAATGCACCACATGCAACATTACAATACTGTATGGTTTTAGTTACAAAATTAATACGATATATACAAGTTATTGTGTTTAGTTTTAGTTGCTGATTTTTTTTTCTATTTAAATACATTAGGATATTATCACTAAGAATTATTTTCATTTCAGGATGCCCAGGAAAACTTCCTCTACACTGTACCAATCACGGGCTTCAACTCTTCTGCACCAGTATAACATTTCCACAATTTTTCATACAAGTCAGAACATAGAACATTACAGCGCAGAACAGGCCCTTCGGCCTTCAATGTTGCGCCGACCAATTATGAAAAAAAAAAGCAACGACCCTCCAAACTAAACCATTCCCTTCTCTTCCATAAACTTATCAACTAACCTCTTAAACGCCACCAAACTTGGCGCATCTACAACTGCCGCAGGCAGGGCATTCCACTCCCTAACCACCCTCTGGGTAAAGAAATTATCCACAGTTATCCTGTGGTCTAAATTAGTTTGCCAATTTGTGACAAATAATTACAGCTTTGTTCGGTAGGCCCATTCAAAGGATCAAGATAGCCAAATTAATTTCATATGAGACCTTGCACAACAAAGATTTCCATCTTATTAGCCTCAGCTGAGTTAAAACCCATCCCACTCCAATACCTAGACCCCATAATTTGAGTTTTCTTTCAATTTTATTCCAATATTTAAGTTACAAGCCAATGCCCAGGTCAAGCCTTTAGTCCATCTCCTTCCTTACTCCAAAAAACAATTCAAATTGAATCCAATTCATGGTTCCCACAAGAGAGACATAAAAGATCCAAGCTGACAAGAAAAAACATTGCTTCTGATTTTGGGCTTGATCTTTGCTTAAAGGCTGAGAAACATTCTTCCAAGCAACTAACATTTTGACCGCAATGGGATCTAACCAACATCTCCATAGAGAGTGGAACCTAAATCCAATGCTTTAGCCTGCTCAGCCAATCTACAACTTATAATTTGAGTTTTAATGAAAAAAAACTTATTGTTGCTGATGAAAATCCAGTTAATTTACAATGATTCTACAACAAGTTTCAGATCTCTCCAAATTAAAGGGAGCACTAAAGAAACAGCAAAGAGGAGATACATGGAGAAATCCAGGAATATTGAAGAAATGTGAACTCTCCTGTAGTTGTTTGCCTCAAAGGTGATCTATTTTATTCTGTCAGCTATGTTACAAGTGCACCTGACTTGCTCTGAAGTGAATGCCTCTTCTGGCATGAGCTAACTTCAATGGAGATGCAAAACAAGCAAACTTTGCCCAATCTAGTCATACTACTCAAGGTCTTTTTTCCACGAACTAATCCCAAGATGTATCCTCTCAATATAACCTCCATTACACAATACATAAATCACTCACATCTTTGAAAATTGTAATACTTTTAGCCTAGTATGTCATTAAATCAATAGCTAAAGCAAACACAAGGACAACGTGGGTCAATAGAAAATAAGTAAAATTTTAGTGCAATAATGATCAACCTTTAAAGGTTGTTGTAATTTGTCAGTGGGTAACCAACTACTGTTTGAACAGCAAAGTCAGGTAAAAAATTATATTGTAAACCTAAATCACACTAATATCAGCGATCAAATGGATTATATTCCTTAGATTTCAATGTGTCTCGGAATATACAAACAAATGTTATCAAATTACGTATTCCAAAGATCAATGCATACAGACAGGTGACAAAGGGGTTTGATGTATGAGATTTCAATCTCCAAATTCTGATTTGTTGTTTATGTCAAATAAATAATTTACAATATGTAATCTGAGAACTCAACTTGTGTGATTGTGCAAAATATTATTCCCCATGAAGTGTAAATAGAATATCCTGAGCCACTGTTAAATGTAACTATTTGCACCAAAGAAACTGACGGTACTTTTTGAAAATTTCACTGTTTACAATAACATTCTCTATTTTTATTCAGCAATTGGAAATGAGATGATTGAAAGCATTTTGGCAGCACTCAGAAAGATTTAGGATAGAGGCAAACAAGTTTTTGACACAATGCATCCCCAAAAGATGAGAAATAAATGTTAAAAACGTGGTCAGAATAAAGCAAAAATATGTAATCATTTATTTTTATAGCTGACAATAGTCAACAATGGAACAGCTAGTGACACCCACATGGCGCAAATGAATAAAAGTTGTTCATTTTAAGTGGGCCAAAAATTTGAGCGCATCTTTTCCTCAAGCTTTAAAGCAACCCACACCAGCAGCTTGCACTACTCACCAGAGCCAATTACCCAGCCCCACTGCCAATAGTGTCATTGGGATATACAGCACAGAAACAGGTCAGTGCATCCATTATGACCATGTGTCCTAAACTGAACTGGTCCTATTTGGTCCATATCCCTTTAAACCTTCTATCACATTCATGTCCACATATTTTTAAATGCATACGCACAATAAATCTAATGCTGGTTTGAGTAGCACTGCTGCCTCACAGTTCCAGGGACCTGAGTTCAATTCCTGGCTAGGGTCACTGTCTATGGAGTCTGCACATCCTCCTCATATCTATTCCAGTTTCCTCCCACACGCAGACAATGATGGGTGATCACCCTGCCATTCAAACCGATGTCATTGAATAGAAGTATGATTAGTAATCTGATTACAATAAGTACCATTGGTCGGAAAGAGGTGCTGATTCCACGTATCAACCATGCTAAATTCTCCCTTAATGTACCTGAACAGGCACCGGGAGTGTGGTGACAAGGAGATTTTCTAGTAACTTCATTGCAGTGTTAATGTAAGCCTGCTTGCGACTAAGAAGTAAAAGAAGATGAGGATGGGGGTGCGGAAAGATAGCCACATCAGGTGCCTTGGAGTGTCAGCCTGAAGTGTTTGCAGAGTTGCAAACATTCGCGCAAAAGCCTAAAAACAATCTCCACAGGACTGGAGTCAAGCGGCACACAAACTGCAGGTGCACGTCACACGCCCACGCTGGCCTGGCCATGGAATAAAATGTTAGACAGAGACGGCGGGAGCGGTGAACTCCGACTTCTCCGCTCCTCTCAGCGGGGACACGCACACCCTGCGGGGGGGGGGGGGGGGGGGGCAGGGAAGGAGGGAGCCAGGACAGAGACCGGCCCGGTCAGGCCGCACCCCGCCGGGCCCGCACCAAGGCCCCAGGCCGCGGCCTCCTCTTTATAGATCGGTAACCGAGGTAAATATAACCAAAACCCGCCAGCACTCTGCATTAAATCCACCCCCCAGCCCGACCAACACTTCTGCACACAAAAAAAAAATAAATTAAAGCTCTGCAGGACGAGGCCCAGCTTCAAAAACACAAAACGCAGTTTTATTTTAAATTTATTATTTTTTTATAAAAAAAAAATTCCCCACATCCTCAGCCAGCTCAAGGGAAGAAAATATAACTAATTTAAAGCTCTCGGCTGATCTCCGGTAAGGTCCTTCTCTCCCTGCCAGAGGGACTGAGGAAGGGGTGGGGGGAGGTGGTGGTTATAATGCGGTCGGACTCACCGTGTTTTCTCCTGGGGTTCGCCTGTTTTCTGTGCTTGCACCTTGAGGCATCCGCCATGATCGGCTCTAGCTGGGCGCCGCCATCTTCTCTGGCTCCGTCCATCAAGCCCAATGGGAGCGGGGCGGCTCCCGGCCCCAGGGCGACAAGCACATCAGACACAGCCTGTGCTGACTGAGCAACACACACTGTCTGTGTGTATGACTGGACCCTGTGGCAGTAATACCACACCGACAACAACTCCTATCTGTTAATTCAGGCGGGGTTTTTTTTCCTTATATTTTTAAGTATTGTTTATTTATTTATATTTGTTGTACCCCCATTCTTCCAGGTGCAAAGCCCATGCTCAGAATAGGCTGGGCAAATCCAATTGCTTGGCCTCCAAAAACCAAATTCAAAATCCAATTCGAGGTCCCGCACAAGGGAGACAGGCAAGATCCAAGTGAACAAGATGAGGCATTGCAGCCCATTTCTGGCTTGTTTTTGCTTTTTTTTATTCATGTATGGGACGTGGTTATCGCTGGCTGACGGGATAGCACAGTGGTTCGCACTGCTGCTTCACAGCTCCAGGGACCCTGGGTTTGATTCCCAGCTTGGGTCACTGTCTGTGCAGAGTTTGCATGTTCGCCTCGTGTCTGCGTGGATTTCCTCTGGGTGCTCTGGTTTTCTCCCACGGTCCAAAGATGTGTGTGTTAGGTTGATTGACTGTGCTAAAATTGCCCCTTAGTGTCCTGAGATGCGTAGATTAGAGGGATTAGCAGGTAAATATGTAGGGATATGGGGTCAGGGCCTGGGTGCGATTGTGGTTGGTGCAGATTCGATGGGCCAAGTGGCCTCTTTCTGCACTGTAGAGTTTCTATGAATTTATTGCTCATCCTAGCTGCCATGGTTCAGAGGGCTTTTGAGAGTCAGTTATATTACTGTGGCTCTGGAGTTATACATAGACCAGCCAGGTAAATATGGCAGATTTCCTTCCCTAAAGGCATTAGTGAACCAGATGTGTCTTTCCAACAATCAACAATGGTTTTATGATCATCAGTAGATCCTTAATTGCAGTTTTTTTTTATTGAATTTGAGTTCCATCGTCTGCCATGTTGGAATTCGAATCCTGGTGCCCAAAATATTAGCTGAGTTTCTGGATTAATAGTCTAGCAATAACACCACCAGGCCATCACCTCCCCATCTATGTTTGATCTTAGCCAAAAGGCTGAGAAGCTTTTTTGGTACCTTTTGATCCTTTATTCATAATCAAAACGTCAGTTAAGTCCAATCAGAGTCCCCATGTGAAAGGCAAACCAAATCCAAGCTGACAAGACAAGGATATACATTCTATCCGCAGTATTTTGCGTTTATATAATCCCATCTTGGGCTTGCTCTAACAAGCTCCAAGTTGATAAGATGAAGGAATGCACCCCATCTTGATCTGACATTTGATCTTAGCCAAAAGGCTCAGAAGCACGTTTGATGTAAAAGCAAAAAAACTAAACACTCAGCAGGTCAGGCAGCATCTGTGGAGAGGAACCAAGAGAATTAATCTTTCAGTTAGATTAGCATGACGTTTCATCAGGATTTTTATCACATCTCCACATGTTAACTTGGCTTTTGAATTCTGTGCAGCTCTCACCACCCACAATATCTCTTATCGTACAGCACATTTAGGACTTCTGCATTCTGCAAAACAAGATTATCTGCAGTATACTGGTGAGATCATCTCAAGACAAAAAACCATAGGAGCATTAAGGTTGTGCTTTTTGTTTCTTTTTTTAAAATATTTATTAGTTCTGATAAAATATTGGTGATGAAGAAATAGGCCAGTCAATGGTTATTTTGATTGGTTAGACATGGAACTAACAAGAATGCATCTGAAGATATTGGCAACTATGGACAGTCCTGAGGATTTCATAATTTGTTTTTATTTGATAAAATAAAAGCTCAAGTAAGATATTATGCAGAAATCTTTCTGTCAAGCAAATAAATTAGATTAACAAAATAACTAATCTCATGACCCAATGACACATGAATAGAAAATTGAGACAGTGTTGGTATTGTTGGTATTAATGTCCAAGGTAAAATTTTTAATTGGCCTCAATGACAAAACCCAAAAGTTAGTATCTCTCAAAATGACAAGGACAATAAAAGGAAATTGCAAAAATGTACTGTCCTTTCTTTGCACATTGTGTTGTTGTCAGGTTCTGAAAATGTGGTGCATCTGCCATATCTGGTTCTGCTATGATGAAAACAGTCATAGAATGTTTACAGCACAGAAGGAATCCATTTTGCCTTGTCTGAGTTGGCTCTCTGCTACAGGGACACAATTGGCCCCACTCCCTGTGCCTTTACTCCAAAACCTTGGAGATCCAAGTTTTGAACACTGACATATATCAAGAAACGCAATGCCAATCTTTCTCCAATCTGAAAAATGACAGTCCAATATACTCTCTTTCTTGTCACTCAGGAAAAAGTGCTGCTAATGTCCCTTTATTTCTTGGATTTCAAATTTGCTGGTAGGTCAATTACATGATACTTTATCAAATGCCATTTACAAGTTCCTGTACACTATATGAACCACATTACCTTTATCAAACATTTCTGTTACCTCATCAAAAATTCAATCAAGTTAGTTAAACATAATCTTCCCTTTAAAATATTTGTATTGATTTTCCTTAATTAATCAGCACTTGTCCAAGAGACTGTTAATTTTTCCCAAATTATCATCTCTGAAATTTGTTGCACCCCTGAGATTAAACTGACATGCCTAGTTGCTGAGTTTATCCTTACATCCTTTGGGTAATAGTGGGTAATATTTGTCATTCTTTTTTGTCCCTAATTGGTCTGTGCTTCCTCTTACTACCTTTTTACATCTTGAACAATTTTAGATTTTCTTTTGTATTAGCTGCCTATCCCTTAAATACTTTTTTTGCTCCTTAGATTTTCTTTTCCTTTTCCATTCTGAAGTTCCTATGCTGGAAATACTTAGTAGATCAGGCAGTATCTGTGGAAAGAGAAACAGAATTAACGTTTCAGGTCAATAACCTTCTGTCAGAATGGAAAAACATTACTGATGTAACAGATTTTAAGCAAGCACAGAGGTAGTAAGGGGGAAGAAGAAAAGGTAAGGACTATAATGGGGTGAAAGGCATGAGAGATTAAATGAAAAAGATGGATGATACAAGGTATAGGTGGGCAGTAATGGAATGAATAAAAAAGAGGAACAGAAAATGACAAAAAGCAAAATCAGTAACTGTCCAAAAAATGGGAACTCTAGGAATTACGTGGCACTGTTGAAAAATTAGAGCAAGACCTTGCAAGAGTAAAATTAGGAAATGCTTCTTCGCATAAAGGATAGCAGAAGTTTGAACTCTTCTTCGAACAGTAATGCTGGACCGATTGATAATTTTAAGTCTGAGATTGATAGATTTTTGTTAACCTACGGTGATGAATATTGGGGCAAAGATGGGTATATTTACAGGTGGCATTTTAGCCTGACCTCTCTAAATGGCAACACAACAGTCTCAATGGGCTGAGTGGCCTCTTTCTATGTCCCTCAGATGTGAAATTTGTAAAAGATGAGTTTCTGTTCTTTTAGCTTTTGTCAGTTTGATTAGACAGTGTAGGGGGTGGAAAACAAAGATGATAAAATAGAAGTGGAGAAACTATGACATGATGTTTGGTGGTGAAGTCATAGTCTCCAGAGGAGATAATCTCTGGTGGATTTGAAACATGAAAGGTAGGATTTCAGTTGGAATTGAAATATAGAAAGTCAGGGAGACATACATTTGCAGGTGAAAATGAACTTTGGTTGATACCTCATCAAGCGCGAGAAAAACAACAGAAATGAAGGTGAACAACCAAGAAGAGATAAAAGAAAATCACATCAAAGAGCAGAGCAGAACTTCTTCAAAGTGGCCATTCCTGGCAGTGAATTAAATATTAATTCAAAAGCAAAGTACTGCAGATGCTGGAAAGCTGAAACAAAAACAGAAAATAATGGAAATATTCAGCAGGTTAGGCAGGAAACCTGTTTGATGTTGAACGTTGTCCCCTTCTGGCAAACAATTATTGATCTGAAATGTTGGGTGGAAATTAATCAGAAGAATGCAGCTCCTGACAGCAGGACTAAAAGCAAACATTATTTCAGCTCATGTATCAGATGCTGCAATCCACGCAATTGCAATGAGAAAGGTGGGAAGTGTTTGCCCCTGTCTTGAGTTGATTCAATTTCAGCCTGGGATAGGCTATAAAAGGCTTGCCTCTCCAAACATCTAGTTCCTGAAGGCAGGGAGAACTGAATGCCAAGCTTGAATACAGGTCATCCACCAGCAAACGCTAGTTAATTTTTTTTATAACTCACAGCCTTCATTCCCCTTGATACCCTCCATCATTTAACCTCCTCCTCTCAATTGACAAATTGTAGTTTGAACCTCCATTAGTTCATCCATTGATTAATAGAATATTACAGCACCATACAGGCCCTTTGGCCCTTGTTGTTGCACACCTGTGAACAATCTAAAGCCCGTCTAACCTACACTATTCCAATATCGTCCATATGTTTATGCAATGACCATTTAAATGCCTTTAATGTTGGCAAGTCCACTGCTATTGCAGGCAGGACATTCTACGTCCTTACTACTCTCTGAGTAAAGAACTTACCACTGACATCTGTCCTATAACTGTCACCCCTTAATTTAAAGCTATACCTCCTCGTGCTAGCCATCTCCATCCGAGGAAAAAGGCACTCACTATCTGCCCTGTCTAATCCACTGATCATCTTATATGCCTCTATCAAGTCACCTCTTAACCTTCATGTCTCTAACGAAAACAGCCTCAAGTCCCTCAGCCTTTCCTCATAAGATCTTCCCACCATACCAGGCAACATCATGGTAAATCTCTTCTGAACCCTTTCCAATGCTTCCATATCCTTCCCATAAAGCGGTGACTGGAATTGTATGCAATAATCCAAGTGCAGTCGCACCAGAATTTTGTACAGCTGCAACATGACCTCATGGCTCTGAAACTCAATCCCTCTAGCAATAAAAGCTAACACACCATATGCCTTCTTAACAACCCAATCAACCTGGGTGCCAACTTTTAGGGATCTATGCACATGGACACCAAGATCTCTCTGCTGAACCACGCTATCAATTAACTTACCATTAGCCTAGTATTCTGTATTCTTGTTACTCTTTCCAAAGTGACTCACTTCACACTTTTTCGCATTAAACTCCATTTGCCACTTCTCAGCCCAGCTCCGCAGCTTATCTATGATCCTCTGTAACCTGCAACATCCTTCCACACAGTCCACAACTCCACCGATTTTAGTGTCATTAACAAGTTTACTAACCCATC
Organism: Sphyrna mokarran; assembly: GCA_024679065.1. Classification (NCBI taxonomy): domain Eukaryota; kingdom Metazoa; phylum Chordata; class Chondrichthyes; order Carcharhiniformes; family Carcharhinidae; genus Sphyrna; species Sphyrna mokarran. The sequence continues at coordinate 33,285,407 of JAGIQG010000002.1, read as the reverse complement.
CTTCTATGCCCTCATCCAGGTCATTTATAAAAATGACAAACAGCAGTGGCTCAAAACAGATCCTTGCAGTACACCACTAGTAACTGAACTTCAGGATGAACATTTCCCATCAACCACCATCCTCTGTCTTCTTAAAGCTAGCTAATTTCTGATCCAAACTGCTGAATCACCCTCAATCCGATGTCTCCATATCTTCTGCAATAGCATACAATGGGGAACTTTATCAAATACTTTACTAAGCATATATATCACATAAATTTCTTTACCATCATCCACCTCTTTTGGTCACCTTCTCAAAAAACTCAATAAGGTTTGTGAGGCATGACCTACCCTTCACAAAACAGTGTTGACTATCCCTAATCAAATTATTCCTTTCTAGGTGATGATAAATCCTGTCTCCTATAATCCTTTCCAAAACTTTGCCAACAACAGAAGTAAGGCTCACTGGTCTGTAATTACCAGGGTTGTGTCTACTCCCCTTCTTGAACAAGGGGACACCATTTGCTATCCTCCAGCCTTCTGACACTATTCCTGTAGACAATGGCAACCTAAAGATCAAAGCTAAAGACTCTGCAATCTCCTCCCTAGTATCAAAGTTAATCCTAGGATAAATCCCATCTGGACTAGGGGACTTATCTATTCTCATACTTTCCAGAATTGCTAACACCTCTTCCTTGTGAACCTCAATCCTGTCTAGTCTAATAGCCTGTATCTCAGTATTCTCCTTAACAACATTGCTTTTTTCCTGTGTGAAAACTGACGAAAAATATTCACTTAGCACCTCTTCTATCTCTTCGGACTCCACACACAACTTCTCACTACGATCCTTGACTGGCCCTAATCTTATCCTAGTCATTTTTTTTTCCTGACATACCTATGGGTTAGGGTTTTCCTTGATCCTACCTGCCAAAGACTTCTCATGTCCCCTCCTGGCTCTTCTTAGCTCTCTCTCCTAAGTCCTTCCTGGCTAACTTGCAACTCTCAAGAGCTCTAACTGGGCCTTCGTATCTCATTTGACATAAGTCTCCTTCTTCCTCTTCACAAGCAATTTAGTTTTGTGAAGGGTAGGTCATGCCTCACAAACCTTATTGAGTTTTTTGAGAAGGTGACCAAAAGAGGTGGATGAGGGTAAAGAAGTTGATGTGATATATATGCTTAGTAAAGTATTTGATAAAGTTCCCCATTGTATGCTATTGCAGAAGATATGGAGACATCGGATTGAGGGTGATTCAGCAGTTTGGATCAGAAATTAGCTAGCTTTAAGAAGACAGAGGATGGTGGTTGATGGGAAATGTTCATCCTGAAGTTCAGTTACTAGTGGTGTACTGCAAGGGTCTGTTTTGAGCCACTTTAGTAAACCATTGTTCCCTCGCTTAATCACTTCCTCCCTGCTTGACAGGTGCTTACTTATCAAGATCACGCAGTAGCTGTTCCTTGAACAAGCTCCACATATCAATTGTGCCCATCCCCAGCAGTTTCCTTCCACATCCTATGCATCCTAAATCTCACCTAAACGCATCATAATTTCCTTTCCCCCAGCGATAACTCTTGCCCTGTGGTATATACCTATCCCTTTCCATCGCTAATGTAAATGTAACTGAAGTGTGGTCACTATCACCAAAGTGTTTACCTACCTCCAAATCTAACACCTGGCCTGGTTCTAATAAGTAAGTTGTTCTTTTATTCTGCTAGTTTTGTAAATACAGATGATCTTTAGTTGGTTATCTGGATGTGGGTTCTGCTGACATGGATGCATTTATTGCCTATTCTTTATCTATTCCATGCTGACACTACGGTTAAGAAAGCCCACCAATGCCTCTACTTTCTCAGGAGACTAAGGAAATTTGGCATGTCAGCTACAACTCTCACCAACTTTTACAGATGCACCATAGAAAATATTTTTTCTGGTTGTATCACAGCTTGGTATGGCTCCTGCTCTGCCCAAGACCACGAAGAACTACAAAAGGTCATGAACGTAGCCCAATCCATCACGCAAACCAGCCTCCCATCTATTGACTCTGTCTACACTTCTCATTGCCCTGGCAAAATAGCCAGCATAATTAAGGACCCCATGTACCCCAGACATTCTTTCTTCCACCTTTTTCCTTCGGGAAAAAGATAAAAAAGTCTGAGATCACATACCAGCCAACTCAAGAACAGCTTCTTCACTGCTGCTGTCAGACTTCTAAATGGACCTACTTTGCATTAAGTTGATCTTTCTCTATACCCTAGCTATGACTGTAACATTACTTTCTGCACCCTCTCATTTCCTTCTCTATGAATGGTATGCTTTGTATCGCATGCACGAAACAGTACTTTTCACTGAATGTTAATACACATGACAATAATAAATCAAATCAAATCAAGTGTATTGTTACTGCTACCAAAACATTCCTGGTAATATAGATTTAAAGGTTTTTTTATGTCATTGAGAAATGTAGCTTGCCTATTTGCTTTTAAATGGATATGGCTTATGTTTGTTTTCTTACTTTAACATAGTACGTTATTCTCAAGCCTGAGTGGGTGCAGCTGCAACAATACTCAACAGGTTTAACACCACCGAGAATTGAACATTCTACTTGATTGGTCTGTGACAGCACTTATCATCAGAACATTATGGCTGCAGTATGCACAATCTTCAGGATCTACTGCAGCAATTCACAAAGCTTATTTCAATAGTACTTCATTGGAACCTAGGAATATAGGAATAGGTCAGTCAGCACCTCAAGTCTATTCTACTGTTCAATGAGATCAAGGTTAATCAGTAATTCAATCCATTCATCTGTCTTTGTTCACATCTCAGCCCCGTAACCTCAAGCAACAAGGACACAATCACCTGCAGATTTTCCACTATCTTAATCTGAATGTATGTTGTCTTTTCTTCATTGTTAATCCATCAAAAGCTTGGAATTTCTAACAAACCTTTGTAGGAGCATCATTGGCACTAAAACTGCAATGGTTCAATAAAATGCCCACCACTATCTTCTCAAAACAACTGGGGAAATACCTCGCCAATATTTGCCAAATCCTTAAAATGAAAAATACAAACAAATATTAAATTACCGTCCCTTCCATTCTTTTGAAATTATGTTAATTCAGGTTTAGAGACAGATAAACATTTCTTCTTCCAAACATATAAACATACAAAATTGTCAAACGGAAAAGGACCAGTTTGCCTATCATGCCTGCCCGCCCCACAATATCGTGGCCCAATATTTCTTCCCACCTCACAGCCATGAAACCTGGGAGAGGCAGTGAGTTACATTACAGGAGCTAAAATTTCACTCAAACCTATGGGGCAGAAAATCCCATTCAATTCACATAAAATGACAGATCTGGTGGAGTAGAAATATTCCTCACATTTTTATGATTTGCATGTTAGGTTTTATACAATACAGTTTTTCTACAGTTATCACAAATTTACTTTTTAATAATATTAGTCCGGAGGCCCAGGTTTCCCAGGACAGCCTTCTGAATTGCTCTTACAAGCATTCTGATTAGTGACATGGGACTGCATTGAAGCCAATTTGGCAAAGTCCAGAATGGAATTGTAGCATTCCCATGGGGACTTGCTTAGTTTTCCTTGGACTAGTACAGTATTTCCATAATAGAGTGCCAGAAGAGGAAATTACATCACTAAACCCTGACATGCAAAAGTAAATGCATCCCATCTTTTGGACTGTGTAATCCTGGCATTATTTACTTCTCTGTTGTGGAGCTGTTGCTAAGTTGTCCAGAGTCTGCTTCACTGGAATAGAATTACAGATTTTCAGCTGAGGTAACTCAAATTGAATATCAATGCAAACTAGGTGAGAGTCAGCATTCAACTTTTAGCAGCAGCTTTCATATACTCTCCTTGTCTGGTGTACTTATCTCTGACAACCAAAGTCTTGAAATTGCAGAGTCTCCTGTCTCTCACCTTAACTCCAATTGCGCCCAGGCTGCCATTCTTTTGGGAGATTGTGTCAAAAAACGAGAACTTCCACTGAATTTCCTTAAAGTGCAACTTTATGCCTATTTAGGCACTTCGAATTTAAAATCATGTATAAACATACTTCATAATGAGAGACAGAGATAGATTTACTAGAAAACATCAAACTCAAACAAATTACTATTTTGGATATCTGATGGTGTATCCATAAACAGATCCAAAATTATGCAAAATTCACTTCGGCACAAAGCTTTCAAAAATGTATTCTCAGTTAAAATCTACTAATGGAAAACTCAACAAACCTAGGAAGTTATCTTCCAGCTTTGATAAGGTGAAAAACAAAGTCACCAGCTGATATCCCAACTGCAGTTCCAACATTATCGTATTTAACGACTAGCAACAAGAGACTTGAATTGCAGTCGCACAGTTGGCCAAAACAGGTGACACTGCATAGAAATTCTCATCACCTGGAGACACAATGCAGATCAGAGACTCTGGTATTACTGCAGGCTGATATTGGTATCGTGCCAACTTAACAGTGCTGGTGTAAGCACCACAGCTGGAGTTCAAGGTGGGGGTGGGATATTTGTTTTGATTGTCAGTATCGAGTGCAGGTTTAGACTGCTAACCTCCCTGAGATTAATTTTATACAAGCTTGCTTCCAGAATTAAACTTCTTGCACAACTAAGCATTGCAACTCTGCACTACTAGTGTTCAGATCAGGTTCATTAGCCGTTGAATTATTAAGGCCAAAATCTGATTGAAATTGTTTTACAGCGGATAACGTAAGATCCGTATTAAGGCACTAATGATGGGTAGTAGCTTCGAGCTCAATATTCACAGGTTTTATCCCATCATTTAATACAGTTTATGGTCAATTGAAAATGGCTGCTACAAACTGCTCTCTCCCTTTTTCTTGTGTTTTTGTCTTTTTTGTTAAATAATTGGATACAATTTTTTGATACAACAGGAAGATAACTAAATGCACTTGTATCAGAGTTTAATCTGAACAAATGTGAGGTAATGCATTTTGGGAGGTCTAACACAGATAAGAAATATACAGTAAATAGCAGAACCCTTAAGAGTATTGATAAACAAAGGGATCTGAGTGTACAGGTACACAGATCACTGAAAGTGGCAATGCAGATGGAGAAGGTAGTCAAGAAGGCACACAACATGCTTGCCTTCATCAGCCAGGGCATTGAGTTTAAAAATTGACAAGTCATGTTGCAGCTTTATAGAACCTCAGTCAGGCTGTACTTGGAATATAGTGTTCAATTCTAGTCACCACACTACCAGAAGGATGTGAAGACTTTAGAGAGGGTACGGAAAAGATTTACTAGGATGTTGCCTGGTATGGAGGGCATTAGCAATGAGGAGAAGTTGGAGAAACTGGGTTTGTTCTCACTGGAGTGACGGAGTTTGAGGAGTGACCTGATAGAAGTCTGTAAGATTGTGAGAGGAATGGACAGAGTGGATAGTCAGAAGCTTTTTCCTAGGATGAAAGAGTCAATTACTAGGGGGCATAGCTTTAAAATGAGAGGGGCCATGTTTAAAGGAGATGTACAATGCAGATTTTTTTACACAGAGACTGGTGGGTGCCTGGAACTAGTTCCCGGGGGAGGTAGTGGAAGTGGATATGGTCGTAACTTTTAAAGGGTGTCTTGATAAATACATGAATAGGATGGGAATAGAAGGATATTGTCCCCTGGAAGGCTTTAGTTAAGGTGGGCAACATGGCTGATGCAGCTTCGAAGGTCAAAGACCCTGTTCCTATGCTGTAATTTTCTTTGTTCTTTAAAACCAGTATAAAAAAATGAGCAGTAATAAGTACACGGATGAAAATGCTAAAAAAAAACACAGCACGTCTAACAGCATCTGTGGAGATTGAAGATAGAGTCAACATTTCCAGTCTGTATCACTTCTAAAGAACTAAAAGGGAGAGAAATGTATTGGATTAGGTGGATTAAGTGGTTACATGATGATGCAGCTCCTTATATGATCATATGTCAGAAGCATGGGTATTCTCCCTAAAGGGCAGGCAGAGTAGAAGTATATAAGATATGTTCAGAGTACTTAACAAAATACTGTTACAAGTCCTTAGTTGTCCAACAGTTCTACAGGTTATATGATATACAAGAGGGCATGGAGCAGCTGCAAAAAAAGTAGAAGGTCAGTGATTGACAGGATCTAGGAGAGATACAACAGGGATGTGTGAATCACAACAGAGAAGACGTGTTAATGCATGGAGAAAGTGCTATTAGTTGCTTCAAGGTAAGATATCAGAATGCGTTAATGGAAGAATAAAAATCAGTGCTCTGTGAAAGCAAAAGTTACATATGACAGATGGCCTGCTTTGGGAAGGAGGTAGAGGATCAGGTCTGCGGTGGGGGTGGGGGGCTGCATAGGGACAAAAGATGTTTGGGATATAAACAGTAGGTCAAGCTGAATGAGAAAGGTCACAGTACCCAGTTGTTGAACTCAACCTTGGGTCCTAAGGAATGTAAAATGCCTAATTGGAAGATAAGGTACTGCTCTTCCAGTTTCCATTGGGCTTCACTGGAGAATTATAGCAGGTCAAGGATGGTTATTTGGACATATGAGTAAAAAGGTAGGTTGAGGTCATGCTTGCGGGCTGAGCAAAGATGTTCCGTAAAGTGGTCACCCAGACTGTGTTTAGTCTCCCCACATTGTGCGCCATGAATACAATAGAACAAACTGATGGAGGTGCAAGTGAAATGTTGCTTCACCTGAAAGAGGTGTTTCAGATCTTGAACAGTGAGAATGGTGGAAGTAAATGGGAAGTTATTACACCATTGGTGGTTGCAAGAAAAGGTGCTGTAGGAAGGGATGAGCAGTTGAAGTTGGTAAAGGAGTGGACCAGGATGTCACAAAGATAAAATTCCCTACAGAATGCTGACAGAGGTGGTGACTGGAAAATGGGTTTGGTGGTGGTATCATGCTTGAGTTGGCAGAAATGGTGGAGGATGAGCCTGGATGATGCATAGGCTGGTGGGGTGGAAAGTGAGGGAAAGGTGAGGGCTGAAATGCAAGAAATGGGTTGAACCCGTTGAGTGTTCTGTCAACATGGTGGGGGGGGGGGGGGGGGGGAGGTGGGATCCTCAGTTAAAGGAAACGGCAGACGTGTGAAGTGCCATTTTTGAAGTTGGCATCATTTAAACAGAAATGATGAAGGTAAAGAAACAGGGTTGGCGGGAGGGACACTGGGATGGAGTCCTTACAGAAAGCCAACGTGTAAAGAGCTGTAGTTGAGGTAACTATGGGAGTTGGTAGGCTTGACAAAGTCAGGCCCTGCTGCAGTGAAGAGGTCTACTCCTAGCTTCATCCATAGTCTGTCAGGGAAGTCATATATCACCAGCAGCTCTCTGGCTTGTTTAGCTTGGTACTTGTTACAAGCACCTCATTGGTCAATGTCTTTAATTTCATTGCTCATGGTTGGCCAGTAGAGCACATTTCTTCCCTTTTTCAGATTCACTTAAATTTCTTGATGGCTTACATGGATGCTCTTCAGCATCTTTCTTCTTACCTCCTTAGGGATAATGACTCTTATTTCCTCGGTTCATCTCGGTATGCCCAATATGTTGTGTGATGACAAATTTGTTATTAATGCTATTAGGCCATCCTTTGATCTTGGACTTGCACTTGGAGAGTTGCATCTTGGTAAGTATATCTCTTAATTTGAGCAAAGTGCTTGTCTGTCAGATTCAATGGATCTATTGGGTTGATGACTTCCAGACCATGTACAGCTGCTGCCTTACATTGAATCTGGAAGATTTCACATTCTGTTCTGGCATCCTCGACTTTTTTAATGGGGAATGCTGCTCTCAATATCATGTCATCAATGTACATCTCTTTGCTGTGTTTAGATGTCACATCCAGGCGATATCTCTATAAACAAAGTAATAGTCATTAGAGCAGTAGTTTGCAAAAAATGCTTCAAGCTGGCTCATGGTTAGACTCTGTCCCAAATGGCTATTGATAAAAATGGTCATACACGAAAACAGTAGCCAGGCAATAGCATAGCGTTGTTCCATTTGCATCAGTACTGCAGATGAAAATGTGACTGGTTGGCTTTGCTGCATAAACAGGTAGTTGGAAGACCTGTCTCACTGGCATCGCACTGCAAGGTGACTTCATCTTTGATCTTATGGTACTTCAGCACTGACATTGTCACCACCAGATGTTTGATTTTGGTGATTGCTGTTTCTTGTTCTGTGCCCCAGTACCACTGCACATCTTAGCAGTGAAGTTGCATATTATACAAGAAATGGAAGCAGGAGTGGGCCACCAAGCCCTTTAAACCTGTCCCACCATTCAATAGGATAATGGCTGATCAATTTCTTTCCTATGTCATTATCCCATAGCCCTCTATTCCTCGATCTATCAAATATTTATCCAATTCCACTTTAAATATTTCTAATGATCCGACCTCCATTCCCCCTTTGGGGAAGAGAATTCTAGAGATTCACCATGCACTGTGAGAAGAAATTTCTATACATCTCAGTTTTAAAAGGCTGGCTGTTTATCTTGTAGCTATGTCCCCTTGTTCAAGACTCTGCTACTAGTGAAAACATCTCACCATCTACCTTGTCACCCCCTCACAATCATAGTTTTTGAATAAGATCACCCCTCACTCTTCTAAACATCAAGAAATACAGACACAGCCTATTTAGTCTCTCCTGATAGGACAACACTCTCATTCCAAGAATTAGCTTCATGAGTCCCCTTTGAAATAAGGGGATCGAAACTGTATGTGATATTCCAGGTAAGGCTTTACCAATACACAATACAATTGCAACAAAACCTCCATATTTTTAAACTCCAACCCCTTTGCAATAAATTCCAAAACGCCATTTGCTTTTTACTGATATTGTATAGACCATTGGTGAGGCCAAACCTGGAATATTGTATGCAGTTTTGATGTCTGTATTTGAGGAAGGATGTCCTTGCTATAGAGGGAATACAGTGAAGGTTTATGAGGCTGATTCCTGATCTGTCATTTGAGGATAGATTAAGTCAATTTGGATTATATTCACTGGAGTTTAGAAAAGTGAGGGGGATCTCATAAAATTCTAACAGGGCAGATTCAGAAAGACTGTTCCCAAAGGTGGGGTAGTCCAGAACTAGGGGTTATAGTTTGATGATCAGGGTAAACCTTTTAGAACTGAGGGGAGGAGAAATTTCTTCACCCAGAGGGTGGTGAATGTATGGAATCCACAATTACTGAAAGTAGCTGAGACCAAAACGTCTGATTTCAAGAATAAATTAGATATTTCTCTTGGGGTTAAAAGGATTAAGGGAAATGGGGGGAAAGGTGGATCAGGATATTAAATTGGATGATCAGCATGATCAAAATGAATGGTGGAGCAGGGTTGAAGGATCAAATGGTTTACTCCAACTTCTAGTTTCTATGTTCTATGTTAACTACTTGTTGGACTGGTCTGCTAGCTTTTCTGATTCATGTACTAGAACACCTAAATCTCCTTGTACTTCTCTGCATTCTCTACCCGTTTAGTTATTAATCTCCCCTTTAATTGCTCCTACCCAAAGTGCATGAGATCACACTTCTCCCCATTAAACTCCATTTTCTAGGTTTTGCCCAGTCACCCAATCTATCTATAATCCCCTTGGAAAAATCACAATATCCTTATCATAACCTGCCCCTCTACTTAACTTCATACCATCAGCAAATTTGGAAATCTTATATTCCTTATTCCTAATCATGAATGTAAATAGTGAACAACTGCAGGCCAAGAACTGATCCATGTGGTACTTGACTGGTTAGCTCTTTCCACTCTGAAAAAGGACTCATTTATTCCAACTCAGTTTTCTATGTGACAGCCAGTTTTTAATCCATGCTAACATGCTTTTATTTTGTGCACCGGTCTTTTCTGTGGCACCTCGCATTTTGTAAGTCTAAATGCACTACATCTACAGGTTCTGTTTAACATCTATAGGTTTGATTATATTTAGCTATCCTAAGTGATTATTTCCTCTTTGATTATTAACTCCAACATTTTGCCAATAAAGGTTGTTAAACTAACTGGCCAATTGTTCCCTGCTCTCTGCCTTTCTCTCTTTTTGAACAAGGGAGTCATGTTGGTGTTTTCCAACCTTCTGATACCCTCCCAGAACTCAGCGAGTTGCAAAATATTTCAATCAATGGGTCCACTATCTCATGCTCATTAAAACCCTTATGTGCAGTTCATGAGGTCCTAATGACTTGTCTGCCTTTATCCCATTGCATTTCTCTAATAGTCTATTCCCTGTGATTGGTAGTGTTGTAAGTTCTACCATATTGTTTGAAATCAGTCCACCTGATATCTTAGGGATATTTGCAATGTCTTCCATCATGACGACTAATGCAAAAAATTTATGTTGCAAATTTGCCATTGCTTTGTTTGTTGTTATCAATTTACTTACCATGTTCAGTAAAGGAGTTGAAGTTTTGAACTGGGGAAAGGCAAATTTTGCAGAAATGTAAGGAGTCTTGACTGATGTGGACTGTTCAGCCCAGCACTGCTAGAGGATAAATCAGTGGAAAACCAGTGGAAAGCATTTAAAAAAATCCTAAAAGTACAATGTAGACATATCCCCTTCAAAAATAAGAATGGTATTGCCAAATCTAAAATTCCTGGTTGTTTAGAGGAATTCAGGGGAAGATCAAACAGATAAAGAAAATGTACAATAGATGCAAAAAAACTAAGCACTATAGATAGCCCAGACAAATATAGGAAGTAAAGAGACAAAGTAAAAAAAGAAATAAGGAAATCAAGGAGGGAGCGTGAAAAAAATTAAAAGTAAAGTAAAAGAAAACACAAAGATGTTTTAGCAATAAATTAATGGTAAAAGGTTAGTTGGCAAAAAAAATGAGATCTATCAGAGATGAAAAAGGGAACTTGTGTATAGAAGCAGAAGTTATGGGAAGGGTTTTAAATGAATATTTTGTCTCTGTGTTTACAAAGGAAAGGGGTGATGCAGATATCGTAGTCCAGGAAGAATGCTGTGGAATATTGAACGGGATAATCATAAAGAGAGCAGAATACTCAAAAGGGTTAGAGTCTTTGAAAGTTGATAAGTCTCCAGGGCTAGATGAATTGTTTCCAAGGCTGCTTAAGGAGGTCAGGGAAGAGATAACAGATCCTATGAGGATGATTTTTCAATCTTCACTAGATACAGGGAAGGTACCAAAGTACTGGACAAATGAAAATGTGGTTCCATTGTTTAAAAAGGCATTGAAGGAAATGCTAAATAGTTATAGGCCAGTTAGTCTATATCAGCGGTGGACAATTTGGAGAATCAATCTTGAGAGATAGAATTAACTGTCGTGTAGAAAGGCATGGACTAGTCAGGGATGGTCAGCATGAATTTGTTAAAAGAAGATCTTGCCTCACAAATTTGATTGAATTTTTTGAGGAAGTGACAAGAAGGTAAAAGTAACGCAGTGGATATTGTGTACATAAATTTTGGCAAGGTGCTTGACGAGGTTCCACACAGCAGATTGGTCAAAAAAGTAAAAGCCGTTGGGATACAGGGTAATGTAGTAAACGGGATAAAATATTGGCTTACTAACAGGAAACAAAGGATAATGGTCGATGGGTGCCCTTGCACATGAAAAGTCGTTTCCAAAAGTGTTCCAAACGGCTTTGTATTGGGAACCTTACTGTTTGTGTTATATAATTAACAATATGGATGTGAATGTGAGAAGCATATTTGGGAAATTTTGCAGATGACACAAAGATTGGCCCAAGTAGTGAATAATGTAGAGGATAGCTATAATATACAAAACAATATGGATGGGGTGGTGGAATGAATGGTAAAGCGGCAGATAGATTTTAACATAGAGAAGTGTGAAGTGATGATTTGGAGAGGTCAGACAGTTATAGGGAATACACAATAAATGGGAATGTACTCAGAGGCGTAGATGAAGTGAGCGATCTTGGTGTAAAAGTGCACAGGTCTCTCAAGGCAGCAGTTCAGGCAGACAAAGTTGTAAAGAAGGCATATGGAATGCTGTCCTTCCTTGGAGAGGTATGGACTATAAACTTAAGGATGTAATGTTGGAATTGTATAAACACTGCTGAGGCCACAACTGGGGTATTGTGTGCATTTCTGATCACCATATTACAGGAAGAATATAATTACTCTGGAAAGAGTGCAAAGGAGGTTTCCAAGAATGCTGCCAGGGCTAGAAAAGTGTAGCTATAAGGAAATATTGAATAGGTTGGAGTTATTTTCCTTGGAACAAAAAGGGCAGAAGGGTGGCTTGATTGAGATGTACAAAATTATGGATCATAGAATCATAGAACCCTACAGTGCAGAAGGAGGCCCTTTGGCCCATCAAGTCTGCACTGACCACAATCCCACCCAGGCCCTACTCCCATATTCCTATGTGTTTTACCCATTAATCCCTCTAACCTAAGCATTCTAGTATACTAAGGGGCAATTTTTAGCATGGCCAATCAACCTAACCTGCACATCTTTGAGGGGGAGAAGTAGAAATGACAGTATAAAATTGCTTTTCTGGGTGGAGAATTCTAGAACCAGAAGAAGTAGATTCAAAGCAAGTGGCAATAGGTGTAGAGGGGACATGAGGAAGTACTTTCTTATGCAGAGGGTAGTGGGTTTCTGGAGTTCAGTGCCTGAGTTGATGGTAGAGGCAATGACCCTAAAGTCTTTGAAAAAGTACCTGGATCTGCATCTTAAGTGTTGTAAACTACAGAGATATAGGCCAGGTGCAGGAAGGTGGGATTAGAAAGGACACCTGGGTGCCCTCAGGCTGGCATTGACAAGATGGGCCAAATGGTCTCCTTTTGTGCTTTAGCTTTTCTCTGAATCTATGGTTCTAACTTGCCCAATCCATCCTTATGGCTGAAGTTTGTCATCCCTGGAATCATTCTTGCACTCCAGTGCATTTGTATCCTCCGTATAGTCCTATAGTGCAAAACAGTACACAATATCCCAGCTGAGGTCTAACTAGTGAAATTTGATTCGCGCACTGAGAAATGTGCTAGAGTTTATTTTCACACAATACTTGCACCAATTATATTGCTAGGCCAGCTGTTTGAGGGAGGGAATAAATTATTCGACTGAAATGTAAACATCTTGGGGAATTGGTTCAATTGTAGGTCTAATTGGCAACTGTTTTGAATTCAACAGAAACATATTTACATTTGATTGCTCCCAGTTAACTTTTATAAAATATTTTTTGGCCTTCCTGATTCAAATTGCAAGTCTGAAGCTTTTAGAAAAATATAGCTAGTCCAACAAGTTTCCATGCATGGGAAAATTTAAAGAACCATCATGTCAGAGTATTACATTGTAATTTAGCACAGTTGCAGTAAGCCATTGCTAAAGTTAAAAACAAAATTATCATAGAATGTTAACAGCATTTGGCCCATTATATTCTGTGCCAGTTTTCCGTGAGAACAGTTCAGAGTCCCACTCCCTTGTATTTTCCCTGTGGCACTCAGATAATTGTCCAATTTCCTTTTGAAAGATGGAATTAATTCTGCCTCCACTACACTCTCAGGCAGCTGGAGTTCCTCATCCCTGGAACCTTTCTCACAAATTCTTTCTGCACCTCTCCAGTGCCTTCATTTTTAAATTTGCTGTGATTTTTCTCCAAGGCTGCACACAGCGATGTCCTAGGGACTGAACTTCAATTTCTGGAGACCCCAAGCCACTGTTAGAGGGTTGGCAATCCTGGTCCTAAATGGCCTACCTCTTATTCTGAGACTGTGTGCCTTGGTTTTAGATCCCCACCAGAGGAAACGTCCTTTGCTAAATTCTATAATGCTCCCAATCCTTACTACTTTTTTGACAACTTTATAAGCCTCTCTGATTGAACACAATCTTTAACTTCTCTTGTTAGCTATGGTTCAGTCAGTTTTCCTACTGGATTTTTGCACCTCAAAAGAATGTAAATTGGTTGTAAACCATGTATTAATTACTTAAATGCCAGCCATTGCCTGTCTGCCATTTTACCTTGCGGTTGTATTTCCTTATCTACCACAGCCAATCTATTCCTCATATCTTTATAGTTTCCTTCGTTTAGATTTAAGACCCTAGTTTTGGATTGAACTACATCACTTTAAAACCTATTGTAAAATTCTGTCATATTCTGTTCACTCCTCTGTAGAGGTTTCTTCACAATGAGGGCTAGAATTTTCTGATTATTCTCATCAGTGGGATCTTCCCACTGACAGTGAACCCCCACAGTGGGTTTCCTGGTGGCAGGGAATGTATAGAATGGGAAACCCCATTAAAAGAGTGGGAACAGAAGGTCCTGCCACTGGCCACCACCTCTGCTGCCATGAAAAACATCACAAGGAGTGTGGAAAACCCCAGCCAAGATTATTAATTAATCTTTTCTCATTACATAGTACTTGATGTAAAATAGCTTGTTCCCTGTTAATTCCAGAGAGCTATCCTTTAAACATGCCAGGAATTCGTTCTCCAAAGCATTATTATCTTCGCGCTTATTAGGGTTACCTAATCCATATATAGATTGAAGTCCCCCAAGTTTACTGAAACCTTTGTTTCATGCATATCTGATTTCCTGATTTATACTGTGCACTATGTGATTGCTACTGTTTGGTTGCTTATTAACAATCCCTACCAATGTTTGCTTAGCTCCTCTCAAACTTACTCTACATCTTAATCTTTGGATAAAAGATTCTCTCTCGAAATGAACTGATTTCATCCTTTACTAACAGTACTACACCTCCTGCTTTGCTTTCTTGTCTATTCTATCTAAATATCAAAAAACCTTGAACTTTCAGTTCCTAGCCCTAGTTAACCTGCAGCCATGGCTTCATAATGACAGTTAGTTCACATCTGTTTCCTCTTATTTATCTCATCAATTCATTCACCTTGTTCTGAATGCTGTGTACATTCAGACAGAGTGCCTTTAATTCTCTTTTTATTTTTGCAACTTCTAGCCTTATCTGCTGGTACAGTTTTAAATGGGTATGCCCTGTCTCTTGCTGCACAATCAGATTGTCTAAGCAAGATTTCTTTCCCTAGTCCTACCTGTGTCACTGGTACCCATGTGGACCGTAATAATTGGATCCGTCTTCCACTGCAAGTTCCTCTTGAGCATAAAGCAGATGTCCCAAACCTTGGCACGAAACAGTCAATAGGGTTTTATTGCTGTTAGGACTTCTGCTCTTAGCTGCACAGGACATTGTCTATGCCCCTGACTATGCTGTCCCCTACTACCACTACAGGTCAAGCTTCTGTCTACACAAGCTGCAAGAACCTAGAACCTGCTGGATTATTGCAAAGACTGAGAATCCTTCACTTCTACATTTTCAATTACCATATCTGCCTCACTTGCAGTCAAACCCTCCTGTCCCTGGTCCTGAACCAAATCAAGTCAGTCCTATGCTAAGAGATGTGAACAAAGTGTCCGGGTAATTTCTCCTCCTGCCCAGTGTATTACAGCATCTGCAGCTTAGCCTCCAGCAGAATAACTCTCTGAAGTTCCTCCAGCCGCAGATACTTACTGCAGATAAATTTGCCTGGGATCATACAGGTGTTCATGAACTCCCACATTCTGCAACCACCAGACATCACCTACCCTGCCATCTTTACAGTGTTTAATTAATTAAAATTTAATCAATGAAACAAACAGTTAATATCTCTAATCTTGTCTGTGCTTTTTTTTATTATTTCAATAAATTTCCTGACTGAAATTCCCTACTTAAGATAAATGGGGAATCTTAAAAGCTTTACTACTTTTAGTAAACTTTACTACTACTAATAAAACTAAAATGACCTAACTTTTGGAAGATAATGAGAAAAATACTCACCAAATAATCAACTACCTGTTATCCTGTGATGTCACACTGTGGTTTTTCTCAGCATGCCGTCAATCTTCTCTGGAACCACAAATGGGAATGGATTTGCCTGGACAGCTCTTTTAGATGCTGCTGTCTATCTGTAGTAGGTCCCCTTCTCTCATAAAATCCCTACAGTGTAGAAGTAGGCCATTCAACCTATCAAGTCTGCATCAACTCTCCAAAACAGTATCTCACCCCCAGGGCTCACCCTGTGCCCCATTTCTGTAATTCCACACATTGACCATGGCTAGTCCATCGCTGGACATTAAGGGGCAATTTCCCATGGCCATTCCACCTAACCTGCACACCTTTGGACTGCGGGAGGAAGCTGGAGCACTCGGAGAGAACCCATACAAACACAGGGAGAATGTGCAAACTCCACACATACAATCACACAGCTTAAATTGAACTGGGTACCTGGCGCTGTGAGGCAGCAGTGTTAATTACTGCACAACTGTGACATACCTCTGCTGCTGTTTCAGGTGCTATTGTCTGTCTCCATATCTTCCTCTCCTATGTTGTTCAACCTTAACAGATTATCAGAGATTATTACTTCGAAAGTTCTGTATAACTCCATGCCGCCAATTGAAAAAGTAGAAGTGAAGGAATCTCAGCCTTTGCAATTATCCATAACTTGGGCAGCATTGTGGCACAGTGGTTAGCACTGCTGTCTCACAGCACCAGAATGTGAGTTTGATTCCTGGCTTGGGTCACTGTCAAAAAACAAAGAAAATTACAGCAAGAAGAGGCCTTGGGCACTCCAAGCCTGCACCGACTATACTGCCTAACTAATAAAACTCCCTACGCTTCCGAGGACCATATCTCTCGATTCTCATCCTATTAATGTACTTGTCAACATACCTCTTAAAAGTCCCTACCATATTGGCTACTTCCCCGGCAATGAGTTCCAGGTACCCACTAC
This sequence comes from Sphyrna mokarran, assembly GCA_024679065.1. Taxonomy (NCBI): domain Eukaryota; kingdom Metazoa; phylum Chordata; class Chondrichthyes; order Carcharhiniformes; family Carcharhinidae; genus Sphyrna; species Sphyrna mokarran. The sequence continues at coordinate 33,268,687 of JAGIQG010000002.1, read as the reverse complement.
TCTCTGTGTAAAATATCTGCCTTGTACGTCTCCTTTAAACCTTGCCCCTCACACCTTAAACCTATGCCCCCTAGTAATTCACTCTTCCACACTGGGAAAATCTTGACTATTCACTCTATCCATGCTTCTCATAATCTTGTAGACTTCTGTCAGGTTTCCCCTCAACCTCTGTCACTCCTATCTGTGTGGAATTGCACGTTCCCCTCATGTCAGCATGGGTTTCCTCTCGGTGCTCCAGTTCTAAAGACGTGCTGGTTGGGTGTATTGGCCATGCCAAATTCTCCCTCAGTGTACCGGACAGGCGCTGGTATACAAAGAACAAAGAACAAAACAGCATGGGAAACAGGCCCTTCGGCCCAACGAGCCCACGCCGCCACCTCAATGTTCCCACTTCTACCCATGATCCCTGTCTGTATTTATAGATCCATGCATTGAAATCAAATTTGAGACAATTTAGGAAGAATTTGTTCTGCCGATCAGCCTAAGAGCACATCTTTGGGATGTGGAAGGAAACCGGAGCACCCGGAGAAAACCCATGCATGCATGGGGAGAATGTGCAAACTCCAACAGACACAGGCCCAAATCCATGTATCTGCACAGCACAGCGATAGTCACTGAGCTGTCGTGTTGCCCATCAAATAGTCCAGATCAAGCATACGCTAATGACATGAAGCACTAGGATACTCTCGAAAAATATCCAAGAGCAGCCCTCTTACAACCCATCGCATGTATGTCCCTTGTTAGAAAACAAGGCGGACCAATGTATCTGTAGAATAAAACAAATATATCAATATTATCAACTATTTACACACTTCCCAGGGACTCCCAAGGCTCATGATCCCTGTTTTAAATCAGTTTTCTATATCCCTCCATTCCCATTCTGTTCATGTGCCCATCTAAGTATCTCTTAAATAACTCCAGAGTGCCTGCCTCCATCACTTTATTTGGCAGCACTTTCCATATCCCCACCACCCTCTGTGTGAAAAAACTCCCTCTAGCATCCAAATTATACCTTACCCCCTTCACCCTAAGCCCATGACCCCTCGTGCTATTTGAGTCCATCCTGGGAAAAAGCTTAACCCTGTTTACTCTATCTATACCCTCATAATCTTGTACACCTCTATCAGATCTCCTCTAAGTCTACGTCTTTCTAAGGAAAACAGCCCCAATTTGCCTAACCTCTCCCTGTAATACAGTCCTTCCATACCAGGCAGCATCCTGGTAAACCTTTTCTGCACTCTCTCCAGAGTGTCCACGTCCTTCCGGTAGTAAGGTGACCAGAACTGGACGCAGTATTTCAAATGAGGTCTAACCAACTGCAACATTAAAGGCCACCTCTTGTATTCTATATCCCTTCCTATAAAGGCTAGCATACTATATGCTTTCTTCACAACCTTCTCCACCTGCTCTGCCACCTTCAGAGACTTGTGCACCTGCACCCCTATGTCCCTCTGCGTTTCTATACTTTAATAGGTCTACCCTTTATCGTATACCTCCCCACTACATTCTTTCTCCCGAAATGCATCACCTTGCATTTATCAGGATTGATTTCCATCTGCCATCTATCTGCCCAAGCTACCAGCCTATCTATGTCCTGCTGTATTGCCTGACAATGCTCCTCACTATCCGCAAGTCCAGCCATCTTTGTATTGTCTGCAAACTTGCTGATCACTCCACTTACTCCCTCTTCCATGTCATTTATATATATTACAAATAGGAGAGGTCCCAGTACCGAGCCCTGTGGCACACCACTAGTGACCGACCTCCAGCTAGAAAAACACCCTTCCACTATTACTCTCTGTTTCCTATTACCAAGCCAGTTACTTATCCATCTAGCTACCTGTCCTTGTATCCCATTAGCCTTGACCTTTTCAACTAACCTCCCATGAGGGACTTTGTCGAACGCCTTACTGAAATCCATTTAGATGACATCAACAGCTCACCCTTCATTGACCGTTTTCGTCACCTCCTCAAAAAATTCTACCAGATTCATAAGACACGACCTTTAACAAAGCCATGCTGCATATCCCTAATCAGATCGCAACGCCCTAAGTGCCTATACATCCTACCTCTAAGAATCGCCTCCAACAGCTTCCCTACCACTGCTGTCAAACTCACCGGCCTATAATTTCCAGGGTTATCCCTTCTACTCTTTTTAAACAACAGTACAACATTAACTATTCTCCAGTCCTCTGGGACATCACCTGTGTCCAAAGAAGAGACAAAGATTTGCGTCAGAGGCCCAGCAATTTCACCTCACACCTCCCTAAGCAGCCTGGGATAAATGCCATCAGGCCTCGGAGATTTATCAGTTTTAATGCTACCTAGAAGCTCTAACACTTCCTCCCTTGGTATGGATATTTCCCTCAACTGGTCTACAACTCAGAGACAAGACCGGTCAACAAGCCCCTCTCCTTCATGAGTACCGACTCAAACTATTCATTCAGGATCTCCCCCATTCCCTTGGGCTCTAAGCACAGTTCCCCTCCTCTCTCCCTAAGAGGTCCAATTTTTCTTCTAATCACCCTTTTATTCCTAATGTAGAAGTAAGAAACCTTTGGATTTTTCTTAATCCTATCCATTTCATGTCCCCTTTTTGCCTTTCAAAGTTCCTGTTTGAGCTCCCTCCTACTCTCTCTATATTCTTCCAATGCTCTCTCCATTCCCAGTTGCTTTGACCTAACATACGCCTCTCTTTTCTTCCTAACCAAGTCCTCATATCCCTAGTAATCCATGGCTCTCTAATCCTACCTTGCCCATCTTTCCTCTTAGCCGGCACATATCTTTCTTGCAACATTTTCAGTATTCCCTTGAAAGATTCCCATATGCCTAGCATGGACTTACCCTCGAACAACCATTCATGTAGCAATTAAGAAATTTTCACAGTAACTTAATTGCAATGTTAATGTGAGCCTACTTGTAACAGTCATAAATAAACTTAAAAAAATTAAACTTAACTCCTCAAAGTTCTCAGCAGAACATCATTCTTGCCTTTTCTCTGTTGTTACTTTTTACATGAACCATAACAACAGGATCTTCTCCACTCCCATTCCAAATTTATCTCCATCTTCAAGTTCTCCTGGCATTCAGCAGGCAACACAACCTTTGGAAATCCTGGTTGTGGCTTCAAAGAACAGTATCTATTCCCTGTCAGTACTGCAGTCTCCCACTGGCCCCACCCTATTTGAATGGCATCAATGGTGCCATTCAGTTTACTTGTCCACCCTGCAGTCCGTGTCCTCATTCGCATAGGTAGCATATACCTATACCTGTCTGTCAAAGTCAAGAGCTGAGGCTCCTCACTAACTACTTGCTGGATCCTCACACCTGTCTGACATACTGATCTGTATCTTAACTGCAACAACCTCCTTGATTCCACAACGTAGTTTCTCTTGCTTTCTGTTCTAAATTTGTAACATTTACTTTTGCATCTATGGCCCCACATTCTAGACCACTCAGCTATTGGAAACACCTGCTTCTAGCTACCTTGTCTCGTCTTCCACAATTTCAAACACTTTGATAATATCTTTCTGAAATATGCACGTTTTAGTGAAGAAAGACCATGTTTGTCAAGTTTTTCTTTATATTTGTATTTCTGTAATACAGAGGCAGAAGTCCCCTCACCAAAATTCCTTTATTTACAATTCCAACTGCAGTGCACAGAATGTTAGCAGTCTATCTTCAGGAGTGCCAGAGGAGCTGACCATATTCCAATAGGCCAATCTCAATGGCTTGATTGAAGTCATTACAATTTCCAAATACAAAAAGCAACCAAACATGTCATTTACCATCTCTCTAAATTCTGAAGAAACTTCCTATGGTGTGGAGCTTAATGCTGAACAAACTGTCTGAGGTTTTACTAAGTTCTATGTGGACTCATCATTATGTTTCAACCTTCATATTTACGCTCAGAACTGTTATCAGGCCAACAATACTGTTTCACTCATCACTGTTTGCTTATTGGAATGAAGAAATTTATTTTCCAAAATCACAACCCATCTTTATGCAATATTATTACAATGATTTATTGTGATCATGACACTTTGGTTATTATGACATTTAGACCCTCATTGTTGAAGGATTATTGCACCATTGTTAACACTGCCATCCAACAGAGGTATAGTTATTGGTTTTACTTTTGAGCTGCTATTTGTCATTGGTTAACTGTAAAAGCTTCTAAGATTTACCCAGTGGCTGTACTGTAGAGCACTGCTACCCAGCAATAACCAACACTTGAAACAGTGCTCCACTCAAAGTGTTCATTTTCAGCTGAAAGCACTGACATTTTGAGCAGCATATCAGAGAGTAGAGCAGATGATGAGCGGCTATTTAATCATTTTCAGTACACATGAGGGTTCATGGGATCAACTGTAAATATTGGGGATTGTGACCTTTTGTAATATCAATCAGTTGGTTATAGTCAGACTCTGGGCTCCTGGCACATCAATCATTATAACAGGATTTCATTGTACCACTGTAACAAATATCAGCAGTAAAAGGATCTTTCAGTCCGAACACAAGGTGAGCACTATTTTTTGGGTGTCACCTATTCTTTCAAGAAAAGGGAGAAATGGCAAATAAAGGAATTGGATAAAAACTGGAATTGCGAAAAGTTGCAGGGCAACTTTAAATTTAAAAATTAAGGAAATGAGTCTCAATTGAAAAGGTATTGCAAGAAACACAGTATTTCAAGACACAATGGAATGAATAAAACCAGAAGAAATAGGAGCTGGAGTAGGCAATTTAGCCCCTGGACTTGCTCCACAGTTCAACAAGATTATGGCTGAACTTCTCATACAATTCCACTACTTTCACTGCCTGCAACCCCTTAATTCTCTTCGTACCCAAAAATCTCTCGACCCCTGTCTTGAATCAACAACTCAGCATCAATAGTACTGTGGGGTGGAGTTTTCTAAGGATTCAAAATTCTTTGAAATAATTTCTCCCCACTTCAGTCCTAAATGGTCGACATTTTCTATGACTGTGAAATATTTCCTTAGTATCTACCATGCCTGTTCAGAATTGTTGTTTCAAACTTCAGGGAAGGGCCTAATCTATCCATACACTCTTCATAACTTCCTCCTGTGTAGGGTTTTTCAATGATTTTAAAAAGGCTCTCTTGATAGGAATCTGACCCCAGAGTAGTTAAAATGAAAGAGATGCAATAATCCTATTCATTCCTTTTGAGGTGGTAGATGTATCCCTCATCGAACTATTGATATTTTATGTCGATAGGTGTAAAAGATGTTGGATGTTCAGCATCTGTAACAATTGACGTTTTACTTCAAAATTAATTGGACAAAGAGAAGGCTAGAACCAGCTTAAAGGGGAGAGATCTTGGACTGAAAGAACTAAACTTTCTGATTGCAAATGAGCAATGTGTTAATTCCAACAATTGTATGTTGAGGAATGATGAGTTTGAAACTAGTCAGTGCCTTAAAACAGGTAAATTTTCAAGGCAGCAAAATAAAGGCACAAACTCTTCCAGACACCCAAGAGGGAATTTTCCCATTCTACCCGCCATGGGAAATGTAGTGGGCGAGGGACGGACCATGGCAAGATCTTTTGACTTTGGGTGAGATTTTCCAGAAAATCCCACTCCAATGGTGCGCTGGTTTATGCACTCCTGCAATGATTCCTTAATCCTTCTCCAATTGGGATGGCTGTGTTTAATTACCAATTTAAAGCATATATTCTATTGTAGCGTAAATTCAACGTTAACACTGCAAACTCTATTGGTCACCAATGGCACTTCTCAGGGATGGAAACAAACTTTCCTGCATCAATTCCACCCACAGAGGAGGCAAATGGAATGGCAACAAGTCCAGGGAGCTTAGTTAGTGCAAATCAAATGGGACTGCAAGAGATTCAGTGTGCTATCCCACACAAGAGACTGTGAAGAGACAGATAAGAGAACTAGATTTGTATTAAATGATAGCCTTTAAGCTGTTCATTGGGGACACCCGGTGTGCCTAAACAAACACACTCATTTGCATTTGTAGAACCAGTGCAAGAAAGTTCCTACATTGTGAAAAGGATGGTCTATTTTCTAAATGGGAAAAGGCTTCAAAAATCTGAAACACAAAGGGATTTGAGGCTCCTGATTCAGGACTCTCTTAAGGTTAACATGTAGCTTCAGTCAGCAGTTAGGAAGGCAAACTCGATGTGAGCATTCCTGTCAAAAGGGCAAGAACACAAGAGCAAGGATGTACTGCTGAGGCTGTATAAGAACATAAAAACTAGGAGCAGCAGGAGTAGGCCAATGGGCCCCTCGAGCTTGCTCCGCCATTCAATAAGATCATGGCTGATCTTTTTGTGGACTCAACTCCATTTACCTGCCCATTCATCATAACCCTTAATTCCTTTAATGTTCAAAAATCTATCTATTCATGCCTTAAAAACATTCAAAGAGGTAGCCTCAACTGTTTCACTAGGCAGGGAATTCCACAGATTCACGATCCTTAATGTGAAGAACATCCTCCTCAACTCAGTCCTAAATCTACTCCCCTTTATTTTGAGGCTATGCCCCTTAGCTTTAGTTTCACCCACCAGTGGAAACAACTTCCCTGTTTCTACCTCATCTATCTCCTTCATAATCTTATATGTTTCTATAAGATCTCCCCTCATTCTTCTGAATTCCAATGAATATAGCCCCAGTCTATTCAGTCTGTCCTCATAAGCCAACCCTCTCCACTCTCGAATCAACCTAGTGAATCTCCTCTGAACCCCTTCCAGTGCCAGGATATCCTTTCTCAAATAAGAAGACCAAAACTGTACATGGTACTCAGATGTGGCCTCACCATCATTTTATACAGCTGCAACATAATCTCACTATTTTTAAACTCCAGCCCTCCAGCAATGAAGGACAAAATTCTATTTGCCTTATTAATTACCTGCAATCCAACTCCTTGAGATTCTTGCATAGAGACACCCAGGTCCCTCTGCAATTTTTTACCATTTAAATAATGCTCCATTTGCTGTTATTCCTACCAAAATGGGTGACCTCACCTTTTCCAACATTGTACTCCATCTGCCAGACCCTCGCCCTCTCACTTAGATTATCTATATCCCTTTGCAGATTTTCAGCATCCTCTGCACACTTTGCTCTTCCACCCATCTTAGTATCATCTGTGAACTTTGACACACTACACTTGGTCCCCATCTCCAAATCATCGATGTAAATCATAAATAATTGCAGTCCCAACACTGATCCCTGAGGCACACCACTAGAAACAGATCACCAACCAAAATAAAACACCCATTTAAGGCTCTGGTCAGACCCCATTTGGAATATTGTGAGCAGTTTTGGCCCCAAACCTAAGGAAAATGGTCTTGGAGGGGGTCAAGGGAGGTTCACAAGAATGATCCCAGGAATGAAGGGTTTGTCATATGAGGAACAGTTACAGAGTCTGAGTCTGTACTCAGTGAAGTTTAGAAAATGAGGAGGGATCTTATTGAAATTTACAGATTACTGAGGGGTCTAGATTGAGTGGACATGGAGAGGATATTTCCGCTAGTGGCAGAGACTAGAACTCAAGGGCACATTCTCAAAATGAAGGGACACTTCTTTAAAACTGAGATGAGGAATTTCGTCAGCCAGAGGGTGATGAATCTGTGGAGGTCAGGTCATCGAGTGTCTTTCAGCCAACGATAGATAGGTTCTTGATCAATAAGTGGTTTCAGGATTACAGGAAGATAGCAGGAGAAACAGGATGAGAATCATATCAGCCATGATTGAATGGCAGAGCAGACTCAAATGGTCTAATTCTTCTCCTATATCTTACGGTCTAATAATTAACTCAGTAATGTAACATCATGAAACCTTAATAAAAGAAAAGCAGAAAAATTCTATGTTGTTGAACTATTATGCGTCAAACCTGCTGTATGTGTGCCCAAAGTGATTCCATAATCATAAGACTATCTGAAAATGAATATGTTTGAGTTGAGATGTGACTGCTGCAGTTAGACAATGGTCAAACCTGCAAGGACAGCCAGTGTTTACGATATTGGATCATGGACTCAGCTTTCTGATTAAGGCTATATAACCTTAGTGAAAACTCAAGCAAGATGATAACACATTGGCAGCAGCCAGAGCTTTTGACATAGAACATAGAACATAGAACATTACAGCGCAGAACAGGCCCTTCGGCCTTCGATGTTGCGCCGACCAATTAGGAAAAAGCAATGACCCTCTAACCTAAACCATTCCTTTTTCATCCATAAACTTATCTACTAACCTCTTAAACGCCACCAAACTTGGCGCATCTAAAACTGCAGCAGGCAGGGCATTCCATACCCTTACCACCCTCTGGGTAAAGAACCTACCTCTGACATCCATCCTATAACTACCACCCTTAATTTAAAGCTATGTCCCCTCGTGCTAGCTTTCTCCATCCTAGGAAAAAGGCTATCACTGTCCACCCTATCTAAACCTCTAATCATCTTATATGTGTCAATAAGGTCTCCTCTTAGCCGCCTTCTTTCTAACGAAAACAACCTCAAATCCCTCAGCCTCTCTTCATAAGACCTGCCTTCCATACCAAGCAACATCCTGGTAAACCTCCTCTGTACCCTCTCCAATGCCTCCACATCTTTCTTATAATGTGGGGACCAGAACTGCACACAATACTCCAAGTGCGGCCGCACTAGAGTTTGTACAGTTGCAACATGACGTTGCGGCTCCGAAATTCAATCCCCCTACCAATAAAAGCTAAGACTCCGTATGCCACCTTAACAACCTTATCGACTTGATTGCCAACTTTCAGGGATCTATGCACATATACACCAAGATCCCTCTGTTCTTCAACACTATTAAGAGTCCTACCATTAGCCCTATACTCTACACATTTGTTATTCCTGCCAAAGTGAATTACTCACACTTTTCCACATTAAACTCCATTTGCCACCTCTCGGCCCAGCTCTGCAACTTGTCCAAGTATCTCTGCAAACTATAACACCCCTCTTCACTATCTACCACTCCACCGACTTTAGTGTCATCCGCAAATTTACTAATCCATCCTTCAATACCCTCATCCAGATCATTTATAAAAATTACAAACAGCAGGGACCCCAAAACAGACCCCTGAGGTACACCACTTGTCACCGAACTCCACGATGAATATCTCCCATCAACCACCACACTCTGTCTTCTATCTGCTAGCCAATTCCTAACCCAATTAGCTAAATCACCCTCTATCCCATACATCTGCATTTTCTGCAGAAGCCTTCCATGGGGCACCTTATCAAACGCCTTACTAAAGTCCATATGTACCACATCAACTGCCTTACCCCCATCCACCTCTTTGGTCACTTTTTCAAAAAACTCAATAAGGTTAGTAAGGCACGACCTACCCTTCACAAAACCATGCTGACTATCCCCAATAAATTCATTTCTCTCTAAATAACTATAAATCCTATCCCTAATAATTCTCTCCAATACTTTGCCCACAACAGAAGTAAGACTCACTGGCCTATAATTCCATGGAAAGTCTCTCTTCCCCTTCTTGAACAATGGGACCACATTCGCTATCCTCCAGTCTTCCGGCACTATACCCGTAACCAACGACGACTTGAAGATCAGAGCCAGAGGCCCTGCAATCGCCTCTCTCGCCCCCCAGAGAATCCTAGGGTAAATCCCATCCAGCCCAGGGGACTTATCTAACTTCAAACCCTCAAGAATATCTAGCACATCCTTCTTATCTACTTCAATACTTTACAGTTTGCAACCCTGTATCCCAGTGTTCTCCACAACTATATCTTGCCCCGGGGGATTGTCTCACTATCCTCTACAGGACATGGAGTGCAAGAGATTGTGAAAAATGAAAAGTACAGATTGGTCGGGTTTTGCACATCCCATGGTATTGAAAGCGTTGCAGATTGCTTGTTCAAAAGGAATGTTTCCTGTCGAATCCATGATAATCAAACCAGTGAGAAACCCTTCCAGTTATAGCCAAAGAATCACCTGCAATGGTTACTCTTCCATCTTGTGCACTGTTCATTTTGATTTTTGTATTCCTGTACAGAATGTGAGTGTTATTGACAAGGATAACATTTATTCTGTGTCTCTAATCATTCTTGAAAAGGCAGTGGTACGCTGCTTTCTTGAACTGGTACAGTCCATGTACAGTCACAGTGTTCTGGTGGGAGGGAGTTTCAAATCAGGATGGTGAGTGATTGCAGGGGTTGGTGATGGTGTTTTATGTGACTGCTGCCGTTGTCCTTCTAGATATTAGAGGTCATGAGTTTGGAAAGTGTTGTTGAAGGAGCCTTGTTGAGTTCCTGCAATGCATCTTGTAGATGGCACACATTACTGCCACTGTTTGATAGCAGTGGAGGGAGTGAATGTTTGTCAAGAGGGTGCTAATCAAAGTGGCTGCTTTGTCCTGGATAGTGTTAAGCTTCTTCATTGCTGGAGCTATACTCAACAGACAAGTGAGAAGTACTTCATCACACTCAAGACTTGTGTTTTGTAAATGGTGGACAAGCTTGGGAGTTAGTAGGTGAATTACTTGAAGTAGAATTCCGAACCTCTAACTTGCTCTTGTAATCACGAAATTCATATGGCTTGTCCTGTTCAGTTTCTAGTCAATGGTAAGCATGGGGATGTTGATTGTAGGGATTCAGCAATGGTAATGCCATAGAACGTCAAGGGGACATTTTGTCTTGTTGGAGATCGTCACTGCCTGATATTAGTTTGGCACAAATGTCACTTGCCACTTGTCAGCCTAAGCTTGGATATTGTCCAGGTCTTGCTGCATTTGCACGAACTGCTTCAGTACTTGAGGAGTCACAAATGGTGCTGAACATTGTACAATCATCAGAAAAAAAATTCTGACCTCATGATGGAAGAAAGATGATTAATGTAGCACGTGCAGACAGTTGGACCTAGGAAACGACCCTGAGGAACTCCTGCAATTATGACCTGAAACTGAGATGAATGATCTCCAATCACTACAACCATTTTCCTTTGTGCTAAATATGACTCCAACCAGCAGAGGGTTTTCCTCCTGGTTCCCATTGACTGAAGTTTTGCTTCATCCCACACTTGGTCAAATGCAGCTTTGATGTCAAAGGTAATCATTCTCACCCCAGCTCTGGAGTTCAGCTCTTTTGTCCATGTTTGAATCAGGGTAGCAGTGAGATCAGAGCTGAGTAATTGACAGAACCCAAACTGATCACAATCTTAAACATTGTTCGTTCATCACAGCAGGAAGATCAACGATGAGTCAGGTATTTGTTTCATAGAGGACATTCGGAAAAAATCCTGAGAGAAAAATTGTCCTCACACTTCAAATATTAGAAGCTGGTCAAAATATGGATGTAGCAGGACTGCAGAACTTAGATTTGATCCATTAAAGAACAAAGAACAGTACAGCACCGGAACAGGCCTATCAGTTCACCAAGTCTGTGTTGACACAGATGTCACTAATAATATTCTTGCCTCTACGTGGTCCATAATCCCTCTATTCCCTGCCTATTCATGTATCTATCCAGATGCCTCTTGAACATTGTTATAGAATCTGCTTCCACCACCTCTCTGGCAGTGTGTTCCAGGCACTCACCACTCTCTATGTAACAAACCTGCCCATTATATCTCTTTTAAACTTTCCCCCTTTCACTTCCAATATATGCCCCTGAGTAATTGACCCTTTACCTTGGGAAAAAGACTCTGACTGTGAGCGGCACAGTGGCAAGTGGTTAGCACTGCTGCCTATAGCGCCAGGGAGCCAGGTTCAATTCCGGCCCCAGGTAACTGTCTATGTAGAGTGCATATTCTCCCCGTGTCTGTGTGGATGTCCTCCGGGTGCTCCGGTTTCCTCCTACACTCCAAATATGTGCGGGTTAGGTTGATTGGCCATGCTAAATTGATCCTAGTGTCGGGGAATTAGCAGGATAAATATGTGGAGTTACAGGAATAGGGTCTGGGTGGAATTGAGGAAAATAGACTCAATAGGCCAAAAGGCCTCCTTCTGCACCGTAGAGATTCTATCATTCTATCCACTCTGTCTGAGCCTATCATAATCTGATAAACCTCTATCAGGTCCCCCGTCTTTCTCTGATGTCCTGATGAAAACTATCAAGTTTGTTCAACTTTTCTTCATAATTCATATCGTCCAAATCAGGCAACATCCTGGTAAATCTCTTCAGCATCCTTTCCAATGCATCAATATCCTTCCAATAGTGTGGCGACCAGAATTGTACACAATATTCCAAATGCAGCCCAACCAATGTCTGATACAGCTGCAACATGATTTTCCAATTCCTGTACTCAATGCTCCGACTGATGAAGGCCAGCATGCCATATGCCTTCTTGATCATCTTGTCCACCTGAGTTGCCCCCTCAGGGAACCTGTGGATCTGCATGGCTAGATCTCTCTCAATGCTAATATTTCTAAAGACTCTACCATTTACTGTACACTTTCCTTCTGCAGTAGACCTTCCAAATCACATTACTGCATACTTGCCCAATTAAATTTCAACTGCCAATTTTTGGCCCAGGTTGCTAGCCGATTTGTATCCTGTGGTATTCCCTGACAATCCTCCTCACTATCCCCTACTCTCTCAATTTTTGTATCATCTATAAATTTACTTATCAGACCATCTACATTTTCCTCCAAATCATTTATATATATTACAAACAGGCCCCAGCACTGATCCTTGTGGAACACCGCTTGCAACAGACCCCCAGTTAGAAAAGTACTGGGAGTGCAGATACATTGTTCCTTGAAAGTGGCATCACAGGTAGGTATGCTGGTAAAGTAGGCGGTTTAGCACACTTGCTTTCATAGGTCAGAGCATTGAGTACAGGAGTTGAGATGTTATAAGTATACAAGACATTGGTACAGCCACACTTTGAGTACTGCGTATAATTCTGGTCACCCTGCAATAGGAAAGATTTATTAAACTGGAAAGGGTACAAAAAAGATTTACAAGGCTGTTTATGAATTATGAAGAGAGGCTGCATAGGCTGAGACTATTTTCCCTGGAATATAGGAAAATGAGGGGTGACCTTATGGAGGTTTATAAAATTATGAGGGGAATAGATAAGGCGAATAGCCAAGGTCTTTTCCCCAGGGTAGGAGAGTCCAAAACTAGTGGGCATAGGTTTAAGTTTTAAAAGGGACCTGATGGGCAACATTTTCACACAGAGAGTGATGCATATATGGAATGAACTGCCAGAGGCGGTGGTGGGTACAATTACAACATTTAAAACATAATTAGAAGGTACGTGGATAGGAAAGGTTTAGAGGATACAGGCCAAACACAGACAAATGGGGTTAGTTCAATTTAGTAAACCTGGTCAGCATGGACGAGTTGGATTGAAGGGCCTGTTTCTGTGTTGTATATCTCTATGACTCTTATGTGTTAGTTATGGTGGTTGGAGTGCTGATCAATAGAACATAGAACATTACAGCGCAGTACAGGCCCTTCGGCCCTCGATGTTGCGCCGGCCAGTGGACCCTCTAACCTAAACTATTCCAATATCATCCATATGCCTATCCACCGACCATTTGAATGCCCCCAAAGTAGGCGAGTCCACAACTGCTGCAGACAGGGCATTCCACGCCCTCACCACCCTCTGTGTAAAGAACCTGCCTCTGACATCCGTCCTATAACTACCACCTCTTAATTTAAAGTTATGTCCCCTCGTGTTGGTCATCACCATCCGAGGAAAAAGGCTCTCACTATCCACCCTATCCAATCCCTTGATCATCTTATACGCCTCAATTAGGTCACCGCGTAACCTTCTTCTCTCTAATGAAAATAACCTCAGGTCCCTCAGCCTTTCCTCATAAGGCCTTCCCACCATACCAGGCAACATCCTGGTAAACCTCCTCTGCACCCTTTCCAATGCTTCCATATCTTTCTTATAATGCGGCGACCAGAACTGTACGCAATACTCCAAGTGCAGCCGCACCAGAGTTTTGTACAGTTGTAACATAACCTCACGGCTCCTAAATTCAATCCCTCTACCAATAAAAGTGAACATACCATTCGCCTTCTTAACAACTTTATCAACCTGGGTGCCGACTTTCAAAGAGCTATGTACTTGTACCCTAAGGTCCCTCTGCTTGACAACACTATTAAGGGTCCTTCCATTAGCCCTATATTTCATATGCCTGTTATTCCTACCAAAGTGAATCACCTCACACTTATCCGTATTGAATTCCATTTGCCACCTCACGGCCCAGATCTGCAACCTATCTATGTCCCTCTGCAAACTGTAACATCCATCCTCGCTGTCTACAACTCCCCCCACTTTGGTATGGTCAGCAAATTTACTAATCCAACCCTCTGCACCCTCATCTAGGTCATTTATAAAAATGACAAACAGCAGTGGCCCCAAAACAGATCCTTGAGGTACACCACTTGTAACTGTACTCCAGGTTGAATATTTCCCATCAACCACCACCTTCTGTCTTCTATCAGCTAGCCAATTCCTAATCCAAACTGCTAAATCACCTTCAATCCCATGCATCTGCACTTTCTGCAGTAGCCTACCATGGGGAACCTAATCAAACGCTTTGCTAAAATCCATATACACTACATCAACTGCCTTACCCTTATCTCCCTCTTTGGTCACCTCCTCAAAAAACTCAATAAGGTTTGTGAGGCACGACCTACCCTTCACAAAACCGTGCTGACTATCCCTAATCAATTTATTTCTCTCTAGATGCTTATAAATCCTATCCCTTATAATTCTTTCCAAGACTTTGCCCACAACAGAAGTCAGGCTCACCACTCTATAATTTCCAGGATGGTCCCTACTCCCCTTTTTGAACAAAGGGATTTGCCATCCTCCATCTTCCGGCACTATACCTGCAGCCAACGATGACGTGAAGATCAAAGCCAAAGGCTCTGCAATCTCCTCTCTAGCCTCCCAGAGAATCCTAGGGTAAATCCCATCTGGCCCAGGGGACTTATCAATTTTCATACCCTCAAGATTCACTAACACCTCCTCCTTATGACCCTCAATCCTGCCCAGTCTACAACCTAGTATCGCAGTATTCTCCCCGACAACATTGTCTTTCTCCTGCGTGAATACTGACGAAAAATACTCATTCAGTGTTTCTCCTATCTCCTCAGGCTCCACGCACAACTTCCCACTGCTATCTCTGACTGGCCCTAATCTTGCCCTAACCAATCTTTTATTATTTATATACATGTAAAAAGCTTTAGGATTCTCCTTAATCCTATCCGCCAAAGTCTTCTCGTGTCCTCTTCTAGTTCTTCTCAACTCCCTCTTTAGCTCCTTCCTGGCTAATTTATAGCTCTCCAGTGCCCTAACTGAGCCTTCATGTCTCATCATTATATAAGCCTCCTTCTTCCTCTTCACCAGAGATCCAACTTCCCTAGTACACCGTGGTTCCCTCACTCGACCACTTCCTCCCTGCCTGGCAGGTACATATTTATTACGGACATGCAGAAGCTGTTCCTTAAATATGCTCCACATTTCAGATGTCCCCAGCCCCTGCAATATCCTGCTCCACCCTATGCATCCTAAATCTCTCCTAATAGCCTAATAATTACCTTTCCCCCAGCTATAACTACTGTTATTCAGTATGTGTCCATCCCTTTCCATCACTAAGGTAAACGTAACCGAATTGTGGTCACTATCACCAAAGTGCTCACCCACCTCCAACTCTAACACCTGGTCTGGTTCATTACCCAGTACCAAATCCAATATAGCCTCACCTCTTGTTGGCCTATCTACATACTGAGTCATGAAACCATCCTGCACACATTGAACAAAAACTGACCCCTCTAACGTATTTGAACTATAGCTTTTCCAATTGATATTAGAAAAGTTAAACTCCCCCATTACAACTACCCTGTTACTTTCACACCTATCCAGGATCAACTTTGCAATCCCTTCCTCTACTTCTCTGGAACTTTTTGGAGGCCTATAAAAAACTCCCAACAGTATGACCTCTCCTTTCTTGTTTCTAATCTCAGCCCACACTACCTCAGCAGACAAGTCCACATCAAACGTCTTTTCTGCCACCATAATGTTGTCCTTAACTAACAATGCCACTCCTCCCCCTCTTCTACCACCACCTCTGTTCTGACTGAAACATCTGAACCCCAGAACCTGCAACAACCATTCCTGCCCCTGCTCTGTCCATGTCTCTGAAATGGCCACAACATCAAAATCCCAAGCACCAATCCAGGCTGCAAGTTCATCCACCTTATTGCGTATGCTCCTCGCATTAAAGTATACGCACTTCAAACCACCATCCTGTTTGCCACTATACTGCTGCGACCAAGAAACCTTATCCGTGACCTCCCTATTCACATCCTCCTGTATACTGACACAACAATTCAGGTTCCCATCCCCCCCCGAATCAGTTTAAACCCCCCCGAATAGCACTGGTAAATTTACCCCCCAAGATATTGGTACCTTTCCGGTTCAGGTGCAGACCATCCCTCTTGTAGAGGTCCCACCTTCCCCAGAATGAGCCCCAATTGTCCAAATACCTGAACCCTTCCCTCCTGCACCATCCCTTTAGCCACGAGTTCAAATGTTCTCTCTCCCTATTCTTTTCTATGCTATCCTGCGGCACACGTAACAAACCAGAGATAACCACTCCGTTTGTTTTAGCCCTAAGTTTCCACCCTAACTCTCTGAATTTCTGCTTTATATCCCCATCCCTTTTCCTACCTACGTCATGGATACCTACATGCACCACAACTTGGGGCTGGTTCCCCTCCCCCTTAAGGATCCCGAACACTCAGTCAGAGATATCACTGACCCCAGCACCCGGGAGGCAACATACCAACCGCGAGTCCCGCTCCTTCCCACAGACTCTCCTATCTATCCCCTTAACTAGGGAGTCCCCAATCACTAATCCAGATCTTTTCTTCCTCCTTCCCACCTGAACATCAAGGACAGGCTCAACTCCCGAGACCTGTACTCCATGGCTTACCCCGGTTGTATCTTCATCCCCAACAGCATCCGAAGCAGAGTACTTATTACGTAGAGGAACAGCTTCAGGGGAACTCTGCACTGACTGCTTCTTGCCCCTTCTAACAGTCATCCATGTATCACATTTAGGAGTAACTATAAATGACCTAGATGAGGGTGTAGAGGGTTGGATTAGTAAATTTGCTGACCATACCAAAGTGGGGGGAGTTGTAGACAGTGAGGATGGATGTTACAGTTTGCAGAGGGACATAGATAGGTTACAGAGCTGGGCCATGAGGTGGCAAATGGAATTCAATACGGATAAGTGTGAGGTGATTCACTTTGGTAGGAATAACAGGCATATGAAACATAGGGCTAATGGAAGGACCCTTAATAGTGTTGTCGAGCAGAGGGATCTTGGGGTACAAGTACATAGCTCTTTGAAAGTTGGCACCCAGGTTGATAAAGTTGTTAAGAAGGCGTACGGTGTGTTAGCTTTTATTGGTAGAAGGATTGAATTTAGGAGCCGTGAGGTTATGTTACAACTGTACAAAACTCTGGTGCGGCCGCACTTGGAGTATTGCGTACAGTTCTGGTCGCCGCATTATAAGAAAGATGTGGAAGCATTGGAAAGGGTGCAGAGGAGGTTTACCAGGATGTTGCCTGGTATGGTGGGAAGGCCTTATGAGGAAAGGCTGAGGGACCTGAGGTTATTTTCATTAGAGAGAAGAAGGTTACGCGGTGACCTAATTGAGGCGTATAAGATGATCAAAGGACTAGATAGGGTGGATAGTGAGAGCCTTTTTCCTCGGATGGTGATGACTAATACGAGGGGACATAACTTTAAATTAAGAGGTGGTAGTTATAGGACGGATGTCAGAGGCAGGTTCTTTACACAGAGGGTGGTGAGGGTGTGGAATGCCCTGCCTGCAGCAGTTGTGGACTCGCCTACTTTGGGGGCATTCAAATGGTCGGTGGATAGGCATATGGATGATATTGGAATAGTTTAGGTTATTGGAGTAGTTTAGGTTAGGCGCAACATCGATGGCCGAAGGGCCTGTACTGCGCTGTAATGTTCTATGTTCTATCTCCCTGTAGCTTTTATCAATAGCCATCTCTGCTTTCCTAATAATTCTTAGTTCCTCCAGTTCCAGCTCCAGGTCCCTAACACAGTCCTCAAGGAGGTGGAACTGGATGCACCTCTGGCAGGTGTAATCAGCTGGGACTGATCAATTGGCAGTGGCCAATCAAGTAGGCCACTTTGTCCTGAATGGTGTTGAGCTTCTTGAATGTTGTTGGAGCTGCACTTATCTAGGTAGGTGGAGAGTATTCAATCACAATCCGGCCTTATGCCTTGTAGTGGACAGGCTTTGGGGAATTGGGAGGTGAGTCACCCACTGCAGAATTCCTAGCCTCTGACTTGCTGTTGTAGCCGCAGTATTTATACAGCTAGTCCAGTACAGTTACTGATCAATGGTAAACCACCCCCACCCCCTCCCCCTTCCCCCCCAGGATGTTGATAATGGGGGTTTCAATAGTGGTAATGCCATTGAACATCAAGGGAAGATGGTTATATTCTCTTTACTTGTATTTCTGTTTGCAATTTTGACTCAATGCCAATTATGATTTCTTTGTTTACTGCTGGCTAGAATCTGGCTTTTTGAGTGAATAGTTAGAATATGCTTTGTTGCATGAGTTAATGTCATTTCAAAGAGTGAATGAATCACCTCTGTCTACCTAGATAATTTAATAAATGTTAATGGCCAAGTCTGCATGCATGACAGAAACACTTAACAGTGTTTACCTGACTGCTAAAGGAGACAGCTCTAATCAGTTGTGATTGTTTGTCTAATAACCATTTTCTGCAAACAAGGATCTCATTGCTTTGCTTTATTCCAAAAGGCATTTGGTGGGCAGAAGTAGCCTGAACTTACCATTTATGGAAGACAAGTTTATAATGATATAATTGTTGACCCTTTTGATGTATTTTGATGATTTTTTACTTTGCAGTCCATTGACAAGTGAAGGCTAGCGAGAAGTTTCTGTGATTACCTGATTTCTCATGGTTAGACAGATGTGAGTTCAAATTAAGCTTCATTATAGACTTTAAAACTCCCCTGAACTAAAAGCTAAATTTTGCAGATGTTTGAAATTTGAAGCAAAGCCAACAAATGCTGGATGTAATCAGCAGGTCAGGCAGCATCATGGAGAGAGCAGTCCCACTCCGCCATCATGATGACAAAAACCATACTTCCAGACTTTTTGTGCATAGTGTGCTGGAATATTTGGAGAGAAAATTTGGCTGTGCAGCTGAAGAGCTGCATTCAGGTATAGGTCTTCATAGAACTTCATCATTCCCTTTTAGTAAAGGAGTTCATACCCCAAAGAGCTTATCTTTTCACTCCACAGATGCTGCCTGACTTATTGACTGTTTCCAGCATTTAATATTTTGTTTATGAAGCACTTTTGTTTTGTTTTGGAACAGGGAATGTGATCTAAATCTAAGGCACTCGCTCAGTATGGTGTAGACAGTTTTGGATGACAGTTCCTGGACCTCAGAAAGCTTGGCAACTCAGCAGGGTCAATAGAGTTACATGGTGAGTGCTTAGGATGATTGAGGCCTGCCTTTTTGGAGATGTAATTAAATATTATAACAATAATTCATAACACCACTCCCAATCCCATAGTCTGATGAAGATTAGTTAAAATGAGTCCATATTATGAATTAGAATTCTCATTGAATGGAAATTTGGAAAGGATATACAAAATCTCAGTTGTTTGAATTAATGAAGATCATATAACTTGTCCCAAAGAAGGTCATCAAAATTATAACTCTATGCTGATCAATTGTTCATAAAGAAGAGATATTGAAACTATAAATTGTTGGTTTTCTTTGAGAATGATGTGAAGATGCCAAGTAAGAAGTGGGCAAAGTAAGAAGTCTCACAACACCCGGTTAAAGTCCAGAAGGTTCATTTGGACTCACCGAGCTTTTGGAGCACTGTTCCTTCATTAGGTGAGTCTGATCTCACCTGATGAAAGAGCAGCAATCAGTTGTGTCGGGATGGTACTGCTGGGAGTAATGTCAGGGCAGGCACTCTGGCAGGCTCCATTGGTGGGTGCCTTCTTATGTGAACGGAGTTGTGATTCTTTGCATCCAAGGGGTGGGAGGGAAGTATTTCCTTTAACGGAGAACAGAACACCCTTTAAAATTAGTGTCGCAATCTTTGTGGAGCCAGTGTTGCCAATTCTATAAGGTCCCACACCACTATCATGATGACAAAGACCATACTTCCAGAATATTTATGCACAGAATGCCGGAATATCTGGAGAAAAAACTCGGTTGTGCAGCTGAAGAACTGCATTCCAGCTTTCCATCTCAGCCAGCACTCTGTGCACAGACTGAAAAATTCCATTCATTGTGTTCACTCATTCAATGAAAATTAGGTAGATTGTTTTCAGAAAATAATATTTTAAAGTAAAGTATATGTGGTGACAAATAGTAAGTTTAGCATACCTGAGAGGACAGATGATGTTGAACCTGTGGTTGTCAAAGCTTTTCATTGTTGGGGCATCCCTCAGCTCTTCTTACAAAAAAGTACTGAAAGCAAGTCAGTTGAAAATGTGAAGGATGAAAATGATGGATTTTTGTTAGGCCAGGGCATTAAGTGAAATGGAACCTCACTGAGTAAATGTTGCTAAGGTGCTGATCGCCATTACCTATTTGAATGACAGACGGAGTTGGAGGCAATGAGTGACCTATTCCTTTTCCTACATTCTTATATCTGGACTATTGTCAGTGAATTGATAGTGATTAATTGCCATGATTAATGAATAACTCCATTATCATTGTATCATTCAACTACCAGAATGGTAGAAGCAAATTAGATTGGACTTATCTGTCCTCATCTTGCAATTCCTATTGACTTATGCCGCCCAATATTAACATAGAAAAGATATCACCATGGACTTGGAAGATGACCAAATGCAAGCTGCACAAGATGCAGAGAATGATGAGACCATGGTGGTACAATGAAAAGCACAGATTAGCCATTGCAGACAATAAGACAGACACAGAGGGACCTCATTCTCCTCTTTGAGTGGAATCTGTTTCTGTCACTGTAACTTACTATTGGATTTTAGATTTTTATTTAGAATTGTTAAACTGCTCTTTGGTTGACATGATTTTGAATATATTAAGCTTAGTGGGAAGTCAGTGCAAGTAGTGTTCAAAGCAGGTCATATCCTTCCACATACATTGAGAGGTAAGCCAATATGGTTTTGGAGGGCTGCCTTTAGGGGCTAACAGAAACCATCTATCACCCATTTTGGCCATCAATTTCAGCCTACAGGTGTGTGTGCAATTCTTGGTTCACCCTTTCCAGTCAGGATGTTGGTATTCCCCATGTTCAGTCCTTCCTTCCATGTTGACCAAATCTCAAATTCAACATTAATCAGCCAAACTTTAGTGTGCCACTGGCTAAGATTTCATAACATTTTGAGTAACTTATATGTTATCACACAACAGTCTTTCCCAAACTTTTCGAGCCACACAACCTCTAATGACCTCCCAAAGAACATCAGGAAACTCCAAGCATTCTCATAATGTCAGTGCCTTTTTTTGCTGCTAAATAGGTAAAAACACAGAAATATAATGCTAAACAAGTCTTTCCAGCTACATCTATGCATATATTAGGAATTAGGAAGAGGCATGCAGTCACAAATACATTCACAAGCTACATGACCCCCTCACATACTGTGTCAAAGTTTTTTTTTAATGAATTAATCTCTTCGGTGCTGCTCAAAGATAGTGATGCTGTTTAGCTTCTAACATTGATCAAGCCTGTCCTTTTAAGATGAGTGCTCAGCTATCATCTGCAGGAAAGTGGATCTAAATAGATGGCATAGAAATTGCTGTACAGAAGGAGGTCACATGTCTGATTGTATCAGTGCTTTTGCTCATTCTTCAACTAGATTTCTCTAATTTCATGACTCTACATTTTCCTTTTTTATTTGCATTTTCCTTCTCCAAATAATTATGCAATTTTCTCATTGAACTAATTTCCCGAGGACCTTTGCTGAAAATACCTCCACATATTCCTGGTCAATCTTCAACATTTATCCTCTTGAAAATCTTCAGAATATTGATCAGGTCTTTTTGGTTCTCCATTAAACTTCACTGTCTCAATGAAAAAAGAGCTCCAGTGTGCAGCCTTGCTTCATAACTGCAACCATTTATCCCTGTTTTTGTTTGAGTGGGGATGGCACGGTGGCACAGTAGTTAGCTTTGCTGCCTCTCAGCACCAGAGACTTGGGTTCATTGTGCGGTTGGGTCATTCTCTGTGCGGAGTTTTCACATTCTCCCCATGGGTTTCCTCCAGGTGCTCTGGTTCCTCCCACAGTCCAAAGACATGCTGGTTAGGTGCCTTAGCCGTACTAAATTCTCCCTCAGTGTACCTGAACAAGCGCTGGAGTGTGGCAACTAGGGGATTTTCACAGTAACTTAATTGTAGTCTTAATGAAAGCCTACTTGTGTCACTAATAAATAAACTTTATTTTGAATCTTCACCACACATTTACGACATGGCTTTCCATATTGGGGTGTCCAGACTACTAGCACTGGTCCAAATGTAGCCAAAACTATGATTGTGCAAATTCAATGCATTGATGAAATTACACTATAAATTCCAGAATCCCATTTGTTCTTCTACGGTCTCTTTTTCAGCTATATGAATCCTTTTTTTTGAATGTAGATAAGATGTTTTCCCTGGCTGGGGAGTCTAAAACCAGGGAACAGAAATGTCAGGGTAAGGTGTAAGCCATTTTAGACTAAAATGAGGAAGAATTTCTTCACTCATAGGATGGTGAATCTTTGGCATTCTGCCCCCAGAGGCTGCGGAATTTCAATCATTGAGCATGTTCAAAACAGAAACCGATAGATTTCTGGAGACCAGTGACATCTCGGAGATAATACGGGAAAGTGAGATTGAAGTCGATGATCAGCCATGATCTAATTGAATGGTGGAGCTGGTTCAATGGGACCAATGGTCTACTGCTATCCCAGGTTCCTGTTTTCTATGTTCAAGTTATTAAGAGCCCTACACTTCCTTTGGATCTTCGCAAAATGTCTCTATTGAATCTATTAACTGAGGTATGTCCTTCTGTATCTTTCCTTACAGTTTATTATGCCCTAGTTTGGTATCAGCAAACTTTGATTCTTTCATTTTATTATAATTATAATGGTTATAAGATTATTATATTTTAAGAATATAACTTTAAATTTAGGATAAACAAAGGGGGTCATGTGACCTGATTTGGTGTCTACTGGACAGTAAGCCTGGATGATTTGATTGTTAGAGATCAATGAAAGGCTTAGATTGTTTTAGTGAAAAGAAGGTTTGAGGTATTTATGCTTGGAAACAATTGCAGCAGTTTTTGCTTTTGCAGTGAATCGACTCTGAGCTTTTCAAAGTCCCAGAGAGATGTTGTCAGTATCGGATTGTAAACAGTAATGCTTTAAGCTATCCATTTAGTTCTACGATGAAAAGGAGTTGGTTTCCAAGATAACCACTTGGCATTTCTATCTTAATGTAAGTTTGTGTGTTTCATATTGTCATGGGGAAGAGGGCAGATAATGACATGTTTGAGATCAGCTTTACAGGCTATCCTGTAATAAACCAACGAATATCACAGACAGAGAGCAGAGGCTTTGTGTGGTCAGCAGAGAGAAGAAGCTTTGCAAGCTACCACAGCCAGATTCAGGTGGGAGATATCTCCATTTGAAGGAACACTCCTGCAGTCATCTAAGCATTCCAGTAGATTCTTCCCACATAGCAAGGAAAAGGTCAACTATCATCGGAACAGGCTTTACTGTTGGTGGTGGATTTAAGGCACCCCCTGAAAACTGAAGGAAACATTCCCTTGAAGTTGCTGCTCAGAGAAATGGGAATTCAGGAATTCATTGGAAGCTGGGAGTAACTCTGGACTGTTTGCTAAAAAGATTGTAAATATTAGTTATACAAGGAGGAAAGCTTTTTGTAGTTAAAATATAAGCAGCTTACAAGATGAAATAGCGTGAAGGCAATGGTGCTTTGTAGTAATTAGTTACAGTAAAAGTTTTAAAATGTGAAATCTCATCAGGTCATTTATTTCAGCCAATAATTTATCAAAATTGTGACGTGGAGTTTGGCGATGTTGGACTGGAGTAGGAACACTAAGTAATCTCACAATACGAGGTTAAAATCCAACAGGTTTTTTTGGTAACAAAAGCTTTCGGAGTATCTCTCCTTCATCAGGTGAGTACAGGATTTATCTCACAAACAGGGCATATATAAACTAACTCAATTACAAAATAATGGTTGGAATGTGAGTCTTAACAGGTAATCAAGTATTTATAGGTGCAGACAATGTGAGTGGAGAGAAGGTTAAGCACAAATTAAAGAGGTATGAATTGTCTCCAGTCAGGATAGACTGAGATTTTGCAAGCGCAGACATGTCGGGGGGGTTACAGATAGTGTGACATGAATCCAAGATCCTGATTGAGGCCGTCCTCATATGTGCGGTACTAGGCTATCAGTTTCTGCTCAGTGATGTCATATGTCATGAAGGCTGCTTTGGAGAACACTTACCTGGGACTTCGATGTTGTCGCCATTTCAGAAACATGGATAGAGCAGGGACAGGAATGATTGTTGCAGATTCCAGGGTTTAGATGTTTCAGTAAGATCAGAGAGATTGGTAAAAAAAAGGGGAGGTGTGGCATTGTTAATCAAGGACAGTATTATATTGACAGAAAGGACATTTGATGAGGACTCATCTACTGAGTAGTATGGGCTGAAATTAAAAATAGGAAAGGAGAGGTCACCCTGTTGGGAGTTTTCTGTAGACCTCCGAAAACTTCCAAAGATGTGGAGGAAAAGATTGCAAAGATGATTCTGGATAGAAGCGAAAGTAACAGGGTAGTTGTTATGGGGACTTTACAAATATTGGTTGGAAAAGCAATAGTTTGAATACTTTAGATAGGTCAGTTTTTGTCCAATGTGTGCAAGAGGGTTTCCTGACACACTATGTAGATAGGCCAATAAGAGGCGAGGCCACAGTGGATTTGCTACTGGGTAATGAACCAGACCAGGTGTTAGATTTGGACGTAGTTGTACACTTTGGTGATAATGACCATAATTCGGTTATGTTTGCATTAATAATGGAAAGGGATAGGTATATACCGTAGGGCAAGAGTTATAGCTGGGGGAAAGGAAATTATGATGTGATTAGGTGAGATTTAGGATGCATAGGCTGTGGAAGAAAACTGCAGGGGCTAGCCACAATTGAAATGTGGAGCTTGTTCAAGGAACAGCTACTGTGTGTTCTTGATAAGTATGTACGTGAAGACAGGGAGAAACTAGTCAAGCAAGGGAACCATGGTTTACTAAAGAAGTTGAATCTCCTGTGAAGCGGAAGAAGGAGACTTATGTCAAAATAAGACATGAAGGCCCAGTTAGAGCACTTGAGAGTTACAAGTTAGCCAGGAAGACCTAAAGAGAGAGGTAAGAAGAGCCAGGAAGAGACATGAGAAATCTTTGGCAGGCAGGAGAAAGGAAAACCCTAAGGCTTTCTATAGGTATGTTAAGAATAAAAAAATGATTAGAGCCAGTTAAGGACAGTAATAGGAGGTTGTATGTGGAGCCTGAAGAGATAGGAGAGGCGCTAAATGAATATTTTTTGTCAGTATTCACAGAAGAAAAAGACAATGTTGTCGAGGAAAATACAGAGTTACAGGCTATTAGACTAGACAGGATTGAGGTTAATAAGGAGGAGGTGTTAGCAATTCTGGAAAGTCTTAAAATAGGTAAGTTCCCTGGGCAGAATGGGATTTATCGTAGGATGTTCTGGGAGGCTAGGGAGGACATTGCAGAGCCTTTGGCTTTGATCTTTATGTCATCATTCTACAGGAATAGTGCCACAAGACTGGAGGATAGCAAATGATGTCCTCTTGTTCAAAAAGGGGAGCAGAGACAATTATAAACCAATCGTAAACCAATGAGCCTTATTTCTGTTGTGGGCAAAGGTTTGGAAAGGATTATAAGAGATAGGATTTATAACTATCTAGAAAGGAATAATTTGATTAGAGATAGTCAACATGGTTTTGTGAAGAGTAGGTCGTGCCTCACAAACTTTATTGAGTTCTTTGAGAAGTTGACCAAAGAGGTGGATGAGAGTAAAGCAGTTGATGTGGTGTGTATGGATTTCAGTAAAGCGTTTGACAAGGTTCCCCACAGTAAGTTATTGCAGAAAGTACGGATGCATGGGATTGAGGGTGATTTAGCGGTTTGGATCAGAAATTAGTTAGCTGTAAGAAGACAGAGGGTAGTGGTTGATGGGAAATGTTCATCCTGAAATTCAGTTACTAGTGGTGTACCGCAAGGATCTGTTTTGGGACCACTGCTGGTTGTCATTTTTATAAATGACCTTGATGGGGGCATAGAAGGATGGGTTAGTAAATTTGCAGATGATACCAAAGTAGGTGGAGTTGTGGACAGTGCAGAAGGATGTTGCAGGCTATCAAGGGATATAGATAGGCTGCAGAGCTGGGCTGAGAGGTGGCAAATGGAGTTTAATGCAGAAAAGTGTGAGGTAATTCACCTTGGAAGGAGTAACAGGAATACAGAGAACTGAACTAATGGTAAGTTATTTGGTAGTGTGGATAAGCAGAGAGATCTCAGTGTCCATGATCCCTGAAAGTTGGCACCCAGGTTGACAGAGTTGTTTAGAAGGCATATGGTGTGTTAGCTTTTATTGGTAGAGGGATTGAGTTTCGGAGCCACGAACTCATGTTGTAGCTGTACAAAACTCTGGTGTGGCTGCACTTGGAGCATTGTGTACAGTTCTGATTGTCACATTATAGGAAGGATGTGGAAGCATTGGAAAGGATGCAGAGAAGATTTACCTGATATGGTGAGAAGCTCTTATGAGGAAAGGCTAGGGGCCTTGAGGCTGTTTTCGTTAGAGAGAAGGTTAAGAGTTGACTTATTAGAGGCATATAAGACAATCAGAGAATTAGACAGGGTGGACATTGAGAGCCTTTTTCTTTGGATGGAGATGGCTAACACGAGGGTAGCTTTAAATTGAGAGGTGATAGATATAGGACAGGTGTCAGAGATAGGTTCTTTACTCAGAGAGTAGCAAGGGCATGGAATGCCCTGCCTGCACCAGTAGTGGACTTGCCAAAATTAAAGGCATTTAAATGGTCATTGGATAAACATATGGATGATATTGGAATAGTGTAGGTTAGATGGGCTTTAAATTAGTTTCACAGGTTGATGCAACATCGAAGGCCAAAGGCCTGTACTGCGCTGTAATGTTCTATGTTGTTTGAAGATCAGACGCTAAATGCCCTTGACTGCTGTAGTTTTCCCTAACCAGAAGAGAACACACCTGCCTGGTGATTGTCAAGCAGTGTCCATTCATCCGTTGTCATAGCGTCTGCATGGTCTCCCCAATGCACCACACCTTGGGACATCCTTTCCTGCAGCATTTCAAGTTGACAATGTTGGCCGAGTCGCAAGAGTATGTACCTTGTACTTGGTGGATGGTGTTCTTACATGAGATGATGACACATTTGATAATCTGGCGCATTTTGCAGAAGTTGCTGTGGCGGGTTTGTGTGGTGTTGCAGTTATTTTTCTCCTAAAGGCTGGGTAGTTTGCTGTATACAGTAGTTTGTTTGAGGCTGCGTGGTTGTTTGAAGGCAAGAAGTGCGGGTGTGGGGACGTCTTGGCAAGATATGTTAAGAATAGAAGATTGGTTAGGGCAAGATTAGGGCCAGTCATAGACAGCAGTGGGAAGTTGTGCGTGGAGCCTGAAGAGATTGGTGAGGCACTGAATAAATATTTCTCTTCGGTATTCACGCAGAGTGCTGGAAATTTAGCTATGGAGAACACTGAGGTACAGGGTTGCAAATTGGGAAGTATTGTAGTAGATAGGGAGGATGTGCTAGAAATTCTCGAGGTTTGAAGTTGGATAAGTCCCCTGGGCCGGACGGGATTTACCCTAGGATTCTCTGGGAGGCAAGAGAGGAGATTGCAGAGCCTCTGGCTCTGATCTTCAGGTCCCCGTTGGTTACGGGTGTGGTTCCGGAGGACTGGAGGATAGCGAATGTGGTCCCATTGTTTAAGAAGGGGAAGAGAGACCTTCCTGGGAATTATAGCCCAGTGAGTCTTACTTCTGTTGTGGGCAAGGTATTGGAGAGAATTATTAGGGATAGGATTTATAGTTATTTAGAGAGAAATGAATTGATTGGGGATAGTCAGCATGGTTGCGTGAAGGGTAGGTCATGCCTTACTAACCTCATTGAGTTTTTTGAGAAAGTGACCAGAGATGTGGATGGGGGTAAGGCGGTTGATGTAGTATATATGGACTTTAGTAAGGCGTTTGATAAGGTGGCCCATGGAAGACTTCTACAGAAAATGCAGATGTGTGGAATGGACAGTGATAGCCTTTTTTGGACAGTGATAGCCTTTTTCCTAGGATGGAGAAAGCTAGCACAAGGGGACACAGCTTTAAATTAAGGGGTATGAGTTATAGGACGGATATCAGAGGTAGGTTCTTTTCTCAAAGAGTGATTAGGGAGTGGAATGCCCTGCCTGCAGCTGTTGTAGATGCGCCAAGTTTGGTGGCGTTTAAGAGGTTAATTGATAAGTATATGGACGAGAAGGGAATGGTTTAGTTTGGAGGGGCATTGCTTTTTATTTTGGTCGGCACAACATCGAAGGCCGAAGGGCCTGTTCTGTGCTGTATTGTTCTATGTTCTATGTTCTATGTTCGTCTTCATCGATGACATGTTTAAAGCCCCAGAGAAGATGTTGTAGCTTCTCCACTCCAGCAAAGTACTGGACACTGATAGGAGTGTTCTGTTCCTGTCAGGAAACACTTCAGCAGTCAAGGGCATTCAGCCTCTGGTCTTCGAGTAAGTGTTTCTTCAAGGCAGCCTTCATGACACAGGACAATGCAGAATCCCTGAGCAGAAACTGATGGCTAAGTTCCAATACACAAGGACGACCTCAACCAAGATCTTGGGTTCATGTCACACTATCTGCAACCCCCATGACAAGTCTCACTAACTGTCCTGACTGGAGACAATTCACACCTCTTTAACCTGTGCTTAACCTTCTCTCCACTCACATTGTCTGTACTGTAAACATTTGATTACCTGTTATATCTCACATTCCAACCATTATCTTGTAAATTCATTTGTATTTACGTATACTCTGTGAGACAAATCCTGCACTCACCTGATGAAGGAGTAATGCTTCGAAAGCTTGTGCTAAATAAACATGTTGGACTTTACCCTGGTGTTGTGAGACTACTTACTATCAAAACTGTAACATTGCATCTAAGCCTGCACTTGGGACAGTCTCAGCAATCTTCTTACAATGCCTGCGTTCTGAACACCTTTGGATTGCCCATTTTTTCTTCTTCTTCCCCATTGTCCTCTGAGGAAGAGTGACAATCTCTTCACCCAGCTGCAGACATCTTTGTGTGCTCAGCACAGTACCACAATATGAAACACATTGGCCCTACATGCAACAGATCAAGGCAACAGATGCACATCTTTAAGATGCCAATAATCTGTTGATATTAGCAGATAGCTTTTGTTACAGCAACTCTCAGTTTGTATATCTGCGCATTGAATGAATGTGAGGAGCCACCTGCTTAGGGCAAAACCCTCATTCTCCAGCAGCAACCAAATGAGTTGAATGTTGTTACAAATGCAAAGTTTATAAGATTGTTACGTTTTAAATCAGCTTTCTAACTTAAGGGAGGATTGGTTGGAGGTTGTATATCTCTGCCCAGATGGATTGACTACCATGGGGACAAGTTGGGACCTGCTGAGCACAGTGCAAAATTTTCACACCTGAAACACAGGCAAGAACAGTTGGGCATTCTTGTGTCTCTGAAATTTCAGACAGAAACAGAGAGAGAAGACAAAAGGTTGCAATTAGAGTTGTTAGCAAAGAGGAGAGTGTCCTTTTAGTAGATGACTTTTCAGCGGAAAGCGGGAGGAAATACAATCTCTTGCTAAAGAGACACATCTTGTAGCAATCCAAGGAATCTAGATGATTCACTGAAATAAATTTTACTGAAAAGCTGTGGGTAATATTGGACAAGTTCCTGTAAACATTGCAATTCTACATAGTAGACAATGAATTATAACTGCGGTTTGGGGTTTTAGATCATGTTAAATCATTAAAGTGGCGATATCTGATCTGTAATTGATTTTATTAGATGCCTACTAATTTGTGTTCAATTGATAATTAAATGTGAATTAAGTTCATTTGTTTTTGTAAAAGTCTTAAACTTGAAACCTTGAACGGGATTTTACAGCCTTGCTTGTTCTAAAACCGTAAAATTCTGCCCAAGGTCAATAGATCTTCCCATGTTCCACTCCTCGCTCCAATTCCAGGGGCAGGTCCTTGTTCGGTCTTTTCAGTTGCACACTGGGAAATCTCTTTGACGAAGTTATCAATCTCTATTTGAATTGTAACAGTTGACCTGAAGAAGAGAGTGCAGCTCTGCGACTGTGAATAAAGGCAAAATAACAGCTGTCCAGAACTAAGTACAGACTTTTAAGGTGCACTTTCTGTTGTCATTCAATAAGTGGAAGCCTTTTTTTTAGAATCTGGCTGGCTACTCTGTTGGTGCTTTAACAGCTATACAGTGCTATTAATGACTCAAGTTTAAGTCACTAAGCACAAACAGAAGCTTCTTAGCACTAGCGATGGCAATTCTGGTTGAGTGACTAAGTTTGAATCTTCCATTCTCACAACAGTTGGCCATGAACACTCATGGCTCCGCAAAATGTGCCTGACAACTGCTCCCTAATGTGTCCCGTAACATTTTCCCCTTGCCTCTGAATTGAAAATCGCAAAATTCTGCTTTATTGAGTGGCCATGAGTTCCACACACAGCTCAGTAATCTGTTGATTGGAGATGAGTGGATTGCTGGCTCCCCACAGTCTTCCCTGCCTTTAAAAATTGCATTGCATTCCAAAGGTTTGGGATCCAATGCCGCCACCTGAGATCACAATTTTCAACCTATGTCCATGCCTAAATTCAGCTTCATGGGCTTTGGAAAATCCAACCCATGTTGTCTGAAGGATCCCAGATACAAAATCTTTAGTAGATATGATATCGTACCATTATAGTAACTGAGGCAACTCAGCCTGTTATATTATAAAGATTGTTTTCTTTCCTCTACTAACTGGTGTTATGGCTAAAATTAACAAGCAGGATGCTCCATTCAGTGATAACATCCTCAGTGAGAGACAAAACTGGTGACATAATCATTGCAAGCATACAGAACTTAATCAGCCATGGACTTTTTGGAACAATTAGCAGTTTATATATTGTAAATATTTAGGTGGCACTGTCGATTGTTGGTTTCATAGTAGAATTTGAGTGTTCTTCCATCCTTGAAGCCAGACAGTTCCTTAAAATCAATAGGCATCATTTACCAGACACTGTTTTGTTTTCATTCAATTGAGGTACAAGTAAGCTGACGTGACTCATTTTAATTATATTTCAAATGTATTGGATTGTTACTGTTTAAATTTCCTGGAATGAACTATATTAAGGTAGACACTCCTGACATTTAGAAATCACAAACCACCACGAACAAAATGTCAGTTCTTCGGTTGATTTACTATTTATTTTTGAAATGTAACTTTCTTTTTTCACAACTGCATAAAGTATTTTAGTGGCATGAATAAAACTATGAATGTTCCATTGTGTGCAATATTGATTTTCTTAATCACTTAAAGATGAACTACCATAATAATTGCAGTGTTTAATAATCTTAATTCACATTTAATTAACCAGTACTGTCAAATTCCAAAACAAATTCAACATTTCAATGCTTCACAATGCTTTTTTTCACTTAATTGCAACCCCTCCCCCAACTCTCTTCTTCAATAAGCACTGGTGACCAGTGCCATAGAAACAGATAACCTGGGAGATCTTGTTTAGTGGCTGTGATTTAAATGTCATGTAACAAAAGTCCGCAGGTACAATATTGGGATGGTTGAAACATGTGTCACCCTTAAATGAAACAACTATTGACTACAGTGACAATAAAAATGACAGGTTTAATGCATACAAAAAGCATGAGTGTTAGTTCAAGATGCTATCAGAAATGAAATATAGTACTGAGACCTGCAGTATCTTTAAAACATTTTTTTTAAATCATTGCAACACTATCTTTGGTAAAATATTTAAGCACTGCAGATTATTTAAAAAATTAATGGAACAAGAATATTCAGGTTGTTACTTCAAATGGTTTGAGGAATGCGTATATATATATGACCTTACTGCATCAAAAGTGCAACAGTTCAGATTTTGCCTATTAATTGTCCCTCCAAAAATCCCTGCTCAATGGAATGGAAATGCGAAACCTAAGTTCTTCAACATGTATATTATATTAACTGAATCTATCTACATCAGAATCACTGAGCACTTCAAATGGTTTTCATTCAGCTAATCCACCTCGTGAGAAACATGTTTAGCTCCTGCATGCTGGACTGAGATTTAAGGGCAGTTACTGGGGAATGGTAGCTCCATAGAAAACCAACCAAACAGTGAGGTGCACTTCTGCTACAGTTCACAGGAAATCAAACAATAGTGCTTAAATTTCCTGTTTCCTCCCTCTCCGCGTCTCCACCCCCCCTGCCTTTATTTGCAAGAAGGGATTTTTGGTGTTGTTATGGTGTAGGCTCGGTCTGCAAATGGTGTGCTGTTGGCAGAAGTGCAGGTAGTTGGAAGCAATGCAAGAGTTTCAAGACCTCCTGTATGTCTGCTTGGTTTTGTGGATTCTTTGAGCTTTGGAGGAGTGTTTGCTTTAGAATGCCGTTGGTAATTTTTGTGACTGCCATCTAAAGTTTTTTCATTTGCTGCCATGAATGACCTTTAGACTGGACTCTGTATTATAGGCATCCCTAAGGTGAAAGTCTCAGGCTGCTTCTGCAAAAGGTTAAAGCAAGGTGATAATTTCTAAATCCATTGTTCAGAAGAAAGATGAATGAAATACAGAGCAGGAAGGCTTGACAAGAGTTCGCAAGGTTGTCAATATGGCAACAATAGTTGACGGGACATGGCTTCAACACCTTACAGAAGTTCAACAATCTGATCAGAAAGGACAAGTGTGGAGTGGATCTCCAGTCTGCTATTTCAGATGCGGCTGCACAGAGTGAATCTTTTGCTATCTCCAATTTCTGACCCTGCTTATGCCCTTGGCATTGTAGCAAGAAGAAGTGCAAGGAAAGGAAATAGAAAAGCACCAGTATCTACATATTACAGCATGGGAGCAGGGTTGTTTTGCCCTATTATTTGTGTTGGCATTCATCTTTAATGTAAGCAGCAGTCCTAATCTCATTGCCTATCCTGCTACCATTTACTGCCCCCTTCATCACTTGTTAAAGAAGTAGACATGATGGACTATTAGCAGTAACCATAAGATAGGTTTACATGTAAGTATAGATATTGGAGCATTTAATTGTGTGTTATTGTTCAATGTTGTTTTGTTATGACAATGATGGGAATTTGAGAAGGCAGGACTATAGATCTTTAATAGGAAACAAGATTAATCTTAAATCTGATGACCTTATCTATCCTTTGGAGCAGTGTACCAATGATGTGGGCTGTGCAAGTGTGGTCTGATGACTGGCTAATGTTTGCCACAACTCCTGTTAGCCTCTGAAAAGAATCTGATTCATGGAAGTTCTGTGCTGTTGTCACTTTTATGGTGACAGATTATGTAATTAGGTTGCACCACAGCTCATGGTCTACCCCCATAGATCCAGGCCTCTTACATTGTTTGTAACCTTCTCTATGGTTTCAGGCCTCCCCGTGGCTGCAGGCCTTCATAGATCTGTCTAACCAACTGCCTAAAAAAACCTTAGTCTCTGGCTACTCTATTCAGCAATGCCCTTGGGGAGCTTTAAATGTTGCTGTAGATATAGAACAAACCTGACACTTTCTTTGCTGATGTTATTATGTAGAGAGGCCAACTAGAGGTGAGGCTACATTGGATTTGGTGCTGGGCAATGAGCCAGACCAGGTGTTAGGCTTGGAAGTTAGTGAACATTTTGGTGATAGTGACCACAATTCGGTTACGTTCACCTTAGTGATGGACAGGGATAGGCATGAAGCGGGGGGCTGTAGTTATAGCTGGGGGAAGGGTAATTATGAGGCCATCAGGAGAGAATTAGGGTGCATAGATTGGACTAGGGAACTACAGGGACTGGGAACATCTGGAATGTGGTGCTTATTCAAGGAGCAGCTGCTGCGAGTCCTTGATAAGTATGTCCCTGTCAGGCAGGGAGGAAATGGACGAGTAAGAGAGCCTTGGTGTACGAAAAGAGTTGATTTGCTGGTTAAGAAGAAAAAGGAGGCTTATGTCAGGATGAGGCTTGAAGGCTCAGGTAGTGCAATGGATAGCTATAGATTAGCTAGGAAGGAGGTAAAAAGTGAATTGAGGAGAGCTAAGAGGGGACACGAGAAGATGTTGGCTGATAGGATTAAGGAGAATCCTAAAGCTTTCTTTCGATATGTTAAGAATAGAAGATTGGTTAGGGCAAGATTAGGGCCAGTCATAGACAGCAGTGGGAAGTTGTGCGTGGAGCCTGAAGAGATTGGTGAGGCACTGAATAAATATTTCTCTTCGGTATTCACGCAGAGTGCTGGAAATGTAGCTGTGGAGAGCACTGAGGTACAGGGTTGCAAATTGGGGAGTATTGTAGTAGATAGGGAGGATGTGTTAGAAATTCTCGAGGGTTTGAAGTTGGATAAGTCCCCTGGGCCGGACGGGATTTACCCTAGGATTCTCTGGGAGGCAAGAGAGGAGATTGCAGAGCCTCTGGCTCTGATCTTCAGGTCCTCGTTGGTTACGGGTGTGGTTCCGGAGGACTGGAGGATGGCGAATGTGGTCCCATTGTTTAAGAAGGGGAAGAGAGACCTTCCTGGGAATTATAGGCCAGTGAGTCTTACTTCTGTGGTGGGCAAGGTATTGGAGAGAATTATTAGGGATAGGATTTATAGTTATTTAGAGAGAAATGAATTGATTGGGGATAGTCAGCATGGTTTCGTGAAGGGTAGGTCATGCCTTACTAACCTCATTGAGTTTTTTGAGAAAGTGACCAGAGAGGTGGATGGGGGTAAGGCGGTTGATGTAGTATATATGGACTTTAGTAAGGCTTTTGATAAGGTGGCCCATGGAAGACTTCTACAGAAAATGCAGATGTGTGGAATAGAGGGTGATTTAGCTAATTGGATTAGGAATTGGCTGGCAGATAGAAGACAGAGGGTGGTGGTTGATGGGAGATATTCATCGTGGAGTTCGGTGACGAGTGGTGTGCCTCAGGGGTCTGTTTTGGGGCCCCTGCTGTTTGTAATTTTTATAAATGATCTGGATGAGGGTATTGAGGGATGGATCAGTAAATTTGCAGATGATACTAAAGTTGGTGGTGTGGTAGATAGTGAAGAGGGGTGTTTTAGTTTACAGAGTGACTTGGACAAGTTGCAGAGCTGGGCCGAGAGGTGGCAAATGGAGTTTAATGTGGAAAAGTGTGAGGTAATGCACTTTGGCAGGAACAATAAATGTGTAGAGTATAGGGCTAATGGTAGGGCTCTTAATAGTGTTGAGGAACAGAAGGATCTTGGTGTATGTGTCAATAGATCCCTGAAAGTAGGCAGTCAAGTGGATAAAGTTGTTAAGAAGGCATATGGAGTCTTAGCTTTTATTGGTAGGGGGATTGAATTTAGGAGCCGCAGCATCATGTTGCAACTGTACAAAACTCTAGTGCGGCCGCACTTGGAGTATTGTGTGCAGTTCTGGTCCCCACATTATAAGAAAGATGTGGAGGCATTGGAGAGGGTACAGAGGAGGTTTACCAGGATGTTGCCTGGTATGGAGGGCAGGTCCTATGAAGAGAGGTTGAAGGATTTGAGGTTGTTTTCGTTAGAAAGGAGGCGGCTAAGAGGGGATCTTATTGAAGCATATAAGATGATTAGAGGTTTAGATAGGGTGGACAGTGATAGCCTTTTTCCTAGGATGGAGAAAGCTAGCACGAGGGGACACAGCTTTAAATTAAGGGGTATGAGTTATAGGACGGATATCAGAGGTAGGTTCTTTACTCAAAGAGTGATTAGGGAGTGGAATGCCCTGCCTGCAGCTGTTGTAGATGCGCCAAGTTTGGTGGCGTTTAAGAGGTTAATTGATAAGTATATGGAAGAGAAGGGAATGGTTTAGTTTGGAGGGGCATTGCTTTTTATTTTGGTCGGCACAACATCGAAGGCCGAAGGGCCTGTTCTGTGCTGTATTGTTCTATGTTCTATGTTCTATGTTCTATTTCACAGATCTGGCATTCACCATGGCTTCTTGTTCATTGTCCTTCTCTGCCAGGTACCATAGATATACATGAAATCCAGTAATTACATTCAATTTGATGCAGTTTGGTGGCTGGATTTGAGTACAGAGGATTGTTGACTATTTCAAACACACCAGAAGTCCTCAGATCACATTTTCCCTTCCCTTTTGTATGCAACTCTACAAGGGTGCTCAACTGATATGGCTGCCCCTATTGTTATTGAAAACAGTAACTTAAGTGGCACATAGCATTTTTAATGCAAGGGTATGGAGCAGTTGACTTGAAGCCGTTGCAGTAAGATGAGTCCCAAATCACTGTGGATCTCTTTACCTCGTTAACATAGAATTTGAATGGGAACACCATCCCTGAGGCACAGAAAGTGCAGGTGCTAAGTTTTGGAATGGAGCAACAATGGTAACAACCATTTTTTGTTTATTCTGCTCCAAAAATTAGGCGTTAATTAGAAGCTGATTAAGAATTAGTTGAATTCGCTCCTTTAGAAGTCAACAATTGGAGGTAGTTCATTAATGTAAAACCATTTTCTGAAAATGCTTGCATACTGTCAAATGCATACATGACTTATTCTGAGGAAAGCAAAATTATTGGTTAGCAATTTTTTTGGAACTCTTCCTTCTTCACCTCCAAATTTTACTGAAGGTGCGAAGCCAGAAAGATGGAAGGCCAAACAAAAGAGCAAAGAAAGGTAGACAGAAATAATTAAATAGTGGGAATGAGCAGTGAAATTTTATGTAGAGCTTTCTACGTGGGTTTTTCTCAGGAAAGAGGAGTGCACTGAGCACTTACAAGATTAGGAGAGGTAACTGATGTGTTTTCAAAGGGAGCTAGAGAGTTGAGGGCTTAACAGAGAGTGTTCTAAATATAATGGAGTGAAATGAGAGGGACAAGCACAAGATGCTGGAGTTGGTGAATCAGACGGCACAAGTACTAGGGGCGGACAAGTTGGGGGCTGGGGAGAGGGATTCCAAATGTGAGGAAACTTGAGGATGGAGAGAGGAAGGTAGTGGAGGACATTAAGGATGGACAAATAAACTTGGGGTATGAATCAGCCATTTCTGATTGGTTTACTCCTATTCCAAACAGGTGCGGAGTTTGCATCTGAATTCTGGGTTGAAGTGAATACAGAGGTATGAAAAGAGCTAGTGTGAACTAGCCACAGGGAAGAGGTAGTCCCAACACCCCGACAATATTGGGTCATTATTATATAACAGGAGCACTTGCAAAGAAGGATAGATGCCAAGATGCCCAGTTCACATGTTTAATGATGTCACTGCATGCTGCAAATAATCTAGTTAACATAAATATATGACACCGCTTTCTCCTGTGGAAAAAAATGTTTTCCATTTTAATAAACTGTATTTCACTAGCTATACAACAATGAAAAACAAGTAAACAAATCTTTGTGAATATTCACACCAGGCATGATTACAAATGATTCTTTTTCAACTACATCGATGAATCAAGTTTAATAAATGGTTTATGAAGCCTTCCTGATCTCTTTACCAGTTTTGTTGTCGAGTCAGGTTTTGGACCTTTTGATTTCAGTTCAGTCCTCATAGAAGAACTTGTTTCTTTCTCAGACATTGATACTTCAGGCACTGAAATCTGAAATGGTTCACACTCTGGCACCAGTTCTTTATTGGGCAGATTGTGAGCATGTTTTGGTTCATCCTTCCCAGGGAGCACGTTTATGGATTTTTCTCACCTTTCTGTTAATTTTAACCAGTTAACTTTTAATTCCACAAATTTCAACTATACTTCCCATTGTATAACTTGTGAAGGATGCTCAGAACACAGATGTGCTGTCAGTTGATCTACCAGAAGGAACTTGTCAGGTATAGGCAATAAATACAATAAAACTTACAAATCAAAGAGAAAGATTTAATATAGAAACTTTATTACTCCTCATCCTGAGCCATTCCAAGCAATCTAACAAAGCAAATTTCTGCGGATGTTGGAATCTGAAACCCAAAGAGAAAACGCTGGAAAATCTCAACAGGTCTGGCAGCATCTGTAAAGAGAGAAAAAAACAGATGTTTCAAGTCCAGACGACCCTATGTCAAAGCTATTGTTCTTATTTATATAGAATCAGCTGGCAACTGATCATCACATCGTTTTGCCACTGATTAAATAGTTTATTGGGTCAGCTGACCCTTACAGCTTGTTACCATTGGTCACATTATAACAATGTTATCATCAGTCACATTCTAATACTAACTTTTCCTGAAAGTGGTTCCATTTTGTTTGTGTCATACTGATATTTCTGATTAAACTGTTTGTGTCAACCTTTAACAGTGACATTTGGAAGAACCAGATGCAAACGTGTCCTTAACATTCGCTTTAGCAACTTATATCTACACCTAATGTTTTACGCTGAATTTTGAACACCCATGCAACAATGTTTATGATGTGCGTCTTTAATTATCCTAATGGATCTTCTAGACAGCTGCTCCGTTTGATGCCGGATGGTGAGGAGGTTTGAGGCTGTGTTTGATACTGTTTGCTTCATGGTAGTTTGAAATGGAGAGAAACAAAATTGAAAGCAGTTATCTGAATCAATCTCCATGATGAGACAATAAAAAACATATCTCATCTATTGTTCATTTAACATAGCTTGACTTCAATCCACTTCAAATCACTTTTGCTGAGTAGAGAAATTTTCAGAATTAATTTTCATATTACATAGAAGTGAAAGTAGGCCATTCAGCCATTTGAGCCTGCTCCACCATTCATTTTGATCATGACTGATCATTGAATTTAATATCCTATCCCCCTTGCCTCTTAATCCTTTTAACCCCAAGAGCTACATCTAATTCCTTCTTGAAATCAAATGACATTTTGGCCTCAACTACATTCTGTGGTAGTGAATTCTACACATTCACTACCTTCTGGATGAAAAAATTTCTCCTGACCTCAGTTCTAAAAGGTTTATCCCTTATCCTCAAACTATGACCCCTAGTTCTGGATTCCCCCAAGATTAGGAACATTCTTTCTGAATCTCGCCTGTCTAATCTGTTAGAATTTTATAAGTTTCTATGAGATCCCCTTTCACTCTTCCAAACTCTAGTGAATATAATCCGAACAGATTTAGTCTCTCCTCACATGACAGATCTGCCATCCTAGGGATCAGCCTGGTAAACTTTCACTGTATTCCCTCAATAGCAAGGACATCCTTCTTCAGATAAGGACATCAAAACTGCACACAATATTCCAGATGTGGCGTCAGCAATGTCCTGTGCAATTGCAGCGCCCCTATACTCAAATCTATTTCTGTTATTCATTCATGGGATATAGGCATCACTGGCTGACCAGCATTTATTTGCTCATCTTTTGTCGCCTTTGAGAAGGTGCTGGTGAGCTGCCTTCTTGATCATTGTCATCCATGTTCTGTGGGTTGACCCACAATGCCATAAAGGAGGGAATTCCAGGATTTTGACCCAGCGACTGTGAAGGAACAGCAATATATTTCCAAGTCAGGATAGTGAGTGGCTTAGAGGGGAATTTGCAGGTGGTGTTCCCATTTATCTGCTACCCTTGTCCGTCTAGATGGAAGTGATCATGGATTTGAAAGGTGCTGTCTAAGGATTTTTGGTGAATTGCTGCAGTGCGTCTTGTAGATAGTACACACTGCTGCTACTGAGTGTCGGTGGAGAAGGGATTGAATGTTTGCACATATGGTGCCAAGTAAGCGGGCTATTTTGTCCTGGATGATGTCAAGCTTCTTGAGTGTTGTTGGAGTTGCATCCATCCAGGCAAATGAGGAGTATTCCATCACACTCCTGACTTGTGCCTGGTAGATGGTGGATGTGCTTTGGGGAGTCAGAAGGTGAGTTATTTGCTATAGTATTCCTAGCCTTTGGCCTGCTCTCGTGTTTATGTGGTGAGCCCAGTTAAGTTTCTGGTCAATGGCAATCCCAAAGATGTTGACAGTGGGGGATTCAGTGATGGTTGTACCACTGAATGTCAAAGAACAGTAATTAGAGTGTTTCTTATTGGTGATGGTCATTGCCTGACATTTGTGTGGTGTGAATGTTACTTGCCAGCCCAAGCCTGGATATTGTTCAGATCTTGTAGCATTTGAACATGGACTGCTTCAGCACCTGAGGAGTCACAAATTGTGCTGAACATTGTCAATCATCTGCGAACAACCCCACTTCTGACCTTATGATGGAGGGAAGGTCATTGATGAAGTAGCTGAAGATTGTTTGGCCTAGGACACTGCCCTGAGAGACTCCTGCAAAGATACCTGCAGCTGAAATGACTGACCCTCCACAACCACAACCATCTTCCTATGTACCAGGTATAATTCCAATCAGCAGAGAGTTTGCCCGTTGATACCCATTGATTTCAGTTTCGTGGGAGCTCCTTGATGGCATACTAGGTCAAATGCAACCTTGATGTCAGGGCTGTTACTCTCGTCTCCCTTCTTGCTCTGAATGCAAACATATCATACTTCTTTACCACCTGCTGTAGCTACGTGCTTACTTTCAGCGACTAATGCATGAGGGTTCCAAGGTCTCATTGAGTATCCACCTCCCTCAATTTACACCCACTCAAGTAATAATCTGTCTTCCTATTATTGCTACTAAAATGACATTTATCCACGTTATACTTCATCTGCTATGCAGATGCCCGCACATTCAGCCTGTCCAAATTAAATTGATGCATCTCTGCATCCTCCTCACAGCTCATCCTCCCACCCAACTTTGTATCATCTGCAAATTTGGAGATAATACATTCAGTTCCCTCCTCCAAATCATTAATATATAATGTGAACAACTGGGGTCCTAGCACGGATCCCTCTGAAACCCCACTAGTTACTGACTGCTATTTGGAAAAACCTCCATTTATGCCAACTATTTGCTTCCCATCTGCTAACCAGTT
The DNA here is from genome assembly GCA_024679065.1 of Sphyrna mokarran. Lineage (NCBI taxonomy): Eukaryota > Metazoa > Chordata > Chondrichthyes > Carcharhiniformes > Carcharhinidae > Sphyrna > Sphyrna mokarran. The sequence goes on along the minus strand of JAGIQG010000002.1, from coordinate 33,227,467 downwards.
TTTTATCCATCCCAAGACATTACCTGCAATCCCATTTACTTTAACTTCACATAGTAGTTTGTTTTGTGAAACCTTGTCAAAGCTTTCTAAAAGTCTAAATAAATCACATCCACTGGTACTCCTCAGTCAACTCTACTGGTTTCATCCTCAAGGAATTCTAATAGATTCATCAAGCATGACTTCCCTTGTTTCAGTCTTCCTCTGTCTTCGTTCAGTTCCAGTTCGAATCTTTTGTGTTCCTTTTGAACTCTTTGAAATGGCTAAGATGACCATGAATACAATTTTTGGCAACTTATATCTATAATTTTGACATTATAACTGATCAATGTTCCAACCCGAAAATTTAAGGCATCATTTACTAGCTTAAGATTGTGATTTGCATTGTGACTAATGGGTAGTGCATCATTGATTAATATCATAGTTTGTTGTACTTTAGACTATTTCTGTTTCATATCTTTCTTCAACAACATGTGCAGACAGAAATTACAAGTAGTATTGGACCATGCCTAGGAGAAATCAAAATTCAGTCATTTTTTTTTGGTTTTTGGGCATTGACTACAGCTTCTGTCTTCTCTTTTGCTAGCTATAGCCCACTGCATTGATTTTGAGGCCAAGATGCACTACCTGAGATTGCAGAAAACCACACTTTCTCCTTTTCAACTTCACATTATGATCATTGAATCTTTTTAGCACTTCATCCAACACTTGATTCTCTATTGCAGTCACAATCAATACATCATCCTGATCACACAAGTAATGCAAACACTGCTTGCAAAACCTTATCCACTGTGGCTCAGAGATTTTTAGAGAAGACCTCATAGCATAGGACAACTTTATATAGGATAGTATAACCACATATCTGTGTGTATTGTGAGATACTATTGACTCTCTTGATCCACATTGAGCAGTGCATAAGAGTAATATCCAACTTTGTGAATAACTTGGATCCTGCTAACTCTATACAAATGATTGACTTCTGGTTGATTGTGATTGCACACCCTGCATAGCCATATTGTTTTGTCTGGCTTGAGCGATATCACAGTTGAAAATGTCTGTAAGTTTGCTAACAAGCTCTATACCATTGCACACCCAAATCTCTGCTGGAATGTTATCTAGACCAAAGCTTTTCATTGAATGGTTGATTTGATTGTTGTTGTCACCTTTTCAATGTAAAGAGGAAGATAGAGACCTTACTTCTTGGGCAACTCCACCATTTGATGGACAGAATCTGTTGAAATGTGGGAACCTGTGTTGAGGAGCTCAGCAAAATGTTCACACCACCTTTTCAAAACAGCTGCCTTATCAGTGATGAGCACATTTCCATTAGCTGTTACAATAGGAGCAAAGGTTGTGATGGGTGGGCCATATATAATCTTACCACATCTCAACTAGATGTTATTTAAGTTTCTGCATTTGAACAGTCATGTGTGTTTCTCTTAAAGCATGCTGCATGTTATGTTTAGCATTTTTATTCTCTTGCTTGGGGCTGCTTGAAGACTCACGTGTGTGAGCTTTTTTTTGAACAGATCATCAGACTAATCTTGGTGCTTACATTTGCAGCATCCCAGAATGTTGATAGAGTCTTGAAGCTCTGGTCAAGGAGCTGTTCCACTCATTTTTCTGCGTTACATTTGGAAGGAAGATGAAATTTAGAATGGTGTCATGTTGTGTAGCAAGGTCATAGTACTTTCCTGTGAAATTTGATATCAAGCTTTGGCTATACCTGGCAAAAGTTGATTTATAATGTTTTGGCAGGATCTTTAGATTCCGATTGGTCATGGTGGTCAATCCAGGAATCAACTCCTATAACACAAATTGCTTTGACATCAGCCCTTTCCTCTGACAAACACATTGGTTAGAAGTGCTAGTGCTCAGATTATGAATGTTGCCAGGTTGTATTGTATTATCCTTTAGCAAAGTCATCCTTGGCAATCAGCAAAAGTGGGAGAGTTCCATTTTGCATTTTCCTTTCCCACTCTATGTTGACTGAGGATTTCTACCTATGTGATGTTGCCGTGTCAAACATTGGCATTTAAATCACCCACAAAGATAATGTTGTCATCTTTAGGGATTGGTCAAAGGACATGGCCCAGATCATCATCAAATCTTTCCTTTTACATTGCCACTGTTAATCACTGTGGGGCATTTGTATTTATGTGTGTTATACATCTCCTGTGTTGTTGTAGGGGAAAGTATTATTTTACCTGGCTTTCATTGATGCCTTTGGGAAGATTATCCAGTTCTTTTGCAATCTCTCTCCTAATGATGAAACTAAGCCCTACTTCACTCTTTCTACCGCGAGTAGACTGTTCCAAAACAAAGTGTATCTTGTTCTCATTTCTTCAAGCTGGCCTTCTCCTGCTAGCCTTGTCTCACTGAAGGTAGTTAAGTTTTCGCTACGTCAGTTCAGTTTCCTGTCTATTGGAGCTGAAAAATGCTCAAGTCTTACTTCCACTTTGATAGAATGTGAATATTTCATCAAGCTGCTGTCATGTTTGGTGACTGAATGTTCATCTTTATTTTATTCTTTAGTTTCTTGATACTGGATTGAATTGTTCCTGCAAATACTACACAGTAATGTAAGAAACAAACTATATTTAGGCTTCCTTTTATTGCCCTCTCAGCTGAAAATTAGCCAGCCGCGCATCCCTATATAGGACAGCTGGATTGTCACATACCACTGCCTGACACTGATGCTGCTTCCGATGACATCCAGCAACTGACCATCATCTAAAGACTGTTGACACACAGATTGATGACTGAAACTTGCAATAAGACTGCACCTGTCAATTCACTCACTTACCATCACTGAAGTAGCCATAGTCCCAGAGGGTATATTGGCATCCCTCTCTAATAGAGAGAGACATATGTTTACACTTGAGAGTCAATATTCTGCATGAAGCGTGGCTTTCCAGGGATCTTCCACTCCTAATATCTTCCAAAGCAATGTTGGAAAGATTAGCAGATTGATTATCAGTCTGTTTGGCAATATCATGAATCCCTTTCATTGACCAGTAAATTCTGGAGTAGAACTTGAACCTGGAACTTTTGCCTCAGAAGCAGGGGAGATATCTACTGGTATATTCAAGATGTGCAATAACCTGACAACAGAAGTGCTGTTCTACAAATATGGCAATGGGCTTGTTTCCAATACTGTTCAGGCACAAAAGAATTGATGCCATAAATTGGACCCCTATAATACTATTTTCCTCCCAGAAACAAGGTCCAATTTGCAAGCTCCACATCCTCTTCCTCTCCACCAGTATAAAGTCCATTATATTTCTACTTTTCCATTCACGAGAAGAGTCATATGAACACAAAGCTTTATCTCTGTTTCTCTCTCCACAGATGCTACAGAGCTGTTGAATGTTTTCAGCATTTTCTGTTTTTATTTGCAGTTTGCCACTTGGTTTAGTTTGAGTGAGGAGCCAGGAGATGAGATACAGTCAATGGATAAAGGACATGTGACAGGACTGAAGACGTAGAACTCAGTTTTTCCAATACTCAATTGCAGGAAATCATGGCTCAATCCCAAACTCAGTGTCAGACCCCTAATCCAGTTCTTTTGCAATTTCTTTCCTAGTGATAAAACTAAACCCTACTTCTTTCTGCAACAAGTAGACTGTTCCAAAACAAAGTGTATCTTGTTCTCATTTTTTCAAGCTGGCCTTCTCCTGCTGGCCTTGTCTCACTGAAGGTAGTTAAGTTTTCGCTACGTCAGTTCAGTTTCCTGTCTATTGGAGCTGAAAAATGCTCAAGTCTTACTTCCACTTTGATAGAATGTGAATATTTCATCAAGCTGCTGTCATGTTTGGTGACTGAATGTTCATCTTTATTTTATTCTTTAGTTTCTTGATAGAAATGTTCATGCAATTGAGGGTATGGTGGAATGTTATAGCTGGGTGTCATTATTATACGTGTGGATGACGTTACTAAGGCCAGCTTGTAAATGGGAAAAAAGCAGGTGGTCAAAGATGAATCACTGGAAAACTTCTCAGCTGACCACATATGAGTTCAATGAGCAACCACTGCTGGAATAGATATGTGTTTTCCCACTGAAGAAGATCAGTGCAAAGAAATGGTGGATAAGAATGGTGTACTTGACTGTATTGAATACTGCAGAGTGGTCAAAGAAGATGAGGAGAATTAATGAAGTGTAAGTGCACCCACTGAGAAAATCATTGGTGATTTCAAACAAGTTGATGTAAAAGAGGAATTTGAACAGAGAATTGAGGAGATCAGAGCACTTATCCACAAAGTGACAATATTTTCACTGATTTTGGAAATGAGGAGGTTAAAGACTTAGCAATTATTAGAGATGCATGAATGGGTCATGGATAGGTTTTCTGAGGAGCGTGTAATGCAATGACCTTTTTGAGAAGAAGGACACATCTAGGAATTATAGTTGACTAGGGAATAAGTTCAGAAGAGGTGGGGTCTGACAGAGATATGTTGTGAAACAAAAACTAAAAGGAGTTCAGAAAAAGGTAAAATTAATTTGTAGCACAAGGACAAAAAGGTGTGGCCCATGATCAGGGTTAGGTTAATGGGAAGAAGGTTAAGGCAATAGCTAAGATATATAAGAACGAAGAGCAGTAGTGGGCCATCTGGCCTCTCAAGCCTACTCTGTCATTCAATAAAATTATGACTGATCTTTCCATGGACTTAGCTCTGCTCACCTGTCTACTCACCATAAGCCTTAATTCTTTTACAGTATGCGGAGTTGAATGCTTGTATAAATCTTGGATTATGCAACAAGAGCCAGAGAGTTAGATTTAACAATTATATTTGTAGAGGAACTTCTGGTGAGCAGTGGGAACCAGTACATGGGATATTGGTGTCGATGACTAAATTTTAAGTTTATTAATTAGTGTCACAACTAGGTTTACATTAACACTATAATGAAGTTACTGTGAAAATCCCCCAGTTGTCACACTCTGGTGCCTGTTCAGGTACACTAACCAGCATGTCTATGTGAGAAAACTGGACCACCCAGAGGGAACCCAGGCAGACACATGGAGAACGTGCAAACTTCATGCAGACGGTGACCTGAGGTTGGAATTGAACCTGGATCCCTGGAGTTGTGAGGCAACAGTGCTAACCACTGTGCTACCATGCGGCCTCTAGGCAAGCATTTATTTCCGATTCCTAACTGGTGTTGAGAAGTTGATGGTGTACAGCCTTCTTGAATCGCTGCAGTCCCTGTGGTGTAGGTACACACATAGTGCTGTTAGTAAGTGAGTTTCAGGATTTTGACCCAGTAAATAAAGGGAAGGTAATATAGTTCCAAGTCAAGATGGTGTGCAGTTTGGAGGGAACTTACAGGGGGTATGTTCCCATGCATCTGATACCCTTGTCCTTCTAGGTGATGGAGTATTTGGAAGAAGCCTTTGAGAGTCATGACAGTGGATATTGTAGATTGTATGCACGGCAGCCATTATACATGGATGGTGGAGTGAATGTTTGTGGATGTGGTGTCAATCAAGTGGGCTGATTTGTCCTAGATGGTGTTGAGCTTCTTGAGTGTTGTTAGAACTGCTCCCATCCAGGCAAGTGAAGAGTATTCCATCACACCCCTGATTTGTGTTTTATAGTTGGTGAACTGGCTTTGGGAAATCAGGAGGCAAGTTACATGCCACAGGATTCTTAGCCTTTGTCCTGTCCTTGCAGTCTCAGTATTTATATCACAGAATTGTTACAGCCCAGAAGGAGGCCATTTGGCCCATTATGTCTGGTATAGTTCAGCTACTTGTCAATTAACCAGATTTAACCTTGATAGTGGGGGTTTCAATTGTGATAATGTCATTGAATGTCAAGAGGAAACAATTAGATTCTTATACTTATTGCCAATGGTCATTACCTCACATCTGTATGGTGTGAACATAACTCTCCACTTATCAACTCCAGCCTGAATGCTGTCCAGGTCTTGCTGCATATGTCCACACAATGTTTGTGTAGCTGAGTTGTGAATGGTGCTGAACACTGTGTAATCAGAGAACATCCCCTCTTCTAAACTTCAAGTGGACGGAAGATCATTGTAGAAGCATCTGAAGGTGATTGGGCTGAGGACATATACTGAAGAAATCCTGCAACGATACGCTGGGACTGAAGTGATTGAGCTCCAACAATCACAGACTTGGTGTTAGATATGACTCCAGCTATTGGAGTTTTCCACCTGATTCCCATTGACACCAGTTTTGCTAGGGATCTTTGATGCCATACTCAGCTCGAAATGAGGGGCAATCAGTCTTACTTCACCTCTTGTGCACAGCTCTTTAGTCCATGTTTGAACCAAGAATGTAATGAAGTCAGAAGTTATATGGTCTTGGCAGAATCCAGACTAAGCACCAGTGACCAAATTATTTCTTAGTAATTATTGTTTGACAGCACTGTTGATGAAGCCTTCCATCAATTTGCTGATGATTTGGTGCAAACAGATGGAGTAGTAATTGGCCAGGTTGTATTTGTCTGCTATTTTGGACATGACATAACTGAATAATTTTCCACTTGTGTTGTAGCTGTACTAGAGCAACTTGGCTAAGGGAGCAGTTAGTTCTGTAGTGCAAGTCTTCAGTACTGTTGTCAGAATACTATCAGGGCCTATAGCTTTTGCAGTATTCAGTGTCTTCAGCCATTTCTTGGCATCACTTGGAGTGGATTGAATTGACTAAAGGCTGGCATCTGTGCTGCTGGTTATCACAGGAGGTTTCCTTGTCCTTGTTTCACTTGATGACATGAGACTTCCTTAGGTTCAGAGTCAATATTGAAGACTCCAAGGGCTACTTCATCCTGACTGTGTACAGCTGTGCTGTGCCATCTATATTGGGTCTTTCCTGTCAGTGGGACAGTCCACATCCAGGGATGGTGGAGGCAGTATCTAAGACATTGTATGTAAATTATGATTTTTTTGAGCATGATTATGTCAGGCTGTAATTTGACAAGTCTGTGGGACAGCTCTCCCAATTTTGGCACAAGACCCTAGATATTAGTAAGAAGGATTTTGCAGGGTTGACAGGACTGGATGTGTCAATGTCATTTCTAGTGCCTAGGTTGATGCTAAGTGGTCTGTCCAGTTTCATTCTATTTTCGAGACTTTGTGACAGATTGATAGAACTGAGTGGTTTGCTAAGTCAAAATAGAGAACAAAGAATAAAGAACAAAACAGCATGGGAAACAGGCTCTTCAGCCCAACAAGCTCGCGTCGCCACTTTGATGTTCCCACTTCTACCCATGATCCCTGTCATCTCTGTCTATGTTTATAGATCTATGCATTAGAACCAAATTTGGGACAATTTAGGGAGAATTTGTTCTGTTAACAATCGACCTCATTGCTATGGAATCATATGTAAGCCAGAATAGGTAAGGGCTGCATATTTCATTACCTAATGGACATTAGTAATGAACCTAGTGGGCTTTAGGACAATGATTTCCTAGGTTTCCAGGTTAATTCATTTTTTTAAATTCCAGATTTATTAATTGAATTTAAATTTCACCAGCTGCTTTGGTGTGATTTGATTGCACATCCCTGGAACATTAGCCTGGGTCTCTGGATTGCTAGTCCAGTAACATTATCACTTTGCCATCACCTCTCCCTAACAAGGGAATCAAAAAGTCTGGACAGCAGGAAAATGGAGTTGAGGCCACAATTGGACCAGTTATGATCTTAACAAATGGCAGGACTGGCTGGAGAGGAGAATTGCCTACACTTGCTGCTAACTTATAGTTTTGTAGAAATATAATTACATGAAGAGAGTTTGATTTTTTTTCCAATTTTGTCCATTAGTAACACCACAGAAGATCAACTATTTCCAAACACTGAAGTGTTAAATATATTAAATGCGAAATATGTAACTCCAAAAAGATTTTTATTTCTCTTTATTTTTATGATCCTGTCACTTCTTTCACATAACTTCTCATTTCTTTTGTCATGAATCTGTAGCTGGGAGAATGTATTAATTGCTCTGCTGGTTTGTGAACCCATTTATTGGAGGATAATTTGCCCAAAAGCTGATATAAATAAGCCAGAATTCCATTAGCGCTGAAGATTGGACACTCCCCCATCATCAGCTGAGTGGCACTGACAGTATTATGCCTCTACTCCAAATAGGTGATTCAAATACTTTAAAACATCACAAAAATAATGTATGGGAATCTGTTTGCCAGAGTAACAAATAACCTTTACATAAATGATGAAGTGATTATTTAAACAACAATAAGTCAATATGTTATGACTGTGGAAAACATGAAATAAAAATATTAATTAATCTCAGCACTTCTCAGAGGCTGCAGCATTTCCCCGTGTCTGGGAAGCAATATTCTGCCAGCAGATACTGAAATACACTAGAGTTCTGCCATCAGATGCCTGCTCATCTTTTCCATCACTGTCTAGTTAGTAACAACATACCTGAGGTTAAGGTTCAGATGCATTGGTAAGCATCATAAATAAATAATAGCAGCACCTTTACAGCAGAGTTCAGTTTTCTTTTACAAATTATTTTAGACCAAATTAAAGAAACATCATATTTTATATGGTGAAATAAAAACTATTGAATAATTGATCTGTTATTTCCTGAGCAATCATTGACAACTTACAATAACAAACAACCATAACATTTACATATGCCATTGTCAGCTATCACCTTGTATTTCCACCCTCTCCAAATCCTTTTTAGAGACTGTCCTCCTAACCCTAACCCTCATGCAGAGGAAGCAGCAGCTAACAATTTGAACCAGGAATAATTAAGCGATTTTTATCCTTCATGATACAAAATATGTATTGGCACAGAGTGAACTGAAGTTTGGCTCATGCTTTTTGTATTACTTGCTATGAGTTACAGTAACATATTATTAGTATATATTAGTATGACAATTTTACTGAAAAAAGACATTTTGTTGAAATTTTTTATTTTACATTCATCAGCATAAGAATACAACGCAAGGGAAACCAATAAATGTATACTGTATGAAAAGAAAGTGCTGATTGCTTGGCAATCGGACAAAAATCCAAAATGGATTTGAGCAATAGGGGAGGCGAGCTGTTTCACACTGCTATTGTGCAGTAGCAACACAAGTGGTGTTCACCACATGCAGCATGCTACCGTCAAGCCAAAAAGCCATTTTGCGTATCACATAAATAAGTAATGTGGTATATAAATTTCAGTGCCAGTGTGACATGAGGTATGTAGGCCATAAGTCTCTAAGACTGGCAGATTGTATCAAGTAGCATATCCCTTCTGCTGTTCACTACAGACCTTATCCAACTAGCCCGTGCTTGCAATACTCAATACACAATATCCTCACTAAACTCTTGGCAAGATGATTAATCCTGTTTAGGTGGAAATCAGGTGCACCCCAATGTGCTCATGGTGGGTGAAAGAGGTAGTAGATATCATTAAGGTGGAGAAGAAGAGGTGGGTCCACTGCTAGGTTCTATAACACCCAGCAATCATTTATAGCACATGTTGGGACTTTGCAGTTGGAGCTGGGTAAGTAGATATCTGATGGCCACAGGACACTGGGTGCTGCTGCAGAACCCTACCCCGATTGATGGATGCTCCTCAGCCCTATGCGTGGGTGCAATCATTCATCCTGTCAAGATGTGAAGGTCAACACAATATCTTTTCTTTCTCTTTTCCTCTCACTTTCTTTCTTCTCTCTCCTTCACTGTCTGTCTCTCTCTTTTCTTCACTCGTTAGTTTATAGCCTGGGCTGTTTGGGCACTCAGTTGGTTCTCCAGCGTCCCTGTGCCTTTTTATTTTTATATTATTACCATCATTCCCAGTGCAATTAGACAGGACTCGGCAGGGGGTGGGTACTGGGGTACGAGGGACTTGTGCCCTGACCACAGAGAGCCCTGAGCCCAGTCGCATTGAAATGTACACATTAGCACAATGTGGATCTGTATCTGTTTATTTGCTAAGTAAAATCTAAGAAAATCTTCAATAAACATCTAAAAAAAGTGTCCAACAATTGGACAACATTTGCTAAATAATCTTCAATGTGCTAAGAATTACGCTGACAACCAATTTATGATTGTCATTTGGGCTCACAAAACTACATATATTTATACACAGGGCCCTGTCCTTTTCAGGCAGAAAAAAACATGTACACACATTGTGCCATTTCAGTTAAACAAAGTAAATGACAGCCATTCTTAGTTGATTCTTCAGGACAATGCTTTGACCAGAGTCAAGCTGCCTGATTCAAATTTTAAACAATGCTTGGCAATTAACTCCCAGTTATTTTCGACTGGTGCATTCTCTATGGCAATCTCGCTACCAGAGTCCACTTGTCAACCAATCAGCAGTATCTTTTCATACAGTATAATTTGTTGCTTTCCTTTGCTTCTTTAAAAATTCATTCACAGAATGTGGATGTCACTGGCTGGGCCAGCACTTATTGCCCATCCCTAATTGCCCTTCATTTTAGAGGGCATTTAAGAGTCAATCACATTTCTGTAAATCTGGAGCCACATGTAGACCAGATTGAATAATGGCGGCAGATTTCCTTCCCTAAAGGACACTAGTGAACCAGGTGGGTTTTTACAATGATTGACAATTGTTTCACAGTCATCACTAGACTTTTAAATCCAGATTTATTTTATTGAATTCAAATTGCACCATCTGCCTTGGTGGGATTCGAATCAGGGTTCCAAGATCATTGAGTCTCCAGTTTACTCATCCAGTGACAGTACAGTAATCCAGTTGATGCTATCTATGGAATGAAGGTGTTCCCATGTCACTGTGAAGGAGTTCCAGGATTTTGAGCATTGATGAGCAAGTTATTGGTGAGTAAATGCTGTTTGATAAAACTGTTGATAACATTTTTCAACATTTTTCTAATGATTGTGAATAGACAGTTGGGATGCTAATTGGTTAAGTGAATTTCTATTGTATCTTGTGGACATAAGACAAAACTAATGAAGTTCTAGGAGGAAAGGAGGGAGAGATAAAGAAAGAAAGAGAAAGACAGAATTGAATGAAGGCAAAATACAAAAGCTGATTGTACCATAGTGGCAGATTATTATTAAAAATACTGTGTTTTACATTCATGACTGTATTTGTCAGCTTTTTTTGGAAGGAGTTGAAGAATCTATTACCTAATGCTCACATGAGTTGTTACAATTGGTACCCAGACAAAAATACTTTGTTCAGTGTGAAGGAACAGAGACCAGCAATTTAATTAATTACACAGCAAGTATAGGAATCTACAAGCCAGTTGAAAAATCAATACCTTGAAGTCATCCATCCTCTCAAATACCTGTCCAATTCTCCCTTTCATTTTCCATGCTTTCTGCTTCCCCAGACAATCTACACACTCACCATCATGTTCAAAGTAGCTAAATCTAAACTGTGCAAATTCTTCTAAGCTTGAGCACATTTGCCCTGATTTTAGAATTCACTAATTTCTCAAATAAATCAGAATTCTATTTATCTATTCCCTTAAAAATCTTGAATACTTGAATAATATCTTCATTCACCTAGGATTAAAATAAATTTTATTTATTCGTCAAAAGTAGGCTTACATCAACACTGCAATGAAATTACTGTGAAAATCCCCTAGTTGCTACACTCTGGCACCTGATTGGGTACACTGAGGGACAATTTAGCATGGCTGATACACCTAACCAACTCGTCTTTCGGACCGTAGGAGGAAACTAGAGCACCCAGAGGAAACCCATACAGACATATGGAGAACGTGCAGACTCTGCACAGACAGTGACCCAAACCAGGAATCAAATCTGGGTCCCTGGCACTGTGAGACAGCAGTGTGACCCACCTTATCACCATGCCAACTTCTTTACCCAATAGTTAATAATCACAGGCTCTTCTTCTTAGCTCAGAGGCCTTAAGCTAGAAATCCATCTATTTTCCTTTCACTGCAGCATCTCTAATGCTTGGATATCCTTGCCATGTCTGTACAAGAAAGTGATATGTCCACACCTGAGGTACTGAATACAATTCTGGTTCTACAGTGAAAATTCCCTCGTCGCGACACTCGGGAGCACCTGTTTGAATCACTAAGGGAGAATTTAGTATGATCAATGCATCATATGTCCAGATCACCATAACCTGTCTTAGTCCCCTCATGCTGACATGATAGTTAAGAAAACCCACCAATGCCTCTACTTTCTCGGGAGACTGAGGAAATTTGGCGTGTCTGCTACAACTCTCACTAACATCTATAGATGCACCATAGAAAGCATTCTTTCTGGTTGTATCACAGTTTGGTATGGCTCCTGCTCTGCCTAAAACCGCAAGAAACTACAAAAAGTTGTGAACATAACCCAATCCATCACGCAAACCAGTCTTCCATTCATTGACTCTGTCTACACTTCCCGATGCCTCGGCAAAGCAGCCAGCATTATTAAGGATCCCATGCATCCCGGCCATTCTCTCTTCCACCTTTTTTCTTCGGGAAAAAGATACAAAGATCTGAGGTCACGTACCAACCAACTCAAAAACAGTTTTTTCCCTGCTGCTGTCAGACTTCTGAATGGACTTACCTTGCATTGCGTTGATCTTTTTCTACAGCCTAGCTATGACTGTAACACTACATTCTGTACTCTCTTGTTTTCTTCTCTATGAACAGTATGTTTTGTCTGTATAGCGCACAAGAAACAATACTTTTCACTATACATTAATATATGTGACAATAATAAATCAAATCAACATGTCTTGTTACCAACATGTCTTTTGAGTTGTGCGAGGAAACCGGAGCACCTGAAGGAAACCCACACAGACACAAGGAGAATGTGCAGACTTCATATAGACAGTGACTCAAGCCAGGAATCGAACCCAGGTCTCTGGTGCTGTAAGGTAACAGTGCTAATCACTGTGCCATTGTAGACCTGTAAGGAGAACATATCAAGTTATTGCTGCATATGCTGTGATAGTGTGATAAGAGCAGCTGATACTATTGGGGAATGGTTAGAGCACATAAGTAAAACCAGTTTTGACATGTGGGGAAAACTGTGAAAAGGAAAAGGAGTCTGTGCTTATGTCATACAGGCTTTTGTGATTAAACCTGACAGACTGGCTTCAGCTATTTCCTTTGTCAGATGCCTGCTTAACAGAAAAACACATCATTCACCTGGGAACTGCATTATGGGATGGTCCCTGGAAAGTTAAAAAAGTAAAATACTGCAATTGCTGCAAATCCAAAATAAGAATAAAACTTGCTTGAAACACTCAATAGATCAGTCAGCAATCAGGCAAGAGATTCAAAGTTAATGTTTTGAGTAGATAGGAATGTATGAATTTGGAGTTGGAGTAGACCATTTGGCCCTCGAGTATGCTCGACCATTTGATAAGATCATGCCTGGTCTAATTGTGGCCCCAACTCCACGTTCATGCCTGTCGCCCATAGCCTTTGGATCCCTTGTTTGTCAAGAATTTTTCTACCTCTGCCTGAAAAATATTTAATGACTGTGCCTCCACACTCTCTGGTAAAGGGAATTCCACACACTCAAGACCTTCAAAGCAAGAAATTCACCTTATTTCCACCTTAAATGGGAGACCCCTTATTTTTGAATGGTGTCCCCGAGCTCTCGTCTCTCCCACGACAGGGAACATTTCAGCATTTACAGTATCAAGTCCTTTGAGAATTTTATACATTTCGGTAAGATGATCTCTCATTTGGTCAATGAAATTTCAATGCTGAGGTAAATGCATACAAGCTGTACAAAAGTTTCATGGCTTAAGAGTCAACTGATTACTACATTTGGGAATCAAATGCTCCAGAGGCTAATCACTCTATAGGTTTCTAAGACTAGATGACCATCGGCAGACAGGGTAAGAAGCAACAGATACTGGTAGAGAGGGATCATCTGTAGAGCTGGCTTTATTTCATAGCTATGCATTTTAAAAATCCTGGTGACATGGAGGAAAAGGGTGCCAGAGGATTGTCAACATTGAGCAATTGGAACATACTGAATAGAAAGAGATTAACCATTGGGGTAACAGTACAGGTATCAAGAAAAGACAAGCTGGTGAATGTGGAGAATTCTATAGTCAGGGGGCTTCATATTGGTGTTGTTTATGTGAACACACATATCAAATGATATGATGCTTCCCAAGTTCAAAGCTTCAGGACATTGCAAAGTGTATAGAAAGAATTCTGTGAAGAGAGAGCAAGCAGGCTATATTTGTAACTCATGAAATGGAATGAAGAAAGATCCTATTAGATTGGAAAACAGCAAATACCCTCCTCTACTCAAGAAAGGAGGAATATTAAAAAACGGAGCTGGTTAATCTGACATTTGTCATAGGGAATATGTTAGATTGTATAGCAGGGCATTCAGAAAATCTTAACGCAATCAGGTAGAGGCAACACGGTTTTGTAGAAGGAAAATTATGTTTAACTAACTCATTGGAATTTTTTAAGGAAATAACAAGTAACATGGATAAAAAGGAATTTGTAGATGTGTTGTATTTGGATTTTCAAAGGATATTTGATAAGGTGCCACACCAAAGCTTACTACACAAAATAAGAGCTCATGGTGTAAAAGGTGACATGTTAGCATGGATAGTAGAATGGTTAGTAACAGGAAGTAGGGAGTAGGGTTAAATTAGTAATTTTCAGATTGGCAAGCTGTAATTAGCGGAGTGCAACAGGGATCAATGCAGAGTCAGGAGCAGCATTCCGAAAGCTTGTGATACCTGGTGGACTTTAACCTGGTGTTGTGAGACTTCTTAATGTAGATTTAATGAGACCACAACTAGAATACTGTATACAGTTTTGTTCTCCTTATTTAAGAAAGGTCATAATTATGTTAGAAACAGTTCAGAGATTGTTCCATCAAATTATTCCTGGGATGAGGGAGTTATGTTATGTTGAAAACTTACACAATTTGCATATGGCTTGCATCTATTACAACTTAGAAGAATGGGAAGTGATTTTATTGAAACATAAAATCCCAAGGAGACTCAATTGGCAGACGCAAAAAGAGTGGTTCTCCTTGTGGAATAGTCTAGAACTAGGGGACACGGTTTAAAATTAAGATATTTAAGACATTAAACTTTAAAACAAAGATGAAGAGAATGTTTTCTCTCTGAGGTTGTTAGTCTTTGGAATTCTATTCCCCAGAGACTAGTGGAAATAGAGTCATTAGATATGAATTAGGTAGATTCAGTTCCAGCATCCACAGTAATTTGCTTTTATTTAAGTAGATTCTTGATTGACAAGGGAGTCAAAGGATATGGGAGCAGACAGGAAAATAGAATTAAAGTGTTAATCAGACCAGTCATGATCTTCTCAAATGATGGAACAGGCTTGAGGGCCAAATGGCCTACTTCTGCTCCTAATTTATATGTTTGTACGTATGTTCGTATGTAGAACCTCTAAGACAGTAATCTTAGGATTACTTCCAGTGACACATATTAGACTAGACAGGAAGACAAGTATTAAAATATCAATGCATAGTTGCAAAGATGCTGGGTAGAGGATAAAGTTTAGATGCTTGGGGCACTCAGATCACTTTTGAGGCCAAGGAAAGCTGTACCAAAGGCTTTCACCTAAACCTTAGAGATGCATCTAAGTTTTTGTGAAAAGGGTGAAAGGGTAATGGGAGAACATTTATAATATATAATAAATGAAAGCAAAATTCCGCAGAAGCTGGAAATTTGAAATTAAAACAAAAAATACTGGAAATACTCAGCAGGTCAAGCAGGATCTGTTTGAGAAAAATTTCAAGTGAATTTATAGCAGGTTGTAGGGAGGAATTGGGAGGAGGGGAAAGTTCATTAGTCACAAGTAGTCTTACATTAACACTGCAGTGAAGTTACTGTGAAAAGCCTGTAGTCGCCACACTCTGGCGCCTTTTTTGGGTACACTTGAATCCACGCTGTAAGTCAAAAATAGAAGAAAAATCCCTGCAAAGCAAACTGGCAGAAGACGGCTACCCAAATAACAGTTTATGCATGAATACAGATATTATAAGGCATAGAGTTGGGTTGAAAGCAATCAGGTTAAATGGTAGGAAGTAACAGTTATTGCTGAGATTTGATTACAAGCTCGGCATGATTGAGTGCTAATAATTGCAGTTTATAGGATGTATAGAAAGAAAAGGAAAATAATGGAATCAGGAACAGTAGCAATAATGAAATGTAACGTGAGGTTTAAGCACAGAGACTGCACTAAGGTTAAAAAAGATTCATTGTTTCACATGTTCAGGCTTGTCCTGCTGCCCAGCTCCTGGTTGCAGTCTTGTTTCCTGCTCTTTCTATGACTCAGACTCAGGGGTATTGAGGGGGGTCTCACCTCCCCTTTTAAACTCTTACAGCCCCCTCCCCGCCCCCCCAAGGGGTTTCAACCTACTCTTAGGCTCCTGCCACACTATCACTCAAAAGTCCTGACTTTGTCCTGGTTCCTTCCTCTCTCACCTCATAGCGTCTGGCTCTGTTCCTCAGCTTATTGAAAACCTCTCAGGGTCCCACAGGGACTGACCAGTTCCTCAAGTTAGTGTTCACCTTTACCATCTGCTGCCATGGGACTGGCTACACCCTTCTCTGACTGAGAGTTACAATCCAGGCAACTATACATATTAGGGTGACACAGCAGTTAGCACTGCTGCCTCACAGCACCAGGGACCCAGGTTTGATTCCAGCCTTGGGTCACTGTCTGTGTGGAGTTTGCACATTCTCCCTGTGTCTGCATGGATTTCCTCTGGGTGCTCCAGTTTCCTCCCACAATCCAAAGATGTACAGGTTAGGTTCATTACTAAATTCTCTCTCAGTGTACCCCACCAGGCACCAGAGTGCAGCGACTAGGGGATTTTCACAGTAACATCATTGTAGTGTGAATGTAAATAGGTAAACTTTATTGCATGGTAACATTTTGCTGAGCATTTGGGTTATCAGCAGATTCAGTTGAGCTATGGTAGCCAGCATGTCCGTGTGGGTGGCAGCATTTTCTTTGTTCAGTAATGATCGGGAAAAAATGATGAGGGTTGGGGGGAATGTTATCTGATCTTCCGTCGAGATGACCTTCTCAGTCACACTGGCATTTTCAATGGAGTCTAGGCTTTGGAATGGATCAGCCATGTAGAGATCCAGGTGGGTCATGTCTCCTGGGATAGTATGATTGGCAGCATAAACGCTAACCAGTTTCCCCTGCCTGGTGCTCGCCCCCAACATTGCCAGCTGCTGCGGAAGGCCCTACTACCGAAAGAAGGCAAGACTACAAGAGCGAAAGAATGGATTTCAAGGACTCCCTGTAGTTTGGGGGTGATCCTGGTAATGCGGGGTGAGATTGGGCGGTCCTGCCATGCTGCTTGCTGTCAGTGAGAAAGATGATGCAAGCGTTAAAATAATGCAGCAGTCTCCAGGTTTGTGTACTGCAAATTTATTTAAATTGCTCGCGTCTCCCGTGGGCGTCTGGAACGAGGCAGAAGTATAAAAGTTGAGTTTGGTTGACTCTGCACCACGCAGAGAGAAATGGTTGTGCATCGCTTCAAATGCAACTGCAAAAGATGAAGCCGAAAGTGCAGCAGCCCCGAACCAGAACAAAACCGTGCTCGTTAATCTCATGGTGCTCTTTCGTGCACCTTGCTGCCACAGTTGTTTACATAGCAGTGCTAATTACACTTCAAAAGCAACTCATTGGTCGCGGAAGCACTTTGACTGGCCCCGAGGACATGATAAGGCAACTCTCTCTCACACACACATGAGGCTGAATTCTCTTTCGTGCTTGCTTTCAGGAAAGCCTTCCCAATGGGACAGAACATGCCTGAGTTTTAACGGCCATTTTAAATTGGGCAAGCCGGTAGCACTGCCCTTGTGCTGTGTAGACTGGGATTAGACAAGCTGATCATTCATTTACTTGGGATCTGGCACCGAGGAGGCAGCTTTCTCACCAAGTGGATGACTTGGTGCGAAATGGGTCGTGCCTCTCGGCCAGAGGATTTCCAGAGCTCATTTCTGTGATCCAAGAGATCCTTATAGTCAGTGAAAACGTGTTTGGGCTTTCCAGCTGCCCCCCTCGCCCCTGTGAACTGGCTCTGAATGCAGATAGGGGAAAAGGAGCTCAGCGCAGCACACTGCAGCCCGCTACCTATTGCAATCGGAATTCACCTGCCAGCCGCTATAGCAGAAGTCTATTAGTATTGTGGGTCGGTGCGAATGCGGGAAATGCGGAATGAAGATAGAATAAGACTCGTCGACTTTCTGCCTCCCCTTCATGGCACAGTTTAAATGCTGCAGCCACGCCAAGGCAACAAAATTCAATCACAGTTTCAGTCTTAGTTCGGTTTTAGTCCCAGAAATTTATGCTCATTAGTGTGTGTGTGTGTGTCAGTGCAGGAACGAAAAGAATGAATCTGAAAAGTGGAATCAATCAAGTAAATGGGCTTTTTGAACATAATTAATACGCTAACGAGAACAACCTGGGATTGACAAGTAATTTTGTTTTTCATAAAGTATAAACTTGATCAAAGAGAAATGTTGTGGTACAATAGTTATTACAGTGTGGATGGTATGTCATTGCAGGCAAAAACATGACATGACTAAAGAACATTATATAAGCTAACCCCCATTCTTTGTTATGTAGATCAATATATTTTTAACCTTTTTTGAGCAAAGATTGTTATCAGGTTTTTGATTCTGGATATTACAAACGAAGATTTCGTACATTTAGATCACAAATATTTTCATACCTTGAAGTACTTTCAAATAAAAATAATTGTAGATTCCAATTAATACTTTCAAAAAATGTATTGTTTTGGTGGACCTGTGAGCTGGCAGTAATTTTTTTGTAGATTTTGACAATTTGTGCTTCATACAAGTTTCTTTTTATCTTACCTCATCCTAATTTACAACTATCTTCAACTCTGACTAAGACTCATCCAGTCTCGAAACATTGGCTCTACTCTTCATAAATGCTGTCGGACCTACTGAGATTTTCCAACAGTTTCTTTTTTTTGTTTCAGATCCGCAGTAATTTGTTTTTATGTCCCCTTTTACCTTGTTTTACAGTAAATAAAACACTTCACTTTCATGAAGTTGACCAGTATCATGAACACGACGAGACACCCGTTTCACCACTTTCACATTGTTCGGAAGTAGATTACTGATTTGTAAAAGACTGAATCCGACTGCGTTAGCAGAAGTGGCCGGGTCATTGAATTCATTCAAGACTAAGTTCAGATAGATTTTTGATGGGAGCAGACAGGAAAGTGGGTCAGATGCATCAGGCTGGAAGGGCCGAATGACCCATTCCTGCTCCTAAATCCAATGTTCCCACAAGACTGTTGAAGTTGGCCTACCTTCACCTAGAATAGTCATTCACATTTACTAAAACATAAATAGAATTATTTATGGACTATTGATCTGATCATTTACTTCATTCATGTCCTCATCTCTTAGAAACACATGAAGTGTTGGCGTTACCTCCTGCCCAAGAGTGATTCTTAGAAAAAAATAGCTTGGTGCACAATAGGAAATTATTTTATTCATGATTAACAAATTAATGTGTGGTCATGTATTTCTTAAAGCAGCTTTTCATTTTGTCAAATATTAATAACCCTTTGTTGATTTTGCAAGTAGATATTTCGCTTGTGAGCAAACTAAAAAAAACAACACGCTACAATTTATACCCCAAAATAAATGAGTGTTCTGACAAAAAAAGGCTTAGAATCACACAGCATCCCCTTTACTTGGAAGAGATCAATTTCCAAAGCAAAGTCTCTAATCATTTAAGATGCCAATTGTTAAAAACTGACAACTCAAATCGACTTCGAATTTAAATTAGTCACATATGGGATTTTCACAGTACCTTCATTGCAGTGTCAATGTAAGCCTACTTGTGACCCTAATAAATAAACTTTGAACTGTGAAAATTTCCTAACTTCATTGAATGTTAATGTAAGCCTTCTATAACCCTGATAAATAAACTTCAAACTGTGAAAATCCTCTAACTTTATTGCAATGTTAATGTAAGTCTACTTGTGAGAGTAATAAATAAACTTCAACCTGTGAAAATCCCAATTTCATTTCAGTATTAATGCAAACCTACTTGTGATAGTAATAAACTTTAAACTGTGAAAATCCCCTAACTTCATTGCAGGGTTAATGTATGTCTACTTATGAGCCTAATAAATAAAATAAATATCCATCTGTAGATGTGTGCACCTAATTAAATATTTATCTGTATGTCTGTGCCTGGACATTTCTCACTCTCAATATTCATACATAGGAATGATAGCATTTCTGTCAAGGTACTGGTGGCGCTGATGGCATACAATTTCTCTCTCTTTCTCTCTCTCTCTCTCTCTCCCTCATCCTTATATTTCATACCTTGGCTAGAGTCTTTTTTTTAAATTTCCCGCGCCGCATTCAAATTGTGCCGCAAAGCCAAATGTTTCAAAGAGAGAGCGGGAGGAGGAGGAGGATATGATTGACAGCACCAGAGGTGGGGAGGGGGGCATAGACAGACAGACAGAGAGAGGGAGAGGCGCTGGGGGGGGGGGGGGGGGGGGGAAGGGGGCCGTCTCCAGGGCAACCTGCCGTTCCCATAGTAAGCGCCGGCCGCTCGCGCGGAGGTGCTGCTGCTGCTGCTGCTGCCCGCCCGGGAGGGGGAGTGGGGAGGGGAGAGGAGAGAAGGGGGGAGGTGCGCGGCGCGAGGAGCAAAAAAAAAGGGGCGGCGGAAAGGTAGGTGTGTCGCAAAAAAAAAATGAAGTGTCGCAAAGAGGGCTGGGGGTGGTTGGTTGCACGCGTCCTGGAATTTGACAGCGCTTATCAATGAAACGAGAGAGGGAGCGGATCATGGCGGATGGCCCCAGGTGTAAGCGCAGAAAGCAGGCAAACCCGAGGAGGAAAAACGGTGAGCTTGGCATCGGGGGAGAAAAAGTGGTGTCCGGAGAGAGAGGAAAGAAGAGGCTGGACAAGGGGGAATTCTCATAATTCCCCCCCCCCCCCCCCCACCACCACACACACTCCTCACCCTATACTTTTGTGGAAGCTGGAATTAGGTGGAGGGGGACGGTGGGAGAGAAAGTGTGTTTGGTAAAAGAAGACGAGTGAGGGAGAGCGAAGCTGGATTATATATGTATTTGTGTACATGTAAAAAAAAAAGAGAAACAAAAGAAAAACTTAACTCGGAGAAACTCGGTTGTGCGAGAGACGGATTTAAAATCGGGAACTGGACACACATAGGATCCGTCCCAGTTTATGATGATCATTAGTTGGGAGTTTAGTGGTGGGTTTTTTTTTGTGTGTGGGGAGGGATTGGGGTTATGAAGAAAGTGCGGTGAAAGTTGGGAGGCGAGCAGTTGTTGGTGCTGTCGGTGTGGGATCATTACCTGCTCCTGCTCCCTGGCCCCTCTCTCTCTCTCTCTCTCCCTTTGCTCCGTCGCCTAGCGGTTCATGGCCCTGGACCGTTATGTTGCTGCCGCTCCCTCCCAGGTCTTTATCTGCTCAGTCAGATCCTTCCCTCCCCCCACTCTCTCTTTCTCTCTGTTCTTGCACCGACCCCCAGGGCGAATTAGACAACAGAACACTCCTTTTCTTTCTTTTTTTTTGTTTAATTTTTAACGCCTCCCGTATTTCAAACTCCACTTTAGTTGCTTCAGAGGGAGAAAAAAATGTAAAAGTGCTTGTGAACGAGGAAACAGACGCACCGTTATTTATTTATTGGCTCTCCCTGAAGTACAGCAAAATGAACTTATTACCTGACGCAGTCGAGAGTTTAAAGTGTTTTAAAAGAGGAAGCGAGACTTTTTTTTTTGTTTGAAGGGATTTCTTTCCCCTGCCTCCTCCCTCGGTGTAAACATAAACAGTTGGTGAGGCTCTTTTTTTTTGGTCTCCCTCCATATTATGCTAAAAAGGAAGGCAGAATCCAGACGCCTGTCTTTTCGGTCTAGGTACCTGTTCGGTGCCGAATTGGTAGGTTTGCGGGGGAGGGGAGGGGAGGGGAGCGGGGGTCGGATTGAGCGAATTGCAGGGCCTCTGGCCCGCTCCACTGACTCGGACTCTGGATTTGAGAAAGCTATATAAGGAAGACATTTACGTTACAGCCGGGAAGGAGTTGCAACCCCCTCACCACCTCTTCATTTGTTTATATAAACTTTTATTGTCAGCGTGTGTGTGTGTTGCGTTTTGTTTCTGGGAAAGGTGGCGATTGCCTCCTTCGGGGGTGTCGATGGTATTTTTAGTTCCAGTATTGCAATGATTTTTATCTATTGTAACTTTTTAAAGATAGGGAATTTTCCCCCTTCAGGAAAGCCAAGCTAACGGTGTGTTAGCATCTCTTTCTCCTCCCCCCCCCCCCCGCATCTTAATAACGTTTGTGTATTTTCTTGTGCAATTGCCACATTTTAAACGCAATTCAAAAACCTATTTTTCTCTCAGTGTGTACCTTTTGGAATAATTTTAAGTTTTTTTTTCACAAAAAAGACATTTTGCCCCAGTGGTTGATGCTAAGTTGATGGGCTTTTCCTGCTGACGAAATTGTGACATGTGCGCCTGCCACAGCGAGCGAGCGAGAGAAGGGAGGGAGAGCGATGTAAACATGTTTACCTGAAAAATGGGACTGTTATGCTGTTAAAAATGGCAAGAAAACCTAGCGCCTGCATATTTATTCAGTGCGTGCTTTTGAAAATCAAGTCGCAATGTAGGACTGAAGCGGAATTTTAAAAAAAGAGCAAAGTATTTCCTTTCGGCAGGAGAAAGCGATTCCCGATTGTCGTGTGGAGCCGAGCTGACAGGCTGCAGCAAATGGCAACTTGTGCAGGTAGCAATGGTGTTAGTTTCAGCCCCCTCTGTCTGCTTCAGTCTCATGGGAAAGATTTATTTACCATGGTTGCAGTAAGGTTACTTTCCTTTGTGTTTTTGAACGGGCATCATTTGTTAAGGGCACTTCACGTATTAAATTCAAGCCTTTAAGGTTTTATTTTGAAATTGCACATTGGAGATGGAAACAGAGACAATTCGTATTCAGTCTCCCTTTTTTGTTTTTTAACCTCGATAAGCACGCCCTGGTATGTGTTTCGTCTCGGTGTGTCGTTCCCTGTATGTGTGCTGGGGAGGGGTGTAGCGGTCGTTAATAACTGATTAGATTGACGCCTGGAAGCTCCTGCAGAGAAGCTAAGTGGAGGAGGGGGAAGAATGAACGTGTTTGTGTTGGGTGGTGGTTTTTGAGCAAGACGTGCGCACAGGTAACAAATGCAGTGGGTGCAGGGAACATTTTTTAATCTGAAGTGTTATTACATCTGTTTAAATCACTCTTCTCCTGCCATCTCTAGAAAAACAAATCTAGTTAACCGATTGTGGCACATAGTGTTAAACGACTGCTCTGTATCGCTAATCCTATTGGAGCAGTCATAAATCTTTAATTTTTTTCCCTGGTGTGTGCAGATGCTCTGTCTGCCCACTAGGGTAGTTTCTTTTAATCTGTCCAGGTTAAAGCAATTGGCTTTCAGTTTTGTTTTTACAAATTGGAGATTACAGAATTTGCTAGTTCTCCATTGCACATTTTCCCAAAATATACTTTATTAATAAAATTTATGAATTTTCAGTTCAGACTTATCATTGCGTAAAATAAACCAAATTAGTTTCTTCAGTATTGTACGTTACTCACTACACTTACAAGTAATATTTCCAATGCTCGTTACCTGTTCGCCTAAGCCCGTGGGGGGGTTTTACCCAATTTCCAACCCCTCATTGTAATAAGGTTGAATGGTTATCTTCTGAGGTCATTGAGCCTGAGCTTTAGTACATCCCTCACCGCCTAGTCCTGGATTTTGGAATGTGCCAGCCTGGAATATCTAGTTGCAGATAACTTTGCACTGGAAGACAGCTCTCAAAATGCAATATTTGACTATTGATGAGTGATTTATCCAAGTCTAATCTAATTTTTTATAATCTGGTTCATAGCATAGTTTAGTTTCATGTACCAGTATAGCACCTGCATCTCTTTTGTGTGTCAGTTTTCACTCCTATGAAATTAAAATCAAGTTTGCTTTGGTAGGGATTTCCCCTATATTTTCCCATTTTGAAATACCTACTTTATTGAAACAGAAAATAGAACCAGGAGTAGGCCTTTCAGCCCTTTTGCCATCATTTTGATTATTGCTGATCATCAAATTCAGTGTTCCAAACTCAACCTCCCCCCGCCCCCTCATATTCCTTGAACGCTTTAGTCCCAAGAGTTATATCTAATTTCTTCTTGAAATCACACAATGATTTGTGAGATTTGCTGGCAAGCTGCTTTCTAAATTTCACTTATACTGAGAAAATGTGTTAACAGAACTAAATAATCTCTGCTTAACCATTTTCTGGAAAAGCAGATTGATGGGTTTAGAGCATGAATTGAGAATGATAAGTTATATAATATAGGCCCTGAATAATTGAGATCAAAAAACTGAAGAATGCCACATCAGTGTGGTAGGGGCAAGGCAAATGACTCCTGTTTCTACATAAAATTATCTCGAGGTCAAGATTTTTAGTGGTGTGAATATTCTTTTGCTCTAAACAATTTAATTCCAGATAAGGTGTTAAAATATCTTGAGCATAAATGAGCCTGACTATTTACATTTGTTGAAAATCTGGACTTAAGGTGAAGGATGTTGGCATGGGAGTTTGAAATGCCTTTTGAAACTTAGTGTCAGTGTCAACCATGGTCAGATGCAAGATATAACTTGCTGCATTGCATATCCCCAAATATTCCTAACCTGAAGCCAATGAGCCTTAATTCTCCCAAGGACTGGATTTTGTGGGGCTGACTGGGACCTTAACCACTAAACTATGATTAAATGTGGCTCAGGCAGTATCAGATTTTCAGACCTTTAATCTGCTGAAAGCGTTTTCGTTGCACTGAAGTCTCATTGAGCTGGTAATGTTTTTATTTATTGGCTTGACAAACATTTTAACTTCTGAAGTGTAGCAAGGTTAATAATTCTAACTAAAGCAGTTGCCATGAAAAAGAACATTGCATTTAACTATTGAAAGTTAAAAGGACTCATCTGGCCACAAAATGTGTCTTGCATATATACATTTAAAACTGAGAAAGGATGCTTTTCCAAAAGTATGTCTTCCAGGAAAAGTCCTTTTTAACCAAACTCAGCAGGAAGCAAGCATCTGAGGTACTGTTAGGTGACCTTTAACCTGGAGACTCTGAATGCCTTAGGTATGATTTCACTTTCACTACATCCTTTGTCAACCTGAATGCTTGTCAAATCAGATGTGTGTTTAGACCTTTATTCAGTCAATGTGCCTAAAGGAAGGAACAAAGTACTAGGTCATCCTGAGCATTATCCTTCTGTTTATTTTCTGTTATGGCGGGTGGGGGAGGGATTCTTGCTTTTTTTCTTGAGGTACTAGGCATATCCACTGAGTCGGTGTTGATTTTCTGTTTAGCTTTTCAGAGTATTGTTCAGTTACTCCCTACACAAGAGCAGATGACTGACTAACTGATACAAATAAGTAATTATACTCAGGGCTGTTATGTAAAAGAGGGTGGGAGAAGAATAAATTTTTATTAATGTAGAAAATGCAAACAACTTGAGGACCAGGCAAGTACACAAGTCAGTTGTGTGGTGTGTTCACTGCACGTTTTGTTTGTGCTAACTGTATTCTTTGCACTGGGCTTCAATAATGAAGATGGAAGTTACCTTTCAATTCAACCTGTCCAGTAATCTAGCAGTATGTTAGTTTGTTGACTTCCTTTGAACGTTGTACCAAACCTTATTTTTTGTCATTGTTAAAACTGAAGATTTGTTCCTCTACCACTGAACGTAAAATTGGCAGCTGCTCTTGTAGTAAGTATAGTTATTTGTTTTTGGCTGAGTCTTAAGTTGTATCTGGCATGGTTTTTGGATTGGTCAGTGTGAATTTATTGAACTTTTTTCAACCATTGTGAGCTACGTGTAGAAAAGCACTAGGAGAAAGGCATCGTTACCTTTGGAGTTTGTTTGCTATACCTCATACAGTTCTTGCCTTAAAAGAAAGGATCTATTCATTGGTTTTTGTATAGGGAGGGACTAGTCTTTTCATACGAAGCTTGTGGGAAAATTCTTCAAATTTATGCACAATGTTTGTTGGAAAACGGAAGATTAGTGTTATTGTCATGACGGTTCTGTAAAGGAAATGTTTGGAATTGAATTTTTTACGTGTATTTTTGCAGTGTTTGTTTTAATTCTAAGATAGAATATAATTATATTTGAAAAGGGTAGGTAGATTATTTATGGAGGGTTGCAAGATATCAGTTTTGATGTAATTTACACTTTACAAGTGTCTTTGAATAATAACCTTGTTTTCTGAATTTGGTTGCACACAGTAGTTCAAACGACATGTTTCTACCTTTCAAATCAGTATGACGACTCAGCCACTACATAGGTTGCATAGTGATTTAAATTTAAGGGTTTTTTTGTGAAAAAGAATTAGTCATGCAGTATAATAGTCAGTTTATCCATTAGAAGACTGACTTCATGGGGAAAATGTGATATTTCAGCTCAAGTGTAAAATGAGGGCTGAGACATGAGGTGACTCTTTGAATTATGTTCTTTTGGAAGTGGAAGATTTTGGGTATCACCTTAATGGGCAGCACAGTTGATAGCACCAGGGACCTGGGGTTGATTCCTGACTTGGGTCACTGTGCAGACTCTGCATATTCTCTCCATATCTGTGTGGGTTTCCTGCGGGTGCTCTGGTTTCCTCCCACAGTGCAAAAAACATGCTGGTTAGGTGCATTGGCCAGGCTAAATTTTTCCACAGTGTGACCGAAAGGCACCAGAATGTGGCAACTGGGGGATTTTCACAGTAACTTCATTGCAATGTCAATTAGCCCTCCTTGTGATTTTATATTATAAATTTGGATTCCATTTGTTACTGCCATGTTCTTTTATTTAGAGCACTATACACTTGCCTGAATTTATTTTAGATTCCACTTTAACATTATTTTCCTTGACTAAAATTAAAGGAATAAAACAAGTCTGTGGTCCAGTGGAAATATGAAAAATTGTTCTCATTTCATTTTTTTCCCATTCAAAGGTGGCTGCTTATGTACGCTCTTTACAAACTGCATGTTTTTTGTTTTAAAAGAAAGCCTGTGTGAATGTGAAGGCAAATATCTTGTCTTCTCTCGTAATGGAGGGCTGACACAAGACAAGTTCAGAAATGGCCACTGTTGAGTTCATAGGTTTTCTTTGTCATGAAAATATAGCATCAGGATGGAAATGTTGGAAATAATGAGCAGATTTTTATCCTTGAATTACTTTGCAGTATCAGTTCAGAGGACAGAGGAAAGCAACAAACATCAGAGCAGCTGGAGTGTGGCAACAAGGAGCTCTAGTAAAACAAATCAGTTGGAATCATAGAATCTGTACAGTGCAGGAGACCATTCAGCCCATTGAGTTTGTACTGACACAATCCTACCCAGACCTTAATCCCATAACCCCACACATTTACCGTTAATCATCCTGACACTAGGGTCAATCTAGCATTGCCAATCAACTTAACTCCCATGTCTTTGACTGGGGGACTGTGGGAGGAAACCCACACAGACAAGGGAGAACTTGCAGACTCCACACTGACGGTGACCTGAAGCTAGAATTGAACATTGGTTGCTGGCACTGTGAGGTAGCAGTGCAAACCACTGTGCTGCCAAAAATGCTGTACCGATTAGCAGATAACAAAGAAAGTCAGCAGGTGGATTCATGCTGTAACTTGAGTTTGAACCAGGGAAATGTAGATCGTCAGTCTAACGCTCTCCCTACTGAGCTATTTTGGCCTGCATTAGAAGTTCCTGAAGGCGATACCCTAGACCCAACTACATTCATCCGCTTTCAACTTTTCATCATAAGGTTACAGATGGAGCTATTTTCTGACTGTAGTGTTCAGCTCCATCTAACATTCCTTAGATAATGAAACAGTCTGGGCACGCATGCAGCCAAATCTGAACAACCAAGCTTGGGCTGATAAACGATAAGTTACATACGTACTACACATGTCAACAAAAGCAAACCTAACCACCCCTCATATCAAATGATGCTACCTACCATCACTATCCCCTAACTGTGTTGGCAATGCATTGGGGTAGGCACCACTGAGCAGAAAAAGCTACTCAGTGGTGCCCACACAAATTCAGTCACTGTTATAGGTCAGTGGCAGGGTATTTTGTTTTGTTCAGGTCCAGATTCTCCAAAGTCTGTTCAAGGCACAAGGCTGGAGTGTAATTTGATCACTTTCCACTTGCAGCCGAATGCCCAAAGTTCTCCAATATTTGCTTGAAAGTAATCCAGTTCATCAGTTTCTTATTCACTTGCCTAAAACATCCATCGCCAATGTTTCTTGACTGTGGTGTATACTAATTACAGGATGAACTACATGGAACTAGTGGACTGGACTTTTGCACAGCACCTCCCAAAAGAAAAACTTCAACCACATATAGATTGGAATGCCATCATCTCCAAATTATACTTCCTGATGTTGATGTATATAGCATATTCCTTCATAGTTCTTGGCTCAGCACTGTTCTCTTGAGCGATTCAGGGATGGATAATGAAAGCCAGTCCTGCTATTAGTGCACAAATCGTGAGAATAATTTAAAAAAGACAAATAACCTTTATAAAATAAGATAACAATTAATCTTGAATTCATGATGGTTCTGTTAAACTGTCTACTTCCATTGATATATCCAAGACACTTTTTGGTGAATGTTAACTGTCTTTTTTTTTTTGCTATGGGTACACCACACCCAAGTTCCTTCTGGTCATTCCTTGCCTGATGTGCTTGTGCATGTGCTTTCCAACTAGAATCATATGGAAAGTGGCCATGAGTGGGAATTCTTTTCTTCTGCATTATTTGTCCATGATGTAGATTCTAATCATGATTCTAATCAGTAATCTGTAAACAGTCTGTGCTGTTATGTGTGCTGTTGGAGACCAGAACACCTTATTCACCTGACAAAGACCATAGGGTCGAAAGCTTGTGAGCTTACTATCAAATAAATCGGTTGGATTTAAACCTGGTGTTGTCAGACTTCTTATCTGTCCATGGCTGAGTTGGAATTTACAGGACAAAAATACTGGTTCATTTCAGCTTGCTTTGATTGTCTATTAATGCATTCATTAGAGCATAACAATAAATCTTCTAGATGTATTAATTAATATCTGAAAAATGCAATCTATTGGTAATGATGGTTTTAGCTTGAATGCAAACTCAGCCATTACAATTTTTTTGAATTCTTTTTTACCACCCTCAACCACTTGTATCAGTTTATTTTAAACCTTCCTGTTCAAATCTAACAGTTACACAAAGAATTAATTGTAGACAAAAGTTAGGATGGAAGCAAAACCTCGTTCAAAGCTGACCAATTTTTCTTCCTGCTGTCTCCCCACCTCCCGTCCCATTTATTATGATTACAACAACATGCATTGTTTTCTGAACTTTCCTCGCGTTTCTCTGAAGATCTGCATATACTTTTACTTGCTTCTTTATGCTTCTTCATTATTTCAATAAAGACCTTATAATTTTATTTTTATTTTCCAGTACCTGAAACATTTGATCTTTTTAGCTTATGTTTCCTGCAGAAAGTTAAAGTTTCTTTTCAGATAACCTTTACAGCCCCTTATTATAGAATGCCCACAGTGTAAAAGGAAGCCATTTAGCACATTGAGTATCACCAACTTTTCGCCCGAGCTTTCCATCACCCCATTCCTGTAGCTTGATGCATTTGCTCTACTAATTCACCTAACTTGCACATCTTGTGATGTTCAATTAAGCATAGTCAATTCTCCTACCTTTCTTCACATCTTTGGACTGTGGGAGGAAATTAGAGCACCCAGAGGAAACCCATGTTGACACTGGGATTATGTGCAGACCCCACACAGACAGTCACCCAATTGAACTGTGGTCCGGAATGCTGTGAGCCAGCATTGCTAACTGCTGTGTGGCCCTTGTATTTTCTGTCCCAATCTTTTTTAAAACCATGGTATTATCTTGCATGATAGACCATTAGCATTAATTGAGGGGGAAAAATACTGTATGGCAGAAGGTATCACGCATCCTCTAATATTCATTGTGTTGTATTAAAAAAAATTGATGTGGTTTCGATGTTCACGTTTGGTAACGGTGTTTCAAATTATTCAATTTTGGTGTTTCAGAACCTAACTAGTGGGGAACAGGATCAGATCAGCTCCATGTTTTATGGTGTCCCTGCTCCCTCCCTCAAGGCAGGATGTAAAATACATGGCCAATCTGACCCTGCCCTCCCCATGTGACCATGGCTCAATGACTATTTATCTTGTGAACAGGTGGTGCTTTGCCACAGTGTTTTAGCCAAGCCCAGTGCATCACTTGAATTGGGGCCAAAGAACAATTGACATTGTGCACCTTTACTCAATGAACTTGTTGCCTGAAGTCTGTCATAAAATTTGCTTGTTGGAGAAATACTGATTTGGTAGAGGAAATAATTGAATTCCTTTTGGTTCAGCCAGCCATCAGTGAAACATTTGTGTGCTTTAATTAACGATAGAATTAGTTGAGTAATGGCTTCTGCATGCTCTTTGGCATGACCACTGAGTAAATTCCAAACAAAATCAATACACGTTGGGCCTGTTTGGGTTAACTTGATTTCTTTGGGTTGAGCACTTTTGGCCTCCCTGATGGAGAGAAAACAAAAAGATATTTGCATGTGTAGTCATTTTCTTCAAATTGTTAAATATTCACAAAGCTGATTAAAGCAGTCTGGTGAGAATCACAACATTTACCAGTGCATTAATGTATATTGGTGCTTGGTTTAGGGAGCCATACAAATCATCATTGATATGATATTGAATGTTTGGTGTGGGGATTGTTTTTATTTATCAATGTGCTGTTTTATTGTTTGAGGAAGAAGTTTTGTAATTGTTAAGCCAGCACTTGTCAAAAAGAGTTACTTCTTGGCCACACTGCTTAAGTGTAGATATAACCTGTTGCTTCACATCATGCTTGCACTAATGTCACTTCTTGCTTACCACAATTCAAAGAACTTGAACTGTAGATTTTGCTTTGAATGATTTCTTAAATTGGAGTCTTGTGTGCAAACTATTCCTCCTGACACTCTAAGTTAGAATTAACTGCTGGAAAAGTCCCTTCAAAGAAGAATCATATTAGACTCAACATCACTCTCTCTCTCTCTCTCTGACCTTTTCCAGAATGTTCTGTTTTTATTTCTGTTCTCCATCATCTAGTACACAGTTTTTAACATGAATACAAGATTGAATGCAAATATTTAATGATTTATTTGCTCCAAAGAAATGGTAACATGCTTCTCAGTAGATGTTTACTCTGCCTGTTGTCGTTTTCCAAATTTTAAGGACATATGGTATGACCAAGGACAGGCAGTTGGGTTTATCCTAGGGAGGGGAGTTCTCTTGATTGCCCCTAAACCTGATCCTTCAGTTTTCCAGTAAGGGCTAGAGGTTTACATGGGGAGCTCCTCCTCTTCCAGATTACTTGGAGCCTGAGCATAGGCAATCCTGCAATGTGTTCTCTTCCCTGAAGACATAAAAGGCTGATTTTTTTTTTAAAATGTGGCTTATGGAATAGAAGGGTCAGCTTGCACAAAAGGTTTCTTTACTTAAAGGCAGAAAATAACAAGTCATGGTTTCTTGTGCTGGAGAATGGTAAACAGTGGTATTCCCTGTGGATCTGTGCTTTTTACTTTGAGAAATGGCTAACAGTGAGAATGATACAAATTGACTGCAAAAGAACAAAAATAAACTGGCAAATTAAATTTAATACAGAAAAGTGTGAAGTGATACTTAAGTTTGTTTATTAGTGTCACAAGTAGGCTTACATTAACACGGAAAACGTGCATCTCTGCACCGACAGTTACTCAAGCCAGGAATTGAATCTGGGTCATTGGCACTGGGAGACGGCAGTGTTAACACTCTGCCATTTTTGCAGAAGGGAGGCAGTATAGATTTAATGGCACAGTTCCAAGGACTGTGCAGGGACAGATGTATCTTCTGATGTATATGCATGGATCTTTGAAGATGTTTGAACATATTGAAAAGTTTGCAAAGTTTAAGGGATCTTAGGTTTCATAGAGGTATTGAGTACAAAAACAGGGAAGTTATGTTGAATGTATATCAAACTCATGTTCTGGTCACCACAGTTTAGGAAGGTGTGAAGGTATTTGAGGATGCAGAAGGTGCAAAGAAGATAGGTTCTTTAGATTATTGTTCAAGCTGGAACAGCTGGATTTGTCCTTGGATAAGATGATACAAGTGTACAGAGTTATATTAAAAAAAAATTAGGGCAAGGTAGATGAGGACTTCTTGACAGCTGGCAGTAGAAAGATAACATCGTGCAGTTTCAAGCTTTTTGGGCAAGACTTGGTGTGCTGGAGTGGGAATGTGAACAATAATCTTTTTATGCATTGAGTGTAGTGAAAATGGAGATGAATAATGATTTTGAAAGAAAATTGGATAGGCACTTAAAGGAAGTATACTTGCAGGAGTAATGAAATGGAAGAAGTGAATTGGACTGAGTGGTAAGATGAGCTGACATGGACTCTGGGCATAATGGCCACCACCTTTTTCACTTAGCTAACTAAAAGATACTGTGAAAGGTTAGTAGGATTTGAAGACCATATCAAGATATTATGCAGCAAGGCCATAAAAATATTTGGTAGGAAAAATTAATTTAGGGCACGTTTGAGCAGAAACTTACATTTGTCCAATGTGTTGCATTGGAATAATCAAATGTAGACAAATTAAGATCTCACTGGTAGAGGGATGACAGTGTAGCACAGGTGGTAAGAAGTTGTGTTTCTAATAGAATATGGAGTTAAAACTTAGGTCAGGGGCCAAATAGAAATCCAAGAATGTGAACAATTTGTTTCAGTGGAATGTGTGGCTGAGAAAGGAGAATGAAATCAGTTTGGAAATGGGTGTGATGGGTTCCCCCAGTACTTTGTATTAGAACCGTTACTTTTTTATGTAATGACCAAAACTTTGGAATGGCCTCATCCTGTGCTGAAAGATTACATAATTTTATTTTCTAGCTCCACAGCATGTGTACAGTGATTGACAGTATTGTCATAATCATACCATTGTTAACAATTTGAAAAAACCATCTAACTGAAAGAAGTGGTAAGAGAATGGACAGTTTTGGGGAGGTTGGTGGAGATATGTGCAGAAGGGTAACAAAACTATTGTTCACCTAAATGTGTAGTGCACAAAAAATCGTATTATGCTTCTGTGCCCAAATTATCGAGATAACTTATGACTCAAGCTATCATGTGTCATTCCACATTGTGCCCATATGCGAACAAATGACCTCACCTGTCACTTTATTGTCGAGTAGTTATTTTAAGACACTTTAACTTGTATATTATGCTTTGCATATTTTTACAATGCTCACATGGTTAAAATATAAAACCTACTGATGGTAGGTGCATATGATGGATCTGCAAAAAATACAGAACATGGAACTGGAATCATTGAAATTTACAGCAAGGAAGGAGGGGACCTTTGGCCCATTGTATCCATGCAGGATGACTTGTCACCATCCAGCTTCCTTTCACTTCCCAGCTCTTCATTAGGAACTTCGCAGACTAAGACACTTAATGCTTAGAAAGTTTTGGAAACTCCCTGAAGCAAGCTACCCTCAACCTGGTGAGCCAAAGTCCACTTTCTAATATAAACATAGCAGTAATTACACTTAATGAGGAAGACTACCAGTAGTGGTCAGTTGGGAATTGTTGCAAAAGTGTAATTGATAGTACAACCCCCTGATATAACTGAAAACTTTTGTACCAATATATTGTAGTCACTTAAGTGTGTTATATGCTGCACACATGACTCAATGAAATTGTTTTCGTGATCTGAAGGAATGGATGTATTGCATACATCCTGGATTTCTTTTTTTTTCACAGCTACATAATAAAGCAGGAATGAATTAAAATTATGGGTTACTGCTATGATACAAATTTGGCTACCATAGCTGCATGGTTCAGTACTTTGAAGTTGTCCATGCAAGTTGTCATCCATGAGAAGTATTTCGATGAAATGGCTCATGGTTGTGGATACCATGGAGGTTGTCAGAAATATTGCTGCAGGCTAAACTCTTGTAGTTTAAAATTTGAGTTGCATCTTGTCAAATTGCTATAATAATGGTCAGTTGATTTACATGTGTGGCTTTGTGCTAAAACATTTAGCATAGCTTAGTTGTAACACCAAAGACTACATATTATGTTTTTCTGATGCTCTTTTGGCAGGGGAGGCCCACTCCTAAGCTTTCCTCCATGATACAGCCAATAATAATTAGCTATTGAGCAAATTGACCTCACAATACACTGCCCATGCCATACAATAGTAGGCACGGGCAGTTGAGTGGGAATTGGCAGAGTCCTGTTAAAATGACTTGTGGGAATGGGTGGGTACTATATTCATCAGCTACTTTTGTGGATCAGGATGTAGCCCCATTTCTTCTGTCTGCCTGCTCTATTAAATCCATGACCCAGACTTGCATGGCCCTGGGATCCATAGGCCACCTTTTTTGAGGTCTGCTTGTAGTCCTGATAGCACCCATTCAGCTGCCTGATGGCTGATAGAGACACGTGATGAGCTGAAAGTCCTCTTTTTGTGCTGTAAAATTCTTGACTCGTGCTCTTGACACTGCTGGGACAGATTTGAACTGCCAGCTCCCATGGGTAGGATTTGCAGTGCAGAATGGAGGTCCTAGCATTGTCCTAATCTAAGTGGCTACACATTCTAATATTCTGCCCCTAGATTAGGGGAAAAATCAGTGTTAGCAGCAATGATTTTGAAATGTTCTTACCATTGTTTCATGAAAAAATTATTGGTAAATGGTTTAACTTAAATTCCCTGCGTAATTCTGCAATGTGACAATTATCCTCAGGTTACTTTGAAATATTGTTAATTGTACTATGAAAAAAAATTGGAAACTTGCAGCTCCTTTTTAACGTTCTCCATGAGATGGTATTCAATAATATGGTAGCTTTTCCAGTTTCCTGTTGATCTAATTCATTCAGGTGAGTATACTGCAAATTTAGACACAGACTCAGTTATTTCCCTGGATTTTAGTGCTTTTCATGTTTTTCTGGGAAAATTACGTTTTCTGTGTTCAGAGGATTGATTCCTGCAGTATTATGCATCAAAGCCTGAATAAACTAGAACCTATTAAACACAATTGATATTCTGTAATTTTTCAATCCATTACTTTGGCTTGTAGCAGAGAATGTGGGGGAAAAAGGTATTAGTCTGATTCAATCTGATTGCTCATCCATTTTTACTGTAAGCTTTTCTCAGCAGTCATACATACCATGAGTGGCAAAGTTTTATTTTCTGTGGGAAGGGAAATTATTGCAATTGAACTATTGAAAAGCCACTCATAACTTAAAATTATGTAAATATAGGCATAATTTGTTTGCTACATGCATGAATAATAAACCAGTGTTGATGGCTGTGATTGCCTACTATGTCCAAGCATTTGTAGAGCTCTTGAACAGTATTGAAATTTTCTAGGCATTAACATTATATAATTAGACACTTGTAATGATTTTACTTGAGTGCAGAAGACTTGGACCCTTCTGCGTGTTCATTGTTTCCTTAATGTGGCTGAACTTCAGCGTTGGAGCACCCCCTAGTGCACAATGTGACTTTTATTTCCATTTCCCACCCTAACCATTTTTGTGACTTCAGAGGTTGCTAATTTATGTGGTATTATTGATCCTTATGTGGTTGACTTAAATTCACTACATAGAAATGGCCCAAATTCGTTCCAACTTGGAATTTTTACAGGGGAGATAAAGGGAGGATTGGGAGAGTGGGAACCTTCAATTGCTTTAGGGAAATTGGGTTGGGCAACAAACACTGGCCTGATCAACCAAGTAAGAAGTCTCAGAACAGCAGGTTAACCTCCGACAGGTTTATTTGTAGCTTTCGGAACTAGCTCTTCCTTCGTCAGGTCGGTGGGAGTTCTGATCACAAGTAGGGCATATAAATTCACAAACTGAATTTACATGAATAATAATTTGATTAGCTGTAAAGACTCACATTCCGATCAAATTATTAATTATTCATGTAAATTCAGTTTGTGTCTTTTATATGCCCTGTTTGTGATTCAGAACTTCAACCCACCTGATGAAGGAACAACTGGTGGTGTTTGCTACAAATAAACCTGTTGGACTTTAACCTGGTGTTGTGAGACTTTTACTGTTTACCCCAGTCCATATCATGACTGATCAACAAAGCCCACATCCTGTGAAATAACTTTTAAAAATTCACCTGAAAGTTAGTTAAACCTGGATTTTTAGATTTTCCAATGCCCCCAAATGTTTTGAATTTGTGTTTTGCTGGTGGTGGAGTTTCATACAGTAAATTCTAAATTTTTCTTAACCAAATGGGTGTTGTAATAGCCCTGGTTCTTGAAATGGGCTGAAAGGTACCATTCAGCTGAACTTGTTCTTCAAAAACTTCCAGATAGTAATATGAGAGAAAGTATTATGGGATTAATCTGGGAAACTTCAATTTCCAAATGCAATTGAATCACCCTCTGACCTTGATATAAATATGACTGATCTGAGTGTAATCAACTTGTCCAGTGGTTCTTCATTCATGATTCTTGCAGTTTAGAGCCCACTACAGGCCTTTGTGGGAGAGTATGTTTGGTGATGTAAGTTTTTTTGCCACAGAGAAGGTTATCTTAATAATTTGTTGTTTCTACTGTGGCCCCAAACCTTTCAGACCAATGTATTCTGCATCCTATTGAACAGTATCATTTAAGTTAGAGTTGTTCACTTTTTTATAGATTACCGAAGTTCCAGCAATAATGAGTACAAATGTAGATTTGTAGGATTGATGTGTATCCTTTGCTCTTCACTGCTCTTCATCTGCCTCAGCTTCGCAATCCCACCCAAATCAAGGTTGCTTTTCTATCTCATAAATCAGTGAATTTTCTCCTTTGCATGTGAAAGATGTGTGTTTGCATTTTATTTCTATTTGGTGTTTCAATGCAGCACTTAACAGTGTGGTTTGCTTTAGCTGCGACTTTGCTAAAGGGCAGCCAAAAACCAATCGGAAAGCAGTTAAAATACCATTCTCCCATTTGCTAAGCATCTCATTATCCATCCAGATATAAACTTTGTAAATACATCTGTTGAGTGGGCAACAGCCTTCTGAAAGGAAGCCAAGTAGGAAATGAAGGAATGCTGTTTGGAGACCCTGCATATTTGTGTAGATGATGTAACTGAACAGCACAATGCATTTTTGAAGTACAAAGGAAGCTGGTCAGCAGTTGCTGTGCTTGTATGCATGCAAGAGGAGGTAAATTCCTCTTACCTCCTTGAGAGGAAAGTCATTGTCATTTTTAAACTCCTAACTCAACTTAATACTGAGGTTGCATAGATGATGTAATGGGACCTCTCAGACCTTTTCTTTAAAAATCACTGTTATTCACTCGATGCAATGGTATTGCATGTCTTGTGTAGAATCTGCTGAGGAAGTAATGTGATTTACGAATGGTCAGATATAAAATTTGAAGTTGTTCAGTTGTATTCAATGTGTAAATGAAGGGAGTAGAGAAGGAAGTTACCTTGTATTTAGACATCTTGTTTATACAAGGAAGAGAACAGTGGACTTCAGAAATGAAAATAACGGGCTTATTTACTCAGCATGTTTACATAACAGATCAAACCAAGCCACTGTCATTCTGTCCAACTGT
Source organism: Sphyrna mokarran (assembly GCA_024679065.1). Classification (NCBI taxonomy): domain Eukaryota; kingdom Metazoa; phylum Chordata; class Chondrichthyes; order Carcharhiniformes; family Carcharhinidae; genus Sphyrna; species Sphyrna mokarran. Next base: position 33,189,803 of record JAGIQG010000002.1, on the reverse strand, counting down.
TAGAATGAATTCTGTTTGAATGGATGTTGATAACCCATAAAGTAACAGCTTATTGGGAAATAAGCATTAAGCAGTGTTAGAATTTGGCAAATTGTTTTATTCTGCCACATGATACTCAATATTTATAAACTTGGGTGGCATGATAGCACAGTGGTTAGCACTGCAGCTTTACAGCTTCTGGGACTTGGGTTTGATTCCTGACTTGTCATTGTCTGTGTGAAGTTTGCACATTCTCCTCATGTTTGTGTGGGTTTCCTTTGGATGTTCTGGCTTTCTCCCACAGTCCAGAGATGTATGGGTTAGGTTGATTGGCATGCTAAAATTGCCCCTCAGTGTCATGAGATGCGTAGGTCAGAGGGATTAGTGAGTAAAATATGTCAGGATATGTGGGTAGGGCCTGGGTGGGATTGTGGTTGGTGCAGACTCAATAGATGAGTGGCCTCTTTCTGCATTGTAGGGTTTCTATGGTTTTTGTTTTCTATGATTTGAGTTGAAATCTTGTTTCTAAAAGAACATCCTGAGGTGCTTTTTGGAAGAATAATACCTTTGATACTAGAATTCTTTACTGTTGTTTTTTATCCAAAATTAAATGCAGTGATGGAATTTGCTGGCGGCAAGGTGGCACGGTGGTTACCACTGTTGCCCTTCAGTGCCAGAGATGCAAGTTCGATTCCCAGCTTGGATCACAGTCTGTGTGCTCTACCTGTGTCTGTGTGGGTTTCCTCTGGGTGTTCTGATTTCCTCCCACAATCAAAAAGACGTGCTGGTTAGGTGCATTGGCCATGCTAATTTCTCCCTCATTGTATTCAAACAGATGCCAGAGTGTGACAACTAGAGGATTTTCATAGTACCTTCATTTGAAGTATTAATGTAACCATACTTTGACAAATAAACATTTTTTTTCATTACTGTTAACTGGGGGAGACAGCAGGGCCATTTTGTTTAATTTCTTATCTAAAGACAGCAAACCTACAACAGTGTGGTGTTCTTGGAATATTGTGTAAAGTGTTAGCTTAGATTGAGTTGGAAACCTGAGGTTCCTCACTTTACAAAAACCTTTCCTGCCCACAGAAACCTTTTGAGGAGAGTTTGTTATTAGGTGGAGTTGATGCATTACATCCAAGTATTTCCTTCCATGTGTTCTGTAATTATGCAAATATATTTCCATCCTAATAACACTGGATGTACCTACACCATATGGGCTGCAGCAATTCAAGAAGGTGACTCTCAATACCTCTAGGGCAGTTGGGCATTAGGCAACAAATGTTGGCCTAGCTAGTGACACCACTATCCTGTGAAAGAATCTTAATTAACAATTTCATGTACCAACATATTATAGACTTAAGTAAAGTTTTGTATTATTAAACAGTATTGGTGTTTACACGATAAGTTATCATTTACAAAAGGTGGACCAGTTTTATAGATGGTGATTGAGATCAGTCAAGTTTATGGTTTGCAATTTCCATAAGCAAGAAAGAATTGTTCCTTTTTAATACAAAATGTAAACATCAGGGACAGGCTCATTTTAAATTTGCCTAATCAAACATGACTTAGAATTTGATCTTTGTATTGTGACCCTAAATTGAGAATATATTCGAGACAAATTTTTATGGGTTCCCACCACCGTCTATCATCACAATCTGAGAATGTCACTGTTCATTTTATCCAAAATTAAACGTCGTGATGGAATTTGTTGTTAGGGAGCAGCTTGACTGCTGTTAACCACTATGTGGATTAATCAAACTTAGGTGAATTTTTAAATTTTGTGGTTGTTAAAGGAGGTGAAGTGTGAGATTTATAACTCCAATCAGTTTGTCTTCTGATCAGATTTTTTTAACCTGCTATTTGGATAGAAACGTAGAAAATAAGAACAGGAGTAGGCCTTTCGAGTCAATGATCACAGCTAGTCGTCTATCCCAACGCCATACTCTCCCCATATCTCTTGATGCCTTTAGGAATCTGATCTGTTTCCATAAATGTATTCAATGACTTGGCCTCCACAGCATTTTGTAGTTGAGACTTTCACAGGTTCACTAACAAAGATGTTGAGGGAACTAGCTGTCTTATACAAGATTGCAAGGTTTGTTTGGATGGGCAAAGTTTCACATGTATTTGATGTTCTTCCAGAATATCAATCCTCTTTGACTGCAATTCAAACACAAAATTAATGTTTCAACTGAAAAACTGCACCTTAATAAATATCTGTCCTTCAGTGCAATGCCAGACTATTTGTCTCGATCATGTGCTGATGGTGTAGTGTTCAGTTCTCAAGCTCTTTACTCAGAGCCAGAGTGCTGCTAGCTAATATATGATGATGCAGGTTAACATAATAGCCATTACTTTTTAGGATTGCAGTATGAATCTAGTTAGGTGTTTTGAAAGATCCATCTGATCTGTAACTCTTCCATGGCAAAAGTTGACAATACATAAGTCTATAATTGTTCTCAAACTGTTGTTTAGTAGAGTTGGAGTAGGAAGTGAAAATTTAATGCCTTTCACTTCAACTGAGAGTCTTAATGTGAGGAAGTAAAGTTATTGCTGTATTGCCTTGTGATAGTCAACAGTAAGTCCCAGATGCTGATGGTTTTTAATGAATGAACAAATGATTTTTCTTGCTTTTTGTCTTGAAAAAAATTTAACCAAAGTCTCTGCATACGCAAGTTTCTCTTTGAATGGGGACCTGTATCACATTGTAAGACTGAATTTTATGCAGTACAAAAGAGTTCTTCCAGTCAGTACAGTGTTCCCATCAAGGAGGTACCCCCACTTTTGTCCCTCAGTATAGCACCAGGCTTGCCAGTTTTTACTGGGAGACCTGGTAACCAGGCCTGGGCTGCTTCAATCACAAATAACATCCAAGTGATGGCGTGGGAAGGAAGAGGCCATTAATTGACCCATGGGCAAGCTGCCTGATACTTCAACACCACTTGTAAAATTGCAATAGGGATGGTTTGGCTAGCACAGCAGCCGATTTTATGGCCCCTGCCATCTTGGCCCTCCATTAGGGGCTGTTTGTTGGAAAGATTCGGCAGGTTTACCTGCAAATTTGAGAAATCTGTGCACCGTATAGTAATTATAAGACTATATTGTTCATCTGAATATTTAGTATGTTTCAGTTGCAGAAAAAGATAGCTGCAGTCTCTTCATGTTTATCTCAGTATTGAAAGTAATAATATTCTGCTTTGAGGAAGCTGTAAGATTACAGGGCAGTGAAGTAAATTTTCACTTCATTTTGAAAAATCAGAATAGTTTCTGTTTGTAGCTAATTGTCTTCACTTTGAAACATTGTGCACATGGAAGGTGGTGTCACCTGTTGTTATTGTACCATTGCTGCACAACTGCAATTGTATTTTTTACTCTACTCCAATTTAAAAATAAGTAAAGCTTACTTAAAGTGTTTTAGTTTTAGTTTTTTTTTTGGTCCTACTCTACTTCTGTTGGTTTTCTTGGTGAAAATGAAACTTGTTAGATGTAGAGTCAAGCTGGAGCATGGAGAATTAAGTACAAATCAACTTCCTTGGACACTTGCAATATTAATTGAATTAAATTAATTGAAAGCAGTAATTTAGGACATAATACAAGATCCTCTTTACTAAACCCTTTTAAAATTTTTAGTCCACATGCTAACTTTTGTGAGGAAGGGTGTGGAGGAAATGTGGCAGAACCTAACAAATGGTCACAGCTATCAGAGCATGCACAGGAGGATATCCTAGTCAAGGCCGTGTATGTTTTGAATTTTTTTCAAAACTGTTTCCCAAAATCACAACTGAGGCAGTCTGCTGCCATGATTACTCTGGCTTCAAAGCTTCAACAATTTACTCTCTCAGCAGGTAACAATACTACTTTTTAAAGCCAGTGTAGAGCAGATACATCTATGGGTTGCTTGAATTTTGCTCAAATTGTAAAATACACTTGTTTGTGCGTGTTCGTATTAAACATGAGACCACCACAAGAGCTTGCGTTGGTAAACATACTCCTTATTAAGCAGAGTACAGCATTTTACAGGTGAGGCAGATGCATGCAGGTTAGCAAGTAAACATGTCTGGAGAAAAATGGGCTTGGTTTAATTGCTTAGTTTAGACGGGGACTTTTAATAACAGGAAGTGATGTAGCACGTGATAATGATTGCTTTGATTTTTAAAAAGACAATCATGAACAGTTAATGCTGCTTCATGCGTCATGTTGCTACTACCTTTAATTGTTTAACATTGTGATGCTGCTCATGTCAATCTTGTTCCAAAATTGATCAATACAAAATGAGTTATGTTGCCCATACTGTCTTTTCCTCAGTTTGCTAATTTTAGTAAAAATAATAAATGTTGAGTTTATGTTCTGTACTCTAAAACTTATTCTTGCTGCAATTAATGAAATTTCAGAATAACTTCTACTTAGGTTTCAAATTTCATGAAACAAAAATAGAATGCTGACAAATTGACTTTCATAAAAATGATTATTCAAGTTCATATGAATACTTTATGAAGTGATTAAAATAACAATTTAAGGTTTTACTTGTACAACTGCCAGGGAACTGAGTGAATTATGAAATCTATTCCGAGACTTGTAAGAATAACTTGAGCATCACATTTTCACTTGTGTAACTGTCCTTATGAAAAACTAGCTACCTTTCAGTTTAATTGAAATATAGTTCATCTCTTTTTGAAGTTGAAACTTTTATGCTTGGGTAATTGTAAGGTTGAATTTAAAAACATCTGTTACCTTGCTGTTTTCCCCTTAAGCCATAACTTGTGGAAGTACACATCCAGAAAAGACTACACTGATTCACAAAAGTTTTCAATATCTTTCTTGCAAATGTTTATCCTTTTTTTTGTCACCATATCTGTTCATCTCTGTTCTGTACAGTCCTTGTGGTCACCACTCCTTGTGTAATTCATTACATCCAAGTTGTTCACTCTTGTAACTTTTGCACTTGTACATTTTGTTTGAAGAGTAACATCATTGACATTTGGTTTATCCTTCAATATGAATTTTTAAATGCTTTAATAATAGCTTGTGAGTGTTATTTTTAAGATTACTCAACTATCCTTGTAACTGATAAGGATTGTGCAATTTTATTTTCTTCCAGTAGTTTTGCAACTTCAATTGTACATAATTCCAGGTGTGCTTGTGCTGGTGCTCTGTATGTTTATTCCCACCATCTGATATTTGTACTCTATCCCAAAAGCTACAAATCTGCAAGATTCCAGTTGTTCTTTCTGCTCCTAATTTGTTTCTGTGAGCTATCCACTGATCCCTCTGCTGTTAAGTCCCATAGCTTATAGCTGTTTGTTTTATGTTGTTTTCTTCCTGTACCTAGACTCATTACCTTGCATTTGTCCATATTAACAGCAATTTGCTATTCATCACTCCACCTTTTCAAACTATCTAAACCTCTTGGGTATTTGATTTTGTTGGTTGAAACTTCCTTCCCAATGTGGCATAATCTGCTTCTGTCCCCAGTTCTAAATTATTTTATGTACTGAGATGTCAGTGTGTTCCTCCATTGACTACTTACTGTGTTGGTACATCTACATTCATAGTTGCCCACCTTCTCTTAAGTTTTTAGTCAGTTTTCAGTCCACTTCAGAAATCTGTCTTGAATTTCATACATTCCTCCTTCACTAATTGTGCAAATGGCACCCGTGCTCGGCTTTGAGACTCTGAAGTCACTGGGAAGGTATTTGTAGGCTGGAAACCTTACAACCTTGAAAAAGTATTTGGATCTACATTGAAAGTACCGTGACATGAAAGGATATAGTACAAGGGCTGGAAAAGGGGATCAGTGCAACTTGAGTGGTATTATTGTCAGTGCAGCCTCGATGGACCAAAGATACTTTCTTGCGCTGTACGGTGCCCAATGCTTATGTGTTTACAGAGGGGGTAAGAAAGACAAGGATTCATGGCTTTAGGTGTAATTTTCTTTAATTATGATAATTTACAGTGCATGTTACTGATCCCTAACCAAACCACCATTTCCTGTTCCAGGCTTTGTGTTGCAGGCACCACCTTTGCAGAGTTGGCCTGGGTGCCATGCAGTGCTGGCATCATTTCCACCACAGGCAGCCTTGTGGTTGCCAGAATGTTACTGGCATCCCCTCCTGCACTCCCTGGCTTGGCATCTGACTGAGGGCCAGCTGTTTCCTGGAATCTAGCAGACCTCCATCTGCCTGATTCCCTCAGAAGTTCCCACCTCCCAATCCCTTCTATTATGTGCCACCTTCCTCTGAGGAGACAAAAGAGGGTGAATGAATGCTTGATGGTTGGTGAGTTCAAGCTGGGATGTTCGGGAAACAGATGTTATATAGGTGGACATGTCTGATATGACGGGCTTCAAAATAACCCTGAAGCCTGTCTGCTAATTCTGCCCATTGAGGTGTGCCTTGGTGCTGGTGGATGGTGTGGGTGATGCCTCTGATGCACGGTCAGCATTTCCCTTGAAGCTCTCTTCCAGAGTGCTGACCTCACAGACACTCTCAGCTTTTTCAGATGTCTTCCCTAATACCTCCATCACACCGTCCAGGAGTCCAGAGGTGCAACTTGTGAATTCTCCTGCCTTTCTTCCTTTTTGTGTACTACCTTCTGAGGATGCAAAAGAGGATCAGTGAATGCTTGATAGTTGGCGAGCCCAAGCTGGAGTGCTCAGGGAATAGGTGGCGTAAAGGTGGATATGTCTGGTATGACAGATGAGCCTGATAGAAGAATGAAACAGATGGAGACTTGTCCTTGCAACTTGAATGAAGTTGTTCTTGTGACTTTGGGTATCGGTCTCCATGTCAGGTCATGAGCACTGCCACATCTGAGGCACCCAGGTCCTGGGTTATCTACTCTGGGTGCAGGAAAGCTTGCCTTTCCTCCATGGTTCCAGTAGTTGTCCTAAATTTCCCACCGTGGAGGCACAGAGCTGCTTTCTGCGCTGCCATCATTCCGGAATGGCTTCTGAGAGTGCAGAAGCATTTAAATGTAGTGCCTCTTTGTTAATATGGCACAGTTGAGGCCAGTTTGGATGAGTCACATGTGAGGATTCCATATCAGCATGTTTCGTGTGGGGATTCTTTCAGTGCAGTAAATGTGGAGTGATTGCGGTGTGGACCATGCTGGTTGCTCAGGGTTTCTTGCCGTTAAGACACTTAATATTGGTATAAGTTGATCTGAAGCTGCTGGCACATACTAGGACCTGGATTTTCTGATCTCACATGGGTTATGCAACAAGCCAGCCAAAAGTCCATTGACTTTCAGCAGGTCTGGATGATTCTGGCATTGGGAGGGCTAGAAATCCTGCACTTTCTTTTATATATTTGCTAAATTTCTCTCCCCATTCCAAAGCCCAAGAATTCAGCTTCAGTCTGGGAAGGCCATCACTGATTTTGTGTGACCAAAGACAAATTTTCTTCAACGTAGCAATCAGCTTATTCATTTAGCTGACATGTCAATGAAACAGCAAAGTGAGAACCATGCTTTGGGCTCTTTTTGATGTGGATGAGGAAACAAAATGCTGTGCAGAGAGAAGAACAACAATCCTCTTCTACTTCTTGAATGAGATTTGCCATAAAAGTTCTTATTGTTTTATAACTCTTATGGATTTTATGGCTCATTAAGAAAAGTAATTAACATGTTGTGCATCAGTGAAACTGACTTTTGGCAGCCTCTTGCTGATTTGTTCATTTTACTCTTCAAATATTTAAGGAGGCCATTCTGCCCATTGAGTCTACCCAGATGCTATCCCTATAATCTCTCGTGCTTACCTCAGTTAGTCCCCCAGCAATTCACTTAACCCTCAGATCTTTGAACTGTGGGAGGAAATCGGAGCACTGGAGGAAACCGATGTAAACGTAGGGAGAATGTGCAAACTCCACACAGTGACCCAAGCAGGGATTGGACCAGGGTCCCTGGCACTGTGATGAAGCAGTATTAACCACTATGCCACCATGCTGCCCATATGAAAGATGTGAAAAGGTTGCATGTTTTGGTGTTTTTGTTTCCATTAATTATTATAGATTTGGTGCAAAATAATTTTGATGGCAGAAGCCAGATTATTATATTATAAGGGACATTTTCTTCACTGGGCCAGAAGTTTCTTGATCATAGTATAACTTTTGTGGCAGAACACTAAAGCAAGACAAAAACAGTGGGGAAAAAGTTTTGTAACTTGAATGGATGTGAAAATATGGATAATTTGTGTTCTTATTGTTACCTTTGCAATCCAACATTCACTGTGCTGAACATTGTGGGCTGAAGCAATGTTTGTAAGGGCTCAGTACTTCTTGAATGAGATTTGCCATAAAAGTTCTTATTGTTTTATAACTCTTATGGATTTTATGGCTCATTAAGAAAAGTAATTAACATGTTGTGCATCAGTGAAACTGACTTTTGGCAGCCTCTTGCTGATTTGTTCATTTTACTCTTCAAATATTTAAGAGTCTAAAATCTCAAGGAACTTGCTTTTGAAAACAATATCTGACAATTGCAGAAAAAGTTTATGGATAATAAGGGGGAAATTTTTCCCTGATCTCTACATGGCTTTTTATTTAACTTAAAAGAAATGTGGAGCTCATCAAAATTCTGCTCACATTCTAATTTGCATCAAGTTCCTTTTTACCCAGCATCCCTGGGCATGTTGAGCTACATTGGTTGCCTTCATTCTAACACATCTTTGTTTCCAAATCTCTCTGTAGACTTGCCCGCACCCTTTCTCAACTTCGCCCTTCTCCAATTCTGACGACTTATGCATTTCTGATTTTGGCCATGTCTTCAGCTGCTAAGCTGTGGACTTTTTCTCCTGCCAAATCTTTCAACCTTCCTTTAAGATGCTTCTTAAAACCTCCCTTTTTGGCTAAACTTTTTGTTCACCTGCCTTAATGTCTCATTTTATGTAGTAGTGTTAAATTTTGTTTAATGCTCCTGTGAAGCCTCTCGGTAAGTTTTGCTATGATACTGTCTTGACTTGGAACTATGCAGCCATTCATTCATCGTCACTGGGTCAAAATCCTGGGACATTCTTTCTGACATCACTGTGGGTGTATCTATACTACATAAACTGCAGTGGTTCAAGAAGGCAGCTCACCACTACCTTCTCAGGGCAATTAAGAATGGGCAGTAAATGCTAGCCTAGCCAGTGATGCCACACACAGTGAAAGAATAAAGTACTACATGAAATGGCATGCATCAACCATTCTAAACATCTTGTAGAGTTTATTAGTCACAAGCAGGCTTACATTCACACTGCAATGAAATTACTGTGGAAAAACCTGTAGTTGCCACACTCTAGCACCTGTTCGGGTACACTGAGGGAGAATTTATCATGGCCAATTCACCTAACCTGTGCGTCTTTGGACTGTGGGAGGAAACTTATGCAGACCTGGGGAGAAATTCACTGTGCGGGGTCTGCACAGACAGAAGCCAGGAATGCAACCCAAGGTCCCTGGTGCTATGAGGCAGCAGTGCTAACCACTGTGCTGCTGAGCTTGTTCATGTGTACTGGTTAATGAAGGAAACTGTTAGAAAATGTAAGATTGATTGAAGTGTTCTACTTATTGGAGATGTTGAAGAAAGCCAGTGCTGCTTAAATTTTTAGCAATTGAACATGATCTTCAAATCTAAATTAAATAGCATTGCACAATTCCTGGGTCATTTGCTTATGTGGCAAATTATTGGGAATGTGGTCAATACTACTTCTCTGCATGAATCCACTAAGTTCCATAATAACCTGTACTTTGGCTCTTTCAGTGATATGCGATGAGTTGTGAGAGGGCTGCTCTTGGATTTTTTTCAAGAGTATCCTAGTGCTTCACATCGTTAGTGTACGCTTGACCTGGACCATTTAATGGGCAACACGACAGCTCAGTGACTATCACTGTGCTTTGCAGATGCATGGATTTGGGCCTGTGTCTGTTTACACATTCTCCCTGTGCTTGCGTGGGTTTTCTCAGGTTTCCTCCCACATCCCAAAGATGTGCTCTTAGGCTAATTGGCAAAACAAATTCTCCCTAAATTGTCTCAAATTTGGTTTTTAATCCATAGATCTATAAACATAGACAGGGATCACAAGTAGAGGTGGGAACATCGGGATGGCGGCGAGGACTTGTTGGGCTGAAGGGCCTGTTTCCCGTGCTGTTTTTGTTCTTTGTTCTTTGTTTCTGCAGTATAGTTTTTGTCATCTCTATCCCCATTATCCCACAACAGGTTTGCACTATTTTCGTGTTTTCTTGTTTGGTCTCTCCCAATGATACTAATACTTCCTAGGGAGCAGTTTTACGAATGCTTACATTCCTCTTGTTTTTGGCCCAGGTGGCTATTCAAAGAATCTTTACAATATAGAAGAAGGCCATTTGGTCCATTAAGTCTGTACCGACCACAATCCCACTCAAATCCTATTGCTGTAACTCTGTGTTTACCCTGCCAATCCCCCTGACACTAGGGTTAATTTAGCATGGCAGTCAATCTAACTTGCACATCTTTGGAGGAAACTGGAGTACCTGGAAGAAACGCACTATAAAAATGATGACGTAGCTAAAGAGTCCTCAAAGTTTTTTTGCTGTGAACGGCACTTCATTCAACTTTAATTAATCCTTTTCAAGCGAATAGGCAGACAAGTGAGACAGAATTTAAATCTTAAGGCTAAGGAAAAGACAAATGTTAAAGCATACTGAGCTAAGACTAAGTGGTATGAAGTGATTACAATGGTCAACTAAAGTAAATTTGGCTGAAGCAAGGAGAAGTAATGAACGAATAAGGATACTAAGGAGTACGAACATTTGTTCACAGCACTGCAATATTCATAAGTTTATTTATTGTCATGGGTAAGCTTGTATTATTGTCACAAGTAAGTTTACATTAACACTGCAGTGAAAACCCTCTAGTTTCCCTACACCAGCATCTGTTCTGGTGCATTGAGGGAGAATTTACCTAACTAGGAAGTCTTTTGGACTGTGGGAGGAAATTGGGGCACCCAGCAGAAACCCACACAGACATGAAGAGAACACACAGACTTTGCACACATACTGACTGAAGACAGAAATCAAACCCAGTTCGCGGGTGCTGTGACACAAGTGCTAACCACTATGTTGCCCCTAATGTGCTAAGCATTGGAAATGGTCAGGGAACCAGAATCATTAACTAGAAAGAGGATATCTCATGGTGCCTTGAAAGCAGCTTAACATCAGCTGGGGTGAGAAGAACATTATTGTCTTCCCCTCTCATTTTTATATATCTAGCTAACAATGATACAATCACTGTCATAAAATGGAAAGCCTCTTTGTGCACAGTGCATTTTTTAAAAAATAAAAGAGAAACCTTTACCATTATGTAAATATATTAGCCTCAAAAGTGTGCAAAAGAAATCAACTAACTTTAGACAAAATTTATGGTCTGCTTCACGGTGCCAGAGACCCAGATTCAATTCCAGCCTTGAGACACTGTCCATGTGGCTTTTGCACATTCTCCCTGTGTCTGCTTGGGTTTTCTCCCACACTCCAAAGATGTGCAGATTAGGATGATTGGAAATGCTAAATTGTCCCTTCAGTGTCAGGGGGAATAGTAGGGTAAATATGTGGGGTGATAGGGAGAGGACCTGAGTGGGATTGTTGTTAGTACTGGTTCGATGCACTGAATAACTTCTTCCTGCACTGCAGGGATTCAATGATCTGGGATTGTTGTTAGTCATGAGGTAAAGCACCGATCACATGAGCAGCAGCAAGTGGTGGAGACAGCAATGTGAGTGGAGAGTTCCTGTCAAATGACACAGGATCCTCAAGGTCTCCTTAGCTAGATACATGTGAAATAAAAATAGAAAATGCTGGAAATATTTAGCATGTCTGACAGCATCAGTGGAGCGAGAAACGATTCATTTTCAGGACAAGGACCTTGCTTCAGAAAACATGCTGAGCCCTAGGGGCCATCAATTTAGAGAACTTTGTTTACTGTTACTCCAGTAATGTATGAGATTGTGTCTGCCTTTTGAGAGGGCCCTGATCCATTGGAGAGAAATTGAAGAAATATGTCCATAGTATGTATGCCGTGATGTCTTGAGGCTTGCCGTGATGTCTGCATCCATGGAAAAGCTAGGCACTTTCATGGAGTATCAAATGTGACAGACAACTGAGAATGCTGACTTTCACCAGGAGCTGGTATACTCTGATCTTTTAAAAAGTTGGGAAAAACCTTGCATTGGCTGTTGAGTGCCTAATTCAAATGCTGACTCTTTATACCTGCTCCTTTTCAATCCTAACCCCATATGCTACCTCCTGTCCTAATGGCAGCATTTATCCTACGCAGATTCCAATGGGGCAACCTTTGGGTTCATCAAGAGCTCCCAAAATCTCAAGGACACACAGAGTTTCTGAGCAGTCAGAACAGGGGTATGTTCAGTCTACCTCAAATTCTGCTGAAACCACAGGGTTGCATCATTTAAGTATTCAAAAGAAAGGGAGAAGATTTGTTGTTGAACAAAAATATTCACCTGGATGACTAACGAAGTGTCACGTATCTGTTTTATAGTTTTCTACCCAATACCACCTTGCCTATTTCTGCCTGCTGCCTGCCAAGCAGCCCTCTGCTTTGGGAAGAATGATATGGTGATTTAAAAACTAACAGTGGGTGTCTGTTGGAAGGATGAATTGGTGCTTATGAGACTGTTTTATGCTGGGGAGTGAGAAGTGGCGGTTGCTGCAGTGGATTCAGAGTTGGTGTTGATGGCTGACAATCTTGGTTAAGCGTCCTGTATTGATCTGTCCCAGAAATCTGTGTGAATAATGAGTGCTATGTCATTGCACGCTCTACAGTAGATTTGCAAGCCACCCCAGATCTCCAAATTCTGCATAAAAGAAACTGTATTGCCAAAATCAACCTGCACCTGGTCAGTAAAATGTTCCACTTATTCTAAATGTTGAACATGTTGACATGGTGGTTAGTCATGCTGCCTTACTGTGCCAGGGACATGGCTTTGATTATGACCTTGAGTGACTGCTTGTGGGGAATTTGCACGTTTTCCCCATGTCTGCATGGGTTCCCTCTGGGTGCTCCAGTTTCCTTCCACAGATGTGCAAGTCAGGTGGATTGGCCATGCTAAATTGGTCCTCGTGTCCAAAGATGTGTAGATTAGGTAGATGAGCCATGGTAAATGTGTTAGGTTACGGGGATAGGATAAAGGAGGGACATGGGTGTGATTCTCTTTCAGGCAGTTGGTGCAGATCTGATGAGTGGAAAGGCCTTGCTCTGTAGTGTAGGGATTCTATGGCTCCCGTAACTTGGCAGCCATCTCTTTCAAAGTGACTCAGCATATCCTACAGGAGATCAGCTGTGCTAGCGCAGCTTTACTCAAATTACGGTTGTGAGTCTTTGACCACAAAGATGCTGTACTGGGCAATTGCTGTCACCACACTCCTGGACAGTGTATCAATCTTAAAAGAGGACAAATAAGACTGCTCAAGAACTTGCATCAGCAATGCCTTGATCCATCCTCCAGGTTCAGTGGGAGGACCTCGTAGCAAATGCTAGCGTCCTTCATTCCAACATTCAAGCAATGCATGTGGAAAATCAAAATTTGGAATGGTAGTGAGTCTGGATAGTCTAAAACTACCTTCCCCCATCAGGACACTCAAACAGCCAGCATTTCAGGGAAAGACAAAAGTTCTTTTTAAAAAAAAAACAAGCTCCCTGGAAATGTGGTAGCATCGCATTTAGCGATTGATTTAGGTGGAGCTTGCTACCAGTCATTGAGAATGTTGTTAACTTGTCACAGAGCAGCATGATGGCACAGTTGTTAGCTGTGCTGCACCTCAGCGTCAGGGATGCAGGTTTGATTCCTGGCTTGAGTCACTGTACGGAGTCTGCAAACATTCACTCACTCTGCCACTGATGCACAATAGCATCATTGTGTCTCACCCGCAAGATGCGCTACAGGAATTTGCCAAGATTTCTTAGATAGTAGCTTCCAAACCCACTATCTTCTGGAAGGATATGGACAGCATATACATGGGAACACCACCACCTGGAAGATTTCCCCCCGCCCCAGCCACTCGCCCAGCATCCTGACTTGAAAATATATTGCCATTTCTTTGCTGAATTAAAATCCTGAAACCTGCACCTACACCACATGGACTGTGGTGGTTCACCTAATATTTTTGAGGGCAGTTAGGAATGGGTAATATATGTTGGCTTAGCCAGTGAGCCTACACCCCATAAATGAATAATTTAAAAAAAAACCTCCTGTGAGTTGAGAATTGGCCTGTTTTAGCTGCAAGGAGAGCCCATGCAGATACTCGTGACCCAGAGTAGATGTGATCCTCAAATTGAGGTAACCAGGGATGGTTGTAGCTTTTCCTATGTTTAAAGACCTGCTCAGCTCCAACTGTAGGTTTTTAAATTCTGACTTGACAGAAGCTTTTGAATTTATTGAAGGCTGTAAGAAAGCATGTTTTTTCTGCTCGGTAAGGTGATAAAAAGAGGACATGACTCTAAGATAATGAAAAGAAGTCAAAAGAACTTATCTTTCCTTAAGTTGGTTAAAATCTTGAATTCTCTGCCAAAAGCTATCATTGCAACAGAGCCAATAAATTCCTTTGAAAAGAAATTAGTTCATTGAAAATGAGAACAAAGAACAAAACAGCACAGGAAACAGGCCCTTTTGGCCCAATGAGTCCACGCCGCCACCTCGATGTTCTCACTTCTACCCATGATCCCTGTCTATGTTTATAGATCTATGCATTGGAACTAAATTTGCGAGACAACTTAGTGAGAAATTATTCTGCTAGTCAGCCTAAGAGCGTATCTTTGGGGTATGGGAGGAAACCGGAGCCCCCGGAGAAAACCCACGCAAGCACGGGGAGAATGTGCAAACTCCCACAGACACAGGCCCAAATCCATGTATCTGCACAGCACAGCAATAGTCACTGAGCTGTCGTGTTGCCCATCAACTGGTCCAGTTCAAGTGTACACTAACGACATGAAGCACTAGGCTACTCTCAAAAAATCCAGCCCTCTCGCAACCTATCGCATGTATGCCCCTTGTCAGACGACAAGGTGGACTGAAGTACCATAAGATAAAACAGAAATACATCAATATCATTCACAGTTTACACACTTACCAGGGAACTCCCAAGGTTCACGATCCCTATTTTAAATCAGTTTTCTATACCCCTGCATTCACATTCTGTTCGTGTGCCCATCTAAGTATCTCTTAAATAATTCCAGAGTGCCTGCCTCCACCACTTTACTTGGCAGCATGTTCCATACCCCCTCCACCCTCTGTGTGGGGGGGAAAAAACTCCTTCTAGCATCCAAATTATACCTTGCCCCCTCACCCTAAGCCCGTGACCCCTCGTACTATTTGACTCCATCTCGAAAAAAGCTTAACCCTGTTTACTCTATCTATACCCCTCATAATCTTGTACGCCTCTATTAGATCTCCTCGAAGTCTATGCCTTTCTAAGGAAAACAGCCCCAATTTGCCTAACCTCTCCTCGTAACAGCCATACCAGGCAGCATCTTGGTAAACCTCCTCTGCACTCTCTCCGGAGTCTCCACGTCCTTCCAGTAGTAAGGTGACCAGAACTGGATGCAGTATTCCAAATAAGGTCAAATGAATGTTTGATACAACTGCAACATTAAAGGCCAGCTCTTGTACTCTATAGCCCTTCCTATAAAGGCTAGCATACCATATGCTTTCTTCACAACCTTTTCCACTGCTCTGCCACCTCAGAGACTTGTGCACCTGCACCCCCAGGTCCCTCTGCATTTCTATACTCTTAACAGGTCTACCCTTTATCATATACCTCCCCCCTACATTCTTTCTCCCAAAATGCATCACCTCGCATTTATCAGGATTGAATTCCATCTGCCATCTATCTGCCCAAGCTACCAGCTTATCTACGTCCTGCTATATTGCCTTACCCTCAAACAACCGTTCCCAGTCAGTTTCCAGAAGTAACAATAGATAAGAGCGAGTTGATGAGTGAGTTTCAACTTTGTTCCTCCTCTAAAGGAAAACACAAGTATTGGCTTACTGGGCCAAATGGCCTATTTTTGTGCTATAATATTGCAATGGCTTTACAATCTAATTGCTAATTTTATAATGCTTGCAAAATTTGTCTTTAGTTTTAAAGTGGGATTGAAGTGGTGGGTCTTTGGATCTAATTAGAGAATTGCAAGAATGACATAACATTGATCAAATGATATCTGATTAAATTAAATCTTATGAGATTTTACAGATTGAAGTACTACTGAAAGACTGATGCTTATCTGCCTTTCCTTGTCTTACCTGCCAATGTTCTTATCCATTTCCCCTATCTGAGCTTACATGATTTATTTTGTTGTTGTTCTTCTCCTTTTCGTATTTTCTCCAAGCTCTCTCCCTAACAGTACTGTGGGCATATTGACATCCCACAAGGACTATAATGGTTCAAGAAGATAGCTCACAGTGAACTAGGGCTGGGCAATAAATGCTGGCTTAGTTAGTGATACCCAAATCTTTAAGAAAAGTTTAGTGTGTCCCAGTAAATGGCTGACCACCTTAATTCCCTTCCAGAGGACATGGCTGAAATAGGATTAGTGAGAGTTGGGGCACGGATGGCAGAATTTTGGATTGCCTCAAGTTTATGGAGGATACAATGCGAGAGACCAGTCTGGAATGCATTAGAGTAGTTGCAGAATTAATCATGTCAGGAATTACCATTATAGAAGCATGTCAACTGAGTTAAAGGTAGTATCTTGGAAGTTGTGGGGTGGAAACTGCAGTCTTAATGCAAAAATATCCTTTATCAGTACATCAGATATTGATGGACGACTAATAGACTTCTATCCATTCTTCAATATTTAAAATAATTGAGTTAATAGTACTTTGGGGAGGAGAAGCCATCTGAACAGAGGTCTGCGGGACAGTGATTGTTCCCAGATTAGACTTTTGTCTGTCAAGTATTTGTGCCGTTCAGAGGTTACCTTATCCTATGTAAGCTGCCAATGTGGCTGATCCTAGGATCAGGACATCCTTTCTCTCTTCAATAGGGAGTGACTTTGACTTTCTTAATTCATTTCCATTTCAATAAACAACATGAATTGAAGTTGCATCCTCCTGGCAAGGTTCCAAAATTGGACACCATCCAGATAACTGCAGAAAAAGAAGGAACACTGCAAGAAATGCAGTCAATCCTAGAATATTTGGTTTGTCCTTTTTTTACATGAGCCAATCTGAAAATTGGGACACCTGATTCATGTCCCTTCTCTATCTGTAATTAGAGGTGTTATATTTTGTGCTCAACTGTTTGTGAAGCTTGCATCAAAACCTTTTTAACATTTCAGTAAATACAAGTCATTTTGCTGTTAACTGAGACAAATTCCTTTCAATATATTTCACATCAAAACATATTTTGGATTGATCATTAGACCTGTGCCATGTGAAAACAGTCTTGAATAGATTACTGAGTGACTTCCCTTACTATTAACAGCTTGTTGCTGAGACCAATTAATCCAGATTGTTTAAAAAAAAGTTCGTTTTTGAAAGAGTTTGGTCAGAGTTCCAGCCCATGGATAAGTGGCTTAAGCCTTGGTGTCAAATGGTTTTTATGTGATAACGCAATGAGGGAGGAGCAGTTTTTGTGTCAGTGATAGCAAAGGGGAACAATACATTGAGCGAGGTTTTAGGTGAGGCTGTATTAGAAAAATGGAATTCGACTTCTGAACCCAGTTGCAAGGCCATTATCAGGGTGGCACAGTGGTTAGCACTGCTGCCTCACAGCACCAAGAACCCAAGTTCAGTTCTGGCCTTGGGTGACTGTCTGTGTGAAAATTACACATTGTATGGGTTTTCTCTGGGGTGCTTTGGTTTTCTTTTACAGTCCAAAGATGTGCACATTAGGTGGATTGGCCATGTTAAGTTGTCTGTTAATTTCAGGGGGATTAGCAGAGTAAATACATAGGGCTTTGGAGAGAGGGCCTGGGTAGGATTGTGGTTGGTGCAGACTAAATGGGCCAAATGCCTCCATCTGCACAGTAGGAGTCTATGATCTCGATTATAATGTACTCCACAGAAACAAGATTTTTGATCCACTTGCATATATCAGTTTATACTCCACATGAGCTTTCATCCAACCAACTTCATCCAGCTTATTCTTTCTCTTTTCTCCCTGAAGCTTTTCTAGCTTCAAAATGTATCTATTCAATTTGTCTCCAGCTGTCCATATGGTTGCACATTTCCCATTCACTTCTTGAGAAAAGATTTTCTCAAATTCCCTATTTATTTAATTAGTGACTACCTTATTTCTAGTTCTGGATTTCACCCTGCAAGTGGCAATGTTTTCTGTGAGGTCAACCCTCAGTATCCCATTTTTTTTAGTGAGGTTATGTTCACTTTGTACATTTAGGCTCTTGCTTTTTTGTGCTTCCCACTGGTTTTCTGTTCCACCTCAGCCAAATCCCTTCTCGTTCCTGCAAAAAAAAACCTGGCTGTCTTAATTACGTTTCTAATTTAGTGATGATTTTCAAAAGTGTTGGTGGAGGTCTCCCTACTATCATCAAGAAGAGATGGCTGGATTTCGTTTTGCCGAGAATATTTCCATTGCGCTTCTTATAGTAATGATTTGAGGGAAATGTAACTGGCCTCCAACAGCCACAACCATTATCAGGTGAGACATCGGCTGCTAGATGATTTCCCTTTTGATTCCCCTTTACATTTGTTTTGTTATGGCTGTTTGGTGCCATACACTGATGTCTTGATATCATTCTTAGTGGCCTTGTTTGGAACGTCTTTAGTTCTGGGACATCTTTGCTTTGGAAACAGCTAACTCTAATATATAAGATATTAGCACTGCTAGCAAAATACTGTGCAAGTCCAAAGCTGTTATGTAGCTTCTGTGATCATGAGGCCTCAGAAGAAGACTGCATGGAATCATCTGTTGAGTGCCTTTGGAGATATTTGTAAACTGTTCAAATTTATTGTGGGACAGGATATGGCAAAAATACATCCTTAACTCAATTATGGAACATCATTTTAAGAAGGATTTTATAATATGGTAGATGTATTATATCTAATGCTTTTAAGTATCACTTGTTATGTAATATGTTCTCAGTAAATTTGTCTAAATGATGAGCTAGTTGCTGTCATCTTTACAATACATTGCAACCGTGGTAATCAACAAATATCACGTTCCAGGTCTAGTTTATCTAATAGTTTCTGAAAGCTGATATGGTTTCGCACGCTTGCACTATTGTTGATGCTGTGCTGCTGAGTATGGTAAAGCCTTCCGGATGAGGTTTAAAGCTTAAATTATTTTGTGATGAACAAAACCTAAGCGACAATGTGCTCATCTGATTAAAAGTAGTTAAATGCCAGCAAAACCTGGAAGGGCTTAGGATAACTAACTGGAATGAGTTCTTTTGTTAGGTTGGATTGTACTTGGGAGTTTTCATGAGTGCAAACTTGTTGTACAAATGGTTTCCTTGGCAGCTGGGGGCTATTTAAAGCTGTATCACTGTTAATTTTGACTTGTATAAAGCCTGTGGCTTGAAATTGTATCGGTGCAGATTTTATTCTGTTATAATGCAATATTAATTATGTAATGACTTATAATCAAAAATGGGAAATCACACATTGAGTTCATCTGCGATTCTATCTTGTGAAGTGAACAAGTCCAATTTGTATGAATGATGATTTATCATCTCTGACTGCCTGAACAATTTAGAATACATAACAAAATACTTGTCTATTAACCCTAGTAGCTGAATTGATGTTTTCCCAGCTTTTGATCTGACAGTTTTTCATGTGCATGTGATATGAACAATTTGCATTTAGCAATGTTCAGACTCTGAATTTTTTGTATTCAAGTTGATTTTGAACAATGCAACAACAAAATTGTGAAATCAGTGTTTTTAGTTTTCTATTAACATATTTAAAGAGAAATTTACTGGAGAAATTATTTAATAAAACAAGAAAAATGTAAAATTTGCTTATTTAAAAGTATAGTTGGACTGCAATCTGGAATTTAATCACCGCTGTAATATACAAACAATGGCAGATGGTACATGTGCAGGAAATACATCAAGGACAATTTTCTGATTTTATTGAGGTGTTTTTTCTTTGGCATTTTCTAGAGTTTTTTATTTTTAAAACCACAAATAGGTAACTTTGGGTGTCTAGTAGGTGAACTTTTGCATGGATAAATAAATATGTGAAAGAAGTAGTCACAAACAGTGGGATTTTACTGTCCCTAATTTCAAAGTAAATGCTGAACTTGTTGCATTTGACAATTCATGTCATTTCATTTTATTATCTGGCATTTAATAATTTAAGAAGCATTATAATCCTGCCTTCACTCCTCCTTTACTTAATGTGCAGATATATATGAAGATAGCTTCCCTTTGTCTGTCGAAGTTGTCATTCACCAAGAAGAAATCTTTAAATAGTTTAAAATGTTAGCTCCAGGGATAAACATCCTATTGTCATAGCCATCTCAATCCAGCCTTCATCTGATGTGAACTAAACAGCATGAGTCTGTTGGACAACTATCAGGAGAGTAAAATTCAGTTCCACACTCTGAAGCCTAGGTTGAACTCAACAGAAGGGTCTCAGATGTCACAATTCCAAGATGCAGTTAACTTTGACTCCTGCACCTCATTCATTGTGATTCACAGCCTGATCACTGAGAAATGGACAATCTAGTCACCTAATGGACAATTTCCAGTGGATACTCACCTGGCTTCTGGCCAGAAATAGGTTGCTTAATCTGAGTGGCAAGGAAGAATACATTACTCCAACAACAGCTGACCAAAATCTTTAACTACCTTTCCTAACACTGAGCAATTCTTTGCCTTTTTCCAATCCTTCAGCATAGAATTATAGAATACACGCGGTATCTTTCAAGAACACATTTCTGCATCTCTTCGTAACAGCAAGGTTCTTCCTGTGCTCCATGATAGCATTCTTCCTTGTGAGTCAATGGTCATGGGTTGCAGATGCATTCAGGATATTTGCCCATAACGTCTGCTGCAGTAGAGAGAATCCCACCTTGTTACCTCTTTTGGTTGAGATATTAAACTGAGGCTGGCCTGCACTGTCCCTTCAGATGTATGCAAGTGACACCATGCCACTCTTTCTCCCACTGGAGAAAATCTATCCTTCAGCCAACATGATTAAATCAATATCTGCTGATGAGGGCTCATTCAATTGCCTGTCATTTTTCCTACATACAATAGTGATTAAATTACAGTCAGTTAAGTATTTTTTGAACTGCTTTGGGTTTTTGGAGTTTGTAGTAAGATATCACACACATGCAATTCTTATTTTTAACTGGAAAATTAACACCATGATTGGAACCATCTTTTGACCACATTGATTATAATTGGAGACCCATCTCTCAACCACTTTGCCAATATATACAAAAAATCTTTTTTTTTGCCCTTGCTTAATTCGGGTCCAGCAGAAATACCTACTCTAGAAAATGTACTGAATTTTTAATTCCTCTCACCTCCACTGTATATTCTTTAAGTATAGTTTTTGACTGTGACAGTATTTGCTTTACTTGCCATCTGATTTAATTTTTAGCTGCCTTTTCAGGACACGATTGTGAAATTAGCCAGAAGTTCTTTGCTATTGCTGGAAAAAGTTGATCAACCTTACTGTAACGATGCTTCAGGCAAGGTGTATTATTTCATCTGGCCAATCTGAGAATTTGACCTCGAGGGGTCCCTTGATGTGTTTGTCTGTACTGATTAATGACCCCTGATGATGCAATATCCTTTCTCGCAATTCAGTTTTTTCGATGGAGTAGTTTTAAAAATGTAACTGCATTGAGTCGATGTGAAATAGAGCAAGGTAGAAAGAAATCTCAAACTTTAATCTATTGCCTTCGAAATTTGATGTACATTTGTGTTAGCAATTCAGTTTAATTATCTAAAACTTAATAACTTGCTCAAAAATGCAAGTTTCTATTATTTGTTTTGACTTTCATGTTCTGGAAATGTAGCAAGTCCACTTATGTACTAGTAGCCTGGTTAAATATTAATTCCTTTCTACCTATTCATGTCTCCAGTATAATGATTTGACTCATCTTTTTATATTTTATTTTTATTATGATTGCTGTAGCAAATATTTCAACGGAGAACTTTCAGTCAAGTATCCCCCGCAATTCTTTTAAAATGTTGTGCTTGGTGCAATTTAACCAGAGCACTCTGGTCCTGTTAATATGATGCATTTCTTAGTTTATTGCATTGTGTGATCTCCTCCTGCTTGAATTAATTCAATAAATTGGTAGCTAGCACATGAACCAACTGTTCCAGAGATTTCCAATCCTCTGGAAGGAAAAACCACCTCCTGACTCGACCGTCTCTATTAGACCTGGTACAACTTCAAACTTATGACATAAAATAATAAATGCTGCAGATATTGACAAGGTTGGATCACATTTGTGGAGAGTGAAACAAGGGTTAATGTTTTCAGATTGATGTCATTTTGAAAAATGTTGGCAGTTTCAGGGTCAGGTAAGTTGTTCCGCAGCCTTTTATTAGTGTGGTAAGTAGGCCATTACAAATGCAGTTCCACCACGTTTAACAGTCACAACTTTTCTACAACATAATTGTAAAAAGTTGAAGTTCAAATCAAATGATTTTTACAATTTTCACCTTTAGCACACCATGTGGTGAGCAGAGAGTCACCGATGGTAGCTTCTAGATTTCAATTTTTAACTGTATGTGCTGATACCAAGTTGCTGTCTGTTTCACAGAGTACAGATGCTGATGGTTCCTTGACGTTATGACTGCGATATTTGGATTATTTGTTTTTCAGTTACTGGTGATGATTCAACTATTCACTGGCCCATTTAATTTTATATTGTGTATTGCCTTTTTGGGGAAGATAAATATTCTCAAACTTGATTTAAATGAATCAATATACAATTAAATTTGATTTTTAAGTAAAGTTCGATGTGAAATTAACAAGTAACTTTGTACTTTTAGGTTTTAAGGGGCTGTGTACATGTTTTAGCAAACTTCCGCTGTTTGGTTTTGGAGTTGACAGTACTTGTCATAACTTTCCTGAAACTAGGTGAAACTTAAAATTTCATTCATTGCTAGATGATTGACTGGATGAGTAAATAGCCAGTTCCTCCCCCCGCCCCCCCCCAATTGCTGGGGTTCAAATCTAGTTGAAGCTTTTTTCTTTCTGACTGGTAGATGAGCTCCAGTTAAATTTTAATCTAGGCTGTTCCGTCCAGTTTGCAGTAATTGCCCACACTTCATGCATTGACATTTTCTGAGAGGCTATTTATAATGCCTGGGTGTGAAGAGAATCATCACACTGAAGTTAGTAGTAGGTAAAGAATGGTCTTAATTCTTTGAAGTTTATTGTGCGGATGGTAGAGAAGGTTCCCCCCCCCCCCCCCCCCCCCAACCTTCCCACTAACTAAAACATGACAAACCTGAACTGAAAAAAGACAATACCATGGTTGACAGCAAAAACCAGGTAAATGTTGACTTGAGAAGTTAAAAGTGACATTTTTAAAAAAAATGTTTTGACTGGAGACTTGCTTTATTATACAAGTAAATCAAAACTGATCTATTTTTGAAGACCTAAATTCATTCCTGTCCTTCTATGTTCCTGTGCTCAGCATAGTTCACTGGTTGTCAATGATTAACTGTGCCCCCCACAACCTCTCCTGCTTCTTCCCTATCACATGATTGCTGGAACTTCGTAGTCCCTTCTGTTGATTGAGAGTTGAAAGCTTGAGCTTAAAATTCTCCTATTACAAAAGTTAGAATATCTCCATGGCAGACAGAGTTGATGGTGGATCATTTTGCCCCATTGGGTAAGATTACCCAATGCATATACAATATTGTAACTTTATCTGGCTAACACTGGAGAATTTCAAGGCCTGTTTCAGAGAAATTACCTATTTTTCTTTTTCTGTATTTGATAGAAGTGCACAGTACAGAAAAATTATGCACAGCTGAGATGGTAATAAAGAAATGGAAATATGAAAAACAGGCAGGGCACATTCCCAACAAGATTGGAACCTTGGAAGAGAAGGGAAAAGATAGAGAAACCAAGATGCAGACCTTGTCATCATCAAGACTTTTTAAACAGTCCCCACTTCAAGTACTAGCCCTACGCTTGTATTCCCTGTGAAGCGTCAGTGCATATATCCCATATCCACTATTAGATTAAGTGGAAGAATGTCATGAATTTTAAGTGGCTTGCTGTTTCTGATGGCAGAACTGGATTTGGACACCACTTCTCTCTTGCTGATCCACATTAAAATAAAGTGGGAGTTTACACAATACATGATGCAATGCTGAAATTCATCTTCAGCTGACAATGCAACACAGAACACTACAGACAAACAGGCCCTTTGGCCCACAAGTCGCGCCAATCATACCGATACCTGCCAGGCCATAGAACTATCTATTACTCCCAATCCCATTAAATCTCTCGTACTCATCCAGAAGTCTCTTAAAAGACCCCAGCGAGTTTGCCTCTACCATCACTGACGGGAGTCTGTTCCACTCACTCACCACTCCCAATCTTCATCCCTCCAGGGAGAAGAGACCTAGCTCCCTCCACCTATTTTCAAAAGGCATGCCTTCCAATCCAGGCAACATCCTTGTAAATTTCCTCTGCACCCTCTCAACATGTATGACTGCGCTTTTAAAATAGGTACTGGACAAATAGGAAGGCTGTCATTTCAGTCAAAATGTTCTGCCCAACTCCATTACTGTTAATATTGATCTTATTGAGAACACAGGTGACTAGGGTACTTTCCAAATTTAAAGTTCACTTCTTAAAAAGAAGTCATATTGTTGATTTCATTTTATTCATATGTACATTGTTATTTGTTGCGAGTGGTTTAGTCACAGAGCCAAATGTTCTGGCTCTTGGCATGCACTGATGGCTACAGGGGACTTGGGGATGCTTCTTTACTGTGGTTTTTCTATTCACTCTTTATTGATCATATTGGTGTTCAATGTGGTATTCTCATCTGTGTGACATGTTGAACTAGCAGACTCAGCTGGCTCTTTTTGTACAGAAGGACACTGTACAAGATCACTCTCTGTGGGGATAACTTAAATGTTGTAAGTGAATTCAAAGTTGTGTAAGGACACTATCAGCCAGCTGCCCTGAGATGGACCCAGATATGTATAGTACTGACATTGTCCTTCAGGCCTCTCATTTTCTTGACTAACTGACTGTTCCCACCATTATTCAGGTTGCAGGCCCTTTCAGCTTCACTCTCTATGCCCCAATGCTATGCTCTGTCCTTGCTTGGATCCTTCTTTCATTTCATGTCCCCCAAGCATTGATACATCTTGGCAATCCTGATCCTCCGTGCAAGCTGCCATTTTCTTGCTCTCCTTCCTTTGTGAAATATAACTACAAACATTTTGATGTAATGAGCGTTCATGGTATGCAAATATATTGGAAGTAGGAAACTGCCACAGGGCATTGCTTTGTTTATCTCTAAATCTGAACCCACCATTGGGAAAATATGATGGTCCATTTATTGCCATTGTAGGCGTACAATTGTCACACAAAATGCCATCACCTGGGCATCTAGGGAAGGGCAATAATCAGTCTTGCTGGAATCATCCAGATCTTATCAAGCAGCAGCTTAATAAAATGTGAATTATTTGAACTTCTGTGCAACAATGCCGAAGGCAAATGATTGAGCCATCAGAATGAGAATTGGACGAGGAATGGTGAGTGGATGGAGGGGGAAATGTGTGCATTTTGTGCACAGAGCAGAGGAGTTGATAAAAGTAAATATCTAATCTGGAACAGATCTCTATGGTGGAAATGCAGCACATAGCAAGAAGAGAGGGCAGTATGTTTGGCAGCTGGAAGTGGTAGCAATATCAAAAGATGATTTGTAAAGTGCATAAGTTGACAGAAATGAGAACTGAGAGTTTGGATCATGGGCCTGAGAAGGAGGAAGAGAGTAAAAGCACAGGAAATAAGATATGTCCAATTTATTTTTAATGGGTTTTTTTGTGTTCCTGTTGTATGCTGCTGTGTATTTCAACTTGACCAACACAGTGTCTAGAACAGATTTAGTGGTACTTGAGTATGTGCATTGTTTAAAAGCACTTGTCTGGGCCAGCATCTACACTAAGAAGTAGAAACCAGAGAATTATATTTCTTTACCAGCATTTTAATTGTCACAATATGCAAAAATTTTATTTTAGGATTTGTTTAAAGATAAAGCTTCAACCAGGTATGAGTTTTATAAGCAGTACCTTAGCTGTTTTTGAGAATGCAGTGATGATTATTTGGTAGCATTTAGCAGAGGTGTTATTATTAATAGAAGCCATGGGGAGAAAAAAATGAACTGAAGTTGGGATTTCCGCAGCCTTCACACTTTACCACACCCAAATTACAAAGCAGACGTTGATATGCAGTGGCTGTTTGTGGGGAAGTCCCTGACTGGAAAATTAAATGTGTGGGTGGCTGTAAGCACAGGGGCCATAAAGCTCTGTTTGAGGGAGTCGTATTTGTCCGGAAAAAAGGTTTAGTACTACATAAGTTTGCAGTAAAGCATTAAAGGATGCTTCCACTACGAGTTTGATTTGAAATTGAGTAATCTTTGCACAAGACCATAGGCTAAAAGTTGGAATGTGTGAAATCATCTGAAATAATATATAAATTACTTTGGACAGCATATTGTTCAATGATACAGTACTGCATAAGCATAATACATGTGTACTTTCCCATCAAACAGAATATAGACTGTTGGAGACTTTGCAATCAGTTAAAATATTCCTATTAGGAGATGTGATGAATTTTTTTGTTCAGATTCCTCTATTGACTTTCAATCACATACTTGTATAATGTCAAACTTTTTAAATCCCTAAAATGCATTTGCAGATTAATGCCAATCAATTTGGAGGAGGAGGGAGGAGTCGAGTGGTGATGGTCCAATGATATTATTGCTACACTATTAATCCAGAAACTCAGCTAATGTTCTGGGGACCCAGGTTTGAATCCTGCCACGTCATAATGGAATTTGAATTCAGTACAAAAAAAATATTTTGAATGTAAGAATCTACTGATGACCATTGTCATAAAAATCCATCTGGTTCACTAATGTCCTTTAGAAAAAGAAATCTGCCGTTTTTAATTGTCTGGCCTATGAGACTCCAGAATCGCAGCACTGGTTGATTCTCAACTGCATCTGCAATGGTCTAGTAGGTTACTCAGTCAAGGGCAATGAGCGATAGGCAATAAATGCTGGCCAACCAGTGATACCCATGTCCCACAAATGAATACTTAAAAAATGGAAACATGTATTACAATATCTATTAATCATTGTGTACTGACAATGTATATTGTCTTTATATACAATATGAAGTATTCACTTTCTGCAACTCATTCAATGATATTGCCAAAAAAAATGAGCTTCAATGAAATAAATTTAATGAAACAAACCATAACCAACTGCAACAAAGTGCTGGAAAATCTCAGCAAATCTGACACCATCAGTGGAGAGCGAATAGAGCCAACATTTCAAATCTGGATGACCCTTTGTCAGAGCTGAAACCTGTTTTATTTCAAACCCCATTTCATGGCTTGTGTGTTCTGTTAATGTTTTGTTGAAAATAGTTTATTAATAAATTATCTACCTTGCAAGCCTTTAACAAAATAAAATGGGAATGTTTCCCTAAGCTCATTTTTCTGTGGTGGCTATTATTTGTTTTATGTTAGATAATTGACCTATATATCTCATACTCATTTGCTGTGGCTATTGTTCCTCAGCCTGAGGTTTGACCTTTTACCATTCAAAGCTTTGCAGAATAGCCCACGCTTGTAACATCAGTTAAATGTTAATGTATATTTTTAGTGAATTAAACTTGAGTTATGCCAATTTCCTTGCATAGACTTGCTTGTAACTGATTCTTCTCCTCCTTAGCCAGTTCCTCTGAGTTGAAGATAACTTGCTTCCATACTAGAATTGAATTGTCAGATAGCCTACAGTCTCTTTGTCAGGTATTTGGATCAGCAGTTGTTTAGGATACCTGGGCTGTCACTTCCTTTTGCTGTCGACACAACTTCAGCTTGCACTCAGTGATGAAGTTCAGTGTTCAGCTCTTTCTCAGATGCTTTTCTTCCACTTCAAGCAGTCTTGAGTTTGGTATTCCCAGGTGTTGGTGTGGTGTTCCTTTCAAGGAAGTTTTTTCTCTGCCCTCTTAGGCTTGGTTGCTGTGTTAAAGCTCCAACTAGAGTGGTTGTTTCATGGGTCATGTTTCAGGCATGCAGATGCTATGACCCATCTATAGTAGACCTGATAGTGTGGTGAGTGCTTGCATGCTGGGGATGTTGGTCTCTGTATGAACACTGATTTTGTGCATATGGATTTGCAGCATCTTATGGAGACAGCACTGCTGGTACTTCTCCAGGGTTTTGAGATAGCTGTTGTATGTAGTGCCTGTCTCTGAGCCATAGGAGGACAAAAATCACTACTGCTCTATTAACCACAAGCTTGGTACCAAGTCTGAGGTCCTGGTCTTCAAACACAGTTCCTCAAGCAAGCAGAGGCTGCATTGGCACATTGAAGGTGGTGTTGAACTTTATCATCGATGTCTGTCACTTTTATGGATAAACATTTTGCCTGACCCACTTAAGAAATAGGAAAGGTTTTCTTTGGTTTTCTTTGGTTTTCTTTGGTTTTCTTTGGTTTTCTTTGGTTTTCTTTGGTTTTCTTTGGTTTTCTTTGGTTTTCTTTGGTTTTCTTTGGTTTTTGATTACTGCCTTCAGAATCTCTCATTCTGCCAAAAACATGCAAAGTAATATTGTTGGTTTTAAAACTTGTATGTTTTCATGACCCTTGAGTTTGGATCAAGTTACAGAATTTGATTTGGCAAGGCAGTAGCACCTGGGAGTGAGAGTGAAGAGGGGAGACCAATTATGTGGATTTGCAATTACTCAATTATATCAATGAATTGGTCACAGTCATAGAGGTTTACAGCATGGAAACAGACCCTTCAGCCCAACTTGTTCATGGTGCCCTTTATTTTTAAATCACTAAGCAAATCCCAGTTGCCTGCACTTGACTCATATCCTTCTTGACCCATTTTACCCATGTAATTGTCTAAATGCTTTTTAAAAGAGAAAATTGTACCTGCTTCTACTGCTACCTTTGGCAGCTTGTTCCAAATACTTGCCACCCTCTGTGAAAAAATTGCCCCTCTGGACTCTTGTATCGCTCCCCTCTCACCTTAGCTATGAACCAATGCCCTCTAGTTTTAGACTCTCTGCCTTTGGGAAAAGATATTAATTTTCTGGTTGATTTATGCCCCTCATTATTTTATAGACCTCTAAGATAACCCTCAGCCTTCTATACTCCAGAGAAAGACGTCCCAGTCTATCAAGCCTTTCCTTATCACTCAATCCATCAAGTCCTAGTAGCATCCTAGTAAATTCTTTCTGCACTCTTTCTAGTATTCTATTCCTATAATACTGTGACCAGAACTACACACAGTATTCCAAGTGTGGTCTTAACAATGTTTTGTACAACGTCAACAAGATGTTACAACTCTTGTATTCAATGTTCTGACCAATGAAACCAAGCATGATGAATGCTGCCTTTACCACTCTGTCCACTTTCAAGGAGCTATGAACCTGTACCCTGAGGTCTTTGTTTTGGAACTCTCCCCAATGGCCCTGCCATTAACTAATTGAGTAAGTCTTATCCTGGTTCAGTCTACCAAAATGCATCACCTCACATTTATCTAAATTAAACTGCATCTGCCATTTGCCAGCCCACTGACCCAACGGCAGTAAATGTCTGGATCATGGTGGTAACAGATTAATTTCTTTCAGAAAGTAATATTTGCATTACCATATGTGAGCACTTTGATGCTTTGAAATATGGTCGGTGTGGCCTGTTAAATGAAATGTGACATTGTGTGTAGATCCCAAAAAACTTCACGACTAAAGATGTCTTTATTTCCTGTCTTCACCTGTAAGCTAATTTATAGAGATCAGTTGCCTTGATTTGTCTAAAACTCTTGTCATTATCATGTGATGGCCACAGTGATACAGGGTTAACTATATGGACCTTGGTCTTTTGTCTTTGGTCCAAAAATAATACCTGAATGTGGGCAAACTGATCAATGTTAATGTCTAGTGTTTCCCACCCATCTGCTTTTCTTTGAGCAAATAAAGCATGCAGTGTAAATCTTGAAGTTTCTAGTAAAACTTTCAGCTTCTAGGTGGCCAGACCATCAACAACCTATTCTGGTTGCTGTAGCTAAGAAAGCCCCCCCAACGTCTCTACACTCCTCAGGGGGCTAAGGAAATTCAGCATATCCATTACGACATTCTCTATTTTACAGACGCACCATAGAAAGCATGCTTTCTGGATGTATCATAGCGTGGTATGGTTCCTGCTCTGACCAAGACTGCAAGAAACTACAAGGAGTTGTGAACGTAGCCCAAGCCATCATGCAAACCAATCTCCCATCCATTGACTCCATCTGTATTTCCTGCTGCCTCTGAAAAGCAGCTAGCATATTCAAGGACCCCATGCACTCCAGACACACCCTATTCCACCACCTTCCACCAGGAAAATGATACAAAAGTTTGAAATCACACACTAACCGACTCGAGCAGCTTGTTCCCTGCTACCATCAGACTTTTGAATGGACCCAAATTGTATTAAGTTGATCTTCCTCTATACCCTAGCTATGACTGTAAAGTTACATTCTGCACCGTCTCCTTTCCTTTCCTTCTATGAACGGTATGTTTTGTTTGCATGGTACTCAAGAAACAATGCTTTTCACTGTCTGCTAGGAGTAATGAATCAAATTCAATCTGTCTTCAAATTGCCTGCTTCATTGTGTAATCAGTGTTTATACTTAACTACCAGTCTGTGGTATGAGGGATGTTTGGAAGAAGTGAGCATGTACCTCAGCTCCCACTTCAGGATAAAACAAGTTAAAAGCAGAGCAAATTATTGAAGGAGGCCTCATAATTTTATTTTCAACTGTTTTGCAGGCATGCTTGGGCAACATTGTGTTGAACATCTCAATTCTCTTTATCGCTCTCCTCTAACAGTGTTATTGCTGAACACATATATACAGTACCATCTTTTAAAAGAATGTCCAAATGCTGTCACTGAAAGAGGGCTGACTTGTTTTGTTCTCCAGTACCCCTCAATAGCCAGGGTACTGTCTTCTCAAAATGTTTGATTTTGTGGTGCCTGAGTTTGCAAGAGTAGTTCTCAGCAAATTTCAAAGAAAATAATTACACAACTATTATGGAACAGATTATCCTTTGAGCAATGAATAAACTGTTTTTAATACCTGTCTATAGATTTTAATACAAGTTGCTGTCTGACTGCTATCCAAAGGTGCAGCACCCTCTACAGGGCACCTGGGACCCATGTAAATATAGTAATCCAATTGAAGAATTGTTTATAAGCAATAAAATCTGAACCTGGGATTATTCCATGTCCTATCAGATAAAGGAAACATAAATAAAGATGGAAACACAAGACTGAATTGAAAGAGGTCAGAGGGAAAAAAGATTTTACAAAATTAATTACAATAATGAAAAGCTTGAAGGAATGAGGCTCCACCTTTCTGGAAGTGAATTGTCAGTGCTGGAGAGGCCATTTTACAGTAACTAAGACCTACAGTAACTAAGGCCACATCATTAAAAGGATGCTTGGATTGGAATGGGCAAGTTCCATCACTTTCTTTGGCAGATACTGAAACTTGACATTGTCTATTACATATCACACAGCAAGATGCAGTTTTCACACAGCGTTCAGAGGAGGAAGAGGGATATTTCTGACAGATGCTACTGGATTTGTGAATTTCTCTGATTAGCACAATCGTGGTGAATGCTGTTGGCTTCACCATTAATATTGTAGTAAAATCTTTCCCACTAACTGGTATTTATTTTGGACCTTTTAAACGTGGGATGTTTTCTAAAGCACTTTTCAGAAGCATAATCAGATAATAATTGATTTCAAGCCAAAGATGATGATAGGAAAGATAATTAAAGCTTGGCCAATACTGTGGATTTTAAGGAATTTGAGTCACAAAAACGTGTAAGGAGGAAATTCAAGAGTCGAAGGCCTAAAAGATTGCTAAGGTGTGCCCTCCAGATGAACAGTCAGAGATACATGAGACCCAAGAAGAATGATGGAGGATTATTGACTGAAGAAAGTAGTATTAGAGGTAGAGAAGGTCTTGAAGGGATTTGAACAGGAGATAACAAATTCTTGTAATCATTACTTATCAATTGGGTATATGGAGATTTAACATTAATACTTGCTTTTATACAAAATATGGTTGCAGGTAATGAATCCTAAATAAGAATTCCTTCCTCAGCTGAACTTCCAGCAGTGGTGTTCAGTAATTCTTGTCCTAAAGTTTTGTAATATTTGCATGACAGGCATCTATTTGTTAGTAAGGTGAAAGGACACATGCAGGATACTTAGAACTGAAAATCCATTTTATGTTGCCATGTCCAGTCATTGTTCTTGGCCAGCCCCCTCAATTCTGCTTATGTTTAGTTCCATGGTTAGATATTAATCCCATGTCTGCTTATTTAGCACTTGAGTTGTACTTTATTTTGTTACAATCCAGGTTATGGACCAGTAATACTTTGTTTGAAACAGACCAAGTTTGAAACTCTATTGCCCGTGAGGAGAATAAAGCCACAAGATTCCGCAGCTTTAAACTTTCAATATATAGTGAGGAAAGTAAAACAATTTACAATATCTATCCTGTACTCAAATCAGAATTTGCATGAGTTAAGTATAAACTATGGCAAACAGTGATTGAACAATCCCGTTGCCTATTAAATGGCAGGTAAGTCCCAGACAAATCCTTTGGATTTCTCAACAACGCACTCTGACATCAATGACCACTGCCCCTCAAAATCTTGTTAAAACTCCTTGTCTCCTTCATAAGAGCTTTGAACTTTTTCACTTCTGAAGATGTAGCCTTTGAATTCCCTCAGAAACCTCTCAGACTTTGCCTCAGTGACTGCTTGGTTCAATCTTTTTATCCCAAGAATGTGTTCAATGGGATTCATAAAACTGCACTGCCATTCCTATTATCAGCACAATTCCAATTCTTTTTCACAACTACCTAGTTTCTCTAAGTTTAGAATAGAATCCTGATAGTGCAGGAGGAGGCTATTTGGCCTGCTGAATCAGCACTGTCAAAGAGCATCCCACCCAGGCCCTCCCCCAGTCCTATCCCCATAACACCGTTCGTTTACCATGGCTAATCCACCCAACCTGCACATCTGTGGGAGGAAACCCATGCAAACAGTGGAAGAACATGCAGATTACAAGGACGGAATCTAATCCAGATCCCTGGTGCCGAAACACATCTGTGCTAACCACTGTCCCACTCAGAACTCCAGTCTCCTGTTTGCATTAAGCTATGCATGACTTACAGAGCTTCTATAAGCCCTACAGCACAGAACCAGCAGCCTTCTCATCTACCATCAATTTGAGTCCTAACTGCCTGAAGCCTGCTGCCAGCTGTATCTTTGTAGTATCCAACATCTTCCCCCCTGCAGAACACTAACTCACTGAGCAAACGCAAAACTAAATTGAAAGCAGAGAAAAATCTTAACTCCACCCAGGCCCATGATGACGTAGCCTATTCTGGTTTATCCTCAATTTGACCTTCAAGCTAATTACACCTCCATTATAATTTCATAAGCTGAAGTAAACCCATATACCACTGTATTGCTTTTGCCTTTTTTGCTGCTAACCCCTTAAATCAACATGGTCCCACCCAACCCTTTTAACCCATTTAAGCGTGATAAACTCAACTATTTTATTTGCATTTGTTCTATTTTCGGCGGTTAAACTTTAATCTTCCCAGAAATAAATATTACTCAAAATATGAAGATGAAACATGAGTAAATATTCATCATAATCTGTATCACCGTGCTGGGACTAAATAACTATTTTGGGGCTACTATAATGTACAAGTCTTTAAATATATTCAAAGCAGTCTATTCAATGTTGACATAGTTAACTTGTCATTTTGATTTCAGCTAGATTTTCCATCAGTTGGAAGTACAGTTGAAACTGTTTAATGCATATTGTTAATTGATGATATAATGCAGCTGCAGCCTTGAGTTATTTTGTATCATGTCCTGTGAGCCTTAGGTTTTTCTCAGGTGTGTTGGATGTCAATCTCAAAAATGTTGAATGATGAGTGCCAGATTATGTTGAATGTTTTGGAACCAAGGTGGGTAAATACAGTTAAGAAATGAGCAAAGTGAACAAAACGAACATCTAGCAATTAAGTGATTGGATAGTGCTCCAGTGATTAATGGATTTAAAAAAAAAAAATTGTATATAGCATTTAAACATAAGCACAGAAAGATTGTTACGAGTTTGTTACTTTATTTCCTAATTATCATTTTATTTGTTCTCATTTAGCTAATTGACAGTCTATTTGAAGGGGATAGATAGAGTAAACAGGGCTAAGCTTTTTCCCAGGATGGACTCAAATAGCACGAGGGGTTACGGGCTTAGGGTGAGAGGGATAAGGTATAATTTGGATGCTAGAAGGAGTTTTTTCACACAGAGGGTAGTGGGGGTATGGAATGCACTACCAAGTAAAGTGGTGGAGGCAGGTCTTCTGGAGATATTTAAGAAATACTTAGATGGGTACATGAACAGAATGGGAATGGAGGGGTATATAAAACTGATTTAAAATAGGGATCATGTGCCTTGGGAGTCCCTGGGAAGTGTGTAAATAGATGATGATATTGATGTACTTGTTTTTATCCTACAGGTGCTTTGGTCCACCTTGTTGTCTAATGAGGGGCATACACGCGATGGGTCGTGAGAGGACTGCTCTTGGACCTTTTTCGAGAGTATCCTACTACTTCACATCGTTAGTGTATGCTTGACCTGGACCATCTGATGGGTAACAGGACAGCTCAGTGACTATCTCTGTGCTGTGCAGATACATGGATTTGTGCCTGTGTCTGTGGGAGTTTGCACATTCTCCCCGTGCTTGCGTGGGTTTTCTCCGGGAGCTCTGGTTTCCTCCCACATCCCAAAGATGTGCTCTTAAGCTAATTGGCAAAACAAATTCTCCCTAAATTGTCTCAAATTTGGTTTTTAATCCATAGATCTATAAACATGGACAGGGATCGTGGGTAGAAGTGGGAACATCAAGGTGGCGGCGCAGGCTCGTTGGGCCGAAGGGCCTGTTTCCCGTGCTGTTTTGTTCTTTGTTCCATTATGAATGTGTCTCAAAAGCTATAGTTTTTAAATGGATATTTCTTTACAAATTCATAATACTTGGCAAGTTTCGTGGCCATCATAGTCGCCTCTTAAATGCTCCCTTTTTCCTGTGAAATTAATTAAAGCAAGCATTGTGGAAAATTGTGTGGGAATTTTCCACTATTGACTCTGAAAGCTTTATCCATATGTTAAATTGAACTTTGTGAACTCCCTGCACTGGTTTCCTTGTTGATTTTTACTGGAAACATCCAGTATGGATAGGATAAATTTTGCATACAATAATAATTTTCTATTAATTGTTGTGCATGTGGAGTAGCCCTGTTGAAAAACATTATTCGTTTCAAATGTTTTTCTTTTAGCACATACTACAGACTAACCCATCAAGTGCTTAAGAATTTCTGATCTTTTCAGCCAATACGTTGTCAGACCATAGGTAATTTTTTATCTTCAAAATCAAGCTGAATTATTTCCCATGACAAATATTCTTTGAGAAGCTAAATTTGCTGTTTTATATACATCCTTTTTAAAAAGTAACTAAAGCAATCTTTTTTGCTGAAAAGAAAATTTTAAATCTGAAATAATTTGGTAAATTGGTTGGTTTCGTGTCTTTTGGAAATTGCACTTAGATTTTTTTTATCCCAATTTATTTTGATGAAAAGTTCAAATAAGTGTGCTAGAATTTTTCAAAAATGCTGCAGAAGGCTCTCTATTGAGTAACTTTGGATTGTACGTGATACGCATGTTCTAATGCTTGCATGCAAATAATTCATGGAATCATAGAATCTGTACAAACCAAAAGGAGGCCAATTGGCTCTTCAAGCCTGCACTGATAACAATCCCAACCAGGCCGTAACCCCATAACCCCACATGTGTACCCTGATGATCTCCCTGACACTGAGACAATTTAGTCCACACATCTTTGGACTGTCAAAGGAAACTGAGCACCTGGAGAAAACCCATGCATGATGTAGAGATGCTGGCGCTCGACTGGGGTAAACACCGTAAGAAGTCTGACAACACCAGGTTTAAGTCCAACCGATTTATTTGATAGTAAACTCAAACCTGGTGTTGTCAGACTTCTTGCTATGGAAACCCATGCAGACACGGAGAACATGCAAAGTCTACACAGACAGTGCCTCAAGGCTGGAATTGAACGTTGGTCCCTGGCGCTCAGGCAGCAGTGCTAACTGCTTTGCCACTGTGTATACAAATAACTATAATATACAGTATTTTGCTTAATGCTCTCAGGAAGAGTACATTGATTATTTTTGCTGTGACTATGCCTTAGTTTGTAGTTTAATGGTTGAAGCAATTTATTTTTATTGGGAGATCAGTTAGGTCAAAGTGGAGACTCAAATTTGTGGAGCTTGGACAAAGTATCGTATGCATATCTATGACCTTGCAGCCTCTGACACATTTTGCTGCATTGTTGGTCCATATTGCTACCTCCAATGACCCCGTCACTATTGACTGATGGCGTAAGTCTTCACAGGGCAATTCATATTTTATTTTTTTAAATGAACATCATGCTCAGGACAATTGTATTTTTCTAGAAATGTAGGAACGAAAGACAGGTTCTGGGGTGGGTGGGGAGTAGGTGGGTGACAGCTTAATCAACTACCTCAAAAAGAGTTGGTTGCTCATGGATACCTCAGTGGACTTGCCTGAGTCATGCTTTATCATGGACTTGGGCCCTGGTTTAAGCTCCATATATTGAAGCAAAATGCTGCACTCAATACAAAAGAAACTTCCACCTCTTTTTAATTTCTCCCCCCTCCCCCGTCCTCCTCACTATTTACATAATGGCCTGACTAGATGAAACAATATCCCACCTCACTTTTAGGTAGGGCAAATGTCAATTAAATAATCACTTAAATAATCACTTCCAGAACTTAGTGCTTCAAGGGTTAAATACCAAACAGCTTAAAGGATTGAACGTTAGCTGGTAATCAAAATCAGGAGGAGACCAGAAGGAAACGAATCGGATAAGATGGAATACTGTCCAGTGGAATTTCAGATTTCTATTTTGAGAATCTTGCTGTTTAAGTTCTTGATTATTGATCTGAAGTATTCTTTACTGATGACAAGGTGACTTGCATTTGGAGGAGGATCAGCCAAGAAATGACAGTTGACTTGTATTGTACATAGTTATAAAATTATTGTATGAAAATGTTGTTTACATAATGTCTACTAATTAAATTGGTAAAGATATATCATTTATTTGAAGTATATGATTTATGTGTGACAGTTGTCAAAAAAATTTATCATACTGGCATTGATCTGAAGAACATTGACTACAAGTTGATTTCCCAACATCTTAAGTTTATCCAGTCAGTAACTGAACCATTGCAAACCACAAAGGTTGTTTGATTTAATCTAGTCTGTGCTACGTAGTTGATTTCAGTGGACACAAA
Source organism: Sphyrna mokarran (assembly GCA_024679065.1). Taxonomy (NCBI): domain Eukaryota; kingdom Metazoa; phylum Chordata; class Chondrichthyes; order Carcharhiniformes; family Carcharhinidae; genus Sphyrna; species Sphyrna mokarran. The sequence goes on along the minus strand of JAGIQG010000002.1, from coordinate 33,152,188 downwards.
TATAAATAATTGACACCATGGAAATGCCAGCAATGGCCAAACTCAGTCCAAGTTAATCTATCTTTAAGGATATGATAGCAAACTTTCACAGCTTTATCATCTAGATTTTATTGAAGTAAAACTGGCTCACTGTTCTGTAGTGATATGTACCCTGTTTCAGCTAGACGAGAGAGAATATTTGTGGTTAACCAAAGCCTCCCAGCTCAGACATAGCTTTCATTTCCAAAGGCAGTCTACCATTTTGCTGTTAACTAAAGCATAGTTTATTGCTCTTGATGTGACACAGTATTTATAAAACTACTGCAATGTTTATAAAACTGCAGCAGACCACATAGGTACATGCTTTTAAGTATATTGTCTGACCAGTTTCACAAGTTGTACAAATATTTGATCCCATATAATTAGCCATGGTATGCTTCACACTACAAAATACTGAAATAACTTCAGTTTACATTTGTTAATGTAATGTGTTAAGCTACTCCCCAGTTTGCCCACGTGCTAGACCTAATGTAATTTAGAGCAGTATATACTCTATATGCAAACGCCTGTTCCATCTAAATGAAAACTATTGGTTATATCTTTATTGAGTCTTTTGATATGGCAAAATGAATTGGACTAACTGCATAATGTGAAATGATACAATATGTGTGCAGTGGTGAAAAGTTGACTTATCTTCAGTCCTATGTACAGTAAGACTCTGACCTCAAGCCTGCCATTATTATGTTCACAAAGTAAATGTGAAATGTGTACTATTTAGAGTGTGGAAAGGTTCTGTCAGCTGGCTGTCTGATACTGGACCTCCATTGTGCACCTACTGGCTGGTGAAACAGCTGGAACAAAGATCTGGGAAATTTTTGACCAAGGCAGGTATCTGGAGAGGCTAAGAAAGATTAATTTTAAAGTCAAAAGTAATCAATAAACTGCAATATTTAATTTTGTTTAAACTGTATAGTTGCCAAGTTTGTGGATGCTTTATTTTTCTAAACATAGGTTTGAAAAGTGTAAGTCTTTTGTTGAGGGAGACAAGAACAGTCTTTTGATATATACACGTGCCTAACTTTATTTCCATTTTTAAGTCTTTTAAGGTTACAATAAGTGAATTTCCATTGTGTTTTGCAAAACTCTCAATGGATCAAGAAATTACCTAGTAATATTACTCAGCAACTTTTTTAAGTAAATTGATTCCCCACCCAACAAAGCCACAGATTAAAGTCCACAATAACAAAATTTTGACTCAACTGGAAGTTTCACATTTGTATGCAGAATGCTGACCCACAACAAAAAGCTTCACATTTTTGCTTTTATAAATGCTTTGGGAGATAAACTGAAATGTTAGTTGCACATAATGGAGCATTGGTCTTGGAAAGTTTAATAAAGAAATGCTAGAGAAAAAATGATTGTAATCTTTTTATATCTTCATTTTAATGGCCTTTTCTTGTTAAAATAACGTGTGCCTTTTAATCTCATATTTAAATTAGCAATCTTTCTCCTTGATACTGTAAACAGTATCTTGTGGTTGAGATATTGAAACTGCGCATTTTGTTTCACTGCTTAAGACTCTTTATTTTCTAAATGTGGAAATATTGGAATCAGTCATAGTATTTATGCTAAATGTAATAACAACTTTCAGATTTAGTTTGCTATGCATCATGCTGGATAAAATTAGAATAGCCGATTAATCCTAAACCCATGTCAAGTCCATTAGAAAAACATTTTCTTAGCTCAAATAATGAAACTCTTTGTCTGGTTTCTCATTTATGCTTTTAATTTCGCCTCCTTTTCCTCCATTAGATTGGTGAACTGGTATTCTTTTAGAAATAAATATGAAATGAATGCCAAAATCTGATTTGCAATTAATTGTAAGTTCATAAGATACAAGATCAGAATTAAGCCATTTGGCCCATTGCATTTACTCTACCATTCGATTGTGGCTGATATGCTCCTCATCCCCATTTTCCTGTCTTCTCACCATAATCTTTCAACCCATTATCAATTAAAAAATCTGTCTAACTTCTCAAATTTATTCACTATCCCTGCATCCACTGCACTTTGGGATAGTGAATTCCACAGATCCACAACCCTTTGAGAGTAGTTGTTTCTCCTCAACTCTGTTTTAAATATGCTACCCCTTGTCCTTGAATGTCCCATAGTGGAAGCATCCATTCCATGTCTACTTTATCCATATTTTTCAGCATCTTACATACTTCAAATACTGCAAAGCACATTTGCCTTCAATGCTTTGTGCAATATTTTACTCATTTGATTTCTAATAACCTAATTCCAGAGAGTATAGGCCTAACTGTTCGTTCTCTCTTCATATGACAAACCTTCATTTCTGGAATCAACTTAGTGAACCTTCACTGAACTGCCTCCAATGTCACTACATCTTTCCTCAAATACGGGGACCAAAACTATGCACGATACTCACCTTGTAAAGTTGTAATAGGACTTCCTTACCTTTTTATATTCTATTTCTTTAGTTACAAATGCCAACATTCCATTTGCTTTCTTTATTATCTGCTGTACCTGTATGCTAGTTTTGTGACTCATGAATAAGGACATCTAGATCACTCTGCACCAGAGTACCTGGACGTGTCTCCCCCTTTAGATAATAAGTCACCTTTCTGTTTTTGCAATCCTCACGCTTAGGTGAGGATTGCAAACCTCATGCATGACCTCACCCTTATTCAACTCAGTTCAAAAAAGGAGCAAAGTTTTTTATGGATTTCAGTTGTAAGATATGTTTGCATGCTGGTGAACATTCACCTTGAATGGAATAATGTTGTGCCTGCACATCTTTTACTTGATGATTTTCCTGCTCTAGTGTATAAATTTGACTTTCTTTGATAGCCTGGGATAGACTGAACCAGGTGATTGGAATGAATATTAAAATCCCTCTGTTACATTAATTGCAAGCTGAAGGGAAATAGAGAACTCCCAGTACAGTGCTACTAAAACTGAAGTTTCACCAGTGGATGCACTCATATTTTGTGCATTTTCTGCATGACCTTGATACTGAAGTTTGTCTCAGTTCTTGATAATTGTCTCTTGGTAATTGTCTCATAGTTGGATGACTAGAACTTATTCTCGGGGCAGTTTGCCTATTCAACAATAAATGATGCTCAAGTTGTACCTTCCAAAAGGTACATTTGTGTGCATTCCTATTACAGAATGATTTATGAAAATTTAAATTAAGTTTGATCATAACCTTTGAGGTATTTTAAATTTTTTTGCAAATAAAGGAGATGGGCACAAGTGGGCTAAATCTTTTAAAATTTGTTGTATTTAAACCAACAATTCTAGGTAAAAACAGTGGTGATTTTGATCATTGTAGGAATATTTGTAAAATTTATAGGAAAAACTCATCATCTTTTATCACTCCTAGATGCAAGAAAAATGCACTCTTAATACTTAAGCTGCACAGACACAATACATTTAGAAGGGAGGAAGCTTGCTATGCGAAAAGGATTTTGAATGAAGAATTTTTGAACAACACTTATTTAAAAAAAAAATTGTACTTCTGACTTTTATTTAATGTTAAATTAACAATTATAAGAAGTAAATTGGTTCTGGAGTGGTATTCAATTTTTCAGTAAGTTGCACAAGTTGTTAATTTTAACGTCAAAAGTTTTGGAAATTCTTAGCTCCCAAGCAGCTAATTCTTGGGATAGCTGCTATTTACTAAGAATCTACAATTTAACTATTGAAGACTTTGCTTTATTTTCCCAAATATTTTGGAGCTACTTCTTTTTCTTGTGCTTCTTGTGTCATTTCAGAACAGAGAAAATTACAACACAGGAATAGGCCCTTTGGCCCTCCAAGTCCACACAATCATGCTGCCCGACTGAAGTAAAACTCCCTATCCTTCGGGGGACTATCCCCCTCCCATTTTCATCCTAGTCATGTATTTGTCCAGACATACCTTAGTTTGAGTTTGATCCAATTGATCAGTATTACGATTGACATATATCACTACGATGTAGCATGTTTAGCAATTGTAATTTAATCCTTAATTCCCCCTCCCCCAAATTTATTCTTAAGAGATTACATTGTTTGTCATTTTATTGTTTATCTTGAATTTACATAGATGATCTGGAGGAAGGGGTAGAGTTGCAGGGTGACGAAATTTGCTGATGACGCAAAGATGAGTGGAAAAGCAAATTGCGTGGAAGATGTGGAAAGCCTGCAGAGGGATCTGGATAGGTTGAGTGAGTGGGCGAGGACCTGGCAGATGGAGTATAATGTTAGCAAGTGTGAGATTATCCACTTTGGTAAGAATAATGGTAGGAAGGACTACTATTTAAATGGAGAAAAGCTGCAGCACGTGACGATGCAGAGGGACCTGGGGGTCCTTGTGCACGAATTGCAAAAACACAGTATGCAAGTGATTAAGAAGGCGAATGCAATTTTGGCCTTTATAGCTAGGGGGATAGAATATAAAAGTAGGGAGGTTCTGTTGCAGCTGTATAGGGTGAGGCTGCAGCTAGATTACTATGTGGAGTTTTGGTTGCAGCATTCGAGGAAGGATATATTGACTTTGGAAGGGGTGCAGAGAAGGTTTACTAGGCTGATACTGGAGATGAGGGCGTTGGATTATGAGGAGAGACTGAATAGGCTACGTTTGTACTCTTTGGAGTTTAGAACGCTGAGAGGGGATCTTTTCGAGACGTATAAGATAATGAAGGGAATGGATAGGGTAGAGGTTGAGACATTCTTCCTGCTTAGCAAAGATAGCAGGACTAGAGGGCACAGCCTCAAGATTAGAGGGGGGTGGTTCAGATCGGAGTTGCGGAGGGGTTTCTTCATGCAAAGGGTGGTGAATCTTTGGAATTCTCTGCCTGATGAGGTGGTGGAGGCTTCCTCACTGAATATGTTCAAGTCAAGAGTGGATAGGTTTTTAATTGAAAAGGGAATTAAGGATTACGGGGAGAAAGTGATACTAAACCACTACAGATCAGCCATGACCTTATTGAATGGCGGGGCAGGCTCGAGGCGATGTGTGGCTTACTCCTATTTCTTATGTTCTTATGCCTTTAAGGAGGTGTCAGTAGATCTTGCATCATCGCACTCGTGATGCAGGTAATCTACAATGCTGTTTAAGTAGTTCCAAGATGTTTACATAGCAATTGTGAATCTATACCCTAAATTGATGATAGTGAGAATTAGATAGGAGCTTGGAGGTGATGGTGTTCCCTTGCCCCTCTTTGCATGTTGTAGCAATGCAGCCAAAGAAGCCCTTGTGACTTTCCAGATGGTAAGCTTGTGGTGGAGGGAGGTTCAAGTGTTTTTACAGTTGCATGCATTAGGGCAAGTGGAAAATACTTAATCTCATTACTGACTTGTTAATTTTTTTTTGAGGTGTTGGGAGGCTTTAATAACCATAGCATTTATGTGGCAGACTGAGTTGAGTTTGTTTGATTGTGATTTGCTGGGATGGTGATTCATTAATAGCATATAATCTTAGAATATTTATAGCACAGATGAAGACCATTCAGTGCATTGTGTCTGTGCTGACTCCCTGAAGGAGCAATTCATCTGGTGCCACTTCCCCAACTTGCCCGCCTTCTCCCTATAATGTTCTTCCTTTTCAGATAATCCAGTTTCTTCTTAAATACTCAGTTGAATCTGCTTCTACCAGGTTCTAAGTATTCGTAATATAAAAATTTTTTCATATTGCCATTGCTCATGTTGCCAGTTATTTAAATCTGTGACCTCTGGTCCTTGATTTGAAGAAAAAAATCTTTTTTTAAATTCTTGCACCAATAGAACTATTGTTCCCTTTTTAACTCTGTCCGAGCCCCTCGTGATTTTCAATATCTCTATCAACTTCAAGATATTCAAAATACCCCTTGACCTTTTCCTGTCCAAGGAGAACAACTGCAACTTTTCCGAGCTTGACACAGCTGAAGTTCCTCATCACTGGTATTATTCTTGTGAATTTATTTGCATCCTGTAATGCTTTCATATCTGCCCTGGAATATGGTGCCAAAAACTGCTTTCAGTACTCCAACATCCAATGTTTTATACAGGTTTTCACACAACTGCCTCACTTATCTACTTTATGCCTGTATTGATAACAGCATCCTGTGCTTTATGCTTCCAGGCAGGTTGAAGTCCAACGTTAGTTATTATAATGGAGCAGACCTAAAGGTGAAATGGTCTACTTGTGCATAGTTACAGCACAGGACGAGGCCAGTCAGCTCGTCCTGTCCATGCTGGTTCTGCACAGGAGCAATTCAGCTAGCTTCAACTAAACCCCACTGCCCCCTTTTCCTTTCAAAAGCCAAGGGTGAATCTGCCTCCATTGCTCAGGCATTGAGTTCTATGTTCTAATCATGTTCCATGTTTGAAAAAAGGTTTATTTTCTAATCACTATTGGTTCTTCTGCCATTCATCTTAAATCAGTGTCATCTGGATCTTCGCATTCCTAACAATGAGAGCCCCCCACCACCCCCCTGGTGATCTTTGAACATTGCTAGTAAATCATTTCTTAACCGTTCCTTCCCAAAGGAGAACATCTCCCCAGGTTCTCCAATCTATTCACACAACTGGTTCCAAGAATGAGGGACTTAAATCCTTTTGGCACCCTCTAAAGCTTTTCTGTCATTCCTAAGTTGTGGTGGCAAGAACTAGATATGTTACTCCTGCTAAGGCCAGACTTCCATTTTCTGAAGGTTTGTCATAACTGCCTTGCTTGCCTTGCTTCTGTAGGCCTGTATTTGTTAGACCTGGGATCTAGCTTGCCTTTTTAACCACTATCTCGTGTCACTATCAGTAGTTTTGGCACATATACTTCTAGGCCTCTTCATTTTGCACCCTCTTTAGAATTGTATCCTTTATTTTACATTGCCTCATCTCAGTCTTTCTACCAAAGTTAGTCATTCTGCATTAAATATTTTCTGCTAGATATTTCCTCATTGCACCAGTTTGTCTGTTTTTGAAATTCTATCATTCTCCTCCTTTCTGTTCAGTTTCTGTTATGTCCATGGGCTCAACTTCATTAACAAGACTGTTATATGGCACTTTATCAAATGCCTTTTGGAAATTCATGCATGTCACACATCAACTGCATTACTGTAATCAGCTCTGCCTCTTGTCTTGCCAAAACAAACTGAAGCAAATTAATTAAATATGATTCAATGAACTTGTGCTGGCTTTTAAGTAATTCACACTTGTTCAAGTGCCTGTTAATTTTATTTCTAATTGGCTTTCCTTCCACTGTAGAGTTTTACCTTTTACAAGGCTGTAACATTTGCTATTCTCCAGCACCATCTCTGTATCCGAGAAGGATTGGAAATCAGTGTTCTGTGCCTCCATAATTTCCACCGCTTAATGTAAATGGAGGGCTGAGTTCATGGTCTGTAGTTGTTGAACTCAGTGTTGAGTCCAGAAGTTTCTGAAGTGTCTTAACTGAGAATGGGATGCTGTATTTAGCTTGTGTTGACCTTAACTGGAACATTGTAGCAGAAACGTGAGCATCATGAGAGCAAGGTGATGAATTGAAATAGCAGGCAACAGCTTGGAATCATGCTTGCAGACTGAGTGAAAGTGTTCCGCAGCGGTCTCGGAGTTTTCCCATTGTGCTATTAGCTTGACACCTATATCCTCCTTTCGTTTGACTCTATCTCTTGTTACCCATTTTTTTTTTCTCCAGCCCTCCGTCCCCCACTGTGTATGAGAATTATCAAATATTTAAAGATGATCCATAGTTGGCTACAGTTATGATTTTGATTCCATTTTACCAGGGCCAGATACATTCTCGCCTTTGCCAACTCCAGTATTTTTACACTGGCCTGCTCCTTGTTCTATTCTGTAACTAACCTTAACCGTATAGTATTGGATCATAGTTCCGAAATGCTCCCTGATACTTGATCCACATGCCTCACCTCATTCTCAGGAGCCAGATTCAGCAATACATTGCCCCTTGAATACGGCAGAATCTTTCTGATCTTAAAAAAAAAATTGCCTAAACACACTTCAAAAATTCTTTCTCTCTCCTCTTTGTCCTTTTACACTGTTCTTGTCCCAATATGTATTGAAGTGATTAAAATCCCTTATTATTAAGTTTTGGAACCTCTAATTTTCTTACAAATTTGTTCCTCTTATCTTTCCATAACTGTTGAAAAGTACCATTAAATTTCAAAGTGAGGTAGTTAGGCTTTGTCTTGTAGAGGTGCTCATTACTTCTATTATTTGATACAAGAATAGATGCTTTCCAGGTCTTGCTCTGGGCAAGGGTAAAGTTACTGAAGGGTATCAAATTGAGTTGAAAATCATACATTCATCAGTCAATAATAGCCCTGCTTCTTGAGGGGAAGCTCATTGTTAAATGAGCTGAAGATTGTTCAGCCTGGGCTGAAAAACTCCCATTGAAAACAACCGCGTTTGCATTTCAGAATAAGTTATTGGCTGTATATTGCTTTAGGACATCATGAGGCCAACATGATGTATATCTACATAGTTTTCTTCCATATATCTATGCATGCAGTTGAAGTGGCAGTTCCATGATTTTCTTGTGCCCGAAATAGACTTTACACTTAAAACGTGTTTTCCTATTTTGAAATTTGTGGAGGGAGGAAGAGGTAGGATGCATATCCATTTATTGTATCTACCATAAGCTTGGTATTTGTTGGAATAGGATATTATTCCACTATTTCATGTTGTAACACATTTGCCTTCAATGCTTTGTGCAATATTTTACTCATTTGATTTCTAATAACCTGCACTCTTGCACATGCAGAATTTGCCATCTCAGGTGTAGTATTAAGTTCAGTTGAATACTGCATTGCAGTTTGTTGTCATTAGCAGAGCAGGCTATGGTTTCTGAGACTTGTAGGCATTCATAGTGACACCTAGAAATTTTTAATTTTAATGATGAGTAAGCCTACAACGCAGAAATAACTCAGCTTTGACTGGGACATATGGAGAACAGTGAGTTGCAAATCCCGGAAAGGTAAAAATGCTTGGCTTCTTTTGTGCCATAAATTGTAAAGTTTGGAAGTATTTGCCTTCTGAAGGCCCGTGTCAGGACATCGGGGTGTCACTAAACCATTTAGAATTCATATTCACACGCACAGCATGTCCAAAAGTCCTTATGATTGCTGTTTAATGTGTTGAAAAATATCAAATACAGCTAGTGTTTAGGATATCAATCCAAGAATACGAACTTTTGTATAGCTCTGACCAACGGTACAAGATCATAGAATCCCTACAGTGCAGAAGGAAACGTTTGCCATGCTAAACATTGCCCCTAGCGTCCTGACATCCATGGGTTTTGATGGATTAGTAAGTAAATATGTAGGGATGTGGAGATAGGGCCTGGGTGGAATTGTGGTTGGTGTAGGCTTGATGGGCCAAATAGCTCTTTCTGCATTGTGGGGTTTCTATGATGAAGGCATTCAGCTCACTGAATCTGCACTGACTACACCCATCCAGGCCATGTCCCCTTAATGTTACGCATTTATCCTAGCAATTTTCCCTGAAACTAAGGGGCAATTTCGCATGGCCAATCCATCTAACCCGCACATTTTTGGACTGTGGGAGGAAAATAGAGCATCCAGAGGAAACACACGGGGATAGGGGAAGAACATGCAAACTCCACACAGACTGTGACCCAAGCCAGGAATCGAGCCAAGTTCCCTGGTGCTGTGAGGCAGCAGTGCTCATCACTGCGCCATTGTGCTGCATTCTCAAAACATCTATTTATTGTTAGTGGGGGTGAGTAATCGAACCAGTTTTTAGCTGATATAAACATGGGTGATTTTTCTCTGCTTATATTCTAGTCAAATAAGCACAGTCCAAATTCAGTTTATGCTTGTTACCTGCATTTCTCATTTCTGATGTATAGATTATATTCCAATCTATTTTTTAGTGAACACAAGTTCAGATTTTTGTTCTGCATAATAAGTGCAATCCTTAAATGAGAACAAAGAACATTACAGGGCAGGAACAGGGCCTTCAGCCCTCCAAGTCTCACCGATCGTGCTGCCTGACTTAACTAAAACCCCCTACCCTTCTGGGGACCGTATCCCTGTCCTACTCGTACTTGTCAAGACGCTACTTAAAAGTCAGTATCGTAGCTGCTTCCGTTACCTCACCTGACAATGATTTCCAGGCACCCGTTACTCTCAAATCTACCTCGTACGTCTCCTTTAAACTTTGCCCATTGCATCTTAAACCTGTGCCCCCTAGTAATTGACTCTTCCATCCTCAGAAAAAGCTTGGAACTATCTATGTCCTCCTTTTGTAAAATCTCAAATGTGTAAATTCCTCTTGAAGCCTAGATCACAAATTATATTACTCTTGACTATCAAGCAGAAACTTCGACTGTATACTTCAGCAATGATCTATAATCAAGTTAGTGTTTTTCCCTTGGCTGCCCATTTGTGTTAGAACAATGTTGATGGGTCACTTCATGTATGTGATGGAAAAGGAAAGTTAACATTTGGAGTAAAACTTCTTTATCAGAGTAATGGACTTGATTTCTTTTTACATCAGATGCTGATTGACTTGTCTAATTCCACTATGTTGACTTTGTCAGGTCTATACGTTTTTTGTATATTTTATGTTGAGATTAGTCAAATTCATTGTGTTTAGTTTTTATATGGGATACTCGTTATGATTCTGGACCAGATCCTTAAATGTTTGGTACAACCCAGTAAGGGACCAATAGTCTTTTGTTGAAGTTGGACAAAGTTTGAGATTCAAGATATCTAAATGAATAAAGCCAGACGGTTCCACTGATTTTGAACAAAGCAAAAGCGAACTTTACAAGGTTAGAAAGATCAAACCATTTACAATATTGATCTTGTACTCTAACATTGAGAACGCCTCACGATGCCAGGGACGCGGGCTCGATTCCCAGTTGGGTCACTATCTGTATCGAGTTCACTCATTTTCCCTGTGTCTGCGTGGTTTTCTCTGGATGCTCTGGTTTCCTCCCACAGTCCAAAGATGTGTGGGTTAGGTGGATTGGCCACACTATATTGCCCTGGAGTGTTCAGGGGATTAGAAGGGTAAGTACACAGTTGCGGGGATAGAGCCTGGGGTGGGGTTGTGGTTGGTGCAGGTTCAATGGGCTGAATGGCCTCCTTCTGCACAAGGCATTTATGATTCAGAATTAACAGCCAATATGTGGCCAAACACATCACACAATAAATGGCAGATGCAACCAAAACCAATTTCGTAGATTTTTCTACAATCCACCTAGAAATCAGTCAATGTGGAGTCACTCGGTGCCATTGAAATTCTCATAAGGGATTCAAGTTTTGACTTTCAAAGTCTTGTCTCTGAATTCCTAAGTATGAACTTGAGCACCAGTAAGCATCAGTTCAGCTCTTTGGCTGTGTCGAGCAAAATTCTATTGCCCCTTCACCCCAGTAGTCAACAATCTTGTGCTGTTGCCTTGGATCTTCGAAGCTTTTCCTGAGCTTCAGTTATTTAAAGCCTGCAACTGCCATCCTTTCTCTGCTTGGAATCTCTCTCTCCTTAACTCTGTTCCCTTTTCCAGTCACCGACCTGGATTCTTCTCTGATTTGGCACCCTGCTTGTAGGTTGCACAGCCCAGTTTTTCACATCGTTGTTGCAGGCACATTGGGCCTGTCCTTAGCCTGAAACATAATGCTGAATTGTGCATATGTGGAAAGTCCCAAGGACTGTCAGGATTTTGGAGTTGGGCCACTCACTCTCTGTCAGACAAGTTAAGTCTGGTTTTCATAAGACACTTCATTCTGGTTTTACACACTTTACTGTTTTCATTCATCTGACTGATTATTGCAAGTTTTGAGTGTGGCTATCTTAACTTGATTTAAACATTACCATAAATCCTACAGACAGCACATTTTCACTTGTTTACCAGCCAATAGTGGGTTTTATTTCCTTGCCTTCAGCTAAAAAGCTGGTAAATGTAAGTCTTTGCCCTTTTGTGGGATTGAATTGTGTTCACCCTTTTTCATTTCAGAATGACCTTTATTTAAAAATGTATGTGGCTATATACGATCTGTTCCCTGCAATGATTTTTAAAAAGATATAAATGGGCATCAATAATTAAGTACTGACTCTGGTGTTAAATAACCACAGTTATGGAAATTCTTCCTGCAATTTTTAAAGTTGCTCAGAATTTCACTTAAGTGCAGAGATGAAATTAGACTATTTACAAGCAAAAATCTAATACAGCCAATTATTGCATGGCAGAGCTTTTAGTTTTCAGCTAATGGATAAAGCTTAATATTTTAATTGCAGTTGGGATTGTAGGGAGAGAAAGCAAAAAAACAGGTTCTATTTCAGCATCTGAATTATCATTAATGATCTTTTTTCTGAGCCCATTGCTGATCAGAAATTGGACCAGATCCCAATCACCTTAAAAATTTGGCGCTATCCTTCAGCAATGGCTGATGGATCATCCACAAGCTGCATTTCACTAAGCTTTCGACAGCTTCATCTAAATGTGACTGTTATCACCTAACACACACAGGCTGCCCTGATTTGGAAATATGTGCACTGTTCCTGTGTCATTGCTAGCTAAAACTCCAAGAACTCTATTTAATAGCGCACCCCGCCCCCAGCTCTTCATGACTGCAATGATTCAAGAAGTCAATTCACCACTACTACCGTGAACGCAATTTGTGATGAGAGTAAATGCTGACCTTGTCATTGATACTTGCGTTCTGTGAGCACATAATAAAAAGATATCTTCAAGGGCTGTTTTTCCAGGGGAGCACTGTGGTCATCTCTGGTTTTATTCGGTTAACCAATGAATATGTTCCCTTCTTTGTGAGTTTCTCCATCAAGTGGGTAAGAATCCTGCACTGAAATTTGAGAACTGTGTAAGGATCTTTTTAATCATGTATTTATTGCTGGGATCAGTATAAGGACTGAAGTTAGTTGACACGAGTTCTGCCAGTTTATCTTACTAGACTTTTACTGTCATATTCCCTTATGATTGTTTTTGCTTCCCTCCATAAACATGAAAGATTTTCTGAATATAACCTACTTGGTTTTAAAATTTTAACTTGTGCATCCAATGTTCTTAGCATTGCCTTGTAGCACAGTTCACTAATCTTCCTGCTCTAATCACCTGTTTCTCATCACTCGGGCACCTTGTTAGCTTTGTAGTGTCCTTTTTTGATTCAGCTAGACATCCTTCATCTTTTTCTCTTGCAGAAAGCCAGTTGATCATAGAACATTACAGCACAGAACAGGCCCCTCGGCCCTTGATGTTGCGCCAACCAATTAAGAAAAAGCAATGACCCTCTAACCTAAACCATTCCCTTTTCATCCATAAACTTATCTACTAACCTAAAAAAAACTTGGCGCATCTACAACTGCAGCAGGCAGAGCATTCCATACCCTTACGACCCTCTGGATAAAGAATCTACCTCTGACATCCGTCCTATAACTACCACCCCTTAATTTAAAGCTATGTCCCCTCGTGCTAGCTTTCTCCATCCGAGGAAAAAAGCTATCACTGTCCACCCTATCTAAACCTCTAATCATCTTATATGTTTCAATAAGGTCTCCTCTTAGCCGCCTCCTTTCTAACGAAAACAACCTCAAATCCCTCAGCCTCTCTTCATAAGACCTGCCCTCCATACCAGGCAACATCCTGGTAAACCTCCTCTGTACCCTCTCCAATGCCTCCATATCTTTCTTATAATGTGGGGACCAGAACTGCACACAATACTCCAAGTGCGGCCGCACTAGAGTTTTGTACAGTTGCAACATGACGTTGCGGCTCCGAAATTCAATCCCCCTACCAATAAAAGCTAAGACTCCGTATGCCTTCTTAACAACCTTATCGACTTGATTGCCAACTTTCAGGGATCTATGCACATATACACCAAGATCCCTCTGTTCATCAACACTATTAAGAGTCCTACCATTAGCCCTATACTCTACACATTTGTTATTCCTGCCAAAGTGAATTACCTCTCACTTTTCTGCATTAAACTCCATTTGCCACCTCTCGGCCCAGCTCTGCAACTTGTCCAAGTCTCTCTGCAAACTATAACACCCCTCTTCACTATCTACCACTCCTCTGACTTTGGTGTCATCTGCAAATTTAGTAATCCATCCTTCTATACCCTCATCCAGATCATTTATAAAAATTACAAACAGCAGTGGCCCCAAAACAGATCCCTGAGGTACACCACTTGTGAAGGACAGAACTGAAGCCAATCTTTACACACTTGGATATTTATTTAGAGTTACAAGTCACAAGCATGTACCTCCTAACCCAACAATCACAGTCTCAGCTTGTATCTAATTTATATATTCTTTGAAGAAGCCTATAGTGACTGGTATTCCCCTGTGGCCTTCCATCCAGGCTTGAGTTTGTTTAGGCTAGTTTGGCTATGCCTTTTTATTGGGGGCTCAAGCTAATGTCCACAACTCGTGCATAATTAAACTTGACATACAATTGACGCTACTCACATTAATTTTGATTGACCACAATATAGCACATCTAAGAAATATATTTTCATCCTTTATTCTTGTAACATTTGATTCTCCATACCTTTTATGAAGCAAAATTGAGCTACTGCTCTGATCAAGGCAATAATATTGCTGAATCCTTCTTATTTTGAATGACCTGAACTCATCAATCAATTTGTATTCCTAATTGGCCTGGGTATTCAGCAAATCTTAAAGCCCTTAACTGCATCCAGTTATTTCCATCACTGCATTCTCCTTGTAATGTTTGTCGTAGAGAAGTCAATAATAAATTGCACTGTTTTAACAGTCATATCCTTTAGAAGTGCCAGTCAGACAAGTGAGAAATTCTATGCTAATCTTACCTGTTCTAACTGCAACATTCACATTTCTGAAGCTTCTATTTGTGCCAGTAAAGTATTTGATATTCTAGATGGCATGGAAAGTCTTGTACCTCTTTCATTTGTCAACTCTAATCCTTCAATCATGCTATTCCCATTCAATTGCTTTACAAAGGAAAAAAATTTTATGCTTCACACCTGATATCATCTATCTTGTTCATAAACTCTGTAATTAACTATTACAGCTACTAAACATCATTCTATTGAAATCAATCTGCTGTCCAGCAGCAGCTGTTCCTTTGTGAAACCTCTGAATCAACCTTGCAGATCCTTCTGTCTGATAGTGCTGTCACTTGTTCTCCTCCAAGAAGACAGCACAAAGAATAGGAGCAAGAATTGTCCATGCAGTGCATCAAGCCTGCTCCACCATCCTATACAGTCACTTTTTTTCTTCCAGCTTCCCTCTCCATATCCTTTTCCCCATATCCCTTGATTACTTTAGAGACTAAAAATCTTTATGGAGGTATGGAAGGCATTAGTTCTGAGGAGAGGTTGGAGAAACTTGGTTTGTTCTTAATGGAGTGACGAAGGTTGAGGGGAGACCTGATAGTCTACAAGATTACATAAGAAATAGGAGCAGGAGTAGGCCATCTAGCCCTTCAAACCTCCCCCACCATTGAATACAATCATGGCTAATCTGAAGTGGATCAGTTCCACTTTCTCCCCATAACCCTTAACTCCTTTGTCTGTCAGAAATCTATCTACTCATGACTTAAATATACAATGAGGTAGCCTCCACTACTTCAATGGGCAGAGAATTCCAGAGATTCACCTTGCTTTGAATGAAGAAGTTCCTCCTCAACTCTGTTCTGAACTGCCCCCCCCCCTTATTTTGAAGCTGTGCCCTCTAGTTCTGTTTTCCTTTGTAAGCAAAGAATCTCTCTACCTCCACCCTATCTAGTCCCTTCATTATCTTGCATCTCTGCAAGATCCCCCCTCAGCCTTCTAAACTCCAGCGAGTACAGGCCCAGTCTATTTAATCTCTCCTAATAAGCTAACTCCTTCATCTCTGGTATCAGCCTGGTGAACCTTCTCTCTACTCCCTCCAAGGCCAATATATCCTTATTCAAATAAGGGGATCAAAACTGCACACACAACTCCAGTTGTGGCCTCACCAGTGCCTTGTACAGTTGCAGCAAGACCTTTCTATCCCCTTTGTGATAAAGGCTAACATTCCATTTGCTTTCTTGATAACTTGCTGACTGGGTTTTTGCGATTCATGCACAGAAACCCCCCAGGTCCCTCTACCCAGTAGCATGCTGCAGCTTTTCACCCTTCAATAATATTCCTTCTTTTTGTTGTTTCTACCAAAGTGGATAACCTCATATTTGCTAACGTTATACTGAATCTGCCAGGTCCTCGTCCACCCACTCAGCCTATCCAGATCTCTCTGCAGACTTTCCGCGAACTCCACGCAATTTGTTTTCCATTCATCTTCGTGTCATCAGCAAATTTTGTTATTCTACACTCAGCTCCCTCCTCCAGATTGTCTGTCTATATATACGGTAAACAGTTGAGGCCCCAGCACCAAACCCTGCGGCACTCCCCTAGTCACCAACTGCCAACCAGAAAAGCATCTATTGATTCCAATTCTCTGCTTCCAGTTAGATAACCAATCCTCAATCCACACTTACACTTTTTACCCCAATTCCGTGTACCCTAGCCTTCTGCAGCAATCTTTTGTGTGGCACCTTATCAAATGCCTTCTGGAAATCTAAAAACACCACATCTATCAGTTCCCCTCTGTCTACTGCACTAGTCACATCTTCATAAAAATCCAGTAAATTCATTAAACACAACTTGCCCTTCACAAATCCATGCTGCGTCTGTTTGATCAAACCGTTCTTTTCTAGGTGTCCTGCTATTTCTTTGAATTCTAGCATTTTTCCAACTACGGATGTTAAGCTAACCAGCCTGGAATTCCCTGCCTTTTGTCCGCTACCTTTTTTAAATAGCGGCGTATCATTAGCTGTTTTCCAATCCTCCCGGCACTTCCCCAGAGTCCAGTGAATTTTGATAAATAATTGCTAAGGCATCTGCTATTACTTCTGTCATTTCTTTCAGAACCCTAGGACACATTCCATCCGGTCCTGGGGACTTGTCTACTTTCAATCCTGTTAATCTACCAAGCACTACCTCTCTAGTAACAGTAATTGTAATAAGGACTTGATCTCCTACCAAACCTCTATCTTTAATATTCTGTAAGCTATTTGTGTCCTCCTCTGTGACGACGGACACACACAAATTTCCTTAAAGCCTCAGCCATTTCCTTGTTGACCAACGTTAAATCCCCCCTCTTGTCCTTCAAGAGTCCAACATTCACTCTAACCAATGTCCTCCTCCTTTATAAAACTTTTTGTAAAAACTTACATTTAGAGCTAGTTTAGCTTCATACTCTTTCCTTTCTCTATTGCTTTTTAGTCATTCTTTGTTTTTTAAATCTTTCCCAATCTTCTAATTCCCCATTATTTTTAGCCGGTTTTAAATTTAATACTCTCCTTTATTTCCTTCAGTATCCACAACTGGTTATCCCTTTTTCTTACAGTCCTTTTTTACCATTGGAATATATTTCTGCTAAGTACTGAAAAAGATCTCCTGCTTAAAAATCCTCCACTGTTCCTCAACTGTCCTGCCAGATTATGAAATCTGGACAGGGTGGATAGTCAAAAGCTTTTTCCCAGCTTGGAAGAGTCAATGACTGGAGGCACAGGTTTTGAGTGTGAGGGGCAAGGTTTAAAGCAGATGTACAAGACAGATTTTTTACACAGGCTGGTGGGTGTCTGGAACTCATCGCAGAGGTAGTGGAAGTGGTAGTGACATCCAAGGGGTGTCTTGACAAGTACGTGAATGGGATGGGAATAGAGGGATATAGTCCCCGGAAGCGTAGGGAGTTTCAGTTAAGTTAGACAGCATGTTCGGTGCAGATTTGGAAGGCTGAAGAGCTGTTCCTGTGCTGTAATTTTCTTTGTTCTTTATGTTAACATACAGTGAAAAATGTTTTTTGCACGCTATACAGACAAAACATACTCTTCATAGAGAAGGAAAGGAGAGAGTGCAGAATGTAGTGTTACAGTCACAGCTAGCATGTAAAGACAGATCAACTTAATGCAAGGTAAGTCCATTCAAAAGTCTGACAGCAGCAGAGAAGAAACTGTTCTTGAGTCGGTTGGTACATGACCTCAGCTTTTTGTATCTTTTTCCTGACGGAAGAAGGTGGGACTTCATCTATGATGATTTCACTCTGCTCCACATTTTTAGCTTAAAACTGTCACAACCTTCTCATTTGGACAACGGTTTTGTTCAGTTCATTAATGTTCCTTTCCCGCTTAAACAACAGTTCGAAGAAGTTGCCTTTTTGTTCATCCTTCATATGTCGTGATGTTCTTGTAACCATGGTGGTTGTTGGTTCAAAAGTGTGTAGTTTCCTCCACACACTTTTGGAAGGAAATGATGATTGACACAACATCCAATACAGCACTAATATTGGATACTGTTGGGATAAAACTGTTCCAGACATTTCAGAAGGTGAATTTTTGCACCAGTTTTTCTGCGTCACAAAAATACAGGTTGTTTTCATTTGTGTACATATTTTGTTTTTAGACCTTTGTTTTTACCAAAATATCTTTAGCTTTATAGTCCTACACAATCTTTCAAAAGCAGAGGGTGCAAGTCCAATCTTTCTTTCTTATGCCTTCGCAAGTCCCATTCTGTAATATATTAATATGACAGGTATACAAACCTTTCCATCTATTCAGCTGCATCCTCTTCAGCTGTAGTGTGTACGTTTTCTTGATGCTTACTAACTGATATGACCTTTTCCCTCTTTATTAATCTATAATCCAAATTTAGTACTCCCTTGTACACATCAGTCAGACTCTACAAATCTGTTCTACTTGTAGCCATAAGGTCATCAGCAAATCTGAGCTGATTTAAAATCTCACTGCACAAAATGACTCTCCCAATATCAGTTGAGAGAAACACCAGAAGTATCCAGAGTATAAAGATCAAGAATGATGTGAGCATGGTTTGGAAGAGAAACAGCTCCCACAAAAGATGCAAGAAAAATTAATGGAATAGCTTGTAAACATTTCAAGAATGAAAAGCTAGAATACTTTTTATGGCGCTACATACTTATTAGCCAGAATAAGTTAATGAAAAATAGAACACTGGTCGACATCAGCCAAATATTTGCAATAGTTCACCTAAACCTAACACAACCTTGTATGTACATTTGTGTATTTATAATAGCCATTTATATGTACATTGTCTGTTTGTACATTTAATAAAAACAAGCCATTCAATCCACAATCTCTGCACTTTGCGCATATTCTTCTCCTATCTATTCCTTTCTCCATCATATACTTAACTAGCTTCTGCTCAAATGCACCTAGATAGATTAAGTATATTATCATGAGTAATTGGCTAAATCAACTGATATTTAATGAAAAATTAAATATTATTCTAACTTCAGGAATTTAATTGTATTCTTTGCTAGTAAAGGTGACATTTATTGCCTGTCCTTACTTACCCCAAGCAAGTGAACTATCTTTCTAGACCACTGCTGTGATGTAGGTCTTCTGCATCAGTTAAGGTAGAATTTCAAAACTTTCACTGATGGTCTGACAAAGAACAGTAATGTTTGTCCCAAGTCGGGATATAACTTGAAGAGCAGCATTTGAGATTCTGATATTCTTATGCATCTGCTATCCTTGGCCTTCCAGGTTGCAGATTTGGAAAAGTGTTGTAAAATCCTTGGTGTAGACTGTGTACATTGTAGCCATGCTTAGCAAAAGTGGGGGAAGTGGCTGTTTAAGTTAGTGAATGGGATGCAGAAAATATTTGATGAAGCCCCTCCACAGGTGACAGTAATCTAAAGTAGGGCAGGACAGTGGCACAGTAGCGCAGTGGTTAGCATTGCTGTTTTACAGTTCCAGGGGCTCAAGTCAATTCCCGGCTTGGGTCACTGTCTGTGTGGAGTTTGCACATTCTCCCTGTGTCTGCGTGGGTTTCCTTCGGGTGCTCTGGTTTCCTCCCACGGTCCAAAGATGTGCGGGCTATGTTAATTGGTTTTTAATGTCCTGAGATGCATAGAGGGATTAGTGGGTAAATAATTAGGGTTAAAGGGACAGGACCTAGGTGAGATTGTGGTCGGTGCAGACTCGATGGGCGGAATGCCTCTTTGTGTACCATAGGGTTTCTATGATTCTATGAAAGTCAGCTATTGAAATCGAAAATAAATTATTAACTTGGTTAGCAAACTGGTTGAGCAACAGGAAACAAATAGCAGGGATAATGGGCAGCAGTTGGCAAGGTGTCTTTGGCCCTGTAAGATTGTCTTGGGACTTCAATTATTTGTTAGTGACTTGAATGAATGGATTAAAAAAATCATATCCAAATCTGCTGCAAAGATATAAGTAAGTTGAGGATTAGTTGCTCGTCTGTTGACTAAGAGGATAGAAATATACTACTATATAAATCCCTGATTAAACCACATCTGAAGTATTGTCAGTTCTGGTCACTACACATCAGGAAGAGTTTATTGCCCTTGGAGAAGGCGCAGATTTACCAGAATGGAAGTCTTGGACTCAGTGTTTAATAAAAAGTAGAGTTGCACACATTAGAAAATTAAAGGGTGAAGTCATCAATATTGATAAATTTTTGTAATCCAGAGTTATTTAGGGATATGGGACAAAGAAGAGTATGTGGAATCAGGTTGCAATGATCTAATTGAATAGCAACAAGGTATTAAATAGCCCACCCCTGTCCTTTCTCCTAGATAGTGTCTAACATCGAATGTTGTTGCAGTCGCATCCATTAGGAAAGTGGCCAATCTTCCATTATCCTCTTCATTCCTGTTTTGTCAGAGATAGCGGGCAATATTTGGGAGTCAGGTGGTTTCCACTTGTAGCAGAATTCCCAGCCTCTAGTCTTTTGTAGGAATTGCTAAGAGATGCAGTACTTTTTGAATGTTTCATGAAGATTTAAATTTGATCCAATCTTTCAAAGCTGAGGGCTGATGCACATTCAAACAATTGAACCTTTTGAAAAGTTAGTCCATTTCTCCTCTGCTCATCCATCTTCCCTTTTCCTGAAAATCTACCTCATCTTATTTGTTCCATATAGTCCTTTTCTACTCTGGTTCTTTCCACTGTTGCTATTTTCACTCCTTATGTCTACTAGTGCTTGTTGCTTGTTTGCTGTCAAATCCCATTCATGCATTCTTTCACCACCGCCCCCCCTCCACTCCCCTATTCCTAATGTGCCTGCAGTCCCTACTCTTTTCCTAGTTGGTCAGGTATGGAAACCATTGAGATTGAAGGTGCTGAAGTTGTATGTGTAAAGCAAAAAGAAACCATCAAGGAAATGAGATGGAATAAAGTTGCTGCAGGACAACAATGGAGGTTGTGTCTCAGATATCACTATTTTGAAATAGTATAGTTATTGTAAAGATGACTGTGTTCACTAGTTGCAAAGTCCTGTGGTGAATGTTTTTGGTGACTTGCCAGTGAACATTCTTGTGATTGTTCTTCTAAATCATGGAGAAGGACTGCTACAATTGGCAGATTTGCACAGGCTAACCTGAAGTCATTAATCAGGAAATTTCTCAAGTGCAGCTAATGCTGTCTAGTTACCATTTTATAGTTCTTGATTTCCAGGTTGAAGTAATTACTGTCTGCTTGAAACTAGTTGCTTCCTAATACAGTTCAGTAACTGTTTAATTGAGCTGAACCTAGATCATAATGTGTAAAGTTGAGGTAGTTTATTGGGGGGATTTTGTTAAATTACAACATTTCTCAATATTTTCCTCTGGTGCTTTTAAAGAAGAATTGGTTTAAAAAGCAAGGAGAAATTCCTTGACAATATTGTCCTGTGGAGATATTTGCTACTTGTACCAGCTTAATGATGTTGCCTTCCTTTACTCTGACTACTGCCCATGTTTTGAACCATCTTATTGGTTCTTTCTCTCCTGTTAATTTGATTTGATCTCTTATATGTATTAGTGTATAGTGAAAGTAAAGTTTAATTATTAGTCACAAGTAAAGCTTACATTAACACTGCAATGAAAGGTTTCTTTTGTGCACTATCCAGACAAAGCATACTATACATAGAGAAGGGAAGAAGAGACTGCAGAATGCAGTATTACAGTTATAGCTAGGGTTTAGAGAAAAATCAACTTAATGCAAAGTAGGTCTATTCAAAAACCTGGCAGCAGGGAAGAAGTTGTTCTCAAGTTGGTGGGTATGTAATAGAACCATAGAACCCAACAGTGCAGAAAGAGGCCGTTCTCTCAGACTTTTCTATTTTTCCTGAGGGAAGAGGGCAGAAGAGAATATATTCAGGGTGCATGGCGTCCTTAATTATGCTGGCTGCTTTTCTAAGGCAGCGGGAAGTGTACACAGTGTCAGCGGATGGGAGGTTGGTTTTAGTGATTGGGCTACATTTGTAACCTTTTTGTAGTTTATTGCAGTCTTGGGCAGAGCAGGAGCCATACCAAGCTGTGATATAACTAGAAATAATGCTTTCTATGGTGCATTTGTAAATGTTAGTGAGAGTTATAGCAGACATGCCAAGTTTCCCTCTTTCTCCTGAGAAAGTAGAGGCATTGGTGGGCTTGCTTAACTATCATGTCAGCATGGAAGGACCAGGACAGATCGGTGATCTGGAAACCTAAAAACTTGATGATTTTGACTGTTTCTAATACGTATGGATACAGGCATGTCCTCCACTACACTTCCTGAGGTCAATGACTATCTTCTTTGTTTTGTTGACATCGAAGGAGAGATTATTGTTGTTGCACCAGCTCATAAGATTCCCTATCTCTTTCTTGTACTACCTCGTCAGCGTCTGAGATCTGACCCACAACGGTGGTGTCATCAGCAAACTTGAAAACCAACAGCATTCTACCATACTATACACTATCAGTACGTTTTACAGTATGTCGACAGATAGGGTTGCAGCAATTCTCATTATTCATAATATTTTGTAAACTTTATTGCCTTCATTTTTCATTTAATATATTTTTTGTATTCTTCTAAGTCCTACCTGACACTTGGGTTTAGTTCCAGTAGTCCTTTAGCTTCAGTTAAAAATATTGTTGAATCTCATGGATTCTGATCAGTAATTGATGCTCAAGAGTCTCTTTTTGCACCTTATGATTTGAATTGGAGAGCCTTCATAATCCTGTTTCAAGCACAGCATGAGTAAATAATGGTTGCAGATTTGTGTTGGGGAGAATGTCTTTTATTGTTTCCTGGTAGGGCCAGACCTGGAGAAGTATAATGTAATGTTTACCATGGGAGTAACTGTAAGTAGACCAATCTGACTTTTGCAGGGTACTATCATAATCTGACAGCTAAGAATAAGTACTTTAACCATGTATGCTTAGAACTGCATTTTATCTTACTGCCAATTTCCACACCAATTTGGTGTGATGGTGCAAGTTGGCAATTTTTTTTCCTATTTGTGAAACGCAGCATAAATCTTTATTTTATTTTTATCCTGTGGAACATACTGGTTGTACTTGCTGACATTTCCTGATCCTTAAGAAGCAAACGCCAAATAATGCCACTGAATGAATATGATCAACTCGCAAGTTTAAGCAACCTAATCGGATTAGAAAGGTGTCATTGTTAGCTGAATATTTTTCTTCACCAGGGGTACATCTGCAGAAAATCAAAGATGTATTGAGTGTAAAAAACTTTAGCTTCTTTCCATTTCAGTGTATTCTTCTAAGAATCAGTGGTCATTAGATCTTGTTAGTATGGTGGTACTGCTGCTGCCACTTAAAATGATCAAAACTAACATTTCGGGTTGCAGTGAATGAGAAAACCAATTTTTATTCTGACTGCTCAACACTGACTCAGCCAGATTTTAAATTGATTCCCAACAATGGAGAAATTCAAAATTTATGTTTTTTTCGGATTATCCAGCTGTGTTAATCAACTATCTATGGATATCTGCTTTTCTGTACGAGTCAGAAGTTTATAGCATGGAAACAGGCCATTTGACCCAACTTGCCCGTGCCACCCAGTTTTTACCATTTAAGCTAGTCCCAATTGCCTGCATTTGGCCCATACACTAATCTTAGCTATGTAACTGTTTAAATGCTTTTTAAAAAGTCAAAATTGTACTGCCTTTACTACTCCCTCTGGCAGCTTGTTCCAGCCACTTGCCATTTCTTTTAAAAAAAAATGCCCCTCTGGATCCTTTTCTAGCAGCCTCCTCTCACCTTAAACCTATGCAAGCTAGGTTTAAACCTTCTATTTTTGGGAAAAGATGTTAGCTAGGTACCTGATTGATGCCCCTCATTGTTTTATAGATGTCTATAAGATCACCCCTAAGTCTCCTATACTCCAGGAGAAAAAAGTCCCAGTCTATCCAGCAGCTCCTTCTAACTCAAATCAAGTCCCAGTAGCATCTTAATAAATCTCTTCTGCATTCTTTCTAGTTTAATAGTATTCTTTCTATAATAGGGTGACCAGAACTTGGCTTACCAGAACTATACACAGTATTCCAAGTGTGGTCTTACCAATGTCTTATACAACTTCAAGACGTCCCAACTCGTGTATTCAATGTTCTAACCGATGAAACCGAGCATGCCAAATGTCACCTTCACCACACTGTCCATCTGTGACTCCACTTTCAAGGAGCTATGAATCTGTATCCCTAGATGTCTTTGCTGTGTAACTCTCCCCAACACCCTACCATTAACTGAGTAAGTCCTGCCCTGGTTTGATACACTAAAATGTATCACCTATCATTTATCTAAATTAAACTCCATAAGCCCATTGGCTTAATTGATCAAGACCCCATTGCAATCCTAGATAACCGTCTTCACTGCCCACTATGCCACCAATCCTGGAGTCATCTGCAAACTTACTAACCGTGCTTCCTATATTCTCATCCAAATCATTAACATAAATGACAAATAACAGTGGATCCGGCACCAATCCCTGAGGAACTGCTGGTCACAGATTTGAAAAACAGCCCTCTGCAATCATCTTTTGTTTCCTGTCATCAAGCCACTTTTGTATCCAATTGGCTACCTCATCTGGATCCCGTGCGATTTATGCAACAACCTACATGCGGTACCTTGTCAAAGGTATGCTTTTGCTGTCTAATGGGAATGTATTAACCTTAACAGAAAAGTAAGTGGGTTTGGATTAGGTAGGGAGGATAAAATATTTGATTCAGATTCCTGAACTAAATCCACCTCCAGCTTGCCTGCTTCCATCTCTGACTGAGGCTGCAAGTTGGGTTGCACCTTACGGCATTAAGTTACCTTGAAAATAGGAATGAGGCTCCAAGCTTTTTATTCAGCTTTCCCCCTTGCACTCTGGTTGGCTGTGTTTCCCACTTGTTGAGAAGTCTGGCAGCCAAGTCCTTGTGAATACTTGTTGGATCCAGGAGATGACTATAAGACGTAGGAGTGGAAGTAGTCTATTTTGCACATCAAGACTGCTCCACAATTCAGTGAAATTGTGGTTGATCTAATAATCCTCAACTCTTGTTTCCTGCCCTTTTCCCATAACCTTGATTTCCTCACTGATTATATGACCCAGCTTTTACAGCGTTATACAGTAAAGAATTCCACAGATTTACTACCCTTGAGGAGAAATTCCTCGCCTGTTTTAAATGGACAGCCCTTTATGCTCACTGATCCTAGACTCTCTCATAAATCGAAACAACCTCTCGGCATCTACTCTGTCAAGCCCCTTGATAATCCCATATGTTTTAATAAGATGACCTCTCATTCTTCTTAACTCCAAGTACAGTCCCAACCTACTCACTGTCTGCTCGTAAGAAAATCACTCTGGGATTAACCTGATGAGTCTTCTCTGATTGCCTCCAAATGAAGCTAAGGGGACCAAAATAGTTCATTGTATTCCAGATGTGGGCTAACTAGTGCCTTGTATACTTCTAGCAATTAACCTGTCTATATCTCTATAGCCTGCCATCCTTACTGTTGCCTTCCTATCTATTTTTGTCATCCACAAAATATCATTAGTGTATATATTGTAACTAAGCAGTGAGCGTGCCTGTCTAAAGTCCCCTTCCCCCACATATTAGACATTCCTCCTCTGAGCTGCCCCACAAGGCCTCCAACTCATTCTTTTGATCTGCCTCTCAAACTGCCTGGGCCCTACTTAGCTGTTCCTGTGCTGCAGCCATCAATGGTCAGTTCCTCGTCCAAGGGGAAGCCAGCCTTTTGACAGTCTAAAACTTAACAGCATGAAGAGAAATTGAGGTTCCTGGTCCCTTTCAGACTGAGTGCACCCATGCCCCACAGCCATGTCAGACAAGTAAAATAAAGGCAAAATATTGTGGAAGCTAGAATCTGAAAAAAATGGAGAAACTCAACAGGTTTGTGAAGAGTGAACACAGTGAGAAGTCTCACAACAAAACCAGGTTAAACACTGCTTTTGCTACCAAATAAATCTGTTGGACTTTAACCCAGTATTGTGAGACAACTTACTATGTTTACTCCGGTCCAATGCCGGCATCTCCACATCGAGAGAGAACAGAGCCACTGTTGCGAATCTGGATGACTTTCTGTCAGAGCTGAAAAATGTGTGGAAAATTTAGCCCTGTTGTGTGTAAATATTAAATTTTAAAAGTTGATAAACTCTGCTTTTGGGTGGCTCTCATCATTTTTCTCAGTTTAGAAAAGCTTGTCCTTTCCTGTCCTTAAAAAAAGAAAATAGCCCTCCAACCATCAGTAATATGTTATTTTATATTGCATTGTGGGGAATGCAGCCAGATGTTTCTCAGATTAATTTTTGGCCTTTGAAAATTAATGTGTGTAAGCTTCTGTTTTCTTTCTGCTGACTGCCTGTTAGTATGTCAGGGAACAACATCATGATGTATACCCGCAGTTAGAAACCGACTCATTAGAGACTAGCCTGTGGTCTGTCAGTTGAAGCATGACCAAATGATCGCCTCAATCTACAGGCTGGAATCTTTAGTCCTTAATGGGCATTCTCTGCTACAACCTGAACAAGGGTTTAATGTTCTTTGAGAAATTATTGCAGACAATTCAAGTTTTTTGTTTTCAAATCATGCCATACTGGTGAATTGATATTCCTTTTATTTGAAACAAAAATGGCTCCTGTCAATACTTGACATTTTTTTGCCACATTTCAGTTAAATCTGCTCATTTTTCCAATATTCTCTCATACCAAGGATCAACTAGATCTTCCTTGAAAATCACATGGTAGTTAAGTGGAGGAGAAGAGAATTATTTTGCGTTGCTAATTTCAGGCTAGCAAATAATGCCGAAGTTGTAGCCCTTTCCCTAACACAGCAGTTGATCCAGGATGGTAAATAATGTCACTGTGCTGAAAAAGCAGTACAGTTTCTTCAGTATTTTACTAATTATTTTGTACTCATTGTATTGCTAACATGTGGCCAGCAATAATCTGCTGTCTCATGCTTAGTTTGGGTCCTGCCTGGGCCAATTGGCTCCAGTCCTCATTATCCATGTTTGAACCAAGGCTTTAAAAAGCTAAACTCCAGAGGTGAGAGGAGTGACTATCCTTGACATCAAGGCAGAATTTGACCCAGATGTGGTATCAAGTAGCTCTAGCAAATTTGAACCCAATGGGGATTTGTTGAGGATGAGAGTGGAGAACTGTTAGAATCATACCTGGCACCGAGGGAAGATGCTAGTGTTTGTTGGAGGTTTATTACCTCTCCCAGCAATCACAGGAGTACCTCAGCATTAGTGTCTTTGTCTACTTTCAGCTGCTTCATCAATGACCTTTCCTCCATCATAAGGTCAGAATTGGGGATTTTTGCTGACAATTGTTGAGTTCCATTTGCAACTCCTTGGAAGTGAAGCAGTCCAAGTGCAGCTAGATGTAGACAAGCTTTGGACTTGGGCAACAAGTAACATTTGTGCTTCACAAGTGCCAGACAATGACAGGCTCCAACATGGGAGAATCTAACTGCCTCCCATGACATTCAATGCCATTATCACTATCACCATCCTGTGGGTTACCATTGACCAGAAACTAGACTGTTCGAGACAAATAAATATCGCAGCTACCAGAGCAAGTCAGAAGCTGGGAATTATGTGGCAAGCTTGTCACCTGACACCCCAAAACCTATCCACCATCTGCAAGGCACAAGTATGATAGAATACTCTGCACTTGTCTATAAGCGGCTTCAACCACAATACTAAAGAAGAAAAAAAAGTATAGCACAGGAACAAGCACATTGGCCCTCCAAGTGCCGATCATGATGCCCTAACTCCAAAAATAACCTTCTGTCCTTACTGAGTCCATATCCTTCCATTTCTCTCTGTGAAATAATATGCACATGAAACAATGCTTTTTGCTGTATATTAGTACATGTGACAAGAATAAATCAAGATTGATAAACTTTCAAATTGTAGAGATGAATCATTTGTTGCAAGAAATTAACAAAATAATGTACCAGAATCTTAAGAAGTCAGTGAATCAGCTTTGTAAAAAAAAAAAAAAAATTCTGTTCAACATCCAGGCATAAAGTAGGTTATCAAATGCGAATTAACTGCAGTAGTGGTCTGGTATCTTAAAAAGCCTTTATACACTTTGCAGATTCTGACTTCCCAAATCAATATCCCGTTTTCACATGTTGCTGTGCACCAATTAGTCTTGGTTATCTTGATGACTTCTCTACATCACTATATCATTAGAAGCAAAAGATTTGGAACAATCTAGTGACACAATTCCACACTTATGATAATGTAACAACTTTGAATTAGGAAACTATTGGTTGTAATGTAAATTCCTTAAACTTTGTAGCATTGATATTTGATGACCAAATAAACTTTGCAGTGTGCAAATTTCAATGTAGGTTTTGTTTGTGTTTTGCTGAATTTAGTAAATTTAGTTGGCTCGATCACTTTGATTAAAGTTTATTCAAATATAGTAGTATATATTTGTCTTTTTGAAGGGTCGGTAATTTCAAATTTGACTTATAATTTACTAGATTTTACCATACTTAAAGTAAAATTTATTTATTAGGTCACAAGTAAGATGTACTTTAACACTGCAATGAAATTACTTTGAAATTCCACTAGTCACCACACTCTGGCAACTAGGGTCAATGCACTTAACTAGCACGTCTTTAAGAATGTGGGAGGAAACTGGAGCACCTGGAAGAAATTCACACAGACAAGCTGAAAACATGCACATGCCACACAGTGATATAAGCTGGGAATTGAAACTGTGTCCCTCGTGCTGTGAAGCAGCAGTGCTAACCACTATACTACCATGCTGTCCCTACTTTCTGTACTCCAGGAATAGAAAATATTCCCAAACATACAAGAACAATGGAAACCTTTTAAGGAGCCAAATTTTGTAATTATTAAATAGCTTGATTAAAGAACTTCAGCAGTATCTGCAAATCCTGTTATTTTCCATAGGATAAGAGTAGGCCACGCATCCTGTTGCGCTTTCTCTGCCATTCTGGACTCTTGATCAAATCTCCTGATCTATTCCGTCACTTGTACAAGGTAGAGGGTTCAAGTGTTTGCTGTTTCTGCTATTGATACTTCAGAGTTTGGGTGATAGTCAAGGAGAAAGTGGGAAGTTATGACTGCTTTTTAAGTCATTCTGTTCTCATGAGGGGGTTCACTAGTTCCATACACTGCATTCAGCAATTTTTTTATATATAACCAGGCTTTACCATGCTACATTTGTAAACTTTTAACAAAATTGGCAAGTTAACACTTTGGCTACCTGAATTCAAATTTAAATATTAGGATTGTTATGTTGCAGGAGCATTATGGCTTCGAGCCTTTTCCCTGTACCCCTGCACTTTATTATTTCAGTCTGTACATGTGTATTTGTTATTGTGTTGAGAGACAAGGTGATATTTTCCTTGATTTTGTTGTCTTAAAAGACTTCCATTAGAAGTAACTTCAGTTACTATATTTTAGCATGAATCAGTGTCCTGATGATGTGCATAGTCCATTGATGATATTCATATTATTTTGTTTTTCTTTGCAGTCACCAACTATAATAATGTGGTTGAAGCAAGTTCGGACACAGACGATGAAGATAAACTGCATATTGTGGAGGATGAGAGTGTAACTGATGCTGGAGATTGTGATACAAATGCACTTGAGGATGATTTGCCAACAAAGCGTACAGTGTTGCCAAGGAAAGATGACACAGATGAAGAAAGTGAGAGCACCAATTGGAGAGATGAGGATGATGGTAGGTACATTTGGAATATGTTTTGAAAAAAAATAGTATTTTTCTTATTGTGACCTAGTATTGTGACACTTTTGGGTTCATACTAAATCATGGTTGAACGTCAACTTAAATGTCATTTGCTGGAAAGTTTGCAGTACAGTAATTAAAATAACATCAAGTCATTACCCCAACATTCAAGGGAGGTGGAGACTTCGTGGCATTGTCACAGGACTATAATCCAAAGGCTCAGGCTCATTTTCTGGAGTCATGAGTTCAAATCCTATCATGGCTATTGGTGGAATTTAAAAATCCATTAATAAATTTGGATTTGAAATCTAGTCTTTAATGGTAGTCCTGAAACTACTATCAATTTTTGTAAAAATTCATCTGGTTCACTAAGGAAGGAAATTTGTCATTCATGGTTGGGCCTGCATACGTCTCTAGACCCATAACAATATGTTGGCGCTGAACTACCTTCTGAAATATCAGTTCAAGTTCATTAAACAAGTGCTGACCTTGCCCAAAACAAAATTAGTGCACTGATGTTTCCTAACCCTAAAGATAACAGCCTGATTTATTTTGTTGCTAGTACTACTATTCCTGAAGCCAGTGTTTCAGGCAGTCTTGGGGTTTTATTCAGCACTGGTAAACTTTCAGTTTTTCTTCACCACCACTTTTCATATGTGAATATAGAATTTTTAAGAGATGGATTTATCCTGAGAGTTTCAAAACCGTGATGTTGGGCCCAAATGCTGGCTCTGCGCTCCGTCTTCCTAGAATCAACCTCCAGTTCACCATCCAGTTAACGCCGGCAGGGTGGACTTGATACTGTTGGTTTCAAGGGCTGAGAGCTCTGGAGGCTAGCTAGCTCCACCAGAAAAGTTGGGTGCTAGGCCAGAAACTGCTCTAATGCCTCCTTGTAGAAGCACTTTGAGGAGTAAAGAAGGTTGAAACCATTAGACTCCTTGAAATGTGAGGCAAACCCCTTCTAATTGCAACTGCAGTTTTTCCTGCCCATGACACTCTGGTTCATAGACCCCAAGCTACTGCAGGACTGTTCTGCCACCTGCAAAATTCCTGTGAAATCTCTCAAGTGCCCTTAATTGGAATCCTGATGATAATTGACCATCTGCCTCTGTTGGCTAGGCAACCAATCCTAATCTCAGTTTACCTCTTGGAAATTTCCAACCTCCTTGCCTCCAAGCCTACCACAGCAGGGCTGGGAAAATTTTAGCTCTGTGTTCATAGCCTATTTATAAGCATCCAAGTTGAACAGTCTCCTTGCATTGCTGGTTTTTCTCCTAACTGCACCAAATAGCACGCAAAAACATACAAAGTTTGCTACGTTGATTGTGGAAAGTGTGTTCAAAGACCAACGTAACTAGTCTTCTAATAGATCACGTTTCACTTGAACCAATTTCATTTTAACCAATTTCATTTTAAAGATTGCTTTCTCTGTAAAACTGAAAAAGCAATTTCATTTTCTGCTGTAGTGAAACAATGTTTATAGTGATTATCATGAACACAGGCTACTTAAGTGATCTTGTCATTTCCAGACCACTGCATTTTTTTCTCCTCTTTCGTTTTGCAGCCAATCCTCATGATATAAGCACTTAGCAAGGTGTTAATGGTACATTCCCACTCAATTATTGTCTTTCTGTTTTACCTTGTTGTAATCATTTGTTTCCTTTCATTTCATGGCATTTAATTCCTTTCCACCCCAGAAGACTAATTAGCAGACTGCATTGTGCTTCATCATATGTGACAAGATTTCAGTGATTTCACAGTAGAGGTGCATGTCAACAATGCAGCAAAAGGTGCATAAATTAAACAGGCTGTTCTGTCTGTATGATTGAACATTTGGAGGCAGACATCCATCACACCATCCTGATTTGAAACTATATCGCCATTTCTTCACTGCTGCTAGGTCAAAGTCCTGGAAGTCCCTCCCCAACTTTGGATGTATCTAAATCAGATGGACTCCAGTGGTCCAGGAAGGAGGCTCGCCACCACCTTCTTGAGGGCAGTTAGGAATGTTCAATAAATGCTGGCTGAGCCAATGTGCTCACATCCCATGAGCAAATGAAAAATAAACTTATAGCAGATGCAATTTAGTGCAGATAAATGTAAAATGATGCATTTTGGAGGGGAAAAACATGGAATGGCTATATAATCCAAATGGTACTGTTAAATGGAATGCAACAGTAGATGGATCTGGGGTGCATGTTATATTTTTGAAAACAACAAAATAAATTGAAATGCTTGTAAATGGGGGCTTTGAGTACAAAAGTAAAGAGTTGTGCAGAATTATAAATTACAGCTGGAGGGTTGTACACAATTCTGGGCAGCACACTTTTGAAAGGATGCCAAGACTTTGGCAAGGCTATGGGAGAGATTTATCAATATGATACCAGGGGTAAAGGAGTGATTGGAGAAATTGGAACAGTTCCCAAGTGAGCAGTAAAAGCTATGGTTAGACATGAGTGTTCGTAATTACAAGGGTTTTTCTTGAGCAAGTGAGGACATGCTGTTTCATTGGGGCAAGTAATTGAAGTCACAGATATAAAATAGTAGACAAAAAGACCAGATGGATAATTAGGTTTATTTCATAAATTTGTTAATATCTGGAATGGATTACTTGCTGCCCCTCTTACTTGCTGCTTCCCTCTCTAGCTCACCTCTTTCCTCTCCCAAGTTCTCCTGATGAGGGGGAAAGGAACAAATGGAGAGGGGAGGGTGGGGAGTGGTAGCAAGTAAGTGACATGCGTTCCAAAATGGTCAGTTGGGATATGTGATTATGTTGGCATCAGTACTAGACAACATTAAAACGGAAAATCAAACACTACATATGCATATTGGCCCTATTATTTCCATGATATTGAAATGGGACAAGTCGAGATGGGGTTTTGGCTTTTACTCTTAACTATTGTTACAAAAACTGAACTTGCCCTGGAGTTGAGAGTAGAGTTCATGAACTTCTTCAGCTCCCAACAACCTTGGAGCTTTGTGCATGCATAGTGGAGGTAGACTATGCATGTGTTTTATGTTCTTTGGTCCAGTACATTTGTGCATGAAGGAAAAATGATGTTTAGACCCAGGTCAGGTGGCCTGTAGTGGAGCACCCTGGAGAAGAGTCCAGATAGGAGACAGATAGGAAAAGGTCCCAGTTCAGCTTAAAAGAGAGAAGCAGAGGAACTAGGAGAATAATTATCCAAACAGGATAAGGGCTCAAGGTAGCTAATAGTGAGGGCTCAAGAGGAAGTTCTGAAGATCCAAGAAGGAAGCTGAAAGTTCATGGCTACATGCAGCAACCATTTGAACAAAGGCACGTCTTTTGGAGCAGCACTGTTCTTCTTTGGTTTAGCCAAAGAACTGACGTTACATTTAAGAGAATCCAGGGGACAGATTCCTGGGAAATAAAACATGTGAGGTGGGCTCTTGTTGACATCATCCAAGTTGGGGCAACTTTTGGAGAGAATTCTGAGGTTAGATCTTTGAAGTGAAGACTGGAATCCTCTATGAGAGAGTTTTTTTGTAAGATTAATTTACTTGGTGTTTACTGATATCTGGGTGGATTGTTCAGTGACTCGTGTCGTGTCCTGTCTGGTCTTGGTTGTATCTGCCATTTACTGTACAGCATGGTGTGTTTGACCACAGATTGTCTTCCTCATATTAACTCTGAATTTTAGAGCATAGATAGACATTGTAAATTGTTTCATCTTTTTGTGCTTGTATAGTAAAGTTTATTTTTGTTTTAAACCTGTGGAATCTTGTGGCTTTATTCACTTAGTAAGTATCTTGATACTCAAAACTTTATCTGTTTTAAACAATACTTGTTCCTAACGGATACGATCAAAAACTTGGACCTGGCCATGGAATATAAATTACAGAATGCCAGTTTGGCAATCACAGTAGGGTTGGCTAGATTATACAAATTTCTCTGCCCCAGAGTTAGGTCCATGGCACTTTGGTTTGCTCAGTTGTACAGGGGACACAAAGAATACTGCAAGAACAATAGTGGATAGGAGGTTTAATGGTTAGGGGAACAGATGCTTGTTTGTGGCCATGAACATGAATTCAAGATGGTATGTTCCATCAACTGCCAAAGCCAAGGATGTCAAAGGTGGGACGGTGAACAGCCAGCAATCGTAGCCCATGCCAATATCAACAAAGTGGGTAGAAAGAGGGATGTGGCTCTCCAGTCAGAATTTAGGGAGCTAGGTAGGAAATTAGCAAACACAACTTCAAAAAAACCTCCAGATTACTCCTTGTAGTGAGGATAGAAAGTGGCAGGGCTGGGTGGGAGGCAGGGGTAGAGAGAGAGATTAGATCAATGCATGGAAAAATGGTGCAGGAATGATTCCTGAAAAATTTGGACCAACAGTTTGAAGCAAGTTGAACAAATTTTTCTAATTAATACATTACCTTCATTGCTACAGGAGTTCCTCAGGATAGTATCCTTGATTCAACCAACTTCAACTGCTTCAAGACCTTCTTTCCTCCATAAGATCAAATGGTGATATGCATTTGCACAATATTGCATTTGTAACTCGGCTCACTGAAGCAGTCGTTATCTATATGTAACAGGATCTGGATGATATTCTGGTTTGGGCTGAGAAGTGACAAGTAACATAGATGTTACACAAGTGTTAGTAAATGACAATGTCCAATGAGAGAACATAAATATCTCTCTTGAACAATCAATGGCATTACCAATTGCTGAATCCTCCACTATCAATATCTGTGTAGATGGCTATTAATCAGAAATTGAACTGCACCAAATAAACACTGGTTTAAAGAGTAGATCAGAGGCTGGAAATTTTGCAGTCAATCACCTGACTCCCACTATCTACAAATGGAATACTCCCCATTTACCTGGATGAGTGCAACTCCAACAAGCACTCCACCCACCTTCTTAAGCATTCAATAATAAAAACTGGCAGCTGTCTGTACACTACTAAGGCTCCTTTGATGACTGCTTCCAAGACTATGACCTCTGCCATCTACAAGGACAAGGCCAGCAGATACGTGGGAAGACTATCTGCAATTTCCCTCCAAACCACTCCTCATTCTGACTTGAAAGTATATATCATAAGTTCAGTATCTTGAAGCATGTTTCCCAACAGCATTCTGGATGCACCTGCACTAGATAGACTACAGCAGTTCAAAAAGGGGGCTCACCACCACACCTATCAAGGCAGTCAGGAGTGGGCAACAAATGCTGACTTTGCCAGCAACGGCATATATAAAAGGAGAAGGTTGAGGTGCAGATAACCACTTGGAAATTATTGAGTCTTTATGGATCCCTGCACAAAGAAGGGCCAGACTGCTATTAAATATACTGGATACAAGGTTTTCAGACTTTGGGAAAGGAAACAATTAGGGAGGAGGGGGGAGTGTCAGTATTGTTGAAAGAGAACATTGTAGTGCTGGAAAGTGAGAAGGAGGATGTCCCAGAGAAATCAAGGATGGAATTTATTTGACTGGAGCTGGGAATTGAAAAATGCAATTCCATTGCTCAGTTTGCTGTATAGGCGCCAAAGAGTGAGAAAGATATAGAGCAATAAATTTGCAAACAAATTACAGACAAGTGCAAGAATTATAAAGTTGTAATAGTGATAGACTTCAGTTACCGAATATAGACTGAAATACTGGTAGAGTAAAGGGCAGCAAGATGCAAGAATTCCAAGAATGTCTTTGGGAGAATTTTCTATAGCAATATCTTACCTATCCAGTGAGGAATACATAACCAGTCCTAAATTTTGGGAATGAGAAGAACTACGTGGATCAAGGCTAAAGTATTTGCTGCTATCTTCAGCCAGAAGTGTTGGGTGAATGATCCATCTAGGTCTCGTCCAGTGTTCCCTAGAGTCACAGATGCCAATCGCCAGCCAATTCGATTCACTCCATGTAATATCAATAAACTGTTGGAGGCATTGAATACTACAAAAGAATAGGCCCTTATAACATTCTGGCAATAGTAAGAAGATTTGTACTGTAGAACTTGCCGCTCCCCTAGCCAAGCTCTTCCAATACACTTGCAACACTGGCAGCAAGCCAACAACATGAAAAATTGCCCAGGTAAAGCAGGACGAATCTAATCCAGCCAATACTGTCCTATCAGTCTGTTCTTGATCACCATTGAAGTGATGGAAGGGGGTCATCAACAGTACTATCAAGCAGCACCTACTCAGAAACATCTGAGTTTGGGTTTTGCCAGGATCACTCCACTCCTGACCTCATTACAGCTTTGGTTCAAACATGGATGAAAGAGCTGAATTCCTGAAAAGAGGTGAGAGTGATAGCTTTTGACATCAAGGAGCTCAGGCAAAACTAATAGCATTGGGTTTCAGGGGCAAATACTCCAGTGGTTGCAGTCATATCTGGTACATAGGAAGATGGTTGTGGAGGGTCAGTCATCTTAGCTTCAGGACATCTCTGCAGGAGTCCCTCAGCGTTGTGTTCTTGGCCCAACAATCTTCAGTTGCTTCATCAATGCCCTTCATTCCATCATGAGGTCAGAAGTGGGGATATTTGTGCAATCAGCGATGTTGAGCATCATTCACAACTCTTCAAATACTGAAGTTCAAATGCAAAAAGAGCTGGACAATACCCAGGCTTGGGCTGACAAGGGGCAAGTAACATTTGCACTGCACAAATGCCAGGCAATGACCATCACCAATAAGTGACAATCTAACCACCGTGCCCTGATGTTCAATGGTGTTACCATCACTGAATCCCCGTTGTCAACATCCTTGGGATTGCTATTGACCAGAAACTCAACTGGACTCACCACATAAACACTGGCTACAAAAGCAGGTCAGAGGTGAGGAATACTGTGGTGTGTAACGTACCTCCTGACTCCCCAGAGCCTATGAACCATCTACAAGGCACAAGTCAGGAGTGTGATGGAATGCTCCCCACTTGCCTGGATGGATGCAGCTCCGACAATACCAAAGAAGCTCAATACTGTATCTAAGACAAAACAGCTTGCTTGATTGGCATCACATCTACATTCAATCCTTCCACCACTGACACTCAGTACGCACTGCTGCTACTATCTACAAGATGAACTGCAATACTTCATCAAAGATCTCTCGATAACACCTTCCAAACCCACAACCACTTCCATCTAGAAGGGCAAGAGCAACAGATACATGGGAGCACTATCACTTGCAAGCTCTCCCCCAAGCCACTCACCATCCTGATGTGGGAATATATCACTGTTGCTTCAGTCACTGGGTCAAAATCCTGGAATTTCCTCCCTGATGGCATTGTGGGTCAACCTATAGCAGATGGACTGCAGCAACTCAAGAAGATGATGTGCAGTAAATGCTGGCCAAGCAGTGATACCCATGTCCCACAAATGAATAAAAAAGATGGGATCTACCATGCAATCCACCACATGTTTCATGGCAGCAGGAGGTGAAAGCTATGTTAGATTGTATAAACCACTGGTTTGGTTTGGCCTGGCCAGTGTACTGCATTCAGTTCTGGGTCATAGATTTTTGAATTAGTTTACAGTGAAAAGTATTGTTTCTTGTGTGATATACAGACAAAGAAAATGTAATGTTACAGTCATAGCTAGGGTGTAGAGGAAGATCAACTTGATATGAGCTAGGTCCATTCAGAAGTCTGTTGGCAGCAGGGAAGAGGCTATTTTTGAGTCGATTGCTATGTGTGCTCAGACTTTTTTCCAGTGAAGAAGGTGGAAGAGAGAATGTTCAGGGTGTGTGGGGTCTTAAATTGTTCTGGTTGCTTTTCTGAGGCATCAGGAAGTGTAGACAGAGTGGATGGGAGGCTGGTTTGTGTTAGACTAGGCTTCGTTCATGCCCTTTGTAATTTTTTGTGGTCTTGGGAAAGAACAGGAGACATAACAAGCTGTGATACAACCAGAAAGAATGCTTTCTATGATGTAACTGTAAAAGATGGTGAGACTTATAGCGGACATGCCAAATTTCTGTAGCCTCCTAAGAAAGTAGAGGCATTGGAGAGTATAGAAAAGATGGGCAAAATGGTTCCAGGAATGAGGGAGATAGATTAGAAAAGTTGGGGCTGTTTTTTCATGGTGTAATGAAGGCTGAGAGAAGATTTGATGAAGGTATTAAAATTATGGCTGCTCTGGATGAAGTGAACAGAGAAGTTGCTCTCACTGATAGAAGAATCAAGAACCAGAGGGTGCAGATTTAAGGTAATTGGCAAAAAAAAGACATAAACGATACAAGAAACTGTTCTCTGTGTGGTTAAAATGGTGAATACACCAGAGTATGGTGGGCAAATTCAATCCAAGGCATTTGAAAGATTTGGATAATTATCTGAAAAGGAAGGAGGAGAAAGCACCAGGAATTGCTTCTTCACGGAGCCAACACTGGCCAATGGGCCAAAATTTGTCCGTTTCCTCTACTGTAATCATTGTTTAATTACATGTTTACGTAGGTGGTTCCATTGTAAATGCGGACACAAATTTAAAATGTTAAGGGTGGACATGTGTATGCAATTGCAAAGTTTCCAATATTTTAGAGAGAATTTATCACAATGTAGAAGTCATTTGCCCCAGAATGACTGCTAAATTGCTGAACTGATCCAGGAACGAATTTTAATTTCATTATTCCTTCCTTTCACTGTTCCTACCTAATTAGGGGCTACCTCCTATTCTGTCAACAAAGCTGTTGCATGTGCATCAGTGTCTCAGCACCAACCCAGTACTCCTCAATACCATTGTAACCTGAAGTACCTTTCTAATTTGATTTTATTATCGTTACATGTATTAGTATACAGTGAAAAGT
Source organism: Sphyrna mokarran (assembly GCA_024679065.1). Classification (NCBI taxonomy): domain Eukaryota; kingdom Metazoa; phylum Chordata; class Chondrichthyes; order Carcharhiniformes; family Carcharhinidae; genus Sphyrna; species Sphyrna mokarran. The sequence continues at coordinate 33,113,389 of JAGIQG010000002.1, read as the reverse complement.
ACTGTTTCTTGCATACTGTACAGATGAAGCATGCCATATGTAGGGAAAGAAAGTAGAGAGTGCAGAACGTAGTGTCACACTCATAGCTAGCATATAGAGAAAGATCAACTTAATGGAAGATGGGTCCATGCCTTTAGATTCTGGAAAATGAAGTCAAAAGCAAAACAGTTATAATAAAGCATTTCCAAAGTAAATAATAATCCATACCTCTAGTATGACAACATAATTTGTCTGAAAAAATGTAATTTGAATTTGATTAGTTAAGTGTGTGCTTTCAGATTACACTTAACTCACCATTAACTTTGAAAACCATATGAGATTCATCAGTTCAGTGTGTGAAAAGGATTTATTGAAAGATTCATTTAGAATACGTCATGCACTTAAGTTCATTGCAGAGAAAATTAAATATTTTAAATAATTTTTTGTCAGTGGCTAAGCTTTTGCCCTATCTGATGCTATTTATCATTTTGTTTTTCCTCCTTGTGCAATCATAAGCCAAAGCTTGAGACATTTATGCAGTTAACCAATGGCTTTGCATCTTTATCCATAGATATTTGATCAGTAAAATTATCCTCAGTTTGTATTCAGTTCATTGAATTCAGCCATGCTGGGAATGTATGTGAGATTGGTTACATTCTTTTCCCCACAACCCTCCAAAACTTGGGCTCCTTCCAGCTGAAGTTGAACAGCTGCAAACATTTACTACTGATGTGCTATCAAGAAAAATCTATTTCAGCAGTGCACTGGAAAGTGGCAAGCACCTGTAAACCCATACCTCAAAGATGAACTATTCAGGAGAAAACAAGTGAAGGAATTGAGAGGAAATGAAGAGTGAAGGATTAAATAGAATTGCTTTGAATTTAACTAGGATGTCCTTATGTCATTTTTGAGTAAATATTTTGTCAATCTGTGATGTAGGAGACAGCACAAAGGCATTTTTGATTCTGTATTTCAGCAACCATCTTGTAATTGGCAAAATCCAGTAAAGTTCACGAAAATATATTGATTTCACAGTTACATTATCTCTGGTGCCCCCAAGGATTAATCCTTGGTCCTTTCATCTATGTGCTGTTCCTTAATAATATCATCTGAAGACACAGGTGTTAGTTTTCACATTTACATTTCATACTGTCCAGCTCTACCTCCATCATCACCTGTTTCAACTCCTCCTCAGTCTGCTTATCTGACACCTAGTACTGGATAAACAGAGATTTTTCCTTAATATCAGACTGGAACTGTTTTTCCAAGCTCCATTTCTTAAGTACAAATTCTAGCCCTATTCCTGGAAATGGTCTGAAATTAAACCAGACTATTCACAACCTTGGTGTCACATTTGATCCACAGATGAGTTTGTCATCTCTAAGACTACCCTTTCCATAACATCTTTCAATTTCACCCATACTTCAGTGAGCTTTCACTCTTTATTTATGCTTTCAATATCTTTCAACTTGAGTATTACACTGCCATCCTGGCTCAATCCCAACTTCTACGCTACGTATGAAGTCACACAAAACTTAGATGTCAGTGTCTTAACTTGCCGTATGTCCCATTTGCCCGTAATCCTTGTGTTCACTATCTTGTATTGGCTTCCTGTCCAGCAGTGTCTTGACTTCAAAATTTTCATCCCTTGTCTTGAAACCCTTGTTTGGCTTTGTGCATCTCCCTATCTTTGTAATCTCCTTCAATTCTGCAAGCCTTCAAAATATGTGTTAAAGTTTAAAATACCTTTATTGGTGTTACAAGTAGGTGTACATTAACACTGCAGTGAAGTTACTGTGAAAATCACCTGGTCGCCAAACTCCAGGCGTCTGTTCAAGTACACTGAAGGAGAATTTATCATGGCCAATCCACCTAACCAACACATCTTTCAGACTGTGGGAGGAAACTGCTGTGCTCCTCTAATTTTGTGCATTCCCAATCATAATTGCCTCACTATTGCCTTCAGTTATCTTGGCCCCAAGCTCTGGGATTCTTTCCCCAGACCTTTCTGCCTACTCTACGTTACTTTTCTCCTAAAACCTACCTCTGAACATTTTGTCATCGAACTTGATATTGCCTTTGTGGCTCTGTCATACTTTGTTTCATAATGCTGCTGTCAGGCCTTGATGTTTCATTATGTTAAAGCATTCTATAAATATAAGTTGTTTTTTGCAATCCTTGTGCAACTCAGGCTAGATATCAAATTATTTCAGACCTTGGGTGTCCATAAGAAATGTAGATTTTAATCGCCCACTCCATTTGATCGACAGACACAACATTGTTATAGGGCCAGTAGGCTGATGAATGGCAGATGGAATTTAATTTAGACAAATCCGAGGTAATGCATTTTGATAGACTGAACCAGGGCAGAACTTGCTCAGTTAATGATAGGGCGTTGGGGAGAACAGAGTTGTTACAGAACAGAGATCTAGGGATACATGTTCATAGCTCCTTGAAAGTGAAGTCACAGGTGGGCAGAGTGGTGAAGAAGGCATTTGACATGCTTGGTTTATCGGTCAGAACATTGAATACAGGTGTTGGAATGCCTTGAAGTTGTACAAGACATTGATAAGGCCACTCATGGAATACTATGTGCAATTTTGGTCACCGTATTATAGAAAGGATATTATTAAATTAGAAAGAGTGCAGAAAAGATTTACTTGAATGCTACTGGGACTTATTGGACTGAGTTATAAGGAGAGGCTGAATGGACTGGGACTTTTTTCTCGAGTGCAGAAGGCTGATGGGTAACCTTATAGAGGTCTATAAAATAATGAGGGGCATAGACAAGGTGGATGGTCAATATCTTTTCCCAAAGATAGGGGAGTGTAAAACTAGAGGGCATAGGTTTAAGACGAGAGGAGAGAGGTACAAAAGTGTCCAGAGGGGTAATTTTTTCAGAGGGTGATGAGTGTCTGGAACAAGCTGTTAGAGGTAGTATTAGAAGCGAGTACAATTTTGTCTTTTAAAAAGCATTTAGATAGTTACATGGATATGATGGTTATAGAAGGTTATGGGCCAAATGTGGGCAATTGGGATTAGCTAAGGGGTTTCTAAAAAAAAATAAGGGCAGCATGGACAAATTGGGCTAAAGGGCTATAAACCTCTAACTCTGTTATTCTTGAACTAAATCACTTTTTTATTAAATAAAATAGCAAATCCCAATGCTTATCCCATCTCCCTTTGCTGCCACTACATATTCCTCCACATAGGTTTAAACAAACCCAGTGACTTCTGGTGGAGTTGTGGCAACATGACCACCTAATTGTACTGACTAGGCAAGAACTAGGATCAAACTTTCAAGCCAAAAGCTTGAGGCTTCCTTCCATGATGGTTCTTCCTTGAGATTATTTGACTTAAGTCTGGCGGTATTAGTTAGTTATTTGCGACTGTCTGCTTGCATTCCCCTGTTCTGACAGATTACCACAAGCATCCATGTTAATGGCCTTCTATTCTTCACAGTCGTTGTTTCCTGCATCCCGTATGATGTGTGATTGTTAACAACCGTTTATTCATCGCACTTCAAAGGTGATCACTATCACTATCAGTTTGAAGTCCCGGGACTTCCTGCTGTTTTGTATCCTGTGGCATAGCCTGCCTGAAAAATTCCTTGTAGTGTCTCTGTAACTTAGGGAATGGCTATCAGACTTTTACTGTCTTTCTTTTACTGAGCCAATTTTCTAGCAACATTTGGACCAGGACCACACCATCAATAAGACCAAGTGCTTCATGAAGTTCAACCTGATGATGCCTTCTAATAGCATTGAAATGTGTGTAGGAGTTACAAGAGTGCTATTGAACAAACTAGTAGTTTCAAGCTTATCCCAGCAACCCTACCTTGTATTGATAGTTATATCTGCATTTGTCTTTGGTAGACTGGGAAGAAGGTTCAGTACACTCATTCCATCTTAGAGAAGAGTTCTAAAGACTGGAGAAACTCCAGTGTTTATTTTCCTTGCAAAGGGTTTGGATTGATACAGAATTATGTTACAGCTGTTGTAATTCTCAAATAAATATGAAGTCTTCCCTAAAGCAATAGCATGTGCTGTTTGGTCCAGATTCTGTACAAGACTGAAAGCCTAGCCACATCTCACTGCTCTAGAGGGTGCTGTTTGCCATCAAATTGTGCCAAATTGCGCAATACTGTGTTGAAAATGATGAGGAACATGTTATTTGATCAGGCTGCCATTAATTGTAAAATAGTTTCTTAAAATACTTCGCTTTAAGCATTATGACCTTTTGTTAGGGCACATTATTAATCTAATAAAACTTTAAAAATGTTTATTGTAAAGTTATTGTTGCCAATAAATAGAAACATTTTCATGTAAATTCTTCCATAGTACTCACCTTCTGTTTGTTCTTGCAACGGCGGTTGAGTAATTCTTGAAGTTACCTGGCAGGAATATAGTTCACACCAATGAAAAGGTGTTATTTTTAATGACTCATGTGGAAACTTTGTGGGAGGCAGAAAAGGCACTTGCACGGCATTTCACTGTTGCATTTCAGTTATGTTGGCAGGGCAAATATGTCCAATGCTGTGTCTTTAGAAATTCCAAGTACTTATATTTTTGGCCCTTTGAGAAATGACTCTCAACTATAATGTTGCAAAGTGTATTAAACCAAAAGAGTACATTCAAAATCTACCCAGAAATATTGCTATTGGCCGAAAAAAAATCATATTTTGATTCACGTTCTAACATAATGCAAACTGTGTGCATATTTATTTTTGGTATTCTTTTTCAATTGACTTGGATGCAGTTGACTCATTATTGCAGCATAGTCAACTGCTGTTGTTTGCACCCCCCCACGCCGAATACATATTTGTTTACTCTTGTAAATGTAGTTGGGCTTTTATTTGTGGTTTGTGGCTCCAGAACTCCATTCATCAGAGATTTAAAATATTCAGCTCTCACTGTTCCTACATCACTCGCATGGAGAAAATGTGCACTGCACTTGTACTGGCTCAGCATGTGCACAAGTTTGCAATCTCACCCTTAGAGAATTTGAGGGAGCAAAATCCTGACGAGCAGCAGGAGTTGACTGTAATTATTTTTACTGGACTTGTGATCCAAAGGCCTGAATTCAGAATTGAGCGAATGAGAATATAATCCCACTATGGTGGTTTAAATTTTTAAGTTGTATATCAGTAAAATTAACCATGAGGAGGTTTGATTGTGATTTTGGGATTGTTTTCTATACCCTAACGCAGGCCATTCAGGCATATCAAATTACTATAAAGATTGTGGACTGCAGTGGTTTGATAAGACCTACACTTACCACTAAGGATGCAACAACATCCTAAGAATGATTTTTTTTTAAAATGCAGTTAATGAGACAGCAACATAATTCAGTATTACAAAACCAAACAAGTCTCTCAAAGTACATCTCTTCAGCTTGAACTCAGAATGCTGTCTTTCATGCTTTCACCTTTAAAGGCATAAAAGAAGAAAGCAGCTGAAGTTAAATGGTTTCAGATGAGCCTACCTCGTAGGAAGCGGGTTTCTGGGTTATGTCATTGTCATCTTAATCTAATGCTATGAAGATTACAAAATAGCAATGTATCTCTGCATACTTTCACTTCCGTTCCTGTGTGCTTGAAATGCTTTACCAGTTGCAGTTATCGCCAGGGTATTGCATCAAAGAAATAGATCCCCTTTTCATCGAGAGAGGCTCAAAAATATAAACATTAAAAAAATTCAAAATATTGCACTGGTTTGGAATTATGTTAGCATTTTTTAAAAAATTGTGTTTATCTGAAAATGTTCAAACAAAATTTCAAGTACTTTTAACATTATTTGATTGCATTAGCCATTGTTCACCCAGATTGTGTAGTATAATTTTCTCTGTCCTACTTAAGTAAGGAAGCTCCATTTGTAGATCTCTCTGCCATATTGTTTGTTATGGCGGTGCTCCAGTGTGCCACCAGAATGCAAGTCACTTTGTGGCTTGGTGATGATTACGATACGGAATGTTAATGTTTTGATCATGAGAAGTTAAGACAGTTGTATGTTTGTTCTCTAGCATTGCAGTGTAAGTATAAGGAATAGATGACAATTTTCAGTGCAGTGCCCAGGAAACTGGTTGGAAATTTTTGCAATTCATCTTGGCTTTGCTTCCCAAATACAAAAAGATGTATTAGCTAAATTAGTTCCTCTGTTTTTAAATCACTATTGTATTTAGAATTTGAGACTAACACCTTTTTACGTTTTAGGAAAGGAAGAAAATGCAGACAACCTGGGGCCTGAAGCTCAAACACGCAGTGATGGTTGCACAGGTACTGACTAATTCTTTACATTGGATAAATAATCAATCTCGTCTGTACACTGCAGTTAATTATCTTGCTTGCAGTTCAGTGTTTGATCAATAACTAGAGGTGGAGGCAAGAGGAAAGGATAACCAATATAGATCAAAATTAATTGTCTAAAACTAATGGTGATTAATATTTTGATGTAGGCAGAATACTGTGGATGCTGGAATCTGAAACAAAATGCTGGAAAATCTCAGCAGATGTGACAAGATTGAGATCAGAGCTCTGGTGAAGGGTCATCCTGACTTGAAGATTTGGCTCTATTCTCTCTCCACAGATCCCATCAGACCTGCTGAGATATTCCAGCATTTTTTTTTTGTTGGTATGTGATGAATATTTTGTTCGTTTGCTCCTATTTATGAATGTTGAATTAATTAGTCATCTAATTCATACCTTGAATGTGAAAAGTAAATACACATTCCATGTAATTTCATTTATTGCAAGATGGAGCATTGCATGCTGGTTCTCCTGCAGTTTATTGTGCACAGTTTAGCTTTCTGTTCACCTTAACTGTTTCCTTACCAACATTCCTTGAATTTGGATTGGTGTCCATACAAACACAAGTTAATAAAACTATTGGGAAAGTGGCGGGGAAAAAAATTACTCACTGGGAGAAGTAGATGTCCCATTTTTTATTAAAATTCAGGTAATTTCATCACAAACACTCTAACTTTTTTTGGGGCTTCACTTTAGTAAACTTAGTTTAACCTATTAAATTTAATGACTCCTTTGCAGCAATTCGTTAATTCTTAAATGGACTAATAATAACATTTTTAAGCTGTACTTTAATGATCATCAGAGTAATATCAAGTAAATATTGTTTCACTCATTACTAAACCAGATATAATGTAGACAGGCAAAGTAAAGATTTTTTTGCCATTCTAAGAATAGGTGAGGGGGAGAGAAGTTTGGGATCCCCCTCCTACCACTTTAGGCAGCAAGTCTTCTGGTAATTGCTTTGTTATCCTTTCCCTTCATATCATCTTCTTATATCTTCCTTAGCTCAAGGGACCAAACACTTTATTTTTTTCTTCTGGGTACTGAGAAATTGTTAGAAATCCAGTTTAACTCTTGTGCTTAGTCAGACAAGCATGGTGTACAAAATATTTTCCACTGGCCAAACAGATGAAAATTATTTTCCTGTAACTTGCCTGATTTAAGGCAACTTTTCAGTCGCTCCATTCTAGGTTCTGATTTAACTGAAACACCATCTGCTCCTCTCAAAATGAACATTGTACACCCCAACTTAACAGCCCTGGGATGAAATAATTAACCTTAATAGTGGTTTGAATATTGCAGTGAGCTGCAGCATTCCACAAGTTGATTCATCTGGTGTAATGGCACATCTTCATTGCTTGCATCTTGTGGTTTCTTAAAACAAAAATCAAGCTTTGAGATCACATACCAACCAACTCAAGAACAGCTTCTTCTCTGCTGCATCAAACTTTTGAATGGATCTACCTCACATTAAGTTGATCTTTCTCTACACCCTAACTATGACTGTAACAATATATTCTGCACTCTCTCCTTCCGTTCCCTGTGAATGGTTTGTCTGTATAGTGCACAAGAAACAGTACTTTTCACTGTATGTTAATATATGTGGCAATCAATCAAATCAAACTTGAACATAGTTCTTTCCCAAATCCTTATTATGAACAACAAGTGATCTAAAATCCCAAAATATTTCAGCTAACAGTTTTTTGCAAAAAAAATCTCACGGGGCAGGTATCCTACTTAAAATTTAAGCACAGCACATGTAATTTAAAGTTATTTATTATTGTCACAAATGTTTACAATAACACTGCAGTGAAGTTACTATGAAAATCCCCCATTTGCCACACTCTGGCACCTGTTCTAGTACACCAAGGGAAGAGGTTAGCATGGCCAATGCACCTAACCTGCACATCTTACGGATGGTGGGAGGAAAACAGAGGAAACCCATGCAGATACGTAAAGAATTTGCAGACTCTGCACAGACGGCAGCACAAGCTGAGAATCAAACCCAGGTCCATAGCACTAAGGCAGCAGTGCTAACCACTGTTCCTATATCTGCATTGCAAAATTTGACATTGCTACTATATTAGTCCTTTTAGAAGGAAATGTTTATATTTAAATAGTGACCTGATCAAAAGAAGTTGAGACATTGAGAGCTCCCAATTCCTCTGTGTAGTCCCATGAGCTTTTCAGCATCAAACGTTGAATGTGGCAGGGGAGACCCAAGTTTAATATTTTAGCTGAGAATTGCACCTTCAGCAGTGAAATATTCTCTTGTATTGCACTGAAGTACCACCTAGATCGTATGCTTACATTTTTGAATAAGATTTGAAACTACAAAGCAAGAATGCTAACTAAGAAGCAAATATGTTACTGCTTGACTAAGCTTTTAGATCTCCATCAATTAAAAACCAAAGTCTTAATTTTAAAATCATAAAATTTTATGTATAAAACAGACCATTCAGTCTATTCCTGCCCAGTCTGAAATACATAATTAAAAATAATTTTGAATCTTTACATTCATTGAAAAACTTCAAATGGTTTGTAAAATTATTTAATTTGGAACAATGCTGTCAATAACTTTGAATATTTTTCAATAGTTAATGAAGAAGGCTGTGATTCTGATGGAGAGAATTGCTTCCATAATTCTACTGCAGATGAGCAGAGCCATGATCCAAATGTGCAAGAATACCTTCAGCAAGGCGACACTGCTGTCATTTTCCCTGAAGCACCAGAAGAGCAGCATAGACGAGGCACGCCAGAAACTTGTGGACAAGAAGAAAATGGTAACTTTTTTTTTTGAAGAAGAAACTGACTGAAGAACAACTTCTTCCCTGCAGCCATCAGATTTTTAAATGGACCTACTTTATATTAAGACTATAGCACTACATTTTGTACCCTCTCCTTTCCTTTATGAATGGTGTGCTTTGTCTATAGTCTTTTGGTGTGGGGGCTGAATTTTACTTTAACTGTGTCATGACTTTTAGACAGTACAATCTATACGTTAACACAATACTGTAATCCATGGACTGGATGTTTAACCTCAGATTGCAGTCTGTTCCTGGTGCTCTGACAACCAGATATACTAATTTATGTGACAATAATAAATCAAAGCAGAGGAAAATAAATTGGCTTTTTTTTCCACTTGTCCATGAAATAACCACTACAATAAAATGTGGTTTACATTGTGAATGAGCAAAACACTATTCAGAAAATCAAAACAGAAGCAAAATTTTGCAATTCTGGCAATCTGTGACCAAAACAAAAAAGTTCTGCAAATGCTCGACATGTCAGGCAGATTGTGGAGAGAGAGTAAATGAATTTCAGGTCAATAATAAAAGGTCATTGACCTGTTATGTCAATTCTTGTTTCTTTGGTTGACATGGTGGCACAGTGGTTAGCATTGCTGTCTCTCAGCACCAGCGTCCCACGTTCAATTCCAGCCTTGAGTCACTGTCTCTGTGGAGTTTTTGCACATTCTTCTAGTGTCTCTGTGTTTTTCCTGTGGGTGCTTCGGTTTCCTCACACAGTCCAAAGATATGCAGGTTAGGTGGATTGGCCATGTTCTACCTAGCGTTAGGGGGATTAGCAGGGTAAATACATGGGATTGTGGGGATGGGGCCTTGGTGGGACTTTGGTCAGTACAGACTCGAAGGGCCAAATGTCGTCCTTCTGCACTGTAGGGATTCTATGATTCTCTCCACAGATGCTGCTTAACCTACTGAGTATTTCCAGCAATTTTTGTTTTTAATTCAGAAAACCAATTTTACTCACTTCTTTTGGAATTGAACTAACATTGTTTAACTCTACCTGCTGAACTTCATGCTCATCTCTATGCTTGAGTATCCCTGCCTGCATGTAGTTGAATGTAGCCTTGTGTTTGCTTAAATATGTTGTTCAGTTGCATCAGGTCTATTACCATTTGCATCTGTAAATAAAACATGCATGAATTCTCTCAGGCTCAGCATTTATCTTGGATGTCCGCGGACTGTTGGGCAAGACTGAGGGATCCAAAGCACAGCAGAAAATTAATGCTGAAAATTGAACAAAGTTAAATGCATATCCAAAGCAGTTAGTCATTTTACAATGGAAAAGATTGATGAGGTTGCATTGTGTACTCGAGCTGATAAATTCGATGCAGCCATCTCTGTTGTTCATTTTAGTAAAGTCTAAAAAGATGGAAGATATTTCTTTCCTTTTCTGGTGAGCAGTGCCATAGAACATGCCCTGTATTAAACTGAAGTTTTTGTGTTTTAGTATGAGATTTGCGGTCAGTGCAATTTCTGTATATTCCTGATTCCATGAATGCATCACATCTCAATTTTCTGATTTGTAAAATATAAAGAGAGTTCTACTTGGCTTAGAGTGGGACCACAATAAATGCTATCACGAAAGCACAACTTGGGTCAATAAATCATGTGTGTTGAACTGAAGTGAGTACAAGGCAAAAATACAACCAGTGCAACTCCTGGATTGAACTCAGATGCTATACTGAGTTAATCAATCAACTGAAACTGCATTGCCCCTTTTAAATGCAGAAATATATATCCTGCAATATTCTGAAATTGATTCCTGTTGCAAAAGAAAAAAACACCTTCCGTCCAACTATCTTGGATTTCGACCTTTGGACTCAGACATGCAAGCTATAATCTTTGTTTTTGCAATATATCTAGAAGCTAAAATATAATAACACTTGTTTCTTTTAACTGGGAAATGGAGAAGCAAAATTGAGCACTATCTATATTTGCAGATAGCTTCTATGCAAGTATTTGAGCAAATGTATGTATAATATGTCTAAATTTATGTCACCATGGGGGAAATAATAATGATTGCATTTGCTTGCCTTTTAAATCGATTTTAGTTATTTTGAGAACGTAATATTAACCAACTCCATCTTTAGAAATTGTTTAAAATTGAATATTTACATGGATGTTATTTCATATGTTTTTTTAGGAACTCCTGACGCTTTTGCTCAGCTTCTTACCTGCCCATATTGTGATAGAGGCTACAAGCGCTTGACTTCATTAAAAGAGCACATTAAATATCGCCATGAAAAAAATGAAGACAACTTCAGCTGTTCCCTTTGCAGCTACACTTTTGCCTACAGGACACAACTGGATCGTCACATGGCTTCACATAAATCAGGGCGAGATCAGGTAGAACAAAACGAGCAATTAAATATTCCTGTATTGGTTCTGTTTAATGACAGGAAAGTAGGTGCTTTGCCATAACTGGAGATGTTCAATTTTGCCATAGGAGGCTTTATTTTCTTTTGTCCACCTTTGCCTTTGCCCATCACTTAGTACCTCCAGACTTGAATATTCACATACGCTTCTGGTTGGTTTCTCAGCTTTCACTCACTGTAAAGTTCAGCTCATCCTAGATTGTGCTGTTTGTTCACTTCTTGCTCACTTATCACTCCATTATCCACTGAACTACATTGGCCTCCAGTTTGGTAATGCTTGAATTTAAAATTCTCATCCTTGAAATTGTTTCTCAATAGCCATCTTTGGCACCTTCTACCACTTCTAGCCTTTGCCCACTATTATCTTTGCGGGCCATGTCATCAGTTGTCTGGGATTTAGGCCATGGAATCCCTTCCCTAAGTTTGCTACTTCTTTCTGTAACTCCTGTTTGCTGCTTAAAACCTGCTTCTGTCACTAAGCTTTTAATCATTGGCTTACTATCTTTTTGTGTTTCACTGTGGAATGTTGTCTGATTAACGCTACTGTGAGATGTTTTGCAATGTTTTATTACATTAGTAAATGTTAGTTGATATTGATTTTAGCGGTAAGCTATTTTTTCATCAGACCATTACAAACTTATAGCAAAGCAGCCAAAAAGAGTGAATTATTCATGCATAGGGTAGCCACGTAGAGCATCCAAATATCAATCTCATCCACCAGATCCAGTTCTCTAGCTAGTCTGCAAACACTGCAAGACTGCATAAAGTAATTCCTCCACTACTGTATCATCTACAAGGTACCAGTTTATATTCTTTTTAAAAAAAAGTCCTGTGCAAATATTGCTAATGATTTAACAATTTTGTACTAAGACATCATCATCTACAAGAAAATCATCTGTCTTTCCCAAGCAATAAGATGCTACTCAGGCCGTGGTAAAAGAGGAAGTAATTCAAATATTAATGGTGTTTGAAATTGAAATGATGGACATATTGGACAGGTTAGATGTTGTCAAACATCTCCAGTGTTGTTGGAGTTCCACTTATCTATTCTAGCTATGTGGAGAGTACTTGTATATGGTGAACAGGTTTTGGGGGGTCAAGAGATTAGTTACTCGCCACAGAATTCCCAGTCTCTGACCTGCTCTTGTAACCACAGTATTTACGTGACAGGTTTCTGGTCAATGGTAATCTGCACGACAGTGGGTGATTCAGCACTGGTAATGCTAGTGAATGTCATAAGGAAATGGATTCTTATTAGAGATGGTCATTGCCTTGCACTTGTACGATACAATTGTCACTTGCCATTTATTGGTTCAAAGCTGAATGTTGTCCAGTTTTGATTTGATTTATTATTGTCATGTGTGACAAGATTTGTTTCATGTGTGCTATATAGAAAAAGTATACTATTCATAGAAAAGGAACGAGAGTGCGGAATGTAGTGTTACAGTGATAGCTAGGCTATAGAGAAAGATCAATTTAATCCAACATAAGTCCGTTCAAAAATCTGACGGCAGCAGAGAAAAAGCTGTTCTTGAGTCAGTTGATACGTGATCTCAGACTTCTGTATCTTTTTCCCAACAGAAGAAGGTGGAAGAAAGAATGTTTGGAGTACTTGGGGTCCTTAATTATGCTAACTGTTTTGCCAAGGCAGCGGGAAGTGTAGACCAAGTTGGTGGATGGAAGGCTGGTTTGCGTGATGGATTGAACTACATTATGACCTTTTGTAGTTCCTTGCGGCCTTGGCATAACAGGAGCCATATCAAGCAGTGAAACAATCAGAAAGAATGCTTTTTATGGTGCATCTATAAAACTTGGTGAGAATCAAAGCTGACATATCAAATTTTGTTAATTGTCTGAGAAAGTAGAGATGTTAATGGACTTTCTTAACTGTAGTGTCAGCATGGGAAGACCAGGACAGATTGTTGGCAATCTGGATACCTAAAACCATGAAGCTCTCGACCCTTTCTACTTCATAATTGTTGATGTAGATAAGAGCATATTCTCCTCTATGCCTCCTGAAGTCAATGACCATCTTCTACATTTTGTTGACATTAAGGGAGAGATTAGTGTTACTGCACCAGTTCATCACAATCTCTATTTCGTTCCTGTTCTCTGTGCTGCTACACGTTGGCATGGATTGCTTCAGTGTCTGAAGAGTTACTAATGACACTGAATATTTTGCAATCATCAGCAGACATTCCCATTTCTGACCTAATGATAGAAGGAAGACCATTGATTAAACAACTAAAGATGGTTGGGCTTTGGGCGTAACCTTAAGGAACTCCTATGGTGGTGTCCTGAAACTGCGAAGATTGACCCCCAACAATCACAGCCACCTTTTCCTATATGCTAGTATGACACCAGCCAGTGGAGAGTTTGGGGTCCTTGATGCACTCCTTTTCTCCCAAGGTATTAGCCTGGGTTTTTGGATCACTAGTTCAGTGATGTTATCAATATGGCATTCTACATGGAAGAATATAATACCTAATGACGTTCATTTTAATTGAGCTATTAAAGTCTGCTTTTAAAGATAAGTGAGGTTGCAAGTTATGCCTTCCATTGATTGATATTGCATAATATTAAGTGTATAGGCATTCCTCTTGTTCGCACAGAGGTAGCAGTTTTATCTTCACAATACAGTCTGGCTAAAATTCCTAATTCGTTAAAGGAGATGGAAAATGTAGAAAAAATTGCCCCCCTACCAATGTTGTCATCAAGTATGGATAATAAATAGCTGAAGTGCTAACTTGTAAAAGATGTGCTTCAGTTAAAAGTGCCCTTTTACTTACCTCTGAAGATCTGCTGTTTGGGTGTCCCAACTCCAAGAGAACTGTTCAGTTGACGGCAATTACACAAGTGTCACTGAACAATTCTATAGAAAATCCAGCACATCAGTATTAGGGTCAGAAAGGAATCTGATCTGTGGGATTTCCTAAAGAGCTGCTTATTGATGCTCATATCTTATGCCAGCTGGGCAGCTCCCTGGGCAGAGAAATGGAAAATGGCAGGTCTCCGTGGGAAAGAGAAAAGCTAAAAATAACTTAGACTTATGCAGCACATTTTGCATGAAATATCTCACAGCACTTAACAAGAGGAAAAACAGGCCCCCATAAAAGAAATGTGAAAGCTGTAAGGTGGTAAATAAATTGATGGCATGGTCTGCTAGCTATTAAGAAAGCTTTCGAAAAAAAGAGAAAGTAAAAAGATAAGTGCTTTGGGGAGAATGCTGCTAAGAAAAAATTTGAAGGTTGGCTTTAAATGATGAGTGAAGTAGGAACAATAGTGTTAAGCTGGAATGAAGGGAATAGACTGCAATATATGGCAAATTAAAATTGCTGAAACAAATTGAGGCAAGACAACAGGGATTTGAAATGGTGGAAAAGAACCTTAAAATGTATATACAATGGACTGAGAAATAAAGTTGGACTAAACAAAGAACAAAACACCACGGGGAACAGGCCCTTTGGCCCAACGAGCCACGCCACCACCTTGATGTTGCCACTTCTACCCATGATCCCTGTCTATGTTATAGATCTATGCATTGGAATCAAATTTGAGACAATTTAGGGAGAATTTATTCTGTCAGTTAGCCTAAGAGCACATCTTTGGGATGTGGGAGGAAACCGGAGCACCCGGAGAAAACCCATGCAAGCACAGGGAGAATGCGCAAACTCCCACAGACACAGGCCCAAATCCATGTATCTGCACAGCACAGCGATAGTCACTGAGCTGTCGTGTTGCCCATCAAATGGTCCAGATCAAGCGTACACTAACGACCTGAAGCACTAGGATACTCTCAAAATCCAAGAGCAGCTCTCTCACGACCCATCGCATGTATACCCCTTGTTAGACAAGGCGGACTGAAATATCTGTAGGATGAAAGTACCTGTAGCCGCCTTGACTGCCTTCTCCACCTGTGTTGCCACTTTCAGTGGGTGACCTGTGTCACCTCAGTTATAGAACTTAGTTACATTAGGGCAGGAGGAAGAGAGCTGGAGGTTTGAAGATGTTAGTTGACTCAAGGTATCTAAATAATGATGGTTAGAGTTTCTGTTAGCAAATGAGAATGGCAAGACTGAAGGTGAGCAATACTACAGTGATTAAAGGTAATCTTGGTGACTTTGGTATATTCAAATTATCCTCCTATTTGTATGTCCTTATTGACACAATTAAGGGTTGAAGGTTTTAAACAAAAACACCCACTTTAAGTAATACTGAGACAAGAATAAGGAATGGAACAGTTACCCTATTAATTCTACCGTGAAAATATTTTCCTGCCTCTATGCAAGTGACAATGCACTCCCCATCCATATAAGTGAAGGCAGTTCAATGTGACTTCATAGAATCATTGCATCCTTACAGTGCAGAAAGAGGTCATTTGGCCCATCGAGTGTGTACCACCAACAATCCTACCCATGCTCTATTCTTGTAACCCCATGTATTTATCCTGATCTTCTTAACACTAAGGAACAATTTAGCATGGCCAATCCGCCTGACTCTCTCGTCTTTGGACTATGGGAGGAAACTGGTCCACTGGGAAGAAACCCATGCAGACACGGGGAGAACATGCAAACTCTAGACTGACTGTCAGCTAAGGCCAAAATTGAACCAGGGTCCCTAATGCTGTGAGGCTGTGCCACCATGGGACAGCTAGAGTTTTCAAGATGTCAGAGAAGATTGTTACCTGCCTACTCAACTTGTGCAGATCCCAAGGTTAAATGTGCAGAGGAAAGTGTAGTTTGCATCAGCAGTAGGAAAATGAAACTGCAAAATACATCAATTTCTTTAGTATCTATCAAAATCTTTGTCCTGAAACGAGCAAGAAAATTAGGCATTGCAGATTGGTGTATCAGGTTTATAACGAAAAGCAATTTTGTACTGTGACATATAACCGGTACTTCACGACACCTCCAAGCAGAATTTGATGATGGTTTTATTGCATTTCAGCAGTTCATACAGTAATAAAACATAGACAAAAGGGAAAAGGATGGTTAAACATAGTCTTATATTGGGAATGTGGATGAATTTTGATATGGCAGTCAGTCAAACAGTGAGCCAAGTGGAGAAAAAAGTCTTCCTGAACATGATTGGTCATGCAGAGTAGATTCGGTTGTATTATCATGCATGTCTGGCAGGGCAAAATTTAAACAAGTGGTAATACTTGAGAAGAACTCTCCCAAAATGAGTAGGTCCACAATGAAGGCCGGATGGATAACAGCATGATTGCTGATGAAGATGTTGATGATCTATATGGTGCAATTAAAGAAGTAGATTGTGTTACAATATTGATTCAGAACACAAGGGTAATTTTTTTAAATGGGTTTTAACATTATAATTGATGCATTATTGCAACATGCCGTGTTTCTAAATAATATCCTTGTCTATGCTGTGAAAGAAGCTAGAGTAAATTGTATATGTGATTGGTATTGATCAGGTCACGTAAAGGGAAAGGTGGTAAAGGGCTTGGTAAAGCCATAGCCAATTAGCACCACAAGGTGCTCTGCGACAATATTTAAGGCATTATCAAGCCTGCCATCAGGCATCTGGCTTGCTGCGGAGGTGTCAAGCGTATCTCCAGCTTGATCTACAAGAAGGTCCGCAGGGTGTTGAAGGTGTTTTTGGAGAATGCGATCAGGGACTCAGTGACCTACACTGAACATGCCAAGTGCAAAATGGTGACTGTCATGAATATAGTGTATGGGCTAAAGTGCCAGGGGCGGACCCTGTATGGCTTTAGTGGTTGAGGACAGTGTAAAAGGAAACAGACTTAAATTGTATATATTTTGTCATATACCTTTTGCTGTTTTGATATGTTTTGTGTACACCAGTGTCTGTCTGGCTCCATTTGTGCTAATTTTGGGGATGGGATCAGCAGGAACAGTCTCTGACCTCTGAGGTAGTGAAATGATGGGAACTAATTTCAACCCTTCAAAACTATTACTCGTGCACCCTAATTTTTTTGTCTTACATTTTAGTCTAAGACTAAATTTTATGGTATGTAATATTGACTGGTAAATCTAAAATAATCAATTGAAAAAGCATTTACTTACCTTTTTGTCTTTTAATTTTTCTTTAAGCGCCATGTTGTAACACAGACGGGTGGGAACCGGAAATTCAAGTGCACTGAATGTGGAAAAGCATTTAAATACAAGCATCATCTGAAGGAGCACTTACGCATCCACAGTGGTAGGTGCAGAATTATTTTTGGTGTCTAAGTGCCTCAAGCAGATTGTGAAAGAAGATTCTTGTTAGTACAATGTACTGTATATCTTCAATTGCCATTGCTTGTCTGATTGTTTCTATCTCTACCATCACCTCTGAATGCATGACAGGTGACTTCCTTCAGAAATACTTCATGTTGCAATTGAATTTTCTTTTTGGGAAAAAGGAGAATAAGATGCATCTAAATGATAAAATAAAATGGAATGGATTCCCTCTGGAGTCCCGCCTGCCCTGACACGGTTGCAGTTTCAGGGTGGGATGGGTAGGGGATAAGATGGATGACTCATTCTTTCCCCTATTATAAGGCCCTTAAGTATCCATTTTATAACCCCTTCAGATTTGAGGCAGCCATCCATCTGATCTGAACATTCCCAAGCCCCCCAGTACTCAGATCATCTCCCTCCTGATCCTTCCTGGGTACTCCCTATCTTCCTGTCCTGAATCCTCCCAAGACTTTGTCAAATGTGGTCCTGAGACTTTGTCTGAGGCTGAATGCTGCTGTACCCTTTCTAGCCATTGCAGCACCGTGCCAGGATAGGCTGGAGAGTTGTGGCTCTCCAAGGCATGATTTCCTTCCAAGGCAAATGGGAGATTTGCCAACTGTGAGTTGATGCTCAAATTGACATGAAATGGTAGTGGGCCAGTCAGAGTCAGCAGGGATGGGTTAAGCCATCCAGAAAATTCATGCCTAATGTAAATTCAAGTTGTCATAACTTAGTAACATTTAGTTGATTTTTCTCCATTTATTATCATGAAAGTAGTTTATCAATGAATTTGAAGGTTTCATTGATCAGTAGCAATCATGAAGGTACAGAATCATAGAACCATAGTGCAGAAGAGGCCCTTCGACCTATCAAGTCCACACAGACACATTAGAAACACCTGAACTCCCACCTAATCCCCATTTATCAGCACTTGGCCCATAGCCCTGAATTTTATGATGTGCCAAGTCCTCATCCAGGTACTTTTTTAAAGAATGTGAGGCAACCTGCCTTCAGCACTCTGCTTGGCAGCACATGTCACTACCACCTGGGTAAAAAAAATTTTTCTCATACCCCCCAAAACCCCTGCTGCTTACCTTGAACCCATGTTCCCTTGTGAGTGACCCTTCAACTAAGGGGAAGAGCTACTCCTTATCTACTCTGTCCATTGTCTCTCATCTTACATACTTTGTATAAGTTGCCCATCAAGTCTTTTCTGATCCAATGAAAACAAACCAAGTCTACACAGCCTCTTAACTTAAATGTTCCATCCCAGGCACCATCCTTGTGAATTTCACTCCCTCCAGTGCAGTCACATCCTTTCAATAATGTGGTGACCAGAACTTCACACAGTACTCCAGCTGTAGCCTCACCAAAGTTCTGTACAACTCCAATATGACTTCCCTGTTTTTAAAATCTATGCCTCAACTGATACCAAAAGATTTATTTATCCCTTCTTTTTTCTTTCCAACCCCCCCATCACTGTTCTTCAGTAGGAACATACTGTTTTTTTTTTTCTGTTCCCATATTAATTACTAACAAACAAGGTCACCGTTTTGATCTTTGAAGCAGCTTTGTATTGCAATTATGCATGCAGATTTGATTTTAGGGAATTAAAAGTGCACAAAATCTACCAACATCACCGATACTCAGGAAATATATATCTTGAAATGGGACATGTTTGAAAAGATAACCATGTTGCTTGACACACGCACTTGCACTAGAAGTCATTCTTTGGATTTGATCCTCCTTTTTAAATCCAAAAAACACACAAGGCCAGGGACTTGCTTCAACCAAAGAGAACATATTTTCCCATTAAACTGATTTTTGTGTTAAGGGCACCTTTTGAGATATTGCCAATATTGTTTGAAGTGACTGAGCAAAACTGATTTGGTTTTTCTGTGACCTTATTATTTTTTATCTACCTTGTAGTGAGATTTTGGTTGTGTCAGCTGTTTTGGTCCAATTGGTATAACCATTAGTTTAAGACCTACTTCTGAAATACTGAGTCACTGACCTCGATAGTAGTCATGATGTAAAGATGCCGGCGTTGGATTGGGGTGGTAAGAACTCTAAGAATTTAGCAACGCCAATTTTTAATTCAACTGATTTATTTGATAGTAAAATTGCGAGCTTTCAACACTCTTGTGTCTTCCTCAGGCAAATGCAGTGTTCTGCATTGCCTGAGGAAGACACAAGAGTGTTGAAAGCTCGCAATTTTACTATCAAATAAATCAGTTGAATTAAAAATTGGCGTTGCTAAATTCTTACTGAGTTCTCACTGACCTCAGTCAGAGAATATTGTGACTGTCTTTGGAATGACCCATCATCTTCACTTTTCAGCTGAATAAGCTACTTCCCGTATTACTGACCAAGGAAACTCATTGGAATCTGTAAATTTGGGCTAAGAGGAAAAAAAATCAGAATGAAAATATTCTGTAGTTGCTCCTTTTTTTTAATCTTGCCTGAACAGATCATTATTTATGTCTCGTGTCAATACTACTAATTTTCAGTATCCTTGTATGCTGTGTTTTAAATTTCACGTTATAGCTTAGTACTAGATGTGTTCAAATTGGTCACTTCCATGCGGTTATTTTGCCTTTCCACAATTCCTAAAGCTTGCAATTAGAATTCATAAAATCATACAATCCATACTATACAAAATGAAGGCCAATTGGCCCATTGAACCTGCACCGATAATAATCCCACCCTTGACCCAACCCTGTATTTACCCCACTAATCCTCCTGATAGTAAGGCAAATTTAGCACAGTCAGTCCACCTAATCTGTACATCTTTACTCAGTGGGAGGTAACCGTAGCACTTGGAGGAAGTCCACGCAGCCATAGAGAGAATGTGCAAACTCCACACAAATAGTCACACAGGGCCAGAATTGAATGTGGGTACCTGGCACTGTGTGGCAGCAGTGCTAACCACTATGCCACTGCATTGTCCTTGCAAATATTTGTTTAAAAGATCTGGAATTACTTAGGTGGTAAGATACTGCGAGTGAATCTTTAAATTATGGAAGGTGATGACCAATCAGTTGTTTGTTTTGTAGCTCCGGAAATAACAATGTAACTGCATCGATTATTGAGGAATTTCACAGCATCTTCATTTAGTGTGAACGTAAGCCTGCTTGTGACTAATAATAAATGTAACGTTTTAATACAGCACAGAATCAGGACATTTGGTGCAAATCATATGCTAATGCTCCACAAAAGCCTGCATCATCTAACCTTAGCTAAATGAAAATGTTCCTCAGTTCAGTTCCTTATCTGTGCTGCACTAGCTGGTATCAGCAGGACTAACAATTGCAATTCTTAAATTGCTTTTAGTGCATGTGAACTAGCCTCAGTTGTGCAAAAACCAAGCAGGATATCTGTTGCTGATTGCTAATTAGTAGTCTCCATCAGGTGAAGACAGAATTGAGCTTGCCAGAGGTGTCCACAGTCAAATAGCCTGCCAATGTTTACCGAATACTGTGAAATTATCAAACTGTGGGAAGCTGTACTTCACGTTGAACCAAATTTAAAGGAGTAAAAAGATCATTATTCTGAAAGGATTTGAGTATATTTTCCTCAGTCTTGATTAGAATTTTTTCGCAAGAATGTATCATGGAATCTATGGCAGTCAATACATTTTCAAAGCCAATTCCGGAGGATGCGCTACCAAATTGTATATAGCGGGAGAGCATACTGATAGATTTATGGAATAACATTTATCTAAATTTCTACACTTGCCCACACTTAAGGTTACGTTTTTGCTGGTGGATATTATTATATAAATTGCTAACCTGTTGAGATGCACTAGTCAAGCATTCTTGACTGCCCAGAGTATCAAGTCACCAATCATTTTGGATAAGGCTGTCAAGAGTTCCATTACATGGCAAATTTCCTGTTTCAGTAATCAACAGCGCAATGGCTAGCAAAATCTGAAATTTTTTTTGGATTGACCACAGAGAGCAAGTTAAAGAACATCAGCCACCAAACCAAAAAGGTTTTCTTCAAAGGCTCATGTACAAATTGCATCCAATCTGTGTCAAGTGAATGAACCAGCTAGAGGGGTCATAGTTTGAACTTTTGGCCTCAGCTTTCCAACTAGTAATGCTTACCAGTAAGTGACTAATGTTTAGACAGTTTCCCTTTAGGAAGGCTGTATAATTTGGATTAGGTAATTCCTGGGATGATATTAAATAAGGTTTTATTCTTGGACTCCCACATGTAGTCATTTCTCATACAAAAAATTGGATTTCAGACATAATACTTTGGCTGAGATCATACATCTCTTGACTAGTGTGAGCATTTTTTTGTTTCTTCTTGAAATTTCCACTATAATTGTTTTAGAAGGTCAGTCAGAAAGATCATTTTAGTAATGAGGTTTGTGAAAAGGATCTGAAAGACTCGACTTTTTTTTTTAAGACCTCTGGATTGGAGGCTTAATGGGTTGAAGTCCCATACAAGGAACAGAGTATCAGTATCTTGTGTGCTGTAGTGTAGGATGTTGATGGTGCTGTCCTTCAGGTGAGATGGCTATCTCTTCCTCAGAGTCATAGGTCCAGATTTTTTGGCACCATGGAGAAGGCTATCTGTCAAGACAAAAATAATGGTACTGCCCAAAAATCCTAATTTCCAGCCTGAACATGACACTTTACATTTTTGCCAGGATATTTTATGGGGCAGCTGCCTTGTCAGCAGCTGCTTTCGCTCCATTCAGCTTTTGATGGGCTAGGAGTGTTGAAGCCTGAGTGTGGAAAGTAGACCTGGTAAAAGTAGGTCTGATCTTTGAGCATTTCTTTGAATAACTGAGGTGCCCCTTTGGAGAGGTAGAGTCCCCTGTGCAACTTGCTTTTAAAATTTTATTCACTGTCCAACTAAATAAATTCCAACTTCTTTCATTTAACCTGACAAATAGGAGGTAGCGGGGAGGCACTCCTCATCTCGCAGGGCAGTTATTTTGGCTCCTGACTTGTGGATACAAATGGCAGGAACACCTTTGTGTTGGAGAAAGGGTGCATAGCACTTTGTGCAAAGGAACATAAAAGATGAACATGGCACCCTCACAGAAGCCAAAAAAGCCAGCCTCTGAGCAGCTGGAAGGCAGGTCAGGAGGGAGGGGCTTTTGCCCATGCACCAGAAAAGAGGAGGAGAGGCAGGGTAATTTACCAGTGGGAGAGGTGTACAGGTCTAGGACATCAATATGACAGAAAACCAGTGTCAAAAATGACTGACATGAAGCCATGAGGTGATGACAGACATACGTTGTGTGGTCCAGCAGCAACTTGAGCCATGATCAAACTCAATGCGTTGCCAATGGCTGCAAGGGTAACTGCTTTCAACTTCTATGCCTCAGGATCTTTCCGGGATCATCAGGAGACCTGTTTGTTTTTCTTTTGTCAGCTGCAGTAAGACTGTAACTAATGCCCTGTTTGCTCATGTGGAAAATCACATTAATTTCCTTAGCTTTGGCATCTTGAACACAGAGCCATAGCCTTAGTCCAATTAGCTTGCGTTGCCAAAAAAGACCAAATCTAAATGGGAACACTTATCAGCCAGAAGCCTTCTACACAATTGGTATACAGGTGATTTTTGATAACGTACGGTTCCCTGGCAGCCAAGAAGGCTTCTGGCTGATAAGTGTTCCCATTTTGATTTGGGGTCTTTTTTGGCAATACAGGCCATTCTTTTGTAAATTGCCTTAAATCAATGTTCTCTGCTTCTCAGCTCTTCAGCCATTGGGAATAATTTCCCTGTGTTTAGACCATTCCTGATTATAAACATTTCTGTCAAATCTCCTTTCAACTTTCTAAGGAGAACAAATCCAGCTTCTCCAATCTGAAGTCCCTCATCCCTGAAACTGCTGCAAATTTGTTCTGCACCCTCTCCAGAATATTCATTGTATTCGTGTCAGAATAATATGCTAGAACGTCTCCGGTTGATTAGATAGAGAAGTGTGCTCAACATCATCCTTCGGTAATGTTTCAAAGCATTTCACAGTTAATTTTGAAATATAGTAATTAATGCTCGGTAAAAACAATAGTAATTTTTCATAGAGCAAGATCCCAAAAAAGACTTGCATTTATATTGCACCTTTCATATCCACTGGTTTTCGTAAAGCGCTTTAGAAATGTATTCACTGTTACAATGCAGGAAATGTTATAACATCCATACAAAGCTCCCACAATTAATGTCGTAACAATCAGGAAATCAGTTTTTGTGATGCTGACGCAAGAGTTCTCTACCCTCATACTCCAATCCCCTTGAAATAAGGGCCAACATTCAGT
The DNA here is from genome assembly GCA_024679065.1 of Sphyrna mokarran. Classification (NCBI taxonomy): domain Eukaryota; kingdom Metazoa; phylum Chordata; class Chondrichthyes; order Carcharhiniformes; family Carcharhinidae; genus Sphyrna; species Sphyrna mokarran. Next base: position 33,089,440 of record JAGIQG010000002.1, on the reverse strand, counting down.
TAGCGTTCCCCATTTCCTGCTGCACCTGTAGCCCTTATCTGTTCGAAGCAACTAAGGATCTGGTGTTGTCAGACTTTTTACTGTGTTTACCCCAGTCCAACACCGGCATCTTTACATCATTATTTATATTTGAACAGCATCTTTTCCACTTAAGTGAGGATAGGGTTTCACCCCATCAGTAGTGGTAAATGTTCCTTTATGTACCTCTGGGGACAGGCCAGCAATGTATGCGGCATCAACTTGGGTGATATGCCCCAGCAATTCCAATACCTTCCTTCCTCTGCTTCGCCTCGTGCTGAATAAGATGTGATCTGGCCCCTTAAATAAGCCTTCAGTGTATCGCATAAGGCAGCTGCTAAGATTCCCAGAGCATTGTTAAATTAAGAATTCAACAATCTGGGTTAATTGAAATATAAACAAATTCATCATCAGAGAGCAGACAAGTATTAAATTGCCAAGGCATAAGAGTGCCCACCCTCTTCTCCACTACTAAGCCCAATGTCAGGGATTACAGTTGTTTTGGAGGAGCATGAGTACACAGCTGGGAGCAACTTATTATCTACCAAAAAGTAGCCTACACGCAAATACATTCAATGGCCAAGTGGGGGAAAAAAAGTATTACCTACTAGTAGGGTTAAGAAATTTTCATGGGTGCGACACATGTATTCCATGAGAAATGATTTAATAATTTCTGCGGACTTGGAGGGATCGCCCAGGACCATTGTATCTTCCAAGGTCAGAGTCAAGGGCCTTCTAGCCAAAATCTATCATTTGTAACAGTAGCCTGGGATCCCTCCTCAGTGGGGAGCCACCACCACCAACGTTCCCACCCCCTCCCCCAATCCTGCCCCATCTCTGTCCCAACTACTGACATTGGCAGATGCCACAACCCAGGACCCCACTCTCACATCGGTCACAAGGAACCAATCATGAGAAAGCGGGTGGGCTCGGAGGAGGCCAAATTACACCCACAGAGAGGGAGAAAATAGCAAAAATACAAAAATAGACAGCCCAATCTCGCAAACTGGAAGGCGGGCTTTATTTTCCAACCTAAACCTCATTCCAGGACAGTCGCACAGAATGGTTTGACATCAGCAAAGGCTGCCCTTCTTGCTAACGCTAGGGTGAAATCTGGAAATATCAACAGTTTATTTTCCTGCTGCCTCCAAGCCTGTGTTGCTTGCTGCAGGATTGTGCCTCGTGCTGAGGTGTAATTACTTGTGCAATGATGGGCCAAAGAGCTTCTCCCAGTCTGGACTTTGCCGTAACACTTTGTGTGCGCAATCCAGAAGCAGCTCATCCTCATGTTCCAGCATGTTCTTCAATAGCTGGGCAACAAAGTCTGTGATATTTGGGCCCTTGATTTTCTCTTGAAGGCCTATCAGACAGATGTTATTTCATCTTTGGTGTCCTTCCATCTCATTGCATTTCTCAGAATTTACAATGTATGATTTTTTTTTTTATTCATTCGTGAGACTTGGGTGTCACTAGCTGGTCAGTGTTTATTGCCCATCCCTAGTTGCCCTTGAACTAGTGGCTTGCTAGACCATTTCAGAGGCAGTTGAGAGTCAACAACATCACCGTGGTTCTGGAATCACATGTAGGCTACACCAGATGAAGAAAGCAGATTTCCTTCCCTAAAGGACATGAGTGAACCAGATGGATTTTTCTGGCAATCAACAAGGGTTTCATGGTCATCATGAGCTCAATTAACCCAAGTGCTAATACTTAACTTGAATGCAAAGGCTATGGGAGTTTGAATTTGTCTGCACTATCTTGGTTACAATATTATCCCCTTTTTCAAAAGATAATGCTGGCTGAAGTACATCTTCAAGGTTTACAAGATTTATCTAAAAATATCTTTGGGTAAAAATAGATATTTTGTGATCTGATGTGAGAAGGAGCTGTGTAAAATGAGAAGAAATATCTGATTTGTGTTACCTTCTCTGTCTCTTCTAGGAGAAAAGCCATATGAATGCCCTAACTGCAAGAAACGGTTTTCCCACTCAGGCTCTTACAGTTCACACATCAGTAGTAAGAAGTGCATTGGTCTTATATCACTTAATGGTAGAGCACGTTCAGGAATCAAGACACCTCAAGGCACTTCTCCATCTCTTTCACCATCAATTAATAGCCCTGCTAGAACACAACTTCGTCATAAGCTAGAGAACAGTAAGCCTTTACAAGAACAGCCTACCGTAAACCAAATCAAAACTGAGCCTGTGGATTATGAGTATAAAACTATGGTCGTGACCTCTGGTATCAACTGTGCAAGCTCTTTCCAAAATGGAGGGTTTAGTGGCAATAACCCTCTCCAGGTTACAACTTCACCTCAGAGTGTTGTTCAGGCTGTTGTATTGCCAACTGTTGGCCTCGTTTCTCCTATTAGCATAAATCTAAGTGACATTCAGAATGTTCTTAAGGTTGCAGTATTAGAAAATAATCATGTCACTCTCCCTTCCAAAGAAGCAGGAACAGTCTCTTCTGCATCAGTTCAACAAAACAGTCATTCCCTCATTTCGTCAATCAGTCTTCCTTTGATTGATCAGGATGGAACAACCAAAATCATCATCAATTATAGCTTGGAGCCAAGCCAACTCCAAGCTGTGCCACAAAATTTGAAGAAGGAGATTCCTAACCTCGCAGACAATTGTACAAATGAAAAGCCACCAGAAGACCTCACAGTCAAAACTGAAAAAACTGAGACCAGTGTAGAAGGAGTTAGTAACACATGCCTGCTTTGTAATGAATGTCCTGGTGGGCTAAATGCACTTCATGAGCTAAAGCACTATCAACTAAAAACCGAAACTCATTCAGGAGAGAGCAGTATTAAGATCTCTGGAGCTTCTGCATCAACAGAAGACAGCATCTCTTCAGATCAAGAACCATTGAAGAATCTGTTGTCACTTCTGAAAGCTTATTATGCATTGAATGCACAACCAACATCAGAGGAATTGGCAAAGATTTCAGTTGCAGTAAACCTACCAATAGAAAAAGTGCGAAAGTGGTTTGAGAAAATGCAAACTGGTCAGATTCCAGTCCAACCATCTTGTCCTTCCTCCCCCACACCAAGCAACGAGGAGGTCAAACCAAAACTACATGTCAGCCATACAGATTCATCACCTGTTAGTGATTTACAAGGCAACACAGCAAATTCAGAGACTCTTGATAGGCTGACTGAATCTCAAACTACTAATACGCCTCTTAATGTGACGGCAGATCCTTCAAGGAGTGGTACTCCCTCTCCATCACCACTGAATCTCTCCTCTGCGTCTTCAAGAAATTCACAAAGCTATCTCAACACACCTGATAGCAACCAAGAGGATTTACAGTTAGAACCTCTTGATCTATCACTTCCAAGGCAGCAAAAAGAGGGACTTGAAAGGCCTACAATAACTAGTGTTTACCACAGCAGTGTTCATTATGTTCAGGAGGAGCCCTTAAACTTGTCCTGTTTAAAAAAAGAACAGATAGAAAATGATAGTGTTACTGAAGGAAATTCAACAAGTGCCAAACCTATAAATATTGCAATTCCTACAACTACTACCCAACTACCCACAATTGTTGCCATTTCAAGCCAAAACAGTGTTCCATGTCTTAGAGCCCTAGCTACGATAAAGCAGGCCAGCTTCATTCCACAGGTGGCCTATACATATAAAACAACCAATTCAAATGGACCTGAGCCACAACAGAAACCAATTCAAGCCAATGGGAATCATCTAGTAAGTATACTATTCTTACTGGACTATAATTTAGAAGAGATCCATGTCCACATAGTTCTGTCAGGGAAGTGGGTGCATGGTTTACAGAAATTCTTTACATTTTGAAATGCTTTTTTTAATTGGGAAATGAGTATTGCTTTGTCCATCTAGGCTGTTCCCTCAATGTAGAATTGCAAAGTAGACCAATAATTAATGAGGGTGCAGTTGTACTAGTATAATGCAATTTGGTTATTTTAAAAACACAAAATAAAGGCAATTATGTTCCTGAAGGAAGAGAAACAAGAGACGAGTTGCGGAGGTGTGCCCAATACCGATGATCAGAACGATTCCGATTCAATGCCTCCACGCAAGAAAATCAAAAAGACAGAGAACGGAATGTACGCCTGTGATTTGTGTGATAAAATTTTTCAGAAAAGCAGCTCTCTTCTTAGACACAAGTATGAGCACACAGGTAAGAAAAATTACCCATATAGTCTTGTATAAACTAGTGTCATTTAACTGCAAAAATATTTGATACTTTTATAAACTCATGGGACTTTTTTTGCTATGCTGCACACTTGGTACGTTAAATCATGTATCTTGTACAAGAACAACTGAATCAGGAGTAAGCCAGTTTCTCTTCAGACCTTCGCCACCATTCAGTAAGATCATAGCTCATCTTTGACCTCAACTCCACCTTCCTACATTATTCTCACATCCATTAATTTCCTTGGTACCCAAAAATCTCTATCTTGAATGAACTGAAACACTGAGCATCAGTATCTCTCATTAAGACCATATGATATAGGAGCAAAATAACGTAGAGAAATACAAAGATTCATAATCATTTGGGTGAAAGACCCCATCTCGTTCCTAAGTAGCCAGCCCCATATTTGAGACTGTTTGAGTCCCAGTCAGGGGGAAGATTGTTTCAACACTTAACCTGTTGAACCCCTTGAGAGTTTTATGCTTCATTTTTCATTCTTCTTAACTTCAGGGAATGTATGCCTGAGCTATTCAACTTCCTCATAGGACAACTCTCTCATCCCAGGAATGAGTTCAGTGAACCATCATTGAACTCCCTTAAGCATAAATGTCCTTTCTGAAACAAGGAGACCAAAACTCTACATACAACTTTGTGTGACCTCACCAGTGCCTTTCTCTGATTGCAATAAGACTTGTATATTCGTATACCCAATCCCTTTATAACAAATATCAGCCTGATTGCTTTCTGTATCTGCATGTTCATTTTGTGACTCGTGCAAAGATGCCCAAGCCCCTATGAATACAAATATTCTGTGATCTTTTAGCATTCAAAAAACTCCTTTTTTTTTATTCCTACCAAAATGGATAACTTCACACTGCCATATTTTATTTATCTGTTGTGTTCTTGCCCATTCACCCAATCTGTCTTCAACCCTCCACAAAAGCCAAATATTCCAGATGCTGGTAATCTGAAATAAAAATAGAAATGCCAGAAACATTCACCATTTTGGAGAAAAATGGAGGTAACATTTCAGGTTGCTCCTATGCACTTTTTGCATCCTCTTCACTGCTTAGAGTCGTAGAGGTTTATGGCATGGAAACAGGCCCTTTTGGCCCAACTTGTCCGTGCTGTCCTTTTTTTAAACCTCTAAACTAGTCCCAGTTGCCCACATTTGGCCGATATCCCTCTATATTCATCTTACCATGTAATTGTCTAAATGCTTTTAAAAGGCAAAATTGTACCCGCCTCTACTACTACCTTTGGCAGCTTGTTCCAGACACTCACCACCCTCTTCTTCTGAACACTCTTTTGTATCTCACTCTTCTCACCTTAACCTATGCCCTCTAGTTTTAGACTTCTACTTTTGGAAAAGATATTAACTATCTAGCTATCTCTGCCCCTCATTATTTTATAGATTTCTTAAGATCACCCCTCAGCTTCTTATGCTCTAGAAGAAAGAGATCCCAATTTATCCAACTCTCCTTATACCTCAATCCATCAAGTCCCAGTAACATCCTAGTAAATCTTTTCTGCACTCTTTCTAGTTTAATAATATTCTCCCTATAATAGGGTGACCAGAACTGCACAGTATTCCAAGTGTGTGGCCTTACCAATGTCTCATACAACTTCGACTTATTATCCTATCTTTTTAAGAATTTACTTATGGGATGTAGGCATTGTCAGCATTTATTGTCCATCCCTAATTGCTCTTGAAAGGTGATAGTGAGCTGCTTTGTTGAATTGCTGCTGTCCCTAAGGTGTAGGTAGACCCACAGTGCTCTTAGCATTCCAGGACTTTGGACCAACATCAGTGAAGTAACGATTATATATTTCCAAGACAGAATGGTGTGTGATTTGGGGGGTAATCTTCTGTTGTTAATGTTCCCATGTGTCTGTTGACCTGGTCCTTTTTAGATGATAGCAGTTGTGGGTTTGGAAGTTGTTTTCGAAGGAGCTTTAGTAAATTTCTGCAGTAGATTATATGCACCGCTGATACTGTGTGTCAGTGATAGAGAGTGAATGTTTGTGATAGGAGTAGCAAACAAGTGGATTGTTCATTCTGGATGGCGCTGAGCTTCTTCAGCATTGTTGGAATTGCACTCATCCAGGCAAATGGAAATCATTCCTCATCCTACTTGTTCTGGGCTCAAAAAAAACTTGCAGATTTGTCAAACATGATTTCCCTTTCAGAAAAAAGTGTGCTGACAACTGCTTAATCATAATGAATACATAATTTGCAACAAATACACCTTAAGGCACAAAAACTCCTGCAGAAGAAAATGGTTCATAGGAAGATGCTTGTAAATCTTGCAAAAGAAAATAGTAAACTTGAGAATTTTAGAATTCAGAAAGTGAGAACCAAGAAATTGATGAGAAAAGATGAGAGAAAATGTGAAAGTTGAATAAATTGCAAATGTTTCTATTAGTGTGTGAAAAGGAAGAAATAAATGAAAGCAAAAGTGTCATTTGAGGCAACGACAAGTAAAACTATAATGGGGAATAATAATGACAGGGGCATTACTATGTTATTTGTATTTAACTTCACTGCAGAAGACTAAAATATCTATTTGATATTATTTGATAATATGGGGAATCAGGAATCTGGCAAGAATAATGTATTTAAAGAAATAGTACTGGAGCAACCATTGGGATTAAGTAGCAACAAATCTCTCTGACCTGATTTTTAAGATATAGCTACAGGTGGTCAATGTATTGGTTTTGATCTGGAGTTCAGGAATTTTGGAATAATTCTTCCCTTTACTCCTCCTTAGCTGCACCTAAACTACTTCAGTGTAATTTTCTGAGCTAAAATCCTTTCTCACCCTTATTTTTATCCAATTCTTTAATATCTGACTGTCCCTTCTCCTTTTCCCATTTTGCTTATCTCTTTAAAAAGTTAAGTATGCTGTAATATTCAGTTCTCAAACTTGGCCTCTTTGCGACCATGTCTCCTAAATAGCTATTAGATTAAACTTGATGATTTCCACTTGTGTTGTTCGTCTAAATTGTTCGAAATGCATCACATTCAAATAAAGTGTCTGTAGCTCTTTCCTCAATCGTGCAAGTGCCCCATGAAGCAAACCCCATGCATCCCACACCACTCCTGCAGCCAGACATTTAACATTCTAATCTGTTTTTCCCTGTTGCCAGTTGGTGCATGGCTCAGGTCACAATCTAGAGAATTTTTGAGAGATTCTGCTTTTTATTTGGAACCTAACCGCTCAAACTCTCTCAGCAAAGCAACCTTACCTATGTCGTTTGCTCCCACTGGACAGTGACAACTGGATCCTCCCTGCTCCCATTCCATGTTCTTCTGTAGCCATGAGGAAATTATTTCTGGCATCAGATAGGAAAAACAGTCATCAGTATTTAAGATCATGGCTGCAGAGAACAGTATCTGTTCTTTCCACTATTCTGTCCCCAATCAATTGCTCATTCATTTTCTTCACTATATTCCTGTCATTCGTCCCACTTGAATGACATCCTGCACATGATGCTATGGTCACTTGTCTTATCCAATCTGCAGATGTTGTCTACCAAGTATCTCTAATTTGTTTATCAAAGTCAAGTGCAGAGATCACCCATTACTCCGGCTTGGATCTCCATACCTACTTGACTGTCACAATCTCCTGTCCCTGACTATTGACCAATTCAAACTCTAAGGATGTGACTGTCACTTGGAATAAAGTATCCAGATAATTCTTCCTCCTCTCTGTCAAACCATGTCTGCAGCTCAGACTCCAACTCGACAATCCTGCACTAAAGTTCTTCCAGTTGCAGACACTTAGCGCAGCTTTGGATGTTTGGGATCAAAGTACTTTCCACAAACTCAGTGGTGTTGTAATGATGACACTTCACCTACCCTACTATGTTATTTACTTAGTTAATTATTTTTAATTGAATCAAGTTAATACTTTTAAGTTGCTAATTTATTAAAGTAACAAGTTGCAATCCATGAAGCATTTTACCCATGACCTTGATGGCACAAATTGCTAATGTTCCACCGGAAGAGGTCAGCTCAACATTTTGTCCAAACTCTGTGCCTGCTAAACACTATTAAAATTCTGTCAAGTTGAAGTTTTAGGTGAGATTTTTTAATCAGAATTTATGTTCTGATTCTATTGAGGGGTCAACACTTGAAAGGTCTTTTTTTTCACTCCACAGATGCACATTTAAATGCTGAATGTTTTCAGCATTTTGTATTTTTGTTTCAGATTTTTCAGCATTTATTCAGTTTGGTTTCTGAAATTCTTGTAAAATTGAGTTTGTACTTTAGCATATAGTTATATTAAGTGTATAGGAGATTGCGCATTGGTGAGCTGGTGTGCGTGGGCATAAACCCGAGAGCCATGTTCAGAAGTGGAGCCTGTTTGATTCATGCTTTTTATTGGCATCCGTTGATTTCGGTCTGTCCTTGTGTGGAAAGATTCCATCCTTTTCAAGTTTCCATATCACAAAAAGCTCTTGGGGCCAATTTGTTAGATCTGCTCAAGAGAGAGCTTGACATGGCCTCTGCAGCTAAAGGGATTTAGTAGTATGGAGAGAAAACGGGAGTGGGATACTGCAAGTCCACGGTCATATCACTCACTCGCCCCTGTTCTGCTATTATTTCACTTGTGACATGAGAAATTTCATCTGCCTGTGGAGCAATTGAGCCCCCTTAATGGGCCAATCAGTGGCCTCTCCCTGCTCCTGTCTTGATTTCCTCAGTGTTGGATGGAGGCCAACACCCAGCAGCTTCCACTGTTTTGGCAAAGGTATGGAGATTGCCCCCTTTGTAGGTACAAAGAAAGGATTAAGCTGAGGGAAAGAAAGATTGGATTAAGAAAGGACAAGTTTTTACTGAAGTAACATTTTTAAATTCTGACAATTTAAAACTTAAAGGAATGAGATTGTATGCATATGACAGTTAATTGGCACTTCTGTCACACTGATAAAACTGTGTTTGAACTGAAATGAACAATATTTTGCTTCTGTTGTATTATTTGTGCACAAACATTAGCATGTGCTATTGACCTTGCTGTTATTTTGACATCATTTCACGAACCAATTATTATGTTAATAACCTAGTTGACTGTCGGATTAGCTTCAAATGCCTCTTGGTTTCATCATTGCAAAGACACTCTAATTCCACTTCTAGCATCACTTTTCAATGCATTGGCTGCTGAAACTCATGAGTTTGTCTTTTCCAGACTTGGCCCCTCATGCCATTCATGTAGATCTCCCAGTCTCACTTTTTATAAATCAATCTATCCAAAACTCTTCTGTCTGTATCCTCCCCCATTCACCTATTACTCCTGTTTTTTGTTGATCTGAATTGGCATCTACTACTTAAATGCCACCAATTTAAAATTCTCATCCCCCATGCAAATCGTTTTGTTTTGGCAGTTCCCTTTACTACACCATAAAATTCTGTTGGTCTAGCTATGCATCTTCCTTTCCCTTTGGGGACCTTTAACTTGACTTTGAAATTGGTGCCTGATCTCTGAGGAGCCAGTCTTGCCAGCATCTTTAAAACTCCAAAAACATTGAATTCTGAACCAATTCGCACTGACTCCCTCAGCAGGAATTTCACCAGTCTTCCCCGGGGGACAATACGAATTTTTTTGCATCTGGGTCTTTTGTACCTGTGCTAGTTATTTTATATTTGTTCCTGGATGTTAACACCTACATTTGTTGCCGCTCTCTAATTTCCCTTGAGAAGGTTGTGGTGATTCACCATATGCAAGTTTTTTTCTAAAAAATCATTGCACCAACACAGACATTTGGAATCAATGTAGGAAAGCTCTTAACACAAAATACTAACAAGTACAGGAATCTCAATGTCTATGTTTATTAATTTTTAAAGTAACAATGGCACTTTGATTTTGTGAGGGAGAGGAGTTGGGAGAGCAGAATAGCAAAGCTAAATACTTCAGTAGAGGTTCTACCATCAAACTCAAAATGCGAAAGGCATAGCATACAGGAGTAATGTTTCCAGAATTACATTTTTATAAGAATTTTAAATTGCGGTAATCAAATGGCTCAATGCAATGTTGAGAGATTGATAATTTGTTTTACTTTAACAAGATTTGCTTACTTCTCATATGTTCATTTTGGACAGGTAAGCGACCTCATCAGTGTGGGATTTGCAAGAAAGCATTCAAACACAAGCATCATTTGATTGAGCACACACGACTGCACTCTGGGGAGAAACCCTATCAGTGCGATAAATGTGGCAAGCGTTTCTCGCATTCGGGATCCTACTCGCAGCATATGAACCACCGTTACTCATATTGCAAGCGAGAAGCTGAAGAACGCGAAGGAACCGAGCAAGAGGAGACGGGGCCTGATTCACTGAACAACAGTGAATATACAGACAACAGGACCTCTCCGTCCCACGTGGACTCAGATGACAAGGACAGCACTGCAAGGGAAGATGAAAGTGAAAAGGAGGAGGAAGAGAAGGAAAGTGATGAAATGCCAGATAATTGTGCAGAGGAAATGAGGGAAGAATCTGAAGATGAAGATGAAGCAGAAGGAGAAGCAAATACAACAGACTTGATGAGTGATGTGGAACAGGAAAATACAGTAAATAGTTTGAAGGCTTTGGAAGTTAACGCCACAGAAAAAATGTAATGAATACTTGATCAGGAATATAAATTGGAGAAGAAATGTTCTGCAATTAGTGTTGTACCATGTAAAAAAAAAAAAATTCCAGAAACACACACTATATTACTGTGTTTTCACTACTGTGTAGAAACCCCGGTGTGCCTGAACCTCAAGAATTAACAATTTGCCACATGAACTGTCAAGATATTAGGAATGATATTTGTATTAAAAATGCAAAAAAAAAGTTGCAAGTGATAAATTGCATAAACTGACTGTCTTGATTCAAAAGGCGAACCAACAATTTTAAAAGAATTTGCTACCAGTCATTCTGCATTATCTGTTAACCTGTGTTGCTCTTCATTTTGCTATTCATGTATCCCATTAACTTCAACACTGTACAGCTGGGAGAGATTTCTATGAAGATTTCTATTGCGAATGAAAGTATCAATTGTAGATTTATAGTACTTCAGCTCTCTACTCCATCGCTGAATCTTAGCATTTCATTGGTTTGAAAGGATGTGAAAATTTCTGCACTACAGAATTCCCTTTATACTTGTATCTAACGTACTCCTAAGTATTATTGTCTACCTTTATCAGTATCGCACTAGAAATTAGTTATTGATAACATTAGTTGACCTTATTTTAGAATATAAATTCATTTGAAGCATAATGTTAGCCTTAAAAGCAGCTACTAGAAAAATAAAACTGAGAAGGATGTGGTAAGACTTGTAGTTAGATGTATAGCGGTCTGTTGCCAAGTCTTCAAAATAAGAACTAACAGTATTAGTGTTGGAGAGAACAAAAGTCAGTGTTTTAGAGTGACGAGTGTTAAGTAGGTAAATGAGGATTATGGTATGGAGCTTTGTATCCCCCTGGCCTTATGCAAGACCTGTGTGCTGCAAGTGCCATTTACAAAACAGTATTATGGAAATGTGGCTGTAACCAGCCCTTAGCTTTGGTGCAAGTTATTAACAGTGTTAGCTGATTTTATTTCAGTATTATTTTAATTCAAATTATGATAACTTAGTTTCCTATGTTTGTGCAAATTTTGTACTGTATGTCCTTGAACCTGGCAGTATTAATACCCTACTTACTGACACGTGTACCTTTTAGTTTTAGAAAACTTTTATATTTATGTGTCTTATTTTTATATTTCTTTATTGTTATTTATTACACAATGTAGTGTATAATACTGTAGTTTGTATTAATACAATAATATATTTTAGTAAGAAAAATGATTTGGAAGGTTGATAAGAATTCAAAGCAGAAATACAATTGGTTCTCTTGCAATGAGATTTTGTTTAACAGTGTTATGTAACAATACTACTTGCCTTGGACTATAGAATTAGAGTATCAAATGGGAATGTATAAATTTTACATTCAGAGTCCAGTTATTTGCCCTGCCTCACTTTTAATACATTGGGCTACTGAATTTCAAATATAATGTTATACAGCATGGTATTTTTGCAGTTTTATTTGAGATTACTGTGTAACCATGAAACTGTATTATTATCCTCAATGAGCCAAATTACAAAGTCATGCGCAGTGTTGGGAACATTTTTTTTTTGCTTTGTGCCAATTTGTTTAAGTATTCCTCTACATCTGATACAAACCAGAAGTTTTTTTTTAATTGCCTAGTTACATGATAGTCATTTTCTAGTTTTATACCAGACTCCCCATCTCACAATAAAATGCATCAGCAAACTGTTTGAAGTTGTGACTTCACTGCGGTGTATTAATTCTGTTCCAGAAATACTACGTGCATCGTATTTATGTGCATTATTCAAGATCTTGGCTAATTTGTAACATTTTGAAATCATGGGCTTGTGATTAGATTCTTGTACAAAGATATCCCAAATACATGTTATTTTTTTCCAAATTACTGATTAATTTGCATGTTTCATGAAATCATTTTGATGTTCATTTGAATGAATGTTCAAAATTCCCTGAACATATGTTAACAGTATTTTAACCAGTAAATTTTAATTGTGACTTGATGCCATTTGTATATTAGGTTGGATTTTCCACAACTGCTTAATTACTAATGTTCAATAGTAACTGTGATTTGATGCACATATGGATAGAATCCTTTCTTTTGTAGAACTGTGGCCAACAGGGTAAGTAGTCAAATTCCTTGTCTGTGAAACTGTCATTCTGAATTGGCCTGAATGTATGGGGTTCGGGGAATGTTCCTAAACTCAGCATGGCTCACTGATGAATGAGATTTGGAATTCAGATTACAGTTGGTTCTTTTTTCTCTTAACTTTCATTAACTGCAATTTGTGTATTGTCAAAGTCAATAACAGTTTCACTATTGATAAAATTAAGTTAATAGTTGTGCTCCCTCCCCAGGCATCACTATGAATCCACATTTTTTTTCTTGGTATACATGTTTTGAACTTAGACAAGGGAAGTGCCCTCTTGATGTTTATGGATGGCATAGAGGTTTGCTACTGTATAAGATTGAAAGGCCAATAGAAGTTAATGGAATAAGCATACAGTTAGGTGTACTTTAATGTGATAAAGCGTAAAGTAACGTTTTCAAAGCAAAACCAGGAATGGAATTGTATCTGAAATGCTGAGGGGTAGTGGATGATAATGAAACAAATATCCATGCAGGTCTGTGATCAAACAACCAATTAATGCTTCTGCTACATTGAGTGGTGGTAACAGGCAAAGTTAGATGATTTTCTTGAAGGTTGAGGAAGTTCCAGTATGACGCCTGATAACTGAAGTTCGGAACCAAAACTTGGTGTATGATTCTGTCAAGATAATCAAATCTCTCAGTCTCTTTGATAGCTCTTTGCTAGACTGCATGCCTTAGTATAGTTTAGAGTTCAGTCAAACATTCGTAATGGGATTTCATTGTGCAACTGTCAACAAAAGCTTTCAGAACTAAATACATTAAAGTCTTTGAAGTCATGGAACAGGTGCCTTTCTGAACTGCTTTAAAGGCTCACCTGATAGCTATTTAGTCAATAAAGTAGCTCAGTCATCCGTCCCACTGCTTCTAAATCTGAACAAATGACTAACCTGTCAATCAAAGGAAAGATCCAATCTCAATATTGTTCAATGCAGAAGAGCTCTTTATCCACTGGATACTCAAATACATCTTACTTTAATAATGCTGGTCGAATTAATGATCACTTAGCTTTTAAGAACAAAGCCCTATAATCAACAACTGCATCAAAAATGTACTTAAATGAGTATATTGTGTCTAATTATAACATGAAAATGCCTACAACTTTTTAAACTTGCTTGTAAAATGGTTCCCAATACAGAACAGGCTTCTCTGAGGTTCCAACAAACCTTAAATAGCACAAATCATGTCATCTTTGGAAGTTTTCCAAAACCGATCCAATCCTTAAATTGTGATGTTGGGAGGTGATCCTGAAATCACTGCTGGTGTCAGATTTGCTGAGTGTGGAATCATAACCCAACGGAACTGAAAAAGACCACTGGCGTAACAATCTGCCTACTTCTGTACACATTATCTTGAAATTGACTCAATTGCCTACTTGAATCCAATTACATTATTATTTTGATAAACTTGACAATTCTACTCATTTTGCTAGCTTATTGCAATCTTTAAAATGTCAATCAGTGTTTGTACCATTTTCCAATGTAAACAGTCGTTTGGATCAATTTTAATATTACTGTTTATAATAAGAACATGTGTTGAGAGAAGCTTGATGTTTAGTTTTCATGAGAACAGATCCACCTTGTCAAACCTTAACTCACAATTAGGATGATTTAAATCTCAAATTTGCTGATCTGCCAGTTTAAAACATTAATTTTTGAACTAATTAAAGCTAGCATTAAAATAACATCAAAGCTCTAGTATTATAAATTAAATATGACCACCAAATAATTTGGATGGACTAGGGATTATGGGAAATAGGGCCTGGGTAGGATTGTGATTAGTGCAGACTCGATGGCCAAATGGCCTCTTTCTGCACTGTAGGGATTCTTTGGTTCTATGATTCTACCTATTAAGTGAATGGAGTAAGGATAATCATGGTTATTTTTCATAAGAAATCAAAGTTAGGGAAAGTGAGTGGGAACATGGCTAAATAGAAGTAGAGCTTGAGAAACCTTGTTTTTGCAAGCTAGTGTCATAAAATGGAGGGTTTTGACATGGCAGTCCAATGAAGTTGGTCCGCCACAGTTAAAGAAACAAAGGATGCAACCTAAGGTATAGGGTTGTAAAAGATTAGAATTTGGAGAAATTTATAAAAACCTTTTCCATTTTCACCTGAATCAAAAGTGGCTCACATCTGTTTGTCATTTTAGACATGGATGAGTCTTCATGCCTTCTGAGGTGGCCTAGCAAGTCATCACCTCCCCAAAACAAATATATCTAAATTTTGAGATGTTGTAAACCAACCTGAAAAGAAAGCCTTACTCCTTGGATTTTGTATGGCACAAAAGTCATGATACCAAGTTTATTCTGCCAGAAATGGCAAGATGTGAGCAAGTTGCCAGCCTTCTACATAGGACAGAAAATTCAGTATTTGCCTATTACCAGGATCATTACCTTCCACCTTTGCAATGTTGCCCAAATATAACATCACTTTTCCCAAGTGCTGCTTATCCATCATCTTCATCCTCTACTCCCCAGTTTTTACCTCTACTCCCCAGTTTCCATCTTCGCTCTCACCAATGCCAGTTTATTTAAAACCCCATTGCCATTAAATGGAGCAAAGTCAAAGAATACAGAAAAAAGTCTGAGTACCAACTCTCCCGTTTTTTTTAAAAAAAAACATTTTGGACATCTTATAAAGAGCCACATACAGTACAAAATATATTGTGAGAATACATATTCACACTATTGTGGATGACTTGCACTAGGGAATAATAAACATATACAGAATACAATCAAGATTCACTAAGATTTTTTAAAAATTAATTTATTATGGGATGTCATTGGCCATCCCTAATTGCTGTTGGATCCAATGGCTTGCCACACCATTTCAGAGGTCATTTAGGGGCAGAATTTTCCCAGGATTGTACAGAGCGCTGAATCAGGCGGGAGAGGCTTTGTGAAACTTGAAGGCCTTCACAGACACCCTTTCTTGCCTGATTAAACAGCACTGTGATCTTGTACAAAACCGATTTGCAAGGACAAGACCCAAACATGCTAGCAAAGCTGGGACTCTGAGGTCAGGGTGCTGTAATCTCAAACATCCTCTGTCAGTGACACAGCCCCCACTTTCCTGGCTCCAGCCAAATCCTGTCTCCTGCCGCCCCCCCCCCCCCCCCCCCCCCCCCACACACACACACACCACACACACACACACACACCTGGCACCACTCCCTAACTCCACAAACATTGCCTGCCCCACATAAGGGTATTCCCTAGAATGCAGGTTTGCATTGCCAGGATTCTGCATTACCTGGGGCCATATATTACTATGCAACCTGGTGTGGTCATCATGACTGGTTTTAGTTTTTGAGAACTGGTGGTGCCAAAGAGTAATATATTTATTGTCACTTGCAGAATTATATTTAATGTAATTTTATTCAGCTCACTTAAAAGTTGCAATACTTATTTATCTTAATTAATCAACTGATTATAAACAAAAACAGAAAATAATGGAAAATCTCAACAGGGCTGACAGCATCTGTGGACAGAGAATAGAGCCAGTGTTTTGAGTCAGGATAAATATTGGCTGTATTCTCTGTCCACAGATGTTATCAGCCCTATTGAGATTTTGCAGCATTTTCTGCTTTTGTTTCAGATCTAGCATCTGCAGTATTTTTTCTTCAACTGATCATAAAGTTTGGTTAAGGCAGTGGCAGAAAATAGTGACAAAATGCTCACACTGGCATAGTGTGACATTAGTGTCAAGGCTGGTAAGCTTATCAAAATTTATGTAAATTTCTGTCACCACCAAGGGGCAGGGAAGATTTCAGACTGTGATTTTGCTGGCACAAATCCCATTTTTGGCCATTTGACATTTAGTAGCCATTACAGGAATATGCCTACAATCAACAGAGCTGCTAAATTGTAACCTCAGAGTCAACCACGTTGCTGTGGGTCTGGAGTCAAACCAGATAAGGATAGCAGATTGATGGTAAATGTGGGTTTTTATGGCAATCTATGACAGTTTTATGGTCACTACTACTGACTACGAGGTAGCTTTCAAATCCAGATATCATTAATTGAATTTATATTCCACTTTCAGCCACCATGGCAGCATTTGGAACTCGCCCCTAGAGCATCAGCCTGAGTCTGTATATAACTATTCCAGTGACATTGCCAGTACACCACCATCTTACCCCTGAAGAGAATGGTCAAGAGTGAGAGGCTTTTGTAAGGAAAGGAAAAGAGAAATTGGCTGTCCATGTGAAAAGAATAAAAGATTTAATCAGCATATTCAAAATGGTCCTTGGATAAACTAAATTTAGAAAATCTATTTCCAATAGTCAGTGAGTTAGTAATGGGTATAAATTTCAGATTATAAATTTCAAATTATTGCTAGAAGAGCAAAGGGAGAGATTAATGGATTTTTAAAAATTGGTCAGGGCATGGAATATCATACCAGAAGCAGAATCCATAATATTTTTAAAAGGAAAGTAAATAAATATTTGATTTTTGTTTGATAGAGATGGGGAAAGTACAGTGTAATGGAATTTCAGAGGCTACATCTATAAAGTAAAACCTCTTATCTGGAAGAGATTAGTGCATTGGATAGCTCATGAAAAAAGTTAACAAATTGCATCAGATGGCTTCTTGGTGAGCTGTAAATTTATATGGCCCTGTAGAAAAACTGGTGCTGCTTTCATAGATATCTGTAATTACATGGGCAGTGCATCTGCTCAAAGATTAGGAAATATTAGAGAGTGCTAAACATAATTAAATGAAAAATGCGCATAAAGATGGATTAGAAAATTAAGGTGTTAGGAGAGGAGTGGTGGCACCCCAAGAGGGTTTAGTAGTGACCATTGAAGTTGGTAAATGTGAGATGTCATTTTGCTCAGAAGCTTCAATTTTGTCGAAAGGAACTTAGCCCACACATTTGAAATATCAGTCCCATGTTATTGAAGTGTGAGCGTTTTGTCGTTGGTTAAGGCAGTGACAGAAAATACAACCTTTATAATCAATTGGTTAATTTTAAAAGTATAACTGGTGTGCAAAGAAGGGACTTTTAAATGGATGAGTAAACTTAAGAGACATAATTATGCAATTGACACTAGATATGTCACAAAGAAATATACGTCAGCCCACCAGTCTACACCATTTTTGTTCCATTTAAGCTTATTCCCATCCTCCTTTATCTAACTCTCTTCAGCATTACGTTCCATATCTTTCTTTCTTCATGTACTTAGTTTCGCCTTATATGCATCTCTGTTCAATATAACTGCTCACTGTTAGTGAGTTTGACTTTTCTGCCACTTTTTTTGGATAAGTTTCTTCTAAATCTTTCATTTGATTTCTTGGTCGTTATTTTAATGGCTTTTGGCTTTGCTCTTTCTCACCACTGGAAATACCTTGTGTCCTCTATCAAATGCTTTTACAGAATTGCAAGAACGTCTATTCAGTTGGCCCTCGGTCATCTCTTCATGAGAGTAAAGACTTCACCTATATGAGTAAACCTTGTTGTTCTGGTATCACTTTTGTATATTTATTGCACCATTTCTAGTGTCTATCCTTTTTTTATAATATGGCAACCAGATAAATACATGTGATCCAATGTACTCTAACCATGGTTCCATAAAGGTTTCACCATAACTTGACTTTTTAATTCTAACCCTCTAGAAAGCAATCTTAGGATTTGGTTTGCTTTTTATGATCTTTGTTAACCTGATACTTTGTGTGTATCTGTACTTTGCTCCTCTACGCCATTTATATTTTTGCTTTACAAGCAATATGTGATCTCATTTTACTTACCAAAATTTAATGCATTTTTGACACCATGCTGATTCTTTTCTCATTTTGTCAGGATTGAATTAACTCTGCTGCCACTGTCAAGCTGGCTGGTTGCTAAAAAGTATAGCTACCAATCTTGTGGCACTGCATGTTTTTCTAATGAATTGTGTGCAATAGTGTCTGTCATATCTGCCCTAGGTTGTTTAAAATGCTTAGTGTTGGACTTTAACCTGGTGTGAGACTTCTTACTCAATTCATCAGGACCAGGAATGAGTTTGATGAGATTTTAATATTTTCCCTCTTTGCTTTAAATGCAGTCATATCATTTCTCATCTTTTCTTCCAATATTATGTCCATAAAACCAATCTCCCTGGTAAATACTGAATCAAAATAATTTAATAATTCTGTTTTTTCACTTGTGTTTTGTGATTTTATTCCATCTAGTCTTTTGTGACCCTATTCTCACGCTGACTTTATTTATGTGATTGTGGAATATTTAAGTTTATTTATATTCCTTGATAATTTCTGAGTACTCCTTTTTCCAATTGTTTTGTTTAACTTGATCTCTTGTTATTCTCCCACAACATGCTGTTCTAACTGTCCATGTGCCAGGTGTTTGCTCTTTGCTTACCATCAATTTTTCACGTCTTTATTTATCCATGTTGATTTTATCTCTATCCACATGGATTCTGTTTAATAATGATCATGGCACTTTTTCTGTTGCTGTTATGCTATCTCCAGCAAGTACAGTCATACTACTCCTTTCCCCCTCTGTTTTTAAATGTGTACAGTGTTTAATTTCAAATCAACAGTTCTCAAATACAGTACTAATTTGTTTTTAAGAATAAATATTTCTCCCCAGAATCTAAAACTGATTGCCAGCATGAACATTCAAGGTTGTTATATCAGACTTGCAAAAAATTCTGTCTCAGTTTGAGAAGTGTGAATTAGTTGAGATGAGTTATCATTTTTGAAGTACTTGAGTCAACCCACACAAAGCAAGACTGAAATAGTATGCAGATTGTAAATGCTATTCATTATTTATTTACTTTTCTTTGTACAAGCATATAAAATGATTCTTTACAGACTGTTTTGTTTTCTTATTTTCCTTCTATTAAAGGAACCTATTTCTCACCAAGTGAGTGGCCTTACTATATTTCTGTTCTGGTGTACCAAGAACTTAAATGGATTGGTATTGACGCCAGGAGTGCACCATGTCTAGTCTGCCTCCATTTTAATCAATAGCAATGATATTGATATTCTGAAAAATCAAGAGGCAGGCAATAAAGGTTATGAGGGGGAGGCAAACTAAATTCATATTGACCATTATTCACTTTTCAATCTCTGAGTTACCAAGTGAAAGGAATTTGGCTAGAGCCATTCTAATTCCTTGTGGTTTTGACCCAAACAGTATTTACACTTGGTTATAAATTAATATCACAGTTTGGAGGATGGTGAGTTTGGCTTTCAAATTAAATTTATCTTCGTTTCAGGATAATGGACACATTGTTCCTAGCTCTCTGACAAAAAGCCATGAAGGTGATCCCCTTTGTTTACAGCCAAATGACCTCCTATGATTCCTCACAATAACCACTGAGAATAATGAATGAGACTTCCTTTCTGCCTTTTCTATTGCATAGCAAAGTGGGCAGCAGTGCCAATTATCTCCAAAGTCTCTTGTTGCTTTTCATTTTTTTTTTAAGTTCTGCCCTCAGTTGAGATGACAAGCATGAACCATTATCCTATCGCAGCAACCTTGTTCAATGCCTCAGGTGGTGAATACAATATGTAACTAAAATATATAGGCTAGAATTCTCCAACATCATGCACCCTGTCACTACTGCCAGTGAGAACTGAGAATTTGACACCCAGCCAAAGCTTCATTCACTGCAGTGGGAATGGAGAAACCCAGCTACAGGCAAGATCGGAGAATTCTGGCCTCAGACCACATGAATTTGGCAATAATCTCAGCCAGGTGGCAGTAGAAGGCGCTGCAATTGGACTCTGCACGTGAAGGTAGTAAAGAAATGCAAAAGCCAGGTTTCCTGCTTCTGGTCACCAATCCTGCTGGAAATATCTTCAGAGAAGATTGCGTTAAAAATGAAATCCAGCTCTTAGTTAGGAACACACACATGATGAATAATCACTTGTGTACTGGAGGTTGATTGGTGGCCAGAGAACTATTAAAAATATGTATCAGGACTTGAAACAGTGCAAACGAAAGACTGAATAAACTCTCCAACTGTAATGTTAAATAAGATTTAAAGAAACTAATTCTAAGAATACCAATCTCTAATTACTGGTACCGTAGCTCCCATTATTTCAATGATAGTTGGATTTTTAAACAATTACACACTTACTGAAAACACTTATACAAGCTACATGCTCAATATCATTAAAGACCAGCATATACTTTTGCCCAAAAATAAATCCCTATTACTGACAGAAGATTCACATGACCTTCACTAATGGCTTACTTTAACACAAAAAGCATTGATGAACAGTTTTTTTTTACTGCCTGAAGTGCAAGGTGTGTACTTTTAATGCCTTATAGAACTGATGCCATGTTCCTATGACTAGCATATTCTATGTTAGCAAACAATTAGCGGAAAAGAAAGGTTTAAACATTTGTTTGAAAATGTTTATATCTCAATTCAGTGTTGCCTGGACTTGAACTGAGAAGAGCTGAATTTTGGCTTCAGCCATTTGAGCCTACAAATTCCAATTGTATCAGATGTACCATGTTATAGAACCATAGAATGTTGCAAGTTGTAACTGGGTCTCTTGTACCTGTGCTTGCTCTTGGTAACTTTTTTTTTTACTGGATGAGGTGTTGCTGGCAAAGCCAGCATTTGTTGCCCACCAAACAACTAAACACTTATAGAAGCTACATGCTCAATATCAACTGAACTTCTTGCTAGGCCATCGAAGAATAGTTGAGAACGAATCATACTTCTGTGGCTCTGGAGTTGCATGTAGGCCAGACCAGGTAAGGTGGCAGATTTCCTTCTTTAAAGGGGAGTGGTGAACCATATGGATTTTAATGACAATCTACAGAGTTTTTATGGACCATTACAGAGACTAATTTTCAATTCCAGATCTTGTTAGTTGAATTTAAGTTCCACCAACTGCTGTGATGGGATTTGAACCCATGTCTCTGGAGCATTAGCCTGGCCTTCTGAATTACATTACCACTAGGACACCATCTCCCCTACATAATCTTGGAATAATCCAAAATAATTCCCTATCTCAATTTCTCCATTCTACTTTCAAATATTTTTTCAATTTTCCTGTTTAAGGACGCAATACTTAAGAAAGCACCACTCCCTTTGGTAAAGGTCTAAACCACTTTGTATAAAGACATTTCTGCTAACTACTCTCATTCTGTGACCACTTTAAATCAACGATCTCTTGTCACAAATGGTCTTTCCCCTCTACCCCAAACTGGTGTAACTTTTCATAATTTTAAAGTATATAATTCAGTCTCCTCCTTCTTCTCTAGTGAAAATGTCCTCAGAGTCTCAACTTGTTCTCATATCTCGTACTTATTGTATCCATCCAGTTTTTACGTAATTTTCAGCGTGCTGAGATTGCATTATATTCTAATTTAGTGTCAATGAACAGTGTAGTGCAGGATCAGGCCCTTTGGCCCACCAAGCCTGCATTAAAATATTGCCTTTTTAAACTAAAGACATGGTCCACCTCCCTCTTCCCTACTTATTCAAGTATTTATCCAGATTCCTCTTAAATGTTGTTATTGTGTCTGCTTCTACCACTTTCTCTGGCAATGCATTTCAGGCACTTATCACCCTCCTGCAGAAAAAAAATCCCACCCAAGTCCCCTCTGCTGTATCCCCGTAACCTGGTGTTCATTTGCCATAGTCAATCCACCTAACCTGCACATCTTTAGACTGTGGGAAGAAACTCATGCAGAGACTGGAAGATCATGCTAAACTATAAGATAGTTTCACAAAGCTAGAATTGAACCTGGGTGCCTGCTGCTGTGGGGCAGTAGCACTAACCATTGTGCCATTGCACCGTCCTCTTACAAAATTTTAAACACTAATGTTTTGTATCAATTCAACATTACCCCTGTATCCAGGTCTCAAGTTATTTATTTCATGGCACAATGGGTATCACTGACTAGGCTTGCATTTTTATCGCCACCCCTAATTGCGATTCAGGTGTCTGAACCACTGCCATTCATGTGATTTGAGCACATCCGCAGTGCTGTTGGATTGGAGTTCCAGGATTTTGACCCAACATCGGTCAAGAAACAGCGTCATAGTTCCAAGCCACGATGGTGTGTCGCATGAGAGGAATTTGCAAATCATGATGTCCGTGTGCCTTGGCTTGCCTTTTCCTAGGTGGTAGAGGTCACAAGTTTGGAAGATGCTGTTAGAAGGGTCTTGGTGAGTTGTTAAAGTTTGTCTTGTAGATGTTAAACACTGCTGGCACTGTGCATCACTGGTGGAGGTAGTAGATGGAGTATCAATTAATTAGGCTGCTTTGTTCCGGATGGTATTGAGCTTATTCTGTGTTGATGGAACTATGCCAATCCAGTCAAATGGAAGCATTCCATGATGCTCCTGATTTGACTTTTCAGGCTTTGTGGAGGTAAGCCATTTTCTTCTGAATTCTCACCTCTGACCTGCTCTTGGAACTATTTCTATGGCTGTTCCAGTTCAGGTTCTGGTCAATGGTAGCCTCCAGGGGGATGATGGTGTGAGTTTTAGTGATGATAATACCATTGAATGTCAAGGGGAGATAGTTGAATTCCCTTTTGTTAGAAATGGTCAATGCTGGCACTTGTGTGACATGAATATAACTTGTCACTTATTGGCCCAAGCCTGAATGTTATCCAGGGCTTGCTGTATGGGCACAGACTGCTTCAGTATCGATTCATTTTTGTAAGGCTTTGGCCATGTTTGAACATGTAGGCCTCTTCATCTGTACCCTTTAGTATACTTTTATGAATCATAAACACATGGGAACAAGGGTGGGCCATTCAGCCCATTGAGCTATTAGACCGTGGCTGATTTATCTGCCTCAGTGCCATTTTCCAGTGCTATCCTCATATCCCTTGATCTCATCCATATTCAGAAATTACCAATTTCTGCCTTGAACATACTTGATGACTGAACTTCCATGTTCCTCTGGTGTAGCTTCTTTCCTGATGCCATCAGATGTTCAAATGGACTTATCTCACATTAAGTTGATCTTTCTCTACACCTTAACTGTAACTAACACTACATTCTACACTGTCTCCTTTTCTATGTATGGTACGCTTTGTATACAATGTAAGAAGTAATACTTTTCAATGTATACTAATACATGTGACAATAACAAAGCAAAAATAGAGAATTTCAGAGACACTCCACCATCACCTCAATCTTAAATAAACTGCCTCTTATTCTGAGACACTATCCTTTTGTTCTGCACTCATCAGGAAAGGGAAACATCTATCTACATCTATCCTGTCATGCCCTGTAAGAAATTCATAAGTTTAATGAGATCAACTCTCATTCCTGAAAACCCTAGAGAATACAGGGCCAGTTTTCTCAATATCTCCTCCTAACACAATGCCACCATCCCAGGATTAGTCTGGAGAACTCTCTCAACGGTAAGTATATCCTTCCTTTGGATAGAGACCAAAACGAACCAATGATCCAAGTGCACTTTCCCCAATTATACAATTGCAGCATGATTCTCTTGTGATGAAGGCCAGCATAAATTGGCCTTCCTAATAGTTTGCTACATCTGCCTGCTGGTTTATAGTGACTCATGAGCCAGTGCACCCAGGTCCTCTTTGGACATAAACACTTCTCTATTCTGCCTTTCTGGGCTTTTTTTTACCAAAGTGAATAAATTCAGGCATCCTACATTACATTCCATCTGCTATATTCTTGCCCATTCATTTAGCCTATCCAAGTTCCTTGAAACCTCATTGCATACCCTTTTTAGATTTCTTGGTTCAGATTTAAAACTTTAGTTTTAGAATGGACTATATTAGTTTCAGACTTGATCTAAATTTTATCATAAAATGGTCACTTTCCTAAAGGCTCTTTTAGAGCAAGTTTATTAATTACTCCTTTTTTTCTTTAATATACCAAATCTAAAATAGTCTGATCTCTAGTTGGTTCAATTCTCCAATTCATCATTTAACCTTGTTCTTGAATTACGAAGTCCCCACTCCACATAGTAGGCATGCCTGTGATAACTATGGGTGGACAGTAAAATCAATAACTGCAGAAAACTGCTTAAAGTCTCCATTTTCTGATTGCTGGGGAAACTGATGAACTGAAACATGTAGAACTGGTGTATTTTCTTGGTGTAACTGTTAAGTGTGAACTGCTGGTGGAGACTTAAGGGAGCTTCAATCAACTGTTCGCACTGTTAACCATGGGGGGCAATCAGAAAATGAAAGGTTCAGACAATTTCAGTGTCCCCTGAAAATGTTAACGGTGCAAACAGCTGATCAACACTACCAGAAGACTTGGCCTTTACACTGATAAAATACTAGTTGAACTGAAAATAGACAGCTGTCAATATGTTTGAAGCGGTGCCTTTGTAATTATTGCCCATGGTAAAAATGGATGGTTAGCACCATTTGCCTGATTTAAGTGGTTGCTAGGATAAATGTGGACAGTATTTAACTTTTTATCTATATGTCTGTCCCATTTAACCCGTTTTCTGCTGCCTTCCTTTTCATTTGTCAATAGCACAAAAATAACAGGTTTAGCAAATTTTAATATTTTGCTCCCCATTGACGAATCCAAATCAGCTAGATATACGCCATAAAATTGAACCAAGAATTGACCACGTCCAAACCCCTTCCTAGTCTGTATAATACCCAACACTTTGGATGGATTTTCACTGCCAAGGCTGGTAGCTCGAGTAGAGAAATTTCTTGACTCAGCAGACCTATCTTCGTTTAAAGAGCCCCCTTCCATCCAATTTTACTTGGGGAAGGGGGAGGCATGGACAGGATTGAATAGGTCCCACTGAGTCTGGAAGCAGATTCTCAAGCGCCATGGGGGACAGGCAAGTGCCAAAGTGATCTAGTTAGAAGACCTGTCTCAGTTCTGTGGGATTTTGTCTCGTGTTGTCTTAGAAGTTGTTTGTCTCTGTCTCTCAAATCGCATCCACGCCGATGTTCCCTGCACATCACTTTGGTCTCTCATACTTCATACTACCTTGATAGCTACTTGCCCAATATCTAGCATGGGTAGAACTTGAGAATCATATGGAGTTGAAAAAAATAAACATCTAACAATAGTACAGCTCTCACTCATGCACATGTGATAGTTTAAAAAAAACTGATTAAATCCATTTGAAGTTTTTATATCTCAAGTGTTCAGTTTCTTATTTTAAAAATCCAAATATGTATTCAGACCCAACATCAAGTGGAGTAATCCTTTCATAGCTTCTTTAAACCATAAATCCAACAATGAATTCAAATCTCCTGCTGAAATAACTGGCATTTAAAGGGCTATTATGATGTAATGATGAATTTCAAATGTTAATATATATCTCTATTGAAAATCTATGAACAGATGGTAATTCTTTACTTACACCAGGTGATCGGTCAATCATAGCAGTTCACCAACTATCACTGACTACTGCAGCCATTTTGAATTTGTTTAAAGAGCAGGTAAGTTTTTAAAATCTTTACTTCCTGACGCTTAAACAATTCTTATCTAGCCTTGAAAGAATGCTTATGTGTGCTCCAATATTTCATTCAAGTCTATGGGCCAAGTGCTGGAAAGTGGGATTAGTGTAGATTTGGTGTAGTTTTGTCGGTGCAGACTCAATGGATCATCTTATGTACTGTGTAGCTTTATGGCTAAAATATGATTAAATTTACCTGTTAACCCCTTGAGACATCTTATCAAGTCCTTTCTGATCATTGTATGCACAACTTTTGCTGTGTTGTCTTCGTAAAAGTGACCAAAGAAAATTGATCATCACAACTTTTGAACAAATTGTTTTGGCTCTCCTTTATTAACTCATTCAAGATGTTTGCTAATTTGATCTTGAATTATAGATTCTGAGCGCTGAATGTTACTGAAGATTTTTGGAGTACCAGCATTGGAACACAAAGTACGTCCTGAATCTGGTATTTGCCAGCAGCTTCATCAGTTCAGTGATGTTATAGCAAGTACTCTCCTAACCGGCATCCTGCAGGCCCAACAACCAGGCTCTGAAGCCTGAGGAGCACCAGCAAGAGAGGTGGGTACTGATGAGACAAGCACTGAGATCTTGGGGCACCCCAAAATTGATCCCCCCCTTCCCCTATCCAGGTTAGATAAGTAAAAATTAGGGATTTGAGGATGGCAGGCCTACTGGAACAAAGAGAAAACCTTTGGAAGGGATGGTTGCGGTCACTGGAGCTGTTGTATATATCCATTTCCCCTTCTTTGGGCCATGTAATCTCATTTTGCTGGCTTCCTGGAATGCTGGTTGTCTCTATGAAGCAGGCAGCCTGGGGACTATTGGCAAAATAGCAGTGGCTTTGTAAAATGATCCATAATAAGGCCTTTAATTACATGGAACAGACAGCCAATCTGTTACCTATTGCTGGAAAATGGACTGTCCAAACCGAATAGGTTCTTTTGCTGTTTAACACTTCCCTCTTATCCTGGCACAGTAAAATTTAGCCATTGGACTTTGTCTATAAATGAGTTTGATTAATTGGTCTTTAGTTATCTGATTTGATCTAGAAGAAGTTGGAATTGTACATACTCCAAAGGCAGGATAGAATTTGCTGACCTGTCACTCCCCAAACTGAAACTGTTCAAGGTGACAAAATGAATGAACCTGATAGGTTCTATTGTCAAATCAATTCCTTTACAATTTCTGCAAGCCTTATTGAAAATATGCAGTGGAATGGATGGACTGAAATTGGAAATACAATTCTAGTCTTGATGATATGAGGCTTTCAAGCTCCGAAGGGGAGCAACAAAGCTAATCAGTGTCAGGAACGACTTGATAAGGCACTGCAGCATCGTGCAGAGTTGTATCAAAGGACATCATTAAGAGTTGTTTGCTTGCTGCAGCTCATTGGTAGCATTCTTGCCCAAGTCAAAAAATTGTTGGTTCCAGTCCAGAGACTTGAACACAAAATGTAGGCTCATGCTTAAGTGCAGTGCTGAGGGAGTGCTTGCACACTTGGAAGCCCTTACCTTTGGATGAGACATTAAACCAAACTGCTCTCTGTCCCCTCAGGTGGATGCAAAAGTTCCCATGGTGTTACATCAGAGAAGAGTCAGAAGAATTCCTGTTGCTATTATGATCTAATCTGTGCTGGGAAGGTTTCCCTCTTAAACATGAATAACTGTGGTGTGACTCAGGTAGGTTATTTCAAACAACTTTACTAACATTGTGTACATGGTGAATGCAGACTGATACATCTGCGCTATACAGTCTCTAGCACATGACTACTGCTGTCACTATTATACCATAATACACATCAGTATCATAACTATTAACCTATTGTACAATATCTCCCATCAAATAAAATGTCACTTCATTAATAAAATGTCAAATAACATCACTTTTCAAACTTCCTTTACTGTTACAGGTTCTATAGATTTCTCTCTCTTTCACCCTGCCCACACCCAAATCACTGTTATAAAAGATTAAATCTCCCATTAGGTTCTTAGCACTCTGAAAGGACATTATGGGTATAAACTGATGTTCAACTTTTCCCTAGAAAACGGCAACATTCACTCACTCGTGGATGGGAAAGAGGGTATTTTAAAGCAGCAAAAGAACAACAGCAGCCATAATATTAGTTCACATGATTTCCAGACTCCAGAAAGTCAATGTCCAAAGGGCGTTTATGGCAGGGTTCAATTCAAATGAGTTACTGGTTAGAAATGGCAAAACAACAGTCCTTGAAAGCAGTTGAGGGTGCAGCATGATGTGCTTTATATGCCTTGCCTGATGGCAAGTGACGAATGCTTTTTTTTTTAAAATAAAACAGACTCCTGAAGTTGAGCCTGGCTGTTTGGTCAGCCGGGGGCTCTGCCATTATTCTTTTCAGGTGGGAAGTAATCAGACAACTGATCTGGAGGCTAGAAACGTAATTTTAAAACTGTCTAAGAGGTTAAAAGCATAGGGTCATGTGTTGTGGCCCATTAATGAGTTAATTGCAGCTTCAGAAGCAGTTCCTGTGCCAATATCTATTTCTTCCCTTGGGATTGAAATGATGCCTCATTAACCGAAGAGTTTTCATAAAACCATAGAAATGTTACAGCACAGAAGGAGGCTATTTGGCCCATTATGGCCATGTTAGCTCAAGGGCACCCAGATACGCTTTCTAATCCCACTTTGCAGCCAGACTACTGTGTCTTACAGCACTCAAAGTATCAATCCAGATACTTTTTAAGATCGCTGCCTCCTCTACCAATATGAGCAGTGAATTTCAGACATCTACCATCCTTTGTGTAGAAAAGTTCTTCCTTATGTCATCTTCTGCCATTTATCTTGAATCTATGTCCTCTTATTCTAGAATTTTCTATCAAGGGAAACAATTTTATCCCATCCACTCTATCTCTTCCCCTCATAATTTTGTACAGCTCAATCAAGTTATCCTACAGCCTTTTTTGTTCCAAGGAAAATAACTCCAGAATATCCAATCTCTCATCATAGCTACACTTTTCTGCCAATACTTTTGTAAACCACTGTCGCCCTCTGTCCCGAGCAGTTATGTCCTTTTGATGTTTTTGTTATTTCCTAGTTGGGGAACCAATTCATATGTTAGCCTTGTAATTTGGTGATAATAATGTGGCCTTACGGCGGGGTGTGAGACTCCACATCAATGACAGTTGAACTTATTGTTTTCTTACAATCTCAGTTGTCATCTACACAAAACTGATGGCCAATCTGGAATCATCTGACCTGTAGCAGCCATCTTTTGTTGGAAAGGAAGTCCACTTTAAGGTAGCACACAAAAAAGAGTTTTGATATACACAGTTTTGATTTCTTCAGCTCCTTATTGACATGACAAAGTGCATGTTATATAAATCAAAGGAATAACTTCATATGTCAGGGCAGTAGGATCGCAAAGTATTTCTGGACAGAAACGGATCAAAACCTAAAAAATTGTCAATTTCAAGGTGGAGGCTAGGAATAGTGTGTGTTGGAAGGAGAATAAGTGTCCATATATCTGTCTTGCCCTTTCTTATCTCTACCTAAACTGACTCTATGCTTGATCTTCTGAGTCAAGATCATTTCTCACTATTGCTTTGAATCATTCCTTATTAACCTTTTAACTATAATATAACCCATTTTGTGATCTGCATCTGGCTCAACAAAAATGATAACAGCCAAAATAAAAGTAGATTTTATTTTAGATATGGATTTCAGATTCACAGATGGCACGGTGGTTAGCAATGCTGTCTCACTGCATTAGGAATCCAGGTTCAATTCCTGGTTTGGTCACTGTCTCCCCGTGTCTGCATGGGTTTCCTCCAGGGGCTCCAGTTTCCTCCCACAGTTCGAAAGATATGCTGCTTAGGTGCATTGGCCATGCTGAATTCTCCCTCAGTGTACTCGAACAGGTGCCAGAGTGTGGTGACTAGGGGATCTTTAGTAACTTCACTGCAGTGTTAATGTAAGCCTACTTGTTACATGAATAAACTTTAAACATAAGTGCAGGAATCTTCGAAGAGCTGTGAGTTATCAACTCAAGGAAAGAGCTGTTCCATTGGAGTAGCCTTTACTTGAACAGTTCTGAGACAAATGTTGTGGAGAATCATATAGCCAGGGGTGTGGGGAGGGCTTTAATCTAAATAGCTGGTGTAGATGGAAGGTTCAAATGGGGAGATACGTACAAGGGAATAGTGCAAGGTATGATTCAGACAAATGATAACTAGAGTGTGACTGAACAAGACAGAACATATAAATTTTGTACACAAGTAAACAGAGTTAGAGTAGGGAAATGCTTAAAAGTACAGAATTAGAGAGTCTTTATCCGAATGTACACAATATTTGTAAAATATATGAATTAATAATACAGATGAAAATAAACAAATGCTATAATAGTCATTGCAGAGACATGATTGCAAATTAAGCAAGAGT
The DNA here is from genome assembly GCA_024679065.1 of Sphyrna mokarran. NCBI lineage: Eukaryota > Metazoa > Chordata > Chondrichthyes > Carcharhiniformes > Carcharhinidae > Sphyrna > Sphyrna mokarran. The sequence goes on along the minus strand of JAGIQG010000002.1, from coordinate 33,058,701 downwards.
GGGAACTGAATAATTAAGCAGATTTAACATTTTGGAAGGATAGGAAGGAAGTACAGTAGCTTTGTTAATAATGAAATCAGTAGAGTGGTGAGAAATAATCTTGACTCAAGATTAAAATATAGATCAGTTCAGGTGGAGATAATAAAAGAAATCCAAGACCGCAAGAAATTACAAAGTGTCGTGAACGAAGTCCAGTCCATCAGAAATAAAAAAAAAAGTCACTAGTAGGAATAGTTTTTGATTTAATTGAAACGACACTGTAGGATGAGGTACACCAAGAAATAATGGAGGCTTTCAGGACGAGCCATAATATTGTGGATGATTTCAATCTTATAGTGCAAATCAAATAGGAGCAAAGGTAGCTTTGACAATGAGTTCATAAAGTGTATATGGGACTGTTTCTTTAAAAATACATTCTGAAACCAACCAGGGTGCAGATTAATTTAGTCTTACTAATGTGTAATAGTAATGGATTATTTAATTATAGGTAAGGATCTTCAGGCAAGAATGGTCATAACATGAAAAAATGTAATCTTCAATTTGAGGGTGAGAAATATGTTCCTGAAACTAATATCTTCAACTTAAATAAAAACAGTTAAGAATATGAAGACAGATATGGCTATAGAGGACTGGGAAATCTAAAGTGAAAGTAAGATGGTAGCCAAGTAATAGCAGACATTTAAGAGAATGTATTTTGTAACTCAAGGATATAGGGTATGATCTTATCAAAAAAAATTCTAAATGCAGAATGAGCATGAAAATGGCAGAGTTTCAGGCCTGTTCTTTTAGCAAGAGGTAAAAATAAAATCTTATGACACTTAGAGGAAAAGAAAGAAGCGAAGTCTGATTCTGAGCAATAGAGAGACGTGTATGGAGTCCATTCACATGAGGAAGCTGGCTGCTGACTGCTGGTGGGCATCATTGCACATGTGCTCTGACCTCCCAGTGCATTAACTCTAGAATATAGAGTTCCTCTTAATATATGGTAGATCCATTCAAGCTTTTGATGGCAGCAGAGCAGAAGCTGTTTTTGAGACGGTTGATATGTTTTTCAAGCTTTTGTATGTTTTTCTCGATGGAAGAAGGTGGAAGAAAATATGTCTGTGGTGCATGTCTTTCCTGATTATGTTGGCTGCTTTTCCAAGGCAACAGGGCATGCAGACAGTCAATGGATGTGAGGCTGGTTTGTCTGATGGATTGGGTTTCATTCACGATTCTTTGTAATTTCTTGCAATCTTGGGCAGAGCAAGAGCCGTATGGACCTTTGGAGCTTGCCCTTCAGTTATCTAACGAAGCTGGAATTTCTCTGTAGAGCTTGCATGTACATGCACACATATGTGCATACACACCAATAAGGTATATATTCCTTAATGTAGAATCAGAAAACTCATTTAAGTGCGAGGCCAAAAGCTTGCTCGAAAATAAAAAAATCAGCTGCAAAATTAAATTTCAATTTTTCTTTGAACTTTGCAAGCCAGGAGCATATTAACAATCATTCAAAACAACTTGATCAGGAGACATTGACGCTGAAAGGCTGGATGACAGAACCTTGAAATTCTGCTGTGCTAGCTCTTGGTCAGATGCCAATATAAGTGGTGCATGGGATCCATAACCTAATGCAGGTGTCCTGCATACTCTAAGTGCTAGAATAGATTTGCTAACACATTTTACTCCTGGGTAGCAATCTTATTGTGTGGGCAACATATTTCATTTCAGCTAAGAAAAATGCAAAACAGTTGGTATAAATGTTTGCATACTTACCTTATTCTGTGTAAACGAATTACTAAGCAACTTTTACAAAATGCATGTTCAGAAATGTGCAGAATTGTTTAACATTTGCACCAAAGCTATGTTTGGAATTAGGTTTTACAAACCGATAAGGATTGAATGGTGCTTGGTAAGTATTAAAGTTGTCAGCATCCTATTTAAAATATTTCTTTGTCGGACAAATTAAAGCAAATGCGGAAAGAATGTTAAATTATTCTCGCTGTAAACCTCAGCTAGAACAGCTAAATGCTGTTTTCTTTCAATCCTGCAGCCCTGATTTGTATATTCTGTGCATGTGCTACCGGGAAGAAATACATATAGTACTAGCAGTGCAATGGAGTGATACACAGCTGTTGTGAAATCCCTCTGTGCCACTGAAACAAATGATCTGAGTCAGTCTATGCTAACAGGGTCAGCTCCAGAGCCAGCACAGAACTGTGACTGATGCAGGATCACTGCAGCCCCAGCTATTTTCACATCAATCACTCCTCAATGAAACTGCTCTGGGACTGTCAGGCTGGACTTGATCTGTTAGCGTGTTGTTTACATTCAGAGATAATTTATGGTATTCACAGCTGAAACTGCATTTTAAAGTTTCCACTCATTAGGTGGAAATCTTTCTATATGCTGGCAATAATAAACATGTAATAACAGTGCAAGTGTTAATTGCATGAAATTGTTATCAGCGTGTTTCTCAGTACAAACATAATTTAGTGTAATTGGCCATGTGTTAGGATTTTTAAAAAATGATTTCGAGATTACATTAGAAGATAAATTAGCTGAGCTTCCTTCTCCACTGCACTGCAGCAATGTCTTAATATATATAAATATTGCTTTTTAAATTGGACGTTCAAATGGGCTAGTAGATATTGTACAAAGCTACAGACCTTAAGGGATTATCCCTAAATGCTCACTCTTAACTTGAGTATAAAATATGATCAGGTGGTTGTGATCCTTTTTCATTAACACTTTATATTGACATTTAAGACAAAGCAGATAATGGGGAATAGGAAAGACTGTTGTAGAGACTTTCAAAGATGAGTTTCTGCTGCTGAACCACAATATTTCTGTGACTGTAGTGAGGGAACAGAGGCATGCCAGCCTCCATAGTGACATCTGTGAGGATCGCCAGAGTTTTGATGATTATTTTCTTATCACATCTGTAAGGAACTTCAAGGACATTATTTTTAAGAAAAAGAAAGATATTTCCTTGCTCAGGGGTCCATCAAAGCTATTAGCCAGATAGGATCCTGGCCAATACCTCAAATCACAAACCCACACCCTGTACCACACCAACTCCATAAATGGTAATGATGTATGTTCACAGACTACTTTAGAAACACAAGAAATATTTACTAATAAAAACTGTACAGAGGCCAGCAGCCCATCCACCTGCCCTGGTCCTTACATGTCTTCTGCCCAAGACAAGACTTCACCTCCTGGGGTGGTTACTCATTCTCCTCCGACTGGTCCCTCAAAATAGGTGGTGCTTGTTTGCTGAGTTGCCCGTGACAGGACAATCACCCCTCCTTTCTTCCAAAAGTACCCCATCACAAGTGACTTTTGAGTGACTTCTTGCAGAGGAAGTATTCTCTCACTGTACAAACTCCAGAAGGAATTAATGTTGGGGGGGGGGGGGCATTAGCGGATGTGAATCAAAAAAACCCAAAGATTTTGAAATGTACGCATTTGTGAACTTGCATCTACAGAGTTCAACTTGATTTTTATAGCATCCTTAGATACTCAAAAGGATTTCTTTAGGAGAATTTTCAAATGGCAATTAATTTATCCTGGAAGCATGGAGAGTTTGGTGGACAGGGCATGCTTCCAGCATTTCAGGGGGCGGCACAGTGATTAGCACTGCTACCTCACAGCGGCTTGGGTCACTGTCTGTGTGGAGTCTGTGCATTCTTCCTGTGTCTGCATGGGTTTCCTCCAGGTGCTCCAATTTCCTCCCACAACCTGAAAAACCTGCTGGTTAGATGCATTGACCCGAACAGAACAAAGTGTGACAACTAGAGGAATTTCACAGTAACTCCATTGCTGTGTTAGGATAAGCCTTATGACTAATCAATAAATAATTTTTAAAACTTTAAAATTTGCGGGCAGCAGCAAAGCAAGGGTATTCGTTACTATCCATGAAGTGAGTGATACATTGCAGTATCTGGTGAGAATTTCACCTCTATCGCTGTGCAGTGGTATTGCTGCTGAGTGCAGTTTTCCTTGCGGGCAAAATTCCATTGTGGATCTTGAGTGAGGGCTGCCCTAGTAGTCGATCACTACTAGGGCAGCCAACCAGAAAACCAAAAGCTGTAAAATAAAATCACTTTTTTTAAAAAAAATGCACGCAGTCCTGAAGATTTTCACATTAGTTTGTGTACGAGCCGCACCCTGATGTCATGGTCAGTTTCAGAGGATCTGACGCTTTGTCATTAACTGCCACCTCCCACCAACACTCTGCAAAGTCCAGGCCTTTGCATTTTAAACTAGGGCAAAATGTCTCAAAAACTGACTTTGAACAGAATCTAAATTGCATTTAAAATTCACATGGGTTATATTGATTGGGACGGAATTCCACTGGGAAAGCCAGTATAACTGACAGTAACTCTATCTACCCACCCTACCTGCTGCTCTCTCTCTCTCTCTACCCCCCCCCCCCCCCCCCCCCCCCCCGCCCCTGCAAGTATACTAACTTGGGCTGGTTTTTATACTTCCTAAAATTGAGCCACTAACTTTGCCACAATTAGCTGATGTAACAGCACACAGACTGCAACAGTTCAAGAAGGCAACTCCACTGACTTCTCAAGAGCAATTGAAGATGGGCAATTAATGCTACGTGGATAGTGACAGCCACACTCTGTAAACAAATGCATAAAAAGCAATATCCTTTTAAATCTTTCTCAACTATTTTCAAAGTAGCACCATGTAAATTATCTCTCTTATTAACTCTAACTATCATTTTTCAGATCTTTCTGTATTCAATGCTATTTGCATTGTTCATCCCTGACACTGAAAATAATTTCTTGTTAGATCAAGGCAGCCTAACTGCTGATTGTGGATTCAAGGATCAATTTAATTCTGTAGGTTTTTATGCTGAACTTGAGAGTTTTTTTTATGTAGAATGTTGAAGTGTTAATTAGCACTGGAATACTAGAGCAGCATTTGCTTTTGTAATTAAGTACATAGCTCAAATTCTCCTGATATCCGCTCCATAGCACAGGAGGCTGAAAAAGAAAAGAAATATTCAAAGATAAATAAAGCATTGACACCACCACAAATTTTTCATCATTAGGTTTTGTTTGACCAAAGTGTTAAATGCTGCATTTTGATAGGAAGAATCTGGAGAGGTAATCTGAATTAAATGGTACAGTTTTAACCGGATCACAGAACCAGAGACAACACAAATCTTTGGAAGTGGCAGGATAGGTGAGAAGGCTGTTTTTTTTTAAAGAAAAAGTAAATTGGACTCTTGGCTTTCTTAACAGAGTATAAAAGCAAAGCAGTCCTTCCAAACCTCAGGGTGACAAGGTCGCACCGTGGTTAGCACTGCTGCCTCACGCTGTCAAGGATCTGGGTTCAATCCGGCTTTGAGTGATTGTCTGGAGTTTTTGTTTTCACCATGTCTGAGTGGGTTTCCTCTGGGTGCGCTCATTTCTTCCCACTGTCTTAGTTAGATGGATTGGCCATGCTAAATTGTGTTCAAAGATTTGTAGGTTAGTTGGATTAGCCATAGTAAATGTGTGGGACCTTAAAGATAGGATGGGTTAGAGAGCTTAGGTAAGATGCTAGGTCATGTTGGTGCAGAATCAATGGGCCAAATGGTCGTCTCCTGTACTATTGAGGTTTATGGTTCTTTACAGAACATTGATTCAATCTCATCTGGGATTATTGTCTTCAGTCCTGGGCATCACACCTGAGGAAGGATATCAGGATCTTGGAGGAAGTGTAGTAGCAGTTTACTGGAGCAGTATCAGGGATGAAGAACTTCAGTTATATGCAGAGGTTGAAGGAGCTGCAATGATTCTCCTTTGAGCAGAGATGATTGAGAGATTTGAGAGGGATATTCAGAACTGTGAAATAGCCTGTGGAGTTGTTTGCTTTATTTCGTCTGATGACCTCAGTATCATCATGATTAAGAGCTGGGATCTGGAGGGCCCTAACATACTCTGGTTTTCCCCCTGTGGGCCAGCTACTGCTTCTGTAAGTTTGAGTGAGTCATAGGTAAAGGGGAACTCAGAGTAGGCAGCCAGCCTCTGAAATTCCTGAGTGGATGACCCAGGGTGTCCAACTGCTGTTCCTCTTCCCTTTGGATGTCCCAGGGCCCAGCCTGACTCCTTGAGGGGAAGGAGGGAGAGGGATGTCAAGGTGCCCCATTTCCCCTATCAGGCTGCCACTGCAGGAATTTTGTCCATGACTACTTTCAAGGGTTGCAGGTCTGCACTGTGCATTATGCTGGACCAGGGTATCCATAGCACCTGCCATCCTTCCCATGAAGACTTCCATGTGCATACAAGTCAGCACCTACATCAGAGAACAGACAGATGGGATTCTCCAACTCACTTGCCACGCTGTTTAACATCTGCCTGATGATGTCTCCAGCTCTTGCTGACTTTCACCATGAGTTGGAAAGACCATTCCAAAGACTCATCATTGCACTGGGAGATCACTGATGCCTCTTCCCTAGCAATCTGGGAAGCTCAGCTGAAATTGCTTCATCCTGCAGTGGACATGTCCATGTAGTGACCATTGGATTATGAGCCCAAGCCTGGTCTCCGTCCAGCTGTACTGACCCGTTTTCTCTCTGGATTTGGAGCTCAACAGTGAAAAGAATGAGTGAGTGGACTAGAGCTGTCACTCTAGTGGGACAAGGCCTGACAGTAAGACCAACTCCTTGGAAGATCATGATTCCATCATTAAAGGGCTGAAGTGGAACTCCATGGAGAGATCAAGGTCCCTCCTCCCCCTACCCACCTCACAGGTGTCACCAGCATTCTCCCTCACCACCCCTACTCTGCAAGTGCCTGCCATCACCTGAGCTTCCTCAGACTGGTGTCCTGGCGTGGCCAGGAAGCACATTCTCTGCTCTTAGAGCCTGCATGATGAATCTGGCTTCAGTGATTTGCACAGCTCGGCAGTCTCTTGTGATACAACACCCTATGTTGAACAAAGACCTGTTGAGTGAGCTAGGTTCAGTGTAGAAAAGAGTGAATTGGAGCTAGCTTTCCAACATGCTGACCCTTTTCCCGGATTGTACTTGCACCCGTACTCTCATGCACATACTTCCCCACACTTCTCCAACCCTTTCTGTTTCTATATGATGCCCTATTAACTGCCACAGCTCATTGAACTGAGTCAAATAGGCAGTTCCTGGACTGAAGTTCCTGCCCTTGGGACTCTGAATCAAACAGCGACTGATCTGCCATTTGGTATTCTCTCATTTCAAAATGTTTTATACACCAGAAAACACTGACTTGAATATAAACAAATCCGAATATGAACAGGAAGATAGTAACACTGAATATATTGTGTACCATCACACTCTGATAAAAGAGATTGGTCAGTGATTTTCAGTGTAATGTGTATCCACTAACTAGGTGTGATGGAGTACAAGCTGGAGTGTGTAAATACATCACCCAACATTCCACATGTTACTAATAGCTTGAGGAATGAACTGCAATAAGGACATTTGGACTGCACTACATCCCAGCTAAATGACAAAATGTTGAATTTTTAATTCACTTTATTCAATAGAATAGTTAGCCACTAATTAATAGAATTGCTATCTTAAACACCACCCTCTCCTCTCCCCTGATTTTAAAAAAGAGAGATCATCTCCTGTGCTCCATAATGTTTAAACATATAACAGCACCATTGTTAAATAAGACCCCAACATGCTGCAAGGGGACAGCAGATCCATAAATACAAAGTGTCATGAATGTTTTGGCTGCTGATTCTCCATTGGTTTTGTGTAAATATTATTTAGAATAAATCTGCAGCTAAGGAGTGAGAAATGGAAAGTGAATGATTTTGTAACACGAGTTACAAAAGAGATCCACTGATCTACGTTGGGAAAAACAAATACTTTCAACCTTCCACTCTTTGGGAGAGCAGACATTCATCTGCTCAAATGTAAATCCATGTTTGGAGTAAAGATTAAGCATGATTTTATCCAAATCAGAGATCACCATACAAAATGAATTCCCACTCATTATTTTCTCTTTGTAGATGCTAACCCACCAACCTGCATCCACAACATCCTCTTTTTATACAAGACTTTTAACAAATTTACCTCCAAATGTACTGGTAAAGTTTTTTTTTAAAAATCATCATTTTTGGTTTTTCTGCTTCTAATTGGCTGTTCCTAGTATCAGTATTTATGTAACCATTTGTTATTTTAAAAATGTTTATTTATTAATCACAAGTGTGTTTACATTAACACTGCAATGAAGTTACTATAAAAATCACCACATTCTAGGCCCTTACACTGAGGGAAAATTTAGCATGGCCAATGCATCTAACCAGAACATCTTTTAGACTGTGGGAGGAAATTGGAGCACCTGGAGGAAACCCATGCAGACACAGGGAGAACATGCAAATTCCACACAAACTGACCCAAGCTGGGAATTGAACCCAGGCCCCTAGTGCTGTGAGGCTTCTCCAGTCCCTCCAAATAACTAAAGCTCCTTATCAACCGTACCATTTTGGTAAGTCTCAACATCTCAAAGACTTTGACATCATTCCTAAAGTGTACTGCCCCGTATTGAAGTCAATACTCCAACTAAGATTGAATTATTAAAGGTTCTTGGCTTCTGTACTCCATTCGTGATTCAAAATTAAAGGCCTTTTCTATTGATTTTGGGTTTGGTAGTATAGTGCTTATGTTTCTGGATTAATAATTTAGAGGCCTGATGTGTTTTTTTTTAAATATAAAAAGTCAACATTTTAATCAAAAAAGATGGTGTTTTCTGCTATAAAATGTGTGAATTATACAAATGGTTTTCCATATTATACATTTGGAGTTCTTTCTGTTTAAAACAGAAGGTTTTCTATAAATGAGCTAGAACAAATATTAACCAGAGTAATAGCCAAACAGCTTTTCTAGCTTAGCTTTGTGTTCTTCACCTCAGGTTTTTTAACAGTGATATTTTTCAGCGGTGAACTTTGACTTGGAGACATGAAGTTAGGGATTACAGCACAATTGCTCTACAATTTGGAATGAGTGATGCTGGGAGTTCTCAACATGAAGTTCATGACAGTGGATCAAAGTTGGTCAAGGAAACCACCTTCCCAAGCTTCCTTAATTAATCAGTATTCTTCCATGTTGGAAAAAACGAGTGATTTTTAGTATCCATTTACTGAGAATGATTCCATTGCACTATGACCAGTTTCTCCTGCTTAAACTGTGTCCATATTACAGACTAATTTCAGTAATCCGCCAACATTTATATTGGTATTAGCTAAACCAAACATGATCAGCTGAGGTGGTAATCCTGATGATAAATGCTTTTAAATGGAAACTATCTAAAGATGGATGCTGGCCTCAATGACGGAGCTATGACAATTGACCTTTGCAGCTTATTCCATTATGGGATTGTCCTTGAGAAGAAATATTATTCTCACACTTTCCCCACTGACCCTGCCTCCCTTGTCCACTCTCTGCTCCACCCTTCCCCATTCATTCTACCTTCCTTGTATAGTCTCTGTGTACTTTGGACAACCGGCACCAGATCTCAATCAAGAGGCTCACATTTCTGAGCGACTACCAAGAAGGACAAAGCAACAGCAGTTCACCCCAAATTCCAGGAAATCTTGCCAAGTGCACATTGCTTATATATAGTTGTGAATTTAAATGCAAGAATTTCTTGCTTGGGTAAACATAATTTGGAAGGAACATTTAATTCTGGTCACCTGGCCTTTTAGTGAACGTGTACGACATATAAATACATGTAAAAAGGCTTTCTGACACTGTTTATCACAAAGCTCAAACTGTTACCAAGTTATGAGAACCTAATTGCAAAAATTCATCTCTCCCATCAGAAAGCTGATTTTTTTTTTTGCTAAATTAAGTTTTGACCCTTCCCCAAGCTTCCCGCTCAATGTGGTCATAGAGGATTCTGCTCATAGACTCAGTCCACATTTAGTAGCTCAAAACGGGATATCTCTGAAACTGTAAGCCTCAATCACAGCAGAATTATATTCCACTTCAATCTGTAATCTCATCATTTGGCATATTCCTGACCCAAACTTCACCATCAACCCTAGCTTAATGGGTAGTATTAGATAACAATCAGGAGCATCAACCCCAGGGATTCCTGAGGTGCTAACCTATTGAAGTTACAATACAAGGATACATGCATGCTAAACAGCTTGTAGTAGTAAGAGCAAAGAAACCTCACAACCAACAGGTCAGATTCAAGCTCTGCAGTTCTGCCACATCCCATCATGAATGGTGGCGGACAATTAAACAACCAACTGGAAGATGGTGGCTCCATGAACATCCCCATCCTCAATGTGGAGGAGACCTGCACATCAATGCAACACAAGGTTGCAGCATTTGCAACAATCTTCAGCCAGAAGTGCCAACTGAATGATCCATCCCGGCCTTTTCCTGAGCTCTCCACCAGCAGAGTTGCTGGTCTTCGACCAATTTGATTCCCTCCATGTGATATCAAGAAACAGTTGAAAAAAACAGATATTCATAATATGCTTTCTGCTAATTTGTTCTGATCAATGCTGATGACTTTTTCTCCAAATGTTGCCGCACCTCGATTGAAGCTGTTTCAGTGCACTGGCATCTACCCAGCAATATTGGAAATGCCTCAGATAAGTCCTGCTCACTAAAAAAGGACAAATTCAATCCAGCCAATTATCATCAGTTGACTCTCAACTATCAACGATGGGAGGTGTTGCTGACAGGACTATTGAGTAGCACTTTTACCCATAAAATAACCGCTCAGGTTGGGTTGTCCAGGATCATATGGCTTCAGGTTCACTACAGGCTTGGTCCAAGCAGTGACAAAAGAGCTAAGCTGCAAAGGAGAATTGAGAAGAACTGCCCTAGATATCTCTGTACAAATCCCAGAGCAACCTTTTCCTTGGAAATAAAAAAGTCAGAACTTTCCGACCCTTCACACTAGCGGGATCTTCCGGTCCTGACAGTGCACCCCACTGTGATTTCCTGGCAGTGAGGGAGTGTCTTCAACAAGAAACTCTTAACAAGGGTGGGACCAGCAGATCCATCTGCCAGCCAATGGTGCATAATTTCCTGCCATCACCAAACACCAGCAGCAGGTCGCATGGAAAATCCTATCTCAGATATCCTTTTATTCAGGATGAGGGATGTAGCCTTTTATAGTGAAGACTGAAATACCCATATGTAAGGGTTAACAGAATGGATATACCAATGTATGACACAGATGATGATGTATTACTGATATCGAAATTGAGCACATCCTGGCATGATCTGTGAATACCCAGTTTTCATATCAATCATTTATAATATTCTGAGTAATGACTTCTTTCAGTTCATAGTAATTGTTTTGGAAAGTTCTATGAACTGGAGCTTTATCTCTATAAATAATTATGCTACAATAATTTTAAGTTTAATTTAAATTTATTATGCTACAAGACTTAATTCCAGTACTAAGTCTTCAGCATGATGAAGACAAGAATATAGTAGCTCAAATGAGTTTCAAAAGGTAATGGGAGTCATTTCAATGATACTCCTTTTGCTCTTTATTGTTGCCTGTGTGCTGACATTTTATTATTGACCAGAATTTTTCAGTTTTATAATTGGTACATTTAATTTTGATTTTTATATTCCCCGTCTGCTTAACTGTGATTATGAATATGAAAGTTGTGCCAATTGTACGTGTCCTCCATAATAACAAGGTAACAAGGGATCTACAGTGCCTAAAGGTCTACAGTATGCATGCTAGGTAAAGTCCTTTGTAAATTAATAGATTAGTGTCGCTGCTCTCAGTAAATCAGAAGTTGTTATTTTCATAGGAAAGGATTATTTTGACAAATAACACAATGCTTTATTGTACGAATGTATTGTTTCGGATTCCTCTAATGCAGCAAAACTTAGTTTGTACTTTAAAACAACTATCAATTGTGAGGTCAGGTAAAAGGCTACTACAGTTTGTTAGAACCAGAATGGGTTCATATAAGAGTTGCAAATCATTTGGCTCTGGTATTTTCTGTTCCTGTAGAGCTTTTTGCACTTTGGAAATGGCTGCCTGTTTTTTTTTAACCATAGCATTGAACTGTCATGCTTTTTAATTTTCAACAGGATGTGGATATCACTGGCCAGGCCAGCATTTGTTGCCCATCCCTAATTATCCTTGGGGAAGTGGTGGTGGATCCATCGAGTATAGATACACCCAGAGTACTCTCAGGAAAGGAGTTCCAGGACTTTGACGGTGAAGGAACGGTGATATAATTCGAAGTCAGGACGGTGATTGTCTTGAAGGGGAACGTGCTGGTATTGTCACGTACCTCCTGACCTTGACAATGTATGACAAACTGCTAAAGTGTAATGGACAAGAAATATACACGTACATCATATATTTTTTGAATAGTACTTGCTGATCAGCGATAATGTTGATAGAATGCCAAAATGTTTTTGAAGGACAGCATCTGCAATGCATAATGTATGATTCAGCTGAAATGATTCAGCTATGCCGTTTAAAGGCTGGGAAGTTTCATTGGTAACCAAATCGTAATCGTTCAAAAGTGAAAGATTAGTGATCAGAACCCTGGCATTGTTTACAGAGGGGCTAATAGAGACAGCAAATGTTTCGGTTCCTGGAGACTTCTGTACACTGCGTATTGCTGCTTTTTCTTTAAGTGTGGCAAAGAACATTAACATTAGGCAACGTGTGATGGATACAAGATGTGTAGAGGTTTTAAAATTGTGCAAGAGAGACAAAGGATGAGAGATGCATTAATTAAAATGGTACTAAAACAAATGAATTCCTTCAATATCATTTTGCTACCCAAGCCATAGCCACTCACTCACAGTTGTCACTAATAAACTGATCATTAACTTAAATATAAATGACTCAACTATGCCACTTATTTTTCCTCCATCCTAAGATAGAAATTCTTTACATTGTGACAGATTTCTTTATCCAGTAGCCTGGTCAGCAGCTGTTCAAATTTGATCCCAATAACAAGTGGCAAACAGGCACAAAAGAGAGAACCATGTATATTTTGATATATTTTTGGGCCTTTCTATTCTGGCTAGACAAGCCTCTTTGTGCCATTGCATACTTATGTTCACATGTTTTAGAGTGAGGGCTAGATTAGGACTGAAATAGGGAAACATTTCTATCTTTATATTATTGTACCATATAGCATACCTTTTAAATAGACTGTGCATGAATACTTGGGAATACTCAACACCAGTTGAGTAAAGTGTAACTTCTGTGCAAAGATTAGATCAGTTATTCATTATCATTTTGTCTGCCTTCTAAATATCCAAAGAACACTGGTGTTCACTAACAGGCTAATCTCTTGCTCTTTTATAGAAACGTATTCCCCCAGTGTTCGTGACAAACTCCCTATCAGGTTATCCAGTTAACAGTGGTCAGAGATCACAGACAAATGGGGGTAAAATATTATAGCTTCCTTGATGTGATTGTGTAGAAACAAACTGATTACCACAGTACTTTGAAGAAGCCTATGTAGCTGAGGATCACAGAGACTAGATATCCTGCTTCATTAGGTAGAATAAAACATCATTTGTTGAGTATGGCAAGTGAGTGATATAAATGTCAGTGGCTATTGCCAATAGTAAAACACATTGGGAATATCTTGATGACTTTTTGGATGCTTTGTGTTATTGATGTATGTAATAGCCACCAAGCCGTAATTTGGTAATGTGTTATTCCAGATAGCCATTTATAGAACATGGATTCTTTCACACAACCTTAATTCAATGCAGTATTGTCTCATTAATGCTGCTACTACATGTTTAATTTTCACTGGCAAGTGAATCAATTCCTGCCACATTACAATGTGTAGCTCATAAAGTTGTGCTAAAATTGAATTAGATGCATACAGTATAGAAAGAAGCAAATGGTATTTCAATGTAGATAACTCAAGGTGCTGAGTAACTGACACATCTGTTCATCCGAGGTGTGTAATAGTCTTGTTGAAAAGTGCATTGCTTTTGTGAGGTTTTAATAATGAACATAAAAAATCTATAATATTTTCTTGTACATGATATAACCACAACTTACAATTAAACAGCACCATCAATGTAGTAAAATGTCCCAGAGTGTTTCACATATGTTATCAAACAACATTTGACACTGGACTACATAAGGAGAGCCAGTGACCAAAACATTGGTCAAAGAATAGATTTTAAGAAGCAATTTAAAGAGGAACAAAAGGTCAGGAGCTAATTGGCTCAGTGAAGGAATTCCAGAGCTTAAAGCAGTCGAAGGCATGGTCACCAATATTGGCATGTTTAAAATTAGAGACAGTGAAGAGACCAGAATTGGAGGAGGGAAATTAGTAGAATTGCAGGAGGTTACAGATTACAGGGAAAGATCATGGAGGAACTTGAAAACAAGGATGAGAGTTTTCAATGCAAATACTATGAGCCAATGTACATCGCTGAGCAGGGAGCTCATAGCTAAAATGAAAGCTTGGATATGGGAGGGGCAGAGTTTTGGAAGAGTTCAAGTTTTTGAAGAATACTAGATGAGAAGACAGCCAGGAGAGTATTGGAAGAGTTGATTCTGGATGGAATAAAGACATAAGTGAGTTGAGCTGAAGAAATGGCAGAGCTATTAATGGAATTGAAAGTTGACAATCTGGTATTTGAGACGTAAATGGTTGGAAGTTTACTTCAGGGTCAAATGGTCATAAGTCTGAGGGTCTGAATAGTCTGATACAGTTTCAGACAGTGGGCAAAGAGAGTGATGCAGTTAATGGTTAATCTTTAGTCTTTCCAATATTTAATTAGAGGACATTTCTGGAAGTCAGACAAGCATCATGACAAATCAGAAGCAATGGAGGATATATGGCAAAAGATGCAGGTAAAATGAAATGCAAATGAAATTAATCGCTTCAACATGTCCTACGTTCCAGAGAACAATATACAGACAGACTGCCACCCTTTCCCCTTCTGCAGTGTGTTTTGTGACTCACCATTGGCTTCCGGCAGAATCTTCCAGTCTCGCTGTTGTAGACAACATTTTGCATGGATCCTTCATCTTGCTGCCAGGGAACCCACTGCAGGGGATTACCTCCAGTGGGAGTGGACGACCCTGCCAGCTGGAAATCCATTGGCTCATGCTGAATCTCCAGATAATTAATTTAATGTAACATGCAAATTAGACACTATCCATTTCATTCCTCTTTATCTTATATCATTGTGCAATTGTTGATGCATTGTGAAGTAATAGGATCTTGCATTTGCTGGTATCTAAAACAAGGCTGACTAAATGTGAATAATGACATCTACCTTCTACCCACAGTAGATTGCATTATTGGTGAACAGTTTGAATTAAATCATTCCTGAGCCAACCCACAACTATATCTACATAAAGAATCATAGAGCCCCTACGGTGCAAAAGAGGCTAGCCAGCCCATCGAGTCCACATCGACTCTCTGAAACAGCATTCCACTCAGACCCTTGTTTTCACTCTTTTAAGGGGCAATTTGGCATGGCCAATCCACTTAACCTGCACATCTTTGGACTGTGGGAGAAAACCGGAGCACCCAGAGGAAACACATGCAGACATGAGAAGAATGTGCAGATTTCACACAGACCCAATGCCGGAATCAAACCTATGTTCCTGATTCTGTGAGGCAGCAGTGCTAACCACTGTGCGTCATGCCATATATGGGATTGCTTGGAGTCTGTTTGAAAAATCCATTATGGAGGATGTGGTACAACTTACTTGGTCATGTCTTGCATGTTTAGGTAATACAGAAACATAGAAAATAACAGCCTATGGAGACTTTTCAGCCCTTCAAGCCTGCTCTGCCATTCATTATAATCATAGCTGATCATCCAACTCAATAACCTAATGCTGCTTTTTCGCTCATAACCTTCGATCCCCTTCACCCGAAGTATTATACCCAGCATCTCTTGAGTACATTCAATGTTTTGGCATCAATTAATTCCTGAGGTAATGAATTCCACAGGCTCATCACTCTTTGGGTCTCCTCACTTCTGCCCTAAATGGTCTACCCTGAATCTTCAGATTGTGACCCCTGGTTCTGGACTCCTCCACCATCAAGAGAATGTCCACCTTGCATCTACTCTGTCTAGTCCTAGTAGAATTTTATAAGTCTCCATGAGATACCGCTCGTTTGTCTGAACTCCAACGAAAACCATCCTAACCTAGTCAATCTCTCCTCATACATCGGTCCTGCCATCCCCAGAAGCAACTTGGTAAACCTTCACTGCACTCCCTCAAGTGCAAGAACATTCTTCCTTAGAAAAGGAGACCAAAACTGCACACAATACTCTAAGTGGGGTGCCACCAAGGCCCTGTATAATTGCAACAACACATCACTGTTCCTGTACCCGAAACCTCTAATCAATGAAGGGCCCATATACCATTTGCCTTCTTTATGCCTGCTGCATCTGCATGCTTACCTCCGGTGACTGATGCACAAGGACACCCAAGTCCCTCTATACGCTCCCCTCTCCCAATTTCTAGCCTTTCAGTTGGTAATCTGCCTTCTTGTTTGTTTCCAAAGTGAATAACCTCGCATTTATCCAAATTATACTGCATCTGCCATTGATTTGCCCACTCGCCCGACTTGTCCAGATCGTGCAGAAGGATCTCTGATCCTCGTCACAGTTCACCCTCCCACCAACTTGGTATCATCTGCAACTTTGAGATATTACATTTTGTTCCCTGATCCAAATCATTAATATATATTGTGAATAGTTGGGGTCTTTGCACCAATCCCTATTGCACCCTACTAGTTGCTGCCTGCAAATTTGAAAAGCACCCATTAATTCCTACTCTTTGTTTCTTCTCTGTCAACCAGTTTTCTATCCATCTTAATACACTTCCCCTTAATCCTGTATGCTTTAATCTTGTATGATAATCTCTTGTGCAGGACTTTGTCAAACACGTTTTGAAAATCCAAATATACTACATCGATTGACTCTGTCTTGTCAACATTACTAGTTATATCTTCAAAGAATTCCAACAGATTTGACAAGCATGACTTCCCCTTTACGTCATTCTCTATTTCCATAGTGAAGAACATTTGGAATGGGTGGGGTAACTTTTTCTCAATTTCAAAGTTGGCACTAGTGCTGAAAGCACTTTGGGTTTTGGGCAAACAAAACTGTGACCGTGTGCCTCAGATGGTCACTGACATGCAGTAATTTTTAGTCTTAAATTACTCCTGCTTAAGTATTTGTAACCATGATACAGAAGATTATTTTTTCTGAATCTAGCATTTTGAGGCTTTTGGTTCACTTGCTACTTAAAGACAAGTATTGGATGTACATCTGGAGACGTGGAAGGTAAGATAGGTACTTCTGACTAGTCAGTTCATTGTTGCTATCATTATACAAGTATACAGTAATCAGAAAGAACCCAATTTCTAAATTAGGCTTTTGCCAATTTGGGAAGATTGAGTACTCTTATGTTATTTATAATTGGACCAGCTATTAGAATTGGCTGTTTCATTTTAATATTAGGTCATATTTCACACTTGATAAGCTGTACATAAGTAAGAGGTGATTTCATACCAAATGCTGGAACTACTGAGTAGGGGTTACTCATGTATTTCACTCAGACCAGAACACCTAACCTGAAATCATGCTGTTTTACAAGGTAGCAGCTTCAAGCAGCATCTCCAGCTGGACTAAACTGATTTTCACACATATCCAAAATTAAAGTGCAGATATAGAATGACCACTAAACTCCTCCAGATTCTTAAATATAATTTTGTTGAGGAGACACAGTTACCAGTAGGTGATGTCTTGGCCTCAACAGAATCCTGGCATGAGGTTGCAGAGGACAATGGAAAAGCATTTCTGCCAATTGAGTATGGAAAACTGCTCTCACTATTTGTATAGAGTTGCGGGAACTGGTCTAACTCTATAAATCTGCTGCTGTGTGAGAAGGTACTTATAGATTTTATTAGCCCAGCTGGGGACCATGAGAGTTTGGAAATAGCACCTATTTAGCACATTTGCGTCAGCTTTTGATGGTGACTGTTTCAAGTTGTACTTTGCTCTCCATAAACAAATGAGTTAAGGAGACTGGAACTTTCTACTTTGTTCCTGCATCTTCTGTGTCAAATGTACCTCTGTACTTAAAGTCAACAGGACACTTAATAGTCTGACCACAGATTCACTACATAGAAACGAAACAGGGTACAAGGAGGCAACTTCCTAATTTGGGAAGGTGGAGGAAGAATGTGGGGAAGTTAAGGAATTAGGACTTGTTGGCTTGGCACCTCTGCTAGAGTGAATGAGAGTGTTTTGTACTTACACAGTTGTGTGCAGCTGAAAGTACATTGTGGACTGCTTGCTGTGAAGTCATATGACTATTTCGAGCAGGTTCTTACGCTCTTAGCTCTGAAATTTTAAATTGATTGATTCTGGTTAAATTCTTCCGGTGACAGAGCGATTTCCATCACCTAATCTAATACATCAGGTGGAATTTTTGCAGGCAGAGGAGAAAGAATGCCGACAGGGAGCCAGATCTTCCAGAAGTGATAGTGGGTCAAGGTCCTGATATCATCCCACCCTCTTTTGGGTGGGTTTGAAAGCAAGCAGGGCAACCCTGTGCATCTGTCGAGTAAATCATCGAATCCTTACATTTTGGAAGAAGGCCATTCAGCCCATTGTGTCCATACTGACCACAATCCCACCCAGCCCTATTCTCGTAACCCTACATATTTACCCTGCTTATCCCCCTAACATAAGCAGTAATTTTAGCATGGCCAATCAGTCAAAACTGCACAACTTTGGAAGGAAATCGGAGCATCCAGAGGAAACCCACACAGATATGGGAAGAATGTGCAGACTCCCCACAGACAGTCACCTGAAGCCAGAATTGAACCTGGGTCCCTGGCACTGTGGGGCAGCAGTGCTAACCACTGTGCCATCCCAAAGATTTTTAAATATTCAACGAGGTCATTAGGTTCTGTTTTAAACAAGGATTTCACAGATGACAGAATAACTTGCTGAACTGTGAGAAACTCACCAGAGTGCATGCACGCAGGGGTGGACAGCTTCTGAAACTGAGGAGCTGTAGCCATGTCCAGATGAGACGGCACTTATTAGAGAAAGATTTCAATATGTGACAGACTTCAAATTTCTTAGGGGTGAGTTCTCCTGTCCTGCATTTCACTCACCTTTAGCTGCAATTCCCTGTAATTAGCCTTCCCAGTAAGAAGTCTCACAACACCAGGTTAAAGTCCAACAGGTTTATTTGGTAGTAAACACCACTAGCTTCTGGTGTATGCACTCTGGTGAGTTTCACACAGTTCAGGAAGTTACTCTGCTGTCTGTGAAAGCCTTGTTTAAAGCAGAACTTAATGACCTAGTTGAATATTTAAAAGCCACTAGCTTTCGAAATGCTGTTCCTTCATCAGGTGAGTGGAGAGTTTTCTGCGGAGAATGAAGAGAGATCTCACCTGACGAAGGAACAGCGTTCTGAAAGCTAGTGCTGTTTATTACCAAATAAACCTGTTGGACTTCAACCTGGTGTTGTGAAACTTTTTGCTGTGCTTAACCCAATCCAACACCTGCATCTCCACATCGTGAATACTCAGTTAGACAGTCATGGCAAAGCCAACAGAAACAGCCATTTGGCCTGATACCAATGCTAGTGTTTATTCTCCACTTGAGACTCCTTCTATCTTTTCTGATGTAAATTTAACATTGAATTCTCTATTCTCTTCTCCAGAATATGCTTTTCTAAATTCTCCTTTAATGTATCCCTATCAGTCGTTCCAAATACTTTGTGAGGTTCCAAATACTTGAGGAAAGAAGCTCCTATTGGATTTCTGGTGGCCATCTTATTTTGGTGACCTCTAGTTACTTCCTTCACCACAAGAAGAAACATTCTTTCTGTTATTCTTTCCATCAAAAACCTTCCATCATTTCAAAGACCTCAGGTTACTCTTCAGTTTTTTAAAAAGGAGATACGGCCTGTTCGAACCTTTCCTGGAAATTTGGACAGTTTCCTGGCCTGTTTATGGTCAAATGTTTAAGCATGTTTGTGAAAATTTCACCCAATTAGCCTACAGTGTTTGTTTGCAGGTCTTTGCTGTTCTTAATGTACCACTCAGAAGAATGTCTGACTGCTCAAGATTAACCGACCTCCAATTTTCCATGTCACTGAATAAATGTCTCACCTCTTGCTTTCTGCCTCCCCCCCACTCCCCCATCTTAAAATGTAGTAAGTGAGAGTCATTGGAAGAGACCCACATCTGCCCAGCTTGTGGCGCTGCCTGTGACAGTTATACCTCAGCACCATTTTGCTATGTCCAAACATTGAAACACCAAATTATTATCTGTCTTGTTAACATCCATCAGATTTACATCTTCCTGGGGCAGAAAACAAATAAGAAAGAAATTATTTCCTGAGAATTTCTGAGAGGAAATTTAACATTGGTTTTGAAAGTTCTGCAAGATTTTAATATGGTAACTAGATTGGAGAAGGGAGCCCTCAATTTAAAATTGTTATAAAGATTGGAGTTTGATTACTTTGCCAAAGGGAGTGATTGAAGCCGAAATGACTGCTTTTATTGGAGAAGTGGGTAAATATTTTTATTTATTCATGCTTGGAATGTGAGCGTCACTGGCTAAGCTGACATTTATTGCTCATCTGTGATTACCATTGAGAAGGTACTGGTGATCCAACTTCTTTCACAGTCCAGTTGGTGTAGCTATCCCATCATGCTGTTAGGGAGCGAGTTTCAGGCTATTGACTCAGTGACAGTGAACGAATGACGGTTATAGATCCAAGTCAGGATGGTATGCAGTTTGGAAGGTAGTGTTTCCTTCCCATCCTTCAGTTGACACCTAAAATCTGATCATTGTTATATTGTTAATTGTATGATCTTGCTGTGTCTAAATTGGTTGCTGGTGGAATCTAAATCAAATAATAAAATGTGAAATATAAATCAGTAACAGTGACCACAAAGCTATCATCCATCATAATACAAATGCTTCTGGTTCACTGATGTCCTTTTGGGAAGGAAATCCGCCATCCTTACCTGGTCTGGCCGACGTATTTCTCCAGATGCACAACAATGTGGTTGACTGTTAATTGCCCTTTGAAATGGCCTGGCAAGCCACTCAGTTCAATGGCAATTGGGAAGGGCAACAAATGCTGGCTTTTGATAACTCCAGAATGTTGATAGTGGGGATTTATTTTTGATAATACTTTTGAATGTCATGGGAAGATGGTTAAATTGTTGGAGATTGGTTATTGCGTGATATTTGTGTAGCACAAATGTTACTTGCCGCTTATCAGCTCTAATCTGAATGTTGTCCAGGTCTTGCTGCTTGTGGACACCAACTGCTTCAGTGTTTGAGGAGTTTTCAACAATGCTGAACACTGGTATCAGCAAACATCCTCACTTCTGACCATTTGATGGATTTATCAGTTGCCTTTGTCGAAGTAGCTGAAGATGGATAGGCCTAGGATACTATCCTGAGGAACTCCTGCGATGATCTCTCGGGACTGAGATGATCAACCTCCAAGAACCACAGCCAACTTCCTTTGTTCCAGGTATGACCCCAACCAATAGAGAGATTTCCCAGTTCCCACTGACTTCAATTTTTCTCAGGCCCCTTGATGCTACATTCAGTCGAATGCTCCCTTGATAGCAAGGGCAGTCACCATCATCTCATCTCTTGAGTTCAGCTCTTTTGTCCATTTCTGAATCAAGGATGTCAGCTCAGTAAACCTGGAGGAAGCCAGGCTATAAATGTCAGTGAGCAGCTTACTAGAATGTAAGTGCTACTTGATAGCGCTGTTTCCCTCTACCATCATTGAAGTGATGATCATGGCTAGACTGATGGGGCGATATTTAGCGAAGGTGGATTTGTTCTCATTCTATACATTAATGCCCTAGTGCAGAATGCCATTGTGACACTAGTAAAAAGTCTCTCATCACCAGATTAAAGTCCAACAGATTTAGTTGTAGCAAAAACCACTAGCTTTTGGAACTGGCTGTTCCTTCATCAGGTAGGTGAGAAAAAGGAACAGCCAGTTCCGAAAGCTAGTAGTGGTTGCTACAAATAAACGTGTTGGACTTCAACCTGATGTTGTGAACTTCTTACTGTGTTTACTCCAGTCCAATGCCAACATCTCCAAATCATTGTGATACTAAGCAGAGGTTTATTAATTTTAGATGTGCAGCTTATTAATTTCATGTACATTAATATTAACTTTGACCTAATGCCTCTGCTGCTGAAAGAATTGCCACAACAGTCTCATTAATGTTTATTCATAGTAACATTTAATGCTGCATTAAATACTCGGTGACGTAGTGCTAACTTCTTGGGATCCGAAATTTAAAAAAAATCCTGACAACATTAGAAACGGATCAAATCAACAAAGTAAAACTTTTAACGTATCCCTGCATTCATTTGAAATAAATATTATCAGCTTGGTTTGGCTTTTATTACTTTTGCTTGTAGCTGTATATTTGATATAAGCATAGTAATCAAAAAACAGAACCTTAAATGTAAATAACATAGAAGGAAGGTTAAGCACAATTCTTTTCAGTGCTGTCGGCTAGATTTGGCAGTTTTAGATCCTAACATGCCTGTATTCTGCTGGTGGAAGGTGTCATCAATTTCCCTTGTCTTTTTATCCGGGGCTGCTTGATCAGATTGACAGCCTGATGTGGTTTGTACTGATGTTAAACTGCTCTTGTGCAAAAGGCTTGGAGTAGAATCATACCCTTTGTTCACCTCCGGGATCTCCCAGTCAAATCTAGCCCGGGAGGAATAAAATTCATCACTCTGACGGGCAATTTAAATATGAGTTTAGCCCTACGATCAGGCGGAACATTAACAGTTCAAACTCAGTTATGGAGTAAAGCGAATTACGAATAAAATTTCAGTCTGCCCTGTGTAAACATAGGCATAGAATCGTGACCTGGATGGGTGGAAATGCAACATTCTCCTGTGGTTCCACAGAGAACATGTTTCCTTTCACTGACAGGATGTTGGAGGAAGCCTTTGATCTACCCATATGCCCTGTCAGTTTAAAGAAAGATATAGAGGAGGGGAGGAAAACTATGTTCAAAAGAAAGGCAGAAATACATTTTTTATAAATATAATCCCATTATCGGTGTCGCATTTGACATGCACCTTGCTTGGGCTCAGGGAAGTAGGATATAGAACAGCCATGTACAGGGTGACTAAGGAAGGTGTCTGCATTGACAGATGTGTTACTTTGTTAGGATTCTTGGTCTGTTTAACCGAGGCTTTGACAGATTTGTTGTTCATGGTGAACACCCACTGTCGAAGGGACCTTTTTTAGCTGCTTGCTCTCTCCCCGCTACATTAGTTCCTCAACCATTTTGTCTTTGTCTAACCCCTTGCCCACATAAACAATTCCATCTCCCAGCAGACTGACTTGCTCCACCCTTACATTTTCTCAGAAATATTAGACACTAAATCTTCTGCTCTCTCTCTCCCTCCCTCCCCAGTGGAGGGTGATCCTCACCAAACTCATCCGTCATTAACCTTGACTGTTTTGTTTAACTTCCCCAGTGGAATTCACAGCGCACTCGGCTGGCAGTTTCGGAGCGGTGCACAGTAAGCCTCTGCAATCTGCAGTACTCGCCATTATTTTGAGTCATAAATAACCACGCACCTCTCAACGGTGTCTTATTAAACCAAGAGCTTTAAATAAGTCTGTGTGTTTAAAAACCACACCATTCCCTGAAGATGTTTCCAAAAGTAGATTCAAATAATGCTGTTGTCTTAAGATACCAGCTTCTGTAAGCTTGGGGAGGGAGCAAAGCCATTTTCATTACCATGGTATAATGTGTAAGTGGCATAGTAATAGATTTCCATGCAGCTTATGCTGCCTGTCATTTACAAACACACACATTGACAGATTCATTGCACACCTCCTTTCAGGAAGGCAGCAGCTCTTTAATATTCTGGTTTTGAATTGTGTCACGTAATTTGAAATAAAACCGCCCAGTATTCGAAAGATTCTCAGGAGTCATTTCTCCGGCAATAGGAGGAAAATATGACAGTTGCATTTACATCTTCTTTGCCTAGGCCACAAATATCGTTAATGCAGAAGTATGAGTAACTGGAAAGTTGCAGTAAAATTAACTTTCAAGCGGTGCTGGAGGCATTATCCTGTTTGCATGCCAATCCAAAAAAAAAACCACCATACGGCATTTCTCTGATTCAGTTATTTTAGAATGTTTACAGCAGATTTTCCGAATAACCTAATTTAACAAAGGGCATTCACAACTTCCAGACAACCCCTCCCTCAGACTCTGAATGTGATTACCCACTTGGATTAACATAACTGGGATAGTTGCACGGAGCTTCAGCTATGTACAGTTGGCACATGGATCTTAGCATATGACTATCATTAGGGACAACCTTTGCAAGACAACTGAGCACTAATTGAATTTCTGATAGTTTTCAACTATGAGGACTTTGCAGAGCCACGCCTGTGTGTGTAATGTTTGTGCAGTGAATAATCTTTAATATTCCAAAAATGTGACATGTAGGAATAGTCCAAACGCTTCAGTGTGTGCGTGTGTGTGTGCGTGCGTGTGTGTGTCTGGACTAGAACTTGGTTTTGCTCGGTTGAATGAAAACCTTTTTTCTTTGTCTCTTAATTTCTCTTACTCACTCTTTACTCTGCCTGAGAGAGAGAGAATCTGAATGTCACTTATACTGACCCAGCCCCTTTGCTAGAGAAACTAATGGACGATTGGAGTATACAGAGTGCAAATGCAAACAGGAATTATACATTTTACAAAGTTATTGGCGAACCTTTAGTTACAGTGTCATTGTTGATGTAACACTGCTAATGTGGACTGTAATGTAAGGAATGCCCTCGGGAAGATGGTGATGAGCCGCTGCCTTAAACGGCTGCAGTCCATGTGATGTAGCTTTACTCACAGTGCCGTCAGGAAGCAAATTCCAGGATTTTGACTATCACAGTGAAGGAATGGCCATATAGTTCCAAGTCAGGATGATAAATGACGTGAGAGGGTAACTTGCATGTGGTGGTGTTCTTATGCATCTGCTGCCCTTGTCCTTCTAGGTAGCTGAGGTTGTGGGTTCCAAAGGTGCTTGGTGAGCAAACAGAAGTGGGGGAGTTGTCAGCACAGTTGATATAAGCAAAAAATCACAATCCTAAAGCATGGGATTTGGAGAGATTACTCAAGAATATTACTGCAAGAGTTTGCCAAAATTCAGTATCCTCAGAGTACATAGACTTTACCATTTTAATGTAGCTCTCATTTATCCTGGAGCAACCAGGTTAACTATCATGTTTCCTTCCATTTACCTGATGAAGGAACAGCACTCCAAAAGCTAGTGGCTTTTGCTACCAAATAAACCTGTTGGACTTTAACCTGGTGTTGTGAGACTTCTTACTGTGTTTATCCTAGTCCAACGCTGGCATTTCCACATCAAGGAAAGGAAACAGCACTTGCTTCAGGGACTGTTTTAGTCATAAAGAGGTAAGGCATCAGATGACAGCTACAGATAATCAGGAAATAAGCCACAGCTAATGCTAATCCAGTTGTGTTTGGTTCACTGCTGCATATTAATGAAACTCTTGTGTACCTGTACTTTTTACCTTATAATTTTGTTTAATGCAGTGAGTTGGAAACCATTGCCTAGAAAGATGGTGGAAACAGATTCAATAGTAATTTACAAAAGGGAATTAGATAATTACTTGAAGGCCTATATGAAAGAGCAAGGGCACCTTGTTTATTGAATAGCTCGTTCAAAGAGCTGGTACAGATATGATGGGCTGCATGGCCTCTGGTATGATTCCATGATTTGATTTCCTTTTTCTGCACTCCCCTCTCACTTACATAGAAATTAGAAGCAGAAGTAGGCCATTCGAGTTTGTTCCACCATTAATATTGATCATATTCAATATCCTGATCCTTCCCAAATCCCTTGATGCCTTTATCTCCAAGAGCTATATCTAATTTCTTGTTGAAATCAGACAATATTTTGGCCTTAACTATTTTCTGTGGGAATGAATTCCACACATTCACCATCCTCTGGCTGAAGAAATTGCTCCTCGCTTCAGTTCTAAAAGGTTCACCCCTTTATCCTCAAACTATGACCCCTAGTTCTGGACTCTCCCAGCATTGGGAACATTCTTTCTGAATCTGCCTTGTCTAACCCTGTTAGAATTTTATAAATTTCTGTGAGATCCTTTCTCAGTCTTCTCACTTTTATATTCAGTAAATATAATTCTAATTAACTTGGTCTCTCCTCATACTGATAAAAACAGGCTGAAGATGACCTTGGTTTACATGCAGCAAGTGAAAGGGCTGTGTTCATGAAAAATTTATTGTCCTGTCATCCTCCTTCCATCGTCAAGTACTTGATCCCATTTAACAACAGTCCACGGTGTCATCCTTGAAATAAGGAACTAGCTCCGTGGTATTTTGTCAGCCTCATCAGCCCATGCTGCCAACATTCCTGCAAGTAGACTTCAAAGAAAATATTGGATGGATGAAGAGGTCTGTGGCCTTGACAAAAAGTTATTTGTGTCACTGCACCAGACAGTGCACTTCCCCAATTTCCTGAGCAAACCATGAGAAGGATTTTGGGACGGCTCATTCCTGTCTTATCGAATACAGTTCATACAGGGTAACCACAGAATGCCATTGACATTCGCAGTAGAATTGACCAGGGATGGTCCACACATTCCATCCTCTTGACAGCAACACATGGTGTATGTGTTTGGGGCTAATTAAAGGCCAGAAAATGGGTGGGAAAAAATACCGACAGAAATGAATGCCACTCTTAAATTTATAAAATTGTTCTCTACGCACACACACCCCTTGCTTTCATTCATTACTATTTTTTGTAATCACAGTGTAGATAAAGAGAGACTTGCATTGATATAGTGCCTGGTCATCGATCATTCTAAAAGAAATACGTCATAGCCAGTGATGTATTTTTTTAATTGCAATTGTTTTTGTAACGTAGGAAACGCAACAGTGAAGCAACGGCGATATATTTCCAAGTTAGAATGGTGAGTGACCTGAAGGGGAACCTCCATGTGATGGTACTCCCATGTATCTGCTGCTCTTGTCCTTTTAGATGGTGATGATTGTGGTGCTTGGAAGGTGCTGTCTAAGGAATCTGAGTGAGTTTCTGAAGTACATCTTGTAGATGATACACACAGCTACCATTGTTTGTTAGTCGTGGAGTGATTGAATATTTGTGCAAGAGGTGCCAATTAAGCAGGCTGTTTTGTCCTGCATGGTGTTGAGTTTCTTGAATTGCACTCATTCAGGTAATTGGAGAGTATTTCATTACACTCCTGACTTACCTTGTAAAAATGGTAGACAGGCTTTGAGGAATCAAGAGGTGAGTTACTTACTGCAGGATTCCCAGCCTCTGACCTGTTCTTGTAGCCACAGTATTTACATGGCTAGACCAGTTCAGTTTCTGGTCAATGGCAACCCTCAGAAGATTGATAGTGGGGGATTTAGTGTTGATAATGCCATTGAATATTAAGGGATGATGGTTAGATCTCTAGTTTGAGATGATCATTGCCTGACACATTTTTAATGTGAGTATTACTTGTCAGTTATCAACCCAAGCCAGGGTACTGTCCAGATCTTGCTGCATTTGAATATGGACTGCTTCAGTATCTGAGGAGTCGTGAATGGCGCTGAACATTGCGCAATCATCGGTAAACATTCCCATTTCTGATTTTATGATGGAAGGAGGTTATTGATGAAGCAGCGGTTGAAGCGGTGGTTGAGCCTAGGACACTATCCTGAGGAACTCCTGCAGGGAAGTTCTGGAGTTAAGATAATTGACTTCCATCCATCCCAACCATCTTCCTTTCTGCCAGGTATGACTCCAACCAGCGGAGGATGTTCCTCAACTTCAGGTTTGTTCGAGTTCCGTGATACTATACTTGATCAAATATTGTCTTGACATCAAGAGCAGCCTCTCTCACCTGCTTCTGGAATTCAGCTTTTTTTATCCACATTGGTACCAACGTTGCAATGAGGACAGGAGCTGAGTGACCCTGGCTGAACCCAAAATGAGAGTCCGTGAACAGATTATTGCTAAGTGCCATCTTATAGCACTGTTACTGACGCCTTCCATCACTTGATTGATGTCCAAGAGTAGACTGATGGAGTGGTGATTGGCTGGGTTGGATTTGTCTTGTTTCTTGTGCACAGTGTAAATTTTCTACATTGCTGGGTAGCCATTGTGTGGCTGTACTGGAACAGTTTGGCTAGGGCCACAGCAAATTCTGGAGTACAATCTTCAGTACTTTTGCTGAAATATTGCCAGAACCCATAGCCTTTAAAGTATCCGTGCCTTCAGCTGTTTCTTGATATCTCGCAGCGTGAATTGGCTGGAGACAGAAATTTGAGATGCTGGGGACCTCTGGAGGAGGCCAAGATGGATCATCCACTCAACACTTCCAGCTGAAAATTGTTGCAAATGCTTCAGCTTATCTTTTGCACTGATGTGCCAGGCTCCTCCAATGTTGAGCATGAGGAGTTGTTTAATAGTCCAGCATCATTCATGGCTGGATGTGGCAGGACTGTAGAGCGGGATCTGATCCAATGGTTATGGAATTGCTATCACGTGTTGCTTATGCTATTTGGCATGCAAGTACTCTTATGTTGTAGCTTCACCAAGTTAACAACACATTTTTAGATACTCCAGCTGTTGCTCCTGGTATGCCCTCCTGCACTCTTCATTGAGCTAGAGTGGAGGATATTCCGAATCATGAAGTTGCAAACTATGCTCAATACAAAATTCTGTTGCTGATGGCCCACAGTGCCTCATGTATGTCCAGTTTTGAGTTGCTAGATCTGTTTGAAGTCTATCCCATTTAGCACAGTGGTAGTGCTACACAACATGATGAAGGGTAATCTTGACATGAAGCTGATGATTTCATCTCGGCAAGAACAGTGAAGTGGTCACTCCTACCGGTACTATCACGAACATATCTATCTGTGACAGGTTGGTGAGGATGAGGTCAAGTATGTTTTTCCTTCTTGTTGAGGAGGTGATGGCACAGTGATATTGTCATTTGATTAGTAATCTAAAGACCCAGGATAATGTTCTGTTTGAATCTCACTCTAGCAGATGGTGGAATTTTTAAAAACTCAATAAAATATCTTGAATTAGTCTAATGATGACCATGAAACCATTGTCGATTGTCATAAAAACCCATCTCATTCACTAATACCTTTAGGAAATCTGCCTTCCTTTCCTACATGTGACTCCATAGCATTGTAGATGACTCAAAACTGCTCTCTGGAAGAGCCAAGCAAACCATTCAGTGTATGAATGAATGGGAACGAAACTGGATGGATCCCTGACATCGACCTAGACACCAGAAACAACAAAAGCAAACACAGCCCTGTTGACCACAGACCAAGTTGACCAGGTCCTGAAGGCTATAGCTGTGAGAATGGGACTGTGTCAAGTGGTGAGGGAATGAAGAGCAGAGTCCGTGCTGAAGAACTCGCTAACATGGCCAAAACCAACTACTTACATATTCACACCAAAGCTGACTAAAAAAAAAACACTTATTTAGCAAGGCTGGAACAGATGGGATACTCTCCCTCTGCTATCCTATTGTATTTCTCACATTAAAACTGAATCCATGCCAAGTGCTAACAGCCACACTTTGGGAACAGAACGTACAACTTGCGAGATGCATGTTTGTCACTTTGGTAGACAGATAGATGGGGAAGATAGATGGGGAAACAATCAATATGCTATATCTGTTTGCTCCTGAAAAAGGTACAAGGACTTTCAGCCCTGGATCTCGGTACTCATAACAGTATGAAATTTCAACTTATCCAGTTCAGTGCACAAACAAGCTGTCTGCAGCTGAGATTAATCCAACCCATCCAGTGAGTCTCCTCTGTGACTTTCTTTCCCCCCCCACAGGCAATGAGTATTTATTTAGCACAAAATCACTGTCAACATTAAACATTACCCCAGTCCAATGCCGGCAACTCCACATCAACATTAAACGAGTAAAAAAATACCCCCAAAGCCTAATTTCAGTAAGTGGTTAAAAAAAAAGATGCCCTTTGCACCATCCTTTCCAATTGATTGTAAGGATATTTTAGAAAATAAATTCCAATTTGATTGCTGGAAGGAACTCCAGTTGTGACTCCAGGGAGTTGTGAAATAACTGCTGCAGCCATTCTGAGTTGGGGAAGATTAAAACCATCTCCCTTGTTGATGCTTATTGGATTAAATCTAAGGGCAAACTGGCATCTGAATTAAAGCGAGGATTGTTTACTTTAATCTAAACTATCCAACATTAAAAGAGTTGTGTACATATTGATACAAAGGATAATGAGGGAGATAGAGCGGAAGATCATGCGCTGCTGCATGTGACAACAACAAACTGCAGTTCCCCTTGGTTGAAACTTCCCCCTGCAGTGTTGTAAACAGGAAATCCTTGCATGTTGACTGCTGCTTCCCTCCAGGAAAAAAATAGAATTCCGACACGCTGGTGTCAACAGCATATTAATATGCCAGTTTAATGAATACTTTGAATAAAATGAGTATGAATTAGGAACATGTGGGGATAAACATTCAAATGTAAACACACATTATCAGTAGGCAGTAAATAAACACTCAATAATGTTTAATTAAGCGATGTCAACGTTTTCGTACCGACCAATCCTCAGGAGCAGTGGCATGAGCACAGAGTTTATTGCTTGCGAAATGGCTGATTCACCCGTCAGCTTTCCCAAATTAAACTGACAGCTAGTCAGACAAGTTTTAACATTGTCCGTCTGCCTCCTGGGCTGTGAGCGCCTCCTGCTGCCGAAAGATAAATCTATGTGGACAGGACACCTGTCACTTGTCTGTGTAATGTCCCAAGCATGCTCGGGGCAAAAACCAACCTTTTATATTCGCCACTGGACGCTGGACAGTGGGAAAACTCCCCAGCCAGATCTCAACAAGATCTACTTAATTACCTAATGTTAATCATCAAATCACTCATTCGGTTTAGTAGTTGGCGGTAAGTGCACCAGTAACCATGATAAACAAAGAGCTAAATGACTGCAGGGACTGTACTCTGCTTCTCTCCAGTTCAGTCTATTTACTCAAGTGACTTAATGCCTGTCTAGTCAGAGAAGTCTGATTTTGCAACACTCTGTATTACAGTCTCCTTGAGCCAGAGATAAGCTAAGTTTCCAAGTGAATATGATCAGAGGACAAAATGGAAATGAGTGAAAAGTGCTTAGCAGGTACTGGGGAATTTTTTTTCATGGAGTGTTAATAATGTCCACTGAAAGAAGAGTCTAACAGTCTAATGGTGCCACTGCATAGTTGGAACTGTAGCTGGGTGGTGTTGCGGTACAAGCCCATCGTAAATCTGGATTCAGTCAATTTAAATAGTAAGAAGTCTCAACACCAGGTTAAAGTCGAACAGGTTTATTTGGAATCACAAGCTTTCAGAGCACTGAGTGGACTCACCTGATGAAGGAGAAGCACTCCGAAAGCTCGTGATTCCAAATAAACCTGTTGGACTTTAAGCTGGTGTTGTGAGACTACTTACTGTGCCCACCCTAGTCCAATGCCAGCATCACCACATCAGTTTAAATAGATGGAAGTTGACAAGTTGATGGAACCCACAACACCTTAGATTTGAGGTGGGAGGGAAAATCAAAATAAGGCAACTAATGCCGCCAAATGACTTGGTGGCTAGATGATCCTTGGATGAATGGCTGTAAAATATCTCATTGAGTCATAGAGGTTTACAGCATGGAAACAGACTCTTCGGCCCAACTTGTCCATGCCACCCTTTTTTTATAAAACTCCTAAACTAGTCCCAATTGCCTGCATTTGGTCCATATCCCCTAATACCCATCTTACCCATGTAACTATCTAAATGCTTTTTAAAAGACAAAATTGTATCCGCCTCTATTATTAATTCTGGCAGCTTGTTCCAGACACTCACCACTCTCTATGGAAAAAATTGCCCCTTTGGATCTTTTTGTATTTCTCACCTTAAACCTATGCCCTCAAGTTTTAGATCCCCACTTTTGGGAAAAGATACTGACTATCTAGCTGATCTGTGCTCCTTGTTATTTTATAAACCTCTATAAGATCATCCCTCAGCCTCCTATGCTCCAGAGAAAAAAGTCCCAGTCTATCCAGCCTCTCCTTATAACTCAATCCATCAAGTCCCGGTAGCATTCTAGTAAACTTCTGCTGTACTTTTTCTAGTTTAATAATATCCTTTCTGTAATAGGTGACCAGATCTGCACAATTCTGGTCACACTTTTCTAGAAAGGATATTATTAAACTCAGAGGGCCACAGGCTGTAAAATATTTTGGGCCACAGGATGGTAGGAAATGGGTAATACGTTGTACAGGGCTTGGGAAAAGGTCTTCAAACATTCTCTTTGTAGGAAGAGTGAAACACACACCACAGTACAACACACAGCGCATTTTAACATATTAGTATGTCATTAGCGAGCACTGTGTCCAATATTAAACTTGTACAGAATTTTCAACAGACGCCAGTTTGATGTCACACTGGCACCATAATGCCATAAGATATAGGAGCAGAATTATGCCATTCAGCCCATCGAGTCTGCTCTGCCATTCAATCATGGCTGATATGATACTCATCCCTATACTTCTGCTTTTTCGCTTATGATCCCCTTATTAATTAAAAATCTATCTGTTTCTATCTTAAAAACAGACAATGAACTGGCCTCCACAGCCTTCTGGGCAATGAATTCCACCATTTATAATGGGTCTACAGGAGCTTGAATCTGACACCATCACTTCTGAGGGGAATTTCAGTGGTGAGCATTCAGGTGGCTAACACTCTATGCAGAGTGTACTGTTCAGGGAGTACAGAGAGGACCCGGAGAACATGGGTAAGTCCAACCTGGAAACAAAAACTGAAAATGTTGGGAAATCTCAGCAGGTCTGTCAAAGGGTCAACCAGATTCGAAATGTTCTCACTCACCCGATGAAGGGGCAGCGCTCTGAAAGCTAGGGGCTTGTGCAGTCACACAAAGCTGTTGGACTTTAACCTGGTGTTGTGAGACTTCTTACTCTATTTTCTCTCCCCAGATGGTATCAGACCTGCTGGGATTTTCCACTATTTTCTGTTTTTTTTGTTTCAGATTCCAGCATCCATGGTATTTCACTTTTGTCTTGAGTTCAATCTGGGGCTGGGGATGGGGTTCCCATATCCTCCATTCCAGGGAAAGGAGTCAGGAGGGGTCACTTGCAGGTGGTGCTCTCTCTTCATATTGAGGCATCCTTTGCTTTAAAGAGGTTGTGAAGGTTGGTGTACAGAGAGAGAGAGCTTCCTATATACTCCTTCCTGGGTTCCTGTATATATTGTAGCTGAGGGAGTGCCCTTCCTTTAGTGGGGCTGGGAAGAGGGTGAAAGGAACATAGCACTGGCATTCTCACACTCCACAGAGCTGAGGCGCTGAGTGAGCACGATAGTTCCCCGAAGCTTGATGGTATGTACAGTCAGTTGGAGGCTCAATGGGTGAACAGAATGAAATTTATTGACCAACATTCAGAACAAAATGATAACCTTACTGCAATAGTGTCTATATTCACCTGGCCCACAAAGTATCTATCATTTCTTAATCTTCCTCACTCTCCCACTATGACCAGGTGTATCTGCAGGATCTACAGCTGATGCCAGTGTGGTCTACAGACTTCCACACGTTCGCCTGAGGTGACTTTGGCTGCCATTCTCTATGGCTGTTGTGAAACACATGCTGGGGAGCTGTTTGTATGGAACTCCGCTATTAATTCTTTCTCTAGCCCAAAAAACATTCGTTACGCATTATGCTCTGTTCCCTGTGTCTCAGTCCGCTATTAATTCTTTCTCTAGCCCAAAAAACATTCGTTACACATTATGCTCTGTTCCCTGTCTCTGTCAATTTTATATCTATGTTGCTACAATATTTTTTATTTGATGAGGTCTGACATTTTTCATGAGTATTATGTGGCATTATATCAAGTGTCTTTTGGATGTGTACAACATCAACAGGATCACCGTCATCAACCCTCTCTAATATCTCATCCAAAAACTTCAGCAGGTTAGTTAAACACATTTTCCTTTAAGAAACTCATACTGGCTTTCCTTAATCCACGTTTGTCTGTGTGACTATTAATTTTGCCCCGGATTGTGTACAAATTTTCTGCAACCAAAGTTAAATTGAGTGGCCTTTGGACGTTAGGCTTATTTTTACACCTTTCATGAACAAGTGTGTAACTTTTTCAATTCTCAGTCTTCTGGCACTACTCCTGAGCCTAAGGAAGGCAGCAAAGTTATAGCCGGTGTCTCTGCAATTCCCACGCTCACTTCCCTCAGTCTCCGTTAATGCATTTCATCCGGTCCTGGTGCCTTGTCAATGTCAGGAACAGGCAATCTATCCAATATCTCGTCCTTATCCATTTTAAATCCCAGTATACTCATGACCTTCTCTTTCGCTGCTGCCTGTGTAGCATTTCGTTACTTGGTAAAAACAAATGTAAAGCGTGCATTTAATATCACAGCTATGTCTCCTGCTTCCATGTTTAAATCGCCTTTTTGGTACTGAGTTGTCCCTATTTCCTCTCTCACTATTTATATGCCGAATGAAGACTTTGGGATTCACCTTTTATGTTAGCTGTCGGTCTCTTTTCACCACTTTTATTTGCTTTTACACCTCCCCTCTGAACATTCTATATTCAGACTGGCTCTAAATTGTAATTTCTAGCTGACATCTGTCATAAATACACTTTTTCTTCATAATTTCTATTCCTTTTGTAATTCAGGAAGGTTTGTCTTCATTTACCCTACCTTTGTCTTTCGAGAGAATACTGTATACCTTGATTGTAGTTGACCAATCTCCTCTTTTGAAGGTAGTTCATTGCTCAGCTATCATGTTTTCTGTCAGTCTTGGACTCCAATTTATTCAGCCCAGATCCATTCTTACCCAAGTGAAGTTGGTTTCCCCCTGTTAATTCTTATACTGGATTATTGTCCTTTCCCATAATCAGCCTAAACCTTGTAATGACTGTTCATGAATGTTCTCTGACTGACAATCCGTTGACCCACCTCATTCCCAGGAACTTGGTCCACAATGTCTCCTTTCTCAGTGATCTGGTACTGTAGAAAAAAATTCCTAAACAAACTCAAGGAACTCTTCTCTCTTCCTGCCCTTTACAAGGCTACTATCCCAAATTATATTCAAATAATTGAAGTCCCCTGCTATTACCACTCTATAAAGTTTGCACATCTGTCATTTCCTTCCAAATTTGATCTTCTGCGTCCTACCCACTAGATGATGGCCTATAGATCACTGAGCAATGCAATTGCATCTTTTCTGTTCCTTAATGCTCACCAAGCAAATTCTGCCCTTGAACCCTCTAGAGTGTCCTTCTTCTCCAGTGCTTCATGCTCTCCGTAATCAACACCACCATTTCTTTTGTCTTCTCCTCTTTCCCAAGTATCTTGTATTCAAGAATATTTAACATCCAGTCCTGATCTTCTTTGAGCCAGGCCTCTGTTCTTGTCACATCATATTTCCACATGGCAATATGCACCTCTAACTCACCAATCTTATTTAGCACACTATGTCCATTCACACACGTGGACGACAACACTGATTTAGTATTCATATGCTTTCTCTTGCTCTGACCCCACCTATTAAATTATTCATTATTCAAGTGCTATCTGTCTCTCTCAGTATTCTATGCACCTTGGAATTTCGCTGTAATATTATCTCCCAGTTGCACACTCCTGTCGATTTGAATTAAATCCTTCAAAACTATGTTAGCAATGTGCCCCACAAGGAACTCAATGCAGATCTATTTAAGTGTAACCAGTGTGGCCTGCACAGGTCCCATCTGTCTAAAGCCTTCTCTCTGCCCCATATCTTGTATATATACTCAAAGTCTGGCAGCATCTGTGGAGAGAAAAACAGAATTAACATTTCAAAATGGCCAATGGGAAAGTTAGTGATGTAATAGGTTTTAAACAGCAGGTGAAATCAGAGCAAAGATTTGAGGGTGTGGGGGGTTAAGTGGTGGGGGGAGGGGGGTGTGGGAGGAGGATAAAAATAAAAGGGATGGTCTGTGAGAGGATGCAAGACATGGAGGACAAAATGACTAAAGGATTGACATTACAAAGGCAAAGGATGTGATAAAGGAATAAGTAAAGGAACAAATCGGCAGCACAGTGGCAAGCACTGCTGCCTCAGCATCAGGGATTGGGTTCAATTCTGGCTTTGTTTGGGTCACTATCTGAGCAGAGTCTCCCCATGTTTCTCTGGAAGCTCTGGTTTCTTCCCATAGTCTAAAAATGTGCTGGTTAGGTTGATTGGCCATGCTAAATTAGCCTTTGTGTCAGGATAAAATGCATGGGGTTACAGGGGTAGGGCCTGAGTAGGATTGTGGTAGGTGCAAGCTCGATGGGCCGAATGGCCTTCTGCACTGTAGGATTTCATAAATCTATTCTATGAAATAATGTGTCTCAAGCAGGCATAAGTAACAGTTTCATGAAAACTGCTCTCCTAAAGAAAAAAGAGGGAGAGAAACAAGCAAATAAAATCAAGTAAACAAAGAGAAAAGAAACAAAATGGGGGCAGAAGTTACAGCCTGAAATTGTTGAACTCAGAAACGGCCAATCACTTCAGCCTGTTCCTGCCCCTCTGAACAGATTACTATCCAGGTTCTATTTTCTTTCTCCCATTGTCCCATCTCTTTCCACCCACATCCATCATTCTTCTGATGCCCACTTCAATGGCTTTCAATTTCCTGGTGTTAACCATTTTGGCTTCACCATGGACATCAAATGCTTCTCCACCTCTATCACCAGCTATGTCTGAGAGTTCTCCAAGTAATCCCCATCCATCTCCTTCAACTGGCTGAACTGGAAAACTCCTTCAACTCCATTCATTTCCTCCAGTTATGGGATCTATATTTGCCCTAGCCATGCTTGTCTTTTTTTTGTGGGGTGTATGGAACATTCTTTGTCTCTATCCTATCCGGGCCCCCTCTGATGCCTTTTTCTGGCACATTGATGCCCATATCAGTCTATGTTCTGTTATTCCCAAACTGGAAAATTACATCAAATTTGTTTCCGATTTCCATCCTTCTCATTTACATTTGATCTATCTCTGACTCTGTCCTTATCTTCCTTGACTTCACTGTCTTTATTTCCAGGGATAAGATATCAGCTATAAACCCTCTGAGTCTCAGAACTAGCCCAGCTATATTTCCATCCACCCCCACTACCTGTGAGAACTCCATTATATCCTCCCAGTTTCTCCTTTGCCTTTGCATCTGTTCTAATGATGCAAATATCCATAGTGACAATTCTGATGCTGCCTTTATTCCTCAACTAACACTGGAATGTATCTTTCCCATTTCATTAACTTCTGCTCTCACCCCATTCTCTCCTTTCTAGAACCAGGATCAGATTCTCCTTCTCCCCATCTTCGACCCCGTCAGTCTCCTTACACAAAGGATCTAATTCCACCATCGCTGCCGCCTCCAGTATGATGTCATCACTAACCATGCATTGTGAAAGGATTATTCCCGCCAACGTATCCTGGTGAATTCCCCAATCACCATCAACATCCCCTCCACATCTCGCACCACCTTTCCATGCAAGCGCAGGAGATGCAGTGTCAGCTTTTTAGCTCCTCTCTTCTCACTGTCCAAGGTTTCAAATACTTCTTTCAAGGTGAAGCAGTGATTTGTTATAATTCGCTGTTTAGTACGCTCACCATATGGTCTCCTTTAGACCAAGGAAATCAAAAGTAGAATGGATGATTTCTTTTTGGAACAGTTTTGTTCAGTCTGTAAGTATGACCTGGAGTTTCTAATCGCCTGTCGCTTTAATTCTCTGCCTTTCTCCTACTCTGATCTCTGGCCTCCTTCAATCTTTCAATGAAGCTCAACGCAAGCTTGAGGGTCAGCACCTCGTGCATTCTCGGACTCAACACTATGTTTAGCAATTTTACACTAACTTCTGCCCCTTATCTTGCTGAGGAGGACACCCCCAAGCTTTGGCTTTACTTTCCTGTTTCTCCCTCCTTTTTGTGCTTTCAACTCACAGCTGCCACCCTTAATGGAAGTTCTCATTATCCTCACATCTATCTATGTGCATCACCAAGGAGATGTGCACATCCTTACTCCTACTGGAATTTAATCTGTATTTTAAAATGCGTGCAACTCTGAGCTTTCAAACTTTCACCTCACAATCCAGATCAACACTACTCTAATAACTCATTAGCATTTTTCAAACATTAAGGCA
This sequence comes from Sphyrna mokarran, assembly GCA_024679065.1. Lineage (NCBI taxonomy): Eukaryota > Metazoa > Chordata > Chondrichthyes > Carcharhiniformes > Carcharhinidae > Sphyrna > Sphyrna mokarran. Next base: position 33,020,437 of record JAGIQG010000002.1, on the reverse strand, counting down.
GAGTTTCCTCTAAGGGTCTATGGGTGGGGGCAGGAGGATGAAATAAGCCATGTGTCTGTGACAGTGTAGCACTCCTTCATCACTGTACCACGTTGTGCATTGGCCATGTTAAATTCTCCCTCAGTGTATCTGAACGGGTGCCGTAGTGTTGGCGACTGGGGGATTTTTATTGCTGTGTTAAGTAAGCCAACTTGTGACAATAAGTAAATAAACTTGAAACGAAATTAGATACTCAAATTCCGCAGTAGTGTGCGAACTTCTGGTTTAAGAAGTGAGAATGTTGTCACTAGCATAAACTGATATGAACTCCTAACTGTTTGGAACTCTTCCCAGATGAAATATTGAGCTGACTTGGGCTTACTGTGGAGTTGTACTGATCTCAGCAGAAAACAATTACCTTTCCATTTTATCTCTCCTTTGAACAGCCTCTACATCAGCATATCCTAACACATATATGATACCTTGTTCATAAAGTCAGCAAGTTGAGATGTCAAGCTCACAAACATTGAACAGTTTTACAGTTTTAAAATCTACAAGTCAGCAATTGAGCTAAGCAGCAACACAGCATGATTTATATCAGTCTAAGAGTGTAGTTTCTAAGACGGAGTAGCTGCTCCAATGATGGAGATAAAACGGCCTTGGACTGGTTCTGGTAATGTTTCAGGTAGGAAATGAGATCTGAGTGATTGCCTGCTTTGGCAATCTGACAGATGAGATATCATGATGTTAATAACTCTTCACCAAACGGTTCAGGGACCTCACTCCACATCACCAGCTTTAAACATGGATGTGCCTTGATACTGACATACCTACAGTGCAGAAGGAGGCCATTCAGCCCATCAAATCTGCATTGACTACAATCCCATCCATGCCCTATCCCCATAGCCCTATGAATTTACGCTAGTTAGTCCCCCTGACACTGAGGCAATTCGACATGGCCAATCCACCTAACACAGCACTATCTTTCGAACTGTGGGGAGGAACCAGAGCACCCAGAGGAAACCCACACCAACATGGGGAGAATGTTCAGATGCCAAACTGATAGTGACTCAAGCCAGGAATTGAACCTGGATCACTGGCACTTACCCCTCACAATCTCCTTTGAACTTTCCCTCTCTCACATTGAATAACATATTCAAAGCTAATGTTGCAAAATGTTTCCACTTGGACTGACAGACTACTGGTGTTCTGCGTGTAAAGTCAGATGAATATTATCCAGAGGATTAAGCAGATTGGAGTTTGAAAAAAGGGAAGTGCATTTTGTTTGAGGAAGATAATCTTAAAGATCAATTGCTGAATCTTGAATATTGTCTGAGAAACTGTGTGGGATATTATCTTGTAAATTCCACATCGAGATGACAAAGTAGAGAATTCTTTTTGAAATGTCCCTGTCTAATTTTTTCCTATGCTATATCTGAGCTAAGGTATAATTCCATGTTAATTGCCATTTTCAGAACCTTATGGACTCTTCACTGGCAATCTGGATTGATAAAAGTACCCTGATACCTAAGTCCAGGCAAGTGTTTCTGGCTTCTTCAAACCCAAGGGTATTACAGCAGCAACCTATCAACTCATACTTTTTCTCAAATGTGGATCAGAAACCTTTCCCTCAATGGTTGTGAACTGCCTGAGAATTCCCATTTTAAACTCATTTTTAAAATTACATTTTATTTAATGGAAATCCAGGAAAGGTATAAGAACTGTTCGTCAGGCAGCTACTGAAGACCAGTACAAATATTAAACAACACTGGTTATCCCTTGTGTAGAATATTAGTATTGTCAATTTGCCTAAACTGAACATTTTCAAATTGATCCTCTTAGTATGAGCATTGCTGGTGAAGCTGACATTATTCCCCATTACTCTGATTGGAGGTAACCAAATGGCTTGCTGGGCCGCTTCAGAGATTGGCCAAGAATCAACAACGTTGATGTGAGACCTGTGTCACAAATGGGTTGGACAAAGAGAGCTGGCAACATTTCCAAAAGCTTGGGTATATACGACAACTCAACAGCTTCACTGCCACTTTTACTGATACTTGCTCTTGATTTCCAGATTTTTAAAACCCTATTTAAAATCTCAAACAGCCAGTTCCCATTTTTGAAGCAGGGAAAGTCTCATTTTACAGAGAAATATTTCTTCCAGTGTTAGAAATAAGGCATCAAAAATGAGATCTCCTGAGGTTTCTATCTTGACAAATAATTTTTTAGTATTAGATACTTGTAATCCCCAGAGTGCACAATCTTCCACAATATTTTCAAAAACAGCATTTTACAAGACCTTGACAAATCAAAGCCTTCTTTCTCCCTCACTTTGCCTTCATTTCTGTGCCTGTTTCTAAAGGAGCATAACTTTTTCCTGAGTAATGGAGCAAATGGAGGAAAAACTCTTTCAAACAGCAAGAGGTTTGGGTCTGGAATGCACTATCTAAAAGTATGGTGGAGGCAGGTTCAATCGAGGAAATTCAAGAGGGTATTTGATGATTACTTGATGGAAACAACGTGCAGGGGTATAGGGAAATGACGGGAGTAGCACTACATCAAGATGTTCATTTGGACAGCTAGTGCAGACATGGTGGACCAAATGGTCGCCTCCTGCTTATTTTCCACTCAATTAACAAAGAACTAAATGTGTTTCCTGGTGTTCATAAAATGGCATTTTCCAGAACAGACCATTGTTTGGAGCAGGAAATCAGTCTGATTTTTCCTACTCTGAATTCCATGGACAGTAACGGCAATTGCAATTTCACTCTCCCCATGCACCCTCCACAATCCCCAACAACACTCTTCCCTCCTCGTGACATCTGCAAAACATCTTGTACGTCCAAACCCAATTGAATGTGACAATTTACCATATCAGTTACATGTCTCCTTTTTTCACAAGTCAGGATTTCTTCACCTTTTTCTAATGTCATGTATCAAGCAGGGTTAAACCGAAAGCATGCACCCGTGTGATGGAGCTAACACATTTTAAAAGGTCTCCCTCATTTCTAATTCAATGCAATGCAATATTTCAGGCGCTGGGATGAGGATTTTATAGAAAGATTGGACTGCAAATGCAGTGCAAAGTCTCCATCGGTATTTGAGTGGCTGGGTCTTGTGGAAGTCATAGCAAGAATTTCATTAAAAATGAATTGACATCATTGACTTTGGGTTGCCTCTGGCAAATTTTAGATAGGAACTAGGTATAGTGGAAACTGTACTGTAGGTAAGTGCATCAGCGAGTATTAAAAGGCCCCCAAAAGACTAAACAAACATAAAATAAATGTTCATGGCAAGAAATAGCAAAGTCAGCAGCTGAAATGCCTCAGGCTAGGGGAAAAAGCAAGTCAGCTGCAACCATAATGTTCCACATGAAAGGATGGCGTTAATATTCATTTGATTTGTAGTGAGAATAGTCTTACTGGAAAATCTGAATTCATAAGAAAGCAAATACCTTCAACATAAAGGTTCACTCATTTAGTTTCGATACCAAATGTAATTCATATCAGAACAAAGGATAGCATGTAATGAGTGAACATCACCCAGAGTACAAGTTGTGGGATTTATTAATTTGTGTCTTAAGTCAATTCCAAAGAGTATTCCACAAAGGCCTCATCCGTTCTTACAAAATTGAAATTAATGCTGAGGAGCTTAGTTATATAAAGCAATGAATAGCTTGTATTTTTCATTCAAGTGTCTTTACATCTCTGCTGCATTTATTTGCAAGATACAAAAGCTCACGTGAGGCTACCTGATTAGTAACAGTTGAGATCATATATGTATATTAATATACAGTACAGTTGTTATTGGAACGATCATGGAACCTCTCTGGAGATTCAGCCAACAATATAGGAGCTACAGAAATGAAATCCTGTGGTTCTAGAGGTTAATGGGAGATCACAATTCTAGAAAGGTATAATATTTTTAATATTTCAATTTCAAGTTTTTAGTGAAATCCGGTCAGTCCCGGTACATCAGAAAATAAGGAGACATAGATCCACATGCTTGTTAGAGCATCACTGTGGGAAACCCTTCAGTTATATCACAGCAGCTGACCGTGGCCTGTTTTGGGTTGAATCTTGTTTCGTTCGCAGCTGACAAGAAATAAGTGACAGCAGCAGCACAAAGTGCATGTAAAACATACTTTGTTTTTTATTATGATCTTTCCTATTCGCCAACAGATACATATCAAAGGTCAAAATGTAAGTTGTGCAATCCTCAGAAATGTGCTGCACGACATCAAAGTTCAGGAGATTCTACCAAATTTAACCTCTCTCCTGTGGAGTGGCACTTTGGCTTCCCTATCATTTCAATTCAAATTCTGAGGTGGTATCTCGAATACTTGTGTCAAGAGCTGCCTTTTGCAAGACTATATCTGTTTATCAGGGAAAGAAGAGGATAGAAAGAATCACTAGGTAATGTTAGTGGTGAAAGAATAAGCGAGTTTCTGTGACAATGCCTTTGCTTGTTATTTTAGTAAAGGCATTAGTTTATTTAAAAGAAAGAAAATAGTGACTTAAAATGGCAGACGATTATCAGATACGCAGAGATCACTTAACTGCTAATCTCATCATCAGTCATTTCTAGATTCCTATATTGCATAAAAACACACAATTTTATTGATTCAAACCAGGGTGAAGTTTAATGAACTTCTCAGAAGATAACTGATGTTTTCTACTGTTGTTTAAAGATTTTCCAATTCTCTTAGTGATAGACAGAAATGAGGTCAGTCAGATGGGAATCTGTCAAGCATAAGGAACAATGGGCTTTTTTGTCCCTGGGTTAATGAGATTTTCTTGGAAACACAGTGTTGCTTGCATGCTACTCAATTGCAGAGATGCTTTTGATATTTGAGATGGAACGTTGTGTTTCTAAGATGAAAGTTGGAGTGTTTGGTAAGGTTATAGAAGGCATTGAAGAGGCTGAATTTAGAGTATTGTGAACAGTTATAGGAAGAATGTAAATAAGATTGAAAGATTGCAGAGAAAGTTCACAAGGATGTTGCTGAGACTTGAGAAGCTGAGTTACAAAGGGAGATTGAATAGATTAGGACTTTATTCCCTGGAGCACAGAAGAATGAGGAGAGATTTGATAAAGGTGTACAAGATTTTGATGTGTCTAGATAGAGTAAATGCAAGCAGGCTTTTTCCACTGAGGCTGGGGAGGGAAAAGAAAACCAGAGGGCATGTGTTAAGGGTAAAAGGGGAAAAGTTTAAAGGGAATATTGGGAGGGGGGGCTTCTTCACGCAGAGAGTGATAGGAGAGTGGAATGAGCTGCCAGACAAAGTGGTAAATGTGGGGTCACTGCTAACATTTAAGAAAAACTTGGACGGGTAGACGGATGAGAAGGATGTGGAGGGATATGGCTTTAAGTGCAGGTCAGTGGGACTAGGCAAAAAATGGTTCAGCACAGACAATAAGGGCTGTTCCTGAGCTGTAATTTTCTATTGTTCCATGAATACTCCATCCTTTTCTGGTTGTATGTGACATCCTGGTACTCCACAACTATCGGAATAATCGGCCTCCATAGCTACCCAGCCCTCTGGGGAAGCCTCTCCAAGTGATTCTCACCCAGTGTGGCCTCTGGTATGACTTAATTCCACCCATCTGGAGACTGATACACTTCCTCTAATTGAGTGTAGCAGCCTCCAGTCTCATACAGAATCCAGGGAAGCTGGAAGTAACCACCCTGCTCCCCTTGAAATGACAGGAGCAATTAAAAACTTCATCCTGTACAAGACAGGCTGAAGCTTCCCCAAATAAGATATTTTTCTGAGCTAATATATAGGACAGTTGAAGCGATGAGGGCCATTGAGACTGCCCTCCTGGTTGTGTCAGGACAAAACTGCTGGATTGTCCACCTTCCTCCATCATCTTGCTCCCATCACATGCCAATGGCGATGGGCACGAGTTCTTGATTCCTGAAGGATCTCCCTCTTATCCACTCCAATTCCTGTCGATGTTCAGGCGAAAGGTGATAATAGCTCTGAGGAGTTGGCCTTGACAGCTTTTGGTAGAGGAAAAAGGCTGTCTACAGAGCTCCTTACATTCCATTGGCCTCAAATACCACACTTTACCTGCTAGCTGCACATACATCCATCATTGGGATCGCTAATCTAATTTTTGGGATGTTTCTGCCTCTTTAGTAACTTACTTTACCTCTTTCCATGAGATTTTCTGCTGCTTTAGAGGTGGGAATCTTGCCAGGGGACTGCTATGCAGTTGGAATGATCCCAAATCCAGAGATATGGGATTTCAGTGGTTCTGTTGGATAAGAATCCCAGAAAAGAATCTGATCTTCTCGTGCTTGGTCAAACTTACTTTCCCAATATTTAACTCTTGTTCATCTTACCTGTGCTGTCTAGGTGATGTCACTAATAAAAAGATTGCCATTCTCTGTGACATTCTGATGAAGATGACGAGGGATTTTATAGCAAGGTAATTTATCTGTAGATTTTACATTATTTAGTTCTTCATAGGGCAGCACGGTGATGCTTCACAGTGCAATTCCCAGTTTGAGTGATTGCCTGTGTAGAGTTTGCACATTCTTCCTGTATCTGCATGGATTTCCTTTGAGTGCTCCAGTTTCCTCCCACAGTCTGAAAAATGTGCTGGTTAGGTACATTGACCTGAACAGGTGCCAGAGTATGGTGGCTAGGAGAATTTCACAGTAACTTCATTGCACTGTTAATGTTAGCCTTATTTGTGACTAATAAATAGATAAACTTTTTTTATTATAAATAATTAAAACTTTGATGTCCAAACAGGTGTTGAGAGAGGAAAAAAAACTCCTCGATATTGATCATTTTTGTTGTTAAGAGGATTGAGCATAAAACCATAGAATCCGTATAGTGCAGAAGGAGGCCATTTGGCCCATCAAGTCTGTACTGGCTCTTTGAAAGAGTATCTTACCCACGTCCTCTCCCTGCTCTTCCCATAACCCAGTGCATTTCCTATAACTAATCCACCTCACCTAACCTACACATCTTGGCATAACCAATCCACCGAACCAGACACCTGGAAGAAACCCTTACACATAAGGGGAGTACATTCAAACTCCACAGTTATACAAGGCTGGAATTAATCCCTGGTCATTGGCTGTGTGGCAGCAGTGCTAACCACTGTGCAACCATGCCAAGAACGGGATTGCTTGGAATTGTAGTTTAAAAAAAATCAGTTATGGAGAACATGGTACAACTTGCTTGGTCATGGCTAGTATGTTCATAATAGAATTCTCTCTCAATTGTGAAGAACAGTTGGAATGGGCAGGGTAACTTTTTCTGAATTTCAACGTTTGCTGAATAGTTATATGTGGAGTGTTATGATGTCCACTCACCTGAGGAAGGAGCTGCATCCTGAAAGCTCGTGATTCCAAATAAACCTGTTGGACTTTAACCTGGTGTTGTGAGCCTAATAATTAGCACAGGTGCTGAAAGCACTTTGGGTCTCAGGTTTTAACACGAGCAAACTGAAACTGCGCACCTCAGAAGGTGACTAACATGCAATAATTTTCAATCAAACTCCACACAGTCACCCAAGGCCAAAATTGAACTTGGGTCCCTAGTGCTGTGAGGCAGCAGTGCTCACCACTGTGCAACGTGCCACGTGTTATTCATTTATGGGATGGGGACATCACTGGCAAGGAAATGTTTATTGCCCAACCCTAATTGCTCAAGGAGGTGATGGATGTTGACAACTGAATAATTGGATGGACCATTTAAAAGGAGAGTTTGGAATGGATCACGTTGCTGTGGGTCTGCAGCCACACACAGCGCAGAGCAGGTAAGAATGGCAGATTCTCTTCCCTAAAGGATATGAATGAACCAGATGAGTTTTTAATGCACTCTGGCCATTACTGGGCCAAGCTTTTTATTTCACATTTATTTAACTATCTGAATCTAAATCATGCCATGGCATGATGTATTTTGTAAGGAAACTTCATCAAGTGGTGTTTTTTGTAAGCATTGCTTTTATTTTGCAAAATTAAAATTAAACTGCATTGATTATGTTTGGATTAAATTATCCACAGAATCCCATTCGGCCCATGGAATCTGCATTGACCACAATTCCACCAGCCCCTATCCCTGTAATCCCAAGTATTTACCTTGCTAGTTCCCCGATACTAAGGGACAATTTACCATGGCCAATTTACCTGACCCGAATGTGGGAGGAAACCGGAGCATCCAGAGGAAACACACGCAGACATGGGGAGAATGTGTAATCGCCACACAGAGATCCAAGGTGGGATTCGAACCCGAGTCCCTGGCACTATGAGGTAGCAGTGCTTTCCAAAAATAACAGCACCATAATCTCCCTTTATACAAACGACCTGTACAAAAGAGAGGTTTACATGTCATTATCACAGCTGGTTAAGAGAGCGAATAGCTAGCAATGCCTAATAACTGCCACTTTCCCTCCATTTTTTGTTGTTGGTGAAGAGATCAAGTATAAAGTGGCAGAAATAAATGGAGGAAATGTACAGCTGAACAGGAAGGTCTCAGCTGGTTGGAGATGGGGGCAGAATTGTCTCTGTCCCCTGAGATTGGGAGGACAGAGCTGCACGGGGTTGAATTGATATTTGCTGTGAGTGCTTGTTTGAGGACACCGTTCAGGCTTTACTGCAATCATCCATGGTTGAATAGCAGCCATATGGTCATTCACAATGTTTTAATAAATCAAATTGCTTGTGCAATTCCTTAAACAGAACATCGTGAGAATTACATGGTTCAACACCCAATTAATACATGAAAATAATTTGTCCGAGAAAGTAACGCTTTAACAAGGTTACTCTCAACAACCTGCAGCCACTTGGGGATGTGGAGAATTACTGACCATATGCCTTGGATGCTTCAGCTGGGCACAAGTGCAAGGCATTTTATTTTCTGGCAGCATACCAACATATTTTAGTCCTGATCTACATTGGTTTAAGTCCTGAGCAACAAGTTGGATCTGCAATGGACCATGCTCCTCTAAATTCTTTTTGCCAAATTAAACAAACTTAACCACATCAAGTAAAATTATTTCTAAAATCTGATTTACAAATGGGAGATAGATGGCAGGTTGGGGAGGGGGGGCAGGAGGTGGAGGTAGGAAAGCTTTGCATTTAGAGTGGAGAGGAAGACCAGGAACAGCTGACTCACCTTGGAGCTGCCCTCTACGAGATAGCGACTATCCCCCTGCTTGAAGCATTGAACCAGAAAACAGGGAGGGGAGTGTAAGGGAATTAACAGATGCTCCAATTACAAAGGAAGCTAATGGACTCAATGAGCTGTGAAATGCCTCATGTAAACAGTTAAATGAAATAAGTGATTAAAAAAGGCAATATCATGTGGGTGCTAGAAATCTGAAATATAAACGCTAAATACTAGAACTCAGCGGAGAGAGAAACAGCAAAACATTCGGCTCAGTGACCATTCACAGAATGCTACAGTGCAGAAGAGGCCCTTCGGCCTATCACATCCACACCAATGCGTGAAAGGCCCTGACTTGCCCAGCTGATTCCATTTGTCAGCACTTGGCTCACTGTAACATTCAAGGCTATGGGCCAAGTAATTCCAGGTACTTTTTAAAGGACATGAGGCATTTTCACCTTCACCACCGTCCCAGGCAGTGCATTCTAGACTGTCACCATCCTCTAGGTAAAGAAATTTTTCCTCAAATCCCCCAAACCTCCCATCCTTCATTTTTAACTTGTGTCCCCTCATTATTGACCCTTCAATAAGGGGAACGCTGCCCCCTATCCACCATGTCCATGTCTCTCATAATTTTGAACACCTCAATCAGGTCACCCTTCTCTGCTTCAGAGAAAACACACAAGCCTATCCAACCTCTCTTTATAACTTAAGTGTTCCCTCCTAGGCAACATCCTGGTGAATCTCCTCTGTACCCGCTCCAGTACGTTCATGTCCTTCCTGTAATGTGGCAATAGAACTGTACACTGTACTCCAGCTGTGGCCTCACCAAAGTTTTACGCAACTCCATCATGATCTCTCTGCTTTTGTAATATATACCTAATTGATATAGGCGAGTGTGCCATATGCCTTTTTCATCACCCTCTTAACTTGCCTTTCCACCTTCTAGTCCTCAAAATTATCTCAGTAAAGCACAAGTTATTCATTCAAAGAATGTAGGATGGTGAAAAGGTAAACAGGGGGCCCATAGAAAGTAAAAGAGGAAAAAAATAATTTTAATGTTGGTAACACTGCTAAAACTGTGTTCTTACTAGGGGTCTACACCTAAAACATGAGCTCAGCTCTGGAACCACTCCCAGGATGCTCTCTCTCATCATCAGTGTTCATTGCTGCAAAGAAAATGACGGATACAACTAGAGTCTGAAGGTACTAAAGTCAATACTCAGACCAAGGCAAAGCAGAGACACAGCCCTCTTAGGGAACTATTCACATGAAACTATTCCAAGAAACATATATTTTCTTTTACTTCCTGCTTTCCATCCATTAGCCATTCCCCTTACTTCATCTCCAGTTCATATCTTTGGACCTAATCTTCATAACAAGCTCTCTTAATCAAAAATCAAAGTCATTCTTTGGCAGGAAAATCAAAAATTCCATTCAGCTCAATGGCTGATTGTAACAAGAATGTGTTACACCCTTTTCAGTGACCTGAATGCAGGTCAAAATTTCTAATTCCACAAGTGGATTCAGATGAATTCCAAGCCAGTTTATTAAAGGTCTGAAACACGTTGAAATTTCTAATTGTACCTTATCCACAGACACTGACAGAGAGCATTGCGCTGAGATGTGAATTATTGCTGAGATGTAACCCGGCCCATTTATCTGAGTGAAGCTTTGGTTCTTTCTTTCAGTCTCGTGAACTGAACTTATTTCCACTGATGCAAATTATGTACAGTACCTCAGTTCTGGGATTAGAATGAATATTTTATAGAATGCAGACATTCTATTATTAAACCACTTGCCAGTGTGCAGGAGGTGGACTCTCTGGAAGTAAACTCATATCTTTTCCTATTGAACAGAGTTTTTCAGTTAACTGCTTCAGCAAGTATTAGAACAGGGATATTCATTTGAAAAACGAACACCAGACAGGTAGGATCACCATTGGCTGTGACAAAAGGCAATTTATTTTATCTATTTATCTGCCTTCAAAATTTTTATATTTTCAATAATTTTGTGTATGTGACAGACGTCATCAAAGAAATAGTTCTTTTTGAAATTCTGATTTTCAGGATATCTGGACAGATTGAATATTTTCTAGAATCTTAAAGGAGGAAATAGTGATGCTTTTGTCGCTATTTTTCACAGCTCCTGAATTCCAGGCATGGTCCCTGAAGATTTGAGGGATGGCAAATATAGTCTCAATATTGAATAAAATAGTAAGGAGCTGGCACTTATATTCCAGTTTGCTAGATAAATGCTCAAGGGCATTTTGTGGACTGCTGTAAACAAATATTTAAAAATAAATATATCAGAGAGGAAACATTCAACATGGTTCTAAAAGTGACATTTCATGCTTCACAAACCTACTGGGATCCTTTGCATATATTGGATTGAGAAGCAATATTGTGGAGGTAACTAAACTAAGGAAAGGAATTTGCCTTTCTGCAATGATGCACCTGTGATGTATTTGTGAACACACAGGATTTATTTGTAGGAAAACAGGCATCTCATGGCCTCACCCAGCTCCCTATACTTCTTTAGACAAGAAGAGGACTCCAACCCTCCTCTTGGTTAATACCCTCTCTAATCCCAATTGGTCCCATAAACCAGTTAACACTTACTCTGCTGTGTTGCCCTTACAGAAACTGTCACCACATCTTTCCTGAAACAGAAGTTCAGCTGTTGATGAGGGAGGCAGAGGTTTTTGTTAGAATAATTGTATCAAGATTCTATACAGCAAAAATCCAAAGGGCCACATTTTTCTTGATTTGGATTGTAATAATTTGGGAGTTGTGGTTTCAGGTTATGAAGGGCTTATTATCAACTATATATAAATATGTATAAGCGATGGTCTACAGAACTGAAATATACAGTTGTTACAAATGCAGTTCCTTCCTGTCCAGGGATGCGTGCCCTTGCATCCATTGGCTCAGCTTCCTGCACTGCCTCTCCATAGGGTCTGGTCCTCAAGAATCGCCCTCTTAAAAGGGGAGACACTCCTGATGAGATTAAAAGCAGATAAACGTGGAGAGGTGGTAAATTGGATTAGACATTGGCTCAATGGAAGAAGCCAGAGAGTGTTATTGGAGGATTGCTTCTCTGAGTGGAGGCCTGTGACTAGTGGTGGATCAGTGCTGGGTCCATTATTGTTTGTCATTTATATCAATAATCTGGATGATAATGTGGTAAATTGGATTAGCAAATTTGCTGATGATACAAAGGTTGGAGGTATAGTGGACAGTGAGGAAGGTTATCAAAGCTTGCAAAGAGATTTGGACCAGCTAGAAAAATGGGCTGAAAAATGGCAGATGGAGTTTAATGCAGACAAGTGTGAGGTATTGCACTTGGAAGGACAAACCAAGGTAGAACGTACGAGATAAATGGTAGGACACTGAAGAATGCAGTAGGACAGAGGGATCTGGGAATACAGATACATAATTCCCGAAAAGTGGTGTCACAGACAGGTAGGGTCATAAAGAGTGTTTTTGGTATATTGGCCTTTATAAATCAAAGTAATGAGTATAAGAGTTGGAATGTTACGCTGAGGTTATATAAGCCATTGGTGAAGCCAAAATTAGAGTTTTGTGTGCAGTTTTGGTCACCTAATTACAGGAAGGATAAGGTTGAAAGAGTGCAGAGAAGGTTTACAAGGATATTACCGGGACTTGAGAAACTGAGTTACAGAGAAAGGTTGAATAGGTTAGGACTTTATTCCCTGGAGAATAGAAGAATGAGGAGAGATTTGAAAGAGGTATATAAAATTATGATAAGTATAGATAGAGTAAATGTAAACAAGCAAATTGACAAGGGGGAACCAGTCAATGTGGTATATTTGGATTTTCAGAAAGCATTTGACAAAGTCACTCATAAGAGATAATCATGCTAGATTAAAGCATATGTTTGGGAGAAGTATGTGGAGATGAACAGAAAACTGGTTGGTAGAGAAATTCAGAGTAGGAATTAATGGGTGCTTTTCAAGTTGGCAGGCAGTAACTAGTGGGGTGCCAGCAGTATCAGTGCCAAGACCCCAGCTATTCACAATATAAATGATTTGGATGAGAGAACAAAATGTAACATCACAAAGTTCACAGATGATCCAAGTTGGGTGAGAGGGTGAACTGTGACAAGGATGCAGAGATCCTTCAGCAGTATCTGGATTGTTTGACTAAGTGGGCAAGTCAATGGCGTATGTAGTATAATTTGGATAATTGTGAGGTTTTTCACTTTGGAAGCAAAAACAAGGAGGCAGATGACTATCTGAAAGCTGGAAATTGGGAGAGGGGAGTATGCAGATGGACTTGGGTGTCCTTGTTTACCAGTCACTGAAAGCAAGCATGCAGGTGCAGCAGGTGGTAAAGAAGCCAGATAGTATGTGGGCCTTTATTGTGGGAGGTTTCAAATACAGGAGCAGGGATGTGTTGTTGCAATTATACAGGGCCTTGGTAAGGCCATACTTTTAGAATATTATGTGAAGTTTTGATCTCTTTTTCTGAGGAAGGATGTTCTTGCTCTGGAGGGAGTGCTGCAAGGTTTACCAGGCTGATTATGGGGATGGCAGGATTGATGAATGAAGAGAGATTGACTAGGTTAGGATTGCTTTCACTGGAGTTCAGACAAATGAGAGGATCTCATAGAAACTTATAAAATTCTAATAGGACTGGTCAGGGTAGATGCAGAGAGAATGTCCCCATAATAGCAGAGTCCAAAACCAGGGGGCACAGTTTGAAGATTCAGGGTAGATCATTTAGGACAGAGATGAGAAGACATTTCTTCACCCAAAGAGTTGTGAGCCTTTGGAATTCATTATCACAGAAAGTAGTTGATGCCAAAACATTGACTGTATTCAAAGAGCGGCTAGATCTAGCACTTGGGGTGAATTAGAAAAAAAAATTCTGGACAGAAAGCGGGATTAAATTATTGAATTGGATGATCAATCATGATCGTAATGAATAGCAGAGCAGATGGAAGGGCCAAATGGCCTCCTCCTGCTCTTACTATGTTTCCTTCTCCTCTAACTCCTTTCATTTACGAAGGAAACAAAAGAAACATCATTAAAGAAGTATGCACAACTCAAAAAGACATCAAGGACACCTTCACAAGTTCAGTGTATCAGGAGCTTCCAGATCCAGGAAGAATGTTTCAATTCAGTACTGTGATTTTCGGACATACAGGAGATCCTTCGTATCAGGCCCAACTCTCTTGTTCAAATGATCTACGTGATTTTTAACACTACACTTTGTACATTTACAAGGTAGGAGATCAGTCCCACCCTTTCCACAATTTTACCAGCCATCTATATTGGTCCTGCTGCAAAGTTCCTGGCCAGGACTAGATCTTCAACTCGGAAAATTCTATCCTGTTTCCTCAAGTTGCAGTTTTCTTTTTGGGATGCTGACCGAGCTTCTATTCCCTGGAAATTCTGGAAATGCTAAATCCAACTGGGACCACAGGCAACGTCCCATTCAGCTGGCATGAGCCCTGTACTCCTGTTGGTGTGATGTAGAGATGCTGGCATTGGACTGGGGTAAGCTCAGTAAGAGGTCTGACAACACCAATTTTAAATCCAACTGATTTATTTGATAGTAAACTTGCTAGCTTTCGGTGTTTGTGCTTTCGTCTTCCTCATTTGCCTGAAAGCTAGCAAGTTTACTATCAAATAAATCGGTTGGATTTAAAATTGGTGTTGTCAGACCTCTTACTGAGCTCCTGTTGGTATGACATTGTATGATAAGAAAATTGCTAAATGTAAAGGTATTTGCTTTTTCATTAATGATTTGAACATTTGTACAACTCATTCTGCTAACCCATTGGAAACTGGGTGCTAAAGGTGCTGACTGAACAAGTTTTGGAAGTTCCTCCACTGTAAATGCTGTGCCATTGTCTGAGTGCCATGGATGGCAAAAATCTGTCTCATCTTGTCAAAGGTGGCAGTGGCCACCTTGGTCCACCTTGTTGTCTAACAAGGGGCATACACGCGATGGGTCGTGAGAGGACTGCTCTTGGATCTTTTTCGAGAGTATCCTACTGCTTCATGTCATTAGTGTATGCTTGACCTGGACCATCTGATGGGCAACACGACAGCTCAGTGACTATCGCTGTGCTGTGCAGATACATGGATTTGGGCCTGTGTCTGTGGGAGTTTGCGCATTCTCCCCGTGCTTGCGTGGGTTTTCTCCGGGTGCTCCGGTTTCCTCCCACATCCCAAAGATGTGCTCTTAGGCTAATTGGCAAAACAAATTCTCCCTAAATTGTCTCAAATTTGGTTTTTATTTCATAGATCTATAAACATAGACAGGGATCACGGGTAGAGGTGGGAACATTGGGGTGGCGGCATGGGCTCGTTGGGCCGAAGAGCCTGTTTCCTGTGCTGTTTTGTTCTTTGTTCTTGTTCTTTGTTCTGGCTGTTGCCGACTTCAATAATTGGACATCCAAATATTTGGAATGCACATCAATCAAGATGAGGAACATACGCTGCGTGAACAGACCTGCAATATCTATGTGTAGTCTTGACCACGGCCTAGCTGACCATTCCCATAGGTGCATATTAGCCGGTGGAAGCAATATCTGCTGGGTTTCACAACTCAGACACTGACTGACCATTCCTTCAATTTCTTTATTGATGCCCAGCAATCAAACATAATTTTGGGTAAGTGCTTTCATCCTGCTTTGCCCAGAATATGCATCGTGCAATTCCTGTTGTACATGCTCATGTCTCTGGGATGGCACTGTAACATGTGCCCCTCACAACACACTGTCCTCACATTATCTCCATCCAATGTTCTTAGTATGAGGGTAGGGCTTAATTAAGATGCTCTGTTGGAGAGTTGGTGCAGATTCAATGGGCCAAATGACTTCTTTCTACACAGGAGGGATTCCATGATTCCCCTCCTCCCTCCCCCACCAGGTACACTGAAATCTCCCAATAACAAACAAATGTTTATTCTTCATCGCCAATGTAATAATTACAAAGATAACTCATTATGGTTTCAAGTTATGAAGGGTTTATTAACAATATTATACATGTACAAACAATGGTCTACAGAACTAAAACACATTCTTTTCTCCTCCGTGGCTCTAACTGCGGTTCTTCCCTGAACACCCTTGCACTTGATTGGCTTGGCTCCTTGTACTTCCTCTCTGTAGGGTCCAGCCTGATCACGTGGCTTTAGGGATGGCCTCCTTAAAGAGGCCACACTACCACACAGACCTTTGTCTGTTTTGCTACATATGTAATTAGAAATCACATGGAAAATATTCACAGTACCACCCACTTTACTACCCACTTATCACAAGAAAGAACAATGCTTCTTCACCATTGTAAAATTTAATGTTAACTATGTTAAAACAATGTTACACCTTGTAAAAAATGCCTAGCACTGTTCCGTATGATTAACATTGAACTGAAAACACCAATTTAGTGAATAGATGGATCTAATTAAGTCAACTAATGTTGCATGTTTGAATATTTCAGCACAGAACAGTACCATACACAATTGAACTGATTTTTCATTACTACCAGCAGACCTAAACTTGTAAGTTTAAAGTAATATTTTGTAAACCCAAGTGGAAAATTTCAAACATAACAGCCAGAATTCTCCCATCCTGCCCATCACTGGAATTCTAGCAGTTGGTGGGGGGGGACTATGAAATGGTCCACTGAAGTCAGGCAGGAATCGCCACTTTTCAGGCGAGTGTGGTCGGAGAATCCCACCCAACAAGTTTAAATCTGACAGCTGGATTATAATGTACCATAATGACTCCCCCCGCGAAAATATTTCTAACAGAGGAGTAAGAATTGAAAAGAGTAACATCTGGTTAAATAACAAACCTTACCATAAATAAAATTATTGCAACTTCATTGTATTATGCTCCAAATTCAAGTATTAAATGAAGCTGGTTCTCCTAGTGTTTGAAACTGAGAGCATTATCTATCACAATGTATAAAAGTAGCTTCCAAAGTAGTAAATGGGGATTATGGGGAGATGGTGTCCTGTATTATTGTCTAGCAAGTGATTCAGTTCAAGAACATTCAGGTATGAGTAACAAATGCTGGCTTCACTCGAATAAAGATATATATTTTTAACATTGCAATAGTGCTTTTACCAGTATTGTCAATTTTATTGAATGTTCACCCCTATTGAATGTTCGTCAAGATATTGATTCTGTCTTGTTTGTGCTGACCCTGTCTGTATTTGGGACAGCTTCATTATAATGGATGAACATCCAATGTGAGATTCCAAGGAGTTCACCTTGTGACAGGTGGGAACTCAAGAACTGGCTAAGGATTTGTGAATTGCAAGGGCTGAAAGTATAGCAATTTCCAAATTTGAAAATCAGAAAATCTCTTTAGGAAAAATAAAATTTGATCAGAACATTTTCAAAAATGTTTTGAAACTCCACTTCTGAGAAACTGAGGCTGAAAAAAAATCAATGTCAAGATCCCAAGAGACAGCAATCCAGGAAAATGAGACTGGTGAATGGTACCTCCACTACACAGCACACCAGAAAGTAGCACAAGGAGTTTGGATGACCTTACCTGGTGAACGAAGGTAGGTGAATCCATCATTTGCTTCCAGTAATGCTGCGGTTTAAACACTTAAGTTCTGAAACGTGTATCACCTACAAATCTGAATGTCCAATTTGCAGCATGATGTGCTTTGCAGATACTGATTATAGAACATAGAATATTACAGCACAGAACAGGCCGTTCGGCCTTCGATGTTGCGCCGACCAATATAAAAAGCAATGCCCCTCCAAACTAAACCATTCCCTTCTCTTCCATATACTTATCAACTAAAATTAGCTTCAGTTCAAAAGAGCCCTTCCATCTGTATCAATCTGAACTCTTTGTTTAAAGCTGTATGCTGCAGAGGTAAGCTTTTAGATACTATCATTTGGCAGCTGGTATCACCCATCAACACATGAGGTTTCTCATGGGAATTCCCTTTGCTTGTGTGCATTTTTTGAGAAAAAGAGGGCAAATTTTGGAAGGTACATCTGCACTCACCCAAACACACCTGAATCAGTAGTTACTTGATATATCATACTTAATATAAATTGCATGCACATTCCTAGGTGTCACTGTACGCCAGCTTACCAATTAGAACTTCTTATTTCTTCAACTCATTTTGTGGAAGGATTAGGCTATTGAGTTGGATGATCAGCCATGATCGTCATGAATGGCACAGCAGGCTCAAAGGGCCAAATGGCCTCCTCTTGTCCCCATCTTGTATGTTTCTATATTTCTATGAAAGATGGCCACTAAAACCAGAGTAACAAACACTTAGAGGAAACCTCCTGATGATCATCCTCTAACCCATAGGCAAGAGCAGCTCTTCAAGTCTTGGGAAGGATGGTCACAGGGCATGTATAGATTAGGAGAACTTGAATAGAATTAAGTCACCCTCACTCCCAAGAGACTGTCTAAGAAATGAAGTATTTAAAATTGAGGAGTAAGTTTATTCTGTCCTCCAGCAATATGTTTAGGACTGCTTACAAAAGCAAATAACACCATTGTCTAGGTACCAACGACATTTCTGAACTTGGAATAGTAGGTTTGAAATTTCAGTTGTAAAGAATGGTTGGCTTTCTTTACTCTGTGAATATGGAAACTTATGTCTATAGGGAACTTAATATATGTTTGATGTTACAAATATGCATCCATTAATATTTGTCTATTTATGTAATGATTAAACCTAATGTTCAGAACTCTGTCAATAACACTGATAGATTATTGAATATCAGTAGAAAACTTCCAAAAAAAGCAAGAAATCTCACAACACCGGGTTAAAGGCCAGCAGGTTTATTTGGTAGCACAACCACAAGCTTGCAGAGCACTGCCCCTTCATCAGGTGAGTGGGAGTTGTGTTCACAAATAGGGCATACATAGACACAAACTCAATTTACAAGATAATGGTTGGAATGCAAGTCTTTACAGGTAGTCAAGTCTTAAAAGTACAGACAATGTGAGTGGAGAGAGGGTTACACACAGGTTAATGAGATGTATATTGTCTTCAGCCAGGATAGTGAATGACATTTTGCAAGCTCAGGCAAGTTATGGGGGTTACACGTGGTGTGATATGAAATCAAGATCTTGGTTGAGACCATCCTCGTGTGCGGAACTTGGTATCAATTTCTGCTCAGAGATTCTGCGCTGTTGTGTTATGAAGGCCACCTTGGAGAATGCTTTTACCCAAAGATCAGAGGCCGAATGCCTGTGACTGCTGAAGTGTTCCCCAATAGGAAGAGAACACACTCCTGCCTGGTGATTGTCAAGCAATGTTCATTCATCCATTGTTGTAATATCTGCATGATCTCTCCAATATACCATGCTTCGGGACATCCTTTCCTACAGTGTATCAGGTAGACAAAGTTGGTCGAGTTGCAGAAGTTATGTACTGTGTACCTGATGGATGGTGTTCTCAAGTGTCAATTCTCCAGCATGTCTTGCAGAGATTGCTATGGCAGGGTTGTGTGGTATCGTAGTCACTGTTCTCCTAATGGCTGGGTAGTTTGCTGTGGACAATGGTCTGTTTGACGTTGTATAGTTGTCTGAAGGCAAGAAGTGGAAGTGTGGGGATGGCCTTGTCTTTGATGACACTGAAGACTCCAAACAATATGTTGTAGTTTCTCCGCTCGGGGAAGTACTGGATGATGAAGAGTACTCTCTCTGCCGTGTCCCATGTTTGTCTTCTGAGGAGGTCAATGCTGCGGGTGTCGGAATTGTCAGTCGATGAGTGAAACACCATATCCTGTTCTTATGAAGGCATCTTTCAGCGTCCAGCAGTGTCTGTTGCAATCCTCCTCATCTGAGCAGATCCTGTGTATATAGTTTTACTGTACCGCAAGGCCGTGTTATTCAATAACCGTGAATAACCTCATGTACCTGGTGGATTGTGTTCTCATGTGAGATAATGGCATCTGTCGATGATCCTGTGTATATAGTTTTACTGTACCGCAAGGCCGTGTTATTCATAACCGTGAATAACCTCATGTACCTGGTGGATTGTGTTCTCATGTGAGATAATGGCATCTGTCGATGATCCGGCACATCTTGCAGAGGTTGATGTGGTGGTGTTGTATATACAGAGGGCTTCTTTAGGGTGGAAGCTAAAGAAGTGGCCACAATTCGGTTACGTTCACCTTAGTGATGGACAGGGATAGGCATGAAGCTGGGGGCAGTAGTTATAGCTGGGGGAAGGGTAATTATGAGGCCATCAGGAGAGAATTAGGGTGCATAGATTGGACTAGGGCACTACAGGGACTGGGAACATCTGGAATGTGGTGCTTATTCAAGGAGCAGCTGCTGAGAGTCCTTGATAAGTATGTCCCTGTCATGCAGGGAGGAAATGGACGAGTAAGAGAGCCTTGGTGTACGAAAAGAGTTGATTTGCTGGTTAAGAAGAAAAAGGAGGCTTATGTTAGGATGAGGCTTGAAGGCTCAGATAGTGCAATGGATAGCTATAGATTAGCCAGGAAGGAGGTAAAAACTGAATTGAGGAGAGCTAAGAGGGGACACGAGAAGATGTTGGCTGATAGGATTAAGGAGAATCCTAAAGCTTTCTTTCGATATGTTAAGAATAGACGATTGGTTAGGGCAAGATTAGGGCCAGTCATAGACAGCAGTGGGAAGTTGTGCGTGGAGCCTGAATAGATTGGTGAGGCACTGAATAAATATTTCTCTTCGGTATTCACGCAGAGTGCTGGAAATGTAGCTATGGAGAACACTGAGGTACAGGGTTGCAAATTGGGAAGTATTGTAGTAGATAGGAGGATGTGCTAGAAATTCTCGAGGGTTTGAAGTTGGATAAGTCCCCTGGGCCGGACGGGATTTACCCTAGGATTCTCTGGGAGGCAAGAGAGGAGATTGCAGAGCCTCTTGCTCTGATCTTCAGGTCGTCGTTGGTTACGGGTGTGGTTCCGGAGGACTGGAGGATAGCGAATGTGGTCCCGTTGTTCAAGAAGGTGAAGAGAGACCTTCCAGGGAATTATAGGCCAGTGAGTCTTACTTCTGTTGTGGGCCAAGTATTGGAGAGAATTATTAGGGATAGGATTTATAGTTATTTAGAGAGAAATGAATTGATTGGGGATAGTCAGCATGTTTCGTGAAGGGTAGGTCATGCCTTACTAACCTCATTGAGTTTTTTGAGAAAGTGACCAGAGAGGTGGATGGGGGTAAGGCCGTTGATGTAGTATATATGGACTTTAGTAAGGCGTTTGATAAGGTGGCCCATGGAAGACTTCTACAGAAAATGCAGATGTGTGGAATAGAGGGTGATTTAGCTAATTGGATTAGGAATTGGATGGCAGATAGAAGACAGAGGGTGGTGGTTGATGGGAGATATTCATCGTGGAGTTCGGTGACGAGTGGTGTGCCTCAGGGGTCTGTTTTGGGGCCCCTGCTGTTTGTGATTTTTATAAATTATCTGGATGAGGGTATTGAGGGATGGATCAGTAAATTTGCAGATGATACTAAAGTTGGTGGTGTGGTAGATAGTGAAGAGGGGTGTTTTAGTTACAGAGTGACTTGGACAAGTTGCAGAGCTGGGCCGAGAGGTGGCAAATGGAGTTTAATGTGGAAAAGTGTGAGGTAATGCACTTTGGCAGGAATAATAAATGTGTAGATTATAGGGCTAATGGTAGGATTCTTAATAGTGTTGATGAACAGAGGGATCTTGGTGCATATGTGCATAGATCCCTGAAAGTTGGCAATCAAGTCGATAAGTTTGTTAAGAAGGCATATGGAGTCTTAGCTTTTATTGGTAGGGGGATTGAATTTCGGAGCCGCAACGTCATGTTGCAACTGTACAAAACTCTAGTGCGGCCGCACTTGGAGTATTGTGTGCAGTTCTGGTCGCCACATTATAAGAAATATGTGGAGGCATTGGAGAGGGTACAGAGGAGGTTTACTAGGATGTTGCCTGGTATGGAGGGCAGGTCCTATGAAGAGAGGTGAAGGATTTGAGGTTGTTTTCGTTAGAAAGGAGGCGGCTAAGGGGGGATCTTATTGAAGCATATAAGATAATTAGAGGTTTGGATAGGGTGGACAGTGATAGCCTTGTTCCTAGGATGGAGAAAGCTAGCACGAGGGGACACAACTTTAAATTAAGGGGTATGAGTTATAGGACGGATATCAGAGGTAGGTTCTTTACTCAAAGAGTGATTAGGGAGTGGAATGCCCTGCATGCAGCTGTTGTAGATGCGCCAAGTTTGGTGGCGTTTAAGAGGTTAATTGATAAGTATATGGAAGAGAAGGGAATGGTTTAGTTTGGAGGGGCATTGCTTTTTATTTTGGTCGGCACAACATCGAAAGCCGAAGGGCCTGTTCTGTGCTGTATTGTTCTATGTTCTATGTTCTATGGAGCATCATGAGGTTATCCATGAACTTGGGGTACAGTAAAGCTGTATACACAGGATCTGCTCAGATGACGATCACAACAGACACCTCCAGACGCTAAAAGATGCCCTCATAAGAACAGGATATGACGCTCGACTCATCGACTGACAGTTCTGATGCGCCACAGCGAAAAACCGCATTGACCTCCTCAGAAGGTAAACATGGGACATGGCAGATAGAGTACTCTGTCGTCCAATACTTCCCCAGAGCAGAGAAGCTACAACATCTTCAGAGCCTTCAACATCATTGATGGACGAACATCTCACCAACACCATCCCCGTGCGTCCACTTCTTTAAACAACCACACAACCTCAAATGGACCATTGTCAGCAGCAAACTATCCAGCCTTCAGGAGAACAGTGACCACGACACCACAGAGTCCTGCCACAGCAATCTCCACAAGATGTGCTGTATCATCGACATGTCTGATAATGCCATCATCTCATGTGAGAACACCATCCATCAGATACACGGTACATATTCTTGCAACTCAGCCTATGTTGTCTACCTGATATGCTGCAGGAAAGGATGTCCTGAGGCATGGTACATTTGGGAGACCATGCAGATGCTATGACAACGGATGAATGAACACTGCTCAACATCACCAGGCAGGAAAGTTCTCTTCCTGACGGGGAACATTTCAGCAGTCATGACATTCAGCCCCTGATCTTCAGGTAAGCATTCTCCAAGGTGGCCTTCACGACATATGACAACGCAGAGTTGCTGAACAGAAATTGATAGCCATGTTCTGCACACGAGGACAGCCTCAACCGGGACCTTGGGTTCATGTCACTCTGTTATCCCCCATGACTTATGCAGGTGTGCAAAATCTCACTAACTGTCCTGGTTGGAGGCAATACACATCTCTTTAAACTGTGCTTGACCCTCTCTCCACTCATATTGTCTGTAACTTTAAGACTTGATTAATGTAAAGATTCACATTACAGGCACTATCTTGTAAATTGAGTTTGTGTCTTTATATGTACTGTTTATGAACACAATTCCCACTCACCTGATGAAGGGGCAATGCTCCGAAAGCTAGTGGCTTGTGCTACCAAATAAACTTGTTGGACTTTAACTTGGTGTTGTGAGACTTCTTACTGTGCTTACCCCTGTCCAAAGCT
Organism: Sphyrna mokarran; assembly: GCA_024679065.1. Taxonomy (NCBI): domain Eukaryota; kingdom Metazoa; phylum Chordata; class Chondrichthyes; order Carcharhiniformes; family Carcharhinidae; genus Sphyrna; species Sphyrna mokarran. The sequence continues at coordinate 32,996,807 of JAGIQG010000002.1, read as the reverse complement.
GTATCTCCACATCATGGCTACCAAAGATAGCCAGAGCTCAGTCATTCCATTTTTATTGAAATAAAAATTGAATGAAGAGTGATCTGTACCACGTCATGAACAGTAATTTCAATTAATTTGCTGCCTACATGACAGTTACTTCAAAAATAATGTAAAGTGCAAAACTGACATTTGAACATTACAAAGCATTTTATAAATATTTATTTCATTGTGTATCTTTATTGTCTGAAAGAGTAGTGGAAACAGAATCATAAGAGAATTGGATAAATCCTTAAAGTAAAATATTACAGGGCTCTGAGGAAAGAGCAAGGAGGAGGAGTAATTGATTGGCTTTTTCAAAGGGCTAGCACAGGCATGATGGCTTGAATGGCCATCTCCTGTGCTGTATGACTCCATGATGCATTTGATTCAGCAAAGGAGAGTTGATACAAAATGGGTGAAGTATGTTCCCTATGTGAATGACAAGGTGGGTAAAGTCCTCAAAGCTGTAATTCACATATTGCAGAGACAATTCCAGATTTTTGCTATCAAATACATAAAAATATGCACAACATAACATATTTTTAACAACTTGATGGTTACTTTAGGCAATATTTCTGTACTAATGGTGGCAGCATTAAAATTTACTATCCTTTGGATGAATAAGCAAATATACATTTGTGTCTTTCTGTTAAAAATGAAAGATGTAATAACACACTAAGTCTGAATTTAGACGTCAAAAGCAGCTGCAGTAGTCAAGTGAATAATGTGGTACAGGAATGCATTATATTCTTGAATGTGGAAAAATCCAGAGCTGTCTCTGCAGGATGTGAATTACAACGATGTGGACTTCACCCACTCACAGATACCTTGTCATTTGCACAGGGAATATACTTTATGCATCATGGAATCATACAGCACAGAAGGTGGCCATTCAAGCTAACATGCCTATGCCAGCCCTTTGAAAAAGCCAATTAGTTCCACTGCTTTGCTTTGCCCCCTGAGCCCTGCAATACTTTTCTTTCCAAGTACTCACTGATTTCTCTTGTGAATGTTACTATTGATTCTATTTCCACCACTCTTTTAGACAGTGCATTCCAGATCAGAACAACTCACTGCATGAAAAATGTTCACCATCTCACCTTTGATTTAAACTAATTGACAAAAGAGTCAGTGTTGTTGGAGCCAGTGGAAACAATTTCTCTTTAAGTGAACGTAGGTTTCAAATGATAAAACTCAGACTGATAGATTTTTGTTACGCAAAGATATTAAAGGGTATGGAATGTTTTGATAAACTCTCAAATCTTAGTGACCTGTACCCATCTATATGCTTCTATAGATAGTATATTGTATAATAATATCGAGTGGGAGGTAACAGCCAACTTGTATTATCGCTAGACTATTAATCCAGAAACTCAGCTATTGTTCTGGGGACCCAGGTTCAAATCTTACCACGGCAGATGGTGGAATTTCAATTCAATTAAAAATATCTGGAGCTAAGAAACTACTAATGAAACCACTGTTAGAAAAATCCATCTGTTCACTAATATCCTTTAGGGAAGGAAACCTGCCGTCTTTACCTGGTCTGGACTACGGAGTCCAGAGCCACAGCAATGTGGTTGACTCTCAACTGCCCTCTGGCAACAGGCAAAAGTTAGTGGTGTTTGCTACCAAATAAATCTGTTGGACTTTAACATGGTGTTGTGAGTCTTGCTGTATTGCAGAATCAGCACATTCTCCCTGTACAGAGTCAGCACATTCTCTGGGTGCCTCCCACAGTCTGAAAGACATGCTAATTATGTGCATTGGCCCTGCAAAATTCTCCATCTGAAGAGGGGCTGGTGTGTGTTGGCTAAAGGATTTTCACAGTAACTTTATTGCAGTGTTAATGTAAACCTACTTGTGATACTAAAATATTATAATCCTACAGGCATTACACTGTTGTGAACTGCTGAATTTTACATCACACCTCCAATGTAAAATGCTTCAAGAAGTTGGCCTTCTTGGAGAAGGTCTTTGACATATTTAACTTTCACAAACTGCATAGAATTGTTTTCTGAAAAGTATTAACAAAATAGGTTGGTTTTGGTGTAAAAATATATTGATAGAATTTCAAGACAAGGAGTCGGAAAGCAAATGGTGTTTAGTCACTGAGTAAACATTGGTTAAGTTAAAACATTTGGGAACAACAGCCATGTAAGTGCAAAAAAATGCAGGTAAATTGTTTTAAGTGGAGTAACAGTGCTTCTTGGCCTTTGGGCTAAGATCAAGTGTAGTATCAACGTGCTGTATTTAGTTGAAGCCATTACGTTACATTTTAGCTTCATTTGAAGCAATTTTTTAAAGCAGCATCTCGGCCTTTTGGCTAAGATGCAAATGAGATCAAGCCTTGGAGGAGGTGCAACGCCTGCTCCAATCAGCTTGGGTCATGTAGATCAAACCCAGGACAGGAGGCGAGAGCCCTGTTTTGTCAGCTTGGATTGGGAATGTCTCAACTTGTTGAGATTCTGAATTGGACTTGATTTGGTTGAATTGGATTTAAAAAAAAATAGTGCATCCTAACTTACTACGTTGGTGGCAGGGATAATTAGTATTTACTTATAATCAGTGGCTCTCTGTGCCAGCAATCACGGAGATCTATGATATACTAGGAAATGGAATCCCTGCTGTTTTCAGCTGTCAGGAATAGTAATTACTTTGTGCCTCAACACCTCTGGGAGCCTGGTCGTATTTATCCATTAGGATTATGCTGATTGGTTAGATGCCACCTATCAGCCCTGTTTTAACTATTTTCCTGGTTTGCTAAAAACAAGGAAAGGTGATGATCGGAACGGAAAGGTAGTCATTTTCTCAGTTCTCTGTAAAGTCTGACTGATGGCTTAATTGAGGTTCAAATAAGCTTTAATCAGAATGATAGAAAAGCTACTTAATCTTACATAAATAATGGGACAAATGCAAGAGCATGATTAGAGACCAAATCATTACACCAGCAGGGTTTTTTTGCAGAGAACGATTATTACCCAGGCACTGAACAAACTGCACTCAGCAAACACTGTTCTCCATCACTGTGCCAATGACATCAAAATACACCGTAAGAACCAGGACCAGGAATGGGTAATTCAGCCCTTTGACCCTGCTCCATCATTTAATGAGATCATGGTTGATCTCATTTCAACCTCAACTCCACTTAGCTATATACCTATTTACTGTAGCAAATAGCTATTTTCATTCTGCCATACTGTAAAAACACAGATCAATATTCTAACAGACACATTTGTCAAGGGCACCGATAACTCCTAAATCTCTTAACCACAACTATTTGACAAGGAATCCTTTGGAGAGTGAGTGGTGACCATACACGACAATTAATGATGCCTACAGCTAATTCACCAAAATGTCTTATACACTAATCGGAACACATTAACACCTACATTAATCTCCCACTTAATGCCTCAAAGGCATAAGTTAACCCTTTATTACCAATTATTACCAATAACGATAGCCTTACTACCGGAAGGACATGGAGACTCTGGAGAGAGTGCAGAGGAGGTTTACCAGGATGCTGCCTGGTATGGAAGGTCTGACTTACAAGGAGAGGTTAGGCAAATTGGGACTGTTTTCCTTAGAAAGACGTAGACTTAGAGGAGATCTGATAGAGGTGTACAGATTTTGAAGGGGATAGATAGAGTAAACAGGGTTAAGCTTTTTCCTAGGATGGACTCAAATAGCAGGAGGGGTCACGGGCTTAGGGTGAGGGGGGTAAGGTATAATTTGGATGCTAGAGGGAGTTTTTTCACACAGAGGGTGGTGGGGGTATGGAATGCGCTGCCAAGTAAAGTGGTGGAGGCAGGTAGTCTGGAGTTATTTAAGAAATACTTAGATGGGCACATGAACAGAATGGGAATGGAGGGGTATAGAAAACTGATTTAAAATAGGGATCATGAGCCTTGGGAGTCCCTGGGAAGTGTGAAAATAGATGATGATATTGATGTACTTGTCCTTATCCTACAGATGCTTTGTTGTCTAACAACAAGGGGCATAGGTGTGAGGTGTGAGGGGCATACACGCGATGGGTCGTGAGAGGACTGCTCTTGGATCTTTTTCGAGAGTATCCTACTGCTTCACGTTGTTAGTGTATGCTTGACCTGGACCATTTGATGGGCAACACGACAGCTCAGTGACTATCGCTGTGCTGTGCAGATACATGGATTTGGGCCTGTGTCTGTGGGAGTTTGCGCATTCTCCCCGTGCTTGCGTGGGTTTTCTCCAGGAGCTCTGGTTTCCTCCCACATCCCAAAGATGTGCTCTTAGGCTAATTGGCAAAACAAATTCTCCCTAAATTGTCTCAAATTTGGTTTTTAATCCATAGATCTATAAACATGGACAGGGATCGCGGGTAGAGGTGGGAACATTGGGGTGGCGGCATGGGCTCGTTGGGCCAAAGGCCCTGTTTCCCGTGCTTCTTTGTTCAATTATCAAAACGTCAGGGAACCAAGTCATGATTTACCAATATTTATTAATTGTAGCTAAACTTCAAACAATTTAATAAGGTTAATTGACAAAATAACTTTACAAAATCAATTATGTTACAGTAATTTGGTAATCACATGCTGGTTATAAATTTGAAGTCAAGATCAATGCTTTAGATTGATATCAGTGAGATTAATTTACAATAGGATTTTTCCTATAGCTGGTAATTTAACAAAATTGGATCACCATTTTATTGCTTGGATTGAAGGTTATATCTTGTACTGAGCAATGTTTCCATATTTTTTCTGACCTTGTTCTTCTGAATTGGCACGTTCTTGCACTCCTCTCAAAAGATGGTGTTATCCTTCAGTGAAGTTAACGTGCTGAGTCTTCACTTCCAGAAGAGCTTTCTACTTTACAAGATCTACTGCTCCTTGGATAAATTCATCTGTGTGTTGGTAACTGCATTTGAACTAAGTGTTAAATTTCAACTTTGTGTCCGCCAGACATTGCGGTAAACCTTAATCTCTGTAACCTCTCTATCAGAGATATGTTTGCTAATTTTATTTGGACGATCTTCAGCATTCGCACAAAGATTGTGACAAGAATCATGAAGTAGAATTAAGAACTGAGGACTTTAGAGTTTATTACACCACCTCTTATATCCTTAAAGAAAATTTCTTAATGCCATTTGCAATCTGAGACAGCTTAGAATTATTCAGCCATTTTAATGCTAGTCACCTCATGTAATCCTAGTGACCACCAAATCAGTGATATGTTGGTATCTGTGCTGCTTGGTCACTAGCTTTCAGATCTTCACTAATGAGGGGGGTTGCCTACAGTTCCATATAAAACATCTTTATGTTCCTTTTTATGAGCTATTACCAGGCTTTGAGTCTTGGGATACTTACAGGCTTATGGTGTTCCAAAGAAGAATCATAGTGAACTTGAAACATCAACTTTCTCTCCACAGATGTTACCAAATTTTTGCTGTTTTTCAAACACTGTTTTTATTTTAGATCTCTAGCATTCACAGCAATTTGCTTTTATTGTGGTATTGATGGTATATATTCTACCTCTGATAAAAAAATGTTTGGTTTGTCTTAAGGCCTTATTGTTTAGTAAGTGCTAATTTTTTCTTTTCCCAGAATCATTGGAATAGATGAATACAGGAACAAGAGTAAGACATCCATTCTCTCGGGTTTGTTCTGGCAGTTAATTACATTGTGACTGATCTGCACCTCAAGTTACTTTTAACAGTATTAGCTCCTCATCTCTTCCAAACAAAGATTTACCCATCACTCAAGCATTTTAATTGACTCAGTATCCTCAGACTTTCAGGGAAGGAAGTCACATATATCCATCACACACTTTGAAGAAGTAATTCACATTTTATTTTATTCATTCAGGGGATGTGGGTGTTGCTAGTTGGGCCAGCATTTATTACTCAACCCTGAGAACATTTAAGATTTGATTTTTTTTCATTTGATTTATTATTGTCACGTGTATTAGCACAGTGATAAGTATTGTTTCTTGTGCGCGATACAGACAAAGCATATCGTATATAGTGAAAGGAGAGAGTGAAGTCATGGCTAGGGTGTAGAGAAAGATCAATTTAGTGCGAGCCAGGTCCATTCAAAAGTCTGATGGCAGCAGGGAAGAAGCTGTTTTTGAGTAGGTTGGTACATGACCTCAGATTTTAGTACCTTTTTCCTGACGAAAGAAAATTATGTCCTGGAGTAGGTTCTTTAATTATGCTGGTTGCTTTTCTGAGTCATCGGGAAGAAAGACAGTGTCACTGAATGGGAGGCTGGTTTGAGCACCATGAACTGGGTTTGTTTATGACCCACTGTAGTTTCTTGTAATCTTGGACAGAGCAGGAGCCATGCCAAGTTGTGATACAATCAGAAAGAATGTTTTCTATGGTGCATTTGCGTAAGTTGGTAAGAGTCATGGCTGACATGCCAAATTTCCTTAGTCTTTTGAGAAAGTAGAGGTGATGGTGGGCTTTCTCAATTATAGCGTCAGCAGAAAGGGACTAGAGATTATTGTCATCGCATCAGTTCACCAGATACTCTACCTCTTTCTGTACTGTGTCCTGTCATTGGTTGAGATCTGATCCATAACTGTGGTGTTATCAGCAAACTTGAAAATTGAATTGGAAAGGAGTTTGGCCAGTCATGGGTATATAAGAAATATAGTAAGGGGTTGAAGACACAGCTTTGTGTTGAGGATGATCATGGAGGAGGTGCTGTTGTCTACCCTTACTGTCTGTGATCTGTGGGTTAGGAGGTCTGGGATCCATTTGCAGAGGGAGGAGCCGAGCCCCAGGCCATGAAGTTTGGAGATGAGTCTCGTAGGAATAATGGTGTTGAAGGCTGAGCTAATAAATAGGAGTCTGACACCAGTGTCTTTGTTATCTAGACGTTCCAGGATTGAGTGTAGAGCCAAGGGAGATGGCATCAGCTATGGGACCTGTTGGACCCTGGCAATCTGAGAGGCAGGAATTGGTTTGTGCCATGACTAATCTTTTGAAGCACTCCATAATGATGGATATCAGAGCCACCAGATGATGATGATATTAAGGAACATTGCCCGGTTTTTCTTTGGAACCAGGATGATGGTCGTCTTCTTGAAGCAGATAGGGACCTCAGGTTGGGGTAAAGAAAGGTTGAAGATGTCTGCAAATACCCCAACTGATCTATGCAGGATCTAAGTGCTCATCCAGGCTAGTCGCTTTCCATGGGATGATTTTTGAGAAAGCTGCTCTGATATGTGCAGTGGTGATCTCGGAATCAGATTCATCCAAAGCTTCTGGGATGGAGGCGTGCTGTCACTGATCTCTTGCTCAAAACGGGCATAGAATGTAATGAGTTTATCGGGGTAGGGCACGGTAGAGCTAGTGATTTTACACGCCTTCATCTTGTAGTTTGTTATGCCTTGCAGACCTTGCTATACTTAGTGGGGGTCTGTGGGTTTGCCTGGAATTCCACCTTGGTCTGGTGGCATCTTTGATGGATTTCTGTAGATAATATCTGGCTTTCTTGTATAGTCAGTGTCGCTTGACTTGAATGCCTCAGATCTGGACTTCAGCAAGCAGTGGAACAAAGAACAAAACAGCACGGGAAACAGGCCCTTCGGCCCAACGAGCCCACGCCGCCACCCTGATGTTCCCACCTCTACCCGCGATCCCTGTCCATGTTTATAGATCTATGGATTAAAAACCAATTTCCGGTTGGGAAACATGTGGATTTGCTTCTTTGGCACATAGTACACACTAATGAAGTCAGTTACTGTAGTAGTGTACCCGTTCAGGCTGGCTGCAGAGTTTTTAAATACTGACCAGTCCACTGACTCTAAGCAGCCCCATAGAAAATCATCCTGTTCCTCAGACCAATATTGCATGACTTTCTTTGACAGATTCTCCCATTTCAGTTTTTGCTTGCAAGCCGGGAACAGGAGCACATCCTTGTGGTCTGATTTGCCAAAGTGTGGGTAGGTGATAGAGCAGTAGACACGTCTGATGTTTGTGCAGGATGTTTGGATTTCTGATGTTGGTGGTATTTTGGTAGAATGCTCGAGCTTGGCCTGAAGCCCCCAGTCACGATGAACAAGACCTCGGGATGTTTCATCTCCAGGTTATTTGTGGTGGTCTATATTCGTCCAGCATGGTCTTCCCATCTGCATGGGTTGGGATGTAAGCTGCTGTCAGGATAACAGAGGTGAACTCCCATGGAAGGTAATAGGAGTGGCACTTTAGCGTCAGATATTCTAGGTCCAGGAGCAGAAACTCACTAGTGTAGCTATGTCTAGGCACCATGATGTGTTGATGAGAAGATAGACCCCACTTCCCCTAGTGTGGTCCCCTAGGCAACATGACAGCTCAGTGACTATTAATGTTTGCTGTGCAGATACATGGATCTGGGCCAGTGTCTGCAGGAGTTTGCACATTCTCCCTGTGATTGCGTGGGTTTTCTCCAAGTGCTCCACTTTCCTCCCAGACCCCAAAATGTGCTCTTAGGCTGATTGGTGTAACAAATTGTCCCTAAATTAGTCTTCCCTCAATCTTCCCCAATAGACATAGACAAAGATCATAGGTAGAGGAGGGCACTTACAATGTTAAAATAGCAGTGTGGGCTCATTGGGCCGAAGGGCCTATTTCCTGTGCTGTGTTGTTCTTTGTTCTAGTCTTGCCTGAGGTCACTGTAAAGTCCATTCAGTGGATTGAGAAGCCCTCTAGCTCTCGGGCACAGTCAGGTGAAGGAGTGAACCATGTCTCTGTGAAGCAGAGTGCCCCAGTTCTCTTTGGGAAGTGTTTCCGGCTCTAAGTTCATCCAGCTTGTTTTCCAGAAATTGGACATTTGCCAGGAGTAAGCTGGGGAGTGGGGCCTTGAGACCGCGTTGTTTCACTGTTGCCTGCAGGCCTACACATTTTCTATGCTTCCTGGATGTCTGCTTCTTTTCAAGCCTGGGAGACAGTGAGAGTATTATGCAGTATTAATGGCATAGGCATTTCCAATAAGGTTCTTCACTCTGGTATATTTTGGGGATGGAGGATTTGTTGTTTTGGTTGCGGTTCCTGTATTGATAGATGGGTCTCCATGGTCAGGCGTGCCCAGTCCCTTTGGGTTGCGGTTCGGCTTCGAAGCTCGCAGGATGTCCAGGCCACACTCGGTGTGGATATTTCAAAGGCCAGTAAGTCAATGATGTCTCTGGGGTCACAGATCTGCCAGTGTCAGGCTCCATGTACTGGGGTCCTCAGGGTCACTGCCAGGTCCTTTGGAGGTCAGAGAGTTTCTAGACCTGCAAGTAAATCTAAAAGAGAAGTGATCTTTTACGCAATGGGAGTTGATTTTTTTTTTTTTGGAGTATGGGGGGACTGCAGAAGAGGGGAGTGGGGGGAGTGCTTGGGCCCTATACGAGGTCACAGTTCTCCAGGTCAGAGAGGTTGGGTGCTAGTGGGATGGTGGCTGTGACTTATGCTTGCTGGCCACCGGGTTCCGTGGGGGTGAGAAGGGAGGTAGTGGGGGCAAGGATGCAGGTTTCTGGCCATTATTATGGGTCTGGAGTCATGTACAGGCCAGATCATGTAAACACGGCAGATTTCTTTCCTAAAGGACATTAATGAACCAGATAGGTTTTTACAACTATTGACAAAGGTTTCATGGTCATCATTAGACTCTTAATTCCAGATTTTTTTTAATTGAATTCAAATTTCACCTCGTGGTGGGATTCAAACCCAATTCCCCAGAGCATTACTCTGGATGTCTGAATGATTTATCCAGTGACAATACCATTGTGCTACTGCCTCCTTTGTTAAATGCCTGTTAGCTAGTTGAAGGACAAGACCTGGCTAATCTTTATTCTGTTCAGATCTAGCCACAGAAGAAGCATTAAAATAATACATCTAACTCAACCAACCCAGTGTCAGGAAGTGCGCCTTCACATGTGCTTAAGTAACACTCAATCAACGTCCTGTGCCTGTATATAGTTAACTGCAATTAACAAATCAATAGTTCCGATTTCTGCTTTGCTAGATATATATTAATGATGTGGACTTGGGTGTGCAGGACACAATTTCAAAATTTGCAATGACGTAAGTATAGTGAATTGAAAGAAGGATATTGATTGACTTCAAGACAAGCTGGCTGGTGGAATGGATGGACCCATGAGAGCTGAAATTTAACAGTGACATGTTTTGATTTTTGATAGGAAGAATGAGGCAAGCAAATATAAAGAACATAATTCTAAAGAGCGTTCAGAATGTTCTGGGCATATATGTGTACAAATCATTGAAGGCAGCATAGCAGGTTGAAAGTGGTTATAAAGTAAACAGGATTCTGAGCTTTATTAACAGTGATATGGGGTAAAAAAGCAAGAACATTATTAAACATTGGGTTTGGACTCAACTGGAATGTTAGGTTCCAATTTGGGTGCCACATTTTAGGAAGAATGTGAAAGAATTTAAAAGAGTAGCTGGTAGGAATTACAAGAATGGTTCCAGGGATATAGACTATCAAGTTACATGGATTGTTCTCCTTGAATAGAAGTTTAAGGAGGTTGGATAGAGATGTTCAAAATTGTGATATGTTTGCCCAGAATGGATGAAGCGAAATACTAACAGAAAGTTAGAGAACAAGAACATTTAATGCTGAGATTGATATTTGAAGCTTTAATAGACAGGTTTTTGATCCCTGAAGGAACTGAGGGATATGGGGAGCATGTATAAAAGTGGAGTTGAAGCCCAAGATCAGCCCTGATCATGTTGAATGGTGGAGCAGGCTTGATGAGTCATATGCTCCATCCCTGCTCCTATTTCTTATGTTCTTGTAACAAAAGTCTAAAATTATGGGCAAAAGAACCAAAGGCAAAATGAGGAAACATTTCTTTCAGGCAGTGAGTAGTTGTGACCTGTTCAGTTTGACCAGATTCCATTCATGCCTTTATTACTGTAAACTTAACTATATCAACTTAATCCTGATCAGTCACCTATTCTGACCCTTTTTAAACCTGTCCTAACCTACACCAGGTTCCATTCACTAATCACCTCTTTGTTTGTTGACCTACATTGGCTCCTGATTAAAATTCTTGTCCTTGTTTTCGAGGACAGTGGCCGTGTCCCTCCCAATCATTCATGATTTTAATCATTCCACCATTGAAAGGTGTGTCCTTCGGTTGTCCAGGCCAGAAACTCTGATATCTCCTTCCTAAACCTTTCTGATTTTCTTTCCTCTTTAGAGACTCTCCTTAAAATCCCTTTGACCAAGGTTTTGATCTTCTGTTCTAATATAGCTCTTTACATGGCTCTATAAAGTTTGTTTGGTAATATTTTTTGCACATTTCACAATGTGAAGGACACCATATAAATTCACCTTGTTGTTTGAAGCCTCAATCCAAATAGCCTCTGGAAATCCATACGCACAACATCCATTCACAGTCCTTATCCACCATAGTGACTTATTCAATCTGACTACTGGATATTTAAGGTCATTCTTGAGGAATTCCTCCTAATCTAGAATGTCCAGGACACATCCTGTACCTTAACTCAATGTATTCCTAGTTATTTCCTCACAAATCTACTTACTTGCTTTTGAGTAACTGAGGCTATATTATTTGAGCTCCTATTCCAGCACAACTTATGTTAGTTTGTTTGAATGTTAAAAAAAAAATGAACATATTGGCACAGTAAATGATAAAACTGCTCCAAGGCAGTCCAGGAATGTAGTTTTGAATTGCGAGACAGCTGGAAGTATCTGACCTTTCTTTAATCTTCGATCCTCTCCTCGTAGTGGCCAAGTCCTGCTTTGGGATTCAGGGGCACCTTCACTTGGCTCGTCCTGTTGCATTTCAAAATTATGGGTTGTGTGCCCCAAGTATTCAAATAACTCAATTGTCAGATTTGAGATAAGTGCAGGTGAAAGTCCTGACTTGTTACACAGAGCAAAGTGCAAATCTTTCATTTATAATTGAATCTCAACCACATTTATTAACCTGGGTCCTAGCAAGCAAGGACCCAGCTGTAAATTATCAATTAAGACAGTCTGAAACCAAGTTTTCAGTCTGCTGCGTTACCATACTGATCAGCATTAACTTGCTGTAAGTTTGAGATATAGGAGCAGAATTAGGCCATTCAGACCATCGTGTCCACTCCACCATTTGATCAGGGCTAATATACTCCTCATCTCCATTTTCCTCATAACCTTTCAACCCATTACCAATTAAAAATCTAACAACTCAAATTTACTCACTGTCCCTGCATCCACTGCACTTTGGGGTAGTGAATTCCACAAATTTACAACCTTTTGGGAGAAGTAGTTTCTCCTCAACTTTGTTTTAAATTTGCCATTTCTTATCCTAAGGTATGAACTCTTGTCCTAGATTGCCCCACAAGAGGAAACATCCGCTCCACGTCTACTTTATCCATACATTTCAGCATCTTGTATACCTCAATTTAATTTCCTCTCATTCTTCTAAATTCCATAGACTATAGGCCAAAACTGTTCAATCTCTCTTCATACAACAAACCCCTCATCTCTGGAATCAATCTAGTAAGCCTCCTCTGAACTGCCTCTAATGCCACTACATCCCCCCTCAAATAAGGGAACCACACAGCGGCGTACGGGTGGGGTGGAGCATGGTTTGAGATGCGTATACTTTAATGCAAGGAGTATTCGCAATAAGGGGGAGGAACTTGCAGCTTGGACCAGTAACTGGAACTTCGATGTTGTGGCCATTTCAGAGACTTGGGTAGAGCAGGGACAGGAATGGATGTTGCAGGTTCGGGGGTACAAATGCTTTAGTCGGAGTAGAGAAGGGGGTAGAAGGGGGGGAGGAGTGGCGTTACTGGTCAAAGACTGTATCACGGTGATCGAAAAGAAGGTTGGTGAGGACTTGTCTGTTGAGGTAGTATGGGCTGAGATTAGAAACAGGAGAGGAGAGGTCACTCTGTTGGGAGTCTTTTACAGACCTCCTAATAGTTCTAGAGAGGTTGAGGAAAGGATTGCAAAGTCAATTCTGATTAGGAGTGAAAGTAGTAGGGTAATTGTGATGGGGGACTTTAACTTTGCTAATATTGATTGGAATAGATATAGCTCTAGCTCGTTAGAGGGGTCAGTTTTCGTACAGAGTGTGCAGGAAGGTTTTTTGACTCAGTATGTAGATAGGCCAACTAGAGGTGAGGCTACAGTGGATTTGGTGCTGGGCAATGAGCCAGACCAGGTGTTAGGCTTGGAAGTTAGTGAACATTTTGGTGATAGTGACCACAATTCGGTTACGTTCACCTTAGTGATGGACAGGGATAGGCATGAAGCTGGGGCTGTAGTTATAGCTGGGGGAAGGGTAATTATGAGGCCATCAGGAGAGAATTAGGGTGCGTAGATTGGACTAGGGAACTACAGGGACTGGGAACATCTGGAATGTGGTGCTTATCCAAGGAGCAGCTGCTGAGAGTCCTTGATAAGTATGTCCCTGTCAGGCAGGGAGGAAATGGACGAGTAAGAGAGCCTTGGTGTACGAAAAGAGGTGATTTGCTGGTTAAGAAGAAAAAGGAGGCTTATGTCAGGATGAGGCTTGAAGGCTCAGGTAGTGCAATGGATAGATATAGATTAGCTAGGAAGGAGGTAAAAAGTGAATTGAGGAGAGCTAAGAGGGGACACGAGAAGATGTTGGCTGATAGGATTAAGGAGAATCCTAAAGCTTTCTTTCGATATGTTAAGAATAGAAGATTGGTTAGGCAAGATTAGGGCCAGTCATAGACAGCAGTGGGAAGTTGTGCGTGGAGCCTGAAGAGATTGGTGAGGCACTGAATAACTATTTCTCTTCGGTATTCACGCAGAGTGCTGGAAATGTAGCTGTGGAGAGCACTGAGGTACAGGGTTGCAAATTGGGGAGTATTGTAGTAGATAGGGAGGATGTGTTAGAAATTCTCGAGGGTTTGACGTTGGATAAGTCCCCTGGGCCGGACGGGATTTACCCTAGGATTCTCTGGGAGGCAAGAGAGGAGATTGCAGAGCCTCTGGCTCTGATCTTCAGGTCCTCGTTGGTTACGGGTGTGGTTCCGGAGGACTGGAGGATGGCGAATGTGGTCCCATTGGTTAAGAAGGGGAAGAGAGACGTTCCTGGGAATTATAGGCCAGTGAGTCTTACTTCTGTGGTGGGCAAGGTATTGGAGAGAATTATTAGGGATAGGATTTATAGTTATTTAGAGAGAAATGAATTGATTGGGGATAGTCAGCATGGTTTCGTGAAGTGTAGGTCATGCCTTACTAACCTCATTGAGTTTTTTGAGAAAGTGACCAGAGAGGTGGATGGGGGTAAGGCGGTTGATGTAGTATATATGACTTTAGTAAGGCTTTTGATAAGGTGGCCCATGGAAGACTTCTACAGAAAATGCAGATGTGTGGAATAGAGGGTGATTTAGCTAATTGGATTAGAAATTGGCTGGCAGATAGAAGAAAGAGGGTGGTGGTTGATGGGAGATATTCATCGTGGAGTTCGGTGACGAGTGGTGTGCCTCAGGGTTCTGTTTTGGGGCCCCTGCTGTTTGTAATTTTTATAAATGATCTGGATGAGGGTATTGAGGGATGGATCAGTAAATTTGCAGATGATACTAAAGTTGGTGGTGTGGTAGATAGTGAAGAGGGGTGTTTTAGTTTACAGAGTGACTTGGACAAGTGCAGAGCTGGGCCGAGAGGTGGCAAATGGAGTTTAATGTGGAAAAGTGTGAGGTAATGCACTTTGGCAGGAACAATAAAAGTGTAGAGTATAGGGCTAATGGTAGGGCTCTTAATAGTGTTGAGGAACAGAAGGATCTTGGTGTATGTGTCAATAGATCCCTGAAAGTAGGCAGTCAAGTGGATAAAGTTGTTAAGAAGGCTTATGGCGTATTAGCTTTTATTGGTAGGGGGATTGAATTTAGGAGCCGCAGCATCATGTTGCAGCTGTACAAAACTCTAGTGCGGCCGCAATTGGAGTATTGTGTGCAGTTCTGGTCGCCACATTATAAGAAAGATGTGGAGGCATTGGAGAGGGTACAGAGGAGGTTTACCAGGATGTTGCCTGGTATGGAGGGCAGGTCCTATGAAGAGAGGTTGAGGATTTGAGGTTGTTTTCGTTAGAAAGGAGGCGGCTAAGAGGGGATCTTATTGAAGCATATAAGATGATTAGAGGTTTAGATAGGGTGGACAGTGACAGCCTTTTTCCTAGGATGGAGAAAGCTAGCACGAGGGGACACAGCTTTAAATTAAGGGTTATGAGTTATAGGACGGATATCAGAGGTAGGTTCTTTACTCAAAGAGTGATTAGGGAGTGGAATGCCCTGACTGCAGCTGTTGTAGATGCGCCAAGTTTGGTGGCGTTTAAGAGGTTAGTTGATAAGTATATGGATGAGAAGAGAATGGTTTAGTTAGGAGGGGCATTGCTTTTTATTTTGGTCGGCACAACATCGAAGGCCGAAGGGCCTGTTCTGTGCTGTATTGTTCTATGTTCTATGTTCTATGTTCTAAAACTGTGTGCAATACTCCAGGTGCGGCTTCATCAACACATAGTTGCAACAATTCTTTATTACCTTTATATTCTATTCCTTTAGTTATAAATGTCAACTTTCCATTCACTTTCTTTATTATCTACTGTACCTGCATGTTAGTTTTCCGTGACTCATGAACAAGGACACACAGATCCCTCTGCACCGGAGTATCCTGAAGTCTTTCTCCATTTACTCACACCTAAGAAGCTGATACTACAATACTTCCAAGTTTTAAAATGTCTTCTCATATTGCAACTTACCTTAGATGTTTAATGTTGGTTCAACAAAAACAATGAGGATGTTATCAAGGCCACCATTTGGAGAGAATATGGGATTTTAAATATGGGAAAATTACAGGAAAGGAAACTTAACACATTAAAAAATAATTTAAATATTCAAATACAACCATAATATGTGTGGCACATTTTTAATCAAGAATATTGGAATGACTGCCACATAAGATTATATAGAAGTTACAGCACAGAGGCCAATCAGCCCACTGTTTCCAGCAGATGCAAGCACAATCTACTCATTCATTCTAATGCCACCTTCCAGCATCTGGGTTAGTAACATTTATCTGCATCTGAAGTGCAGTAATGAATTGAGGGTTTTTTGCCTCAACCCATCAATTTGAACAATTAATTCCAGACATCTATCAGCCTTTGGGTGAAAAAAGCCTTTCATAACATTCCTTCCAATCCTGCTACCAATCACCTTAAATCTGTGCTCCGGTAACTGACCTCTCAAGTCAGCCCTCAGCCTCCTTTGCTCCTAAGTAAAGCAAATCTAGTGTATGGCTTCAGTTTTCCAGCCCTGGCAGCATTCAAGCAAATCTCTTCTGTACTTTCTCCAGAGAAATTATGTCCTTCCTGTAATGTGGTGACCAGAAATGTACACACAACTCCAGTTGTGGCCTAATCAGTGTTTTCTACAATTCCAGCATTACATCCCTGCTTTTGTATTCTATACCTCATTGTCTCCTTTATCACCTTGTCAACCTGTCCTGCAATCTTCAGGAACCTTACATTCCAAGATCTCTTGCATCCTCCACCATTCTTCTATTTGTAATATATATAAATGACTTGGAAGAGGGAGTAAGTGGAGCAATCAGCAAGTTTGCAGATGATACAAAGATGGCTGGACTTGCGGATAGTGAGGAGCATTGTCAGGCGATACAGCAGGACATAGATAGGCTGGTAGCTTGGGCAGACAGATGACAGATGGAATTCAATCCTGATAAATGTGACGTGATGCATTTCGGGAGAAAGAATTTAGCGGGGAGGTATATGATAAAGGGTAGACCTATTAAGAGTATAGAAACGCAGAGGGACCTGGGGGTGCGGGTGAACAAGTCTCTGAAGGTGGCAGAACAAGTGGAGATGGTTGTGAAGAAAGCATATAGTATGTTAGCCTTTATAGGAAGAGGTATAGAGTACAGGAGCTGGCCTTTAATGTTGCAGTTGTATAAAACGCTGGTTAGACCTCATTTGGAATACTGCGTCCAGTTCTGGTTGCCTTACTACCGGAAGGACATGGAGACTCTGGAGAGAGTGCAGAGGAGGTTTACCAGGATGCTGCCTGGTATGGAAGGTCTGAGTTACGAGGAGAGATTACGCAAATTGGGACTATTTTCCTTAGAAAGACGTAGACTTAGAGGAGATCTGATAGAGGTGAACAAGATTTTGAAGGGGATTGATAGAGTAAACAGGGTTAAGCTTTTTCCTAGGATGGACTCAAATAGGACGAGAGGTCACGGGCTTAGGGTGAGGGGGGTAAGGTATAATTTGGATGCTAGAGGGAGTTTTTTCACTCAGAGGGTGGTGGGGTTATGGAATGCGCTGCTAAGTAAAGTGGTGGAGGCAGGTACTCTGGAGAAATACTTAGATGGGCACATGAAAAGAATGGGAATGGAGAGGTATAGAAAACTGATTTAAAATAGGGATTGAGAGTCTTGGGAGTCCCTGGGATGTGTGTAAATAGATGATGATATCGATGTATTTGTTTTTATCCTACAGGTGCTTTGGTCCACCTTGTTGTCTAACGAGGGAGGGGCATAAACGCGATGGATCGTGAGAGGACTGCTCTTGGATCTTTTTCGAGAGTATCCTAGTGCTTCACGTAGTTAGTGTACGCTTGACCTGGACCATCTGATGGGCAACACGACAGCTCAGTGATTATCTCTGTGCTGTGCAGATACATGGATTTGGGCCTGTGTCTGTGGGAGTTTGCACATTCTCCCTGTGCTTGTGTGGGTTTTCTCCAGGAGCTCTGGTTTCCTCCCACATCCCAAAGATGTGCTCTTAGGCTAATTGGCAAAACAAATTCTCCGTAAATTGTCTCAAATTTGGTTTTTAATCCATAGATCTGTAAACATGGACAGGGATCGTGGGTAGAGATGCGAACATTGGGATGGCGGCGCGGGCTCATTGGGCCGAAGGGCCTGTTTCCCGTGCTGTTTTGTTCTTTGTTCTTTATTCCCAATACCTTCCCATTAATGAAGTATTTCCTTGCTTTGTTTGCCTTCCCAAAATGCATTACCTTACACTTCACCAGATTAAATGTCATTTGCCCAAACTATTGATATTATTCTGGAGTCCACAGCAGCCCTCCACTATGAACTGTTCATTTCCAAATTTCCCAATCATGCCTTCCACAGTTAAGTCCGAATCATTAATATTTACAACAAATAGCAGGGCTCCATCTGTGAGCCTTATCGAACCCCATTGGAAACAGCTTTCCATGCACGAAAGTATCTGCTGGTCGTTACCCATTGCAAATCATGGATCCAACCTGCCACATACCCAGTCTCCTATGGGAGTTATTTTTCTGACCAGTCTGTCAAAAACTGAATTTTCATGTACACACATCTATTCACTAATCTCAAAAATCCTCCTCGCTCCTTCCTCAAAAAGTTCGTGTTAGTAAAGTACAACTTTCACTGAACAAAACTATGCTGACCATCTCAGATTAATCTGTGCCCAAGTGACAGTTTATCCTGGTTCTCACAATTGATTCTAATAATCTCTCCACCACCAAAAGCAGATTGACCAGTCTGTAATTATTTGGCTTATCCCTTGCACTCTTTTTAAAGATTGGTACAACGTCAGAGTTCAAATCCTTACTTAAATCTAGTGAAGATTGAAAAATGATCCTTAGGGCTTCTATTTCCTTCTTGGCTTCCTGATCAATGAAACCAACCATACCAAATGCTTTCTTCACCACTTCACACTGTTTGTATCCCAGTTGAAATTAGGATAGTTGAAGTCCCAAACTATTACTAACCCATTAGGTCTGCATTCTCTAAAATTTGCCTGCATATTTCCTGTTCAATCTCTCCCCACCCCACCACCCCGACTTATTTTGGGGAGGTCTGCAGTCCACTCCTTGTGGTGTTGCTTTTTTTTAATCTGAGCTCAATCCGCACAGCCTTATTCAGTGGTTCATTTAATATATTTCTCTCACAGCTACAATTGATTCTTTAACCAATAACACACTCCCACTCATCCTTTTAGATGTTGATTTACCAATTCAGCCTCTCTAAGTCAAGCTTCCTTATAGCAATGCTATCATTGTGGGCAACACGTTGGTTAGCACTGCTGTCTCACAGCGCTAGAAACTCGGATTCAATTCTGAATTTGGGTCACTGTGTGGAGTTTGCACGTTCTCTCCATGTCTTCTATTTCCTCGGGTACTCCGGTTTCCCCCCATAGTCTGAAAGATGTTGGCAAGTGTGAGGTTATCCACTTTGGTAGGAATAATGATAGGAAGGATTACTATTTAAATGGCGAAAAGCTGCAGCATGCGACAGTGCAGAGGGACCTGGGGGTCCTTGTGCATGAATCGCAAAAACACTATGCAGGTGCAGCAGGTAATTACAAAGGCAAATGCAATGTTGGCCTTTATAGCTGGGGGGATAGAATATAAAAGTAGGAAGGTACTTTTGCAGCTGAATAGGATATTGGTGAGGCTTCAGCTGAAGTACTGTGTGCAGTTTTGGTCGCTGCATTTGAGGAAGGATATATTGGCCTTGAAGGGGGTGTGGAGAAGGTTTACTAGACTGATACCAGAAATGAGGGCATTGGATTATGAGGAGAGACTAAATAGACTAGGTTTGTACTCTTTGGAGTTTAGAACGCTGAGAAGGGATCTTACAGAGACGTATAAGGTAATGAAGGGGATGGATAGGGTAGAGATTGAGAAACTCTTCCTACTTAGCAAAGATAGCAGGACTAGAGGGGGCCTCAAGTCCTCAAGAGGGCGCCTCAAGATTGCGGGGGGATGGTTCAGATCAGAGTTGAGGAGGAGTTTCTTCATGCAAAGGATGGTGAATCTTTGGAATTCTCTGCCTGATGAAGTGGTGGAGGCTTCCTCACTGAATATGTTCAAGTCAAGAGTGGATAGGTTTTTGATTGACGAGGGAATTAAGGGTTACAGGGAGAAAGCGGGAAAGTGGTACTGAACCACTACAGATCAGCCATGATCTTATTGAATGGCAGGGCAGGCTCGAGGGGCTGGATGGCCTACTCCTGCTCCTATTTCTTATATTCTTATGTAGAATGAGTGGACAGCCTATTCTAAATTGCCCCTTAATGTCCCAACGTATATATGTTAAATGGATTAGCCATGGGAAATGTGTGGCGTAATGGAGATAGGGCAGGGGAAAGAGCCTGGGTAAGATACTCTGTCAGAGAGTTGGCATAGACTTGATGGGCCAAATAGCCTCTTTGAAGATCATAAGAAATAGGAGCAGGAGTAGGCCATCAAGCCCTCCGAGCCTGCCCTGCCATTCAATAAGATCATGGCTGATCTGCAGTGGTTCAGATCCATTTTCCCGCTTTCTTCCCATAACCCTTAATTCCCTTGTCTATCAGAAATCTATCTGTCTGTGACTTAAATACATTCAGCGAGGTAGCCTCCACCATTTCAATGGGCAGAGAATTCTAGAGATTCATCATCCTTTAAATGAAGAAGTTCCTTCTCAACTCTCTTCTAAACTGCAGCTCCCCTTATTTTGAGGCTGTGCCCTCTAGTTCTGCTATCCTTTCTAAGCAGGAAGAATCTCTCTACCTCTACCCTGTCCATCCCCTTCATTATCTTGTAAGTCTCTATTAAGATCCCCCCTCAGCCTTCTAAACTCTAATGAGCACTGACCCAATCTATTCAATCTCTCTTCATAAGTTAACCCCCTAATCTCTGGAATCAGCCTGGTGAACCTCTTCTGTGTTCCCTCCAAGGCCAATATATCCTTCTGCAAATGCGGGGACCAAAACTGCACACAATACTCCAGTGCCCTATACAGCTGCAGCAAGACATCCCTGCTTTTATATTCTATCCCCCTCACTATAGAGGCCAACATTCCATTCATCATCATGCTGCACTTGCAGACTGGGTTTTTGCGATTTCGTGCACAAGGCCCCCAGGTCCTTCTGCACTGTAGCATGCTGCAGCTTTTCACCCTTTAAATAATAATCCCTCCTATTATTTTTTCTACCTAAGTGGATAACCTCACATTTGCTAACATTATACTCCATCTGCCAGGTTCTCAGCCTATTTCAGATCTCTACAGACTTTCCGTGCCTTCCATGCAATTTGCCCTACAACTTTTTAACCTTTGCATCTTCGGTCTTGAAGAGTCGTTGCCAATTTTTGGCAATGAATTTGTCCTATCTGAATCAGGTTCCCATCCCCCTGTTAATCTAGTTTAAAATGCATCCAACAACCCTAGTAAATCTCCCTGCAAGGACATTTGTCCCAGTCCAGTTCAGGTGTAGGCAGTCAAGCTTGTACAGAAAGGTTTGTTTTATAAGCTCCTACACCAGTTATATTTATTATGCTTATTAATTATTCTTGCCAATACCTGAAAGTTTAATTATCTTCACAAGCAGGACATTGAAAAACAAATTATTCACAGTAATAGAAGTGCCAGACTATTATAGAACCTTAGTCAATCTCCTCAGAAGTGTAGCAGCCACCTATACCACAAAACAAATTGAACAGCTCTCCTCTAAAAGGCACTCTACATAATTACTAGCCCAAGAAATACAGTTAAAATAAGCAGCTGAGAAGCATCCGTCAATGAAGTCTTGAATATTGTTCTCTCTCCTGCTCTCAGGAGATGCACGAGAACACAAGGGGACTATTTTTCATGCAGCCCCACTCCCAATATTTTTCAGTGACTGGATCCTAAATACACCTTCCTTATTAAGTGTGAAGCTACCAAAATCTGGCAGGCCAAGCCATTAATATGACCCAGTCACACCCATGGAGAAGGTTTTCCCAGGCATTAACAAAGGAGAAGCAGAGGTAGGTCTGGAAATCAGCAGCCAGAAAGTTGCCCATCCTAAGAAATACTGGGAGACTTCAAGGAAAAGGGAGCACTTGCACCTCAAACACTTCATTCTTAATGACTCTGCCTACTCTTCCTGCTGCCTCACAAAAGCAGCCAGCATAATTAAGGACGCCACATACTCAGGACATACTTTCTTCCACCTTCTTCCTTCGGGAGATACAGTAGTGAGAGATCACATTCAACTAACTTAAAAACAGCTTCTTCTCTGCTGTTAACAGACTTTTGAATGGATCTACCTCATACTCATTCCAAAGATGTTTGGGTTAGGTTGATTGGCCGTGCTAAGAAATTGCCCCTTAGTGTCCAGGGATGAGTAGGTTAGGGAGATTGGTAGGTATAATATGTAGGGATATGGGGGTAGGGTCTGGGTAGGATTGTGTTCGGTGCAGACTCGATGGGCCGAAGGGCCTCCTTCTGCACTGTAGAGTTCTATGATACTAAGTTGATCTTTCTCTACATCCTTGCTATGACCGTAATATTACATTCTGCACTCTCTCCGTTCCTTCTCTGTGCTTTGTCTGAATAACATACAAGGAACAATACTTTTCACTGTATACTAATACATGTGAGAACATAGAATATAGAACATTACAGCGCAGAACAGGCCCTTAGGCCTTCGATGTTGCGCCGACCAATTAAGAAAAAGCAATGACCCTCTAACCTAAACCATTCCCTTTTCATCCATAAACTTATCTACTAACCTCTTAAACGCCACCAAACTTGGCGCATCTACAACTGCAGCAGGCAGGGCATTCCATACCCTTACCACCCTATGTGACAATAATAAAATCAAATCAAATTCTTAAGTTGGGTCCAAAATAAATTCAGTGATAGAAAACACAAGTTGATGGATATTTTTGTGATTGGAATGTTGTTTCCGGAAGGGTTCCACAGCATTGAGCATCAGATCCTTGCTTTACGTAGTGTGTGTACATATATATCATCAATAATTTAAATGCAGGGTGGCATAATTAAATAGCTTGCGGACATTATAAAATGGACTGTGTGGTTAATAGTGAGGAGGAAAACAATGAACAGTAGGAACATAGCTATGAATTGTTCAGGTGGGTAATAAAATATCAAAATATCGTTGGGTCAAAGGGCCTGTTTCCCATGCTGTTTTTGTTCTAATCCCACAAATTATGAGGTATTGAATTTGGGAAAGGCAAACAAGGGAGTGCAAAACAAATGGAGGAAATGTTGAGAAATGTAGAGGGCAGAGGTACATATCCTTGAAAATGGGACAGGTAGACAAGATAAATAGAAAGATGTATGAGACATTTCCCTTGAGTCAGAGGTTTACAAACAAGGAAACAGGCCTTTCAGCACAACATGCTGCCATTTTTTTAAAGCTACTAAGCCAGTCCCAATTGCCTGCGTTTGGCCCATTTCCCTCTATACCCATCTTACCCATGTAACTGTTAATGTTTTTTTAAAATATGAAATTGTACCCATCTCTACTACTACCTCTGGCAGCTTGTTCCAGATAATTGACCCTCTGAAAAAATTGCTCCCCTTGACCCTTTTGTATCTCTTGCCTCACCTTAAATCTATGCCCTCTAGTTTTAGACTCCCCTACTTTGGGAAAAGATGTTAACTATCCATCTTATCTATGCCCCTCATTATTTTATAGATCTCCATAAGATCATCCTTCTAGCTCCAGAGAAAAAGGCTCACTTTTTTCAACTCTCCTTGTATCTCAAACCATCAAGTTCCAGTAGCACCCTAGTAAATTTTTTTGTACTCTTTTCTAGTTTAATAATATCCTATATAAAGCCAAGATGTAGAATATAATAGGGTGGTTATGCTAGAACTGTATTAGTTAAGTCACAGACATAACTATGTATAATTCCAGTCACAACATTATAGCAGCATTTCTCAAATTGGTCTCCATGGAAAATTGGGGTTCTGTAGGATAGATCCATGGGCACCATTGTAGGGCTGGCTGGTACAACTCAAAAACTGCCCTTCAGCTGGTTCAATCAAAGGTGGTTTCACCATGTTGGCTACTGATAGGAATACCAGGCAGCCTACGCACTGAGAAGCCAGCCTCTGATTGGACAAGCTGGAAATGGCAGCAAAGTTCATAGTCAAAGTTCTAGGCAAGGGTGAGAGTGAAGACAGACAGACAGTGGAGTGAGATAGGCACAGAAGGAAGGGCCAGGAAGCAAGGGAGAGAGAGGTGAGTGTGGGATTGAGAAGGGGAGAGGCAGGGATATGTGTAAGAGGGAGAGGGGGAGGGATGGAGGGAGAGGAGAGGGAAGTGAAAGCATATCTGAAGGGGGATACTCCTAATATTAAGTAAATGTAAGCAAAAGCAGCATCATGACGAGCAGATAATACTGAAGTACTTTGATTAAAGGAACTTTTTAACTATAATAGATGTATGCATAAGAAATTTTTGTGTGACTGGAATCCAGTGATTATACTGCAAGGCACAGTACTGGGACCCTTATTGTTTTACTACATACATAAATGATATGGATGAAAATGTGGGGGAATGTTAAGCAAGTTTGCAGATGACACAAAGATTGATAGGGTAGTTAACAATGAAGATGGTTGTAAGTCACAGGAAGAGTCAGATGGGTAGAGCAGTTGCAGATGGTATTTAACTCTGTCGAGTGCAAGGTGATGCACTTTGGAAGAAGAAACAAGGTGAGGGAGGACTTGATAAAAGGCAGGACACTGGGAAGCTCAGAGGAAAAGATAGATCTTGGGGTACTTATTCACAGATGCTTGAAGTTGGCAAAGCAGGTGAATAGAACAGTTGATAGTCGATGATATTGATGTATTTGTTTCATCCTACAGGTACTTTGGCCCACCATGTTGTCTAATGGGGGCATACATGCGATGGGTCGTGAGAGGAATGCTCTTGGATTTTTCGAGAGTATCCTAGGGATTCAGTCATTAGTGTACGCTTGACCTGGACCATTTGATGGGCAACACGACAGCTCAGTGACTATCGCTGTGCTGTGGGGATACATGGATTCGGGCCTGTGTCTGTGGGAGTTTGTGCTTTCTCCCTATGCTTGCGTGGGTTTTATCCGGGTGCTCTGGTTTCCTCCCACATCCATGTATCTGCACAGCACAGCGATAGTCACTGAGCTGTTGTCTTGCCCATCAAATGGTCCTGGTCAAGTGTACACTAACAGTGTGAAGCACTAGGATACTCTCAAAATCCAACAGCAGCCCTCTCATGACCTATCACGTGTATGCCCCTTGTTAGACAACGAGGCGGACCAAAGCACCTGTAGGATAAAAACAAGTACATCAATATCATTGTCTATTTATACACTTCCAAGGACCTCCCAAGACTCGTGATCCCTATTTTAAATCAGTTTTCTATACCCCTCCATTCCCATTCTGTTCATGTGACCATCTAAGTATTTCTTAAATATCTTCAGAATACCTGCCTCCACCACTTTACTTGGCAGCGCATTCCATACCCCCACCACCCTCTGTGTGAAAAAACTCCCTCTAGCATCCAAATTATACCTACCCCCCTCACCCTAAGCCCGTGACCCCTCGTGCTATTCGAGTCCATCCTAGGAAAAAGCTTAACCCTGTTTACTCTATCTATACCCCTCATAATCTTGTATACCTCTATTAGATCTCCTCTAAGTCTACGTCTTTCTAAGGAAAACAGTCCCAATTTGCCTAACATCTCCTCGTAACTCAGACCTTCCATACCAGGCAGCATCCTGGTAAACCTCCTCTGCACTCTCTCCAGAGTCTCCACGTCCTTCCGGTAGTAAGGCGACCAGAACTGGATGCAGTATTCCAAATGAGGTCTAACTAATGTTTTATACAACTGCAACGTTAAAGGCCAGCTCTTGTACCCTATACAACTTCCTGTAAAAGCTAGCCTACCATATGCTTTCTTCACAACCTTCTCCACCTGCTCTGCCACCTTCAGAGACTTGTTCACCTGCACCCCCAGGTCCCTCTGCGTTTCTATACTCTTAATAGGTCTACCCTTTATCATATACCTCCCTCCTACATTCTTTCTCCCAAAATGCATCACCTCACATTTATCAGGATTGAATTCTATCTGCCCAAGCTACCAGCCTATCTATGCTCTGCTGCATCGCCTGACAATGCTCCTCACTATCTGCTAATCCAGCCATTTGTGTATCAGCTGCAAACTTGCTGATCACTCCACTTACTCCGTCTTCAAGCCATTTATATATTATCATAAATTGAAGAGGTCCCAGTACTGAGCCCTGCAGCACACCACTAGTGACTGACCTCCAGCTAGAAAAACACCCTTCCACTATTACTCTGTCTCCTATTACCAAGCCAGTTACTTATCCATCTAACTACCTGTCCTTGTATCCCATGAGCCTTGACCTTTTTAACTGACATCCCATGAGGGACTCTGTGTCAAACGCTTTACTAAAATCCACATAGACAACATCAACAGCTCGCCCTTTGTCAACCGTTTTGTCACCTCCTCAAAAAATTCTACCAGATTCATAAGGCACGACCTCCCCTTAACAAATCCATGCTGTGTATCCCTAATCAGATCGCAACGCTCTAAGTGCCTATACATCCTATCTCTAAGAATCCCCTCCACCAGCTTCCCTACCACTGACGTCAAACTCACCGGCCTATAATTTCCAGGGTTATCCCTACTACTCTTTTTAAACAACGGTACAACATTAGCTATTCTCCAATACTTTGGAACCTCACCTGTGTCCAAGGAAGAGACAAAATTTGCGCCAGAGGCCCAGCAATTTCACCTCGCACTTCCCTCCATCAGGCCCCGGAGATTTATCAGTTTTAATGCTACCTAGAAGCTCTAACGCTTCCTCCCTTGGTATGGATATTTCCCTCAACTGGTCCATAGCTCCCTCAGAGACAGGACCAGTAACAAGCCCCTCTCCTTCGTGAATACCAACACAAAGTATTCATTCACTCCGCCATTCCCTTGGGCTCTAAGCACAGTTCCCCTCCTCTGTCCCTAAGAGGTCTGATTTTTTCCTCTAACCACCCCTTTATTCCTAACATAGGAGTAAAAAGCCTTTGGATTTTCCTTAATCCTATCCGCCAAAACCATTTCATGCCCCCTTTTTGCCCTTCTAACTCCCCGTTTGAGCTCCCTCCTACTCTCTCTGTTCCTCCAACACTGTCTCCGTTCCCAACTGCTTTGACCTATCATACACCTCTCTTTTCTTCCTAACCAAGTCCTCAATATCCCTAGTAATCCACGGCTCTCTAATCCTACCTTTCCCATCCTTCCTCTCAGCCGGCACATATCTGTCTTGCAACAATTTCAGTATTCCCTTGAAAGAATCCCACATGCCTAACGTGGACTTACCCTCGAATAACAGTTCCCAATCAGTTTCCATAAGTTCCTTCCTAATCCAACCGTAGTTAGCCTTCCCCCAGTTCAGCACCCTGCCCCTAGAGCAACAAACATCCTTTTCCATCTGTATCCTAAAGTAGACAGAATTGTGGTCACTGTTAACCACATGTACCCCTACTGTAATATCAACCATCTGCCCTGGTTCATTACTCAGAACTAAATCCAATATAGCCCCCTCTCTAGTCAGGCTAGCACATACTGCTCCAACAATCCTTCCAGTACACATTTTACAAATTCTTCCCCATCCGAACCCCCAGCTCTAGGTACCTTCCAATCCCCCCCAGGGAGATTAAAATCTCCCACTATATAATGACTCTGTTCTTTCTGCACCTATCCAAAATGTCTTTACTGTGCTAGGGGTGTATTATAGGCCACCCAACAGCCTGCAGATAGTTGAAGAAGGCATATGTAATGCCTTCTTTCTATTCCTCAACTCCACCCACAGCGACTCCACTCCTAACTCCTCTGTATTGTCCTCCCTCTACTCCGCTGTGATGCTCTCCCTAACTAACAACGCCACTCTCCCACCTCTTCTGGACCCTCCTGTCACACCTGAAACACTTATACCTAGGAATATTAAGCTGCCACTGCTCCCCTTCCTTTAACCACCTTTAAATATACACCCTATGGTTCTACTAAAGTACTTAGCAGAAGGATGAAAGACAAGTTGAGAAATATTTTTTCACACAGATTTGGGGGATGGTATGGTATAATCTACCTGTAGTACTGGCAAATATCTTCATATTTGGAAAAATAGCTGGAGCTACACTTGAAGTGTTGTAACCTACAAAGCTATGGGATCAAGAACTGGAAAACAGATGAGGCAGGATAACTTTCTTGTGTGACATATGAGGGGCTTTGTTGTACATTTTTTTAGGTTTCTACAGAAATGGGTTTTAAGCATTTTTACAAAGTACATTTTGCTACAACAATCCATTCCATTTTCAGGATCAAATCAGTCTGTTCACCACATCCCTCACTCATTTTGCTCTTTGTAAACTGAACCATTTACACCCTATTTTAAAATGATGATCCATCCAGTGCAACACATCACCTATTTCAAGGCTTCTGACTGTGATACCTTGTCAAAAAGCTCTGATGTAAGCATGTGTCAACATGTCAACTGCATTTTCTTTCTTCAACACCATCCTGTTATCTATATATCATAGCTGAAAATTTCCAAAAGCACTTCACAAGGATACAATCACCATGTCAATAACACCTCTGAGAAGCCAGCAGTTGTTAAATATTGTCATCTTTGCTCAAGTCCAATCTGACTGCTCTTCAAGACTTGTCCTACAACCTGTTAAATTTTGATAAATGCCATGACGAACACGTGGTTTTCAAGTGTCTGGCTCCTCTGTTATTGAAGACGAAAGCTGTGACCTTTGAATCTGATTGATTGGCTGCAGCACTGATGCATATTTCACTTGGAATTCCATTTTGTAAAGGTAGCATTTTCAAAGAAGCTGCATCAACACAGCGGGAAGTAAAACAAACAGGTCTGAAACAAAGGGGCAGAGTTTAAAATTAGTGCTGCCCTTGTACAAATTCTCTGGTAACAAATTTCTCTGTGATATAAACACAAACATTAATTTCAAATGAGTAAACATCTGCATTAAAATAGGAGAGTGGAGGCTGCTGTGTTTGTATAAACAAGCTTTGTATGGATTTGAAAACAGGCCCAATATTATAAACCTAGAATGACATTTCTGGAGCATGATTAGTTGGTGAGTGTTGAGGTAAGCAATACCAAAGCAGCAGTAAGCAATCTTGCAGCGAAATGTAGAGACAACGTTGGATCAAACACAAAAGTTTACCTTTTGTTATTAGATAAGGTTCCATGCTTAATAAGCCTTGTCCCTAAACTTCAAAGTTTAATTTAGTCTTTTAAGTTTTCTTTGGAAAAGGACAGCAAAAGAACACATACACAAATTCCACAGGACACAATAAGTAAATGTATTATTGGTGGAGTCAAAAGATTCAGGAAGTGTCATGTGCTTGTTTTAATTTTTCACAATTACTGAAGCAATTATGGTGCTTCAAGTACTGACCTTATTAAAGTTTATTTATTTGTGTCACAAGTAGGCTACATGAGCACTGCAATGAGGTTACTGTGATAATCCTCTAATAACAGACACTTTGGTGTCTGTTTTGATGTACTGAGGGAGAACTTTGTATGGCCAAAGCACCTAACTGACACATCTTTTAGAGTGTGGGAGGAAACTGGCATACCCAGAGGAAACCCACACAGGCATGGGGAGAACATGCAGATTTCGCACAGTCACCCAAGGCTGAAATTGAACCCAGATTCCTGGTACTGTGAGGCAGTAGCGCTAATCACTGTGCCACCCAATGTTTAGGAAAATGATCATGTTGTGAATAGCTAATTTCAAAAATACAAATATTTTAGATGTATAATTTTAAAATGGAAATTAAAATGTTAAATGGAAACACCAGAATGAGAAACTGGCAACCCAGAAGCAAGTGCAATTCAAACAAACCTGGAATAATTACAGTTTTAAGGGTAACCTTAAAGGTATATAAGATTATAAGGGGTATAGATAGAGTAAATGGTGGTAAGCTTGTTCCACCATTAGAAATGGATAGAACGAGGGGTCATGGCCTTAGGGCTTGGGGGGGGGGGGTGGTGGTGTGTGTGTGTGTGTGTGTGTGTGTGTGTGGCATGCACTGCCAAGTAAGGTGGTGGAAGCAGGCACACTAGGGTTGTTTAAGGGTCTCTTGGACAGCCACATGAGCAGTCTGCAGATAGAGGGATATAGGCGGACTGTTTAAATACTTTATTTGTTTCCACAGGCTATTTGGTCCACCTTGTTAACTAACAAGGTGCATGCATTCGGCAAGTTGTGCGAGGGCTGCTCTTGGATGTTACTTCAGGAGTGGCCTAGTGCTTCATGTTGTTAGTGTATGCTTAAATTGGACCATCAGATGGGCAACATGACAGCAGAGACTATCGCTGTTGCTGTGCAGACACATGGATTTGGGCCTATGTCTGTGGGAGTTTGCGCGTTCTCCCTGTGGTTGCGTGGGTTTTCTCTGGGTGCTCTGGTTTCCTCCCACATCCCAAAAATGTGCTCTTAGGCTGATTGGGTAACAAATTGTCCCTATATTGGTCTCTATATGTCATTAAGACGTTAGGACGGTGGCATGGGTTCGTTGGGCCGAAGAGCCTGTTTCCCGTGCTGTGTTGTTCTTTGTTCTGTTTATTTAATGAAGTTAGTTAGAAATGAGAAAACTTAACAAATGATTACCCCATCTCTGAGCCTTTGATAAGGATGGAACATTTACAGTTTTCTCAATAAGGAATCTAAATTATTCATGTAGTTCCCAGAACAAAGATGCTAAACATAACTTACAAACACTGGGTTTTAAGTGGAATTAGCAAGTCTGGAAAAGGGGCTATTAATATAAAATTATTCATTTTGGATCACAAGTTGTTTTGAAGGTAAAAGGTAATTTATATTTCTGTTGGGAGCATCCCAGTTATGCCATATTACTATGGCGATGGGCTATACAAAGAAGGAGGTCCTGTATGTTCAGGGTTTAGCTGTATGTGTTTTCTCAGCTCACTGAAACAGACAGCCAAAAGGTTTTCAGGTTGGAGTTGGAAGCAACCAAGTTAGTGTATGTAAGCCCCAAGTTAGGAAGGCAGCAGAAAAGAATTTACCAAAAGCTGTGGAACAGGACAATCAGGAGCTATTAGAACCTCGGGGTGTTTCTAATTTTCTGCTTATGTCAGACTGCGAATGAAGTTTGTGCTTGAGCTGAAAAGTCCCAGACCTCAGGCTGTGGATAAGTTCAGTGCGAGTCTCCACAAAGTGCAGTACCTTCAAAAATCTCTAGTAGTCAGTGACTTTCTGCAGGAGTCATAGTGGAAAAGGTTTGGTTGAGAAAGTTTAACTGTATATTTTAATACTGCTTATTTAATGTTTAGTTAATACCTGTGCAGTAAAATTCATTTATTTTGAACTGTGCAGTGTCATTCTATTTATACATAAGATTTTGAATTTCTTTATAAAAAGTTAATATTTCTAATCCTGTGAAATATCTCAAACTTAGCAACGTACAAAAATCTCAGTTAAAACTTCACTAATTTCAGTTGCCATCTCCTTTAAGATTTATGGATTATATATACTGTTTATAGCTGTATGGGCAGTACAATGGATAGCACCTGGGTTCAATTCACAGCTTGGGTCCGTGTGTGAAGTTTGCACAGTCTCTCCATGTCTGCATGGATTTCCTCCAGGTGCTCCAGTTTTCTTCCATAGGCCAAAGATGTGCTGATTAGGTGGATTGGTCACATTAAAATTGCCCCTTCTCGTTAGAGGGACTACCGAGGGTGGAACTGGTTGGTGCCCACTTGATGGGCCAAATGACCTCCATCTGCACTGTAGTACGTTATGACAGTTGTATACAGTCTTTGTATTTATTTTTCATATCAGAATTGTGCAACTTCCTGAATGAAATATCCATCTTAAAATTAATTTTCTTTCTACCAGGTTCCACTTAAAATTTCAACAGGTAGATGTATTATTCTATTTCCGTTTGTTAGATGTACAATTACCAATTGTAAATGTCAGCATTCTTGCATTCATCGTTTCTTAATCTATTTGTTCAATAAGCATATTTAAATAGGTGTACGATAAACTTAACGCATTCCAAAACTATTTTCTACTTGGATTTCCTTTTTTTAAAAGAAAATTCAAAGTGCAGTACTTTTATTGAAGTAATTGTTAGCAAATAGACTAGGCCAATTTATCTTCAGCCATTTTAACAAAAACAGTTTCTTACCTCAAGTTGCTTTTATCATTTGTTTGACATGGGCATCACTAGAAATGCTAGCATCAGAAGCATATTTTTAATTGTCAGAATAAAGGGAACATTTTCAGGTTGGCAAATTGTAATGGTTACTGCATAAAATAAGAGCTTGTGGCAGTGGGCATGACATTATAATCACCAAATTGTTACAGCACAGGAGGCCATTCAGCTCATCATGTCTGCACCAGTTCTCCAAATTAGCATAGAAAGAGAATTCTCTAAGTAACAGAGTTGGGATAAATGGATCATTTTTAGATTGGTGAACTGTAACAAATGGAGTGCACAGCTATTTATCTCAACTATTTACAATCTATATTAATGACTTGGATGAAGGGACAAGCTCTACTGTATCCAAATTTGCTAACAAGTACAGGCACGAACATAAGTTGTTATGAGGAGGATGCAAAGAATCTACAAAGAGGTATAGGTTGGATTCAGTGGAAAATCGGTCACTAGTGGTGTGCCGCAGGGCTTGGTACTGGGACCTCTTCTATTTGTAATATATATAAATGACTTGGAAGAGAGAGTAAGTGGAGTGATCAGCAAGTTTGCAGACGTTACAAAGATGGCTGGACTTGCGGATAGTGAGGAGCATTGTCAGGCGATGCAGCAGGACATAGATAGGCTGGTAGCTTGGGCAGACAGATGGCAGATGGAATTCAATCCTGATAAATGTGAGGTGATGCATTTCAAGAGAATGTAGGGGGGAGGTATATGATAAAGGGTAGACCTATTAAGAGTGTAGAAACGTAGAGGGACCTGGGGGTGCAGGTGAACAAGTCTCTGAAGGTGGCAGAGCAAGTGGAGAAGGTTGTGAAGAAATCATATAGTATGTTAGCCTTTATAGGAAGGGGTATAGAGTACAAGAGCTGGCCTTTAATGTTGCAGTTGTATAAACGTTGGTAAGACCTCATTTGGAATACTGCGTCCAGTTCTGATCGCCTTACTACCGGAAGGACGTGGAGACTCTGGAGAGAGTGCAGAGGAGGTTTACCAGGATGCTGCCTGGTGTGGAAGGTCTGAGTTACGAGGAGAGATTAGGCAAATTGGGACTATTTTCCTTAGAAAGACGTAGA
Source organism: Sphyrna mokarran (assembly GCA_024679065.1). Taxonomy (NCBI): domain Eukaryota; kingdom Metazoa; phylum Chordata; class Chondrichthyes; order Carcharhiniformes; family Carcharhinidae; genus Sphyrna; species Sphyrna mokarran. Next base: position 32,963,703 of record JAGIQG010000002.1, on the reverse strand, counting down.
CTTAGAGGAGATCTGATAGAGGTGTACAAGATTTTGAAGGGGATTGATAGAGTAAACAGGGCTAAGTTTTTTCCTAGGATGGACTCAAATAGCATGAGGGGTCACTGGCTTAGGGTGAGGGGGGTAAGGTATAATTTGGATGCTAGAGGGAGTTTTTTCACACAGAGGGTGGTGGGGGTATGGAATGTGCTGCTAAGTAAAGTGGTGAAGGCATGGAATTATTTAAGAAATACGTAGATGGGCACATGAACAGAATGGGAATGGAGGGGTATCGAAAACTGATTTAAAATAGGGATCACGAGCCTTGGGAGTCCCTGGGAAGTGTGTAAATAGATGATATTGATGTATTTGTTTTTATCCTACAGGTGCTTTGGTCCACCTTGTTGTCTAACGAGGGGCATACACATGATGGGTTGTGAGAGGACTGCTCTTGGATCTTTTTCGAGAGTATCCTAGTGCATCACGTCGTTAGGGAATGCTTGACCTGGACCTTCTGATGGGCAACACGACAGCTCAGTGAGTACTGCTGTGCTGTGCAGTAACATGGATTTGGGCCTGTGTCTGTGGGAGTTTGTGCATTCTCCCTGTGCTTGCATGGGTTTTCTCCAGGAGATCCGGTTTCCTCCCACATCCCAAAGATGTGCTCTTAGGCTAATAGGCAAAACAAATTCTCCCTAAATTGTCTCAAATTTGGTTTTTAATCCATAGATCTATAAACATGGACAGGGATCGCAGGTAGAGATGGGAACATCGGGGTGGCGGTGCGGGCTCGTTGGGCCGAAGGGCCTGTTTCCCGTGCTGTTTTTGAAAAGAGCTTGGCAGGTGGAGTACAATGTGGATAAATGTCAGGTTGTCCATTTTGAAAGGCAGCAGCACAGAATATTATTTAAATGGGGAGACTGCAGCAGGTTATGCCACCTACTGATGGATGGGTATGTCCTACTACATGAATCACAAAAAGTTAGCACGCAGATAGAGCAAGCAATTAGGATAGCAAATGGAATGCTGACCTCTATTGCAAAGGAAAGAAATATAAAAGGGATATCTTGCCACAATTGTTCATTTGTAAGACTACACAGAGGGCTGTACATGGTTTTAGTCTCCTTACTTAAAGAGCAATGTACTTGCATTGGAAGCAGTTTCAGAGGAGGTTCATTAGGCTAATTCTTGGGATGAAGGGATTATTTTATAATAAAAGTTTGAGCAGGATTGACCTATAATTATTCGTGTCTGTAAGAACATAAATGATTCACTATGGGCTAGACAGAATGGATGCTCAGATGATGTTTTCTCCTTATTGGGGAATCTAGAGCTCAAGGCACAATGCAGGGCTGTCCATTTAAGACAGTGAAGAGATTTTCTTCTCCTCTCAAGAGTGTTTTAATTTTTGGAATTCTCATTCATAGAGAGCAGTGGAGGCTAGGTCATTAAGTATGTTCATGGCCAAGTTAGACAGATCTCTGAACAATAAAGAATTATGGGAGGCAGGCAAACAGATCAACCAAGCTCTTACTGAATGTTGGAACATGCTTGATGGGCTGAATGGCCAATCCTACTCCTATTTCTTATGATCTTACCAGAACCATTACACCAAAACACTTGAAAGCAAATTCATTCAGAATTCTGAAATAAACAGTTTTTCATCATTTTGTTTTAATTTTTGATTAGACATAGCATATCGCCATACAGCAGTTAGTTTAAAAAAATACATTCAAACGAAATCTTCAGATCATGTGCCCAGAAGCAGGTAGTATTCCAAACAGTTCACATCAGTAAAACGGACAAATCCAATTGAGCGTCAAGTGAATCTGCTTTAATACCAGTGCATACATGAAATTTTATTAAATGTTAGCACTTATTGTACAATAAATTGCTAAGCAGATTTTTTTCAAATTTTGTCTGTACATTTTAAATAAACAGCTTTTGTTGTAGTGCACCTAGAAAGCACAAGCCTACACAATACTTTCCAGTACCATTTGAAATACAAATGGTTAAGATTTGCCCTGCATCACAATTACCAATAGCTAAAAAGTGCACGCAGCTTCTTAGTATACCTAAGAATAGCCCCCCGTGTTGCCTGTCATAAAATACCCCAAAAAAGCTCTTAGTACTGATCTTAGCTGGTACACTGGCCAGCAACTGAATATTACAAGTTGGCAAAATTTGATTAGAAAATGTTACTGTATGAAAAACATACTTTGTTAAGGAACTATACACAGATTATATATACATTGTTTGAGAGCATGTTATTTTAATGTATTACACTCTATTTATCTGTACATCACTAGTGTTCTGAAACACTGGGCATGATCATCTGACCTCTGTACTAACAGTAGGTTTGAGGGAACAGCAAGTGCAGGATTGCTTATAGTCCATATTCATCAACCAGGAAGAATCAACATTAATACTTTAGCTCTTGCCTTTCGAGTAAACCTGTAAAAAATAAATTACCACAAAACCTGGCCACGCTTTTGTATAGACTCAGCAACAATATACAGTATTAGGACTTCTGCTATACCAAACAGCAGAGAAGGCTGCTAGAGAAGTTTGCTAACTATGTGCAGGAAATAGAAATTTCCTAAAAATATCTACACATGTACAGAAGAGTACTGCCAAGTTCCTCGGGCAAATATTGTTTCAGAAGAACCCAGTGTATATAACTACTGTATACTTAGGTATCTACTCTCCATTATAACCAGGTGATGCTTCCCTGCATCGTCTATATCACATTTTATGCAAAACATCTGCAGCACTGCCATCTGCTTTCAAGATCGATAACCACTGGAAAAAAAAACAGATCCTTTTAAAAACCAGAGGAAGACAAGTGCAAAGTTTATCATTTTCTGGTTGACTCAAGATACAAAAAACACTTAAAATATAATTTCTTTTCTCATAGTGGGTTTTGGTAGATTTGCATTTCACTTGCTCTTTTTTCAACTTCTTCCAAATATGGTATCATACTCCGATAAGATCAACTCCACAATCTGATTCTGGTATACCATGTGAACGGCAATATTTCCTGTCTCTTTCTCTGGCCTCAGAAGGGTGGGGCCAAATACAATGGCAACACTTTGACTGGTCATTCGGTTTACTTCAGAACGAGCAATAACTCTGGGGAGAAAAGTTTAAAAAAATTCAAGAAATGGACACCTACAAAGTCAAACAATTACTAATAATTTGGTACAGAATAGCATGTCCAATTTACTGATGGAATAAAAGCATCCCAACTGTTAACCTTTCCTTTTTCAAATGCCTTTAATCTGTTGTGCATTTCCAGTAATCTGTGCCTTGCAGTTCTTCTTATACATAACAATGAAAGTTGATGCCAGACTATTGATAGGTCATATCAGATAAATGAATTTCAGTTTTCTTTTGTTTTGATAGATTATAGCAGTGTCACAACTCTAATATTACAGTATCACAAACAGCTCACTTATCAGTGTCAAATGTTAAATTAGTGCATGATCTTCTTTCAAGATAGAATGTAAAACTTTTTTGTTCATAGTATAGAAGAAAGTTTACTCTATATCATGCAGGTACAATAGCTGACCTGGGAATGTTTTATGGCAGTGAGTGCCTGACTGGATGAAGTGTTTCATTTTCTAGTATTACTCCAATGAGTACTAAAAGTATTGAAAATAAAGTCAAATAACTGAAGCAATGTATTACAAATACTGGAAATAATTTGGGGTAGACATTAATAACATGTTATTGGGTAGGAAAGCAATTTACATAATGGGTCAGATTTTGCTGGGAACCAAACAATGTTCATTATTAATGAACAATTTGCATGAATTGTGAATCACAAGTTGCTGGTTTTGCTGCTCCACTGTTAGTTTTGTGAAAACATCATCTTGCATTTAACTACCATGAACGAAGTTGCTACATTTGCACATTGTCTATTAAACTTGTCAGAGAAAAGAAGTTAAATTTAATAATTATTAGCATAAGTACCTTATCAATTTAGTATTTGTTAATTGCCAATCAACCACAAAATTGTGCGACATCTCATGCTTCTATTTGTGAACTGTTTTTGAGATTTAGAATATGTCATTACTTCCCCCCGCCATTACGAGCTCTCACTATCTGTAACTTAGTGGACAAAATATTTATAAACCTAAACTTGCAGAAACAAGTCTAACCGATGGGCATACCACCAGATGCCCCATCCTAAGAAAATCTGATTGGAAAAAATAACATTAAACGCTAAAACTCAGAATACAAAATGAGCTTTAAATATATAGACTTATTTTTTTCCATTCATTCATGGGATGTAGACATCATTAACTGGGTCAGCATTTGTTGCCCATCCCTAATTGCCCTTGAATTGAGTGGCAAGCTAAACCATTTACAGGGCAACAGTTGCTGTGGCTCTGGATTCACATGTATTTATTGATTCAATTCTACTATGGTGAGACTCAAACATGGGTCCCCAGAGTAAGAAAAGAAAAAGAACAAAGAAAAACACAGCACGGGAAACAGGCCCTTCGGCCCAACGAGCCCGTACTGACGTACTGAGTACTGACCTGGGTATGTGGATTACTAGTCCAGTGACAATATCTCTACCCCATTGCCGTCAACGTGTTATGCACAATATTTTTTCCTGACCACAGCTATGCACTGCCATAAGAAAATTCATTACAGATACAATTCACACTTACTTGACAAGGTGCTTGAATAGAGCTTGCATAGTGTCATGGTTCGGTTTAGGTAACTGCCTGATTAGTTCAGAAATACCCTGAATACGGTGCTTGTAGTCTTGAATTTCTGAAAACCATTAAATACAATTGGTTTTTTGTTTGTTTTATATGTGTATATAAATATACAAAATTATCTTTTGAACAAAATTCACTTAATGCAGTAACCAGTAATCAGACCGGGGCAGAATGTTGTCTAGTTCTTATGTACAAGTAGGTTTGTAAATATAACAATTTGGAATGTCATTTTTTAATTATTAGTTGCTATTAATGTTTATTATAGTATCAACAGAGGTAAACTCAACTAAAAAATGTAATTCTTCAAACATTACTATGATTTTTCTCTACATAGATATTGACTGAATCACTTTGTATTTCCAGCATTTTGTGCCATGTTAGATTTTATACAATATTTGTTTGCTGACATGAACAGACAAGATGGAAAAACAAATTTATGGGGTTGCATAATGGACTCTCAGGATATGGATGTCATTGACAAAGCTGGCATTTACTGTCCCTTGGGAAGGTGGTAAGGGGCCATCTTGATTTGCTGCTATCTGCATGGTGAAGGAACTTGTCCGTACGATTCGTAAGGAACTCATGAAAGAATTTTGATACAATAAGAATGAAGAAATGCTGACATGTGACTGGCAGTGGAATTTGGATGAAATGATACTCCCATACATATGCTGAGCTTGTTCTTCTTGATGACAGAAATCATGGGTTTAAGAGATGCTGTTGAAGAAGTCTGGGAAAATTATATCAATATACCCTATAGGCAATAATGGTAGAAGAAATCAATGTTTTAATCAGTGGATGGCGTATAGATTAAGTGGACAACTTTGTTCTGGATGTGTTGAGCTTATTTAGCATTGCTGAAGCTGCACCCATTCTGGAAAGTAGAGAACATTCTATAATACTCTTAATTTGTGTCTTCTAAGTGGTAGAGTGCCTTTGGGTAGTCAGGTGAGTCACTGGCCAGAAGTTACCTGTTCAGTCAGCCACAACATGTGTGTGACTGGTTTGTGGTCAATGCTGCCCTCCAAGATGTTGATAGTCGAAAATTTGCTGTGGATAACACCCCTGAATGTTAAGGGAGGTGGTTATGTGCTTGTTCAAGATAGTCATTGCCAGATATCGTATAGCATGAATGTTACCTGTCACACGTGTCCAGTTTTTGCAGCATAGCTGCATGGAATACTTTATCAGCAAAAAAATACTGTCCCTGGAATTGATGCAATTAGCCAACAGCCAAACTTGTGACTTTCTGATGTGGCAGGCAAAGATAACTGAACCCTGCCAAAAATTGCACCTCGTGATATTTAAACTCCTTGTTCAGATGTATTTAAAAGATCCCAAAGAAGGCAATGAGAATCTTTCCAGTGTTCTAGTTAGTACAGATCCTTCAAACAACAACACCTATAACAAGTTATTTGGTCATCTCTCTCCTTATTCTTTGCAACTGGATGCTGTATTTGCTACATTGCTATGACTCTAAACTTTGAAAGTACAGTTGAGTATCTTTGATCTGTAAATGCAAAAACTGAACTCAAAACCAAATGTACAAAAACCGCACTTCTTTGAACCTCAACCTTTAACAGGGAAGACCCGGGCCCAAACCAATATGGTCCGAGAGAACACGAACCCCATCGATTGCATTTAACTTTTAGCACCGGAAATCTAGTCTGCAGATTGACATCTTGAATGCTTCCTACATACAGAATTGCATATGGCGCCATAGGTGGCAAGCTATTACAGTAACCCTCTATTTTATTATTCATACATCTTACTTTTCTAGCCATCTTATTTACTTCAGATTATGACTAACCTAGGAGGCCGAGTTCTATATGCAATATTCGAAAAACAAAAGTATCCAAAATCCAAAACGTTATCGGCCTCAATTTTGAATAATGGATACCCAACCTGTACTTCACTGATTGGAAACCCATCTGAGCACAAGAAAGACACTATGCAAGTCCTTTCCTTTCTTGAAAGGCAAAAATTAATTGCAGTAAGTTTTTTAATATCATATATATTTTTCTAAATACATCTGGAAAAACTGGCAGAATCAGTCCATCTTTGAAGAAATAAATGTTTTAAAGTTTATTGATTAGTGTCAGAAGTAGGCTTACATTAACAGTGCAATAACGTTACTGTGAAAATTCTGTAGGCGCCACACTCCAGTGCTTGTTTAGGTACACTGAGGGGGAATTTAGCATGGCCAATGCACCTAACCAACATGTCTTTCAGACTGTGGAAGGAAACTGAAGCATCAGGAGGAAACTCATTTATATGTGGGGAGAACATGCAGACTCTGCAAGATAGTGACCCAAGCCAGGAATCAAACCCAGGTCCCTGGTGCTGTGAAGCAGCAATGCTAAACACTGTGCCAATGAATGTTAGAAGTGGCACTGAGTTTACAGCTTCAAACTCAACCTCTCCTCTTGGTTAAATTTTTCTTTATGTGTGAAAAGAAAACTGAAGGACCCGAATGAGGAAATAAACTGTATGAAACAAAATGAAAGTTTTAAACTGATTTAATTTTATCATTTTTCTGAGGTTCTTTTAATATTTACTTGGATTTTTATAATTTTTCCCATTATAATTAAAAGTTAACAGTGCAAAAAATTGTAATTTTGTCGCCGTCTAAAATAGAATGCCAGGAGGAATACTCGAGAGACAAAGTCAAAAATATTGGAATGTTGCAAATGCCACTCTGTGGCTGAACTGTGCACTACAAGTTATTGAAAAAAGGGCAATGCACAACGATAAAATACTAGTGACCAGCAAATCCTTTAATCACCAATCCTGATAGCTTATAAACCCACCTTTTCCATAGTTTGAGTGTGGCTGAATATGTAAACTTGCCTGCTTTCCAGCAGCTAGTGGTTTCCTTACCTCCAAATTTGCAGTCTTTGACTGAAGGCCTCAGGTTGGGTGAGAAACTATGCCCTGCATAGTTCTTCTCCAGCCAGAGTCAGAAGGCTGGGTTAGAAAGAATAGCTTGGACTTCTAGTTAAGAAACAAGGAGTCAAGTGGCAACCCAAATCTGATTCCCATCCTGCAGAAGTTCAGTTTTTAACAGTTTTGGCCCAATCAATTATATTCAAAGTCTGAATTCATCTAAACTACAGTTTAGCGGAACTGCAATAATGGGGCAATTTTACATGACTATTTTCTGGCAAGTATTAAAATACCCACCATTAACAACAATCCTTAATAATGTAAACAACATTAATAAATACAAATATTTTACATTTAATTCATGGCATGTGATGGACTTATTTGTTCCTGGGACGTTGCTGATTTGGCCAGCACTTAATTGCCCATTTCTGAGACCTTTTAATTGTTAACCACATTGCTGTGGATCTGAAGTCCAGTATAGGCCAGACCAAGTAAACACCAGGTTTCCTTCCCTAAAGAACATTAATGAACCTTTTTATGACAATTGATAATGGTTTCATGGTCATCATTAGACTTTTCTGCAACAATTACTGTGACAAGGAAAATAGTCATGTAAAATTGCCCCATTATTGCAGTTCCGCTAAACTGTAGTTTAGATGAATTCAGACTTTGAATATAATTGATTGGGCCAAAACTGTTAAAAACTGAACTTCTGCAGGATGGGAATCAGATTTGGGTTGCCACTTGACTCCTTGTTTCTTAACTAGAAGTCCAAGCTATTCTTTCTAACCCAGCCTTCTGACTCTGGCTGGAGAAGAACTATGCAGGGCATAGTTTCTCACCCAACCTGAGGCCTTCAGTCAAAGACTGTGACAAGGCATTTTTATCTCATTTGTAAGAAAAACACATGCCCCAAAAGCAAAAATTTGAAATGACAGTCCTTTTATCACTCCTGACCATCATTCAAAAAGAATGGTACACTGTAGGTACCAACTGATATTTCCAAATCCAACCTATTAGAAGTCAGATGTTTTTAATTCAACAAAAATGGTAATGTAAATACCAGAAGTTGACTATCTGGGTGACTTGGACAACCTAATTAGTTAAAGCATACAGATCAGGAAAGTTTCACACAACCCCTAAGCTTGAGCTACTCTTAATCAAGGTAGCAAGAGGATTAAAAGAAATTGGAAAGAAATCTAACAGTTAGTTGACAATGTTTGTTACCAGATAAAAAGATATGAATTCCAGGTCTTTCTGGAGGGGTGAGAGAAGTGGATTGATGCTACCGAGGTCTCAGTTTAACATTTCCACTGACGGCACTACTGTGCAGCACTCCCTCAGTACATCAGTGGAAGTTTTGCCTAACTTGTTGTGTTCAACTTTTGGGTAGGTTTCAAAGCTGACATAATACAATGAAATGATCATAAACTCTTTAAACCAGCAAGTTTAAAAATTAGGTCAAGACAATATCATTATGACTTTTACTTACTGATTGCATTGACAAAGTCATTAAAGAGATGATATGTGAAGAGAGGTTCTGGCAATTCTCTAAAAAACATCTTGAGGGCGCCGGTAATAACATTGATATCCTCCCACTTACTGTCACTCAAGTCCAGCTTCTCATCTATAAGTAAGGCATAATTGATTGGCATATTTAGGTAGTGAGTCTTATTTCGTAACTACTGTTTTAAAAATGGAAGAATAATAATTATTGTGCATTTTTTTCACCTACGAATCATGAAATCAAATTTGAGCCAGAATGCTATTTGGGTCCAATAAAGAATTGAGTTTGGGCAAACAGAATAAAGGATCAAATCCTCCTAAAATTAGGAGAGAAGTAGCAATCTGAATGATCATTAGGTGATAATGAAGAATCGGAAAATGCATACGAATGAGTAAAGATTCAGATTCAGCCTTTCATCACCCTCCCATCCAAAAAAAACTGAGATTGAAAGATTAAGAAGCAGCATTGAAAGCACCGGTACAGATATGGAATTTAGCACGATTGAGAAAAAAGGAATTTGATAAGGAAAATCATAAGCTCAGCAGATACATTGGCTTATTTCTTTAAAAGTAAACACTGCAGGCTCAAAATTTGGCAGTCCTTGCTACGACACCACAAAGTGCAGTTACAAACAGCTTATCTTATATTTAGAGATAGGATCATTTTCATTTCTCAGAATAGGCATATTGTATCAGCGAGAGACCCCGCTCCAATGGAAGCTGAGTGGTATCATGCTAATTTGACCATACTAAAGTCCAGGACAAGCAGAACAGAGGTTACGTTTCCTTCCATTATTCTCAGTGAGCCATTGGACACAACTGTAGGTGACTGATTTCAGGATCTATTTTCTTTTTCAAAATTTTGGAGTGTTAGGAACATATGAGAGTTCTCAACCATCTGCTGTAGCTCCAAAACTTGAAAATAGTCACAGTGAAAACAAGGAGAGATTCCCAGCGGAACAAGTTCCTCTCGCACCATTTTTTGGTTCTTAGTCAGGCAATCCACCCCAATTCCTCTACAGGAATTACAAGTTTTACATATTTGAGATTCAGCCCAAATCACAATTTGTACAAATAAATTGCTGATTTTAGTGTTAGTGTTAAATAGCTTTCTTTTTGCGCAATGTTTATAAAACACATTTCCCTTCCATCAACACAGTTTAATTGAAAATAACCATGAATTCAGCACATAACTCTCCAAAAACAAGTGCACGTTGATTAAGGCATATTAGAAACTGTTTTATTTATGAACGTCTCCTTCAATATACTCACTATCCAATGGTTAGAAAAATACTTTCCACTTATTCAGTCATTTATTTAGTATTGAAAATTTGGCAGAAATAATCTATACAATGTTGCAATGAGGCATGGTATCATATATATTGTTTATAAGTTGGCCATATTTTATGGATTTCGATTTATAAATTGGAATTGGTCAGTTTTCCTAAATCACCATCCCATTTCATGTAATCAGGCTCTCCTGATTTGGTGGCTAGAATCTTCCATGCAACAGAACAAGTGTGGGAAGATTAGGTCAATCACAGTTAAAGGTGAAAACCTTTTTGTATGTGAAGCATTGTGGTTATTGGAGCCCAGCTATTGCAGCCACAAGACAATTTTCAAGAAACTGGCAATGCCCAAGGCACTGCCCACAAGAATCAAGTCTGCACATAGAACAGTGGCAGAGGGAGGGAAGTGGGTGAATTAGGGCTGGCTATCTGATTTTTTTTTTGCAAGGGGGGGTGCATGATTCTTGCTAAGGCACTCTCTACAATGCTCAGACTGTCAGACATTCAATCTGAAAATCCAGCTTAAAAAAAAAATCAGCAGGTGTTATTCCAGTTTACGTGCAAATTTGGCACGTAGAATTTTTTTGGGAGAATCACTTCCCGCAATGCAAACATCTCCACTTCTGATCCTATGACAGCAGAAGACTGCAGTGTGTAATCTCCAGTGCGCAAGGCAACAATTGATCAACGTTTTAGTAAAACCTCCCTGCCCTCTATACCCTACCACCAGAAAAAAAAATTGGCAACTGTATGTAACATGTTCACTTCCTAGTTGCATATAACCATGACTTAGACACATATTACTTGGTTCATTATTAAGAAATCCATAAGATTTGAGGTAGCCATGGATAAGAGTGGCCCAAGGGGGAGGGTGCTTATTTGGGTGAGGGCTAATTACATCCAATTTAGACAGGAACTGGGAGATGTGGATTAGGTGCGACCATTTGAAGACAAATCTACATCTGGCATCAGGTAGACTTTTAAAAGTCAGTTGATTGAAGTGCAAGACATGGCATGTTCCCAAAAAATGAAGGACAGAAGTAGCAGGATTCAGGAACCATGGATGACAAGGAAAACTAAGATTAGTGTAAGGAAAAAGGAAGCATACAATAGGTTTAGGCATCTAAAAACTGACAAAGTCCTTGAGGAATATAATGAAAATTAGGAAGTAATTTAAATGTGGAATTAGGGGGGCTAAAAGGGACCATGAAATATCTTTAGCAAAGAGAGTCAAGGAGAATCCCATGGATTATTACACATATGTTGGTAGCAAGAGAAAGAGTAGACCCACTCAAGGGCAATGGAGGCAAGTTACTTGTGAAGCCACAGGAAGTGGATGAAATCCTTACTGAGTAAGTACTTTGTATCAATATTCACCAAGGGGAGGGACATGACAGTTGTTGAAGTTAGGGATAAGTATGTAAATGCTCTAGAGAATATAGATGTCTAAGGAGAAAGTGCTGAGTATTCTAAATTGCATTAAGGTATACAAGTCCTTGGGGCTACATGGGATCTATCCCAGGTTACTGTGGGAGGCAAGGGAAGTAGTAGCTATGCCTTAACAATGTATTCACATCTTCTGACCATAGGCGAGGTTCCAGAGGATTGCAGAATGGCCAGTGTAATTCCCAAGTTTAAGAAAGGAAGCAGGGATAATAAAGGAAATTACAGGCCAGTGAGCCTGATGTCAGTGATGGGGAAACTTTTGGAGAGATACTGAGAGACAGCGTATATGCACATTTGGAAAAAAAATAGACTCGTTAGTGACAGGCAGCATGATTTTGTATGGGAAAAGTCATGTCTCACCAACCTGATTGAGTTTTTTGAAGAGGTGACAAAGATAATTGACGAGGGAAGCATTGCAGATAAGTTTATGTGGACTTTTGTAAGGCAGTTAACAAAGTTCCACATGGCAGACTGATACAAAAACTAAAATCACGTGGGATTCAGGTTGGGCTGGCTGGATGGATACAGAACTGGCTTGGTTATGGAATGATGTGGAGATGCCAGCATTGGATTGAGGTAAGACAGTAAGAAGTCTCACAACATTTTAACCTGATGCTGTAAGATTTCTTCTAATTTGGTTATAGAAGACAGTAAGTAGCAGTGGAAGGGCATTTTTCAGAATGAAAATCAGTAGTTAAGTTTGTTCTGCAGGGATCAGTGCTGGGTCCTCTGTTGTTTTCAGTATTATGAAAGGAAAACGTAGTGGGGTTTGGTTAGTAAGTTTGCGGATGAATGAAGATTGGTGAAGTTGCTGATAGTGCCGGGGATTGTCAGAGGATACAACAGGATATGATAGATTGGAGACTTGGGCACAGAAGTGTGAGGTGATGCATTTTGGAGGATCAAATTTAGGTATGAATTATACTGTAAATAATAGAACCCTTATGAATATTAACATATGGGGGGATTTGGACGTGCATGTTCACAGTTCCCTAAAAGTGGCAATACAGGTGGTCAAGGTGATTAAGAAAGCATATGGTATGCTTGCCTTTATCAGCCAGGGCACTCAAGAGTTGGGAAATCTTGTTGCAGCTATATAAAACCTTGTTTAGGCTGCATGTAGTTCTGGTATTCATGTTACCGGAAGGATGTGGAAGCTTTGGCCAGAGTGCAAAGAAGGTTCACCAGGAGGCTGCCTGGTCTCGAGAGTGTTGATAACGAGGAGAGGTTAAATAAACTAGGATTGTTTTCACTGAAAAAATGGAGACTGAGGGGAGACCTGATTGAGGTGTACAAAGTTATGAGAGGCATTGACAGGGTGGATAGTCAAGAGGCTTTTCCTAGAATGGAACTGTTACTTGTAAAGGAGCACGGGTTTAAGGTGAGAGAGAGAAAATTTAAAGGAAATGAGTGGGGGAAATTTTTCATGTGATGGGTGCCTGTAACGCATTGCCAGAGGATGTGATGGAAGCAGGCACATGAACAACATTTAAGGGGCATCCAGCTGGATACATGAATAGGGAGGGAATAGAGGGATACGGGCCAAGTAAGGGCAGAAGAATTCGTCTGAGTTTAGTTAGAGCATCATGATCAACATGGGTTTGGAGGTCCAAAGAATCTGTTCTTCTGCTATAGCTGTTTTAAACATAATCAAAATTTTGAAACTCTTTACCCAAACACTGCTATGGGACCATCATTATCACAGCAACTGGTCATAAAGGAACTTCAGAAAAGTTAGGTAGTCATCACATCCACATTGAGGACATTTGAAGAAAAATCTGGATCAACTGAGAAGGTGATCTACATTCTCTGCTGCCAATATGTATATTAAGCTTCATCTTTACAGATCAGGTAAACTGTTGATAAACGTAAGTTGCTATCAACTCTCAATTTCTTCCTCACTTAATAATGTGGTATGGTTAGTTGCTTCTAATTCTGCTCACAAGTAACTCTTCTTAGCTTGCAGCTGTGAAATACTAAATGGAAATCAGTTTAAAAACTGAAAATACTAAAAGCAACGTAGTTTATATTAATGAATCAAATGCTACGTTCATGATTTTAACAAGTTTCTCAGTCTAAATCTTGGTGCTACATATAAGGAAGAAAATAAAAGTCTGAGGATACCTAACTTTGAAGTGTCGTTCTATACTTCAGTGACTGGATCTACAGAAACTAGAAGCAGGAGTAGGCCCATTCGGTCCTTCAAGTCTATTCCATTATTCATTTTGATCATTAATTCAATATTTTTTCCCCCTCATATCCTTTTAGTCCCCAGGAGCTATTTCTACAGCTTAGGAGAATCATTAGCAAAGATTAAGAAACTGGCTATTTATCATGCCTCTTGCTTTTCACCTCATTTGCTTTTTTTTGGGCGCATTCAAGATTTAAATGCTCTGAACTTGAAGGCGTGCTTAACCAAATTTACAAACGTTAAATGTTCTACTACCAACTAGATACATTATCACTGAAAAATTTCACATGGTTAATAAAATAACTTACCATGGTTGACTGCAAAGCGAAGTTTTTGTATCACAGCTAGATTGCCACTCACTCTATACAGACCATCAATGTTTAAGCCTGATGACATAACAGATCAACATAAGAACAGGTAAGAGTCTCAAGGACCAGGAACTCTTAGACTAATGGATCTGAATTGCAAAATATTATAGTCCAATGTTATCATAACACAGGCTTTTTAATCATGTAAAAAAAAGCAAAATATAATCAATTTAAATTTATATTACAATTAAAGGAAACACAGATATTGAGAGCTAGACATAGTATTTTTGTGCTATTTTGTATCATTACTTTGAATGAGCAAATAATTCTGGTTATATAGAAATTAGTTCATAAACAATATACCATAGTAGTTTTTAAAAAAAGTCTTAGAATAACATACCCTCTTTCTCCACATGATCAATACACATCATCACAAATTTAGGTATTGTTGTGTTCTCTCTCTGACAAAGACTATTTAGACTGCATCCAAACACTTGATCTGCACAAAAAAAGTTACATGCAAACTCATTTATTTTCAGATAATGGCTCAGAATTTATATTAAGTATAACAGCAAGGCAAACAGTGATCATTGTAATTAAGGAAATAAGTAAACAACTTAGGCACCTGCAGATGCATAATTAACTGTAGAGTTGTTGTTCGAGTGCCCTATTTCATGCCAAGCTTCACTATATGTATCTTTCCAGAAAATGCAGCATTATACCAGAATGGTGATATTGGGGTAATCACTGACTAAATACAGCAGAAAATGTTAGATCTTGTGTAGTCAAGTGTAAATTATTTTTAGTGCACGGAATACTTAATTACTGTGAAATAATCCATCTAGAACTGAAAATTCACTTTTATTGTATGGTATCTCATTCCTTCCAATTTTAACTATTAGCAACATTTTTTAAACATGTATTTTTTTGACATCTTCTTTCTGTGCTTTGTCATGATCTTTTAATCCCACTATTTTTTCTGCAATGATTTGGCATTAAATGAAATATTCTAAATGATGTTTCCTGGTTTAAACACTGCACGATTCAGTAAAAATTTGTCACTCTGACTGAAGGAGGTAGAATTCCATTTGTTACACTCCTTAAACAAGCCAAAGAAAGTCTGAGGACCACTAAGTGCAATGAATGTTCATTCACCACTCATTGCAAAATCTGGGCCAATATTACTTTAAATAACATGGCTTGTATTCATTTGCGAAGTTTTAAGAAAATAATTAAACCTGTGGTTTACATAAATGAATTCCTTCAGAAACATGACCTTATGCCAAAACACTTTTACACTTCACAATCTCAGTATAAAACCATTGTATAAATACATCATGATTTCCCTTGAAAAAATAAATTCTTTACTTAGCGGTTCAAACTAAGGGAAGTGTGAAACTTGGGGGGGCACTGGCCATAACTTTTCAATCTTTCTTAGATTCTGAGGTGATGCCAGATGACCAGAAAATTGTGGTACAAGATACAACCTTGTTGGGAAAAAAAAGACAAGCCTAGCAATTCCAGATCTGTCAGTTTAATCTTGGTGATAGGGAAGCATTCAAAGGTAATAACTTGGGACAAAAGTAATAGTCATTTAAGCAAAGAAAGCTATCGAGAATTTATGATGGGCAAATTGTGCTTTACTGCTTGAGATTTTTGATGAGGTCACAGAGAGGTTGATGACGATAATACTGTTGATGTGATGTACATGGACTTCCAAAAGGTAATAAATAAAATGCACACAACAGACTGATGGGTTAAGATGGAGCTCATGGAATAAAAGGGACAGTGGCAACATGGACACAAAATAAGCAAGATTATGGTGAATGAAATAAATGTAGTATTTTGCTTTTATTCTAGCAGTGGTGAACAGTTGTTTTTCCAGATAGGACAGAAGTTTATAGTTGCGTTCCCCAAGAGTTGCTGATAGCACCACTGCTCTTCCTGGTATATATTAATGTCCTGGTGTACATGGCACAGTTCCAAAATTCTCAGATAATCTGAAACTTGGAAGTATTATGGACAGTAAGGAGGATACTGTATTACTTCAAAAGGAGGTAAACAAGTTGGTGGAATGAGTGGACAAGTATCAAGGAAGTGAGAAGTGATTTGTTTTGATAGGAAGAACAGAGACATGATACCAAAGAAAAATTACAATTCTAAAGGGGCTATACCATCAGAGGGACCTTTATGTGTACGTGCACAAATCATTCAAGGTGGCATGACAGGTTAATAAAGCACACAGGATCCTGGCAATTATAAGTAGTGGTATAGAGTACAAAAGCAAGGAAATTATGTGAAACCTGTACAAAAAATGTTTGGCTTCAACTACAGCATTGCATCCAGTTTTGGGCACCACACTTTGGAGAGGTATAACAGAGGCTGCAGAAAAGATTAATGATTATGGCTTCAGGATGAGCGACTTCAGTTAGGTCGCTAGATTAGTGAAGCTTGGACCATTCTCCTTGGAGAATAAAAAGGCTAAAGGAGATTTAATTCAAAATCACGAGAGTTCTGATCAGAGTAGAAAGGGAGAAACTACTGACTACTGGAATCAGTCAGATCAAAACTAGAGGTCGCAGATTTAGGAAACTGACAAAAAGAATCACAGACAAATGAGTAAAACTGTTTTCATACAATGAGTGGTTAGGATTTTGAATGCACTGTTGGTTACTGTGGTGGAGGCAGGTTCAATAAGATATTCAGAAGGGAATGTGATCATTATCTTAAAAAAAGATGAAATATGTCAGGCTACAGGGAAAGGATGGTTAATTGGCATTAGGTGAATGGCTCTTACAGAGATGGCACAAACAATGGGCCACCTGATTTCCTTCTGTGCTGTAAACATTCTATTCTACAATCCAATGCTCAGGTTTACCCATAGTACTGTGTTTAATAGAATGACGTTAAACATATTATACAACCTGCAAAGTAATACTATAACCGGATAAAATAAAGCGTTTTCTTAGCCTCCAATATGAACTTATGTAGACAAAAATAAAATCAGTGTCTTAAAAGTCTCACATTTTAACATATTTAGAGTTTGGTGGGAAAACCACAATGCCACTGACAGGAAGGACATGAGTTATTCTGTTCACTCTGCTGAATTCCCTTGCTCTTACATAGGGGGTCAGAGAAAGAGAATTGAAGGGAAACATGCACTTCCTTGCAGTGTGTTAAATAGCAGCTTTGCCAGAGATCTGTGAAAAGAGCTAATGTCTGCTTAGATGTAAAAGGATATGACCCAGTGAGAACTTTGAGAGAAGGGAAAGAACAGATTACTTGCATGTACTCAGTAGAAACAACAATAAAAATCTGAAATGTTTAAGCAAATTTAAATACATTTATCCCTGAAATGCTTGCAATAAAAATAAGTGGGCTTCTTTCATTCATACTCAAAAATTCATTGTATTGCCACTTTGCCTTGAAGAAAGCTATGGTACATAGTATTTCTTACCTTTTATATAGCCTTTGTCTCGAACTGCTTGCAGTGTTGGTCTTCGGGTCAAGAACTTCTTCAATTTTGTTTTTGTCTTTTTTTGATCTGCAGTATCTACGCTACTAGATTTTATTGCTATCATAAATGGGAACAAACAAAAATGATTAAATTATAAAGTAATTAAAATTACAAAATGATTAAATCTCATTAAGAAATGAGTGAGCAAGATTTTATCGTTAAGAAAAATGAAGATGACTGGTTGTCAGTCATGGCTCAGTTAGTAATATTCTCACATCTAAATCAGAGGGTTGTGGGTTCAACTCCCACTCCAGATGAGCATAAAAGTCTAGACTGACTCAGCAATTTGGTACTGTGGAAATGCTATCAAATGAGCACTTAAGTTGAGAGTTTACCTATTCTCCTAGTGGATATAAAAGATTCCACAGAATTATTCCCAAGAGGAGAATTGGCTTAATCAACTAAATTCTGTGGTCATTGTTCTATTGCTATTTGTGGGATTTTTCTGTGCATAAATTGGTTGCTGTGTTTCTGACACTATTAGCTGTGAAGTGCTTGGAATGGCCCAAAATCATGAAAAATGACACAGAAATGCAATTCTTCATTTTAGTTACTGGTATTGTATGTTTATGTCTTTAACACAGAGGGCAATAATGTAATAGATTTCCCCAGTGCTTCTAATTCCACTGGCACAAATAGCCAACAAGCCATAGCATTTTTAAGAAGTAGCTGAATTAAAAGTTCATTCATTTGATGTGGACATTACTGTCTAGGCCAGCATTTATTGACTGCCATCTCCAACCTTCAGGTGGTGGTGAGTTGCTTTCTTGAACTTCTGCAGTCCTAGAGTTTTAGGCAGGCCCACAGTACTGTTAAGGAGGGAGTTCCAGCATTTTGATCCAGCAACAGTGAAAGAACTAAAATATGTTTCAAATCAGGATGGTGAGTGGCTTAGAAGGGTTCTTCCCGGTGGTTGTGTTTCCAGGTATTTGCTGCTTGTACTTCTAGATGGCAGAGGTTGAGGGTTTGGAAGGTGCTGCCTATGGAGCTTTAGTGAGTTCCTGTAGTGCAATTTGTAGATGGCACAGACTGCTGCTACTGTTCATCAGAGATGCGGGGAGTGAATGTTGTCGAAGGAGTAGCAATCAAGTGGGCTTTGTCCTAAATGGTGTTGGGCTTCTCAAGTGTTGTTGGACCTGCACTCATCCAGACAAGTGGAAAATATTCCACCACTTTCCTGACTTGTGCCTTTTAGATGGCTGGAGAGACAGGAAGTCTTCCCTCAGGATTCGTAGTCTCTGTAGCCATAGTATTTATATGACTAGTCCAGTTGAGTTTCTGGAATGGAGTCTCATTACTGATAATCCCATTGATTGTCAACAGGAAATGGTTAAATTCGCTCGTCAGAGATGGTCATTTTTTGGCACTTGTGTTGTACAAATTATGCCAAGTCAAGAATTTGGTACAGGTGCTGGTATGTTTCTCTAAAACTATAATTTACATTAACAATCAGACTTTAATTTCAAACTTTAAAACTGAAAGCTAATCAAGATATCCAGTTTAACAGAAATTGCCTAGTAATGACCATTTTCTGCCAATCTGCTGAAAGTGACTGCCTGGATAGGTGTTGCCTGATTAGGCTGGAAGTCGACTTCACAGTTGCAACTTGAGTGAGAGTCATCAACTCACTATAAATACAGACAAGTTTTGCAACAGCATAGAGTGAGATGACAAAGCTGAGTACGCTGGGGAACGAGTGCTAACTTAGGGGATTTGGTACTGGTAGTGACTTCTTACTCAAAACGGGTATGGAATGACTGGTAGCTCTAACATCCATTATTTTGAAGTGCTTCGATAGGTTAATCATGGCACGAATTAATTCCAGCCTCCTGGACTACCTGGATCCACTACAGCTTGCCTACCACTGCAACAGGTCCATAGCAGACACTATTTCCCTGGTATTTCACCATAATCAAATAGTGGTAAAAGTTTATAGTGTGAGCAACTTGGGCAGGAATTGGAGTCTGAGCTGCAGACATTTTGGAGCATTAAAGATAAGGGATGGTTACCTGGACACTGTTTTATGAGTCGTCGCAACCCTTAGGTCAGGTCAGGAACAGGAAAATGTGTCTGCCTGCCAGGGAGATATGAGGATACAGAAAATAGTGATGGAGGAGCCTCAGCCTTGATCTTGATGAGCAAACTGACCATGGCACCATGGTAAAGAATGCCATTCAAGTCGGCAGGAGCAAAAGGGAATATGGCAATGTTATGCACTTAGTATAATTAGTGGGAAAGTTGGGAGGAGGACACCAAGGAGTTGCAAAGAGATGTAAATAGGTTAAGCAAATGGGCAAGATGGCAGCTGGAGTATAATCTGGGCATGTGGGGTTATTCATTTTAACCGTAAGAACAGAAAAGTAGAACATTTTCTAAAAGCCCACAACTTGGACACTGATATTCAGAAAGATTTGGGTATACAGAACTAAGTTGGCATATAAGTACAAGCAACATCTTCACTCAAAGGGTTGTGAATTTTTGGGTTTTCTACCCCCTGGGGGGGTGGGGTGGAGATTATGGGTGTTCTGTCACTGACTATATTTAATGGGGGAAGGGAGAGATGTGTAGCTTGGTTGGCTGGATGACAATGCCAAGTGACACAACAGCACAGATTTAATTCCCATACCAGTTCAGGGTCTCCAGGAAGGCTCCACCTTCTCAACCTTGTACTTTGAGTTGTGGTGATCCACAGGTTTAACCACCAGTCAGCTCTCTGTCTCTCAAAAGGAAAAAGCAGCCGCTGGTCTCAGATTTTCGCAACTTCCATTTTCGACTGGGATTGACAGAGTTGAAATGGAGCAGTCAAACTAGTTTCCTTTCTATGACATACTAGTTGAGAAATCTTTCCAAGAGGTTTGTTATCATACTCCATAAGCTTACCTTCAGTAATCAGTTTTTTTTTTAAATTTATTTATTAGTGTCACAAGTAGGCTTACATTAACATTGCAACGAAGCTACTGTGAACATCCCCTGGACGCCACAGTCTGGTGCACGTTCAAGTAGACAGAGGAAGAATTTAGCACGGCCAACATACTATTCCAAAATTGGCCTCAAAAATCTTGTAAAGGGGGCCTGAGCCATTTTCTCTCAATGCAAGCTTGGATGCATCAAAGGACTTGGATAATGGCTACCTTGCTCAGATTATTTTGTACTGTACATCATGCAAACTCATGAATAGGCTTAAGGCTTCACTTTCAGATTCAAAAAGTGCCCAGTCTACCTTAGCTAATCGTGGAAGGGAAAGGCATCTCAAATTTGAATAACAGGCGAAGCTAGCTGTTTCATGTTGCTATTATGCTGTAGCAACACGTGCTATCCGCCACTAACAGGATGCTGCCATCAAGCCAAATAGGCATTCTGCCCTTCACACAATTTAAGTCCCAGAGTGATGCTAGGCATATAGGCTGTACATCCCAAAGAGTAGCGTATATCAATCAGCATGTCCTTTCCATTCTTTGCAACGGGCAAGGTACTATACCCAACTAGACTGTATTTACAAAACTCAAAACAGTGTCCAAAATTAGATGTCATTCTGTGATTGGACAATATTTGCTAACTAATCCTCCATGGGCTAAGATTACATGCTGGCAACTAATTTAAGGTTGTTAATTGGGCCTGTACTATGGCATATTTACAATGCACTAGGAGCTGCATATATAACAAAGCCGTGTTCCTTGCAGGCAGATGGGATGTATAACCACCGTGTCCCAGTTTCAGCTAGAAAAAAATAAGTGACAGCTATTTGCTGGTTGATTCCTCAGGGAAATGTCCTGACTAATCCAAGTTAAGCTGCCTGCTTTAACTGTCAGTCACCCTGAACTGGGGGGCATTCTCATAGCAAAGCATCTACCAATCTGAGTCTACATGCCAACCAAAATCAGCATTCTCTTCTCATAACAATATAAACTTGTTGTTTCCCTTGCATTGGTATTCTTGAAAATTATCCTGGTGAGTGCAAGATAAAAAGCTCCAACAAAAAAAATTGTTTTTCTTTGAGGAAGAATCAATGGATATGGCGAGCAGGCAGGAAAGTAGAGTGGAAGCCCAAGATCAGCCCTGGTCCCATTGAATGTGGGGATGGCCCTAGTGAGGCTCCGCTCCGGGGTGGAGAAGCTATGACATCTTCTCCTGAGTCTTCAACACATCATTGATGATGATGAACATCTCGCTAGGGCCATCCCCATCCCCCCACTTCTTGCCTTCAGACAACTGCGCAATCTCAAACAGATCATTGTTCTCAGCAAACTACCCAATCTTCAGGAGAACAGTGACCACAATACCACACAACTCTGCCACAGCAACCTCTGCAAGACATGCTGGATCATCGACATGGATGACATCATCAAACGTGAGAATACCATTCACCAGGTGCACAGTACATACTCTTGCAACGCAGCCAACATTGTCTACCTAATACGTTGCAAGAAATGATGTCCCGAAGCATGGTACGTTGGGGAGACCATGCAGACACTACGACAGCAGATGAATGAACATCGCTCAACAATCACCAGGCAAAACAGTTCCCTTCCTGTGGGCGAACACTTCAGCAGTCACGGGCATTTGGCCTCTGACCTTCGGGTAAATGTTTTTCAAGGGGGCCTTCACAACACACGACAGCGCAGAGTTGCTGAGCAGAGACTGATAGCCAAGTTCCGCGCATATGAGGACGGTCTTAACAGGGATCTTGGCTTCATGTCACACTATCTGTAACCCCCATGACTTGCCTGGGTTAGCAAAAAACCTCATTTATTGTCCCATTCAATGACAGAGTACTCTTGATGGGCTGTATGGTCTACAATTTCTTTTCCCCAGTGATCCAGTTTTGCAAATGGCTATCTGTGGTGATCCATGTCACATTCACTTACTGATGTGTCAGGTGAGCCTGCTTGGTTCTCATGACCTCATTCCAATTAGGTTCACAAGATGTGAAGATAATAGGCATATCAGGTGCAGAATTCAGCCAGTTCCTTTGTGCTATCACCTTTGTGAGAACAGAAAATCCCACCACGCACATGTAGGTTATTGTGAAGGGCAATAACAATAAAATGCTTGTTTTACTCGGCACTTGATACTTCCGGTAGATACTAATCCAAGATTTGTTCCCTATATTGCCATGATTTGTCTTCAAACGTCTTTGCTGTTTTGAAGATTTTAAACTCTCATTTGCCAATATTTTCTCACATTTTAAAATAGAAAAATAGAAAAAATAGAAAAATAGAACATTACAGCACAGAACAGGCCCTTCAGCCTTTGATGTTGCGCCGACCAATATAAAAAGCAATGCCCCTCCAAACGAAACCATTCCCTTCTCTTCCATATACTTATCAACTAACCTCTTAAACGCCACCAAACTTGGCGCATCTACAACTGCTGCAGGCAGGGCATTCCACTCCCTAACCACCCTTTGGGTAAAGACCCTACCTCTGATATCCGTCCTATAACTATCACCCCTTAATTTAAAGCTGTGTCCCCTCGTGCTAGCTTTCTCCATCCTAGGAAAAAAGGCTATCACTGTCCACCCTATCTAAACCTCTAATCATCTTATATGTTTCGATTAGGTCCCCTCTTAGCCGCCTCCTTTCTAACGAAAACAACCTCAAATCCCTCAGCCTCTCTTCATAAGACCTGCCCTCCATACCAGGCAACATCCTGGTAAACTCCTCTGTACCCTCTCCAATGCCTCCACATCTTTCTTATAATGCGGGGACCAGAACTGCACACAATACTCCAAGTGCGGCCGCACTAGAGTTTTGTACAGTTGCATTTTAACACACATGGATTTTGCATCCTGTTTGCATTGGCACAATTAACTAAATCATACCTCAAAACTGTGGAAATGCCAGCATTGGACTGTGTGGGCACAGCAAGAAGTTTCATAATACCAGGTTAAACTCCAACAGGTTTATTTGAAGTCATAAGCTTTCAGAGCACTGATCCTTCTTTAGGAGAGTGGAAAGTTGGGTTCACAAACACAGCATACGTAGACAGAGTCGCAATTGCAAGATAATGGTTGAAATTCAAGTCTTTACAGGTACAGACAATGCAAGTAGTCAGAAGGATAATCACAAGTTAAAGAGGTATCAATTGTCACAAGCCAGGATAGTTAGTGGGATTTTGCAAGCCCAGGTAAAATGGTGGGGGTTACACGAAATGTGACATCAACCCAAGCTCCTGGTTGAGCCCAGCCTGTCTATACATGTTGTGTTTATGAATCTAACGCTCCACTTACCTGAGGAGGGAGCAGTACTCTCAAAGTTCATGATTGCAAATAAATCTGTTGACCTGGTATTGTGAGACTTCTTACTATACTTCAAAAAAATCATTTTTATACTCCTTTGTTCCTGATTTCAGTTTTTCTTTGCAGTTGGTCATCGAAAGCCCTGCTACTCTGCTCATAGCTAATGTTAGTCCTGCTTTGTCCTGTGTGGACTAGACAGAGTAATTAATGCTTTCTCTCTGCCAGATACAGATGTGAGAACCTGGCCAATAGGTTTATTGTCTACTGGTGTCTCTGGCTATCTTTCATGTAACAAAACAATCATGTCTTCAATCAGCTTACTAGAAAGAGGAAGAAATTTGGCACCAAAGTGCATGCATATACAGAATGCTTGGTACCAAGTGTAGGTCCACTGCAAACTCTATACCCATCTTATGTTCCTGTGATGTCCAATACCTATTCTGTATCTCGGCAGCCTGGTTGTAGCACAGAGAACTATCACTGAATGAGTCATAAGCACAGCTGAGTTAGCGTTCACAGGCTGCACGATGCACAAACTGCACACTGATGATTCACTTTTCATTGGTGAAGACATCAGGATGCTGACAGGGATCACAAGCCACTGTGAATCAATGGTATTATGCACCACAGGAATTCCTGCCATGAGACTGGGAAATCTAATGCTTTCTCATCCTGCTTTCCTTTGTCAACCGAGAATTAAAAACTGCATCCCTCAGCACTCTACAGCCAAACTAAATACTTTTGAGTATAGAAACTGTTATAATGTTACCTCCCTGATATACTGACATGCTTTGAACTGTCAGATGATGTTGTCTGTTGCAGCCTAAGAGTCCATAGCATGAACTTAATGCTTCCTGTAACCTTTAAAGCCACTATTTTTAAGGTTGGATTTGTGGCTGACAGCCTCCTTGGTAAAACAAAAAGTCTTCTGCTCTGGTGTCACCAGTGGCAGACTAAACTTATTCTGTTATGCTGAAGTAACTGTGGATTTAATGTTACTGGAGGAGAAGGAAAATATAAGTTTCAATTATGTACTGGAAAATGTTTTTTAATATCTTTTCATCTATATTGTTGGATGTTTGATAATTAGTAACATACAAGCTGGCCTAAAATAGTAACTGCATCAATACATTGTGAGACATTTGCTATTATGCTTATAGAACAATGTATTTTTACACATTGGTAGGTGTTCTATTATTTCCCCATGAAGATCTGAATGCTCATTTCTTCCGATTATACAACATTGCTCTGACTGCAGATACCCTAATTGATAGAGTGCGGAAAATATCAGCCGAGAGTACCGTACATCCATCTTCTGTTCATAGAAACATAGAAAGTAGAAATTCATTGAATTTTAGATACAACGGTGCACCTAAAAACAACTGCAAGTGAAATCACCATGGTATAGTCAAGAAGGAAAAAAGTTAGCAAATGCTGACCTTTAATAAAACTTTCTTTGATCAGTTATCATTGAATTTATGGGGATGATTCTCCCATTGCAACCTGCAAATTTTCTGGCAGATCCATTTGGGAGAATCAAAAGTCGGACATTTGGCGGGATTTGCACATATGTTCCTGATGCGTGCGTGTCTCCCAGAGCAGGGAACAAGTGCAGTCAGGACCATGCTAGAAACTGGCGGGAAGAGAGGCAAGTAATTTTAATTTATTTTAAATATATCTTAAATGTAGTTAAATGTCATTATCGGGCTCAGCATGGAACTTGCTGGGCCCGATAGCATCTCCTCTCATTCTGACGGGGTTTAGAGTAGCTCACCACTCTCAGGGAGAGATCCCATCGGAGTAACATGGGGCAATTTATGCCCCCCAGGGTTCAGGCAGCAGGAAGGGTGATGCTCTGCGCATGGGCATCCCGGCAGTGCCAGTTTGTACTCCCACCACTGCTCATGGGGTAAAATATCCATGCTGAAGGGGCACCACCCCTACTGGGGGCATGAGACAGTATCAAGGCAGGTGGGGCTATTGTGGGTGGGACCTAGGAGGAGATCAGTGGGAATGGCTGTTCCTGCTCCCACTCTGCATGGGGACTGGTTTGGGCTGAGGGGCTGATCTGCCTCCAATGGGAGTGGAGGACAAGGGGGTGGGTTGGTCTGGTCTGCTAGGGAGAGGTCTGCTGTGGTGATGGTGGGGTTATCGCCAGCGCTGGCGAGATGTGGGCTGAACATGGAGTGTGGGATGGGACGCTCCAGGACAGAGAAGGGAATGGGGTAGTAGGGAGGGAGCTGGAGGGACAGCACTGCAGTGATCCCGGACTGGCCAACAAACAGGGAGACTGACAGATCAGAGCCACTGTGCATGCGTAGAGTTCCAGAACTGTTAGATTCTGGCGTGAATAGGCCCTGCCCCTAGGTTTTTAATGATATTCACAATTGTTACCTCTGCATTGCACAGCAGAGAGATATTCGAGTCTGAGGTTGCACTGAAAAGAGATGGTGTGATCTAGACCAGTTTTCTCGCCAATTCAGCACTTTTGGGAGAATCGCCCTTATATTACAGCAGACTATTGCAAGTTCTCTTATCTCAAATAATGTGTTTTACATACAGGATATGCTGAGCACTAACCTAGACAACTTATTCTTTCTAGTTGTATCAGAATTCCTGCTCTGTCCAAGACTACAAAATAACTACAAAGGGTCGTGAACAAAGCCCAATCCATCACTCAAACCAGCATCCCACCAACTGACACTGTCTACACTTCCTGCTGTCTCAAAAGCAGCCAGGACATTCTCTCTCTACCTTCTTCCATCGGGAAAAAGATGCAAAAGGCTGAGGTCATGTACCAATCGACTCAAGAACAGCTTATTTCCTGCTATCATCAGACTTTTGAATGGACCTGTCTTGCATTAAGTTGATCTTTCTCTACACCCTAGCTATGACTGTAACACTACATTTCACACTCTCTCCCTTCCTTCTCTATGTATGATATGCTTTGTCTGTATAGCATGCAAGAAACAATCCTTTTCACTGTATACTAATACATGTAACAATAATAAATCAGTATCATTCCCAAAGGAATAATTCAGTTTAAATAGAGCAGTGATGTTTGGTTTTAAGCTGTATACGCTTGAATATAAAATACCTTTATTGGCTACACCAACCAAACTATTCACCAGTCTTATTAAAATTATAAGGAGCAAGTCCAAAATGGCAATTTCAACCTCAACTCTCTTTTTTAAACTGTTGCAAAAGTTGTGCTTGTGGGGAGAAAGTTAAACGAGAATTAATCACAACTTTTTCTTGTAGACCAAAACTATAAAACTATAATATACCTATACATTTAGTCTAACTTTTGTGAAATTATTCTGTTTTTATGACTTACGGCGTGATTTCTTTAAGTCTTTATTAGTTTTATCCTTATCATGTTTTTCAATTCCAGGGGACTCTGGAGTATCATCTTCAGCAGCTTCATCAGATTCCACTGTCTGTAATAAAATTAGTTGCGGTATCAAAATCTGTTTTCATACAATATCTTTCACGGGGAGGGGTGTTGTTGGCTGACCCAGTATTTTTATTGCTCACTCCTATGTGTCTTTAGGATGATGGTGCTGAGCCATTTTCTTGAACCACAGCAGCCCATTCAGATTTGGCATACCCACTGTGCTATAACAGAGGGAACTCAATAACAGTGAAGGAATGGCATTATAGTTCCAAGTCAGAATGCCGTGCAACTTGAAAGGAATTTGCAGATGGTGTTCATGAACCTGCTAGCCTTGTCATTCTAATTGGAAATGATCATGGGTTTGGGAGGTGCTGTTGAAGGAGTTTGAGAGAGTTTCAACAGTGTATCTTTGTAGATGATACACACAAATGCTACTGTGTGTTGGTGTGGTGTGTAAATGTTGAAGGTGATAGATGAGGTGCCAATCAAGAAGGCTACTTTCTTCTGGATGGTGTTGAGCTTCTTGAGTATTGTGCGCACTCATACACATGAGTGGAGAGTATACCATTGCACTCCTGACTTGTGTCTTATAGATGATGGATAGGTTTTGGGGAGTCAGGGAAAGAATGACTCTCTGCAGTATTCCCAGCCTCTGGCCTGTTCCTTTCTCCACAATATTGTATGTCTAGTTGAGTTGAGTTTCTGGTCAATGGTAATCCTCCCAGGAGATTGATAGAGAGGAGGATTCAGTGATGATAATGCTATTGCATGGCAAGAGGAAATTGTTGGATTCTCTCTTGTTGGAAAGTGTCTATCATTTGCGAGGCATGTTCGTAACTTGCCACTTATCAGCTCAAGTCTGAATGTTCTCCGGATCTTGCTGCACAGAGGCAAAGACTGCTTCAATATTTGAGGAGTTGCAAATTGTGAACTATCAGTGAACATCCCCACTTTTGACAGAGGGAAGGTCACCGATGAAGCAGCTGAAGTCGGTTGGGCCTAGGACAGTGCCCTGAGGAGCTTCTGCAATTGTTGTGAGACTGAGGAGATTGACCTCCAACAACCCGAACCATCTTCCTTTGTATTAGACGTATTGCATCCCATCTACATTGTGAAGCATTTATCAGTGAATCAGTAAAAGCAAGAGAAATTAGTCTGTCAAAAATGAAGAGATGGAAATCAAAATGTTTAATCTGAATACTCACCTGATTGCCAATAGTCTCCTCAAGAGCTTTATACCATTCGTTGATGAGATTGTCATTGTCCAACTGAATTAGTAATTCTGTTCCTTGACGTGTTTTGAGCTGGAAAACAGCAAGATTTTAATAAATGTAGGATCACATTTATTCATAACCATCCTATCACTTGTAATAGTCATGTTGTGTACAGCTTAGACTGTTTTGTGCTCTACAATTTAAGCCTAACATATGTAACTTTAACGACTGTTTGAATTCTGGTCAATCACATTACATTTCAGAAGAGCACCATCTCTCAGTGGTGTCACCAAGTATCACTTCAGCATTAATATCCAACAATTCTGAGTTCAGAATTGGCATTAACAAATCAGTAAGCCTAATTTATATAAATATATGATGCATTTCAATTTTATGTTTTAACCAATGATAAGCTTCAATGGAGTTCTCAAATCTTTTTGGTAAGTTAAAGTGTTCATAAAAGTTCCAAAATTTTAGGCAAGTATCAATCTAGCTCATTTTAAGAAAATCACTGGAGTAGGTAGGTTGCTAGCCATTTTATTTGGGGATGTTGGTAATAACAAGCAAAATCTGTGACCATCAGTAAAGAATAATTGGATGCATTTCTGTTGATATATTCCACAATTTATATCACAAGTGCAAATGCAAGTTTTACTGCCAATAAAGTCTCAAGATTCAAATGTTGCCACCACTGTCAAATTCCAATTGTGGAAATCATCAAGACAACAAAACTAATTTCTGAAACAGATTACAGCCAATTTAAATCAAATAACAAATTTATGAACTTACAATCCATTGGGGTCAATTCGTAAAATTTGTGTCAGCTTCTCTACCATGTAGGGCGTAACTGAGATCACCCACTGTTGTCCCTTCTTGAAATCTAGATTTCAATCTTGTCCCCCTGCTAATCCAGGGTTCAAAATCCATTTCCTTGTATTCAAGGAATACATGCATCATAATGCCTCTGACTGAAGGCAACATTTGAATGTTGTACCTCCTTTGGGAAAACCATAACAGAAAACACATGAATTAATTAATTAATTCTGGGTTTGTATATAATGAAATTGAAGCTTTGTTAATTTCTCAGTATGAAATACTCTGCTGTTCTCCTCTCAATCGGCTATTTTATCTTGAAGTTTGTCTTTTTTCCTGAAAGCTCTTTCTCATAACTCTTTCCTCGTTAAATTTCAGTTGAATTGACATGTCCATCATTTAGTTTTACAGAACAGGTGATACTGCCTCTGAGGCATTTCTGGAAACTATCAGTTCAAGAAATGATAGCTGCTTTGAACTTTACAAGGGACTAGGTTTCATGTTACAAATTTGATGACGAACATCAATGCAATTGATATGAAGTTTGTTGCATCAATCATTAAGCTAAACCATTCTATCCCAGACAGAAAGGAGCACCTTACATCGCCTTTGTTTATAACACAACATCTCATCTGGTATATTAGATATAATTGTCATTGAGTGAGACAGCCAATTTTTAAGTCATGCTTTCAATCTACTGGACACCATTCAAAATTATTTCATATAAGGAAAAGAAACTTTCATTTGCCAATTTGGTGTGGATTAAAATCTCAGGTCCCAGAGCCGTCCATCTGAGGGCTATGTAACTTGTCTGACAAGTCTTTAGAAACTAACCAAAACTAAGTGTTGGGGTAAATAATCAGGGAATACTGAAAAACATCTTAGAATAGCAGAAAATGTAATTAATCTGGGTTTGCATCACATTTTGATTGTTATCATATAATAAAATACATTAATCTAAAAAATTGTGACTAGCAACGAATAATGCAACAAAGCAATGATTAAGCATCCATGGATGATTAGGTGCTTAGAAAATAGAACATACGAACTGCATTGATAAAGATTTACCTCAATCACATTCTTCTTACTGGATTTGTCTTTTGAAGCCCACTCTAATGCAGCTCCTTTTAGATCCACAGTGAACTCAGGTTTGGATTGGTTGCCACCAAATTTCTAAAATATCAAAAATTGAAATTGTAAAAGTTCACTTGAATTATAACCAATAACTATTAAAACATGAATGTTTATATTTTCATCAATCTTGTCTCCTCCCTTTCTGACATCATGGACCTCTTCACAAGATAGCATTTTCTACGTATCAGTCATTCAAGTATTTTCCAAACTATCCATCTTACGCTTTAGAACCTGACTTCTGCACAATACTATAACTGAACTAGGCCTCATCAATAGGTACACTTCAAACAATACATTCTAGATAGTGATATCATCTTCAGTCAAACTGGTTCAATTAGAGGCATGGAATTGCTAAAAACAATGAGAAAATGCTTACCAACATGAATCAATGAGTTTGAAATGACATGTTAAACCTGCTTCCAAAGTTCCACCAATGTGTTCTGATATCATGTTTATGATCATTACAATAGAAACTTTAGAGAACTGCAATGGTATAATTTTCACCCATATAGATACTGGGAATTTCAGAATCAATCTGCCCTATTAAAAACATATTTTCCATAAAACAATTATTTGCATGTAACTTTTAACTACACTAAAACTGAATATTTAATATATAGTTCAAAATGCACCACTGTGACCTACAGGATTTTAATTCTAACAGATATGTATTCCTCACTACAACTCAAATGATTGTTTAATTACATATTTTAGATCATATGTTAAGATAATTTCAAACTCTACATACAAATAGGGCCTGATGTAATTTCACTAGGGAATGACTAATCACTATAAGGCAAGCAGTGACGGCCGATGTGAATGATAGGTTTGGGACTCTAGTTTTGTTTTTAAATTATACCCTGGACAAATGCTCACTTCTCAAAAAAGCACTTGCGATCGTTGAAGAAGATGAAAAGAATGAAGAGTCACCATATGTGCAAACAATGATATTAGAGCCAGAATCCACAAGCGAATCCAAAACTTCATCTGGAAAATTTTGAAACCATCATATACAAGTAAACATCTACCTGGCTCAGGACTTTGACCTGTTAGGTCAGAAAAAGAGTTCACTTTCAGGATAATGAACCTTTGGCTGCTCCTAAGCATGGTGTCGATGTGACTGATGACAGTCATTCTTCCAAAGATGTTTGTGGTGTAGTGGTCAGTAATGAAGTTTTGTGATGCAATAGCTTTCTTGTTGAGAGTTATCGCTTGGCATTTGTGTGGCAAAAATATTACTTATCATTTATCAGGAAATATGTTGTCGAGATTCTGCTACAGGCTGACATAAGTTGCTTTATTGTTTAAAGTTGAAATGTTGTAAATATTGAAATACTAGAATTGGCTAAAATGCTTATTTTTTGTCTTTATGGCAAAGGGAGTCATTGATAAATTATGGTGTGTGTCAAAGCTGCTGCTCTCAGGAGCTCCTACAGCAATGTCCTGGGGCTGTGATCACTGGCTTCCGACATCCAAAATTAATCTAGTTTACGTTAGCTATGAATCGAGCGACTGATTGGTTTGCCACTAACCTCAATTTTGTTAAGTCTCATTGGTGCCATAATTACTCAAATACTGTCTTTATGATGAAGGATAACCTTTCTCACCTCTCCCTGGCACTCACTCTTACATCCATGTTTGGATCTAGACTGTAATGGGCTTTGGAGCTGAATGGTTCTGGTGAAACAAAAACAGCATTATGGAGCATCACTGAATATTAGGACTTTTTTTATTTCATAGATTATCAGTGTTGCTGGCAAGGTGTTGCCCATCCCCAATTGCCCTGGAGAAGGTGATGGTGAGCTTCCTTTACAAGTCACTGCAGTAAACCTGGCAATTCTTTTGACTTTACTGCTTAGTAAAATTAGGGGATTTACTAAGCCATTCCAGAGGATAATCAAGAGTCAACCACATTGCTGTGGGTTTGGAGTTAGATATGGTCTTGGCTAGATAAAAATGCCAGTTTTTTTTTGGAAGACACGAGCACATTAGATGAATTTTTGCAACAATATGTGATGATTTAATGGTCAGCATTATTGAGACTCACTTTCATAGAATCATAGAACCCTACAGTGCAGAAAGATGCCCATCGAGTCTGCACCGAACACAATCCCACCCATGCCCTACCCCCATATCCCTACAAATTTTATCCACTAATCTCTCTTACCTATGCATCCTTGGACACTAAGGGGCAATTTCTTAGCGTGGCCAATCAACCTAACCTGCACACCTTTGGACAATGTGAGGAAACCAGAGCACCCAGAGGAAACCCTTGCAGGCACAGGAAAAACATGCAAACTCCACACAGACAGTGACCGGAGCCGGAACTGAACCCAGGACCCTGGAGCTGTGAAGCAGCAGTGCTAACCACTGCACTACTGTGCTGCCCAAATTTCAATTCCGGATTTTTAGTAATTGAATGTAGTAATTCTGCTGTGGCGGTATTTAAACCCATATTCCAAGGTATTAATCAAGGCCTTTGTATTACTTATTCAGTCTCATTACCACTAGGCCACCATCTCCCCGATATGTAGAAATTGGCTGTGTTAAGTTTGTCATGATGTTTTGGAACTAAGACAAACCTCAAGTTATCAGGCAGATGTCAGAGTGCCAGCTGCATTGTAAACTTAACTACATGGCATTTAGCCAAATTGGCAGGATGCTATAAAAGCCTGAAGCCTTTGGCCATGTCCAATACACTCGGCACTTTGTAAAATCAAATTTACTTGCCACTTGCATTTGAGGATCATCCTTTTGACATTTTTATCTGAAGACTCATGCAGACACCTCTCATTAATACTAGATTCTGCCACAATGGCTTGAGCTTCTAATTATTTTAAAGCTAGTAATGACACTGGAATTTGTGTTACAAATGAGGCAAATCCAGCTAAATGGATGAAATAATTCCTTATAGAAGGATAATATATAAGGTACCCTTTGAAAAAGCTTAAGAAGGATTTTTTTTCCCTTGGCAGGTGAATTATAGATGGGAAATTTAATGATCAGTAGTATAGTGGTTATGTTACAAGATTGGCAATCCCAGAGAATGGTTTGAAAATTTAATTTATTTGACCACGTCTTACCAATATAGCTGTCGCATGTTCATCTGTGCACAACTACATTTGTTGGTATGACGATTGCACAGTCCTTGCAGAGAGTAAGACACGCTTTTGTATACTGCAGCACAACCATCACACCATAAGTTAAGAATGCCTTTTATAGTCCAGAACTGGGTATCCATCAGACACCAGCAGCAAAAAAGATTATACACCATCACAATGTGTAATCTCATGACTCAGCATATCCTTCACCCTCTCATCACCACCAAGCCAATGAGCTACACTGGGTGCAATGTGGATTGCAGAATGAAAGCAGCACTCAGCATTGCTAAATATGAGAAACCAATCTGATGAAACTACAGCACAAGGTACATTCATACTAAACAGTGAAAGAAACATGCTGTGGACATTAAGTGATCTCACAACCAACAACTCATTCAAAGCCTAAAAAATACTACTATATCCAGTCATGAATAGTGATAGATAACTAAGCAACTAATGGAAGGAGGAAGCTCCATGAGTATTCCCATCATCGATGACAGTGGAATCCAGCACCAAAGTCCTAAAGACAAGGCTGATACATATGCAACCATCTTCAGTCAGGAGTGCTGAAGCTCTGGTCCTTTTCAGTCTCCTGAGGTCCTCAAACAGGTTTTCAGCCAATTTGATTCATTCTGCGTGACAGTAAGAAACACTGATCACAGTAATTAACGTTATAGCACATTCACATGATAACATTGAAGGTTTGCATTCTGGAATTGGCCACATTTTTTCAGTACAGGTACAGCACTGGCATCAATGCCACGATGCAGAAAATTGCATATGTATTTGCTGTCCATAAAAAGCAACACAAACCCAATCACTGCCCACTCTTAAAAATAGTGAAGTCACAGAAGGGTTTTTCCAAATGTTACTTGCTCACTAACAAGCTGCTCAAAATTGGTGTCTGATTTCAAGAAATTAGGAGTAGCTTATGGGGCTAAAGGGATTAAGGGATATGGCACACAAGGGTCGGGGGAGGTAATCTCAGACTATGTCCCACCAAGACCACTCTACTCCATGCTTCATAACACCCTTGGTCCAATCATGGATGCAAAATCTAAGTTCAAGAGGTGAGATTAGATTGACTGCCCTCAAAAGAACAACTGGAGCAAATCTGGCAGAATTAGCTAATGACGTAGAGATGCCGGCGTTGGACTGGAGTAGTAAGAACTCAGTAAGAATCTAGCAACACCAATTTTAAATCCAACCGATTTATTTGATAGTAAATTTGTGAGCTTTCAACCTTTCGTCTTCGTCAGGCAAATGCAGTGTTCTGGTCTGCACACATATCAACGCAGACAGTCACAGATTGCTGATTAGAATGCGAATCCTTACATCTAACCTGCTATTCAAGTGTTAAAGTGGCTAACAATGTGTGTGAAGGGGATCCTGAGCATTGTTAGAGAATTGTGTATTTTCTCCAGACAGCACAATAAGTGAGGTTTTTTGCTAACCCAGGCAAGTTACGGGGGTTACAGATAGTGTGTCATGAAGTCAAGATCCCTATTAAGACCGTCCTCATGTGTGCGGAACTTGGCTATCAGTCTCTGCTCAGCGACTCTGCGCTGTTGTGTGTCACGAAGGCCCCCTTGAAGAACATTTACCCGAAGGTCAGAGACCGAATGCCCATGACTGCTGAAGTGTTCGCCCACAGGAAGGGAACTGTTTTGCCTGGTGATTGTTGAGCGATGCTCATTCATCTGCTTTTTTTCTTTTTCATGACAAAACAACAACTGCTGAGCAGAATAAACAAGATAAAACATAGCATCTACATTTCTACACTGTTGTTCTTTGCATATGCAAAATGAGGCTTCTTCACTCTTTGTTTACTTTTACACTATTTTTATAATAAAGTTATATGTATTTTAAAGTTGGTTATTACAATCAATATAGATGGACAGCAACTCCAAAGTAGGTCATACTGCAAAAACCAGATAGAATTTTTCAAGGCGATTACTTGTGGCTGAATACCATTAATGATCAACTTTGGCTTGATCTTGATCAGAATTCCAATTTGATGTTGATGAAGAATGTAGTACCACCAGAATTAACTCAAATCTCTCCTTTCAAACTATATCCTAAAACAGAGTACAGATTGGGACTAATGACAGCCACAAAGTATCATGCATTCCCATAAAAGATGGTAACATAATAGTTTTTCTGCTGTGAAAGGAGACAAAAACTCAATTCCATTGTAACATAATGAAGTAGGCATTGTCGTAAACTCTATACGCACAAGTGATGTTAAAAGGCCCATTTATTAAAGCATTTTTCTAGAAATTGTAATAATGGAAAGTGTAGCAAAATTGTTTAGACTAGTACCACAAAAGGCTTAAACATACCAGAAGCATGCAAGCAAGCAAAGCAGGTGAGATTTTCTAGCTAAGCACACCCTAAATTACTGCAGCCCATGAAACGCTGATGAAATGTAGTTATGCGTTTTTAAATGTCACAGTGCATG
Organism: Sphyrna mokarran; assembly: GCA_024679065.1. Classification (NCBI taxonomy): domain Eukaryota; kingdom Metazoa; phylum Chordata; class Chondrichthyes; order Carcharhiniformes; family Carcharhinidae; genus Sphyrna; species Sphyrna mokarran. The sequence continues at coordinate 32,927,487 of JAGIQG010000002.1, read as the reverse complement.
CAGAAAGAACATACAGTGGCAGTTGGACAGTTTACATAGGTGACTGCAGGCCGACACTTGACAGCACTTTTCCACGTGGCAAGAAGAGAAAGCAGGAGCTCTGGAACTGAGCTCCAATGGTAGAATGACTTTATGGAAAGAGGGAAGAAAAGTGAAATCACAAATGAAATGCACAACACAGTAGCGACAATATATTTTGCAGATATACAACAAAATATCCACTGACAATTTTTTGCAACAATAAATGATTTTCCAAACACTTAGGTGATAACAAAACCAAGACTTTTTCCACATTAGTTATTATAGGTACAGTAATGCCAAATCTTTAAACTGTGCAATCTGTCAGCTATACATCTCTAAACAGATCCTCTTCAATCTTACTGTGGCAAAACCAATTTTAAGAAAAAGCTTAACAAACTTAGTAATGTCATATTAAGGGGAAGCTCTTACTTCAATTACACAACAGGAAGGAAAATTAGTATCCAGTTCCAGTTCCCATTAGAAAAATAAACACATGTTCTCCTGGTGAGCAATCAATTAGGTTTGCCACGTTAACATACAGATAGTTGCACAAAGAATTTGAGGAAATTTCTGGTCCATTAGATTTGTTGGTACTACAGCATTTAGAACATAGAACATTACAGCGCAGTACAGGCCCTTCGGCCCTCGATGTTGCGCCGGCCAGTGGACCCTCTAACCTAAACTATTCCAATATCATTCATATGCCTATCCACCGAACATTTGAATGCCCCCAAAGTAGGCGAGTCCACAACTGCTGCAGGCAGGGCATTCCACGCCCTCACCACCCTCTGTGTATAGAACCTGCCTCTGACATCCGTCCTATAACTACCACCTCTTAATTTAAAGTTATGTACCCTCATGTTGGTCATCACCATCTGAGGAAAGGCTCTCACTATCCACCCTATCCAGTCCTTTGATCATCTTATACGCCTCAATTAGGTCACCGCATAATCTTCTTCTCTCTAATGAAAATAACCTCAGGTCCCTCAGCCTTTCCTCATAAGGCCTTCCCATCATACCAGGCAACATCCTGGTAAACCTCCTCTGCACCTTTTCCAATGCTTCCACATCTTTCTTATAATGCGGCGACCAGAACTGTACGCAATACTCCAAGTGCGGCCGCACCAGAGTTTTGTACAGTTGTAACATACCCTCACGGCTCCTAAATTCAATCCCTCTACCAATAAAAGCTAACACACCGTACGCCTTCTTAACAACTTTATCAACCTAGGTGCCAACTTTCAAAGAGCTATGTACTTGTACCCCAAGATCCCTCTGCTCGACAACGCTATTAAGGGTCCTTCCATTAACCCTATATTTCCTATGCCTGTTATTCCTACCAAAGTGAATCACCTCCCACTTATCCGTATTGAATTCCATTTGCCACCTCACGGCCCAGCTCTGCAACCTATCTATGTCCCTCTGCAAACTGTAACATCCATCCTCGCTGTCTACAACTCCCCCCACTTTGGTATTGTCAGCAAATTTACTAATCCAACCCCCTACACCCTCATCTAGGTCATTTATAAAAATGACAAACAGCAGTGGCCCAAAAACAGATCCTTGAGGTACACCACTTGTAACTGCACTCCAGGTTGAATATTTCCCATCAACCACCACCCTCTGTCTTCTATCAGCTAGCCAATTCCTAATCCAAACTGCTAACTCACCTTCAATCCCATGCATCTGCACTTTCTGCAGTAGCCTACCATGGGGAACCTTATCAAACGCTTTGCTAAAATCCATATCCACTACATCAACTGCCTTACCCTTATCTACCTCTTTGGTCACCTCCTCAAAAAACTCAATAAGGTTTGTGAGGCACGACCTACCCTTCACAAAACCGTGCTGACTATCCCTAATCAATTTATTTCTCTCTAGATGCTTATAAATCCTGCCCCTTATAATTCTTTCCAAGACTTTGCCCACAACAGAAGTCAGGCTCACCGGTCTACAATTTCCAGGATGGTCCCTACTCCCCTCTTTGAACAAAGGGGCAACAATTGCCATCCTCCGGTCTTCCGGCACTATACCTGTAGCCAACAACATCATGAAGGTCAAAGCCAAATGCTCTGCAATCTCCTCTCTAGCTTCCCAGAGAATCCTAGGGTAAATCCCATCTGGCCCAGGGGACTTATCAATTTTCATACCCTCAAGATTCGCTAACACCTCCTCCTTATGAACCTCAATCCTACCCAGTCTACAACCTGGTATCGCAGTAGTCTCCCCGACAACACTGTCTTTCTCCTGCGTGAATACTGACGAAAAATACTCATTCAGTGTCTCTCCTATCTCCTCAGGCTCCATGCACAACTTCCCACTGCTATCTCTGACTGGCCCTAATCTTGCCCTAACCAATCTTTTATTATTTATATACATGTAAAAAGCTTTAAGATTCTCCTTAATCCTATCCGCCAAAGTCTTCTCGTGTCCTCTTCTAGCTCTTCTCAACTCCCTCTTTAGCTCCTTCCTGGCTAATTTATAGCTCTCCAGTGCCCTAACTGAGCCTTCATGTCTCATCATTATATAAGCCTCCTTCTTCCTCTTCACCAGAGATTCAACTTCCCTAGTACACCATGGTTCCCTCACTCGACCACTTCCTCCCTGCCAGATTACAAGTGGTGTACCTCAAGGATCTGTTTATTTATAGCACTGATGATGAATTTCATCTGATGTAAAATAATAGTATCTTTTGCACTTATCTAAAGATTTTCTCAAACAAAATTCCCTCAAAACAAAACTCTTGGCTGTTTATTTTCCACAGTTCTAAAAAAATTTGCAGCTGATTTTTGTAATGGCTTTGTCTTCTGCAGCATTATTCAGAGTGTTTTGGATGAAATGTGGTGTGACTGGAAAGACTTGAGTGGCACTGGGTCTAGTTGGCTAGTTTGATTACGAATGAACTAATCCAAACCTCTTAATAATTTCCATTTATGTGACCTCTTCAATAGAGAAAAACATCCAAAACACTTCACAATCAGTTAGGAAGGCTATCAAAAGACTGCTCAAGAAGTGAGTTCTAGGATAGTCTTAAAGAAGAGGAAGGTAGATAGTGCAAGAGGTTTAGGGAGGCAATTCCAGAATGTGCACCTTAAACAGTTGAAGGAATAGTGCAAACAGTGTGGTGAGGGGCACAAGAGGCCAGAGTCACAGGGGTAGTGGCATGGATTAGGGTGAAGTTTAAAGGACAAAGGAAGGCAAGATGAGGCAAGACACAAGGTCACAAGACATAATAGACTTAACAGTGATGTGAATCAGAAGTTTCCTCCGTGTGCACAGCTACTTCTTTCATGAAGTACCCACAAATAAGTATTGGGAGATTTCCAAATTACCTGAGCTGAAACCACAAAGTTAGGTTATCAATTTTAAGATTTGCATTTTGATGGCAGGAGATTTTGTTTCAGTTTGAAGTAGTCCTAGCGTTTTGATCTAGCAATAGTGAAGGAATAGCGATATATATCCAAGTCAGGATAGTGTGTTTGGGCATATAGAATCATAGAACCAAACAGTCAGAAGATGCCCTTCAGCCCATCAAGTCCATTCTGACATAAGAAACACCAGAATTCCCACCTAATGCCTAACTGCCAGCAGTTGGCCTATAGAACTGAATGTTATGACGTGCAAGTGTTCATCTAGATACTTTTTATAGGGTGTAAGGTAACTCGCTTCTTATCACCCTCCCAGGCAGAGCATTCCAGACCTCTCACCACCTTCTGGGTAAAAACATTTGTCCTCACATCTTCCCCTAAACTTTCTGTCCCTCACCTTGAGCCTATGTCCTCTTATAACTGACTCTTCAACTGAGGGGAACAGCTACTCCTCATCCACTGTTCATGTCTCTCAATCTTGTACACCTTGATCAGGTCACCCCTTCAGTTCTCTCTGCTCCAATGAAAATAACCCAAGCTTACGCAACCTCTCTTCATAATTTAAATATTCCATCCCAGGCAGCATCCTGGTGAACATCCTCAGAACCCTATCCCACACGCCCCCCCCCCCCCCCCCCCCCCCCCCCGCAGCACAATCGCATCCTTCCGATAATGTGGTGAACAGAACTGCATACAGTACTCTAGCTGTGGCTTCATCAAGTTCTATACAACTCCAACATAACTTTGCTGCTTTTCTAATCTATATCTCGATTGATAAAGGCAAGTGTCTCACTAACATGCCCTTCCGCCTTCAGAGATCTTTGGATAAACATGCCAAGGTCTTTTTGTTCCACAGAACTTCCTAGTGTCCTAACATTCATTAAGTACTTTTTTGTCAAATAAGTTCTTTCAAAATGTATCACTTCATAATTTTCAGGGTTAAATTCCATCTCTACAATTAGTAAATGGGTGATAAAGGGAGGAGTTGTGCCCATTAAGAACCAAAAAAGGGAATTTATCTATGGAGATAGAGGGCATGGCTGAGTTATTAAGTGAATATTTTGCATTGGTCTTTGCCAAAGAAAACGATAGACATCTGGAATAAGCCTCCTGAAAAGTTGGAGGAGACAGAACAGGTTGAGAAAGCAATTAATAAAGTGCATAGTTTGTTGACTTATTTTAAAACGTCAGGGGTCTGGACAGAGTAGATAACAAGCAATTGTTTCCACTTGTGAAAGGGTTGAGAATCAGAGGGCACAGATATAAGATAATTAGCAAAAAAAACACTGGAGACATGAAGAAAAAATTTACACAACACGTAGTTAAGATCCAGAAAGCTCTGGGTGAGAAGGCAGATTTCACCAATGCAAGAGGGAATTAGATTATCTGAAAAGGATAAACGTGCAACATTACAGGCAGAAAGCAGGGGATTGCTTCTCCAGAGAACTAGCACAGATATGGATGGTCCAAATGGTCTCCTTCTGCACTGTAATAATCCGATCCTAATATATTACCCCTAACATTATCTTGTGTAGCAGCCTTGTAAGCGGCATCTGATCAAATGCTTTTTTGAAATGCAAATACACCATTTCTACTGGTTCCCCTTTATCCACCCTACTTGTTACATTCTCAAAACAGCTATACCAAAAAGTACGTCAAAAACAAATGGGGAGGCAGTGGCATAGTGGTATAATTGTTGGACTCTTAATCCAGATACCTGGGTTCAAATCCTACCACAGCAAATGGCAATATTTGAATTTAATAAAAAAAATCTGGAATTAAAAATCTATGATGACATTAAACTACTGTCGATTATTGGAAAAAACAATCTGGTGCGCTGTGTCCTTTTGGAAAGGGCATCTGCTGTCCTTACCTAATCTGGCTCACATGACTCCTGATCCATACCAACGTGGTCAATTCTTAAATGCCCTCAGGCATGTGCAACAAATGCTGGTCCAGTCAATGACATCAGCATCCCATGAATGATTCTTTAAAATATTCCCTTTCATAATACTACAATGACTCCGCTTCATCATTTAATGATTTTCCTGCTACTGCTTTTTCAGAATGGGTTGCAATATTTTCCTGCTTTCTCTCCCCTTTCTTGAAAGAGGGTATTGCAGTTGAATTTTGGCAATCCACTGGAACCATTTCAGAATCTAGGGAATTTTGGAAGATTGCAACTAATGAATCCACTGTCTTTGCAACCAATCTCAAGATTTGGACGCAGGTCATTAGGTCTAGGGAACTGTCAGCATTTAAACCCAATAGCTTTCCTAGTAGTTTTTCTCTAGTAATAGTGACCATTTTACATTTGCCGCTTAATTTTCTATTATTCTTGGAATGCTTTTTCTGTCTTCCACTGAGGACAGGTACAAAATATCTGCTCCACGTCTCTTCTGTTTCTTTGTTTCCCATTAATTCCCCAGTTCTGTTCTCTAAAGGAACCAATGGTTACTGTAGCTACTCTTTTCCTTTTCATATACTTGTAGAAGTTTTTCTTGTCTTTTTATATTTTTGTTAGCTTACTCACATATTCTAATTTCTCCTTTATTACATTTTAAGTCATCCTTGGCCTGTTTCTAATATTTATTTAGTTTAAGACACTAGCTTCAGGCCCAGATTTCATCTTCAAACTGAATGTGAAATTCTATCATATACGGAATACTTGCTTACAGGGTCCTTTATTCTGAGCTCATTAATTAATCCTGTTCATTACTTCCTGCCAGCTCAAAAAAAGCTTGTTACCTTATTGGCTCCAGAATGTAATTTTCTAAGGAATTTGTGGTCTTTCTTCATCAGGGAAAAGAGAACGAAATCTCCTCTTGGTTTGTAGATTGTCTTGGTTATCTCCTTAATAAGGAAATAACCAACCTGGGGGACTTTATGAATGTTGCTGCCTGAACGGAATTGACTGCACAGAAGGAAGCAACAATAATGATCTTCACTGGTACTGGGAAGGCCAATTCTTACTGAAGAAAGTGACAAAACCATCTTCTTTCTTAAGTGAAGCATTGCTTCTTGCTCATTCCAATGTAGGCACATTATGCCATCTTGGGGTGTAATTTACTCAAAAAAATTTCTTTTCCTCCAGCCTGACAAAGGCTGCCCTCTTTCTCCTCTTCTCTGCTGGTTTTGTTGCTGCTGCAGAGCAACTGGCCCTGCATTACCTGCCTCTATATTTATCAAAGACTACGCAATTCTCTCAGCCTGTGGTCAGCAGAAACATTCATAATTCTCCAGCAATTCACAACAATACTTTCACCAACCTGGAACATAAGTCAGTCAAAAGCATGTCAGCTGAAACTTTTTGATTGGCACTTTAAATAGCCCCAGAGCCAGGCCCATTGTTATTGTTTCAGGGTGAATTAGAAACACAATCCCTGTGCATTCAATGGCCAACATTTACATTTGTGCACAGCATTAGCTTGTTTATTGCGATATCAAGGCTGCACCTTATCGCGCTGTTCAATGCGCAAAGGATGCTCCTGAGTGTGTCACTTCTGTCACCTGACACTGCACAATGTTCCCATGCCAATAACAGGTCTATCTAAAACTGTTATGCAACTGAACCACAATGCTACAATCATTCAGTATCATTTCCTTCTTGTATGAGATAGAAATCTTAAGTAAGAGGCCTTATTATGCTTGGATAAAAGTGGCCACAACTAACAGCGAAGTCTGGTTAAGCTCAACAGTAGGCAATTTTGATAACCACAGAAGAAACTCTTCATAAATTTCTTGATATCCACAAAAAAAGTTCAAGCTTTCTATCATTACTTTAAACTGTCCTGGTATCAATTATGTTGTACTATAATCCAATACACGTTTAACAGTTTTGTCATTAAAACTAATTTTCACTCTATTCTTCCCATATTCTTTCTGAAATAAAGATTTAAAACGGCAAGTAGTTCAACTATGCTCTAAGCATTGCTTTGTATAAATGTACGTGCCTTGCTCTAATTGAAACATAGGTCACGTTAAAAATGTACACAACCTTACACAAACCATTCTCAGTGATCGGGCATATCTTTGATCACTATATTCAAAAAAGATAGAGGGGCATTGGAAAATCTAAAAAAATTACAAAGATAAAACCAGGGGTTATAACTATCAGAAAAGGCTGAACAGGTTGTGTCATTTTTCTGGAAAAGAGAAAACTTAGGGATGACCTAGTAGAGGTCTTAAAAATAAAGAGGGTATTATAGAGTAAATGTAGAAAAGATGTTTCTTCTTGTGGGGGAAAAGACATGACTAATGATAGTCACTAATAAATTACAACAAGGAACTCATGAAAAATCTCTGATCAAAAATTTAGAATGTGGAACTTATTACCACACAGACTCGTTGAGATGAGCAGCACAGATGCACTTAAGGGGAAGAAACAAGCAAGAGAATATGCTCACGAAGTAGGCTAGTGGAAGGCTTGTCGGGAGCATAAACAGCATATAGTTGGGAAGAACTGACCATTCCTGTGCTGTATATTCTATGTAACATCCAATGCTGTTAAGTACAAAACTCAAACTCCATGCGTCTTTTAAGGCTTGCCAAGGGCTTACATTCTCTGTGTTTCTGCCTCCTTAGATTTCTGATCCTGTAATGAATTTTACCATTTAGAACATAATTACTTTACATAGAGAATTTTTCAGAAATTTAAAGCTTTATATTTTTCTGTGTCAAATTGCAACTCCCAAATTCTGCACTTTTTCTTAGCTTGTCATCACTCTGTTTCAACAATCATGAGTAAACTTCAAACTTACAAAATGGAAAATAGAAGTCACCCCAGGGAGTTGAAAAGGCATTAAGCCATGACAGACCAGTAAGGTTTCTGCTGTAGGACTAATGTTTGAGAAGTGGATTGAACATGTTAAATTCTCTGTGTACCTGAACAGGGACTGGTATGGAGCAAATTTGGGATTTTCACAGTAACTTCATTAAGCCTGCATGCAACACTAATAAATAAACATTAAACTTTAAATTACCAAAGTTTGGGAGACATTATTTGAAATAATTGTGGAAATAGGTGATTGGATTTCTGAACGTATGTAAAAGCCTTTAAGCCAAAGGAAAATTGAAGTGAGATGGAAAACCTAAATGTGAACCCTTGATGGAAGCAATAATGAGAGAAAGCATTAATTGAAATAAGACTGAAAGTGTGACTTGCAAAAGGGGAATTTTAAATCATCTGTGTGGGAGCCAGAGTTCAGTAGTACAAGGTGGTAGAAGAATCATTTGGGGGAACCCTGAGGAGAAATCTGTAGATATTCATTTAGGTTCAGAGAGGAGTGTGCTGTACCACTGTCATCTTATGAGACCATTGTAGCTTAAGATGCATCTTGTAATCCACATTAATCTTAACATGTGTGGGGAATTGGTGAGCTAAGGAGGGGGTAAAGGTATATTGGAAAAGAGAACGAAATCTCCTCTTGGCTTGTAGATTGCCTTGGTTATCTCCTTAATAAAGAGATAACCAACCTGGGGGACCTTATGAATGTTGCTGCCTGAAAGGAATTGACTACACAGAAGGAAGCAACAATGATGATCTTCACTGGTACTGGGATGGCCAATTCTTATTGAAGAAAGTGACAAAACCATCTTCTTTCTTAAGTGAAGCAATATACATTTAATAGTTCTGACGCTAAAATTAATTAGTAGTCCTGAGACTCTGTTTGTCAGCATTTTATTAAAAAAGTAAAAAAGTTAGGGTTTTGAGCCACAGGTCCACTCTGCGAACTTCCCCTCTCATTATAATATTAACTAGGACCGTAACACATGTCTGAGCTAGTAAAATATGCACTTTTTTTTATTTATGAAAGACGGTATCAAACATTCTTTTGAATATTTTCCACTTTCACTACTGCCCTGCACCAATGCAAATAAGGCACAATACACATATAAAAGGAATGCAATCAAGCTCCTAGCTGTGCAATAAGACATTACCTACCAAACCCTCCTCACTAGTATGAGGAGACAAAAGACCAGCAATAGCTCAATGTAGGTAGCAGTTCCAACTAAACTGATACGATGATTACCATTTATAATTTAAAACTAATTTCTGATTAGTATTTTGACTATCTTCTCAATTCTAATTACACAAAGATAAGATAATGCTAGATTTAACTTACTTGCAAAAGGATCACATAATAATGCATATTTCAGGAATGTGAATAAAAATTCCAGAAACAGCAAAGAATTATTACTTAACTGCTGAACCCATTGGGCACAACTAATGAAAACTTAATAACACCCATCTTTTAACAAATTGCATCACTGCATAAAATTGCACATTTTGAAAGATTTTTTAAAAATATGAATTATAAATTGCAACACAATGTACCAATGTAACTGCTTACATTTATGCATCAAATTGTCAAAAAGAAATGTCCATTTAAGAGTTGGATATAGTTATTTGCATTCACTAACCTTGCAACTTTCAAGAATCCATGGTTGGGAATAACAGGTGATCTCAAGTGCTTATACTATAATGCATCAATATTGTATACCATCATTCTTGTTACTGGGCTGTGATCTAAATAGTTCATATACTTTGCAATAAAATTTACTCTGAGTGTCATTACACATTATATGTGCTACATTATAAAGCATGTTAGAAATATTTATTACCCAGCCACTTCCACTGCCTTGATTTTTGGCAAATAGCAGAGATGACCCTTGCAAGACTGTCCAAGATGATGTCCAATTCTTTCTATAAGTTTGTTAAAACACACCCATTAAAATACAGAGAATTACTGTGAAAAAGCATATTTAAATAGCATATATTTCAACCATACATACTCCAAACATAATTTTAACATCCTTTGAATTATAAATAACATTAATTTTACAGTTACAGATTTACACAAATTAATAATTACTAAGAAAAAATCATTTTTATTCATCGTCAAATAGTTGTAATATTTCAATTTCTGATATAAAACTATTGCATCTCCGCATAATTATTATGCTGCGTCTAGAATTGTGATGCGACTACCCCTTCAGTCATGTTTCAGAAACTGAAAGCACTATCCTTGTAATTAATTAAATCCAACAACCACCTTTGTACCATTTCTGATTAACTGTTTAACTGAAAAATGAGAGCTTGGTTTACCAAGAGAAGCTTTGCATTTGGCGTGACAACTCTCAAGCTCTTGGGCATTACATTTCAATCTCATCTGCACCCTCGATCCCAACTTCAGCCATTAAGAAAATGGCTGTTTATAGGCTACAGCGTGAGCTTCTGTCACTCGGATATGTTACTCAACATCCTTTTTTCACTGCAGCTGCACTCACAACACTATTCCTTTCCACTCTGGGTTCTATTAACAATCCTGAATTTGCACCTCTATGAATCAAAATCCCAATTGCGATTTTCTGCTTAGAGAAAGTAAACAAAATGTTTGGGCGGGGCAAGAGAGCGCGCGAAGCGCCACAGCAAGAGAGCGCGCGAAGCGCCACAGCAAGAGAGCGCGCGAAGCGCCACAGCAAGAGAGCGCGCGAAGCGCCACAGCAAGAGAGCGCGCGAAGCGCCACAGCAAGAGAGCGCGCGAAGCGCCACAGCAAGAGAGCGCGCGAAGCGCGAGCGCCACAGCAAGAGAGCGCGCGAAGCGCGAGCGCCACAGCAAGAGAGCGCGCGAAGCGCGAGCGCCACAGCAAGAAGCGCGCGAAGCGCGAGCCACAGCAAGAGAGCGCGCGAAGCGCGAGCGCCACAGCAAGAGAGCGCGCGAAGCGCGAGCGCCACAGCAAGAGAGCGCGCGAAGCGCGAGCGCCACAGCAAGAGAGCGGCGAAGCGCCACGCAAGAGGCGCGCGAAGCGGCAGAGAGAGCGCGCGAAGCGCGAGCGCCACAGCAAGAGAGCGCGCGAAGCGCGAGCGCCACAGCAAGAGAGCGCGCGAAGCGCGAGCGCCACAGCAAGAGAGCGCGCGAAGCGCGAGCGCCACAGCAAGAGAGCGCGCGAAGCGCGAGCGCCACAGCAAGAGAGCGCGCGAAGCGCGAGCGCCACAGCAAGAGAGCGCGCGAAGCGCGAGCGCCACAGCAAGAGAGCGCGCGAAGCGCGAGCGCCACAGCAAGAGAGCGCGCGAAGCGCGAGCGCCACAGCAAGAGAGCGCGCGAAGCGCGAGCGCCACAGCAAGAGAGCGCGCGAGACAGAGAGAGAGTGGCATGTTCCAGAGGGAAACTACTTCTGCTCGTTCTAGTCCTCAAGCAATGCTCTAAACCCTCTAAAAATGAGGTCTTCATGGATTTTTTAAAAATGCTATTAAAGGGAAGGTACATAACTTTCTGAAAGGCTTTTTGCTGGCAGACATGCCTGTTAACAGCTGTTTAATCACCTTTGACTCATCACCAATAAATCTGCAAACGGATGGGTTGAATGTGAGTTTGACAAAATAAATTATCTTCTTTTAATCTTTCCACCCATCCTTTGGAGTTCAAATTTTTAATTGAAATTGTCTTTGAGATGCACATTTTCAACATCATCTTCTTTAGAAAGTGCAAACAGGCCATTAATTTAAAATGTTATGGCTGAAAATTGGCTGGTTGAGTCTGGTAACAAATTGGCAACATGTTATCCTCTGATGCTTGATCAGTTTTTCATATTTACCATTAGAGCAGAAAACAAAATATTTGAATTTTCATTCAAGTTGCCTGTGTCTTGTGTACGCACCTGACTTTTTTGCCATTCTCTGTGATCTTTGTTACATTAAGTAATCCATATTTTTCAGAAACCTGCAAATTTAGTGAAAGGCAAATTTGTTTGGCGTTGCAAGATACAATAAGCAATGAAGTTCATTATGTAATTTGTAGTTAGCTTAATTCATTGCTGTTATCTAGAAATAATAATTTTCTTTCACATGACATTTAGACTAACTTTAATTGGTTGTCTTTTTGCTGCTCAACGTACACTTACAGTTGGCGAAGACTGCAAATACTTTGGTGATGAGGGTGTTTCATTGTTATTGTTGTGGATTAACTTTGGACTAGTTGCAGGCTCCTAAAAAGATCAAAATGTTGTGACATTATAACTGACTTAAAGAAAAATCATGAGGATCAAATCATAAACATTATTTCAATGCCTATTTCAAAATCCAGGAAACTCAGTTCCTAACAGCACTGTGGACATTACATGGCCTGCAGTACTTCGAGAGTTTATCATCAACTTATCAAGGGTAATTAGGGATGACTAATAAATGCTGATCTAGCCAACAATGCCCAGATTCTGTGAATAAATAAAAACAAGTCTATTAATGATATTGTGCTAATAATTTAAAACAAGATGCAGTCATACTAACAGTTCAGGCTGGTAAATAAACAGCAAACTGTAATAACTTATCAAAATATGTTAACAGTAAAGATGAAACCAAGAGTAGTCAAAGGAAAGAGTTAAAGCTGAGAAATTGACCATCCTTTACAATTATTTCCCACGTTAATTCCAGCACAGAGCTATATCTAGTCAATACAACAACCAGCAATGTTCAAATAACTGATTATATTACTTTGACTTCTTTCCAAAGAGTCAAATACAGGTCAAGTAATTTTCACAACAATGCTTACAATTTTGCATCTATTCACACTTAAGGGCCCTATCGGTACAATTGGATCTGATTTTAAATTAGTTTGACATTATTTATTGAGACTAAATGGCAGATAATGTAAATAAGTATGTTGGCATTGTAGTTATATTTATGGAATAGCAATTCAGAGACTTAGACAAATGATCTGGTAGACAGAAGTTCAAATCCGATCACCACAGCTGGGGAATTTAAATTCAGTTAATTAAATAAATTTGGAATGAAAAGCTAAAACAGTAGTGGAGATTAGGAAACTATCAGATTGCCATAAGAAACCATCTGGCCTCGGGTTTTATGATAATTTTGGAGAAACCTCCTCTTCCGCTATTTGATACTGACAGACAAGTGGTGACAACATAATTTGGTTCGTAGTAGAGGTAGAGCTTGGATAGTGTAGTATAACAATGAGAGAAGAAAATAAAAGGCATCCACATTGCATAACTACAAGATAAAAAGCCATGGTAAGTAATATAATGATTGTAGTTCTGCCTGTTTAGCACAATCAAGGGAGGACAGTGCTGCAGAGGTAAATCACAAAGAGGGGATGATGGAAAAGAATGGGATGCTAAATATTATAAAGATGTCAGGAAAGTATGCATTATGGTTGGAGTCAGAAAGAATGGCCACAGGGAACTAGAGCAATGATAATTCAATAACATGATACACTGAAATGCTGTTGATTCAATGCCTAGCACAGGGAAGGCCTTATTGAGTGAAGATATTGCCATCTGAGGGGCAAATTTCAATCAAAGCTTTTGATGCAATAATTGCACGTTTCGTTTTCGTTAGAAAGGAGGCGGCTAAGGGGGGATCTTATTGAAGCATATAAGATGATTAGAGGTTTGGATAGGGTGGACAGTGATAGCCTTTTTCCTAGGATGGAGAAAGCTAGCACGAGGGGACACAACCTTAAATTAAGGGGTATGAGTTATAGGACGGATATCAGAGGTAGGTTCTTTACTCAAAGAGTGATTAGGGAGTGGAATGCCCTGCCTGCAGCTGTTGTAGATGCGCCAAGTTTGGTGGCGTTTAAGAGGTTTGTTGATAAGTATATGGATGAGAAGGGAATGGTTTAGTTAGGAGGGGCATTGCTTTTTATTTTGGTCGGCACAACATCGAAGGCCGAAGGGCCTGTTCTGTGCTGTATTGTTCTATGTTCTATGTTCTATGTTTCAGAGTTCAAAGGAAACTTCTTTTTATTCATTTATGAGACATGGGCAACAAATGCTAGCACGAGGGGACACAGCTTTAAATTAAGGGGTGATGGTTTTAGGACAGATGTCAGAGGTAGGTTCTTTACCCAGAGGATGGTAAGGGTATGGAATGCCTTGCCTGCGTCAGTTGTAGATGCGCCAAGTTTGGTGGCGTTTAAAAGGTTAGTAGATAAGTTTATGGATGAAAGGGGAATGGTTTAGGTTAGAGGGTCACTGCTTGTTCCTAATTGGTCGGCGCAACATCGAAGGCCAAAGGGCCTGTTCTGTGCTGTAATGTTCTATGTTCTAATGCTGGCCAGCCAGCAAAGCCCATCTGTAGTTGCCCTTGAAGAACATTTGAGATTCCATCACACTGCTATGGCTCTGGAGTCACAAATAGGCCAGATCAGGTAAGGACAGCAGACTTCCTCCCCTACAGGACATTAATGCACAAGGTGGGTTTTTCCGACAATCAAAAATGGTTTCATGGTCATCAGATTATTAATTCCAGATTTTATATGGATAATAAATTAAATTCTACTCCACAATATTTTTACTACTTTGATAACTTAAAGTTACAATAGGTGAATAAACTCTAATTTTTTTTTTAGAAATAATTTACCGTGTATCTCATGCTTACTGCGATTATTTTATGAAATCAGTATAAATATTATGACACAATTGTGTAGCTATAGAGTTAGATTGGATTTTTTCCTCCTACTGGAATTTGAAAATTACTTCTCTATACAAATTGTGGACACAAAGAAAAATGCATGATTATTATTTAGTAAATTCAGCATGAATGAATCAATTCAACTTCAACTAAAAATACAAAAAGTTTTAAAATATAAATTAGCAATTTTGGTGATGCAGTACAAGCTGCACAATGATTAATTTTTACATTCTCCTGTACAATTCATAGGTACACATGGTACACATACACGTTAAATGCATCATTGCTCAGAACATGTTAAATGCAACATTGCTCAGAAACTGAAGACATTCTCTACGTTTTAATGTCATGGTCAGAAATTGGAGCAAATGCACCAATTACATTCTTGATAAAAATGCTTTTAAATGCTTTGTGTCCCCAATAGCAAAATAAAGCAACATTTACCACTCTCTTGAATATTCAGCCCAAAATTTTTATAATTGCAACATCAATTGTGTAGAATTTACACACTCTATCTATATCTGCATGTTTTTCCTCTGGGTGCTCCAGCTTTCTCTTACAGTCCAAAAATATGTAGGTTAGGTAGATTAGCAATGGTAAATGCATGGAGTTACAGGAATAAGGCAGCGGTGAGGGTGGACTTCAGCGAAATGCTCTGAGTTGATGCAGATTCGATGGGCTGAATGGCTTCCTTGTGCCTTGTAGGAATTCTACGCAATTCAATGACATCTACTTCATTGAAAGTAAAAACGCCAGCTTAATTGTTCCTTAGTAGGCCAATAACTTCCTCAGTAAGAAATTCAAACTGTTATACTTTTGCAAAGTAACATACGTACTGTAATGAATTTCAAGTCAAGACATCATAATTCAAGAACGCCAAGCCATAATGAGAACTGTCCAGAATGTCAATGTTAGTACAAACAGAAAACTCAGAAGAACTGAAATTCATTAAGACTAACAAAATCAAAAGTAAAAACAATACAAATTTAAGAGGTGTATTTAAATTAAAGGGTGTTTCAGGATAATTTATAAAATAAAATACTAACTTGATCTGGATGCTGCGAAGGCAATGAAGATGGAGCACAGAGATGTTCAGAGGAATTGCGCTTGTGCTTTTTTGCAGTGAACTGGAAAATCAAGATGTTTCTCATTGGTTACTCATATATCCTCAATTTGCTATGGGTTTAAAAATTCAAAAAGAACTTGGATCTTTATCAAATAAACAAATATAGGACTGATACCTACTTTACGAATGACTGAAGTTACAGTATCTGCTATTCATTTTTCCCAGCTTGATCTCTGAATTCATACATTTTTAGATTATTTGTAATAACAAATTATTTAATCTACAATTTACTAAAAACTATATTTATAAAGTGTCACAAGTATAAAATACTTTTCTCCATAACAATGGAACCAATTGGTGGGAATATAGCAGCCATTTTCTTTGATCAGAACTGTAAATGATGGTTGTGTTACATACTCTTGACAAATTGATTTACTAGAACATAGAACATTACAGCGCAGTACAGGCCCTTCGGCCCTCGATGTTGCGCCAGCCAGTGGACCCTCTAACCTAAACTATTCCAATATCATCCATACGCCTATCCACCGAACATTTGAATGCCCCCAAAGTAGGCGAGTCCACAACTGCTGCAGGCAGGGCATTCCACACCCTCAACACCGTCTGTGTGAAGAACCTGCCTCTGACATCCGTCCTATAACTACCACCTCTTAATTTAAAGTTATGTCCCCTCGTGTTGGTCATCACCATCCGAGGAAAAAGGCTCTCACTATCCACCTTATCCAATCCCTTGATCATCTTATACGCCTCAATTAGGTCACTGCGTAACCTGCTTCTCTCTAATGAAAATAACCTCAGGTCCCTCAGCCTTTCCTCAGAAGGCCTTCCCACCATACCAGGCAACATCCTGGTAATCCTCCTCTGCACCCTTTCCAATGCTTCCACATCTTTCTTATAATGCGGCGACCAGAACTGTACGCAATACTCCAAGTGCGGCCACACCAGAGTTTTGCACAGTTGTAACATAACCTCATGGCTCCTAAATTCAATCCCTCTACCAATAAAATTATTCAACTTTTTTTTTAAAAAAGATTTTTTCATTTACTGTATTGTCACTCCCCAGTCCTGGGAAAACAGATGTAAGCCTGCTAATCTATCCATCACAATGAATTTAACTTCAGATCTTGCGACTCTCCAAAGTCATTTTTGCACTTTTTATACGGCCTCCAACAAAAGTTCAAAACAAGTTTAGCATCAATTTTATCCTTCTAAAAATAAACTCCAGTGCTTAACTTACTATTGATATAGCCTTACCACCCTGTGACACAACTTTTTTTGATTTGTGCACTGGCTTTCTCAGATCCCATTGTTCCTGTATCTCACAGATTCTTATTTCCTTACCAAAATATTAAGTCTCACATCTATTAGGTCATTTGCCAATTAAAAGTCAATTTTTTAAGTTTATTGATGTCTTCTTGCAAACTGTTGCAGTCTCTTCAGTGTTCAGTATCCCTCCCAATTTGGTATTGCCTACAAATGTGGAAATTGTGTTTTTGATTCCAAAGTCCAAATCGCTATTATGAATTGCGAACATCAATGGCCCCAGCACTAATCCTCAAGGGAACCCATTTCCTACTTTTTGCCATTGCGATCCTGTAGCCCCTTTGCATTCAGACTTTTAGCTGAGCAGCTAGTTATTCATTCTGCTACTTTATTCCCTGACCTTACATGCTGTAACCATATTCGTTTATTGTCTAACTAAAATATTATTGAAGGCTTTTGGAAATCTAGATAGATTTCAGCAAATAAATTGTCCTGATCTATTCACCTCAAATGAAGAATTTTACCCAGCAAGACTGAATGAATGTTGATTATGCATTCTGCACGAATGAATCCTTATTCTTCTGAATGAATGTTGCGTACGCATTCTTATCTTTTCAACCTAGAAACATGGAAAATAGCTTTCTGGTCTTTCAAGCCTGCTCTGCTATTCATCATTGATCATGGCAGGTTATCCAACTCAGTAACCTGTTCCAGCTTTCAGCCCATATTCTTTGATCCATTTAATTCCAAGAGCTATACCCAACTCTTTCTTGAAAACATGCAATGTTTTGGCCTCATTTGCTTTCTGGAGCTGACAATTCCACAGTCTCACCATCCACTGGGTGAAGAGATTTCTCATCTCAGAGTTATGAAGTTTATCCCATATCCTTAGATTATGACTCCCGGTTCTGGACTTCCACGTCATCACGAACATCATTCTTGCATTTACCCTGTATAGCCCTGTTAGAATTTTATAGGTTTCCTTGAGATCCCCGCCCCATTCTTCTAAACTCCTGTGAACTTAACTCTAACTGACTCAATTTCTCCTCATATGGAAGCCCTGCTGTCCCAGGAGTCAGTTTGGTAAATGCTTGCTGCACTCTCCCTCTAAGTCTTCCACAGATAAGGAAATCAAAACTGCAAACAATACTTCACATATGGTGTCACCAAGGCCCTGTATAACATCAGAACATTCTTGTTCCTGTACTTAAATTCTCTCACAATGAAGGCTAATAGATATGGAGATAGTGAAGATAGTGGAGATAATGAAGATAGTGAAGAGGGGTGTTATAGTTTGCAGAGGGACTTGGACAAGTTGCAGAGCTGGGCCGAGAGGTGGCAAATGGAGTTTAATGTGGAAAAGTGTGAGGTAATGCACTTTGGCAGGAATAATAAATGTGTAGAGTATAGGCTAATGGTAGGATTCTTAATAGTGTTGATGAACAGAGGGATCTTGGTGTATATGTGCATAGATCCCTGAAAGTAGGCAGTCAAGTCGATAAGGTTGTTAAGAAGGCATACGGAGTCTTAGCTTTATTGGTAGGGGGATTGAATTTCGGAGCCGCAACGTCATGTTGCAACTGTACAAAACTCTAGTGCGGCCGCACTTGGAGTATTGTGTGCAGTTCTGGTCCCCACATTATAAGAAGATGTGGAGGCATTGGAGAGGGTACAGAGGAGGTTTACCAGGATGTTGCCTGGTATGGAGGGCAGGTCTTATGAAGAGAGGCTGAGGGATTTGAGGTTGTTTTCGTTAGAAAGGAGGCGGCTATGAGGGGACCTAATCGAAACATATAAGATGATTAGAGGTTTAGATAGGGTGGACAGTGATAGCCTTTTTCCTAGGATGGAGAAAGCTAGCACGAGGGGACACAGCTTTTAATTAAGGGGTGATAGTTATAGGATGGATATCAGAGGTAGGTTCTTTACCCAAAGGGTGGTTCGGGAGTAGAATGCCCTGCCTGCAGCAGTTGTAGATGCGCCAAGTTTGGTGGCGTTTAAGAGGTTAGTTGATAGGTATACGGAAGAGAAGGGAATGGTTTATTTTAGAGGGGCATTGCTTTTTATATTGGTCGGCGCAACATCGAAGGCCGAAGGGCCTCTTCTGTGCTGTAATGTTCTATGTTCTATGTAATATATCAATTGCCTTCTTCACTACCTGCATACTTACTTTCAGCAACTGCTCAAGTCTCAGGTCTCAAAAATAATAACCTGCTTTCCTATTTTTACTCCCAAAGTGAATAACCTCACATTTATCTATGTTATAGGAGGCATCTGTTACGCATGTGCCCACTCACTCAACTTGTCCAAATTGCAAGCGTCTTCGCATCTTTCTCACAGTTCACCCTCTCATTCACCTTTGTTTCATCTGTAATTTTGGAGATATTGTATTTAGTTTCCTCATCCAAATCATTAATGTAAGTCTTGTATAACAGACCCCAGCATTTTCACCAGCACTGGTGTCAGGATGACTGGTCTGTAGTTCTGTTTTTGCTCTACCTCCCTTTTTAAATAGTGGAGTTATATCAGCTACCCTTCAATCCACAGGAATTGAGCCAAGGTCTATAGAATCATGGAAGCTGACCATCAATGCATTTATTATTTCAAGGGCCACTTCCTCATGTACTCTGGGATGTATGTTATCAGGTCCTAGTGATTTATAAGCCTTCATTCCTATCAATTTCCCCCAAATCATTTCCTTACCGATACTGATTTCTTTCAGTTCCCTCTCATTAAACTCAGTATTCCCCAACATTTCTAGTGCATTATTTATGTCCTCCATTGTGAAGATATAACAAAAGTATGTATTTAATTAGTCAGTCATTTCTTTGCTCCCCATTACAAATTCCCCAGTTTCTGACTGACTACCTTCATTATTCATTTTGTCTTCATATATCTATAGAAGTTTTTAGTCAGTTTTTATGTTCCCTGCAAACTTACTCACATCCTTTATTTCCTGCTTCTTAATCGATCCCTTTTTTCTCCTTTGTTCTATTCTAAATTGCCTCTGATCCTCATGTCTGCTGCTTTTTTGAGCTAATTTGTACACCTCTCTCTTGAATCTAATACTTCTTCTAATCTCGTTTGTAAGCCATGGTTTTGCCACATTTCCCATTTAATTTTATGCCATACAGGAATGAACAATTCCTGTCTGGGAGCCCATGTGGCCTTTGAATGGTTGTCAATGTCTATCAACTTTTTTTTATAGATTTTTTAAATATATGAAGAATAGGAGGATGGTCAGAGTTAATGTTGGATGCTTGGAGGATGAGAGGGGTGGTTTAATGGTGGATGATAAGGATGTGGCGGAGACCTTGAATAAGTTTTTTGTGTCGGTCTTTACGGAGGAGGACGTAAATAGCTTGCCCGAAATTAGGGATAGAAGGATGGTAGGAGATGAGGTCCTTGATGAGATTAGTCACTAGAGAGGTGGTGCTTGATAGGCTAATGGGCTGAGGGCAGCTAAGTCCCCGGGACCAGATGGAACGTATCCTAGGGTCCTCAAGGAAACGGCAGAGGTAATAGCAGTTGCCCTAGTAATTATCTTTCAGAATTCACTGGACTCCAGGAAAGTGCCGGAAGATTGGAAAACAGCTAATGTTATGCCGCTGTTTAAAAAAGGTAGCAGACAGAAGGCAGGGAATTATAGGCTGGGTAGTTTAATGTCTGTAGTCGGAAAAATGCTTAAATCTGTTGTCAAAGCAGAAATAACGAGGCACCTGGATACGAACTGTTTGATCAAGCAGATGCAGCATGAATTTGTTAAGGGAAAGTTGTGCTTGACGAATTTATTGGAGTTCTATGAGGAAGTAACTAGTGCGGTAGATAGAGGGGAACCAGTGGATGCGGTGTTTCCAAAAGGCGTTTGATAAGGTACCTCACAAAAGATTGCTGCAGAAGGTTAGGGTGCAGGGAGTTGGGGGTAGGGTATTAGACTGGATAGAGGATTGGTTGTCTAATAGGAAGCAGAGGGTAGGTATTAATGGGTACTATTCTGATTGGCAGCTGGTGACGAGTGGAATGCCCCAGGGATCGGTGCTGGGGCCTGAACTATTTACCATTTACACGGATAATCTGGAGGAAGGGGCTGAGTTGCAGGGTGACGAAATTTGCTGATGACATGAAGATGAGTGGAAAAGCAAATTGCGTGGAGGGTGTGGAAAGCCTGCAGAGGGATGTGGATAGGTTGAGTGAATGGGCGAGGACCGCAGATGGAGTATAATGTTAACAAGTGTGAGGTTATCCGCTTTGGAATAATGGTAGGAAGGATTACTATTTAAATGGTGAAAAGTTGCAGCATGCGACGGTGCAGAGGGACCTGTGCACAAATTGCAAAAACACAGTATGCAGGTGCAGCAGGTTATTAAGAAGGCGAATGCAATGTTGGCCTTTACAGCTAGCAGGATAGAATATAAAAGTAGGGAGGTTCTGTTGCAACTGTATAGGGTACTGGTGAGGCCGCAGCTGGAATACTGTGTGCAGTTTTGGTCGCCGCATTCGAGGAAGGATATATTGGCCTTGGAGGGGGCGCTGAGAAGGTTCACTAGGCTGATACCGGAGATGAGGGCGTTGGATTATGAGGAGAGACTGAATAGGCTAGGTGTGTACTCTAAGTTCAGAAGGCTGAGAGGGGATCTTATAGAGATGTATAAGATAATGAAGGGGATGGATAGGGTAGAGGTTGAGAGACTCTTCCTGCTTAGCAAAGATAGCAGGACTAGGACACAGCCTCAAGATTGGGGGTGTGGTTCAGATCAGAGTTGCAGAGGAGTTTCTTCACACAAAGGGTGGTGAATCTTTGGAATTCTCTGTCTGATGAGCTGCTGGAGGCTTCCTCGCTTAATATGTTCAAGTCAAGAGTGGATAGGTTTTTGATTGACAAGGGAATTAAAGGTTACAGGGAGAAAGCGGGAAAGTGGTACTGAACCACTACAGATCAGCCATGATCTTATTGAATGGCAGTGCAGGATGGCCTACTCCTGCTCCTATTTCTTAAGTAACTGTCACCCCTTTAAGTAACATTTCCCAATACATCATAGCAACTCATTTATACCATTATAGATTTTCCTTTATTTAGATTCAGGACCATAGTCTCAGAATCCATTAGATCACTCTCCATATTGAAGAACTGTGGTTGTTCATTTCTAAGGAACCTCACACAACCAAACTGCCAATTATTCCCTTTTCATCACAGTTTAAGATGGCTTGTTCTCTAGCTGATTTCTCAACATATTGGTCTAGAAAACCATCCATACACTCTCCAGGAATTCATCCCCTATGGTATTTTATTAATTTGATTTGCCCAATCCATACGCAGATTAAAGTCACCCATAATTTCTGATGTTCCTTGATCATATGCATCTCTGATTTCTTGTTTAATGTCTTCCCCAACATCCCCACTACGGTTTAGCAGTGTAGACACAACCCTCACTAACGCTTTTGTCCCTTGGTTTTTCTCAGCCCTAGCCATACAAATTCCACATCATTTAAGTGAATATCCTTCCTCATTATTGCATTAATTTCTTTTTTGCTCAGCAGCGCAACTTCACCACTTTTTCCTTTTTGGCTGTCCTTCTAAATACAGAATACTCCTGGAAGTTCAGTTCACATCCCTGATCACCCTGCAGCCATATCATCATAATCCAAATTGCTTCATACTTATTTACATCTACTTGCACAATTAGTTCATCTATTTTATTGTGATTGCTCCACGCATTAAGGCACAAAGTCTTTCGGCTTTTCTTGTTAACATTCCCGGTCCTATTCCCATTATTTTTCACTGTGGCCC
Organism: Sphyrna mokarran; assembly: GCA_024679065.1. Lineage (NCBI taxonomy): Eukaryota > Metazoa > Chordata > Chondrichthyes > Carcharhiniformes > Carcharhinidae > Sphyrna > Sphyrna mokarran. The sequence continues at coordinate 32,904,532 of JAGIQG010000002.1, read as the reverse complement.
TGTTTGCTTCTGGCCTTTGGTTTCTCTGCCACTTTTCTTACTCCTGTCTTTTGTTTTTATCCTGGTTTCCCTGTCTTCTGACTCTTTACATAAATTCCATCCCCCTATCACTTTAGTTGAACCCTCCCCAATTACTCTAGCAAATATCTTTTAGATGCTTCTAAATCTTTTACTATTTTCTTGTTTAGTATGAATTACTTTTCCTACTACCAATGTAAAGCTGAATAGACTATATTTTCATCCTCAAGTGGCCACATAGCTTGTCCAACAACTCTTTTACTGTTAATTAACTTAAAGATCTTTAGATTCAGGCAGCACAATGGTTAGCACTGCTGCCTCTCAGCATCACAGGCCTGCGTTCAATTCCCGGCTTGGGTAACTGTGGAATTTGCACATTCCCCATGTCTGTGTGGGTTTCTTCCACTTGCTCCCACAGTAGAAAGATGTGCATGTTAGGTGGATTGGCCATGCTAAATTGCCCTTTAGTGGCAGGGGGATGAGCTAGGCTAAATGCATGGGGTTATGGGGATAGGACTTGGGTGGGATTAAGGTCAATGCAGTCTCAAAGGGCCAAATGGCTTCCTTCTGCACTGTAGGATTCTAAGATTCCTCAATTTAACTGCCAATCCATTCTTGCATTGTTTCTTTACTTTATGTATTTTGGATTCATACTCGTCTATCAAGCTGATATCTGTCATACACCCCCACTTTTGCTTCATTCTACTTTGCATCAGCTTTGTCATCCAGGGAACTCTAGTTTTGGTTGCTCTCCCTTTGCTGTTTGTGGAATGAATCTGGGCTGTTCAAACTTTCTCTCTTAAAGATCACCCACTGCTACATTACATTTCTCTCTGCCCATCTGAGTCTAATTTATCGGAGCCAAATCAGTGCACAACTAAAATTAGCCTCCCTCCAGTTGTTTGTGGACTAGAAATCCACACAGCCTGACTAATGTCTCGGGATAGGAGTTCAAATCCCACTACAGCAGCTGATGCAATTTTGATTCAATGAATTACTAAATCTGGAATTAAAAGCTCATCTCAGGAATGGTAACCATGAGACAATTGGATCATCAGTGGGTGCTGAAGGGACCAACAAGAAAAAAAATCTACCAAACCTCGCTCACCAATCTTGTCTTCTTGTCACAACCGCACCCACCCATGAAAGTATGGACAGGAATAACCAGCACACAGCCTTTATGGGAGAAATACTGAATTCACATTGAGGACACAATCCATTGTTTTATGTGGTATTATCACTATGTGAAATGGGATAGATTCAAACAGATTTAGTAGCTCAAAATTAGGCATCCACGAGGTATTGGGAATTATCAGCATCAAAACTGCATTCAACCACAATCACTGCTTAACAAATCCATCAGGATACTATTACCATCAAGCCAAGGGATCAACATTCAATGAGCAGAGTGCCAGAAGCAGCATCAACATATTAAAAAAATAGCTGAAGGCAAAGGACATGGACCCTGACAACATCAGCAGAAGGCTTCTACTTGAGAACTAAGCAAGCTGTTTCAGTACAACTAGAGATGCTCAGTCAGGTTCTGCCAGGGCCACTTGACTCTATTCTAGCCTCTCATAGACAAAAGACCAAAAATTCAAGGCAGCAGGTGGCACAGTGGTTAGCACTGCTGCCACTCACCACCAGGGACAGGTTCAATTCTGCTCCCAGGTCACTGTCTGTGTAGAGTTGGCACTTTCTCCCACTGTCTGTAGGTAAAATAATACTTCAGACTGTTAGTGAGTCAAAATACAATGGGTTTTATTCCAAAGCTTTGGTGAGAAACTGGCTCTGATTAAGGCTTACCAGACTTCTCATTGAACACAAACACAAGTGGTTATTTATATATTATGAGCTCCAGCAAGAATCACAATTCAAAGTTTCAATTCCTGCCAGACCTCCAGTTCTTCCTTCCTGGGTCGTGATGCAGCCCCAGAGTTAACCAGGAACTACAGTGCTGCAGACAGGACACAGGAAACCATTTCTGTAGCAGTGCTGGCATCCTTCTTTGAAGTTACTTGTGCGATCACGGCTGTCCCAGCAGGACTCTTCCTGTTAAAAGGTGGTATCGTAAGCGATCATCTTATAATGATTCCTGCTTTACAAACAGGTAAGATTTGCAAAGTCTACAAAATAACAGTCACATTTAACTATCAGCTGTTATAGAAGTTACACATACTTTAACATGAACAAATAATTTATACTACTGTCAGGAACATTATAAGCTTAAACGGGATCAGTCATGAGGGAGGGTTATGTTTGTGACATATTCTAGGTACAAAATCCTTTCCTTTCAGGTACAAAATGCATTCATCCTTTTCCCTACCTCAGTCTGTGTGGGTTTCTTCTGGGTGTTCCGGTTTCCCCTCTCAGTCCGAAGATATGCAGGTTAGGTTGATTGACCAAGCTAAATTGACCTTCACATCAGGGGATTTAGCGCAGAGTTATGAGAATACAGCCTGGGTCAGACTGTGGTCAGTACAGGCTCAATGGGCTGAATGGCTCCTTCTATACTGCAGGGATTCTTTATGAGGTGCAAATGACAGTCCTTGACATCAATTTGACTAAATGTGGTATCTTATACAAAGCAAACTAGTTCTCGTTTTTGGAGACCAATCATCTCAATCTCAGGACATTACTACAACAGTTCCTCAGAGTAGCATTCTAGGCCTAATCAATTTGAGCTGCTTTATTGTAAGTTCAGAAGTGAGGACATTTGCTGATGATTGCAGTACTTAGTACTATTCACAACTTCTCAGATACTGAAGCAGTCTGTGCCCATATGCAGCAAAGCATGAACTATATTCAGGGGCAAGTAACATTAGTGCCACACAAATGCCAGGCATTGACCAAGTCCAAATAGAGGGAATCTAACCATTTTTCCATGCCATTCAATGGCAATGCCATCACAGAATCCCTCACCAACAATATCCTGGGGTTACCACTGACCAGGAACTCTATGATCTCTTTGATAACTGCAGGATGTATGTGGCCAGTTGGGCTGGCCACATACAGCCTGTAATTACCAAAGCAGGTCAGAGGTTTGAGATTCTATAATAAGAATTTCATTTCCCAGCTCCCCAAAGCCTGTCTGCCATCATGGCAGGATGGTGCAGATGCCAGCGTTGGACTAGGGTAAACACAGTAGGAAGGCTGTTAAAGTCCAACAGGTTTATTTGGTAGCACAAGCCACTAGCTTTCAGAGCACTAATCTCTTATTAAGCTAAGTGGGAGATCTGTTCAAAAATAGGGCATATAAAGACACAAACTCAATTTACAAAATAATGTTGGAATGCAAGTCTTTACAGGTAATCAAGTTTTAAAGGTACAGACAATGTGACTGGAGAGAGGGTTAAACACCGTTAAAGAGACGTGCATTGTCTCCAGCCAGGATAGTTAGTGAGATGTTGCAAGCTCAGGCAAATTGTAGGGAATACAGATAGTATGACATGAAGATCCCAGTTGAGGCCATCCTCATGTGCGTGGAACTTCGCTATCAGTTGCTGCTCAGCGACTCTGCATCGTTGTGTCATGAAGGTCACCTTGGAGAATGCTTACCCAAAGATCAGAGGCTGAAGGCGCACGACCGTTGAAGTGTTTCCTAATAGGAAGAACACCGTCTTCCCTGCTGATTGTCGAGCGATGTTCATGCAACTGTCATAGCGTCTGCATGGTCTCCCCAATGTACCATGCCTCGGGACATCCTTTCCTGAAGCGTATCAGGTAGACAACGTTGGCTGAGTTGCTAGTGTATGTACTGTAAATCTGGTGGATGCATCATTTCACATGAGAACACCATCCACCAAGTACACGGTGTATACTTTTGCAACTTGGCCAACGTTGTCTACCTGATAGCTGCAGGAAACGACATCCCAAGGTATAGTACTGGGGAGACAATGCAGACTCTGACAATGGATGAATGAACACCATTCAACAATCACCAGGCAAGAGTATTCTCTTGTTGGGGAACACTTCAGCGGTCACGGACATTCAGCCTCTGACCTTCAAGTAAGCATTCTCCAAGGCAGCCTTCATGACGCACAACACTGCAGAATTGCTGAGCAGAAACTGATAGCCAATTTCCGCACACAAGGATGGCCTCAACCGGGACCTTGGGTTCACATCACACCATCTGTAACTCCCACGACTTGCCTGGGCTTGCAACATCTCACTAACTATCCTGGCTGGAGACAATACACTTCTCTTTAATCTGTGTTTAACACTTTCTCCACTCACATTGTCTCTACCTTTAAGACTTGATTACTTACAAAGACTCACATTCCAAACATTATTTTGTAAATTGAGTTTGTGTCTTTATATGCCCTGTTTGCGAACAGAACTCCCACTCAGTTGAAGGGACAGCACTCAAAGCTAATGGCTTGTACAACCAAATAAATCTGTTGAACTTTAAACTGGTATTGAGAGACTTCTTATCATGACAGAAATTAAAACTATTAGGGAATACTCTGCATTTGCCTGGATAAATGAAGCTCTAACAACGCAACAAATGCTGTAAACCTCGATGACTCTGAGAAGTTTGTGCTGCAAGGTGGCAGGACAAAGCTGGTACCCTATTCACTACTTTAAACATTCACTATCTGTGCCAGTGGCACCAGTGTGTACCATCTACAAGTTACATTACAGTAATTCAAAGACCCATTTGATGTCAACTTCCAAGCTGTCAAATTCTATCATCCAGAAAGGTGAGAGCAGTTGACGCATGGGGACACACTGCCTGCAAGGTGCCTTCCAAGCCACATGTCATCCTGACCCGAGACTATATAGTTTGTTTCATGGGCCATTGAATCAAATATCTTGAACTCCCTTCTTAACAAGATTTTGGGATTGAGTGGGCTACAGTGGTCAAGGTGGTGTCTCATTTCTACCTTTAGAAGGGCAATTTAGGAACAGCAACAAATGCAGGTCTTGCCAGTGACTTTCATACCTAGATTACTGTTTGTCCTTCTCCATAACTGATCTGAACTTATGGATACCAAGATTGATGGCACAGAATATAGAAAATGGAACATTACAGCACAGTACAGGCCCTATGGTCCTCGATGTTGCGCTGACTTGTGAAACCAATCTAAAGCCCATCTAACCTACACTATTCCAATATCATCCGCATGTTTATCCAATGACCATTTAAATGCCCTTAATGTTGACAAGTCTACTACTGTTGCAGGCAGGGCATTCATGCCCTCACTATTCTGAGTAAAGAACTTACCTCTGACATTCGTCCTATATCTAACACCCCTCAATTTAAAGCTATGTCCCCTTGAGCTAGCCATCTCCATCCAAGGAAAAAGGCTCTCACTATCCACCCTATCTAATCCTCTGATCATCTTGTATGCCTCTATTAAATCACCTCTTAACCCTCTTCTCTCTAACAATAACAGCCTCAAGTCCCTCAGCCTTTCCTCAGAAGACCTTCAAAGTGGACAGTGAGGAAAGTTCTCTCCAATTGCAATAGGATCTTGATCAATTTGGTCAGTGGGCTGATGAATGGCAGATTAAGTTTAATTTAGGTGAATAAGAGGTGATGCGTTTTGGTGGGTTAAACCAGAGCAGGACTTATTCAGTTAATGGTAGGGCACTGGGGAGAGTTACAGAACAAAGAAATCTATGGGTGCATGTTCATAGCTGCTTGAAAGCGAAGTCACAGGTGGACAGAGTGGTGAAGACGACGTTCAACATGCTTGGTTTCATCGGTCAGAACGTTGAATACAAGAGTTGGGATGTCTTGTTGAAGTTGTACAAAACATTTTAAGACCACATTTGGAATACTGTACACAATTCTGGTCACCCTATTATAGAAAGGATATTATTAAACTAGTAAGTGCGCATAAAAGATTTACTAGGATGTTACTGGGTCTTGATGGTTTGAATTATAAGGAGAAACTAGATAGACTGGGATTTTCTCTGGAGCATAGAAAGCTGAGGGGTGATCCTATTGACGTTGATAAAATGAAGGACATAGATCAGCTCGATAGTCAATACCTTTTCCCAAAGGTAGGGGAGTCTAAAACTAGAGAGTACAGGTTTAAAGTGAGAGAGGAGAGATACAAAAGTGTTCAGAGGGGCAATTTTTTCCAAACACGCGGTGGTGAGTGTCTGGAACAAGCTGCCAGAGGTTGTAGCAGAGACAAGTACTATTTTGTCTTTTAGAAAGCAATTAGGCAGTTACATGGTTAAGATGGGTGTCAAGAGGTGTGTGTCAAATGCAGGCAACTGGGATTATCTTAGGGTTTATATATAAAAAAAGGACAGCATGGGCAAGTTAGGCCGAAGGGCGTGTTTCCATATTGTAAATCTCGATGACTCTATACTCTGATTACAACTTTCCATAATGCTTCCCAACTGTTATGTTTTCTATTTGATCCACCTACTTCCACAGAAAGGGACTACTTCTTCCTCATTGGGTAGGAAACATACTGATCAAGAAATTCTCCCTTTGAACACAATCATTGCTCCATTTAACATTGGAGTTCTTGCATTATTACTTACAGTTCTTGTAACTCCCAGTAGTTTCTTTACAAGTCCATTCCTTTATTTCGTTCCCAATATTTGGTGGTTTACAAAAGATACCAAGTAGTGCAATAGCTCCTTTATTGTGTTTCAACTCCAAAGAAATTGATACTGGCCTTAATGCCTCAGAAGATATTCCCTCTTTCCAGCATTGTAATACTTCCTCAACCAAAACTGCTACCGTCCACACCATTTATTTCTCCCCATGATTTCTGAATACACAGTACCTAGAAATACTGAGCACCCAAATTCTTCCCTTTTTTGAATGCCTCTATCACTACATCATATTTGAACATGGCATTTATGTTTGCGAGTCACCAGCCTTATTAGCTACTCTTCATGCGTTTATATCCACTCCAAGCTAATATTTAGATCTCTTCGTAATTCCTATGATCTGACCCAATTCTGCATTATTTATAATTCTGCCTCTTCTAGTCCTCTATGCATCTTTTCTTCTATTTTTTAATACTATAACTTGGTGCCCAGCCACACGTCATTTTAAACCTGCTGTCTCATTCAGCATTTACCTTATACATTGGGTGATTGCAATGAATTGCTACCTTTCTCCTGAAATTACAAAACTGTGGGATGTGCCATACATATTCTAAAACACTAACATATACAGTTCAGAAAATAAGGATCTGTTGTGTGTGTACGTGTTACACTGTAAGTGGCCACATGATATTTGAAAATCTACTCAAACAAATATCCTCCTCACAATTCTATCATACCTCTGTGAATTCTCACCACTTCTGTCCATGTTTGCATAACATTTCAAGTCAGTTAAACATTTAATGATAAGAGTCAATTATTCTGTTGGCACAAATTACATTTAAGCTATTTGAACAAATAAAATTATGCAAAGAAATTATATTAAAAAATGTAACTGCACTAAAGCTAGAAACTAAAATACGATAAAGGGTTAAGTGAAAAATGTACATTTCATTGAAGTAAATACATGATTTCTTTCTGTTATTATATAGCTATTTAAAAAGTGTGCGCACTTTTGTTAGATTTCCTAAATGAATTTATTTTACCTGAATATCGAGTGAGTTTAAATGTCAAAAAGCCGATTTTTAATTGAATGTGATCCGTTTACACCATGAGGTACTGAAACCTATTTGTGAACACAACAGTTAAAATGTTTTTTCCAGGTCCCGTGGGTCTAGCAGATAAGAGCAGATTCAATTTCAGATACATTACTCAAATCAATATGAGGAAAATCACATTCAATTTTAAAGGTTGGATTATGGGGGTTGGGATGCAGTGAAAGGAGATACCAGGGTGTATATATACACAAATCTTTGAAGGCAGCAGGACAAGCTGACAAGGTCACTTGGAAAAAAGGCACATGGGATCTTTGGCTTTATAAATAGAGGTACAGGAAGAGTACAAAAGCAAAGAAGCTATGCTCAACCTTTATGAATCACTGGTTAAGTCCCAGCTGGAGAATTGTGTCTAATTCTGGATACCACACTTTAGGAAGGATGTCAAAGGATTGGAGCAAGTAAAGGCGAGATTCACTAGACTGTTAACGGATGAGAGACCACAGAAAGTGGAACTGCTCTCCTTACAACAGACGAGAATCAGGGGAGATTTAACAGAGGTGTTCAAAATAATGTATGTTTTCAATAATGTAAATAAGTAGAAATTGTTTTCAGTGGCAGAGCGCCAGTAATCAGATTTACAATAATTAGCAAAAAAACAGAAGCAAGATAAGGAGACTTTTTTTAAAAATTAAAAACGACTTATGACCTGGAATGCATTGCCCGAGAATGCTGGAAGCAGATTCAATAACTTTAAAATCAGAATTAAATTAAGATTTAAAGGGGAAAAATTTGCAGGACCCTAGGGAAAGAAGAGTGGGACCGACTAACTGGATAGCCCTTACAAAAAGCCTGCACAGATAAAATGAATTGTCCTCTCTCTTTCATCCTATGACCCTATATTGCACCACATTCCATATGACATTATCATTAAGCTGAATTTTAAAGGCATCAATACTTCTGTTAAAATTAAGGTTGGGCAAAAAACCTCAAAATTTAATTTATTATGGATACTCAATTATGCACAGATGGAATAATATTCCATTCAGTCCGTGGATTAGGTCTGCCTATGTATCGGAGCTGATATTTTTATTATAAATATCCAGCACTACATTTTACAGAATGTAAATAATTTCACCTACAAGATTAATCTCAATTTTTGCTACTTAAGCATCTCATGCTGGCTCTACAAAATTGAGAAGATGGCAGCTATCAAGGTGAAGCAGGGCCTGCCCCCTCGAAGAGTTTTGAATCTATGGATTACAAGAGAAACCTCCCCAAGAGGAGTTTATCAAGTTGCAGCATGTTTGGGATTATATTAAGTTTACTCTTTGGATATTGGAAGCTGTTCAGGTGGAACACAGAGGGGAAGGCGCCATCAGATTGAAGGTTTGGAAACGCATGTATCATTGCTACCTCTGCTATGTACTAAGCAGGATTGGAGTTCTCTGCCTCTCAAAGGGGCAAGAAGCTACAATTATGGAGGATGTTCCAGACTGGAAAGTTGGCAAGACTATTTACAATTCTAACAGCTGGCCCATACCATCAGCATTGGAGCTTTATAACTACAACCTGAGGAGGAATACCACACAGCAAAGATCAAATTCCAGTGGTACATATGACTGCTGTGTGAGAACTTCAGCCAGGGATCTGATGTTTGCCTCCCTAAAGGTTAATTTCACAAGGAATGTGGTGTTGCGAATAAAACTGATGTATGTAGTTTCAAAAGAAAGCATATGCAAGGCAGGAAGTCCACCTGCTTTCACTACTTGGGCTGCTGGGAGGCAGGTAGGGGTTCTACCTCCTCTTAGGCTTTCTTGTGTTAATCAGAGGCACCCTCAGACCTCAAATATTGCCCACACAAAAATCTGCCAGGCAGGCCCAACTAAATTCCCAGACTCGTTTTAAATGTAGCATCTACAACATTTCTTCCCCAGGGACTATTGTAGTTCCATCAGTGGCCATTACTAAAGAGCTGCCTGACAATTCAGTTGGATAGCTAGTTTTTAGGATGGGAGGCGGAGAGAGGTACAATTGCCAACCTTAATTAAGGCTGCTCCCAGCTGCTTTTTGTTGCATTTTCAGCTGGTGCAACACCAGCGGAGGTGCACAGAGTTAGTTTGAACGTTTTCTGTTATTACACCAGATTCCTATCATCTGTAATATCTTGCTTTTATATTTCTAGCCAAATCACAGAAAAAAAATGAAAAAGATCAATTTATGTAGTGTTTAATCATGTCACCTCAAAGTACTGTCATTATTGTCAGCAAACTCGGCAATAAGTAAGCACAAAACAATGCTCCACAGACAGCAATGTAGTTACTTTATAACAAATCAGCGTTATAAGTTAACCATTGTTGTTGGGAACAACAATTTTATGCATTAAACATAAGAATGTTCACTTATTTGACTGGGTACAATTTCCTACCTTTTCAAGATCCAATTGCCCAACTCCATACGTGCTATGTCTCCAATTTGTCAACACTAAAGGCTCAGTTGGCTTCCTGTCCAAGCTTCTACTTTTGCCAACAGCTTCCTGTTGCTTTGCTGAGATGTTGTACTATTAATAAAAAAATGAAAACATGTTGTTCACCATTTACTAAAACTAACAAAAGGTAGTTTTTGCTACTTGACTGTAACTTACCTTTTATAAATCTGACACAATGGAAAATTGTTAACTCAAAAATGTCATTCAGTATTGAGCCATGAAATAAATTATTATACTGAAGGTAGACAAGATATCGGATGGCTATGGTATCTTAACCCCTCTGGCCACATTAGTGTGGTCACTGTCCAAGAAGCAGCTACATCATGTGGGAAGATCGACATCTCCCTACAGCTAGAAAAAACTCTGGACAGGAATCAGTTTTGTGCAGGTGCGGTATCTTCTTCTCTATAGTGCCCTAACTGTTTTCTATCTCGTGCTGGGAGAATGCTTTCAGTATGCTTAGAGTTGGAATAGAGGACACTGGCAGCACTGCTTCCCGCCCAACCACCACCACCATCACAATATCCCTTCCACTGGAGCTGGAAGATTGGAATCATGCTGTATTAATACTTAAAAGGAGCAGTGAGGCTTCACCATTACTAGGTGTTTTTCCTCTCCCTTGATGAACTCATAGTGGCAGTGATTAGCGCTGCTGCCTGAGTGCCAGGGACCAAGATTCAATTCCTGGCAGGCATCAGCTTCTGTGTGGAGTTTGCATGTTCACCCTGTGTCTGCATGGGTTTCCTCTCAGTCTGAATAACATGCTGATTAGGTGCACTGACCCAAAAAGTTGGCGACTCGGGGAATTTCACAGGATCTTCTTTGTAGTGTTAATATAAACTTTACATGTGACTAATAAACAAACTTTTTTAAACTGCTGTTTTCAGTAGCTTACATGTAAACAACGAGAGCAGAGATTCCAATGTTTCATCTTGTTTGAGGAAGTATAATGATCCTTTTCTTGACCTCCCAAAATCTCCTTAATACACATTCAATCACAAGCAACAATTTAACTTTCAAATTGTGGTGCACCTTTATTTATAGCTTTAATGGAAAGTCTGGCATCAGTCCTTGATTACATCTGTCCTACTAAATAAGTCAAATGGAAATGACTGTAGTATTGACATTACAAAATAGATTACTAGGTTTTTTTTTATGAAATGTCTGAGGAAGATGGGATGTTTAAGTACTCAGGCAAGTGTGGACAACTAAACAATGATCATGAGTTGAAATATATTGTAGTGTTTTGTTTTATGGTTCATGACCCTTCAACTAGGTTTCTTAAAAAGAAATAAAATACATGGCACACACTGGGGGTGGTTTAGCTCAGTTGGCTGGACAGCTGGTCTGTCATGTAGAGCAACATCAACCGTGTGTGTTCAATTCCCGTATCTACTAAGGTTCTTCATGGAGACCCCACCTTCTCAACCTTGTCTCTTGCCTGAGGGATAGTGATCCTCAGGTTAAATTATTAACAGTCAGCTCTCTCCACTGAAGAAGCTAAGGTCATCTGCGACTATGGTGATTTTATCTTACACTTGCTACAAAATACATTTCCCAATCTGCCGGAAAAAAATACTTTCAAGCAGCATACAAACCATCAGTTTTATGGTATGTCTTTTTACTTCTGTTCCTAAAAGGAACCATCAGTTCACACACAGCCTCTAGTTGTGGATTTTTTCCAAGAAAATTCTAACAGTTCAAATGCAGGACTTGAAAACAACTTGAGGAATTCCACTCACGTGAAACAGATGGTAATTTGCACACATCTGGTTCTTTGCGTGTCTGTTCTTCATTCTTCTGCTTGCACAGCAGGAAGTTAGCTTTGCAGCACTTGAATTGGTGAGCAGGAAGTTAGTGATAAGCATATGACTCAAAGTGACAAAAAACGGGAATGAATATACGAATCAAAGGGAACATATGCATGGGGTGTTTGAATCCCTGCTGAGTTTCATCAACAAATATAGGCAAGTGGACACTGATCAATATTCACATAAAATGTATAAAACAATATCACTGAACTTTTACCCCCAATAGTATATTTTATTCATTATACTTATTATGTTAAGGCACAGTATGTAACAGCTCAAATTTGACATTACATCAAGTACAAAACAGATCAGTGTGGTGAATTTGCCACAAAAAGAATTTTGTCCTTCATTGTTAGAGGGATGGAATTTAAAAACAGCAAGGTTATGCTACAGCTGTACAAAGTGCTGGTGAGGCCACATCTGGACTGCTGTGTACAGTTTTGACCTCCTTACTTGAGAAAGGATATACTGGCACTGGAAACAGAGGAACTCTAGATTGACTCCAGATATGACAGGGTTGACTTATGAGGACATACTGAGTAGACTGGGGCTATACTCGTTGGAATTCAGGAGAAGGACAGGAAATCTTGTAGAAACATATAAAATTATGAAAGGAATAGATAAGACAGAAGCAGGGAAGTTGTTTCCACTCGTGGGTGAAATAGACCTAGAGAGCATGGCCTCAAAATAAAGGACAGCAGGTTTAGGACCGAGTTGAGGAGGAACTTCTTCACACAAAGGATTGTGAATCTATGGAATTCCCTGCCCAGCGAAGCAGTTGAATCTGCCTCACTGAATGTTAAGGTAAGGACAGATAAATTTTTGAACAGTAAAAGAATTAAGAGTTAGGGTGAACAGACTCAGGATTGGAGGCAGCTGGTTACACAGGTCCCTTGTAGTAAGACCAGGCCTGCTAAAGATATCAACATTCAAATAAGGATATGCTTACTGTAACTCTTCTTCACTACTTGCTGCCAAACCTCCCCCTTAATTTTAATCCCCTTTAAGGAAACAAACATAAAACTCAGGTCTCAAATTATATAGGAACTTTACAACTACATTGACCTGTGACCTTCACTTTCTTGAGCTGAACTTGTTGGCACATGAGGTGCTCAGTCATCTATGCAAGAATGCCCCTCATCCTCTACTGGAGTAGAGTCCACTGGAAATCCTTGTGTATTAGAAACGACTTCCTGTCAAGTGTCCAAGGCAGCATTTTCTTCTAATGTGCTTCTGGAAATTTTGCTGTCTCCAAGTCACGTCATAGAATTCTTTCACTGGTCAGTTTCACTTCCAAAGATACTGGAACAGTTTTGTTGAATATAACTCCAGGCAGCCAACACTGGTTACTGCCAACATTCATCAGGTTGAAATGTCTCTCCTCCTGCTTTTCCTGCCTCTTTCCCACTCTTGCTTTAACATCTGGATGTAGCAGACCCAAGCAAGACTGACTTCCAATCCATCAGTAATTCAATTGGTGAGAGTCCTGATGTTGTTTGTGGCTTGGAACAAGAGTGAGTTTGGTTCCCAGGGTATCACCTGCCATTATCCTCAATCCTTTTCTCAGAGTCTCAATAACTAGCTCTGCTAAACAGTTTAAAGTTGGATGTAAAGGCACGATACGCACATGATGCATTCCATTCCTTTGCAATAAACTCTTGGAACACATCATTTTTATTAGAGTCACATGTATTAATTTACAGTGGAAAGTACTGCTTCTTACAAGATATACAAACAAAACATACCAATTATAGTGGAGGAGAGAAGAGGGTGCAGAATGTGGTGTTATAGTCATAGCTAGGGTGTAGTGACAGATCAACTTAATACAAGTTAAGTCCATTCAAAAGTCTCGTGGCAGCAAGAAAGGTGGTGTTGAGTTGGTTGGTATGTGTCCTCAGAGTTTTGTATCTTTTTCCCTAGAGAAGGTGGAAGAGAGAATGCCCAGGATGCTTGGGATCCTTAATTGTGCTTTTCCTAACGTCAATATGTGGGAGGCTGGTTTGCGCAATTGACTAGGCTTCGTTCATGACCTATTGTAGTTTCTTGTGGGTCTTAGGCAGAGCAGGACCTGCCAAGCTCTGACACAACCAGAATGAATGCTTTCTATGATGCATCTGTAAAAGTTGGTGACAGTCATAATGGGCATGCCAAATTTCCTTAGTTTTCTGAGAAAGTAGAGGCATTGGCCAGGTTTAACTGCAGTGTCTACATGGAGGCACCAGGACAGATTGATGATGATCTGGACACCTAAAGCCTTGAAGCTCTCAACCATTTCAACTTTATCTCCACTGACATAGACAGGGACATATCTTCCAATATGTTTCCTGAAGTCAATGATTACTTCCTTCCTTTTGAGGGAGAAATGGTCATTACAGCAATTCACCTGATTCTCTATCTTCTTCCTGTACACCAAATTGGCATTGTTTGAAATCCGATCCACTACAGTGGTGTCATCAACAAACTTAAATCGATTTGGAGGGAATGTGGCCACACAATCATAGGTGTATAAGGAACACAGTGAGGGGTTAAGGACTGTGGGATACTGGTGTGGAGGCTATATGGTGTGGAAGGCTGAACTGCAGTTGATAAATAGCTCAGCCTTTCATACGTATGACATAGGTATCTTTGTTATCCAGGTGTTCCAGGGCTGAGTGCAGGGCCAGGGAGATGGCATCTGCTGTGAACTTGTTGCAGCTGTAGGCAAAGTGTAGTGGATCCAGGTAATCTGGGAGGCTGGAATTGATTCGCATCATGATTAACCTTTCGAAGCACTGCATAATAATGGATGTCAGAGCCACCGGATGATAGTCATTAAGACAGCTAGCTGGCTTTTCTTTGTAAATATTTTACCGTTACCAGAAACATGAGAACTCCATAAACGATGAGGTGCAAAAAGACTGGCATAGCTTCTTTTTCGTAATGGGAGCTGTAATGTTGCTTATGATGTGTACTTCTACCTACTTAGGATGTGCGCCCATGATGACTAGAAATTTATGGTCCACAAGAAGCAAGTCCACAAGAAGCAAGTCCACAAGAAGCCTGGACCACAGGTGAGCAGACCGTTCCCATGGATGTAATGGTGCTGGTGTTGCCATCCTCTGATTGTTCTGATATGCAAAACAGGATTTCACCTTAAATATTTTATCTGGTTAAACTTTTCATTTGGGAGACATCTAGGTAAGCTTCATGAAATTCATTTAAGACTTGTGAAAGACCCGAGGGTGGGATGACTATTCTGAACTCCCAGAGGTTACAACATCAGCTCATCTTTTCACCTTGCATGTAGTCTCAATTCATCATCTTCTCCAACCTTAGGCCAACCCTGTATCAGGAATTTCTTCAACTAATTAAATCTTTTCACAGCAAAAATGATGGCTAGACTTTTCCTGGTTAACTGCAAATATCCCTTCTCAACTGTTGTCAGTTTATATGGTGTAAAACCAATGTGTTTTTTGACTAACCCTCCTTCAAATGACAGAGTAATGTCCCAACACAGTAGGGTGAGGGATTGCATGACAAGAATTCTTTGTCTTGATCAAAGTGAACCAACAGGTTAGCTGATTCTAACAGCACTTGCATGTCTGAAACTTATGTAAGCCCTCACTTCCATTTTGTTTCTGTGTGCAGTAGATACAGTGGCACCAACACTATTTAAAGGCCTGGCAAAAACTTCCTGCAGTAATTCATCAGGCCTAGAAATGACCTGAACACAAATGCATTTTTGGGGTTTGGAGCTTTCTTGATGGGAACATACATAGAAGCACAGAACATAGCAGCAGGAGGCCATTTGGCCCTTCGAGCCTGTTCCGCCATTCATCACAATCATGATTAATCATCCAACTCAATAGCCTAATCTAATCCTGCTTTTTCCCCATAATCTTTGATCCCATTTGCTCCAAGTGCTATATCTAGCTGCCTCTTGAGTACATACAATGTTCTGGCATCAACTACCTCCTGTGGTAATGAATTCCACGTATTGATATCTCTGATTTTGCCTTCCTCTGAGGACAGACACTGCATTGTGATTTTGTGACACAAATATTCCAAACTCTGTGCCTGGAAGAAGCACTTACTATGCTTCAGGTATGTTTCTTAACACTTGATCCAGGTTGCTGAGGTGCCCCATCTCACTTTTCAAGTAAACTGCTACATTAGGATTCCCCTGCAACAGATTATTCATCACCTTCTGAAAAATCACCAGACTGGAGGACAGTCTCACACCAGATGATTGTATTTGAACAAACCATTAAAAAGTGTTGATTGTGACACGTTTTGAGTCCCCTGTAGCAAAAGCTGCTGGTAGGCATGGCTCATGTCAAGTTTAGACAATGTCTTGCTTTAAGGGGGGGAAAACAGATCTTCTACCCTTGACAATAGATAAACATCTAGTTTAGAGGCCTGATTAATGGCAAATTTGTAATTCATAAAATCATAGAACCCTAAATGCAGAAAGAGGCCCTTCAGCCCATCTAGCCTGCACCGACCACAATCCTGCCCAGGCCCTATCCCCATATCACTACATATTATACCCACTAATCTCTCTAACCTAGATACTAAGGGACAATTTCTTAGCATGGCCAATCAAGCTAATCCGCACATCTTTGTACTGTGGGAGGAAACCGGAACGTGCAGAGGAAACCCACATAGACATGAGGAGAATATGCAAATTCCACAGTGACCCGAGCCAGGAATCGAACCCAGGTCCCTGGAGTTGCGAAGCAGCAGTGCTAACCACTGTGCTACCGTGCCGCACCATAATTCCCACATATGTGTACAGTAGCATCACTTTTAGAAACAGGAACAAATGGAACTCGCAGATGTCAGAACCAAATGGGCTCACTAATTCCAAGCCTCTGCAGCCATTCCAATTCCTTTACCATACTGCTTTTCATGACATAGGACACTGTCCTGGTGCTGAAGATACTTTGAGAACCTAGAGGATTTACAAATAACTGTACTGCCATACAAAGTACCCAGCGAATCTTGAAAACATCAGGATGTTTCTGAATTATACTCTGTGTGCATTTAACCTTTCTTTTAAAATTTAAAGCTCATTTATGCATTACTTACAAGTAGGCTTACATTAACACTGCAATAAAGTTACTATGAAATTCCTCTACTCACCACACTGTGCACCTGTTTAGGTCAAAGTACCTAACCAGTGCATCTTTCAGACTGTGGGAGGAAACTGGAGCACCCGGAAGAAACCCATGCAGACACTGGGAGAACATGCACAGACTCCACACAGATAGAGACCCAAGCCAGCAATCAAACCCAGGACACTGACACTGTGAGGCAGCAGTACTAACCAATGTGCTGCCCTGATAACACCATGCTGCCCCAATCAAAACAATTTTAATTGAACCAGTTGAGTAAACGAGTCCAATTTTTTACCACCAGAAGCCCTGCTCTTGCTTATTGACTGTTGTAGGCAATGTCCAACTCTAACACCCCGAGCAATGTTATAGTCTCTCTGGTATACATTCAAAGTTGGATCCTTGTCTGAGTAAAGGCTGGCACCTACTTAGGGCCCAAGTCTTCCTGTAGGACTCATTGTTATTTACTGAAGCAGAGGCTTCTGCGTCCACCACCATCTTGATTTGTTTGATCAACCTCCACTGTAGAATTGATAGGCTCCAGCTGTTCATCACTCTCATTTAATAGTGCTTCTCTACCTGCCCTGAGCTTTTCAGGCAATGTTTGACTGACAGAGGCTTTTTGAATTTGAATTTTTCTTGTTCAGCCTTTAATCTGATCTCGGCACTTCTGCAATACTATTTCTTTGGCTATTTTTATTGCAATGGTGGCAAACAGCATCCACAAATTTGCAATGATTTACACAGTGTTCTTTCATACCTGAAACATTCTATGGCTTTCACTTTTACATGATGCACTGCACCTGCCTGTGCACCACCACCGGCCTCTTGAATAACTTTTGCATTGCTGGCAGCCATCTCGATACCCTTAGAAATTTCTAATGCCTTCTTGAAGGTCAGGGTGGCTTCTCCAAACAAGTGACACTGAATGTGGTACTCATCAATGTCACAGACTAGTCTATCCCAGACCATGTCCACCAATGCTACTCCAAACTCTTGTATTCTGAGAGTTACCTTCAGTCAGCAACAGAGCTAGTCACATACTCTCCTGTGTTAAGAAAATGACTACAGAACTTGAAGAATGGACAATCATTGAAAGCTGAGGATTGTGGTATTCTGAATGAATGGAACCAAATCCATAAATGAAATATCCCGCAGTTTCTGTGATGTTGCTACATCTGTCATTAGTTCATAAGCCTTTGCACCATACACTGAGGAGAACTGAGCACTTTTTAGCATTAGCTGCCATTCCATTTGAAAAAGTGTGTACCAACCTTTCCACAAATTGAATCCAGCCCCCTTTCTCTTCCACAAATTCACTGATAGTTCCAAACTGTCATTGTGCTGCTAACCTATTTTTCATTAGTAAACGCATGAATCCACTGATCAGAGTCGTTGACCACCATTCATATTGCAAACTATTTACTCACTGTGCAAATCTTCAGAGCACCAAGTTGAACCTTGAATATTTATTTTCCTTTTATTTTGCAGTTTTCTCATCATTGGGAAAAAGATTGCTTACTTGGTCACAAAAATGTAGTCAAAACACAATATGTTATTCAATCTTCTTATGTATTAAAAAAAACAAAATATAGTACAGCATAGAGTCAAAACTGCAGGCAGCTCGTTACACAGCTCCTTTGTGGCAAGACTGAACCTGCGAAAGCCACACTACAGACAATTCCACTTGCGCATGCTCATACCCATTAAAGACATTAATACACACATTCAAAAGAAAAATGCTTATTGTAACACTATAACAATCAGTTTCTTTTAATTCAGCACCAAATTCCTAACTAAATGTATAGAAGTCATATTTACCAAGTGTTAATATTTTATGTCAAAACATTCACTTATACATATAATTGGAGGGGTTTTACATGGGTTCCAGTACCTTGGTGTACTGTAGCAGTAGCCATGGTCTTTCCTACTGCTGGAGCCTTTCTAGCAACTGCATCAAAAGTTTTATTCTAATCCTGAGTATGTAGTTCTGAGCCTTGGAGTGTGCCAGTCTGCAACACTATGCACTGAAAGACAAGTTTAGGGCAAACCAAACCACCTTTCACTGAGTTAATCGTTCTCCAACAGCAGGTGATCTTTATTTCAATGTGTGTTCCTGGAAAAGCACATTGAGTTACAGAGCTGCATGGGACGAAGACAAAATTTACTTATCACTTTGCAGAGACAGATTCCAGGAGGTGGTAGGGAATGGTCTCCCCTCACCACAGTAACCTTGGGGGGCAGTATGTGGAGAAAGAGGGACTTTTGGCATGAAGGAATGATATGACAAGGAGGGTCCTTTTCACCACCATCCATGGCTGCTTGTTTGAAAGTTCCAGTCAAATAACTTGACAGTTTGCTCACTGTTGGGTCTTTGATTCCTATACTGCATTGTTAATCTTACATTCTCCAACAATAAAATGCTGCACTGTACTGCCCAGGGCATGCATTTTAAAGTAAACATTGTTTGGGTTTTGTAAAATAAATCAAGTCCAAGGCATAAAGTAGGGGGCAGTGGAAAAGAAGAAAGAAAGAAGCTGAACTTTTAAGACCAAACACAGAAGTGTGCATACAAAATTCTTTGAAGACTGCAGGTCAGGTTAGAAAAGACCACAAACCTGATGAATGAGATTCTAACATTTATGCAGGGGATTATGTAGAAAAGCAAGGAAATTATCAATTTGAATTAATGGGGAGTACTAATGCAATTCTGGACTCCATTGCAGGAAGTATGGTGGTGAGACCACACAAATTACCATGCACTGTTTTGGTCATCATATTTTTAGAATATGAAAGGATAATAGAAGAATGAACACGGAGTTGAACAGAAAAGAAATTATAATAACTGGCGTTTTTCAAACCAGGAATGCACTAAAATTTGGGACAACCCAAACTCAATGGGAAAAGGCCACAGTAAGGCCCTCCCACAGCAAAGGGATGGAAACTGTGGAAAACCCTGCCTGTATGCTTCAGCAGTTTGACACGAAATGGATATTTTAAATATAATCAATAACTATACTGAAGAAAACAGAACTGTACTGCACACTGATATCAAAACTAAGCTTCACATAATGTATTTCTGCAATAGAATGAGAGAAAATGTAGTCTGTGTTACTCATAGTACAAGTAAACTGGAAGGAGGTATTCTTGGGGAAAAGTACTGAAGGAAGGTGACAGATTTTCAAGGAATGTTTGTCTGGCACTCTGCACAACAATGTTCCAGTGAGACAAGGAGGTTTTGGTAAGTCACGGGAACCACAGTGCACAAAGGTTGTGATGAATCTAGTCAGGAAGAAAAGAAAGGTGTACAAAAGGTTCAGAGAACTGGGAGATGTTAAGATTGAGAGGAATACAAGGCTTGTAGAAAGGAGCTTAAAAAGCAAATTAGGAGAGCCAGAAGAGGTCATGAGAAGGCCTTGGCGGGTAAGATTAAGGAGAATCCCAAGGCATTCTATAAATATGTGAAGGGTAAAAGGATGAGAAGTGAAGGGAGAAAAGTTTGTGTGGAACTGGAAGAAATGGCAAAGGTGCTTAATGAGTACTTTGCCTCGATATTCATGGTGGAAAGTGACCTGGGAGGTCGTACTGCAAGTTTGCAGCAGACAGAAAAGATTGAGTATGTGGATGTTAAGAAAGAGGATGTGTTGGAACTTTTAAATTCTATCTAGATAAGTCGCTGGAACTGGATGGGATGTACATCAGGCTACTGTGGGAGGTCAAGGAAGAGATTGCAGAGCCCCTGGCAATGATCTTTGTGTCGTCAGTGGAGATGGGAGAGGTTCTGGAGGATTGCGGATGTAGTTCTTATTTTCAAAGAAGGAAAAAAGGATAGCCTGGGAAAGTACCGACCAGTGAGACTGACCTCAGTGGTCGGTAAGTTGATGGAGAGGATTCTGATGGACAGGATTTATGAGCATTGAGAGAAGTTCAATATGATCAGAAAGAATCAACACGGCTTTGTTAAGGACAGATCGTGCCTTACGAGCCTAGTGGAGTTCTTTGAAAATGTGACCGAATATATTGACGAAGGAAGAGCGGTGGATGTAGTTTACATGGATTTCAGCAAGGTGTTTGATAGGGACCCATGCAAGACTTCTTGAGAAGGTGAGAGAGCATGGGATCCAAGGGGCTTTGGCCTTGTGGATCCGGAACTGGCTTGCCTGCAGAAAGCACAGAGTGGTTGTGGATGCGTCTTTTTCTGTATGGAGATCGGTCACCAATGGAGTGCCACAGGGATCTGTTCTAGGACCCTTGCTGTTTGTTACTTTCACAAATGACGTGGATGAGGAAGTGGAAGGATGGGTTAGTAAGTTTGCCAATGATACAAAGGTTGGTGGTGTTGTGGACAGTCTGGAGGGATGTCAGAAGTTGCAGCAAGACATAGATAGGATACAAGAATGAGCGGAGAAGTGGCAGATGGACTTCAACGCAGAAAAATGTGTCATGGTCCATTTTGGCAGGAACAATGGGATGAAGGAGTACAATATCAAGTGTAGGGGAGCAGAAGGATCTTGGAGTCCAAACCCATAGGACTCTTAAATCGGCCTCGCAGGTGGAGGATGTAGTCAAGAAGGCGTATAGTGTACTGGCCTTCATTAATCGAGGGATTGAGTTTAGGAGTCGGGAGGTAATGCTGCAACTTTATAAGACTCTGGTTAGACCCCACTTGGAATACTGTGTGCAGTTGTGGTTGCCTCATTACAGGAAGGATATGGAAGCTATTGAAAAGGTGCAGAGGAGATTTACAAGGATGTTGCCTGGATTGGGAGACATGACCTCTGAAGATAGGTTGAGGGAGCTAGGTCTTTTCTCCGTGGAGAGGCAACCTGATAGAGGTTTATAAAATGTTGAGAGGAATAGATAGGGTGGATTCTTGAAGGCAATTTCCCAGAGCTGAAATGGTCGCTACGAGAGGACACAGGTTCAAGGTGCTGGGCAGAAAGTACAGAGGAGATGTTAGGGTTAAGTTTTTCATTCAGGGTGGTGAGTGAATGGAATCAGCTGCTGTCAGTGGTAGTGGAGGTGAACTTGCTGGGCTTTTTTAAAAGACTTCTGGATGAGAACATGGGATTAAATGGATTGGGAGTTAGATAGTTCTATGGCCTAGTAGGTATGGGTATATTCGGCGTAACTTGTGGGCCGAAAGGGCCTGTTTGTGCTGTAGTGTTCTATGTTCAATCTGGTAAACCTTCTCTGCACACTCTCTAGTAAGAACATCCTTCCTCAGATAAGGAGACCAAAATGGCACAGGTGTAGCCTGATCAGGGCCCTGTATAATTTTAAAAATTGGTAGGATGATAAGTAGTGAGAGGACAGCCACACACTAGGATGATATTAATAGATTGGTCAGGTGGTAAGAGCAGTGGTAAATGGAATTCAAGTGTGAGGTAATGCACCTAAAGAGGGCTAACAAGCTAATGAATTAGGCTATGAATGGTAGGCCCTTGGATAATCTGAACATCAGAGGACCTTGGAGTGTGACTCTACAGATCCCTGGAGATGGCAGGGCAGGTAGATAAAGAGGCTAAGAAGATATATGGGATACTTGCCTTCATTACAACACGACAGCTCAGTGACTATCACTGTTTGCCGTGCAGATACATGGATTTTGGGCTGGTATCTGTAGGAGTTTGCGCATTTTTCCTGTGCTTGCATGAGTTTTCTCCGAGTGCTCCGGTTTCCTCCCACACCCCAAAGATGTGCTCTTAGGCTGATGGGCGAAACAAATTGTCCCTAAACTGTCTCCCCAAATTGGCTCCAAAGCAGATTTCCGTAAACATAGACAAGTGTCATGGGTGGAAGTGGGAACGTTAAAATGGTGGCGCAGGCTCGTTGGGTCAAAGGGCCTGTTTCCCATGCTATTTTGTTCTATCGTTGTATTGTGCAGTGATTCCATATATTGATGTCAATATCTTCAATGTTAAAATCATTCTGCATGGATAAAAACGATGACAAAAATAACTTATTTTCCATTAAGTGAGGTAGCTGCATTTCAATTATCTTATATCCTAAATATCTTGGAAGATTAGCTTGGCTTCAAATCTACATTTTTAAATGACGTTTTAGTTTTCTAATTTCAGAAGCTTATAATTCTGATGAACACCTGCCTTAATGTCAAATACAATAATCACATAATAAGATTCAAAATTACTTATTCATTCAATTGCATGTTTAATTCTCAAAGATTTTTACCTGCTTGTGAAATAATTTATCCACATTTAACTCTGCCAGTCATCTTGTATTCCACAAAACTATAGTTGTAGTGTCATGGATATGTTTGGCATATTATGTAAATGCTCTGAATTAATTATAAAGATACGCAACTGTGGCCCTGCATCACTCTGTACACAAGAATACTGATGCAAGTAAAACTCAACTCTGACAGACTGAACTCAATTCCCGATATTCCGTCTTCCTACACAATATTTCTGCAAATCAGTTATCAAAATTTCAAGAATACAAAACATGGGCTGGAATTCTCTGGTTGTTCACACCCTGCCAGAGAGGACAGAGAATTTGGCACTCAGTCAAATCTCCATTTACTGCAGTGGGATGAAGTGAATGGCTGGAGAATCCTGCACACTGTCCTTTATGATTAAAACAGAACTTGTTGGACATTAGCGTAAAGAAAGTTTTTTTCGAGTTATAGAATTATTTAAAAAATATGCAGATTTTATTTATCCCAACAAAATTGTACATTGCGTACAAATGCAACATGATTTTCATTAGGTGATAGCTTAATGGATAAACCTATAGACAAATAGTGGAAAGTATTCAAACAAGTATTTGGTATGATACAAAACAAGTCCAAATGAGTAAGTAACTTTGCAGCATGGATTAGTAACTTGTCAAGAAGTAGAAGACAGAGTAAGGATAGAGAGAACATCCTCTGATTAGTGGAATAAAACAAGTGGTGTTTTGCAGAAACATGTTAGATCTTCAGAACTTTATTTTAAAGGGAAGGCAGCTGAAGCACAGATTAAATCAGTCATCCAGTCAGGGTTTGAGGGACAGCATCACCTTCTTCTGTTCCTACATTATTAAGAAAGCTCACCAATGCCTGCACTCTCTCAGAAGACTAAGGAAATTTGACATGTCAGCTATGACTCACTAACTTTTATAGATGCACCAAAGAAAGCATTTTTTCTGGTTGTATCATAACTTGATATGGCTTCTGCTCTGCCTAAGACCACAAGGAACTACAAAATCCATCACGCAAATAAGCCTCCCATTCACTGCCTCTGTATACACTTCCCGCTGCCTCGGCAAAACAGTCAGCATAATTAAAAACTGCCATACACTACAGACATTCTCTCTTCACTTTCATTAACAGGGAAAAAGATACAGAAGTCTAAGATTACATACCAATCAATTCAAAAACAGTTTCTTCCCTACTGGCATCAGACTTTTGAATAGACCTAACACACATTAAGTTTATCTTTCTCTACGCTCTAGCTATGAGTGTAATACTACATTCTACATTCTCACATTTCCTTCTTTGCAAACGTTATGCTTTGTATAGCATGTAAGAAACAATACTTTTCACTAGTGGCTATAGGGAATTGTTTTTCAAACTGGAGGCTTATGACCAATATTGTGCCTCAAGGATCAGTCCTGGCTCCATTGTTACCTGTCATTTACAGTAATGATTTGGATGAGAATATAAGAGGCATGGTTAGTAAGTTTGCAGATGACACTAAGATTGGTGGCATAGTGGACAATGAAGAAAGTTATCTCTAACTGCAACTGGATCTTAATCCATTGGGTCAGTTGGCTGATGAATGGCAGATGGAGTTTAATTTAGAATCACAGAGTCCTGCAATGCAGAACGAGGCCTTTTGGCCCATCAAGTCTGCACCGAATACAATCCCACCCAGGCCCTACCTCCATATCCCTACATATTACACCCACTAATGTCTCTAACCTACGCATCCCTAGACACTAAGGGGCAATTTCTTAGCATGGCTAATCAACCTAATTTGCACATCTTGGACTGTGGGGGGAAACCGGAGTACCCAGAGGAAACCCAGGCAGACATGAGGAGAACGTGCAAACTCCATACAGACAGTGACCCAAGCCCAGAATCAAACCCAGGACCACAGAGCTGTGAAGCAATGCTAACCACTGTGCTACTTGCCACCCAAAATTTAGATGAATGTAAGGTGATGCATTTTGGTAGATTGAACCAGGGCAGGACTTACTCAGTAAACGTAGGTCACTGGGGAGAATTACAGAACAAAGAGATTTAGGTGTACACGTTCATAGCTCCTTGAAAGTGAAGTCGCAGGTGGACAGAGTAGTGAAGAAGGCATTTGACGTACTTGGTTTCATCGTTCGGAACACTGAATACAGGATTTGGAATGTCTTTTTGAAGTTGTACAAGGCATTGCTAAGGCTACACTTGGAATACTGTGTGCAATTCTGGTCATCCTATTATAGAAAGGATATTATTCAACTAGAAAGAGTGCAGAAAAGACTTACTAGGATGCTACCAGGAGTTGATAGATTGAGTTATAAGGAGAGGCTGGATAGATTGGGACATTTTTCTCTGGAGTGTAGGAGTCTGAGACGTGATCTTGTAGAGGTCTATAAAATATTGAGGGGCACAGATCAGCTAGATAGCCAATATCTTTTCCCAAAAGGTAGCAGCGCCTAAAACTAAAGCACATAGGTTTAAAAGTGAGGGGGGAAAGATACAAAAGTGTCCAAAAGGGCAATTTCTTTCACACAAAGGGTGGTGAGTATCTGGAATAAGCAGCCAGATGTAATAGTAGAGGCGGGTACAATTTTGGCTTTTAAAAAGCATTTAGTTACATGGGTAAGATGGGTATAGAGGGATATGGGCCAAATGCAGGCAATTGGGATTAATTTAAGTGCTTTTAAAAAAAAGGGCAGCATGGACAAGTTGGGCCTAAGGGCCTGTTTCCATGCTGTAAGCCTCTATGACTATGTATAGAGATGATGATAATAAATTAAAAACAGATATTTGCACAAGATAAAATACATCCTAACACTTCAATTAAATATTGAGCAAATAGGGAAGGATAATTTGTTTTTCCCCAAATGTGAAGTGGGTAGATGGTTTGAGGACAATAGTTCAATTGCTTGAGGAACAATAACAATTGAGGTTTTCCTTGAACTATTTGTTTGCAATACTAAGAAAAATAAATGTAGAGCTATTTTCATGCCACTGGGTGGCACTAGTACACAAAGCTCAATTTCATTATTTTGCTGTAGTTGAAATTACATTTAACTTAAGAATTTTAACTAAAGAGTAAAAAGCTGTTAACATAAAGAAAACTTTTTTAAAAATCGGCATTGCAGTGCCAACATTAGGACACTAATTCATATTTTTGCTTTCCAAAAGAAATTCCTTTAATTTCAATGCAAGTAATCAAAGGTGTTTTTTTTTAAGTAATTATTTCATGGGATATGGGCTTCTCTGGTCTTGCCCATCCTTAACTGCTCTCGAAAGGTGGTGACCCAGTCTTTTTGAAATGCCTCAGTCCATCTAGTGTTGGGACATCACAGTTGTTGTGGTAGGAAAACAGTTCAAAATACTTTGATCCATTGACAGTGATTATATAGTTTCAAGTTAGCATGGTGAGAGATGTCGTAGGGATACTTAGCGGTGGCTTTCCATCCGTCTGCTGCCTTTCTTCTTGATGGTTGAGGTCACAGGTTTGGAAGGTGCTACTGTTGAATATGCCTTGGTGAGTTGTTGCAGTGCATTTTGTAAATGCACTGCAACAATCATATAATATCCCCCATTATAGAACAAAGAAGATCAAAGAACAAAGAGATCAAAGAAGCACAGGAAACAGGCCCAACAAGCCCGCGCCACCACCTCGATGTTCCCACTTCTACCCGCGATCCCTGTCTATGTTTATACATCTATGCATTGAAACCAAATTTGAGACAATTTAGGGAGAATCTGTTCTGCCAATCAGCCTAAGAGTACATCTTTGGGATGTGGGAGGAAACCGTAGCACCCGGAGAAAACCCACGCAAGCATGGGGAGAATGCGCGAACTCCCACAGACACAGGCCCAAATCCATGTATCTGCACAGCACAGCGATACTCACTGAGCTGTCGTGTTGCCCATCAAATGGTCCAGGTCAAGCGTACATTAACAAGGTGAAGCATTAGGATACTCTCGAAAAAAAAATCCAAGAGCAGCCCTGTCACAACTCATCGTGTGTATGCCCCTTGTTAGACAACAAGGCGGACCAAGGTACCTGTAGGATAAAACAAATACATCAATATCATCGACTATTTACACAATTCCTAGGGAACTCCCAAGGCTCATGATCCCTATTTTAAATCAGTTTTCTATATCCCTCCATTCCCATGCCCATCTAAGTATCTCTTAAATAACTCCAGAGTGCCTGCCTCCACCACTTTATTTGGCAGTGCA
Organism: Sphyrna mokarran; assembly: GCA_024679065.1. Taxonomy (NCBI): domain Eukaryota; kingdom Metazoa; phylum Chordata; class Chondrichthyes; order Carcharhiniformes; family Carcharhinidae; genus Sphyrna; species Sphyrna mokarran. Next base: position 32,877,128 of record JAGIQG010000002.1, on the reverse strand, counting down.
TTCCATACCCCCACCACCCTCTGCATGAAAAAACTCCCTCTAGCATCCAAATTATATCTTACCCGCCTCACGCTAAGCCCATGACCCCTTGTGCTATTTGAGTCCATCCTAGGAAAAAGCTTAACCCTGTTTACTCTATCTATACCCCTCATAATCTTGTACACCTCTATTAGATCTCCTTTAAGTCTACGTCTTTCTAAGGAAAACAGCCCCAATTTGCCTAACCTCTCCTCGTAACTCAGACCGTAGGTGAAGGCAGCATCTGGGTGGTTTGCCCATCTTTCGGCCAATAACACCCTTAAGTGTCTCATCACGCCCCCACCACTTATTTTACATGTGCAGATATGATACATGGATTTGGGCCTGTGTCTGTGGGAGTTTGCACATTCTCCCCATGCTTGCATGGGTTTTCTCCAGGTACTCTGGTTTCCTCCCACATCCCAAAGATGTGCTCTTAGGCTGACCGGCAGAACAAATTCTCCCTAAGTTGTCTCAAATTTGGTTTCAATCCATAGATCTGTAAACATAGACAGGGATCACGGGTAGAGGTGGGAACATCAAGGTGGCGGCATGGGCTCGTTGGGCCAAAGGGTCCATTTCCTGTGCTGTTTTGTTCATTGTTCTTTACGTGGTGGGGAAAGATGGAAGCCATGTACCCTGGCAGTTTTCGTTGTGCAAGCTGGGTGTCGACCAATTGGCAAGGGACATGAAGTGCACAAATAGGCAGAACAAAGACTATGCTGCAAAAGTACAGCATTGCTGTTAAAATACTTTGGACATCCTGAAACGGATGATATAAAAGCACTTTTTTTCTTCTTTCATTATGCTTTAATAATTTAGTTTGCACCTTAGAAACAACTGGTGTCCCCAAAGAGTCTCAGAAACAGGACTTTCTCTATACGTATTGTGTCGTCAAGCTTTTGAGCTGCAGCAATAATTTGAACTATGTTCTAAAAATCATAGAGACTGATTGCACAGGAAAAGGGCGTTGAAAGCCAGGAAACACCTTCTCGTTTACAAATCTACTAGTTCAACAATGTTGTGCTTAACCACAACTGACCAACCAGACACAATTATGTCCCATCGGGAAACTCAGCCAAAATGCAGCTAATTCTAGGTGTTTTATGCACATCTCCTTAGTTCTAGCAGTACTGCAATACTGGAAGGGCTGAAAGAAGAAGACCAGAACGTCCTCAAAATAACAGCAACTGGGAAAGGCTAAATGGAATATCACATTTTGGAATCCAATAACTTTAGACTTGCATCAGAGATTTAATAACATTTTTATCTTTTATAGACTAAGTACTTCACACAGCAATAAATTAGCAACTGTAATTTTAGTCTAAAGTTTAGTAATCTTACATTGGCCATCAAAACTAGAAAAGTTTTTAAAAATGGTAAAACATTTGAATAATAAACCAAAAAAGGAAAATTAAAAATATATTATTATTAAAATGTAAAAGGGCCGCATTTAACGTGAATACATCACAAGACTACTTAGGTGATTTTTGCATGTTTATTGGTCTGATAAATCAAGAGTCAAGATCCAACTGGACTTGAGTGTGAGATGTGGAGCGAGACCGTTCTTCCAGGAAGTCTCATTCCAGTTTGTACTGGAATTTTGTACGGCAGTGATTCCAGATTTAGACAACATTACTATAGCCAGCATTTCTGTAAAATACTGATTGTATATGCACAGGAAATACATTCAATTAATTGTCTGCTTTTTCCATGTTAATCCATCCTGACTCAGGTTTCCTACTTTCACTTCCTTGCATATCTTCTGTGATGTGATTAATTCACAAATTATATTATTGTCAATGACATCACCATAAATAATATACAGGCATAAAACACAAGAAAAAAAATGTGCTCTTGCTCCATGAAGAAGAGCATCAAACATTTATTTTAATGACTTTATATAATATCACCTGCATTTGAGTCACAGCAATGCAACTTATGCTGTTGCGTTTTAGAGAGTTGTAGCCACATTATTTTGTACAAGTTTTAAAAATACATTTCTGAAGAATTACAGAGTTCTCCTATATAGGCTTGCATGCTTCCATTACAGTGAAATAAGTGCACTGGGATAATATTTAGCAAGAAAACTTGGATACAGCATCTATGACATTTGGTGTGAACAAGACAGTGTGTTTACAATTTTCCTTCCACCCCAATTTCCAGCCAGCATCTACAAAGACATAGCAAAATTCAGCACTGACAATAAAACAAGAAAAGGCAGAGTACAATCACAAACCAGAAAAAAGTATGCACATGCAAGGATACACTGTGAAAGAAAATAAGAAAGGCAACAATATGAGAGAAGATTAGCAGATAATGTAAAACATACCCAAAGTAATAAGATAGAAATGATGGAGTGGAGTAGGGGCAAAAATGAAATCTTGTGGAGGCAGAGGACAGGAACAAGTACTGAAATGGTTTTATTTCTGAAAATTAACATAGACTTTAAATTTGTTTCTTTGGCCATGCAGGCTATCAGCACCATAAACCCCATTTTCTTAAGCTTGTTGCTGTCACTGGAACATTTTTCAAATTTCTGTACTTCGAAGTTTGGCTGCTGGGCACAAAATTCACGGGCACTTCACCCATGTTGCAAAATGATTCAATGGGTACTCATGTTTATGCTGCTGTCTGATAAACTGGTGGAAACTGGTAATTTTGGCACTGAGGTCATTTGCTGGTCTCAGAGATCTTGGATTTCTGTCACACACTGTTTCGTTCCATGAAGCTGTTATGGCAACTAACTGTTGGTCTGAAACCTTGGCTAGAATTGAGGGTTTGATTTGAAACATTTAAATGCATTTCTGGTGATGTAACCATTATGACCCTTTAAGGATCCATTCTCATGCATGCTTTTCAATATCTGAAAAATGATTGGTCTTTCTTTTGTTAGCACTTCTGTTTGGTCTTGAACATCATCTTCATGGCAGATTTGTCTTCTTTCATTCTCACTACAGTTTTTCATTAACACTAAATTCTATTGCTGACAAGTTAGCAAATGTTACAACTTTTCGCTTCAAACTTAACTTCATTCTGCATTCTTCTTGCAGAAGGATCCATTTCTATTCGTTACTTGCCCTGCCACAAGGATTTGCTCTGTGTGGACAAATTAAACTCCTACTTCTACCTTGCAACACAGCCTGTATTGCCTGTATGGTCCATGCATCGACTTACAGTACAAGATAAATAAAACCTAGGGTGAGGTTGATGATTAATGCAAATAAAGCATTTCATAAATGAGAAGTGGAGTCATCTTACATGGCAGGTCAACTTGTACACCATGATCGAAATAAATGTGAAGTGATGTACTTTGGAAGAAACATGTAGAAAGCCAGTATAAATTAACTAGCATAAATAATGACAATGTAAATAATGACTTTGAATAGAAAATCCTGTTGCCTATCAATGCAAGATGGCCACCGATACCTGTCAGCACTTGCACACTTGACAGCACATTTGCAGAATCCTATGTTGTCATTGACAGGAGACAGTGCTGATTGGAACTAATTCACCCAGTCTGAGCTCTGCAGCGTGCAGGCAATTAGGGCACAGCCTCTTCGCAGTTCCTAGGATCAGAATGGGGAAGAAAGTGGAGGCTTCTGATCCATCCAGTAACAGCTGCAATTCTGTTTGCAGCTCTAGGGCTCGATTCTCCCAGAACACCACATTAAATCATTTACAGGGCAATCAGATGGTGGAATACAGGCTTTATTACCCAGCATCCTTCCCATCCCACTGAGATTGCTGCAATCACAGGGTGGTTTATTGGAAGAAACAATGGGGAAATTAAAGGCTCAAAAAATGTTAACAAAATCAAATGAGATCAAAAAGGTCAGACCAGAGAGGTTATGTTGCTGGTACTGTAATATTTGCAATTCCAGAACCAGTGCATGCACCCTGCTACACACTGTCTTCTATAAAGATGGTGACCACACATTCATGGTGACCACACAACATATGTAACCAATACAAAAATAAGAAAGCCACGTTGAAACTTTGTGTGTCATGATTAGACTTTAGTATAGTGTACAATTCTAGCATCAAATTTTCAAAAGGGTTGTGGAAGAGGAATCAAGAGCAAGTTTATCAGGATCAGTTGTGTGTACAGGTTGGTGAAGGTGGCATTACTCTCCTTGGAGCAGAGAAGGCACTAAATACCTAAAAGTAGGTACTTAAAGTTATAAACATTTTAATTGAATAAATGCAAGGAAACCAAGTTTGTAACCAGGGGTCAGAGATTTAAAATAATTGAAAAATAGGGAAAATGAGGAGTTTTTTTTGCAGAAAACCTGGAATTCACTAATTGGAAGGACAGTGAAATCACATTTCATAACTTCCAAAAGACAATCGGGCATGTACTTGAAGAATGGCTTGCATGATTATCGGCAGAAAGTCAGATAATTTCCAAAGCTGCAACAAATGCACAACTGGGCAAATGCCATCTTTGTGTCGTAACATTTTATGATCTCATCTAGATTAAGAAGTGCAAAAATGTCTGCATAGTTGCCATAACAATGTGCACATGCCAGCTCAGATTTTGTTTGCACCAAAATGGTGTATTTGGCACCCATTGCCACAAAACAGCATCTGCAGAGAGCTGGAAGTAAGACTCTAAAATCAGCCTCTCTTTCCACTTGTGCTACTCCACTTCCTTTCTTGTCTTTTCAATTCTGCCCAAACAAATCACATTCCAAGGTGTTTATTCCCCATTCATGTCTAGTTTTTAGCCAATTTCTGTAAATGCAATTAAGATCTAGATGTTTCTGGTGCTTTCAATTCCTCTGACTTTAGTTCTCAAAATGTGCACTTATAATAAATCATTATAACTTTTTTTCTTAAAAAACTCTTTACTCGCTTTCCCATGACTTTTTTTGTCCATGTTGCCTACTAATTCCCAGGGGTCAATTAGCTCAGCTGGCTAGGTAGCTAGCATGTGATTCAGGATAACACCAAGAGCGTGGGTTTAATTCCTATTCTGACTGAAGTAGATATGGACCCTGCCACCTCATCCTGCTCCCCAAGAGCAGAAGGCAATGGCAAAAGGCCAGTGACAAAAATTGACAAGTAAATAGTTCAAAGTGATGCATCAACCAGCAACGAGCTAAGGACCTGCATTCCAGCACAGCACATATCATATAACTTGACTCAAGTTCCAACTGCCATTCCTTCCCACTCCACCATATGTAATCAGTCGATAATACCATATACATTTATTTCACACCCTCATGGGTTAAGATGACCCATGACCTCCAGGGCTGTTACAGAAATATTGACTTATTTTTTATGAGCATAGATTAAAAACATGAAATGTGGAAGCCAAGTTTAAACCTAGCCGGACTCCACAATTTGCAAACTGCAAAGCATTCCTGCAGCTAGTCCTAGGACAATCAGCTTCTCACCAAAACCAGACAGACCTGGAACTCCCTGGCTATGTGCCTGTAGCCACATTGCTTCAGGGCAAACCACTGCTTACACCTCCAGTGAACCTGTTTTGTTAGAAGAATACTACACAGCCTGAGTGGCATCCAGCTCAGATTGAGGTCAGAGGCACAGCATGAAGAGAACAGCTGAAGATTCAAAAACACATTCTCTGCTTGTATTGGGCACGAAGGGTCTTCGAGAAGGGTACGAAGAAGGGGAATAAAAGGGGCAACTGGAGCCCCTCTCTCTCTAGTTTTGCACCTTCTTCAACAGTGCCTCCAGAGAGCACCTTCAACTGGCAACTAAGCAGTACATCTTGGTGAGGATCACCAGACTGACCAGACCTAGAAGATTACCCCTGTGAGACAACCTGATAACCAGAATCCTGTAGATCTCAAAACGTCAGTCAACGTTTAAAAAGTGAGATACAACTTAACTCAATGTGTATTACTTGTGTTTTCAGACAAACAGTTCAAATACAGTGATAGGGACCTGTGGATAGGGTGTAGCAAATCCATGAAAGCATGTGTCAGAAGTAGATAGCTAGTGTAGATTTAAGACTGTTTACTGAAAAGTCCCATGAAGAGATTGATAGAGTTTAAAGGCCAATAGTAGAGACTGATAAATTTTTTTTTAAATAAAGTGCTCAATCAATGTGTTGGACAGTCACCTGACTCTTGTTCCCTGTCTACCTCACTGCATAATACACCCCAGTTAAAAAGAGTTACTGCAAACTGGTCAACTCTCAGCCACCTGACAAAGGGACAGCTTGTTCCAAAAGTTTGCAGCATTTTTTTTTGTTTTGCTATTCCAATTCAATCCAATCAAATCTAATTCAGAGTCTCAACAAATTGAGACATTCCCTATCCAAGCTGACAAGACAGGGCTCTCACCAACTGTCTTGGGCTTGATCTATATCATGCAAGCTGATCGCAGTAGGTGTAGCTCTCCTCCAAGGCTTGACGTCATGTGCATTTTAACCAAAAGGCCGAGAAGCTGCTTTAAAAAATTACTTCAAATGAAGCTAAAATGTAACCTAATGACTTCAATCAAGCACAGCATTGTCGATACTACACTTGATCTTAGCCAAAAGTCAAAGCTTGAGAAATTTGCTACAAATAAACTTGGACATTAAGCTGGTAATGTGGGATTTCTTTCTGTTTTACTCCAGTCTAACGTCAGCATCTCCACATCATAGCTTACTTTCCCAGCTGCTTTTCTTGTTTAATTACGCATCACTTCACTATTTAACCATTTTGTTGGTGTATTAGCATCTCCATGCAGCTGATCTTTACTGAATATCCTTCAATGCCAGAAACATTGCCAAAATGGAATCCCCTTCAGTTATACACTAATTTCTTTAAATTTCCTGTGCTTCGCTCATATCACATTACTGGGGAAGTAATCCTGAGAAATCCTGCTCTAATCTTGACAACTGGATCCCTAAATTCAACTCAAAGGATTACAGACCTTTCTTCACCAATATCATACATTGCAAAGTGGACCACAATTAGAAATTGCTATTGCTTGCTTTGCACAATCTTTTCCATTCTATTCAATACGTTGATTAATCTTGCACTATGGAAGTAACAATACAAAAACTCATGCAAACCATTTATTATTAAAACCCTGATCACTACTGCATTTCCAGCTATGCTGCTAATTTACCAGTCTGTACCATGGTACTACTTGTTGTCATTCACATCCATTTATCTGGCTTGTCTAGAGTCCTCACTTTGCCACAGAAGATTAGAGATACAAATCTATTTGAAAGCATAAATTGCCCTGGGTACTTCTGCTTTTTCCCATTCAACAATCCCCCTCCACTGTTTTATCCGTGTCTCTATATAAACCCCTCAAATACTACCTCTAAAAATTACGTGACCTGTCAAATTGACTCTAGCAACTTCTCTTGAAATTTTCAGCTTAAGCAATGAACATTGGTGGCACATTGCATTATTGTGTTTGCTTAGGTCATCACCTTGTGCTTGAAATTTTCATACCTTACAGAAACCTGCCAACGATATTTCTTCCTGTGTCTACATTTTTACATTTTGTTATATTTTGAAGTTTGTATTATTTGCCAATATCTGCTAGCCTACTTAACATCTAATTGTCACCTCTTTCACCCTTTGCATCTGATTTTAATTTTCACCAAATACACATTTTAAGGGTCTTTTTCTGAAATTATCAAACTGCTTGTCTCATGTCCAACACTGGGTAAGTAGCTATTTCCTAAAATTAAACACTGGAAAAAAATGAAGCCATTGCTCTGGTCCCAAGCGACTGTCTCCATCCCTCTTTCTGGTTAATTGTCTGAAACTAACTTACGCTGTTCACAACTTTGACTCTGCTGACCACAGGTCTGCACAATTACTAAGATTACCTATTCACACTTCGACAATACTACCCATTTCTGTCCTTTCCCTAGCTCACTTGCAGCTGAAACTCTCATTCAACCTTTCTTACTTTAGATGTGACCATTCAAACTCTGCTGCCCATGTCTTTACTTGTAACTTATTCACTCATCACAGCCATGTACTCATTGGTCTACATCAGCTCTCAGTTAAACAATGCCTCGATTTTAAAGTTCACATCCTTGTTTGCCAAATCCCTCCAAGGCTTGTCCCTACTTATCACTATAATTTCTCCAACCCCACAAACCTCTGAGATACCTGCTCACTGCTTTTTATCCCTTGCGTATTCCCCACTTTTAATTTATCATTGTTGGCTCTACCTTCAGCTGCATAGACACTAAAGTTGTGGAATTCTATCCTAAACCATTCTAACTGTCTTTCTCACCAACCTTCTTAATGCTCCTTAAAATCTGTTTCTTATACCAAATTTCAGGTCATCTACTCTGATATTGCCCTATATGGCTCAGTACCAAATGCTGCTTTACAAAATTGTGAATATTAAACATTCTTGTTTAATATGTTAAAAAGCTGTGGTCATTTAATCACTCTTTTCTCACTTCATTGCATTACCAGTTCATGCTGAAGCATTTTCAGCTCAAGCTGGATTCCTCCAACTCCAAGCGTGTGCTGATTAGGTTGATTGGCCATGCTGAATTGCCTCTTAGTGTCAGAGGACTAGTAGGATAAATATGTAGAGTTATGGGTAGAGGACTTGGGTGGGAATGCTGTTGGTGCAGGCCTGACCAGCCAAATGGCCTCTTTCTGCACTGTAGGGATTCCATGAGCTATCTTACTTCATACTGGGCAGTCAGAAATCGTTAGTTATTTGCTCCCTACTAACAATACCCAATTAACATCAAACAAGTGATCTACTTACAGTTAAAAAAAAACAGATGGAAGTAAGTGGTTTGTGGTTTGGGAAGAGATAGAAAGGGGAAGGAGAAAGATGAGATGTAAAACAGTTACATTGATGATCCGGAAAAAATTCCATAAACTTCCTGAACTTGCAAAAAAAACTTGCATTTTTATAATGCCTTTCATAATCACATGACATCCCAAAGCTTGGGATGTCACCCAATGAGTTACTTTGAAGAACAATGTGTAATATTATAATGTAGGATGTAAGCTGATTCTCTGTGATAATGGAGTTTACAGCATGGAAACATGCCCTTAAGCTCAACTTGTCCATACTGCCCAGTTTCTACCACTTAGTTAGTCCCAATTGGCCACTTTTGGCCATATCACTCGATATCTATTTTGCCTATGTAACTATTTAAATGCTTTTTAAAAGACAAAATTGTACCTGCCTCTGGCAGCTTGTTCCAGACACTCACCATCCTTTGGACCCTTTTGTAACTCTTCCTCCCTCATCTTAAACCTGTGCCCTCTAGTTTCAGGCTCACCCACCTTTGGGGAAATACACTGAATTAACTATTCCCTCCTTATTTTGTAGATCTCAATAAGATCACTACGAAGCCTTCTATGCTCCATGGAAAAATGTCCCAGTCTATCCAGCCTCTGCTTACAACTCAAACCATCAAGTCCCGGTAGCATCCTAGTAAACCTTTTCTGCACTCTTTCTAGTTTAATAATATCCTTTCTATAATAGGGTGACTAGAACTATATACAGTATTCCAAGTGTGGCCAAATCAATATCTTGTTCAACTTCAATAAGACATCCCAACTCATGTATTTAATATCCTGACCAATGAAACTAAGCATGCAGAATGCCTTCTTCACCACCTTGTCCACCTGTGTCTTCACTTTCAATGAGTATGAACCAGTACTTGTAGTTCCCTTTGTTCAGGAACTCCCCAACGCCCTACCATTAACTGAGCAAGTCCTGCCCTGGTTCGATCTACCAAAATGCATCACTTGCTCTGGTTCAATCTACCAAAATGCATCACCTCACCCTTATCTAAATTAAACTTCATCTGCCATTCATCAGTCCACTGGTCTAATTGATCAAGATCCTATTGCAATCCTAGATAACCTTCTTCACTGTCCATTATGCCACTAATTTATAAAACCAGTCTCCCATCTATTGACTCTAACTACATTTCCCACTGCCTCAGAAAAGCAGCCGGCATAATTAAAGACCCCATACATCCTGCACATTCTGTTTTCCACCTTCTTTCTTCTGGAAAAAATACAGAAGTCTGAGGTCAAGTACCAACCAACTCAAGAACAGCTTCTTCCCTGCTGCTGTCAGACTTTTGACTGGACTTACCTTGCATTAAGTTGATCTTTCTCTATATCCTAGCTACGACTGTAACACTGCATTCTGCACTCTCTCGTTTCTTTCTCTTTCAATGGTATGTTTTGTCTGTATAGTACGCAAATAAAACTTTTCACTGTATGTTAATACATTTGATAATAATAAATCAAATCAAAAAATGCCTCCTAAATTCTCATCCAAATTATTGATAAAATGACAAAACATTGGACCTAGTGCCAATCTCTTAAGCACACTACTCGTCACAGAACTCCAGTTTGAAAAACACTCTGTTCTGCAAACACCTCTGTTCCCGTAAGATATAACATTACACAACCACCTACCACACGATGCCTTGTCAAAGGCCTTGCTAAAGTCCATGTAGACAATGTTGACAGCACTGCCCTCATATACCTTCTTGGTTACCCCTTCAAAAAAAAGTCAATCAAATTTGTGAGACATGCTTTTCCAATCACAAAGCCACACTGACTCTCCTTAAATCAATCCTTGTCTTTCTAAATGCCTGTAGATTTGGCTCAATGAAGATGGAAGTGAAAAAATTGGATTTTAGAAGTGGTAACAGTTTTAATTTCCAATTCTCAAATTTGACATTCAGAATAAAAGATGGACATAATACATAATTTTAATATAGATCCTTTTGATCTAAGGATGCATTCAAGAAGAATTTCAAACTTTAAAAGAAATATTTAGCTAAATAAATTAGACTCAGTGAGGACAAAGTCTCAGAACAAATACAATCAATGTTCAAAAAAAAACTTTTTGTTTAAGTTTACCAAATGCAAAGAAGTAACAAGTTTCAACATTAGAAATGCTCATTTTACATTAATATTGGACATTCAGGAGCAAAAGAGACACTATTTTCAACAATATAAAATTGTTAATTTGATAATATTGTTTTAATATGAAAATTATATATAATAATGCAGTGATTGAGTTAAAAACCCAATTAAGGAAACAGCACTAAATGTTTCAAGGATTATTGCTGCACTAAGTGCCTGAGGATAAAACAGTCATTAAACATAGAACAGTACAGCACAGTACAGGCCTTTCAGCCCTCGATGTTGTGCTGAGCAATGTCCGAACCCAAGATCAAGCCATCCCACTCCCTATCATTCTGGTGTGCTTCACGGGCCTATCCAATAACCACTTGAAAGCTCCTGAAGTGTCCGACTCCACGATCACAGCAGACAGTCCATTCCATATCTCAACCACTCTGAGTAAAGAATCTACCTCGGACATCCATCCTATACCTCACACTATGAATCTTATAGTTATGCCCACGTGAGGGAGTAATCTCTGCACGTCCACTCTATCTATCCCCCTCATCAATTTACAAACCTCTACTAAGTCGCCTCTCATCCCCCTCCATTCTAAAGAGAAAAAATCCAGCTCCTTCAACCTTTCCTTATAAGGCATACTCTCCAAACCAGGCAGCATCTTGGTAATTCTCTTCTGCACTCTCTCCAATGCTCCCGCATCCTTCTTATAGTGAGGTGATTAGAACTGAACATAATATTCCAAGTGTGGTCTCACCAATGTCTGGTACAGTTGCAGCATAACCCCATAACTCAAACCCCTATTAATAAACTCAAACACACTATAAAGCCTTCTTCATGACTCTTTCTACTTGAGTGGCAACTTTCAGACATCTATGGATATGAACCCCAAGATCTCTCTGTTCTGCCAAATCTTTAGAACGCTGCCACTGACCTGTAATCCACATTCAAGTTTGTCCTACCAAGATGAATCACTTCGCACTTACGAGGGTTAAGCTCCATCTGCTATTTTTCGGCCTACCTCTGCATCCTATTAATCCTTTACAGTCTACAAGAACCCTCCATCTCAACCACTACTCCACCAATCTTGGTGATCAGCAAATTTACTAATCCACTCTTCAGCCCCCTCTTCCAAGTCATTGATTAAAAGTCACAAATAGCAGAGGACCTAGCACTGATTCCTGTGGTACGCCATAGTAACTGGCCTCCAGTCTGAAAATTTTTGCCTCCACCACCACCCTCTGTCTTCTATGAGACAGCCAGTTACTTATCCAATCAGCCAAATTTCCTTCTGTCCCAAACCTCTTTATTTCCTTCATGAGCTGACAATGGGGAACCTTATCAAATGCCTTACTAAAATCCATGTATACAATATCAACTGCTCTACTTTTGTCTACACACTTCATTATCTCCTCGAAGAATGCAATCAAATTTGTGAGGCAGTCCACGAAATCTTGCTTAATGACCATGTTCAGGACAATCATAAAATGTCTCCTAGTCGACACCAATTAGAAGGAAAGAACTTGATTAAAAATCTTACGTGACATTGTGATCAATTAAGCATTTTAAAGTCTAAATGGGTTAAATAACATAGCATCCAATTTGCACAAATCCCATAAAATAGCAATGAGACAAATGGTCAAATGTTTTTAAATGTTGGCTGAGGGAAAAGGGTTGGCCAGGACACTGGGAAAATCTTCCTACTCTCCTTTGTATAGTAAAATATAGTAGGATCTTTTATGTTTACCTGAGACAGAGGAGAAAGCAGTTTAACTTTTTGCTTGACAGCCTCCCTCTTCCAAAGGTGCAGCATTCTCTCAGTACCACACATATGTGTCAACCCACTTATATGCTCAATTCTAGGGCGTACAGGTTCTTTTGACTTCGAGTGCTTCAACTGAGCCAAGGTTGACATCAGTACTCATAATTGGAATGTGCATTCTCCATGTTTTAAAATGTATAATTGTCGATGTCAACATCCAATTTAGTCATTTTTGTTATTCATCTTTACCCAGACAGAACCTGTATTTGAAATCAAACATCTCCCAAAGAACATGCAGACATATATAAATGATTTTACAACTGATTCTCCTTACTCTCCCAAAATGGTTGCCACCCACACCTGTTATGCAGCTACACTTTGGCTGCGCATGTTACTATTTTCTTAAGACAAATATTCAGCAGATACTAATAAATACTCATGAATCCCTTGGCTGAATCAAGGGCCAATCACCAGGATTATAAACAACCTTTTAGAACTGCTTGAAACTGCAAACTCATTCAACGAGATGCACAATCAGAATTAAGATTGCTCAGCAATTGTGAACTTAATTATACATACCTGTGGCAATTCCCATTCAGATTTGGATCCATCTGTGCGATAGTAATACCGTCGGCCTTGATCATCTGTATGTTTCATCCACTGCAAGCAAATACATTGTTTTACATTTTTGTGTAACTGTTCATAGAATTCAGCAACGCCTTGATGTTATAATAGTAAGAGGAAATTGAAAATGCTGTTACATTGCACGAGTAATGATCCACAGAAGTCCTAATTCTTTAGATGACAGAAAATTTTGAAATTGAGACAATGTAAATCAATACCAAGCTTCAATCATCAATTGCAATATTGACAAGAAACTGCTAAAGCCTTTACTATTTCCTTGGATGATGGAGGCATATTAATTTCTCTGAAAACACTTGCATTCTCATAAGCAAATACTTAAATTTTAAAAATATAAATAAGTTATTCTAATGACATTACAAAATATAACGAATCTGCTCAACCTCTTGCAACCTACAAAAAACCAAATAAACTTACAAGGACATGCAAAGCTCTTCATATCCAATAGAATGTACATGTAAATTTCAGCTTGCCCCCAAAATGTGACCCTTGCTTCATTGAAAATGCTGTCAACAAATACAGCTGATTAATAGGAATCCTTCTAATTTATCATTCACAATACTGCCAACTGAAAATGGTACTTAATTTAATAGCGATCGTCAATCTAGGGACATTTCAAATGCATTAGCCTCCATAACAAATTTACATCAGTAATAAGAGTTGTACAGTTGTCTTTTAATTAATGTAGTATGAGCAGACTGATAAAGAGCAAATCAACTGACGAGAAGAAATCAAAGTACCTTTTCATCAGTATATTCATTGACATACAAAGTTTGGCCACGCTCATCCATTTCTTCTGACCAACCACGCGGAGGTAAATCAAACTCATCTGAATGGCTGGAGTAAATGCTCCGGTAGCTCTCTTCTGTGTTGTGATGCTGGAAGCATTTAGAGAAGGAACATGTTGTGCTTTATGTGTCTGATTATGTAAGCTTCAGGCATTTGAGAATTGCTGTTACTGAAAAAATATAGAAGTAGATACAGATTTCCCTTTCACACAAAGTATCCCCCTAATTTAAAGAAATGAGAAGTGAAGCAAACAATTAATTCTGAGTTCTCCCAAAACATATCAAGAATCACAGGGAAGAGAGAAAGTTCCAAACTTCTATCACCTTTTACAGAAAGAAGTGTTTTCCAAATACACTCCAAAACCTGGCTCTAATTTTTAGATTATGCTGCTTAACCTTGAGATTCCTAAGCCAAAAGAGTAATTTCTCCCAATCTATCCCATGTTCCCTCTAATATCTTGATCAAATCGCTCCTTAGCCATCCAAATTTTAAAAAATATAACCTTAGGTTATGCAAATGTATTTACAGTTTAAGTACCATTCTAGTAAATCTATATTGCACTTTTTCCAAGGCTAATGTATCTTGCTAAGGTGTGGTGCTCAGAATGCTTAATATTCCAGGTTTGCTCTAATTAGAGTTTTACATAAAGGAGCAATAACATCCACCTTCTCATATTCTATTCCTTTACATATAAAGGCCATCACTCTATTGACATTTTTAATTGTTTTCTGAACTTTTTGTGAAATTTTAATGATCTGAATACCTGGACTCCCAAAGTTTCTTTGGATTTTCATAGTTTCTAGCTTTTCATTAGAAAGTACTAGCAACACTGAAAGTACTTTGTTCCATCCTCGATAGATTGTTAGCCAAATATATTAGAAATATTAATAGAGCAAAGGTAGATACATAGAATTAAGCTGCAGATGAGCCATCATCTCTATGACTGGCAGAATAGGTTTGAGAAACTAATTGATCTATCATGTTCTTTTGCAAGCATGGTTCCTATTTTCAGGTTACAAATAAGCTGCTTTAAATCAGCGTTTAAACAAGAATCAGCACTACCTCAGCCCTCAGTAAGCTCTGTTCGCCAATAACTACCCACTTAAATTGGCTCCTGGTTCCCAGTGCCTCAGATTTAAAGCAGCTTATTTGTAACCTGAAAATAGGAACCATGCTTGCAAAAGAACATGATAGATCAATTAGTTTCTCAAACCTATTCTGCCAGTCAGATCTTAAATTGCCATTCACTTTTTCCATACATATTTTGCATTCAGAAGGCATTTGATAACATTCCCAATAAAGGCCCATTAGCTAAAATTATAGCTCATGGTATTGAAGGAAATTAAGTAACACTGAGAAAGAAAGGCTTGTCAAAGCTTTTCATTTTCCACTTATCAGGACAGGTGTAAGAATGCCTCACCAAATTTTCTTCCACAGCACCTTCCAAATCTGCAACATCTCCCTTCTGGAATGACAAAGGCAACAGATGCATGGAATATCGCCATCTTTCCCTTTCAAGCTCCCCTCCAAGTTACACACCACCCTGTCTTGGAACTATATTGCTGTTCCTTTACTGTCCCTGCATATGAACATTTGTATCTTCCAGCAAGGGTAAATGCAGTACATTGTGAGCCTGACTACTGATCTTAAAATGGTCAGTAGTTTAATTCTTGGCACATTCAGAATTGGTCAGAAAACTTCCTTCCTGATGGATAGCACGGTGGCTAGCATTTTTGTCTCATAGCGCTAGGGACAAAGATTCAACTCTTGGCTTGGATTACTGTGTGGAGTTTGCATGTTCTCCCTGTGCCTGCATGGATTTCCTCTGGGTCTCCGGTTTCCTCCCACAGTTCAAAGATATGCAGGTTAGATAGATTTGTATGCTAAATTGCCCCTTAGTGTCACAAGGACTAGCTAGGGTAAATGCATGGGCTTATGAGGATAGAGTCGGGTGGGACTGCTATTCAAGTCTTAAAGTGGTCTACAACGTGTGTGGACGGAGCACTGAGCACAGGTTAAAGAGACGTGTATTGTCTCTGGACAGCACAGTAAGTGAGGTTTTTTGTTAACCCAGGCAAGTCATGGGGGTTACAGATAGTGTGACATGAACCCAAGATCCCTGTTGAGACCGTCCTTATGTGTGCGAAACTTCATCTGTGGTAGGGTGGGCAGTTTAATCCAAAAGTGACAGCCTTAGGCCCACACATGAATACGCATGATACAAAGCAGTGATCTGATAAGGGTAGCCATTATCTTGCAGGATAACTTTAAAGTGCCCTACTTCATTGTAAGGTTTGCTCAATAAGCAATTGGCTCAGGCCTTAGTTAGAAGTTTGTTATTAAGGCTTCCCTAATCATTGCATATTTCTGATATGTAGATCACATGATTGCTATAACAGAATATGCATCTGCACCTAACAATTTCCTTACATACCTTAGTGTGCTCCAAATTCACCTTTGAAATAGAGTAGCCTACTAAGCTTCCTTTCCTTGGCATGCTAGTTGAGAAGTGTGTTAATGGGGTCTTGACTGCTGCCTACCATAAGTCTATCTTCATTGGTCAATATATGCATTGCAATTTCTACAGTTCCAATATGCTACAGGATTGGCCTTATTGTCAACCTTTTCTCATAGTTGACATTATTATTCCGTTTGAAGTTTGGTATTTTCCCATCCATCCTGATGAGTGCAAGACATGGAGCTTTGACAGCCTCTTTTTTCAGAAAATTACTGACCTAGTTAGAAGATTGGTTAGATATTAAAAATCAGAGTATGGATCATGAGTGGATTGGAAGGCATGACTAAATAATGTCTATAAATAATGCTTAAGGGGTAATTTGATAGCAATTTTAGAATTTTGAAAAGGGTTGTTAGGGTAGAGAGAGTTTAATGGTGCAGGAATCTAGGACAAGGGAGCATAAGCTTACAATCAGATCCAGGCTATTCAGAAAGCACTTCTTTATTAAAGAGCAGTAGAACTGTGGAATATTCTCCGACAAACTGCAACAGATGCAGGCTCAATTAATAAATAGATTTTCCCAAGGCAGGAGTATAAGAGGATATGGAGGAAAGGTGTAAGGGTGGAGTTAAGATACTGGTCAGTCATGATCTCATCAAATGGCAAACAAGCTTGAAGGATTGAAAAACCTATTTCCTATGGATCATGTTTCATTAAGTTATTCAACTTAATAACTTAATAACTTAGATAGTGAAGAGGGGTGTTTTAGTTTACAGAGTGACTTGGACAAGTTGCAGAGCTGGGCCGAGAGGTGGCAAATGGAGTTTAATGTGGAAAAGTGTGAGGTAATGCACTTTGGCAGGAACAATAAATGTGTAGAGTATAGGGCTAATGGTAGGGCTCTTAATAGTGTTGAGGAACAGAAGGATCTTGGTGTATGTGTCAATAGATCCCTGAAAGTAGGCAGTCAAGTGGATAAAGTTGTTAAGAAGGCATATGGAGTCTTAGCTTTTATTGGTAGGGGGATTGAATTTAGGAGCCGCAGCATCATGTTGCAACTGTACAAAACTCTAGTGCGGCCGCACTTGGAGTATTGTGTGCAGTTCTGGTCGCCACATTATAAGAAAGATGTGGAGGCATTGGAGAGGGTACAGAGGAGGTTTACTAGGATGTTGCCTGGTATGGAGGGCAGGTCCTATGAAGAGAGGTTGAAGGATTTGAGGTTGTTTTCGTTAGAAAGGAGGCGGCTAAGGGGGGATCTTATTGAAGCATATAAGATGATTAGAGGTTTGGATAGGGTGGACAGTGATAGCCTTTTTCCTAGGATGGAGAAAGCTAGCACGAGGGGACACAGCTTTAAATTAAGGGGTATGAGTTATAGGACGGATATCAGAGGTAGGTTCTTTACTCAAAGAGTGATTAGGGAGTGGAATGCCCTGCCTGCAGCTGTTGTAGATGCGCCAAGTTTGGTGGCGTTTAAGAGGTTAGTTGATAAGTATATGGATGAGAAGGGAATGGTTTAGTTAGGAGGGGCATTGCTTTTTATTTTGGTCGGCACAACATCGAAGGCCGAAGGGCCTGTTCTGTGCTGTATTGTTCTATGTTCTATGTTAACTATTAGCATAATCCTATCCTTGTCTGACTTTCATAATCACATTCATTTTCCACTCAATAACTACTACAAACAGGATCTTCAGTTATTTCCCTTTGTCGAGAGAGAGAGAGTGTTTAGTGGTGCAGGAATCTAGAACAGGGAGGCATAAACTTACAATCAAAATCAGGCTACTCAGAAAACACTTCTTTACATAAAGAGCAGTAGAATTATGGAACACTTTCCTACAAACAGCAACAGATACAGACTCAATTAATAATTTCAAATCTGAGATCAACAGATCTTCCCAAGATAGCTCTATAAAAGGATATAGTGGAAAGGTAGATGGATGGAGTTAAGATACTGGTCAGTCATGATCTCACCAAATGGCAAACAAGCTTGGAGTTTTGAAAAGTCTATTCCTATGGATTGTGTTTCATTAAGTTATTCAACTATGAGCTTAATCCTATCCTTAGCTGACTTTCATTATCACATACATTTTCCACTCAATTACTACAAGCAGGGTCTTTAGTTATTTCTCTTTGTCACAGGAACAGGATAGTTAAAAGCAGCTAACACCATAGCTACTTAGAGGTTGTAGTTCAGTACCACATAGAGTTCAAATAAAGTCTCAATAGAAAGCTTTGAATACATTTTTACATTTAAGGACTCAACGGTTTCTGGTTCTTAACTTGTAAATTTCAGCAAATAATGATACTTTAGTTAGAACATTGAACATAGAACATTACAGCACAGAACAGGCCCTTCGGCCTTCGATGTTGTGCCGACCAAAATAAAAAGCAATGCCCCTCCAAACTAAACCATTCCCTTCTCTTCCATATACTTATCAATTAACCTCTTAAACGCCACCAAACTTGGCGCATCTACAACAGCTGCAGGCAGGGCATTCCACTCCCTAATCACTCTTTGAGTAAAGAACCTACCTCTGATATCCGTCCTATAACTCATACCCCTTAATTTAAAGCTGTGTCCCCTCGTGCTAGCAAGTTAGCAGATGCATTTCATTTATCTATTCAATGCTAGACTTAAGAACACTGCATATAACCTACACAGATGAACCTCTGCAATCAAGTAAGACTTAAAATATAAAGGTATGACAGTTCTCATAATGCCACATATATTTAGTTACTTAATAATACTATTTCACCAGTACGTGCATCTCAATTGTTTGGTGTACCTACTGCATTAAATGCAATTATAGGATCAAAATAAAAATGCAAGCACTCATGTAAAACTTAGTGTAGAATTCATGTAGTTTTAGTGCTCATTTTGTATGTCTTCGTAACTAAATCTAGCTAAACAATCAGTGAAAAGTGATAATTCTTCAAACTGCCTATAAATTCTAAGACATCTTAAACAATAGAAATGTTGAGGAATTTCACACTGACGACAACATTATAACATTTTGAAATGTCCAGTATTATGTACTACACATATATCCAGAACTCTCAAATACTCCAAGTAGCACATCATCTTCCTTCCTTCTGAGCAATCATGAGGGTTAGCTCTCTGTGACACTCTGATCCACTCCTCAGTCACCCTCAGCAACTTCTCGTCTACCAATACATGCATGAGATGAAACATCTGTCATTTTACCTGCTCCCTTCCCACTATATAGGGCCCCAAATGCTCCTTCAGGAGAAATAGCATTCATTTGTACGTACTTCAATTTTCCATCCTGCATCTGCTGCTTATGTTGTAGTCTCCTCTACTGATGTGAAATGCAGTTGGGTAATCGCTTTGTGGAACATCTCCATTCAGTTCACAAGTGAGGGTTGGAGTTTCCAGTCACTGCTCATTTTAATTCCAAATGCTCTATCTACCAGTTCAGACGGCGTTAGGCAGGTGGGACATTTCAGTAGCTTAATCCCTTTGCTAAATTTGTGGAGAAAGGAATTTCAGGGGACTATGTTATGCATTAATATGTAAATTGCTAATACCTTCATGACCAGTATTTTAACTTGAATTAATTAGAACCCCAAATTTCAGAAAAACATACAAGGTAAGACCTTGTAAACTCATAAAACATACACTACTGTGTCAATTTCCTCTGGGTACTCCAGCTTCCTCCGACAGTCCAAAGACGTGTAGGTTTCATGGGTTAGCCATGATAAATGCACAGGATTTATGGGAATAGGACAGAGAGTCAGTACAGTTTTGATGGACTGGATGGCCTCCTTCTGTAGAGATTCCATGATTAAAATGTTCACCCTAATGTGAATTCAATTTCTGAAACTGCACTATACTATACTCTGGGCTTTCAGATTCAAATAAATGCTGAGAGCCACACACAACTAAAATACACAAACTATTTATGAAGAAACCACTCAGACAAGGATACAGCATATAGAATCCCTACAGTGCAGGAGGTAGCTATTCAGCCCATCAAGTCTGAACTGACTCTCCAAAAGCCCGGAATCAAAGCCGGGTCCCTGGCACTGTGAGGCAGCACTGTTAACCACTATCCACCATGCAGCCCTTGTTACAAAAGAAGGATTCAACGACTGCACGTTTTGTTCCTTTTAGAATTTTTGCAAACACAGTGCTCATCATTATTTTACAAATTTTCATATAATTTACACTGAAAAACCAAGCTCTCATGAGCCAAGTTCTTTAGCATAGTGGCATGGTTGGCAGCACGGTAATTAGCACTGCTGCCTCACAGCACAAGGGATCCCGGTTCAATCCCCAGCTTGGGTGACTGTGTGGAGTTGGCACGTTCTCCCCATGTCTGCATTGGTTTCCTCCAGATGCTCCAGTTTCCTCCCACAGTCTGAAAGACATACTCGTAAGGTGCATTGACCTGAACAGGCATGAGTGTGTGGCGATTAGGGGAATTTCACAGTAACTTCATTGCAATGTTAATATAAGCCTTACTTGTGACTAATAAATAAAACTATAATTTTTAACTTTAGCACAGCTTACTCTTTCAATCTGCAATCACAAAAATCAGTCACAGAAGCATCCCACATAAATCACTTTAGTAATAGGAACAATTATATATCTGGTAGTGAAATAGGCACATGTGAACATATGGATTAAATACTGACACATTCAGCCACTTGGACCTGTTCTGTCATTCAATAAAATCACAATCGATTGTAATTTTAGCCTCAACTTCATATTCCTGTCTAGCCCTCAATCTTTCACTGCCTTATCAAAAGTCTATCTAATTTTGCCTTAAAAATATTCAAACCATCTGATGCAATCACCTTTTGAGGAAGAATTCCAATGAAGTTTTTTTTTCACAAAAATTCTCCTTTAAATAAACTTGGTGCTCTAAGTACACACAGAGTGATTGCAGCTCCAGTAATGTGAAGATTTCTCAAGTAAAATTTATTTTCCGTGGAATCTGTGGCAATTGAAGTCTAAATTGCAATTTTGATTTATGTGTCCAAAGCAAAGAATGCATAAATTATGGATGTGTTGTGTAGCCATTAAAGAAATTAATAAGTATACATTTTATTAAGTCATTAAGTGGTGTTGTTGAGAGGCTGCAAAGGAATTTTTTTTAGAACATAAGAAATAGGAGCAGGAGTAGGCCATCTAACCCTTCGAGCCTGCTCCGCCATTCAATAAGATCATGGCCTTTTTGAAGGGCCAGTGTGTAAAAGTGTTTCATAGTTATCCTGAACTTTTTTGTTTTGGATTCACATCCACATCTAGCTTGAACTGCATGAAAACTGGGACAACTGCAATAAATGAAATGGATTGAGGAGCAATCTCAACCCAGTAGCAAATCTCTTTTCCTCCCCTGTCTAAATTCCACTGCAAGCAAATTGGCTAGTGAGAGCTAAGCTATTGTCCTTGAATAGTAGGAAAAATTCTCAATTATAAATCAGTTTTTATGTTGCAAGAATAGAACACTCTACATTAACTAATCTACATATCTTTCGGACTGTGGGATGAAAACGGAGCACCTGGAGGAAACCCACTGAGACATGGAGAGAATATAAAAACTCCATGCAGAAAGTATTCCAAGGCAGGAATTAAACTCTATCCTTGGCACTGTGGCAGCTAATAAGTTTTAAGTTTATTTATTAGTGTCACTAATAGATTTACATTAAGTCAATGAAATTGCTGTGATACTCCCTTAGTTGGCACACTCTGGTGTCTGTTTAGGTACACAGTGAGAATGTAACATGACCAATGATGATTCATGAGGATAAGGCAGTGGATGTTGTCTACATGAACTTCAGTAAGGTCTTTGACAAGGTCCCTTGTGGCAGACTGGTGCAGAAGGTGAAGTCACATGGGATCAGAGGTGAGCTGGCAAGGTGGATACAAAACTGGTTCAGTCAAAGAAGACAGAGGATAGCAGTGGAAGGGTATGTTTCTGAATGGAGAGCTGTGACAAGTGGCGTTTCTGAGGGATCAGTGTTGGGACCTTTGTATATACAAATGATTTGGAGGAAAATGTAACTGCTTTGGTAAGTAAGTTTGTAGATGACAAAAGTTGGTGGGTTTGCAGGTAGTGATGGGGACCATCAGAGAGTACAGATCAATTGGAGACTAGGGTAGAGAGATGGCAGATGGAGTTTAATCCAGACAAATGTGAAGGAATGCACTTTGGAAGGTCTAATACAGATAGGGAATATACAGTAGAGGGCAGAACCCTTAAGAATATTGATAGGCAAAGAGATCAGGGTTGAAGAGTCAGGTGGAGAAGGTATTCAAGAAGGCATATGGCATGCTTGCCTTCATCAGCCAGGGCAGTGAGTTTAAAAATTGGCAAGTCATATTGCAACTTTATAGAACCTTAGGCCACACTTGGAATATACTGTTCAATTCTGCTCATCACACTACCAGAAAGATGGAGGTTTTGGAGAGGATATAGAAAAGATTTACCAGGATGTTGCCTGGTATGGAGGGCATTAGCTATGAGGAGGAGAGGTTGGAGAAACTTGGTTTGTTCTCACCAGAATGACGAAGATTGAAGGGCGACCTGATAGATGTCTACAGGATTGAAGCATGGACAGAGTGGATGATCAGAAGTTTTTTTCCCCAGGATTGAAGAATCAATTACTCAGGGGCACAAGTTTAAGGTGCTAGGGGAAAAGTTTAAAGGAATGTATGAGGTAGTTTTTTTTATATACAGAAGTCCGTAGGTGCCTGGGTCTCATTACCAGGGGAGATAGCAGAAGCAGATACGGTAGTGACTTTTAAGGGGCATCTTGACAAATACATCAATAGAATGGAACAGAGGGATATGGAGTTTTAGTTATGTAGGACAGCCTGATCGGTGCAGACTTGGAGGAGGTGGCTGAAGGGCCTTTTCCTGTGCTGTAATTTTCTTCTTTATTCAATGCACCAAACTAGCATGACTTTTCAGACTGCAGGGGGAAGCCCATGCAGAAATGCAGCCCATGCAGGAGTCTTTTAAGAGACTTCTGGATGAGTACAAGGGATTAAATGGATTGAGGGTTATAGATAGGCCTGGTAGATAGAGATATGATTGGTGCAACTTGTGGGCTGAAGGGCCTGTATGTGCTGGAGTGTTCTGTGAATCACAACCCTCAGAAAATTTCCCTCAGGCGTCTTAAATGGTAATCCCTTATTTTTAAACAGTGGCCCCTATTTCTAGATTCTCCCACTAGAGGGAACATCCTTTCCACATCCACTCTATTTGGTCCGCTCAAACATTCTGAACACTGCATTTCTTTTTTTTAAAAAGTAGTTTTAAATTACATCCTTTTGGAGTGAGCAAAATATATACAGATTTATAAACAAAATTTCAGTAGAAATTTGATCTCTGACATACATGCAATACAGACTATTTGTGAAATAATGGTCTTTGACCTCTGCTGTTACACTCCTTGACCTACATGTAAAACAAAAAAATACAAAAGTCTTTTTATGTCTCTATCCATACGCACACTTCAAAATAATTTTCAATCTCTACGTTCATATATTTTTCATACATATTTGTTCATACCCCCATTCCTTGCTTTTGCTCAGAAAAATGCTTCTCTGCATTAAATTTCATGACAACTATTAAGTTACTCTGCCCTACTATTGTACCCTCTGTCTACATCCAAATCATTAAGCGTACATAGGCCCAGAAGAGTTGACTGAGGCTCTCAATGCTCATATTTTTTGAAGGGTTAGCATTTGGCCCATCGTGTCCATGTTGCCTCTCTGCAAAAGCAATACACTGAGTACTACTGCCCTGTCTTGCCTTCTATCCACTGCCCTGAAAATCACACCCAGACACTTGGTATTCAACATATTCAATGAAGTGAAGTTGCGGTAATTCGATGATAGATATCCACTTTACATGCAAGAAAAAAATTATAGTTTTTTCATTCAAGAATGAATTTTCAATGCTTTACCAAGTCTTAATTACCACCAAACAAATTCCCTAACACCAAAAATTAACAAGTGTAAAGCATTCTTTTTTCATAATCATAGTGCAGGAGGCCATTCAACCCAATGAGTCTGCATCAACCAAAAACCACCCAGGCTCTATTCCCTCATATTTACCCTGCTAATCCCCTTGACATTAGGGTCAATTTAGCATGGCCAATTAATCTAACCCACACATCTTTGGACTGTGGGAGGAAAGCAGAGCACCTGGAGGAAACCCATGCAAACACAGAACATACAAAGTTTACACAAAATGATTTTTAAAAAAATCTTTCTCATCTTGATATTGTATTAACTTGACTATTCTAGCTTACACTTTCAGCTTTGATGTGTAGTTTACTATGGATTGTTCAATTTCATTGATTAAGAAGAAATTCCATTACTTGCCCGAAGCACACAAGCCAACATCCCTTTTAGATGGCACTGGCTTTTTCAAAATTTCAAAAAACTAAAACCTTTAGTGCAAAAACCTATGGCTTTGTTCCTTCGCGGCTAGCGTTGTTTCTTTGCCATTAATCACAAATTCCAGGATGAGACAGAAAGGAAATAAGTTGAAAAACAAAATGGACCTGCACTAATCCAGGAGGAAAACTGTGGCCCACCTCAGTCACACCCATTGTCTCCTATCCATTAAACAGCAAACTGAAATTATCAAAACGTTGTGGATGATTAGACTGTTTTACTTAATAGTTATATTCCTTTACAGTTGTTACGTTAAACAAGTCCTCAATTGTCACTTAATATCTGCATTGCACTTAACATTAATTACATAAGACTTCTAATTCACACAAGTATACAGCTGCACCTCAAATTTGTAGATCATAAATAACTTCCTTCCTAGTATCCCTTATGAATTATTTAGTCAAGTTATTCTACAGCATTTCTTTAATTATTCAACTAACTCCAGGAAAATTAAAAGAAATGGGGCTGACTTTTATAATGGATGCCTCAGCACTTCCACTAGATCAATAGTATCTGCTCTGTCAGCTGTAAAGGTTTTAAAGGAGTTGGGGTTACCTGAATCCTGTTACTAGTGCAGCTGGAGTCCTATTATAAAAGGTATAATTCTACCAAATCAGTACAAAACTGGATATCTCATGTCAGATTTTTCAAGATGGCTAGCATAAGAAGCAAAAACTGTGACAGGTGCAATTTGCACCAATCTCAGAAGACCATGCTGAATCCTTGAGTATTTTAGTTTCATACAGTCATAGAATACCCAAAGTGCAGAAGAGGCCATTCAGCCTACTGACTCTGTACCGACTCTCTGACATTCCATCACACTCTGGCCTCCAGTCTGAAAATTTTCTCTTCTGCCGCCACACTCTGTCTTCTATGAGATAGCCAGTTACTTATCCAATCAGCCAAATGTTCCTCTATCCCACACCTTCTTACTTTCTTCATGAACCTACCATGGGGAATCTTATCAAATGCCTTACTAAAATCCACGTATACAACATCAACTGCTTGACCTTCATCCATACACTTAGTTACCGCCTCAAATAATTCAATCAATTTTGTGAGGCAAGACTTACCCTTCACAAATCCATGTTGACTGTCCCAGATTAAGCTGCAACTTTCCAAATGGTCATAAAACCTATCCCTCAAGATTTTTTCTATTAACTTACCGACCACTGAAGCAAGATTGACCAATAATTACCAGGGACATTGCTATTTCCTTTGAATAGAAGAACAACATTCACCATTCTCCAATCCTCTGGCACTATCACAGTTGACAATGAAGACCCAAAGATTAAAGCCAAAGGCTCTGCTATCTCTTCCCTTGCCTCCCAAAGAATCCTAGGATATATCCCACGTGGCCCACGAGATTATCAACCCTCAGGTTTTTCAAAAGTGCTAATACATCTTCCCTCAGAACATCTACCACCTTCAGCCTATCAGCCTGTATCTCACACACATCTTCAAAAACATGGCCTCTCTCCTTGATGAGCATTGAAGAACATTGTGCTATACTGTTCTATGTTCTAATCCATCTAAACTTAGACATCTTGGGACACCAAGGGGCAATTTAGCATGGCTGATCCATTTAATGTGCACATCTTTGGTTTGTTTGCCCTAGCTTTGAAATGGTATTACTACTCTTAAATGATATGCTACTTTCGTAGCTAAGACAGCTAGCAATTTTGTCCTCAACAACAGTAGGTATTTTGTAGATAATACACTATAATTGTATTAGTAAATCTTGTTTGTAAATGCATGTACTTACTCCATGGTTTACAGAATCTCCCTGGCTATCGGGTTCTTTATTTAGAGAGTCTCTGGTCCATCGAGGTGGCTTCCAGCTTCTTTCTTGAGTTCCCCTGTTATAATAGTACATGCGTCCTGTTGCATCTTTATGCACCTCCCATTCACCGTGAATTTGCATGGGAGGGCTAGTGGGAATTGGCGGTATGTTAGCTAGAGTTATTTTCAAATCCTGCAAATTTGCATACACTGGAGACTCTGGTCTTGCAGGTGGAATGATCTGCAAAAGTAAAAGCAATATCTATTAGTAAAGAGTACGTAATCAGAATCTCTGTTCAGCTTGATAAATATTTTATTTGTATCAAGAATATAGGAATCGGAGAAAAACAGACTTTCAATTATACCATAGCCTTTTTTCAATTCGCTTAACTAACTTTCCTAGTCTCAATATCACTTCAATACCATCAACAGTATTGTAATGAAAGTAGCAAGTCACATTTCTCACTACATTAAAAATTTAAGTACCACCAGATAAGAAATAATCTTTGTCCAATATTTGTTTAATCTTCTGGGTGATGCTGTGGGTCCCATTTTTTCTGGCTCTGGTTAAGACCTCAATACAGTGAAAAACAATACATCTTCCCAGTTTGTGGCACTACACATCATTAATCCAGGCAAGGAACTATAAAACAACAAAAAGCTTTATTGTGGATTGCCCACTTCTCTGGTTGATCTTTCTTCAAAGCTTGTTTTACATAATAGCTTTGAACATTGATTTTCTAGACCCCAATAAGCATGTGACACTAATTACAGATTTTGTCAAAAAAACAATGAGGTTAACTGTGCTCTCTGCCAGGCTCTCCGTTCCTACCACTTGCCCATTTTCTTCCAGATATGCGCTTGGATATCAACCTTGAGCTGATGGAACACTGCCTGATTGATTTGTGACCTTGAGTTGTTCTGACAGACAACGAAGGCTGCTTATTTTTGTTCCAGGCAGTCACATATTTCTGCAACATTTTTGTAGAACCAGTCCTGGTGATGGCGATGTTTGAACCCAATGGTCTAGGCACAGGAATCTAATACAGCTGATTTTATTTAATCCTGCTCCTCAGATTGGGCTGGATTTGTGAATATTTTCAAGACTGCAACTGGAATACTGTATTGAGGTCCTAACCAGAGATACTGGGTCATCTTCATCTTGGTTCTCGCAATGCGTCGGTGCTAGGTGGATGTACATCGCCAATGATGATCTGTTCAGCAGGCGTCATGCCCTCACGTGGGTCAAGTGATGAGATATCATTTAGATCTTTGACTCAAATAGTGACATGATTTATGAGTCAACAGTGTTTTGGTCAAGGATACCACAGGATGCCTTTGTATTTGTCCTTCTGGTATTTATTATAATAAAGTCATGCTGATCATTCTTTGTTAGCGACACAACCCCGTTTCTACAGGCTTTCTCCATCCAGATTTTCCCCAATAGTTCTGCTCCAGGCATCAGTCACATCAACCATGACATTAAAAGGACCCCAGAAAGATAATATTTTCTTTTTTAGGGATGGCGGTGAAGATTTCATCAAGGACAGAGTAGGACTTTTCCTTAACATTTTCATCGGAGTTGAGGTATGGAGTAAAAACAATGGCACATTAATTATGGCAGAGCTGTAGAGGAAGTTTCATTTCTCAATTGAGCAGCGCAGCCAAGATCCTATTCCAGATGGTAAAACCAACTCTGCAAATGTGAGGGTCATTATTAACCTTTCTTTTGCATTCCAGACCGTGGCGCATTTTCTATTTGTTCTATCCTCCAGCCTCACAAAAATGCAGGAGTCGCTGAGGAAAAAATGTCAATTTCAATTTGATAATTCATGTGATGCCATTAATAGGTCTTCTTTCCATATAGTCTCTCTCAAGATTATTCATGAATGCTCTAACATTCCCAAGCTGCAAAATTTGAAGAAGTTTACTTGGACCATGGACATGGTAATCCAACAGAACATGGTTCTCTAAACCATACAACGGCAGCTATATCTAGATCTGCAAAATACATTACAGCAACTCAGCAAGTCACTTTCAAAAGCATTTTCTACACACGTGACCTCCGCAAATTAGAAGAGCAAGAGAATAACCACCTGCAAGTTCTCCTTTAAGTAACACACCAAAACTAACCTGAAACTTTGTGACCATTCCTTCATTGTTGCTGGTCAAAATCTTGGAACTCTCTTCCCACCTACACTGCAGGAGTCTTTTCAGCACATACAACATAGGACATTACAGCACTGACCAACATCAGAACCAATCTAATGACCCTCTAACTAAACTATTCCAATATAACCATACGTCTACCCAATGACCACGTGAATGCCCTTAAAGTTGGCGAGTCCACAACTGCTGCAGGCAGGGCATTCCACACCCTTACTACTCTGAGTAAAGAGCCTACCTCTGATATCTGTCCTATATTTATCTCCCCTCAATTTAAAGCTATGTCCCCTCATGTTACCCACCATCATCTGAGGAAAAAGGCTCTCACTGTCCACCCTATCTAATCCTCTGATCATCTTGTATGCCTCAATTAAGTCACTTCTTAACCTTCTTCTCTCTAACGAAAACAACCTCAAGACCTTCCCACCATACCAGACAACATCCTGGTAAATCTCCTCTGCATCTTTCCAATGCTTCCATATCTTTCTTATAAATGCGGCAACCAGAACTGTACGCAATACTCCAAATGTGGCTGCACCAGAGTTTTGTATAGTTGCAACACAATCTCATGGTTCCAAAGCTCAATCCTTCTACCAATAAAAGCTAACACAACGTATGCCTTAACAACCTTATCAAGCTGGGTGCCAACTTGCAAGAATCTATGCACATGTACACCTAGATCTCTCTGCTTGTGACACTAGCAAGAGTCTTTTCATTAATCCAATACTCTGTAATCCTGTTACTCCTTCCAAAGTGAATCACCTCACACTTTTCCACATTAAACTCCATTTGCCACCTCTCAGCCCAGCTCTGCAGCTTATCCCTCTGCAAACTGTAAATCCATCTGCACTGTCTAAACTCCTCCTACTTTCGTGTCATCCACAAATTTACTAACCCATCTTTCTACACCCTCATTTGGGTCATTTATAAAAATGACAAACAGCAGTGGCCCCAAAACAGATCCCTGTGGTACATCACTAGTAACTGAACGCCAATGCATCCCAATCAATCCCATGCATC
Organism: Sphyrna mokarran; assembly: GCA_024679065.1. NCBI lineage: Eukaryota > Metazoa > Chordata > Chondrichthyes > Carcharhiniformes > Carcharhinidae > Sphyrna > Sphyrna mokarran. Next base: position 32,847,198 of record JAGIQG010000002.1, on the reverse strand, counting down.
CATTTTCTGCAGTCGCTTACCATGGGAAACTTTATCAAACTCTTTACTGAAATCCATGCATACGACATGAACTGCTTTACCCTCATCCACCTCTTTGATCACCTTCTCAAAGAATTGGTCGCGACGAGAGGGCACAGATTTAAGGTGCAGGGAAGCAAGTACAGAGGGGATGCTAGGGGAAAGTTTTTCACTCAGAGGGTAGTGAGTGATTGGAATCGGCTGCCGTCGGTGGTGGTCAAGGCGAACTCGCTGGGGTCTTTTAAAAGACTTCTGGATGAGTATATGGGATCCAATGGGATTGGGGGTTATAGATAGGTCTATGGCTGGGTAGGTTTTGATGTGTTCAGCACAACTTGTGGGCCGAAGGGCCTGTTTGTGCTGTAGTGTTCTATGTTCTATGAATTCAATAAGGTTTCTGAGGCACGATCTACTCTTTACAAAACTGTGTTGACTATCCCTAATCAAATTATTTCTCTCTAGATGATTATAAATCCTATCTCTTATAATCCTTTGCAAAGCTTTGTCCACAACAGAAGTAAACTCACTGGTCTATAATTTCCAGGATGGTCTCTACTCCCCTTCTTGAAGAAGGGGACAATATTTGCTATCCTCCAGTCTTCCTGCACTATGCCTATAGGCAATGATGACAGAGATCAAAGCCAAAGGCTCTGCAATCTCCTCCTCAGTCTCCCAGGATTATCCTAGGATTTATCCCAGAGAATCCTAGGATAAATCCCATCCGGCCCAGGAGACTTATCTATTTTTCACATTTTCTAGAACTGTTAACATCTCTTCCTTGTGTATCTCAATCCTGTCAAGTCTAAAAGTCTGTTTTTCAGTATTCTCCTTGATTACATTGACTTTTTCCTGTGTGAATATTGACAAAAAATATTTAGTGCCTTTCCTATCTCTTCAGGCTCCACGCACAACTTCCCACTACCGTCCCTGACTTGCCCTAATCATTCTTTTATTCCTGACATACCTATAGAAAGCTTTAGGGTTCTGCTTAATCCTACCAGCCAAAGACTTCTCATGTCCTCTTCTGGATCTTTCTACCTTTCTCTTTAGTTCCCTCTTGGCTAACTTGTAACTCTCCACTGCCCTAACTGAGCCTTCATGTCTCATCTTTACATCAATCTCTTTCTTCCTCTTCACAAGAGAGGACTGCAGTGGTTCAAGAAGGCAGCTCACCATAATCTTAGAACATACAGCATAGGAGAGTATAGCACAGTACAGGCCCCTGGGCCCTTAATGCTGTGTCAAGCTATGTTCAAACCCAAGATCAAACTATCATTCTGGTGTGCTCCATGTGCCTATCCAATAACCGCTTGAAAGTTCCTAAAATGTCTGACTCCACTATCACAGCAGGCAGTGTACTTCACACCTCAACCACTCAGTGAAGAATCTACCTCGAACATCTGTCTTATATCTCACACCATGAGCCTTATGGTTATGCCCCCTAATAACAGCTACACCCACCCAAGGAAATAGTCTTTGCACGTCCACTCCACGTATCCCCCTCATCATTTTATAAATCTCTATTCAGTCCCTCTCATCCGACTCCCCTCTAAAGGGAAAAGCTCCAGCTCCCTCAACCCTTCTTCATAAGACCTACCCTCCAGGCAGCATCCTGGTAAATCTTTCTGTACTCTCCAATGTTTCCACATCCTTCTTATAGTGAGGTGACCAAAACTGAACACAATATTCCAAATGTGGTCTCACCAACATCCGGTATAAATGCAACATAACCCCACAGCTGTTAAACTCAAACCCCCTGTTAATAAACGCTAACACACAATAAGCCTTCTTCACTTGAGCGGCAATCTTCAGAGATGTAGATATGAACACCAAGATCTCTCTATTCCTCCACATTCCTCAGAACCCTGCTATTGACCTTATAATCTTCATTCAAGTTTATCCTACCAAAATGAATCACGTCACACTTATCAGGGTTAAACTCCATCTGTCACTTTTTAGCCCAGCTCTGCAGTCTATCAATGTCTCTTTGCAGCCTACAAGAACCCTCCATTTCATCCACGACTCTATCAATCTTGATGTCATCAGCAAATTTACTAATTCACCCTTCAGCCCCCTCTTCCAAGTCATTGATAAAAATCACAAATAGCAGAGGACTCAGCACTAACACCTGTGGTACACGGCTGGTAATTGGCCTTCAGTCTTCAAGGGCAACTAGATAGGCAACAAATGCTGGCTGTGCCAGCAACACATATTCCATTAAAGAATTAAAAAAAGCACAATAGATATAAACTGAACTCTGCACTGCCATGACAACAAATTATATAGCCCTGAACTTGTGGATATACTGAACTTCGAAGAAAGATTTATTTTTAAAAAGCTGAGGACATACAAGCCAAATTGGTTGAGACGGCAAAGTGACAATTTGCTGGAATTCCCATTTGGATTAATCTCAGTCCTGAGACAGAGATACTTCAATAGAAGAAGCAATGCAAAAAAGAGATCATGGAAGCTGATTATCATCTAGACTGAAACCATCTTGAGTGTTATATCCCAGATATATTTTTGATCTTCCCTTGCCAGGAGTACACGGGAAACTGGAATAAAAGTCAGCTGCAGATCTAATTAGGGCACACTGGTGCTGGGGTGTCAGGGTATGTGACACAGAAAATAGAGGAGACAAGTCAGTCATCCTTGCAAATGAAGCTCTGATAGAAGAAAGCTCAGGAAAAGCCACAAGCTAAAGAAAACTGGAAAGCTTTCCAGCTACCCTAAAGAATCCAATGTCTCCGAACCAACTGCAACTCTGGTCTGTGTGTGTTAGTCTGATATTCTAGTTCTATTGTGCCAGTGTATGTTGTGAAAGGTCACCACTGAAGAACATTGATGATGTATCCTCATTGCTGGCAAGTAAAAGTTCTCACTCTGATTGTTGGAAGCGAATCAAATCTGTAAAACCATAGCTGAAGAGGAAGCTGAAAAACTTCTTTCAGCTAACCTGCACAAACAAGAATCTCCAAAGAAGAATATCTCAATTGCCGATATCAGCAAAACTGAATCCACGCATCCTAACGGCTACAATGTTTCACCGTTTACTCTTCCTCGCGGACCTAGATCAAAGATGGATTCATTTTTATTTTACTTTTAGCTTTAGACTCAATTCTCATTTCTGATTTGTGTGCTGCTTATTATTTTCTTGTGTTCAATAACTAATAAACTCACTCTCTCGAGCTCAAGAAATCTGGTTAAATTGGCTCCTTTTAACACAAATACGTTTGGACTTGGAAGTACCAACAAGGGAAGGGATCCTTTTTAAAATAATCTTGTTGCAACCAACAGAGGCTGAATAAAGACAGTTCTTCCCTCCTCACTTGGGAGCATAACCATTTGGGATAACTCATCCAGAATCAAAACAAATTAGGGCTTGTGCTAAGCTAGTTTCCACAGAGGGGATGGAAGATGTCAAACATTTCAGTCTATGCATACTTTTAACAATCTGATAAATATTACTGTCAATTCAATAGTTGGATTGAAAATGAACTGTTACAATTGTGAGGCCTAATTCCTTCAGGTATTAATTCTTGTTGGAGACGAAGTGTAAGATTTCTAATCTTATTCTTTAAAAGTACTTCCTTTGTCTCTTTTTCTCACCCACCCCTGATCAAATCTCTTCCTGTATTTGCTGATTCAAATTTGCACTTCATTCTCAGTCCTGGCACAGTTAATTTCAGTACCCTTCAATCCGATCTATTCAGAAAATATACAGATGCTTGCTCTTTTCACTTAGGTCCAAGATACATGCTGCTTCCTTTGCTATGTTGTCATAAGTTCACACTTTCAGCAATAATGACACAAGTGTAAAAACTAAATATGCAAAGTCTAACCTCACAAGAGAACTGTTGGATGGGAGGCTATATCAAATTTGGCCCATAAGCATTACATAGAACATTACAGCGCAGTACAGGCCCTTCGGCCCTCGATGTTGCGCCGGCCAGTGGACTCTCTAACCTAAACTATTCCAATGTCATCCATATGCCTATCCACCGAACATTTGAATGCCCCCAAAGTAGGCGAGTCCACAACTGCTGCAGGCAGGGCATTCCACGCCCTCACCACCCTCTGTGTAAAGAACCTGCCTCTGACATCCATCCTATAACTTTAAATTAAGAGGTGGTAGTTATGTCCCCTCGTGTTGGTCATCACCATCCGAGGAAAAAGGCTCTCACTATCCACCCTATCCAATCCCTTGATCATCTTATACACCTCAATTAGGTCACCATGTAACCTTCTTCTCTCTAATGAAAATAACCTCAGGTCCCTCAGCCTTTCCTCATAAGGCCTTCCCATCATACCAGGCAACATCCTGGTAAACCTCCTCTGCACCCTTTCCAATGCTTCCACATCTTTCTTATAATGCGGCGACCAGAACTGTACGCAATACTCCAAGTGCGGCCGCACCAGAGTTTTGTACAGTTGTAACATAACCTCACGGCTCCTAAATTCAATCCCTCTACCAATAAAAGCTAACACACCGTACGCCTTCTTAACAACTTTATCAACCTGGGTGCCAACTTTCAAAGAGCTATGTACTTGTAACATAACATCCCTCTGCTTGACAATACTATTAAGGGTCTTCCATTAGCCCTATATTTCATATGCCTGTTATTCCTACCAAAGTGAATCACCTCACACTTATTCGTATTGAATTCCATTTGCCACTTCACGGCCCAGCTCTGCAACCTATCTATGTCCCTCTGCAAACTGTAACATCCATCCTCGCTGTCTACAACTCCCCCCACTTTGGTATCGTCAGCAAATTTACTAATTCAACCCCCTACACTCTCATCGAGGTCATTTATAAAAATGACAAACAGCAGTGGCCCCAAAACAGATCCTTGAGGTACACCACTTGTAAATGCACTCCAGGTTGAATATTTCCCATCAACCACCACCCTCTGTCTTCTATCAGCTAGCCAATTCCTAATCCAAACTGCTAAATCACCTTCAATCCCATGCATCTGCACTTTCTGCAGTAGCCTACCATGGGGAACCTTATCAAACGCTTTGCTAAAATCCATATACACTACATCAACTGCCTTACCCTTATCTACCTCTTTGGTCACCTCCTCAAAAAACTCAATAAGGTTTGTGAGGCACGACCTACCCTTCACAAAACCGTGCTGACTATCCCTAATCAATTTATTTCTCTCTAGATGCTTATAAATCCTATCCCTTATAATTCTTTCCAAGACTTTGCCCACAACAGAAGTCAGGCTCACCAGTCTATAATTTCCAGGATGGTCCCTACTCCCCTTTTTGAACAAAGGGACAACATTTGCCATCCTCCAGTCTTCCGGCACTATACCTGCAGCCAACGACGACATGAAGATCAAAGTCAAAGGCTCTGCAATCTCCTCTCTAGCCTCCCAGAGAATCCTAGGGTAAATCCCATCTGGCCCAGGGGACTTATCAATTTTCATACCCTCAAGATTTGCTAACACCTCCTCCTTATGAATCTCAATCCTGCCCAGTCTACAACCTGGTATCGCAGTATTCTCCCTGACAACATTGTCTTTCTCCTGCGTGAATACTGACGAAAAATACTCAGCGTCTCTCCTATCTCCTCCCATCTACTTGGAAAGATTCAAGTCACGATTAGTGTCAAAGGCTTTCCTACTTTCTGGCACTTCAGCCAATCTTTACTCAGTTAGCTGTACACAACAATGAAACATTCTGGGTAACTCAAAGGAATATGTATCTTTGTTAAGCCACAACCTGAACATGAACAGATAGACACAAATCAGGTCACCTCTTTAAATATGATCTAAAAAAATCAAAATTATAACTTGCAAGTATTGTAATAACATTACAGCATCCCCAACATGTTATCATAGAATAGAATCCCTACAGTAGAGTGGGGAGGTGGGGGGGGGGCATCTGGCCCATCAAGTACATACTGACCACAGCTGCACCCAGACCTTAACGCCATAACCCCACATATTTACCCTGCTAATCCTCCTGACACTAAGGGGCAATTTAGCATAGCCAATCAATCTGACCCACACATCTTTGGACTATGGGAGGAATCAAAGCACTTGGAGGAAATGCATGCAGAACCAAACAGTACCTGCAAACTCCATGCACAGTGACCCGAAGCTAGATTTGAACCCGGGTCCCCGATATGAGGCAGCAATGCAAACCACGATGTGGTGCTATGTCTTTCAAGAGGAACTTTTAATTTTCCAAAGCACAGAAAACCAAATGAAATTAGTAGAAAATGCATTTTATTCAATCAGCCTGCAATCTATAATTAGTCAACTGCCATTTCCTGAAGCAGATTGTCTTGGAAAAGGAACTGGCTCATCAGAATGGCTGCAGTGGGCAAAACAGAACTCCAGTCTGACACCCCATTTAAACAGTTTGCCCAAATCCGTAGATGTAATAGTGTATATCATTTTAACTACAGATAATGATTAGGATTGCATCCTAAGTTTATGGAGATGATTTTAAAATTCTATGCAATTTTCTGAATTTTGTTTGTTCATTAATTGCATCACACTTTACAGATCTGCTTAGCTAATACCACAAAGTTCCTTATACAAGGATTAACCATTTATATAGTACCTTTAACATTATGTAAACATCACAAGGTATTCAGAGTGAAATCAAGCAAAAATTCTGCCTGAATTAGACTTTCCCTTGCATATTTAGTTCTTATGTGTCTCGTTTTGCTGAAAGTGAGCTAATGGCAACATAGTAAAGGAAGCAGGGCATCTGGGATCAGAATGGAAAGGGCAAGCATCTGTGTAATTTCTTAACAGATTGGATTGGAGGGTACTGAAATTAACTGTGCAAGGACTGGGAATGAAGTGCAAATTTGAATGGGTGAACAGTACAAGAGAACAAAGTTGATAGAACACAGGCTTCCTGAAGGGTTGAAGGGCAGTTATAGTGATAGATAGGTGCAAAACCATGAGAGGATAGGGACATGAAGGACATCTTCAGACTGATACATAGGTTTCAAAAGAACATTAGGAAAGTTACATTTTTACAAGAATTCAGTTGCAGCATTAAAACCACACAACTAAAACTTCCTTTCCTGCTTCATCAATCAGCACTCTAAACAACATACCCCTGATAACTTCAGTGACACAACACCAAATGTTGCAATGAAAACAATTGGTTTATTTTCAGTTGAAAAAGTCGGGGATACGGGATGGTGATGCAAAAACAGTTAAATTGACAAAAAAAAACTTAGGCAATCTGTAGTGCAGTTTATATTAGGTAATGCACAAAAGTACAAATGTGGGTCCAATTGATTAAAGTTTTTAAATGAAATTGGTTTTCAGTACTAGCATTTTACTAGTGTATCAAAATTGCTCAACAGTTCAAGAAACTACAGATAGCAAATCTACAGTTTATTGCCACACCAAGTAAGCTGAAAACTTTTGTAATTCTACCAACATGACAATATCTGCAAAGAAAGCTGGATTAAAATCAACAATTTAGAACAAAAAGAGAGTGCTCAATAATAGAAAATAGTGTCTCTTCTTACACATCTCTCAACACACTTAAGACAAAATGATTGAACTATAGCACTTTGTTATAATCCCAGTTGATGTTGTAACTGGATGGGAAAAGATCCCAGAATGGAATCCTGGCTCAAAAAACTGTAATTGTTACTTTTTTTAAAGAAAATGTGAAGGAAGAGAGATACAGGATACACAGTTTTAAAGGTTAATATAACTTCCAAAGCATATCTTAGGTTATGATGGTCTTATAACAGAACATTCCTTTTAAATACAATGGAATGAATTTTACAGTCCTCCCTGCCACGGGAATTGCAGCGGATAAGGGACAGACCATGTGAAGGTCCGTTAACCTCGGGCAGGATTGTATAGTTTTGGGGCAAGCAAGGCCATGAAACCTCACCCATTGTGGTACAGATCCAAGGCTAGATCACAAGTCCAGAGACTTTTACTCCTTCCAGTGATCTCTCCACATTTGAGTCAAATAATTGTGTTGACCTTTTGCGTTTCCCAGCTGCAAAGGATATTTTCTACTTCTCTTACATCTACAATCCTTATTCACATATTGACTACATCTTGCATATCTCTTCTTCCCACAGTTAAAACTGCTGAGTGTTTGGTCATCATGATATCAGACCATGCACTCCACTCCAATGACCTGGCTCTTAGGTCCAAAGCTAAAGGTCAGCTGCCATGGAGATTTAACATAGTCTTACTCTGACAAAGATTTTTGTAAGTGCACCAGCATAGATTTTTAAAAGAAAACAAATTAGTTAATTCCACCACCCCATTAGTACAATGCAGACCCTCAGAACAGCCCTCGGAGGAAATTAATTTCTTTACAAGCATATATTACTAAACAAAGAAAATTGAAACAGGAATTGGTGGACTCAACTTTACAAATAATACTCAAGGTACTTCCCACTATCTAGAGGGACCTGACAAAGGTGCCCTTTCTCTGCACGCCTTTTTATCTGGTGATAGAATCCCTATCCATAATTTTAAAGTCATCGACACTGCTAAAGGGTATACACTGAGCTGGTGTGGAGTGCCATGTGTCCTTATGTGCGTCCTTATATGCTGATGAGTGCCTATTATGTAGTATCTAACCTACCTACTACTCAGCATAATGCTGAGAACATTATGAATATTCTCAGCACATCCAGCTCATTCTCTGGTGTAAATTGATTATCAACAAAAGTGACCGTTTTTCAATTAGCTATCACTAAACAGTATCCCCCAAGTGTTTTCTTATTTTATACATCGATTGTTGGTGTTTGCTACATGGGTGCAAACATAAGACATTCTTTTGCAGCTCTTCATAAAACAAATTTTTAAACCTGGTCACCAAAATTAAAGGATTTACAGCACTGGCATAAGTAGCCACTTAGCAGGCAGGACTCAATTTATAAACCTTCTGTTCAGATTCTTGCTCCCTTTTCAATGCCTCCCGATCTTTTTATGGCAATTATTTTTTGTTTTGGTTAACGTGCTGATTAACAGGGCTCACTCCTAGAGCCCATGGAGCAATACTTTAGAGAGGGAAGCGGGATGGTCGACAAGCATTACTTAACCTTATGCACTATTACTGGCAGCCTACATTCTAAAGATTTTAATATGGTGTCACAATCCACATATGAATTGGTTTATTATAGAAGCGCATTCCTGCTGCTTCATCCTCTCTTTTGCCTTAATTTGTGCACACTTTCCTTATCTCAAAGGACAAAGAACAGTACAGCACAGGAAACAGTCCTCTGGCCCACCAAGCCTGTGCCAGTCATATAATAGGAGGAGCTAAGCTTGCAGGAAACAAAGTTACATTTTCATTTCAAAATAGGAGAACAAAGTACAGCACAGGAATAGACCCTTCGGCCTTCCAAGCCTGTGCCGATCATGATACCTTAATCAAAATAAAAGATCTTCTGCCCTTAAAAGGTCTGTATCTCTCTATTCCCTCCCTATTCATATACCCATCCAGATGCCTCTTAAATGTTACTCATGTGCCTGCTCCACCACCTCCTCTGGCAGCGTGTTCCAGCGTAGCACCACATTCTACGTGAAAAACTTTCCCTGCACATGTATAAACTACCCACTCACCTTGAACCTGTGCTCTTATAATTGACACTTGCACCCTCGGAAAAAGCCTTTTACCCTCAACTCTGTTAATGTCTCTCAATTTTAATCATCCTCTCCCCTCAGCCTGTCTTTCCAGTGAAATCAATTCTAGCTTATTCAACCTCTCCTTGTAGCTAATATCCTTGAGACTAAGAAACATGCTGGTGAACCTTCTTTGCACACTCTGCAAAATACAAACAGTTGTTGCTTGAAGAAAGCAGTCTCTTTCTGTCTTTCTCTACAAAGAATTTGCAAAAGCTCTATACCTGATACCCCAAATTAAAGCAAGTATGCCTGTGTTTCGCTAATTATAAACAGAGGTTTAAGAAAAAATTGTTTGATTGGAATACATAGTGATGGCTAGCAGTTAAGAATTGTATTGTTATGTTGAAGTATTGTTCAATTGTTAAGTTAAACTAATTTGTTGTTATTAAACTATTTAAAGTGTTTTTTGTTAAAACTTTCGTAGTTTGTCAGTAGAATCACGTGGAGTGAAACACCCTATCCTCACACTAATGACAAAACAGAAAATTGTTGGAGTCTTGTCTAGTTTAGAGTATCTGATCTAGTACCTTAACAGAAACTGGGGACTCTTTTCCAGGATCAAATGTTATAAGACAATGGGTACTGGGGATCAGTGGCTTAAGATTTCCTGAATGTCAAAAAGGTCGCTCAGAGTGGTTTACAAAGGGCAGTTAAAACAAAGCTTTTGGATTTGACAAAAAAAAACTGCAGTTGACTGTATCCCAAAGGGCAAGGAAGGCAGAGATAGTTTCAGTGATAGTTCAACAATTAAAATAACCAGAAACAGTCTGCATTGGAATTGTCTAGAAATCAATTACAAATGGGACAGTTTGAATTAGAAGCGCAAGGGAAAAAGAGAGAGTAGCTATTGCAGCGGAAAAAGAAAAGCAGAAAATGGTAAGGCAAAAAAAAAGAATAAGGCTCAGGGCAAACAAAAGAGAGAAGAGAGACCAATAGCACTTAAGGAAATGGAAAGAAAATTTCAACCTTAAATTGTAGAAATGCAAAAGGTTAAACTTGCAAGTAGCAGCAGAAATGACAGATGAATTTGAGTTAGTTCATGAATCACGCTTTGAGTTTCGACATCCATTTCAATTTGTCAGGAATAGAAACGGGGGAAAAGAGAAATCCTCAGGTGGTCAAGGCAAAGGAGATAGTAATGGAGCTGGAAAAGAAACAAGGAACCTTAGATGTTCTCACTGTAATAAAGTCAGATATACAAAGTCAGAATGTTAGTGGCTTAAGAAAAATACTGGGAAACAGACATGGTGAAACAGGATAAGCCAGAAGGTTTGCAAAAATAACAAAGGAAGTCATGGTTGAAGCTAAAGAGGTGCAAAATAACATACAACCTGTTCAATGGTTAGTTGGTAAGCAAAGGCCAGATTCTTCAAAGAGTTTATGTAGCTACAGTTTACTCATGTATTTTGAATTGAGTCCCTCTTGTCAGGAGTGATATTTGACTTTATTTTGATGTCTTTCATTCTCACTAAAAAACTGTCCACTGCAAATTTGAAGTTGATTTAGTGAAAAACTCAGCAGGTAGGTTTAAAGAAAAGTCTGAAACCTATGTTTTTCACTATCAATTACCACAAGCTAGGAAGGATTGACAGTCTGAATAAAAGACTTTGATGGGCTGGAATTTGTCCTGCAGGCCATGTGTTAGACAATCCTGTGATTGGGTCATTAAAGACTTTTTCTTAAAAAAAAACTGACAAAATAGTCCAAACTGAAAAGTTTGAATTGAAAACTCAAAGGAGCAGGCAACGAAACATCCCAATAAGCTGCTTTCTACTGCACTTCATTATGTCTGGAAAACAAATAAGACATACAAAACCATTTTTTTGCCATGAATTTTCATTTCAAAGCAACACCCAAATCTTCCTAGTTCCCCAATCATTTCCTTCACAACCACATCTCTTTGGCAATATGATTCCATCACACTGGCATTTTGAGGAACCTATCCAGACGTATATAAACAATGAATATCAGAAGGTACTGACAACTGAAGAAATGCAGCTAACCCTAATCTTGCCCTCACTGAACATTCATGCATAGTTATATTTGGCCCAGCTTACTACCAACAAACTGAGTCTGTGGGGAGTACATTTTAAAAGATTGTTTGAAATAAGTTATACTCCAGGATGATTAGTAGCATTGAGACTTTAAAAAATTACATCAAAAAGCTCTTAAACATTTGGAAACTTAATAACAAACACAAAACTGTCCTGTTAAGCATTAACCATGACAGAATAATTGATCAGTTCCAAGCAAATATACACGTGAATATATACATATATTATATATATATATATAATATATATATACACAAATATATACATGTTGTATCATTATGTGAGCAGGGCAAAGTGGGACTGTTGAATTTCCTGATTGTAATTAAGTATTCAGTGCATCTTGCACTATTAGCACAGTGGCACAGTGGCTAGCATTACTGCCTCTGAGCACCAGAGGCCTAGGTTCAATTCCCAGCTTTGGTAACATTCCCCGTGTCTGCGCAGGCTTCCTCCTCTTGCTCCAAAGTCCATAGATGTGCAAGTTAGATGGATTGGCCATGCTAAATTACCCCTTAGTGTCAGAGGAATTAGCAGGATAAATATTTGGGGTTGCGGGAATGGGGCCTGGGTAGGATTGTTTTCGGTAAGCTCAATGGGTCAAATAGTCTCTTCTACACACTAGAGATTTTGTTTGCTATCATGAAGGCTGTCTCTAGTACTGTCTTTCCTCAACACACCAAGTAAAGACTGAGTCAACTGGGGAGGGTGAAAAACAAAAAACTAATGATCAGGATCCACTCAATTCCAGTCATAGAATATCCAGAGAACTTCTCAAAGGCCAGGAAGATAACAAACAGTGACATGGAAGCCAATGCTGGACATTTAAGTGTATTCACAAAGCTTTCCACAGCACCCTGACTAAAGCTATGGATCTGGCATAAAAAGTTAGCTATATTTTTGGTCCTATAAAGCAACCAACAGAAATCCAAAATGGAATATATCCAGCGTGCCCAAGGTTAAATCATGGCTCTGGGCAGCCTGGATATTCCATACTAATCTGAAAAAGAGTTCTTTGTAATCAGAACAGTATGCCATTGTAGCCAAGAAATGCTCAAAATTATTAAAAATATATAGACATTAACCAATGTCTCCATCATTGTAGTTCACAAGGTAATATGGTAGCTTTAGGGAGTCCAAACTCCATTCATAAAGGCCTGGCTATTCACTCTCTTGTTCTTCCTTTGAACTCTAATTGCTGGCAATGACTAGTAGTATCCCGCTCAGATCAGTGCTTGGACCTCAGCTATTCACAGTATATATCAATGATTTGAATGAAGAAACCTAAAGTAATATTTTCAAGTTTGCTGACAACACAAAACTTGTTTGGAATGTGAATGGTGAAGAGGATGTTAAGAAGTTTCAAGGTTCAGACAAGTTGAATGACTGTCCAAATATTTAGCAGATGCAGTACAATATGGATAGATATGAAGTTATTCACTTCGGACAGAGTATTATTTAACTGGTACCGATTGGGAAATGTTGACGTACAAAGGGGTCTAGATGTCCTAGTACCAGTCACTGGCAGCAAGCAGGTACTGGCAGCAAGCAGGTACTGGCAGCAAGCAGGTACTGGCAGCAAGCAGGTACTGGCAGCAAGCAGGTACTGGCAGCAAGCAGGTACTGGCAGCAAGCAGGGTACTGACAGCAAGCAGGTACTGACAGCAAGCAGGTACTGACAGCAAGCAGGTACTGACAGCAAGCAGGTACTGACAGCAAGCAGGTACTGACAGCAAGCAGGTACTGACAGCAAGCAGGTACTGACAGCAAGCAGGTACTGACAGCAAGCAGCAGGTACTGAGCAAGCAGGTACTGACAGCAAGCAGGTACTGACAGCAAGCAGGTACTGACAGCAAGCAGGTACTGACAGCAAGCAGGTACTGACAGCAAGCAGGTACTGACAGCAAGCAGGTACTGACAGCAAGCAGGTACTGACAGCAAGCAGGTACTGACAGCAAGCAGGTACTGACAGCAAGCAGGTACTGACAGCAAGCAGGTACTGACAGCAAGCAGGTACTGACAGCAAGCAGGTACTGACAGCAAGCAGGTACTGACAGCAAGCAGGTACTGACAGCAAGCAGGTACTGACAGCAAGCAGGTACTGACAGCAAGCAGTTAGGAAGGTGAATAGTACATTGGTCTTCATGGCAGAGGACTGGAGTACAGAAGCAAGGGTATTTTACTGCAGCTATAGGGGGCCTTATTGAGATCACACTTGAAGTAGTGTATACAGCTTTGGTCAATGGCAGTGCAGTGAAGGTTCACCAGACTGCTTCCCGGGATGGCAGGGTTGTCATACAAGAATAGATTGGGTTAGCTCAGCTGTGTTCATTAGAAATTAGAAGAACGAGAGATGTTTCATTGAAATGTATGAATTTGACAGCATTTGACAGACTGGATGTAGAGATGTTGTTTCTTCCAGATGGAAAGAGTCCAGAACAGTGATCACAGTCTCAGGATGCAGGGATATAGGCCATTTAGGACTGAGACAAGAACAAACTTCTTCAAAAAGGATGATGAATGTATGGAATTCTCTACCAGAGAAGGCTGTGGAGGCCAAATCACTGGATATATGTAAGAAGGAAACTGATTTCTAGACTCCAAGGTTCAAGAGGCATGGAGAGAGAATCAGCCTTTATCACACAATATTGGAGCAGGCTTGAAGGACCAAATAGCCTAGTCTGCTCCTATTTTCAATGTTTCCTCCAGCCATAGTCCAGCCCTGCAATCCTGAGCACGCTAAATTGCCTTAATTGATTTCATTAAGACCTTTGATTTCATCAGCAGAGGCAGGCTTTCTAAACTGTCACTGAAGATAAGCTGCCTTCTTGGAACTCCTGGGCATCATTTCTTCTTACCACAAGAACGTGCACAGTTCTATCGTTTGCAATGGAGTAACATCAAACACTCAAGATCAGCAGCCTGACAAAGCACCTGTGTCCTAGCACCAATTCTCTTTGGTCTATTTTTCTCATGCTGCTGGTGTACATTTTCAGTGACGCAACTGAGGGCATCTAGCTGCATACTAGAGCTTTTCTTTCATTCACTTAAAGGATTCAGGTGTCGCAGGCAAGACTAACATTTATTGCCACCTTCCATTGCCCTTCACAAGGTAGTGCAAGAAAGCATCTTGGAACACAGTGGTCCATGAAGTGCAAATATATCTACAGTGCTATGAGGGAGCAAATTTCAGGATTTTGGCTCTGCGACAGTGAAGGAATTGTGATTTTTTCCAAGTTAGGATGGACTGAGTGACTTGGAAGGGAACCTACAGGTAGCAGTGTCTTCAAATGTAAGAACATAAGAGCATAAAAATAGGAGCAGGAATAGGCCACTAGCCCCTCGAGTCTGTTCCACCATTCAATAAGATCATGGCTGATCTGAAGTGGATCAGTTGCACTTTCCCACTTTATCCCTGTAACTCTTAATTCCCTTGCTTATTAGAAACCTATCTGCCTGTGACTTAAATATATTCAGTGAGGTAGCCTCCACCACTTCAACTGGCAGAGAATTCCAAAGATTCACTCAGTGAAGAAGTTCATCCTCAACTCTGATCTAAACCACGCCCCCCCCCCCGATTTTGAGGCTGTGCCCTTTAATTCTGCTATCCTTTCTAAGAGGAAAGAATCTCTCCAACTCTACCCTACCCATCTCCTTCATTACCTTATATGTCTCTCTAAGATTCCCCCCTCAACCTTCTAAACTTCAATGAGTATAAACCTAGTCTACTCAATCTCTTCTCATAGGCTAATCCCCTCATCTCCAGTATCAGCCTAGTGAACCTTCTCTGTACTCCTTCCAAGGCCACTAAAACTGCACACAGTACTCCAGCTGCAGCCTCATCAACACCCTGTACAGTTGCAACAAGACCTCCCTACTTTTATATTCTATCCCCCTCGCTTTAAAGGCCAATATCCCATTCGCGTTCTTGATCACCTGCTGCACCTGCAGACTGGGTTTTTTGCAATTCGTGCACAAGAACCCACAGGTCCCTCTGCACCATAGCATGCTGCAGCTTTTCGCTTTTTAAATAATAATCTGTCCTATTATTATTTCTACCAAAGTGGATAACCTACACTTGCTAACATTATACTCCATCGGCCAGGTCCTTACCCACTCACTCAATCTATCCAGATCTCTCTTCCATCTTTTCACACCCTCCATGCAATTTGCTTTTCCACTCATCTTCGTGTCATCAGCAAATTTCGTTACTCTACACTCAGCCCTTTCCTCCAGATTATCTATGTATATGGTAAACATATGCCTTTAAGAAGGCATATGCCTTTAAGAAGGCATATGGAGTCTTAGCTTTTATTGGTAGGGGGATTGAATTTAGGAGCCGCAGCATCATGTTGCAGCTGTACAAAACTCTAGTGCGGCCGCACTTGGAGTATTGTGTGCAGTTCTGGTCGCCACATTATAAGAAAGATGTGGAGGCATTGGAGAGGGTACAGAGGAGGTTTACCAGGATGTTGCCTGGTATGGAGGGCAGGTCCTATGAAGAGAGGTTGAAGGATTTGAGGTTGTTTTCGTTAGAAAGGAGGCGGCTAAGAGGGGATCTTATTGAAGCATATAAGATGATTAGAGGTTTAGATAGGGTGGACAGTGATAGCCTTTTTCCTAGGATGGAGAAAGCTAGCACGAGGGGACACAGCTTTAAATTAAGGGGTATGAGTTATAGGACGGATATCAGAGGTAGGTTCTTTACTCAAAGAGTGATTAGGGAGTGGAATGCCCTGCCTGCAGCTGTTGTAGATGCGCCAAGTTTGGTGGCGTTTAAGAGGTTAGTTGATAAGTATATGGAAGAGAAGGGAATGGTTTAGTTAGGAGGGGCATTGCTTTTTATTTTGGTCGGCACAACATCGAAGGCCGAAGGGCCTGTTCTGTGCTGTATTGTTCTATGTTCTATGTTCTAAACAGTTGAGGCTCCAGCACTGATCCCTGGGGCACTCCACTAGTCACCAGCTGCCAACCAGAATAGCACCCATTGATTTCTACTCTGTTTCCTATTAGGCAACCAATCCTCTATCCACGCTAACACCTTATCCCCAACTCCATGCACCTTAATCTTTTGCAACAACCTTTTGATTGGCACCTTATCAAACTCCTTCTGGAAATCTAAAAAAAAAAATCACATCCACCAGTTCCCCTCTATCTACTGCACTAGTCACATCCTCAGAAATCCAATAAATTTGTCAAACATGATTTCCCCTTAACGAGTCTGTACTGTGTCTGCTTGATCAAACTGTTCTTTTCTAGGTGCCTCACTATTTCTTCTTTGAGGACAGATTCAAGCATTTTTCCGACTACGGACGTTAAACTAACCAGCTTATAATTCCCTGCCTTTTGCCTGCTACCTTTTTTAAACAGCGGCGTAACATCAGTTGTTTTCCCAATCTTCCGGCAATTCCCCAGAATCCAGCGAATTTTAATAATTACTAAGGCACCCGCTATCACCTCTGCCATTTCTTTCAGAACCCTGGGATGCATTCAATCCGGTTCCAGGCACTTATCAGCCCCGTCAGTCTATCAAGCACTACCTCTCTAGTGACTGTAATCGCATCAAGGACCTCATCTCCTACCATCCTTCTATCTTTAAGATCTGGCAAAATATTTGTGTCCTCCTCCGTGAAGACCGACACAAAAACTTGTTTAAAGCCTCAGCCATTTCCTCATCGCTCACTGCTAAATACCCCCTCTTGTCATCCAAAGGACCAACATTCACTCTAACCAGTTTCTTTTTTTTATAAATTTGTAAAAACTGTGTCTTTTTTTATATTTAGACCTGGTTCAGCCTCATTCTCTATCTTTCCTTTCTTTATCACCTTCTTAGTCATCCTTTGTCGTTGCTTAAAACTCTCCCAATTTTCTAATCGCCTAGTACTTTTAGCCGCTCTGAACGCATCAGCTTTCAATTTAATACTCTCCTTTATTTCCTTCGACAACCACGGCTGATTTTCCCTTCTCCTGAAGTCCTAGTTTATCAATGGAGAATACTTCTGCTGAGTACCGAAAAAGATCTCCTTAAAAATCCTTCACTGTTCCACCAACCAATCTGCGCCCCTAATCTACATTTACCAATTCCACTCTCATCATAGTCCCCTCTATTCAAACAGAATACACAAGTTC
The DNA here is from genome assembly GCA_024679065.1 of Sphyrna mokarran. Classification (NCBI taxonomy): domain Eukaryota; kingdom Metazoa; phylum Chordata; class Chondrichthyes; order Carcharhiniformes; family Carcharhinidae; genus Sphyrna; species Sphyrna mokarran. The sequence continues at coordinate 32,829,353 of JAGIQG010000002.1, read as the reverse complement.
GGGACACTATTTTCTCATCCTCCATCTGCACCAGTTCCATAGTGACCTGTACAAACTTTGGCAATTTGATTAGATGGAGACAAGGAAATGATTTTTTACTAAATATGTTTAAACGAATTACAGGGCTTCTCTACTTTTGAGCAGGAGTGCTTGGCCATAAGCGGAATGGAGATGTCTATACTTAACTACCTGCATATTTTTAAGTAGTTTTTTTTGTTAAAATTCTTTTGTTTTCTTTTTTTTTTAAATTAAATTTTCCTTTTCTTTAATGGAGGTTCAAGAGGATAAATAAACTAAAACAGTTTACTATGCAGCAAAAACAAAAACAGCATTTAACAAAAACAACAAGGTATGCAGCATTATGAAGAGAATTGCTGATCTATGGGCGAGACAAATATTTTCACTTATTCCAATTGCCTTAACGAAATAGATTTATTTTAATTTTTACAATATTTTGATCAGAAATACATTATAACTATGAATCAAAGTTTTGTTTTACTTCAAACTACTCAGCAGTTACAGTCATATTTCACTGCTGCTGAAAACATGATATCACATCACATTTTTTCACTGATTCCTAATTTTCTGCTGCTAATCATTGAAAACAACTCAATGCATAGTTCATGTAGCTGGATGCAAATGTCAGCAAGATATTGTATTTTTACTTCTGCCAATTTTCAAGCTAAAAACTCACCTCTGGTCCTTTCATATACATTAAGGAATAACATTTTATAGACTATATTTCACAAAACCAGAAACACCAGAACTTATTAATATAGCAGTTACCACATATTATGCACTAGTTTGTACCATTTGTGGTCTTGTAAACCAAAATACTCGTTCATGGTTTAGCACTAAACAATTTGTCAGGTGACAGGCTTAAACTATCACAATAATTAATTGTGGGCTTCCTGAAAACCAAGTGAATTTGGTTTATTTATGGAGAGTAAATGAAACAATTTTCAAATTATATAGCTTTAAAAATTCCAGTACTTCGATGCTGAAATTTAAAAAACTCACCATGCTATTGCATCATGCTGCTTTATTTCCTTTGCATAGTGTGAACTAAGGCTCAATTTGCATACTATTAAATGAGGATATTAAAACTTAGCAATTGCAATCATTTTACTAAAGACACTGCCTAATTACATTTATTTTTAAATGCTGCTGTATATTTTTTGCATACAGCAGACAGCTGGATCATAGCCATAGCGTACGCACAGTATAACATGCAGAGGAAAACAAAAATCTGCAATTCTGCTGGGACAAAGTTCAACTTAGAGAAAAACTTTTTTTTAAACTATACCTTCAAAGGTGAAGTACAGACAAAAACATCATCCTCCCCCTCCTCCTCTCTGCTGGTGCTTCTAAAAGTTGAAAATTGCATCATGCTCGTGTCTTTGTGGATGGCAGATTTACATGGTACAGTAGAATGAACATCCCAAATAACTGTGTGGAGGTTATGACTTGGCAAAAACACTAGATCTAAGTAAGACTGAGCCAATGAAACACAAGCTTGAATGTGCTCTCCGAAACAAAGCTGTGGTTTACGTTGGTATGCTATCATGTGACTAATTAATGATTTTATCGCAACATCCTCCCTAACAACACAAAAACAAGAACGTGAAAGAATATTTGAGATAGGCGGTATATCAGACTTTAAGTAAACTGAGTTACTTATACAAATCTGCTTTTCCATGAAATACAAGAATACATGTTTAGAAACAAATCTGATTAACAATTTTGCACTACTTAGCACACGCAAAATGTAATCACATTACAACAGTTCAGGGTTTTGCTTCAAGTACATATCTATGTTAATGTTATTATGACCATGCTACAAAGGAAGCACGTCTCTGTTCTCAATAACGAGACAAGTTCAAAGGATTGGGGGTTGGAGGGCTTCTAGAACAGTATGGCATTTTAATTCCAGGACCTGTTTAAATTTGAATAGCAGACTGGTTTTCGGGCACTTCAGTGGGGTGGAGAAAGCAGGGCAGAGCAAGCAGAGCACTCAGCAGTCTGGGGAGCACAGACATTGTGGTAAAGGTTTTATGATGGGGAATCCATGGTCACTGGAGTGTTTAGAGGAGATTGGGATTTAATAGGCAGACTGGTTATAAGGAATAGCTTGATGGCCTTAGAGGAAGCATTCCTAACTTTCCTAGGCTAGCATTACCCAAAATGGGTTCTGTGGAACCCATCCAGGGGTTCCAGTAGGGCTGGCAATTTTAAGTTTTAATAAAGTTGTCCTTCTATCTTGCCCAAAGGTAATTTCCACACCACTTGGGCTACTGATAGGCACATATGTCAGCCTGTAAGCAACCAATGCATTGAAGTACCAGCCTCTGAATGGACAGGCTGGAAATAGAGATAAATTCAAGACAAAAGCAAAGACGACTAGACAATGAAATGGGGCAGGCCTCAAACATGAGGTGGGGGGGGGCGCAGGAAGGAGAGAGAGAGAGAGGGGGGGGGCAGGAAGAGAGAGAGGAGAGAGGGAGAGAGAGGAGGGGGGCAGGAAGGAGAGAGAGAGAGAGAGAGAGAGAGGGGGGGGGGCGCAGGAAGGAGAGAGAGAGAGAGGGGGGGGGCGCAGGAAGGAGAGAGAGAGAGAGAGAGGAGGGAGGGGGGAGGAAGGAGAGAGAGAGAGAGACGAGGAGAGAGAGGAGAGAGAGAGAGAGGGGGGGCGCACAGGAAGGAGAGAGAGAGAGGGGGGGGCGCGCAGGAAGGAGAGAGAGAGGGAGGGGGCGCAGGAAGGAGAGAGAGAGAGAGAGAGAGAGAGAGAGGGGGGGGCGCAGGACGGAGGGGGGGGAGCGCAGAAGGAGAGAGAGAGGAGAGAGAGAGAGGGGGGGGCGCAGGACAGAGAGAGAGAGAGGGGGGGCGCAGGAAGGAGAGAGAGAGAGAGAGAGGGGGGGGGCGCAGGAAGAGGAGAGAGAGGGAGGGAGGGAGGGAGGGCGGCCACAGGAAGGAGAGAGAGGGGGGGGCGCACAGGAAGGAGAGAGAGAGAGAGAAAGGAGAGAGAGAGGGGGGGGAGGAGAGGGGGGGGCGCAGGACGGAGGGGGGGGCGCGCAGGAAGGGGAGAGAGAGAGAGAAAGAGAGAGGGGGGGTGGGCGCAGGAAGGAGAGAGAGGGAGATAGAGATAGAGAGAGGAGTGGGGAGAAGAGAGAGAGCAGATGGGTGGAAGAGAGATAGAGGGGGGTGTATGAGGCAAGTTTACTAGTGGGTGCCTCAAACTCGCTGCAAGGAAGATTGTGGAAGCAGATATCATACTGACTTTTAAGGAGAATCTTGACAAATACCTGAATAGGATGGGAATAGAGGGATATGGTCCTGAAAGGGTGGGGGGTTTTAGTTCAGTTGGCAGCTTGGTCGATGCAGGCTTGGCGGGCCGGAGGGTTTGATCCTGTGCTGTAATTTCCTTTGTTCTTGTTCTTTAGGTGTGCGAGACAGAGATGGGTGTGTGGGTGGGAGTGGTAGCAGCGTGCGAAAGAGAAGTGGGAATATGGGTGGGAGAGAAAGTGTGCGCACGGGCAGACATATTGGTGTGATGTGTATACATGCATACATACACATCTAAGCATGTGCATGTGTCTATGCACACATGTCTGATGAGAATCCAGCTCTACAGCAACACTTCTAATATTAGACAAATTTATAAGTCAAAATGACATGATAAGACTTTAGATGTTAAAGCAGAACTTTCTAATTGTAAATGTGTATGTGTATATATCATCAAATTGTTTTTTTTTTATGTTTGTACCTACTGTGCACAATGACTTTCTTGTGCTTTAATTCTTCAACCTAAGAATGTTTCTTACTAATCGTGGGAGGTCAAAAGGGTTCCATGGCGGGATAAGTTTTGGAATACTGTCCAAGGTTTGTTTCTTATAGGCATTAATCTGCTTGCATCTCTTTCACTCTATGTACAGTATTACATTTCTATAAACTGTACTTATGAAGCACCTACTTTTTCCACAAAAGCAGCAATATTAAAGATTAAAAATATTAAGTAATGATTATCAGCTTCTTTGATGAGAGGGAGTAAATTAATTTCAAAATAAACTAGACTTAGTTAATTGAGAAGAATGCTTCCACCAGCAATGGATACTTTGTTTCAGTCTGAAAAATGTTGCTATAGTCTTAGCTATTTTGATCAGTCTCTGCTTGCAACCTCCTTACACAGATTTCCTGAGTGTCAAAGAGCAGGCAAAATAAGTCAGGATTTCTTGATTCAGTGAGAGTTCAGTTCAAGATTAATGCAGGTGGGAAGAGAGAGGCAGGAGGGAGAGAGATTAATACTATTCTGATGTAAGGTACCTGCTGTGCAAATATTATAATGCATGCCAAGTTGGTCATTCACCATGGATATCAAGAATTGTAAATGTACATGGAAGTTGAATCAATGAGGATTAGTTGGTTTAGCTTTGCAATTTTACAGATGCTTGAAAATAGAAAACCATTTGACTAACTAGAACAGAAAACTAGATTCTAGATATTTTAATATCATAAAAGCAAAATACTGCAGATGCTGGAATCTGAATCAAAAACAGAATGCTAGAATATCTCAGCAGATCTGGCAACATCCATGGAGAGAGAATACAGCCAACATGAGGAGGAGGATAACCTTTTGTTGGAGCTCTGCTGAGATTTTTCAGCAATTTCTATCAGTTTTGAAGTTTTTTTTTTAGGTCAGACAATAATTAGCAAACAGCCACGAGTGGAAAAAGATAAACCAATTTGATGTACATCTCGAAAATCATCTCGGTTGCCATTTTGAACTATGTTTACTGGAAATAAGGCATGCAACAAAAGCAATAAAAAGTTATTAAATTTTCAGTAAAATGATTAAACTCATGTATCATTTAAAACTCAAGTTTTCCATCAGAATTCTGTACCACAGAAGTCTGAGCATTGAACTTGTCAGTTCTTAATGCATCTTTCTAGATGTCTGGTTTACAGCCAAACTAAGCCATTTAAAGCATGCTAGGAATTACTGTTTACAAGCCTCATCAGGCCTGTGTATTCATAATATGAGGTCCCCTGTGTATCTTAAATAATTTGCTGCTTTCCCCAAACATCAGAACCACAATGTTTTGGGCAAATTGCTGCACACTATAGTATTCATCAGTCTTTTATTGCAACAGTTAAGCAATTTTCATTCTAAATATATTTAGCACTAGCCAAAGTCATAACTCAAACTCTCCAAGAGTACAACTACTCATTAATTACTTCTGACATGCATGGCTTTAAGACAAGTGATAAGATCCCAAATGTTTTGCAAATTGTAAGTGTCAAAATAAAATCTTGCCTATCCGGAAACCTACAGACAACTGGTATCCGTCTTGAATACTTTGCTATTCATTAACTCTATCAATGGCATCTCCATTATCCAGATCATCACCATCACTATTTTTTTTAAATTCATTTGTGGGACATGAGTATCGCTGGCTGACTAGCATTTATTGCCCATCCCTAGTTACCCTTGGAAGGCAGTTCAGAGTCAACCACACTGCTGTGGCTCTGGAGTCACATGTTGGCCAGATCAGGTAAGCACAGCAGACTTCCTTCCCTAAAGAACATTAAGTGAGCCAAAAGAATTTTTCTGACAATTGACAATGGTTTCATGGTCATTAGTACATTTTTAATTCTCGAATTCTTTTTTGAATTCAAATTCCACCATATACCATGGTGGTATTCGAACCTGGATCCCGAGAACATTAGCCGAGTTTCTGGATTAATAGTCTAGCGATAATACCATTGGGCCATTGCTTCCCCACAAAATGCCTCTTTCTACCTCATTAATCGTCTTCTATCAACAAAGTGAAATGTTTTTCTAAACCTATTACCCCTTATTTCCCAATTTCCTTGTCCTCTGAACAGATCCTAGACTCTGGAAAATCCATCTAACAAACACACTTAGATTGCATCTCTATTAACTAAATTTGTGCTGCTAACCAATATTTCATTTGCTAGGTGCAGTTTGCTTATGACACTTTGCAGTCTCTTTTTGCTGCATGGCCACACAAATATACATCTTGAAAGGAACTATTTCTTGCACCTTGAGTGGTATGTTCTGGATCGCTGCATGGGTACACTTCTATGCAGCTTAGAGGTCTGAACAATCCCCATCACTACCACTCTTCTCCATCTGGCTGAACTGGTTCTCTCACTCAATGATTTCTCTCTTAATTCTTCTCACTTCCTCCAGATAGAACATGTGACAGTGGACACCTGCATGGGTCTCAGTTATGTCTGTCTCTATGAGTTATGAGCAATTCCCTGTTCCAATCCTACTCTGGCCCCCTCCCACAACTCTTTTGTCAATGTGTCGATGACTACTTCGGTGCAGCTTCATGCTCCCGTCTGGATCTGTCAATTTTACTTCCAATTTCCACCCCTCTATCACCTTAACATGGTCCCCCTTCCCTTTCTTGACCTGTCTCCATTTCTGGTGATAAACTGTCCACCAGTATCCATTACAAGCCCACCAACCCTCACAATAATCTTGACTACATTTCTTCACATTCCCCATCCTGTAAAGACTCCATCCCATTCTCAGTTCCTGTGTCTCCGCCGCATCTGTTCTGATGATGCCAGTTTCCAAAGTAGCATTCCCAATGTCTTCCTTCTTCCTCAAACATGGTTTTCCAAACCATTATGGTTGACAGATCTCTCAACCTCGTCTGATGAGCAACTGCTCTCAGTCCTCCCCTCTCTTTTCCCTCGTCCTCGCTTTTCACCCTACCAGCCTCCACATTCAAACAATCATTCTCCACCATTTCCACCAACTCCGACATGGAGCCACCACTTAACACATCTTTCCCTCACTCCCCAGTTAGCACTCCTGAGGAGTGCTCTCTCCAGGACACCCTGGTCTACTCCTCCATCACACCCAACTCTGCCCATGTCACCTTCCCATGCAATCACTGAAGGTGCAATATCTGCCCTTTACTTTCTCCCTGCTCACCAGCCCAGAACCTAAACACCCCTTTCAGGTGAAGCAGCACTTCACATGCACTTCCTCAATCTAGTTTACTGCATTCACTGCTTCCAATGAGGCATACTCTATACCAGAGAGCAAATGCAGATTGGGTGACCACTTTGCAGAATATGTGCAAGCAGGACCCAGACTTCCTGTCATTTGCCATTTCAACATACCATCCTGTTGTACTGTACACACGTCCATCCTTGGTCTTTTGCAATGTTCCAGTGAACCCTAATGCAAACTGAAGGAACAGCACTATCTTCCGATTGAGCATTCTGGACTCAACAACGTCAAAGCTCACAAGTAGGCTTATATTAACACTGCAACGAGTTACTGTCAACGTCAAAGCTCACAAGTAGGCTTATATTAACACTGCAATGAACTTATCACAGCACTCTGGTGCCTGTTTGGCATAAAATGAATTAAAAACAGTACCTCCTCTAAGCTAAATGAACTCTCTTCTCCATCTTCATCCCATTTCCATTTATTTTGTTTCATTTTATTTCTTCTTTTCATCTCATTCAAACATTTTTGTCATACTTCTTTTCTCAAAGGACACTTACCACTCGGTCTTTTTTATCCTTATCTACATATTTATTATCCAACTGCAGCCCCTCCTCCCTCATAATATAACTCTGATTTGCTCCTAGCTCTGATAAAGGGTTATCCAGACTCGAAATGTTAGCTCTATTCTCTTTGCACAGATGCTGTCAGACCTGCTGAGATTTTTCAGCTTTTTCTGTTTTTGTTAATAGCTTAGAGGAGATATTAGTTTTAATTCATTTTATTTATCTATCATCATAGATATATAGGCTGGTAGCTTGGGCAGATGGAATTCAATCCTGAAATGCGAGGTGATGCATTTCGGGAGAAAGAATGTAGGGGGGAGGTATATGATAAAGGGTAGACCTATTAAGAGTATAGAAATGCAGAGGGACCTGGAGGTATAGGTGCACAAGTCTCAAGGTGGCAGAGCAGGTGGAAAAGGTTGTGAAGAAAGCATATAGTATGTTAGCCTTTATAGGAAGGGGTATAGAGTACAAGAGCTGGCCTTTAATGTTGCAGTTGTATAAAACATTACTTAGACCTCATTTGGAATACTGCGTCCAGTTCTGGTCGCCTTACTACCGGAGGGACGTGGAGACTTTGGAGAGAGTGCAGAGGAGGAATGCCAGGATGCTGCCTGGTATGGAAGGTCTGAGTTATGATGAGAGATTAGGCAAACTGGGGCTGTTTTCCTTAGAAAGGTGTAGACTTAGAAGAGATCTAAGAGAGGTGTACAAGATTATGAGGGGATTAGATAGAGTAAACAGGGTTAAGCTTTTTCCTAGGATGGACTCAAATAGCACAAGGGGTCACGGGCTTAGGGTGAGGGGGATAAGGTATAATTTGGATGCTAGAGGGATTTTTTCACAGAGGGTGGTGGGGGTATGGAATGCGCTACCAAGTAAAGTGGGGGAGGCAGGCACTCGAGTTATTTGAGAGATACTTAGATGGGCACATGAACAGAATGGGAATAGAGTATAGAAAACTGATGTAAAATAGGGATCATGAGCCGTGGGAGTCCCTGGGAAGTGTGTAAATAGGTGATGATATTGATGTACTTGTTTTTATCCTACAGGTGCTTTGGTCCACCTTGTTGCCTAACAAGCGGCATACACACAATGGGTCGTGAGAGGGCTGCTCTTGGATTTTGAGAGTATCCTAGTGCTTCACGTCGTTAGCGCACACTTGACCTGCATCATTTGATGGGCAACACGACAGCTCAGTGACTATTGCTGTGCTGTGCAGATACATGGATTTGGGCCTGTGTCTGTGGGAGTTTGCGCATTCTTCCCGTGCTTGCGTGGGTTTTCTCTGGGTGCTCCAGTTTCCTCCCAGTGCTCTTAGGCTAACTGACAGAACAAATTCTCCCTAAATTGTCTCAAATTTGGTTTTTAATCCATAGATTCATAAACATAGACAGGGATCACGGGTAGAGGTGGGAACATCAGGGTGGCGGTGCGGGCTTGTTGGGCTGAAGGGCCTGTTTCCCATGCTGTTTTGTTCTTTGTTCTTTTCCTACACTGGTGTGATTACCCTTTGTGCAAATTAGAAATAGAAAACAAGGGCAGCACAGTGACACAGTAATTACCACTGCTACCTCACAGCGCCAGGGACTGGGTTCCATTCCTGGTTTGAGTCACTGTCTGTGCGAAGTCTGTACATTCTTCCCGTGCCTTGTGGGTTTCCTCTGCAGGCTCTGATTTCCTCCCACAATCCAGAAGATGTGCTAGTTAGGTGCACTGGCCATGTTAAAATTCTCCCTCGGTATACCAGAGTGTGGCGACATGGGGATTTTCACAGCAACTTCATTGCAGTGCTAATGTAAGCCTACCTGTGACACTAATAAATATAAACTTGTATAAACTAGGAAGTTCCAGGATAATTAGAATAGCTATTGCGTCAAAGTGGGAAAACCATTTTGCAGCAGGCAGGCAACAAATTGAAAATAATGTTTACATCTTGCCTGGCAAAACACAAACGATAAGCAGCTTCCTTAAATAGAACTGCCTACTTGTTTGGACACCTGGAAGTAGCAAGGAAATTAAATTTTCCTTGTGATAACATGCTGCATGTGTCAGCTATCAGTGTTTCCATCTTCAGCATAATATCTTAACAAAAGATATTTGCCTCACTTTGAGGATCTCAGTCTTCCATTTTAAATATTAATGGAAGGCAGTCTTTGTTCTGAACATAACCATTTAAAAAAAAAAATCCCTTTTCATCACATTCTGCCCACCTGTTATGTGCTAAATGAAAGCTGTGGTCCAATGGATTTTGGGGTGGATTGTTTTTTTCTCTCTTCTTCATATTGCCCCAACAGCAAGAGAAGGAACAAGGAGACATTCTAATATTTTCCTAGTTTCTGTATTTAGGGAAGTTTAAAAGAAATATACTCTTGATCTTATTGAGACTTGAGTTTTTTTTTGTTCATCAACTCCAGGAATTTGAAATCATTTGACTAACTATAAATAAATCATTGCTGACAACTTAGAATTGTATGCATTTGCACACATTTCAGACAAGTGCCCATATTCACAGCAACTATTTTGTGCACAGAGTAAAGGTTTGGAGCGTGGAAACAGGCCCTTCATTCCAATTTGTTCAATTTTCACTGTTCACCCAAATGCAATTTGACCTATATCCCTCTATACTCATCTTACCCATGTAATTACTTTTTAAAAAACAAAATTGCACCTACTGCCTCTACTACTACCTCTGGCAGTTCATTCCAAGCACTTACCACTCTGTGAAAAAAATCGCCCCTCTGGACCCTTTTCATATCTTTTCCCTCTCAGCTTAATCCTATGCCCTCTAAATTTAGACTCCCCTACCTTAGGGAAAAGATCGTGATTATCTATTTGACCTATGCCCGTCATTAATTCATAAACTTTTATAAGATCACTCCTTAGCCACCTACACTCCAGGGAAAAATGTCCCAGTCAATCCAGCTTTTTATAACTCAAACCATCAAGTTCTGGTAGCATCCTAGTTAATCGTTTCTGCACTCTCTAATTTAATAATATCCTTTCGGTAATAAGGGCACCAGAATTTACACAGTATTGCAAGTATGGCCTTGCCAATGTTCTGTACAACTTTGCAGTAGATAGAGGGGAACCCGTGGAAGTGGTGTTTTTGGATTTCCAAAAAGCGTTTGATGAGGTGCCTCACAAAAGATTGCTGCAGAAGGTTAAGGTGCAAGGAGTCAGGGGTAGGGTATTAGACTGGATAGAGGATTGGTTGTCTAATAGGAAGCAGAGGGTAGGTATTAATGGGTGCTATTCAGATAGGCAGCTGGTGACTAGTAGAATGCCCCAAGTTCGGTGCTGGGGCCTCAACTATTTACCATTTACATAGATGATCTGGAGGAAGGGGCAGAGTGCAGGGTGACGAAATTTGCTGATGACACGAAGACGAGTGGAAGAGCAAATTGCGTGGAAGGTGTGGAAAGCCTGCGGAGGGATCTGGATAGGTTGAGTGAGTGGGCGAGGACCTGGCAGATGGACTATAATGTTAGCAAGTGTGAGGTTATCCACTTTGGTAGGAATAATGATAGGAAGGATTACTATTTAAAAGGAGAAAAGCTACAGCATGCAATGGTGCAGAAGGACCTGGGGGTTCTTGTGCACGAATTGCAAAAACACAGTATGCAGGTGCAGCAGGTCATTAAGAAGGCGAATGCAATGTTGGCCTTTATAGCTAGGAAGATAGAATATAAAAGTAGGGAGGTTCTATTGCAGCTGTATAAGGTGCTGGTGAGGCCACAGCTGGAGTACTGTGTGCAGTTTTGGTCGCCGCATTTGAGGAAGGATATATTGGCCTTGGAGGAGGTGCAGGGAAGGTTTATTAGGCTGATACCGGAGATGAGGGTGTTGGATTATGAGGAGAGACTGAATAGGCTAGGTTTGTACTCTTTGGCGTTTAGAAGGCTGAGAGTGGATCTTATAGAGACATAGAAGATAATGAAGGGGATGGATAAGGTACAGGTTGAGAGACTGTTCCTGCTTAGCAAAGATAGCAGGACTAAGGGCACAGCCTCAAGATTTTTCTGGGGGGGGCGGGGGTGGTCAGATCGGAATTGCAAATTCATGCAAAGGGTGGTGAATCTTTGGAATTCTCTGCCTGATGAGGTGGTGGAGGCTTCCTCGCTGAATATGTTCAAGTCAAGAGTGGATAGGTTTTTAATTGACAACGGAATTAAGGATTACGGGGAGAAAGCGGGAAAGTGGTACTGAACCACTACAGATCAACCATGATCTTACTGAATGGCAGGGCAGGCTCAAGGGGCTACATGGCCTATTCTTGCTCCTATTTCTTATGTTCTTAACTTCAAGAAAACCATCCCAATCCCTGTATTCAATGAGTTGATCAAAAGTTAGTTAAAACAATTTTATATACTTTATCACTCTACCTCATAAGTTTCCGCTAGTATTCCACACTAGAACTTTTCACTAAATGTCTAGTGATTCAATTGCAAGACAAAATAAGTGATTTAAAGAACAAAGAACAAAACAGCACAGGAAACAGGCCCTTCGGCCTAACGAGCCCACACCGCCACCCTGATGTTCCCATCTCTACCCATGATCTGTCTATGTTTATAGATCTATGGATTAAAAACCAAATTTGAGACAATTTAGGGAGAATTTGTTCTGCCAATTAGCCTAAGAGAACATCTTTGGGATGTGGGAGGAAACCGGAGCTCCCGGAGAAAACCCACGCAAGCACAGGGAGAATGCACAAACTCCCACAGACACAGGCCCAAATCCATGTATCTGCACAGCACAGTGATAGTCACTGAGCTGTCGTGTTGCCCATCAAATGGTCCAGGTCAAGCGTACACTAACGACGTGAAGCACGAGGATACTCTCAAAATCCAAGAGCAGCCCTCTCACGACCCATCGCGTGTACGCCCCTCGTTAGACAACAAGGTGGACCAAAGCACCTGTAGGATAAAAACAAGTACATCAATATCATCATCTATTTACACACTTCCCAGGGACTCCCATGGCTCATGATCCCTATTTTAAATCAGTTTTCTATACCCCTCCATTCCCATTCTGTTCATGTGCTCATCTAAGTATTTCTTAAATAACTCCAGAGTGTCTGCCTCCACCACTTTACTTGGCAGCGCATTCCATACCCCCACCACCCTCTGTGTGAAAAAACTCCCTGTAGCACCAAAATTATACATTACCCCCCTCACCCTAAGTCCATGACCCCTCGTGCTATTAGAGTCCATCCTAGGAAAAAGCTTAACCCTGTTTATCTATACCCCTCAATCTTGTACACTTCTATCAGATCTCCTCTAAGTCTACGTCTTTCTAAGGAAAACAGTCCCAATTTGCCTAACCTCTTCTCATAACTCAGACCTTCCATACCAGGCAGCATCCTGGTAAACCTCCTCTGCACTCTCTCCAGACACTCCACGTCCTTCCGGTCGTAAGGCGACCAGAACTGGACGCAGTATTCCAAATGAGGTCTAAGTAATGTTTTATACAACTGCAACATTAAAGGCCAGCTCTTGTACTCTATACCCCTTCCTATAAAGGCTAACATACTATATGCTTCCTTCACAACCTTTCCCACTTGCTCTGCCACCTTCAGAGACTTGTTCATCTGCACCCCCAGGTCCCTCTGCATTTCTATACTCTTAATAGGTCTACCTTTTATCATATACCTCCCCACTATATTCTTTCTCCCAAAATGCATCACCTCACATTTATCAGGATTTAATTCCATCTGCCATCTGTCTGCCCAAGCTACCAGCCTATGTCCTGCTGCATCGCCTGACAATGCTCCTCACTATCTGCAAGTCCAGCCATCTTTGTATTGTCTGCTAACTTGCTGATCACTCCACTTACTCCCTCTTGCAAGTCATTTATATATATTACAAATAGAAGAGGTCCCAGTACCGAGCCCTGCGGCACACCATTAGTGACTAACCTCCAGCTAGAAAAACACCCTTCCACTATTACTCTCTGTCTCCTATTACCAAGCCAGTTACTTATCCATCTAGCTACCTGTCCTTGTATCCCATGAGCCTTGACCTTCTCCACTAACCTTCCATGAGGGGCTTTGTCAAACGCCTTACTGAAATCCATATAGACGACATCAACGGCTCGCCCTTCGTCCACCGTTTTCGTCACCTCCTCAAAAAATTCTACCAGATTTGTAAGGCATGATCTCCCCTTAACAAATCCATGCTGCGTATCCCTAATCAGGTCGCAACGCTTTAAGTGCCTATACATCCTATCCATAAGAATCCCCTCCAACAGCTTCCCTACCACTGACATCAAACTCACCGGCCTATAATTCCCAGGGTTATCCCTACTACCCCCTCTAAACAACGGTACAACATTAGCTATTCTGCAGTCCTCTGGGACCTCACCTGTGTCCAAGGAAGAGACAAAGATTTGCACTAGAGGCCCAGCAATTTCACTTCACACCTCCCTAAGCAGCCTGGGATAAATGCCATCAGGCCCCAGAGATTTATCAGTTTTAATGCTATCTAGAAGCTCTAACACTTCCTCCCTCGGTATGGATATTTCCCTCAACTGGTCCACAGCTCCCTCAGAGACAGGATCTGTCAACAAGCCCCTCTCCTTCGTGAGTATTCATTCAGGATCTCCGCCATTTCCTTGGGCTCTAAGCACAGTTCCCCTCCTCTGTCCCTAAGAGGTCCGATTTTTCCTTTAACCACCCTTTTATTCCTAACGTAGGAGTAAAAAGCCTTTGGATTTTCCTTAATCGTATCGCCAAAAACATTTCATGCCCCCTTTTTGCCCTTCTAACTCCCCGTTTGAGCTCCCTCCTACTCTCTCTATATTCCTCCAACACTGTCTCCGTTCCCAGCTGCTTTGGCCTATCATACGCCTCTCTTTTCTTCCTAACCAAGTCCACCATTGCTTTAGAAATACAATACTTGAGAATAAGACTTAGTGCATAAGTTTCATGATCAGCTGTACTTATTCTTTGAATTAAAGTTTTCCACTTTGCTCTGAATAATTTTGATTGAAATGTTCCTTTCGAATGCTTCCCTACATCAGAACCATTTCATTTCTCATGTCTACTTTTTTTGCATTTAGCCATATCTGAAGAAGCAAACACACATTGTAACCATTCTTTTTTTAAGAAGACAAATGAATAAAGGAATTCTAACTCTAGAAATAACAGGCAGGTTAATTAAAAATCTGAAGCGCACTCTGAAGAACACACAAAAAACAATGAAATGGCAACCACTATGTCAAGCAAATCTAGGATAATGATGAAAGACATATGCTCCTGTTTGTTTTTTGGCAGGAGGTTAAACAGCACTGGCAATTTAAAAAGCAAATTAATTCTGGCCTACTTTGTCATAAAATAAAACCATTCCTGTGCCTGGAGAGACTAATGCAAATGTAAATGAACTCGGTAAGCAGGATGTTACAGCTGAGATGGCAAGAATTTGCTCTACAATTTATGCTGATGAAGCAATGGTCAATAATCCACCATCATGCCACAGCAGCAAATAAATTCTACTCAAAGGATTGTATAATACCACCCTAATCAGCATTTGAGGGATCAATCTAAACTATAGGCCTTTAGAAAAAGATTTAATCAGGATAAGGCTCTGAGTATAGTTAGATTATACCAGTACCAAAATCTCCAATCTATTACAGTTTGGCTCATGATTTTTTTTAAAAGACAAAACCAGTACTGTAGTTTAGTGCCCACTATTACACTATTGCTAGTCGAAAAGGATAATTATTTCCCTTGCACAAAAAAATCGTTCTTACAAGATACAGTGCAGAGATTGGAGTACATAATCCAGATGGACACTGCAGCACAGCACTGAACAAGTGCTGAGTTTCAAATCACCACCTTTCAGATGTTAAACTAAGGCCTTCACACTGCTGGATGTAAAAGATCACAACATTATTTGAAGAACAGAGAAGGTCAGGTGTCTTGGACAATATTTATCCCTCAAATTATCAACTCAGTCAAATTATTTCTCAATGGATCAAACCATAGGTCTATAAGCTCAGTCAGCTGAATGGTGGAAGACAATTAAGCAATTAGCCAGAGGAGAAGGCTCCACAAACACTCCTGTCGTAATAATGGCAGAACTCAGTAGGCAAGAGCAAAAGAATGCATTCATCTTCAACTAGAAATACCAAGCAGATGATCCATCTTGGTCTCCTCCTGAGCTCGGCAGTACACAGATGCCAGTTTTTAGCCATTTCAATTTGTTGTGATCTTCTGAAACAGCTGACAGCACTGAGTACAGCAAATACTTTGTTAAGCGTATTATCACACTCATGCGTTTTCATAGTTGGGGCGAGGGCAAGAGAGATGGCAAGATACCAGAGCTGATCAGCAGCCTGTCGAACTGTGTTGTGAATGCTCCTTCCATGGCAAACAAGTCCTACTGTCGGACGTGAACCCAGAGCTTCTTGAGGCAGGAGCACTACCACTGCCACAAAATCTCCTTAACAAATGGGCCCAGATAACATCCAGGCTATAGTACCGAAGACTTCTATCGCATAAGAGGAGCTGGATATAGCACTTGGGGTGAATGGAATCAAAAATTATGGAGAAAGCGGGATTAGGCTATTGAATTGGATGATCAACTATGATCATAATACATGGCACAGCAGGGTCGAAGGCCAAATCCTCCTGCTCCTATCTTCTGTGTTTCTATAACAAGCTACACTATTAGTCAAGCTGTACTCGTGCGACTACAATTCTGCAGAAAATTGTCAGGTACATTCCAATCTGAACATTTACCACCACAGTAGTCTATTTTCAAGCATCAGTGATGGAAGGAGTCATTAACAATCCTATCAAGATGCTCAAAACCAAAAAAAGGGCAAAGCAGTCCAATTCATTGATACCCTATCCACCACACAATCACAGAATCTCTACAATGCAGGAGGCATTCAGCCCCACGAGTCTACATTAATTTTCCAAAAGAACATCTCACCCAGGAGAATGCCCCATTCCAGAACCCCATGCATTTACCATGTCTAATCCATTTAACAGTCCTATTAAGTGGCGTTTAATCTGCAATAACCCACTCACTGGTGCTCAGTTTGGGTTCCACAGCTTCATTAAGCTACACAACTTTTTATAGTTTTGCTCTAAAAAGGCTGAAAGAGCAGAATTCCACAGCAAGATCAAAGATTGCCTTTGAGATTAAGGCAACATCTGTGTTGAGTGTGGTCATCAAGAAGCTGCAGCAAAATTGAAGTCAATGGGAATCAATGAGAAAACTCTCCTTACAAAGAAAGATCATAATGCTTGTTGGATGTCAGTGTCACATGGGTTCATCAGGGTAGTGTACGAAGTCCAATGTTCAGCTGCTTCATCGGTGTCATTCTTGCCAACATAAGCTCAAAGGTAATTTTGTGTCCATATGCAGCAAGGCCAGGACAAAATGTAGGCTTGGGCTGTGACAAACATTTATGGTAAGTGCAAACAATGACCATCTCACATGACAGAATCGAAGCATCAGCCTCTGATATTCATTGACACAATGTAGTCATGATGTAGAGAAGCCGGCATTGGACTGGGGTAAACACGGTAAGAAGTGTGACAACACCAGGTTTAAATCCAACCAATTTATTTGATAGTAAAATTACAAGCTTTCAACCCTATGGTCTTCAGCACGTGTGCTGTTGGAGACCAGAACACCTCATTCACCTGACGAAGACCATAGGGTCGAAAGCTTATAATTTTACTATCAAATAAATCGGTTGGATTTAAACCTGGTGTTGTCAGACTTCTTACTGCATTCATTGACACAAGCATCGCCAAATCCTCCACCATCAACATCCTGGGGATTACCACCAAAATATAAACTGAACTAACCATCAAAATACTGATGCCACAAGAGGTTAGAAGCTGTAAACTTTGATGCAACTCCAGACTCACAAAAGCCTAACCACCAACTACAAGGCACAAGTCAGGAGTACGAGTAATATTCAACATTCAAGGAGCTCAAAACCATCAAGGACAAAGTTGTCCAATTCATTGATATCCTATTCACCGAACAATCAGAATCTTTCCAGTGCAGAAAGAGGCCATTCAGCCCAACTAGTCTGCACCAATTCTCGCAAAGAACATCTCACCCTGGAAAATGCCCCATCCCCAGAACCCAGCGCATTTACCATGGCAAATTCATCTAACCTACATTGTGGAAGAAAACCAAAGTACCCAGAGGAAATCCATGGAGACATGGGGAGAAAGTGCAAACTTCACAGTCACCCAAGGCCTTGGCACTGTTGCAGTGCTAACCACCACACTGTCCCACATAAAACATTCACCTCTCCACTCCTATGAACTGTGGAGCAGCGTGCACCATCTACAAGTTGCATTGCAGCAACTGAAAGTTTTTTTCGACAGAAAACATACAAACACTTCATCCTCTATACCTAGAAGGTCACGAACAGCAGATGCATGGGATCACCATCTGCAATCGTCCCCAAGTCACACGCCATCCTGATTTGAATATATATCATCACTCTTTTACTATTGCTGAGTCAAAACCTCGCAAATCCCTACCTAACATATAGTACACTTCCACCACAAAGACTGCAGGAGTTCAAGGCAGCTTTCACTACTACCAACTCGAGAGAAATTAGGAGTGAGCCATAAAAGCTAGCTTTGCTAGAAAGCTTGCTGCCCATGGACCCATGAAAAAAAACACCAAACATATGATCTGGTCATTCGTTATCTTATAGCCTTTCCTAGAACTTTGCTGCCTGCTACTGAGAAAAACAAAGACATTACACCTACTATCCTGACCAGTATTTATCCCTTAATCAACATTACAAAAACTAAGTGTCTGTCGTTACAATGTTGCTGTTTGAGAAAGTTAACAGTGCGCCACATTTCCCTACGTCACAACAGTGTTCACAGAACATAGAACATTACAGCGCAGAACAGGCCCTTCGGCCTTCAATGTTGCGCTGACCAATTAAGAAAAAGCAATGACCCTCTAACCTAAACCATTCCCTTTTCATCCATAAACTTATCTACTAACCTCTTAAACGCCACCAAACTTGGCGCATCTACAACTGCAGCAGGTAGGGCATTCCATACCCTTACCACCCTCTGGGTAAAGAACCTACCTCTGACATCCGTCCTATAACTACTACCCCTTAATTTAAAGCTATGTCCCCTCGTGCTAGCTTTCTCCATCCTCGGAAAAAGGCTATCACTGTCCACCCTATCTAAACCTCTAATCATCTTATATGTTTCAATTAGGTCTCCTCTTAGCCGCCTTCTTTCTAACAAAGACAACCTCAAATCCCTCAGCCTCTCTTCATAAAACCTACCCTCCATACCAGGCAACATCCTGGTAAACTTCCTCTGTACCCTCTCCAATGCCTCCACATCTTTCTTATAATACGGGGACCAGAACTGTACACAATACTCCAAGTGCAGCCGCACTAGAGTTTTGTACAGTTGCAACATGACGTTGCGGCTCCGAAATTCAATCCTCCTACCAATAAAAGCTAAGACTCCGTATGCCTTCTTAACAACCTTATCGACTTGATTACCAACTTTCAGGGATCTATGCACATATACACCAAGATCCCTCTGTTCTTCAACACTATTAAGAGTCCTACCATTAGCCCTATACTCTACACATTTGTTATTCCTGCCAAAGTGAATTACCTCACACTTTTCCACATTAAACTCCATTTGCCACCTCTCGGCCCAGCTCTGCAACTTGTCCAAGTCTCTCTGCAAACTATAACACCCCTCTTCACTATCTACCACTCCACCGACTTTAGTGTCATCTGCAAATTTACTAATCCATCCTTCAATACCCTCATCCAGATCATTTATAAAAATTACAAACAGCAGGGGCCCCAAAACAGATCCCTGAGGTACACCACTTATAACCGAACTCCACAATGAATAATTTCCATCAACCACCACCCTCTGCCTTCTATCAGCTAGCCAATTCCTAATCCAATTAGCTAAATCACCCTCAATCCCATACATCTGCATTTTTTGCAGAATCCTTCCATGGGGCACCTTATCGAACGCTCTACTAAAGTCCATATATACCACAGCAACTGCCTTACCCCCATCCACCTCTTTGGCCACTTTTTCAAAAAGCTCAATAAGGTTAGTAAGTCACGACCTACCCTTCACAAAACCATGCTGACTATCCCCAATCAATTCGTTTCCCTCTAAATAACTATAAATCCTATCCCCAATAATTCTTTCCAATACTTTGCCCACAACAGAAGTAAGACTCACCGGTCTATAATTCCCAGGAAAGTCTCTATTCCCCTTCTTGAACAATGGGACCACATTCGCTATCCTCCAGTCTTCCGGCACTATACCCGTAACCAACGACAACCTGAAGATCAGAGCCAGAGGCTCTGCAATCGCCTCTCTTGCCTCCCAGAGAATCCTAGGGTAAATCCCGTCCGGCCCAGGGGACTTATCTAACTTCAAACCCTCAAGAATATCTAGCACATCCTCCTTATCTACTTCAATACTTTCCAGTTTGCAACCCTGTATCCCAGTGTTCTCCACAACTACATTTACATCTCCCTGCGTGAATACCGAAGAGAAATATTTGTTCAGTGCCTCTCCAATCTCTTCAGGCTCCACGCACAACTTCCCACTGCTGTCTCTGACTGGCCCTAATCTTGCCCTAACCAATCTTCTATTCTTAACATATCTAAAGAAAGCTTTAGGATTCTCCTTGATCCTATCAGCCAAAGTCTTCTCGTGTCCTTCAAAAGTATTTCTTTTACTTCAAAAGTATTTAATTAGCTTCAGAGAATGGAGACATCCTGAGATCATAAAGGCATTATGTAAATACAAGTTCCCCTAATACAAAGCAATTCTCTCTACTTTAGCCTCGACATATAACACTAACAAAATCTTAAATCATATAATAGAAAAATATCTTTCTGGAACACCTTTCACATAAAATGCTCTTAAGCACTTCAAACATAGATTATTGTTAAAGAATGCACTCTCAAGATGGGAGCATTGCTGGTGATGCCAGCATTAGCCATCTCTAGTTACCCAATACAGTAGTGGCTTGCCTTGGCAGAGGGCCTATAGAGAGGCTAGATCAAATAAGAACAGCAGGTTTCCATTCTTAAAAGTACATTAGTGAACCAGTCGGTTTTCCTTTTTAAATTACAATCCAAAAGCTTCATGGCCTTCATTCCAGAAGTTTCTTTATTTTCAGATTTTTTGAAAACTGAATTCGAAATTTCAAAAGTCATGGTGGAATTTGAACTGACATTCTCTGGAATCTAGATTATTATTGCTCCAGTAACATGAATCTGATATTAGTGCACCCTCAATCAGAACTGTGGTGTTTGTTAAAAAGACAAACACAGTAGCCATTCTGTGCTAGCATATCCCACAAATAACCAAACAAGGCATAAAACAGATTAAACAAGTAAGACTGTTCAGAACATTATGCCTCATTTATCTGAATCACCAGAACGGCCAGGACAGGCTGAAAAATAGCACCACTGTAAGTTCAGCAGTAGTTTCATATTGCACTAAATACCAAAGCTAAATTATGACCTCAGGTATAAAGTCAAAAACCAATTCGCTCAGAAATCAGAATACCACTAATCGCTGTAAGGGGATAAAAAATACATTTCTATTTGGAATGCTAAGTATGTTTGATCAGAAACAAGAGGAGGTGTTACTGCATTTATTTTAATTCCTTATTATAAGTAACTGAAGTCACAAGTACAGCATTCAGTGAAACATCAATGCTTGTAAATATACGAACAAATCAGACAATTCGTTTCGCACACTTCATACATTAATTAAAAACAAAACAAATTTAGCCAGCAAGTACAGCTTCCCTCTTTAATTTAATTACTCTTATTTGCTGTTGCAGGGCATCAAATGGTGGATTCCATTAATTAGGCTTGTTCACACACATTTAGCTTTTGTTAAAAATTGTTGCAGATTATTGCAAGCTCAAATAACAATGCACTGAGGGAACTGGGACCCAAGTAAACAAAGTAATCCGTTGTGCATCTCTTTAACCAGTAAGATTAAAAGGATTCAGAAATAAACAGAAGTATAAATTAAAACTAATACTTTACCATCATATTAAATACAGAGACAAATAAGGAAATGGGTGGGGGAGATTGTTAGATTGAATGAGACACAGAAAAGTCAGAAGGAATAAGGGTTGAAGCAAGTAAGTTTGACATTTTGAAAATTTCCCTGAAAGTTGAGATTTCAGGCTTGTAATATACCAGAGATGGATCGGCATTAGTTAACAATTATCGCATAGTTCTCAAGGTATTTGGGCTTCTAATGACAAGGCTTAAATCTGTGCAGCAAATTTAGTTCCCACTCGACCAAATGCAATTATAGCAACTTCATGATATTCAGTGCATGTCAATTCCAATTTTGTAAAGTGAACAGCAGAATGACATCACAACTTTAGGATAATGGTGTTTCACTGCTCGTCTGTGCTCACCTTAAGCTCCTGCACCATATGTATAAATAGGCGTGAACATCAGGTTCATTCTTAGTTTGACAACATCCGATCCTTTATTAAAACATTATAGGAAATCTGGATTAATGCACAATCTCCTCATCCTGGTGTGGGTTTCTTCCAGATGCTCCATTTCCTCCCATAGTCCGAAACACATGCTTAGAACATAACAGCACATTTCAGGATCTTCGGTCCTCAAAGTTGCACCAACCAGTAGAACCAATCTAATGACCCTCTAACCTAAACTATTCCAATGTTATCCATTTGCCTATCCACTGACCATTTGAACGCTCTTAAAATCAAGTCCACAACTGCTGCAGGCAAGGCATTCCACGCCTTTACGACCCTCTCGGTAAAGAACCTACCTCTGATATCCGTCCTATAATTACTACCCCTCAATTTAAAGCTATGTCCCCTGGTGTTAGCTATCACTGCCCGAGGAAAAGGGCTCTCACTGTCTACCCCCTCAAGAGCAATCAGACATGAGCAATAAATGCTGGCTTCACCACTGATGCCACCATCCTGCAAAAAAAGGATGAAAAGACATCGGAAAGAGTGAAGAGGTTACGAGAAGGTTTCATCTCTGAAATCAGTCACAAAGATAGAGTGGGAAACTTGGAACTCTTTCCTTTCTAAGAAGGAAGGGCAAGGAGAGATTTAATGTAAGCATTCAAAATTGGGAAAGGCCTGGTCAGGCTAGATAGGGAGAAACTGTCCCATTGCTGAAAAGATTGTAAACCAGAGACACAGATTTAAGGTAATTAGTGAAAGAACAAAAATAATATGAGAAATAACTCTTTTACATACTGAACGTTTAGGTTCTGAAGTGCACCAAGTATGGTGGAGGCAGGTTGAAATGAAGCTTTCAAGTACATTATTTAAAAAGCAATAAACAGAGTTACAGGCCAAATACAGGAAAATGGCACTTGGTGGAGTGCTCAGAAAGCAAGTGCAGACATGATTGTCTGAATGGTCTCCTGTGCTGTAATGATTCTAATTGTATGATTAGACTTCACATTATACTTCCAAAGTATAAGGGAGGATAACGTTAACAGCTGAAGTGTCAAAACTGTTGAAGTATTGGTTTAGTCACATTAGTTTTTAATATTAATATAATCAAACTAAAATAAAGTTTCTAAGAAGACATAACTCTCCTTCACTGTCACCAGTTAAGTAAACAAAAAGTTTGGCAGTCCATTATTTTGTTCAATTCTGTGGATTACAAATCTGCTGTAGTGAGAATACATTTACTGGCTCCACCAGAAATAAATTGATCTGCCTGCCAATCTATTTAAAAAAAAGGCCACTGATTCAGGAAAATAGGCTGCCGTCCATTTGTGTTAAATTTTGAGGCCTTTTTAAATCCAACTTTCATCTTCAGCAAGACATTCAGCGGGCCTTGTGTCCAAAGTGCCAAGTTAATTTTAAATTCTTGGTAGTATTGTGCAATGAATTCTGATCTGTAAGTTGTAGTTTAAAGTAATTGCATATCCAATGCTTTACACGTGCACAAAAAACTACAAAGTTAGGCAATCCAACAGAAACACATCATTTATGAAAGGAAACCAAGTATGCAAACATTTATTGCAAAATGCACCAGGGGCCTCTAGTGGCAGAATTTAAATATTGCATTTAAAAAATTGCAGGGTACATAAAGCTACTGATTTATCAAAAATTATTCTGCAGGTTCTTCCTGGATTGCCTTCAAATAATTGTTGCATATTCCCACTGTTTCAGAAAAACAGCCAGCATAATCAAGGACCCCATACACACAGTCTTTCACCTAGAAAAATATACAAACGTCTTTGTTACAGTCTGAGGTCAAGAACAGTTGCTTCCCTGGTTTTTGAATGGACCCACCTCATTACATTGATCTTTCTCTGCACCCTAGCTATGATAGTAACATACATTCTGCACTCTTTCTTTCCCTTCTCCCCTATACACTCCATGAGCGGAATGCATTGTCTGTATAGTGCACAAGAAACAATACTTTTCACTGTATACCAAAACATGTGACAATAAATCAAAGAGTGAACAAGTGCCATATTCCTAGATGACCATAGATTGCTCTCCTTTTTGAAGGCAAGAGCTGACTGTTGATGCTTTTAACTTGAGGATCACCATGCCCAAATGAAACAATGTAAAAATTATGTTCCCAAGAATACATGGCTCTCTGTAGGGAAAGTTCAGTAAAAAAAATTGGAAATCTCTGTTCTTTTATTTAAACTTCAATAACACTTTGGAATGTAGATATGCTGCAGGGACAGTACATTCACTGTGCCCAGGCCACAATGAATTTGCTGAATTTGAACGCTTTTTATTCATTCTTAGAATTTCAATTTTGCTGGAAAAGCTGGAATTCATTGCCCATCCTCAAATACCTAAGAGTTTTCCACAATGCACGCTGATTTCAGATTTTGCTATGATTCCTTGACACCACAGTCTGTCCAATGCTGATCTGATGTCAAGTGAAGTGACTTTTACCACAATTCTGGCATTTAGCTCTTCTATCCATGCTTAAACCAAGATAGTAATGAACTCTGAAACTGAGTTATTCCATCCAGCAGACACAAACTTGGCGGTAGTGATCAGGACATTGCTGGAAAAGTGCTGCTCAATTGCACTGTCAACAACGCTTTCATTTCTTTGCTGGCAATTTAGAGTAGATGAAGAGAGCACTAATAATTACTAGATTGGATTTATTCAGATTATTGTAGACAAAACATACCTGGACATTTTGCCACTTTATCAGATAGACACCAGTGTTATGGTTATACTAATATAGCTTAGGTAGCAGTGGATTAGTTCCAGACCACATGTCTTTAGGACTATAGCTAGGATAATGCTGGAATTTATACGCCTTTGCTATATCCAAAACACCCATAGATTGAGTCAAATGATTGGCATCTGTGATGCACAGGAGGTTGAGATGAATCATCCACTTGGCACTTTTGCCTGAAGATAATTGCTTGCAAACACATCGGACTAGTCTTTTGTACTTGTATGCTGTGCTATGCTCTGCTGTCATTTAAACATGGGGATTTTCATAGAGTAACATGTACCCATTACTGGATTAACTGTCTAACTCCATTCGTGACCAGATGAGGCAGGACTTCAGAGCTTTCATCTAATTCATTTCACGTGGGGACTATAGTTCGATACTTGCACTATTTACATGCATTTACTCTTACGTAGCTTCATTGGATTAGCTTCACTTGGGTTGGCTCATTTTAAGAACAGAACATAAAAAATAGGAGCAGAAGTAGGCATATAGCCCCTCGAGCCTGCCCCGCCATTCAATAAGATCATGGCTGATCTGAAGTGGATCAGTTCCACTTCCCTGTTTTATCCCCATAACCCTTAAACACATCATATTAGTTATGCCCCAGGGTTGAGTGAGGAATATGCCATATCAGACTAAGGGATAAACCAGATTATGGTGCAATACAATTCTGCTCTATGATGTACGACCTCATGTATGCCCAGTTTTCAGCTCTCATCTTCCGGATTTATCTGTAGTGGTAATGTCATAGAACACAATGTATGATGCCTTCAGAGTGAAGACTGGACCTGGTCTCAAAAGGAATTGTGCAGTGGTCATTCCACTGTCGTGTACAGATGCATCTGCAATAGGAAGGTTGGCAATGTTGAGGACCTGCCACAGACCCAGTCCAGCAGTTATGTCATTTTTTAAAAATAAATATTCCTTCATGGGATGTTACATCACTGGCAAGGCAAGAATTTATTTCTCATTCCTAATTGTCCTTGATAAAGGTGGTGGTGCGCCATATTTACACCCACAATGTTATTAGGGAGTCCTAGGATTTTGATCCAGTGACAATGTAAGAATGATATATTTCGCAATCTTGATATGTGGGTTGGAGAACATCTTACAGATGGTGTTCTCACGTGTCTACGGTCCTTATTCTTATTTGTGGTAGATGTTTTTCTTGCATGTTAAAAGTGAGCCCACATTTACCACTTCATCTAGCAGCTCATTCCACACTCCCACGACTGTGTGAAAAAGCCCCCCATAATATTTCCTTTAAACTTTTCTCCCTTCACCCTTAACCAACGTCCTCTAGCCTTTTTTCCCCCTGGTCTCAGTGGAGAAAGCCTGCTTGCATTCACTATCTATACTCATGATAATTTTATACACCTCTATCAAATCTCCCCTCATTCTTCTACGCTCCAGTGAATAAAGTCCTAACCTCTCTGTAACTCTATTTCTCAAGTCCTGGCAAACTTGTAAACTTTCTCTGCACTCTTTCAACTTTATTAATATCCTTCCTAAACTAGGTGACCAAAGCTCAAGCAAATCTCTAAATTCGGCTTCACCAACGTCTTATAAAACCTCACTGTAACATTGCAACTCCTATATTCAATACTTTGATTTATAGAAGCCAGTGTAGCAAAAGCACTCATTATGATCCTATCTACCTATAACACCACTTTTAGGGAATTGTGTGTTCCCAGATCCCTCTGTTCTACTGCACTCTTCAGTGTTCTACCATTTAACCATTAAATTTCGTCTCACACCTGCCATATTCTAACCTACAACTTCTTGAAGTTCAACACTATTTTTCTCTATAAAAGCATTTATCCCCAATGCTTTCAAACTGTCTGATCTGGAAATTTTGAAATTGTGCGCAGTACACCAATGCCTAGATCATTAATAGACATCAAGAACAGCAAGGGTCCCACACTGATCCTGAGGAACTTCACTATATACTTTCCTCTAGTCCATAAAGAAGCAGCGATCACTACTCTTTGTTTCCTGTTATACAGCCAATTTTGTTTTCATGTTGCTACTACTCCATTCTCCACTCATTTTGACTTCATCTCTTGATTTAAGCTCTTTTGTCTAAGTTTGTTCAAAGTTTGTATTACATTAGGAGCTGAGTAGCCCCAGCAGAAGCCAAACCTGAGCATTAGCTGCAAAACAGCATTTAACCACAACTGCTACTCGTTACAAATGGAAAAGGCACGTTCAAATACTTTGCTGATGATCAAGAACAGACTCTTGGTTTAGAAATTGGCCAAACTGGATTTGTCCTGGCTTTTTTGTGAACTAGTCATACCCATGCAATCTTCCAAATCATGCCAGTGTTGTAACTGTACTGGATGAGCATGTCTAGGAACGTAACTGATTGTGAAACAGAATTGCCAGGACTCATGGCATGGCATCTGCTGTTATGCAGTGCCGTCAGCCATTTCTTGATATTACGTAAAGAATATCAAATTGACTTGAAATTGTGATAACAGAAACAGAAAATACTGGAAAACCTCAGTAGGTCTGACAACATCTTATGGAGCAGGAACAGAATTAATGTTTCGAGTCTTGATGACCCTTTGTCAGCTCGGTTTCTGTTTCAGATTCAAACATCTGCACTAATTTGCTTTCATAGGAACTGTGATGTTGAGGATTTGAAATAGCAGCCAGGGGAAACCATCCATCTGGCACTGCTGGCTAAAGGTGTTACAATGTTTTTTGCACCTATGTGTTGGGCTGATGCACATACTTGTGGAGCCTTCTCTGTTTACTTGTCCGTACCACTCACGGCTAGATATGGTAGAACTGCAGATCTTTGATCTTATCCATTGGTTGGTAAATCTCTTGGCTGTTTCCATCAGCTGCTGCTTGGCACAGAAGTAGTCTGTAGTAGCTTCATCAAATTGATACCTCATTCTTAGATTCGCTATGTTGGTCCTAGCACATCCTCCTGCACTCTTCATTGAGCAATATTGGTCCTCTGGCTTGAGATAATATTAAAATAAGGCATTTGCTAGGTCAAGAAGTTATAGATGGGGTTGACTAGTTTTACTGCTTTTGCCTGACTTGTCCAACACTAGAATTACTGACAGTATCTTTATTATTTAATGTGTTCTCTTTAACTTTTGTGCTGTCTACAACCTTTTCTTCTGTCTCTCTTTGCTTTGGGTCTCACCCCACTACCAAATTAGTATAACCCCTCTTTAGTGGCTCCAGCAAATCTCCCTGCCAGGATATTAGTCCCCTTTGAGTTCAGGTGTAACTCCTCCCTCTTGAACAAGTCACCTCAGCTCCTGAAGAGACTCCAATGATCCACAAATCAAAATCACTGCTCACATACCAACTCTCAAGCCACACATTCATCTGCCTAATCTTTCTATTCCTACTCTCACTAGCACGTGGTACTGGCAGTAGTCCAGGAATTACTATTCTCGAAGTTCTGCACTTTAGCCTTCTGCCTAATTCTTTATATTTAACTTCAGAACCTCATCCCTTTTCCTAATTATGTCATTGGCACCATTGTGTACAACCACATCTGACTGCTCACCCTCCCCCTTAAGGATGTCCTGCAACCGCTCAAAGACGTCCTTGATCCTGGCACCAGGAAGACAACACACCTTCCTGGAGTCTCGACTGCAGACACAGAAATGCCTTTCTATGCCACTAACTAGAGGATCCCCTATAACTACTGCTCACTTGCTCTTTGCCCAACCCTGCTCTACAGCAGAACCAGGTGTGGTGCCAAAGACCTGGCTGCTGCTGCTATTTTCCAGAAAGCTATACCTCTCAACAGTATCCAAAACGGTATACCTGTTTGAAAGGGAAATAATCAAGGGAGACTTTTACCCTACCTGCCTGACTCTGCTGGTAACATTCATCTGCCTGACTGAACAAAGACAAATACAGCACAGGAAACAGGCCCTTTGGTCCTCCAAGCCTGCGCTACTCGTTGGTCCAACTAGACCATTTGTTTGTATCCCTGCATCCCCAAGTCTGTTCGTGTGGCTATCCAGATAAGTCTTCAACGATCCCAGAGTGTCCGCCTTCACCACCCTGTTTGGCAGTACATTCCCATGCCCCCACCAACCTCTGTCTAAAATACGTCCCTCTGATATCCGAGTTAAACTTCGCCCCTTTCACTCTGAACCCCTTGTGATCGTCATCTCCGACCTGGCAAAAAGCTTTACCCTATGTCCTTCATAATTTTATATACCTCTATTAGGTCTTCCCTAATAGAGGTATATAAAATAGAGACCTCTATCTTTCCAGGGAGAACAACTTCAGTTTACCCAATTTCCCCTCATGGCTAAGACCCTCAATACCAAGCAACATCCTGGTGAACCTTTTCTGTACTCTTTCCAAACCCTCCACGTCCTTCTGGTACTGTGGCGACCAGAACTGGACACAGTATGCCAAATGTGGCCTGACCAATGTTCTATACAGCTGTAACATCAGACACCAATTTTTATACTCTATGCCCTGTCCTATAAAGGCAAGCATGCCATATGCCTTCTTCACTTGTGGTGTGACAACTTCCCTATATAATATCAGACTCTCTGCCCTCTGTATAATCACAATGCATGCAGCTGCTGCTCCAATCAAATAATGTGGTCTGTGAAAGGCTGGAGCTAGACACACTTCTTGCAGACAAAGCCATCAGGGAGCCAGATTGCTCCTTAATTTCCCACATGTGACAGGAGGAGCATACCACTGCCCTAACAGTCGTATTGCCCTTTTTATAGCTAAAAGGATGAAAGATTCTCAACTCACCTTTTCCTTGTTTCTATTCCTCACAGTGCCTTTTTTTTGGTTAGAAGGAGGAAGTAGGGAAGGAAGCACAAGTAGTATTTGGGGTTTTACTATCCCTTGACAAAAGCTCCTCCATAAATCACTATCTGGAAGCTATGACTGCGATGTAAATCTTCCCCACGACAGCCAATTAGCATCACCACTGTCTGATGCTTGCCTTTCCTTGAACACGGAGGGTGTCTTGCTGAGGTCTACCTTCTGGAAGCAGTGAATGCATTGATGCAAGTCTTCTCCATTGACAGCCAGTCAGCATTGCCACTCTGCTGCATAAGGTTTCTCAGGATGCAGCATGCAAATCAGCCTCGTATCCACTGAGGTAGTCAACTGGATACAATATTGGCTTGACGACAGAAGACAGGCTGTGGTGGGCATTTTTCAAACGGGAGGCCTGTGACTAATGCTGTGTACACAGTAAGAAGTCTGACAACAGCAGGTTAAAGTCCAACAGCATCTGGTGTAAGCCTGGAAGTGTGAGACTTCTTGCTGTGTTTACCCCAGTCCAATGCCGGCATCTCCACATCATGACCAATGGTGCATGTTAGAGATCGGAGCTGGCCCCACTGTTTTTGCCAATTACATTGGTGATTTGCATAAGAATTTAGGAGGTGTGATTAGCAAGTTTGGAGATGACACTAAGATTGGTGGCATAGTGGACAGTGAAGGTTATTTTGATTTGATTTATTGTCACATGTATTAACATAGTGAAACGCATTGTTTCTTGTGCGCTCTGCAGACAAAAAATACTGTTCGTAGAGAATGAAAAATGTAGTGTTATAATTAGGGCATAGAGAAAGATCAACTTAATGCAAGATAAGCCCATTCAAAAGTCTGACAGCAGCAGGGAAGAAGCTTTCTTGGAGTCAGTTAGTACATGACTTCAGACTTTTATATCTTTTTCCTGATGGAAGAGAGAATGCATGAGGTCCTTAATTATGCTGGCTGCTTTGCTGAGACAGTAGGAAGTGTAGACAGAGTCAATGGATGGAAGGCTGATTGGCATGATGGTTTCAGCTACATTCATGTCCTTTTGTAGTTCCTTGTGATTTGGACAGAATAGGAGCCATACCAAATTGTGATACACAAGAAAGAATGCTTTCTATGGTGTATCTGTAAAAGTTGGAGAGAGTCGTAGCTGACATGCTTATTCCTTAGTCTTCTGAGAAACTAGAGGCATTGGTGGACTTTAACTGTAGTGTCAGCATGGGGGACCTGACAGGTTGTTGGTGATCTGGACACTGAAAAACTTGATGCTCTTGACGTTTTCTCCTTTGTCCTTGTTGATATAGACAGGGGCATGTTCTCCTTTGAGCTTCGTGAAGTCAATAAAAATCTCCTTCATTTTATTGACATTGCAGGAGAGATTATTGTTGCCGCGCCAGTTCACCAGATTCTCTCTCTCTCATTCCTGTACTCTGTCTCGTCATTGTTTCAGATCTGACACACTATCGTGGTACCATCAGCAAACCTGAAAACCAATTGAGGGGAATTTGGCGCACAATCTTAGGTATGCAAGCAGTATAGTAGGAGGTTGAGAACACAGCCTCGTGAGGCACCATTGTTGAGGATGTTCATGGAGGAGGTGTGGTTACCTATCTGTACAAACTGTAGTCTACGAGCCTGGAATTGATTCGTAACATGACAAGTCTTTCGAAGCACTTCATAAGGATGTACGTCAGAGCCACCGGCCGACGGTCATTAAGGCATGCTGCTTGGCTTTTCTTAGGTACCAGGATGATGGTTGTCTTCTTGAAATAAAGACCTCAGATAAAGAGAGATTGAAGATAACTGTGAATCCCCCACCAGCTTATTCGCACCTGATCTGAGCGTTCATCCAGGTACCCAATCCAGGCCAGTTGCTTTCCATAGGTTGATCTTCAAGAAGGCTGCTCTAACATCCGCAATGCTGACCCCAGATACAGGTTCATCCAGAGCTTCCAGGGTGGAGGGCATGCTCTCGCTGACCTCTTGTTTAAAACGGCCATAGGATGCATTGAGCTCATGAGGGACAGGTGCGTTGGAGCTGACGATTTTACACGCCTTCATCTTGTAGCCTGTTATGTCTTGCAGGTCTTGCCATAGTCGACAGGGTTGGTGTGGCCAGCCTGGGACTCCAGCTTGGCCTGGTGCTGCTTTTTGGCATCTTTGATAGATAATCTTAGGTCTTATCTGGCCTTCTTGTATAAACAGTAAAAAGTCTCACAACACCAGATTTAAGTCCAACAGGTTTATTTGGTAGCAAAAGCCATTATCTTTCTGACTTCACTCACCTGACAAAGAGCCAGAGGCCCGAAAGGTAGTGGCTTTTGATACCAAATAAACATGTTGGACTTTAACTTGGTGTTGAGACTTTTTACTGTGTTTATCCCAGTCCAACGCCAGCATCTCCATATCTTTCTTATATAGGTCAATGTCACCTTACTTGAATGCCTTAGACCGGGACTTCAGCAAACAGTAGATATCTGTTCATTCATGGTTTCCAGCTGGGGAACAAAGGGATTTGCTTCTTTATTTCCAGTTGGGTAACACACAAATTTGCTTTTTTATCTTGGATTACAACCTTGTTAGCTAGGGTTCCAACAGGATCTTGATCAACTGGGCCAATGAGCTGATGAATAGCAAATGGAATTTAATTCAGATAAATGCAAGACATTTTGATAGACTGAACGAGGGTAGGACTTACTCAGTTAATAGTAGGATGCTGGGGAGAGTTATAGAACAAAAAGATCTCAGGGTACAGGTTCATGGCTCTTTGAAAATGAAGTCACAGGTGGACAGGATGTTAAAAAAGGCATTTGGCATGTTTGGTTACATGTATTCAGATTTCTGATCAAGGAATTGGGATGTCTTATTGAAGTTGTACAAGATGTTAGTAGGGCAACACTTGGAATACTGTGTACAGTTCTGATCAACTTATTTTAGAAAGGATATTACTGAACTAGAATATGCAGAAAAGATTTACTTGATGGTTTGAGATACAAGGTGAGGCTGGATAGACTGCAACTTTTTTTCTTCCCAGAGCATAGGAAGCTTAAGGGTGATCTTATATAGATCTATAAAACAATGAGGGGCATAGATAAGGTAGAGTGTAAACATGTTTTCCCAAATGTAGTGAAGTCTAAAACTAGAAAGCATAGGTTTGAGGTGAGAGGGGAAAGATACAAAAAGGTGCAGAGGTGTATTTTTTCCCCACAGCAGGTGGTGTGTGTCTGGAACAAGCTGCCAGAGTAGTAGTCAAGGTGGGTATAATTTTATTTTTTAAAAAATATTTAGACAGTTACATGGGTAAGATGAGTATAAAGAGATATGGGCCAAACGCAAGCAACTGGGAATAGCTTATATGGTAAAAACTGGACGGCATGGACAAGTTGAGCCGAAGGGTCTGTTTCCATGCTGTAGACCTCTATGACACTACGATTCAAATTGGTGTGTTGCTAAATTCTTACTGAGTTCTTACCACCCCAATCCAACGCCGGCATCTGTACATCATGACTACGATTCAATGACAGACCACAGCAGCTCATAGATGCTCCGTTTTCAATTGCTAGATTTCTTTTTTTTTTACTCAGAGACTTGGAAATCTTTGGAATTTTCTACCCCAGAGGGCTGTTGAAATTCAGTCACTAGTATGTTTAAAACAGAGATTGATAGACTTCTAAATACCAACACCATAAAAGGGATATGTAGATGTGGTGGGAAAAACCACTGAAGTGGATGATCATACTGAAGGACAAAGTAAGTTCAAGTGAACTCCTTTTGCTCCTATACTATATCCTTTTTCCAAGTGATGCCCATTCGATATTATACAAATTCTACTTTTCACAGCAACTGCATCTTACTAGGACATTTTCACGGGCAGTTAGGAGTCGATTATACAATGCTTTGAGATTGTAAATTAAAACAGGTGAGGACAGCAGATTTTACTGGTGAACTAGATGGATTTTTAGGACATTTCAGTACATTCA
This sequence comes from Sphyrna mokarran, assembly GCA_024679065.1. Classification (NCBI taxonomy): domain Eukaryota; kingdom Metazoa; phylum Chordata; class Chondrichthyes; order Carcharhiniformes; family Carcharhinidae; genus Sphyrna; species Sphyrna mokarran. Next base: position 32,795,790 of record JAGIQG010000002.1, on the reverse strand, counting down.
TAGTAACCATTTGCAGGACTAGTTTATATTCCAGATTTATACAATTGAATTTAAATTCTTCAGCTGCCATGATGGGATTTGAACTCACATTGCTGGAGCTTTAGTCCAAGTCTGAGTTGTTAGTTTCTTAAGATAATCATACCATCATTCCTGTAATAGTTTTATCTGGTTGAAACTTGTATATTTCGTTGTTTCACAAATTCCTGTTCCACAAGTGTGAGATGCACTCAAAATTCGTTCAAACATGTTTCACTATATCACCTTATAACTAATGTACACACACAAATGTAATCTATATAACATAAAAAACATAAATAATGGGAGGTTAGTTCGGAAGGTTCAGTCACTAGGAATACATGGAGATGTAGTAAATTGGATGAGATATTGGCTCAGTGAAAGAAGCCAGAGAGTGGTAGTGGAGGCCTGTGACTAGTGGTGTGCCACAGGGATCAGTGCTGGGTCCATTATTGTTCATCTATTTCAATGATCTGGATGATAATGTGGTAAATTGGATCAGCAAATTTAGTGATGCTACTAAGATTGGAGGTGCAGCAGACAATGAGAAAGGTTTTCAAAGCTTGCACAGGGATTTGGACCAGCTAGAAAAATGGGCTGAAAAATGGCAGATGGAGTTTAATATAGACAAGTGTGAGGTATTACACTTGGAAGGACAAACCAAGGTAGAATGTACAAGGTAAATAGTAGAACACTGAAGGGTGCAGTAGAACAGAGAGATCTGGGAATACAGATACGTAATTCTCTAAAAGCGGCGTCATAGTTAGATAGGGTTGTAAAGGATGCTTTCGGAATATTGGCCTTTATAAATCAAAGTATTGAGTAATGAGTTGGAATGTTACGCTGAGGTTATATAAGCCATTGATGAGGCTGAATTTAGAGTACTGTGTGCAGTTTTGGTCACCTAATTACAGGAAGGATATTAATAAGGTTGAAAGAGTGCAGAGAAAGTTTACAAGAATGTTGCCCAGACTTGAGAAACTGAGTTACGGAGAAAGGTCAAATAGATTAGGACTTTATTCCCTGCAGCATAGAAGAATGAGGGGAGATTTGAAAGAGATGTGTATAGTTACGATGATTATACTTAGATTGAATCCAAGTAAGCTTTTTCCACTGAGGCTAGGGGAGAAAAAAAACTAGAGAACATGGGTTAAGGGTGAAGGGGAAAAGTTTAAAGGGAATATTACGGGGAGTTCTTCAGAGGGAGTGGTGAGAGCGTGAAATGAGCTGCCAGATGAAGTGGTAAACACGGGCTCACTTTAAGAAAAACTTGGACAGGTACATGGATGAGAGGGGTGTGGAGGGATATGGTTCCAGATGCAGGTCAGTGGGACTAGGCAAAAAAAGTGTGAAAAGGTCTGTTTCTGTGCTGTAATGTTCTATAGTTCTACAACAAAATATCTCCCACTTGTCACATTCTATATGTTTTGATTCTTTTTTCAGCCTTCAAGTAAGTATAACCAATACAGTATTTAATTAATGCTGGGCTATTTCTCACTTTTAGTTTACTGAAAATTAGTTTCTTTCCTCATGTTTTATTCTTCAAAAGGCAAGCATTGTTGATGAACCCATACATCACTTTACTGGTGATTGAGAGCAGACTGAATTTGTGGGGTTGGATTTGTCCTATTTCTTGTGTAAAGAGTGCACTTAACCAGCACATTTTTCGCATGGTGGGAGGAAAAGTTAATTTATTAGTCATAAGTAAGGCTTACATTAACACTGCGATGAAGTTACTGTGAAATTCCCCGAGTCGCTACATTCTGGCACTTGTTCAGGTCAATGTACTTTACCAGAACATCTTTCAGAATGTGGGAGGAAATCGGAGCACCTGGAGAAAACTCACGCAGACACAGAGACAGTCAGTGACCCAAGCCCAGGGCCCTCGTGTTGTAAAGCAGCAGTGCTAACCATTGTGCCATCATGTTGCCCTCTTAGGGCAAAAGGTCACAGATTCAAGCTAATAAAAGACAAATTTAAAACTGATATTCAGAAATAGTTCGTGATTCAGAGTGTATTCACCATATAGGCATGCAGCTGAGGAAAACAGAGTAGTGGGTTCAAAAGCACTAGAATTATTTAATAAACCATTGTTTAACACAATACTGGAATTTCAGGATCTCTCTGGATGGTGGAACTAAGATAGCTGAATAGCCTCCTTTATCTATAACTATCTGGTGATATAATATAGCTTTGGACATGGGAAAGCAAAACATAGAGAAAACCACATGATAATTATTGGACATTATTTTGAATTTAGTCATTAAATGAGCTGCTTAACTGGAAACTGATGTGATACTGAAAATGCAATTTAAATATGTTCTGCATTTATTCAAAGTGCAAGAAGAATATGGGTGACTGTGTCTTATAATGGCTGTCAAACCATAGAGTTCAGACTTTTTTTGAAAAAAAGTTATTTTAATACTCCCGGAGGATGATTTTAACCCCCAACTCAGCTTTGGTAGGGCATAAAAATGTCCCAGGATTACACCGCGTGATTTTAATTCTGGCCTGATGGGCGAGTAGGTCAGATGTCCTTATTTACAAATATAGATCAACAATCAATTAAAATGTCAATCCTGACTACTATTCTGAACAGTAAGAAAAAGGCCATGAAAGACTTGTTTTCTTTATGGAATCATGAGGAGCACCAATATATTTCCAGGATCCAAAAGAAAATTTTTGACCTTTAACACAAGATCCACTCAGAACTTGCTCCCTCTCAGCTACCTGCATGTTGACAGGGATTCATGGGATTTTCTGCAGGCTGCCAGCCATGTTAATGAGGTCAGGAATTTAGAATACTCTTGACTACCGTTTTGTTCAATAAGATAGCTTGGATTGGTGAGAAGAAGATTTTTTTAGACAACCCAGACTTGACGGTGTGCTAATTAGTTGGTAATGTAATACATGCACTTTTTGACTGTGTACATTGAGTCACAGAGGTTTATAGCATGGAAACAGGCCCTTCAGCCCAACTTGTCCATGCTGCTGTTTTTTAAATCCCTAAACTAATCCCAATTGCCCGCATTTAGCCCATATCCCTCTGTACCCATCTAACTTTCTAGATGCTTTTAAAAAGACAAAATTGTACCGGCTTCTACTACTATCTCTGGCAGCTTGTTCCAGACCTCACCATCCTCTGGTGTGAAAAAACTGCCCCTCCGGGGACTTCTTTATCTCTCCCCTCTCACCATGATCCTATGCCCTCTAGTTTTAGACTGCCCTACCTTTGGGAGAAGATAGTCACTATCGGATCTATGCCCCTCATTATTTTATAAACCTCTATAAGATCACCTCTCAGCCTCCTATGCTCCAGAGGACAAAGTCTCCAGTCTATCCAGCCTCTCTTTATATCCTAATCCATCAAGTCTTGGTAGCATCTTAGTAAATCTTTTCCACACTCTTTTTAGTTTAATAATATCCTTTCTAGTTTAATAATATCCTTTCTATAATAGGGTGACCAGAATTGTACAGAGGTTTCCAAGCATGGTCTTACCAATGTCTTATATAACTTCAACAACGCTATCAAGCAAAGTTACTCAGCAATAATCAACTCACTGATGCTCAGTTTGGTAATGGATTACTACTTGCCTGGATGAGTGGAGCTCCAACAACACAAGAAGCTCGACAAAGCAGCCCTCGTATGCTACCCCTTCCACAAACCGACTCACTCCACTACCGACAAACAGTAGTAACAGCAGATACTATCTGCGAGATACACTTCAGGAACTCATCAAGATTCTTTTGGCAGAATCTTTCAATCCCACAACACCATAATCTAGAGGACAAGAGCAGTAAATACCTGGGGACACCACTACCTGGAGGTTCTCACCAAGTCACTCACCATTCTGACCTGGAAATCTATCACCATTCCTTCACTGATGCTGGAATTCCCTCCCTAACAGCGCTGTCAGTGTGCCTACACCTCAGGACTGCAGTAGTTGAAAAAGACAGCTCACTACCACATTCTCAAAGGCAACTAGGGATGGGCAATAAATGCTGATGAGTCAGCAACACCCATATCCCGTAATTAATTTTTAAGAGCAAGGATTCTTTAAGTCCCAATTCATTTTTTTTTAAATCTATCTTTTGTTTGAGAAACATTGGTCCATTGCAATATTATAGATGGGATACACAACTTCTGAAAAACAAACTGATTTTCCAGTTTCTTCATACATTGCACCAGCAGTTTAGTAAGCAGCTTATACTAACTGAGCTCCTGCAGCTGTGCATGCAAACATATAATCAAGCTCTGACATGAGAAGAACAGTTGAGTAATCTGAAGTATAATTCCTTGGAAACAGATAATGCTTCCTAATAAGAAGGTGCAGATATCAAATGCTGAATGTCAAATTCCAGAGTTGCAGCCTCAATCACAGATCTAGTTCTTGGTTAACTTTCTGATATTTTGTCTTCAATGTGACAAGCCCAAAAAATCCGGTTTTGTAAAGGTAGGTTGTTGGAAAAGGCATCAGAAACTTTCCTGTCTTTTTGGACAGATCTGTGTATTCTGAAGCAACTTTAAACCAAAGTCAGTCACGTAGTTCAGAGAAAAATCCAGCTTTAAAGCACTATCTTAGGACAGTTCCACAGCCACTTTCTGTTCTTCGCTATGTCAGGCTTGAGGGAGGCTCACAAAGAGATTTTGTTGGAATTTTGTATTAGGAACGGAGAAGTACATGCATAGCTGTGTTTTTAAATTTTGGAGGTGCTCTTTGTCATGTTTAAAAGCTGCATTTCTGCTAAAAAACATGACAGATTTGCAAACGAGTCATAATTTGACAGCTCAAATTGTTTGGCCCACCTCTCCATTTTCTAGATCATCACTTCTGTACTGCACATTAAAAAGTCATTATTTCCCCTAAAGACTCTGAGACAATTTAAATGGTTGAAAATATCTGCTATATGTCAATTTTGCAACAAGAAGTCTCACAATGCCAGGTTCCAGTTCAACAAGTTTATTTGATAGTAAACCCACAAATTTTCAGAGCGCTGTTCCTTCGACGGGTGAATGGAAAGAACTGAAAGGAATAGCATTCCAAAAGCTTCTGGGTTTACTATCAAATAAACTTGCTGGACTTTAACCTGGTGTTGTGAGACTTCTTACTGCGTTTACCCAGTCCAACACCGGCATCTCCACATCAATTTTGCAAGCCACTGAAAATCAATGAAGCTGTGTGAGAATTCAAACTTTGAGTCAAGTAAAAAATTCTAACTTCATCATGCAACCCAAAGACTTGGGACATCTAATGGAAATTGGTGTGCAAAATAGTTAATGGTGATCCCTATCCACCTTGTCACACAGAGCTGCAAATATTTGCAAATTCAGTGGACAGGCCTTGATAAAATTAGCTGTTTCAAATGCTTCCTCCAAAATAGTCATAGAATCAGTTGGCATTTTCTTTGCAGTTAACACTTCTCTAATGGATTTACAATAAATGAATGTTGCTAGCAGAACTACTACTTTTACACACAAAACCCTCCTGTGTTGGCCTAACATCAAACAGTTCCACTGTGGGCTAACTCCTACACATTTAGGCCAATCAATCCCATTTTTTAAATGATGCAAGAGTTTAATATGTCAATTAGCCTCTGCAGTTGAGTGCATGGGCAATGATTTATAAAAGAAAGGGTCCTTGTGTATCTCTCCATTGTGTTTATATCGTACATAGGTGAGCAGGTTTGAAAGGTTTGCAATATACAGTTGAAGTGCATGAAATTGTCTTGCTTGTTGAATTCCAGCTATTGTTACAGGCTTACTCATGTTAATGTCATTTACTTGCAGGCCTACTTCCCTGACTTTGCTATGAGCAGTACTACCCAATTTAGTTTATTCATTCATGGAATGTGGGTGTTGCTGGCTGGGACAGCATTTATTGCCCATCCCTATTTACCCCTTGAATTGAGTTTCGGAGGCAAGAAGAGTCAGCCACATTGCTGTGGATCTGGAGTCACAGGTAAACAGGATAGAATTATAGAATCCTACAGTGCAAAAAGTAGGGCACTCAGTCCATTGAGTCTGCAGGGACCACATGCCCACCCAGCCTCTATCCTGATATATTTACCCTAGCTAGTTTCCTTGACACTATAGGGCAATTTGGCATGGCCAATCCACCTAACTCGCACATAGCTGAAGATGGCAGGTTTTCTTCCATACTGAACGAGATAGATTTTTATAACTATTGACAATTTTTCATGATCATCATTAGACTTTTCAGATTTTTTTTAACGAATTAAAATTTCATCATCTGCCATGGTGGGATTCAAACCCAGGTCATGGGTTTAGCCTGGGTCTCTGGATTACTAGTCCAGTGCCAATACTGCTAATGCCACTGCCAATATGAGGCCACCATGCCTTAGCGTTACCACTGCCTGTGGATGTGCATTCCATAATTATCTTGCTACTCTGAAATTCTTTGAGCTTGTTTTCAAAAAAACTTGATTTGCTTCGATTTGTAGTCCCCGTGTTTACAAAATAGTGAAGATTAGCAGGCTTTAAGATTTCATTTGACAGGACTTCATAACAGGTGACATATAATAGCAATGGTTGATTTTCAGTGCCTGTCGAAGTAATTCTCAGTTCTAAGTATTTACTGCTATATTTTTTCTACACTGCTTACTTTTGTTAGTAAGCAGTGTAGAAAGTTTAGTTTCATTTGTTGCAATCTCACTGTCATTTTGACCATGTGTCTCTTTTCTCTCAAGTTAGCCATATGAAAATCACCAATCCAATTTTTTGCCAGGCTAATGTTTCTTAACCTAATATTGAGAGGGAAGCATTGGTTCAAATTGATATCATGCAAAAATGCGACATAACATTAATTATGATACAATACTTCAAAAGGCAGAGCATTTGGCACTATACAATTTGTCTTTTACAGTTGATAAAAAGCACCAACACGCCCTTCATACAGAGAAGAAAGATTATCAGTAGATTCGTCACTCATTTGGACCTTCTCTTTTAATATCTTCTATTGGACATACTCCCACAAATGGGACATGCTCTGTTGATGTCTCTGGGTGAACCAATGCCAGAACTTTATGGTTTGGGAATCCTTGGGTTTCATAATAGTCTTATTATCAGGATCTAATGTGCCTTTAGATTCACCAGTAAGCTGAACTGAGCTGCCCTTTTTAATGTCTTGATGTTGCCTATTTCTGAGGAATGGAACTTTTTGTCATTATTGTTTCCAGGTTTACTTTGTTCATCTCAAAGTAACAGTGCACTTTGAGATAACATTAGAATTGTCTTTAAGCCACTGATTTTCTTATGATGGAGTTTCAGCTGTTTTGAGGTTTCAATGCTGATTTCTTCCTGCTCTTGTTCTGTGACACAGTTTATTTACACAAGTTGTTACTCAATGCACTGGGATATTCACCTTTGGATTTAGTGTGACTCATATTACTTATGTGAATGCCCTGGCTACCATTCGATTCATTTAGAAGCTTCACCTCAGCTATTCTGTGCATTTTTGGATGTGATAACTTTGTTCATTTGGATATTTGTCAGCAGTCCAACATGTATTGCGTCCACTTTACAACTGTTGACTCTTTGGACTCAGAAATATCACTGTTTATCCCCCTGGAAACTAATCATTGAATGGCAATGTGCAGAGCAAATCTTCTTGCTTAGTTTTTGCTAAGCTAGGGATGTGGATTACTTAATACTTTATTTAATATCGGTTGCAAACCATTTTAGGTATCAGTCCACATGCATCATCATCCACGAAAACTTGGCTTAACTCTTTGTTACAATGATTCTTTACATTCAAGATTTTCTGCTGTAAGTGCAAGCTTATTAGCTCATGACCAAAACTCCCTTATCTTTCCCTATTGCTTTTAATAATCCCCACGTTTTGGTTTCAGTGCTGTTCCTTAACTCTGTATGATGTTCTCCAGAGTACCCTAAAGTTACCATTTTGAACAGCCAGTTCTGTCAACAGGTGATACTGATTGTAATCGGCAATAAAATAATTGTTTGGAGTATGGTTATCAGCAGATTGGGAATTTGCTGTTTTGACTGCAGGATGATGACAATTTTGCACCGAGCAAAGCTGGATTCTTGGATCCTTTCATCTTGACCATCTGCAAACTCTGAACAACAACAAGTCAATTAACCAGATTTAGTTTCTGTTGGAGGCAGAATTTTGTTGATCGGAATTCTTTGCAATTGTGGCTGCTGTGGCCGGTTCCAGACTTGCTTTTCCCATTGAATTTGCATTGCGAAGAAACAGAGGAAAGAGTCCATAATGGGTGGTTCATCTGGGTACTTATTGAGGTGACTTCCTCCAGCTGAAAACTGGAAAACAGTCTTTCTTCATTGAACTCTGTTTTCCCACATGTTCTGCATGTCTTCTGAAACCATTACTTCATTTAAAGGTAACCCAACATTTCCGTTCTCCTCGGAAACCTCTATTGGTCACCACATGCTCTGTGCAATCTCCATATTTTGTGATCAGATGAGTGACCAACAGTGCCAAGGAAGTTGAGCCGTGTTCCCTCATTTCTTACTCCCAAAGCATGCCTTTGGATAATAGATGGGAAATCTATCTCCCTCTTGGATTTGGTGGTCACTGATGGATTTTCAACCACTCTTATTTCTTATTGACAAGAGAGCTTTGCCGCTCTCACTCCTATTCTCCAACCGCACTGCCCATTTCAGGAACAATTTCTTCGGTCAGGTCAAACCTTTTGGTATTGCATCCTCTGCACTGTGCAAGATTCCAACAGTGTCACAACTTAACCACATAACTCGTTGTCTGGTGCTGCAGTAAACATCTGTATCATCCATCCCTTTTGAATCAATGTGTTTTCAGTTTCACTTGGACTCAAAGACAGCCAGCAGTGGCACTAAAAGGCCAGCTCAGTACTGCAACCAGAGAAACCAGCTCCATGTGAGATCTGGATATGATGAAACTGCAGCACTTGTCAAAGTCAAACTCATTCTGATATCTTTCTTTGACCCTAACAAAGAAAAAAAATTGCAGCACAGGAACAGGTCCTTCAGCCCTCCAAGCCTGCACCAACCATGCTGACCAAGTGAACTAAAACTCTACCCTTCTGGGGACCATATCCCTCTATTCCCACCCTATTCACGTATTTGTCCCTTAGAAGTCACTATTGTATCTGCTTCCACTACCTTCTAGGCACCCTCTTAAAAAAAAAACTTGCCTTATACATCTCCTTTAAACCTTGCCCTCACATCTTAAACCTATGCCTCCTAGTAATTGACTCTCCCACCCTGGGAAAAAGCTTCTGACTATCCACTCTGTCCATGCCCCTCAATCTTGTAGACTTCTATCCCGTCACTCCTCAACCTTCATCATTCCAGTGAGAAGAAACAAAGTTTCTTCAACCTCTCCTCATAGCTAATGCCCTCCATACCAGTCAACATTCTGGTAAATATTTTCTGTACCCTCCCAAAGTCTCCATATCTTTCTGGTAGTGTAGCAACCAGAATTGAACATTATATTCTAAACACAGCCTAACTAAAGTTCTATAAAGTTGCAAAATGACTTGCCAATTTTTAAACTCAATGTCCCAGCCGACGAAGGCAAGCGTGTCATTTGCCTTCTTGACTACCTTCTCCACCGGTGTTGCCACTTTGTGACCTGTGTGCTTGTACACCTGGATCCCTTTGCCTATCAATACTCTTAAGGATTCTGCCGTTTACTGTGTATTTTCTATATTTATTAGACCTTCCAAAATACATCAGAATTACTTAACTTCTCCAACAGCTAAATCTTTAAGATCTCTCCTTGTCATACAGCATCATATAAACTGAATAAAGAACCAGGGACAGTACAGGGACAGGCCCGTGGGCCTTCCAAGCCTACTCCGCTCATCAACCCAACTAAACCATTTGTTTTATCCCTCTATTCCCAGTCTGTTCACGTGGCTATGTAGCTAAGTTTTAAATGATCCCAACATATCCGCCTCAACCACCTCGCTTGGCAGTGCATTCCAGGTCCCCATCACTCTGTGTAAAATACCTTCCCCTAACATGATTCCTAAAGACACAAGAAATGTACTAAAATTCAAAATGGCACAGAAGTTGCCAGCAACCACCCACCCATGATTCAAAAAATTCTCCATTCCCTCTTTTAGAATCCAGTGTTCAAGCACATAACTACTAAATTAAATTGATAGATTGAAATAATTTTATTATTTAATATCTTGTAACTACAGTTTGATATCTTCTCTAGTCTACTAATATTAATTAATTCATTCTATAGTTCTTAGGTATCTTAGTCCACCCTCACGCAAGCCATCTCATTAATTGTGGATATGCACATGTTGCTCTCCTCACCTTAAACTTGTGACTCTTTACGTTTGCCACCTCTGATCTGGGAAAAAGCTTCTCACTGTTCACCCTATCTATGACCTTTGTAATTTTACCTCTATTAGGTCGCCCCTCATCCTCATTCTTTCCAGCGAGAATAACCCCAGTTTACCAATCTTTCCTCATAGCGAAGACCCTCCATACCAGGCAATATCCTGGTAAACCTTTTCTGTACTCTCTTCAAAGCCTCCATATCCTTCTGGTAGTGTGGCAGTCAGAACTGGATGCAGTATTCCAAATGTGGCCTAACCAACATTCTATATAGCTGCAACATCATATGCCAACTTTTACACTCTATGTTCCGTCCAATGAAGGCAAGCATGTCCTATGCCTTCTTTACCACCTACTCCACCTGTGCTGCCACTTTTGCAACTTTATAATCACTTGACATTTGTATAGCTTTATCTTCAAAAAAAAGTGTTTCTCTTTATTGATTCGCATAATTGCAATTTCTTCTCCCCACAGACCATCTGCAGTATCTAAACCACTGTTCTAGAAGATGGCAATTCCATAGGCAGAGAGACTTCAGGATATTAGATGATGGCTATCCAGAAGAGTTGGGAAAAACTAGAATAATTACATTTTTCCAGAGTATATGTCACTTTCAAAACAGGTACTCAGTATTGGGGATTGCTGGGAGTGATGGCACCTTGAAGGAGTGCAGTCCAGATCATTGCAGTGATGGACAAGGGACAGCAAGCTGGGGAACAGGAAAGCATGAAAATGCACTAATTATGGAAGGTTTCAGAATTATACAGGGGGAAAGGAATAAACCAGATGTTGTGTTATCTACTAGTACTAATGATATGGACAGGACAAATATTGAAGTCCTATAGTGAGAATTTCAGGAACCAAAGAAGTTTAAAAAGGAAAACCTGGAAGATAATAATCTTGGTTATTTTGAATGTCACATGCCTGTGAAAGTAGAAATAGGAAGATAGAAAGGATGAAAAAGGAATGGTGTAGGAGAGAGGAATTCATATTCTGTAGCATAACGTCTCGTTAAGGAGCAGAAAACACCAGTTCAAAAGGGACAGCTACAGGCTCCATATGAACAGGAGTGCGATGTGGAGAAATGCATGAGTGATTGATGAGTGTTTCAGCTGAATTAGCAGGAGGATGGACTACTTTATTTAAAAATAGAAGAGGAATAGGAGCATGTTGGATAGCACGAGAGAGGAGGAAGTACCATATTAAGCATGAATAAGGCGAGCTACAAACCCAAATAGTATATTACAAAGAACAAAGAACAAAATACCACAGGAAACAGGCCCTAACGAGCCCGCGCCGCCACCCTGATGTTCCCACCTCTACCCATGATCCCTGCCTATGTTTATAGATCTATGGATTAAAAACCAAATTTGAGACAATTTAGGGAGAGTTTGTTTTGCCAATTAGCCTAAGAGCACATCTTTGGGATGTGGGAGGAAACCGGAGCACCCGGAGAAAACCCACGCAAGCACGGGGAGAATGTGCAAACTCCCACAGACACAGGCCCAAATCCACGTATCTGCACAGCACAGCGATAGTCACTGAGCTGTCGTGTTGCCCATCAAATGGTCCAAATCAAGCGTACACTAACAACGTGATGCGCTAGGATATTCTCAAAAAATCCAAGAGCAGCCCTCTCACGATCCATCGCATGTATGCCCCTTGTTAGACAACAAGGTGGACCAAAGCACCTGTAGGATAAAAACAAGTATATCAATATCATCATCTATTTACACATTTCCCAGAGACTCCCAAAGTTCATGATCCCTATTTCAGTTGTAGATGCACCAAGTTTAGTGGTGTTTAAGAGGTTAGTAGATAAGTTTATGGATGAAAAGGGAATGGTTTAGGTTAGAGGGTCATTGCTTTTTCTTAATTGGTCGGAGCAACATCGAAGGCCGAAGGGCCTGTCCTGCGCTGTAATGTTCTATGTTTTATTTTAAATCAGTTTTCTATACCCCTCCATTCCCATTCTGTTCACATGCCCATCTAAGTATTTCTTAAATAATTCCAGAGCACCTGCCTCCACCACTTTACTTGGCAACGCATTCCATACCCCCACCACTCTCTCTGTGGAAAAAAAACTCCCTCTAGCATCCAAATTATACCTTACCCCCCTCACCCTAAGCCCGTAACCTCTCGTGCTATTCGAGTCCGTACCAGGAGAAAGTTTAACCATGTTTACTCTATCTATACCCCTCAATCTTGTACACCTCTATCAGATCTCCTCTAAGTCGACGTCTTTCTAAGGAAAACACTCTCAATTTGCCTAACCTCTCCTCATAACTCAGACCTTCCATACCAGGCAGCATCCTGGTGAACCTCCTCTGCACTCTCTCCAGACTCTCCACATCCTTCCGGTAGTAGGGCGACCAGAACTGGACGCAGTATTCCAAATGAGGTCTAAGTAATGTTTTATACAACTGCAACATTAAAGGCCAGCTCTTGTACTCTATACCCCTTCCTATAAAGGCTAGCATACTATATGCTTCCTTCACAACATTCTCCACTTGCTCTGCCACCTTCAGAGACTTGTTCACCTGCACCCGCAGGTCCCTCTGCATTTCTATACTCTTAATAGGTCTACCCTTTATCATATACCTCCCCACTACATTCTTTCTCCCGAAATGCATCACCTCACATTTATCAGGATTTAATTCCATCTGCCATCTGTCTGCCCAAGTTACCAGCCTACGTCCTGCTGCATCGCCTGACAATGCTCCTCACTATCCGTAAGTCCAGCCATCTTTGTATAGTCTGCAAACTTGATCACTCCACTTACTCCTTCTTCCAAGTCATTTATATATATTACAAATAGAAGGGGTCCCAATACCGAGCCCTGCAGCACACCACTAGTGACCGACCTCCAGCTAGAAAAACATCCTTCCACTATTACTCTCTGTTTCCTATTACTAAGCCAGTTACTTATCCATCTAGCTACCTGTCCTTGTATCCCATTAGCCTTGACTTTCATTGAAATATGATGTGGCAATAACAAAAATGTGATTTGGACTGGACACTTAATATTCAAGCATAGAAACTGAGGGGAAAAAAAACAGGAGGTAGGGTGATGGTACTGATTAGGGAAGAAACTGTAGTGTTGAAAAGAGATGTCCTTGAGGCAGAAGGAATAGAAATAATCCATTTGATTAGAGTTGAGAAGGAAGAAATCAATTGGGGGGGGGGGGGGGGGGGGGTTTTAGAAACAATACCCAAGGGAGAGAATGAGAGGTTTGTGTTAATTAGAGAGAACATGCATGGATTTATACAAGGCAAGTCATGCTTGACTCATGTAATATTTTGAAGCAACAGAGAAGCTTGATGAAGGGAATTAAGTTGATGATATCTATATGGGTCTCACAAACATGTTGGACAAAGTACTGCACAGATCAACACATTTGAGGCTCTAGGAATATAAGAATCAAGTGTCGATGAACAAAGTCATGATAAGCAGTTTTTCAGACTACAGGATGTTCCTCAAGAGTTTGTGTATATATATATATATATATAAAACTTGGATACTGCATATTACACAGTAAAATTTTAGAAATTGCCAATGGTGGCAAATGGTGAGAATGATACCAATTGCTAGCAGAATGGGCAATGTCAGCCGGAATTTAAAACATGGGTATGTGAAGAAATGCATTTTGTCAAAAAGAACAGATACAGGTAATATAACACTTGAAGCTATCAAGGAAGAAATAGCGAGGTATCTGGATATGAATTGTCCCATTGGTAAGATGCACCATGGGTTCCTGAAGGGCAGGTCATGTTTAACTAAATTGGTGGAATTCTTTGAGAACATTACACGTGCAGTGGACAAATGGGGAACCTGTGGATGTGCAGTATCTGGATTTCCAGAAGGCATCTGACAAGGTGCTGTACCAAAGATTGCTACATAAGATAAAGGTATACAGTATTATGGCTAATGTATTAGCATGGAGAGGATTGGTTAGCTAACAGAAAGCAAAGAGTGAGGGGTAAATGGGTGTTTTTCTGGTTAGTGATCAGTGACTAGTGGTGTGCCTCAGGAATCAGTTTGGGACCGCAACTGTTTACGATTTATAGTGATGATTTGGGGAGTTGGAAGCCAAGTGTAGGGTGTCAAAATTTGCAGATGACACCAAGATGGGTGGAAGAGCAAAATGTGCAGAGGATGCTGAAAGTTGCAAAGGGATACAGATAATCTAAGTGAGTGGGCAAGGATCTGACAGATGGAGTACAATGTTGATAAATGTAATGTCGTCCATTTTGGTAGGAATAACAGCAAAATGGACTATTATTTAAATGGTAAAAAATTGCAGCATGCTGCTATACAGAGTTTCCTTGTGCAGGAATCTCAATGAGTTGGTCTGCAGGTGCAGCAGGTAATTAAGGTAGCAAATAGAATTTTGTCCTTCATTGCCAGAGGGATGGTGTTTAAAAATAGCGAGATTATATTGCAGCTGTATAAAGGTGCTGGTGAGGCCACACCTGGAGTATTGTGTATAGTTTTGGTCTCCTTACTTGAGAAAGGATATGCTGGTACTGGACGTGGTGCAAAGGAGATTCACTAGGTTGATTCCGGAGTTGAGAGGGTTGGCTTAAGAGGAGAGAATGAGTAGACTAGGGCTATATTCATTGGAATTCAGAACAATGAGGGGAGATCTTAAAGAAACATATAAGATTATGAAGGGAATAGATAAAAGAGAAGCAGGTAAGTTGTTTCCAGTGGCAGGTGAAACTAGAAGAAGGGGGCATAGCCTCAAAATAAGGGGAAGCAGATTTAAGATCGAGTTGAGGAGGAACTTCACACAAGAAGTTATGAATCTGTGGAATTCCCTGCCCAGTGAAGCAGTTGAAGCCACTTCATTGAATTGGAATAAAAAATAAAAAAACCTTCAAATCAAGTGCAATTCAGAATCTCAACAAGTTGAGACATTCCCAATTCAAGCTGACAAGACAGGGCTCTCACCTCCTGTCTTGGGCTTGATCTACATGACCCAAGCTCCTCCTCTAAGACTCAATCTCATTTGCATCTAAGCCAAAAAGCAGAGATGCCACTTTTAAAAATTGCTTCAAATGAAGCTAAAACATAACCTAATTGCTTCGACCAAGCACAACATGTCAACACTACACACTACACTTGATTTTAGCCAAAAGATCGAGAAATGTTTTTAAGGCAAGGATAGGTAAATTTTTGAATAGTAAAGGAATTAAGGGTTATGGTGAGCAGGTGAATAAGTGGAGCTGAGTCCACAAAAAGGAACAGTCATGATATTATTGAATGGCAGAGCAGGCTCGAGGGGCCAGATGGCCTACTCCTGCTCCTAATTCTTATGCTCTTACATAAGCCTACTGCAGATAAATGTGCTGAGTGCAATGTATTTGAGTGTGCATCATAAACTATTTATAATAACTGCATTTTTAATACCTATTGTGTACAAGTTTGACTCCCATCAGCCATAGGAAAAAAAATTAAAGGACTTGCATACATTGTAGTACACAAAAGCTTTTAATGACAATCTAGAGGCCCAAATAAAAAGGAAAAGGTTGGGAACCACGGACTAAAAACGTACAATCCAGGAAATTCTCATCCTCTCTGGCAATTCCAATGGTCCCTCATGCTGAGGAGCCATGAGCTCAAATCCAAGCAGCTAAAGATGTTCATGCACACATGATTCCTAAAGACACATGAAATGTACTGAAATTCGAACATGGCACAGAAGTTGCCAGCAACCGCCCACCCATGATTCAAAAAATTCTCCATTCCCTCTTTTAGAATCCAGTGTTCAAGCACATAACTACTAAATTAAATGGACAGATTGAAATAGTTTTATTATTTAATATCTTGTAACTACAGTTTGATATCTTCTCTAGTCTACTAATACTAATTAACTCATTATATAGTTCTTAGGTATCTTAGTCCACCCTCACGCAAACCATCATTAATCATAGATGTGCACATGTTGCTAGCCAGCATAGGATAAGAAACTAATATCTATATTCTAGCCAGATTTTTACCTCTGATCAACACATGGATTAATAAAAAGTGGATGTATCTGAGCACTGAAAAGACAGATGTCATAGTCAACAATGATACCCCACTCGCACAACTTAAAAAACATTGATAAATACTTGTTGGGGTCAGATTATAGAACAAAAATACCATAGGAATGCTAGAATTCATAATTTTCCACAGCAAACAGGTTATCAGCTTTTGAGATCAGAACATGCAAAGGGCAATATCTACTATAGTGCATTTGCATCAGAGTAAAGCTGGGCAAAATTAAAATTAATTTTATTTTAAATAGCATACATCAACAGAAAATTAAAATTTAAAGACTTCTCCAGCCATTCCCATTCACTCACCACCCAAGGAGGTAATGTGGCATGGACAGATATCAGAGACTGCATTGTTCAATTAATCAGAATCTTGGAAAATTAACTATGGGTAAAAAGCACAGCAAGTTATCCTACCCTGTCAAAGTTGTACCATTATTGCAGCAAGCCACTTGCCAAATTTTGCATTAAACTAACAGATATGGCGTACAGTGAAATAAATCAGATATCTGGTGCCAACACATGCTTAGTTCAGAGAAATCAGGAGGTTCTTGTCCAATTGGGCTCACTACAAGCTCCACAACAATGCTTATTGAAAGACACCTCACCGAAACACGTGAAAGACATGAACTTGCAACATTTGTCTATTTGCTAGCGACTAAACACAGCAGAAAAATGAAGGGCTTGTGTATTCAAAGCTAAGAAAATGTGGCATTTCTTAATTTCAACGGTACTGAAAATTTACTTTTACATAAGAACATAAGAAATAAGAGCAGGAGTAGGCCATCTGGCCTCTCAAGTCTGCCTCGCCACTCAGTAAGATCATGGCTGATCTGATAGTGGTTCAATTCCACTTACCTGCCTGCTCCCCATAACACTTAATTCCCTTATTGGTCAAAAATCTGTGACTTAAACACATTTAACGAGATAGTCTCCACTGCTTCAATGGGCAGAGAATTCCAAAGATTCACTACCCTCTGGAAGAAGTTCCTCCTCAACTCCGTTTTAAATTTATTCCCCATTAGTTTGAGGCTGTGTCCTCTTATTCTTGTTTCCATTCTAAATGGAAATAATCTCACTGCTCCTACCATGTCTAGCCCCTTCATTATCTTATATGTCTCTATAAAGATTTCCCTTCAGCCTTCTAAAGTCCAATGAATACTCGCCCAGTCTACTCAATCTCTCCTCGTAAGCTAACCCCCACATCTCCGGAATCAACCTGGTGAACCCTCTCTTCATCCCCTCCAAAGCTAATATATCCTTTCTTAAATAGGGGGACCACAACTGTACACAGTACTCTAGATGCAGCCTCACCAATACCTTGTACAATCATAAAACCTCCCTGCTTTTATACTCCATCCCCCTCACGATAAAGGCCAACATTCCACTTACTTTCTTGATCACCTGCAGACTGAGTTTTTGTGATTCTTCCCCAAGAACCCCCAGTAGCATGTTGTAATTTTTCACATTTAAATAACTATTATTCCTTCCAAAGTGGATAACCTCATACTTGGCAACATTATATTCCATCTGCCAGATCCTTACCCATTCACTTAGCCTATCCAAATCCCTCTGCAGACTTTCTGTTCTCCACACAATTGGCTTTCCCATTCACCTTTGTGTCATCCGTGAACTTTGTTACCCTATACTTGGTCCCTTCCTCCAGATCATCTATGTGTATGATAAACAGTTGAGGACCCAGCACCAAACCCTGCGGCACACTACTGGTCACTGACTGCCAACCAGAAAAGCACCCATTTATTCTGACTCTCTGCTTCCTGTTAGATAACCAATCCTCAATCCAAGCTAACATTTCACACCCAACTCCATGTACTTTTATCTTATGCAGCAACCTTTTGTGAGGCACCTTATTGAATACCATATCCACCAGTTCCCCTCTGTCAACAGCACTCGTTATATCTTCATAAAAATCCAGTAATTTTTCCCTTCATGAATCCATGCTGCATCTGCTTGACTGAACCACTCTTTTCCTGCTATTTCTTCCTTTATGATAGTTGAAAATGCTGGAATCTATGGATGTTAAGCTAACTGGCCTGTAGTTATCTGCCTTTTGTCTACCTCCCTTTTTAAATAGTGGCAATATATTAGCTGTTTTCCAATCAGTTGGCACCTCCCCAGAGTCCAGCAAATTTTGATAAATTACAACTAACGTATCTGATATTACTTCTGCTGTTTCTTTAGTACCATGGAACACCTTCCATCTGGACCCAGGGACTTGTCTACTTTTAGTCCCATTAGCCTACACAGCACTACCTCTTTAGTAAAAGTGATTGTTTTAAGGTCTTCACCCCCTACAGTCCTATGACTGTCAATTATCGGTATGCCATTTGTGTCCTCCACTGTGAAGACCGACACAAAATTTAAGGTCTCAGCCATTTCATCATTTTCCATTATCAAATCTCCCTTCTCATCTTCTAAGGGCCCGACATTTACTTTAGCTACTCCTATATATTTGTAAAAACTTTTACTATCAGATTTTTATATTTTATGCTAGTTTATTTTCATAATCTATCTTTTTTATTGCTTTCAGATTTTAATTGGAGATTTTTTAAAAAACTAAAAGGATGTTTCACTTTTTTATTCCATCTCTTAACGGACTCTTAATTCCATCTTTCTTTCCCCTGCTTTAGAATCGACAGCACTGAAGGAAACTACTGGGACCATTAAGTCTGCACCAACAACAATTCCATCTAGGCATTACCCCTGTAACCCCACATATTTGTTCTGCTAATTTCCCTGGCTTCAAGGTTAACTTGGGATGTCCAATCAACCTAACCCGCATACTTTGGACTGAGAGAAGAAACCAGAGCAGCCGGAGAAAATCCATACAGGCTAAAGGATGTGCAAATTTTGCACAGTTACCCAAGACTGGAAAAGAACCCTGGTCCGTGGTGCTGCAAGGCAACAATGCTAACCACTATATCGATTTACTTCTTAAATACAAGCTTACAAGGAACTAAACCGTCTACTTTATAGTTCCTGATTTAAATTCTGCGTGTCTCATTAAAGATCCTTCAGTTTGATTGATTGAATTGGGCGGCTCCTTACTATGCTCATACAACTCTTGGGTTCACAGAGTCAATCATTAAACATCTCAGTTAAGTAAGGCCATAAACAAAAGCAAACCACGCCCTAGTTTTTATTTTTTGAGACATAAGATTGAATAGTAGGATATATGTTAAACCTGCACTTAACTGTGGTTACGTTTAAGTTTTTGTGTCACAAATAGGCTTACTTTATCACTGCAAAGACATTACTGAAAATCCCCCAGATGCCTGTTTGCGTAAATTGAGGGGGAATTTAGAATAGCCGATGCACCTAACCAGCACGTCTTTCGGAATCTAAGGGGAAACCCAAGCGCCTGGAGGAAACACACAGGGAAAACGGGCAGACTCGATACAGACAGTGACCCGAGCCAGGAATCGAACCAGGGTCTCTGGTGCTGTGAGGTAGCAATGCTAACCACTCTGTCATCCATTGTACCCATCGATGGTTAGACCATTCTGAAATGCACTACAAGCTATTTTGTTTATCATATTACGTAAAAAGCATGCAGGTAAGATGTACAAAGATAAAACCAGAAATGTGTAGACGTACACATCAGGAAAGTACTGGCTGGCTGTGACTTTGAGGAAAGGCGGCGAACTGAGGTGTGAATTTTGAACATTATGGAAGCTTTTGAGAAAATGGATACGAAAAGAAAGTTTTCTCTTTGACAGACAAGCATAACAACAGGCCAGCAATATATGATAGTCATTAATAAATCCAGTTGGGAATTCAGAAGAAATTTCATCCCAAAAGTTATAAGAATGTGAAATTCACTACCACAGGTGAAGCAATGAGTGCAGAAGTAAGTAAGGGGAAGTTAGATAAGCAAGTGAGGGAGAAGAGAATAGATGTTTACAATGTGGATTTAGATGTTTTCCTAGGATGGACTCGAATAGCACAAGGGGTCACGGGCTCAGAGTGAGGGGGGTAAGGTATAATTTGGATGCTAGGGGGGGTTTTTTCACACAGAGGGTGGTGGGGGTATGGAATGCACTGTCAAGTAAGGTGATGGAGCAGGCACTCTGGAGTTATTTAAGAAATACTTAGATGGGCACATGAACAGAATGGGAATGGAGGGATATAGAAAACTGATTTAAAATAGGCATCATGAGACATGGGAGTCCCTGGGAAGTGTATAAATAGATGATGATATTGATGTACTTGTTTTTATCCTACAGGTGCTTTGGTCCTCATTGTCTAACAAGGGGCATACACGCAATGGGTCGTGAGAGGGCTGCTCTTGGATTTTTTGAGAGTATCCTAGTGCTTCACGTCGTTAGTGTACGCTTGACCTGGACCATTTGACGGGCAACACGACAGCTTAGTGACTATCGCTGTGCTGTGCAGATACATGGATTTGGGCCTGTGTCTGTGGGAGTTTGCGCATTCTCCCTGTGCTTGCATGGGTTTTCTGCGGGTGCTCTGGTTTCCTCCCACATCCTAAAGATGTGCTCTTACGCTAATTGAGAAAACAAATTCTCCCTAAATTGTCTCAAATTTGGTTTTCAATCCATAGATCTATAAACATAGACAGGGATCACGGGTAGGGGTGGGAACATCAGGGTAGCGGCGCGGACTCGTTGGGCCAAAGGGCCTCTTTCCCGTGTTTTGTTCTTTGTTCTTTATAAAAAATGGAGGGGTTCAAGTGGACCATAAATACTTGCATGGATTGGTTGGCCTGAATAGCTCGTTCCTGTGCCTTATACCTTCTGTAGTTGTTTGCAAGTTCAAACAAGTATGTCTGAACATCAACATTTAGCAGTTTCACACTTTAAAACACTGACTTTCTACTCTTCCAACTAACCAAACTAACCTCATAATTCCCCTCATATACTGTCCTCTTGTCACCCACTCACAATCTGCTATATTTCTTTCCAGCCTCAGTGTCCTTCTCATAACTTATATTCACATCTAACTTTGCATCGTTAGTAAACAAATACATTACTCTCTATTTCATCTACCAAGTCACTAATACAATGGATAAAAAAAAACAGATAACCCGGTACTGATTCTTGCAATTTTATACAGTTGCAGCCTACCAACTTGAAAAGCTATGGGTTTCACTAATCCTTGCTTCCTATCTACAAATAAATCCTTCACCCCTGCCATTATTCCCAATTCCACGCTTTTTGAAAATCCAAGCATACTAGAGCTATTTGTTTCCCTGTGTCAAGCACTTACATTTTCCTCAAAAACCTCCTTTAAAACTTGTCAAACAATTTTTCGATTTGTAAAACCATGTTGACTTTATCTAATCACACAAAGTTTTTCTAAGCACGTTAAGGCTAATAATAGATTCCAACATTTTTTCAATGACAGATGTCAGACTAACTGTCCTATAGTACACTGTTTTCTCTCTCCCTCTTTTCTTCAATAGCAGCATCAGTGTAAGGACAGTAGATTTCCTTTTCTGTAAGGCATCAGAGAGCCAGTGAGGTAGTTTCATGGTCATCAACACCGAAATTTATTTTCATTCAAAATCTATTTAGTTAACTGAATCCAAAATTGTCAGCTGCATCAAATATTAGAGTAACAGTGAAAGAAGTTACTGCATGCTGTCATATAAATAAATGGGACGGCAGAGTGGTTAGAACTGCTGCTTCATAGCACCAGAGACCTGGTTCAATTCTGGCCTTAGGACACTGTGTAATTTGCATGTTCTCCCTGTGCCTGCATAGATCTCTTCCAGGTGCTCCTGTTCCCTCCCATTCTCCAAATATGTGCAGGTTAGGTTCACTGGCCATGCTAAATTGACCCTCATGTCAGGGGGATTAGCAGGGTAAATATGTGGAGTTACAGGAATAGGGTCTGGGTGGGATCATGGTCAGCGCAGACATGACGTGTTAAATGGCTTCCTCCTGCATTGTAGTGATTCTATGATTTGAATTCAAATTACTGAGTTAGCATCCCAAGCCTTCAGATCATCTTATTCCTTAACCACTATACCTTAAAGAGACAGGGCGGGGGGGTGAAATCCAAAAGCTAACACCTTTCAGTGCAACATTTCCTCAGTATTGATTCTAGAAGTGTTGACTGGATTTTGCACACAAGTGGCTGGATCAGAACTCGAAAGCTAAATCATGGCAGATATCTGGGCCATATATTACACTCAATATCAAGCACAATTTGTTATTCCTAATTAACAGTTTTTTCAAATTAAAAACTGGAAGTCCTGATGTGTTACATTTAACTTCTTAACCTACAAATGAGCAAAGTATAATGAAACAAAAAGAAAACATTCAATAGAACACACATGTAAAGAAAAGGAGTGACATTTCAAATGGCCTGCACTCTTAATTATTTTCCTTTTCTTACAGATGTGACCTGTTCCACTGGGTTTTTCCAATCTTTTTGAGGGGAAATGACTACCTTCTTACAAAAAGGATAGCTGCATTAAAATAGGAGAACAAGAAAGGTCAATTAGGAAAACACTTTTGGAATGCATTTTCCTTTAAAGACAAACAGTTTAGTTCTAGAAAGTGACGTGTGCAAAAATCAGATCACCTTTATTAACTATCCTTCAGAAAGTTCTTCATAAAGATCTTGTCATTTTCACTTAATCTGAAGAAGGATTTCAGAGGATATCAGGTAGACAGGTGAATGGAGTTCAGGTACAGACCAGCTAACTGAATTGTGAAACAAACTCAAGAGAATAGTTTACCTAATTCTAGATGTGCACTTATATTTATTTTGCTCGTTAACCAAAACCAGGTTTGGGTGGGTGGGCGGAGGTCCAATTGGTAGAGAAAGTAAATCTGTACGTCTGACATTTCTAAGTTGCCTGCAGAACTATTCTGTTTAGACAGTTAATTTGTAAAAACAGATAGACAAACTATGCTTACAATGTATCAATTTCACCACTGTGACCTTGTAACAAAGCAGCACTGATTTACTGTCAGCTAAAAAAAATTAATAAGCAAAAATTTAAGGATTTGACTATAACTCCCAGTATCTTACAGAATAATACTTTACTTTGGGTCCTCCTGAATACGCAGAGAAAACAGATACTGATAGCAGCATGTCAAGATTCTAATCGTTTAAGCTACAGAATTTGATACGCCAATTTGCCACGTGACATGTTCTTAGTGTGACCACAAGAACGTTGGAATCTTGTTCTCAAAATGATAAAAAGGATGATAAATAGCTAAGAAAAATAAAATTGCAATTACCATGGTGGAAGCCTTAACACAAAAAAGTGGTTTGCAGCTTGATTCTTATCATCATGCCTGCATTCATAGAATAATTGAATGGTTACAACACGAGGCCATTTGGCCTGCCATGTCCATGCCAGCAAAATGTGCTCAAATGCAGAGTAGCAATACATTTAGCATTTCATAAATTAAAGGAATGGGATTCAGTTCTACAGGAAAAATATGCTTAAACGTATTATTCTAGTTCAACCTTTTATTCTGACAATAAAGCAAATGGCAAAATAGTAAATAGTACTAAGAGATTTCTCAAAAACATCATTAGACAAATTAAACATCAAGCCAAACATGAATCAGACAGGTGATGAAAACCAGAGAGATGAGTTTTAAGAAACACTTGAAAGAAACAGAGATGGATAGATGCAACAAGATTTAGGGAGCCAACCGAGTTTAGGACCTGGACAATTGAAAGCACCACTGCCCACAGTTGAAATGAGGGCAGTGATGCAGCAGCAACATAAATCAAGAATGCACAATGAGACAGAATTGAAGGAATCTGAAGTTCTTAGAGGATTGTAAGGGATAGGGAGGTATAAGGTTTTGGAGGAAGTGTATTTATTAGTCACAAGCAAGGCTTACGTTGCAGTGTTAATCAAGTTACTGTGAAACTTACCTAGTTGCCACAGTCCAGCGCGCCTGTTCGGGTCAATGCACTTAACCAGCATGTCTTTGTGAACGGAAACCAGAGCACCCAGAGGAAACCCATGGAGATATGGGGAGAATGTGCAAATTGCACACACCCAAGCCAGGAATCAAACCTGGGTCCCTAGTGCTATGAAGCAGCAATGCTACCACGCCAGCCTGAAACGTAAGCCAAAAAGCACAGGGATGATGACAAACATAACTTGGTATGTATTACAAGATCGATTTAAGATTGTGAAGAGCAGAAATTGGGAGGAGAACAAGGAGAGCACTGTAATGGCTAAATTTCATGATCAAAAAAGGATGGTTGAGGGTTTCAGCAACAGACAGGCTGAAGCAGAGGCAATAAAAAGCAATAGGTAGTATTGATAATGGATAGGACAGAAGTCAGAAGTTGCAAAAACAGAAAGATCAAGGCTTGCTAGGCAAGGGGATGAGAGTGAACTGAATTGATGGTCACCATCGGTGACAACAAAATTTATCAGCTCTGCCCACTTGTTTCAGGTGAGGATGAAAGGAGATGCACAAAAGATCAGAGATGTTTGGGAACAAATAAAAGATAGTCCTGGAATAGAGTGTAGTTTCAACAGAATGTTGAGCCAGATAGTGCTTTATGTGGTCAAGCTGCATCTATGTATAAATGGTGTGCCAGATTATACTGAAGTCAACATCACTTAAGGGAATGAAAACCAGCCATGCTACACAGAACGAGCAGCCTGCAACGGAAGGAACTCATTCAGTCCATCAGGTTTACATATGCTCTTTCAGACAGCCACCTACCTAGTCTCATCCCCTAACTTTACCTGTTCTTTTCAGATAACACGCCAATTTCCTTCTGAATACCTCAATCGAATCTGCTTCCACCATTTCTTGAAGTTCATTCCAGACTCCAATCATCTCTGGGTGAAAACTTTTGCTCCTTTTGCCAATTTTGATTTTGTGCCCTCAAGTTCTTGATGCTCTCAAGTGTGAACAATTTCTCACTTGAGCCCTGTCAATACTCCTTAAGATTGTGAGCATATCAAACAAAGATCTTCAGTCTTTTCTGCAAGAAACAGTCCAACCTCTTCAATCTATTCTCATAGCTAATTCTTTACCCCTGGAAATCAATCCTGAGAGTCTCTTCCATTGCATTCATGTCCTTCCTCAAGTATGCTGCCCAGAACTGGAAGCAGTACATTAAATGAGGCCTAACTCATGTCTTACACAAGCTATACAAAAGCTATTTGAATGGCAAATAGGTATGACAGGCTAAATAACATACTTCTGTTCCTACGTCCCCATGAAATATTTTGTAATTCCTCAAATAGGCGATGTCTAAAGAACATTGTGGAGTTATAAATATAACTGAGAAAACTCTCAAGAATATATGAATCCAGTCCAGAGAATAAGCAGCTTCAATCATGTAGTGGCAAGAAGTGAAAACATTTTTTGAAGCCTGCAGCTTTCAAAAGAACTTCCTTTTAATTACATGCAGATACTTGTCTGGTGCAGCTCTGATAGATATACCTAAAGTATGGTGTCATGGTGTTTTGGCAAGAGATAACCATTTTTTTCTAATGTGTTATAATAATTAGACCATTTTCTATCACACAAACTTTGATCTAAATAGGCAAATCACAGAATTTTAAGTTTTGCTAATAGCAAGTTTAAATTTGAATTGTGCCACACTAATTCATGAATATAGTTAAAATATTTTGGAGGACATGGCTGAAGCACAGCTCTACATTTCTTCAAGAATTTGTCTAATACTGGTGAGCCTTTGCAGTAATGTTGGCAATGTACTGAACTGCAACAGGCTTTATTGTTTATAGAAGCCATTTCTGCCCTATTCCCTGTTCTTAATAACACTAGTACACATGCACCAAAGGTTACTGCAGTCCAGAGTGCAAATTCACTATCCAATACTCCCCTTCCTAACCTGGGGCACTGACACTAGTTGTAGCATAAATTAGATCAATAAGTTTCACACAGAGCAGAAAGAAATATCTGTGCAATAGATTTTCTGAGCAATCAGCACATCCAACTTTTTAATTTAAATTGGAACACTAACCTATAATACTGAACAGGACAACTACTTGTTTTTACTCAAATCTACAAATTTTTAAAGATACAAAAAGAGGTACAAAAGCTAAATTAGGATTTCACCTTTTACTGGAAAGAACTTGTTCAAAATGTATAACAATTGAAATTTCTTTGAACTTTATTTTGCCAATCCTTAGCCAAGTGAAGCACCTTTCTCTGGTAAGGTATTTCATATTTAACTTACATTGTCTTGCTTTCCACTGAAAAGCTAATTTTTTTTAAAAACAGCTTACAGATGTCAAAGATGATATGACAAATTATGCCCAACATACTCTGCAAGGTGGAGGAAAATCTAAATAAACTTTAGTAACTTGTGACTGCAGTTCGAAATTAATCGTACTTGAAAAGAATGTTACAGGTCGCAAATTTAAATGCAATCTTTAAAATCAAGAGAACTACAGGTAGTTTACCATCCAACAAACAAAATCAAGGGACAGACTGTAGTTTTTTGTCCAGGATCTCCCACTTGCCAAATCCTCAATCACAGCCATATGCCAAATCTTAACCTCAGCTGTAAGGACTACACAAGATGTGCACAGCATTAACAACTCTTACAAGAAATTTGTGATAAGTTACCCTGGGAAGTGATTTCTAATTGCTGGCTCAAGATCAGCATGGCAAGAGCCTGCTGTTAGCAGCCATATATAAAGAAAATGAGAAAAAGAAAGAAAGATTCAGCTTATAGGAAAATACATTGTCAAATATCAATTTGACATTAAATATTTCATCATACGTAACTGCAATGATTTTGATTTCTTTAATTAGAGCAATGGAATGGGAAAAAAAAATCAAAAATGGGTAACTAAATATTACTGTTATGAATTTAGATAGTTCTCTATGTTCTTGCCCAGAAAATCAGATGGTGAAGAATAAACTGCAGCCAATTTTAAATTATTTATTCATAGTTATACATTATCATGCACATCTTCTGACTCCAGCAACTGCAGTTCCCTTGTATTTATTTGTAGGAGCTCATGTAAAACCCTAGTTAATGTGCATTCCCTGCACATAACTAAAGGTCATAAAGTGGACTTAATGTTAATAATCATTGTAGTGAAAGCAACAAGATAATTTTGAGCTTTAGTATACATATATGCTTGGGTATGCACATAGCCAAGCAGCTCCTTTTTGGGGAACTCTCTGCAGGTAGACGCTCACAATGGAGGCTAGAAAAATACGTTACAAAGATGCGCTCAAAGCTTCCTCTGAAGTCGCTTGACATAGACATGACCACCTGGGAAACACGGGCACAAAACTGTGCTACCTAGAGCTGCCTCATCCACAAAAGCTGTCAAACTTACAGAGCAAGATGCATTGCTGAAGCACAACTTAGGCATGAACTGCACAAGTCCAGAGCCACCAAAACAACAACTACAATGCCGACACAGTTCCATGCACAAATTGGTCCCTTCAGTCATCTTTGGGCACCTGCATCCAACCTCAAAATAACTAATGGTGTCGAGGTTCTCATTGACAATGATGGATGAACAATGTATGCAGCTTTCGTTTTTTTGCCTTTAATAACGTACGTTTCATTTTACTTCCCACTACTTCACAAAGGAGCCAAAGCTAGCATAAAGACAATAAATGTTAAATATTCACAGAGCAAAGATCAAATGTGCATAAACCATTCTGGCTTAGAATGGTCCTCTGTTTACAATTAATTAGGGCACACACAGTTATGCTGATGAGCTGACAGTATTATGTAAAAGATAAAATATCTAAAATATATTCACACAAACATCCACATATAACACATACATAATATTCACACGCATTAATTAAATACAAGCACTCTCTTTTTTGCCATAAGCCACATCCACAGTTTCTAACGAAGCCAGTAAACAGGAACTTCATTAATTCCGCCCCCTTTTTGTCAGAAGCATTGAAGTATCCAGGTTTGTGGTCATCAGCAAACAAGCAGTGTCAGCCATTGGTTACACTTAACTTGCCCCATGCATCTGCACTGTTATTAAAAAACAAAAATGATACAGGGTTCCTTATGTGAACAGGATATTCAAACACTGAATCCTTAAATTGGAGGATATTTATTGAGCAGTTGGGTGACCAATTTAGGAACTGTGAATTTGAATAGTTAATTTAGGGCAAAATAGGGGACAAAGATTGAGACACGGATAGAAGACATTTTTTTTTGATTTTGAGTCTCCAACAGTACTTCAGAAGGAATAAGACTGGAAGCTTTTTAAAGGTTACTTTTCAGCATTAGTGAAGTTGTTTGGCAGTAATTAAGGCTTATCACATGATTTAAAAATTCATTCCCATTTAATTGACAAGTACTAACTCTTTCTGCCTTGTTTATTGGATATCTAACAGGTAGACAACTTTATACCATTGCATATATTTCAGTACGGAGACTCTGCAATTTAGCAAACTTCTGAAGGAGGATGGCAGCATTTACTCCCTCATGTTATGCTTCCTTTAAGTAGGCAATGCAGCAGACACGCACAATACTCTGATCAATATGGCTGAATAGCGTACACCAAGAAACATCTTACTAGAATTTGATTTAATGAAAACTTTTACATTTTGGCCAAGATTTCATGGTAGAAATTACAGTGAGACATTACCATAAATAAGAATAAACTGAACATCAATTTCTGTGCTCACAAGTGAACACAGAAATACAAATATTTTGAAGCTGCTGTGAATGCTGCCATACTCCCTCAGAAGTTTGCTAAATTGCAGAGTCTCTGCGCTCAAATATATGCAATGGTCTAAAGTTGAGAGTACCTGTTAGATATCCAATAAACAACGCAGAAAGAGTTAGTACTTATCAATTAAATGAGTGAATTTTTAAATGGTAATAACGACCCTTACTTACTGCCAAACAACTTCACTAACACTGAAAAGTAACCTTTAAAAAGCTTCGAGTCTCATTCCTTCTGAATTATCGTTGAAGACTTAAAAAAATTTTGTCTTCTATCCGTTTCTCAATCTTTCTCCCCCTATTTTGCACTAATTAACTATTCTAATTCACAGTTCCTAATTTGGTCACCCAATTGCACAATAACATTGTCCAATTTAAGGAGACAGTGTTTGAATGTCCTGTTCACACAAGCAACCCTGTATCATTTTTGTTTTCTAATACGGTGCAAGTGCCATGGGCAAGTGTAAATGTAAACAATTGCTGATGGCCACAAAACCTGGACCCATTATACTTATGTCTAAGAAAACTAAAAGTTTTTCTGAACAAAAAGTAGTACACTAACTCAAGTTGCATTTACTGTTCTTGTGTTAGCTGAAGTATGCAATCACTACAGTGACCTATTTGAGGAAAGATAACTAAACAAGTTCACCACCTATACATCCAAATCCTGATTTTTAAATAGTTTAAGTATTGCAGTCGTAGTCTGAAATCTGATATTGATGCATTAAATGGTCGTTTGATAGTATAGGACTATGGAGGCATTAAAGATCACTTTGCACCACTCAGAGTACAAAGATCGCAAAATATAACAAAACGTAGAAAATGCCATTAACCCATTTTAATTAAAATGGTATTTGATGTTCACTGCAAACCAGCAGACAATGTACACTATGATGCATATACACTAATAGAAACTTTTGAATACCACACAATAAAAATGGAATGACTTATTCAGTGACTGCAAAATAACAGATCTGCACGTAGCTCTAGCCTCCAGCATTTCTTCACTACTCTAGGAGTTGCTGCAGTCTCTGCTAAAAACCAATCTCAAATGAAAAATTGAGGGATATGGGGATCAAGTATGTATTTACTCCACACTCAGTGACTCTTCAGCCCTTATATAGTTAGCATTGCCAAGCAAGCTTAATCATTAAACCAAGGATTAAGAATCAACTTAAAGCAATTCCTAGCCAATTGCTTTAGCAGGTCCATAGCAAACTCCATCTCCCTGGCCCGACCCTGAAAATCTGGATAACAAGACACACATGTCAAACTCCTATCTATTGACTACAGCTCAGCCTTTAACACCATTATTCCTATAAAGCTCATCTCCAAACTCCATGGTCTAGAGCTCCTCTCTCTGCGATTAGATTCTAGACCTCTTAATCCATAGATTGCAATTAATAAGAGGCAATGACAGCTCCTCCATGATCATCCTCAACACCTGTCCCCCTCAAGGCTATGTCCTCACTTAACCCTTTACCACACCTGTTGCTCACTTGTGACTGTGGCCAAATTTCACTCCAACTCCATTTTTCAAGTTTGGTAATGATGTGGGTCATAGTGAGTCAGACCTCAAACAAATGATGAGATGGGAATAAAGCAAAGAGATAGAGAATCTGATAAAATGGCACAATGAAAATAATCACTCCCAGGATATTAGTAAAACAAAGGAGACAGTTATCAACTTCAGGAAGCGTAGTGGAGGACGTGCCCCTATCTCGATCAACAAAGGGTGAAGTGGAAATGGTCGAGAGCTTCAAGTGCCCAGATCACCAACAATCTGTCCTGCTCCCTCCATGCTGCTGCTATAGTCAGGCAAGCCCACCAATGTCTCCACTTTTTCAGGATAAGAAGAAATTCATGCATATCCACTACAACTCTCGCCAATTTTTATACAGATATACCATAGAAAACATTCTTTCCAGATGTATCACAGCTTGACATGGCTCCTGTTCTGACCAGGACTAGAAGAAATTGCAAAGGGTTATAAACATAGCCCATCATGCAAAGCAGCCTCCCATCCATTGACTCCGTCTACGTTTCTCACTGCCTCAGGAAAACAGTTAACATAACCAAGGTCCCCGCACTCCCCAAACTTTCTTCCATGGGGAAATACAGAAATCTGAGGTCGCGTAGCAACTGACTCAAGAGCAATTTCTTCCCTATTGCCATCAAACTTTTGAGCGAACCTATCTTAAGTTGATTTTTGTCTATACCGAGCTATGAACTGTAATACATTATGCACCCTCTCCTTTCCTTTTCCCCTACGTACTCTATGAATAGTATGCTACAGTCTGGATAGTGCACAAGGAACAATATCTTTCACTATATTCATGTGACAGTAATAAATCATATCAAAAAGTCTTTTAAATACTGATATTGATATCTACTCTAAATGGTTTTCTTCTCAATATTAGCATTGAAATTAATCTATACAATGAACTAATTTGTTTACCATTTCACAGGAATGGTATGTGACAAGATCACTAAGGCAGGTAACAGTCAAAATGATTGGATCAACATGGCAAAACTTATATCACTTCCTCATTGGTAGCTCTCAGGTGTGGATTGTAAAAGAAATCCCAAAGTACATTTCAGGATATTTTTCTTGCAATCTAATAAACATGAACCAATATCAGAATATAATAACTGATTGCTAGCGGAACAGGCTTGATCACATAAAACATTTCTGAACAGTGTTTTTATAAATGTATATGCATTTTAAACATTGCTATTCTATCAAGCAAATACTACATCATTCTATTGATTCAGGAACCTTAAAAGAACATCACTTCTAATTTTAGGAATGATAATTCAAATGACTATTAAGTTGACATTTTAAATGAGGAAGTTGCAGTATAGGGTTACTATGGTATGGGCTACAGCAGACAATACACCAGCATGAAAAGATCACATTTCCAAAATTTGACCTTCTTTCATCAACCTAATTTTTTTTAAAATCAAACACAGGGACAAAGGTCAATCTAACAGACAATGGGTAAGTAAAAATTCCAGAACAGGTTTGTACAAAAGATGCGAGCATCACTAAAAATAAGGCAATACAACTCTACTCCTTTTCTAAAGGAGCAAAATCATGATCTTTAATATGGTAATATGAATTCATACCTGCAGTTGTTCCGTGGAACTGCTACTATGGTCTTCTCCAGATTCAGAATCTTGATGATGCTTTTCCAAACTTTCTTGAGCCCATTCATATGAAGTCTCATGAACCAAGTTTTTACTTCTCTCTGCATCCAGGGTTTCAAAATCTTGTGGTTGTCCCAAAATTCGGTTTGGATTTGTAACTCTTAAATACTGCAATGTACCCTCTCCAAATCCTTGACTATGGTTGCTAGCTTTGGCACTACTTTGGAGTCCAGAATGCAAGTGGCCTATCCCTTGAACACAAGCCTGGTCCTGGGATTGGCTTGTGCTTTGGTTTTTTGTCTGGTTCTGTGCAGAAATCTGAGCAGTTGATTGTCCCACAGAGGACTTAAAAGAGCTGGAACAATCTAGTGGTTTGGAAAGATTTTCAGTAGACACTCGCATTAGCTTGGCATCTGCATTTAAACTAGCAGATTTGATTTTAACAGAAGTGGGTACATGTTTCACTGGTGGCATTAGTGCCTTCCGAGGTAGTTCTTTAACATACTGTGCTGGAAGATAAAACGGTTTTGAGGCATCTTCCTTTTTAACTTGCCACCAATCATTATTTGTCTTCTTCAATAAAATATATCTTTCACCTTGCCTTATTGCAATCTTTCTATCTTTTGCCTCATACTCATAGTCATACTCCACCTCAATATATATCTGTCCTGGAACAACAGATACATTTACTTTTCCGTCTTTCTCAGCCATCTCAAATAAATTTTCACCTTCTGTAGCTGGCAATAATCCACATGATTTGTTTCCAATATTGTGCTAAAGTTGGGGGGAAAAAAAACACATTACTAAGTACCTCATGTTTATCCTCAAAATACTGAGCATCATTGTCAATGTTTATTACTGAGGCAATTTTAGAAAAGATGAGAATAAAGGCAATTTAAACAGAAAACCATATTGAAAAGCATGATGCTAAAAGCCACGTTTTGAGCTGTTAGAAAACATTAACGGCAACAAGATGAAAAGCTACAGGATGAGTTGATAATAGTTAAACAAAACTAACAGCTTCTGAAAAGAATTGCAAAACGTGTTGATGATGAAGCAGAATTCTAGGGATTTTGCGCAGGTTTCTCTAGCCAAGTACAACAGAATTTAGCTTTTCAGGTGCTATGGTAACATCTAAAAACCAGCAGATCTTGCATTTTTCAATGAACCAGATAAAACACTTTGAAGCGTGTAGGAAAGTTATGTTGTCTAATGAAAAACAGAACATACATCTCTAAATCCAATGTCAACCTAATTTTGCTCTGCCCTAAACTTCAAACTTGCTGGAAATTATTAAAGCACTTACTATTCATTTTAGTCTCAGCAAAAGGAAACATTTTAACTCAAAATTATTCCCTCGTCGGTCAGGAAAAGGATTTATTTGAGGTATCTCAGCGATACAAAATAAAACAAAAAGCCTCAAGACCTTAAAAGGAGAAATTGAACACTTTTTCATTATCTCTTTCTGAGCAAAAAGGCAATGGTACTCAATGTGGGAGTGAAATAAATACAAGTCAAGGCTGTAAATATTCTTCTGACCTCCCTCTCAAAAGTTGTACAAAATGTCTTCCCCAAAACTGCACATTGCAATCATACTAATAAAGGCCAACTGTATGTTCATTACAGCATATGTGCAGTCTGAGATTTAATGGGCAGAATTTAACTCACCAGGGCAGATCTGATGACAGGAGATATGCCTCTAAAGCCTGCAGCAGGAAGGCATGCAAATAGCATGTAAGGCTAGCAAATAGCTAGTAAGGCTGCCTATTGAAATCTACCTAAACCTGCTGCCATGGATATTCATTTAGTAGCAGGTTTCCAATTGAAGGACCTCACACAAGGAAAAAGGACCCACTGGGAGCCACCCTACTGTCCTTGCTGTCATATACCTTTCTGCCTTACTCATCTGTGGCCCAAATCCCTTGGTAATCCTGGACCTCAAGTGGGTGCAATACCCACAACAGCCAACATACTTGGTGTGTTGCCAAGCAATGCACGCTTGCTTGTCTCCAATTGGCCAGCAGCACTAGAGGGGAAGAGATCTGTCCTCACAGGACTTGTCATCCCAGAAAAGGCCCACCACTATCTCACTTTGGTTCTTAATTCATCGCAACTTCACTTAAGTTGGTAATTCACCACTCCCTAGCAACTTGGCAAGTTTTGCCTGCATTTTATTCCACCCAATTTGTGAAAGAACAGGTTTATACAGTAAAAGAAAGCTAAAAGACACAGGCGATTACTGGGTTAGGGAGGAAGAGGGAGGGGACAGAAAAGGAAATAAATATTGTAAGCAAACGTCAAATTTTCACAACCCCCCTAGTAATGAGGTAGAAAGCACCTACTATTTAACACAAGTTAATATTTAGTTTATAGGTTTAAAGATATTTCCTGACTCAGGAATCATGCTCTACAGTAAAGAAATGTAAAGTATTTACCATCATAGCTAGGAGCTTTTTTTTTGGAAAAAAATATATAGCTGGTTTCCAGTCAATGTCAATGGCATAAATGACAAACACAATTCATTGGTGTTAAGCCAAGAAGTGAGCAGATATAGAAAGTGGACACAGCAATTAGGAAAGGTCATCTCAGGTTAGAGACAGAAGCGGTAGGAGGCAACAGAAGATTTATTTTTAAAATTAAGAAATCTTGCGGCTGCCAAGAGGAGCAGCTACCTCACAGTCACAGTACACAAAAGATCAATACAGCATGACCAAAGATTGTTCAAAAAAGTGACACAGGAGGTTCAGACTGTATTTAAATAAAAATGACACAACATACGTGCATGAGCATTATAACTCATTATTAAACAGTGCTGGATTTCAGCAAACACGTTTTTCAAGTAGGTGACACTTTTATAAGCTTGGTCAAGTATCAGTCCTGTGAAATTATTCCTAAGGAGATTTTCACAGTAACTTTATTGCAGTGTTAATGTAAGCCTCCTTCTGACTAATAAATAAACTTAAGCTTTAAAATGACTCTGGTGATTATATTTTCAAGTTTTAACATACAAACAAATACATTAAAAATCAATTTTATCATGTTAACATAAGGTGGTCCATCATCTCAGGAATCCACTTACAGTTCAAGTCATCTGAGCTTTTAAATTGTTCCATCTTATCTATTTAACTTTAGAATATTTACAGGTGGCAATTATAACTCCAGAAGTTTTCTGCTTGCTTGACACAAGCCAAGTGAGACAACTTAAATTTAATCAATGCAAAACTTTGCTTTCCACTTGCTACAATATATAGTTTAAAAGGTTACTTAGATAATTGCGTACATAACTACTTTTCCTAGTCACACAGAAATGGAGAACCAGGCTTCGAGCTTAGTTTTATACATTATATTAAACAATAGAATACATACAGAAAATGCTGGATAAACTCAAGTCTGGTAGCATCTATAAACAGAAAAATAGAGTTAATGTTTTGTGTTCAAATGACACTTACGCAGAACTGTACCTCCACCACACTTATAGACTCAAACCTCTTGTCATGTGAAAAAGTCATATCATATTTGCTTCTTTGGAAAATCACTTCAAATCTGTACCAATGCATTTTTCATCCTTTTACAAGCAGGAACAGTTTCTTCCTATCTACTTTATCTAGCCCATTCATGATTTTGAATATCACCATCAAATCTCCTCATAGCCTTACTTTCTCTCAACAGTCCCAACCTCTCCAATCTATTCTCAGAAACTTTGACTTCAGGAAATATGGTGGAGAATGTGCCCCTGTCTACATCAACGGGGATGATGTAGAAATGGCCAAAAGCTTCAAATTTTTAGATGTCCGGATCATCAATAACCTGTCCTAGTTCCAGCTCTCCCCATGCCAACGCTACCGTTAAGAAAGCCCATCAACACTTCTATTTCCTCAGGAGTCTAAGAAAATTTGGCACGTCAGTTATGACACTGTCCAACTTTTACAGATGCATCATAGAAAGCATTCTTTCTGGCTGTATCACAGCTTTGTATGGCTTCTGCTGTGTAAGACTGCAACAAACTACAAAGGGTCATGAACGAAGCCCAATCCAACATTCAAACACCTCCCATCTATTGACTCAACCCATTTTCTACACTTCCTACTGCCTCAGAAAAGCAGCCACAATAATTAAGGACCGCATGCATCCTGAACATAATCTCTCTTCCACTTCTTCTGACAGGAAGAAGATACAAGAGTCTGAGCACACATGCCAAGTGACTCAAGAATGGCTTCTTCCCTGCTGGCTTCAAACTTTTGAATGGACCCACCTCAAATTAAGTTGATCTTTCTCTACACCTAGCTATGACTGTAACATTCTATATTCTCTCCTTTCCTTCTCTATGCAAAATATAGTCTGTATAGTACGCAAGAAACAATATTTTTCATATTATTGTCACATTATTGGAATACAAAATCAAATAATAACTGAAGTTTCTTATCCTTGGAACTGTTCCTGTAAACCCCTTCTTGCATTCACTCCAATGCATCTATCTTCTTCCTAATATTATGGTGAACTAGCTCAGAACTGTACACACTACTCCAGCTAAGGTATAATTAGCTAATGTTTTGTATAATAAGTTCAGCAGAACCTCCTTGTTCTTATACTCTATGCCTCTATTAATAAAACCCAAATTATTATAATGCTTTATTAACTGCTCTTTTGACTCCTTTTGCCACCTTCAGTGATCTGTGCATATATACACCCAGGTCCCTCTGCTCCCGCACCCCTATAAAGAATGTTACCCTTTAGTTTGCATTGTCACTGCATGTTTTTCCTATCAAAATTCATCACCATGAATGTAAAAGATGTTAAATTGAAATCTGCTCCCTCAGGTGGACATTAATGATAAATTATCCAAGGAATCCAAGGAGTTCTCATCAACTTTCTCTATAACCCAACACAGTACTTACAGCATAGGAACAGGCCATTCAGATCCACTTCAATATTTCTGCTATACACCATCCTCCTCCCAGTTTTTTTCACTGAACTCTCTCTTCATTACTTTCTCCCTCCTGGGTTTATTCAACATTCCCTTAAATACATCTATTAGTTGGTTCAACTATTCTTTATTCTAGTTGGAGGTCCACATCCTAACCAACCTCTGGGTAAAGAACTGCTCCTCAATTTCCTACATGATTACTGATTATTTTATATTTACAATCCATAATTTGGTCTCTATTAAAAATATTCTTCCCCCCCCATGGGCCAGCACTTGTTGTTCATCTCCTATTACCCTTGAGAATGTGGTGGTGAGCTGATTCTTTGAAATGATGCAGTCCATGTAAGTGACAGTGAAGGAGCAGTGATACAGTTCAAAGTCAGGATGGTGTATGGTTTGGAGGGAAACTTGCAGATGGTGGTACTCCTATGCATCTGCTGCCCTTGTCCTTCTGGGTGATAGAGATTTCAGGTTTAGAAGTTTAAGGAGCCTTGGGAGTTGCTGCAATGCATTTTGTAGATGGTACACACTGCTGCCAATGTGCAGGGAGTAAATATTTAAGGTTCCAGATGTGGTGTAAACTAAGCAGGCTGCTTTGTCCTGGATGGCATCAAGCTTTGTCAATGTTTTTGGAGCTGCACTCATCTAGGCAATATCCTGTGTCTACCCCCATTAAACCCGTTCATAATTTTAACAGCTTTATCAGGTATCTCTTCTCACTTCCCATTTTGAGAGAAAGGAGCTAATAACCTAAGTATTATATGCAGTTCTGGTCGCCTCACTATAGGAAGGATGTGGAAGCTATTGAGAGGGTGCAGAGGAGATTTACAAGGATGTTGCCTGGATTGGGGGGCATGCCTTATGAAGATAGGTTGAGACAGCTAGGTCTCTTCTCCCTAGAGAGATGAAGGTTGAGAGGCGACCTGATAGAGGTTTATAAGACGTTGAAAGGAATACATAGGGTGGATTCTCGGAGGCTATTTTCCAGGGCTGAAATGGTCGCTATGAGAGGACACAGGTTTAAGGTGCTGGGCGGCAAGTACAGAGGAGATGTTAGAGGTAAGTTTTTCACTCAGAGGGTGGTGAGTGAATGGAATCGGTTGCCATCAGTGGTGGTAGAGGCAAACTCGCTGGGTCTTTTAAGAGACTTCTGGATGAGTACATAGGATTTAATCGGATTGGGAGTTACAAATAGTTCTATGGTCTGGTAGGTATAGATATGATTGGCACAACTTGTGGGCCGAAGGGCCTGTTCGTGCTGTAGTGTTCTATGTTCTAATCAGTTTGATTTTTATTGATCAATCTGGCCTTTCAGTTCTGGTATCATTCTACTAAATCTATTTTTGTACCTTCCCCTATGCTCACTGTATAACTATAATACTGAGACGAAACTGTTCATGGGACTCCAAATGTGGTCTAGACATTTCAAAACCAGTTTAATGTAACTTCTCTATTTTTTAATTCTGTCCATCTACAAAGAAACCCTTGCTGTATTCTATTTTATTTGAAATAAGCTCATTAATCTACTTAATTACATCAGTGTGGGTCTTGGGCCAATATTTATCGCTCAACCTACATTACTAAAACTAATTGTCCAGCCATTATCTCATTATGGTTTGTGGTGACAAGCTGCATGTGTATTTGCAGCATGTTTTCTTACATTAAAATAGAGGCTTTAATTCAAGCATCTCATTGCTTTAAAAGCTTTTTGGAATGCTTTGAAGTCCTGATAGGCATGTCATAAATGAAGACTTAGGCTGATTCACCACTGCTCACTTTATTTATTCATTTGTGGGACATGGGCGTCACTGGCCGGCCAGCATTTATTGCCCATCCCTAGATGCCCAAGGGCAGTTAAGAGTCAAGTATTATTGTGCCTCTGGAGTCCAAATAGGTCAGATTACGCAGATTTCTTCCCTAAAGGACATTAGTAATCCACATGAGTTTTTACACCAACAAACAATGGTTTCATCGTCATCAGTAGTTTTTAATTCCAGATTTTTTTTTATTGGATTCAAATTCTATCATCTGCTGTGGTGGAATCCCAACCCGGATTCCCAGAATATTAGCTGAGTTTCTGGATTAATACTTTAGCAATAATACCATTAGGCCATTGCCTCCACTCTGAAGCAACCCATGTCCAAATGCAACAAGACACGACAATATCAAGCTAACAAATATCAAGTAGCATTCGTGCCACGAAGTGCCAGGTAAAGACCAACTCAAACAAGAGTGAATCTAACCATTCCCTTGACATAGAAAAACAGAAAAGGCCATTCTGCCCTTTGAGCCTTCTCCGTCATTCATTGCTGATCAAACTTAATAGTTTCCTCCGCTTTAGCCCCAAGTGGTTTACCTATTTTCCTTCTTGGAAAACAATGTTTTGCCATCAAGTGCTTTGTGTGATAATGAATTTCACATGCTCACTACTTTCTGGGTGAAGAAATTTCTCCTCATCTCAGTCCTAAGTGGTTTACTCCATATCATTAGAACGTGGCTGCTGGTTCTGGGTTCCCCACCATCATGAACATCCTTCCTGCATCAACCCTGTCTCATGATGTTAGAATTTTATTGGTTCTATGAGATCTTGCCTCATTCTTCTAAATTCCAGTGAATACAATTCTAACTGATCCAATCTCTCTTCATATGTCAATCCTGTCATCTCTGAATCAATCTGGTAAACCTTTGTTGCACACCTCTGAGTGAGAACATTTTTCTTCAGATAAGGAGACCAAATCTGCATACACTATTCCTGCATGGTCACATCAAGTTCCCTGAAGGACAACATATGATTTGCTTTCTTTAATACCTGCTGCACTAGTATGCTTACCTTCAGTGACTGGTGCACAAGACACGCAAATTTTATTGCACATTCCCCTCAATCTATTGCAATTCAGATAATCTGCCTTCCTGCTTTCGCTACCAAGTGGATAATCTCACACTTAACCACATTATGCCGCATTGTTATGCATCTGCCCACTCACTAAGTTGTCCAAATCACACTGAAGCATCTCTGCCTCCTCCTCACAGTTCACCCTCCCACCCATGTGTCATCAGCAAATCTGGAGATTTTACATTTAGTTCCCTCATCTAAATCATTAATATATATTGCGAATAGCTAGAGTCCTAGCAATGATCTCTATGGTACCTCATTAGTCACTGCCTGCCACTTGGAAAAAAGATCCATTTATTCCTGTCTGCCAACCAGTTTTTACCTACTACTACCAATCCATGCACTTTAAATTCTACACGCTGATCTTTTACAAGGCAACATGTTAAAAGCCTGAAATGCCAAACAAACATACCCACTAGCTCCCCTTGAACTATCTATACACATTACATCCTCAAAGAATTGCCTTTTGTAAATCCATGCTGACTCTGTCCGATATTGCCACTGTTTTCCAAATGCTCTGCTGCAAGATCTTCCACAATGGACTCTAGCTTTTTCCCCACTACTGACATTAGGCTGACTGATCTATAACTCCCCCTTTTCTTTCTAACTCCCTGAGGGGTTTCATTAGCTATCTTCCATAGATTCTGGAGTGTCCCAGAACCTATAGAATTGTGTACAATAACAATGCAGCCACTATTTCTAGGGCCACTTTCTTAAGTAGTCTGTGCTGCACATGATCAGGCCCTGGGGATTATTTGACTGTGAGGGACCGATATTTGTCTTGACCCATTTTGTCCTCTTCACACAGAAAGTTTTACAGTCAGTTTTTATGTTGCCCACAAGCTACCTCTACTTTTGCCTTCTTAATCAATACCTTTATTCCCCTTTGCTGAATTCTAAACTGCTTTCAATCCTCGGGTCTGCTTTTTTTTTGGCCAATTTGTATGCCTCTGCTTTGGGTCTAATATTATCTCTAATCTCACTCGTAAGCCATTGTTTGGCCATCTTTCCCACATTATTTTTGCGCCAGACAACAATAAAACAATTGTCACAGTTGACTCATGCGCTTTTCAAATGTTTGCCATTACTTTTCCACTATTACCCATTTAAGTAACGTTCCCGAATCCATCATAGGCAACTTGCATTTCTTTCCATCAGTTTCCTTTATTTTCAGGATCCCAGTCCCAGAATCAATTATGTCACTCTTCATCACAATGAAGAGTTCTATCATATTACAGTCGCTCATCTCTCAAGGCCTTGGACACTTAGATTTCTAATTATTATTTTCTCACTACACAAATGCCAGTCTAGGATGGACTACTCTTACATTGATTTCCAAACTTATTGATCCAGAAAACCATCTCATATACACTCACAAATTGCTCCTCTATGGTGTTGTTACTAATTTGATTTGCCTCCATGCAACCTCTGAAGGATGCCAAAGCAGATATAAAAAGAAAAAGCAATCTAATCAAAGAAAGAGTCAAGCTTAGGAAAGTCAAAGACTTGGAGTCAAGGATAAGGAAAGGTTGAGTACCTGAAAGAGGAGAAATGTAAGGTACCTAATGACAGGAGAGAAGGGTCTTAAAAGGGACAGAAAAGCACAAGATGGGAAATAATAAGGTTAAAATGGAATCATTGGGCTCAGATCCGCAGCATCAAGAACATGTGCATGCAAATTGACAGAGAAAACTTAAATTACATAAATAAGAGCAAATTACTGTAAATGCTGAGATCTGAAACAAAAAGCAAACCCAGCTTTGACAAAGACTCATCTAATCTCGAAACATCAGCTCTTTTTTCCTCCTTACAGCGATCTGTAAGGAGATCCAGACCTTCTGAGATTTTCCAGTGCTTTCTTTTTTGGCCTTAAATTACAAAGGCTGGTTATGTAGCTTGTAGCGTACAGAGAATATAAAGGAAACAATAGGGCGAGTCCAGAGTTAAAGTCATAACTCAGTGGGTTATATTTGACAAGTTAGGTAGGATCAGTGTGGTGCATTAATGAACCATTGTCCAAGTTTGGTGACAGATGCCAAACAAATGAGAATGAGTCTCAAAGGACATACTAAGGGAGGAATTCCTGCCAGAATGAAGGTCCAGGAAATGCGTAGAATCGGTTGCAGGACAAAAGATAACAGCAAAGTTAGAAGTCACCATACAATCCAGAAGTGACAAAGCAA
This sequence comes from Sphyrna mokarran, assembly GCA_024679065.1. Lineage (NCBI taxonomy): Eukaryota > Metazoa > Chordata > Chondrichthyes > Carcharhiniformes > Carcharhinidae > Sphyrna > Sphyrna mokarran. The sequence goes on along the minus strand of JAGIQG010000002.1, from coordinate 32,753,575 downwards.
TCTGCTTCAGTTCAGAACGATATATAGTTTAGCAAGAACCAAATTATAACTGAAGCAGACAAACCAGAAGAACCAGTCCAAACACTGGCTACTGGCTCACCAGGATACTGAAGTCCTCAGACCTGCCATACCAACAGGGAAAACGGCTGAAGCTGATCAAAATTACTTTAAAATATATGTAACAGAAAGTCAAAGATATGGTAGCTGCGTCTTGCAGTGTAATCCAGTGCAGAAGCATAAACTTGATATCCCAAGGATTCAAAAATTTGAAATTAAAATTCGAGGATAAAAGCCCAGAGCTCAGAGGAATTTGGTGAGCATGTGAGCCAAGAGAATTCAACAGTGAAACAGGGAATATTTGGGAGATAAGGCCCACAAGTATGACAATAGTTGGAGAGTGACTTAAGTTCACAATAAGCCGATTTCCTTGGAGCCGCCGGGGGAGGGGAGGCGGGGAGAGAAAGCTACAAAGTATAGCTACAAAGACCTTGCGTCCCTGGGTCATGTCGCAACTTGCTACCCAGTTCATTCCTGATCAGTGAAACATTTTCAGCAGTAGGGCAATGTTTTTGAAAGCAATACAAAAATTATAGACAAAACAACACCTTGTAACTCACTTTTAACACTGCATGATATTCACAATGACATTTATCAGGAGAGCAATAACTGGTATAATAAACACATGTACAGCTTCAGGGTAAGGCAGCGAGCAAAGAGAAAACCTGCCGTTCTGGCGATAAAATAATAAGGCAGAAGGGAAAATGTACACGCAACTCAAGCATGTGAAGATTTACGAGTTCCTCTCAATCTTCAGCACGATTTCTGTCGATTTAAAACAAGTGTGTGCGGGGAGGGTTGTGGTTTGGAGGATGGAGGAGGTGGATGTGTTGAGGATTGTAGGGGAAAGGATTATGTGGAGAGGAGTGGCAGTGGGTAGGAGTAACAGTACATGGAGGGAGAGTGGTTGTCGTGTTGAGGGTAGAATAAATCTGCAGTACATGGAGCCCGACTCGGCGTGATGGTTGATGTCTGTATGGTTGATATATCTGACCTTTAAAGGCGGGGGGTAAGGAGCGCGGCCGCTGAGTAAATCTCAGGTTAATCTTGCGGTTGCCGCTTCCTCCTTCGTTTTAACCGAGGCCCCGGTCCCGGCCTCCTCGCCCACATACACACACCCAACCCGGAGAGACAGGGGAAGGCGATCACACTCACACGAGCGATAAGCGATGAGGAGAAAGAGAAAAAAAAACAAAGGGAGACAACAGAAACTTTTTTCGCTGCAAATTCACTTCACGCATCAAACTTTGAGCAATATAATGTTTTTTAAAAATTAAACCACCACGCACCTGCTCCGGGACGATGGCGATAACAGCCGGGGAAGTGGATAGTTGGTGCAGGTTTAAATCACTGGAAACCTGGTTTAATGGCTGTAAACTGACGACTCCCTCACTGATGTGATTTTATTTCTTTGAATCATTATTCTAATCCCTCCAACAAACAACATCTCGCCTCGTTTCCACCGGCGGCGCATGCGCCCACCCGCCGCTCTGCCCCCGTCCGCCCGGGCTGCGCGCATGCGCCTCTCTCCCTTATTATGAGCCAGAATGCGCATGCGCCTGTCTTTCACAAGTGTGAACCAGTGTGTGCGCATGCGCCTCTCTCCCCGTTCGAAACAGAAGGTCCAGTGATGTAGTTCAAACACACATGCGTCTCGTTCCGTTTTTGCTCCTCCCCCCCCTCGTCATTTCAAATTAGACTGCGTATGCGCGCGCGGCGCGAGCCGTTGCCTGGCAGCGACGCCTCGCGACTGCATGGGGTCAGAGCACCGGGCGCGTGGGCGCCGCCAGCAACGGACAACAGAAGGACCGGAGGCCCCTCGGGGTCTAATCATGGCGCAAGATCAGAAGCCGCTCTCCTGGCTCTTCCCCAGCGCACCAAAGCAAAATAAATCGCACTCGCTGCGGTTGGATGTGAGAGTTGTTTAAAGAGGCGAGCGATACTAATTGTACATTGTTAGCAAGCAATACAGCCTGCTGGATTCCCTGTGTTTCCCCCTGACTGATATTATTGACAGGACCTCGGGAATTAAAACTTCGAGAATTACCCTTCAACCCCAGCCTGTATCTCAGCTTGTATAAAGAAACAGAATCATTCTAGTTTCATACTTTAATTGCACATCGAGATGTCGAAGTGTAAGCAGCTTTGCTGCCAGCAGTTAACCTCCATATAATCACATCGCAACCGTCCACACAAATGGAGTTAAACTGCATGGGCCATTGATAATTTATGAAGAAAATAACCCTGTGGATTTTCACAAACTGTGGCAAATTCATTAGAACGTCTTTTTAAAAAATCACTATGTAGCAACAGTGGAATACCCAACTCGCAAAGGAAACTATTCTAGGTACGTAGTAACAAGCTCAATTAGGTAACCGGGGACACCCAAAAACATATTCGAACATCCTCTAAAAATTATATAGACAGTAAAGGCGCTACTTGTTATGTCAGCAGTTGCTCTGTACCCCAATGTTCCAGCTCCAATAAGGTCATTTTTAAAGTTTCATTTTAAATTTCATTGATTATTTTTATTCCATATTGTGATTTTGCAAAGGGTTGACAACAGCTAATACTGAGGAACATAGGAATAGAAGCAAAATTCAATGAGATAATGACTGATCTGCAATCTAACTCCAAATACCCACCTATGTGTCCTTATTATTTTGCTTTTATGCTTTAAGCCTGATGGTTAACAAAAATCTATCAATTTCGGTTCTAAAATGAATATTGATCCAGGCATGAATTGCAGAAGAAGGTTCCAAGCCTCTATTATCTTTTTAGTCAAGAAACGTTTCCTAATTATATTTCTGAACATTTAGTTCAAACTTTCAAACTAGAACTTTCCATCCGTTCACATCCCGCTGCAAGGACAGGGAGTTCAGCACTCAGCCAAATCTCCATTCACTGCAGTGAGATCGGAGAATTATGCCAAAGTGAATGGCCTGAAAATTCCAGCCTTAATCTAGCATAAATAGTTTCTTACTATCAACCTTATCTAATCCGTATTCTTGAGAGCTTTGATTAAATCACCTCTTAACCTTCAAATTTCCTAGGAATACAACATTTCTTTGTGTAAGCTCTCCTTGCAGTTTAAATTTTGGAGTTGGGGTTTTATTCTGATCAATCTATGTTGCACTCCTCCAAGGCCATTATATTCTTCCTGAAGTGTAGTGCCTAAAACTGCATGCAGTACTCCAGGTATTGTCTAACCAGTGTTTTATATATCTGAAACATGACTTTGTGCCCATCACATTCTGGTTTTTTCAGTATAAAGGGCAGCATTCCAATTTCATTTCTGATTATTTTCTGTACCAGTTCATGACATTCTAATGATGTACGTACCTCAACCCCAATCTCTTTCCATTCAGTATTTAAGTCATGGAAACTAGAAGCAGGAATAGGCCATTCAGTCCTTTGAATCTGCTCTGTCATTCATCTTGATCATAGCTGATCATCAAATTCAATATCCTGATCCTCCTTTCCTCCCATATTTCTTGATCCCTTTAACCCCAGAACTATATCTAATTTCTTCTTTAAATCAGACAATGTTTTGGCCTCAACTACATTCTGCGGTCATTGTTAGATATGGTGAATAGTTGTAGTCCCAACACAGATTCTAGCATTGTGCCATGCCAGAATACCTGCCTATTAATCCTACTCACTGTCTCCTGCCACTCAGCCGATTTCCTAATCAGGTCAATAATTTTATTTGAATTCTGTGAGCTTCCCCTTGAGCTAACAGCCTCTCGTGAAGGCATTTACAAAATGCCTTCTGGGAGCCCGTAATATAACATCCACAGACATTCCTCTATGCACTATTTTAGACACAATTTCAAAATATTAATCAGATTCATCAGGCACAACTTAACCTTTACAAACGCATGCTGTTTCACTCTGATCTGCCTGCAGTTTTCAAGGTGTTCACTCCCCCTTCCTTAATTATAGATTCAAGCAATTTTCAGACAACAGATGTCTGATTAACAGGTCCAAATTGTCTGGTTTCACTCTCTCACTTCTCTGAATAATGGAGTGGATTACACTATTTTCCAATTTCACGGAATGGTTCCTGAATCAAGAGAAATTTGAAAGATTCTATTTAGGGCATTTTCAATGTTCTCATCTACTTGTTTTTAAACTCTGGGGTGGAAAACATATATTCTTGGGCATTTGTCTCTCTCGCTCTAGAGCAATTATTTTCTTCCTTATTGTTATTTTACTTCCATTAATTTTGGTAGGTTCCTGACTCTGACTCAATACTAGTTTTCTTGGAAGTCTGGTATGATGACCTCTTCCTCTACTGTAAATACTTGTACAACATAGTTATTCAGCATGTCTACCATTTTCTTATTTTCATTAACAACATCACTTGTCAGTTTTCCAAATGCCCCTACTTATATAATCCCTCATTATCATATAATCCCCACAGTGCAGAAGGAGACTATTCAACCCATCAAGTCTGTACTGACAACAATCCCACCCATGCCCTATCCTTCTAACCCCATATAATCCCCTTGACTCTAAGGAGCAATCCCACCCAGATCTGTTCCCCATTACCCCAAGTATTTACCCTGTAATTCCCCCTAACCTACACATTTTGGGACATTGAGGGTCAATTTGGCATGGCCAATTCACCGAACTGTGCATCTTTGGATGGTGGGAAGAAACTGGAGCACTCAAAGAAAACCCACACAGACACGGGGAGAAATGTGCAAACTCCGCACGGGCAGTCACCTGAGGCTTGAAATGAACCCGTGTCCCTGGTAGTAACCACTTCTGCCATATTGTTTCTGACTATTCTTTTACCTCTGCCACTGAAAGTGGGTGAAGCATAGAAACAGGAGTAGGCCATTCAGCCGCTGAGGCTGCATTGCCACTCAATACAAACATGGCTGAGTAGATACTTCAGTGTCTTTTACACCCATTATCCCCATTACTTTATTAATTAGAAATCTATCAACCTCTGCTTCAAACATACATCACTGAGCTTCCACAGCTCTCTGGATAGACAATTCCAACTCTCTGTGTAAAGAAATTTCTTCTGATTTTGGTGCCAAGTGGCACTTCCCCTTAGTTTCACCCCTGTTAGTCTGTTTGCCTGTAAACAATATATCTTAGAAAATATTGGAAGATTTAAATACAACTTGGTGCACAGATAAGTGTGGCTCGAGGAAAATCTGATTCATCTTTCCAAATCTGCATTCTGAATTTTGTTAATGTTATGTTACAATTATGGAATTAATAAGATTATTATATTTTGGAACCATATATTTAAATTTTGGGTAAATGAAGAAGGTCATGTGACCTGTTCCGAAGTCTGCCTGACAGTAAGACTTTGTGGTTTGATTGTAAAAGATGAAATGAACAATCATTTTACTGGGAAGAACCTGTAAAGGATTTGTACTAGGAAACAATGGCTGCAGTCTTTGAATTCAAAAGAGTAGACTCCAAGTTTTCCAAAGTCTCAGAAATATGTTTCAGGTATTGCATTGTAAATAGTTGTGCTTTAAACTGACAATTTATTTCTAAGATGAAAGAGAATTGAGATCAAGGATAGCTAATCACATTCCCACCTGGATATAAGGTTAACATGTTTCATATTGCCATGGAGAGGAGGGCAGAGGGAGCCATTTTTTCAGAGCAGGTTACAAGTTGTCCTATAAAACAATGTATATCTCAGAAAGAAGTGTTGCAAGAGAAGACTGTTTGCTTTTGTGAGTTGCCATATCTGTGAGAAGGAAATGCTCTGTAGTTAAAGAGACATATCCTGTGGCCCTCTCAGGATTCCAGGAGATTTGCCGAAGACGAGAAAGAATAATTAGAACAGGCTTTAAATGCTGGTTAAAACTGAACAAAGCTCTGAGTAACTCAGCAACTGAGTAACTTTGACGGTCAGTCAAAGTTACTATTCGGTGAAATGGGGTATAGTAATCCATTTAGAGCTGGAAGCAACTGTAGACTATGTGCTAAAAGGATCTAATTTTATGGAAAGTGCAAAATTTGTTAAGTTACAATAGTCTTTAATCAATAGTGCTTTTATGCATTTGTTCCAATTAAGCTTTAAAATGTGATATCTTGTCCATAAGTTCTTAATTCCTGATTTGTGAATCCACTGTCATGACGGTGGGTTTACTGAAATAAAAAGGCAACATAGTGGAGGGGGATGGGATTGTTGCTCATTCTGAAGGTTAGGACAAAAGGATAGTCGTATCTGGTGTATTGTTTCATATTGTTTGATAGTGGAAAGGGTACTGGTAATGTGAATCAGCATTAGGCCCAGTAAACATTGATCTATAGGAATGAACCTGGTCAGAAGGGAATTTCACCCAGTCCTCGTGTAATGGAACTCAAATTTCAGTATGACTCCACAAACGTCATCAGCTCAAGTCTCAATCCAATGATTATTCGTAACTTATGCAATGAATATCAGCAAAACTTTTAAACTGTGAGGAGCAGCAGTGTCAGGAACAATACTATCCTTACCCAATATTTACATATGCATAGCAATAATAATAATCATAAATGAATAAATATTTTCCCTCTCTTACCTAAAGATGCTATTATGTTCTACTTTGGTTGAGAACCAAGTATCCAGTGTAAATTGGAAATCAAACTGAGGATCAGTGAAGCCAACAGGGAGCTTGAAGTCCTGTAATTTTTATGCATCACATATACACAGGGCAAAGGATCTGCAGCAGGAAATGGATAAATAACATCGAGCAATCAATCTCTATTTAACTAAGTAATATCCTGTCATATTTAATTTCATTCCTATTACTCAAAACTGTTCAAAATGATAGCAAGCTCAGATTACATTTATCACAGATGTGTGCTGGATGATGTTTAATAATCTGTGTTTTAAATCTCAACCACAATCAAACTGACATATGTACAATTCTAATAGTTCAATTACCAATAGGCAATTTGTTGCCAAATCTCAACTTTGCTGTTTATGTCATAATAATATAATTCTCCTGATGTGCTCTGAGACATGTGATGCAAGCCAGTGAGATTCAAAATAATATGATTAGGAAGAGATTATCTACAGGGAAATTAACTGAACTTCACTCTGCAAAACAGTGTACAGCATGGAAATCAAAGGATACATGTGCAGTGCATTATAATATTTGCATTATCTATTTAAGCATTAAGCTGTAAGGGAGGCTCCTGATCTTCAATTGGAAACAAAAGTATGGTAGAACCTACAGAACCCCGACTATGCAGAAAGAGGTCATTTGGCCCATCGGTTTAGTACTGACTCTCTGAAACAGCCCACCCAGACCCACTTCATGCCCTATTCCTGTAACTCCACACAATTACCATGGTTAATCCAGTTAACCTACACATCTTTGGACACTAAAGGTTAATTTAGCATAGCCAATCCACCTAACCTGCACATTTTTGGACTGTGGGAGGAAATCGATGCAGATACGGAGAGAATGTGCATACTCCATATAGACAGACACCCAAGACACTCACGGGGAACAGGATTCAAATCCTGTTCCCCGTGAGGCAGCAGTGCTAACCAATATGCCACCATTTTGCCCAATATTAACATTAAATTGAAAATAAAGGGTAATATTTTCAGAGTAATTACAAGGGAGTAATTTTACTCAACCTCCAGTTGGGATTATTTTTATTGCATTTCTATTTACATTTTGCTTTATATATGTATATTAAATTAGTTTAAATGATAACAAAAATAGCTCTAGCTTGCTGTTAGCTAATTTCCCTATTCACTTGATGTAAAATGTTTCACAGGAATGTAATCTGTAGAAAGTTCATGGTAAATAGCATTGCCTTGTGTATTTTGTTTCATGCGCGTCATTAGCATGGCCAGGATTTGTTGCCCAGCTCTTATTGCCCTCAAAGTGAGTGGCTTGCCAGGCCATTTCACAGGGCAATTAACAGTTAGTCACATTCCTGTGGGAGTTTGGAGTCACATATAGACCAAACCAGGTAAGGACAAGCAGATGGTCTGAGAGTAGGGCCAGAAATCTCCAGCCGTTTATGCCCCGTTGAAAAGAAAGGACACCGCCGTTGAAAGAAAGGACACAGAATTTGGTTCGCAGCCAAATCTCTGTTCACTGCAGCGGGATTAGAGAATCCCACTGGTGTGAACAGCAAAAGAATTCCAGCCTAGGTTTCAACTCCTGTTTCTAAAAAAAATTAATCAATTAAATTTATTAATTAATTGAAATCAAATTCCATTAGCTGCAGTGGTAGTATTGAAAACTGTGTCTCCTGGGTATTAGCCTGGTATCTGACCAGTGAAAATACTGCTACACTATCATCTCTCCTGTATGATACATAAATCAATATAAATATAAGAAGCACACATGGATGGGCACTTGACACATTATAACATTCGGGGCTATGGGCCAAATGCTGGTAAATGGAATTAGGTAGTTCAGGTGTCTCTCAAGTGCCAGTGCAGATTCAATGGGCAGAAGGGTGTTTTCTGCACTCTATGATTCTATGATTTTGTATTTTCACTGACATAAATGTGAATTTATGCAAGTATTCTGGTAAACAATCATTAAAATAAGATTAACAACAGAAACGATAACAATAGAAACAGTTTTACAGTGAATGCTCTTTATGAGTATACACAGTAAACAATAAAACCATGCTAAATACACTTTTCCAGATAAAAGGAAAAGGTCTCATATTTCAGGGAAAGCAAGAAAAGGCATTCAGATGTATCAAAGCATAGTTGTCAACATTAAATGCCCAATCTGTTTTGTTGAAAATATTGCTCTATTATTGCAAAGCAGTTGCAAATGAAATAAATCGAAGAGAATGACAAACAATTATCATTGTGATATATAAGGGTAACAAAAGATGAAAAGCCATCAGATTTAGCTGGGATGGAAGTCAGCCAGAATTAAATTCCACAAGAAATGCAGAGTAACAGGGTCAGTGGAGCAAGAAAGTTGAAACTGGAATATCACAATTATTTTCAAAATATTTTGATTTTTCACATATTGAACAAATAATCGATGTGCTAGTCTACATTGATGCATTGACTGAAAAGCCAATAAATAATGGACTATTTGCTTGGGTCATTGAAGGTTCCACAAAATAAGCCAACAGAGGTGGGTTTTGCAAAGTGCTAAACGTGTAGCTTGAACGAGTGATTGTACAAAATATTATGTCGACATGCATTGCATTAAAAAAATTCCAGCTATTCTAGCATTAAAGGCTGAATTGCATAAGTTAACACAAAACATTCATATGATTGGTTGAGCATTAATGCACCTATATAACGCAACCATTTAGTCATTTAGAAGCTACAACCCAAAGCCGTAGGAACTGTTCCTGATCGTCCAAAGATTAAAATACCATTCGCAAAGCCAGATATTCCGAACTTCTTTGTTTTTAATACATGGTTTTATAATGATATAACACAAATGTCTTTACACTTATTTAACAAGGGCTGCACCTAACCCCCTGTCATTTGTTAAATGTGTATCTTATGCTGAAACGCCAGTTCTATATTTACTGACAAAGTACAGCTTTCAGAGCAGAAACGGCTAAAGGGTGTGCCTGGCATTCAGCAGCAGCTGCAGGGTGATATTAGAAAGAAATGTTTACAAAGGTGTGTGGTTCATCTCGCCAAGCTTGATAGGAGATAGTGAAGTTTTGATGCAATGTTACATATATTTTAGAGAAAAACTTCGTCTGAAGTACTTAATAATAACCAATAATAACGTTTTTGTTTGCTGAAAATAACATTCCAATTTATAGCAGAGGGAATTTGAATCCAGATCCTTGGTTTTTAAAAGACTTGTTAACATTAGGAGATTGGCAAATTGACTGCTGTAAATTTTTTACCTTCATGACTGAAGATGGACGAATGTCATCTACATGTCAATACGTCTCAAAAAATAATGGATATCATCAAAACTGTGTACTCCCTCCCTATCCCACCCATTGCCCCGCTCCATTTCCCCTCCCCTCCCCATCTCCTGCCTCCCCCTCCTACCTCCCATTCATCTCCCCTCTTTCCCTCTTCCTTCTCCGTTCCCCTCTCTCTCTTCCTTGCCTTCGCCTCCTGTACTCCCACCCTCCCTCCATCTCCCCTTCCCTCTTCCTCCCGCTCCCCCGTCCCCTCCCCTTGCCTCCCCTCCGCCGACTCTTTCCTCCTCTACTCCACCCAAGTCCTTCCCCCTCGCCCGCCCTCCTCTAAAGCCTACTCCAGGATGTTATCTCAAGGTGTCTCTTAGTTGGGCAGTTTCATGGGAAATATGTAAGTTAATTACTTCCAGAACTCCGTAAAGTTAACTGACCAGTCTTCGGCAAAGAGATTGCAAATAAATCCTGCCGCTTGTACACTCCCTTCCTTTGAGGCACAAAGCAAAATAATCAAATATATTATCAAACTAAACTGCAATAGAATTATTCTTCATTCATTTCAGTCTAACGAAGTATATTTAATTGTCCATATTTTAAGAATAAATTGAACTCATAAATTTGTTCTAATTAAATACTGAAGGAATTCACTGGGCTATGTTTCATTGGAGATGAGATTTGTCTGTTTATGCCTGCAGTTTGGGGGATTCAGTTGGGAGATCTCTTGGTGTTAGATAGCAAGTTGATTTTCAATTTTGGTGTTTAATACTATATTGCATCAAACGAGTCAGATCGGATTGTGTTAATTCCATTTTTTGAGGTTAATTTCCAATCCAGGAAACAGTTTTCCAGCTTGAAAGTGACAGGTGGCTTTCTGTTTGAACTGTGCCAGTTTCTGGCACACGCTGCTTACTGGAAACAGTGTGCCTGTGATACCCTAATCTTCCTGTTTCCGCTCCACCCTGTGTGAAAGTTCTTGCCTTCAGTCTGTTGCTTTCCGCTGATGATATGTTCCAGATTCACAATATTCCACGGAGTGAAAACAAATTCATATCCTGCAGTTTGTAACAAGGAGCTGTGACAATCTGCACTTTCTTTTCCCGCGTGCTACTTTCACCATTAATGTTTTGGTTCTCACTGCGTGTCATAAACATTATGGCAAGAGGACAGCCGTACATGTTGAAACCAAAAGAGAAAATAGCTAACGTTGACTCCAGATGATCCTTTGCCATGCATTTTGTCCTAAGTTGGATTATGGCATTTAAAAAAAAAATTGGGATGTGACATTGGAAAAATATCAAATCAATTCATAGCAGGCAGTCGGAGTGAATGCAATTCTTGTTCGGCATGTGATGGAAAGGAAATTGGAACTTTTACAATTCATAATTCCAGTTTGCAGCCTGGCTGGAAAAGTGCTTGTTGCCACAGCACTCGGATTCCCTGGACGAATTGTAACACGCCACCACATGGGCCAGAACAGACAGGTATAGGCGTAGGTCAGATACGTATCAATTCCTTTCCACTTCCCCTTGGATTTTCCAGGGATTTGTTGCCTATGGGGTGATCCACCTCCCACAGAAAGGCATTGAGCGCTCAACACTTTATCATTGCAGCACTCAACTGCCCATTCCACCAGCCTGAGTGATTTTTAAAACAATAGCTGCAGGCCTTATGTTGTGACTCCCAGCACCAGGGAATCATTAGCAAGGAACATTGGATAACGGAATCATCCTGAATTCATTCACTTGTATTGGACAGATTTTTGATTTGATTTATTATTTTCACATGTACTAACATACAGTGAAAAGTATTGTTTCTTGCATGCTACAGACAAAACATACCATTCATAGAGAAGGAAACAAAAGGGTGCAGAATATAGTGTTTGCTGTCATAGCTAGGGTGTAGAAAAAGATCAACTTAATGCGAGATAAGTCCATTCAAAAGTCTGACAGCAGCAGGGAAGAAGCTGTTCTTGAGTTAGCTTGTACGTGACCTCAGACTTTTGTATCTTTTTCCCAAAAGAAGAAGGTGGAAGAAAGAATATCCAGGGTGCATGGGGTCCTTAATTATGCTGGCTGCTTTGCCAAAACAGTGGAAGTGTGACAGAGTCAATGGAAGGGAGACTGGTTTGTGTGATGGATTGGGCTACATTCATGACCTTTTGTAGTTTCTTCCGGTGTTGGGTAGAAACAGAAGCCATACCAACCTGTCATACAACCCGAAAGAAGGCTTTCTAAGGTGCATCTGTAAAAGTTGATAAGAGTCATAGCTGACATGCCAAATTTCCTCAGTCTTCCGAGAAAGTAGAGGCATTGTTGGGCTTTCTAAACTATAGTGTCAGCATGGCGGGAGCAGGACAGGTTGTTAGTGATCTGGACACCTAAAAACTTAAGTAGGTGAGGCAACATTATGGTGTGGAAATTTGCTGGATGAAGTGTGTCAGAAGTAGCTCTACAAAACATTGGGCCAAATCTGAGATCTGCCTTGCCATCCAATAAGATTCATCATTTTGAAGACATCATGCAAAATCATCCCTCAGATACAAATGGTTCATAAACATGGTTCATAAACATGCACATCTGCTGACCATTTAGGTGGGGCAAAGGAACTCTCTGGAACCAGTTCTATCCCGCCTGCTTTTTCCTGTCACCACAAAACCTCAACAGAATAAATGGGAAGAATGGGATGGCCTCTGATCAGACACCAATGAGCTGATGACTGGTCAAAGGTAGAGAGTTCCACATTCAGCTGCTTCCTGCTCTCTGTTTTCAATGCCACAGAAGTTGAAATCTGATCTTTCAGTTGTTTGCTGTAACAGTAACATAAATCTTGCTTATAAAACGACAGAATTATTGCTCGTCCTTATGATGACTCATACAGCAGACACGGGGAACCGTTCTGCTTGTCTGGTCTTATGCCAGTGATGAGTGTTTTGGCCTGTTCTCTGATACAGCTACCTATGTGCTGTTGCACGTCAGTGAGTTACAAGGCATAAAATATATCCTTCTCAGTGATATTTTTTATCTTTTACACTTCAGTTGGGAGTATTCTCCAGCATTTGGGAATCTATTTTGTCCTTTAAGCCAAAATAACTTGAGTTACAGGTAGTATTAAAGTAATTGACTGCAATTCAATTTTCTAATTTAAGGTTTCTATTGTACAAATAGTGTCTGCTTTTATACTTTTGCAAGTAAACAGCTTTATTCATATGAGATCACCCATTAATCTACCCCTGCAGTAATTCCAGTTTGATTGCACATTCTATTAGGGGTAGAGTGGAGGTGGAAGAGGGGGACAGGGTGAATCCTGTATAAGGTTTCGGTTGAGCTAACTCTTTTAATAACATTACCATGAATGACTAACTTTATTTACACACACACTATTTTTAATTCATTACAATTTAATTATTACTTTTATCTTCCCAGCATGCAGCAAGTGACTAATTTTAAATCAGATCACAATAATTAATATTTATCACATTACGATTGTTTGCACATTGCAATTACATCCACATAAATCACCTAACTGAGCTACTATTGCTCTGCCAGGAGAGAACAATGACACTGTCAGTGACTTTTCATTTCAAGGATTGTGCGCATTGCCGATGAGGCCCTTTAACCTGAGTGGCTTCTTTTTAGGCTGTTTCAAAGAACTATTTATTAAGCGTCAACCAGATTGCTGTGTAGGTCACATGTAGTCACGTGCATTAGTGAACCATTGATCTTTTTATGGTCACTATTACTGTAATTAGCTTTACAATTCCAGATTTATTAATTGAAATTAAATTTCACCAGCTATCATAATGGGATTTGAACTCATGTTGCCAGAGCATTAGCTGGGGCTGCTAGGATTACTAGTTCACATTAGTTCTGTACGCACATTGGTGCTACTGTCCGCCATGCAGAGCAGCTGTGAATGCGATGACAGTCATCAGAGACTTAAAGGCATCTGGAAATGTTTATTATTTGAATGAAGACATGCCACGAGCAGGATCCCTTTTCTTCTGTTTTCATAATCTTAACACTGTTTTGAAATGTTGAATTGAAACCATGGCTTGTCACATGGCCAAATCGTAAGCACTTGAAGGGATAAAGTTGAGCACACTGTAGTTAACACTTGTTACAAATTGTGCCAGAAAATATTATCAGATTGTAAATCAGTGTCAGCTGCAGCCAAATGTATGAAGCAGGAAGCTTTCTGGGAGAGAGAGGGTAAGGGGCATTTGTTCTAGTGCTTTGTAGCACTAAAACCAGTCCACCTCCCTCTTGTGATAAGTGAAACTTTGCATTGAACTTTTCCTTATTTTGAAACTGAAGAATTTCCCTTACATTGCACACATTAAATCACACAATATGCTGATTCCTGTTAACTCCTTCCTGTTGGTCATCTGAAATCATTCCTTTGACTGGTCTTCCATCTGTTAGAACCAAATCTTCAAGAACTAATGTGCTTTTAAAATTTAAAAAAACATTATATTATTTGAATGCTTTTGAACTAAATGCTGACCCCCATTGTTCTCACCTCCCCAAATCTGTATGCCTGCTGCTCACTCCTCCATTCACCCCATTTAAAGGAGTGGATAGGAACCCTTTGAGTTTGGGCACCTTCACCCCACCTCTTTACACCATCCATCTTGCTGACTTCCATCTCTGTTTGCCTCACTATCGCAATCCTATGTATATTCCCACATTTTGCAGCATTAGAGTTCAATGTGCGGAAACACGAGGTCATCCACTGCAGACCTAAGTCACTATAACTCGATCACATAGTCAAGGCTGCAATATTGAAGGAATGCTGTAGAAATACATAAAGGGTAAATGAGTAACAAGGAGAGAGTAGGGCCTCTTAAGGATCAACAAAGTCATCTATGTTCAGATCCACAAGAGATGGGTGAGATCCTAAATGAATATTTCTCATCAATATTTACTGTTGAGAAAAGCATGGATGATAGGGAATTTGGGGAAATAAATAGTGATGTCTTGAGGAGTGCACATATCAAAGAGAAAGAACTGCTGGAAGTCTTAAAGCACATCAAGATAGATAAATTCCTGGGACCTGATGAACTATATCCCAGAATATTGTGGGAGGATAGAGAGGAAATTACAGGTCTCCTGGCCGAGATATTTGAATCATAGATAGTCACGGGTGAAGTGCCTGAAGATTGGAGATTGGCAAATATAATGCTTTTGTTTAAAAAGGGTTGCAGGGAAAAGTCTGAGAACTACAGGCTGGTGAGCCTCATATCTGTGATGGGTAAATTGTTGGAAGGTATTTACAGGATCTGCAGGAATTTAGAAATACAAGGACTGATTAGGAACATTCAGCAAGACTTTGTGAGTGGCTCAGGGATTAGTGCTGGGCCCATTGTTATTTGTCATTTATAATAATGATTTGGATGAGAACATAGGAGACATGGTTAGTAAGTTTAGTGGCACAGTGGATAATGAAGAAAGGTATCTCCAACTATAACGAGATCTCGATCAATTGGGTCAATGGGCTGACAAATGGCACCTAGAGTTTAATTTAGACAAATGCGAGGTGATGCATTTTGGTAGATTGAACCAAAGCAGGACTTACTCAGTTAATAGCAGGGCATTGGGGAGAGTTACAGAACAAAGAGATCTAGCAGTACGTGTTCATAGCTCCTTGAAAATGGAGTCACAGGTGGACAGTGTGGTGAAGAAGGCATTCAGCATGTTTGGTTTCATCAGTCAGAACATTGAATACAGGAGTTGAGATATCTTGTTGAAATATATAAACATAGGAAAATTACAGCACAAATAGGCCCTTTGGCCCACAAGTTGCACCAAACATGTCCCTACCTACTAGCTTACCTATAAACCTCTATCTTACTAAGTTACATGTACTTATCCAAAAGTCTCTTAAAAGACCCTATTGAATCCACCTTCACCATCACTGCTGGCAACCGATTCCACGCACACATCGCCCTCTGAGTGAAAAACTTACCCCTGACATCTCCTCTGTACCTAAACCTGTATCCTCTAGTGGCAAGCATTTCAGCCCTGGGGAAAAGCCTCTGAGAATCCACTCGCTCAATACCTCTCAACATCTTATACACCTCTATCAGGTCACCCCTCATCCTTTGTTTCTCCAAGGAGGAAAGATCGAGCTCTCTCAACCTATTCTTATAAGGCATGTCACCCAATCCAGGCAACATCCTTGTAAATCTCCTCTGCATCATTTCTATGGCTTCCACATCCTTTCTGTAATGAGGTGACCAGAAATACTCCAAGTGGGATCTGACCAGGGTCTTATAAAGCTGCAGCATTATCTCCCAACTCCTAAACTCAATTCCTATATTGACGAAGGCCAGTACACCATATGCCTTCTTAACCACAGCCTCGACCTGCGAAACTGCTTTGAGCATCCTATGAACCTAGACACCAAGATCCTTCTGATCTTGCACACTGCCAAGAGTCTTACCCTTAACATTATATTCTGTCATCCTATTTGACCTGCCAAAATGAATTACCACACACTTGTCTGGGTTGAAGTTGATCTGCCATTTCTCCGCCCAGTCTCGCACTCTATCTATGTCTCGTTGCAACTTCTGACATCCCTCCACATTATCCACAAACCTCCAACCTTTGTGTCTTTAGCAAACTTACCAACCCATCCCTCCACTACCTCATCCAGGTCATTTATAAAAATCACAAAGAGCAAAGGTCCCAGAACAGATCCCTGGGGCACTCCACTGGTCACTGACCTCCATGTAGAAAAAGACCCATCTACAACCACTCTTTGCCTTCTGTGGGCAAGCCAGTTCTGAATCCACAAAGCAATATCCCCTTGGATCCCATGCCCCCTCACTTTCTCAATAAGCCTTCATGGGAATAGATTGCTGAGCCTCTGGTAACAATATTTGCGTCATCAAACACCTTGCTGAAGTCCATATAAACGACATCAACTGCTCTTCCTTTGTCAATGTGTTTAGACACATTCTCAAAAAATTCAATTAGGCTCACAAGGCATGATCTGCCTTTAACAAAGCCATGCTGAATATTCTTGATCATATTATACCTCTCCAAACATTCATAAATCCTGTCACTTCTCCATCAACTTACCAACCACTGAGGTTAGACTCACTGGTCTGTAACTTTCTGGGCTTTCTCTTCTCCCTTTCTTGAATAAAGGAAGCACATCCACAATCCTCCGGAACCTCTCCCGTCTCCATTAATGACGCAAAGATTATCATCAGAGGCTCAGCAATCTATTCCCTTGCCTCCACAGTAATCTGGGGTTCTTGCCATCCGGTCCCGGTGACTTATCTAACTTGATGCTTTTCAAAAGCTCTAACACATCCTCTTTCTTAATGTCTACATGCTCAAGCTTTTCAGACCACTGCGAGTCTGCACTACAACCACCAAACTCCTTTTCCACTGTGAATACTGAAGTAAAGTATTCATTGAGTACCTCTACTTTTTCTACCAGCTCTATACAAACTTTCCCACTGTCACACTTGGTCTTATCCTCTTGCTCTTCATATACTTGTAGAATGCCTTGGGAGTTTCCTTAATCTTGCCTGCCAAGGCATTCTTATAGCCCTTTCAAGGCTCTCCTAATTTCCTTAAGTTCCTTTCTACTCACCTTATACTCTTCTAGATCTGACATTACCTAGCTTCCTGAATCTTTTGTAAACTTTTCTTTTCTTCTTGACAAAATTCATTGCAGCTTTCCTGAACCACGGTTCCTGTAACCTACCATAATTTTCTCATTAGAACATTGCTGTGCAGAACTTCAGAAAAATATTCCTTGAAAATTTGCTGCATTTTTTCTGTACACTTCCCTGAGAAAACCTCTTTTCAATTTATGCCTCTAATTTCCTGCCTGATAGCCTCATAATTCCCCTCACTCCAAATAAACACTTTCCTAGTTTGTCTGATCCTACCTCTCTCCAATGTAATGTAAAGGAGATAGAGTTACGATCACTATCCCCAAAAAGCTTTCCTACTGAGAGATCTGACACTCGTCCAGGTTCATTTCCCAATACAAAATCAAGTACAGCCCCTCCTCTTGTAAGCTTATCCACATACTGTGTCAGGAAACTCTCTTGAATACACCTAACAAACTCCTCCCCATCTAAACCTCTTACCCTAGGGAGATTCCAATCGATATTTGGGAAATTAAAATCTCCCATCACGACAACTCTTATTATTACATTTTTCCAGGATCTGTTTCCCTATCTGCTCCTCAACATCCCTGTTACTATTGGGCAGCCTATAGAAAACACCCAGGAAAGTTAATGATCCCTTCCTGTTCCGAACCTCCACCCACAGAGATTCTGCAGACAATCCCTTCATGGCGTCCATCTTTTCTACAGCCGTACATTATCTCTGATCAACAGTGCCACTTCGCCACCTCTTTTGCCTCCCTCTCTGTCCCTTCTGAAACATTTGAAACCCGGCACTTGAAGTATCCGATCCTGTCCTTGAGACATCCAAGTCTCTGTAGTGGCCACTACATCACATTTCCAAGTAGTGATCCACGCTTGAAGCTCATCCACTTTGTTCACAATACTCCTTGTGTTAAAATAGACACATCTCAAATCTTTGATCTGAACACTCCCCTTCTCCATCACCTGCCTGCCTTCCTTTCGCACTGTCGACAAGCTCTCTTTGTGAGCTAACTTCCTCTCTCCCAGTTACTTCATTTTGATTCCCATCCCCCCCAACCATTCTAGCTTAAACTCTCTCCAAACCTCCCTGCTGGGCAGAGTGGTGAAGAAGGCATTTGGCATGCTTTGTTTCATTGGTCAGAACATTGAACTGGAGTTGGGACGTCTTGTTGAAGTTGTACAAGACATTGGTAAGGCCACACTTGGAATACTATGTACAATTCTGGTCACTCTATTATAGAAAAGATATTATTAAACTAGAAAGAGTGCAGAAAAGATTTACTAGGATGCTATCAGGGCTTGATGTGTTCAGTTATAAGGAGAGGCTAAATAGACTAGGATTTTTTTCTCTGGAACGTAGGAAGCTGAGGGGTGATCTGAGAACGGTCTATAAGATAATGAGGGGCAGAGGCAAGGTAGAGAGTCAATGTCTTTCCCCAAAGGTAGGGGAGTCTAAAACTAAAGGACATAGGTTTAAGGTAAGACAGGAGGGATGCAAAAGTGTCCAGAAGGGCAATGTTTTCATACAGAGGGTGTTGGCTGGAACAAGCTGCCAGAAGTAGTAATAGACCAGGGTACAATTTTATCTTTTAAAAAGCATTTATATAGTTACATGGATACAATGAGTATAGAGGGATATGGACCAAATGTGGGAGATTGGAATTAGCGTCAGGGTTTTAAAAAAAACAGATGGACAAGTTGGGACAAAGGGCTTGTTTCTATGCTATAAACCTCAGTGACTCTAAATCCTTCTGATTGGATTTTAAACCAAAATCCAAAGCCTTTTAAGCTAAATATAAAATATTCCCAGGCAGTATTCAAAGACAAGCAGGGAGTTTCACCCAGGCTCCTGGCTAATGCCTATCCTTTGATCAAACAGTCAAACATTGATGAGCTGGTCATTTACCACATGGCCTCATACAGGATCCTGAAGTACACAAATCAGCTGCCATCTTTGCCCACATAGATCAGTGATGACACATCAAGTGAAGCTGTGCTCCTCTATCATTGACAATGGGAATATTTATGGCACCTCCTCCTCCATGAGTTGTTTAATTGTTCACCATCATTTATGACTGGATGTGGTGCAAACTGCAGACTTAGATCTGATCTGTTGATTGTGGAATTGCTTAACTCTTATCTGTTACTTGCTGCTCTTTGTTGTAACTTCACCAGATTGATACCTTACTTTTAGGTCTGCCTACGTTCTAGGATTTAAAAAGGTGTAGTGATAATAGTGCATTGGTTTTGATTTTCCAGAATTGTCTAGATTCTAGAACAGTCTTTACGGATGGAAAAATAGCAAATATAATTCCTCCTGTTTAAGGCAGGAGGAAGAGAGAAAACAGGAAATGGCAGGCCGAATAAGTGAAATGCTGAAATGATCAGTTCTTGAACAGCTATTTATGACCCATCTCAATGTCTTAGTGAAGGGGATACAAATAACAAAGGGTACTAGAAGGTTAAGTGATTGGGCAAGAGATTGGCAGATACAGTATACTGTTGGGATACATGAAATTAGCCAGTTTGGTAGAATGAAAAATCATTTCATAAAAAAATACCAAACTGTAAATGCTGGTATGCAAATGGATTTGGTGGTCCTTGTATACTAATCTTGAAAGTGAACGTACAGGTATACCAAACAATTAAGGCAGCAAATGGGATGTGCATCTTTATTGTGGGGATGGTTGAATAGAAAAGCAAAATGCTGTTATATTGGGCTGTAGCCAGACCATATCTACTGTGTAGAGTCATTATTCTTTAAAAAACCAAGAATATATTTGCTTTAGAGAGTATGAGAAGGTTCACTAGATTGATTCCTGGGATAAGAGGACTGTCCTGTGAGGACAGATTGAGTAGAATGAGGATATTCTCCAGATATTAGAAGAACAAGCAGTAATCCTGCTGAAATATAAATACTTAGCAGGCTCAGTAGGGTAGATGGTGAGGGGCTATTTGCCCCGAGTGGAGAATCTAGAACATGGAGGCATGGTCTCAGAAAAAGGAGTCAATTTAGGATAAGGGGAAATTTCTTCACTTTGAGTGTGAATTTTTGGAATTCTCAAACCCACTTGGTTGTGAATGCTCTGATAATGAATATATTTGAGTTGGGGTTGGAAAGTGACATGGAAACATTCAGCTTTTATCTTATTGAAATGAAGAGCAAACTTGATAGACTGTATGACCTGCTCCTGTGCCTATTTCATACGCAAGACAGTTGCTAACAATACATCATGTCTTTCAATCTGTGTGTTTATGGACAGACCTAACCTGGGGTGGGAAACTGAAATTGTCAATTGATGTGTTTAGTGCACAATGATCTTTACTCAAGCAACCAATTTATTTTGCTAAATTTACGTGAACTTTACCTTGCATGACAAAATAACCCTCTATCAAACTAGACCAAAATGTTTCATGCCTAAACTACGTGGTCTTTTAGAACCAAATAATCTATTGAATTCCTCAAACCAGGTTTCCATTTGTCCCACATGTAATAACTGACATCCTATATGCAAGGTAAATTGTAACTGCTGGCTCTTTACATGGCCACTGACAAGGTTGATCACACAATATTCCCTTTTCCAACACCTCTCCTCGAATATCCAATTTAGCAAGTCTGTACTCAGTTTGTCACCAATCATTTGCAGTGGCTTCACACTTCAAATCCCCAAGGATTTATTCCTGCATCCTGTCCTCTCCCTCTAAATGTTCATCCACTGTATTGTTTGGTGGTGACATCATTGTAGAAAATAGTACCTGCTATCATAACTATGCAAATGATTCAGCTCCACATCACCACCTTTAAACTGTCAGACCATCTAATATTGGTATTTGTAACATAAGTGAGGGCATAAAAGCTGAACCAGCTTAAGTAAATTTGAATGAGGGTAGAGGATAAATCCATTGAGAAGCAGTGAGGAATTTCATAATATTCAGAACAAGTAACTTGTATGATAAAGTTCTAAGGGAGGACCCACCATCCGTGATTAACTTAGATGAGTTCACATGACACCAGGTATTAATCCAACAATTTTACTTGAAATCACAATCTTTTGGAGTTTTGGTCCTTTGTCAAGTGAAGTGTGACCTTCTCTGAAAAGTGCAGTGCTCCAAAAGCTTGTGATTTTAAATAAACCTGTTGGATTATAACCTGGTGTCATGTGATGTCTTATCTTGTCCACCTAGTCCAATACCAGCATATCCACATTTGATTAACTAAAGTAGTTAAGGAAAGCATCAAATGTAAGGAAAAGGCATATCACTTGGAAAGATGAGTGGCAGAGCAGATGATTGGTCAGAATATATCTAAAAGATTAATCAGGCCATAGAAATTAGAACGAGGAAGGTGGATGGAAATTTCAAAACAGATAAAGAGTTTCTACATGATTTAAAAAGAAAAAGTGTTATCATTTGAGTGACCATGAGGAGTTAATAGATAAGGAAATGGCAGATGAAACTACCAAGTATTTTGATATTTTCACCACTATAGAGGATACAAAAACATTCTAGTAATTGCTGTAAATCAAGGGTAGGGAGAGAGCAACTTGTTGAAATTGACTCTGGAAATCCTTCCTTAAGCATCCCAGTCTCATTTTCCATCACTCCTTGGAAAGTACTTCTTTGACTGAGATTTTGATCATCTCACCTAATAGTACCTGCTTGGTGTGAAATTTTATGCCTATGAAATACCTTTGCACATTTTACTACTTTGCTGTTGCTTTTCAGTCAGAGTTAGAGTTATTAACCAACTTACAAAATTCAACACTGCAGTTCTAAATACTGATATAAAATACTTGAAACACAGTCGATGAGGTCCTCACTTTATTTAATGTTTCTTTAGGGCAATTAATGGCTAAAGTATGTTTATAGTTAATACACATAGTATGGCCAGAATTTTTGAGATGGTGGGGGCTCGCTTCCTGCCATCTAGACTCAGTGGGGTACATATCCCCATACTTGGGAGGAAATACTGTCATAGAGAGCTACCGACCAATTTGATTGATCAGCAACTCTCCTGTGCCTGCAACAAGTGTTGTGACTGAAGAAAAGCTGCATCAGGAAGCTCAAGACAAAGTATAGGAAATGAAGGAAAAAATAAATGTCAAGGGTCCCAGGATAGGGAGGGTAGGGAAGGCCAGGGAGTCAGAGGGGAATGCTTGGAGTCCCAAAGGAGGTCAGTAGGCCTCAAAAATGTGGAAGGGCAGGAGCAGTTAGAAGGCAACTTCAGATGGAGGCACTCCTCAGACCCCCAAATCTGTCAAAAAATGTTTTACTAATTAAAATTGGGTTTTTAGACAAAGATTGCAATCCAAAAATAGGGTAGCATGGTGACAGTGATTAGTGTCTCACAGCACCAGGGACCTGGGTTTGATTCCCAGCTTCAGTCACTGTCTGCTTTGGTCACTATCTGTATGGAGTTTGCACATTGTCTGTGTCTGTGTGGGTTTACTCCTGGTACTCTGGTTTCCTTCCACAGTCCAGAGATGTGCCGGTTAGATGAATTGGATATACCAAATTCTCACTCTGTACCCAAACACGCACCTGAGTATGGTGACTAGGGGATTTTCACAGTAACTTCATTGCAGTGTGTATGTAAGCCTACTTGTGACTAATAAACAAACTTTAAAATTTTAACTTTGAAGATCATAGATTATAGCTTAAATGTAGTGTCATGAAGGAAGAGTCTATACCTGAAGAATAACTTGCTTTCATTATGGTATCACTTCAACAAACTTTTCAGCCACACAGTAATAATCAGCATTATTTTAATTTGCAAATAGCTGGGGTAAACTCAGGCTAGGATTTTCATAACTGGACTGAATATTTTCCACATGAACTTTCCACTAGACAACTTGATGTGAATCTAGGTGAACACTGCACTTGTTTGCATAAAAACATCAAGATTTGTATTTTATAATAAAGCAGCCATTAGGTGTGTGCTGGACTGAAGTTTTTTTAATATAAAAAAGTTTCATTCAAACGTTCACTGAATTCCCAGACAAAAAGTCATTTATTTAAACACAAATACATTTACAGCATGCAGTCAGTCAAAACTAAATGATGGCTTAACAAAAAAAAAAAACAATTTTATGTGCTGTCCGCTGTCCGACTTATTCTGCACCATATTCCACAGGCGGAAACCTTAGTGTCATCTCATGTCAAATTTAGAACTATTACAGTAATTTCCTTAGCATTGTTTAAATTATGCAAATAATTTAGTTGATCACCATGAATAAATACGAGGTTTTTATTCAATTGCGTTTATGCTTTAAAACCATTCATTTCTACAAAATCTGAGGAACAAGCTTACAATAAGCACTTGAAGAGTACACTGCAATCAGGATAGCAAGGCATTTACTATTCAACAGATGAGAATAAACACCCTGGGTGCAGTCCTGTCCAGATGATTTGCCATGGCAACTTTGACGCGCGTCACATATTTGAAATTGTACAAAGAAAATTGCAATACAAGAAATAGGTCCTTAAACCAGTCATGTCACCAGTATAGTGACTGCACTTTCTGGCCAATATTGAGTGTTAGGCACATATACAACCCAGAAAATCCAACAAGTAAATATGCAAAATTAGGTTGTTTGTACTATTGTCAAGACAAGAAATGTACAAAAGAAATTACGTTTCATCTTAGCTAATAAATCAAGTCTTATGGTCCAAATTTTTTCTTGAAACCAGATGGAATAATGCATTGTTTTTGAAGTAAGGATTTTCAAACAAAGCTGTTTATACCAATCCTTGAAAGCCTTTTGTAAAATAAAATCAGATGCCCTGATATACTGACTGGCTTATCAGTATCAAGAGCAACAGATGCAAGATTGATTGACCTTGCAATGAAAAGGCTTTGGATACAATTGGCCTTGAAATATGTTCAGCACTATGTTTAACTTTTATTGGCAGATTTGTTGATCAGCCAACAGAGTAAAACAGAGCTGGAAAATTTGGAGGCTGGCGTGCACAATGCCAAAAAAAACCATGTTTAAAATAGTACATCAATGAGTCATTTATTCAGACCATACAAAAACATTTATACTACCTGTGAATTTGGCTATTAAGTTGTAAAGTGCATTTTCTTCTGCACAAGAATGAATTCACTTATTCACACATCCAATAGCTTTTTTTGCCAATGACTTGTCACAAGGCTTGATCCACTAAGTTTAGGGTAAATGGAACAGAACAATCTTCTGCCTATATTCACATGCATTAATACCCCACTGGTAATCTTTAATGAATCAACAAACAGAGACCTGCATTTTTGTAATTATAAATGACACATTGAGACATTTTAGGAAAACACCACTTCAGGATATGCCTCAACAATGTTTACATTAGGACTAGATTTAGACCACTGCGTCCTTTGAGACACTTCATTGAAGTTCAGTGCATCACATACTGCTTTCTCATTTTTCCTCTCACTAATACATCTTACCCAGATATCAGATCATATGCATCATTTATTTTGTTCATCACATTTTCCCTTATGTTAATAACCAGCTTGTGTTGTAAAATGTTTTCTAGATAAGTGTCAGAATAGAATCAGTTTTATCTCACATGGATAAGATTTGTTTTTAAAGACAAGGTAGATTTAAAAAAACTCAGTATTTTGTTTTTCTAGAAAAACCCAATGATAAAATAGTAGTTTACAAATTTGCACCGATTTTCCATTTGTGCCTATTTTTATCAGCCATTTTGCATTTTATTGGTTATCACTAAACAGTGTGATTAACAACATATATTAACATATATTTAAACACACCAGAGAGGAGGGCATAATGTTCAAGCAATGGCCAGTTGTTAATGATTTATCAATGACAACTTTAAAAAATTAAGTGTTTGCATTTCATCTGAAATCCATTATAAAACCAGTACAAGTACAATGTCTTAACTCAAATACTTTTAAATAACGCTGTCTTGCTATATAAAGAACACAAAGGTGAAATACTGATCCTTAAATTTATCACAAAAAGCAATGACAAAAATCTGGACAGAATATGCTGCTGTGTGCTCCATCTCAAAATATAACGCCTTTTAATTTTCCCTCATACATTTGTGGTCAGCCAATGTATTTCAGCGTTCTCCCATAACCTTAGTCGGACAATACCACAATATATTCATGTTTAACAGTTTCGTTGAACATTCCTGTATTTCACTGTTAGCAGCTTTTTATTCAGTACTACCCTAACATTCTGCTCTAATCCCATACTGTCATGAATGTACCTTCAGTATTCAAATTGTACTACTCCTCTTCATCTCAAACCAAAAAAAAAATCAGTTTCAAGAAAAACTTCAAGTACTATCTTAATTTACATGAGGGTGATAGCTGCGTTCCTCCAAATCATTTTTCACTGTAAAACAAGCTTATTAAATCTACTTGGCGACATTGTTTCACAAGTCCTAAAACAATGAAATGTACACAAATTAGGCTTCAACGCTTCTGCTAAAGTTTTCCTGCAACAACGTACATTCAACTTGGCACAGTGCAGACTAAATTTAAGACATGAATGACAATGTACTGTGCAATGGAGCTACACGTTAAATTAGATGTAGTTATTTGCAAGACGCCTACATTGCACTCGTTTTGCAAGGAGATCAGTAAGGAAATTCTGCCAAGGGTGGAGCTGTACAGGCCAATTTTTTTAAAATTTTTTTTCAAAAATAATCCTGTGAAAAGTCTTAGTTGGAGAGTTCACACTGCTTTGGAATGATGGGTTGTTTGGATGATGTCCGCGTCTCTTTGATTATGTTGTTGCTTTAGCAGCTGTGAAGAAAAAAGAAACCAACATTTAAAAAAACTAATAAATCCACATTGTAGCTTATAGAAAGTCACTTTAATGACACAAATGCCTGAATATTATTATAAAACAAAGAGCATTTCAAAATAGAAAACTGGCACAAATTTCCCCCTTAATGAGGCTGTAGGAGAGACAAGAGAGAAAGTAAAAAAGGTGATTGAAAATTGAGGAACCATAACTGGGAATCTTGATTTTAGATAGTGTTAAAATCAACATTATATTTTAGTACTTAAAATCAGGTGATACATCTTTCACAAGAGAAGTTAGAAACTATTGAACTTCCTACCATAATCAGTAGATGCTGGCTCAATTAACATCTTGAAATTGGGGGGGATAATAAATAGATTTTGGAGTTCTGCTCCTTCATCAGGTGAATGATGCGGTGACTCTGAAAATTCATGGCACCAAATAAACCATTTGGACTTTAACCTGCTGTTGTGAGACTTGTTACTAGGGTATAAAGGTATATGGTGCCAAGGAAGATAGGCACAGCAAACGACATGAATCAGCCATGATCCCATTGAACAGGCCCAAGAGGCTGAGTGGCCTAATCCTGCTCCTAGTATTTGCTGAGCAAAGCAATGGAATCAATTTACTCTTCCCCTTCAGATGTTGACCATCATGGATTGAAATGTAGAGCAAAATTGTAATGTGTTCAATCAGCCTTTAAGTTTCATACTAAAATTGAGTTTTTATTGCAATTCAAATATTAAACTTCAAAAAATACTGGTAGATTCAACAAACTGTTAAAAGTAAACTTCTCTATACACAGGGAAATTAAACTTTTTGCCCATTACATTGTGACAAAATTATGAGTCACATTCAGAAGACATATTTTATCAGAAAAACACTATCATTAGATTACCAAAATCTTGGCTACCACTTAATAGTCTTGCAAATTCAGCAATAATCTAAGATTACTAATCTTAAATGAAGTGCTTTCCACATGAATGAAGTATGTCCACTGCAGAAAAGAAACAGCTTTTCAATGTACTATTAATGGGATATCAGTGAAAGCAAAATAGTGCAGTAAAACTGCAGCCAAATTGGCAGTTTTAGATAGTATTGGATGTGAGGAGTTAATCTCAACTGCTCCAAATTCATATTACTAACAAAAACTTAAAAGTTAACTTTTTGAAAATGTATGGTGTTGAATAGATTCCACTCATTATTTTCAATTTTAAGAAAATACCAATTATCTGTGTTTCTAACAGAAATATAAGCTAGTTGGAGGCTTTTGAGGTGGGTAATTGTATTTTGTTTTGTGTTTAGAAAGCAGTGTAAATGGGCAGAATACTGGTGTTGTTTCCTTGCAACTTGAAGTTGTGTGTGGCACTAAGAGAACAATGTAACAATGCACACAGCAGAAAAATCTTAACTAGTGATCTCTGTATACAAATCAATAAAGTCCAGTCTTAATAAATAACTTGGGAGGGGTCAGTACAAATGGGGTGGATAAAAAATCCTAAATTATTTAATATGCGATTTCATTGCACTATTAAAAGTCACTGGTAAATGCTAAAGGATTTTAATTTATTTCAAATACACAAAAATTCAATAGGGATCTATAGGATTAGGAAAGATTGGGGGGTGGGAATTAACTATCACTACAAGTGTGAAAATAGAGATTATGTATTCACCTATTGTCATTTACATCTCTCAGGTGACCTGCATGATCCAAGAATATTCAGAAGAGAGAGAGAAAGTGCAACAGTAAAGTTAATGAAATGTTTAAAAATTATTAAACAGGAGAATGCAAAAGGAAGAGGAAAACTTGAAGCCAACTCTTCTTGAAAATTCACTGTTGCTGGAACAACATTTCAGAAAAAAATCTTGCCTTCCACTGATGTAGTGGAGTGAACTCAACTACAACGGCCAGTGCAGCAAGAACAACAAATATGTGACAAGACATATGACAAAAACAAGATGGTTTACTCAAAACTGCATGTTGTAATTTTCACACTATTTGCATTTACATTTATAGATAATGGCCCACATGTTGTGATCAATGGCAAAGTGACAGTGCTCACTTGTGACCTTTTTATAGAATGCCTACAGGATAGGAGGCCGCCAATCAAGTCTGCACTATCCTACTCAGGCTCTTTTCTCCATAATTCCATATATTTATTCTGCTAATCTTCCTAATGCTAAGGGGCAATTTAGCATGGCCAATCAACCTAACCTGTACATTTTTAGAGTGTGGGAGGAAACTGGAGCATCCAAAGGAAATCCACACCAATTCAGGGAGAACATGTAAACACTATACAGACAGACAGTAACTCGAGGCTGGAATTGAACCCGGGTCTCTGCCACTGAGAGGCAGCAGTGCTGACCACTAGGTCACTCTCTTAAGAAAGCTGTCTGCAAAGATCTAGTTATCTTCAAGGCATGGATTTTTCCCTTCCCAGATATCCAGGGATCTCCAATTCTGCAGGGGTGTTACCAAAACAACCAATCACACTGAAGTACTCACAGCAAACCAGGAAGTAAAATGCACCTTAAAATGGTATTAAAAAGTGAAGGCGGAAGAGGGAAATGAGTGATTAGGCCATGCAAATTGAATTAAGGTAGAAACTGGAATATCAAAAAAATTAAACTTGTGTTTCTACCACAATGGAGAAATTATTAAATAAGAGTTTATGATCAGAGTGGTTCTTATAAACTTTGTATGCCATTAAATACTATTCAATATGGCACAACTTGAACATTTCAGGACAGCAACTTACACGTTTGTTTTTCTACAAAGAACTCAAGAGGTTGCTGTCAATTTAAGAGAAGAAATGTCAGTGAACATGGACTGTTTCACTGTCACTGCAAAATCAAGATGAATATCTCAAATGTCATTCATCTGTTTTTCACAGCAACCAATTAATCCAGAACTTTTGCATAGACAACTAAGCAGAGGTGGTTTGAGAACAATTACAGGTGTTCAAGAACACAGAGCAAAATATGCAAGACCATATGTACTTAAATACAGATTCTGAACATAATTACATAATTCTGAACATACACAATAACCTGTGGAAAATACATTCAAAATGCTCCCTTAACCTCTAGCTTACACATTGAGTACCAAGTTTGACATCACTTTTATATTTAGCAGATGACCTACCTTTAACAGATGAAGGCAAGAAGCCAATGTCTCCAATTTCAGCATTATTAGCCATCCCTCCACTGACACTACAAAACAAAGAAAAACATCTTATTTAGTACAATTCCAGATTTCCACACAAATTTGATTTTTTTATTTTTTGGAGACCAAGTATCTATTAGAAATTTTTGTTTAGTTGACCCACAATGATTTGCAATCAAATAGCTTCCTATCTGCAGCTAAAAAGCACACGATTCTAATCGGAGTACTGAATTTTCAGACATTACTTCACATCCAGGACCAGGTTCCACATCACTGTTCACTGCGGCTACTGGTACCCACTACACTACACCACTTCCTCTTCAATGACCATAAATTCTCTTCCTGAAGCTACCACATCCCTCCACAATATGGTTATCATTTCATAATAAAAATGTCAATCCTCCGAAAACAGTTACTAGAACTGCAATCTTGCTACTTAATATATTTTGTTCCTTGAACATTTTTAACAAGGGTTTGTAATGAAATTTAAATGGTAAGCGTCCTCCCTTGAATATTATACCACTGGAAACATATTTTGGGCAAACCTAAAAGGAGAAATATTGCACTTGAAACTGGTAGTTAGAACTGTTGTCACACTATTCATCCAAAATAGTTGTGGTCAATACACAGAAGATCCAAAATTTAATGTCAAACTTCAAATCAAGAAACCAATTGAAGTGTTTTGCTAAGTAACTTGTGTGGTAGATATATCAGGGATGGGCAACAATTGCTGGCTTTGCCCACAACGTCCACACCCTATATAAAGAATATAAAGAAAAATCATTCAGTTCAGGGCAGCTTCAATCTCAACTTCAAATGATTTCATGAAATAAACATCACAGCCAGGCCACTAGATGTTGACAGCAGGTTTCACACCTCTTTCCTTTTCAGTGAATCATTCCAGTGAACAGTTCATAGACTAAACAATTGCAGCTTCTCAATGCAGGCTTATTGATGGTGTCAGATAGTATGAAATATTTTAAAATAACTACTGGCTCACAATCTACAGTGCAATCAGCTAGTATCAATGGATGGAGTTACTTCACAAAATTTCTGCTGCATAGAATCATAGAAACTTACACCATAGAAAGTCCTTTGTACCTATGCTAGGTTGTTGAAAAATCAGTCAATACTTTTGTTCAAAACTCTAATTCACTCTCTTCAAATGCTTCTCCAACTCTCTTAAATTTATGTGAATTTGCTTCCAGCACCTTTTCAGATCTAAGAATTCTGGGGTGGAAAAAAATTACTCCCATATTCTCCCACATTAGATCCTTTGCTAATGACTTGAAATCTCTGACTGTCGATTGCTGATAGACTTGTCGAGGGAACAGATTTTCTTAGTCCTCCAATGTTCTTGAAATTGAACTCCATCTCTATGTTTCTGACGATTTAGTCATCCAATTCAGGTCATCCAATTCAGGTTATCCTGCAGACTACAACTACCCTCAATCTGGCAAATTTCATATCATCTGCAAACACTACATTGCTGCTTCCACGTCAGTTCAGGATCACTTATAAAAACAAAGAGTAACAGATGTAGAACTGACCCTTGGAAGAACACGAATGCAAACTTGTTTTGTAGTTTGAAAAACATCAATCCACCATTCCACTAACCTATGCTTTCCGTCACTAAGCTAACCATGTTTGTACCACCATTTCCCCTTCAATTCCATTGCTTCCATCTTCTCAACAAGCCTTTTGTAATGTCCAATGTCTTTGTCCAAAAGTCCATCTATTACTTTACCTTCATCAGCATTTCTTATTGCCTCAAAGAATTCAATTGTCAGCCAGACATTATTTACTTTTAACAAATTCCCACTGGCTCTTATCATTAACCTGTGCATTTGCAACATGAAAGTTCATTTTGCCCTTGACAATAGTTTCCCCACCACTGATGTTAGGTTGATTGACCCATAGTTACATATCTTATGCCTCTTTCCTTTCTTAAATGGTGACTAACATTTCAGCCCTCCTGTATCTAACGTAGATTGAAAGTTTGCAAACAATACCTTTATTATTTCTAGCATTGCTTTTTTAAAATCAACCCAGAATGTAATTGACCCCAATCTGGTAATTTACCAACTTTTCACTTTTAACATAACCTTTGCAGCATCTGCTTCCTTGGGAAGCAGAGCTACCTTAGATCTGGTACTGTGTAACGAAGCAGGTAGAATTAGGGATCTTCTTGGGACAAATGATCATAGTATTGTTGAGTTTTTGATGCAGATGGAGGATGAAAAAGTAGGGTCCCAAACCTATGTCCTCTGTCTGAAGAGGGGAGTCTGATTAAATAAGGAAAGAATTGGCGAATGTAGATTACGGGTGCAGACTTGTTGGTAGGACAGCTGAGGAACAATGGAGGATTTTTAAGGAGATCTTTTTCAGTACTCAGCAAAAATGTATTCCAATGGTGAAGGAGGACTGTAAGAGAAGAGATAACCAACCATGGTTATCAAAAGAAATAAAGGAGAGTATTAAATTAAAAGCTGATGCATTCGGAGCAACTAAAAAATAGTGGGCAATTAGAAGATTGGGAAAGGTTTAAAAAACAAAGAATGACTAAGAAAGTGATAAAGAAAGGAAAGAGAGTATGAAGCTAAACAAGCTCTAAATATAAAAAATGATAGTAAAAGCTTTTACAAATATATAAAGGAGGAGGAGACTGGCTAGAGCGAATGTTGGACCCTTAGAGGATGAGGGGGGGGATTTAGCGGTGGGTAACAAGGAAATAGGTGAGGCTTTAAGTTTTTTGTGTCAGTCTTCATGGAGGAGGACACAAATAGCTTGCTGAACATTAAAAGATAGAAGGATGGTAGGAGACGAGGCCCTTAATGTGATTACTGTGACTAGAGAGGTAGTGCTCAATAGACTAACAGGATTGAAGGTAGACAAGTCCCTGGGACCGGACGGAATGCATCCTCGGGTTCTGAAAGAAATGGCAGAGTGATAGTGCATGCCTTAGTAATTATTTATCAAAATTCGCTGTACTCTGGGGAAGTGCCAGAAGATTGAGAAACAGCTAATGTTACGCCGCTGTTTAAAAAAGGTAGCAGACAAAAGGCAGGAAATTATAGCTAGTTAGCTTAATATCTGTAGTTGGAAAAATGCTAGAATCCGTCAAAGAAGAAATAGCAAGACATTTAGAAAAGAACCATTTGATCAAGCAGACGCAGCACAGATTCGTGAAGGGAAGTCATATTTAAGGAATTTATTGGATTTCTTGAGGATGTGACTAGTGTGGTAGACAGAGGGGAACCGGTGGATATGGTGTTTTTAGATGTCCAGAAAGTGTTTGATACCGTGCCTCACAACAGATTCCTGCAAAAGGTTAGGGTACACAGAGTTGGGGGTGAGGTGTTAGCATGGATTGAGGATTGGTTGTCTAACAGGAAGCAGAGAGTTGGAATCAATGGGTGCTATTCTGGTTGGCAGTTGGTGACTAGTGGAGTGCCGCAGGGATCAGTGCTGGGGCCTCAACTGTTTACCATTTACATAGTCAATCTGAGAAGGGGGCTGAGCGTAGGGTAACAAAATTTGCTGATGACACGAAGATGAGTGGAAAAGCAAAATGCGTGGAAGGTGTGGAAAGTCTGCAGAGAGATCTGGATAGGCTGAACGAGTGGGCGAGTTCCTGGCAGATGGACTATAATGTTTGCAACTGTGAGGTTATCCACTTTGGCAGAAATAATAGTAGGAGGGATTATTATTTAAAGGGCAAAAAGCTCCAACATGCTACAGTGCAGAGGGACCTGGGGATCCTTGTGCATGAATCACAAAAACCCAGTCCGCAGGTGATCAAGAAGGCAAATGGGATGTTGGCCTTTATCGCGAGGGGGATAAAATATAAAAGCAGGGAGGTCTTGCTGCAACTGTACAGGGCACTGGTGAGGCCGCAACTGGAGTACTGTGTGCAGTTTTGGTCACTGCATTGGAGCAAAGATATATTGGCCTTGGTGGGAGTACAGAGGAGGTTCACCAGGCTGATACCAGAGATGAAGGGGTTAGCTTATGAGGAGAGATTGAATAGACTGTGTCTGCACTCGGAGTTTAGAAGGCTGAGGGGGGATCTTATACAGACTTAGAAAATAATGAAGGGGATAGACAGGGTAAAAGTAGAGCGATTCTTTTTGCTTAGAAAGGATAGCATAACTCAAGGACACAGCCTCAAAATAAGTGTAGGGGGGGCACAGTTTAGATCAGAGTTGAGGAGGAATTTCTTCACTCAAAGGATTGAGTGTCTCTGGAATTCTCTGCCCATTGAAGTGGTGGAGGCTACCTCCCTGAATATATTTAAGTCATGGGTATATAGATTTCTGATAGACAAGGGAATTAAGGGTTATGGGGAAAAAGTAGGAAGGTGGAACTGATCCACTTCAGATCAGCCATGATCTTAGTGAATGGCAGGGCAGGTTCTAAGGGATAGATGGCCTACTCCTGCTCCTATTTCTTATGTTCTTATGGAAGAATACTCATTTAATACCAGGTCTTTTGCCTTGGCATCATTATCTCTATGGAAGTTCATTTTGGATACATTCATTAAAACATTACATTTCATTTATTACACATAAATGAATAATTACTGGAAAAAGAAAGGGAGATGCTGTTGAAGCTTTTGATCTTGCATTCATAAGAACAGATTCACAAGAAAATGGTAGAGACGATGTCATGGAAAATGTATCAGGAAATAGTTAACTGCCAAGCTTGTGTTTTAAATTCAAATCCAACAAGTTGACTCCATTTGGTCAAGGCATTGCACCAAGCAATGAACTAGGCAATGGCTGTCCCCAAGCTTCTGTTTAGCTGAAAAAAAACATGATGCACAGACACATTACTCTGTCTGCAAAGGACAGGGCCCTGTTAGTGAATGCAGCAACAATGCAAACCCAACTGATTAAGTGTAATTTTTAGCACGATAAAGATGGTTTAGCAAGTGCTGTCCAATTGCAGGTTTATATCTAAAGGCAGGTATGCATTTGAAAGGATGGGCTGGTTGTGTCTGGTCAGTACTTTGCCTGTTGATGTGCTGCTTGATATGATCTGCTAGTCACTGGGATATATAGGGCAGGATCTTAAGGCTTTGCTTGTAAATTCCCACCGAAGGTCAATGGATCTTTCCACTGTCTGCCCCTTATCTACTTCATTTTCCATGGCAAGCTGGGTGGTAAAATTCCAGCAATGGAATCCTCACTGGGATTCAGACTCAGACTCCATTGTGATATGGGACAGCAAGTTCAACAAATTCACCATCCTCTGCAAGAAATAGTTCCTCTTCTTCTCAGTTTTAAACCTATCGTCTCTCAACCTATACCTGTGACCTCTTGGTCTAGAGGACGCCACAAGAGGAAACATCTGGTCTATATTTACCTTATCAATCCCTTTTAGAATTCCATACATCTCGATCAGATCCTCTCTCATCCTTCTAAACTCCATTGAGTACAAGCTCAAACTGTTTAATTGCTTTTCATACGTCAACTCTCTTACCTCAATCAATCAGAAGAACCTCCTGAGCTGGCTACAATGCCACCATATCGTTCCTCAGTTCCGGAGGCCAAACTAGACAATACTCCAGATGTGGTCTCACTCACACTCTATACAATTGCAACAACACTTCTCTACTTTTACATCCAGTTCTTTTGCAATAAATGCCAAAATTTTATTTGCCTTTATTACATGCTGTACCTGCATACCAGCTTTCTGTGATTCATGAATAAAGACACCCTGATCCCTTTGTTTGCCTTCATAGGAGAGATGATTCGAGTACAGTAGCAGAAGATGTCATGTTGCAATTATATCGGGCCTTGGTGAGATCTTGAATAGTGTATGCAGTTTTGGCCCCTTTGTCCAAAGGGGGATGTCTTTGCCATGGTGGCAGTGCATTAGAAGGTTTGCCAGATTGCTTTCTGGGATGGCAGAACTGAAATATCAGAGCTTGACTCAGTTAGGATTATATTTGCTAGAGTTAAGAATGAAGGACAGAATCTCATGGAAATCTACAACATTTAACAGTACTAGATATGGTAGATGCAAGAAGGCTGTTGCGATAGTGGCAAAGTCCAAAACCAATGGTTACAGTCTAAGGTAAATCATATAGATCTATGATCAGGAGAAATTTCTTCACCTAGAGTTGTGAGCCTGTGGAATTCTCTATCACAGGAAACAGCTGAGGTCAAAACATTGTAGGTTTTCAAGGAAGAGTTAGATGCAGCTCTTGGATCTAAAGGGATCAAAGGACAAATGCAGGAACAATCAGCCATAATCATAGTGAACGACTGAGGGGTTTGAAGGGTCGAAAGGTATACTCATGCTCCTTTTTTTTTATATTTCTAGTTGTCTCAGGGATGATATTTGCTACAATAGGATGCTGTCATCAAGACATAACGACATTCTGCCTCACACTTGAATGAGTATGTAGTAGATGAATTTCAATGCTTGTGTGACGTCAAGTACATAGGCCATATATCCTAGTAATTGGTAGATTGTATCAAACAGCAATGTCCCTTTGATTTCTCCCAAAGAAGTACTGACTGTACCTAATCAGTGCATGTGGGCAAAACTCAAGTGTGTCCAATATTTGATGTGATTCAGCAATTGGACAGCACTTGCCAAATAATCCTGATTGTGCCAAGAATACACTCGCAATTACAGTTGGGCACGTAGTGTGGCTCAATTACACATTCACAAACAGAGCTCTGTCTTTTGCAGACAAAAGGAGCACATCCACACATTGCGCCTTTTTCAACTAAACAAAAGCTTGAGGGATAGTCACTCTGGTTCACTCCCAGGGCAATGTCTTGACCAATCAGACTCAACCCACCAGGTTTGAATATAAAATGCTTGACAATAAATGGTTCCTTGGTGCATTCTCCATTATACTTCTACCAATTACTTGCCAATGAATCAGCACTCTTGCACAGTATAAACTGTTGTTTCTTTTACAAGTGGTATTCTTTCAAATCTCCCTGCAAAGTGCAAGATGAAAAGCTTCAACACCAAGTTTTGTATGAACAAACATCTATAAATGGACTCTAACAATAAAAGTACACCATCACAGAGATCCAATTTAGTTATGTATTAACTATTTCACAACATTAAAATAAGGCCCGTTGTGAGCACATATCCACATCAACATATCAAACTTCTGTTAAAAGTTGAGAAAGGCAAAGGAGTTCAGGAATCAATTTGCCTTGCATTTGAAGGATTGTAGTATTTTCCTATAATGCAAGTTGCAATAACATTGAGATAAAGGTGTGATCTAATTGTTCATGACACTTCATTTCTATCAAAATTGTTCAAGAACAGATTTAATAACAAAAAGCACAAATACCCTTTTGCTTGGTTCAATAATGTCGATACTCATAGGGAGGCTGCTTTCCTAGCACAAAGCAAGACATCCAAAAAGGATAGCACTCAACTACAACCATATAGAAACACTGATTATACGACCTATTCAAAAAGGATTGAGGTTGTATAATCATGCATGTCCCCCTGGCTGCTATATCTGTACACTTGTTATTTACTTTGCTGTTTCAATACTTGTAGTTGGTAACAATTTCAATGCCCATGTCATGAGTCTTCACAGGAACAATAGAGTCAATAACTGGTTCATGCTTTTTGTTTTTATTCATTTTAAGAGAACTGTTATCACACCATTTTACAAACTTCTTCAGAATTTGAGGTTTACAGCATGGAAACAGGCCCTGTGGCCCAACTTGTCCATGCTGCCCCTTTTTTAAAACCCTTAAGCTAATCCCAATTTGGTCCAGA
The DNA here is from genome assembly GCA_024679065.1 of Sphyrna mokarran. Lineage (NCBI taxonomy): Eukaryota > Metazoa > Chordata > Chondrichthyes > Carcharhiniformes > Carcharhinidae > Sphyrna > Sphyrna mokarran. The sequence goes on along the minus strand of JAGIQG010000002.1, from coordinate 32,716,326 downwards.
TAACCTCTATATTCATCATACTCATCTAACTATCTAAATGTTTTTTAAAAGACAAAATGGTACTTGCTTCTACTACTACCTCTGGCAAATTGTTCCAGAAACTCACCACCCTCTGAAAAAAATTGCCCCTCTAGACACTTCTGTATCTCTCCCCTCTCATCTTAAACCTATACCTCTAGCTTTAGACTCTTCTCCCTTTGGGAAAAATATTGACTGTTTAGTTGATCTGTGCCCCTCATTTTATAGACCTCTGTAAAATCAACTATCAGCCTGTTATGCTCCAGAGAAAAAAGTCCCAGTCTATCCAGCTGCTCCTTAAAACTTAATCCAAGTTCTGGTAGCATCCTAATAAATCTTTTCTGCACTCTTCCTAGTTTAATAATATCCTTTCTATAATTGGGTGACCAGAATTGCACACAGTATTCCAAGTGTGGTCTTACTAATGTTTTCTACAATTTGATTAAGACATCCCAATTCCTGCATTCAATGTACTAGCCGATAAAACCAAACATAAATGTCTTCTTCACCACTCTGTCCACCTGTGACTCCACTTTCAAGGAGTTATGAACATGAACCCCCAGATCTCTGTTCTGTAACTCTCTCCAACACCCTACCATTAACTGACTAAGTCCTGCCCTGGTTCAATCTACCAAAATGCATCATTTTGCGTTTGTCTAAATTAAACTCCATCTGCCATTCATCAGCTCACTGGTCTAATTGATCAAGATCTCGTTGCAATTAGAGATAACTTTCTTCACTGTCCACTATGTCACCAATCTTAGCGTCGTCTGCAAATTTACTACGATGCTTCCTGCATTTTCAACCAAATCATGAATAAAAATGACAAGTATCAGCAGCACTAATCCCTGAAGCACACCACTGATCACAGGCCTCCAGTTTAAAAATGATTCTTTACAATCACCTCTGGCTTCTGTCAAAAAGCCAATTTTGTATCCATTTAGATAGCTCACCCTGAATCCTGTGAGATTTAACGTTATGCAACAACCTACCATGTGGTACCTTGTCAAAGGCCTTGTTAAAGTCCATGTAGACAACATCAACTGCACTGCCCTCATCTGTCTTCTTGGTTACCCCTTCAAAAAACTCAAATCAAATTTGTGAGAAATGATTTTCCATTCTCAAAGCCATGCTGATTGTCCAATATCAGTCCTTGTGTCTCTAAATGCCTGTAGATCCTGTCTCTCAAAATACCTTCCAACAATTTACCCAGCACCGATGTGAGCTCACTGGCCTATAGTTCCCAGGCTCTTCCCTGCAGCCCTTTTTAAACAAAGGCACAACATTCGCCACTCTCCAATCTTCAGGCACCTTACCCAAGACTATCGACGATTCAAATCCCATCCACTGACTTGAGGAAAACTATCAACATGTGGAACAAGAGGATTTAAAAGTCCCTTTAACACAATGTGTTCAAATCAGTTCATGATCATTGATGTAAGAGCAACTAACTGGTAATCATTCAACTCAGCAGGCCAATTCCATTTGTGAAGATTCCATTTTGTGTTCCTAATGAGTCCATTTTTCTCTAAAAACTTGCTCCATTTTATATGTTTATAAAATGTTTTGTGGTTCAAGTTAATGTGTCAAACATATAAATATTATTTGCAAAGTACTCTGTTGTTTAAAATTTGTCTGCCTTTACAGTTTTGTGCGCGATTAATACATTGCTTAAGTAGGTTCACCAAGTCTTCAAGACTCGAAAATTAGGGTGTAGTTTTTACATCAGTATGACCTGCGCATTAGCTTTTTGTTAAACAGTGGCTACTTTTCACGTTCCTGGAATCAACCAAACTTACTATAAAATTCAAAACAAAGAAGAAATTCGACAAATCCCAGAAAATTATAACACATTAAGAAACATGCAAACGAAAGCTTACATAGCCAAAATCGAAGACTTTAAAAAAAGCTGCCAGGAACATTATTTAATTACAGAAAGTAACAATGTGCAGCTGTTTACAGTCTTTTCCCCCCCAAAGACGCCATCAATATCTGTTTATATTGCTATCTTAGAGTGATAAAATCAAGGAAACCAAATAACTCCATACAGGAAGATCACATAAATCACGTTGACGCATTTTAATTGCATCAGTCCAGTCAGCAAAATCAGGTTCAGAAGCCAATTAAAAGGCACTGAAATAACATTGCTGCTATCAGTGTCATCTATTTTTTGCTTCAATCCTTCAAGCTCTTTAAACAGGGCCTAGTTTGTAGTTCGTTCCTTTTGGTGGTTGAAGAAAATAGTAGAAAATCCTGCCCATTTGTAAGACACCTTCAAATCAACTTTTACAGTTTGGAGAATTACTCAGAGCACCAACAAACAAGGTATGTCAATCACAGAAATTTCCTTAGCACAACTTTCTCAAAAATTGATGCCAGCAGTCTGGCAATGGGTGTCTTTTTCCTTCATTTTGTTGATGATACTGCTGCTGAGAAAGGTAGCTTCACTGCCTTTATATATTATCAAGGTGAACAAACACACAAGGGGTCCAAAACTGCACACAGTACTCCTGGTGAGGCCACAACTGGAGTACTGTATGCAGTTTTGGTCCCCGCATTTGCAAAAGGGTATATTGGCCTTGGAGGGATTTCAGAGAAGGTTCACCAGGCTGATACCAGAGATGAGGGGTTAGCTTAAGAGGAGAGATTGAATAGACTGGGCCTGTACTCGTTAGAGTTTAGAAGGCTGAGGGGGGAATCTTAGAGACTGACAAGATAATGAAGGGGCTAGATAAGGTAGAGGTAGAGACATTCTTCCCGCTTAGAAAGGATAGCAGAAACAGAGGGCACAGCCTCAAAATAAGGGGGAGCAGTTTAGAATGGAGTTGAGGAGGAACTTCTTCACTCAAAGGGTGGTGAATCTCTAGAATTCTCTGTTCATTGAAGTGGTGAAGGCTACCTCGTTGAATACAGGTTTTGAGGAGAAAACGGGAAAGTGAAACTGATCCACTTCAGATCAGTCATGATCTTATTGAATGGCGGGGCAGGTTCGAAGGGCTAGATGGCCCACTCCTGCTCCTATCTCTTATGTACGTTTCAAACAAATCTACAGAAACAGCATTTTAGAATAGAGTGTAAGTAATTATAGCACTTCAACTAATCTTCAAGTCCTTATGTCTGCCTTTCATATTGCAAATCGGTCAATAATTTAATTTAACTTCTATTAGTCACACTTTAATTATCCACAATATAAGTAATTTCCAAAACTCTGACAGCATATAATCTCAAAATTTCCTCACTCCATAGCATTAGGACATGAAACTCCCTATTCTGGTATTAACTTTACAATTGAGGATTATATTCAATTTATATTACTTGTTTAAATCTTTGATCCATTCTGTGTTCAGAAAGTAAACAAACTCTACTAAAATTGAGATTTTGAAGTTTTCATTTAGCAGGGTAGAGGGCAATTATCTTCATTATGGCATAACACAATAGTTCCACTATTCTGGCTAATAATTCATGGTTCAAGCAAGGTAGCACATCCGTAGTTTTCAATGGGAAAGGGTTTGACAGAACAGGAACAGAGTTCTGTAGATTCGAAAAATTTGCATGTGGTTAAAGCAGGTGTACTAATTATAAGCTTGCAGGGGCTCAGGACACTGCGTCCCACGTGCAGATTTAGTCCAAAGCATTTGCTTTATCAGATCCATCTCAAACAATTTTTCACATGCAAGATACGTACAACTTATCTGATTTCACACCACCTCCACCTCCACGTACGGCAACTGCTTGGCTGTTTTGGAAGAATCCGCCTCCCCCACGAATTGCACTTGGGTGAGTTGGGGAAGCCATAGGGGGCTGACCAGGCCGGATGGGTTTAGCTAGACAAAGAAAAATCCATTTGTAAAAACACTAACTGCTTAATTCTTCCTTAGTGACAAAGTTATAGATTTGCACATTAAAAGTTTACATAGATAAGAAAAGGTCAGTCACTTTCATACAATTTAGGAATGATGCATTGATTATTTTGGCAGAGGAACAGACCATTATGCCCAATTGGTCTATGTTGGTGTGTACATTGCACAAGCCTCCTTATATGCTAATTATCTCTACCAATTTTGATTGCCTTTTCCTCAATGATTATTTCCCTATTTGCTTCTTGTTCACACCATTCCCTTATACATGTCTCAATGCTACTTGCTTCAACTCCATATGGAAGTGAGTTCCACTTTGTTACCATTACTTAAATTCTGTGAGCACCTTACACCTCTGGCCCCTTGCTCCAAATTACTCAAGTCGAAATTATTTCTCTATATCTCTCCATCAAACCTATCATCCCTTCATCAAAGCCTTCATAATTTACAAACCTGTCAGGTTTCCTCTTTTCCAGAGGAAGCAGCACTAGCTTGCTTAATCTTTCACCCAGTTTTCAAACAACTAGATCTGATTACATTTCCAGGTGTGTGGTTAATATAATTGAGTATACAATTTGTGATTCAAAAATTTAGTTGCTGCATTTAAGGGTTAAGTAGAATAAAGCACTGATTTGAGTTCAATATCATAGGATGGTTAAAGCATAAAGAAAGCTTATTCCCTGCAGGAGCAACCATTTATTTAAGTTACAAAGTAACCTGCTCTTAACCATAAACTAAACCATAAGATAAATGTTAAATCAAATGTGAAAAAATTTTTTAAAATAATGATTAGATAAGTTGTTGGATTCTACATTGCTTTAATGTAGATAACATACCAATCTGTGCAGAGTGCACTCTCTTTGCCATGTTCTTTGCTCGCACAGCATCCTTGATGCGATCCACTTCCTGCTGGTAACGTTTGCGATCGCGGGCTGCATTCTCTTTGGCTTCCTTTAATGCAGATTCCAATGCCTTGACTCTCTCAGCTGTAGCTCTAAGTCGTTTTTCCAGTTTTGGAAGCTCACAACGAAGATCTGCATTATCTCGTACCAACTAAAGATAAGTGTAACAATTTAACATTAACAAACTGAAAACAGATTGCATCGGAACTTCACAAAATTACAATTTAAAAACGGTTCATTTAACATACACACAATATACCAGATTTATTTTTCAGTCCTCAACTGACATAAATCTACTAACTATGTTTTTATATCTTTAGGACGGTTTAAATGTTCAATTGAAGCACCAGGGAGTTCTAAATGCTTCAAATGAAATTACAGGGCAACATGTTCTGGTCTTGCCCACTGTGGGAACTACGGTAGGTGAGATGGAAAATTTGGCAAGCTGTTGAAAGGCTGGTTGACCTCTGGTCAGAATTTCTAATCTCAGGGTGGGCAGGACCAGAAAATCCTGCCTATAGTATTTCAGAACATATTAAATGAAATCAGCATTCTAAATAGATCTATACAATACCTACTGAGCAGAAAGAGAGCCTGCACCGACTCTCTGAAAGAGCATCTTGTGGGGATTGATTTTATTGGTAGTCATGAATTAATTGAAAAGCAAGGGCAGAACTCTCCAGCCTCCCAGCCAATGTTTCCTGGTGGCAGGAGGCGGCGCCACGTATGTAGATGGTGGAATTCTTTGTTCTGGCCAGTATCAATACTATTTCCCAATGAAGCCACCCCAGATTGCCAGGAAACCCACAGGCATGAGTGGGCTGCCAGCAGGCCAGAGAATTCCAGTCCTTGACTTTTATTGCTAAGAACTGAACATTAAAGTAAGATTCCTATCTATATAGTCCAATCTGATCATTGAATAATCACAATTTTGCATTTATTCAAAGCAGACAATTAATTAAACTTTTTATCTTCAAATCTTAAAAGTTATTCAATGTTCAGCCATTAAACTGACCTGTTTTTATGGTTAGTGGTTTAAGTTGGGACAGTTCACGCTGTTTTTTGAGAATTGCATAGGGCCTTGGTTAACAAGAAGTTTAAATGTAAACTCATCGATTTGTATATTGATAGTTACAGATCTTGGGTATTCTGAATAAGGGTTTATCCATCAGCGAAAGCGCTAAAAGGTGACCTTTATAAAATCCTGACTAAAAGATTCAAACAGGACATACCAGAAACATGAATTACAAGCGTACGTTGGACTATATTCAGGGCTAGAATGGCATAGCTCAGGCATTACAAAATGCCATCTAGGGTTCCAAAATGGAAACTAACATAAACAAGAAAATCAGAATAGACGTAGCTGCTTATAAACTGCTAATATCAAGGGCTTGTTGCTACATCTGCAAATTCTAGCCTTCACATCAATGACTCTTTTTTTATTATAAAGCAGATAGTTTTAATCGGCAAAACATCAACCTGAGAAAGATAGGCACAAACCAGACAAAATTGTTTACTTACACCAGATTTATCATGACATTTTTCAGTGCAGGAAAGACAATGTGATGTTTTTGTGTGGAAGGGGGGGGGATGGATGCACATCTTCAATGGACAACATTGGTGTGATCTTCACGAAGCAACAAAGTATTTTCCAAAAATCAAAAGGCAACAGTGTATTTCTCATTGCATAGTTCATAAATAAGCACCAAAGTTACAAACCAAATATCAATATAATGTGGAGAAGCAACTATTTATCTTTTATTCTTTAAGATTTTAGAATTGGGCTTTGAATAATAAATACTTAAAAGCTTTCGTTCAATCTTGTTTTTTGTGCATTTTCCTTTTACTCTCTAGCTATAATTACAGGACGTTAGCTAATATACACTATACACATTTTTGCTTTCTTAAAAGTTAATTCAGAAAAAGCTGGAGTTCATAAGTGATGCTGTTCTAAAGATGTAAACAAAAACATTCTGATTATTCCTAAAATTGTTTCCATGCGTTTTGTTTAGTAATTTACCATTTGAACAGGTAGAATGAAATGCAAGTCCTGGCACTCAATGGCTGGCCTTGCATCAGCCATGAGAATTATACAAGTTGTAGGTGTGTGGCTGGATCCTGGCAAACAGAAGCCTCAACACAAATCTTTCTTTAATTGTGCTGGATCTGGGCATAAGTGCTTAGGATTCTCAAACTGGCAAAGGTCTTCTGTAAATTCACTAATTTTATACCTACTTACAGATTTTATTTAAGCAGTAAGTACTAAATTCAATGAAGAATTTAGAATGGCAGCTAAATGATTTTCAAAACCAAAAACTGGCAGGTTACTTGAATGGTTATTTTTAATTTATAGCTTTGGAAGTTTGTGATTGGATATTTTTAATCCCTTATCACTATGTTTCCTATATTTTCAGCTGTTATTTTCTGTCTTCCGTCTCAATTAAGTCTAAGGTCTGGTGTTTGAAAAGGTTTCCTTGCAGAAATGTTAATGCCTTTGGCTTACCTGTTTGTGAACCTTTGTGAGCTGTTCAAGGTTGTTCTCGAGAAAGGAGATCTTTTGCTTCTGAGCAGCACTGCCACCAGTGTCATCAGAATCCATTTCTGCACTCTAGGAAAAAATATCATATTGAGCAATGATAAAGATTTACTGCTTCAAGGCATTCAAGTATTGAGTTGGAACTTATTACTGTAAGACACAGTACAAGTAAATGGCAACAACAGATCAGCCCAGAATTATTTTTTCCTCCAGTGATTGGAATGTAAAAGTTTTTAGACAAGTCAATTAAGTAAAATACCTGGATAGGCAAAGGCTTTTCATATTTATAACTGAATGCTGGTAATAGTGTGTACTGTTCAATCTGTGTGTGTAGATTTATTTTTCAATTACTCCCAATAGTATTATATAACTGTATGCTAACCATAGCACAGGATCAAGCCATTCTGCCTAACTGATCTATGCCACTAATTTTACTCCACAAGCCTCCTCCCACCCAATACCATTAGCATATTAAGAACATAAGAAATAGGAGCAGGAGTAGGCCATATAGCCCCTTGAGCCTGCCCTGCCATTCAATAAGATCATGGCTGATCTGTAGTGGTTCAGTACCACTTTCCTGCTTTCTCCCCGTAACCCTCAATTCCCTTGTCAATTAAAAATCTATCCACTCTTGACTTGAACATATTCAGCGAGGAAGCCTCCACCACTTCATCAGGCAGAGAATTCCAAAGATTCACCACCCTTTGTGTGAAGAAACCCCTCCGCAACTCCGATCTGAACCGCCCCCCACTAATCTTGAGGCTGTGCCGTCTAGTCCTGCTATCTTTGCTAAGCGGGAAGAGTCTCTCAACCTCTACCCTATCCATCCCCTTCATTATCTTATACGTCTCGAAAACATCCACTCTCAGCCTTCTAAACTCCAAAGACTACAAACCTAGCCTATTCAATCTCTCCTCATAATCCAATGCCCTCATCTCCGGTATCAGCCTAGTAAACTGCAACAGTCTAGTAAACAGCCTAGTATTACTGCAAATATCCAGTTTCATGATGCTTGTGTCTTAGAATATAAAAATAATTCTTAACTTCTAATTAATATAACTAAAGTTATAACTGTTGACAATGCACAAACTCTAAGTAAAACAAGCTAGGGAACAAGTTATTCGAGAAGAGCTGTAAAACAGCAGGCAAAGAGACTTAATGTACGACCCAACTAAAACAGAACTGGCTCTTCAGTTACTAAGGAAATAAAAATGGAACTGGAGATTTAGAAATCAAAATTTCTGAACAGACTGAAATTGGTTCAGGCTGTATAAAGGGAACTGATGTTTGTAATTTTCAGTTCACTGAGAAATCAGCCAGAGTAAATAACAGCTAGTTGAGTAAAACTGCAAGTTGAGTAAAAACCTAACTTCATCATTCACTGTGTTAATTGCAGGTGAGGCTTAATTTTGGTTTGAATTTTGAGGGGAAATAGAAGCTGGAGGGAAGGGAGAATTGGTAAGGAGTTCTTTCGGAAGGCTGGTGCAGGCACGATGAGTCGAATGGTCTCCTTTTGCATTACAGGGATTCTATTAGGAAAGTAACCAGAGTAAGGAGTTGAGGCATCCAAAGTTGAGGTCATAAACATATACTTCCGAAAATGCCTGGAGCTGAAAAGGACTGTGGCATACTTATGGGTGATTCCTGTAGAAGTAATTAACTTAACTAACACGTCTGAAGAGAATTCTTAGGAAAAGTGACACGTTATAAACCATATTGTTAAGTGCTTTTTTTGTTTCAGGTCTTTTACGTACAATAAACTTGGTGTGTTTGTTTAGAAACATTAAATTTTATGGCATAGTTCTATTGGTTAAAACAAGATGTTCAGATTTCTCATGAAATGTTAATGGTCCCTAAACAGATCATAACAAAAATGCTGTTTTTTTTTCTCTGATGTATTTATCATACTTCCCTTAAATACATCAAAAGTTGTTGTCTCAAGTGCTCTTTTTGCAGTATATATTACACAACTTTTTTTTTTTTTACATTCTTCAAGTAGTTCTCTTGAATTCCTTATTGTGACAATCTTTTATATATGCCCACTAATTAGAGGCTATTTACAAGTTGAAACATTTTCTTCTTTATGAAAGGGTTGATAGGTAAACTTAAAAATCACCATCAAGTCAGTGATAAGCACTACTGCCTCTCAGCGCCAGGGACTGGGTTCAATTCCTGGCTGGTGTCACTGCGTATGTAGAATCTGCACCATCTCCGTGTCTGCACGGGTTTCCTTCAGGTACTATGGTTCCTTTCCACAATCCGAAAGATGTGCTGGTTCAGTACATTGGCACCTGTATGGGTACGCTGAGAGGAAAATTTAGCATGGCCAGAGTGTAGCAACTAAGGGATTTTCACTACCTTCACTGCAGTGTTAACGTGAATGTACTTTTGAGTTTATGTATTAGGGCAACATGGTAGCACAGTGGTTAGCACTGCTGTCTCTCAGCATCATGGATCCAGTTCCATTCTGGCCTTGGGTCACTGTCTGTATGGAGTTTGCATGTTCTCCCTGTATTTGCATGGCTTTCTCTGGGGCTCCAGTTTCCTCCCACAGTCCAAAAGATGTGCGGGTTACGTTGATTGGCCATGCTAAATTGACCCTAGCACCAGGGAGATTAGCAGGGTAAATAAGCAGTATTGCAGTCGGTGCAGATTCAGTGGGCCGAATTGCTTCCTTCAGTACTGTAGGCATTCAATGATTCTCTTCGCTAGGAAAAAAAGCCTCAGTCTTTTCAGCTTGATAAATATAGCCTCTCAGTTCTGTTATCATTCCTGCAAAGTTTTTTTCTATTATCTCCAAGTTCAAGAGAAGAACAGGAGATCATGACTTTCACAGTAAGAGGATAATTAGTCAGTATTCAGATTCTAAGCAACAACTTAATTGTTTGTATAAAATAAAATCTGGATTTAGGGACTAAATTGTGCTATGAAAAAATTCAAATGCTCGTCACTAAAATTAATTATGACTGAAAGGCTAAAAATGCAGATGTAAAAGTTGCTCACAACTAATAGTAATACAGTGATACATTACTGGACAAATGATTCAGAGGCCTGAACTAATAATCTAGGGAAGAATTCAAATTCCACAGTGACAACTTGAGCATTTAGATTTAGCTTTGAAGACGACTGGAAATTTTGTTAAAAATGGAATCAATAAAAGTGACCATGAAGCTGAGAGATTTCAGTTAAACATCTAACTGGTTCAATAAGGCCCCTTAGGGAAGGAAATCTGCTGCCTATCCTTATATAATGTTGGTGTTCAGCTCCATACTAACATTACCTTGGCTTCTGATGAGCCCTCAAGAAACATCAGAGATGGGCAATAAATGCACAACACGAGAGAAACAGCACTCCCCCAACTGGAATTACTGAATAAAAGTACTAAGCAGCAAAATTTGCAGAACTATTTCATTCAACAATCATGAAATCTTAAAGTTTGATAATTAAAATTCATTCTTGACCAAAAGCCTAAACCACATCAGTATTTCCACTCAAGGAATTTTCTCCCCAGGAAGCAACCTGAAAGATAGCAATCAGAATCCAAGCAGTCTATATTCTGGACTTAAAAACAGATCTCTGCTAGTGTAAAACACCATTCAAATCACAAATACTACTATTTTGCCATTTAAAAAAAATGCTGAGAAATCTACATTATTAATGCTTTGTTATCTGAATAAGAACTGACATAGGACACCTAGTGGTTTAAAGTAAGTATTGTAGCAGTCATATTATATAAGATATTGAAAAACTGGGCCATGTTCCACACAAGACAGCAGGTAGTAAATTACCTTAGGGCAATTATGATTTGCTAGTATTTCATAATTCCTAAAGATAAAAAGCATCAGCAAATTCAATTATGTATTTTAAATTGTACTGAGATATCGCTAACAGATTTAAATTTATTTTTAAGCTTGAAACCAGCCAATAGGCTTCATATATTTCAGAAATTAAGAGTTAAAAGGCAGCAGCTACACTGTTGCAGCTGCTATCAATCAAGGTTGTGCAAAATCTAGATAAATCATTTTAAACCAATGAACTGGATATAATAAACAATTCCAATGCAAGCTTACTACGTGGACTTAAATTTATAAAACAAAAAATTTCCTGGGGATCTCAGTGATCTAATGGGTTAGGCAGCAGACTCAGTCTTGGAACATGTGTTTAAAGCAGCTTACACTGATGGCCTGACACTGTCTTCTTTTGCTGGAAAAAAAGTCAACATTCCAATAGCTTGGAGGGCCTTAAAACAATTTTTAATGGACTTGGGTCCAACAGTGCTCATTGCCCTTTGTGCCAATATACATTCACAGTATTTTGCTTTTATTATTTATGCTGAAACTGGGTGCTCGAAATAGAGACTGCCCCATTCCCTGATCAAGTTTTCTTGTTTTGGCCAAAGTTTACAAACACTCAAAAGAAAAGAATTTCTAGACAGCACTCAAAATTAAGGATGCAAAACTAATAATAAAACTCTTGTAATCCACAAACATTATTGGTTTCACATTTACTGTAGGTTTTGAAAAGTTATTGGTGTATTAAAAAATCTGTACTTTGTCAGACATTACTGTATTCAGGCTGGCTGCATTACCAATAACATTAACTAATTCAAAAATCATTAATTGTAGGTTAAGCACTTCAGATGTCTAGAAGACATGATAAAACATAAATGCAAGATCTTTTTCTTAAGACTACAACAGAAGCTAATTCTGGTAAACATGCTTCAATAGTACAAGTTTACTGATGCAAATTCAAATCACCAATAAACCAAATATGCTCAAGCTCTCTTCTACCTACTTTTTTTCCAAATTGAACAGAGCCAAAATATAACAATTCTGGTAGCTGTGAAATGGTTTCCACCATGTTCCAATATGTACATGACACAGCAGCAAGAACACTATTTACATACCTTTTTAACTCTGGTCGCCAAGTCTTGAACAAATAACTTTCGAAGATTATGGAGTGTCTGCAGTTCTTTTGCCTACAGAAATCAAAATAGAACAGCTATTAATTTTTGCACTTTTATGAATGGATTCTATAAACATCTAAAATCCGAATTCAACATCTTCAATTTCACTTACCACTGTCTCTTCCAGTCCTTTGAGGTCTTGTCTTGCTTGTTCTCGGCGATCCTGCATTACACTAAATGACAATAGATTGTATTATTTAGAATGATATATTTACACAAACAATGACATATTACATGCACTACCAATGATTTTGAAAAAATACAAAACAGGCAGGATTTTTTTGCACAACCCACAGCAATGAAGGCAGCTTGCCATTAGCTGGTGGCAGGATCATCTGGTTCTACCGTTGTCAACCGGTTTCCCATTGAATGCACCCCTCGCTGCCAGGCAAACCCACGGCTGGACCCGAACATCCTGCCAGTGGGAACAGCCAGAAAATACTGGCTGAAATTATTGCTCCATTAAACAGAAAAGCGTTTGAGCTAGTGCACTGATTAAAACTTGTCCTGAAATAATTCTGCTTCAATATCACTCAGTTTTAACATTAAAAATAATTTTACAAAGCTTATTAAAACTTTTAATGTCTTGCAATTTAGATACACACAAAACCACACATTACTCACGTCAGTTCATGTAATTTGCGGCTTTTATCCTGATCCACAGCTTTTAGCTTTTCGTGTTCTACATGTAGACGCTCTTGTTCCAGCATCATTTTCTGATTTTGGCTAAAATGAACACAACATATTTTGTTTTAAGCTGTAAATATTACCATTTTAAAACCAAACCACTCCAGTACAGTAATAATACCACCCAACAAATCCTCCTTTGAGCACCAAATACACAGGGAAATCATCAGTTTCTGTCAATAGTTCAGCACTGGGGCCAGGACTCTAAATTTAAGCCTTGTGTTCAATTCTCAGCCAGCATACTGTATAATTCTACAGTATAAAGCTTCTACTGCAAGAACTAATCATTAACTTATTTGGCCAATACAATATTTTTAAAAATGATACAGCCAGAGAATAGCAAATCTTACTTAATGAAGCTTGTAAAGTTTGAACAGTTGTTGGAAGTCAAATATGTTAAAGATTTCAAACTGGATCCCTTGTTTATTGAAAATATTAAAGATGTTTTAATCATTGAGCCAAATGTCATGGATCATAAGAAATCAAAAGGAAATTGATGTACTGTAAAACTGATCAGATATTTTTTCTAAAAGAAAGACAAAATATTTATGAATCAAGTATTATACTTAAAAACATACTCTTGAAGTTCGGTAATGAGCTTTTCTTTCTTTTCAATCTCATCCCTCAAACTACTGATCTGTTTTTGATGAGCTTCACGGTGAGTCTGCATTTGTTGCTCTACAGCTTGCTGTAGACAAATAAATAAGAAATATTATACATCAATTTGAACCATGAATAATCTATAAAACATTTTAATATATAGTGAAATATTACATGCATGTGATAAATTAATATACAGTCCTACTCAGCAATCACAAATCATCAGGACAAGATATAGAAGAATTCATTTGGACAGTACCAATAGTTAGAGTTACCTTCACTTCATTTGCAGTTTGCACTTTGTTCAAGTGCTCCTTTTCCATTTCATGTACTTTTTCTGCAAATTCATAAGAGATCATCATTTATAGTCTATAAAATCTCAACTAACAAAATCTGAATTACTTAACAGTTTGACAACTTCAGAACGTAAAACGATTTAAAAAACATTAAATGTTTACTTTCAGGTCTATTTTCTCCATGCTGTCAAATTTTCAGAATTCCCGGCTTTGATCCCTTGGCAAACTGCAATAGTTTATTAAAACAAAAACAAAATATTGCAGATGCTTGAAATCTGAAATACAAACAGAAAATGCTGGGAAAATTCAGCAGGTCTGGCAACATCTGTGGAGAAGAAGCAGAGCTAATTTTGAGAGATTAATCGGAACTGGTTCTGAAGAATCAAACTGCATTTAATTTTGAAGTGGACTTGAAACCTTAACATTGTTTCTCCCTTCCACAGATGCTGCTAAACCTGCTGAGTTTTCCAGCATTTTCTGTTATGTGCCTACAACAGCCATGCTGAGATAGTTTTCTGACCTAGCTCCTATCTCAAAGAGCATTTTTTGGCTTGGTGAAGCCCAAATCATAACTGCACCCAGCTGAAGACATTTGCTTGAGATGTTGCCAGACCCATCTATCTCCATTGCTAAACTTTACTGGCCATACCAATCAGTTCATCCCACCACCTATAATTGTGAATGACTGCAGTAACTGTCAAACCCCACTGCTGAAATTGTTTGCAGAATGGAACTCATCACCTTCTCTTTAGCATCACCTCTCCTTCGTATAGTGACTCTTGCAAGCAGGTAGCCATTTTGCCCCCAATCTAGCCTGCAGCAAAATGTCTCAAGGCTAGGTGGTGCCAGCAAATTAGCATTGCTGATCAGTACTGTGACATTATGCTCTCCAAATACGCCCATCCACCTCAGACCTCATCCTGTATCTAGGTGAAAATCCTGCTGCATTTTACTCATCTCCTTTTCTCAACTCAGCATTCTGCCTCTACAATTTCAGACAATACAACCCCTCCAAATTTATAAAATAAACATCTTTTCTTGGCAATTGCAAAGGTAACTGGTGAATAAAAAATAATAGATGCATCTAAACACTGCATTAGAACATTTCTATAAACTGCAATCCTTGTTAGAGAAATTCACATCAGCAAAAATACAAGTCCATGAAAACATACAGTTCTCCAGAGAGTTATGAATCTTGAACATACCTTGTGTCTGAAGCTTGACCAAGTCTTCATTGAGTGAATCAACAGATTCTTCCAGATGTCTCTTTTTGTGTTCTACATTCTGCAGATACTCTGTGAGTGACTTGATCTTTGCCTCATGCTAAAATCATTGATGAAGAAAAATGAAGCTATGGTTTAACTAGAATGAAACAGAATCTGCTCTCCCTCTCTCCGCACTCCTCCCCAATGTAAACAAAGATTCTGGTACAAATTTAGGTGGCCTTTTCTTTAGATATTTCTATTAAATGATAAACAGGTTAAAGTGGCAATCCAGGTTATTTCTAATTGTTAGGCTTTTACCTTTTGCAGTTTAGTACAATCAGAATCCCTACAGTACAGGAGGCCATCATTCAGTCCGTCGAGCGTGCACTAACAACAATCCCATCCAGGCCCTATCCCTATAACCCTATGTATTTATCCTCTGACATATAGGGGCAATTGAACATGGCTAATCAACATAACCAACACATCTAGAGTGGAGGAGGAAAGCAGAACACTCAGGGGAAACCCATGCACACAGGGAGAACGTGCAAACCCAGCATGGTCACCTGAGGCTGGAATTGAACCCGGGTCCTTGATGTGAGACAGCAGAGCTAAACACTATGCCGTCCATACTAAATTTACTACATATGCAGAGGAGGCAGGAAAAACCTTGGAGGTGGGACAGTTAATATATATAGCAACAACCTAAATAGAAACAATAAATTGCAGACAGCTTTAATGAAAAATTTTAAATACACTGTGTATTGACTGTTTTGTACAGAACACATTTTTAATCTTGAGGTGACAGTGGATATAGGAATGCTTGTACAATTGCTACCAATTCAATGGTTCATATACTAGAAACAGCACTAAATTTAATTTCCTCCTAAATACCACTGTGAAATTACTGTGACTCAGCATGACAATATGGTTTACTCGCTCAGCTCAAGTTTTACATCAATCATGGTGACATCATGTAGACTGACATAACCGTGGAACATATAACCTGACTGAATGGAGATGGAATAAAAAGCACAAATAACTCTAGCATTGCTAAACTTAAATCAATATCAAGGTTGTCCACGGGTCAAAGCATCAAAATGACTGTGGGCTAAAAATGCTGAGTTGAGATATTTATTCAGCCTTTTGAATTATGTTGAAAAATAAAACCTTTGCAAATTTACGAAGTGGATTTCAAAATCCATTTGATGGCTTAATTTTCAGATGTGGAGTATTTCAACTGACAACTTTCCAGATGGGAGGAGAGCACAGATCATCAACTTTCAGCACGCATCAAGCTAAGATTGAAGGTCCACCAGCAGTCACTCAGTGGAGGGGGTTTACAAGAGGGAAAAGGGAGGTCACAATTATAGAATCTTTATGGCACAGAAAGAAGCCATTCAGCCCATTGAGTCCATGTCTCCTTTTCAACAGGCAATTCAGTGAGTCTTATTCCATACGCTTCTTATCCCTGTAGCCTAGCAAGTTTATTTCCCCTCTACTGCCAAGCTAATTCCTTTTTGAGGTTTCCTCTACACTTCTACCAGCCTTGTAAGTGGTGACTTCAAAGTCATCACTACTTGCTGCATATAAACATTATCTCAGTTCTCCTGATGGGAGGAAAGTTGTGATTTTCTTCATAATTTACAGGAATACGCCGCTCTTTGTTCCCACAAATTTTTTAAACTTACTCAAAAGACCTCTTTGAACTTTCCAAAGGCTACAAACCAGTTTCAGGCTGGCAAAGCCACTGTAACTGTCAAGTCCTGATAAAAATGCCATTGCAATGTTACTGCTGCAAAGGGAATACCAATTTTGATAAATGTAAGATAATCCTGCTTGTTTTAGACAGGCACCCATCTGCCTGTAGAGAACAGAAGGTCAAGCTCCACATGGAACTAATACTAACCTCTCATCATCCAAATGACTGTTCCCATTGAGCTTCTTCCCAATGTTTGATATATTGGTCCACTCAATGAGCAGCCCATTTCTAGTTTTCATCAAAACAGGTTAGGTACAGTGACATCTTACTTTAGACGAGAACTTGAAACACCATAGCATACAAAGCAATGGACTAAGTGCAGAAAATGGGATTAGAATAGATAACTGCTCCTTGGGATCCTCAGTTTTAACTTACTTATTAGATAGTTACCTAGGAAACACTAGACAGAAAAATCCTAGTCTAACTTCTGGCTAACTATTCAATTGACCTTCCCACAAACCTTCACTGACGATCCTGAGCATTCCCCCATGCCCCCCACCCTTCCAAGCTGACCAAAACCTACTAACCTGATTCTACTCCTCCACCTTACCCTGACCAGATCTGATTATGTTGGCTCATCATGCAACCTGATCCCGAAGCCCCTAGTCTACCCCAACTACCCTGCCTCCCTCCTCACTACCCAGCCAAATCATTGTCTTACTCTCACTGTTCATTCAAGGCACTCATACACCAACATGGGTACTGGCCTTTTAATGCACTAATGAACATTTACCAGAATACATTAGTTAGTGCTATTAAGAGGGGAGTGATTTGCTTTCCCAAACAACCTAGTGTTTCAAGGAAGCAGCTGGTTTGAAAGTACACTTCACAATTCTGAAGAAGCCAGGTTCAGAAGTCACAGCCAGAAAGGAAGCACTCTGTGTAGCAATGAAGTAGGAGTAGTGTGGAAGTCTGAATGTAACTTCCACTCCTCAGAAGGTATGGACCAATGCTATTTTATGATTGATTTTAACTTGTTTGAAATTACATGAGCCCAAAGTTTCCAGCCTTTATTTGAGAAATAAAAGCAGGGAAATGAGGCAGGATAACAAAGGGATATACAAATATTAGTCAGTTTATTCAAATACTTGACTCTTAATATTCCCTGTGAATCATGACATGTTTTCATAGATCTTTCCAAATCGAAACTAATCTTACAAAATTAACTTTTGGGCCTGAAATAAACATGGTGAAAAGGTTCACTTTTCAAATTATTGAGCAAACTGATCAGAATTTTATAGGATTTGTTGTAGCTCTGCAAGATAATGTGCTTCCTTGAAGTTCTTTAGACAAACTGTAACCAGCAGAATAATAAAATTACATAACCAACTTTAGATTATTACATCAATTACCTGGGAAACACGAAGTTGACAAGCTGCCAGTTCCTTCTCATTCTCTTCTAACTTCTGGTTACTCTCAGCCTGTGTGCTTTCCAACTGCTTGCAGCGTTTCACCATGGTCTTCACTTCAGATTTCATTTTACTAATGTACAGTCGTGCAACTGTAAATTCCTCATCTAGGAGGCCACTTCCCTCAGGCTGCAAAGTAGTAAATTTATATTCATGTAAATTGTTACAATGTCAGTGCTGCTTTCAGACGAACACTGAATACACTTGAGTTAGCTTTTCTTTAATACCAATGTGAATTACTGAAACAAAGTTCAGCAAGGTGTAGTTGAAATTATTCTCTGCCTGCTACACCACTTACAGCAACTTGCATTACTATCACACTTAACTTCATTAAGCAACAAACGCACTTGTGCAGCAACAGTATCCCATAAATACTGACACCAAGTCAAGAAAAGTGACTAGAAGTTTGATCAAAAAAGTAAATTTTTAAAAGAACATCTTAAAAGGAGGTACACTGAAGTAGAGAGGTGAAGAGATTGAGGGAGCAAACTCCAGAGCTTTTATCAGGTCACCAATGGTAGAACAACGAAAATCAGGATGTACTGACCAGAATTTGAGGAGTGCAGAAATGGTTACGGATTGTATGACTGTACAAGGTTAGCCAGTATAATTGCTGAAAGAACTATACACGAGCTATTTAGATCTTGTGGCAATTCCTACTTACTAAAGCAGGTTCTTTTGAATGCTAACATTCTTGGTGTTTCAGCAAACACCAAAAGTTTACTAATTAAGTTTGTTGTGGCTTATAACAGTGAGATGGTGTTTTACTAAATTATAATGCTAAAACACCATGGCTGAATCTGTAGAGCGTTTATTTTCTTGTCATCTTAAAAACATATCAAACAAACATGATGGCTCATTTATTAAACACAGACTGCAGAGCTTCATGGTAAATGATTCAGTGATTCACTCAAGGCAAAACATTCTGATGCTCCATTCTTACTCGAAAAGAAACTCATCATTGCTTTCCAAAAAATGGCTACGCAGATGAAGGCGGCTAGATGATACCAAACGGTTAATGAAGTCTAAAATTTGCAAATGGACTTTTTAAAACCCAGGTGGTTCCTTTTTCAGAAACCAATGTTTGAGTGCATAATTTCAAAATTCATTCACAGCATCCAATCTTCAGTTTCATCTCTTCTGACGACTCTCTCAATTTTACATTCTAAATGTACTGATAACAAAGCATGAAGCCTAAACGAGCTCTTTCAAATCAAACATTTATAATCTTTTAGATAATCTACCTTTTGGCACTTTTAAGTGACAAATTGAGACAAAATTCTCAGCACTGACAGAGTCATCCTAAAAAGAGGAACCTGTCCCAAAACGTATGTTACAATTTTCAACTACAAAAGTTTTGAACAGCAGTTTAATTGAAGATTAAAATCTGTTAACTATCTCATCTATAATCTAGCAACAGGCCCAGATGCCCTAACTAGAAATGTACACTTCCAAGGACGTATAGATTGTGCCCTTTGTCAATATTGACCGAGCCCAATATTACAAGAATCTCAAAAATATCCAATTCTCCTCTAGATCTAGCAGCAGCCGTGGAAAACAACTTCACATGAGAATTTTAGCATCACCAACTATTTAAAATACAGTGAAGGAAGATGGCACATATGACTACACAGGCCTCAACAAAAACAATGATGCTATTGTAAAGGGCAGCAATAATCAAAACCAACTGAAGTAAAATAGCAAGCTTGTTTTATGATTGTTAAGACTCAAAGTCCAACAGCGACAAGATATTGTCACAGATTCTTAGAGGCAAGAATGAACAAGAGAAATTTTTTTGATTCTATCCAATTCAATCCAATCCAATCAAAGTCCAATTCAAAATCTCAGCAAGTGAGACATTCAAAATCCAAGCCGACAAGATAGGTAAGCTATTTTCTATCTTGGGCTTGATCTACATGATCCAAACTGATTAGAGCAGGCAGTGGACCTCCTCCGAGGCTTGATCTTATCTGCAGCTTAACCAAAAGGCCGACTTGCCACCTTAAAAAAATTGCTTCAAATGAAGCCTCGGTACAACTGCATGACTACTGCACAGCAAAACTACACTTGATCTTAGCCAAAAGACCAAGAAGTGGAGTGGGCAGAATTTTTTTTTTAATACTTTATTCCAATTCAATCAAATTCAATTCAGAGTCTCAACAAGTTGAGATATTCCTGATTTAAGCTGACAAGGGGTCTCACCTCCTGTCTTGGGCTTGATCTACATGATCCAAGATGATTGGAGTAGGTGTAGCTCCTTCTCCAAGGCTTGATCTCATTTGCACCTTAGCCAAAAGGCCGAGATGCTGTTTTAAAAAATTGCTTCAAATGAAACTAAAATATAACCTAATGACTTCAACCAAGCGCAGCATGTTGACACCAGACCCAATCCTAGCCAAAAGGCTGAAAAGCGAATGCACCAGTGAAGTCACTTAACTGCTTCTACTGGATGTGGGCAAAAAATTTGCTTCAGATGACCAGCACATTATTTTTGCAGACATTTCTCAGTACAATTTAAAAATATTTTTTCAAGATTCTATGCTTACTTTAACATCATTGTTACCAACTGCAATTCCAATTTCTGCAAGATCTTTTAATAATGATGTCATCATCTCAGTCACTCGTTTCTTCTGATGATTGGTCATTTCCTTCAGTTTTTGCAGCTCTCCATCGATGGATGTTAATGTGGCCTGCGATAACAGAATTTAAAGCAATCATCTTAAAATATTTATTAACAGTTTGAATAAATAAGCTAACCATTTAGGCTATAAATTAGAATCAGACATTCAAACCAGGAACAACTAAATGTTGCACGTAAAAATGGTATAAGCTCACATTAATTTGCGTGAGAGCTACTTGGAGAGAAACACCATTCTGATATCCTACAAGTTTTGTTAAAAATATTCAGCATGGAATCACCATTTTTAAATCATAAACAGTACCAAAATCTTCTCATGGAAGTTATCCATGACCTTTTAACAAAGTGTACAATTTTGAGATTGTATCTGGAGCAATTTCTTACCGACTTTTGACCCAGTTCGTCGCTTAATAACTCAAATTCCCTTGTCTTGTCCTCCACTTCTTGTGATTTCTGGTCGTAGTTAACTGCAAGTTCTTCCAAGGCTTGCAGCACTTCCTTCACTTCCTCTTTGGAGGCATCATTCTCAGCTTGCAGGCGATTTAGTTCTGACTGCATATTATCTTGGTCTCGTCTGGTGGATGCCAGGAGCTACAAAAAGGTGGAAAATCAGAACCATGTACATGAAAGTACTTTTTCTCCCCCCATGTTGCCCACACTATTGTAAACAAGTTACACGCTCAGTTATTTTTAAAAAGGATCAGTTATGTCTACACTACTTCAGTCATTTTATTCCCAAAGATCAAGAAATGCCTTAAGTGATACATTTAATATTGTTGCTCATATCAATGGATGAAACATTGAAAATAAGAGTAGATGGTGCCCATTTGGCTCTTGGAACCTGCTTTACCATACATTATGATCATGGCTGATTGTCCAACTCAACAGCATAATCCTGCTTTCTTCCCAAAACTTTTGATCCCATTCACCACCCCCCCCTCCTCCAAGTGCTATACCCCCCGCCTTTTGAATACACTCAATGTTTTGGCATCAACTACTTTGCGGTAATGAATTCCACAGGCTCACCAGTCTTTGGATGAAGAAATGTTTCCCTCATCTCTATCCTAAACGATCTACTCCGAATCCTCAGACTGTGATCCCTGGTTCTGCACTGCCCATCATTGGGAACATCCTCCCTGCATTTACCCTGTATAGTTCTGTTAGAATTTTATAAGTCTCTATGAGATCCCCCCCTCATTTGTCTAAACTCCAGCAAAAACAATCCTAAACTAGTCAAACTCTCCGCATACATTAATCCCACCATCCCTGGAATCAACCTGGTAAACCTTCGAGGGAATGCAAGCGTCTTGCACTTCTTGAGAGCAAGAACATCTTTCCTCAGAAAGGACACCAGAACTTCACACAATGTTCTAGGTGTGGCCTCAGCAAGGCCCTACATAATTGCAATAACACATTCCTGCTCCTGAACTTGAAACTTCTTGAAATGAAGGCCGACATACCATTGCTTTCTTTATTGCCTACAGCATCTGCATGGTTACCTTCAGCAACTAGTGCACAAGGACATTCAGGTCTCTCTGTGCACTCTCCTCTCCAATTTACAGCCACTTTTAAAATTTTTAAATTCTTTATTGCAAAAATCACATAAGCACATTGGATGCAACAGAAATGAGATCCTTAAATAGGATCTCTGAATTATAGAATCCATAGTGCAGACTGAGGCCATTCAACCCATCGAGCCTGCACTAACAACAATCCTTCCCAGGCCTTAATCCCCATTTCACCAATCCCTACAACCCCATGTCTTTACCCTGTTAATCCCCTGATGTTATGCAGCAATTTAGCATGGCCAATCAACCTAATCCGCTCATCTTTAGACTCTGATCTGTTCAGAGTTAGTTCATGTAATAGTTGTAGCACCAGCCTAAATGGTCTTAACATCTTGAGCTAGAAAAACTAGTTACACACAATGATTTCTGTTTAGAAGAGTATCCAGACAGCAGACATTAATTGAGTGGGTTCTTGATAGCTGTCAACATCCAATGAGCCATCGCCTGATGCAGGTCTGTCTCTCTCTTATATAACTACATGAGCACAATGTCAACAAGTCTGATCAGGCTTACTTCTTCCTGGTCCAACATCTGCTGCTTAAGTTTTTCCACCAGTTGGCTCTGCTGATTGATCTCCTCATCCTGCAAAATTAGTACAAGCAGTTAGTGAATTATCAACAACAGTAACATTACACAAAAGAATTTCTTATGTAAGGCTACAGCAGTGCAGTTTAGTTTAAAATACTTTGCTTTCCCACTGCCAGCAAGCCACATTTTGTTCACGTATGATCTAGGAAATGAAAAAAGTCGTCCTTAAATTTTAAAATTTTTGCCTTTATGTATGTCACAAGTAGGCTTACATTAACAGTGTCAAAATTGCCTACTGCCACATTCCGGCACCTGCTCGGGTACACAAAGAGAATTTAGCATAGTCAATGCACCTAACCAGCATATCTTTCAGATGGTGGGAGGAAACCAGGACACCCAGAGGAAATCTACGCAAACTTGAGGAGAATATGCAGATTCTGTATAGTGACCCAAGCAGGGAAATGAACCTGGGACCCTGGCACTCAGGCAGCAGTGTTAACTTCACTGGTACCGACAGTCTTCACTGGTACCGACAGTCTTCACTGGTACCGACAGTCTTCACTGGTACCAAAGATGCACGCAAATACACATTTGAGACCAAATCTTGAATGATAAAATTAGGTCAAATAATCAATAACTTGCAATATACAGTTTCTAAATAACTCCTGCTGTTTTTAAAAATAATCTGGCAGTGTGTGTTTTAGCTCATTAAATTCCACAGATGACAATCATATAATTTGAACAGGACAATGGCAAAGGTTTGAGTCATTCATTTCCATCCTTTTATTTGTTAATCTCCTTTCTAGGTAATAGTCTGACTTCTGTTTTTAGGAACTAAACAACACAATCAACTATCAGTTAAATTAGGTCACAAATCTGGCACTGAGGAAATTGAATTTTATTTGATTTCACAATCGATCCAAGTTAACTTGCTTATACCCATATTAAACAATTCTTTCAATCCTATTTTAAAAACATGAATCATGCCATTCTTAATTTTACCTTGTCTGAAATTAACAAGTTCAATTATGTTATATCTTCATTATTGCGAAGTTTGCTAAACTTTGATATTTCTCTCCTAGGCTGAAAGAGTCAATTACTAGGGGACATAGGGTTAAGTTGCGAGGGGCAAAATTTTAAAAGAGATGTACGAAGCACATTTTTTACAGAGTGATGGGTGCCTGGAACTTGGCAGGAGAGGTAGTGGAAGCAAATAAGAGTCAATTTTAAGGGGCATCTTGACAAGTACGTGAATGAGATGGAAATAGAGGGATATGGTCCCCAGAAGGGTACAGGGATTTAGTTAAGTCAGGCAGCATGGTCAGTGCAGGTTTGGAGGGTCTGCTCTTGTGCTGTAATTTTCTTTGTTCTTATACTGGAGTTCATATCCAAATGAAAATTACATTTTCTTTCATTCGAGATATAACATCCAGTTTTATTTCAAAATTATTCATCTTCAACCCTGCTCAGAATATTTGTTTTCTTAAACAGGTACTGTTGGAATAGATTTAAAAGCATTGTGGAGTGTCCCATTTTTGAGTTAATTCCTTCAACTTAAAATGGCAGATTTATATAATTTTTTAGTACAGGAGATCAATTCAACTGCACCGGTCAACAACTTGACTAATTCTAGAAAAGTCTGTTACCTTAAGAATTGGGAGTCAAAAGAAAATTATAGTAAAGTTAACATGTTTTTAACAGCAAAGAATTGGACACTAGAAAACAGCATTTCAACTTATTGTATAAAAGCATTGCAGAAATATTCAGGACAGAATCAGCATACCTTGTCATCAAGCTGCTTATACAACTTTGAAATTTCTGAATCCATCTTTGATTTTTCTGCATCAGTAAGTTTAACAGTAGGAGTTTCCTCTATTTTGTCATTGGTGAGAACGATCTCAAGTGCTTCCTTGTGTTTCTCTTTGTCGTACTGTTCTTCTACAGGTACAGATTCACCTATGGGAAAGAATTAATTGATGATATAAAATAAATAGTTCTGGTTAAATTATTTTAAGTTACTTAAAATTGCGTGCAACAATGATGTTTACAAACTTAAAATTTAAGCAGCCATTTTCAAATGGATGTGAAAAGTAGCAATAGAGGCATATTAGACAATTAGGAAGTCATTGATGCTAGGAAAAATAAACACATTTGAATAAGATTCAATAACATCTTGGAAGTGAGGTCACTTCACTCATTTCATCATGGGCAACCTAATAAAACAGTTAGTTGGAAAGTTAAATCACTAAGTGTAACTTGAGTGGCACAACTTGATTAATGAAGGTTACATACCTTTCCTCCATCTATTGAGTTCATTTTCAAGCCACTGGATTGTATTTCTTAAAGTCTTGTTCTTCTCTTTCTCTTTTTCGTATTTCTTCTTCCACTGTTCTGCTGTGAGCTCAACATTAACAGTTACAGTATTCTTAATGGTCTTGGCTCTGTAGGAAACAGAAAAGTGAAGAAACTAGGAAATTACTTTGGTTAAAAAGATAAAAATAGTATCCTTCCTAGCCTGTAATCAGAATTCTATACATATAAATATCTCCAAAAACAAGCATTTGCTCTTGAAATAACATAACACAGGTACATTCATGCACACACTACACTACAACTATTCAGCACTTTGTCATATTAGCAGAAAAAAGACAGAATTGCCCGCTACTGCCACACTTAACATTCTTATAATATTCTTGTCATTCCACTGAATAATGCCCTGCTTCACAGAGGCGTTCCAAGGCTACTATCACTTGGAATCATGGCCAATCTCTACAGCAATTGAAGATTTTCAATTGTTCCTCACATTTGAGCCTTACTGCCCTCTGTGGTCCTTGTGGATGGCAATTTTTCTTTTCTATATCATACCTATGTTGTGAAATGTCTATCACTGCATCTTTGATAGTCATGTTGCAAAATGTAAGGTCAATAATACTCTACATCCCCTTTGATGCAGATGTCCAACCGCTCCCTAAGCAGCGAGCCATTATTCCAGAGTCAGACTTTCCATACACACAATGCAACATGCAATAACTCAGGTACACTATGGATCGACAACCGCTGACATATGCTTCTGGTACTGCTATCCAATCTACATCTAACTTAAAAATAGTGCAAGCACAACTCCCACCACTATTAAACTTTACTTACAAACTTAGCAAAAATATTGATTGAAAATTAAAATCCTCCTGCCCAACTGAATTTAAAATCTGAACTCCCATTGAGATTAAGATTTGCACTGTTCCAGGTTTTTGTCATCCCCTGGCAACTGTCCAAGGACACTGATAATTTCTCAATGCTCTTATGGTAGATTTCAGTATGCAATATTCATATCTTGAGAATCTTTACTTCAATATAGATCAGCTGCGGTTAACCTAATCAACACCCAGCCATAGAGGGGATAAGGATGGAACTAAGAAACAATATTTGCAGAGGTTGAACACAATGCGAGATTGTGCAATGAATTTATTGAAAATATTTTAAAGACATAAATAACACAATGAAAATTATAATAGGGATAAGGCCACTAAGGGGTGCACAAATTAAATTATAGTTAATCATAATGAAGTGGCAGAAATAAGGCATAGTTACTTTTCCCAGTGGCCAATAATTTAACATAAGAGTCAAAAAGGTCATCAAGACATTTTATTTAGAATGCAGATAAACAATTGAAAAATTATCCATAACGAGGGAGTTTAAAACCTATGATCTGCATGGACAGTATCCAAACAATAATTCCAGAGGACTAGCAGACAGCTATTATTCCTATATTTAGAAAATAATGATAGAATAAAATGAAATCAAAAATAGTCAGCATGGATTTCAACAGAAAAAGTTATAGTTGGCCAGCCTCTCTGAAATTACATGAAGAGCAGACAAGGGTAATACAGTCATTAATAATGTACGGTCTTTAAAATACAGTCTTTAATAATGTACCACACAATAGATTCATGACTAAAATATGGTGTGAGATCAGGAGACAAGTAGCAGAATGTGTACAAACATTACAAGAGAGGGTATTTAGAGTTACACTAGTGGAAGATTAATGAATGATGTTACACAGATTGATGCTAAGAATCACGAATTTCCATTATTTACAGAAATCATTTGATTCAGGAATTGAAAAAATATCTAAATTACATAAATTTCAGAGTGGAAGGGTGCTGAGTTAATATGGTGCAGGATTGAGATAAAACTTAAGTACAAACTGCGTGGAGTTTGCACATTCTCGTGTCTGCATGGGTTTTCTCTGGTGCTCTGGTTTCCTCCCACAGTCAAAAGATATGCGGGTGAGGTTGGCTGGCCATGCTAAAATTGTCCCTTAGTGTCCTGAGATGTGTAGGTTAGAGGGATTAGTGGATAAATGAGTAGGGATCAACTGACGAGATGTACAGGGATATGGGGGTGGGGGTGGGGGTTGGATGGGATTGTGGTCGGTGCAGACTCAATCGGCCAGATGGCATCTTTCTGCACTACAGTGTTTCTATGATAATAATGTGCTAAAACAGCGTTTCAACACTGTAGACAGAGAAGGTGTTTCCACTTGTGCAAGAGTTTTTTTGAATGGACCTACCTCTCATTAAGTTGATCTTTCTCTACACCTTAGCTATGACTATAACACTACATTCTGCATTCTCGTTTCCTTCTGTGAACTGTATGGATTTCCATAGAACCCTACAGTGCAGAAAGAGGCCTTTCAGCCCATCGAGTCTGCACCAAACACAATCCTACCCAGGCCCTACCCCCTTATCCCTACATAATATACCCAATAATCCTCTAACCTACATGTCCCTAGGCACTATGGGGCAATTTCTTCGCATAGCCAATCAATCTAACCTGCACATCTTTGGACTGTGGGAGGAAACCAGAGCACCGGAGGAAATCCACGCATCACAAGGAGAACGTACAAACTCCACACAGACAGTGACCTGAGCTGGGAATCGAATGCAGGACCCTGGAACTGTGAAGCAGCAGCGCTAACCACTGTGCTAACTACTGTGCTACCATACCGCCCAGGTATGCTCTGTCTATGAAGCAGACAAGAAACAACACTTTTCACTGTATACTAATACATGTGACAATGAATCAAATTTAAAGCTAGAGGCCATAAAGACAAGATATTTAATCGAGCTAATAAAGAATTAAGGAGAAACTCTTTGCTCAAGAGTGGTAAGACATGGAACTCATTATTACATGCAGTGATTGCAGTAAATAGCACAGGTCCATTAGTGGGAAACCATAGGAGTACGAGAGATCCAGGAATGGATAGACAGGTTGATAGAGTGAGGTAAAGTTGCTAAGAGTGGGAGAAGAATTGATGAGATCTTTCAAAGCGATAAGATCTTTTAAAAGGAAGAAATAAAACATTGGAAGCCCTTCCTATCAATCCCTGCTCCACATTGACACACACACACTTTCCAGGGGAACGGGTTGGCTGATCTGAAGGAAATCTGATTCCTGGCTTGGGTCACTGTCTGTGTGGAATTTGTATGTTCTCCCTGTGTCTGCATGGGTTTCCTTCAGGTGGTCCAGTTTTCTCCCACATTGCAGAAGATGTGCTGGTTAGGCAAACTGGCCATACTAAATGCTCCTTCAGTGTACCCGAACAGGCACTGGTGTGTGGTGACTAGGGGATTTTCACAGTAACTTCACTGCAGCGTTAGTGTAAACCTACTTGTCACTAATAAATAAACTTTAAATGATTGTGTGCACCAGACATGCCAGCTGAACGACTGGATCCTGTGCTGTAAATTCTGAGCAACTCTTAAGCATATTGAGCAATTCACAAAACACAAGCACTTCATCGGTCTCATCAACAGACATTCAATACATGCACCATATTAGAAAAATAGGTTCAGCCCAAATTCCTCACATTTATGAGCAATTGTTGGTGTAACTGTGCATGCATCACTTCTGGACTTTGTATCGTACTTGACTGTCCTATAATGGTTATCATAGTCAACTACCCAGCTAGAAAGGCCCATACACTTCAAATACAAATACACGCAGAAGCTAAGAGAGGATTACAGATTCTCACACAAAACATAATGCAAACAGCCAACACTTTCAGGAAAAGATAAAGATAGAAAAATAAGAAAAAGCGAGTTTCCGATGAAACTGACTAAAATTATGTGCCTACTTTATAACATCTTGTTTATTTTCATTTTGCAAAGAAATTCAAGTTCTCCATAAATAATATTTGTTTTAAAATGTAGAATTGGAAAAGATGAACAACGTAATAGAATATTCTTCAGGCAAATAATACTTTTGAAGTAAATGTCACAAGGAAATTATCTAGCATGAATAAAGGATAACTGATTCTACCAGCAGTTTATATAACACAAAAAGCATTTGTAATAGTTCCTAAAATACTTAAAAAGTTTACTTACCTCTGACCGAACATCAATGTAGTTTTAGTCTCTGCTTCATTGTAGGATGATGGTGAACAGCAAATAACTATTGTAGTTCTGCAGTTACCGCCCAGTGAATCTTGTAAAATTCTGGTCATTTTGCTGTCACGGTACGGTACATACGTCTAAACGAACAACCAAAGTTTTAAAAGTATACTTGATGTACAAACCCATCTTAACATTTATATGCCTACAAGCCTATTTTCCAAATGCAACTTGTATTTATACTCAATGAATACAGTACTCAACACTGACAGCATCTTATGGCACTTTGCAGGGGGAGAAACAAAAATAAAATTAATACTTCAACTGTTGAAGGACACTGGTCAAGGTGACTCAGTTAAACAGATGAATTGTTTGGAAATCTATAAGAATGTAAAAAAAATAGAGGCAGAAAGGTTTTGAGGAATAGTGGAAGGAACAGTAGAAAGGGTTGGAAGCAGTGCAGGGATGCAGGGTTTCATAATGTTGCACTGGCACACCAGGGAAGGCTAGAAATATTTGTAAATAAGGGCCTTAAACTTGTTGCAAAAGTGGAAACTAGGAACCTGCACAGCAGGAACAGACAGGAACGATGGAAGAATGGAAATTACAGCAGTTCAAAGCAAAAACACAATAGGATAGAATGTAAATTTTGGAATAAAGATTATGAACAATTAGCTTAATGATTTCAAATTGTCAATAACTCAAGACAATAAGCAGAGAAATTGTATTAAAAAAAATGCAACAAGGGCAATTCTGGCCTTGGGTGACTGTGCAAACTCCACACATTCTCCCTTGAATTGCATGGGTTTCCTCTAGGTGTTCTGGTTTCCACCCACAGTCCAAAGATCTGCATGTTAGGTGGAGTGGCTATCCTAAATTACCACTTAGTGTCCAAAGATGTGTAGCATTGGTAGATTAGCCTTGATAAATGCACAGTATTATGAGGATAGTGTGACTTGGGCAGGGGTTGGGTGAAATGCTCATTTGGAGAGTCAGTGCAGACCCAATGGGCCAAGTGGCCTCATTCTACACTGTGGGGATTCTGTGCAAAGACATTTTATAAGGCGCATGTTTATTACGTTTTGTTAATTCTCCTGCATATATTGCATGTTTTATGGAATTCTCATATTTAAGTTTCCTCCTAATAAAAATATATGGCAATACAACTGAAAAGTCTCAAACTGCTGCCTTTATTCTGATGTTTTTGGTCAAGTTTCAAAGGTATCCACAAGAAAAATCCTTAATCTGTTAAGATTTACATTAACAATATATATATAGTATACTCACGCTTGATTCTGCTAGAGAAGCAATGACATTCCCCAATGCTGACAAAGATTTGTTGATATTCTTGGCTTCGTCTAGTACGGCCCCTTCGGCTCCAGTTTTACTGACCTTAATGGATTTTCAACAGAAGAAACATTCATTAACATTACTACAATAATTTCCACATTTTAAAAATATAGTTTCCCCTTCATTCACATTACTTACTACCATACACATCAAACCAGAATGGAACATCAGACCAGATAGACTACTTTATAAATAGTGCTCAAGGGGAAGCAGCCTGTCGAGATCTCAGTGCAGATTATGTCAGAGAGGTAAAGGTGGTAAGGGCTGGGCAACAGCAGAGCCAAGCAGCATTGCAAAATTCTCTGAGATAACATCAAGGGCATCACTCTGCTAGCCATTCCCCCCCTGCCTTGCAGTGGGGTCATCAAGTGTAATTCTGAGCTAATCTACAAGGTGTCTGCAGGGTCCTGATGGTTTTCCTCAGCATCATCAGTGACGCTGTGACCGACACCAAACACACCAAGCAAAAATGATGATGGACAGGGATTTGGTATACATCTGAAGCACCAGGCGTAGCCCCTGTGGAGTTTTGGTGGTTGAAGACAGTTTTAAAATCTGGAGTAGAGCAAAATTACATACTTACCCCTTTCTCAAACACAGCAAATGAGTACAGTCACAGATTTACAGCATGGAAACAGACTCTTCGGCCCGACTCATCCATGCTGCCTTTATTTTTTAAAACCCCAAAGCTACTCCCAATTGCCCTCATTTGGCTTATATCCCTCTATACCCATCTTACCCACATACCGAACTAAATGCTTTTTAAATGACAAAATTGTACTCACCCCTTTACTACTACCTCTGGCAACTTGTTCCAAACACTCACCACCCACTCAAAAATTTGCCCCCCTGGACCCTTTTGTATCTCGCCCCTCTCACCTTAAACCTATGCCCTCTAGTTTTAGACTCCCGTACCTTGGGAAAAGATAGACTATCTAGCTAATCTGTGCCCCTCATTATTTTATAGACGTCTATCAGGTCATCCTTCAGCCACCTATGCTCCAGAGAAAAAAGTCCCGGTCTATCGAGCCTCTCCTCAAAGCAAAAATCAAGTCCCGGCAGCATCTTAGTAAATCTTTCGTGCACTCTTTCTAGTTTAATAATATCCTTTCTGGTGACGAGAATTGCACACAATATTCAAGTGTGGCCTTACCAATGTGTTGTACAACTTCAACAAGATGTCACAACTCCTGTATTCAATGTTCTGACCAATGAAACCAAGCATGCTGGATGCCTTCTTCACCATTCTGCCCACCTGTGACTCCAATCTTAGGGAGCTATGAACATGTACCCTAGATCTCTGTTCTATAACTCAACCCAATGCCCTACCATTAATTGAGTAAGTCCTGCCCTGGTTCAATCTACCAAAATGCATCACTTTGCATCTAAATTAAACTCCATCTGCCATTTGTCAGACCACTAGCCCAATTGATCAAGATCCCGTTGCAATCCGAGAAAACCTTCTTCATTGTCCACTCTGCCACCAATCTTGGTGTCATATGCAAACTTATTAACCATGTCTCCTACATTCTCATCCAAATCATTAATAAAAAATGACAGTGGACACAACACCGATCCTTGAGACACATCGCTGGTCACAGGTCTCCAGTTTGAAAAATAACCCTCTACAAACCACATTGTGTCATCAAGCCAGTTTTGCATTCATTTAGCTACTTCATTCTGGATCCTGTGAAATTTTACCTTACGCAACAACCTACTATGCGGTACCTTGCCAAATGTCTTGCTGAAGTCCATATAGACAACATTACAACTGCACTGCCCTCATGTACCTTCTTCGTTACCCCTTTAAAAAAAAAACTCAACTTTGTGAGACATGATTTCCCACGAATAGTAAAAAGCATTTGAAATTGAGAGGATTTTGAATACTGAACTTCATGTTCAGGAGGTCAACCTCTTTGCTTTTTACTATTTCTATGATCTAGGAATTGCTGGCAAAACCGCCCTTTATTACCCATCCCCAAGTTTCCAGAAAGTTGACAGTGAAACTTCTTGAACCCTGCAATTCAATGTGATAATGGCCCTTTCACATTGTTGTAGCTATTTGAAACAAGTAAAGGTCTAGCTAGACCATTTCAGAGGACAGCAAAGAGTCACAGTATGGGACTGAGTCATAAAGGGCCTGGCCAGGTAAAAACAGGAAGGTTTCTTCCCTAAAGGTGATTTCATGAAATAGCTGTGACTTTTAAAAACAGTATGATGGCTTTGTGGTTATTTCTACAGCCATTAGCTTTTAATTTCCAGATTTTAGCTGAGAATTCAAATTCTCCAAAAACTTGCATTTTCTAAATTCAGTCCCTTCAATTGAAATATGGGAACATTGTGAAAGTCACATCAATCATAAGAAATATAGCTTTCCCATGCCAGCATTTTCTTCTGAATGGCAATCAATATAGCTATGAATCAAGCTTCCAAAAGGACAACAGCACTCTAAATTCATTTGCGAAACAGTGCCAGGAACCATATTAAAATGGAAACTCACTTCAGTTACAAGCTTTGGGAGACAAAGACTATTGTGTTGTCTAATTTTTATTTAGAGGGCAACAGTAAATGAATTAATCAGCTTGCTGTCCTGTCCTAGTCTTGTGTCAGTTATTATGATGCATACCAATCTGATTTGAGAGCCCAAACTGAATTATCTTGTTAGCATACATTTGAAAAACAAAAAAAACCTTGGAAAATGACATTGCTGGCAGGCCATCATTTATTTTTCATCCCCCATTGTCCTTGAGAGGTGGAGGTGAGTCACTTTTTTCAGTTACAGCTGAGTAGGTCAATGAATAGGTCATTTAAGAAACACCCACATTTCTGGTGAGTTTGGAGTCGCATTCAGGCTAATTAGGTAAGGGGCAAAAGCTAGGGACACAGTGCAAACCTAGACTTGCACTTATTCATTAAGACCAATAGTAGAACTCTTGCTGTCTACATCTCAATGTTCCCGCAAAGCTAAATCATCAATTAAATTGTTGAAGTTTGATTTTCTATTTGGTACATGAACATTTTTCACTTGGTTGCTACTGTTTCATCATCTCTTGGATACTTGGGATTCTCAGTGGCACGTGATATTCAACATGACTTGGCACGAATTAGTTATGCTGCTAAAGTATTTTTCGAAAACTGTACAAACATATGAATTAGGAGACTAGGCCATTTGACTCCTCCAGCTTGCTCTGCCATTCAACATGATCACGTCTGATCTGACTGCAGTTCCCAACTCTACAACCCCATTTACCCTCAATAACCTTAGATTCCTGACTAAGGAGAGAGTCCTATTTACCTCTGCTTTAAAGCAGTTAGTCATTCCGCCTCCACTAGTCTCTGGAGAAGGAGAGTTCCAAAGACTAATGGCCTTCTGATAGAAAAAAAATCTCATCTTCTTAAAGATGAAGGATGTGGAAGCATTGGAGAGAGCGCACAGATATTTACCAAAACGCTGCCTGGTTTGGAGGGTAGGTCTTATGAGGAAATGTTGAAGGAGCTGAGGTTTTTCTCTTTAGAGCAGGGGAGGATGAGAGGTGACTTAATAGAAGTTTATAAGATGATGAAGGGAATAGATAGAGTGGACGTTCAGAGACTATTTCCACAGGTTGATGTAGCTGTTACTAGAGGGCATAACTATAAAGGCTCATGGCGGGAGATAAAGGAGGGATGACAGAGATAGATTCTTTCTCAGTGATTGGAATGTGGAATGTCAGACACTTTAGGAACTTTCAAGCGGTTATTGGATGGGCACATAGAACACCAAAATGATAGGGAGTGGCATTGCTTGATCTAGGGTTCCGACATAGCTCGGCACAAGATCGAGGACTGAAGGGCCTGTATTGTGCTGGACTGTTCTATGTTAAATGGGGTACTAATTTTTAAAATTATGTCTGCTAGAATAGGCCTGGGCACTCCCATGTTAAAACATCCTTTCATCATCCAACCTGTCAAGGACCTCAGATTCTTGGGTTTCAGTTATATCACCTCTCATGCTTCTAAACTTAAACAGATACAGATCTAGTCTACCCATCCTTTCTTCAAGA
Source organism: Sphyrna mokarran (assembly GCA_024679065.1). NCBI lineage: Eukaryota > Metazoa > Chordata > Chondrichthyes > Carcharhiniformes > Carcharhinidae > Sphyrna > Sphyrna mokarran. The sequence continues at coordinate 32,681,569 of JAGIQG010000002.1, read as the reverse complement.
TAGCATCCCTACCATTAATCCCAATTATCTGTCGAATGCATCTTCTATGAAAAGCTTGATATAATTTTATAAATAGAGAACTGTATAGTGTACTTCAGATGTGGTCTCAAAGACCTGCTCAACTATAGCAAAACATCCCTGCTTTTATATTTCATTCCCCTCTCAATAAATGACAACATTGCATTCACCTTCCTCATCCATCACTCTACCTGCATAGAAATACTTTGAAATTCATGCACCAAAACATCCAGATCCCTCTGCACCTCAACATTCTGCAAATCTCTCTCCATTCAAGGTATAGCACTGTAAAGAAACATTCATTCTTACCTTTTCACTACCTGCCAAGTCAACCAGATAAAGTTTGCCACTTAACTTCTGCTCTGTTGCAGTGTTTTCTTGTTTGACATTAATTAAAAAGATACTGTGGCTACGTGAGCTGTGTTCATTCATATCTGAAACAAACAGAGGCTACTGATTAAAAATATACATTTTGTCCAGCTTTAACTGCAAAAAATTACAGGATAGTCAAATTTCATTTCTTCACTTGGTCTCCAGAGCTTCGCAAAACAAGTGAATAGTTATAGCCAAAGGTTGATTTTCTTTTGGCCATCAGTTAAATTTATAAGCTTCAGATGATGCATGATACAGAAATCATTAGAAAATGGACTGGGAGGGAGATACAATTCTAGGGATTGCAGATGCAATTTTGTAAAATAAACCACTTTTTTTTTTTACAAATTTGTAAAGTTTTCACATAGTCACAGATGCGGAGAGAGAATGATTTAAAATATCTGCAAATTTTAATGGAAAATGGTTAAGTAATCTGTAATAGAGAAATCAGAAGTGTAGTACACACAAATTATGTTTAAGTGGGGGAGAATATCAAGCTTAGTGAAAGTTTAATTAGTTGTTAAATAATATTACAAAAATGCTTCCAGATGCATTGGTCAGTCCTCAAAAATCACCACCTATAACTTTTTCAAAGCTTGAAACTAGCTACTGTACAAGTGGAAACCTGAAAATTGCTGTCCATTTTACTATTTTTATAAAATTGCCGATTGAAATAAATACGACTTTAAAAATCATTAACACTACAATGACACACAGTTTAAACGAGTTGGTGCTTAATGCATTGTGGATACACACTTACTTGTAACTGCTACATGTCTGTTGGATTTTCCTTCATCAATTGTATCCATGACCTCATCAGGACTGCAGACAAAGCGCTCAGTGCAGCCCTGTGTCAGGAAAACAATTAAAAAGGACAGGTCTTGTAAAAAAATAGTATCAGCACATTACAGGAAATATATCTTTGGGATCTTTTACCCACCTTCACATAAGGAACTCTATTTTTATCTTCATGGACTGAGAGATTGGTCTTAGACACTGCAAACAAAAAGGAACAATGTTTTATCTCATAATCCTGCAATTAAGGTTTACACACAAATATCAACTGCATATCCATTCACATCCCTATTTCTGGCCACAACTTTCATCTCCTTGGAACATTATTTGACTGCATTCAAATTCTTAAAGCAACTCATTGTTCAATTAGTTTCACCTGCTAACTTTTGGTTTCAATTTTTGGACCAGATCCTTTCTTATCCCATAGAAGTTGGCTTTTCCCCAACTAATTCTTATTCTGGATTGCTCCTTGTCCAATTCCATAGCCAACTTAAAACTTATGATGCAACTTTTGTTGTTACCCAAATGTTTCTCTGCTGACACTTGATTCTTGAGAGTGAAGTGGATCAAGTCCAGCAACACTTGTACTGAAAATGTACTGCTATAGACAATTCTCCTGAACATCTTTAAGAATTTAAGAATTCCTGCCTTTGTCCATCTTGTAAGATTTTGATAATTCTACCAACCTTTTGGATTTGTTCCTGGTTTGCAACTTCAATTTTTTAAACCACAGTTTAAATTAAATAGTTCAGTTTGAATTTAGATTAGAGACACAATGGCAGTCAAGACAGTTGAGATTTTTTATTGATGACAATTGTTTGTTTAAAACTACACAAACTATATGAACTTTTGTTTAAAATCAGTTTGAAGAATTGGTTAAAAAGCAGTTTGACTATCTTTAAATAAAATCTATGCATTGATTTAATTAATTAACTACATTTGTCTGGTAGATCATCATCTGTTTTACTATGGTGTTCTTAATGGTTTTAATATGGAAGAGAAGGGAAGAGAATGGTTTTATGGAAGAGAAGGGAATCGTTTAGTTTGGAGGGGCATTGCTTTTTATTTTGGTCGGCACAACATCGAAGGCCGAAGGGCCTGTTCTGTGCTGTAATGTTCTATGTTCTAATATCAGAGAGACTTTGGGTTACGCTTATAACTGTTCTGTAACTAAAGGAAATATTATTTGCTTGCAAAGAAATATTAATTCTAGAAGACAGGGGACAAGGGATAGACCTTTAATATTAGTCTACATGATTCTAATTACAGAGATAGGATAACATCAGATGAGTTGCAGCCCAAGCTAATAGGAGAAGTGAATTTGGACCATTACCAAACAGGACATTGTGAGATTCTGCAATGAGAAGTGGGGATAAAAATTGGAAAAAAGTGATTCTTTGTTGATGCAGTGTTACCATGGCTTCCGGACACAGGTTCAACGTCACTTCAAAGATAAAGACATTACTTTGATTGACAATGCTCAATAACTTCTAGGAACTTGAGAATTAAGGAAGTTCCATATTGTTCACTTGTGTTAGGTAAGCCTTATGTAAATTTTGCTTCAATTATATTTGATTAATAAATACTAGTTGTTCATACCTTGTTAAGCAAGCACAACTGAGGACTCTTGCATTTGAAATTAAGAATTAGGATTATCCTTAAAATCTTTCACTCTCCAAGTTATATTTAGATAATTAGTGCCCCATCATAACTCTTAATACCTGCAACTCTGATTTCCTTGCAAATTTGTTTATCAACATTTTTCATATTAGTTGGTGGCCTATAGAGTAGAGAAAATAATTCCATCTTTTTCCTTCCCTTCGCCTTTAGCTACATTGATTCTGTCTTTGATTACTCTCGGGCACCCCTCTCCAGCACTGCAATTTTCTCTAGTTAATATTGCTACCACCACTTTCCCATCATTCCTGAACACTGGATAGCCAGGAATATTTAATACTTAGTCCTGTTGTTCTTTGAGTCAGGTCTCTGCTATTACTACAATATTATATTTTCACGTGGCTTTCATCTGAAAGTAATCAATTTTAATTTCCCACATTCCACACATTCACATACATGCACTGTAATTCTAATTTAGACTTTCCTACTTACCTCTTAAGCTCAGCCAACCAAAACGTGTTATTAGACCCTACTCCAGTGCTATCAGTCTCTCCCAATATTCTTTGCACCTTAGCATTCCTCTAATTTTGTGACTTCCACACCTCTACAAAATTGATTAAATCCTCCCCAACAGGAGTAGCACATTGCCCTTGTAAGTCAGCCAGCATGTATCTGTCCCATCTCCCAAAAATTGATCTCCATATCCCAAGAATCTATAGCCTTCCCATCTGCACCATCTTCTCCAGACATATTCCCAGTGCCACACACAAGTGAGTGATTTTGAAAATCCTGCTTCCCAATTTCCTATCTAGCTCCCTAAATTCCAACTGCAGGGCCACTTCCCTCTTTCTAGCTAGGTCATTGGCAAGGAAATGGACCACAACTGCTGGCTGCACACATTCTCCTTCACCTTCAGCTCTTCAGCAGTATCCATGACTCTGGCACCAGCAGGCAACATATCATCCTGATTCGTGCCTTTGAGTGCGAAACACCTACTTATTCGCCTAACTATTAAATTGCTATCAATATTGTTCAAGTTATTATTGTGCCTACCTGAGCCAACATGAGACAATGGCTTTCCTCTGGCTGCATTCCCAAGTGCATCACTTTTATCAACATTCAGAATGGAATACTGATCTGAGAGCAAGATGCATTACCTGTTGTTGTTTCTTGACTGCCTGTTGGGCATCTACTCCTCCTCTCCTTGCACACTCAAACTGTGAGTGTCTACACATATGCTTTCCACATAGTTCTCAGTACTACTGATACGCTGTAGTGACAACAGTTGTTCAAGCTCTGAAAACCAGAGATCATCATTGCAGCTGATCACATTTTCCGCACATATTATTTTCCAGGGAACAGGAGATCCACATGGAACAAGATTGCACTCCATCAGTCAGAGCTGCTCTGCCATTTCTCCATGTATTAGATAATCTACTGCTTTTGGCCAGAGTAAGGATATCAAAATAAATTTACACGTTGAAATGCTGACAAATCATATGGTTGCTGCAGAAGTGCAACATTAAAAAGGTCATCGATATCCTCCAGATTTTATGGTTTCACTAATGGCGCTTCTTGAACTGGTTAATACTTGAACATTGTTGATTTAGGATGCCCATACAAGAAACAGGAAATCAATGCTTCATATAAATGAGATATATGCTATGCTTGCAGTCTTACTGGGATGTTAGAGAGAAGGATGTTAAAATAGAACAGAACCATGCTAAAAATAAAACTCATTTTATATAACACCTGTCACAACCAGAAGACCTCCCCACCCCAAAGTGCTTTATAACTATTGAAATACTTTTGAAATGTAGTTACTGTTCACTACAGGAAATGCAACAGCCAATTTCCACAAAGGAAGGTCTCACAAGCAGCAATAAAGTTAAAACTTTATTAATCCCAAGTAGGCTTACATTAACATTGCAATGAAGTTATTGTGAAAATCCCCTAGTTGCCACACTCCAGCATCTGTTCAGTACACAGAGAGAATTTAGCATGGCCAATGCACCTAACCAGCAGGGATGAGTTAATTAATCCCTTCCCACAGTCCCCATATTTCCATGCCATCTTTTTGTTGTTACCGTGATTATGTTCTGAAAGGCCAGATAAGCTGAAATCTTGTCCATGCAAGAATACATGTAATTTATAATTAGATAATCTATTTTTAGTGACTTTAATTGAGGGATTATATATTAGGAGTTTGGGGATATACCATCCACTCCAGGGGACAGTTAGCACCTTGGTCTAATGTCTCAACTGAAAGATGGCAACTTCAGCAATGCAGTACTCCTACATTACTGCACTGCAATGTCAAATTTATCTTGTGTTAAATCCTAGAACTTTATCTGGACCCATACCTTTTGACCCAAAACGCAAGAAGGACTGACAAAAAATGGTGATGCATCCTAAATTGATCAGTATTTTCAAAAGTTTTGATGGTTTGTGATAATGTTGAAGAATTACATTTGGAATTCTCTTAGTAACCTTTTAAACTATCACTTGATTTTCTTTTGAAGTGCGACAAATAGAAAATAAGCTATCAATCCAATAGGTGGCACTAGCCACAAGCAGCAACAGCAAGATCTCCCATGTTCAGTGGGTATTTAGCCTATGTAGGAATGTCCTTGTTTACTGCCATGTATAGGACTGCCCAAAGATACGGCAATGATAACCATTTACCTTATGTTGGGGAGAAATAATTTTGCATTAAAATACATGCCTCAATTATGTTTTGAAACCGACATTCACACAATTGACTTGTAGCTTATATTCTACAAGTTCCATCACCATAGCCATACTTCATTTTTGAGGAACAAAACAAGCATTTTCTATTACATGCAAACTAAAGAGTAATTCAAGACAATTTGTTGTTTACATTTGTGCATAATTCAGGGATGTTCAAAATATAGTGAACTCAAGCAGAAATGGACCAAAATAATTTAAAAGTGCAAAAATATGCAGTCTGTAAATGTCTTCTTGTTTATAAATAATTATTTAATCAATATCTTTTAAAATAATTAGCCAATTTATTAGGTTACACCAATAGAAAATAATTTAAAAGCAAGAATCAATGATTCACTGATCCCTAATTATGGATTCTAGTACTACCTTACTTCATCTATCACAACTTAACCAAGCCAATTTTTAAAAGTGGGTTAAAAATTTTCTAAGTCAAATTTAATTTCCCCATTTATATTCCTTAACAAACCTGTTTAATGCAGATTTGTTTTGATATTTGGTCAACAGTCCATCCGAGTAAAGCCAAAATAACGTGGAGGTGAATTAACATGCATAGCAAAATATTAAGATGCTGAAGAATTATGTTATGTCCACTCCTATCAAGGTTAACTACATTAATTATTTATACAAAAATACTCTGATGAAGAGATAAAATAATTTAGAAGTCTTAGAATATTTATTATTTTAATTTATGGTCAGTTATTAAAATGGAGAACAGGTAATTGCGGTATTAATGTAAGCCTATTCGTGACACTAGTAAGTAAACAAACTGTAAATAACAAGGCTTTCCTTTCCCATTAAAACTTTTCAAACAGTTTATATGGCCTACAAATGAGGCTCAATGAAGTAAAAACTAGAGTTCGGTTAAATTCACGTGTAAAAGCTAAACTAAAATTGCGTTATGAAATCTGATGGCTATGTGTAGTCTTATAAACAGTATTATCCCTGGGTGTACACACACACACACTATATATATATAGCACTCTTGTGCACGAAATTAAGTTTCCAGTATTCACAGGTGGGTGAGACTAATCTTTCTGGAAGTTCCTGAACAACAGAGGTCATTAAATCATTACGAAACAAAAACATAGCTGCTAGTTGGTGAAACAAATTGCCTGCACAGAAAAGAGATTTTTAATGACACTATCAGCCAATATCCAAAATCTACTTTGTTTCAGATAACAAACAGGAATAGAAAGCAAGATATATACTGGGTGTCAACCACTATTTTTGTCACATAATGCAAACAATCTGCATACATATACAATGTTATAAACTATTCAATATTTAAATTTTAAGCATCAATACTAATAAAAAGATCAGATGATGCTGAGCGGATTATTTTAACGACAAAGACAGCCAGAATGCATTCACTATTACGCCAGTGGAATGTTTCTCAGAATAATGCAAGCTAAACAGATATAACTGAGCAAGAGTGAAACATATTACATAGCGATTTCACTCAATAAGCATGTGTAAAGTCCAACTTAATTTGCAAGGAACCAACTCAAAATAATGGAGATTGAGCTTACCCACACCAATCTGAGAGAGTGATATTTCCTAGAATACATAGAGAACTCACTGAGCAGTGGGAGTAAACTCACTCTCCATTTGAAAAGAACCATCAGCCTGTAAAGGTAGCATGAGGAAAAGTCGAAAGGGAGCATGCAGAAAAGTAGAACAGGGAGAGGTACTCATACTTCATATTACTAATGCCAGTTTCTACAGCCATTATGAAAACTATACTTAAATTTGTTGAGAACAGAGATCAGGAATTTGATGGAACGCAAGTTGTTGCGCATGTGCAGATCTGCCATGGCCTTCACATGTGCAATTCTGCATTTTATTTTGAGCTTTTTGGGCCCAGTGCGCGTGTGCTGGAAGTAAGCATGGTGCAAATAGCCCAGATCATGCGACTGGGAACTGCACACTATTGAGAACAAGTGTTCAGGCTGGGAACAGGACCCGTGAGTCTCAAGAAAGAGCAGGAAAAGATCCTAGCTCAGTAAGGTCCTAGTTCAGTTTAAAAAGCGAGGAACAGAGAAAAAAAAAGGAAATGTCCACTTAGTCAGCCCCAAGTGAAAAAGGAAACTAAATGTTGTTGATTCCATACTGCAGGCAAAGGTACCTGCTTACGAGCAGTTGTTTTTTGCTCAGGACAGTCAAAGTGCTAAAGTTCTGTTTGTAAATTCATGGAGTATAAACACTCAGGAATCCAGGGGAACAGAATATCAAGAGACGAGAAGGAAACCCTGCAATGTGGGCCATCGATCATGTTGTCCAAGTTGGAGCAGCTTGTGAGAAAACAAGCAGGTTAGATCTTCAAAAGGTGAAGATTGGAATTTCTTGTGAGACATCGAATTTCAGTGAGACTGGTTGACTCTTGTTACTAAGATCTACATGGGCTGTTGAGAAATCTATGGACTGTTTCGGTCCCATATGGCATTTATTGTGTATGTGGTGTGTTTGACCACTGTTTGCCTGTTAATTCAATGTATCTCATATTAAACCTGAATGCTAGAGTACAAAGTAGATATTATAAATTATATCTTTTTGACCTTGTATAGTAATGTTAATTGTCTTTTGGTTAAAATCTGTGGAATCTTGTAGTTTTATTTTGTGTCCTGAATCTCAAATGTTGTCTATTTTAAATAGCATGTTATTAGTCCCTAACCAAATGTCAAAAACTTGGGAGCCTGGTCCAAGATCATAACATTTCAATTTTCATAAATTATTTCTTTTCCATAATAAAGCAATCATTTTGTATGGCAGCAATCTTCAGTTGTGTAAATAAATTTTAAAATTAAATATTTTTAAAATCTCCCAATGGCAGAAAAAGTAAATCTCAAAAATAAATTATGTTAGTGGCAGATGACCCAGTTCTGAGGAAAGTTGGAATGGTATGGAGCAATGGTATAAAGCTTCAAATCAAAGAAAGCTCTTCAGCAATAAATGCTACTTTAACTCCTCAGATCACATTGTGACAGGGTGACACAATTATATTAGGGTCAAGTGAAAATCCAGAAAAATAGAAGTCACAGAAAATATGGCTTAAGTACATCTTCCAGGCAAAACTAGCCCTGATGTCACTTCACTGTATATTGCAGAAACTAACATGTTTTATTTAAACAATATAAATTAGTTAAGAATATCAACCACTGCTTTTAAATTTTATTAGCTATAGCAACAGTAACTTCTACAACTCTAAGACTTCAAATGAATTTTATTTGGCAACATCACTTTCAAATATATGATTCAAGCCCCCAAAAAAGCCCCAATTAATGATAGAATAGCTTAAAATACAAACCAATCTGTCATTTACAAACACTATATCAGAAAACTTAAAAAGCTTACCATCTAAAAGATCCCTAATCTTGTCCAAGTAAATTTCAAAATATGAAACCTGGAAGATACAATTTAAGTGACACCAATGAATCTCAAAGAACATAGTAATGTTCATTAAAACATCTTTACGTAGGTAATGTTCATTGAAACATATTTTAAGTGATGGTTGCAGAAGTTCTTTTTAACAATTATGTTACTAGAGTAATATTCCAACAAACGCAAACAAATCCTAAAACAACAGTTTGAGGACCTTAGTTTCTGTTAAAAAGTCTGCACACAAATAAAACCTGTAAAAGTGACTACTGCTGCCAAAGAACAAAAAAGAAGCAACAGGTTACTACTGCTCTTCAAAGATGGAAACTTTCCATTCTTATCTGGCTAATATGTGACTCAGCTGCTCTCTAGAGTGACCCAAGCAAGTTACTCAGATGTATCAAAGCATTACATTGACAGAAGTTTAAGAAAAAGACCAAGCATGACCTACCTCAAGGGCAACTGAAGTAAGCAATAAATAGCAACGATGCCAGTGACCGCCATATCCTATAAGTTTGCTTACCTTGATGTGGAATTCCAAATTTTCATCCATGGAGTAAATGTAATTAAAAATATCTTGGGCTATCCTCGGAATTATTCCCATACAATCAGGATCATGAAGCGTTCCCTGTAATTAGAAATACAATTATGTTTATAAAGTACATTCAATAAAATATTTCCTTAAATCAGAGAAGTTAACTTATTCAGAATGCAACTGCAGTAAATTGTTCAGTTGATACTAGTATAGACAGAGGGCAAGATCAGATTTTACAGCTCAGTATACCTAATATTCTACAAATAAATCTGCAGCAACTTGTCCTGAATCACTTATTAAACAAAAAGTTAAACTCAAGTAATGCAGGTAGAATCCTTAAAACTTTTTGTATCTTTGGAAATAATTTTCAAGAGTCAAAGCTCACTACCCATACCAATAATATTATTTGCTTATTTAAGAAACTTTAAACAAAAAATGGTGATTTTACAAATAAATTGGTCAAGAATTGGCAGGTACAGATCAATGAGAGTGAAATGAACAAATAACAGATAGGAGGGGGAAACATTTACCTCCATAGTATGAGTTTTACCAGAAGATGTCTGCCCATAGGCAAATATTGTACCATTATATCCATCAAGTACATCTAAAAAAAAAAATCAATAATACAAAGTTAGCATAACTGACCATAACAAATCTCAATGCCAATTTGTTGCAAGAACTTTAGAACACAAGAAATAGAAAGAGTTAACTACATGGCCCATCAAGTCTGCTCTGCTACTCAACACATGACTAATCTTGGGCTTCAAGATCGGTTTGGCTCAGTTGGCTGGTCAGTGATCTAAGGTGATGCCAATGAGCAGACTCAATTCCCTTACCAGCTGAGGTTATTCATGAATAGCTGCTTTCTCAACCTTGCCTTAGGTGTGGTGACTCTCAGGTTAAATTACTATCAGTCACAGCCTATAATCATCTGGGACTATGGCAACATTTCCTTAATTTACCTTTCAATCTTGGGTTTTAACTCCACTTTTCTGCCCACTTCCCATATCCCTCAATTTCTTGAGACACCAAAGATATCTCTTCTAGCCTCAAAAATATATTCAATGTGACATTACAATAATTCAATAGAGGGCAGATTTACTGATATCTGTGCACCAATTGTACATTCCAGGGAACCACTGAGACACGTTATTGCAGGCAAGTCCATTAAAAGATGACATGTTTAACTATTATTGCATTAAGATATTAATAAGTTTTTTTGTAATCAACATAAAATTACTAGCCAGCACAATAATGGAAATTAGGAACATTGCATATGAATTGAATCAGTATTTTGGACTGGTCTTCACAACAGAGGATAGAAGTGCTATCCTAGAATTAGCTGTAACTCAAGAAATGGAAGGGAGAGGGGAATTCAGGAAAATTACAAATCAGCAGGGAAATGGTACAGGGCAAACTGATGGAGCAATGGGGTAAGTCTCTGGGTCCTGACATTCATTATCTTAGTTGATCTAGTGGTTTCGCTTTTCCAGAATTCCCTAAATCCAAACGAAGGTTTCAACAAATTCGAAAATAGGTTACTCCTTTAGTTTCATATCCACTTTCACAACATGCTTCTAAGAGCTTTGGGACATTTTCTACAAAAGCTCAATTCAAATGTAATTTGTTGAAATAATACACAAAATGGACTGTTTCTTTGATGTATGCACTTTGAATTCCAAAACATGCTCTGCAAAAAGAAACTACAACCAAAGCTTATAGCAGTGAAAATTCAAAGCAAAAAAACCTGAGATAAGAAATTAGCAAAACAACTGGACAGAATGTGTAACTGAATTATGGTATTGATGAGTAGGAAGTATGATTCAAGTTGAAGACCATAGGTATAGTATTTGGAATTTTGACTGTCTTTCCAATTTTTCTTATTAATTTGGATTCAGCAGATCAAATGCAAAATTTCTTACATTTGCAAATCGTTATATTTTAAAATAGAAAAGGCAGTAGAATCTATGGAAGCCTATCAGAAATTTCATTTTTTTTTTATTTGTTCATGGGATGTGGGCATCCCTGGCAAGATCAGCATTTATTGCCATCCCCAACTGCCCTCGAGAAGGTGGTAGAGGGTTACCCTCTTGAATTGTAGTATAGGTAGTGTAGATGCTCCCATGGTAATGTTAGGTAGGAAGTTTCAGGATTTTGATGAAGGGATAGCTATATATTTCCTAGTTAGGGGCAAGAGTGACTTATGGGAAAAACTTGCAGGTGGCAGTCCTCCCACTTGCTTATTGCTCTTTTTCATCTAGGCAATGGAAGTTGCAAGTTGGTAGGATGCTGTGAAGAAGCCTTGGAAAATTGTAGCACAGATGATGCACTGTGCAGCTAGTATCAAGTGGTGGGTCAAGAATCAATCTACAGCTGCTTTATCAGGGATGGTGTAGAGCTTGTGCCTTGCAGAAGATGGTAACACTTTGAGAATCATGTCATGCCTCTAGGCTACTTCTGTAGCCACAGCTAACCCAGTTAGGCAACTGGGGGTACAGTGGTTAGCACTGCTGCCTCACAGCACCAGGGACCCGGTTCAATTCCGATGTTGGGTGATTATCTATATGGAGTTTGCACATTCTCCCATGTCTGTGTGGGTTTCCTCCAGGAGCTCTGGCTTCTTCCCACAATCCAAAGATGTGTAAGTTAAGTAGATTGCCCAAGCTAAATTGCCACTTAATGTCAGGGGGATTAGCAGGATAAATATGTGGAGTTACAGGGATAGGGCCTAAGTGGTATTGTGGTCAGTGCAGGCTCGATGGACCGAATTGTCTCCTTCTGGACTGTAGGGATTCTATGATCAGCATTTATTGTCCATCCCCAATTGCCCTTAAGATGGAGGGTCACCTTCTTGAACTGTAGTATAAATGATGTAGATGCTCCCATGTTAATTTTAGGTAGGAAGTTTCAAGATTTTGACGTAGAGATGGCTATATATTTCCTAGTTAGGGACAAGAGTGACTTGTGGGAAAAACTTGCAGGTGGCAGTCCTCCCACTTGCTCATTGCTCTTTTTCATCTGTGATTCCCCCAGATACTGATGGCAAATTCAGCAATGGTAATGCCAAGTAGTGGTGGTTAGTCTCTGCCTGGTACTTGTATGGTGCAAATGTTAATTTATCTGCCTGTGTACACCTGCTGCAATTGCAAATGAAATGGTACACTGCACAAACGTCTTCACTTTATGATAGCAGAAAGCTTACTGATGAAGCAGCTGAAGATGATCCGGTTTTGGACATTGCACTGAGGAATTCCTGTTCTTAGACTGAGATGATGGGTATGAGTCTAGGCAATGCAAAGTGCCTGTTGTGATTCACATGGCCTTAAATTATTCTCAGGTTCCTTAATGCCACACTGTCAAATGCCTACCTTGAAATCAAGACCATCATTCCCACCTCACTTCTGGAATTTAGCCATTTGACATGTTTGGATCAAGGTTTTAATGACACAAAAACAGGAAATTTTAGGAAATCTGATTGACTCTATGACAGATCCTATGTTTTGAGTCTAGATGACCCTTTGTCAGGCTATGATAACATTTGGAGTTAAAGGTCTTGGTGAAACCAGAATGGAGTATCTGTAAAATGGTCATTGGTGAGCAAGTAATGTTTGAAAGCATCATTTACAACCTTTTTCACCACTTCACTGATGACAATACAGATAGGACGACAGCTGGATGGACTGTCCTCCCTTCATTGGCTATGACACAGATACAGACTTTTCTGTTAGACAAATTGCCAGTGTCGTATTTGTACACAAATAGTTTGTCAAAGGCATGGATAGATTTGAACGATTTCTTCAGCACATCAGCCAAGATGCTTTCCAGGACCCACAGTCTTTGTTGTACTCAGCGTGTTCTTCCTTGATATTTCATGGAATGAATGGAGATGGCTAATGACTGACATCCATTATGGTGGAGGTCTTACGAGGACAAAGTGGATCATCCATTCAGCACTTCCAGTTGTAGGTGTCAGAGCTGAGTACAGCTTACAACCATAAGAACATATGAAAATATGAAACAGGAGTAGGCCATCTAACCCTTCAAGCCTGCCCCGCCATTCAATAAGATCATGGCTGATCTGAAGTGAATTAGTTCCACTTTCTTCCCACAACCCTTAATTCCCTTGTCTATCAGAAATTTACCTACCCATGACTTTATCTCGTTGAATATATTTGTCTCCTCTACTTCAATGGGCATAGAATTCCAGAGATTCACCACCCTTCGAGTGAAGAAGTTTCTCGTCAACTCTACTCTATAGTACGCCCCCGCCCTCCCTGCTTATCTTGAGACTGTACTCTCTAGTTCTGCTATCCTTTCTAAGCAGGAAGAATCTCTCTCTACCTCTACCTTATCTAGCCCCTTCATTATCATGCAAGTCTCTATAAGATCCCCCTCAGCCTTCTAAACTTGCAATATTCCGGGTCCATACTCGTTAATCTCTCTTCACAAGCTAACCCCCCCTCATCTCCAATAACAGCCTTCTCTGTACTCCCTCCAAGGCCAATATGTCCTTTCACAAATAAGGGGACCAAAACTGCACACAGTTCTCCAGTTGCAGCCTCACCAATGCTCTGTACAGTTGCAGTAAGACTTTCCTGCTGTTATATTCTATCCCCCTCGCTATAAAGATCAACACTCCATTCACCTTCTTGATCACTGTCATTCAGAAGTCACCGGTAAACTATTTAACTGCCCATCACTATTCACATGGCAGAATGATAGAGTTTCAGCTGGATGTGGGATTACTTAGCTCTCTACAATTTGTTTTGCATATTTGTAACTGATGCTCTAACTTCACCAGGTTGTCATCTCATTTTTAGATGCATCTGGTACTTTCATTGCATGCTTTTCTATACTCCTCATTAAATCAAGGTCAATCCTCTGCCTGGCTTGGTAGCAATGCAAGACTGACAGGTCGATGTTGGGTATCCCATGTCCAGATGCAGCCAGACTGAGACAATATCCATGCTTGGGCTAACAAGTAATAAATAATATTTGAGCCACGCAACTGCCAGACAAGACCCGGCATTCCTCAGGGTCGTCCCTGACCCAAAGATCTTCAGATGCTTCAATGATCTTCCCTCCAATAAGCGGTCAGAAGTGGAATGTTTGCTGATGATTGTACAATGTTCAGCATTATTCGCAATTCTGAAACAGAAACGTCCATGTCTAAATGCAGGAAGGCTAATTATCCAAGCCTGGCCTGACATGTGGCATTATCACACACAAGTAGTAAGTAATGACAACCCCTAGCTTGAGAGAATCTACTTATTGCCTCTTGAAATGCAATAGCATTACCATCACTGAATCCCTCATTTGGGGTTACCATTGACCAGAAACTGAACTAGACTAACAATATAAATACTGTGCCTACAACAGCAGATTGGAGGCTAGGAATCCTACACTGAATAACTCACCTCCTTGATGCCCCAAAGCCTGTCCACCTCTACAAGGCATAAGGCAGGAGTGTGATGGAATACTCTCCACTTGCCTGGATAAGTGCCACTCATCCTGACAAGGTAGATTCTCTCTGACTAGGGGGTGTCATTACTTAGCACTTGTTCAGTGATAATGCTACATGTCAGCCCAAGCCTATATACTGGCATTTAGACATGGAAACCTTGTTTCGGAATTGCCATGTCAACAACAGCCAAAAAGCTCAATACCATCCAGCAGACTGCTTGATTAGCGCTTCTTCCAAAAACATTCACTCCCTCCACCAACAAGCAGTAATGTGTACCATCTGCAAGATGCTTTGTATGAATTCACAAAGTCTCCTTCGAATTATATTGCAAAGCCAAGACTGCTACCATCCAGAAGGAAGAGGGCAGCAGATAGATAGGAAAACCGCCTCCTGGCAGTTGGCCTCCAAGACACACACCACACCAACTTTGAACAATAACACCTTCCTCCATTGTCATGAATCAAAATCCTGGAACTCATTCCTAACAGCACTGAGAATGTACCTATATACCATATGGACCGCTGCGGTTCAAAAAGTTAGTTCACTACCACTTTGAGATGGGAAATGAATGCTAATTTAGCCAGTGACACCCAGATCCCATGAATAAATAAAAAGAAAATCCTGCTTCATTTTTATCTGACATCTTCATAGTGGTGTGTCCATTTCAGGGGGCAGGCAAGAGATAAGAACACTGCTGTGGGTCTGGAGTCATTTATTAGCCACTAGGTAAGTACAACAGAATTCTTTTCCTACAAGGATGTTAGTGAACCTGGTAGATTTTCATGGCAATTTGTTGGTTTCATTATTAAGATGAAGATTTCATCATTGATTTAATTAATTGAATTTAAAGTCATCAGCTTTCACGGTGGAATTTGAACTCATGTTCTTGGATCCTGTAGACAAGTACTTGTTGAAGGTGACAAACTTTAGCAGACTAAACATTTGTAACATTCAAATATTGCATAATGACAATTAAAAGGAACCAAATGAACTACACAGAAAAGACGATGCAGTAATGAAAGATGTACGGAAAATAGGAAGTACTCTGATAAGACCACATATAAAGACAGACTGGATTGACTGGGCTAGTACTCCCTGGAATTTTGAAGAATAAGAGGGGTCTCTCAGAAACATAAAATTCTGATGGGACTAGACAGGTTAGAAGCAATGTTGGAGAGGTCCAGAACTAGGTCTCTGGAACTGGGCAGCATGGTAACACAACGAATAGCATTGCTGCTTCACAGCTCCAGGGACCAGGGTTCGATTCCAGGCTCAGGTCACTATGCAAAAATTCCACACAGATATTCTCGTGTCTGTGCAGGTTTCCTCTGGGTGCTCCGGTTTCCTCCCACAGTCCAAAGATGTGCTGGTTCGATTGATTGGCTATGCTAAAATTGCCCTTTAGTCCCGAGATTCTTAGGTTAGAGCGGTTAGCAGTAAAATATATAGGGATATGGGAGTAGGGCCTGGATGCGATTGTAGTCATTACAGACTCGATGGGCCGAAGGGCCTCTTTCTGCACCATAGCGTTCTATGATTCGAGGGACACACTCTTAAGAATAAGAGGTAAGCTATTCAGGATTGAGATGAAGAACTCCTTTACTCAGTTGTGAGCCTATGAAGTTCTCTATCACAGAAAAATGCCCAGTTCATTAGATATGTTCAAGATGAAGCTGAACATGGTCCTTGTGGCTAAAGGGAACAAGGAATATGGAAAGAAAGCGGGAGTGGGATACTGAAAGTGCATGATCAGCCATGATCATATTGAATAGTGGTGCAGGCAAATGGCCTACTCCTGTACTTTTTTTTGTTTCTATCTTAAAGTGATGAATCCTGTAAAGAGATAAGAAGCACCTTCATTTCCTAGAGATGGTACAAAGAGCTATGAGGTAAATGCCTTGCCTTAGATGGTTGAATTATATTGAAAGGGAAAAACAAAAACCTGCATTTATACTGCATGTTTCGAGTCATAGTCACTATTGTAATGTAGTAAGCATGGTGACCAATTTGCACATAGCAAACTCCCACAAACAGCAATATGATAATGACCAGAAAATCTGTTTGGTAATGTTGGCCAGGACACCTACTCTTCTTCAAAAAAGAGAAAACCATAGAAAGCACTCTTTCTGGTTGTATCACAGCTTGGTATGGCTCCTGCTCCAAGACCACAAGAAGTTACGAAGAATCATGAATGAAGTCCAGTTCATCACGCAAACTAGCCCCCCCCCATTCATTCACTGTCTACATGTCCTACTGCCTCAGAAAAGCAGCCAGCATAATTAAGAACCCCATACACCCAGGGCATACTCTCTTTCACCTTCTTCTGTCAGAGGATACATACCAACCAACTCAAGAACAGCTTCTTCCCCACTGTCATCAGATTTTTGAATGGTTCTACTTAGTATTAAATTGATCCTTTTCTACATCATAGCTATGACTGCACCCTCTCCTTTCCTTCACTATGAATGGTATACTTTGTCTGTAAGTATGCAAACAATACTTTTCACTGTATACATGTGACAATAATAAAATCAAAAAATAGTGCCATGGGATCTTTTTTATCTACCTAATAGGGCAGATGGACCTTGGTTTGATGTTTCATCTCAAAGTTGGCATCTCTGACAGATCAGCACTCTCTCACTATTATGTGTTCGAGTCTTGGGAGGGGCCTGGACCCACAACCTTCTGTCTCAGAGGTGAAATTGCTTGTAAAAGCAATTTCATCTCTGACATTGATCGGAAAAACTTGGAATCGTATCTAGAGAGGAAGTAACTTCAAAAGTGACTTGGTATACATCAACAAATTATATTTATGCGACACCCTTAACATAAGAAAATGTCTTAAGGCTTTTCACGGGAGTATTTTAAAACAAATTTGCTTTAAGCCACATAAGCAGATACTAGGAGAGACAACCAAAAGCTTGTTTTTAAGATGTACATTAAGAGAAAAGTGAGGGAAAGGTATTGGAAGGAATTTCTGATGTTGGGTCCAAAGCAACTGAAATATGGCTACAAGTAGTGCACTGCTTAATTCAAAGGATATGAAAGACCAAATTTAGGAGTGCAGCAGATATCTCAGAGGCTTGTAGGATTAGAAGAAGTTACCAAAATTGGGAGGGGCAGGATCATGAAGGGATTTGAAAACAAGAGATGACAATTTTAAAAATCAAGATATTGCTCACAGTATGGGTCCGCAAGCACAAGAGTGATAAGAATAGACCTTGGTGTGACAGAAAACTGCCTGCAGCTTTGTTGACCTCAAGTTTGCAGAGAATGGAATGTGGACGACCAGCCAGTTAGAACAGTCATGTCTTGAACATAGGCATGAATAAGCATTTTAGCAGATGAATGAAGACAGAAGTTAGGCAATGATGCAGATGCAGAAATAGGCCATCTTAGTGGGACCAAGATTGCAAACATACCGATTTTTTGAGAGACTGTTGTCAGGGAGAGAGATGGAATTAGTTGTTAAGAAGGAAGAGAGTATACAATATGTATTATAAAAAGTAAATTTCTGGAAGTACATTTGGTACTTATTCCTATTCTGGTAGGGTTGTAAATTCAAATAAAAGGGAAATTCTGGGCTTAATGGCAGGAGGTTTAACAATAGCAACTTTCATTTACATATATTCTTTAATGTGTGAAAGTATCTCAAGCCATTTCAAAGGCACTGAAGACAAAAACAGAGTGAAGTACAATGCTATATGACAAAATACTTGGTCAAACAGTAGAGAATCATAGAACACTACAGTACAGAAAGAGGCCTTTTGACCCATTGAGGCTACACCAACCAAGACCTTACCCCACATCTTGCCCACTAATCCTCTTACCTACGCATCTCAGAACACTAAGGGGCAACTTTAGCATGGCCAATCAACCTAATCTGCACATCTTTGGATTTTTTTTTCATGTAGAGGGTGTCCAATTAGGGTTTGAGGATCTTCAGGTGGGATACAGAATCACAGACAAAGCAGTGTTCCTGCCTCAAGCATCCTTTCAGAGATTTCCAGATTCTCACTACCCTCTGGGTGAAAAAGTTTCTCTTCAAATCCCCTCTAAATCTCATGCCCCTGACCGTAAACCAATGCCCCCTAGTATTGGCTCCTCTATTAAGAGGAAGGTTTCTCAACCCGTCTTTCTTCATAGCTAAAATACTCCAACCTAGACAATATCCTGGTCAATCTCCTCTACACCATTTTTGTACAATCACATCCTTCCTAGTGTAGTGACCATAATTGCACAGATTAACCTAGTTGTGGCCTAACAAGCATTTTACACAGTTACATCATAACCTCCCTGCTCTTATATGCCTTGGCTAATAAAAATAGATATCCTGTATGTCTTCTTAACCACTTTATCACCTGCTCTGCTGCCTTCTGGGATCTTTGGACATACAACCCAAAGTCTCTCTGGTTTTTAGTACTTCCTAGCGTGTGACCATTCATTGTGCATTCCTTTGTCTTGTTAGTCCTCACACTTGCACGACCTCAAATGCATGACCTAACTTCAAGATTAAATACCACCTGCCACTGTTCTGCCCATGTGACCAGCCAGTCTTGCAGTCCAAGGCTTTCCTCATCATGATTTACTTCACCACCAATTTTCATGTCATCTGCAAAATTACAGACACCTCCACATTCACATCTAGATCATTAATGTACATTACAAACAGCAAGGGTTCCATTATTGAAGCCTGTGGTGTGCCACTGGCACAGGTTTCCAGTCACAAAAATGACCTTCAACCATCACCTTCTGTCTCCTACCAAGAAGTCAATTTTGGATACAATTTTCCAAATTGCTCTGGATCTTGGAAGAGAAGGGGATTAGAAAGGAAGTGCCAGAGCTCTTTGAACACTTATAAACCCATGCAATCAGTTTTGTGTGAATTAGTGAAAGCAAAACAGTAAAACCATTTTTTGAAAAGTTAGGTAAAGAAAATCCCAACATTTCTAGATGATTGAACCCTGATGGGTCGAAAGCACTTATGCACCTATACTACTTGACCAGTTAGTTAAAACTCGTTTAGGCCAGACATGTCACCTTAGCAAATTTATCGTGGGATGTGTGATTTTGAAATAAAATTCAGCATTACTAACAATTGGGTTCCAAGTTCTCAGGACCTTTTGAACAGTAAAGACTAAAAATTCTTATTCCTGATTACTAACCAGGTACTGCAGGGAGGTGGACACTGGGTCAGAGCAGGCCAAGAATCTCCATGTGTGGGAGATACATTAAAGTACCTTCAGCATAGTAATATAGTTTTTGTAAACAGTTCACTCTTTGATACAATTAAATAAACCACTAGTGAGATCATGTACACTCAAAATGTCAATCTATACTGATACCTATTTGAAAAAATATCTACATGAATATTATACTAAATTAAGAGTTTGTCTCGAATTCTGAAATGGTAGGGCTGGCGTTACATGAATAAAGACTTGGACAAAGTTTTTAGATTGCAAGATTGTTCTTACTAAGAACACATGCATGCAGAAGTAAAGTATTCACATAAATTATTTGTGGTTAGTGAAATCAAACAATTGTAAACACATTAATATATTTTGCCAAGTTTTTAATTTAATGCATTACAATATATTGTGAGATTCAAATTAATACTTTGCAATAGAAAATTCATAAAACAAATTCAAACGCATCTACTTTTCATTAACATAACTCACCTTTGACAATATTTTTTGCACAGGCATTATATACTTGTTCTTGTGTTGCATTTGATGGGAAAACATAGTCATACATGTAAGACTTGCCCTGTAAAAAAAAAAATAAAAATTAACACAATTTGAAAAACATTTTGCACAGAACTTAGAGTGTACATGAACAGTTTTGAGTTAAGTATGCATAACTGCACAAGTGGAAATTCATTAATTGGCAGTAGCTGTTTTGATCATGAGCATGCTGCTAAAAACACTACAGTGCACAAAATTAGAAATTAAAGACAACTAAATCCATTTGAAAATAGAAATTGATGGCTCCAAAGCAAAAGTTCAAATATTCAAATATAATAAATGTGTAAAGCCACATACGTGAAAATTAAGTGTTACAACAGAACAGACCATTGCCATTGGGATGAAAATTAACCAAATGAAATACATCTCTTGAATGAGATCATATACACTACATAATCAGTGTAGTACCCAAATGGCTAATTTGTACAGTCTCCTGATTACACAATAGTTTATTAAATGAGCAAATTAAATGAAGGATAATCCAAAATCAAAATGTTCAAGATATCCCCAAACTCCAAAAGAACAAAGAAGAAAAATTACAGCACAGTAACAGGCCCTTCGGCCCTCCAACCAGGTTGCCCACCTGAAGTAAAACCCTCTACCCTTCTGGTGACCATATCCCTCTATTCCCATCCTATTCATGCATTTTTCCAAACCCCTATTAAAACTCACTATTGTACCTGTTTCCACTACCTCCCTACCGCAGCAAATTCCAAGCACCCACCACCCTCTTTGTAAAAATCCTGCATTGTACATCTCCTTTAAACCTTGCTCCTCACATCTTAAACCTATGTCCCCTAGTAATTGACTCTTCTACCCTGGGAAATAGCTTCTGACTATCCACTCTGTCCACGTTCCTCATAATCTTGTAGACTTCCTTCAGGTCACCCCTCACTATCCGTTGTTCCAGTTGGTACAAACCAAGTTTCTCCTTTCTCTCCTCATAACTAATGCCCTCTATGCTAGGCAACATCCTAGTAAATCTTTTCTGTATCCTCTACAAAACTTCCACATCCTTCTGGTAGCGTGGCAACCAGAATTCAATGCCATATTCCAAGTGTGGCCTAACCAAGCTTCTATAAAGAAGTAACATATTTGCCAATTTTTAAACTCAATGCCCTGGCCGATGATGGCGAGGATGCCATACGTTTTCTTGGCTATCTTCTCCATCTGCATTGCCACTGTGTGACTTGATCCCTCTGCCTATCAATATTTTTAAAGGTTGTGCAGTTTACTGTACATTTCCTATTTTTATCAGACCTTGCAAAATGCATTATCTCATTTGTCTGGATTAAATTCCATTTGCCATCTCTCTGCCCAAGCTTTCAACTGACCCATGTCCTGCTATATCATCTATCCTCATCACTGTATGCAAATCCACCAATCTGTGTGTCATCTGCAAACTTACTAATCAAAACCAGTTACATTTTTCTCCAAATCATATATCCCAGCATTGAGCTCTGGAAAAATGCCACTTGTCACAGCCCTCTGTTCAGAAACACACCCTTTCACTGCTACCCTCAGTCTTTTGTGACCAAGCCAGTTTTATATCCACCTTGCCAATTCACTTTTGATCCCATGCAACTTCACTTTTGCATCAGTTTGCCATGAGGAACCTTGCCAAAGATCTTAAGTTTATGCAGACAACATCCGCTGCCCTACCCTCAATAATCTTCATCACTTCCTCAAAAAAATTTATTCAAGTTAGTGAGACATGATCTCCCCTTCACAAAGCCATATTGCCTCTCACTGACCACTTATTTCCAAGTGGGAGTAAATACTATCTCGAAGAATTCTCTCCAATAAATTTCCCTACCATTGATGTAAGATTCACCTGTCTGTAATTACCTGGATTATTCTTGCTACCCTTCTTAAAGGAGCAACATTGGCTATTCTGCAATCCTTGGGACCTCCCATGTAGCCAATAAACTGGATTACAAAATAAGAGGGAAAGAAATTTACATTTTCCTAAGTTTTTTTATTCATTGGTGGGACACAGGTATCATCGGCTGGCCAGCAATTATCGTCCATCCCTGGTTGCCCAAGGGCAGTTGAGAGTCAACCACACGGCTGTGGCTCTGGAGTCACGTGCAAGCTGGACCAGATAAGGACAGCAGATTTCCTTCCCTAAAAGGACATTAGTAAACCAGATGGTTTTTCCTATCAGTCAAGAACGGTTTTACAATCATCAACAGATTCTAAATTACAGATTTTTTTAAAAATTAAAATTTCACCATCTACCATGGCAGATTTGTACCCAGGACATGAGCTCAGTTTCTGGATTAATAGTCTAGCGATAATATCACTAGGCCATTGCCTCCACAAGGATGGTGAACATATGACTACTCAGAAGGATGGCAATATGGAAATATGAGAAAATTAAACCGAGGGAATAAGTGAAAGAGGGGATGCAGGAGAACTCAACAGCTAGATGGCTGGTGCACCATGCAGGACCATATCAACAGCTCAGGTTTGATCCCTAGACTGGTCATTCTTAGATTCTGTCTCCTTACCCCATTGTGATAAGCAACCCCAATTCTACATGGGTGCTAGAGGGAGTGACAGAAGAGGAAAGGGAAAGTGAGCATATGAGGAGAAACTAAATCGATTAGAATTATATTCATTGGAGTTTAGAGCAAGAGGGAATCTCAGAAACTTATAAAATTCTAACAGGTTTAGACAGGATAGACTCAAAGAATCTTCCCAATGGTGATGGTGGTGATATGTGGTGTGTGGTGATGGTAGTGAGGCAACGGGGAGGGGGTGGAATAGAAGAAAGATATTGAATAAACCTTTTAGAACCTCGAACTGAGGTGAGGAAAAATTTCTTCACCTAGAGAGTGATGAACCTGTCAAATTCACTACCACAGAAAGTGGTTGAAGTCAAAACATTGAGAGATTTCAAAAAGAATTTAGATATAGTTTGAGGCAAAAGAGACCAAGCGGTATCGTGGTGGTGGAGGGGGGAAAGATTAGGATATTGAATTTGATGATCAGCCATCATCAAAATTAATACTCCTGCTTCTAGTTTCTATGTTTGAGAAGAATTGGCCAAATAGAGTAGATGGTACACTCTCATCCAAAATACCTACATAATACATCTCTGACAATTTAGTGTATTAAAAATTACAGGCAGTATTAGTAACTATAACTTCAAACAGTTCTGCAAATATCTTAAATGCATGAGTGGTCATAGGTGCCAAGCTCACCCCATGCTTGATTAATCTCTGCATATTCCTGAGGTTGGGCTTGGCAGAATATACATTTCAGATTGGATATTTAAAAATAAAAATGATTGGTACTAAAATAAAATCCAAACATACAAGAAACGTATTAGATCAATTAGCACCCATGGGAAAAAGAACAAGTTTTTGGGTACATACCTTTCAACTTGCCCTTTTTGAGAAGCTGCCAAATTATGCATACTTCAAAATGATTTAAAATCTCATTTAACCTATGTATTTTGACTTTGTGCTGAAACTCAATTTCAACCAAGCCTCAGCCCACCGTTGATTTCTGCTATAAAGATTTGGTATCCATCTATACTGAATGCATTTCCAGAATTAACAGCTACATAAAACCTTTTGTGCAAGGTGCTGTGCTTCACTCTTTGATTTAATGTTTATTATTGTCACAAGTAGGCTTACATTAACACTGCAATGAAGTAATGAAAATCCCTTAGTTGCCACAATCTGTTAGGGTATACTGAGGGAGAATTTCGCATGGTCAATGCACCTAACTAGCACATCTTTCAGACTGTGGGAGGAAACCTAGGTCCCCTGGTGCTGTGAGGCAGCACTGCTAACCGCTATGCCACTATATTATACTACCTCCGATTTGCATCTACAGATATTTGAGCGTATCTATGTACAGTATCTCAAAAAAAAATTCAGGATGGGACATCACTGCTTTGGAGCCAAGCTAACATTTCATTCTCAGTACAGTAATTGGAATCAGCAACTCAGCTTCCTCCATGAGCTGAGTGGAATGCAAAAGTCCAGACAAGATCTCAGTCAAATTAAATGCTGAGTTTATTACTTTTTTCTGTTTCCACTCAAACTAATGATCAAAATGAGTCACAGTTGCACAGACAGCAGCCATCTCATGCCCATCAGGTTATCCTTTACCTAAATCAAAAGGAGGCAAATCCTGGAAAGCTATTCAACCTCGAAGGGATAAAACAAAAGATCTTAACTTGTTCTCATGTGAACGAGAAGGAGATACTTTCTAGAAGTTATTGCATAGCCACCAGAAGCTAGGCTACTTTTCCATCCTTATTTCACCCTACATGCAGTGTCCTAACAGTAGAGACAGGCTTAATATAAATGTGAATAAACAGTACGTTTAGCACTGCATTCAGTTGCTGAGCTCAGCGCGTAGCCAGAGTGGATCAGATTCTGAATATTCAAAAATGACAACATCCATTGAAAACATATTTTCTATGGTTCACAGCAATAAACAGCAACTATTTAAACAAATCAGATAGGCAATGAGAACATTAGGTGAATATAACGGGTTAACAAAATACAGAAAATGCCCTTGGCGTAGGTGTTGAGATTGGAAGCACTAAAGGTCCTAAAGCCCTGGAAATTTAGCAGATTCCCAAGGATGAATAGTTATCAAAAATGAAAAGAATGCAGATAATAATGTAGCTAACAAAATCATAGAATTAAGTCTACACTGATCACAGTCCCAACAACGTTCTATCCTCGTAACTCCATGGATTTACTCTAGCTCATCCCCCTGATGCTAAGGGACAATTTAGCATGGCCAATCCACCTAATCTGCTCATCTTTGAACTGTAGAAGACTAGAACACCTGGAGGAAACCCATGCAGACACAGAGAGAATGTGCAAACTTCACAAAGACAGTGACTCACTGGGAAACGAACCCAGGACCCTGGAGCTGCGTCAGCTGTGTGACCTAATTATATCAGTCCAATGCCATTTACTTCACCAGGAGATTATTAAATTGGTTACACAAACAGTGAAATACATGTAAAATCTGGGAAATAAAAGCAATTGCAACCAGCAAGAAAAGCTGCTGTCATGCAGCATGGATAATGAAAAGATTTAAAGGAAAAGGGCAAGCACCAAGTTGGAGAATCTAGATGAATCCTGTATTGAAGAGGAGAGCCTGGTCTGGTATTGTTTTTATGAAGGAATTAGTATCACTGTATTCACTTGAGTTGGTCTTTAATAACCCATTCTGTAATAAATAGTGTGCAATGTCTTCTAAAAACTACGATCATGGTGCCACTTTGCTGGTATGCCACAATGTCACAAATAAACCTTAAAAAGGTCAATATAATGTACATTCGCATGGAATTGCATTTGACAAACTCAATTTAGGTGCACTCAATCTAAGAAGTCTCACAACACCAGGTTAAAGTCCAACAGGTTTACTTGGTAGCAAAAGCCACTAGCTTTCAGAGGGCTACCCCTTCATCAGGTGAGTGGGAGTTCTGTTCACAAACAGGGTATATAAATACACAAACTCAATTTACAAATAATGGGTAGAATGCAAGTCTTTACAGGTAATCAAGTCTTAAAGGTACAGAGAGTGGAGACAGAACTCTCTCCACTCACATTGTCTTGTTGGACTTTAGGCTGGTGTTGTGAGACTTCTTACTGTGTTTACCCCAATCCAACACCAACATCTCCACACCATGTGCCCAATGTACAGCCAAACTCGGCTTTGATTTGCACAACAAAATTTGAAAAAATGTATTCAAGAGCTCCAACTAATGATTAGGTAATTGCCAAGCCAATGAGCTGAAAAGCGTGGAAAACTTTTAGGATAAGCAATGTAACTTCTGAGTCACAAGGGGGAAAAGTCTGCTATAAGAAAATGGAGAATGGTTGGGTCAAGGCTTATGTATTATTTTTAAAAAATGGGTGCTGACCACTGATCTGAAAGAAAGGAGACAATATCTGAAAAGAAAGAATTATTAACAATATGTGGTACATGGGTCCAGAAGCGAAGTTAGGTGGTCAGCAATTCAATGGGAAGTAGTAATAACTCACCAGGAAAACAATGTCATTCTTGAGCAACTTAATGGCAATTGTAGGTGAAGATAAAAGTAAAGAACCTGACGATAGTGAAGTGAGCATACAGGAGCACAATTTTGGTGGAACGGGTAGAGGGGAAAGAGAGATAGGCAAGGATGTGGATATAGTCGTCAAAAGTAGACACTGATTGAGACCTAGTTGGCAGTGAGGTCACACAAAATTGCAATGTTGAGGGGATATGAAATGTAGATAAGAACAATATAAAGGTTGAAATTAGTGTAGAACTGGAAGACAGAAAAATTATTCACTTTCAGAATATGGTGTCACTGATAAAACCAGCATTTTTTTTGCCCATAATTTGCTGCTGTCAATGTGATGGTGGATTGCTCTCACAGCAACAGTATTGTTGAACAATTAGACCAATAATATATCCATTACACAATGTATGGATAACTACACCTACATTGTAGTTTGGGTAATGAAATATGTAGCCTGGCAGGTAAGCTTTAATGGATGAGAATGAGTCACTACCTGTGAGACAGGTTTCTGACAGGGCAGGGAGTCAACTTGTATTTTTCTGTTCCTTCATTGGATGTAGACACCACTGGGAAAAGCTAATTGTCGCCCATCCCTTATTGTCCGAGTGCATGATGGCACGGCACACAGGAACTATTGGATTCATTGATGGTCACTAAGGTTATGGGGCAAAAGGCAGAGAAATGGGGACGAGAAAAATATTAGCCACGATTGAATAGCGGAGCAGGCTCAAAGGGCCAAGTGGCCTAATTTTGTTTCTACGTTTTATGGTTTTATCTTCCAAAATTCTGTAGGCTCTGGGAAAGTTCTACAGTTTGGAGGGTGACAAACGTAACTGCACTACTTAAAAAGAGAAAAAAAAGACATAATAACAGATCAGTTAGCCTGACTTTAGTATTATGAAAGAGATGAAAACAAAGCACTTGGAAAGCATCAACTGGATTGAACAAAGTCAGCACTGGTTTATGAAAGGTGAATCATGCTAAATAAATCTACTGGAATTTTTTTGAGGATGTAACAGGATAGAGAAGGAAGCACCAGTTCAAGTGTGTATTTGGACTTCCAGGGGGTTTCAGTTAAGGTCCCTCATAAAAGGATAATGGGCAAATTAAAGCCCTGATTCTGTGGTACCCCATTAAATCACTGCCTGCCACTCTGAAAAGCACCCATTTATTCCCATTCTCTGCTTGCTATCTGCCAACAGTTCTCTATCCATGTCAATACATCACCCCCAGTACCATGAGCTTTAATTTCGCTCATTAATCTCTTGTATGGGGCCTTGTCAAAAGCCTCCTAAAGTCCAGATACATAACATCCATTGGTTCACTCTTGTCCACTCTACTGGCCATAGCCTAAAAATTCAAGCATAATTTCCCTTTAGTGAAACTATGCTGACTTAAACTGATCCTGTCAACACTTTCCAAATGCTCGGTAATTACATCTTTAATAACTGACTCCAGCATTTTCCTCACCACCAATGTCAGGCTAACCAGTCTTTAATTTATTTTCTCTCCCTCCTTTTTTAAAAAAGTGGGGTTACATCAGCTACCCTCCAATCCACTGGAACTCTTGCATAGTCTATAGAATGCTGGAAAATGATCACTAACGCATCCGCTATTTCTAAAGCCACTTCCTTGAGTACTCTGGGATACACAGCATCGGGCCCTGGGGTCTTATTGAGTTTTAATTCCAGCAATTTCCCAAATACAATTTCTTGTCTAATAAGGATTCCCCATCCCCTAGTATTTCTGGCAAGTTATTTGTATCCCTCTTAGTGAAGGCAGATCCAAAAGTATTTGTTCAGCTGGTCTGCCACATCTGTTACCCACTATGAATTCATCTGATTCTAACTGTGAGGCACCTACATTTGTTTTGACCAGCCTCTCTTCACATATCTATAGAAGCTTTTATAATCAGTTTTTGTGTTTTCCGTAAACCCTCTCTCGCATTCTCTTAATCTTAGAAAGGATATATTTGCATGGGTGTTCAGAAGTTCACTTGACTGATACCAGAACTGTTCTGTAAAGAGACATTGGTTCAATTAGGCCAACATTCACTCGTGTTTAGAGGGATGAAAGGAGATCTGATTGAAACATGAGAAATTTTAATAGGTGAATAGATCAGATGCAGCAAGGATGTTTTCCTTGGATGGAGAATTGAGAAGTCTCACAATACCAGGTTAAAGTCCAACAGGTATATTTGGTAGCACAATCCACTATATGGCTTGACAAACTGGTGTTGAGAGACTTCTTACTGCATTTACTTCAGTCCAATGTTAGTATCTCCACATCATGGAGAATTGAGAACCAGGGGAACACAGTCTCAGGATATATGGTAGACCATTTAGGACTGAAGGTGAGGAAAAATTTCTTCACTCAAAAAGGGGTACTAAATCTGTGGAATTCTCTACCACAGCAGGCCACGAGGACCAAGTCACTGAATAGAATTCAAGAGAGATCGGTTATTTTAAAGGCATCAAGAGGGAACTTGGCATGAGATAGAGGATCAGCCATGATCATACTGAATGGCAGCGCAAGCTCAAGGGACCAAAACAGTGTCTAGAACTGCTGCACATCGTGTACTGAAACACCCACAGTGCTGTTAGGAAGGAAGCAGTGCATTTCGTAGGTGGAACATATTGCTGCCACTGTGCATCGGTGATGAATGAAGAGTCAATTTGGTTTTGCCTGAATAGATCCCAGCTGTTTACAATATAAAACAGGCTTTTGGAAGTCAGGAGGTGAATTCCCAGTCTCTGATGTGCTCTTTTTTCAGCCACAGTATTTACAGTTTTTGGTCAATATCTTAGGATATTAAGTGATTTGGCAATGGTAGTGTCCTTAAATGCCATGGAGAAATGTTTAGTTTCTCTCTTGATGGAGATGTCTTTGCCTGGCACCTACGTGACTTGCCACTTATAGCAGAATGTTGTTCAGGTCTTGATGCGAATGGACACAAGACTACTTATATGAGGAGTTGGGAACGATATTAAATTCTGCATTATTAGTGAACATCCCCACTTCTGATCTTATGATGGGACACAGTTTTTGTGGAGCAGCTGAAGATGGCTGTGTTTAGAACACAGAGGAACTCCTGCAGTGATGGCTTGAAGATTGGTCTCCAAAAACCATAACCATATTTTATGCTAGGTACAACTCCAACCGGTGGAGAGTTTTATCCTGATTTGCTGACTTAATTTTGCAGGGTCCTTTGATGCCATTTGGTCAAATGCCATCTTAACAGCAATGACAGTCACTTCCACTTCACATTTTCATCTCTTTTGCACAAGACCAAGGCTATAATAAGGGAAGAACCAGAAGTCAGCAGTGTATTGCTGCCCAAATTCCACTTGATAGCACAGTTGACAACACCTTCCATATTTTTTTCTAATGGCAAGCTGAGGGGCTGTAATTGGATTTGTCCTGATTTTGGTGGATAGGACTTATTTGGCGGTTTTCAGCATTGCTGGGCAGTATTGCCGTTGTACTAGAACAGCTTGCCTAGGGCATATTCTCAGTACTTTTGCCAGAACGTTGTCAGGGCCCATAGCCTTTGCAGTCTCCAATACTTTCAGCCACTTCACAATATCATATGATGTGAATTAAATTGCCAGTGATGCTTTACACCTCAGGAGGAGGAAGACATAGATTAGCCACTCAGCACTTCTGGATGAATATGTTGCAAGTGCTTCAGCTTTGCCATTGGTATTAATAGGTTAGACCCCTCCATCATGGAAGATAAGTATTTTTGTGAGGCTGCCTTGCAAGTGGTTCAAATTGCCCACCACCATTCACAGCTGAACGTGATAGGACTTCAGAACTTTGATCTGATTCATTGGTTGCATGATCACTTAGTCCCATCCATCACACCTTGCTTCCACTATTTTGAATGAAAGTAATCCTGTGTTGTTGCTTCACCAAGCTGACATCTTATTTTTGTGTGCTTTTACAAGAGGGTCATTTGGACTTAAAAGCATTAACTCTGTTTCTCACCACAGATGCTGGTGGACCTGCTGAGTTACCCAACATTTTTTGGTTTTATTTTAGATTTCCAGCATCCACAATGTTTTGCTTTTGCAAATCAATGCGGCATGCTGCTCTGGGTACGCCCTCTGCAATCATCATTGAACGAGAGATGATCCCCTGTTTGGTAGCAATGGTAGAGTGGGTGGCATACCAATCCACAAGATTACAAATACTGCTTGCACTTTATTCTTTGATGGAATATGAACATGACTGATAGGGCCAGCATGTGCTGCCCACCACAACTGCCCTTGAACCAAGTGACTTTTTAAGCCATTTCAGAAAACAATTAAGAACCAACACTGAAGCAGCTCTGAGAATCACAGGTAGATCAAACCAGGAAATCATTGAACCATATGGATTTTTACAACAATCAAATAAGTGATAAATGTCATGATCAGAATTACTGAGTAATATATTCCCAATTTATTAATTGAATGCGATTAAATTTAAATTCCACCAGCTGCTATGGTGGGGTTTGAATCTAAACCCCCAGAGCATTCACCTGGGCCCAGGATTACAAATCTAATGACATTACCACTATGTCACCATTCATCCTATGTGCAATAAACAATATTCTGAAAGGCAACAGTGAGAAAACCACCAGCTGATGATATATTAACTTGAACAGAAGACAATGGAGTGAAACGAAGGCATAGATCAGTACTTAAGCTTCAGGAAGCAACTAGGTAGGATGGTCATCAGAAACAAGCTCAAGTCGGTTGGGGTTACCATAATTGGTCATGACAGAGAATACCAAAAGGAAGAGCGAAGGGAAATAGTGGGTTTGTTGAGAAAAAAACTGGACAACATAAGAAAGAGTTCACTGAAGATTAGGGTGGACCAAGAGGAGCATGTTTTAAAGAATGTCAAAAAGCCAGTGAAAGAGGAAGAACAGGTGAAGTTATCAGCTGTCATTTGAGGATAACTTCTATTCAGTGTTGAGCTCCTTTCATGGATCTTCACATGACTGAGCAGGTCAATCCTTGACCTGAATATCTTTGGGTGCAGGGGCAAGGCATCCCACAGGTAGTGGGATCCAAAATCAAAAATTTGCTTTTTCTTCCCTTTCTTGCTGCCACTCTGCCTCATCAAGACGTGCAACTCAATGCATGATGCAGCTTGACGGAAAAGTTGCTGCCATTTGGAACAATTTGTAATAAGCTCCTAGTAATTAAGGTTTATGCCATCAATGCTTCCAAGGAGAGCTTCAGAATGTCTTTAAATTGTTTGCTTTGTCCTCCTCTGGAACGTAGACCATTTGAGAGTTGAGAAAACAGGATTTGGCACAGGAGACAGTTTTCACATATCTGGACAGTGTTCAGTTTATGGAAGATGATTGTGCAGGAGTTTTGCCTGAATGTTGTGCAGTTGGCTTCAAGGAGGACACTCGAGTTTCTTTGATTGCCCTTCTATTGAACTGGAGGATGTGCCAATGAAGCAATTTTTTCTAATACTCTTACATGTTGCTGATACACAATCAAGGTTTCAGTGTTACACAAAAGAGTGTGGTGATGACAACACACAGATATTTTTAACTTGCAAAGATCTTTGATATCAAACACAAACTGCTATTGTTTGCAGAAGGTTGAAAAAGAACAACTGACCCAGTATTGGATCTCCTCAGTGGTGGCCTTCTGATAGGGGTGACTACCAAGGAATGGAAAAACACAGTTTCTCCTCCAATACATGGAAAGTGAAATATTTAGCTAAATGTGAGGGTTATGATTTTTTTTTTATTTTGACAATAGGCCAAATTTCTTGGATGCAGAGTGGGCAACGTTGCAGTCATCTACAAACTGCATACGCAGAATGGAACAGGGACATGGTAAGCCAATTGTCTAACTGATTGTTTCACAACATAGAAAGAGCAAGTACTGTATATCACAGGGTTTTGAGGTCATTGCTGTTCTGCATTGAACCCATACTATCCATACCAGTTCAGAGTGCAACTTAGCTAGTTCCACAGTCCCACAAATTTCAAATTACGCAATTCCCTTTTAATGCATGTTGAATCCGCCTACATTATAATTTTAAGCAATACATTCCAGGACCTAACCACTTGCTTCATTTTCTAAAATTGTCATGTTCCTTTACCAATCACTTGAGATCTTAACCCTTTCTCCAATGGAAACAGTTTCTCTATTCTGTCCAGATTACCCTCATCATTTTGAGCAACTCGATCAAATGTTAACTCTCTCTTCTCCAAGGAGAACAATCCAACTTTTCTAATTTAATTTATCGACGTAAGTGGTTCCTCATTCCCGAAACCATTCGCTCATGCCCTTCCTAAAGTGTGATGCCCAGAATTACTCTCCAGTGAAGGCTGAACCAGTATTTCATAAGTTTACCACATCTTCCTTGCTTTTGTACTCTTAACGCACTTATTTAGAAAACCCAGATTCCCTATGTCTTTAACTGTTTGTGCACATGGACCCCCAGATCCCTCTGTTCCTGAAGTTTTTATTTTATATCGCCTTATATTTTATGTATTCCTACCAAAATATATTACCTGACACTTTTTTGCGTTAATTTTCATTTGCAATATTTCCACTTATTCCACCAACCTCTCCATGTCCTCTAATGTCCTTTAGGGAGAGAAATTTTTTTTTAAAGAGCAACACAGCACGGGAAACAGGCCCTTCGGCCCAATGAGAATCTGCCATTCTTATCTGATCCGACATAGATATGACTCAAAACCCCACAGTAATGTTGTTAACTCTTAACTACCCTCTGAATTGGCGAAGGAAGCCACTGGGATGGGCAAATCCTGTCCTTGCCAGTGACACCAATTTCCATGGAACAAAAAAAAAATAAAATAATGATACTCCTCAGTTCACGATTCTTTCGGCATGAGCTTCAGGTGCAAGTTTTGAAACTGTACCTAGCACCCAGGTCTAATGGTCAGATTACAAGTCTTAAAAAGGTACAATGAGTGGAGAGAGGATTAAGCACAGGTTAAAGAGGTGTGTGTTGTCTCCAGACAGGTGAGATTTTGCAAGCCGAGGCAAGTTGCGGGAGGTTACAGGTAGTGTGACGTGAACTGAAGATCCGGGTCGAGACCGTCCTCATGTGCAGAACGTGGCTATCAGTCTTTGCTCAGCAGCTCTGCATTGTTGTGTGTCATGAAGGCTGCTTTGGAGAGCGCTTACTGGAATATCAGAAGCCAAATGCCCGTGACACTGAAGTGTTCCCCAACATGAAGAGAACACTCTTGCCTGGTAATTGTTGAGAGGTGTTCATTCATCTATTGTCATAGCATCACATGGTCTCCCCAATGTACCATACCTCAGGACATCTTTCCTGCAGCATATCAGATAGATAAGGTTGGCCGAGTTGCAAGTGTATGAACCACGTACCTGGTGGATGGTGTTGTCACGTGAGATGATGATATCCATGTCAAATGATCCGGCATGGTTTGCAGAGGTTGCTGTGGCAGAGTTGTGGTCAATGTTCTCCTGAAGGCTGGGTAGTTTGCTGCAGACAATGATCTGTTTGAAGCTGTGTGGTTGTCTGAAGGCAAGAAGCAGGAGTGTGGACATAGCCTTGGTGAGATGTTCATCTTCTTCAATTGCATATTGAAGGCTCCGGAAAAGATGTCTTGGCTCCTCTGCTCCGGGAAGTATGGGAAGAAGTATACTCTGTCCGCTGTGCCCCACGTTTGTCTTCTGAGGAGGTCGATGCAGTTTTCCTCCTGTAGCGCTTCGGAGCTATCGATCGATGAGTCGAGTGCCATATCCTGTTCTTGAGGGCATCTTTCAGTGCTTGGAGATGCCTGTTGTGATCCTCCTTATCTGGGCAGATCCTGTGTATATGGAGGGCTTATCTGTAAGTGATGACTTCTTTAACGTGTTTACCTTAAACATGTTAAAGAAGCCATCGCTTACAGACAAGCCTTGTATACACTGGATCTGCTCAGGTGAGGAAGATTGCAACAGATACTTCTAGATGCTGAAAGATGCCCTCAAGAACAGGACATGGTACTCAACTTATCGATCGATAGTTCTGGAGCTCCACAGAAAAACTGCAGCGGCCTCAGAAGACAAACACAGGATGTGACAGACAGACTATCCTTCGTCGTCCGGTACTTTCCCAGAACAAAGAAACAAAGGCATCTTTTCCGGAGTTTTCAACATGTCATTGATGAAGACGAACATCTCGCCAAGGCCTTTCCCATTATTTCTTATTTCTTGCCTTCAACATCCTCACAACCTCAGACAGGCTACTGCCTGCAGCAACTATGCAGCCTTCAGGAAAACAGTGACCACGACACCACACGACCCTGTCACAGCAACCTCTGCATGAGGTGCTGCATCATTGACAAGGATGTCATCATCTCACGTGACAACACCATCCATTAGGTACACGGTTCATACACTTGCAACTCGGCCAACATTATCTACCTGATATACTGTAGGAAGGATGTCCTGAGACATGGTACACTGGGGACACCATGCAGATACTACGACAATGAACGAATGAACACTCAACAAATTACCAAGCAAGTGCACTCTCTTCCTGTTGGGGAACATTTCAGCAGTCATGGGCATTCAGCCTCTGATATTCTGGCAAGTGCCCTCCAAAGTGGCCTTCATGGCATATAACAGTGCATAGTCGCTCAGCAGACACTAATAGCCAGGTTCTGCACACAAGAGCAGCCTCAAATAGGATTTTGGGTTCATGTCACATTATCCGTAACCCTCACAACTTGTCTGGGCTTGCAAAATCTCACTAACTCTTCTGGCTGGAGATAAGACACATCTCTAACCTATCTTAATCCTCTCTCCACTCACTTTGTGCCTTTAAGATTTGATTACCTGTGAAGACTCCAACCATTATTTTGTAAATTGAGTTTGTGTCTTTATGTGCCTTGTTTGTGAACTGAAATCCCACTCACCTGACGAAGGAGCAGCGCTCCAAAAGCTAATGGGTTGCTATTGAATAAACCTGTTGGACTTTAACCTGGCATTGTGAGATTTCTTGCTGTGTTAACCCCAGTCCAACGCAGACATCTGCACATCAACCACATTACTCTCAAAAGTTCAAGTTAGCTAAATACAGTTTTCCTTTCACAAATCCAAGCTTCTTTTCCTTAATCGATCCACATTTGTCCAACTGACATCATTTTGTCCTCTATTATTGTTTCTAAAGTTTTCCTACCATAGTTAAACAGACTGACCTGCAGTTGTTGCTTTGCTTATCCCTACACCTTTTTTTGAACAAGGGTTCAACATCTGAAATCCTCCAGGCCTCTGGCATCATTCCCAGGAGAACTGGAAAATTATGACATGTATCTCTGGAATGTCCACTCAGATGCATCTAATCCCGTCCTGTTGATTTATCAATTTTAAATGCCGATAGTAACAAAGAACAAAACAGCACAAGAAACAGGCTCTTTGGCCCAACAAGCCCATGCCGCCACCTCGATGTTCCCACTTCTACCTATGATCCCCGTCTATGTTTATAGATTAAAAACCAAATTTGAGACAATTTAGGGAGAATTTTTTCTGCCAATTAGCCTAAGAGAACATCTTTGGGATATGGGAGGAAACCAGAACACCCAGAGAAAATGCAAACTCTCACAGACACAGGTCCAAATCCACGTATCTGCACAGCACAGCGATAGTCACTGAGCTGTCGTGTTGCCCATCAAACGGTCCAGGTCAAGCGTACACTAACGACGTGAAGTACTAGGATACTCTCGAAAAATCCAAGAGCAGCCCTCTCTCGACCCATCGCGTGTACAGAGACCTGAAGGGTTTAAAATTGATGAGGACATGATGGCTACTTCCCTCTTTCACCATGATCCTCCCTACCTGCCCATCTTCTTCCTCTGTAAAGGTAGATACGAAACCTTCATTAATCCATCAGCCATGCCCCAAAGTGCAAAAATCCTTTTTGGTCCCCATATTGGTTCTATTCCTTCTTTTACCATCCTTGTATTTAAATGTCTACAAAAGACTTTTGCATTCCCTTTTATATTAGCTGCCAGTATCTTGTATTCCCTCTTTAGTTCTCATTTTTTTCTTCACTTCCTCTCTGAACTTTCTATATTTAGCCTAGTTCTCACTTGTTTTATCACCGTGTATGCACAATTTAGAGGAACAGATCCCAGAAGCTCTACCCTGTATGATACCAAAATGAGAGGAATTATGAAAAATCAGGAAAGCAGGCTAGTTGTGCAGGAATCTGGAGATGAGAGATTTTTAATGCAGAAGAATAATGAGTTACAGAAAACAAAGAAAATACATGCAATAATTTACAGCAAGGAACCTGAGGCTATAATGGCAAATACTCTGTGCAGTGATACTAATTTTGAAGCAAATAGGATCCAAGAATTCAAAACAAGAGCACAAGTTTCAGGAAGTGAGCAGTTTCATTAAAGAATTTGCCCACTCCCAACTTTTAATTATGGTGCACAAATCTGGGAATCTTCCATCTTTCAAAGCAACACAAAAAAAAACTAAGTTGCTTAAAGGGATTGAGCATGTCGCTTTGGGAGATACTAGAGATCTTTGCATTAGAAAGGGGAACAGATAAACCAGGTATCTAGAGAGATGCTCAATATTAACAGACATGAATATTTGATGAAAAATGATCTTGGAGCTCTAAAACAAATTAATCAGAGAGGATGTTGAATATGTAGACTAGACTGTCCATGAAAGTTGTGACTTTCAAAATGGTGATTGATAAATTTTGGATGGCAAAATGAAATATTGAAGTTAAAATACTACCTTTAGATTCAGTAATTATTTCCAGCCCTGTCAGTGAGGTTGCGAAGAGAGTGGCTAGCAACAAGTCATAAGTGGCCATAAGGTTTCCTAGAACTTGCTCAACTGAAAATTCCATCCTCAACTCCCAAGACAAACTGCAACTTTTTAGAACATTACTTAGGCAATCTTCCACAAAGACATGCCATTTTAATAGATTCATTTAAAAAAAATCTGGACTTGCATTTGCAAAATATAGCACTTACTTCATTCGACATAAACATCTGTCCTTTATGAAGTTGATCCTCCCATTCAAGGTTAAACTTTTAGAAGTAACTTGCATTTTTGAAGGGCCTAATGACCTTCTACTGCTTCCATGATCTATGTTTCTATGGTATGTGATGAGGAGTAGCACAAAAAGGAAGACTAATCCCTAGCTATGCACAAATCTTTAATGATAAGCTATAATCAAAACACTGCACAAGCAATGCCTCACATACATCTACTCCAGCATAGTGCAAAACCCCTTTGTTCCTTCTAATTCTCTAGATAATGTCCAAAGTATCCATAATACAATATGCAATTGCTCTAGGCCTTTTATTTTGTTGCTATTTTTAACTAACAAGCTACTTCCTAAATAGGCACATTGTGCGCCCATAATGATGCTTTGGGGTTCATCTTAAGCGATTGCTTATAAAAGTTAGTTTTCATTTCATTGTTCAAAGTATAGAAAATCTACACAATAGTTTTAAAAGCAAAAGTGGGTTTGCATGTGAAAACTAAATATTGTAGTTACAGAAGATTTATTACTGCAGTGACATGCAGAATTCCATAATGAAAAAAGGAAAATGTAAACAGACCAAAATCATCAAAACAAATTGAAGATAAATATCAATATCTACATCCCTGAGCCATGATTAATCCAAGTTGAATGGTTTGGCTGTCAACCAAAGAACAAAGTTTGCCTTGTGATCAAAATTAAACCTCCAGCAGAAAACATTTTTGGGATAGAGTTTCCTCCTGCAAATCCAGTTATATACAGAACTCCCATGTAATCAGATAGCATAAATTTAAGGCAATAAAATAAAATGAGTTTGAACATAGAGCTTATTGCTTTAGTCTAAATGGAAGGCAGCTGCTTAACAAGGAGAAGCATAAAGGTTCAAGGATTAAACAGCAGCATGGACCAAGTTAGATGACTCGTGGAGAAATAACATTAGATCAGCAGATTTGTCTAATGGTGTATTTTTGTGCCATGTCACTTATCAGTTGTATACAATCTT
The DNA here is from genome assembly GCA_024679065.1 of Sphyrna mokarran. NCBI lineage: Eukaryota > Metazoa > Chordata > Chondrichthyes > Carcharhiniformes > Carcharhinidae > Sphyrna > Sphyrna mokarran. The sequence continues at coordinate 32,642,839 of JAGIQG010000002.1, read as the reverse complement.
GGGTGCTGGCCAATTCTTTTTATCTTGGCTCTTTTAAATGGTCATATACAATATTTAAATATTGATTCATATGATTGATCTTGAATGCAGTGCCTATTCTGTAAACAAAGGTGGCACAACGGCCAACATTACTGCCTCACTCCACCAGGGGCCCGGATTCAATTCTGGTCTTGGAAGTTTGTAACTGTGTGAAGTTTGTAAATTTCTCTGTGAGCATGGGTTTCCTCTGGGTGTTTCAGTTTCCTCCCATCGTCTAAAGATGTGCATGCTGGTTAGGTTAATTGGCCATACTAAATTGACTTAGTGACAGGGGGATTAGCAGGATAAATATGTGGGAATACAAGAATAAGGTCTGCATGGTTGATGCAGACTCAATGGGCCAAATGGCCTCCTTCTGCACTGTAGGGATTCAATGATTCTATGAAAAAGGAGTGGCAATCCAGAATGTCATGATTTTCCATGACAGTTCCAGGGTCCTTAAATATCATTGTTCTTCATACCACAATGAACCAAACTTCATCTACAAAATTAGAATCTAGTTTTGATGAGGTCAGTCACAAATTGCAATGATTTTGTCTTCATCAGGTTGCAAGGAATCAAAACTGTGAGAAATCAAAGCTACAACTTTCCTTTATAATTATTTTACAAATTATTTTTCTGCTGGAGAGTACTGACATTTTTAATAGAATGCTACATAGAGTTGAGTGAAGTAGGTTTAAAAAATGATTGCACAACTGTGATCAATATGGGGAGTTCTAGATTACAACTCCCAAATGGCTCAGGTTTTGGGCAATTTTGATTTAGTCATGAGATCAAGCTCCTCAGCAATAAATAATTGCTCCACCATATTAAGCAATGGACCTAACTCAGCTTTCATCTGTGCCTTTCCCAAGTCACTGACTATTGAATTTGCAAAACTTTGGCTTTTTTTTTAAAACAATGCTGTTTATCTGTTATCTATTAGTTTCTTAGTTATATTACTGATGTTTTTTCCATTCAAAACTCAGCATCAAATCTTCATACAATTTGGACCAAGCATAAGGGTTAACTGACAGAGCTAAGTGATTCCACAACCAAACGAGCAAATCTAAGCTCTATAGTCCTGCCACACACAGCCATGAATGGCAATAGACAATAAAGCAATTCACTGCAGAAGGAAGCTCCACAAATAACCTCGTGTAATAATGGAGGAGCCCAGCACACTAGAGCAAAAAGGGTAAAGTATTTGCAACAATCTTCAGTCAGAAGTGCTTAATGGATAGTCCATTGCAGCCACCGCCAGGAGATCCCTGCATCACAGGTGCCAGTTTTTAGCCAATTCAATCCACATGATATCAAGAAACAGCAGAAGGTATTGGGTATTGTAAAGGCTCTGGGCTGACAATATTCTGGCACCAGTACTGATGACTTGTACTCCAGAACTTGCCATGCCTTTCACCAAGTTGTTCCTTACAGCTACAAAACTGGCATCTATCCAATAATGTGGAAATTTGCTCAGGTGAATCCTGTGCACAAAAGGTAGACAAATGCAACCTGGCCAATTATTGCCCCACCTGCCTGCTCTCAATCAATAAAGTGATGGAAGGGGTCATCAACAGTGCTATCAACTGGCATTTGCTTACTGACAATCAGTTTGGGTTCTCAGCTCCTGATTTCATTCCAGCTTTGGTTCAAATGTGGACCAAAAAAAAGAGCAGAATTCCAGGAGTTAGGCAAGAGTGACAGCCCTTAGCCAAGTGTGGCATCAGAAAGCCTTAGCACAACTGGAGTGAATGCTTCAACCTTTTTGTCCACGTTTGTCACAGAATTTGAAGACCAGTATCTGACGTGGGGGACTTACAAGGAGGCCATGCATCATCCACTTGGCACTTTTGGTTTAAGGTAGTTGCAAATGCTTCAGCCTTGTCTTTTGCATTGATGTGCTCGGCTTTCCTCATCATCGAGGATGGCAATATCATCAGAGGCAGAGGCTCCTCTGATAATCGTTTAATTGTCTCTCATCATTCGCAACTAGGTTGGCAGGCCAGCATAGCTTAGACCTGATTTGTTTGTTGTGGGATTGCTTAGCCTGATTTATTGAATGCTGTTTGGCCAGCAAGGTTGTCTTGTGCTGTTGCTTTGTCAGATTGATACCTCATTTTTAGTTATGCCTGATGCTGCTCATGGTATGTGCTCATGAGTTCTTCATTAAATCAAGGTTGATCCTTTAGCTTGAAGTTAATGGTAGAGTGGGGGATATGCTGGGCTACAAGGTTACAGATTGTGGTTGTATATAATTCTGCCATCGTCAATCCAACTGAGGCTCTTAATTTGAATCATAGAATACCTACAGTGTAATTTGGATCAAGAATATAAACTGAGGTGCCTCCGTAAGGGCCTCCTTTTTCAATTGCTTTAGATGGGCCACAGAGATGTATTTACTCTGCAGTCATAAAAAAGTCTTCATCTATCTTCATGGATTAGATTAACTAAAAATGACAGCAGCACAAGATTCAGCTCATAAAACATACAAAATTAGTCTGGCTCCCAAAAGGTTAAACAGCAATGGCTGACCACCTTTGGGATTGCTTGAATAAATAATCCCACAGATTGCTCATGTTGGGATCATGATTCATAACTACCCATTTTAGCAAACTAGTTTGCGAAACTGAATGCTCGATAACTATCATGAGCCAATACAAAGATGAATTAAAAGATTATATGATCATTGCTATAAAAATGATTATGCAAGACTTCAATGAATGGACAAGCAGGGTAGTTATCACCCTTCAATAATAATAATTAAAAATAAATTAGCCCTCTCAAAGAATGCAAGAACAGACCATTACCGATGCAAGTAGAAAACATCCTGGAAGCATTCAAGACACAAGGATTTACATCCTATTGATCACATCAGTAAGCTGCAGGTACAAGAATCACTTGAGCAATGCAGCACAATATTGACTACATTATACAACATATTTCAAGCTACTGCTGGCAATCTAGCTACACTTCCAGAACAAGAGCCAGCTGTGCTCAGTTGTTGGCAACTTTACCAATTTTGAGTCCAATCCCATTATGGATTTGGGTGACAGGTATTTTAACCTATTGGAGTTAGCATACATATTCAAAGCTTGCCATGGCTAATTGTGGAGTTCAATAAATCATATTACTCTGAAAACTACTGTGGCCGACATGTAGAATTGTTAGCAAAATTCAAGTCCTGTAGATTAAACGGACAGTGACAGCACGGATACAAAATTGGGCAAAAAGGACAGAAAGCAAAGAATAGTGATGAATAGTTGTTTTTCAGAAGTACATTCTCTAAAGGTCAATAATAGAAGAATCAAAGGCAATATCTATTATTTATCTAAACATAATTACAAAGTCTACAGAAACTTGGAGCTGTTGTAAAAAATGAAAATTGGAGGTCAAACACAGAGTTAGAAAATGCACAGCCACATGACAGATGATAGTCCATTGGGCAGCAGCGTTCAGTTGTATGGAAAATTAGAAAAGCAAAGTTAAAAGAAAGGGTAAAGTTCAGGCTAACGAGGAAGACTTTCAACTAGTTAAAGGAGCCAAGGGCTGAGGAGCGGTTAGTCAAGTTTCAAGACGACAAAATAAAAAGGTAACAGGAATCTAACCTCAAGCAGAGCAAAAAAAAGTGACAAGAATGAGACGGGAGGTGGTCAATGCAGGATGTTGTTCCGTATACTTGTGACTTGGACAAGTTGCAGAGCTGGGCCGAGAGGTGGCAAATGGAGTTTAATGTGGAAAAGTGTGAGGTAATGCACTTTGGCAGGAACAATAAATGTGTAGAGTATAGGGCTAATGGTAGGGCTCTTAATAGTGTTGAGGAACAGAAGGATCTTGGTGTATGTGTCAATAGATCCCTGAAAGTAGGCAGTCAAGTGGATAAAGTTGTTAAGAAGGCTTATGGAGTCTTAGCTTTTATTGGTAGGGGGATTGAATTTAGGAGCCGCAGCATCATGTTGCAGCTGTACAAAACTCTAGTGCGGCCGCACTTGGAGTATTGTGTGCAGTTCTGGTCGCCACATTATAAGAAAGATGTGGAGGCATTGGAGAGGGTACAGAGGAGGTTTACTAGGATGTTGCCTGGTATGGAGGGCAGGTCCTATGAAGAGAGGTTGAAGGATTTGAGGTTGTTTTCGTTAGAAAGGAGGCGGCTAAGGGGGGATCTTATTGAAGCATATAAGATGATTAGAGGTTTGGATAGGGTGGACAGTGATAGCCTTTTTCCTAGGATGGAGAAAGCTAGCACGAGGGGACACAACTTTAAATTAAGGGGTATGAGTTATAGGACGGATATCAGAGGTAGGTTCTTTACTCAAAGAGTGATTAGGGAGTGGAATGCCCTGCCTGCAGCTGTTGTAGATGCGCCAAGTTTGGTGGCGTTTAAGAGGTTAATTGATAAGTATATGGATGAGAAGGGAATGGTTTAGTTAGGAGGGGCATTGCTTTTTATTTTGGTCGGCACAACATCGAAGGCCGAAGGGCCTGTTCTGTGCTGTATTGTTCTATGTTCTATGTTCTATGTATACTGTGCGTTTAGGTACAAGGTAAATGAGCTTGTTGCGCACATTGAAATTGGGTGGTATGATGTTGTGGACAGAGATGTGGCTGCAAGGGGATTAGGGCTGGGAACTTAATAATTTTTAATTGCCAAAGGACATGTGTCCTATTGAAAGGACAGACAGCTGGGAAAAGGGGGCAGGGTTGTATTGTTAGTAAGGAATGAAGTTAAAATCAATCACAAGAAGTGATAGAATCAGAAGGCATAGAATCTCTAATAGGTAGAGTTGAGGACTGGCAAAGATAAAGACCCTGATAAGAGTTATGTACAGACTCCCTAGCAGTAGTCAGGATGAGGGGCAGAAAATAAATCAGGAGATAGAAAAGGCATATAAAAAAGACAATATTGCAATAATCATGGGGGACCTCAATATGTAGGTGGACTGGGAAAATCAGGTAGGTAGTGGATCCCAAGAAAAGGAATGTGGAATGTCTAAGAATTGGTTTTTTGGAGCAACTTGTGACAGAGCTACTAAGGAACAGACAATTCTGGTTTGGTGATGTGTAACGAGGCAGGCTTGATTATGAGGACTTAACCTGAATGAATCCTTAGACAGCAGTGACCACAAAGATAGAATTTACACTACAACTTGAAAGCAGAGAAGCTGCAATCAGATGTAACAGCATTACAATTAAATAAAGATATAAACAAAGACGGAAGGGAGGAGCTGGCCAGAGTTGATTGGAAAGGGAGCCCAACAGGGATGACTGGAACAGCAATGTTAAGAGTTTTTGGTGGTTATTCAGGAGGGACAACAGAAATTCATCCCAAGGAAGAGGAAACATGCTAAGGGGAGGATGAAGCATCCAAGGCTGATGACGTAAGCCAAGGACAGCATAAAAGCAAAAGAAAAAGCATACAAAGTGGCAAAGATTATTGGGAAGCCAGAGGATTGGGAAAGCAAGCAGAGGACAACTCAAAAACAATAAGGGGGGAAGAAGATGAAAAATGAATGTAAGCTAGCTAGTTATATAAAAGATAAGAGTTTTTTAACATATAAAAAGTTAAGAGGCAAAAATAGACATTGGACCACTGGAAGATTAGGCTGGAGAAGAAATAATAGGGAACAAAGAAACGGCAGAGGAACTGAACAGTTACTTTGCATCAGTCTTCATGGTGAAAGACACCAGTGGGATGCCAGAACTCCAGGAAAGTTGGGGGCACAGGTGAGTGTAGTGGCCATCACTAAGGAGAAGGTTTTGGGGAAACTGAAAGATCCAAAGGTGGATAAATCACCTGTACTGATTGGACTACACCCCAGGTTTCTAAAAGAGATAGATGAAGAAACTGTGAAGGCATTGATGGTGATCTTTCAGCAATCTGGGAGGCATGAAGAGTCCCAGAGGACTGGAAAGTAGCAAATGTAACTACTGAATAATGCTGTTTAAGAAGGGAGAGAGGCAGCAGATGGGAAATAATACACCAGTTAGCCTGATTTTAGTCATTGGCAAGATTTGAGAATCCATTATTAAAGATGAGACTGCAGAACACTTGGAAGTGCATGATAAAATAGAATGGAGCCAGTACAGCTTCATCAAAAGGATAGCATGTCTGACAAATCTGTTAGAGCTCTTAGAGGAAGTAACAAAGAAGTTAGATAAAGGAGGGTCAGCAGACGTGATTTATTTAGATTTCCAAAAGGCAAGTATTGCATGGGAGACTGTTAAATAAGTTAAGAGCCCATGTGTTAATGGTAAGATCCTGGCATGAATAGAGGATTGGTTTACTGGCAGAAGGCAGCATGAGGATAAAGGGTCTTTTTCAGAATGGCAGCCAGTGACTAATGGTGTGCCTCAGAAGTCAGTGCTGGGACCACAACTTTTCACAACATACATTAACGATTTGGGAAGAAAGAACGAACTGAAGGCACCGTTGCTAAGTTTGCCAATGATATAAAGATATGTAGCGGACAGGTAGTATTGAGGAAGTGGAGCAGGGGGCTGCAGAAGGTTTCGGACAGGCTAAAGTGAGCAAAGCGGAAAAGAGCCAGGTTATGCACTTCGGAAAGAGGAATGGAGGCATAGACCATTTTCTAAAAGTGGGGAAATGCTTAGGAAATCAGAAACACAAAGGGATTTGTTCAAGATTCTCATAAGGTTAACATGCAGGTTCAGTTGGCAGTTAGGAAGGCAAATGCAATGTTAGCATTCATGTCGACAGGGATGTACTTCTGAGGCTGTATAAGGCTCTGGTCAGACCCCATTTGGAGTATTGTGAGCAGTCTGGGTTCCATATCCAAGGAAGGATGTGCTAGCCTCCAGAGGAGGTTCACAAGAACGATCCCCGGAGTGAAGAGCTTGTTGTATGAGGAATTGTTGAGGACTCTGGGTACGTACTTGGAGTTTACAAGAATGAGTGGGGATCTTATTGAAACTTACAGGATACTGCGAGGCTTGAATAGAATGAATGTGAAGAGGATGGTTCCACTAGCAGGAAAAGTTGAACCAGAGGGCACAACTTCAGGCTGAAGGGACGATTCTTTAAAAGAGATGAGGAATTTCTTTAGCCAGAGTATGGTGAATCTGTCGAACTCTGTTGTAGAAGGTATGGAGGCCAGTTTTTAACGTCTTTAAGACAGATAGATAGGTTAATTAATTAATGAGGGGTCAGGAGTTATGGGGAAAAGGCAAGAGAATGGGGATGAGAAATGTATTAGCCACGAATCAATGGCTGAATAGACTTGATGGGCCGAGTGGCCTAATTCTGCTCCTATGTCTTATGGTCTTATAGAATCCCTACAGTGCCAAAGGACACTATTTCACCCATAGAGTCTGCACTGAATCTCCAAAACAGAATCTTATCCAGGCCCATCCGGGCAACCCTGCGCATTTAGCAAGATTAATCTACCTAACCTTTGTACACCAAGGGACAATTTAGCATGGCCAATCCACCTAATCTGCCCATCTTTGGGCTCAGTAAAAATGTAAAGTAATGCAATCTCGCTGGAAAGAGTGGGTAAGACAACATAAACTAAAATGTACAACTTTTGAAAGATTGTGTGTAAACACACACAAATCTATGAAAGTAATATAACAATTTGAAAATATGTGAACAAGGAGCCAGAGTATATCATTATGGACCCTTAAACCACTTAATACCACAGTTGATCTGATATTAACCCCTGATCAATATCCTGATAACCTATCACCCTCTTGCTTACCAAGAAGCTATCCACCTCTACCTGAAAAATATTCAAATACTGCTTCCACCACCTTTTCAGAAAGAGTTCAAGGGACTCAACACAATACTCAAAATATTTCACCTCATCCGTTTTAAATGGATGACCCTTATTTTGGGAACAGTGTGCCCTGGTTCCAGAGTCTTCCACAAGCAGAAATATCTCCTACACATCCACCCTGTCAAGACACCTAGGAATTTTGTATTTTTCAATTCAATCATCTCTTACTCTAATTTCCAGCCTAGGTACAAAACTAGCACGTCCAACCTTTCGTCAAGACAACTCACCCATTTCAAACATTAGTCAGTTTTAAAAGAATGCACATCGAATCCTTGGCTTTGTTAATTGACGACTGGAAAAGCAAGTTACGCTAAATCTTTAGAAAATACTGGTTAGACTTCAGCTGACATGTTCAATTTTGGCACCATGCCTTAGGAAGACATCAAGAGCTTGGAAAGTGTGCAAGTGTACAAGATTGAGGATGTTCAGTTGTGTGGAAAGACCAGCAAAGTTGGGGTTGTTGTCCTTATACCAGAGAAGGTTAAAAGGAGACTTGAGGGATGTGCAAAATCAAAAAGATTCTGAGAGTGGCAGTAATCCATATCAGAAGTAACGTGGCAACATTTCATTCTTAATACAGCTAAAACAGGATACAGTATCTGGTCATTGTGTTACTTTGGGACCATGCTGTGTGCAAGCTGTTTTATTTGCTTACCTAATAGTAACTGCACTTACAAGGAATGCTACTGGTTCTCAAGAAGGTCACTTTAGGTTGGTCTGAGGATGTGATAAGGTGGTATATAAATGCTGATAACTGCTTCCAGATTTATTAGATACAAAGTAGTTGAAAAATCCAAATACTAAACTAATATGCAGCACCATGACTCCAGAGCATGTTCATCATGTAACATCTAGAGATGATGCAATTTAAGAACTCAGCAACTAACCTGAATGAATACGCCACAACAATAACAGACTTCCTCAGTAAGTGTGTAGAGGACTGTGTGCCAAAGAGCCAAACCATGCATTTCCCAAACTGAAACCATGGATGAACAAGAACATCCAGAGCTTACTTAAGTACAGATCTCAGATATTCAAGTTAGCTGACTCTGACCTAAAGAAGAAATCCAGATACAATCTACAGAGAATCAAAAATGTCAAGGAACAATACCAGACCAAGCTAGCCACGTGAACACCTGAGTATGGCAAGGTTAATACAACATAATAGGCTGCAAGGTGAAGGTATGTAAAATTGTTGGCAACCATGCACCTCTCCCCGATGAGCTCAAAACATTCTATGCCTGTTTTGAGCAAGAAGTCAGCTATCTGTCCAGGAAGCCTTAGCCAAAGTAGTACCCGAGGTCAACAGTGCAGGCGTCAGATCAGCCTTCTTGAAAGTTAACCCTGAATGGGGTACCCAGAATAATACTGATCCTGTGAAGACCAGCTGGCACAGATAATTTTGACCTCTCCCTACACCAATCTGTGATCTCTACCTTCAAGAAGGCAGCCTTCATCCCTGTACCAAAGAAAGACAGCATGCCTTAATGACTACTGCCCAGTGTCTCTGCCATCCTTCATTATGAAGTGCTTTGAAAGGTTAGTCATGGCATGCATCAACTTCAGTCTCCAAGGTTGCTTGGATCCATTACAGTTTGCCTATACCACAATAACTCCACAATACATGCCATCACACTGGTCCTACACTCAACCCTGAATAAAAACACATACGTCAGACTCCTATTTATAGATTACAGCTCAGCTTTCAACACCATTAACCCAAAAGAACTCATTTTCAAACACTTGTAGCCTAGTGCTCAGCCCCTCCCACTGCAACTTAATCCTAGATTTCCTAACACACAGACCACAATAAGGAAGGATAGGCAACAATATCTATAGATTATTCTCAACACTTGTGCCCCCACAAGGGTGTGTCCTCATCCCCTTACTATATTGAAACACTTTAAAATGTGTAGTCAAATTCCATTCTAATTCCATTTTCAAATTTGCTGATGACATCATTGCAGTTGGTCTTATCTCAAACAATATTAACCACGTTATTACATGACTCTGTCAATCAACTTTACCAAAAGCCCCAGGGGAAATCTTCATTTAGAAACAAAAATCACAAGCTCTCTGGTAATGAGTAATTATCCAGCTCTCTGAGCATCTGATCTGTATTCCTTCCAAACATAGTTGGACATAGGTAGTTAGGTGGATTGAACATGCTAAATTGACCCACAAGATGTGTGTCAGTTAGAGGGATTAGTGGAGTAAATATGTGGGGTTCCAGAAAGAGAGCCTGGATGGGATGCTCTGTCTGAGGGTTGGTGCAGAATGAATGGAACAAACGGCCTCATTCTGCACTGTCAGAATTGTACGATTTTATGAGATAGAGAATCTGGTGAAATGGTGGGACAACAATAATCTCTCCCTTAATGACAGGAAAAGAAGGAAATGGTTATCGACTTAAGGAAGCGTAGTGGAGGACATGTCGCTGTCTACATCAAAAGTGATGAAGTGCAAATGTCAAGAGCTTCAAGTTTCATAGAATAGAATCCATACACTGTGGCAATTTGGCCATTCAAGCTCATACTGACAACAATCCCTCCCAGACTCCATATCCCTGTAACCGCATATTTGGCCTGTTACTGCCTGACACTAAGTGGCAATTTTGCTCAGCCAATTAACGTAACTTGCAAATCTTAGGATTGTGGGAGTAAACCAGAGCACCTGAAGGAAACCAACACAAACATAGGAAGAATATGCAAACTCCACACAGGCAGCAAGGCTGGATTTGAACTCATGCTGTGAGACAGCAGTGATAATCATGGTGCACCGTACTGCCTTGGTTCTACCTTCTAGATGTCCAACAACCTGTGCTGGTCCTCAATGCCAATGTTTTAGTTAAGAAAGCCCACCAATGCTTCTATTTTCTCAAGAGGCTGTCCACTACGACTCTCACCGATGCACCATAGAAAACATTCTTTTTGGTTGTATCACAGTTTGGTATAGCTCCTGTTCTAAGACTGCAAGAAACTACAAAGGGTTGTGAACGTAGTCCAGTCTGTCACACAAGACAGCCTCCAGTCCACTGACTCCATCTACACTTCCCACTGCCTCAGAAAAGCAGCGAGCATAATCAAGGACCTCACGCACCCCGGAAATGTTTTCTTCCGCCTTCTTCCGTTGGGGAAGATATAAAAATCTAAGGTCATGTACCAACTGACTCAAGAACAGCTTCTTCCATCATACTTTTGAAGGGCTCTACCATATAAAGCTGAATTTTCTCTACACTCACACTATGATTGTAACACTATATTCTACACCCTCTCTGTATGTTTAGTCTGTATAATGCGCAAGAAACAATATTTTTCATGGTATCCCAATACATATGACAATAATGAATCAAATAAAACTGATTTAGTTGAATCAATGAGTTTCTCTTTACCAATGGATCTCAAAAGAAACTTGAACATGTGTACATTGGATAGAGTTTGCATTATTTATTGGTGTCACAAATAATGAAGTTATTGTGACACACTGGCGCCTCTGGGTACACTTGGGGAGTATTTAGCATGGCCAATGCATCTAACCAGCAAGTCTTTTGGACTGTGGGAGAAAACTGGAGCACTTGGAGGAAACCCACGCTGACACAAGGAGAATATGCAGACTCCGCAGAGACAATGAATAACTCAAGCTGGGAATCAAACCCAGGTCCCTGGACTGTGAAATAGCAGTGCTCACCACAGTGCTACTGTGCTGATAGGTCACAAGAATGTCTTCTATGCAAATCACAAATGCTATAACAGCGCATTAGGTGCTCATCTGTAGTCAATATTCAGACATAATTGAGAGTGCTTTATTTAGAACTTGCTGGACCTGACCTCAAAATGACAACAGGAGCACTGGGTGCCAAGTGTTTCACTTTCCAACACTGACCTTGATGAATTCAAAAATAAATCTGAAGCGACACATGGACATGTAATGGCGTAGGGTAAATCAACCAACATTTCAAACAAAGCACCAAAACTCCCAGTCTGCAATGTAGAAATCAAATTACCATCAGCTCCATTACTATCATTAAAGAGCGAGTGACAATGATATTTGGTAAAAACAAATAAATATTGTAAAATTCCACAGGCAATTTCTAAAACTGAAATTACATCCTCAGTCATTTAGAATACAATGTGTTGTGGAGTTTCAGTTGGTATTTGCCCTAAAATTTCCATGCAAAAATAGTATTGCTTCTCTAGCAATATCCCAAACACACAATTTATCAGAAAATGATAACTTTGTCTCAGAACAAAGTTATAAAACTAATTCAAACTAGCTGTATTTGTTATGATTATTAACATTTCTTTGAATAAATTGACATTAGAGAGCTTATAAAGCCATAAAGTCAGATTATTCCACAACCAAACTATCAGATCTAAGCTCTGGAGTCGTGAATTGTGGTGGACAATACAACAACTCACTGGCGGCAGCAAATCCATAAATACCCCCTTTATGATTAGGATGTATAGTAAATCAAATGCAAAAGACAAACATTTGTGACAATTGGGCCATTTAATAATTGGGTAGTGATTGGATCTCCAACAATGATGAGACACAGGACAAGAACAAGATAGAGAATCTGGTGAATTGGTGTAATGACAAAAATCACTCCCTCAACGTCAAAGGAGGTGGTCATCGACTTAGGAAGCACATTGGAGAACATGCCCCTGTCTACATCAACAGGTATGAAGTAGAAATGGTTGAGAGCTTGAAATTTTTAGGAATCCAGATCATCAACAAACTGCCCTGGTCTGCTCACACTGACAATATAGAAAACCCACCAACGTCTCAACTTCCTTGAAAGACTAAGGAAATGTGGCATGCCAGCTATAACTTTCACCAAATTTTACAGATGCACCATATAAACCATTCATTCTGGTTATATCACAACTTGGTATGGATCCTGCTCTGCCCAAGACCACAAGAAACTACAAAAGGTTGTGAATGTAGCCCATTCTATCACACAAACCAGCTTCTCATCCGCTGACTCTGTCTACACTTCCTGCTGCCTTGGCATAATTATTATGATAGCATAATTAAGGAGCCCACACACCCTAGGCATTTTCTCTTCCACCTTCTTTCCTTGGGGGGAAAAAAAGATAAAAAAAAGTCTGAGATCATGTACCAATCGACTCAAGTACAGTTTCTTCTGTGTTGCCATCGGACTTCTGAATGGATCTACCTTGTATTAAGTTGATCTTTTTCTATACTCCAGCTATGACTGTAACACTAAGTTCTGCACTCTCTAGTTCTCTTCTCTATGAATGGTATGCTTTGTTTCTATAGCTTGTAAGAAACAATACCTTTCACTGTATAATAATACACGTGACAATAAATCAAATCAATTGCCAACTGAGTGGTTCACGTTGTTCTCCTCCAGAGGTCTCCAGTATCACAAATGCAAATCTGCTGAGTTGATCCATTCTACATGATAGAATGTTGGATACTGCAAAGACAATGGGTCCTGAAACTATGTTCTGGAATTTACCATGCCCCTAGCCGTCTACCGAGCAACGTGGAAAATCACTCTGTATGTCTTGCGCACACAGAGTGGAACAAGTCCAACATGGTCAATTACCATCCCATCAGCTACTCTTGATCATTGATATAATTATGGAAGGGGTCAACAGTGCTATCAAGCAGCAATAGCCTGTTCATTGACACAGGTAGAACCCAGATTTGGCATCACTCAGCTTCTGACCTCAATACAGCCTTGTTTCAAACAAATTGTGTTGTCCAAATATGGACAAAACAACTAAACTTCAGAGGTGGAGCAAGAATCATTACCCTTGACATCACGACAGCATTTGACTGAGTGTAGCATCAAGAAGCCCTAACAGAACTGGAATGAATGAGAATCAGCAGAAAATTCTCAATTGGTTGGAGTCACACTGAACAAAGGACATCATTGCAGAAGTTCCTCAGGGGAGGTCCAAACATCTTCAGCTGTTTCATTAATGGCTATCCCTCCACTGTAAAAGGTCAGATGTGGAGATGTTCACTAATGACTGCACAGATGTTCAACAATATATGCAACTCCGAGGCAGTCTGCGTTTAAGTTTAGCAGGATCTGGATAAAATATCTGGACTTGGACTGGCAAGTGATACACGACAGCGCAGAGTCGCTGAACAGAGACTGATAGCCAAGCTCCGCACACGAGGACGGTCTTAACAGGGATCTTGGCTTCATGTCACACTATCTGTAACCCCCGTAACTTGCCTGGATTAGCAAAAAACCTCACTTACTGTGCTGTCTGGAGAAAATACACAATTCTCTAACCAATGCTCAGGATTTCCTTCACACACATTGTTAGCACTTTAACACTTGAATAGCAGGTTAGATGTAAGGATTCGCATTCTAATCAGCAATCTCTGACTGTCTGTGCTGATGTGTGCTATTGCAGACCAGAACACTGCACTTGCCTGAGGAAGACACAAGAGTGTTGAAAGCTCGCTTTTTTTACTATCAAATAAATCGGTTGGATTAATAATTGGTGTTGCTAAATTCTTACTGAGTTCTTACCACTCCAATCCAACGCCGGCATCTTTACATCATGACAAAGTGGCAAAGTGCCAGGCAATAATTATTTCCAACAACAGGGAACCTCAGCATTGTCTCTGGACATTCAATAGCATACCTTCACTGAATCTCTGACCATCAACATCCTGGGGGTTACCATCAACCAGATACTGAATTAGGCTAGCCATATAAATACTGTGTCGTATTGTGTCCACATGAGCAAATCAGAGGCTAGGAATCCTGTGGTGAGTGATTCACTTATCAACTCCCCAAAGCCCATCCACCATCTACAAACAAAGAGTTGGGATTGTTTCTACTTACTTGGATTAGTGCTGCTCCAATAGTACGAGAAGCTTGATACTATCCAAGGCAAAACAGTCAGTTGAAACTCCAACAAACATCAACTCCCACTAGCGCCAATGCACAGTGGCAGTAGTGCAAACCATTTACAGGATGCACTGTAGGAACTTGCCAAGCCTCCTGAGAGGGCATCTTCCAAACTCACTAACACTGCCATATAGAAGAAGGGCAGCAGACATGTGGGAACACAAGTTCCCCTGCCATTCTGACTTGGAACTGTATTATCATTTGCCTAAAATCCTAACAGCAGTATCTACATCACGTGGACTGCAGTGATTCAAGCTGACAGCTCATCAGCACCTTAAGGGCAATAAATGCTGGCCTGACCAGCAACACCCACATCCCATGAATGTATTAAAAATAAATCATTTCAATGTAACCCTGTTAGCAATCAGGTAGTTAGTCTGATGTTTACTGGGCAACAAATGGTTATTAAAGGGGGCAAAACATTCTTACTTAATGTTGTGAATGAATATAAATTAATCTTTTGCTAAATCACAGGAATCGCATGATTTTGTAGCAAACAAGTTGTAAAGTCCTCATGATGTATAGAGTTTCTAAAATTAAACTGCACAACTATCAACTACCAGTATGAAAATCACAGAAATAATCCAATAGCAGGCTGTGAAAAAGATTAATCCACTTTGGCCTACCAATTATACAATGCCAACAAAAATCAGGAAAATATTGAGCAGTTACATGAAAAGGTAAGAATGGTCTATATTGCCCAATTTTCTAACAGAATGTAATAATCTATGATACCTTTTCAAACTTTGAAGTAATAAAAGAGATAAATGGGCTCAAATGGATATGGTTGTTGTTTCAATGAAAATCAGCCATTCAAGAAAACAGAATGATAAAAGTAAAAAAAAAATTAAGCTGGAACTAGACTATGCTCTGGTCAGGTAGGAATTTATTAGGGCCAAATTGGAATACTCAAACAGTTTGGGATAATTCAAAATCCAAGTTTTAAAAAGTCATGTGCCAGAGATTATGACAAGGGCCAATTAAGATCCAAGACATGAGGTTGCCCCAATGCCATTGGACTGAACTGCATGCATGTCTACCAACTAGTTTTCACAGGAAGAAAAATTGGCTGCAACTATAGAATTTGATACTTAAAAAAAATTGCAGAACCCTATGCAATTGAAATGGAACTTGACATGTTCAACATAAACCAATTAGGTATACTATGTATCAAAAGAATTGCTATCTGTCAAGCACATTAAAAACTAAAACAGAATGAGTTATTCAACCACACAAATCAGTGGTCAATGCTAGAAATCCCAAATGAATGGGGATAACAGAAGGCTTTCACATTGTTATGAGAAAGTAACTAGCTTAAATCAAGGCAACTACTTTGGAGCAAACTGTACAGTAGGCTGAAGATGATGGGTACAATTTCACAGAAAGAAATTTTTAACAATTCTTTTGTAAATGCAGCAAGAACAGTTGGAAATGACTTCTAGTTGGTTGATGAGGTGTAGTACAATACCTCGTTAGATAAGCTATAATGGGTAAAATGGTCTTCTTCCATATTCATTGCATGGCTTGCTGTAGCTGTGTAATTACAGGAGTAGAAAACAAAAGTTTCAAAAGCTTCAGGGTCCATATTTCAGAACAAGTCAATGCAAAACATTCCAATAATTTTACATGAAAACATGCAACAGTGGAATGAGCAAAAAAGTTTGAAGAAGTTTCAAAAAAACAAGGACAGCAAAATCTTGCTTTCAGGTGGAGTTGGCACATAAAATTATGCAAAAAGTGTATTTAACATTTCCCATCAACTACTTTGTGTACCAAATTTACGTATGTCCTTTCAGCAGGAAAAATATAGAAAAGTCTGAGAATGCATACCAACCAACTCAAGAACATCATCTTCTTTTGGATGGACCTACCATATATTAAGCTGATCTTTCTCCAGACCCCAGCAGTGACTGTAACACTATATTCT
Organism: Sphyrna mokarran; assembly: GCA_024679065.1. Classification (NCBI taxonomy): domain Eukaryota; kingdom Metazoa; phylum Chordata; class Chondrichthyes; order Carcharhiniformes; family Carcharhinidae; genus Sphyrna; species Sphyrna mokarran. The sequence continues at coordinate 32,626,194 of JAGIQG010000002.1, read as the reverse complement.
GCACCCTCTCCTTTTCATCTTCCCTATGTACTATGAATGGTATGTTTTGTTTATAGTACACAAGAAACAATACTTTTCACTATATCTCAATACTTGACAATAAATCAAAGATCAAAAGTTGCAAAGCAACTTTACACTTTTGAACAACTTCACAGAGTTAAACTACAAAGTGCAATGAGTGCTACACAAGATGAAACAATAGTAAGTTAATCAGTTTTTGATAAATCACAGGGCCCGATTTTACCAAAAAAAGGGCACAAAATCATAGTAAATTCAGGCATCGGGCTTTTAACGCGATCTGCACCCGAGTCCGAGCAGATCGCACCTTTACCGACACCCAATTTGGGCCTGGATCCGGTCCGCGCCCCAAATCGGGCAGCCCGACGATTTAAATGCATTAGCATGCATTTAAAATCAATCTAACGAACCGTGCACCCAATTCTACCGCCAAATCCCACTTTACCATCTTCAGATCCGTTCTGGATCCGCCATGTTATCAACCTGCAGAATAAAAATCAGAAGCCAATTACTATTCTGCAGGGAAACGTTCGAAGCCCATCCTCTCGAATACCCTTTGCAGATGCCCCCGCTAACCACCCCAGGAGACCCCCCCCCCCACAACCTCCAACACGCCTTGATTGCTGTTCTCCCAACACACTCCCAACCTACCTCAACTGCTGCTCTTCCTTCACCATCCTTCTGACCTGCAATTGTTGGAGAGCCTGCAGCACCTTTCTGGTCTTCCGCTGGTGTCTGCCAGGAGGGGGGGGGGGGGGGGGAGAATGGTGGTGCTCAGATGGCTCTCTGGTGTTCAGAGCTCCAATCATTTCAGCAGGTAGGCTAAGCCCCACCCACAGCACGGTTCAGATTGGCGCACTGGAATGAGGATTCTGGGCTCAGATCCATTTTACGCCCTGACCCAGCCCTTAGCCTTAGCCTCCAATTGGTAAAATCAGGTCCATAGTGTCCCTGCAGTGCAGGAGGCCATTGAGCTCATCAGGTCTGCACTGACTCTCCAAAAGCATCCTACACTATCCTGTAACCCCATTTATTTATCCCGCTAATCCACCTAATCTGTACATCTTTGGACTGTGGGAGGAAACCAGAGCACCCACTGGGAGAACATGCAAACTCCTCAGTCACTTAATGTTGGAATCGAACCCAGATCCCCAAAACTGTGAAACAGCTGTGTTAACCACTTTGTTTTAAAAGAAGAAAATTTAGTCAGGGCAATTCTTGAATTAACATCTTTTTATCCTTCATTGAACAAACTGACAACAGGTCCAAGATTTAATGTTTCATCCAAAGAACAGAAACATACGAAATAGAAGCAGGAGTAGGCCATTCTACCCTTTGAACCTGCTCCGCTATTAATTTTGATCATGGCTGATCATCAAAATTAATATCTTGATGCTGCTCCCCCCCCCCCCAAATATCTCTTGATCCCTTTAGCCCCAAGAGCTATAGCTAATATCTTTTTGAACTCAGTGTTTTGGCCTTAACTACTTTCTGTGGTAGTGAATTCCTGCCCCATTCTGAGTGAAGACATTTCTTCCTCACCCGAGTCCTAAAGCGTTAACTCCTTACTCTCAAATTATGACCTCTAGTTCTGGACTTTCTTTCAGAATCTACCTTGTCTAATCCTGTTCGAATTTTGTAAGTTTCTATAAGATTCCCTCTCACGTTCTAAACTTCAACAAACACAATTCTAACCAACTTAATCTCTCCTCATATGACAGACCTGTCTTCCCAGGGATCAGCTTCATAAGTCTTTGCTGCACTGCCTCTATAACAAGATCATCTTTCCTCAGATCAGGACACCAAAACTGCACACAAGACTCCAGGTGTGGTCTCACCAACACCTTGAACAATTATAATAAAACATCCCTATTTATGTAGACAAATGCTCTTGCTATGAAGGCCAATATACAACTTGCCTTCTTATTGCCTGCTATACCTGCATGCTTCCATTCAGCAATTGATGCACGAGGACACCAAGATCTCGCTGAGTACTCACCTCTCTCCATTTACACCAAATCAAATAACTTTTGCTACTGAAATGGATAATCAGGCATTTATCCACATTATACCGCATCTGCCATGATTATACCCATCCAAATCTCACTGAAGCACCTCTGCACCCTCCTCACAGATCATCCTCCCACCCAACTTTGCGTCAACTGCAAATTTGGGGGTAATACATTTAGTATTTAGCAATTCCAACTTCCATAAAATTACACTGGAGTCGCAATTCCTAATATGAGCACAAACCAAGGATAGAGAAAAAGGAGAATTCAATCTAGATAAAGACTGAGTAAACCTCATTAGTGCTAATGCTGAGAGGACAAATTCTTGGAATGAATGAGAGGTGATATTCTAAAGCAGTACATTAAGGAACCAATTAGGGAATTTCAGTATTGTGCAATGAAAAAAGGCTAATTAATAATTTTGTTCTAAAGGAGCCGTTAGGAAAGAGTTGCCATATTACAACACCACACAAGTGGTAGCACAGTAGTTAGCACTACTGCTTCACAGCACCAGGGACTTGAGTTCAATCCCAGCCTTGGGTCATTGGTTTGTGTGGAGTTTGCATTTTCTCCCCGTGTTTGCGTGGAGTTTCTTCAATTTGCTTCCACAGTCCAAAGATGTGCAAGTTAGGTAGAGTGATTGTGTTCAATTGTCTCAGTGTCAGGGGGACAGGGCTTGGATGGGATCGTTGTCAGTACAGGCTCGATGGGCAAACGGCCTCCTTCTGCACTATAGGGATTCTACAATTCCATCAGAAATTAGGGTCTTACTTTTAAACAAAGAAAACTGCACCAATAAGTGTAATGGCATACAGGCAATGGTTACCATTTAAACAACTAATACCATTAGATATTCAGAAAGCTTTTGATAAGATTCCATACAAGAGGTCTGTAAACATAATTAGAGCAATTGGGAAGAGGTAAATATTACTGTCATGTATTGAGAACCAGCAGATGAAGAAAAAACACTCAGAATAAATGGGTAATTTTCAAATTAACTAGCAGGCTACCTCAAGGATCAATGCTCGAGGCCCAGCTATTCATAATCTATAATCAATGATTTGCACGTGGGGACTATTTCCAAGTTAGATGACAAAACTTTGGGAAGGTTCCTGTGGAGGCTTTGTGGATGGCTGCTGTCTATAGAACCCCATAGCTCTTCTTCCTTTCCTTAAGACTAAGGAGATAAACATTCACTTCCTTCGTTGGATATTATTTTGAAGCAAGACAATTAAAATGTTTGGGCAAGATTTAAACATTGATTTTTCACCATTAAATATACACATGATGCCTGTTTTCCAATGTTCACATATTTCCACATATCTTTTAGAACCTATTTCAGATGGCTGAACACTGGCCCCTTGAAGTATTATGCTACTTCACATAATAAGCCAATTAGAGAAAAATTCTGCTTTCTTCAACTACTGGAGATGGAATATGCAATTTTTTCTCATGTCTATGCAACTGTTGTCAGTTTGGGGGTGTTCTTATTCTGCTACCCTATTAGCTTTGACTAGTTTATGGCTACTCAGATTTTTAAGTTATTAGGCTGCTTATTTGATAGCTCCTCCTTGAATGAAAATTGTCATGTGACAGGAAGAGGTAAATATATATACTGGATTTGGGTTAACCAGAAATAAGAAATTTGCTCTGGCTATTAAACATTGTGCTTTCATTTCTTTGAATGTATATCAATTTGTCCTCTTTCAATAGAGCTGCCCACACATATAATTTTTCAATTACATAAATCAATATAAAAGTACTGTACAAAGTTAGTGTCACTTAGATCTCCATTGATTAGGTCAGAGGTAGCATAAAGCCTTCCAACTCTCCAGACAATGCACTGTGTAAAGCATACATTTTCTGGAGAATTAAGCGAGGGTTTTTGAGAATTACAGAAGGCATTAATTAATGCCATTTCACTTAAACTGGGGTTGTGATTTGCACACTAATTCATAATTTTAGAACTGGGTCAATAAGGGACTTTTAAACAGCATGAATTTCCATAAGAATGAACAGTGTTTACACTATTTTCTATATCAACTGAAGTAAATTCATAACTCAAAAGATCATGAAATTAATCGATTATTAAGTCACATCAGGATTTCAGTCAAGAAATTTACCAAGAGCAGTTTATCTATGTGACCAACCTTTGCTTTCCGGGCCAATGACAAATTTCTACAGGAAACATGCAATTCCAATCAGAACGCATCAGAAATATTTATTTGCCCACTTGAATATAGCTGCTCAATTCTGATGCTTGAGGGATTTTAAAGAAATTTTACATAAGGGATATTAGAGGTCAAGCTTGAAAGTTCCCAAATGACAATTCTTGTCAGCATACTTGCACAATAAATCACCAAGTCAAAAAAATACAAAAGTCAGTCTTTATTAACACTTACAAGTTGCTAGCTATTAAATAATTTATAAATCAAAACTTTAAAATATTTCATAAACTAGTATTAATATTTCATCTCCTAAAATACTCCCCAACTTTCATGACTAGCTTTCAGGGTGGAGAAGTCAAAAACAGTAGTTTTATACCTGAGCTAGTTCCAACTTGCAACTTTGTCATATATCATTTGATTAGGGTAATCTCAATTTGAATGCGACTCAAAATAACTACTAAGTTGACATTAAATTCTAATCCATCAATATACAAATGATTTGCCTTTTTAAAAAAACTCGAGTTCATTATTGCGAGTGTGTACTACATCGAACTATAATAATTATTGTTCCTATCCCCTTGCGAAAAAGTATTAAGATAATTCCCGAATGTCAACTTAGGGCTCGTCCTATTCGCCTCAAGCGTTAAGAATTACGCAGAGGATTTTCGTCAATTTAAAATATCCACACCCTACTCTATGCTCTGTGATCACTCCAACTAAGACGTGGCATTTTCCAATATTTCGGCAGTGAAAATACATCATGATTTCAACTGTAAAAATAAAAACAGAGTTAAGGCAGGGGACGACCTGGGAGAAGTTTTTAAACAACAGCCGCACTTAGGGAGACGCCTTGACAGATGAATGTACTATATTTTACAGCCCCAGCCCCTTTCAGTCTCACGTTGCGTCCGATTTTAGCGACAGATTCACTCGGCACAAACTTGAACTACCTCTATTAACGCGCAAATTATCATCGAAAAGAATCTGGCTTCAGAAAGACAACAGAAGTAGCCGGAAGAAAAAAAACAACACTCACCCCGACCGACACGGTTTCATTCCCTTGAAATTTGCAAATATATTTATCTCCGCGTTGGACCTCAGACTCATTCAGGGGCCTGAAACGGCACATCACTTTTATGCTGCACTCTGCCGGGTCCGCCATTGTCCTGTTTTTATTGTTTGGGGAGGGGGGGGAAATTTTTCAATAAAATACAAATTAAATTTCCCCCCCAACCGCCAGTGTCCCCACCAACAGCTTCGCTTCTTTCGCCCGCCTTGATCGATAGATAATGTTTCTCCAACGACCCGTAGAATGCCGGCTCCTGCTCCTGACGGCGACTTTCTGCAGGGGGAGGTTTTTTTTCGCTCTCTCTCTCTGCTTTTTCACTTCACTTCCGATCCAACATGGCGGCCATTAAACCGGCGAACTTCCCCCGTCTCGCAACCGCGGCCTCGCGCTCCTCACGCAGCGCGCACGCGCGGAGGGGAGGAGCGAGAGGCAAAGGGGGCGGGACCCGCACGTCACATCTGCCGATGAACGCCGCGAGGCTTCTCCGCCCGTTCGCCCCCTCAGTACGCGTGCGCGGTCTGCTCTGTTTCACCGCCCCCGCCCCGGCTGCCGAACGGGTCGGAAGGTTGGCTGTCCAAGAGGAGCGGGAAGGAAATCACTGGTATCGTCCGTGCTTTGTTCTGAAGGACTTATACGAAGACAACTTCCTCGTGAGATGGAAGGAAGAGTAACTAATAATATGTGATTTGAAAGGAGGCGATCCCTTTCACCAGGAACCGCCGCCGCTTGGTCTTGTGGGTAAGAGAATGTGAGGGCTTCGAAGCAGGTGATGTCATCTGGAGCCGAATATCGCGAGACTTGATCGCCCTGACCGCGGCGAGAGCAGGCAGCTCAGTCACGTGAGCCAGTGTACTGTCAGAGCTCTGTATATACACACACACACACACCTTCTGACCCACCCTGAACAAGAGGTAAAGCAATGATGAAGTAAACCAAGTAACCACATTCAAATCAACCCTGGATAATTAACTGGGCTGCCAATACTGATTGCACATATGATGGAGGTTTCATCATATGACTTCCTGCCTATGACTGCTCCAGTAAGAAATCTCACAACACCAGGTTAAGTCTCTCTCATCTGATGAAAGTCATGGTGTAGAGATGCTGGTGTTGGACTGGGATAAACACAGTAAGAAGTCTGACAATACCAGGTTTAAGTCCAACCGACTTATTTGATAGTAAATTCACAAGCTTTTGAAGTTCTCCTCTTCGTCAGGTTGGGCTTTAACTTGGTGTTGTGAGACTTCTTACTGTGTTTACGCCAGTCCAACACCAGCATTTCCACGTTGACTGCTCCACCCAGTGAAAAAATTACTTCCCACCCTCCATTTCTAATATCTCTATAACTAATAAACAAATTGTTAATGAAATGTTTTTATGCTCCCATAATTTACCATTTGTGCACAACAGTGATTAGGATATTAACTATAAATTTCCAGCTGGGACAATCATGGAAGGTAATCTACCCCAGGGATCACAATTGGAGAATTATTGCAATGCAAAAGGAGACAAAAGCAGCCCTTTTGAAAGTCAACCCACAGAAAGCACCCGAACTGGATGGGGTACCTGGATGAGCACTCAGATCGTGCACCAACCAGCTGGTGGGGATATTCAACCTCTCTTTTGAACAATCTGAGATTTCTACTATTATAAGAAGACGACTATCATCCAGTATCAAAGGAAAGCCAAGCAGCTTGCCTTAATGATTATAGTTCTGACATTCATCATTAGATGCTTCAAAAGGTTAGTCATGGAATGAATCAGTTCCGGCCTCCCACATTGCTTGGATCCACTATAGTTCACTTACTGTTGCAACAGGTCCACCACAGATGCCATCTGCCTGGTCCTACACTCAACCCTGAAACACTTAGATAACAAATACATATGTCAGACTCCTATTTATTGACTACAGCTCAGCCTTCAACACCATTATTCTATGAAATCCATCTCCAAACTCTGTGGCCTAGGGGTTGGCTCTTCCCGCTGCGACTGGATCCTAGACTTTCTAACCACAGACTGCAATCAGTAAGGATAGGCAGCAACATTCCACAGTCATCTTCTACACTGGTACCCCACAATCTGTGTCCTCAGCTCCTTATTATTTATACACTTATGACTCCGTGGCCAAATTCCCCTGCAACTTGATTTTCAGTTTGTTGATGACACCAGTGTGGTGGGTCAAATCTCAAACAATGATGAGATAGAGCACAGGGAACAGGTAGAGAATCTGGTGAACTGGTGTGAAGACAATAATCTCTCCCTCAATGTCAACAAAATGAAGGAGATAGTCATTGACTTCAAGATCTGTGTGGAGCATGTGCCCCTGTCTACATCAAAGGGGACAAAATATAAATGGTTGAGAGCTTCAAGTTTTTAGGTGTCCAGATCACCAACGGCCTATCCTGGTCCCTCCAATATTGACGCTGTAGTTAAGAAAGCCCTCCAATGCCTCTACATTCTCAGGAGACTAAGGAAATTTGGCATGTCCAATATGACTTTCACTAACCTTTACAGATGCACAATAGAAAGTATTCTTTCTGGTTGTATCAGAGCTTGGTATGGCTCTTGTTCTGCCCAAGAGCGCAATAAACTAAAAAGGGTTGTGAATGTAGCCCAGTCCAACACTTAAACCAGCCTCTCATCCATTGAATCCGTCTACACTTCAGACTACCTTTGAAAATTAGTGAGCCTACACACCCCAGGCATACTCTCTTCCACCTTCTTCTGTCAGGAAAAAGAAAAGTCTGAGATCACTTACCAATCGACTCAAGAACAGCTTCTTCCTGCTGTCATCAGACCTTTGAATGGACCTACCTTGTATTAAGTTGATCTTTCTCTACACCCTAGCTATTACTGTAATACTATATTTTGCACTCTCTCCTTTTCTTCTCTATATACGTTGTGCTTTGTGTAGCGCACAAGAAACAATACTTTTCACCGTATACCAATACATGTGACAATAATAAATACAATCAAATATCTGTGCTGCCTCTTAATCTGATTTGATTTTAATTTATTATTGTTACATGTATTGGTATACTGTGAAAAGTATTGTTTCTTGCATGCTGTACAGACAAAGCACATCAATCCTAAAGTATATAGGGAAGAAAAAGTAATGTTACAGCCATGGCTAGCATGTACAGAAAGATCAATTTAATATATAGGTTCACAAATCTGATAGCAGCAGGGAAGAAGCTGTCCTTTAATCAGTTAGTGTGTGTTCTCAGACTTTTGTATCTTTATCCCTACAGCCAAAGGTGGGAAAAAGTATGTCCGGGGTGCATGGGGTCCTTGATTATGCTGGCTGCTTTTCCCAGGCTGCCGGAAATGTAGGTGGAGTCAATAGATGGGAGTTGGTTTGCAAGATGGATTGGGTCAAATCTGCCCATTATTCTTGATCCTTGCAGGACCAGTTAATCCCTATGTACTCTGTCCAGATCCCTTGTGATTTTGAATATGTTCATCAACTCACTTCTCAACCTTCCTCACAGAAAACAGTCCAGATATGGGGAGCAGATGGAGCAGAAGATTAACTATGATCACATTGAATGATGGAGCAGGCACAGTGGTGAAGAGAAGAGTAGACACAACCAAAGACCTGAGGGAACAACTAGCCCTTTTCTGTGCTCCAATATTGTATGTTCCCCTGAGAATTAAATTATAATTGTCAATTCATATCAGTATTGTCTTTATTAACAATGTAGGACTTTTAAGTTGCAAAAGACCATGGGCTGTTTTGTTTACCTTTTGCTAACTTGATATCACATGATACAACAATAAAGGGATTGGTGACTAATCATTGTATTCAATCTACAACATTCAGATCTGAGATGAGATAAGTTTTTATAAACTTTGTATGCTGCAGTAATCACAAATGTACACATTATTCTACATTCAGCTGCTACTATGATGTATGCAGCAGCAGTATTACCTAATTCATTCAGCTCAATATAGATCCTTTATTAAATTGCAATATCTGATTTACTTAGCTCACTTCCTCCAAGCAATGTTGTGACAGTTTCAATTTATTGATAACCTAGATCATCAGGTCTTTCAGTTTCCAGACAGATTATTTTGTGTCTTTAACCAATGAACCTTTTCCAGAATGTTTGGCTGCCACATGAAGCAATTCACATTCCTCTGCATTGAATTTTATCTGCCTAATTCCCAGGTACATTCAGATTCTCCTGCTGTGGCTCATGGACCTAAAAAAGGATGAAACAGAGCACTTTTTAAATGACAAAAGACTGGAAACAGTGAATATCCAAAGATACTTAGATATGGAAAATAATCAAAAAGGTTTGAGGAATGCTGGTCTTTATAAGAATAGAAAACTAGGGGTAGAAGTCATGATTCAGTTATTCAAAGCCCTGGTTAGTCCATACCTAGAGTTCTTAGTAGTTCTGGGCACCAGAACATAGGAAGGATATTTTGACCTTGGAGGGAGTATAAAGAACAAAGAAAATTGCAGCGCAGGAACAGGTTCTTTGGCCTTCCAAGCCTGCAGCAACCATGCTGCCCGACATAACTAAAATCCCCTACCCTTCCGGTGACTGTATCCCTCCATTCCCATTCTATTCATTATTTGTCAAAATGGCCCTTAAAGGCCACTATCATATCTACTTTCCCTGCAGCAAATTCCAGGCAGCCACCACCCTCTGTATATAAAACAGGCCTCATGCATCTCTTTTAAACCTTGCCCCTCACACCTTAAACCTATGCCCCCTAATAATTGACTCTCCCATCTTGGGCAAATGCTTCTCGCTATCTAGTCTGTTCATGCTGCTCATAATTCTGTGCACTTCTATCAGGTCGCTCCTCAACTTCTGTCGTTCCAATGAGAACAAACCAAGTTTCTCCATCCTCTCTTCATAGCTAATGCCCTCCTTACCAAGCAATATCCTGGTAAATTTTTTCTGTATCCTCTCCAATGCCTGCAAATCCTTCTGGTAGTGTGGCAACCAGAATTGAATTGAACTATATTCCAAGTGTGGCCTTACTAATGTTCTATAAAGCTGCAACATGACTTGCCAATTTTTAAACTCAGTGCTCCAGCTGATGAAGGCAAGCATGCTGTGTGCCTTCTTAACAATCTTCTCCACCTATTTTGCCACTTTCATTGACCTGTGTACCTGTACATCCAGATCGCTCTGTCTATCAATACTCTTAAGGGTTCTGCCATTTACACTATATTTCCTATCGGTATTAGACCTTCCAAATTGCATTACTTCACATTTACCCAGATTACCCTCCATCTGCCATCTCTCCGCCCAAGCCTCCAATTGATCTATAACCTGCTGTATCCTCCGATGGTCCTCATCGTTATCCACAAGTCCACTAATCTTTGTGTTGTCCACAAACTTATTAATCAAACCTATTACATTTCCTCCAAATCATATATTACAAACTGACCCTTGAGGAATGCTATTTGTCACAGCCCTCCATTCAGAAACTCATCCTTTCACTGCTACCCTCTGTCTTCTATGACTGAGCCATCTTGCCAGCTCACCTCTGATCCCATGGGACTTCATCTTCTGCACCAGTCTGCCATGAGGGACTTTGTCAAAGGCCTTATCGAAGTCCATGTAGACAATACCCACTGCCTTACCCTCATCAATCGTCTTTGTCACTTCCTCGAAAAACTTGATCAAGTTAGCGAGACACAACCTGCCATTCACAAAACATGTTCCCTCTCGCTAAAACATCCACTTAAATCCTGTCTCAAAGAATCCTCTCCAATAATTTGCCTACCACTGACATACAGCTCACCGTCCTGTAATTATCTGGATTATTCTTGCTACCCTTCTTAAAGGAACAACATCAGCTATTCTTCTATCCTTTGGGAAATTCCCTGTAGCCATTGAGGATACAAAGATTTCTCTCAAGGCAATTTCTTCCCTTGTCTCTTAGTATTCTGGGATATATCCCATCAGGCCCTAATATTCTACCTTAATATTTCTCAATAACCCCAATATCTCTCTTTTGATCTCAAACTATATACTACACACTCTCTTCCAGATTCATCATCCATCAAGTACTTCTCTGGTGGATACTGACACAAAGTATTCATTTAGTACCTCGTCCATTTCCTCTCAGTCCACAGATAGATCCCCCCCTATTCTGAGTGAGCCAATCTTGCTGCTATCTTCTTGCTCTTCATATATGTATAAAAAGCCATGGGATTCTCCTTAATCCTGCTGACCAATGCTTTTTTGTGACACCTTTGAGCCCTCCTTACCCCTTAGTTACTGTTTCTTGCCATTTTCCTTGTATTCCACACTTGTTTAGTATGTTCCCAGCCTTCTAGACTTGACAAATACTTCCTTTTTCTCTTTGACTAGGCTCACAATATCTCTCATCATCCAAGGTTTCCAAAACTTGCTATACTTATCCTTCATTTTAGAGGAACATGCCTGTCCTGAATCCCTATCAACTTATACTTGAAAGCCTTCCACATGCCAGATGTTGATTTGTCCTCAAACATCTACCCCTATCTACATTCTTCAATTCCTGCCTAATATTATTGTAATTAGCCTTCCCTCAATTTAGCACTTTAACTTGAAGACTACACTCATCTTTATCCATCAGTATCTTAAAGCTTACTAAATTGTGGTCATTGTTCCCTAACTGCTCCCCTATTGAAACGTTGATCACCTAGCCATGCTCGTTCCTCAACACCAAGTCCTGTACAGCCCTTCCCTAGTTTGAATATTGCACACTGTTTCAAGAAGCCCTCCTGAATGCTCCTTACAAATACTGCCCCATCCTTGCCTCTAGCACTAACTGCATCTCAGTCAAAATAGGGGAAGTTAAAACCTCCCATCACAACAACCCTGTTACTTTTACACCTTGTCAAAATTTGTCTATTTTCGAGAGACACACTCCAGACAGCGTCTTATCCAAGTACTATTGTCACTCGTCGACAATGTGCCATGCACTTCTGAAAGGAATCAGAGTGTCATGTTATCACAGCCCTTAGGCAATTGGCAGAAACGGGAAATTGATCTTGGTACAATACGGCTACAACCACCATAATTGCAGACAACAGACCGAATCACACCATTGGAAATGTTAGTCGTGAATGTTAGTTGTTGCTTGTTTGTTTGCAGCCTTTTACCCAATAACATCATTTGAGTTACAAAGCGGTTTTTATTAAGTAACACAAACAACAGTACAACAAGTAACATAACAATTCCGACAACGCAACCGTAACATGAAACCAGCTCGCACAACCTGGGAGCTGCACCAATCATGATCTAACCACACCCAACCCCTCAAGGCATGGAAGACTAATGTCCCTTTCAACAGTTTTTGGAGGTTCCTGCAAACCTTCTCCTTTTCATCATCATCTGGCTAATGATCATCACGAACGAGGCGGGGAACCAACGTCCATTCATTGCCTCACACGAGGTATGGATACAAGCGACCTCCCTCTAAGCCGATGGTCTGGGCTGGAGGTCTCGGGACTGCTTCTGCTACCTTGATAGGCGCGATTACAGACTTAGGGTCGAATGCATATCACCAACTATCCCTGGGACAGGGCAGAACCTGCCTAGTCAAAGTTTCTTTAAATTACCGGGTTTACAGGTACAGGAGTGTGTTGGCAATTCTCAGCTAGTTGAATTCCTTGCAGAGACAATCTTCTGCCAGACTAAGGTTCTGCATACCCTGCGGGACCATTGGCTAGGTTTCGACTCACTGTGGACTAGAACGCCAAGATAGCCATAGTTACACAGACTGAGCCGCATACTACTCCAGCAATACCACCCATTTCTAGCTGGCAGTTGTGTGATAATGGTCATAGGGTGGCATGAGTTGCTCCTGCTATTTGTTTCTCGACCAGTCAACAAATATCATCTGCTGTGCCCTCAGGAATGATACCAAGTGGTTCCTGCAGAAGGGCTTGACTCGCTGTGCTATAGAAACCAGAAAATTCACACAGCGACTTGAGATTGGCAATTCTGGATGGAGCCTTTGCACATGAATGGAATAAAAGGCCAATCTCAACCCACCTGTTTGCAACAGCAGTCTGACTGGGCACAGATGTGCAATTACATCCGCATTCACTTCTCAGCCAGTTGCGTTAGCCATTGCTGCTCACTCGGAGTAGCAGTGATATTTCCCAGCAGGACCATTGGGGAGGTGCAACTCACTATTTATAGAAGCGAGAAAATTCACACAGCTACTGTAACCATGGCTCTCTCATGGTTACTCCTGCCTCTTCCCCCATCTACAGCATAAATTTACCAGAAAGATACCTGTACTCCAAGAGTTATGTAGCGAGATTAAACAAATTGATGATATATGACCTAGAATTTAGAAGTGATTTGATCAAAGTTTTGAAGGTATTGAAGGAAATAAAGTATATTTACAGAAACTACATGCTGATCAGGAAGTTTAGGACTGAAGGGCATATTGTAGAAATTGGAGCCAAATGAGAAAATACTTGTTCCTGCAAAGGATGGTAGAAGTTTGGAACTCTCTCCAGCAAACGAAATTGATGCTAGATTAATTGTTAAATTCAGAACTAGTCTTTGAGCTACACATTGATTTCTTTAATCTTATTTGCCCTATGTCAATTTGCACATGACTCAGGTAATAATCCAGTGATTCTTAATCTTAATTTGGTGCCTAGCTCTTCATACTGACTATGCAGAGCCTCCTGCCTTATCTTACCTATGTCATTGAGACCTATATGAACCACAAAAACTGGATCCACCTCCTACCACTATAAGTTCCCCTTCCGCTCTAAGCAAATGTCCTGAACCCTAGGACCGGGCAGGCAACACAGCCACCTGGACTTTCATTCTTTGCTGCAGAGAACAGTCTCAATCCCCCTCACTATAATGTCCCCCACTACCATTACATTGCTTTTTGCTTCCTGTACCACATTGCTATGGTCAGTTAATTGATACATTCTGTAGTTCCCACTCTCATCCAAACAAGTTAAAGACTCTCAGCCTGTTGGACAATTGCAGAGACTGACACTCCTGCCCTTTGTGTCTCTTTACCTGCCTCAGTTGTAGTCACACCATCTTGTCTCTGACCTGTTGACTAAATAAGAATACCCCATCCGAAAGATTATTGCTGCCTCCTTGTACAAAGCATCCGGTTAACTTTTCCCCTCCCTAATATGTTGTTGTGTCTGCAGCTCGGCCTACAGCTCAGTGACTCTGAACCAGATCTCCTCAAGCTACAGACATTTACTGCAGACATATTTATCTGGATCACGCTGGTATCCATAAGCTCTCATATGCTGCAGCCATGGCACATTACCTGTCCTGCCATCCTTACATGTTTTCATTAACTTGCATTTCATTCATCACACTACAAAGTCCTGCACTATCAGTGTCCCAATACCTGTTGGAAAATTCATCCTCTAGTTTCAGACCATGTATGAAGATACTGAATAAAAATAGAACACAGGAAGATCTGTTCGGGAATTGTATCAAAGACCGAACTGAAATCCAAGTAAACCACATCCTGTGCCGTACCCGATCAACCTTCTTCTGCACAGTATCAAAGAAAACCACAATAATTTAAATAATGTCTTTGATGTAATAAAATGTATCAAGGTACTTCAGAGGAGCATTACAAAATACCTTAGGATAGCGAGCCACATAAGGAGATATTAGTTCAGATGACCAAGAGCTTGATTAAAGCTATAAGTCTTAAAACAGGAAAGAGGTAGAAAGGCAGAGTGAAGTAGGAGAATATTCCAGAGCCTTGGGCAACTAAAAGCAAGTCCACCAATAATGGAGTGATTAAAATCAGACCAGTACAAGGGTTGTGCAGATATCTCAAAGGTTTTTTAGAGTGAAGTACATTACAGAGGTAGAGAGGGACAAGGTCACAGAAGGATGAGAATTTTAAGATCAAAATGCTCTTGGTCTAGAGCCAATGTCAGTCAGCAAGCATGGGACAGTAGGAGAATGACACTTGCTATAACTTGTGTCATGGACAGCTGAGCTATGGATGACCTGAAGTTTATGGAGGATAGAATGTTGGAGAGCAGCCTGGAGTGTGTTGGAACAGCTGAGCTTAAAAGTAATGAAGGCATAAATGAAGGTTTCAGCAACAGATGAGCAGGAGTAGGGGTGAAGTCAGGTAATGTTGCAGAGATGGAAATTGGAGATCTAAATACTTGCACAAATGTGAGGAGAGAAGCTCATCTTTGTGTCACGTCTGTAGCGAACAGACTGGCTTAATCTCAGGCTATTGCCAGGGAGAGGGATGGAGTTTATAGTTAGGGAATGGAGGCTAGTATGGGGGCCAAAAACTTCAGTCTTCTCAATACTTAATTGGAGGAATTTTCTGCTCATTCAGTACTGGATGTCAGATGAGCAGTCTAATAATTTAATAACAGTGGAGATGTTGAGAGAGTCGATGGTGCGATAGAGCTGGGTGTTGTGAAAACTGTGTTTTCAGATGATGTTGCTGAGGGGTAGCATGTAGATGAGAAATAGAGTGGGAGGTGGCAATAATAGATTCTAAAGACAACCAGTAAATTAAATTAACAACAATTTTGCTTTCATGGTTATATAGTGGCTATCTTTCCAAATTAAGTAATTTATCTCCTCCTCCATGGTAAAAACTGAGGCAAAAAAACTAGGCGGTACTTTTGCAACTTGTGTTCATATTAATCATCATGCTCTCATCCAACCTTACTTTTAGTTTCTTGTTTTTCTTTTAATACAACTGGAAGTATATCATTGTCTTTCACATTTCTGCTATGTTCCATTTAAAAAATAACATTAAAATTTATTTATTAGAGTCACAAGTAGGCTTACATTAACAGTACAATGAAGTTGCTGTGAAAATCCCCTAGTTGCTACATTCCAGTGCCTGTTTGGGTACGCTGAGGGAGAATTTAGCATGACCAATACACCTAACCAGCACATTTTTTGAACTATGGGAGGAAACCAGAGGAAACCCACACAGACACGGGAAGAAATTACAGACTACGCAAAGACAGTGTCCCAAGCTGGGAATTGAACCTGGATCCCTGGCACTGTGAGGCAGCAGTGCTAACCACTGTTACACTATGTCACCACCTTTTCCAAAGCAAAATAATGCCAATACTGGAAATCTGAAGTAAAAACAGAAAATTCTGGAAACACTCAGCATGCTTGGCAGCATCTATGGAGAGAAAAACAATGTTAATGATTTAGGTTCAAAAATTCATCAATCTGAAACAATGGCTCTATTTTAATTCTGGATTTCAAATGAGTTAAAATTGAGATTACCTTTGTTTCTCTTTTCACAGAGCTGACAAACCTGCTGAGTATTTCCACTATTTACTGCTCTTATTTAAAATATGTATTTTCATTCTGAAGCCTTTAAAAAAAAACTCCTGGCATGCATTTTGGCACTGAATCTGACTCAATTATAATTAATTTTACTTCTTGGCCCTATATTCCTTAATTATCTTAATAAATTGTTTGCAAATCTCACTAGCCACATGCATTTTCAATAAGTAAAATACTGTTGATGCTAGAATCTGAAACAAGAACAGAGGAAGCTGGAAAACCTCAGCACAACTGCCAGCAACACTGATTCTCTCTTAATAGAGGCAAGCCTACATTTCAGTTTGATACTTTTGCTTTTCAAGAGTGTACGTTGGCCCACTGCATTCAGGCCATTTTTTTGGAAGAACTCCGTAGATCATCCACACCCCTAGCTATATTCAATCCTGCCAGGATTTATTTTAGACTGGACCAGCATTTATTGCCCTCAAACTAAGTGGCTTGCTAAGATAGTTAAGAGTTAAGATGGATGTGGAGTCACATGTGGGCTATACCGGATAAGGATGGCAGATTTCCTTCTCTAAAGGACATTGGCAGACCAGGTGTGCTTTTATGACAATGGTTTCACGGTCATCATTAGATTTTTAATGCCAATTTTTTTTTGTTGATTTCAAATTACACTTTCTGCTGTAGTAGGATTTGAAACCGGGTACATAGAGTATAATCCTGGGTTTTTGAGTGACAAATCTAGTGTCATGAGAATAGAAAAGTAGTATATTTTCTAAAAGCTGTGAATTGTGTAAGAAGTTCAAAGAAACTTGGATACATTTGTACAAGAAATACAAAATGTTGGCATGTAAATGTTGCAAATAATTAGGAAGGTAGATGTTATGTTGGTCTTTTTTGCAAAGGGATTTGACTACATAGAATCATAAAATCCTTACAGTGCAGGGAGAAGCCATTCAGCCCATTGAGTCTGCACTGACTCTCTGACAGAATATTCTACCCAAGCCCACCATCCCACCCATGGCCAATCCATTGAACCTATACATCATGAAACACTAAGGAGCAATTTAGCATTGTCAATCCACCTAACCCGCACTTCTTTAGACTGTGGGAGGAAGCCAGCGCACCTGGAGGAAACCCACATGGACATGGGGAGAACTTGCAAACTCCACTCAGACAGTCACCTGAAGCCAAAATTGACCCTGGGTCCTTGGCACTGTGAGGCAGCATTGCTAATCACAAGGCAACCATGGTGCTCCAAAAATATAGAAGTCTTACTACAATCGTACAGGGTTTTGGTGAGACTGCATCACTTGAATTGGAGGCGGAAAAGCAAAGATTCTCTAAATTAGTCCCTAAAAAGGGGTCAATCCAATAATGAGAAGCTGATAAAATTGTGTTTATAAAAAGTTAAAGAACAAAGAACAAAACAGCATGGGAAACAGGCCCTTTGGCCCAACGAGCCTGCACCGCCACCTCGATGTTCCCACTTCTACCTGTGATCCCGTCTATGTTTATAGATCTATGGATTGAAACCAAATTTGAGACAATCTAGGGAGAATTTGTTTTGCCTATTTATTATTATTAGTCACAAATAAGTCTTACATTAACACTGCAATGAAAATACTACGAAATTCCCCTTGTCACCACACTCCAGCACCTGTTCGGGTCAGTGCACCTAACCAGCACATCTCTCAGACTGTGGGAGCAAACTTGATCATCTGCAGGAAATCCATGCAGACATGGGGAGACTCCACATGGACAGTGACCCAAGCCAGGAATTGAAACGGAGTCCTTGGCGCTGTGAGGCAGCAGTGCTAGCTACTGTATCTGGAGTTTAGAAGAATGAAAGACAACCTCATTGAAATTTAGAAAATTGTGAAGATGTTTGATAGGGTCAACTCTGAGAATTGGCCAGGATTTTCTGTGGCAGAGGCAGCTTGTCAATGCGCCATCAGGATCTTTCAGTCCTGTTGTCTTGTATAGCTTGCCTGCCCTGCTATCAGGAACCCACTGCATTTGCCTTTGGTGGGACTGGAAGATCCCGTCAGTGGGAAGGGCTGGAAAATCCTGCATATTGGTTGAGGGATTTAAACATGGGAGGACACAGTGTTGGCACAAGGGATTAATCATTTAGGACTGAGATGGGGAGAAATTATCTCAAAGAGTTGTGAATTTTGGGAATCCCCTCTCCAGAAGGATGTGGGTGATCTATCATGAATATATTTTAGACTGCAACAGACAAATTTTAGATCCTTCAGGAAATTAAGGGATGTAAGGAACAGAAAATGGAGTTGAAACCACAATTGTATTGAATAACAGAGCAGGTTCAAAGGACCATATAATCTACTCCTGTTCTTGTGTATAAGTAAGATATTCTGTTTGCAGTTTTCAACAATTGTTGCCAGCAGTTCATCTGGCAAAGTTAAATGTCTGGATTGTTTTCTGTATGGATTTTGTATTGTTCCATGAGAGGCATGGTGACACAGTGGTTAGCACTGCAGCTTCACAGCGCCAGGACCCACGTTCAATTCCCGGTTTGGGTCACTGTCTGTGTGGGGGCTGTGCATTCTCCCCATGTCTATGTGAGTTTCCTCAGGTGCTCCGGTTTGATTGGCCATGCTAAATTGCCCCTTAGTGTGAAGGGGATTAGCAGGGTAAATATGCAAAGTTATAGGATAGGGCCTGGTTGGGATTGTTGCGAATGCAGGTTCAATGGGTTAAATAGTCGTCTGAGCTGTAGGGCAGCATGGCGCCACAGTGATTGGCATTGCTGCCTCACAGTGCCAGGAACTGGATTCGATTCCCAGCTTGGGTGACTGCGTGGCATCTGCACGTTCTCCCCATGTCTGTGTGGGTTTTCTCAGGGTGCTCCAGTTTCTTCCCACAGTCTGAATGGCTTGTGGATCAGGCGGATTGGCCATGCTAAATTCTCCTTCATTCAGCCGAATAGATGCCAGAGCGTTATAATGTTTTATTGGACAACAGCACAGAACCTCGGACAGTAAACAGTTAGATGTTGTTGATATCTTGGAATCTGCATGCCAATGATCCATGCCACTTGGCCTTCTCTGATGAAAAACAATTCTTCTCTACATTTACAGTCAATAAATAGATATGTCCACAAAATAAAACTTAAGAATGAAAAAAGATTCATTGTTTCAACCCATGAACAAATAAAAATCCTCACTTTGCTTTTGAAGATTTCTACATCAGAAAGCCTACAAATAATGGCTCAGATATTCTGCAACGTTTAATAAAGAGCTTGTGACACTAATTTCAAAAATTGCTTCAGGAAAGTAACATTAAATCATTCTTAGATGTGAATAAAATAATTCATGGCCCATGATTAAACTTTATTGTGAATGCTTAGATTTTTATTATATATTGAAGTGCAGCAAAAGCTCCAAATAATCAGAGCAAATATTTACAACGGAATAAATTATTCCACCCTGTTCAATGTTGATTTCTTTTTCTGGTGAATATTTTCCAGCTGAGCTTTGGCTCAGCTTATTCATGTAACGTCATTGAAACCACTCTGCAAATATCACAAGTTAACTCATGTGACAACCCTTCCCCCAGGTTGTATTATCAATCAAACATTTTGGAATTCTCCGGAAGTAAACTCCAGACATTTATATACAATGCATGAATTTGCACTGTTGAAAAATAATTTTTTTGGAAATATTTAGATTTGTTGTCCCACTTCTTTGTAAGTGGACTAAGGGGACAATTTGAGGAAGCCTCTCAAGTTCTCGAATAGAATATTATTCACAATATTCTGGATAAGAAAGGCCACTTGGCCCATCTTAAAGCCTCTATTCAGGCATACCCTGCCAATCCCTGTTGCTGCATTTATTTGTTTCAGAAATGATTCCAGTATTTTTCCTCCTCTATTCTACCTGGATGTCCACTCCCTGATTCATTGATCACTCTGTTTGTAAAAGAATTGCCTGACCTTAATCCTAAAATGACCATTTACTGGCTTCAACCAGTGTTCCTTTGTCCTACACTCACAATTTCATTTCAAATTCCATTAAACTTTTGCATTATTTTGATAATTTTCTATAACATAGCTTTGCTGACATCTCAGGTAATTTTTTTGCTTGACAAGATGGGTGGATGACAGACGGACACATTAGCTGTTAGACATTCTGCCGCATTTTCCTTTCCATCCAAATTACTGGACTGAAATCTCTCCAGTTTTTCTTAATAACTCAGAACCACGACTCTGCAGATTAGCCTTTTGTCATCCACACAGTTCAAGTGCTTCAATGTCTCCTTGCTTTGCTGTGACCAGAGCTAGGCATAGATTCCCTTGGACTTGTTACCCATTGTTTTGGATATGTCATTCAATATTCCATTACCTTTATTGGTTGCCATTTTGCACTATTGTTTGTAAATATTGAATGTAAGCCATACAGCTCTCCCAGCTACTCCTGCTATTCAATATCATATCTAACCTTTGACCTCAAACCCACCCGTCTGCTTTGGGATGTCCTAAGCTCATAGAAATCATGATATAAGTGTAAATCTTTCTTTGAGACTGACATTGAATTACATGAGTACAAAGGGATGTAAAGGGTGAGGAGCTGAGGATTCAGGTAGGATCATTAAATAGTACTGATTTTGGTAGAACTTAGTGGGACTTGTCGATACTGTAGTGTGTGTATGAAGATTTTTCAGGTTTTGGGGGCATTTGATAGAATTTAGATTTAGAACAGTTTGGAAATATTGAGGGAGAGCGTTGTCAGACAGAGAAAAAAAACGACCACAACAATGATCTTAACTGCAATAGAGGCAATATTAGCTTTAAAAATCAATGGTGTAACTGGAAGTTAAGCTTGCTGGAATGTTTGATGAAGATGTAATTAAAAACAGATGCAGAATTACTGTGAGTCATGATCTGGTCTGGGAACTATGATCTGAAGCTTCCTGTGTTGATCAAACATGAGAAGTTCTTTAGCTGGAATTAGACTCCATGGCATCAAGATTTATGGGTTAACCACAGGTTGAGGTGATGTGAGCTACATGCTATCTGAGCCAAGCATTATGGAGTCATTTGCAAGTAATTCCATTGACTGTTCAGGCAATGTGATCAGTTTCTGGTTACATAATTGGCTGCGTACAAGAGAACCTTCTGGAAAGTTGAAACAATTTGTGGATAAAAGAGATGTTCAGACCTTTGTCTCTAGCAATAACTCTAAAGATAACTCTAGCAAGAAGTACCCTGAAGAGCATCTTCAAAGAAGATCATGAGGATTGATTCTACAATGGGAACAGACCTAGCCATTTTGCTCTAAATCGGATTGTATCAATTTTCAGTTAAAAAAACTAGAGTTAATGTTCAGTTAAAGAATTGATGTTCAGTTAAAGAGTTAATGTTCAGTAAAGTGTTAATGTTCAGTTAAGTGTTAAAGTTCAGTAAGAGAGTTAAAATGTTGCAACTTTTGTACGTTTGAGTTTGGTACCTGAAATGTTAAATGAAGGAAGCTTGCTAAAAGGATTAGGATTCAATTCCTAACCTTGTTTATCTCATTAACCTGAAATGCTTGAAAAGAGTTTGAATTAATAGCTGGATAATAGTGTTAAGGGGTTTGCTGGAGTGGTCATGGAAGGTGAAAATTAATGGAATTTGGGGGTTGCTGCAGGGTAGTGAGATATGGAAAGATTGGGGATAGAGTGCTGCATTGTGGTCAGGAAAGGGGGAGCATCTGGTGTGTGGGAATGCTACGGAGAACATTCTAAGGGTTTGAGAACAGTGGGATAATAGGGTATGCAAGAATTTGGGGGAGAATGTGTAGATCTGGATAGAATATGGAAAGCAAATATTGATGGAATTGTGGGATCTCAGTGGGATTGGGTTCACAATGTTTTCAGTTTATAATATATATCTCTGAATTAAGCACTTAAAAATTTAAGCATGATATTCACAGATTATCATCTCAGGGTCTGGCTGTAACACGTTGCAGCAGTGGTTAGGAAGATGTTTGTAGAATCTGGATTATGGAGTGCATACAGGTCCCAAATTACAGTAGGAAGCCAGATAGACCCCAGCAATCTTTTTATTTTGGCATAAGTGCGAGGGTAGATTGCTTCACCTCTGGAGTGATTTCCCTGAAAAGTAAAGATTTTTTAAATATCAAAATAAGCTTTATTCATAACATGGTATAAATATAACTCTAACAAAGAAAAGACCTAACAATTACAGTTGAACAACTCTTAAAAATGAAAGTAAACAACTTCAATTTTTAAATGATTACTGACTGTTTCAGTTACAAATAAGCTTCATTCTCTTACTTAAAATTTCACTCCCTTGGTAACCATAAATATACTTGACACAAGGAGTGCAGACACAGTGGCACAGTGATTAGCACTGCTGCCTCAAAGCGCTAGGGGCTTAGGTTCAATCCTGTCTCGGAGGGCAGTGTATAGTTTGCACATTAGCACTCTGAGTCTGTGTAGATTTCTTCTGGGTGCTCCAGCTTTCTCTCAGAGTCCAAAGATGTACGGTTAGAGTGATGGGCCATGCTAAATTGTCCCTTAGTGTCAGGGGGACTAACAATTAAATGTGTAGTGTTATGGAGCTTGGGTGAAATTGATGTCAGCATAGGCTCAATGGGCTGTGTGGCCTCCTTTGCACTGTAGGGACTTTATGATAAAAGCTGCATGGGATGTCAACATAAGGTGTCATAGCGCCTATGGATGAGGCCACAGAATGGGTTTCAGCAATGGTGGCTACAGTAAAGAGAAATGGCACGGTCAGGATATGCATTGACTCAGTGCGCTAGAACAAAGCGCCGTTCAAATCACATCACCCTATATTGATTGAGGAACAAATGATAGCAGATTGCCTACTGCTAAAGATGGAAAATGGAGTTCTAGCGGATCCTGCTAGATGAAGCATCTTTGAAACTTATCATATTCATACCTCCTGTATGCAGATACCCGTTATCTTCTTTAGATCTCCACTAGCAGCAAAGTCTACCAGTTTCATATGGAGCAATTCTTTCTAGACCAACCCTGAAAAATCATGTCCTAGTCTGGGTCATTCTATGCAAGAACTTGATGCATGTCTTTGTCTCATCCTCAACAAAATCAGGACCATGCAATTGAAGATTAATTCTGCAAAATGCAGATTCTGAGTCAACCAAATTCCTCATGTGTGTCATCTACTCACATCTGATGGTATAAAGTCTGTTTAGTCAAGACAGTGGTATTACAATTGATGGCTACCCCCGTGGCACGTCCTTGGTATGACAGATTATATTTCTGAGTTATTCTTGTTATAGTCAGGTTGCTGGACTCTTCATCAGTTCCTGCACCAGGACATCAAATGGTGTTGGCAGGAGCAGCATACAGCAGCTTTAACAGGTCCCAGCAGGCACTCACAACCCTACCAGTATTGTAGCACTTTGAGATTGAAACATCTATACTTATATCAGCACATGCCTCCTAGATGGAACTTGGCACAGTTGCATCTGGAATAGCAGACCAATTGCCTTTGCTTTAAAGGCCCTCGCTGACACTGAGATCATTATGCACAAATTAAAAAGGAACTCCTTGCTTTAATCCTCACCTGCCAGTAATTTAATGACTTCATATATGGTCATCCTGCAACTACTGAAACGGAACATCAGCCATTCTTAGTAAATCCTCTTCATATTGCACTTGCATAGCTGCAATACATGATGCTAAAGTTGCAACATTATAATCTCAGTGTTGTCTATAGATGTGGTAAAGAGGTGTACTTGGCCAATGCCTTCTCCAGAGCCTCCCTACCCACTACATACCAGGCGGACTGAGAGGAAGACATAGAAATTATGATAGTAGAGGAGAGGAGCCTTGGTGATAAACAGGAGTGACTCAATCCTGGAGCATTGCCAGTTAGGTTAGCAGGGAGATACATTGAATAGAATGGGGAATTAACAGGAACTAGTTGCAGCAAAATAGAGGAATAAACAAATAGTAGAAGTGTAAGAGATAGGATGAGACTAGGAGGGCTAGTGGAAAGCAGTGCAGGTGAGGGCAGTGGAGCAGATTACAACGGGATCTTGATCAATTGGGCTGATGAATGGCGGACGGAGTTTAATTTAAATAAATACAAGGTGATGCATTTTGGTAGATTGAACCAGGGCAGGACTTACTCAGTTAATGTAGGGTGTGGGAAAAAGTTACAGAACAAAGAGATATGGGAGTACAGGTCCATAGCTCCTTGAAAGTGGAGTCACAAATGGACAGAGTGGTGAAGAAGGCATTCGGCCTGCTTGGATTCATCAGTCAGAACACTTACATATCATTTTACCATGAGGTAGACACTTCTTGCTTGTTTGAGAAATAAATAAAACAGCCCCATTTGAGTTGAAGTGAAAGATTTGAATGTGAAATTGCAATGCAAACTAATGCTTGTCACACAAATAATTTCTTTGCTCTAGAATAATGGAAAACAGGTAATTGGTTAATTAATCCAGGTTCTTTTAGCCCTGTTTCTGTTGTATAAAGGTCTGACACATATAGATTTAATGTGGGTTGAGTAGGCAACACCCATACAGTGATGTAACAGAGTACATGACAAGCATCCATAGCCAAGTGAAGATCTAAGCATGGAGATTGCTTCTAGCTCATACTGTTTACTATATGCTCGTAAACTAGTAGTTAATAAAGATTTACAGTTAATTTGCTAAAGACTAGTAAAACTTCTTCAGCCTTATCAAACTGCAACCACCCCTGACACCAATTCCCATTTGTTAATATGACCATCTTGGATGAAAATGAGCAATTGTGTATTTTGAATAAAAGTTTAATTCATTCGAGATAAAAGTCCTATGCTGTTCTACAATTCTAGATTTCAAAGACATGCAGATATGATCTAGGTTTCCAAACGGCACTTTTATTCTCAGTTGGTTGTATCTGCTGTTAATTTTTTAAAAATTCCATTCATTGATATTTATTTCTCTGAATTTTGATTCAATCTTGCAGGTGTGAGCCCACATTTCCCTCTCTGAAGAAATGCAGTGATCATTTTCCTTACTGACCCAGCATCCGCTTGGCAAATTTCTCAAGAGCTGCCTAATATTAAATAATTTTGCTAAATGTTTGGTACCTAAGGTGTTCAATGAGTGTTACCTATATGAGGAGCCCAAAACCTGGAGAGGAGACAGTAAATTAGCTACAGGTGTGGCAGATTAAAGCAACTGGGATTATACATATTTTAAATTCTTTCATGGGACATAGGTGTTGCTGGCCAGGCCAGCATATTTATTACCCAATCCTAATTGCCTTACAAATATGTGAGTAAGCTGCCTTCTTGAAACATTGCAGTCCAAGTTTGATTTGGCTTGATCTGATTTATTATTGTCACATGTATTAGTATACATTGAAAAGTATTGTTCCTTGCACATTATAATGATAAAGCATACCATTTATAGAGAAGGAAAGGAACAGGGAAGGGAGTTGTTCTTGAGTCAGTTGGTATGTAACCTCAGACTTTTATATCTTTTTCCCGATGGAAGAAGGTAGAAGAGAGAATGTCCGGAGTGCGTGGGGAGAATGATTATGCTGGCTGCTTTTCCGAGGCAGCAGGCAGTGTAAACAGAATCAATGGATAGGAGGCTGGTTTGAGTGATGGACTGGGCTTCATTTTTGACCTTTTGTAGTTGCTTGTGATCTTGAGCAGAGCAGGAGCCATACCAAGCTGTGATACATCCAGAAAAACACTTTCTATGGTGCATCTGTAAAAGTTGGTGAGAGTCGTGGTGGACATACCAAATTTTCTTAGTCTTCTGAGAAAGGAGAGGCATTGGTGGGCTTTTTTAACTGTAGTGTTCTGTACTGTACTTTTTTTAAATACTTTATTCCAATTCAATCCAATCAAATCAAATCCAATTCAGAGTCCCAACAAGTTGAGACATTCCTGATCCAAGCTGACAAGACAGGGCTCTCATCTCCTGTCCTAGGTTTGATCTACATGATCCAAGCTGTTTGGAGTAGGTGTAGCTCCTCCTCCAAGGCTTGATCTCATTTGCATCTCAGCCGAAAGGCCGAGATGTTCTGTTGTGATCGAGTGGTAGTGCAGCAACAGCAACATAGCTCTCATTAGGACGCTGAGTAGCTTGCAAAGGAACTTTCAGGTGGTAGTATTCCCAAGTGCTGCCCTTGTCCTTCTAGGTGGTATAGATTGCAGGTTTGGAAGATGCAATTGAAGGAGCCTTGCTGTATTTCTGTAACGTATCTTCTAAATGATATACACTGTTGCCACTGTGCATTGGTGATGAAGGGAGTGGATCCTGAAGAGAGTAGATAGGTGCCAATCAAGTGGGCTGGTATCAGGCTTCATGAGTGTTGTTGGAGTTGCATCCATTCATCCAGGCAAGTGGAGATATTACATCACACTTCTGACTTATGCTTTGCAGATGTTAGATAGACTCTGGGGAGCCATGGGAGTCAGTAAAACACCAGAGAATTCTCAATTCTGACCTGCTCACGCTGGCCACAGTTTTTACATCACTGGTTGGTTAAGTTTCTAGTCAATAGTAACCATCATTAAAGAAGAAATAGCAAGACACCTAGAAAAGAATGGTTTGATCAAGCTGACGCAGCATGGATTCGTGAAGGAGAAGTCGAGTTTAATGAATTTATTGCATTTCTATGAGGATATGACTAGTGAGATAGACAGAGGGGAACTGGTGGATGTGGTGTTTTTAGAATTCCAGAAGGTGTTTAATAAGATGCCTCACAAAAGGTTGCTGCAGAAGTTTAGGGTGCATGGAGTTGGGGGGAAGGTGTTAGTGTGGATTGAGGATTGTTGTCTAAGAGGAAGCAAAGAGTTGGAATAAATGAGTGCTTTTCTGGTTGGCAGTTGGTGACTAGTGGAGTGCCGCAGGGATCGGTGCTGGGACCTCAACTGTTTACCATTTACATAGACGATCTGGAGGGAGGGACTGAACGAATGGTAACGACATTTGCTGATGACACAAAGATAAGTGGAAAAGCAAAATGTGTGGAAGGTGCAGAAGGTCTGGAGAGAGATCTGGATAGGTTGAGTGAGCGGGGGAGGACCTAGCAGATGAAATATAATGTTAGCAAATGTGAGGTTATCCACTTTGGTAGAAATAGTAGTAGGAGGGATCATTATTTAAAGGGTAAAAAGCTGCAGCATGCGACGGTGCAGAGGGACCTGGCGGTCCTTGTGCACGAATCGCAAAAACTCAGTCTGCAGGTGCAGCAGGTGATCAAGAGGGCGAATGCAGTGTTGGCCTTTGTAGCGAGGGGGATAGAATATAAAAACAGGGAAGTCTTGCTGCAACTGTGCAGGGAGCTAGTGAGGCTGCAACTGGAGTACTGTGTGCAATTTTGGTCCCCGTATTTGTGAAAGAATATATTGGCCTCGGTGGGAATACAGAGAAGGTTCACTAGGCTAATACCAGCGATGAGGGGGTTAGCTTATGAAGAGATGTTGAATAGACTGGAGCTACTTGTTAGAGTTCAAAAGGCTGAGCGAGGATCTTATAGTGATTTACATGATAATGAAGGGACTAGATAGGATAGAGGTAGAGAGATTCTTCCCACTTGGAAAGGATAGGAGAATAGAGGGCACAGCCTCAAAATAAGGGAGGGGGAGGCAGTTTAGATCGGAGTTGAGGAGGAACTTTTTTACTGAAAGGGTGGTGAATCTCTGGAATTCTCTGCCCTTTGAAATGGTGGAGGCTACCTCGCTGAATATATTTAAGTCACGGATATATAGATTTCTGATAAAGAAGGGAATTAAGGGTTTTGGGGAGCAGGCAGGAAAGTGGAGTTGATTCACTTCAGATCAGCCATGATCTTATTGAATGGTGGGGCAGGCTCAAAAGGCTAGATGCCCTACTCCTGCTCCTATTCCTTATGTTCTTATGTAACCCCCAGAATGTTTATGGTGGAAAATTCAGTGACAGCAACACTATCTTTACATTCATTTGAATGGGCCTTTCTCTACTGAGTCCCCAAATCCCTTTTTTGCATCATCATACTCTAACATTTCTGATAGAAAGTCCTCCTTGTTGATCTTTGTGTTGAGATGGATATTTATGAGTATCCATCCCCTGGTAAAGCTCCCTGGCAAAGGGTATTCTTCAAATGTGAGATTAAACAGTAACACCCTGCAATTCCACAATGCCTCTACTGTATATTCAGTTTGCTGCAACTCATTTGTTATCACGCTTGCCTTTGAGTTCAAAGCTGATGGATTCAAGTCCCAATCCAGGACTTGGAATTAAAATCACAGCTGACATTTCAATGTAGTACTAAGGGAATGCTGCACTGTCAAAGGTGCAATTTTTCAGATGCAATGTTAAACCCAGGCCTTGACTGCCCACTCCTGGCCCTATTTCAAACTGGTGTAAAGTAATTATCCCTGGTATCCTGGCCAATATTTATCCTACGATCAATATCACAAAAAATAGAATATCTGGTCATTATCTTGTGGCTATGTACTCTGCACAAATTGGCTACCACATTTCCCATATTACATCTTTGGGCACGTACTTCACTGGTTGTCAAGCATTATGGAATACCTGGAGACAATGCAAAGCTTAGGTAAATGACAACTTTTCTTTTCCTTTCTTTCAGTGAAGGTACTGAAGTGAACACTGAGGTATCACAGCTCCTTTCCTGACCAAAACTGTAAGAAACTAAAACAGTTTGTGAACGTAGCCCAAGCCATAATGCAAACAAGCCTCCCATCCACTGACTGCATCAACAGTTCCTGCTACCTCAGAAAAGCAGTCAGCATAATCAAGGATTTGATGCACTCCTGACATTCTCTCTTCCATCTTCTTCTATCCGGAAGAATATACAAAAACTTGAGATCACATATCAATCAATTCAAGAACAGCTTCTTCCCTACTGCCATCAAACTTTTGAATAAACCTATCATATAGTAAGTTGATCTTTCTCTACAGCCTATCTGTAACTGGAACACTACATTCTGCATTCTCCCCTTCCCTTCTCCCCTATGTAATCTATGTAGGGTATGCTCTGTCTGTATAATGCGCAAGAAACAATACTTTTCACTATATCTCAACACATGACAACAATAAATCAAATCAAACAAAGACTCTACACTGTGACTATGGCTAAAATCAATTAAGTTATCATACAGCAACCCTATCATTCAGAAATAGTCATAAATCTGAAATGTTAGGATATGTAATAGTAAATTCACACAAAAAATTTGATTAATGTAAAATAATATGCTTTCAGATACTGTAATTAATTTGGGAAATATCATAAAACATAAATACATAATAAAAAGTTCAAAAATACAACACTATTGATCACCATCCCAAATTCCCATGAGCTGAAAACATGACTTCCAAACAAACAATGTAAGATTGTTAGATCCCATAATGATTCCAAGATCTATAACTCTAAAGTTGTACGTTTATTAGTATTTTCAGAATCACCAAATCGACCTAGGGTAGAATCACCCAAAAGCATTGCTTCAGAAAAACTCCTTACTTAAGGAAAGATAAACTTACGAGCAAATAAGATCGCATGTGTCTCTGTTAACAATGAAAAATGCTGTAGACGACAATACAGAGGCATCTCTGTCTTGATCCACTGCACATGATTCTTTAGGTTGCTGACGAGCCTCGCTCCTTGATATGGTGCTCGCAAACATTTACTCGCAATCATGTAGGTGCCTTCCAGAAATTTCCAAATTGTTGCACGCCATTGCCTCACTTATCAGCACAAACTGTTCTTTCTGTTCTCAGAATCAAACATTTTGTTTCTCCAGTTACCGTGCTGGGGGAGAAACTGAACTCTTACGCAGGAGAAAGACAGGCCTCAATTTGCTGTCATCTCCTCAGAGATCTCCAACTGCAGGATGCGTTCTAACAATTTAAAATTGAGCAATGAGGAGAAAGCCATAATGTTTCCTTGCCATATTTCAGATCCAGCTACTCATCCTTTCATTGTGGTTGCTGCTGTGAATCTTCTGAAAATCTATGAAATTGCACTGCCTCACACTATCTCCATCCAATCAGTTAGGTCCTTACAAGTAGACTTACAAATCGATTTGTGAAGGATCAATAGGGTCTGGGCAATAGACATATCCCAGAGTGAAATAAAAAATAACATTCACACTTGTTAGTAATCCTGTTCTGTGCTAATTATTAGCTGCTAAAGAGTTCCAACTTTCTAATGTGGAACTGGCTAACGATGAACAATCTGACACTCTCAGATTTCAAATGATTAATTAATAAAACTGACAACTGAATTAGGTAAAGTGTGATGTGACGCTTAGCTATCTAATTATCTCGCCTCAAACGCACCACATACTAACAGACGTATTGAACAGAATTAACATTGTATGTATAACTCAGCCATCCTGATATCAATTTGAAAAAAGAAGTAATTAGAGTTGTGCTCAGACAAATGCCTGATTTTTAAGTTGAATAGATACTGTATACATTTGTGTTCAAGAGTGGCAGCACAGCAGTTAGCACTGCTGCTTCACAGCGCCAGGGACCCAGGTTCAATTCCGGCCTTGGGTCACTGTCTACGTGAAGTTTGCACTTTCTCCCCATGTCTGCATGGATTCCTCCAGGTGCTTCGGTTTCCTCCCACAGTCCAAAGATTAGATTGATTGGGTTAGGTTGATTGACCATGCTAAATTGGCCCTAATGTCAAGGGGATTAGCAGGGTAAATATGTAGGGTTATGGGAATAGGGCCTGAGTGGGATCGTAGTCAGTGCAGACACGATAGGCCAAATGATCTCCTTCTGCACTGTAGGGATTCTATGATTCTAAAGATGAAAATGTTGGACCTGTGGCTGAAACATCAGCTTTTTAGGTTTTTTTATAGATGTTTCTGATGAGATTTTACAAATCCTGAGGTTAAAAAGATGAGTTAAACAGGGATTATAAGTTTAGTGGTTTTGAAAAAAACACAAAATAGTAAAAACACAAATTTGATTGTTACCTAGCAACAGTGCTCAAAGGATTCAGAGACAAAGAAAGACTGATGCAGAACAAGGACAGCAGATATATGGGAACATCACAATCTAAACATTCCTGTCCGAGCCATTTACCATCCCCACTTGGAAATATATCATTCCACCTTGTCGCTGGGTTAGGTATTGTGATAAACCTTCAGTTGGTTTTGAGTCTGTGGGGATTTAACTGGGTGAAGGAATATTGTGGAAATTGAATCATCTTCTTGCATTTGCATTGTGATCATTCCAACATTTTTGTCTGGTGTAATATTGTTCATTATCTCTGTATAATAAATCCTTAATTCTTTATGTTAAAAGCAGACTCCTGTGAATGTGTTCAGTAACTTTCCTCAATGATTTCTAAACAAAAAAATTATGATCTATCAAGTCAGTTTCATTCTGTGACCTGTCCACTGTTAACAATAGCTGGGATCAGCTTCACAAGCTCCATGATTTGATTTGATTTATTATTGTCACATGTATTAACATGCAGTGAAAAGTCTTGTTTCTTGCATGCTATACAGACAAAATGTATTGTTCACAGAGAAGGAAATGAGGAAGTGCAGAATGTTGTGTCACAGTCATAGCTAGGGTGTAGAGAAAGACCAGCTTAATGCAAGAAAGGTCCACTCAAAAGTCTACAGCAGCAGGGAAGAAACTGTTCTTCTATCAGTTGGTACCTGACCTCAGAGTTCTATACTTTTTTCCCTATGAAAGAAGGTGGAAGAGAGAATGACCAGGGTGATGGAGTCTTTAATTATGCTGCCTGCTTTGCTGAGGCAGCCAGAAATGTAAACAGAGTCAATAGGTGGGAGGCCGGTTTGCATGATGGATTGGGCTACATGCACAACTTTTTTGTAGTTTCTTGCGATCCTGGGGAGAGCAGGAGCCATACCAAACTTTGATACAACCAGAAAGAATGCTTTCTATGGTGTATCTGTAAAGGTTGGTGAGAATCGTAGCTGACATGTCAAATATCTTTAGTCTTCAAAGGAAATAGAGCTGTTCATGGGCTTTCTTAACTATAGTGTTAGCATGGGGTGGACCAAGACAGGTTGTTGGTGATCTGGACACCTGGTAGCTCAAGGGTTAAAGTCACTGTGAGATATCAGTCTTAACTCTCTCCCAGATTGTTCTCTCCTATTTTCCTGAATCATGCACCTTCCTCAGTTGGTAGGAGATATACGAGAGTGATAACAAATGATTGAATTGTCTACCTTGCCACCAATACGCACTGGCATCACTGTGTTGTACCATACACAAGATGCAAGAGTCGATTGACCTGCTCTTGTTCCTAATTTGTGTGTTTGTGTACATCACCGGCCCACATGTGTCATTCAACACACCTAATAGCATGTCTTTCAGACTGTGGAAGGAAACTGGAGCACCCGAAGGAAACCCACACAGACACGAGGAGAATGTGCAGACTTCACACAGACATTGACCTCAGCCAGGAATCGGACTTGGGTCCCTGATGCTGTTTAAAACTTACGGAGTATCAGATTCCGTTATAAACTGACAATGAATTTTCCCATCAGCTGTTAGATTTTTCCCCTCTGGCAGGTTCAGTTCCATCTTAAGTATAAAAATAGTTTGATTGCAATCCCTGTGCAGTAAAATAAAAAATGCACCAGGATGTGGAATGACACTGCCAAAAGGAAGATGAAAGCAGATTCGACAGTAAGTTTCAGTCGGGAATTGAATAGCCTATTGTGCTCCAGGATTCAATGCAATGCTGTGGGGAGAAGAATAGGCCTAATGAATAAACCTTACACTGAGCTAGCAAAAGAATAATGGGTCGAATGCCGACCTTCGGTGCTGCACAAACGTATTGATATTCCATGCCATGCAAGGAAGTTATCAGAAGAACTCTCCTGAGAAAAGTTGGTAAGGTTTTGCATATAAAATTAGAAGCTATGATTGATGTTGAGTAGCTTTGTGTGTAATGTATTATAAATAGGGTGTACATTTTTAGATCTGAGCCAGATTTCATCAAAACAACTTCTGGCACTAACTTCAGTGAAGAGGTTTTGGAAATTCTTCTTATCCTAGTGTTTGGTGGGGGTGGGGAGGGGAGGGGAGGGGAGACTCGGGATTTGCAACCTGGCGACATTGATTGGAAATGAAGGGGTGTACGAGTGCAGAATCTCACAGTGGTGTACCCCATCTCTTTTCCTCCACTGTAATGTGACCAGTGACTGGGTCCTGTATTCAGCTGTTTTCCATTGCGCTTCCAGAATCCTCTGTGTATCTGAAGAAACTATGAGGTACCAGCAGCCTTCTCTTTGTAACGACATAGTATTAAATGTGATGTTGCATCGACACACTAGATAGGAACTGCTGGGACACTGAAGGAGGAGGAATATGGCAGGTGAAGAAAAGGTCTCCCACTTTAGTGACACCACCCTGGATGCCCTGTTAAAGTTAATTTATTAGTCACAAGTAAGGCTTATATTAACCCTGCAATGAAGTTACTGTGAAATTCCTCTGATCATCACAATTCAGCACCTGTTCAGGTCAACACATCTAATAGCATGTCTTTCAGACGGTGGAAGGAAACTGGAGGAAAGGCTAAGGGACTTGAGGTTATTTTCATTAGAGAGAAGAAGGCTAAGAGGTGACTTAATTGAGACATATAAGATGATCAGAGGGTTAGATAGGGTGGATAATGAGAGCCTTTTTCCTCGGATGGAGATGGATAACACGAGGGGACATAGCTTTAAATTAAGGGGTGGTAATTATGGGACAGATGCTAGAGGTGGGTTCTTTACTAGAGGGTAGTAAAGGCATGGAATGCCCTGCCTGCAGCAGTTGTGGACTCACCAAGTTTAAGGGCGTTCAAATGGTCAGTGGATAGGCATATGGATAGCATTGGAATAGTTTAAGATAGAGGGTCATAAAATTGGTTACATTGGTTGGCGCAACATTGAGGGCCAAAGGGCCTGTACTGCGCTGTAATGTTCTATGTTCTATGGAGCACCCAAAGGAAACCCACACAGACACGAGGAGAATGTGCAGACTTCACACGTACAGTGACCTCAGCCAGGAATCGAACCCTGGTCCCTGATGCTGAGGCAGCAGTGCTAACCACTGTGCCACCTACTGGTGAGAAAGGTGGAAACCAGGAAGTAGGACGTATTCCCATCAGGGAGCAGGAAAACTGTAAACAATAGGCCTTTGCAGGATTGTTAATATGGAGATTTTGGCACTTAGGACATGTTAGCAATGCCGAGAAAGGTTTGATGATCTTACCCGGTGGGCACGGTCAGTGAATGTATCTGCACATCTCACACCCACCATACTGCTAATCTTTCTCCACCCATTGCTAAACCAGCACCATCCCCTGACCCTTTACATTCCAATGCTACAACCTAGACTTTCCAGCCTTTGGATTATCGCAGACTGGATATACTCTGGAAGATTACTGCAGAAGCTCTTGGAGGGCCACGGGAATTGCCCAGGTGATTTGAACTTCCAATGGGCAATTTCCCTGCTCCCCGGAAATCTTCAAAAAAATCACCAACTTTGAAACAGAGACATTGGACAGTTGGGGCTTTCTGTCTCAGCGAGCTACCCAGAAAATGTCATTCAGCTTAATACACAGTATAACATCTGGGTAACTCTCCAGCTGACACTCGCATTGACTCCCTGACCAGCATTGTGTAACTGGCATTGTAGCATAGTGGTTATCACCGCTGCCTCACAGGCACCTGGGTTCAATTCTAACCTTGAGTCACTGTCTGTGTGGAGTTTGCACATTCTCCTCGTGTCTGTGTGTGCTTCCCCCTCCCACAGTCCAATATTTTGCCGTTAGGTTGATTGACTATGCTAAATTGCCCCTTGGTGTCCCAAGATTTGTAGGTTAGGGAAGATTAGTGGGGTAAATGCATGAGGTTATGGAATAGAGTGGGGGGTGAGATCAATGTAGCCATAATCTCTCCCTTTCAACATCTCCGAGCCCATGGAGGGAATGGACTTGTCATCCCCCACAATACTAACCTTGTGCATGCTGCGTGGGAAGCGCCACTTACACAACAAAACCCCAAGTATGTCTTCATAGCTAGAAGCTGCACTCTGCAAATGAATTTCATGTCCTTTTTAAATTCCCTGATTTTATAAATTTCTATTTCATTATATTTCATTGATGGAAGTAGCTGACACTTCTTAATTTGCTTCTTTAATGGATCAGTTAATCAAGGTGATGAGTGATGAGACATTCACACTAGGGAAGTTCCAGGTTAGATGCTCTATTCATGTTGGGTTAGCTGATCTTTGCTGGTGGGACTCCTTTAGCCTGAGTACTCTTGGATTTAGTGAGTGGAAAATCAGCTTGTTGCTGACAGATGGGAAATGTGTCTCCTACATTTCCGTGATCAATCCAATCAGTCACTTTAAAAACTCTACTCAATGTGTAAAATTTGTGAGTCCACATTGATTTTCTTTGATCAATCTGTGCATTTCTAAATGTTCAGTAAGGACAATTAATGTTACAGTAACTGCTCTAGTAATCTATAATTTTGTCTTTCCCTGTTGGTTATATTGTCTGTACTTAAGGAGATTGAAGTTACAGCTCATGTCTCTGCTAACTAAGGACTGTATGGTGTCACAGTGTTTAGCACTGCTGCCTCACAGTGCCAGGCACTTGCGTTCAATTCCTGCTGTGGGTCACTATCCATGCAGAGTCTGCAGGTGGTCTGTGTGGATGCTCCAGTTTTCTCCCACAACCCAAAGAGGGGGATTTTCACAATAACTTCATTGCAATGTCAACATAAGCTGACTTGTGACACTAATAAATAAACTTTAAAACTTTACACATGATGGTTAGATGTATTGGCCATACTAAATTCTCCCTCAGTATATCTAAACATGCACCAGAGTTTGGCAACTGGGAATAACTTCATTATAATGTTAATGTAAGCCTATATGTGGCACTAATAAATAAACTTAAACTTAACTCCTGCCTGACTGATATTAAGATTGAGTGGTTTAACCAAAGATATGTACGTTAGGTGGATTGGCTATGGTAAATGGCCCCTTAGTGTCCCAATTTGTGTAGGTTCAGGGGATTAGCAGTGTTAATGCATGGGGTTGTGGGGATTGAGTGGCCGATGGGCCTGGTAAGAAGTTCTGTCAGAGAGTCAGTGTCGACTCGATGGGCTGAATGGTCTCCTCATGCACTGTAGGGATTCTATGAAATTCTGAATTTAGAGATTACAGCGTTGGACTCAACAGTAAGAAGTCTGTCGGACTGTCAAACCTGGTGTTGTCAGACTTCTTACCATATTTTCAGAACCAGCGTTTTTTGGCAATTATCTCTAAAAATTGTACTACACAATCTTTTTTTAACTTCTGTCTTATTTGCACCTGAGAAAGGAAGTAGTGTGCCATCACCTTGTCCACAGTACACAGTTGGAGAGGATTTTGACCCAGTGATAGTGAAGAAACAGTGATAAAGTTCCAAGCTAGGATAATATGTGGCTTGCCAGGGAACTTACAGGTAGCTGCGTTTCCATGCATCATCTTCTAGTGTAAACACACTTCCGTCATCCTTTGTAAAAATTGAGGCAAAATATGTGTTTAATATCTCAATCCTTACATTACAGCGGTGACTAGACTTCATGAAGTATGTGTTCAATGATAGTTAAGGAAAGAAAAGGGACAAAATTAAAAACAGGAATACAACTGAGCATATTTACAGAAGACTAATGTGATATGTCTTGGCTGGGTGAAAATTCACGAATTGTTACTTTTCTAACAACAACTTATATTTATATAGCACCTTTAATCTAATGAAACATCTTCACAGGAGCATTATAAAACAAAGTGACACTGAGCCACAAAGGAGATACTAGGACAGATGATCAAAGCTTGGTGAAAGGGGTCATTTTTAATAAATGTGTTAAAGAGGGAAAGTTGACAAGGCAACCAGAGAGGTTTAGGGAGGAAATTCCAGAGCTAGGACCCTGGACAACTAAAAGCTCGTCCACCAATGATGGAGCAATTAATATGATTGGGAATGCACAAGAGGTAGGATTAAAGGAGTATAGATATCTCTGAGAGTAATGGGGATGGAGGAGATTGCAGAGGTTGCTGCCAGGGCAGAGGCTGAGGTGCTAAGGCTATGGATAAATTGAAAGTAAGGATTACAAGGAAGTGCAGTGGTTAGCACTGTGGCCTCACTGCACCAGGTCTCGGGTCACTGCCTGTGTGGAGTTTGCACATTTGCCCTGTGCCTGCGTGGGTTTCCTCTGGGTGCTCCGGTTTCCTCCCACAATCCAAAGATTTGCGTGTTAGGTTGATTGGCCATGCTAAAATTGATCCTAGTGTCAGAGTGTAAATATGTGGGCTTATGGGGATAAGGCCCGGGTGGGATTGTGGTCAGTGCAGGCTCGATGGGCTGAATGACCTTCTTCTACACTGTAGGGATTTTATGATGAGAGTTTTAAAATCAAGACATTGGTTGACTAGGAGCCAAGGTAGGTCAGTGAGCACAGGGATGGTCAGGGAATAGAAACTTCTGCATGTTAAGACATAGGCAGCAGAGTTTTGAATTAAATCAACTTTATGGAGGGTAGAGTGTGGGAAATTAGCCATGAGTGTCTCAGCATAGTCATCTTAGAGGCAACAAAGGTACGGATGAAGGTTTCAGCAGCAGGAACATTTTGAAATAAGGTGCTGTAATTCTTGTTCACAGCACACAGAATTCAAGGTCACTCCACATCACAAGGGAACACAGCTGCGTAGCGGTATAATTATTTAAAGTGCTCATATATCATCAATAAAACCTTTGAGAGTTAATTTAAACACAGCCAATTAAGTGAGCGGCTAGTGTTACTTTATAAAAATAGAATTCTTTGAAACAAATCTAGTAAACCTCAGTTAGAAATAGACATTGAATGAAATTTGTGTTAATTTTCTGGCATGTTGCAATTCCGGTGATGGCCACAAGATGGGAGAATAGTTCTATTTGCTGAATCATATAGTCTGAGGAGTGAGCCAGTTCACTCAGTGAATCCACAGGATCTGCTGTGTGCTAGCTAGTCACAGTTTGCCCAAGAATAAAGTGCTTTCAATTGCTGTAAGGATATATCTATATTTACCAAATGGCCACCTTTCTACTGCCAAACCTTTTATAAAGTTATTATTGACAGATTTTCTCAATATCAGCAAAATCTGATGTTTGGGGTGGGGGAAAAGCAGTATTAAGGCTGCCAATAGCAATGTTAGTTCTATACATCATATAGTGCAGCTTTCAGTGTAAAAAGAAAGGGAATGGAGGTTCCACAACGTATCACTGGTGAATGGCCTCTGGGATAGGGTGAGGGCCTGGGTGGGATTGTTCTTGGTTCAGACTTGATGGGCTGAATGGCCTCCTTCTGTATAGTAAGGATTCTATGGATTCTTGCTTCTCCCACCCCACCATCAACTCAACTTTTCGATGATCGGGGCACCATATTTAAAGGTCACTTCAGCACACAACGAGCATATCAGGAAATATTCTACATCCTGGTGCATCCCCCAGTGTCCCATAGTATTCGCTGGCACCACCCTGCCACAACCCTCTTACCCCAAACATTGCACTGATCTCCAAGGATCTCTGAGTGTACAGCTCACCGAGTTAATAGATTCTGAGATCAGTCATGCATCGCACCGTTCTGACATAAAATCATAGAATCCCTGCAGTGTAGAAGAGGCCATTTGGCCCATCAAGTCTGCAAAAATACCAAGCCCCACAACCTCCACATGTTTACCCTGCTAATCCCCCTGACACTAAGGGTTAATTTAGCATGGCTAATCAATCCGCACATCTTTAGACTGGGGGAGGAAACCGGAGCACTCAGAGGAAGCCCACACAGATATGGGGAGAATGTGCAAACTCCACACAGACAGTGGCCCAAGCTGGGAATTGAACCTGGGTCGCTTGGTGCTGTGAGGCAGCAGTGCTAACCAATGTGCCACCACGGATGTATTTCCTCACATGGGGTTGTGATACCGGGAGTATGGCCTGATCATGATATGCTAATATATTCTGGTGAGGTACCTGAGGTTAAGCGGTGGGAAATGTGGCCTGTCACTGACTGGGGGGAGGGGTGAACTCTTCCTGCTTCTACATCAACATGAAAGGTGACCTTGGCCTTCTTGTGATATTTTCCACTTTCACCTGACACAAACAGGGGCAGAAAATCCCAACTTGTGTCTCTTGGAAATAGGGAAAAGGTGGACTTGCCACTTATTTTCTCACTGAGATAATTTCGTTCATGTACTCTTAGTGTCACAGAGATACACAAAGAACAAAGAACAAAGCAGCATGGGAAACTGGCCCTTTGGCCCAATGAGTCCACGCCGCCACCCCGATGTTCCCGCCTCTACCCGTGATCCCTGTCTATGTTTATAGATCTATGTATTAAAAACCAAATTTGAGACAATTTATGGAGAATTTGTTTTGCCAATTAGCCTAGGACCACATCTTTGGGATGTGGGAGGAAACCCAGAGCACCTGGAGAAAACCCACGCAAGCACGGGGAGAATGCGCAAACTCCCACAGACACAGGCCCAAATCCATGTATCTGCACAGCACAGCGATAGTCACTGAGCTGTCATGTTGCCCATCAAATGGTCCAGGTCAAGCGTACACTAACGACATGAAGCACTGGGATACTCCTGAAAAATCCAAGAGCAGCCCTCTCACGACCCATCGCGTGTATGCCCCTCGTTAGACAACATGGTGGACCAAAGCACCTGTAGGATAAAAACAAGTACATCAATATCATCATCTATTTACACACTTCCCAGGGACTCCCAAGGCTCATGATCTCTATTTTAAATCAGTTTTCTATACCCTTCCGTTCCCATTCTGTTCATGTGCCCATCTAAGTATTTCTTAAATATCTCCAGAGTACCTGCCTTCACCACTTTACTTGGCAGCGCATTCCATACCCCCACTACCCTCTGTGTGAAAAAGACTCCCTCTAGTATCCAAACTATACCTTACCCCCTCACGCTAAGCCTGTGACCCCTCGTGCTATTTGAGTCCATCCTAGGAAAAAGCTTAACCCTGTTTACGCTATCTATACCCCTCATAATCTTGTACACCTCTATTAGATCTTCTCTAAGTCTACATCTTTCTAAGGAAACCATTCCCAATTTGCCAAATCTCTCCTCGTAACTCAGACCTTCCATACCAGGCAGCATCTTGGTAAACCTCCTCTGTACTCTCTCCAGAGTTTCCACGTCCTTCTGGAAGTAAGGCAACCAGAATTGGACGTAGTATTCCAAATGAGGTCTAACCAGCGTTTTATACAACTGCAACATTAAAGGCCAGCTCTTGTACTCTATACCCCTTCCTATAAAGGCTAGCATACCATATGCTTTCTTCACAACCTTCTCCACTTGCTCTGCCACCTTCAGAGACTTGTGCACCTGCACCCCCAGGTCCCTCTGCGTTTCTACACTCTTAATAGGTCTACCCTTTATCATATACCTCCCCCTTACATTCTTTCTCTCGAAATGCATCACCTCACATTTATCAGGATTGAATTCCATTTGCCATCTATCTGCCCAAGCTACCAGCCTATCTATGTCCTGCTGCATTTCCTGACAATGCTCCTCACTATCCGCAAGTCCAGCCATCTTTGTATCGTCTATACAGCAATGGCAACAGGCCGTTCAGCCCATCTTGTCCGCGCCAGCCATGTTTACTAAACTGAACTAATCTTATTTGCCTGTATTTGGTCCATATCCCTCTAAACCCTTCCTAACCATGTATCAGTATAATTATGTTTTAAATGTTGTAATTGTACCCACTTTACCACTTCCTCTGGCAGCACATTCCATATAGGCAGTATGCTCTATGTGAAAATGCTGCCCAACAGTTCCCTTTTAAACCTTTCCCCTCTCGTCTTAAACCTATGTCCTCTAGTTTTGGACTCCTCAACTCTGGGGAAAAGACCTTGGCTATTCACCTTTTCGATGCCCCTCATGATTTTATAAACTTCCTGTGCTCCAGGGAAAAAAGTCCCAACCTTTCCCTACAATTCAAACTTTCCAGTCCTGGTCACATCCTTGTAAATCATTTTTTTGTACTCTTTTCAGTTTAATAATATCCTTCCTATAGCAGGGCAACCAGAATTATACGCAGTACTTAAATCAACTGAGCAACAGGGGGAAATTCTGGACTTCTGCTATACTACTAATATTTTAGATACTTTGATCTAATGCACTGCTGTTGTCCCTGAGTATTGTTTGTTTTTATCTCAGGACAGTTCTGTGCTGTTTTTATCACTTATATTTAGGTGTCAGTTTTGCCTCAGTGATAGCACAAAAGCCGTGAGTCTGAAAATCATAGATTCAAGTTCCAGCAGCTTGAGCATAGAACCCAGGCTGCATTTAATGCGGGACAGTGGGAGTGCTGCACTGTCAGAGGTGTTCATTCCTTGAATGAGAATTAAACTGAGATGTTTTTTACTTTCGCCTCTTGGGTTACCGTAAACAATCCCAATTCACGATTTTAATAAGAGCTGACAAGTTCTCCCAGTGTCTTGGCCAATATTTACCCCTCTATAAACACGAGTTAAAAACAAATTATTTCTTCATTTATCTCATTATAATTTCTGGAACTTTGCTATGTATACATTTGGCTGCCACGTTCTCTTGCGTTCCAACATTTGAAATGTTGTAAAGACATGGTTTGATTTGATTTGATTTATTATTTCACATGTACTGGGATACAGTAGAAGTATTGTTTCTTGCGCACTACATAGACAAACCATACCGTTCATAGAGTATGTAGGGAAGAAGGAAAGGCAAGGGTGCAGAATATAGTATTGCAGTGACAGATAAGGGGCGGATGTTTACCATCGCATTGCGCCCATTTTCAGGCGCACAAAGTTGGCTGTGAAGTGATTAGTGTAATCTGCTCCCGTTTTCATGCCAGTTCTCACTTAACCAAGGGAAAAAAAATCAATGCAATCGGGAGCCCGTCCAAAATGGGCACAACATTTAAATATTTTTGCATTCATGTCAATGCAATTAGTGAGCTGCACACCCCAATTTACCAGCCTGCCTGCCTTTACCACCGTGTTTCTCTGAGGTCTGGACACCTCTCTAAATGTTGGATTCTGGTGCTGTATCAGTTAGGGTTAGTGAGGAGGTAAGTCCCTTCATCAGGCTGCTCTGTGCTGCTCACAAGGGGTCATTTTGTGATGGCCATGTTGCATTTTGGGTTGGATGGGTTCTACAAGTCTGTGGGTGGGGTGGGGGGGGTGGTGGTGAGCACTGTTGCTGATCACGGTGTCCAGTGTCTGATTTTCAGTACGGACCCAGGTCTCAGCACTGACTGCAGGTCTTGGGGGTACTGCTGGGTCCTAGTGCACGCAGCACTGTCCCAGGTGGAGATGCGCTGGAAACCCTTTTGAAGTGACAGTGGTGCAGCCTCAGCACTTTTCAAGCAGTAGTCTCTGTGGTCACTACTGATAGGTTCTGGTTGTGTGTTACAGGGGAGGGTGGGGAGAGAGGGAGGATAGGAAAGTTGCTGGGAGCTGTAGGGGGGGAAGGACAGTATGGGGGCCTGTGTTTCAGGATGCCTGTGGGGAGGCGAAGGACATTATGGGCCGTGTGTATTCTTGGGCTAGGGTTAAGTAGAGTTCCTTAACCTCTCCATCTGTCTGTCCTGTTCTCCAAATCCACCCCCCCCACCTACAGATTGACAAGATGGCCTTTGTGACACAACCCTTTGATCTTGCTGTTCTTTTGGTTGCTGCTGGAGCTGAAGAGGAGGAGCAGGAGGATAAATTGTAGGTACAGGAGACCCAGGCTTTACCACTCACAGGAGGAGAGGGGGATGGCCTCTGG
Source organism: Sphyrna mokarran (assembly GCA_024679065.1). Lineage (NCBI taxonomy): Eukaryota > Metazoa > Chordata > Chondrichthyes > Carcharhiniformes > Carcharhinidae > Sphyrna > Sphyrna mokarran. The sequence goes on along the minus strand of JAGIQG010000002.1, from coordinate 32,582,850 downwards.
AGACAGGACATGGCTGCCATTTGCCCAGGGTGCTGGTGGTGGGAAGCGGGGATGCAGGAGAAGGAGGGAGCAGAGACCCCACAGTTCCACACACGAGTTTCATTTGAATAGATGTCAAACACCGCATACCATCAATGGCTCCAGCTCCGAAAGGAGACAGTGCAACACCTGTGCCATTTGTAACAGGACTTGGTATCTCAGGGCACCCACTCTTGGTGGCTGTAAATTGACAGCCGCACTGAACGTTTATGGCACTGGCTCCTTCCAGACCTCCAGTAGAACTTCATAGTCAGCTGTCCTCTGCTAGGCTTGGTCCAGATCAAATTCAACATATTGGTCAGCCTGGATATACAGGGTATTTGTGACCTGCAACACACTGAATGAGGGGCTGGTTTGTTTGATAGATTGGACTATGTTTACAACTCTTTGTAGTTTCTTGTGGTCTTCATCAGAGCAGGAGCCATACCAAGCTGTGATACATCTGGTAAGGATACTTTCTATGGTGCATCTGTAGAAATTGATGAGAATTGTAGCAGACTTACCAAATTTCCTTAACGTCCTGAGAAAGTAGAGGTGTTGGAGGGCTTTCTTAACTATAGCATCAGCGTGGAGGGGCCAGGACAGGTTGTGGGTGATCTCGATTCCTAGAAATTTGAAACTATCGGCCAATTCCACTTCATCTCCATCGATGTAGACAGGATCATGTTCTCCACTACACTTCCTGAAGTTGATGATAATATCCTTCATTTTATTGACTTTGAGAGAGAGATTATTGTTGCTGCGCCAGTTCGCCAAATTCTTTATCTCATTCCTGTACTCTGTCTCGTCATTGTTTGAGATCCAATCCACTATGGAGGGGAATTTGGCTGCATAGTTGTAGGTGCATAAGGAGTATAGTAAGGAGCTGAGGACACAGCCTTGTGGGGCACCGGTGTTGAGGATAATTGTGGAAGAGGTGTCATTGCTTATCACTGCTGTTTGCGATCTGTGGGTTAGAAAGATTGAGATCAAATCGCAGAGGGAGAAGCTGAGCTTAGATCATAAGTTTGGAGATGAGTTTTGTATGAGTAATGGAGTTGAAGGTTAAGCTGTAGTCAATGAATGGGTTGACATAGATGCCCTTGTTATCCAGGTGTTCCAGAGTTGATGGCAGGGCCAGGGAAATGGTGTCTGCTGTGGACCTGTTGTGTTGATAGGTGAATTGGAGTGGATCCAGGCAATCTGGGAGACCAGAGTTGATGCATGCCATGACTAACCTTTCAAAATACTTCATAATGATGGCTCTACAGATATGAAAATGCTTTTTCCCTTTTTCTCGAAACAAAATCCATAAAACCAGTTCTACCTGATTGTTGTAGTGTCAATGCCCATGCAATACACACACAATGTTCAATAGAGAGTTTGTATTTATAACTGAGGCAATGTTGAAACTAGCCTATTGTTTACTTCAGTTTCGGAGCAGGAAGTTGCATCTGCTTCAAAAAATTTGCTGAATAATGTTCATTGGCTTTGTCAATAGCTATTCTGAAAATTATCTATGAAGTTATTTTGAACATTTGTTTTGCACCTTGTTCAACTTGTAAATCATTAATTTTCAGTTTTTTGCTGACAGGAAAAGCCTCTTTCATTATTGTGTACGCTGATAAGTATACGACATTGCAGCTCCCTGAGATACAGCTTCTTGCTCCTTATGCAAGTTTACAATGAAGGTGGTGATGAAACAGGATGTTTTAGAAGTTTATTTATTAGTGTCACTTGCATTATCACTGCAATGAAGTTACTGTGAAAATCCACACTCCAGTACTTATTCGGGTACACAGAGAGAGAATTTAGCATAGCCGATGCACTTAATGAGCATGTCTTTTTAGATTGTGGGAGGAAACCCATGCAGACACGGGGAGAACGTGCAAACTCTGCACAGATACTGACCCAAGCCAGGAAGTGACCCCGGGTGCCCAGTACTGAAAGGCAGCAGTGCCAGCCAATGTGCCACCGTGCTGTCCATACTGTGATTGGTTTGTTGATATAGTATTTGTGAGGAGCATCCTCAAAATCTCCTCCACTCACCCCCCCAACACTCAGAAAGCCCTCATTATCCCAGCTGATAACCACATCTAGCTTCCTTTTCCTTTGTAAGATCTTTGCCATCACCAGTGCTCACATCTCCCAGCTGAATCCTTCTAGTGTGGATTCAGTACTGCTGCTACCCTGGTCAAAGTCACCAGTAACATTTGACTGAGGCACAATGACCTTCTCCTTGTCCTGCTAAACCTTTTTGTCAATCATTCCATCCTCCTTTGTTGCCACTCCCCTGTGACACCTGCTCTGGCTTCATTCCCTGCCCCATATACCAGTGAATGGTTTCTCCTCGCTCACCCCAGCAGTTTTCTGATTCACATGTTGACTCTTGTGACATTATAAACTTGGGGACATTTTCAGTTCGCTTTCCAACACTGCTCCCAAGATCCCAATTACTTCTTTGAAAATCATAGAATCATAGAATCCTACAGTGCAGGAGGAGGCCATTCGGCCCATGGAGTCTGCACCAACCACAATCCCCTCAAAGCTCTATCCTCATAACCCCATGTATTTACCCTAGATAGTCTCTCTGACACTAAAGGGCAACTTAACATGGCCAATCTACGTAACCTGCAATCTTTGGAGTGTAGGAGGAAATCAGAGCACCCATAAGTAAGGAAAGAATGAATTTGTATAAATATAGCTCCTTCATGATCTCAGAACATCCCAAAGTGCTTTCCAGCCAATGCAGTACAGTTCTAATGTACAAAACCATCGTTGTGCTTTGTTTGTTGACACTAAGGTTTGGATGGATGAGCCGGAACTTCCTCCAGTTGTACATTGGCAAGTGTGATGTCATTTTGCTTGGTTCCCATCATAAAATCTAACTATTGCCAGCTGTTACGGTATGAATCACACAGTTCACAATCTCACCCCATACAGACTATTCCCAAAATCACTTCCTTTGGGAGAATAGGATGCTGAGTGAGAAACTGAGAGAATCGACTCCACGACACAAAGAACAACAACTGGAGTGCTGCAGACTTTAGCTTACAGCATGAAAGTGCAAAGCATGGAAGGTTCCAATAATAGTTGGAAAGAAAGTACTTTTTTTTAAAGGAAAGAATTATACAATCCCTACAATGCAGAAAGAGGCTATTTGGCTCATCGAGTCTGCTTCAATTCTCCACCAGAGTACCTTACCCAGGTCCAATCCCCATTACCTCTCAGGTTAATCCCTCTAACCTCTTGGAACACTTAGTGACAACTTAACATGGCCAATCCACCTAACTTGTGCATCTTTGCAGTGCGGGAGGAAACTGGAGCACCCAGAAGAAACCCACAGAGACATGTGGAGAATGTGCAAACTCCACACAGACAGTGACCTGGCCCCTGGCGCTGTTCTGTGCAAATCTGTTAATGATATTTAATTAATACTACAACAAGTTTGTCTGTCTTTTAATTTTGCTTCATTAATTCTGGCTCGCCAGTCACAATAAAGTCAATGTTGGCAGATGTGATTGTTTGTAGTTACACAACATGGGGCTAACTTCTACATTGTATTTTGGCACAGACTCAACTCCACATGGTACCATTGAATTGTTACTAATATTGGAACTACAGTTCATGGGAAGGGATTGGGTAGTATGCAACTATGTTCCACAAAATGGATAGTGGGAATGATTCATATCTTATCCTTATATATTTGCATTAATATGTAAAAGCACAATATTATTCCTCACTTAGGCAAGCAGATATTTATTTAACAAGCGATACAATGACTAAGATAAATTTGTGATTATACAGTGCTTTATATTCAGGATTCCCCTAATGCTGAGGCAGGAAATTCCTTGCCCTGTATTAATCAGAGTTATACAGAACAAGACAGTCTCAGACTTGAACCCTGGTCTGTGGGTAATTTAGATGATCTTTGTTATGGTGAAGGTAGATGCTGTTCATAAATGGTTTCAGAGTAACTGTGCAAACTATGGCAAACAGATAAAGACCATCTATTCACCTGGCCTACTCCACACACCTGAAATGCCCTGTGCATCATAATATACAGACTTTTGCACCCTACTGGACAGTTGTCCTGAGGGGAGGCAGTGGAGTGGATGGGGGGGTTGTGGAGAAACCATATTAATAGATGATGATATTGATGTACTTGTTTTTATCCTACAGGTGCTTTGGTCCACCTTCTTGTCTAACAAGGGGCATACACGCGATGGATCGTGAGAGGGCTGCTCTTGCATTTTTCGGGAGTATCCCTAGTGCTTCACGTTGTTAGTGTATGCTTGACCTGGACCATTTGATGGGCAACACGACTATCGCTGTTCTGTGCAGATACATGGATTTGGGCCTGTGTCTGTGGGAGTTTGTGCATTCTCCCCGTGCTTGCGTGGGCTTTCTCCGGGTGCTCCGGTTCCCTCCCACATCCCAGAGACGTGCTGTTAGACTGATTGGCAAAACAAATTCTCCCTAAGTTGTCTCAAATTTGGTTTTTAATCCATAGATCTATAAACATAGACAGGGATTGTGGGTAGAGGTGGGAACATCGGGGTGGCGGCGCGGGCTCGTTGGGCCGAAGGGCCTGTTTCCCGAGCTGTTTTGTTCTTTGTTCTTTGTAAAAATCCAGGACATCTAAAAGAAACTCAGGAAACTTCTTTCCAGCTCCTTTGACTCTGACACATCGAGACTCTGCAGAGGGATCAGGTGGAGGGCTGGGAAAAGCAGCTCCTGTTACTGCTTCCTCCTCCACACAATAGCAAGTGACAGCGTGGTGGAAAATTTCTGTAGCTTTCTTACTGACCAAGGGCTGCGTTTTGATGGGAGTATTGCAGTCCCTCCTTTCCAAGTTGAAGTATTTGGGGGAGACCGTCCCAAAAGCCCAACAGCTGCCCACCAACAATCTAATGCTTGAAACAGCATTAATTGTTCTAAGGCAAGACTTCTATCCCTCTCTCAGAGTGTGGGGAATGGGGGGGAGTGGGGGTGGTGGTGTTGGGGATGTGGGTGTCCTGTGTTGCATAGTGCTGGCCAGTTTGATAGCTACTAGCTCTGTCATACAACACCAGGTTAAAGTCCAACAGGTTTATTTGATAGTAAAAGCTTTTGAGGTTTGCCCCTTCGTCAGGTGAGTGGAGAGTTCTGGTCTCAGACAGAGCATATAAAGGCACACACAGTTTAGAGATTACTGATTAAAATGTGAGTCTTTATGGGTAACCTGCTATTCAAGATGCAGATAATGTGAGTGGAGAGAGCATTAAATTAAAGAGTTGTGTATTGTTTCCAGACTGGACAGTAAGTGAGATTTTACAAGCCTCTGCTCAGTCTCTGTCCAGTCTCTAGGTTATCAATCTCTGCTCAGTGATTCTGATCAGAGTCGCTGAGCAGACACTGATAGCCAAGTTCCGCACACATGAGGACAGTCTCAACCGGAATCTTGGGTTCATGTCACACTATCTGTCTGGGTTTGCAAAACCTCACTTAATGTACTGTCTGGAGACAATACACATCTCTTTAATCTATGCCTAACGCTCTTCCCATTCACATTGTCAGCATCTCTAAGACTTGAATAGCAGATTAGTTGTAAAGATTCGCATTCTAATTAATAATCTGTAAACTGTGTGTGCCTTTATATGCTCTGATTGAGGCCAGGGGCAAGGGGTAAATCCTGAAAGCTTGTGGGTTTACTATCAAATAAACCTATTGGACTTTAACCTGGTGTTGTGAGACTTCTTACTGCGTTTACACCAGTCCAACGCTGGCATCTCCACATCAGCTCTGTCATCCTAACAGTGCCAATTGAGTGTGGTGAACACTGCTGGGACCACGGGCAGCATCACCACACAAAACAGCTCAGGTAAGCCTGGGCTTGGGGGGATTGTTGGGAGTAAGGGGAAGGGGGAATGGGGTTCAAGAGGTGGGGGAAGAAGGGTCAAAGGGAGAAAATGACTGGGTGGCGTAGGGGGTGCCTGTGATAGGTTCGTAGAAGCCATTAAGCTGCTCCCACCCCTTGCCTTGCCCTACACCAATCTACACAGCTAAAGCTATTTAAGTGGTTCGACAAGCCCATAAAATCCAGCCCTGAAAGTTCCTTGTTATTATAACTGGGACACATTATCATGAATCATGTAACCTTGAGATTTTGAATGGTGCATTACATTTCCTGGATCATGGTGCCCATTTGTAAAAGTAACCAATGATGCTATTCCTGAAAATACCAGGTACAGAATCCAAGCATGCAAAACCACAGGGAGTCAATATAAAAAATCTCCAGGCAATATAAAAATACCCTAAATCTCCAGGCAACTGGCCATTCTGTAAAACACAGTTTTTACATCCTGCAAATAGAAGGAAATGAATTTGCTCCCTCGGTCTAATAAGGGATTTCTACACTTGTTTCACATAGTCACAGAGAGCCGATGTTTTTATTTCCTGCTGTCCCTACAGAAAGCTGAAACATGGAATAATTCAGAGCTGTTGTGACCTTGCCAGGTATTAGCAGCTCCACCTGTGAAGGAGTTTGCTTGTAGGTCTATCTGGAGATTGCACTATAACTGCTACACCACACTCACCGTGGCTATTGCTCCTTGGACAAACTGCTGCTCTGCACATTCTGAGTCAGGGGACTGGCAAGCTGGGGGCAGGTCATCCCTCACATGGTCCAAACTGGTTACCGTCTCTCCTCTCTTCGAAAAGCATAAATCCTGTTGCAGCAAAATCACAGTGGCAATGGCACAAAATGTGGTTGGAAACCAGTTCAGATGCGAGTACATTGCTGTGGCTCTGGAGTCACATGTAGGCCAGACCAGGTAAGGATGACAGATTTCCTTCCCTAAAAGACATCAGTGAGCGAGATGGGTTTTTAACAACAAACAACTAGCCCTTTTTTCAAAATTCCAGGTTTTTATTAATTGAATGGAAATCCCTACAGCTGCCATAGTGGGATTTAAACCTGTGTCCACTGTGAATTAACTTGAGTTTTTGGATTACTAATCTAGTGAAATTACTGTTCCACCACTGCCTCTCTCTAGCATGAGAAAATGTGAAAATTATTTCCTGCATATCCCCAAATTGCCATAAACTCTACCTCCCTCCCAACTAACTGAACCCAACTCTACCCTACCCAGTGACCTGGCTGCACCTCTCTTCCCGATCGCCCTCCAAACCCGACTACTCCTTGACCCTAAGCACCTGACTAACCTCCTGCATTAACTACCCAGAAAAACCCACATAAATTCCTGACATGACCTGTCTATTTTAGCCAGGACAGATCTACTATCCCACCCTCATCCAGCTGATTACCCTCCTCACCTGACAACTCTCACTCCTGAGCACTCAGCTATCTCCAAATCCGACAACTCCACCTCCTGCCCCCGACTACCAAACTACACTGCTCCCCTGACCTGGCTACACCCCACTCTGAGCATCTGACCCAACTAATCTCCCCATTCTCACACCCTCCCAACTATCTCCCAATTCAACAACACGCTGAGCATCCAGCTACCATTCCCGAGAACCTGGCTATCAGCCAACCTGACTAATTTCAACTCCTCCTATTTACTTCCCAGACTGACCTGGCAATGCCCTCAATCATCCCCCAGACACAATTAATCCCGTTGACCCAACTACTCCCATGAACTCCTGACCAGACCTGCCCACACCACTGATTAGTCAATATGCTCCCAACTTGACCCAACTAACCTCCCAAACACGTGGCTATCTTCCAACCTGCGTCCCTTCCCCCGATCCCTTGAATATTCCCTCCCCCCAAATATCCTTCCTCCCAATATGACCCAATACACCACCCTCCAACCTGATTACCCATCCACCTGCCTCATCCACCTACCCTCTATCCACATATCCATTAACTCATTCATCCACTTACTAACAGTCAAAGATTGGATCTTTAAAATTACCATACAGCAGCCAGGGACATAAAAAGGGGATGTGTCCTGTCTTTTCCAACTCTGTTCCACTCTGATGGAATATCCTGCAGGATTTTGTGCTGTGTGGTTCTGTGAAAGCCAGGATCGGGAGATCCCAGTAGAAACAGCAGCTTTGAGTCTGGGGAGATTCTGGGCCCTGCAATAACCTGATGATCATTGCCACTGCTAGCAAAATCAGGCTCTATCGCAACATTGACACCTTCTGGAAGAAGTGACAGTATTTGGCAGACATACAAGTCATGAGTACAATTAGAGAATCCCTCATGAATACTTCCATTGTTGATTTGAGGTACACAGTCCAAGGTGTGATAAAGGCTGTTTTCAACACATTTCATAACTAATATTGTGGGGGGGGATTTGCAATAATTTATATGGCCATTGAACAAGGAAGAAAATATTGGTTGAAAAGCCATCTCATTCCCACAGAAATCCAGGATTCAGAATTGAGACTTCAGAACAAGTATTATCTCTTGGCACAATGCAGGGAAGGCAAAAGGGGAGAACATATTTTTAAATATGCAATTTTTATCTGAATATCTGAAGTATACAGGGCAGTATGGTGGCATAGTTATTAACACTGCTGCCTCATAGCACCAGGGACATGGGTTCAATTCCAGCCTCAGATCACTGTCTGTGTGGAGTCTGCACATTCTCCCCATGTCTGCGTGGGTTTCCTTCAAGTGCTCCAATTTCCTCCCACACTCCAAAGATGCATGAATTAGGTTGATTGGCCATGCTATATTGCCCCTAGTGTTAGGGGGGGCTAGGAAGTAGATATGTGAGGTTATGGGGATAGGGCTTGGGTGGGATTATTGTCGGTGCAGACTCAATGGGCCGAATGGCCTCCTTCAGCACTGTAGGGATTATATGCTTCTATCCAGAAATATTATTAAATTATTATTTAATATTATTTTATTATTTAATATTATTTAATAATATTTAATATTATTAATAATATTAAATTATTTAATATTTTTAAATAATTAAATTTAATTATTTATTTATTTTTTATTAAATAAATATTATTTATTATTTAATAATTATTTAATATTATTATTTAATATTATTTAAGGAATATTTATTTAATATTATTTAATTAAATATTATTATATAATTATTATTTATTACTATTAATAATATTATTTAATATTATTTAAGTATTATTTAATATTATATTATTTATTATTAGTTAATATTAAATAATTATTTAATTATTATTTATATTATTTAAGGAATAAAGATATTATTATTTAATATTATTTAATATTAATATTATTTAATAATTTAAACTAATTATTTTATTATTATTATTTAATTTATTATTATTTAAGGAATAAAGTCAAATTATTTTTAAACACCAGAATATTGCCCATCATTACTGCCCTTAAGATCAGCCAAAAATCCCGGAAGAGATTGGAAATTTTGGGACATTTGTTGCTGATTAACAGGACTGCCCAATCATCAGTATGGAAATGACAAATAAGCAATCAGTCAGAGTAGTGATGTAAACAAAAGGACATTATAGTTAGTGCAATTCATTGGCCTTAATAACAACTCTCCAGTTGAATTCACTTCTGTCCCAGCCAGTATTTTTTACTGCATTGGATCCCAGCCATTGGGAAGAAAGCCAATTCTTGTTTAATAAAGAGCCAGTTCAAGGTAAATTGGTCACTCATATCAATCAGTGGAGAGATGTTGGGGATTTCCAGTCTGAATTTCATATTTAAAAGATACAATTTCTTTCTACTCAAATAGAAATAATTTTTGACAATGATTTATTGGAGATAAAAATTACAGTATTTATGTGTCCTGGAATATTGGCAAGGTCTCCTTTCAAATGATGATGTAATAATCATACTCGCTTTCAGAAAAGGGAACCATTGTATGATTAAACTTTCCATTATCTGTACTTTATACAGTTCTAATGATACTGTTCCATAGCAGCTTGTCATTGAAATACATTCTATTGCAAAATGCCTCAGCCAAACCTCCCAAGCCAGCGTTTGAAGCTGCATACATTCCTATCCAGCAGTTTTATTTGGCTTTCGTGCGCCTGGATGAAATCAGCAGTTCTGAGGTTCCAGGAAAGAAATGGGGTAGAGATGTGAAGTGATACATTTCAATAGCAAGGCAAGGAGAAGCAATGTAACAGAGAAGGTACAATTCTAAAGGGGGTTGCGGGAACAGATGGTCCTGGGGGTATATGGTGCTCAAGTCATTGAAGCGATAAGGCAAGTTGAGGAAATGGTTAATAATGCATATGGGATCCTGGGCTTTGTAAGTAAAGCACTGAGTACAAAACCAAACAAATTGTGGAAAACCCTAATAAAACACTGTTTGGCTTCAACTGGAATATTGAGAACAATTCTGAGCGTCGCACTGAAGGTTGTGAAGGCATTGGAGAGGATACAGGAAAATATTACAATAATGGTGTCAGGGATGAAGACTTTGATTTCATGGAGAGATTGGAGAAACAAGCACTGTTTTCCTTCGGGAAAAGGTTGAGAGGAAATTAGATAGTTCAAAATCATGAGAATCTAGACCGAGTAAATAGGGAGAAACTATTACCATTGGCAGAAGAAAGAAATTGTAGGACTGTACAAGATGGCATGGAAGGTTGGAGCTCTGTCACGTGCTTTTGCAACAAACTGGTTCGGACATGAAGGGTTAAATAAACTATCAAACATATCAAATGTTTAATTGGAAGAGGAGGAACGTGCAGGGTTACTGGGAGAAGCGGGAGAATAGTCCTAAGGGAAATTTGGTTCAGACATGATGGGCTGAATGGCCTCTTCCTGCGCTGTAACAATTCGGTGATTCTGAATCGAGCGAGACGTTGGTTTAGTCTTAACAGCTCTGTATTAGGGTTAGGGTTCGAATCCTATTCCGGACAGTCCCCAGGAATGGTGTCCAAAACTCCAGGATCAGATTCTGAGTTAACTTCTGGGTGGGTGTACGATGAGGCCCACCCCCTGCCTCATCACATAGGATGTAGAAATCCATAAAATGCCCGCCAGACAGGACTAACTAACCTGCAGGTTGGTTAGACTGATGGCAACATTGATAGAAGCTTTCACACCCTGGCCTATTAAGCTATGATTTGATTTGATTTATTACCATTTCAAGTATTAACATACAGTGAAAAGTATCATTTCTTGTGCGCTATGCTGACAAAACATATTGTTCATAGAGAAGGAAACAAGAAAGTGCAGAATGTAGTGTTACAGTTGTAGCTAGGGTATAGGGAAAGATCAACTTAATGCAAAGTAGGTCCATTCAAAAGTTTGATGACAGCAGGGAAGAAGCTGTTCTTGAATCGGTTGCTATGTAACCTCAGACTTTGGTATCTTTTTCCCAACAGAAAAAGGTGGAAGAGAATATATTTAGGATGTGTGGGATCCTTAATTACGCTGGTTGTTTTGCCGAGGCAGTGGGAAGTATCGACAGAGTCAATGGATGGGAGGATGGTTTGTGTGATAGATTGGGCTACATTCATGACTTTTTGTAGTCTGCAAATTTTTCTGCGAGTCCTTTAAAGAAAGAGTGTGAAGCTATATAAACAACATACTGGGTATGTGGCTCAATACATATGTGAGGAAATGATGTTGGATGGTCTGTTCCACATTTACTGCTCAGGCCTGCCAAGTCCTTTACAGAAGCATATATCTCTATCATTGCCTATTTTAGCATGACACATCTTCAAGCATATAATTAAATGTTTCACCCATAAAATTATTATAAAATGACCTTGCCTCCTGGTACGTGGTCACTGACTGACACATGGCATGAGTTACATTGCACATGTTTGTCACTATCTATTGATACATTTGGAAATGTTCCCATCCAGCAATGTGGATTTTCTTTAGGTCATTCCAATCATCACCAGTTTTGCACTTTAAGATGAGAAAACCATGAGAATTGTTGAACCTACATAGTGCAGAAGAAGGCCATTCGGCTCATTGAGCCTGCACCGATTCTCCAAAAGAGCATTCACCCAAGCCCTATCCCTGTAAGCCCGCATATTTACCCTGCCAATCTTCCAAACCTAACCTAATGTACACTCCTTTGGACACTAAGGGACAATTTAGCATGGCCAATCCACTTAATCTGCACATCTTTGGACTAGGTTTCATGGAATTACCCTGCTATTCATGAGATTTGAATTCCATGTGATGTGCACGTATTCAACATATGGTCCTGTTTGCTAAGCTTTTCTGTAATTAGTCATCATCACAGGAGAGAGATGTAATCATTTTGAATTTATTACCGTTCAAAAAAAAAGGAAGAAGAAGACTTTTCTTTGTTATGTTGCACCTGCAAGTGAAAGCACAGGAATTGGCAACAGTTAAACATGCACTTCCTGAGAACCTAATTTCATTAACTTGTATGAAAAGAATCAGCCTAATCATGGTATATTTATAACAATAATTCTTTAACACATTTCAGGCTGATAATAAATCACTGGAAGCTTATAAATGTTGGAAAGTCCAGCTTAAAATGTAAACCGTAAAAGGAAATTGCTCAGCAAAAATTGAGAAAAAAAGCATTTAGCAAGAGATGTATTCAAGGTTCTCTCTGTTGCCTCACGTAGAGTACAGATGTGGCTGGATAATAAGCAATGTCCAGTTCTTTTGGCTCCATGAACTCATTCACTGAACAGTGTCACTCATTTTTAGTGTTATTTGAGCACCAAAGATAGAATGTAAAAGCTTATCTTTATAGGAAAGATACATCACATTTGGCACTAATAAAATGTTTTTATGGGCTTGTTGCAATTTGCTGAAGCTTGTATTGTTGGGAATAATACGCTTACATTTCCCTCCTATGAACTTCTTTGTGATCAAACTTGGTAAAAATGTTTGCTGCTCATCCACTTTCCACTTTCAGAGGAAGGCAATGGCCTAGTGTGTGATTGCTAGACTATGAATGCAGAAACTCAGCTAACATTCTGGAGACCCGGGTTCAAATTCCCACCACTGCAAATGGTGGAATTTGAATTCAATAAAAAAAATCTGGAATTAAGAATGTACCGATGACCATGAAACCATTGTTGATCACTGGAAAAAATCCATCCAATCGCTAATGTCCTTTAGGGAAGGAAATCTGCCATCCTTATCTGATCTGGTCTGCATGTGACTATGTAGTTGACTCTCAACTATGACTGGGGACGGACAATAAAAACTGGCCAGCCAGTGACGCCCATGGCCCACAATAAAAAAACATGATGCACAGATTTTGTTATGACATTCTATTAAATGTTATTTCAAGAAAGACACTAAATTAACATTCTTCATTGTGGAAACATAACAGTTTTTTTGGTCAATACATTTCTAGCCCAAGGAGCAAGCTTGTCCCTCTGAAAAATTACAAAGAGAAGAAAAACTGGTTTAATGTCACTTTGGACAAACTGAAGAACCAAAGCAACTAAGACTACCCTTTCTTCAAATGTGACAGACAAATATCTGGAAGGATTATCAAGCCTTAAAACTGTCTGAATCTATGAAGTCAGAGAATTGAGTGGAGGCAAGGGAGTAGAAAATGAAATAAAGACTGTATTGAAGGTAGTCATATTGTATTGAAGGGAGGCAGGGAAGTATTTTTTAAAAGCAAGCTGTAGTATACCTTGAGGGAAAGCAGCGTGCCGTTTTGGTACAAGTGTGTCCTACAGAGCAAGGCTTAGTGTGGGACTGGAGAACAGTACCATCCATAACATAATGTAAAGAGTCACATCATCATAGATTGTGTATCAGAATCCGGGAGGGAGGTAGCATGGACACAGCACCTACACAAGGCAGTACAGTGGATATGTATGTGGCTATGGTTTACCAATAAATCTCTTCCTGAAACATCAAACTAGCATTTACAAATGGTACAATTGGAATAGATTCCCATGAGGGGGAAATCTAGGCAAACAAAGTCGGAAGTTCCTGATGACAAACAAAATGGAAGACTGGATTCTACCCCACTGCTGATGGGTCTATGTCTTAGGTAGGAGAGCACATTGCTTCTTCCACAGAGAGGATAGTGACAACCTTTGGGAGGTAGGCCAGGAGACTGCACGAAGGATGGTTGGTGTCAATGCAACCCCACGTGTGTGTAGTCTCCTAAGGCACTGTCTCAGGGGCATTAGGGACCTGTATTTGCCTCTGCCTTGCTACCTGACCTCCTGTCATGGAGGACCCCTTCTGTTGCTGCTACTGGGCTGCCTGAGCTAGCTCCTGTGCAGCACTGGAGTGTAGGTATAATTCACAGTATTCCTACTGCGAAATATCCTCTTGCTTTCTTTCCAGAAAGGCTCTGAAATAGCTTTCCCTTGGCGACTCAAATAAATAATGCTACTTTAATGAGTGACCCTCTGCCCGTTTAATTTTAGAACCAACAATTTTGGCTTAATCACTTCCTATCTCAAATTCTGCCCCTCAGAGCATCAGATTATCAAGTTTGAACACAGAAAAACTCTCTGAAGAGAGAGTGCAGATCCATTCTCCTATAAATGGAAAGAGCTCTCACAGTGAGTGAGGTAAGCCATATTTAAGTTGTCAGCATTCAATAGATGTGTTATTGAGGGCATGGGAGACTTGTGTCAGTTTCATTTAATCAGGACAGCTGTATTTAATCCTGATGAAATACACTCAAATTGCATGCCAGTATTCAATTTTGAATATGTACGAGGCCCCTGACACTTATGGACAAATTTCCCGCTTGCTTTCCCTTCCACAGCTGATATAATTTGAAGCCATTTTCATGCAGTAGAAAGGGTTGAGAACTTTGAGTTTTTAGTTGTCCAGATCACTAAAAACAAAGCCTACACAATAGTTAAGAAAGCCCATCAATGCCTCTACTTCCTCTGGAGGCTAAGAAAATTCGACATGTTCACTATGACTCCCAGCATTTTCTACAGACGTACCATAAAAAGCATTTTTTCTGGTTGTATCACAGCTTGGTATAGCTCCTGCTCTGATCAAGACCACAAGAAATTACAAAGGGTTTTGAACGTAGCCCAATCCATCACACAAACCAGCCTCCCAACCATTGATTCTGTCTACACTTCCTGCTGCCTTGGCAAAGCAGCCAGCATAATTAAGGACTTTATACACCCCAACATTTCCTCTTCCATCTTCTTTCATCAAGAAAAAGATACAAAAGTCTGAGGTCATATACCAACCACCTCAAGAACAGCTTCTTCCCTGCTGCTGTCAGACTTTTGAATGAACCTACCTTGTATTAGGTTAATCTTCTGTTACTCCTTAGATATAACTGTAACAGTACATTCTGCACTCTCTTCTTTCTTCTCCCCTTTGTACTCTATGAATGGTATGTTTTGTCTGTATAGTGCAAAAAACAATATTTTTCACTGTATATGAATACATTTGACAATAATAAATCAAATCAAAACAATTCCATTCAATTCAATCAGGGATTCATCACCTTCCACACAATTCTCCAAACCCACGCACCATCTTGCCTGTTTCAAACTCCACAAAACCCAGCGCAAAGAATAAGATGGAGCAGAAAAAAAGGCACATATGACAGACAGATAGATAATACAATTTGAGAATCAAGTTCAGAGAGGAAATAAAAGAAAAAGAAATAAGCAAAGCAAAGAGATTACGTGAGAAGAGACTGGCAGCAAACATACAAGGGAATCCAAAAGGCTACTGAAGGCCCTATGTCACATCAGCTTCCACTGTGCTCTCTCCCCCTCCCCCAACTCTACTCTCTAACTCCATTGAACCTGCATTCCTCTCCGTTCTGGATACTTAGTCCTGCCAATGTTGAAGAAGACTGGGGAGTGTGTGTGTGTGTGTATGTGTGTGTGTGTGTGTGTGTGTGTGTGTGTGTGTGTTGTGTGTGGTGTGTGTGTGTGTGTGTGTGGTGTGTGTGTGTGTGTGTGTGTGTGTGTGTGTGTGTGTGTGTGTGTGTGGGGGGGGGGGGGGGGGGGGGGGAGTGTGGAGGGGGTTGGTGGAGGTGGTAATGTGGGGGTGTTGGGATTAGGGTGGAGCTGTTGGGTGATGGGGGATTAGGGGAAGAACAGCAATTTACAGTAAATCAAACAAAAGATGGAAAATTATTTTTAAAAAGCACTTTTTAAAGTGATGGTGCTTAGACAAACCATTAATTGAGAGACTGTCAGTGAGCTGAAGACAAATAGCAAGAGAAATGTTTTCAGTTTGTGATATCGGGGTGGGGAGGGTATAGTTCCACCAGCTTTGTATTATTCCCAGGAACTTGTAGAATTGAGAAATTGAAGTCCCCAGAGGCAGTCAGTCCTTTCCTTTTTTTGTTTCAGCCCTCACTCCAATGATTCACATCAACTTCATTTCATTTTGATGACTTAGAAACAAACCTCTTTAAGCGATGTGGATGTGTGACAATACCTCAGGATCTCTGATTCCGTTCACTGGCTTTACCTTGGATCTTTACTTTTTGGTGACTTGGATCATTATTAATGACTTCATTAGGAGCTTAACAAACACAAATTGGACTTTGCACTTCTCACTAATATTTGTATGGAATAGGATCAGCATTCAGATCATCATTAAAAATTGTCATTTGTGGTTTCTGTTGCCACTCTGAGTCTAGATTATTTTATCACTTTGTAGAAACCAGAGTAGGTATTGTAACCAGTTGAGGCATCTTAACAATGAGAACCTCTTCTTTAATTCTAATTCTCCCTTGGACAATTCCATGATCTTAGCTCTTCCAGCAATCCTATCTCCTACTGGGAGTACAGGATCACAGGATTATCCAAGGAATCATCTATCTTTTATGAAGCACCTTCTAATCCTTTGCAAGAAGCATGTTCTTCTTTTAACTACTCTAACTTGGATTTTATGATTTTGGTCCTTATTGGCCATGTTAAGTTGTCCCTTAATGTCCAAAGATGTGTAGGTTAGGTGGAATAGCCACAGTAAATTAGCCACGGATAAGGTGGTGAAGAGGGCCTAGGTGGGATGCTCTTTCAGTGAATTGGTACAGACTCAATGAACTGACAGACCTCTTTCTGCACTATAGGGATTCTATGATTCTATTGGTGGTATAGTGGTTAGCACTGCTGACTCAAGGTTCAAGGTCATGGGTTCAATTTCAGCCTTGAGTGATGGCATGGGTTTCCACCGGGTGCTCCAGTTTCCTCCCACACTCCAAAGATGTGGAGGTTAGGTGGATTGGCTATGCTAAATTGCCCCTTCGTGTTCCAAGATGAATAGGTTAGGAGGATTACTGGGGTAAATATGTGGGGTTACAGGGACAGGGCCTAAGTAGGATGTTCTGTAAGAGAGTCTATGCAGACTTGATGGGCTGAACGGTTTCCTTCTGCATTGTATGGATTCTATGATTCTATAACCTTGTTCCCTTCATTGTTTTAAATAGCTCAGTCACGTTACTCCTTGTCGAAAGAACCTGAGCATATCGAGTCTGTCAGCATGGTCAGTCCCTCCATCTCAAATATCATTCTCATGGTAAATAGTCTCACAACACCAGGTTAAAGCCCAACAGGTTTATTTAGCACTACGAGCTTTTGTAGCACTGCTTCAGATGAGTGCAGGATTTGGTTCAGAAACAGCGTGTATATAGACAGAAACTCAATCACAAGATAATGGTTGGAATGTGAGTTTTAACAGATAATCAACTCTTTATAGATACAGATAATGCAAGTGGAGAGATAGATAAGCACAGGTTAAAGAGATGCATATTGTCTCTAGCCAGGACAGTTAGTAAGATTTTGCAAGCCCAGGCAAGTTGTGGGGATTACAGATAGTGTGACATGAACCCAAAATCCCTGTTGAGGCTGTCCTCCTGTGTGTGAAACTTGGCTATCAGTTTCTGCTCAGTGATTCTGTGCTGTCATGTGTCATGAAGGCCGCCTTGGAGAACATTTATCCAAGATCAGAGGCCGAATGCCTGTGACTGCTGAAATGAAATGAGCACTCCTGCCTGGTGATTGTCGAGCAAACAATGGTCTGTTTGAGGTTGGGCAGTTGTTTGAAAACAAGAAGTAGGGGTTTGGGGATGGCCTTGGCGAGATGCTCGTCTTCATCAATGACATATTGAAGGCTCTAGAGAAAATGCTGTAGCTTCTCCACAAAGTACTGGACAACGAAGGGTACTCTGTCTGCCGAGTCCCTGTTTGTCTTCTGAGGTCAGGTGTGGTTTTTCACTGTGGCATGTCAGAACTGTCAATCGATGAGTTCAGCACTATATCCTGTTCTTAGGAAGACATCCTTCAGCATCTGTAGGTATCTATCACAATCCTCCTCATCTGATCAGATGCTGTTTATACGGAGGGCTTGTCCGTAGGGGACAAGCAAGGGGGCTTGCTGTACAGTGAAGTGCTGAGGTGACCATCCTTAATGGAGATGCGTGTGTCCAAGACTGCAACTGTTTCTGGAGAATAGTCCATGGTGAGTCTGATGGTGGGATGGAAA
This sequence comes from Sphyrna mokarran, assembly GCA_024679065.1. Classification (NCBI taxonomy): domain Eukaryota; kingdom Metazoa; phylum Chordata; class Chondrichthyes; order Carcharhiniformes; family Carcharhinidae; genus Sphyrna; species Sphyrna mokarran. The sequence continues at coordinate 32,564,453 of JAGIQG010000002.1, read as the reverse complement.
TTGTTGATGTCATCATGTGGCTGTTTAGGTGATTGTTCACCATGAGTTCAAAAGAAGAAAATATCATCGATGTATCTAATGTATAGCATCGGTTGAAGATCCCATGCGGCGAAGAAGACTTGTTCAAACTTGTGCCTGAAGATGTTAGCATATTGAGGTGCAAATTTGGTCCCCATGGTTGTTCCATGTGTCTGGATGAAGAGCTGATTATTGAAAGTGAAGACATTGTGGTCCAGGATGAAGTGGATGAGTTGTAGAATTGCATCTGGAGATTGGCAGTTGTCGGCGTTGAGTACTGAGGCAGTGGCAGAATACTGTTGTTGTGGGGGATGCTGATGTAGAGCACCGAAGCGTCTATTGGGATGAGGAATATTCTTAATTCAACTGCTCCAGGGTGCTCAATTTATATAAGAAACCCGTAGTATCATGACAGAAGCTGAAGGTTCTTTGTACGATGGGTTTCAGGATGCCCTTGATGTAACCAGAGAGGTTCTCACACAGGGTCCCATTGCCTGACACTATGCACAGCTGGGTGTTTTGGCCTTGTGTATCTTTGGGAGGCGGTAGAGATCTCAAACATGATAAGTACATGGGTTGAAAGCACGAAGGGTGCTCTGAAGATCCGGATCAAAGTTCTTGATTGGTCTCTTGATCGACAGGTATGTTCTTTGGTTGGATCTGCAGGTAACTGTCTGTAGTGTTCATTGTTGTTCAGTTCTTGACACACTTCTTTGCAGTAATCTTTTCTGTTCAGTATGACAGTTGTCCTCCTTTGTCTGCTGATTTGATGACAATATTGCAATTGGTTTTGACAGAGTGGATGGTCTTGTGTTGTGCTTGGGTGACGTCTGGGGCTGTCTTGTGAGTGCGGCTAATGAATTTGGCATTGATGCACCTCCTGATGGCGTGAATGTACATGTCAAGTCGAGGGCAGTGGCCTTCCGGATAAACCTGGTGTTGTGAGACTATTACTGTGCCTACCCCAGTCCAATATCGGCAACTCTACATCATTCTTGTGAAAAGCTCTTGGATTTTCTGCACAGTTGCTGTATCTTTCCTAAAATGGAACACCCCATAGTAAACACTGTAACGTAACGGAGGCTGACCAACTCTCTGTATAATTGCATTGCACCTTTGCTGCTTTTTATATACAGTAATACCTTCACTTACGAGTTTAATTCGTTCTGTGACCGAGCTCGTAACTCAATTTGCTCGTATATCAAATTAAATTTCCCCATTAAAATGAATTGAAATGCTATTAATCCGTTCCAGCCCCCTAAAAACCACACCAATTTTTTTTGTTACATGTTTTTAAATAAGAAAAATGTACTTTATAAATAACAAATAATGTATAAAAAAAGAAATACATAATAAAAGAGAATGTAAAGAAATAAACTGGTTTTATTAAGTGTATTTACCTTGAAGATCAGACGAAGATGCTGGCAGAGGTGGAGGAGATTGGTAGAGGAGGTTGGGGGAGTTTTTCATTTCGTGCTCTATTTATTGCTAAATTTAACTTTTCTTTAAGTATCTTATGAGACTTAAAGGCTCTGGGGTTTTCAGAGTGATATACGAGTAGCAGCTTAATCTTGCAGTCACCACTCGCAATCGCGCACGTGAACTGAACGCTTGCTGGGCTATCTAGTGGCAGGTGGCGTAAGCTCGCTCGCTCGTAACTCAGATCTCGGCTCGCTTCACAAAGCAAAAAATCGACCGAACAACGGCTCGTATCTAGGAAAATTCGTAAGTTGGGTCACTCGTAAGTCAAGGTTTCACTGTATATATGTGCAACACCACTCATGATGAGGCCACCATCTTATTAAGCTTGGAGATTGCTTTTCGCACCAACAAACTAGCTTTTAATAACTTGTATCGCAGATCCACAAATCGCTTTGTTCCTTGTCAATTTCCTATTTGGGAATTTATGAATGACCACTACATTTGTGATTAGCAAGGAAAGGAAGACACAATCCTCATTGTATTGAAGAGTCACTATGAGGACGCTTATACTCATGAAGGTTCAAATAACAAAATTGTTCACCTTAACAACAACAAACACATAAAAACAAGGAGATTCTGCTTTTAGCTCCGTGGCTAAAAGTTCCAGATGATCTCGAATTGACATCAGGTTCAATCCTGATCTATACTCATCTCAGCTGGAAATGGTCATTTTCTTTCCTGTGGCCGGGCTAAGGAAAGTTAAAAATTCTGGATATCTGATTCTAATTGTTATTTACCCCTGATGACCAATGAGGAGATTACAGAAAATGCAAGTGGGGCTAGTGCATTCAAATAAGCAAAGCAGAATTTGGAATTAGAAGTACATATATTTTTTTAATTACCATTACTTGGTTTCCTCCAAATATAGGAGTGGCCTCATTTCAATTATGACAGTAAAATATTAACACATTCATGTTACTACTTAACTTAAATCCAAACCTGTTACTCAAATTATAATCTTTTCTCAGCAGTTGTAAATCGTAAAATAGACATATATATCTTTCAAATCAGTAACTAAACCTTGAAATCGAGTATTTGTACTTATTACCCTCATAACTTGTCATTTCAGAAATTCTTTCAAAGAGCTACAATCTTTTTTAAAAATTCATGCATGGGGTATGGTTACTGACCAAGCCAGTATTTATTGCCCATCTCTAATTGCCCTCGAGAAGATGGTGGTGAGCTGTCAAACTTGAACTTCTACAATTCTTGTGATGTAGGAGCATCCACAGTGCTGTAAGGGAGGGAGTTCCAGATTGTTGACTCAGCAACAGATGAAGGAGCAATGAAAAAGCTCCAGCTCAGGATGGTGTGAGGTTTGAAGGGGAACTTGCAGGTTGTGGTGTTTCCATACTTCTACTGCCCTTGTCCTTCAAAATGGTAGAGATAGTGCATTTGGAAGGCACAGTTGAAGAAATTGCTGCAGTGCACCTTACAGATGGTACACACTGCTGATACTGTGCTGGAGAGACTGGATGTTTGTGGGTGAGGTGCCAATTAAATAGGTTGCTTTGTCCTGAATGATGTTGAGCTTTTTGAGTGTTGTTGGAGCTGCACCCATCCAAGCAAGTGGAAAGCATTGCATCACACTGCTGACTTGTGCCTTCTAGATGATGGACAGGATTTGAGGAGTCAGGAGGTAAGTGACCTGTCACAAGATTCCAATCCTTTAACCTGTCTTGTAATCACAGTATTTATGTAGCTAGTCCAGTTCAGTTTTTGGCAATCCTCAGGATGTCGGTAATGGGGGATTCAGTAATGTTAATGCCATTGAATATCATGGAGCAGTGGGAACTTGGAGGTGATGCTGTTTCCATGCATCTGCTGCTCTTGTCCTTCTAGGTGGTAGAAGACAAGGTTTTGGATGTTGCTGTCAAAGGAACCTTGATAAGTTGCAATCGTACATGATTGTCCAAGAGGTTCGCCGCTCTCTCAATGGAGGAGATAGTGTGGACAAAACATTGAAACATCGTGCAATACACACGATGAATGGATTCCTGTATTCTTATCCTACAACTTCACATCAGATACTCCAACATGTGGGCACACATCTGGTTTTCCAGCTAGAATCACTTGTCTGCTGACTCACCAGTCACTGCATTTCTGCTAAGCTGAGCAGGAATACTCCTTTCCTGGTCCTCTGAGGGGTGCTGGCTACAGCTGACTTTGCATCCTCTGAATCCTCCTGTCCTGACATGATGCCCAATTCACCTTGTGCGACCCTCCCTGATAAGGACCCACCGAGATACAAGAAGTGTTTGCATTGGTGGAGGATGCGCTGGTAGGGTGCAGTGTTGTAGATTTAAGGCGTCTTCCTCCTCTGACTCCTCAGGAGTTCATACTTGGTGTTGTGCGAGCTCCTGTCCCTCTGCAGCTGGTTCTGTGGGTGACATAAAAGCAGATAGTGATGAGAGCTCAGGACAGGTAACTCGTACTGTTTAAAATAATGAGATGATGGCTCATGCTTTAACAGATGGTTGCACAGCAAGTATCCATGGAGATGAGCATCTCCACCTTCAGTGAACATGGAGATATTGTGATCTTTTCCCCCTGCCTGGGGTGAGCTCCGTCCCTGGCATCCCAATGGCTTGTCACGCTCACCCCATTAAAATGTGTCAATTCTTTGAGCGTCCCACCATCCAGTCAGGCCCTCTCCCTCTCCCTCTCCTGGCATTCACCTCCTGTTTGGGGAAAGTTGCTGTTAGGACAACACCCCTCTTCACCATCCACTGCTTCACATTCAGAAGAGATGTTGCAGTGTACACTTCAGCCTCCTGTCCAGCAACACAAGGGTCCTAACCTCTGCATTAAGGATGCTGAACATATCCCTTTCCCCTGGGCTGAGGGGAACTGTTGACATCCTTCCTGTGTCTGCATAGGTTTGCTCCAGATGCTGTGGTTTCCTCCCACACTCCAAAGATGTGCAGGTTAAGTTGGCTGGCCATGCTAAATCGATCCTAGTGTCAGAGGGATTAGTAGGGTAAATGTGTGAGATTATGGGAATGGGGCCTGGGTGGGATTGTGGTCAGTGCAAACATGATGGGCTGAGTGGCCCCCTTCTGCACTGTAGGGATTCTTGAATATCCTTTAGGGAAGGAAATCTGCTGTCATTTCCTGGTTTGACGTATACGTGACTCCAGATCCACAACAATGTGGTTCCTTGGAAATGGAGGGCAGTTAGGGATGGGCAAAAAATGCTGGCTCTGCTAACATAAGAACATAAATAGGAGCAGCAGTAGGCCACCTAGCCCCTCAAGCCTGCCCCACCATTCATAAGATCATGGCTGATCTGAAGTGGATCAGTCCCACTTTCCAGCTTTCCCCCCATAACCCTTAATTCCCTTGTCTATCAGAAATTTATCTACCCATGACTTAAATATATTCAATGGGTTGATATCTAGTGATGTCCGCATCCCATAAATTTATTTAAAAACCGTGCCCAATTCCTCCTCACCACTCTGCTGCTGACTTTCATAAAATTATAGAAATGCTTCAGAAGGAGGCCATTCAGCCCTTCAATTCTGCACTGACCACAATCCCACCCAGGCCCTATCACCACATCCCTATATATTTACCCACTAATCCCTTTAATTTACACATCTCAGGATACTAAGGGGCAATTTTAGTATGGCCAATCAACCTACCTTGCACATCTTTGGACTGTGTGAGGAAACAGGAGCACCCCCCTGCAGACATGAGGAGAATGTGTAAACTCCACACAGACAGTGACCCAAGCCAGGAATCAAGCCCAGGTCCCTGGATTTGCGAAGCAGCAGTGCTAACCACTGTGCTATCATGCCACACATGGTTTGTTAGCCACCTCCAACCAATTCCCCCTCATGGTAATCTTTGCTAGCTTTCTGTTGCAGGGACAGTGTGTTTCCACGTTCAGTCACCTCCTCCAGGAGGACTTCCAGTGATGAGTTGGTGAAACAGGGCGGGGGATAGTGGAGGGGTTGCCCTGGCATGGGTACACCTGGGCCTACTCCCCTCTGCATCTTCTCCTTATATTGTGAAAATAAAAGGCAGCCTTGGCAATAGTTGCTGCTCACCCCTTTAATTGGACCTACTGCTTCCCACATCCCTCCTTCCTCCCTCTGCCACCACTAACTGAATGTTGAACGTGACTCTTAGTTTCTTTGTACATTTAAATAGCATCACATGGCACGGAGTCAGCATCCAAAAATGGCAGTGATCCTGGATTTGAAATGCTGTAATGCATTTGAAATGCAGATTTACTATCAAATAAATCGGTTGGATTTAAAATTGGTGTTGCCAGATTCTTACCGAGTTTACCCCAGTCCAACGCCGGCATCTCTACATTTTGAAATGCTGTCCAGAGAGTGGTTAAATCTGACATCTTCAAGCAAATGTGGGACAAAATGTATGAACTTATACAATAAGCTTCATGTAAACATTTTGCAGAAGGCAAAATACTGGATACCAATCACAAGCTCAAACGAGCAAAGCTCACTTTCCACAATCTCCATCATTTTGTTCGATTCGGAACTTTAACCATGGAGGAGCATAATCTGCTGTAATACCAGAGCATCAGATGATCAGTAACCATGCCAACACCACACATGAAAGACCAGTGCAGATAGGACCTTTGGTAAAGCAGATTCTCAAACATTTCCCTTATTATTCTGACACATTTCACTTATTGGCTGAGCTGCCTTTCTAAGGAACCTTCCTGTACACTTGTGCAAAACAAAATTGCCCCCAAATCCCTTCAGCAACACCATCCTCTGCACTGGTTTAAGTACTTTGTTAGCCCTTCCCCTCCCTGACACCAAATCCCAATTCACCACCACCCCTGTACTCAGTAACTCACACTGGCCGCTGGTCTGACAGTACCTCGATCTCTGTGTGCTCCTCCAATTCTGGCCTTTTGTACCTGTGTTTCAGTCAAGGTCAAGCTGAGTGTTTGAAAATTGTTGCACCTTCATTTGCTTTTCTTCCTTGAGAGGGGTCAATATGCCTTACTTAGTCCTCAATATTCCACATCCTTCCACTACTCATTCAGGCCTGATTCTTATTGTTATTAGACATAATGTTCAAGTCACTATTTATTTTATTTGCTATTTATTTTCCATTAGCATTACATTGCTATTCTTAATCCTCAATTATAAATACAAGCTCCACTACTGACAAAATCCACACTCTAAACATGCAGCTGCTTCTATCAGCCAAAACGCAATCACCATTATCCATCAATTTGCATTAACACCCATTTTAACATTGCCAGTTACAGCATAATATGTGCTCTGATTATTTCAGGCAGAAACAGCTGTGTTTACTCACAAGTGCGTACCTCATTAAGATTTCTCTTTCATTAAATCCCTATCTGTGTATTCAGCTCTATCTGCTACTTTGGAATGTTGTTGCTCTGTGATCATTTTCACCCAGTTCATATTCCCACCGGATTTACATTAATGTTGAGGAGAATATGACTATTTTCTGCAGGGATCCTTCCAATTTCTGTTCTTCCAATTCTAGCTTTTGCTGCGATGTGCAAAGAATTGTATCGTACACACAGATAGTGCTAAGCGTAAAGAAGCTTCTCCAGGATGATGCCTGGTTTCGAGGACGTTGGCTATGAGGAGAAGTTGAATAAATTTTTTGAAAAAGTGACCAAAGTGGTGGATGGGGGTAAGGCAGTTGATGTGGTATATATGGACTTTAGTAAGGCGTTTGATAAGGTGCCCCATGGAAGGCTTCTGCAGAAAATGCAGATGTATGGGATTGAGGTTGATTTAGCTAATTGGATCAGGAATTGGCTAGCTGATAGAAGACGGAGGGTGGTGGTTGACGGAAATTATTCATCATGGAGTTCGGTTACAAGTGATGTACCTCAGGGATCTGTTTTGGGGCCCTTGTTGTTTGTAGTTTTTATAAATGATCTGGATGAGGGTATTGAAGGATGGATTAGTAAGTTTGCGGATGACACCAAAGTTGGAGGAGTGGTAGATAGTGAAGAGGGGTGTTATAGTTTGCAGAGAGACTTGGACAAGTTGCAAAGCTGGGCCGAGAGGTGGCAAATGGAGTTTAATGTGGAAAAGTGTGAGGTAATGCACTTTGGCAGGAACAATAAATGTGTAGAGTATAGGGCTAATGGTAGGGCTCTTAATAGTGTTGAGGAACAGAAGGATCTTGGTGTATGTGGCATTAGATCCCTGAAAGTAGGCAGTCAAGTGGATAAAGTTGTTAAGAAGGCATATGGAGTCTTAGCTTTTATTGGTAGGGGGATTGAATTTAGGAGCCGCAGCATCATGTTGCAACTGTACAAAACTCTAGTTCGGCCGCACTTGGAGTATTGTGTGCAGTTCTGGTCCCCACATTATAAGAAAGATGTGGAGGCATTGGAGAGGGTACAGAGGAGGTTTACCAGGATGTTGCTGGTATGGAGGGCAGGTCTTATGAAGAGAGGCTGAGGGATTTGAGGTTGTTTTCGTTAGAAAGAAGGTGGCTAAGAGGAGACCTTATTGAAACATACAAGATGATTAGAGGTTTAGATAGAGTGGATAGTGATAGCCTTTTTCCTAGGATGGAGAAAGCTAGCACGAGGGGACATAGCTTTAAATTAAGGGGTGGTAATTATAGGACGGATGTCAGAAGTAGGTTCTTTACCCAGAGGGTGGTAAGGGCATGGAATGCCCTGCCTGCTGCAGTTGTAATTGCGCCAAGTTTGGTGGTGTTTAAGAGGTTAGTAGATAAGTTTATGGATGAAAAGGGAATGGTTTAGGTTAGAAGGTCATTGCTTTTTCTTAATTGGTCAGTGCAACATCGAAGGCTGAAGGGCCTGTTCTATGTTCTATGTTCTAAATTAGGGTAAAAGCAAAATACTGCAGATGCTGGAATCTGAAACAAAAAGCAAAAACCCTGAAAAATCTCAGCAGGTCTGACAGCATCTGTGGAGAGAGAATCGAGACAACTCATCCATTGCATCTCTGCCCTCATCCCTCTTCTCCCTCCTCTCCCTCCCAGAACCAGGATAAGGTCTCCTTGTCCTCACTTTTCACGCCACCAGCCTCCACATTCAAAGGACCATCCTCCGCTATTTCCACCAACTCTAGCAGTGTGCTACAAGCAAATAAGTCTTTCCCTCACCTCTGTCCAGGGACTGATCCCTCCACAACACCCTGGTCCACTCCTCCATTTCTTCCCGCAATCTAGAAATCATAGAAGGTACAACACCTGTTCATTTAGCTCCTCCATCCTTACTGTTCAAAGGACAAAAATTGGGGTTGTTCTCTCTGGAAAGATGGAGAATGACGGAGACCTAATAGAGGTGTATAAGATTTTGACGAGTATAGATAGAGTGAACAGTGGGAAGCTTTTTCCCAGGTTGGATGCGAAAATCGCAAGGGGTCATGGGCTCAAGGTGAGAGGAGTGAGGTATAATTCAGATGTTAGAGGAGGTTTTTCACACAGAGGGTGGTGGGGGCCTGGAATGCACTGCCAAGTAAGGTGGTGAAGGCAGACATGCTAGAGTTGTTTAAGACTTACCTAGATAGGCACATGAGCAGACTGGAGATGGAGGGATACAAAAGAATATTCTAGTTGAAGATCAAGAGCCTCAGGATGTTCCTGGGAATTAATAGGTTCCTATTGGCTCTCCAACAAATTTTATGGCTCACCCATTTCTTACATTGGAGATTTGGGGATCTTGTCAGTAATGGAGTTTGTATTTATAATTGAGGGTTAAGAATAGCAATGCAATGCTAATGGAACAGCCAAATGGAAAATAAATAGCAAATAAAATATATAGTGACTTGAACATTATGTCTAATAACAATAGAAATCAGGCCTGAATGAGTTATGGAAGGATGTGGAATATTGAGGACTAAGTAAGGCATATTGACCCCTCTCAGGGAAGAAAAGCAAACGAAGGTGCAACAATTTTCAATGTCTGTTAATATCTGTATAGGCTGTTGTGTATGTTTATTGATGTCTCTTTTTCACATCCACAGGTGATTTGGTCTGCCTTGTTGGCCAACAAGGGTATACACGCAGTGGGTCATGTGAGGGCTGCTCTTGGATGTTGCTTCGAGAGTTGCTTTACGTCATTAGTGTACGCTTAAACTGGACCATCTGACGGGCAACACGACAGCTCCGTGACTATCACTGTCTACTGTGCAGTTACAGGAACCCGGGTCAGATCTCCAGCTTGGGTCAATGTCTGTGGGAGTTTGCACATTCTCCCCGTGCTTGCATGGGTTTTCTCCGGGTGCTCCTGTTTCCTCCCACACCCCAAAAACGTGCTTTTAGGCTGATTGGTGTCAATAAACTGTCTCTAAATTGGATCTCCCTTAATCAGGCGCACATATAATTCCCTAAATGTGCACCCCTTTATTGTGGAGTCCAGTTGATGTAGTTAAAAATCGTAGGCAGAAAAAGGATTGGAATGAGGCACTCACTGAGTATTAAAATGAGCGGCATGTGCTTGTGGGGCCGAAGGGCCTGTTTCCAGTGCTGAGCTGTTCTTTGTTCTTGGTTCTTTGTTCTTAAATCCTTCCATTTGGTTTACTGTATTCATTGTTCCCAATGCAGTTGCCTCTGCCTTGGGGAGACTAAATACAAACTGGATGTTTTATTCATTCATGGGACGTGGGTGTCACTGGCTGACCAGCATATATTGCCCATCACTAGTTACCCTTGAAAGGCAGTTGAGATTCAACCACATTGCTGTGGCTCTGGAGTCACATGTAAGCCAGACCAGGTAAAGATGGCAGATTTTCTTCCCTGAAGGACATTAGTGAACCAGATGAGTTTTTCCAACAATTGGCAATGGTTTCATGGTCATCAGTAGATTCTTAATTCCAGATATTTTTTACTGAATTCAAATTCCACTATCTGCTGTGGAGGGAATTTGAACTGGCTCCCCAGAACATTTGCTGAGTTTTTGGATTAATAGTCTAGTGATAACATGACTAGCCATCACCTCTCTCCACTTTGCTGAACACCTTTGTTCTTTCCTCAAGAATGAGCCCAACCTTCCAGCTAGTTGCTTGCCATTCAGCTCAGCATCTCTCTCTTATCCATACATGTCTGTCCTTGACCCACTGCAGCAGCCCAATGAGGACCTGTGCAAACTGGAAAGGCCACACCTCATTTTCCGATTAGGCTCGTAACAGCCTTCTGAACTTTACAGTGAGTTCAACAAATCTAGATTGTGAATATAGGCAATATGATGCTAACTGTGCCTCAACTATTTAATAGCTGTAGGGATGTGAGACACTCCCAGTTTGTTAGCAGTGACTCAATTGAATGTGTCAGCTAGCTGTTCATTGCAAAGATTAGATTGTATTCACAGTGTCTGAAGTCATAAGTAGACTGCGAGCAATCCATTGTCATTGCAGAGTATATCTTTAGTGTGCTGCTATCATTATATATTTTGAACTATGAGTGAAATTTTTAAAGCACAGGACTATTTCTGAAGTGGTATTTGCTTACGTTTGATAGCTGTGATTAGCGAGCACTGAATCTCAGCAGCAACTCTAACAAAAGAGAAAAAATAATAACATCTGTTCCCATAACCGCAGCTCAAGCAAACTACCATCTGTGAAGTGAACTTAAATCATTGAACAAAGAAAGATTAGCAAGAAAAACACAGACTGACTGTAAAGTGATGGTGAACTGAATCATAGAATCAGTGGAGAAGGAGGCCATTTGGCCCATCAAGTCTGTGCCAAGCACAATTTCACCCAGGCTCTAGCCCTGTAATCCCACATATTTAACCTAACCCCTGACACTAAGGGGCAGTTTGCCATGGCCACTCCATCTATCTTTGGAGTGGCTCCCATATACTGGCTCCCAAATACACTCCATTAAAAGCCTCCAAACTCAGACATATTGCCTGACTGTGTGGTCAGCCGTTACAGGGATAAAAGATGAGAACCATCAGGGTTAGTAGTAATCCGTCTCATTCCGCCATCAGAAAACAAATAATGTCACAGCCAGTTAGCTCAGTAGTAAACGATTATTTGTATTGGTGAGTCTTCCTCCCGTCCATTTCTGCATTTCCAATGAGCCACATGAGAACATAATAAATAGGAGCCAGGGTTAGTCACTCAGCCCCTTGAGCCAAGTTCGCCATTCACCATAATCACAGCTGACCTGATTCAACTCCACTTTCCTTTCTGCCCCTATAAGCCTTAATTCCCCTATCAAAAACCTGCTTAATACAGTCCAGACTATAATCAATGCCTCCAGTGTTTGTTAGAAATTCCAAACATTAATAACTCTCAGAGAGAAAAATCCCTCCTCACCTCCATTTTAAGGAGGGCCATTATTCTGAATCTGGGCCCCCTACTCGTAGATTCCTCCACCAAAGGAAACATTCTCTCAGGATCTACCCGTTAGGCCCCTTCAGAGTCTGATCTGTTTCAATAAAATCATCCCTCGTTCTTCTGAACTCCTGTGAGTATAGACTCAATCTTTCCTCGTAAGACCAACACCCTCATCCCAGGAATCAGCGAATCTTCCCTGAACTGTTTCCATTGTTATGTAAGGTGACCAAAACTGTGCTATAGATGAGTCTCACCAATGTCCTGTATGTTTAAAGCAAAACATCTCTACTTTTGTTTTCTATCCCCCTCACAATAAAGGCCAACATTCCATTCAGCCCATTGAGCCTCCACCGACCACAGTCCCACCCAGACCTTATCCCTTTAACCCTATGGCTTTACCCTGCTAACCCCCCTGATACTGAGGGGGCCAATCAACCTAACCCGCACATCCTCAAAGAATTCTAACTTCAAAGGCGCTGTTACGTGTCTGTGACATTTAATGTGTTTATTCCAATTTTATATAGGCTTTTCCATTTTCTATGAAAGCAAAGTGTTTTCAAAAAAATTCCATTGTAGCAAAAACTTCAATTATAACCTCAACCTTTAGAATTAAAATCAGCACTTTACGTACTTTTCTACAAGGAAAAGCAATTATTGTTTGAAGAGAATATTATTAATTCTTTAGCAGATATTCATTAATAGCAGAAAAATGTGATGTACATTAAGGAGGAAGTTGTTTTTCTCATTTCCTGAATCAGGAGCAGACAGTTCCCCCTTCATTAATTTAAGTTAGTTTACTCGGTTTGCCAAAAAGATTGGTGTAGGCAGTTCTAATCTCATCATTAAAGAGAAGAGGTGCTTATTTATTCTGTGAATATTAAACTCTTGATTACCAGGAAACAGTCTAAACATAGAAACATAGAAGATAGGAGCAGGAGAAGAACATTTGGCCCTTCGAGCTTGCTCCATCATCCATTACGATCATGGCTGATCATCCATCTCAATAGCCCAATCCTGCTTTTTCCCCATAACCTTTGATCAAAGTGCAAAATCCAACTGTCTCTTGAATACATTCAACATTTTGGCATCAACTACTTCCTGTGATAATGAATTCCACAGGTTCACTGCACTTTGGGTGAAGAAATATCTCCTTATGTCCGTCCTAAATGGTCTACTTTGAATTCTCAGACTGTGACCCCTCGTTCTGGACTCTCCCACCATTGGGAATATTCTCCCTGCATCTATCCTATCTTGTTGGTTGATGGTGCACCTATCCTGCTTGCTTCATGTAAATACAGAGCAGCATTTGGTGTCAACCAACTCAAAAAATGGCTAGATAACTTAGAAGTCAGATCAAGATTCAAAAGCATTTAGACAAAATTACATGAGACCTCACTGCAAGAGACTGTATCAAAACTGTCTGACACAGGCCTTTTCTGTTTGGATGCACAATTCTTTGCATCTAACCACTTTGTTTCTGTGAAACTCAGTAGAGAGATTATAGTTGGAGCTCACAATGCGACATGGGTACCATCTATCACAGCTTGCTCTCTGAGAAAGGCAGCAACAGGGCAACACTGCAGATCAAAGTGAACAAACCCTGAAAACGCTGAAAAATGGCATCAAGTCATTTTGATGAATTCATACCCAGACTGTACCAATTGATGAAACAACATTGAATTCCACAGAACCCCCACAGGGCAGGAGGCCTTTCAGCCCATTGAGTCTGTAACAACTCTCCGAAAGATCATGTTTATACAAAACCTCTCCATTCCATCCCCGTAATCCTGCACATCTAACTGGGTCAGTCCATCTAACCTGCACAACTCTGGAAGGAGAATGGAGCTCCTGGGCGAAACCCATGGAGAAACAGGGAGAATGTGCAAACTCCACACAAACAGTGACCTGACGATGGAATTGAACCTGGATCCCTAGTGCTGTGAGGCAGCAGTGCTAACCACTGTGCCACCGTACTGCTCTTCTATTGTTACTGATACTTCCACAAATATTTGCTTAAAATTTAGGAAATAGATTTCCTTCAATTTCTTTGATGATGCATTCTCATTTCATACAGATTTCTATTAAGATCGTGTGTGTGTGTGTGTATGTATGTGTGTGCGTGTGTGTATGTATGTGTGTGTGTGTGCGCGTGTGTGTATGTATGTGTACGTGCGTGTATGCGCGCGCGTATGTGTGCGTGTATGTATGTATGTATGTGTGTGCGTGTGTGTATATGTATGTGTGCCTGTGTGTGTATGTATGTGTACGTGTGTGTGTGCGGGCGTGTATACGCACGCGTATGTGTGCGTGTATGTATGTATGTATGTGTGCGTGTGTGTATGTATGTGTGCGTGTGTGTGTGTGTGTGCGTGTGTGTACGTGCGTGTATGCGTGCGCGTGTGTGTGTGCGTGTATGCATGTATGTGTGCGTATGTGTGTATGTATGTGTGTGTGTGTGTGTGTATGTATGTGTGTGTGCGTGTGTGTGCGTGCATGTGTGGTGGGGGGGGAGAGTTGAGGGGAACGTTCCCCAACATTCCTGGTTCTCCGACTGTCAGGGGCTGCTCCAACAAAATGTAAAGGAAAGGAAAGGAATGGAAACCTGTTTTAAAGACTCTCTTCCAAATTCAGCATTGGCTCCATAAGGTTTTGTTTAGTGTTGTAAGCTCCAAGGATATACAGATATTGATCTTTAACCGCACCTTTGGTAAAGTGAATATAAGCCAAGATTAGTACCACTCCAAAACTATTTATTCTCATTATGACCTATGGTAATGACCTCCCTACAGCATCAACATGCTCACAATGAGGATTTCAGACTTATTACAGGCCAGCAATGCGAAAACACAGGCTTCTTCCCAAAATGTTCTCCTAAATTGGCTGCAGAATTGAATGATGCAGGAAAACACTCAGGGCTTCTGTGTTGAGTCAGCTTACTGATTGACCAGAAACTTAATTTCAATTCTCTCCCCACAGATGCCCCCAGACCCACTGAGTATCTCCAGCATTGTCTGTCTCTAACTCAGAAAATGGCAAATGATTTCCACACGGTTCCTACATTAAAAATTAGTCAATAAGATAACAATCAAACATAGTGCTCTCCTCCTGGTGGGCACTTTCCAGATGGGCACTATGATCAGAGCTGTCTCTCTCTCTTTCTCTCTGTCTAGATGGGCATCCTGTTCAGAGCTCAGTCTGTCTCTCTCTGTCTCTCTTTCTCTCTCCAGGTAGGCATCATGATATTTTTGCGAGCTGCAATCTTCAGCTTCTGATCTGACTGGTGATGCTATTAACTGCAGCATTAGCCAATGTAAATCTCTGTGATAAGCATTGTAAAAAATCCCTGATCATTAACATCAGTATAACTTTTAGCACTTTTGTTCTGATCACAGCTGATGTTATTACTGAGCAGTCAAGAATGGAACCTCAGCTCAATAGATTGGAGCTTTTTGTTTAGTTTAGAAGCATGGATGAACAGAGTTATAGGACTATGAATTAATTTTTAACAAAGAAAACATTTATCAAGCAACAATACGCTATAATATGCTACACTGTCACCCTGGCTATAGCTTTATAGATATACACAGATTTGTAAGGGTAACACAAGTTACAAATACTCTAATGTTCTCGATAAATACACAGTCCAGGGGGTAGCTTTGGTGCTATGCATTGTTGCATTGGGCTGGAACATCTATCAAACTAGTGTGGGATAAATTATACCACATTGGTGCACGGTACTCTGTGGTTGAGTTGGCTATGGCAAGAGCTGACACCCTTAATGTTTAAGCTTCTTCCCTACATGATGAACCAGTAATTTGCTGAGAAGTTTATTTTGCATCTCAATTTTTGCAAACAGCGTTGAGACTTTGTGATTTTTAAATGGGCGTAAATCACAAAAAGCTGGCACTCAAGTTCAGCAGGTAATAGAAAATGGCAAATGGGATGCTGGCCTTTATTTCAAAAGGAACAGAGTATAAAAACAGGGAAGTCTTATTAAAACTATACATTAGTTAGATCACACCCGGAATACTGTGAGTAATTTTGGTTCGCTTATCCAAAGAAAGATATACGGGCATTGGAGACAGTCCAGAGAAGGTTCACTGGGTTGAACCCAGATATGGAGGGATTTTCTTATGAGGATAGGGTGAGTAGGTTGGGCCTGTACTCATTGAAGTTTAGAAGAAAGAGAGGCGATCGCATTGAGACATCTCAGATTCTTAAGGGGTTAACAGGGGAAATGCCGAGAGGTTGTTTCCCCTTTTCAGAGAGTCTAGGAGCAGACATAAGGAGTCCACATTTAAGACAGCGATGAGGAAGAATTCATTCTCTGAGGATAGTGATTTTTTTTACCACAGACAGCTGCAGAGGCTGGGTCATTAAGTATGTTCAAAGCTGAAATAGACAGATTTTTAATCAGTAAGGGAATTGAGAGTTATAAGGATACAGTGAGGAAGTGGAGTTGAGGATTATCACATCAGATTAGTCATTGTCTCATTGAATGGCACAGCAAGCTTGATGGGCCAAATGGCCTACTTTTGCTCCTATGTCTTATGGTCTAAGGGACAAAGAATAATGTTACATTGTAGTATTGCTGAAAAAAGAGACGTATTGCTGATGCTTTTCATTTTGCATTCATCAGGACAAATACAAGAATGCCAAATTTCAAACATGGCAAAAGGATGCTGATTGGTTAGCAAGTCAACTCCAATTAGCCAAGGTGTTGCCATAAATAAAGCAACAGGAAACTAAATGTAGGTTCAGCAAATTCCCAGATAATTCAAAAAAGACGCCAAGACTTGATTGAACATTTTCCTTTAATCTCAGGATAACAGATGAAGGATTCTCCGGTCTTCCAACTACGT
The DNA here is from genome assembly GCA_024679065.1 of Sphyrna mokarran. Classification (NCBI taxonomy): domain Eukaryota; kingdom Metazoa; phylum Chordata; class Chondrichthyes; order Carcharhiniformes; family Carcharhinidae; genus Sphyrna; species Sphyrna mokarran. The sequence continues at coordinate 32,547,799 of JAGIQG010000002.1, read as the reverse complement.
GTTTCTGAGTTGTGGGAGGCAGTCTGCCATTTGCTGGCAATGATATTCTCACTGAAGCTACTGCAAGAAACCTGCAGCTGGGGGTGCACTGCCAGTGGGACCAGGGAATCCTGCCAGCATGAATGGCTGGAGAATCCCGCCTCGGGTCTCTGCATATGAATTATGTTGCTTCTAGCAAGTGTAATGGAGCCACATTATGAGCTTGACTGAATATCTTAAATTTGTTGTCAGTGTAGCTATTAGAGCAATCAGGATTGTTCAACAAGTGCTGCCCAATCACAGAATCACCATGGACAATAGTATTGCAAGCTCAGGCTGGCTGGTTATTTTCAATCTGTACTTTATCTATCACCAAAAACTGAAAGAACATGCCAGTGATTTGATCAGCCAGTTGCTCAGATATAAAACCCACCTTCCTGACATTGCACCAGTGTTGAAATTCGTACATGATGTTGCTCAATTATGTGGCAGGCAGAACATCCTTTTGGTCTGACAGCGGCATCTGTTAGTGGAAAAAAACCATTAATGTATATATTATCCTTTACTTGCTAATGGTTCTTATAAAATTGTGTACTTTTATCAGAATATCTGCAGTTTCCCTGAGCTCTTGAATCACTTTGAATAAAGACAAACAATCCAACATTCTGAGTTGAAGCCTAACTATCATTACTAAAAATGAACTCACCTAGCCATGACCCATTAGACTAGAAGCTGGATTGTCTGTCCTTTACCCTATTTTTTGCCAGAATGGCTGGAAGCAGATTTTAGATAGTCTCTAATAGAGATAGATCATTTTCACTTTCAATCCTTAGATCTCCTACCCTTCGTTATATATCCAATTTTAAGTTCCATTGAAATCAAGGGGATGGAAGCTGGGGGACTTCGAAAATGAAATGAAATAAAAGGATATATTAGTACTGGAGGGGGTGCAGAGGAGATTCACTAGGTTGATTCCAGAGTTGAGAGGATTGGCTTATGAGGAGAGATTGAGTAGACTGGGGCTATATTCATTGGAATTCAGAAGAATGAGGGGAAATCTTATAGAAACATAAGATTATGAAGGGAATAGATAACATAGAAGCAGGGAAGTTGTTTCCACTGGCGAATGAAACTAGATCAAGGGGGCATGGCCTCAAAACAAAGGGGAGCAGGTTTAGAACAGAGTTGAGGAGGAACTTCTTCACACGAAGGATTTGGAATCTGTGGAATTCCCAGCTCAGTGAAGCAGTTGAGGCTACGTCATTGAATGTTTTTAAGACAAGGATAGATAAATTTTTGATCAGTAAAGGAATTAAGGGTTATGGTCAGCAGACACATAACCGTTAGGGTAAGGATTATGAGTAAATGGAGCTGAGTCCATTAAAAGGTCAGCCATGATATTATCAAATGGCGGAGCAGGTTTGAGGAGCCAGATGGCCAACTCCTGCTCCTAGTTCTTATGAAATAATAAACTACTCTGCTAGTTTAATCAATCAATTCAATTAATCATTCTCACTTTATTGCCCTATGGAAATTCATTTCAGGTGTATTGATCGTTCATTAAAAAAGTACATACAAATAAATGATAACAATAAAACAAAGAAAATTACGCTATCACAGATATCTAACTTTAATTAAAATGTGTATTAAAAACTATCCACTGCATTAAAATAATCAGTGAGTCTGACCTTGAGTGCATGTCCTCATCAATACATCAAACTTCTCCAAAGGAGTTCAGGAATTGACTTGTCCTGCATCTGAGTGATAGTAATTCTCTCCCTGAAGGCAAGGTGCAGGGACATTGAGACAAAAGGGCAATTCCAATTGTCTGTGACAGTTTACTTTTGAGAGCAGATCTTGCCAAGATAGACCTTTCTTGCTTGGTTCAATAATTTCTGTTCCCTTAAAGAGTTTACTTTCCTAAGACAATAGCACCAGGCAAGATATCCCAAAAGGCTAGCACACTCTAGTGGAGCTGTACAGGAACATTTCATGATTATAAGATCTGCTCAGGAAGGATTGAGGTTGTATAATTGTGCATGTCCCCAGGCAGCTACATCTGTGTACTGTTCCCTCCAACTTACTTTGACATTGAGACATCAATGTCCATGTCATGAACTTTCACAGGAATGATAGTAACTAGATTTTTCCTGAAATTTACAACTAGGTCTCTTGTCGTGTTTACATTCTCTGTAGAGTTATCACCCCATTTTACAAACTTTGCCATCGAGTTCCTGTAGCCTCAATGGTTATTCCTGGAAACTCACAAATACTACAGCATCAGAATATGTCAGGATCTGCTGTCATACTCTGACTGGCAATCACTTGTAAAAACTTTATACGATAGAGCATAAAAAGCAACAGTGACACAACACAGTCCTGAGGAGATCCAGAATTTGTTAGTATCAGTTTGAAATAAATCCTGGAAATTCAAACTCGTTAGTTTCTGTTCTGAAGGAAATCATAAAATCCCCACAGTGCAGAAGGAGGCCATTAGGCCCTTTGAAACTGTACTGACCACAATCCCACCCAAGCCCCATTCCTGTAACCTCATGTATTCACCCTGCTATTCCACCTAACACTAGGAGAAATTTAGCATGGCCAAACTAACCTGCATATCTTTGGTCTGCTGGGGGAACACCAGAGCACCCGGAGGAAACCCATGCAGACATGGGGAGAACGTGCAGATTCCACAGATAGTGACCCAAACATGGAATAGAATCCGGGTCCCTGGCACTGTGAGGCAGCAGTGTTAACCACTGTGTCACTGTGCCAACTCTTCATTGATGCAAAGTAGGAATGATATTAAAACCAAAGGTTTTTTACATTTTCTGAATAAACTCAGATAGATGTGTATTGTTAAAAGCTGCAGAACAATGAGCAAAGGTTTTTTCTTTATTCTTTCAAGTGATGTGGACATTTCTGACAAGGCCAGTGTTTGTTGTTCATCCTTCATTGTCCACGAACAGAATAGTTTGCACAGCCATTTCAGAGAGCAGTTCAGAATCAACCCACTTGCTGTGGGTCTGGAGGCACATGTAGGCTTCCAGACTACAGATTTGCAGCAGATTTCCTTCTCTAAAGGGAACCAGTTGGACTCGTATAACAAATAACAATTGTTTCATGGCTACCATGACTGAGTGTAGCTTTTTAATTCCAGAATTCTTCATTGAATTTAAATTCCACCAACTGCTCTAGTGGGATCTGAACTTGTGCCCCTAGAATATTAACCTGGGCCTCTGGATTACTAATCTGAACTGAAACAGCCAGAGAGATCCGCAGTGCAGCAACCGAAGAGGAAAGAGTCAAATTGGACTCCTCTAGAAGGCTGCTGCCCTCAACTTGACACGTATGCCCAAGCCATCAGGAGGTGCGCCAACGCCAGATGCATCAGCCGCACTCACAAGACAGCCCCGAACGTCACCCAAGCACAATGCAACACCATCCACGCTCTCAAGACCAACCGCAACATTGTCATCAAACCAGCAGACAAAGGAAGGGTCACCATCATACTGAAGAGAATGGATTATTGCAAAGAAGTGTACCGACAACTAAACAATGAGAAATACTACAGACAGTTACTCGCAGATCTGAACAAAGAACACAACTGTCAACTCAATAGATTGATCAAGACCTTTGATCCGGACCTTCAGAGCACCCTCCATGCTCTCATCCCACCTATCTCATCCCGAAGATAAACAAGGCAAACACACCCAGCCATCCCAATGTATTGGGCAATGAGACCCTGTGTGAAAACCTCTCCAGCTATGTTGAGGGCCTCCTGAAACTCATTGTACAAACAGATTTTGTCACGACACTATGGACTTCCTACGGAAACTCAGCACACATGGAGCAGTTGAACCAGGGACACTCCTCGTCATAATGGATGTCTCGGCACTCTACACCAACATCCCCCACAATGATGGCATTGCTGCAACTGCTTCAGTACTCAATGCCAACAACTGCCAGCCTCCAGATGCAATTTCACAACTCATCCACTTTATCTAGACCACAATGTCTTCACTTTCAACAACCAATTCTTCATCTAGATACATGGAACAGCCATGGGGATCAAATTCACACCTCAATATGCCAATATCTTCATGCACAGTTTGAACAAGACCTCTTCACCACACATGATCTTCAACTGATGCCATACACTAGATACATCAATGATATTTTCTTCTTTTGGACTCATGGTGAACAATCACCGAAACAACTATATGATGATGTCAACAAGTTCCATCCCACTATCAGACTCACCATGGACTACTCTCTGGAATTGATTGCATTCTTGGACACATGCAATTCCACCAGAATTAATTCAATACTTCACTGTACTGCAAGCCCACAGATAACCTCATGATGTTCCACTTCTCCAGCTCCATCCTAAGCATGTTAAAGAAGCCATCCCCTACTGAAAAGCCCTATGTATACACAAGATCTGCTCAGATGAGGAGGATCACAACAGACACCTCCAGACGCTGAAAGATGCCCTCATATGAATAGGATATGTTGCTCTACTCATTGATTGACAGTTCCAATGCACCACAACGAAAAACCGCACTGACCTCCTCAGAAGACAAACATGGGACACGGCAGATAAAGTATCTTTCGTTGCCCAGTGCTTCCCTAGAGCGGGGAAGCTACAACATCTCCGGAGTCTTCAATATGTCATTCATGAAGGCAAACATCTCGCCTACACCCCCATTTCTTGCCTTCAAACAACTGCACAACGTCAAACTGCAAACTACCCAGCCTTCAGGAGAACAGTGACTACGATACCACACAACCCTGCCACAGCAACCTCTGCAAGATGTGCCAGATCATCGACACGGATGCCATCATCTCACATGAGGAACCATCCGCCAGGTACACGGCACATACGCATGCAACTCAGCCAACATTGCCTACCTGATACGCTGCAGGAAAGGAAGTCCCGAGGTATGGTACATTGGGGAGACCATGCGATACTATGACAACGGATGAATGAATATTGCCCGTAAATCACTAGATAAGTATTCCCTTCCTATTAGGGAACACTTCAGCAATCATGGGCATTCAGCCTCTGATCTTCAGGCAAGGCACCTTTACAGCATACGGCAGTGCAGAGTTGCTGAGCAGAGACTGATAGCCAAGATCTGCACTGGGATCATGAGTTCATATCACACTCCTGTAACTCCCACAACTTTCCTGGGCTTGCAAAATCTCACTAACTGTACTATCTGGAAACGATGCACATCTTTTTAACCTGTGCTCAACTCTTTCTCCACTTACATTGTCTGTACCTTTAAGACTTGATTACCTGTCAAGACTCACATTCCAACCATTATTTTGTAGATTGAATTTATGTCTTCATATGTCCTGTTTGTGTACAAACAAATCTTGTTTGTGAACAAAAGCCCCACTTACCTGACGAAGGGGCAGTGCTCCAAAATATAATGGCGTTTGCTACCAAATAAACCTGTTGGACTTTAACCTGGTGTTATGAGACCTTTTACTGTGTTTACTAATGTAAAGACATTGTCATCATACCACTGGCGGAACTCAAACTGAGCATTAGTGAGCAGGTTATTGCTCAACAAGTGCCACTTGATAGCACTGTCGATGACCTCTTGCATCACTTCACTGATGATCGAGAGTAGACTGATTGGATGGTAATTGGCCAGGTTGGATTTGTCCTGCTTTTTGTGGACGAGACAAACCTGGGCAATTTCCCACATTGCTGGGTGGATGCCTGTGCTGTAGCTGTACTGAAACAGCTTGGATAAAGGCATAGCTAGCAGTACCATTGCTGGAATTTATTTTAGGACTCATAGTTTTTGCAGTATCACATGGAGTGAATTGGCTGAGAATTATGACAGAAAATATATATATATATTTATTCATCAATTGGAATATTTTATAATGCCATTTTTTTTCCTGTGGTGTTAAAATGGAGAATTGCTGAACTAACACGTGCTTCAGCCAGTCAGCAGATGGCTTGCAGCAATTTCAAGGTAACAATGGTTGCACAATGAGGAGTCTAGTAGCTAACTCTGCACAAAGGAAATCCTTCACAAGACTTATTCTCTTACAGCAGCGCAGTGCTAATGGCAAAAGCTTTATCAAACTTAACACCTGGGCTCAACAAAGGGAGTGGCAGTTAGTCAACCTGACACCAATGTCTCCAAAAACAAAAGGAATCTCAACTCAACCTGGATTCCAGCTGTGGGTCCAACATAAAGGAGATGTCACATCACCTCACAAACACTCCCCCAATCCAACCCCACCCAAACTGCACTGTGATAACCTCTGCTGGAACGTAACTCCAACACTTCCTGTTTGACTCCAAAAGTGAACAGAACTCCAGGCAACAGTCTGCACTGACTCCCAGCCAGCTAGTGACAGCAGAAAGAACTGGGACCCTTATCAAACCTATCAATTGCTAAGCCTCTGAACTCAGACCTCCAAACTGACTCATTCTACTGGCTTTCTCCTGTTATGCCGATCTTGTGCTGGAAAGACAAAGCTTTCTTCAATCAGCCAACCTCGCCACAGAAGGAACATCCCAGAGAATCATAACACTGGACACATGTAAAAGTGATAATGCCCTGAGCTCTCTTCCTTTTTCTTTATCCCCCTTTATTATATGAGTGCAAAAAGGGATGGACATTGTGAAACCCCTCTCAATGTGTGTATGTAAACTTAAACCAACGCTTTTCTTTTCTTTTCTCTCAAGCTTCATGTGCGAGTCATTAATAGAGAAACATTTCCAAATTCAAAGAACAAGGAAAATTACAGTAACAGGCTCTTCAGCTCTCTGAGCCTGCACCGACCATGCTGCCCGATTGAACTAAAACCCCCTAACCTTCTAGGGACTGTATCCCTCTATTCCCTCCTATTCATATATTTGTCAAGATGCCCTTAAAAGTCACTACCATATCTGCTTTCATGACTGCCCCCGGCAATGAGTTCCAGGCACCCACCACCCTCTGTGTAAAACATCTGCCTTGTACATCTCCTTTAAACCTTGCCCCTCACACCTTAAACCTATATCCTCTAGTAATTGACTCTTACACCCTGGGAAATAGCTTCTGACTATCCACTTTGTCAATAAACCTCATGATCTTGTAGACTTCTATCAGATCGCCCCTTTAATCTCCATCCCTCCAGTGAGAACAAACCAAAGGTTGGGGAAAAATATGTCACCATTTATAAAGAAGGAGACCAGAATAAAAACCTCACCTTTCTGTTTACGGATGGGTAGTGGGGAGATCAGGGGTTTAAATTAATTCTCCCTCCTCTTTGTGACAAATGATTGAAGTATCTATGATGGCTGGGACTTCAGGTACCTGCCACTTCTGGCTGAAGATGGTTCCAAATGCATTAGCTTTGTCTATTACACTGATGCATTATATTATCCTCCGAAGTCTGGTACTTGAAGCAAATTTTTCATGGTCAGCTCATACTGAAGTGAAATGGTCGAGAGATTCAGGTTTCTAGGTGTCCATATCACTAACAATCTATCCTGGTCTCTCCACGTTGAGGCTATAGTTAAGAAAGGCCAACAATGCCTCTACTTTCTCAGGAAGCTAAGCAAATTTGGCATGTCTGCTATGACTCTCATGAATTTTTACAAATGCAACTTAGAAAGTATCCCTTCCAGATGTATGACAGCTTGGTTTGGCTCCTGCTCTGATCAAGACTGCAAGAAACTACGAAGGGTTGTGAACTTAGCCCAGTACATCACACAAGCCAACCTCCCATCTATTGATTTCATCTACACTTCCTGCTGTCTCAGAAAAGCAGCCAGCCCATACAAGGATCCCATGTAACCTATACATATATACCAAGACATATTCTCTTCCACCTTCTTCCGTCAGAAGAAAGATACAAAAGTCTGAGGTCACACGTCAACCAACGCAAGAACAGCTTCTTCCCTGCTGCCATGAAAATTTTACTTGGACTTACCTTTTATTAAACTAATCTTTCTCTATGCCCTAGCTATGACTGTAACACTACATTTTATAGCCTCTTCTTCCCTTCTCCCTTATGTACTCTGTGAATGGTATGCTTTGTCCATATAGTGCCCAGCAAACAGTACTTTTTATTATATCCCAAAACATGTGGCAACAATAAATCAATTCAGTTCAAATTACGATAGCTTGAATTGTGGATTAGACAAGTGTACTAAACACAAGAATAGGTGAGTCAAAGAACAAAGAACAAAACGGCACAGGAAACAGGCCCTTTGGCCCAACGAGCCTGCGCCACCACCCCGATGTTCCCATCACTATCCGCGATCCCTGTCTATGTTTATAAATCTATGGATTAAAAACCAAATTTGAGACAATTTAGGGAGAATTTGTTTTGCCAATTAGCCTAAGAGCACATCTTTGGGATGTGGGAGGAAACCGGAGCACCCGGAGAAAACCCACGCAAGCACGGGGAGAATGCGCAAACTCCCACAGACACAGGCCCAAATCCATGTATCTGCACAGCACAGAGATAGTCACTGAGCTGTCGTGTTGCCCATCAAATGGTCCAGGTCAAGTGTACACTAATGATGTGAAGCAGTAGGATACTCTCGAAAAAAATCCAAGAGCAGTCCTCTCACAACCCATCGTGTGTATGCCCCTCGTTAGACAACAAGATGGACCAAAGCACCTGTAGGATAAAACAAAACAAGTGATATTAAAGGAATAGGTATAAGTGTAGGAGAGTGACACAATAGAGTGAAGGCTTTTCAATCTATTCCAGCCTTTATCAAGGGACAGAGAAGTGAGAAGAGACTTGGTGATTTGGACACCTAAAATCTTAAAGCTCTCAACCCTTCCTACTTGGTCCCCATTGATGTAGACAGGAGCATGTTCTCCACAACGCTTCCTGAAGTTGATGACAATTTCCTTCATTTTAATGGCATTGAAGGAGAGATTATTGTTGCTGCACCAATTCACCAGATTCTCTATCTCACTCCCGTAACTCTGTCTCAGCATTGTTTGAGATCTGATCCACTACGGTGGTGCCGTCAGCAAACTTGAAAATCGAATTGGAGGGGAATTTGGCCGCACAGTCATAGGTGTATAAGGAGGATAGTAGGCGGCTGAGAACACTGCCTTACGGGGCAACACTGTTGAGTTATTTAACACCGATGTGTTAAAATACCTGCAGGAGTCCTTGAAAGTGATCCCTGACAACTGCTTTTGTCTCACTGCTGATTGACTTCATTGTTAGGCGGCAGACCTGAATATCTAGTACAATGCAGCCAAGGAGGAAATAAAGGCTTTACCTTAACTTGACACTTGGTGCTTTTCTTGCCATCAAAACTCCTTTTGTTTGGTGTTGTTTCATTATAATTAATCAGATATTTAATAAAACCATAAGATTTCAGAACAGAATTAGACCACTCAGCCCATCAAGTTTGCTCTGCCATTCAATCATGGCTGATATTTTTCTCATCCCCATTTTCTACCTTTTCATCATAATCCCTGATTCCCTTATTAATCAAGAATGTTTCTATTGCTGTCTTAAAGACACTCAACGACCTGGCCTCCTCAGCCTTTTGCAGCAAAGAGTTCCACAGATTCACCACTCTCTACTGAAGAAATCCCTCCTCATCTATGTTATAAAGGATCCATCCCTTGAGCCTGAGGTTGTGCTTTCTTTTTCTAGTTTTTCCTACTAGTGGAGACATCTTGTCTGTGTCCACTCTACCCAGGCCTCACAGTATTCTGTAAGTTTCAATAAGATACCGCCTCATGCTTCTAAATTCCAACGAGTACAGACCCAGACTCCTCAACCATTCTTCATATGGCAAGCTGTTCATTTACATTTCTTAAGCTGCCACATAAAATGTTAATAGGCAAAATAAAGGCTAGGGTTTGTACAGTATTTTTGCATGGGTAGATGTAAGATTTTTGGGTTTTGAAGTATTAAATCTTTCTAAGTAAAATTTCAAATTCCAAATTCTTTATTTCTAACACTAGGATCCCCAGTTGTGTTTGACCTAACAAGTTACAAATAGCTACTATTTATGAATCAAGTAGAATTTATTAAGCAAAACTTTATATATGCTTAACATAAAGCAAAGCAGACAACATGGACCACCCTCATCCCTTAAGTTCTTAGGACTCCATGAGCCTTGCCGGGATAAGCAATGTGTTTCTTTTCTCTGTCTTTCAAGTGATATACAACTGTGTCCAGAAGAGTCACACTCCAGAAGCCATGGTAACACTGTTCCAACACACATTTTCCAACTTTTATTCCCACTTTTCATGATTTTCTTCTCTTATTTTGGAAACAATCCAAGTTCCCATCTTCTATTGATTTAGGCTGAGAATTGTCCTGGAGCCCCAGTTTACATTCCATTACAAAGAAATAAGAAACTTTCTTCAGACACAGAACAGTCACCAAGTCACATCCCTTCCTAATATTACACTTATCATAAAATATTCACATGAACATAATGTAAATAATTTCCACAAATATTCGATGATTAACAGTACGTTAAAAACATTTCTTATCACAATGTTAAAACAGAAAGATGCTCCACCCTACAAATAGAGATAATGAATTACATGGGTTTAGTGTAATTGACATCCACATTTCAATATACTTTTAACCAGTCCTTCAAATTTGATTTTAAAAACTCTTTGTTGTATTGTGGGCAATTAAGACAACATACAACTGCTCAGAATCAAGATTCTTGGCAACTTAAAGTTGTAAGATAATTAAGGGCGGGATTTTCTGGCTGCGTTCAACCCAAGTTCGGAAAATCCTGCCCTAGGTCAATGGATCGTTGCATGGTCCATGTCCCACCCGCTTTAATTCCCGTGGTGGGCAGGACAGTAAAATTCCGGTCTAAGTGTATTTCTAAGTGTAGCTGTGAAGCATCACAAGTGCCTTGATTGCCCATTGACTAACAGAAACTCAAACCAAACCATTTAATTTAAAACATGGTTAATCATCAAACTCTTAGATATTTACGGAACAACAACAAACCCTAAAAATTAGTAGGATTACTAAAATCTTGCAGTCCCTAACTGAAGCAGGAATGTATACCAACATTGATTCCTTTCTTAGCCTATATTTAATCTAATTCTATTCATTGAAAATCAAGTACACAAACCTTAATGCATCTGTTGTTAACCCTTATTCTTTTTATAACTCTCTCTAATCTCCTTCACAATCTCTCTCTAATCTGTTCTAAAACCCAAATTATATCCTCAATTCTCCAGTTATTCCCATGAGACCAACGTGGTTATTCTCTATTATTATTTTCCTAAACCCTTCATTCAACTTAGACAAACTCGTTTAATTTTACTATATTTCTTCTGGATAATCATTGTTAAATCAGTTTTTTGAGAGAGTATGCCTTGATAACCAAACAATTCTTTCTTCCAATTCTAGCCATTTTAACCATGTCACTCTGCTGTCCAGTAGCTAAGCAAGTTTGAGATCTATTCTTCAGTGCATTTCAGCATGTTTTTTTTTGCATGTTAATCATTGAGAACAGCACATACACATTGGTATCTCAACATCACGTTATCCTCCCTGCACTCCCTATGATCTTACAAAAAGACCGGTGTATAAATGTATAAATGTTCACAGGGACAGGGGAGGGGTGGAGGGGAATCTCCATGACAGAGTCTTTGCTACTTTCCACTCCAAGGTCTCAATAACTTGGATGTTGGTCAAACTATCAAATTCAAGCCTCTTCAAAAAAACCTTATAGACAAAGACACAAACATAACTAAGAGAAACCCACCAAATTACTAATTTAATTGACTTTTACTAAAACTTACATTTAAACCAGAATATACCCTTAATGTTTATCCTAAATTGAATCTTTCCTTTATCTCTTACTCTCAATCACTATTTACACAGACCATTAGGTATCATTCCTATCTCATTCATAAACATTGAAAATACTTTACCGCCCAATACAATATTTGGCTTTTCCACTCAGGAATCAAGCATTTCACCTGATTCCTGGCCTGAACATGCTTTGTTTGCTTATTCAGTTTAATTACTTTGTCACAGCTGTCGTTGCAATTCTAAATTCCTGATAGTCATAGCCCAAAATGTTGGTTCCAATTTGCATAATCTAAATTAGTTGAAAATAGAAATGACATCAAGGTTTAAATAACTCATGCAATTACTTGACCTTTACATATGCATATTGTAGAGGAAACTCCATTATTACTGTATTGTTGTTCTTGGCTACTCTCTTTCCCCTAGTTCATGAATAGCATGATCTGTACAAATTCCACATTTTATTCTTCTATAAAGTTGTCTTCCATTCCATAACCCCAGCTGCAGATCTTCTCACTCATGAATATAACATTCCCTATCTTTATGCAGGAAGTTTTTATTCCCTAAGCTATTAGCATGTAAATACATGGTATTAAAATAACAGGTTATGCATGTTCACATAGGCATTACCTTAGATAACATTTTACTAATTATAAGGAGCCCATCAAAAAAACGTAAATATCGCCTTTATATAAGTTTTCCAAATTCAAATAGTAACATCATAAACTGAGATGTTCATTTACTTTTCTACAAAGAATAAAAAACAAGTTTTTCTTTGTTAGTCAAAAGCCACTCAGATTGTCTTTCCATTACCCTTTGTTTATTGAAAATTGCTTTATTAAAAATTAATTTATGGGATGTGGGCATCCCTGGTTAGGGCAGTATTTATTACCCATCCCTAGTTGCCCTTGAGAAACTGATGTTGAGCTGTCTTCATGAACCGCTGCAGTCCCTGAGCTGTAGGTATATCCACAGTGCTGTCAGAGAGTGAATTCCAGGATTTTAACCCACTGACAATGAAGGAACAGCAGTGATATATTTCCAAGTCAGGATAGTGAGTGACCTGGAAGGAAACTTAATTTTAAAGTTTTAACCTGACAATATACCTAAACTAAATTAACTCATTTAGCTCCAAGCATTGTGTTTTTCTAATTTTTTAAATCATGCAATCACAGACAACAAGCAATCCTAGCAGCTTCAGGTTTTAAGGATGTTTATCACAGCATGGTGATAATTGGGAAAATTAACCAATTTAGATATATTTATTATTCATTATCTTTAGAGCTAAAGTGTAGTTAGTTACAGTTAATGTCCATCCCAACCTTAGACATTACTGCTTCTGATCATTTAATTTTAAAACCACCACATCTGGATTTAATAGCTCCTGATATTCAGTTGGATTAAATAAATTGTGTGAGTTGCTATTCCATATATTCAAAGGGAAAGTTACCTGAGCTTTAAGGGGATTGATACCAGAGGTGAGGTCAGAGTGTCTTCCCTTTACATCAAGGCAACATTCGATCACATATGGCATCAAGGTGCTCTAGCAAAATCCGGACGCTCCATCAGAACCTGGGGAAACCCTCTGCTGGTTACAGCCATACTTGGCACAAAGCAAGATGGTTGTGGTTGATTAGGTGAATCATCTCAGCTCAGGATCTCTCTATGGAAATTCCTCAGGGCAGTGTCCTAGGCCCAAACAATTTCAGCTACGTCATCAATAACCTTCCTGCCATCATAAGGTCAGAACTGGGAATGTTCACTGATGTCCAGCACCATTTGCAACTCCTCAGGTACTGAAACAGCTCATGCCCAAATGCAGCAAGACCTGGATAATATCCAGGCTTGGATTGACAGGAGGCAAGAAACATTCACATTATACAAGTGCCAGGCAATGACCATCTCAAAAAGGGAGGATCTAACTATTACCCCTTGACATTACCAGTTCTGAATCCCCCAGTATCAACATCCTGGGGGTTACAATTGAACAGAAACTGAACTGCGCTAATGAAATAAATAGTATGGCCACCAGAGCCTAGGAATCCTGCAGCAAGTACCTTGGAACCATAGAATCCCAACAGTGCAATAGGAAGCCACTTGGCCCACTGAATCTGCAGAACTCTGTAAAAGCCCATCTTACCCAGGCACTGACAAAGTATCATTGCTGAGTGGGATCCTGAGAAAGGATGTTAGGTCTGTGCTTCTCATGGTTTTAGCTATTTCACCTGTGTGGTGTCTCAGCAATCCTTGTAACCTGCTGGAGCGCAAATCGCTTGACTACTGTGAGACCCTGCAATGCCCTGCAAGGTCTGGTATCCACAGCTATAATGCCAGCAGTCTGGGCTACATGGAAACAAGCTGAGATTGCATGACCTCCATTCGAGCTATCTTTGCAGCATCGAGACACTGGGGGCTTTGCTTTGTGCTCCAAAGAAAGCTGAGACATCAGGCGCTGCAGTGTGGCTCTGCAAGCTTTCCCATGGTGCAGGTCAACACTAGCTCCACATTGGAAAGGACAGGCTCCAAGCCCAGTATAAAACCCTATGCCAAGTTAGTGTCTAACCCTCCATGCTCCCTGGAGACAGCAGGCTTTCAGGCCTGCCAGTCAACAGGCATTTCTGTGCAAATTCCCGTCAGCCTTCAGTCTGTAAGCTGTGCCATTGAATCTTCATCTAAACTCGTGTGACCTCACCCACTGGGGAACTGGGCCCCACGTCACCCTTCCCGCCCTGGCCCCAGACAAGGACAGTTGTACCTGTTGGCTCAGGCCATGCATATCGTACTGCTGTCTTTCTTCTAAGGGATGCACTGTGCCGTTTTCTGAGCTGCAAGTTGCAACATTTAGCGGTGGCGTTTCATGGATTTCATGTTCCAGCACAACTCCAAGAGTCTGAAAACAGAAAGATGCAAGGGTAGAAAGAGATGGGGCATGAAGCAGTGTGTGACTACTCCAATTACAGCTCCTACATCAAAACATTATGAGATGAGGGATTAGTAAGATGTTGCAAAAGTAGATTAGGTTAGGAACATATTGTCATCTTTCAGTTGATCCCTATACAGCATTTGGCCCATCGCTTCTGCACCAAAAATAATCCCACCCAGGCCCTATCCCCATGTATTCATGCTGTTAATCCCCCTGACAGTAAGGACAATTTAACATGGCCATTCAACCTAACCTGCCCATCTTTGTCCATAGTATCAGTTGTCAGATGCACTGATTGTCAGCATTGCCCCCTCCGCTGGGACTGACTGTAAAGAACAAAGAACAAAACAGCACGGGAAACAGGCCCTTCGGCCCAATGAGCCCGCGCCACCACCCTGATGTTCCCACCTCTACCTGTGATCCCTGTCTATGTTTATAGATCTATGGATTGAAACCAAATTTGAGACAATTTAGGGAGAATTTGTTCTGCCAATTAGCCTAACAGCACATTTTTGGGATGTGGGAGGAAACTGGAGCACACGGAGAAAACCCACGCAAGCACGGGGAGAATGCACAAACTCCCACAGACACAGGCCCAAATCCATGTATCTGCACAGCACAGCGATAGTCACTGAGCTGTCGTGTTGCCCATCAAATGGTCCAGGTCAAGCGTACACTAACGATGTAAAGCACTAGGATACTCTCAAAAAAATCCAAGAGCAGCCCTCTCATGACCTATCGCATGTATGCCCCTCGTTAGACAACAAGGTGGACCAAAGACCTGTAGGATAAGAACAAGTACATCAATATTATCATCTATTTACACACTTCCCAAGGACTCCCAAGGCTCATGATCCCTATTTTAAATCAGTTTTCTATACCCCTCCATTCCCATTCTGTTCATGTGCCCATCTAAGTATTTCTTAAATAACTCCAGAGTACCTGCCTCCACCACTTTACTTGGCAGCGCATTCCATACCCCCATCACCCTCTGTGTGAAAAAACTCCCTCTAACATCCAAATTATACCTTACCCCCCTCACCCTAAGCCCGTGACCCCTTGTGCTATTTGAGTCCATCTTGGGAAAAAGCTTAACCCTGTTTACTCTATCTAATCCCCTCATAATCTTGTACACCTCTATTAGATCTCCTCTAAGTCTACGTCTTTCTAAGGAAAACAGTCCCAATTTGCCTAACTTCTCCTCGTAACTCAGACCTTCCATACCAGGCAGCATCCTGGTAAACCTCCTCTGCACTCTCTCCAGAGTCTCCACATCCTTCCGGTAGTAAGGTGACCAGAACTGGACGCAGTATTCCAAATGAAGTCTAACCAGCGTTTTATACAACTGCAGCATTAAAGGCCAGCTGTTGTACTCTATACCCCTTCCTAAAAAGACTAACACATCATATGATTTCTTCACAACCTTCTCCACCTGCTCTGCCACCTTCAGAGACTTGTTCACCTGCACCCGCAGGTCCTTCTGCATTTCTATACTCTTAATAGGTCTACCCTTTATCATATACCTCCCCACTACATTCTTTCTCCCGAAATGCATCACCTCACATTTATCAGGTTAAGGGTAAGGCTGCCAGTTACTTTCTGCTGTCTGTGGCTGTCTGCTGCTTGTCCTGCATCAGACAATTGTTTTTGGTTAGAAAATCTTCTGCAGCTTTCACTGCTGTCCTGGTAATATATGGACAACACAACATAGTCTCCATAAGTCATGGACTCTACAAGAACTGCAGCTCTCACTTGAGGTGAAATATTCACTCCGTGCGTCTCTACAGCTGCAGAATTCTGCAGAATTTCCTTCTTCACAACCTTTAAAAAGACCTTGATAAGTCTTTTTTCTTTATTCTGTTTTTAAGGCTCAAGAGTGTTCAGAGCTGCTGTACACACGAACAATTCTGGTCTTCCCTTCCCATGCCACTATTCTTTACTCTTTACATTTTAGTCAAGGTTCACGGGTAGAAGAATGCCAACTGTTTGATGGGAGGTAAAAAAGCACTTTCTATTCATCGTCTGAGCTGCAGCTCAAAGCTTACGGCAGGGTCGAGGCAGAGTTCACAGAATAGCTGTCATGACCATTACAAAAAAAGGGCTGGGAGAAAATGGTTGAAATTTTGTTTCTCTATTTCTATTATGCCATAACATTAATACAGGAGGCTGCAGTTAAGATTCTGAGTTGTGCACCTCCATTGTTGGTTATCCTTGGTCTGTCTCTGGGAAGAATGCTGCAGAATATGTTTGTGTGAGATGTGACCATGAGAGTACAGTGCAAAGTATTGACATGAAATACTGATATGCATCATTAGCCTTAGTTACGCATTTGTACATTTCCTAATAGACCACAACATGCATGTGTATCAAACACTTCATTAGGGAACGCTGAGTAGCAGTGACTCATGTTGGAGATGATGCTTGCATGATTGTAATCAGCAATTAGTTAACACTTTCTTTCCTGTCCAGATGCTCACATGGCTAATTCATCGGTGATTCAATATCACCAACAATCCAAAACCATTCTGGCTGGTGCTAAACCGTGGCTACCACCATTCAACTGACTCCGGAGTGAAATGAAAACCATTTCCTCTTGGAAGTCTCATTCTGCCTGGAATTTGTGGTCAGGTCAGACCCTGAAACTGCATTTATATGACCGCAGCATCAGTGTGAAGCATCACACAATTGGCATTTAAGCTGGGGCATATTTGTACTTGTTACAGTCATTTTAAGAACAGAGTGTCCTTATAAGCCTTTTGTAATTGTTTTACAGGTGATTTTCACAGTAACTTCATTGCAGTGTTGATGTAAGCCTGCTTGTGACTAATAAATAAACTTTGCTGGTGTCTGTTGAGGATTCTGAGCATGGGTAGGCTTTGGTAATATTTTACAGTCTGCAACAGGGTATTCTGTAAGCAAGCCCGGTTTTACTTGTGCTCCTGTTTTCATATTTATGACTGCACTGCTGAGTTGGGTTGTTGGATTGTTATTTATATAAAGAAGATTCTTTAAACAACGCATTCGATGAACATTTTTGTGGTCTCACGTTATCACTTCTTGGTAACAAGGAGAAAGTAATGTTTTTGATGTTCAATATGGCACCGTGAAGATGTTGGGGGTGGTCGGTGAGCTCAACAAGAGAGACAAAGGCTGGCTGATTAAGTTATTTTAAATGAATGGAATAAAAGATATGATGGAGCAGTGCTCTATTCATTTGGGTGCGTGTGGCTAAAAGACCGAAGTTGATGAGGAATCTCGCCATGCCATAGACGTCAGAGGAGATTTCATTTGTAGATTTAGTTGCTCTGGCCCAGAATCACCATCATCTGAAGCCCTTGGTGATTATCAGTTGTAGATGCGCCAAGTTTGGTGGCGTTTAAGAGGTTAGTAGATAAGTTTATGGACGAAAAGGGAATGGTTTAGGTTAGAGGGTCATTGCTTTTTCCTAATTGGTCGGCGCAACAGCGAAGGCCGAAGGGTCTGTTCTGCGCTGTAATGTTCTATGTTCTATCAATCAAAGACTCAAGTTTCAGAGGCAGGACTCCCTCCCTGCTGGGAATTGTTGTTTGGAGAGAAGGCCAGAGTCTCAAGCTAACCTCAGAGTAAAAATCAGCTTGATCGGAGAAAAAAAACACTTCTTATTCGTCTGAGCTCCAGCTGAAAGCTTAAGGCAGGGAGAGTTCACTGAATAGCTGTCATGACCATTAAAAAAAGGAGCTGAGAGGAAATGGTTGAATGAACAAAAGGATAAAAGGCTGATCAGAACACACTGTACTCAATTTTGTTTCTTCATTTCTGCTTTGCCGTAAAATTAATACAAGATGCCGTGAATAAGATACTCAGCTGTGCACCTCCAGTGTTGGGTATCCTTGAGCTACCTGTGGAGGCAGTTCTAGGAAGAATGCTACAGAATAGGTTTGTGTGCGATGTGACCATGAGAGTACAGTACAAAGTATTAACATGAAATACTAATATACATTGTTAACCTTAGCTATGCATTTCTGTACTTCCTAATAGACCACAACAGGCATTTGTGGCAAACACGTAATCATGTAACATTGATGTGGCAATGCCAGTGTTGGACTGGGGTAGGAACAGTAAGAACATCAGGTTAAAGTCCAACAGGTTTATTTGGAATCGCGAGCTTTCAGAGTGCTGCTCCTTCATCAGGGTGAGTGGAGGTAGGGACACAAACATGGCTTATATAGGCAAAGGCATAATTGTAAAGTAATTACAGATTGGAATGTGAAGAATGGTTGGAATGCAAGTCTTTTCAGGTAATCAAGTCTTTACAGGTACAGACAATGCGAATGGAGAGAGGGATAATCACAGGTTAAAGAGGTGTGTATTGTCTCAAACCAGGACGTTAGTAGGATTTTGCAAGCCCAGGCCAAATGGTGGTAGAACATAGAACATTACAGCGCAGAACAGGCCCTTTGGCCTTCGATGTTGCGCCGACCAATTAGGAAAAAGCAACGACCCTCTAACCTAAACCATTCCCTTTTTGTCCATAAACTTATCTACTAACCTCTTAAATGCCACCAATCTTGGCGCATCTACAACTGCCGCAGGCATGGAATTCCATGACCTTACCACCCTCTGGGTAAAGAACCTACCTCTGACATCCGTCCTATAACCACCACCCCTTAATTTAAAGCTATGTTCCCTCGTGCTAGCTTTCTCCATCCTAGGAAAAAGGCTATCACTATCCACCCTATTTAAACCTCTAATCATCTTATATGTGTGACATGAACCCAAGATCCTGGCTGAGGCCGTTCTTGAGCGCGCGGAACTTGGCTATCAGTTTCTGCTCAGCGATTCTGCATTGTTGTGTATTTTGAAGACCGTCTTGGAGAACAGTTACCTGAAGATCAGAGGCTGAATATCCTTGGCTGCTGAAGTGTTCCCTGACTGGAAGGGAACACATCTGCCTGGTGATTGTTGCACAGTGCTGGGCGGATACCTCTGCTACACTCTGCCTCTCGCTGTCATTCTACCTGTTGCGAACTTCATGAATCAAGACATTTTGAGACTTGTAAATCCTCACATACAGAGAGAAGGATTTTCATGTTTAAGGTTGTTGCAAGGCATCTCTTGTTTACTGTCACTAAAGCCTTGGGCACTTGTTGAATCTGACACCTGCAGATGCATCTGCCAGACAACAATATAAGCAGTAATAGTAACCACCACTTTAAGCATATTAAGAGACATAACATTGTATTTCTAAGCTATAATTTGAAACATTATTCAGCTTGAATAGTATTTTTAAAACACTTACTCCTCTTAACATAATGAGAGTCACAACCCATGAATACTGATCCTTTCAACAAAAAACCCCAGCTTATCTCTCTGCCACTTCACACACCAGCTGTCTCAGTAGCTGGGTGAATAGTCAGATAACACAACTATGCATCAAGTGATACAGTGGCTGTTACTGTGGGCATGATGTAGAGATGCCGGTGGTGGACTGGGGTAAACACAGTAAGAAGTCTGACAACACCAGGTTTAAGTCCAACCGATTTATTTGATAGTAAACTTACAAGCTTTCGAGGTTCCCCTCTTCATCAGGTGAATGAGAACACCTCATTCACCTGACAAAGAGGACAGCCTCGAAAGCTTGTGAGTTTACTATCAAATAAATCGGTTGGACTTAAACCTGGTGTTGTCAGACTTCTTGCTATGTTACTGTGAGCACCAGAACTGCTTTCCAAGTGTTTAAATTCCCTGTTTTTTTTCTGAACAAAGATATTGGGAAGAAGCTGTTTCCCTTATGGGACAGCCTAGCACCAGAGGCATAATCTTAGGGTAAGGTGTTACCCATTCAAGACAGAGGTGAGGAGGAATTTCTTCTCAGAGGCTGGTGAAGCTATGGAATTCTTTATCGCAGATGGCTAGATAGAGGCTGGGTCATTAAATATGTTCAAGGCAAGGCTAAGATAGACAGATCTTTAATCACTGAGGGGACCAAGTGTTATATAGATAAGGCAGGGAGGTGGAGTTGAGGGTTATATTAGATCAATCATGATCTAATTTGAATAGCAGAGCAGGGGCTGAATGACTTCCTCCTGCTCCTACATCTAATGTGGTTTCCATTCAATGGACTAGGTTAAGCTACAATTGTGGCATTTCAAACGTATGTTCAGTTCAAATCAAGTCTCATGACCTTTTCCTTGATTTGCTGTTAACCAACGGGGCAGTAAGAGCGTATAAAACACTGGGCTGTAACTTCCTAACTCCCCAACTTGGGATCAGGAGATACCCCAAAGATGCTTGGAGCTTTACAGGTAAGCGCTAGGTAACAGTGCAGACTTCCTCTGGGCAATTGCCACATACTGTGAACATGACAACATGATTTAAATCACAAACTCTGAATGGTTCCAACACTGGAGAGGTGACAGAAATTAAAACTGCTTCCAACTCCTGGATACTTAGTACAAAGACCGTGCCCCTAGACAGAACCCTCACCTCCTCAGGGATATTCTCCTGATCTGCCAGGGGACTCCCTCAATTAAACACCCCCCCACTGTATTTCTCTCACCCCTGTCATGAGATCCTCACCACCTGTAAGGGACTCCACCCACCTGACCAGGTCCCTACCCCAAAAGGTCTCATTCCCATACCTCAGTGGATTCGCAGCACCTGACCAGATCCCTACCCCAAAAGATCACATTCCCATACTCCCAGTGAATTCCCAGCAGCTGCAAGGGACTCCTCCCAGCCTCTTGACTTCCTGATCCGATCCCTCTATCCAGTAGGCCTTGCTAGACATCCACCCATCTCCCCCGACCTGAGCCAATCAGCTCTTACAAAGGGTCAGCTAGACTTGAAACGTTGGCTCTACTGTCTCTCTCCACAGATACTGTTAGACCTGTTGAGACTTTCCAGCATTTTTCTGTTTTTGTTTCTGATTTCAGCATCCGCAGTATTTCGCATTAATCTTTGTGGAAATAAGGGATTCAGCTGAGGTCTGAAGTTTAATTCCTAGTCTGTGCCAAACGCGCTGATCTGTGCAGCAGGGGAAGAACATCAGCTATCATTCCCACTACCAATTGTTACATTCTCCTTCTGCTTAGCATAAGTGGACCAGTCCTACACAAGAATTGGTGATACAATAATATGGTTCATTATTTGAAGACAATAAACAGATGGGATTAACTGGGAGACTATGTATGGTACATCTGATCTTTACTGCTTGTTGACTGACTTCCAATCATAGGGCTAATACATGTTGGCTAGGTAATAATTGGCAGCAGTTTAAGGTATGCAACCTTAAAGATACACACACATCATATCACAGCATTATCCGAGAACATCTCTGATTATCTCACATAACTAATCAAACTGTGATGCATTGGTTTATAATACACAACACTGTTAATAAGAAAGTCTTAACAATGCACTTGGAAATCCTAACATTAACCACTGCCTACTGCTGAAAGGGCACAGCATCTGGATAGACTCTGGCTTCTGTTAAATGGCTGAATTGTACTGTTGCCTCACCATTGAAGAATGGCTGCCTAATGACATACTAGAAAGCTGCCAACACCTACATCCATTTACTAGCTAATAATGCCAGGAAAGGACAGAGAATAAGTATGACCATGCAAGTGTGCTGTTGGTGTGCTAACCAAGGGTTTACTTATTTGTTAGTTAGCTTAAAGGATTACAAAGGAACCTACTCAAAGACAGAGAATGTGTATTAAAACCTGGTAAAGTTTTACAACACCAATTTTAAATCCAACCAATTTATTTGATAGTAAATTCGCGAGCTTTTGACTTTATAGCTTTTGTCAGGCAAATGCAGTGTTCTGGACTGCAATAGCACTCATATCCACACAGACAGTGGATATGAGTGCTATTGCAGACCAGAACACTGCATTTGCCTGACGAAGGCTATAAAGTCAAAAGCTCATGAATTTATCAAATTAAAATTGGTTGGATTCAAAATTGGTGTTGTAAAACTTTACTGAGTTTACCCCAGTCCAAAGCCAGCATCTCTACATCATTATTAAAACCTGCACAGGGAGCCTTCAGTATCATAGGAACAGAAGTGGGCTAATTAATCCTGTTCGAGCCATATTGACTTTGTCTGATTGTCATGATTTTCTAAGTGCATTGTCAAGGCTTCCTTCATAAAAGCGTTAGTGTATTGTAAAGCAATGCATCTTGGTTTGATTAGACATGTGGTGAGATAATCAGAGACATTCACTGGTTTTCCCTTTCTTCCATCCTGGACTGTAGACCAGCACCATACTGTCTAATAAAGCTCCACTAACTGGTTAACTAACACATCGTGTAGCAATCTTGCTGTATGACTGAGTTGACCTTGCTTAATTTACGACAAACAGATTCCAGCATTTCCCCAGTGGCTGATGTCAGCCTAACTGACTTTTCTGTCTCCCTCCTTTCTTGAATACATGTTAGAAATGTGAGGTTTTATAAGATGGTAAAATGGTAAGTGAAGAGAGTCATATGAGCCATCATTTCTTCCTGATGTTAAGCCTGAACGGGTTAGTTATCATAGGATCTTAACAGTGCAGATAGAGGCCATCTGGCCCAATGAGTCTACCCCGCCTATAATCCAAATCATGCCCTATCTGTATAATCCCACTTATTTCCCTGCTGGTCCCTCTGATACTAAAGGGCAATTTACTAAGTCAATCACCTAACCCACACATGTTTGAACTGTGGGAGGAAACTGGAGCACTGGGAGGAAACCCATGCAGACATAAGGAGAACATGTAGACTCCACCCAAAGCAGGAATTCAACCCAGGTCCTTGGCGCTGCATGGCAGCAGTGCTCATGACTGTGCCCGGTTATCGTGAGGACAGTGAGTGGAGATAATGGTGGGGGAGGTTGGTTCCAGGGTGAGATTTACTGGAAGTAAGGTGCAAAATATTCACATCCAAAAACCCAAAAACAAAGACAGTAACAACTGGACTGGCAGCGGACAGATTCAGTCTGTATTTTTAGGAGAGAAAAACGCAGAGAAAAAATGATGACTGAGATTCTTGCCAGCTACCAGGCTGCAAGCCAGAGGGCAGGATGGTTTTTGATCAAAAAGACAAATCCTGTGGCACTCTAACACACTGGAAGATTTGTCCTTACAATGTAGAATTAGATATTGCTAGAGTTAAGGACATCGACAAAAACTGAGGGAAAAACCTTTCAACAGTGAATCGGTAGGAAGTGACTGAGGACCATTACCTATCAAGATAGCTAACCTATGGAGAGGAAGTTCTAACGTATATGTGTGGCATGGGGTTATTGGACATGTTAAGACATCGAGAGGATTAGTTGCTTACAAGATAATGTTTCGTTGATGTTGCAGTAAAAGTATTAAAACATGAGGTATTCTTATGCAATTTCTTCATATTGTTCACTGGAAATTAAAAAGTTATTAAAATAAAAATATTTGAAAGTTATTGGTCACTACAGGGGTTGTAACAAAGTGTTACATTTGCGAACTTCCGATCTTCTGGAACTATTTTCTGGAAGCAGAAGCAGTGAATCCACTATCTCCACAGCTCCCTCCTTGAGGGCATTGGAATGTGGCTCTCAATCCTGGGGATCTGGCAGTTTTTTGTCCCTTAACTTTCTCCTATTTCTTTTCCTTTGCTGGTAAAGTTCCTCAGTCTTATTGGCCTTCACGTTGCACTCTATTTCTGGTACATAACTTGTAAAAACAAGACATTACCTCATGCCCCGTGAAAATTTATTCTGCCTCAGAGATGAGCTTGTACTTTGGATATTCTATTTTAAATTGTTGTAAAAGCTAGTTTCTATATTTCAGGCTATTTTACTCTCAGGGTCAGTAGGTGGGTAACTTGTATGGTGGCACTGGGTTTGCATACTAAAGTGAAGGTAGTGATATCTCTTGCATTTCAGGGGAAGAGAACAGGGTCTGGATTATGAAGGAACCTGTGCTCCCCTGTCCTACTCCCAAACCACCTCGCCTCTCATGTGCAGGCTTCAGGAGTGCTTCCATCACTCCCAAAATGCATCACCTCACATTTATCAGGATTGAATTTCGTCTGCCATCTATCTGCCCAAGCTACCAGCCTATCCTGGCTAGATCCCATCTCATCCAATTAAAATTAGCCTCATTTCAACATAGACCTTTATTTTACATTGCTCCATCTTCTTCAGGCCTTATGATTCAATAGTCACTCTCAACTCAAGTTCTCACTTACAGATTCTTGGGACTGCAAACTTGGCAGAACCCGCCTTGGTTTAAAGTGCCCAGCTAGACTTTAATATTCACTCGTGGAAGTTGAGATCAAGATAAAGTCAGGCCCACCAACCCCAGATGCTGACCCTAGATGACCATAGGTTAATAGAAGCTGTTGTTAAGAAAGCCATTTCAGTTCATCCCAGTTGTTTTAGATGCTCGTAGGTCTTCTGGTTCTCCCTATTCATAGCCCTTCTTACAATGGCTCCTCAAATCTCCATACCAACTCAAGGCCCCCACAAAGCCATTCTCCCATTCCCCCATAAGCCCTTCATAGTCATTCACCAAGTAACCATCAAGAGCAGACCTCAGGGACCATGTGAACATAAAACATTAAAACCTAATACAGCTGTCATACACACTTGATAGTAAAGAAAGGGCTCCAAGGAAAGAAAATTAATGATTCTAAATCTCAAGTGTTTAAGCTAGAAACTTGGTTAAGTTTATAACAGATCTCACACTTCTTTTTCATAACCTTTTTTAACTATCAAATTGAACTTTGAACCCTCTACTGAAAGTACATCAGTCAAGCATTCACAAAGATATAATGGCCCTGGGTGAAAAGTTAAAGATTTCTATTGAATCGGCATATGTAGATAGCAACAATTTTTCAAACCTAGTCCAATGGCCTCAATCAAAACAATTCAGCAAATAATTTCATCCTGTTTTTTCACATTTGAGACGTATTAAATAGCTGGAGAACAACAAATCCTTATCCCCTCTTAAGAGTACTTGTATCTACCCAATCAATTGAAAATGATTTAGAAGTGGACTTTATTTGGACTTCCTATTTAACAATTAGTCCCACTGTAAAAATGTTTGAAAACTATTATCCTGTTTGAAACAAACATTTGTTTCAAATGTTTGAAAACTATTATTCTGGTCTGCAGACCAGAACACTGCATTTGCCTGACAAAGACACGAGTGTTGAAAGTTCGCAAATTTACTATCAAATAAATTGGTTGGATCTAAAATTGGTGTTGCTAAATTCTTACTGAAGTGATAGCAGCAGGCATGTTAGCAATGTTCAAGAGTGTCTTGATACAGACACACGAATGGGAGACGCACTGAGGTATCGTAACCACATATCAGTGCCGGTTTGGTGGGTCTAAGGGCCTTTCCTGTGCTGTATTGTTTTTTGTTGCAAGTCATGATTATTATAGAACTTTGTGTCTCAACATAAAACTAATTTTGTATTTGTAAAATGTCAAAAATGCATGCTAAAAATGCTGTTGGTTTTTAAGACATTTCAGCTTTTAATTCCACATATTTTTATGTAGTTTTGCAAAGACATATATAACTTGCTTCCCAATTCCTAACTTGCTGTCTGTGAGAATTCTTCATGATGATTGGCTGCTTAGTCTGATTAATATCATTGTTGCTGGACATCAGGAATCTCTAATAGCAATGCCAGTATTAATCTTGGGAAAGATAAAATGCACCTGTGGATCAAGAGAACTTTGTGGGCATCTTTCTTTATTGCTGGCAAGTACCATCACTTTAGGCAGTAATGTGCTGTATCAATTTTATCTACTATAAAATAGAGCAATAATTCTAAAAATATTCAAATTTGCAAATTTTGCTCCAGTTATAGAATATCATAAACATTCTACAAATTGTTCCAAGGTTCACCTCATTTTGGACCAATGGACAATATGTACACATGGAGAGATCTAGATTTCTGCAGAGATTGCTGGTTATCCTATTACTATGCTGAGATGCATAGCAACTGGGATTTCAACAATGTTGCTGACTAAAGACAAAGCTACAGGGACACAACACTGGATACATATTTACCAAACCACAATTAGTAACATGGCGTTGAAGATGTTTCCTGAAGGATGACAAAGACCAGCAGGCTGATATATGGTTATGATCACAGTTTGTAGGTCCAGATCCCTCTCATGGTCACATCTCCATAAGAGAAGAATCAGCTGCACCAATTTGCATTTTTGTAACCTCACCTTAATAGATGCAAGTCTCATAACACTGTACAAGAAATAAAATCAAAGCAAAAAATAAATACTGGAATCACTGCATGAACAATCCAAACACCTTTCTCCTAGACTTAAAAATTAAAGCCTCAAAAATGCTTGTAACACTCAGCATTTAGTACCTGTGACTGATCTTTCTTCAGTTTTACTTTTGATGCGAGAACAAGGCAAACTGGTGAGAGATAAGGGGAAAAACTCTACTATCTGCTTTTCAAACATTTCAAAACCTGCAGGTTTAGCTATAACATTTAATTGTAAGTGACTTTCAGAAAATACAATTAAGGTAGGCACAATGATTAGAACTGTTGCTTCACAGCAACAGGAACCCAAGTTCTTGTTTTAGGTCAGTCTGTGTGGAATTTGCATATTTTTCCATGTCTGCGTGGATTTACTCCACGTGTTCTGTTTCTTCCACAGTCTGAAAGATGTGCTGGTTAAGTGCATATGTTGTTACAGCTTACCCTGCTATTTGGCCATTCACACCTTTTATTCTGCCTATAGGCTGCCATTAGCAGCCTTTCCCCTTGCTCTGTGGCTATGACTTTCTTTCATTCCCTCACTCTACAATATAAATATCTCCACTTTCTATGCCTTTTAGCTTTGACAAAGGGTCATCTGGATTCAAAACAGCCCCATTCTCTCCTCACTTAGATCTGCCGAGATTTTCCAGCATTTTCTAACTTCATTTCACTGCTAATGTAAGCCTACTTGTGACACTAAAAGACTATTGAGGAAAGACTGTAGTAAGAATTTGAATACAGATATTACCATATTTATTGTGCATATTCAATATTAAAGCTTATTTACTAGTGACACAAGTAGGCTTACATTATCACCGCAATGAAGTTACTGTGAAAATTCCCTAATTACCATACACTAGCACCTGTTTGGGTATACTGAGAGTCAATTTAGCATAGCCAATGCACCTAATCAGCATGTCTTTTGGACTGTGGGAGGAAACTGGAGCACCCAGAGGAAATCCATTTAGAGATGGAGAGAACATGCAGACTCTGCATGAATCTGGAACCCTGGTGCTGTAAGGTGATAGTACTAACCATTGCGTCATTGTAGAACCATCCTGGGATTATGAAGGAAAGCATAAGATGTGGGAATCTGTTCTGGTGCTCCAAAAACACATTTCTGTTGTTGAGATTCTGCACAGGTTACCTTGCCTTCAGGATTCACTACCAACTCTTATTTCCTTGCCACCAATTCCATCCCTTTCTTTCACCGTTCAACCATTTACAACTTCAGCAGAGCTCGAAATTCCTTAATCATCTCAATTCATAATGCTATCTTTATCTATGACCGCAGCTGCCAAAATCCTTACGTATACTCTTCCAAAACTCTCTGGCAGCCTCCCCCAATCTCAGGTAATCTAAAACTCCAATACAATCAGACCTCCATATAACCCATCCACTACTCCTGTCTCCTTATTTACACTGACAAAAGTCACCCAATACACCAAATTGAAAATCCTTCTTTTCCCATTTAACCTCCTCCACCTCACCCTTTTTCCACAACCTTTCCAGCCCTACAATTTCAGCTGGCCTCTTATTCTTTCCATTTCCTTTAATGCATCATTTGTGGTTGCACCTCAAGTTAAGCCAACCTGGAATTCACCGTCCAAACTTCCCCATCTTTATCTTTCAAGTAGGTCAGTAAAACCCACATTTGACCCTAACATCTATTTCTGTATCTCAAAGTCAATATTTTGTCTTTATTATGGGACATTTTTCAATGTTAAAAGCCATATATAAATGGACACTTTTGATTTCAAAACATTTTTCATCTGGGATGAAGCTGACTTTACTTGTATTGCCTTTGTCTCAAAGGTCACATTGACAGCTATGCAGTTGCAGAGTCTCTGGCCAGCTGAGATCATTCATGCACCTGATTAAACAGCACAAGTGCTGACAAATTTGTGCATTAACTGGTCCCCTTTCACATTAAGCCATAACTATTTTCTGTTGAGCTTCCATTTTTACACGTCTACAAATTAGTTCCTATAATCAAATGCCTGCATATCTTGTGGGAAAATTAACAGGGTCCAAATCAGAATGAGAGATTATTGGTACTTTTCTAGGGCTTAAGGGCAACAATTGATCATTTTTATCACTCAAGTATTTATTTATACCTCTCGATACTTAACAAAACTGTAAGTTCTAGAGAATCTGCAAACAAGAATACCAACTTTTTTTTTAGTCTTTTTCCTAGCATTTGCCACTGAATTTACAGCCAAAATCCTGTATTGCTAAGCATAATTTGCATGTTAGGTTGAAGTTTTATTATAATTGCCCTCATGTGGCAAACATTCAGCAGTCCCTTTCCATAAAGGATGCTTACTGAACTCAAACTCCAGAGTGAGTTCAGTAAGCATCATCCAAGCACCTGAATCTTTTGATTTCTGGATTCCATATCATACTATTCTTCCAGTGTTAAATTTCAGTAGTGCACAAGTGTCATTGAATCAGTCACTATTTTGCATTATACTTTTACTAATCAGGTGGTATCCAAATGGCAGTACTCAATACAAAGTTCACTCATGTATCTGATATTAGCTGGCTCTGTAAACCATCTTGTATAAACCAAGCGTGTCTCTAAAAATCCAAACTCCCACTTTATTGGGATAATAGAAATTTAGCTTTGCTCAAAGCTTTTTAATATTCTTTATAGCTATCCACAAAGAAGAAAAATTTATTTTATCCAAATCTAAGGGTTTTGACTAGTCCCAAAGCTGCAATCTCAGGTGGACAGTAATAGAAACATTAAAGATCGCAGGAGTATTGAAAACAAGTTTTCTTCACCCAAACTCCATTGATAACAGTTTGCAATTCTCACTAGAAGTTTATGCTGGTCGGTTGGCTGGAGAGTGAAATTGCATGGATGGGATTCTCTCTGGGTTCCCAGCTGCCTGAACCTGACTGCGATGTTATATTGAGCTAAATATGGGAAGCCCACTCTTGCCCCACTTTTTAAGGTGGCAGGGGTCATTTGTCAGGTGGCCCCTTCTGACTGGGACACTATTCTTCACCAGACCTCCTTCCCCAAAGACCCTGAATTCTTTCCTTGCAAAATCCACCTCCCTCAACCCCTTAGACATTTTCTATTCTTGCCATCCTAGGACGCTGTCACTTATTTCCAGGTCCCAGAACTTGCTTCTAGGCAGCACCCTGTAGTGTCTCTTCTAGACACTACAGAACTGCTCTTGGGATTTTGGAGAGCTGCCAAATAATCCCAAGTGAGGCTGAAAGTCTTGGTTTATGCTAATGATTAATTAAGAGCACAATATGGCATCAGGTCTACTGAAGTGATATTCAGGCTATGGAGTTATGATCACAGAATTGGGTGTATCTGCTAAACTGAAAGGTGACAAAAATTTGCTGAGTGTGCAAACTCAATAGGGGGAAGGAAATGCAAAATGCATACAGAATAATGCTTTGAATCTGAGTAGAGGATATTAAGAGAGATCTGCATTATATTAAATAAAAACTTGGTATATATGGAAACAGGATGATAACAGTGCAAGTTGATAAAGCCATCAAGAAAATGATAGAAGAGCTGAGGTTCTTCCACCATGAGGGAATGTAGACATGCAGAAATTGCCTCCAGTTGCTCAAATTCAAGATTCCTCTGTGTTTAAAGAGCAGGTAGAGTTATGGCAGGGCTTATTTCAGGTAATTAGACGGCCATCTTGCAGGGAAGAGTTAAGTAAAGCAAGTTTCCTCAGTGTATTGTACACAAACTATTTTAAGTACCATGGGTAGCACTGGGAGTGAGATTAAAGGACACTGGGGCAAGTGACTGCATGCATGGTGTGGCTGGAGGATGTTAAACAGATGGCAACTGTAACATAATGATCATGGGGAATTCAACAAGTCATAGGCTATACACCCCTTTTTGAACCACCAGCACAAAGTTTTGCAATATTGCGCTGTTTTTTCCAGTGTCAGGGCAAACTGTGCAGATCATAGAATTCTACAGTGCTGAAGGAGGCCATCATGTCTACACCAACCACAGCTGCACCCAGACCCTATCCCCACAATCCCATACATTTACCATAGCTAGTTGTCCTGATACTTGGGGGAAATTAGCATAGCCAGTACACCAAATTTTTGGACTACGAAAAACCAGAGCACCTAAAAAAAATCCACGCACAGGGAGAACGTGCAAACTCCACACATTGACCCAAACCGGGAATTGAACCCAGGTCCCTGGCATTGAGAGGCAGCAGTGCAAATCACTGATATCCCTTTATGAAGTCACTGCAAAATTCCCTAGTTGCCTCAGTCCAGTGCTTGTTTGAGTCAATACACCTAACTAGCATGTCTTTCAGAGTATGAGAGGAAAACAGAGAACGCAGAAGAAATCCACATAGACACAAGGAGGACATGCAAACTTCACACAAACATTGACCAAGCTGGTAATTGAACCTGATTGTGTTGCACTGTAATAGCAGTATAACAGCAGTATTAATACTGTGCCACCCTAATAGCTAGGGTTTTTTTTTGGGAGGGGTGCATGGGGAGGTGGGATGGGTGGAGAGGAAGAAAGATGAACAGACAAGTCATGTTCCACTTTAGGAGCCAATAACTTCTGATGGAGCTTTGAAAGTTAGAAAGTTTAAAGAGCAGCATTTCTCAAAGTTGGTCTCTCTGGATTACTCCCAATGACACATGCTAATGAGTATAATAGCAAGACGAGCCAAGTTAAAGCATGATTGGAAAAAAGGGTGCAGCAAGGAGGAGGATGATTCAGGTTTCAGGGGCGGGATCCAAACAAGACTGGAACCTATTTCCAGAAGAAAGGAGAGGGTCAGGACCAAGTGGAGATTCTCTGGATGGCAAACTGTAACTAGCAAAATGTCACAGGGTTCAGTTTGCGGATCTCAATTATTTACAATATAAATGATCTGCAAGTAGACACACAGTGTAATGTAACAAAATTTATGGATGATATTAAAATCCGAAAGAAAGTCAGCTGTGATGAGAAGATAAAGACATTACAGATGAACATTGATGGGCTAGCAGAAGAGACCAGAATCTGGCAAAGAGAGTTTAATGTGCAAAGTGTGAGATTATCCGTTTTGGCCACAAAAAAGGGCAAAATATTCAAATGGGAAGTAGATTCAAAGCCCATCTGTGCAGAGGGATTTGGATGTCCTTGTATCTGAATTGCAGTAAGGTGCAGCATATATTAAGAAAGCAAACGGAATCTTGGCATTTATTAAACGGACTGGTTTTAATAGTAGTGTTGTTATATTGTATAAAGCTCTGGTGGGCCACAAATGGGGTAGTGACCCAGTTTTAGTCTCCTTACTTGATGGATATGGTAGCATTGCAGGCAGTTCAGAGGAGGTTTACTAGATTGATCCAAAGGATAAAAGGGCCGTCGTACAAAGAGCGGTTGAATAGCTTGGGCTGATATTCGGAGTTCAGAAGAATGGAGGGGGATCTGATTGAGGTATATAAAATGCTAAAGGGGATGATAAAGTGAATGTTGAACAGATGATTTCCCTTTGTGGGACAGTCTAGAACAAGAGGTCATAGATATAGTTAGAGATAGGTGGGTTCAAAACTGATGAGGAGAAATTACTATTCTCAGAAGGTTGGGAATCTGGAATACACTGCCCCAGAGTGCAAAGGAGGCAGAATCAATCAACAGATTCAAGAGATAGATATGTTTCTGATGAAAAACAAGATAAAGAGCTATGGGTTGCAGGCAGGAAAGTGGAGTTGAAACCACGATAAATTCAGCCAACATCATTTTAAATGGCAGAACAGACAAAAAGGACTGAATTGCCTTTCTCGCTCCTAATTCCTATATTCACATTGGGAGCTAAACTAGCATTAAAGGCAAGGGTTTGTGTGAATTTGGTAGATGGTGAGGCACTAGGATGAAGCATAAGAGGAAGAACAAGACACAGAGGTTTAGGAGAGACAAAGTATTAGAATGACAATTGTTTTCAAAATGGGAAAATTTATACATGAGAAATGCAAAACACACAACTATGGGTAAATGGATACACAAATGCTCAACTGCATTGTAATTAATTTTGGTGAGCTGCAAACACAAATAGCCACAAGATTATATCATTGCATTAATGGACACCTATCTCAAACACAAGGAGGAATGGACCTGTTACACTTAAGTCATGAATATTATCAGGATTGGTAAGGAAAAAAGGGGGAGACAAATATTGATCAAATATATTTTAGAACAAGAGAAAGATGATGCCTTCAGCTTTCAAAGGCAATTTCTATGTTTACAATTAAGGAATTGAGAAGCCAATACACTACTGGGCTTATACTACAGGTCACCAAAATAATGGGAAGAAGAAAAAATACAAATTGCATAAAAGTATAGCAACAGTAGAAAAACTTTGGCAAAACAGTATAACAGGAAAGCGAAATTCCTTAAATATTTGCAAGAGGACTTTGTTCACCATTAAGTTTCCAGGCCAACACACAGTGCTGGGGAATTAAGTGGGGCAAATGGAGCAATTTTCAGTGAGGAAATATTTTGGAACCAACTAGGTTCGAGTCACTATGGAAAAGGTCAAACAAAAAAAAAGTGTGAAAATATTCAACTGGAGGGATTGAAATATGAGGCAGATAAACAGTAAATAAGCAATGGAAAGCCTTCACTAACACAACAAATGCACTCCCAAGAGAAGGAAGGAAGGGCATCCAAGCTGGAGCTCCTTTATTGACTAAAGAGATTATACTGAAAGAGTGGGGAATCTTACAAAATATATCAATACTAGTGCTGAATACAAAAAGTACAGTGGGAACTGAAAAAGGAAGAGACACAAAAGGAGTTTGAGAATAGCAAAGGAGATAACATAAAAGGAAACCTAAAAATGTTACAAACGCAAATCGGAAGAGGAGAATCAAAGGAGTGTGGCTTAGCAGAGACCAAGAAAATCTCTTGTGGGTGTAGAAGTGCTAAAATCTACACATTTGACTTCACTAAAAGAGGATGTTACCAGCAATCTCAGTAAAATAAGGTAGTGGTAGAGAAATTGAATAGCATTAAAAAGGGCATTTAGGTCAACAGTGCTTAAAGTTAAAAAAAATCACCCAGTCAACTGGAGGATTGCAATTGTTACATCCTTTTTGAAAAAGGAGTACAAGACTGCCAAGATCAACTCAATGGTGGGACACAATGGAAGACAAAATTATCACAATATATGCTTAATAAATGGAAACCACTGCAGATTTAATGGCAAGTTATTATAGATTAACTTGATTTCTTTGGTGAAGTAACAAAGTCTCATTCTTTAATGAGGCATTTGATAAAGTACCGTGTAACACACTTGTTAACAAGCTTGAAATGTTTGCAATAAATGGGGTATTGGCTGCATAGATATATTATCAGTTGTGGGACAGAAGGTAATTGTGAAACTGTATTTTTCAGGCTGGAGGCAATGTGCAAATGCTTTCTTTCCATTTATATAAATGATTGGACTAGGAAATACAGGGATAATATTAAACTTTGCAGATGACACAAAACACATGTAGCAAACAGCGAGGAAAATAATGACACACCAGGCACAAATAGATGAAATGAGCAGAGACATGGCACATGAACTTTAACACTGAAATTTAGAAACTAACATGGGAATACAACCACCTCAAGCTTCTCAGGCTGTCTTGAAAATATTGCCACTCCTTTATTTGCTGCGTCAAAATCCTGGAATGCTTTTCTGAACAGCACTATGGGTGTTCCTATAACAGACAGCACAAGTTCAAAAAAAAATCAGCACACCACTTGCTCAAGGGCAATTAAGGAAATGTTTGTGCCTGGTCTTGAATTGGCGACCTTGCTGTGTGAGAAGAACATAAGAACTACATAGCCATGTGCTGGGCAATAAATGCTGACTGATGCTTTCATCCCATAAACAAATAATAGGGAAGAAAGAACAAATTCACTTGGGCAAGAATAACAGTGCCGTTTTGAAGAATGCAGGAGAAACCTGAATATGTACACAAACCTTTCAAGGTGGCAGGATAGGAAGACTATTATAAAGGCATACAGCTTTCTTGTCTGTACAAATACAAAAATAATGTACAATAACAAAGGATGTCATGCAAAGCCTTTACAATACTTGTTCGGATGATTGTGGCAAGTTCTTGCACAATTGGATGGCAAGGCCTTGGAGGAGATGTAGAATAAACTGGAATGTTACTGGGTATGAAAGATTTCAGTCAGCTTGTAAGAGAAACAGGGGTTATTTGCCTTAGAACAGGGAAGATTATGGGAAGATTTGGCAGAGGTATTCAAAATCTTGATGGGTTCTGTTAGACCAAGTAGAAACTATTTCCACTGGCATAAGGGTTGGTAGCCAGAGGAGACAGATTTGACAAAGAACGAGGAACAGGAGAATGTATTTTGTTCTGTGAGCAGACATAATAACTTTCAAAAGGAAACTGGGTGAATACTTGAAAAAGAGAAAAATTGCTGGGAAAGAATGGATGATGAGATTAATTGTGTTGCTCTTTCAACAATCCAGTAGAGACAGTGGTCAGGATTCTCTGGCCATTCATGCTAGCAGGAATCTCCCATTCCATAATACTGAACGGAGATTTGGTAGAATGTGTTCTCCATCCTCTCGCAACAGTGGCAGGGCGCGAACAGGTGGAGAATTCAGGCCAATGAATAAGATAGCATCCTCCTGTGCAGATCATTCTTTGGTAATTTAGCAAGTTACTTGTGAATTAGTTTAATGTCTTGTTGTACTCACCAGAACCTCATGCATATTTTACTGTTTCAGCAGATTTCTTATTTTGCATTAAGTTGAAAATTTGCTAAATTAGAAAAAGAGGACTGTGTCCAGAAGAGATAGGAATACCTGTGGCTATTACAATCATCCTTTGCATTTGATGGCAAGGTGAAGCATATTAGCAAGTTTGAAGCAGGTCTGATATTTCGATCATCAGTCAAACAATGTTGGAAGATGTGGGAAAGTGATCACAGGCAAGGATCTGATGAGGTTCAAAACAAATTTTAGCTGCTAATGAGTATTCGAGTGGGGTAAAGTCAATTGGCACAAAATCAGTTTCATGATGCAATAAATAACCATGATATCAAGCGTGGAGCAAGCTGAAAAAAGCAATTTTAAAAATTACCTCCACAACTATCAAATACAAGACAACAATGCTGAAGAACTGACCTTTACTGGACTATCAGAACAACAGGTAGTGAGGGGAAATATTTATATATGCAGGCTACCTGGACAAGATAGAGGCAACATGGTACAAGACTTTTAAAGGACCGATGTCTCAAGGTGACTAATCTCCTCAAACAAAGCAATACCTTATTTATGTGGGCGCTTCACAAATGAGGAAGAATGTTCCCACTATCACAATGGTCAAATGTAAGTAATGACTAAGAGGCAATTATTTTCCAATGATCTAATTGTGCAATTCAATGAAGTAGTAAAAAGAAAATAATCAGAACAAAGTAATTACTGAAATTCAAACAAGGATCAATTTACTTTTTTCAATATAAGCATTAGGTCTTGAAAAAGATGTATGCTATAAACTTAAGTTATTTATGAAGTGGTCCAATAAGTTACCTCCTCAAAGCATTACCAGCCACATAATTCCCCCCAGATTTTTTTAAATCTAACTTACCAGCATGGTAAAATGGTGAGAGCTCACATTTCATAATGCTTCAATTACAAAATACTGTAAATACACAAATTACTTTTCTTTCTAATGTAGCAAGAAAAATAACTCCAACACACGATACAAAATTTAAAAAAAACACAGCTGTTGGTCAACATATAATGCCCTGGGTTTATTTTGTGAGAGTTCTGTCACAATTCCAGGTGGGATTAAAAACCTTGAGGATAAATATGCCATTGGACTGGGCATTCAGACTCAGGTACTGACAAAGCACTAGTAGTAGTCTGTTAAGTACCAATCTCTTCACAGAAGAGAGGTCTATTATTTCCAAAGGAAGGCACCCGATATCGTGGTTCTGGCCTTATAGCCTTCACAAGAATCTGAAAGTAAAAGCTGGCTGTTTCAGAAACTGGAATGATGATACACGTACAGCAACTACTGCATTCATCTCCCTTATCTCCTTGTTGTTTCTTCTCTTTTTCACATGAACAAGTGAAGAATGAAGTCTGTGTGTACAGGAGCACAAAATCAACAAGAAAATTACAACTTTAACAGATACAAAAATAACTGAATGATGAATGAACAATGAAAAAAAGCTCGGGAAATTCTGATACAGCTCAGATTTGTTTTGAAGGAGGTCCAATTTGTTTAAACTCAAATGAGCAAAAAAAAACTAAGCAGCATAGAAAATAATTAGTGCTAAAATAATTTTGCAGAAGCTTCTCTGCTTCTGAAAAAAGTGTGACTTCATTTCCAGCTTGTTACTTGCGTTAGAACAAATATAAGTGGAAGATCCCTATGTCTCCATGAAGTAGTTCCATCCCCATTTACAAACCGATGCCTTAATTTTCAAATCTGTATGTATGTCACCATTTTTACATGATACACAGAAACTCAGGGACCCAGAGGGGAACCATGTATGTTCACCATATACAAAATACCGAGGAGTCCACAGCTACCTAACACATTTACTACAGCACAGGAACCAATGAAGGTACAGTGTACAAAACTGTAAACACAGCACAATAAATAGATAAAACAGCAGGTTCCGCACCATGCACATGATGTGATGACACTTCATCTCTATAGATCTCTCACATCTCACACTCTTACTGGTTGCAATTTTGTTTTTTTTCAAGTGCAAAGCATCACAAATGAACAGTTCAGTATTCAAGTAACATATATACAAGTGTATTACAAATATGCAGTACTGTACAGATAATTGCTGTATCATAATTTACAGATGTCAATTCCTATTAACAGTAACAAAAAAGCATGAGATGTGCATTGCCATCAAGTCCCTAGAGCTGCCATGGAAACGCAATGTGCTGCATTCCACCATCCCTTGCATTCACAAGCGCTATTGATGCATAGCACCTAAATGAGTTCCCAAGGCTGCAGCTGTCTTTGTGGACACTACGTTACTTCCATTGCCACTGTATTGTCTGCTATACTGTTTAGTGCTGGCTTTTCTGTGTCGTGGTTTTCCCTGGAGAGAAAAAAAAAAGAAACTGTTAGTCAATGTTCTGACCATTTTTCATATTTTTATACAAGAATACATAATACTGGTGATGGATTATACTGATCTTAGCAATAACCCAAATTTAGCTAGATTTTATAAAATGTCAGGTGAAATTATAGCAACATTTAATCAAAAGCGATTTCATAGAATCGCTACACTGCGGGAGACCATTAGCCTACCACGCTGAGTCTCCAACAGAGTACCCAGGCACTATCCCTGTAACCTCAAACATATCCCACTAATCCCCCTAACCTACACACTAAGGGGAAATTTAGCATGTCCAATCCATTTAACCTGCACATCTTTGGACTGTGGAAAGAAACTGAAGCACCCAGAGAAAATCTATGCAGACACCGGAAGAACATAAAAACTTCACAGTCACCAAAGGCCAAAATGGAACCCGGGTATCTGGCACTGAGGAAGCAATACTAACTGTGCCACCATGTCTTGTACATGTATGGCCAACATGTATAAGAGTCTGAGTGAGTGCTCAATTTCCATTCAAGCCGTTCTGACTCTAACTTGGCCAGATGTTTTGCTTGCTCAATGCACCTGAATTGTCAGACTGACAATTTATTCCTGTGTCATGACATATTAATTTATGCAACACATCTTAATTTTCCAATGCATCACTACCTAATAAGTCAAACATCAACATCAGTAAATGGATGTACCATACAAATGTAACCATACAAATGTAATTAGTAAATTTGCGGATGACACCAAAGTCGGAGGAGTGGTAGATAGTGAAGAAGGGTGTTATAGTTTGCAGAGAGACTTGGACAAGTTGCAGAGCTGGGCTGAGAGGTGGCAAATGGAGTTTAATGTGGAAAAGTGAGGTAATTCACTTTGGCAGGAATAACAAATGTGTAGAGTATAGGGCTAATGGTAGGATTCTTAATAGTGTTGATGAACAGAGGGATCTTGGTGTATGTGTGCATAGATCCCTGAAAGTTGGCAATCAAGTCGATAAGGTTGTTAAGAAGGCATACGGAGTCTTAGCTTTTATTGGTAGGGGGATTGAATTTCGGAGCCGCAACGTCATGTTGCAACTGTACAAAACTCTAGTGCGGCCGCACTTGGAGTATTGTGTGCAGTTCTGGTCCCCACATTATAAGAAAGATGTGGAGGCATTGGAGAGGGTACAGAGGAGGTTTACCAGGATGTTGCCTGGTATGGAGGGCAGGTCTTATGAAGAGAGGCTGAGGGATTTGAGGTTGTTTTCGTTAGAAAGGAGGCGGCTAAGAGGGGACCTTATTGAAACATATAAGACGATTAGAGGTTTAGATAGGGTGGACAGTGATAGCCTTTTTCCTAGGATGGAGAAAGCTAGCACGAGGGGACATAGCTTTAAATTAAGGGGTGGTAGTTATAGGACGGATGTCAGAGGTAGGTTCTTTACCCAGAGGGTGGTAAGGGTATGGAATGCCCTGCCTGCTGCAGTTGTAATTGCGCCAAGTTTGGTGGCGTTTAAGAGGTTAGTAGATAAGTTTATGAATGAAAAGGGAATGATTTAGGTTAGAGGGTCACTGCTTTTTCTTAATTGGTTGGCGCAACATCGAAGGCCAAAGGGCCTGTTCTGCGCTGTAATGTTCTATGTTCTAAATCAAAATTCTCTGTCAAGGGAAAACAAGCTGGACTCTTGAAAGTATGAAAATAGATAAGTCCTCTGGGCCGGATGGGATTTATCCTAGGTTTCTCTGGGAGGCTAGGGAGGAGACTGCAGAGCCTTTGGCTTTAATCTTCATGTCGTCATTGATTACAGGTATAGTGCCGGAAGACTGTCCCCTTGTTCAAGAAGGGGAGTAGAGACAATCCTGGGAATTATAGACCAGTGAGCCTTAATTTTGACGTGGGCAAAGTTTTGGAAAGAATTGTAAGGAATAGGATTTATAATCTTCTAGAGAGAAATAAATTGATTAAGGATAGTCAACACAGTTTTGTGAAGGGTAGGTTGTGCTCACAAACCTTATCCAGTTTTTTGAAAAGGCGGCCAAAGAGGTGGATAAGGGTAAGGCACTTGACGTGGGGTATATGGATTTTAGTAAAGGATTTGATAAGGCTCCCCATGGTAAGCCACTGCAGATGCATGGGACTGAGGGTGATTTAGCAGTCTGGATCAGGAATTGGCTAGCTGATAAAAGACAGAGGGTGATAGTTGATGGGAAATATTCAACCTGGAATCCAGTTACAAGTGGTGTACCTCAGGGATTTGTT
Source organism: Sphyrna mokarran (assembly GCA_024679065.1). Taxonomy (NCBI): domain Eukaryota; kingdom Metazoa; phylum Chordata; class Chondrichthyes; order Carcharhiniformes; family Carcharhinidae; genus Sphyrna; species Sphyrna mokarran. Next base: position 32,507,504 of record JAGIQG010000002.1, on the reverse strand, counting down.
TTGGGGCCACTGCTGTTTGTCATTTTTATAAATGACCTTGATGTGTGTAGAAGGATAGGTTAGTAAATTTGCTGATGACACCAAAGTCGGTGGAGCTGAAGACAGTGAGGATGGATGTTACAGTTTGCAGAGGGATATAGATAGGCTGCAGAGCTGGGCCGCGAGGTGGCAAATGGAGTTTAATATGGAAACGTGAAGTGATTCACTTTGGTAAGAGTAACAGGATCACATAATATAGGGCTAATAAATGGACTCTTAGTAGTGTCAATGAGCAGAGAGATCTCGGTGTACATGCGCATAGCTCCCTGAAAGTTGGCATCCAGGTTGATAAGATTGTTAAGAAGGTGTATGGTGTGTTAGCTTTTATTGGTAGAGGGATTGAATTTCGGAGCCATGAGGTCATGTTGCAACTGTACAAAACTCTGGTGCGGCCACACCTGGAGTATTGCATACAGTTCTGGTCGCCGCATTATAAGAAAGATGTGGAGGCATTGGAAAGGGTGCAGAGGTGGTTTAACCAGGATGTTGCCTAGTATGGTGGGAAGGTCTTATGAGGAAAGGCTGAGGGACTTGAGGTTATTTTCATTAGAGAGAAGGTTAAGAGGTGACCTAATTGAGGCACACAAGATGATCAGAGGGTTAGGTAGGGTGGACAGTGAGAGCCTTTTTCCTCGGATGGTGATGACTAACACGAGGGGACATAGCTTTAAATTAACGGGTAGTAGTTATAGGATGGATATCAGAGGTAAGTTCTTTACTCAGAGGGTAGTTAAGGGCGTGGAATGCCCTGCCTGCAGCAGTTGTGGACTCGCCAACTTTAAAGGGCATTCAAATGGTCAGTGGAGAGGCAAATGGATAATATGGGAATAGTTTAGGTTAGAGGGTCATTAGGTGGTTCCACTGGTCGGTGCAACATCGCGGGCCGAAGGGCCTATACTGCGCTGTAATGTTCTATGTTCGATGAAAATTAGCCTAGTAAAACAGACTTGGCAATCTGTGAAATTAGCACTATTTTGAAGCAGTAACTTCAGTTGAGATTTTCAACCTGCTCTCAACATGGCAACAATAAATAAATTGGACTCACTGATTGTGAATTTATTTAGAACTCAGCAATCTATAAAATGTTTGCGCTATTTTAAATAATTAAACCCAATGATTTCAACAATTTCTATATAAAAGGCACATATGGCAAAAAATCTTTTTGTCATATAACACAGGGATTTTACCCTGACTAGATGATCATACTTTGCTTCTTCATTCCACTTGTTTCAACTATGAATGCTGTTGAAGTGGAAAAGACAGCAATATTTGTAGACAATTGTATGGAGTTATCTCCACTTCTTTAAGAGTTGAACTAAATGCCAACATTTGTAACCATTATAGCAATGCATTTTGGAAAATCCTCCATTAATTTTCCAAAATCCGTTTCCAATTTTCAAGAGGATTTTCACAAAAGGGCACAACTCTGTGCCACAGATAACTTTTCCTAATAGTTGACAGGAAGCATGCTTTGTGTTACAGCATAGTCAGAAAACCAATTATCATAACCAACATTTGATTAATTGCCAACATGAAAGCATGGTCATGGATTTTTAAATGTAAACTGGAAAGGAAACAGCATGTCACCTTTTCTTTAATAATCACTTCCTAGCAGCTTGAATAAAAGACAATAGATTGGAGTCTGGAACAGGTTAGGCATTATGCAAATACGGAGAGATAAACATTGGCAAGGCCCAGCACCAAGTATTATGTGCATTAATGCAATCATATTTTTCATAAATCTTCCAAATCTACTTAATACGAAACATGCTTAAAATGAAATAGAGTAAGCCAAGAATTGACCGATAAAGGTTTACAATTATTTCTCTAAATATCAAAAATGGAGAAAAAGTGTGTTGTAATTTAAGAGTGAAACCTTAAATGTAGTATATAAATAAAGATCACAACACTTGTATGATAACTGCAAGGGTACAATATTATATTCAAATTTCTAGAAGATAAAGGCCAGCTAGTTTGTTGAGTCTGTTCTACATGCCAGTTAGACTATACAGCTATGCATTGCCTCAAGACAGGAACAAAAAGAGGAGAAAAAATTTAAGGCCAATTTTAGGAAAAACTCTAGGTAATCCCTCTCTACCTCAAAAAAGCTCACTAAGTTCTAGATGGCCAAGAATTTATATAACACACCACCTACAATGATTAGGTGATTATCAGCGTTTGCAAGTGGAGAAAACAATTCAAGCTTCTGGTTCTTTCTGCCAACATTCGCTTATGATTTATTTCCATTAGCCTGTGTAATTTTCTTGCTCTGTGTTACTACATATATGTTCCATTTTTTGTTAATAAGAGAGAATGCCAAAATAGATCCAGGTAGGCAGACAGTAGTTAGACATGCTTAGCATTGCTTGGAGAAAATTCTATTATTTTGTTGTTTTAGCAAGGCAATGTAGATTCTGAGTTAAAACAAATGGATTGGTCCACCAACACATTTCTTGCTAGTAGGATGATCGATATATAATATATAGGGATTTTTAGTTAATACTTACATTATATTCAAGAACTACTAGATTCTGTGCCTGAAGCAATACATAAAGACTAAAACAGTATTTTAATATACACAAGTGCAATGAAGAGCAATTTAATTTATACCACAAGGAAGATTAACCATGGATAAAAACCATGTATTATTTAAAGATATCAAAGTTAACTTACTGAACTGACTGAAAGATGGTCTTCAAAATTCCAAATCAGCCATATAAATTTAAGTAGGTTTTAATAGCAAAATATATTTGAGGCTATGACAGCCATTGATTTAAAAATGAAAATAAGGGCTTTTTTTTCCAAAAAGGGAAACGATCCGATTGCTCACTTAAAAAAATATAAAAAAAACAAAAGCACTTTACTTGCCTCCCAACCTCCTGCTCCTACCCTTAAAGTTTCCCGATGTGCTGCAGTAAAGTCTCCTTTTATCACTCCTATTTCACCATCTGGGTGGCAACATCACGTCTCTATGGCGCTATGAATTGCAGGGCCAGTGACGTGTTTATGGAGAGACACTTCCTGCAGGTGTGATGTTTAAAGAGTGAGTCATCATCAGTACCCTTTTATATAAAAAATTCAAACCATTAAAGAATTATCAACTTCAAATTTTCAGAAAATGTGATGGGGCGAGAATTTCTTCCCCCACTTAGAATGGTAAAGTTTTGTGACATCACACCATTGGGCTAATTAACTCCATGCCAGTTCCTCAAATATTCACTCACCTTTGTGAAAAAGGGTACTGATTGAGAGTTTCATCTATGCTTTGAAGTCTTCCTTTTTCTTTAAATGTGATTCAATCTCCACACAAATAATCAAACCCGTCTTGGGGAAGGTAGAGGGGAGAAAGAATCATAGGCGATATAGCTCATGTACTTCAGTTACCATAAAAAAACCATGAAAATACATAGCCCTTTTATAATGTCTGCTGCTTGTAATGTTTTGAAGGCTACAAAGCATTAATGTAACAAGGTAAAATGCAAAAATAACCACCCCACAGCTCTACATACACATTATAAATATATGAACTAAATGAAAAAGAAAAAAATCCATGTCAAAAAAGGTAGCTAAATGTTCTTTCCTCTGTTGTTCAACTATTAGATTCAAATGAACCATCTCAAGTAGTGGAAAATAAAGACGGAGTTTTTAGTGGATTACAAAGCCAACTTGAAGCACAAGGTGCCAAATCATTTACCTCTAGTTATGAAATCAAGACCACAATGCTTTGTAAAAGCAGGTAAATTGCTCTTTAGTTGCCTTTCAGATAATCTGAACAAATCTCACTGTTATACAAGGATGTGAATTTATCTCCTTTTTGCTGGTGGCTTCAAATCCAGTTTTATAAAACAACACATTACACTGCCTACCTTCGTTAGATACAGCTCACTTGTGGGTCTGTCGCATTGCTTTGCTACAGACAAACCAAAATGCACTATATTGTCGTATTTTTTATTACCTTTCTCCACACATTCCTAAAATTGCTTGGGTGTGGTGTAAACAAGTGTTTGACACGACTTAACACCTCCTAATCTTCATTATGCACATGTAGCTCTGACTACCAATTGTGAAAATCACAGCCAATCCTCACTTTAACTGCATGTTCTTAGATACATACTTCTCATTTGGGGAGGGTGAGGCAATCAAAATCAGAAGAAATCCTGACCACTTCCCTCACTGTCCATTTCAAATCCAAGATTAATCATAATACCACTTTTCTTGCTCTGGTTGAAACCAGCACACACAAGCACTATAAAAATGAACAACAACAAAATCACAAGGACAATATTCAAAATAACTAGTCACAATTACATTGAAAAATTAAAACTGGAAACAATGTGCTGCTGACTAATTTGAATATCACAAGGTGCTCTGAAACTAAATTTTTTTGCCACAAGTGGGTGACAGGTATAAATGATTGTGACAGAAAAACCTAAACGAGCAAGAGACCAGAAGGGTAAACGTTGCATATAACTGAAGACTTGTGGTATTTCACACCAATCCATTCGTTGTTTGATGAAGAATGAAGAATATCACTGTCCAGATTATATGCATGATAAATTGCATCTTTACTGCAGCACACAAGGAAACTAGCTGTTAAAGGCAATACTCTTCTTCTATAACAAAGCCCACTTTCAACCAAATCATGTGTTATTGATCAACATCAGGTTCTATTGCATAAATCTATACCGCACAATAAAAAGAAATTTGCTTAAATACAAATTTGAGAGAATGGTGCTTACCTTGGTACTCCATCCATGGAGGTGGAGCCTGGAACCTTGGGCACCTGACAATTTGCTGCTGTAGCCAGCTTTAAGGCAGATGTTGGAACAGTATTTAAAGTTCTAGGTATATGCCGTGCATTCAGACTGGTGACAGAATTAACAGAAGCTACTGAGCTAGGTACACCTAGACGAAGGCTGTTGCCAATCAGAACCTGAGGATTTGAGTTTGTAGCATTTCCATGGTGACTTAGTGCACTGTGGGAAGTTGCTGTCTGTGTGTTGCTGCAGGGTGGCAGTAAGGTTGAACCTGCTGCTGATGATGATTGACTGGTTTGTACAAGAGCCGTAGGCGTGGTACTAGTGAGGTGTAAGCCCTTGTACGATCCTGAAGGAAAGCAGAGACACAGAATTAGAACATAACTGAAACACTGGCATAGTTTTGGAACCAGCACAAGTGAACAGTCAATAAAAAAAATTGTGAAACCATTAAAGTCAATATTTATGTACAATTCCCTCAAGTTGGATTGGGACACTATAAAGAATCAAGGCCTATTGGCAGCCCAGTTTAAACTTTTTCTCAGACTACCTGAGCAAGTACCACAGAAAGCTAACACAGAATGGATGCAACTGACCAGTACTTTTCTTGCATTTTTGCTGGCCCTATATTTTTGATGAGTAGAAAGAGTAATTAGGAAAAAATTACAAAAGTCTGAGGACACGTACCAGGCGATTCAAGAACATCTTCCCTACTGCCAGACTTCTGAACGGACCTATCTTGTACTAAGCTGATCTTTCTCTACTTTCTTGCTATAATTGTAAGACTACATTCTGCACTCTCAATTCCTTCTCTATGAATGGTGCACTTTGTATGTGCAAGAAACAATTTTCACTGTACACCAATACATGTGACAATAATAAATCAAATCAAAGGAACAGCTGGAAGCAGCCTCCAAAATTTAGCACAGATGTTACAAGATTCAAAGGTTGAGGCAAGCTCTCAAGGAAATATATTGGCAGATAGATATCAATTTGTTTACACAGAATATCTACCAGTAATTATCTACCACATATAAAGTGAACTTATTGTTCTAACTTCCAAAACCACATTCCCAGATTATTTAAAAATTGGTCATAGCTCGGTTTCCTTTCCTTTTAAATTTCCTCATCCTGTAACTGTCTTGCCAAACTCATTTTAAAATCAGTGAATCAGTGACCTGGATTAAGGTCAGCAGAAAATTAATTTAAATATCACAATACTGCAGGAATGGACTGATAGGAAGAACTGTTGGCAGTGCAATTATATACTACTTCAGCAAGTTTCAGACTTTGGAAATGGTTTTACCCGGCTAACTTAAGAGGGAAAACAAAGGATTTGTACTCACCTTTTCCCTCTAAAATTTCTCAAAATAAAGATAATAATTTAAAAATGAAGTGGTTTAGTGGAAATCAGAGTATTCTACTACTGTACAATGAGACATAATCTCTAGTAGGGTATCTTCAATAATACTTGCTGTTTTTTCTTTAATTTGCCCATATCCATTAGGTTGCAAGTTTTTGCGTGGCAAATTGCTGGACACAGCAGTTGACAACGATATAGTGAGGTAAACAGCACATGTGGGATCTGAGTAAATAGCCAAATGGTGGTCTATCTCCTTATCTAATCAAATTGAAGGATTAGGAAATAAACAGCACCAAGAGTAGAGATGGTGCAAAGTGGAGGGGGTAAATTCATCCTCAAATCAAATACAGAAAGAGAATTAAAAAGAGGGAGAACATGTGTATGCACGCGTGCAAGAGAGAGCAAGCGAGCTAAAAATGTTTTGAAATTTTCCAGTAATTAAAACCTAAAGGAATGAGATGTCATATTTATAAAAGTTAATTTTTGGTGCCAGCGAGCTAACTAATGATGATGAAACATTTTTGTCATTAAAAGACACTTATGAACTCCATACATCTTTGTGGCAAGTTTAGTTCGCATCTACTGTGTGTACTTTCATATTTTTCAATGCATTTCAATGATGAGGCAGATAACAAGCCGTCATTTTCATGAATCCAACATTAGTGTGGCGCAATTTGGGTAGGAACCTTTAGATTTTGAGTATAACCCTGCCCTCTGTTCCTTGGTTGATGTCACAGTACCATCTGAGAGTAAATAATGGACAGTGCCATTATATTCACCATTATTTTGCTGTAATGTTTCTGCACATTTTGTAGTACTGCAAATATAGAACACTGCAGCACAAACAGGCCCTTCAGCCCACAAGTTGTGTCGACCATACCCATACCTACTAGGCCGTAGAAATATCTGTAACTCCCAATCCCATGTACTCATCCAGAAGTCTTTTAAAAGACCCCAGCGAGTTCACCTCCACCACCACTGACGACAGCCAATTTCATTCACTCACCACCCTCTAAGTGAAAAACTTACCTCTAACATCTTCTCGTACTTGCTGCCCAGCACCTTAAACCTACGTCCTCTCGTAGCAACTATTTCAGCTCTGGGAAACAGCCTCCAAGAATCCACCCTATCTATTCCTCTCAACGTTTATAAACCTCTATCAGGTCGCCTCTCAACCTTTGTCTCTCCAGGGAGAAGAGACCCAGCTCCCTCAACCTATCTTCAAAAGGGCATGCCTCCCAATCCAGGCAACATCCTTGTAAATCTCCTCTGCACCCTCTCAATAGCTTCCACATCCTTCCTACAGTGAAGCGACCAGAACTGCACACAGTACTCCAAGTGGGGTCTGACAAGGGTCTTATAAAGTTGCAGTATTACCTCCCGACTCCTAAACGCAATCCCTCTATTAACGAAGGCCAGTACACCATATGCCTTCTTGACCACATCCTCCACTTGCGGGGCAGATTTAAGAGTCCTATGGACCCAGACCCCAAGATCCTTCTGTTCCTCAACACTGCTAAGACCCCTACCCTTGATATTGTACTCCTTCATCCCACTGTTCCTGTCAAAATGGACCACTACACATTTATCTCTGTTGAAGTCCATCTGCCACTTCTTCACCCATGCTTGCATCCTATCTACATACTCCTGCAACTTCTGACATCCCTCCAGACTATCCATAACACCACCAACCTTTGTATCATCGGCCAACTTACTGACCTATCCTTCCACTTCTTCATCATTTATGAAAGGTCATTTATGAAAATGACCAACAGCAAGAGTTCTAGAACAAATCACTGGGGCACTCTACTGGTGACCGATCTCCGTGCAGAAAAAGACGCATCCACAACCATTCTCTGCCTTCTGCAGGCAAGCCAGTTCCGGATCCACAAAGCCAAAGCCCCTTGGATCTCATGCCTTCTCACCTTCTCAAGGAGTCTTGCATGGGGGACCTTATCAAACGCCTCGTTGTAAACCATATCCATCTCTTCCTTCGTCAATGTGTTCAGTCACATTTTCGAAGAACTCAACTAGGCTCGTAAGGTACGACCTGCCCTTGACAAAGCCGTGTTAATTATTTCTGATCAAGCTAAACTTCTCTAAATGCTCATAAATCCTGTCCCTCAGGATCCTCTCCATCAACTTAGCAACCACCGAGGTCAGACTCACTGGTCAGTAATTTCCTGGGCTATCCCTGTTCCCTTTCTCGAAAATAAGAACTGCATCCTCAATCCTTCAGTCCTCCGGAACCTCTCCTGTCTCCACTGACGACACAAAGATCATCACCAGGGGTTCTGCAATCATTTCCCTCACCTCCCATGGTAGTCTGGGGTACATCCCATTCGTCCTGGCAACTTATCTATCTTGATAGAATTTATAATTTCCAACACATTCTCTTTCTTAATATCCAAATACTCAATCTTTTCAACCTGCTGCAAACTTGCAGTATGACCTCCCAGATCACTTTCCACTGTGAATACCGAGGCAAAGTACTCATTAAGCATCTCTGCCATTTCTTCTGGTTCCACACAAACTCTTCCCCTTTCATGTTTTAAAGGTCCAATCCCTTCACTTCTCATCCTTTTACCCTTCACATATTTATAGAATACCTTGGGATTCTCCTTAATCTTACCCACCAAACCTTCTCATGACCCCTTCTGGCTCTTCTAATTTGCTTTTTAAGCTCCTTTCTACAAGCCTTATACTTCTCTAGATCCTTAACATCTCCCAGTTCTCTGAACCTTTTGTACACCTTTCTTTTCTTCCTGACTAGATTCATCACAACCTTTGTACGCCACGGTTCCCATGATTTACCAAAACCTCCTTGTCTCATTCGAATGTCGTGCAGAGCGCCAGACAAATATTCCTTGAAAATCCGCCACCTTCCTTCAGTACTTTTCCCCAAGAACACCTCCTTCCAGTTTATTTGTCCAATTTTCTGCCTAATGATTTCATATTTCCCCCTACTCCAGATAAACACCTTTCTATCCTACCTGATCCTATCTCTTTCCAATGCTAACGTGAAGGAGATAGAATTATGATCACCATCCCCGAGATGATCTCCCACCGTGAGATCCGATACCTGTTCTTGTTTATTAGCCAGCACCAGGTCAAGTACAGCCTCACCTCTCGTAGGCTTATCCACATGCTGTGTCAACAAACTCTTCCCCATCCAAACCCCTTACCCTAGGGATATTCCAGTCAATGTTTGGAAAATTAAAGTCTTCCACCATGACAACTCTGTTATTACTATATCTCTCTAGGATCTGTTTCCCTATCTGCACCTCAACTTCCCTGTCACTACTGGGCACCCTATAGAAAACACCCAGCAAAGTTATCGATCCCTTTTTATTCCTAACTTCCACCAACAGAGACTCTGTAGACAGTCCTTCCATGGCATCCACCTTCCCTACAGCCGTGACACTGTCCCTGATCAACAGTGCCACTCTGCCACCTTCCCTATCCTTCCTGAAGCATCTAAATCCCAGCACCTGAAGTACCCATCCAAGTCTCCATAATGGCCACCACATCACATTTTTAAGTAGCAATCCATGCCCTAAGCTCATCCACTTTATTCAATACACTCCTGGCGTTAAAGCAGACACACCTCAGATCCTCAGTGTGGGCGCTTCCCTTCTTATCACCCATCTAACCTCCCTCTCATACTGTCTACAGTCCTTCTCTACTTGGGAATTAACCTCCTCGCTCTCAATCACCTCATCTAGATTCCCTCCCACCAACCTTCCTAGTTTAAAGTCTCCCTAATAGCCCTAGCCAACCTTCCCACCAAGATATTGGTTTCCCTAGGATTCAAGTGCCTCCTGTCTTTATTGTACAGGTCACATCTGCTCTAAAGAAGTCCCAATGATCCAGGAACCGGAATCCCTGCTCCCCGCTCCAGTCCCTCAGCCATGCACTCACCCTCCACCTCATTCTATTCCTACTCTTACTCTCCCGCAGCTCAGGCAGTAATCCTGAGATTACTACCTTTTTGTGTTGTTCTTTCTCAATTGTCTACTTAAATCCCTGTAATCCTTTTCATGACCCCTTCCCTTTTCCTGCTTATGTCAGCAGTACCTACATGGACCACAATCTCCGGCTCCTCACCCTCTCCCTTCAAGATGTCTGGGACGCGTCTAGAGACATCCTGGATCCCAGCTCCAGGAGGTAAATCACTATCTGCGACTTCCATCTGTGTCCACAAAAATGCATGTCTGACCCCCTCACTATGGAGTCCCCTATTAATACTACCTTTCTCCTTTTTTCCTTACATTTATGAGGTACTGGGTTGGGCTCAGCTCCAGAGATCCAGCCACTGCTGCCGTCCCCCCCAGCAGTACTCAGACAGGAGTACTTATTATGAAGAGGGACATCCACCGGTGTGCTCTCTGTTACATGAGCTTTCCCCTTCCTAACAGTTACTCACTTGCTTTCCTCCCGTTGCCCTGGCATGACCACTTGCCAGTAGCTCCTGTCAACTGCCTCCTTGTTTGCTCTAATGAGACAAAGATTCTCGAGCTGCAGTTCCAGTTGTTTAACCTAGTCCCTTAGGAACCACAGCTCCACACGCCCAGCACAGATATAGACATGTAGGAGACCAGGAGCCCCCACATATTTCACTGGCTACAACATACTGGCCTCACACTCGTAATTGCCCTTTTAGAAATACAGGGGAAAAAAAAATTAAAAACTTATAAATTTACTTTGCCTTGCCCTTTTTTGCTTAAGCCCTATGAGCCAAAGCCCTACAGCTCACCAAAAACAAAAACCAAACTTACCTGATCTCACTGAGTCTCTCTCTCTTTCTTTTTTAAAAGAGAGGAGGGGAGAGGGTGGTATACTCTACACACCTGTAGAGTATAGGGCTTCCTCACTGGTCCAATTTATGTTGAGGGGGAAAGAAAACTTCTACCCAGGCCTCTTTGCAAACACCTTCTGGTTTATAGTTTAAAAACTCAAAAAGTTAGTTATAAAACAAAACAAAATCACTCTAGCTTACTCACAAACTCTCCACTCACAAATCGTGCCTCTCTGCTGTACTCCAAGGAGGAATGAGGTCGATTCCTTAAGGTGAGTAACTTATAAAGGGGGGAAAAAACTACCCAGGCCTCTTTGCAAACTCCTTCTGGTTTACAGTCAAAAAAACTTGATGGTGGAAGAAAATCACATAGTAACCACATTACAAAAATTCTTCAAAGGAATTGCAGTACGTAATAGCAGAAAGGGCGAGGGTGAATAATTCTTTACATTTGAAATGCCAACATTTTGCTTTGATTCTTATTTTGGCAACACTACCTATCATAAGTATTTAATTCTATAAATTCATCACTCTCAGATCATGCTTATGTAACGTCTCATTTTGTGAAAATATACACTCACCTGAGGCTTGTAGGACACCATTGATTCCAAGCACTACTTCCTCCTTTGCCTTGAAAGCCATCAACTGTTCTGATGTCATCAAAGCTGAAGCAGCAAATTGTGCACTAACTGAATCCAAAGTTTTTGAAACAGAACCCTGTCACAAAGTTTAGGCAAATCAATCACAACCTCGAAATGTTTTCACAAACAACTCAAGATCAATATTTATTTTAATAGAAAACAATTTGCAATACTAGGAATACAGCATTTAATATCTGAAACATATCCCTCACAAAAAAATTAACAGCAGGACTGATAAGCCTGTGAACAATTGTGTAACTGTATTCATTGTTGAAAAAGCCTACCAATGACTTGAGATATTAAAGAGCACATTACTGTTTCAAAGTAGAAATACCATGAGAGCAACAGATGCTATTTTCTTTCATTAAATTGACTTTGCTGCATTTCTAACAAGCAACAGGAATAGCAATATTCATTTCAGCAGCTTTAGATACACTCAAGATTATTGACAAAAACATCAATAATTTATACAAAATCATTGTTAATTCCCTCTACTTAACAGGCAAGCCTCTAACAAAACATTTTCTTAATTTTAATCACAAACCTCTAATTCAACTGTGACACAATCCTATAATACAATTGCACTAACTTCCTGTTGATAGGACTTTCAAAATTAAGCTAAAAACGAATTTGGCATTAATTACTGTAACATGATACTTCCAACTATAAATCTGTGTTGCTGAACAAGCAAAACTGAACAATGCTGCCTATTTTTCCCTACTGCTGTTAATTTGCATCAGCCCAGCTTCAATTTCTTTCAATTATTCCATTTAGCAATATTAAAAGCTACAACTAATGGAGAACCAAAAATGTTAATTAAGTGCAGAATTTGAAGCTTTTTGACAAAGACTTGTGTCACAATTTTTTTTAAAAGGTTAATGATTTGAAGATATTTGTTGAGTGTCAAATTTTGTGTGGTTTACCATATTATTTGAGCTTGGCTCATTCTTACCTGTGAAGCATTGGAGCCTGAATTACTATGTGCTAGCTGCTGCTGAATCTGTGCAAGCTGTTGTTTCTGCATCAGTACTAGCTGCTGTTGATGTTGCTGGTATTGTTCTGCTGTAAATGCTGAACACAAATTAATTTATTAAGGCAAATTTGATGCAAAAATAAATAAGACAGTGAAAATAGACTTGCAATTATAGCCTTAAAATTCTGAAAATAGCAGATTCTATATACGTGATCCTGCAAGTTCAGAATACAAATTTTCCAATACACACTGGCAATACTTCTTTCAAGCAAGAAAATGAAAATAACTGTCCTCCCAAATCAAAATTAGCCATCTCAACACATTCAATAGGATTTTGTTCACACACTTAATCAACTATAGGCAGCTAAAAATGACGAAGAATATTTGTGGGAGATAGTAAATAAAGCACAGTGATGGAAAGATATTACATTAAAAACTTGCTGACAAGGACAGTCAGAGCAAACCCTCACCTGTGCCCACTAAGAATCTGTAAACATTTAGTACAGGCATATACACAAAGTCCTCAACTTGAGCACAATCATATTAAGACCATATTAAGAAAATACTTGGGATACTACAAAAGTTTGGATCAGTTAGCATCTTCAGAAACAGGGCAGGGGGTCAGAAAGAAAGAAAAAACTGCTTCTATTCCAAATTACTATCCAGTAATGCCAGGCCACAGTGAAAGGAAGAGGATAAATGGTTAAAAAAAAACTGAATTGCTTCATCAGAATTTGATTTGAATGTTCCTCAAATAAAAAGGCTTAGATTTTACAACTGAAATCCTTGCATTAAGTAACAAATTGCATTAGTATGGATTACTACATTGAGGACCACCCACAAGCCACAAGGCGCTTGATACATCCGCAAATTGAGATCTTGATAAAAACCTTTATTTTATAAAAACTTCAGAGAATTGTCAAAATAATAACTGTCAACTCATTAATAACATAGCAAATTATTAAAAAGGGAAAGCCGCCACATTATCGGAACTGTAGGTTTCTTTTGCCTATTGCACTATCCCTTCTATATTTGAATGATCTCATTTTATTTACTCCAGTTTCTAACCTTAAAGGACAGGGTAATTAAAGTATTCTCCATTTTAGCCAAGAATACACTATACATCACTTGATACAACAAGGCTTATAATGTTAAAACAGCACATCATCTAATTTGCATCAAGTTACATCATAAGAATGAATTAATTAATTTAAAGCACAATTTCTGTTTTGCATCTCAATCACACTATCAAGTTGGTAGGAAGCAGAACCTGACTCCCTATACTACAAAAGCTAACTATGTTTGAATCTGCAGCAAAAGATAATTAAACTCTTGACTAATGCACTGTTAAAGTTGCCTTTTCCCGTAGCATATTTTATGTATTACACTATTTTTAACTGCATTATTCTACTTGCTGTGGTGTATACACAGAAAATAAGACCATGAATTGAAACCTTAATGCCCAACTTCACTCAGTTCTTTAAATGGAAAACTGCATTGAACACGCAGGCTCAATGTTCAACCATTTTGGCAGCAAATGATACCTCCAAATGAGGGGGCAGTGACTATAAACATCTTTTTATTTTGCATAACTACTCTGCAAAACTACAAGGCCATCCTGAAACTGCATCATGAGTTATAGTTCCATCAAGATCATGACAAGTTAGGTTAACTTCATCTTATTCAAGAAAAAAGTTGGGATTTTATGATACACTTTTCAGTGGTTCAATAGCGTTTCTGCAAGATGTTTTGGAAACATATCCCTCGATGCGCTACTCTGAGGAAAACTGAAATATTTTCACTGACGAACAAAGTCCAAATCATCCAAGATCATAGTTGATGAGTTCTAAAATTTTAGTTGTCATTTAAGTTTGGCATAAGAGCAATGGAGCTGTATCACCAGTGCTGGGGAAAATGGAAGCTGAACCATTGGTACAGTTTTTATTTGAATCATACTGGGATTAATTTTTGGCAAGTCATATATCTAGGTGGTAAACAGGGTTTAAATGAGAAGATGTGATAAATTAAAGACAGAGAACAACGTAAGAGAACAATAAGGAAATTGATAACCTGAATGTGCAAGAAAGGGATGGAAGTGCACTAGCAGATATGGCAAGATTGTTAATTAATAAAAAGATGTAAGGCACTCCATCCGAATGCACACAGTATTCACAAAAAAGTAGCATAAATAGAAGCAACTGGTATGATCTGATTGCCATAACGTAGACATAGATGTACGAGAACCAAGGCTTGGAACTGAATGTTCAGATAGTCAAAATTTAGGTCAAAGGGAGAGGGAGATAGGGTAACACTTGAGTGGTGTCAGCATATTACAGAGAGAGGATCATAATGTTCTAGATGTAGAATCCATTTGGTTGAGCTAAAAAAAGTGAGGGGGGAAGCATACACTAGTGGTCATGTACAGCACACAAAAAAAAAATCAGAAAATTAGAGGTAAGAGGAGCTTGCCAGAGATAGAGGGGCGAGTATGACATCTGAAAGAAATCAGCTTTACTGGCATCATCCATGCCATTTAAAATGAGGCAAGACGGAAGTTTTTTTTAAAAAAAAGAGAACTTTAATTACCAAATTACCCATTCCTTGAGTGGATATTACATTGAGAAGTTAAGGGGACATGGGAGGGTGGTTTGGCCACGTGTTAGGAGGAACAAAAATTGTTTGATTTCTGCGTTTGCACCTATTTTACAGCAAAACAGGGTTACTGACATCATAGGAATTTTTGGGTTCCCTGTTGGTTGGGGAGAAGAGGGGGGAGGAGCAACTTGTGAAGTTTGGGAAACCATGGCATACTCAAATGAGGGCCCACCACAGGTAGAGAAAAAAAAATTGTATAACGGGGAATAAAAAAAGGTAGAGAAACTAAAATGTTGTGTGCCTGCCTTTACAGAGAATGATTAAAAATCTCCCAGGAATACTAGAGAACCAAGAATGAGGAACAGAAAGAAATCAGTAAAAAGTGAAGAAATTAATGAAACAGATGGTTGGTAAATCTCGAGCTTGATAATCTATGTCCCAGGGTAGGTTTTTCACTCAGAGGGTGGTGAGTGAATGGAACCGACTGCCGTCGGAGGTTGTTGAGGCAAACTTACTGGGGTCTTTTAAGAGACTTCTGGATGAGTATATGGAAAAGAATAGGATAGGGAGTTATAGATAGGTCTGTGGATTGCTAGATGTGATCGGTGCAACTCGTGGGCCGAAGGGCCTGTTTGTGCTGTATTGTTCTATGTTCTATATTCAAAAAAATGGCTTTATTGGGTAAGTTCATTTGAAAATTCTATAGATTTTGGAACAGTACTTGCAGATTGCAAGGTAGGAAATGTAACCCGTTATTTAATAAAGATGGGAGACAGAAAATGGGGAACTATAGACTTGTTAGCCAATAACTGAGCATTTAGAAAATAATAGGGAAAGTCACACTGATTTATGAAAGGGAACTGGCAGAACAGATAAGGGGGAAAGCTGTGATGTGGTGTATTTGGAATTTTAGAATGCTTCCATAACGTGCTACACAGTCAGCAAGTAAATAGGATTGGGAGTAATATATTGGAAAAGATTGAAAATTGGTTAACCGAGAGAGAACTAGTTGGGAATGAGTTGTCAGGAGGATGCAAAGATATTTCAAAATCACTTCGGCTAAATGAGCAAGAAAATGAAAGATGGAATATAATGTTGTAAAGTGTGAAGTTATCCATTTTCAGAGGAAAGCCAGAAATGCAGAAAATGTCTTAAACAGTGGGAGATTGAGAAGTGTGATGTTCAAAAAGACCTCGGCATACTTTTTCATGAATTACCAAAATTAACATGCAGGTGCAATAAGCATTTAAGGTGGCAAATTGAATGTTGGCCCTTACTGCAAGAAAGTTTGTGTACAAGAACAAAGAAGACTTCCTGCAATTATTTGGAGTCCTGTGAGACTGTACCTGAAATATCATGTAACTTTTGTCTCCTTACCCAAGGAAGAATATACTTGCCACAGAAGGAATGCAATGAAGATGCACCAGACTGATCCCTGGGATGGCAGGATTATCCTACGAGGAGAAATTGAGGAGACTGGGTCTGTATTTGAGTGTTTAGCAGAATCACAGAATTCCCACAGTGCAGAAGGAGGTCACTTGGTGCACTGTGCCTGCACCGACAACCCCGGCCCTTTCATAGTAATCCCATATAGTTACCTTGCCAACACCGACGCTAAGGGGCAATTTAACATGCCCAATCCACCTGGGCCAGAATAGAACCCAATTCCTGGCGCTGAGAGGCAACAGTGGCTATTGCCACTGTCTTTCACGTGTAAGCACTTTGCACCTTCTTTCCTGTAAAACAATCTGGGTCCCTTTAATCTAACAAACAATCCACGCTGTCAGGCAGATTTCAGAACATGCTATTTAATTTTAAATTAAAGGCAGTCCGAAAATACAGCAATATTATAAATCTCTAACATAACAGTATATTATGCCAAGATAGCTTCTTAAACGCGAAAGACAACGAGTCAGCAGCAAGGACAGACAGAACTGGAGTAACCAATGGTATTGTACAGCTAAAAGCTGGTTTGGATCAAACTACACTTCAGTGATGAGAGGATAGGTTAGTTAGACTAAGAGAAATCTACATGACTGCTTCAAGTTTTACAAGTAAAACCTCTTGCATCATTTGATTTTATCCTGGAGAACTGGGTAGCTCAAAAGTGATTCTCACATTGGTAATGTGCACTCACTTGTTCAGACTTCCAGTGGGACTAAATTATAAGTCATATTAATTGCACACTGAGAAGCAGTTCCATGTCTTCCTGGCTAGCTGATTGCTCAGAGAACATGAACAGAAGATAATGTTGCAGAAGTGGAGTGAGGCAAGTAGGGGGTCTGTAAGGAATCCATTATTAACATAAAGCAACAGATGAGCTAAGGGTTGCCTGTTTGGGTCTTGTACATTGTCCTAGCAATCTATCAGGTCTTCTACTTGTAGCAGTTTCTCAAAGCAAGAAACTTTGAATAACGGTGAACAGAACTCGTGTATATTGGGTCTGGAGTAAATTGAGTGGGTAGAGTTAATCAGTAATATTTAATCTCATTCCTTATTTGAAGAAGTTGGATTTTAAATTATTTATTTTGGCTTTTGCAAGGAGGAACTCGAATGCAAGCAAACCACCACTGACAGAACTGCCAGAAAAACAACTAAAGGATGAAGTATCAGCAGACAATGAGCCAAGGATCTGCCTTCAGATAGAGCGCACATACCATATCAAAAGGAACTTGCATTCTCAAAGCATATTTACATGGCAAAATTTATATTTCTAGTCCTTTCCTTACACCAACACCACAAGAAAATCAATCTTCCACATCACTAAGTAAAAAAGTTTTCTTTTTCGTAATTAATACAATACAACCACAAATGGGTACTGAGATCCTTACACAATACTTTCATTCTATTTGCCATTCAGTTGCAACAATTCCCAGAGTTAATTTCAAGGACAAACCTAAGACACAAATGTTACAAAATTAAAGATTATACTTTATAAATTAAAAAAAATCTCTCAACCTTAAAGTATCCACACTGAGCAAATTGATCTCAGGTGTAACAAATAGTGAGATTTCAATTCTTCAGATTGCCTGAAAATATGCAGACTGAATACAACAATACGGGGCTATATATGCAACTTAAAGTTTAATTTGGTATTGGTAAAACCAATCCCTCTCACCTTTACACACAAGGTATATCCAAGCACGTCATACAGCAAATTACTCTGAAGGACAGATGTCTGGTATATATGGGCTAATGCCAGACCTTTTTTGATTCATCACATTAACTCATCCAGTCATCAAATAAATCACAGAAAATTCATGAGTCACAGGATATATATACAAACACCCACTGAATAAGAATCAAAACATTGAACTCAGAGGTTCAACCTTTGCACTAGTTTTCTTTCATATTTGTCAGGAACAGAAATTTTATCTTTCCCTTTCAGCTACTTAGTCAACTTCGGCTTCCTTCTTTGTACCCACTTCATCCTCCATTCATCCAAATCTCAAGTGTACAGAAACTTTATACTAATTATATTTGGTACTGATGCTTAGTGCAATGGCACTGGTGTAAAAATGGATATAATCTAATATTTTCAGCAGTGTTAAATTAACTACATAAAATAACACAATCAC
Organism: Sphyrna mokarran; assembly: GCA_024679065.1. Lineage (NCBI taxonomy): Eukaryota > Metazoa > Chordata > Chondrichthyes > Carcharhiniformes > Carcharhinidae > Sphyrna > Sphyrna mokarran. The sequence goes on along the minus strand of JAGIQG010000002.1, from coordinate 32,488,760 downwards.
GCTATCCTAATTCCCAAATATAAATTCTATAATTGCGGGATACATTACAGGTTATAGAATTTCACTGAAATAATTTCAAAATGATTTCAAGATACAAATGAACATGAATAGTATGTGTCAGATAGGAAGCACAAAAATAAAATACAATAGGTATCCAACAGATAACAGCTTGCACGTGACTTACCAAATACCATACAAACATACCGTCTATTTTAAACTTCATATAAAACCTGAGAATACAGAGCTCACAAGATAAAATTTAAAAAATAAAAATGATAACTAATACAACGAACCAGTTTACCTACTGATCTATCTCAAAAGATAACAACAATTTTAAATTGCACAGAGTTAAAATCACCATTTGCAATTCCTGGCTTAAATGGAATAGAATCCCTACAGTGCAGGAGGCGGCAAATTCTGCCCATCGAGTCTGCAGCAACCACAATCCCACCCAGCCCTATTCCTGTAATCTCACATTTATCCTGCTAATCTTGACACTAGGATCAATTTAGCTTGGCGCATCTTTGGACTGGGGGAGGAAATTGGAGCAGACATGGGGAGGAAAGTGGAAATTCCACAGTCAGTGGCCCAAGGTTGGAATTGAACCTGGGTCCCTGGGACTTTAGGCAGCAGTGCTAAGCATTGTGTTGCCTGGTTAATAACAAACAGTGAAATGCAACAAGCATTATATAATATTAAATCAAAGTAATTCCTGAAAAAATATTCTATACCAGCTGAACATTAAATATGAAAATCTTTCTACTTTTCACTGACAGTTTGAACATTTTGAATATTTGTATTTTTACAACTGAATGGTAAACTGACCAGTACTTTGCATATAAGACCATAATACATACGAACAGAAGTACAGCATTTGGCACAGAGTGTTCCACCAGTGAGATCATGAATGTTGATATAATATCCATCCTACCCCCATAACGGTCGATTCCCCTACTGACCTCTTAGTTTGGCAAGGCAGATGCTGTCTCGATAAGGTAATCTCTCATTCTTCCAAGTGTCAATAACTATAAGTCCAACCTACTCAATCTTTCCTCACAAGAAAATCTCTCCATATACAACCAAATTACCAGTGCACTATATCTTCGACAGTACTCTACGTGTGATCTAAGATCTTTTAGTTTTAGCAAGACTTTGCTATTTTTATACTCCATTTCCTTTGAAATAAATGCTTTTTTCATTTAACATTCAGCTCCTTTATTCTTCCTACCAAGTGCATAGCTTCACATTTTCCTATATTATATTCCATTGCCAAGTTTTTGCTCCATTTTTTAACAGTCTGTACTCCTCTCTAGACTGTCATCCTCACTGCTTGCCTTCTCACCTTTAACATTTACAAACTTGGGACAGTTTCTTGTTCACGTCATTAATATATATTGTAAACAATTTGGCCCCATGCATGATCCCTGCGCTACTTTACTAATTACAAGTCGACAACCTACTCCTACCCCAAACTCTATGATCAAACTAACATTTACCGTAAGTACATAAGAACATAAGAAATAGGAGCAGAGGCAGCCATCTAGCCCTTCGAGCCTGCCCCACCATTCAATAGGATCATGGCTGATCTGAAGTGGATCAGTTCCACTTTCCCGTTTTCTCCCCATAACCCTTAATTCCCTTGTCTATCAAAAATCTATCTACCCGTGACTTAAATATATTCAACAAGGTAGCCTCCACCACTTCAATTTACAGAGAATTCCAGATTCACCACCCTTTGAGTGAAGAAGTTTCTCCTCAACTTTGTTCTAAACTGTCCCCTCTCCCCCTTATTTTGAGACTGTGCCCTCTAGTTCTGTTTTCCTTTCTAAGTGGGAAGAATCTCTCTACTCTACCTTATCTAGGCCCTTCATTATCTTATATGTCTCTATAAGATCCTCCCCCCCAGCCTTCTAAACTCTAATGAGGACAGTCCCAGTCTATTCAATCTCTCTTTATTAGCTAATCCCCTCACCTCTGATAGCCTGGTGAACCTTCTCTGTACTCCCTCCAAGGCCAATATATCCTTTCGCAAAATGCGGCGACCAAAACTGCACACAGTACTCCAGTTGTGGTCTCACCAGCACCCTGTACAGTTGCAGCAAGACCTCCCTGTTTTTATATTCTATCCTCCTTGCTATAAAAGGCCAAAAAATATCACAAGTAAAAGAATCACAAACTCCGTTAAGTGTAGCAAAAAATTATGCATAATGAAAACAGATGGTTTGTTGAGAATTCGTTGTTTCAAACTAATTTGGCTTCCAATCCACATGTATGTGGTTTCATTTACTTTGTATAAACAACTAGTGTTTTAGACAGCAGTAACATTTTGGACAATTACTGGTCATATAACTTGCAGATTCTACATGAAATATTCATGAGGAATATTCATGCAAACTTTACAATGCCCTCTGACATCATTGATCATCTTCTGGCTTCTAAACTTTTCTAGAAGAGTTTTCTTCGTGATCCTTTTGATACTTCTCCAACTTTTCAAGCTAAAGTGTCACAAAATTGTCATTTCCTGGTCCTCAGGCATTGCTTACCCAGCCTAGCTTCCTGCTGCATCCCCCTGAATTCATGAAGAATATTTTTGTTAATATTTTCCACTAAGTTCCTCTTTTGCTGTTTCTTACATTTTTTTTCCAGAATATAATACATCCTTAAAACCTTTAAGGAGAAGCAGTATGGTGGCACAGTGGTTAGCACTACTGCCTCACAGTGAGTGTGATTGGACTGGGACAGAGACTTGGGTTTGATTCCCAGCTTGAGTCACTGTCTGCACAGAGTCTGTACATTCTCCATGTCTGTGTGGGTTTCCTCAGTGCTCTAGTTTCTCCCACAGTCTGAAGGATGCACTGATTAGATCTATTGGCCATGCTAAATTCTCCCTCAAAGTATCTGAACAGGTGCTGGAATGTGGCAACTAGGAGATTTTCACAGTAACTTCACTGAAGTGTACTTGTGACTAATAAGGAAACTTTAACTTAATAAACTTAAAAATTTTAAAATGTTAGTTCTTTTCTCTCAATTGCTTTCTGGAATAAAACTAACTGTGATGAAAGAAATCCCCGTGAAGCACTGCCCACTTTCCGACCCCCTTCTTCAAAATTCTCCTCCCATTTATCCCCTTCATACAGCATATCCCACTCCAAAGTTTGTTTTCTTGAGATCAATCATAAAAGGTATTTATGACAAGGTCCCAAAACATTCAACTTGACTTACTGCCTCTTTAGAAGTCCCTGCTTGTGAATTCCTACAACTCGGTGTTTAAGGAAAGAATTTTATTGGATTATCAAGTCTATTAGTTATGGTCATGGGGGTTTTTGAGGTCTCACTACCAAACTTAGTAGCAGGCAGCCATAGATGCGCCTGATATGATGGTCTGCAACATTTCTATCAAGACCATTTTCCCATATCCATCCAAGGCTATGGACCTTCAATCCCTTCTTCTAAACAACGTAGAAACTATTCAATTCTTTCATGGATTTGGGCAGTGGTGGGAAGACCAACATTTGCTGCCCATCCCAAATGCCCTCGAATTGAGTGGCTTACCATATTATTTCAGAGGGTAGTTAAGAATCAACCACATTGCTATAGGTCTGGATACAGGCCAGAGCAGAAAAAGATGTTAAGATTTCTTTCCTGTTAGGACATCAGTAAAAGTTTACAAATGATAGTTTTAGGGTCACCATTACTGAAATGAGCTTTCAAAGCCAGATTATACTTTCCACCAGCTGCCATGGTGGGATTTGAACCTATACCTCCAGGGCATTGGTCTGGCCCTCTGGATTACTAGTTCAGTGATATTATCAATGCACGCTTAGAGCTTCCAACACTGCAGTTTTTACTGTTTTTGAGCAAACCTGTCTGCAATTCTCATTTTTAAATATTCCTTAGTATGTTAGAACTCTGAAATCTTAAATAAGAACAGAAAAACTTGAGTAAGAAATGCTGGGAAATTTAGGTCAGGCAGCATATGCAAAGAGGCGCAACATCTGTTGAAACAGATTAAAATCTCAGGAGAGCCGAGAGATAGAGGTTACTCTGTAATCAAAATGACTGTTCTTGCAAAAAAGTCATCTCAATTCCCAATATTAGAAATTTAAAGATTTAAAAATATATTCAAAATGATGTTTTGATACATTAATATTCACTCTTGGAAAGTTAAAAACAATTTTTGTACTCGAATGTCAATTTTTAAAGAAAAACAAGATTCCATGGTAACCAAAGAAAAAGCAAAACATGTTGAATTAAACAAGGAACTACAACTTGAAAATGGGTGTAAAGATTCTCTTCACATTGTGTACCACGGCCCTTTCACATATTAAATATATCTAGTAATGGGCTACCACAATACTTAAAATGTGTATCTTTTTGTAAGAAAGGAAAATTAGTGTTATGGAAGCATATCACTGTCAGTAACCCATCTATTAATTGCTCAACCATAATTGGAGCATTCATGACAATTTGAAACATTTGTCAACTACCAGTATTCTAAAATAGCAGCTACAAATGTCCATTTATTGCAGCTATCCAAGTTGAATTCATGAGGCATCTGAAAAAGTTGAGTCCCCAGCTGCTGCGTCACTGACCATCACAAAGAAACATTCCCATCTTCTTGTACTTTAAAATCTCAAATAAATCTCATGTTGAGGAGGATGTGTTTTGTTACATATTCAAAAACCATTTGATCATTTCATTTCCATAATAAAACCGACAACAAATTACCCGAATCAACATAATCCTTGAGGCATGCCAGACGTGCTTGATTTACTGTACCTCACCTGCAAAAGCTTAATTGACATAACTATGTTTGCTGTTAATTACTTCCTGTTATCAGAGGTGGCAATTATAAAGACACTATGGTCTCACATCTCATGATAATCTATTATTAAATTATCCGTTTTGCAAGCAGGATTTCAGTTTTGTGCATTTCAATAGATTATCCCTCAGTGAAAAAACATTGAAGTTTAAAAAGGGAATGACTCTAAACAGCTTAATCCTGCCATTGCTGCAAGTGCTTCTTGCAGGATTCTGAGAAGGTGTGTGAAGAATGGTCTGCACAGAAGAGCATGTTTTGATTGTTAGTCTGACACTTCTGTTCATTTTTTTTGTTGATACTGTTAATTTTAATTTTAGTATTGGAGACTGTTCTGGCTTCATTACTGGCATAGATACATAGGGCAAACCATGTTTGTAGGAAATAAACTACCAAGTGTTATAGTCTGCCAAATGCAGAATATGGTTATTACCCCAAGCAAAACTCTGATCATTGAAAGTTAAAAGACAATCCCTAATTCATGTTCAATATATTAAACTGTAAAGCCCTTTCAGTAAGGGTCTTTTTCCTCATTTCCCAAAATGTAGGAACACTTCAAATAAAGACAAGAAAGAGCATTTAGCCACAGCTTTTAACATTAGGAAAAGGAGACTATTCAGTTCCTTGAGCCTTCACTGTCATTCAGCAAGATCAAGGCTGATCTGACTGTGGCCTCAACTTTATATCCCTGCTGCCCCCGCTCCAGACTTCCTTGTAGAATAAAAATCCATTTAACTTGGTATTGAACAGATTCAATGATCCAGCCTCTACTGCTCCCACATGAAGAGAATTCCAAAGACTACCAACTCTCAAAAGGAAGTGTTCCTCATCTCTATTTTGAGGCCAAATTTGTCTGATTTCAAGAAGAAATTAGATATAGCTCTTGGGGCTAAAGAGATCAAGGGATATTGGGGAGGGGGCTGGAAGAAATCAGGATATTGAATTTGACGATCAGCCATGATAAAAATGAATGGCAGAGCAGGTTGAAATGCTTACTCCTGCTTCCAGTTTCTATCTTAAATGGAAGACCCCTTGCTTTTTAACGATCTTACATAGAAGACCCCTTATTTTTAAACTATAACTACAAGTTTGGATCCCACGCAAGGGGAAAACATCCATTCAGCACTGGCTTCTTCAGAATCTTGTGTTTCAATCATGCCTTATTTTGATACATGAAAGTCACTTTCTCCCCTTACTACAGGAAAGTTTTCAACGATTATTCAAACTAAACTTGTGCTTGTTCGGCAAGGTTACGTTCATGAGTAAAATTTACTATCTTCAGTGATATAAATCACCTTACAATTATCTTTACCAGCAAGCTAGTTGTTCTTGAAAGGGCTCACATTTTAGCTAACAATAAACAGTACACAGGAAGAAAAAAATACAACCAATATTCCAATGAATTAAGCTTGCAATCAGCAAGAAGTGCTGAAATGACAATGCTGGATTTTATAGGAGAAAGTCCTTTTCTGCCCAGTTTCATTGCAAACATTAAACCTACCAAAGAATGCTACAGATTTTCCCATTTCCTACAGGTTCAGAAAAGTAGTTCCTTTCAGAAAATTAAGAACTTAATTTCCATTTATATTTTTGCAAAGGAATCAAGTAGCCCACTGTAAAATAACAGGAAGAATTTCTGCTTCATGTTTATCCCATATTTTCACATACATAGGCCTTTTCAATGTGCTGTCACAAATGTTACGTTCAAACTTCCACACAGTGGCAGTCAATTTGTATACAACTTTATTAACAACTGAAGTATATACTATAAGAAAGACTTTGCAGACAGCTGTATTTAAGACAGTCATTGATTTCTCAAAACAATGAAATATTAAATTCCTGAATTGCAATGCAATCACATTTTTATTGGATAAATTACTGTTTGAGTAATCATGGCACATACCACTATTCTGTGTTGAACCAGTGCCACTGCTTTTGCTGGAGACAGAGGTACTACATGGCTGGGTCCCAGGTTGTGCTGTTACGATTCGATTTACACCCCGATACAGCTTTCGGGAGCAGAGTTCATCACCATCATTGTCCTGAAGGGTTGGTGATCGGGGTCTGAAATGCCGCCACCGACATGCCTTAATGTTTGCTAGAATCTGACTGAGGTCTCTAGAGGGGCGATCCGAGGTATTTATTTGTGAGGTATTGGCAAATTCATTAATTGGAGAGTGGGGTGGGGAAGAGAGTATCTCAGGATCCAACTGATGAAGAATAGCATCATTTTCTGTGTGCGCTCGGTCCAACAAAGTCCTATAGGAAAAGGAAATGAAAACATCCATGAACCTCTGATATTAACAGTGACTTTGAGTATATGATTCATTACAACGATTCTACCAGAAGTTAGCAAATACTTCCCAAAATGCCAGAAGTCATTAAAGCAACACAATACACCACAGACATAAAATCATTACCTTGAAATTTAGGAATCAATGCAAAATTACTAAATTTAAAAGCAAAATACTTCAGTGCTGAAATAAAAACAATATGCTGGATAAACTCAGCAGGTCTGATAGCATCAGTTCTGGAGAAGTGTCATTTAGATCTGAAACATTAACTCTGTTTCTCTCCACAGATGCTGTCAGAGATGCTGGTTCATCCAGCATTTTGTTTTTACTTCAAAATGACTCATTGCTCAGTTCCACTTTAATACTGTTCAATTAACCTCTCTCAATTACTATCATTGTTCAAATGAAATTGCTATTCAAATTACATAATGGATAAGAAATGGCTGATCAACCACATTCATTCTTTGGCTCTGTCCTCACAAAGGAGGACAGATGTAATATACCAGAAGTGTTGAGGGTTCAGTGAGAAGGAGGTGCCAAAGGAAACTACTATTAGAGAAATGGTGTTGGGCAAATTGACTGGATTGAAGGCCAATAAGTCCCCAGGGCCTTCATCCTGAAACACTTAAGAACGTGGCCTTAGAAATACTGGATACATTGATGGCCATCTTCTAAGATTCTATAGATGCTAGAACGGTTCCTACAGATTGGAGAATAGTTCATGTAACCCTACTACTTAAAAAAAAGTAGAGAGAAAACAGGGAAATGTAGACCAGTCCGCCTGACATCAGTAATGGAGAAAATTCTGCAGTCCATTATCAAGGATTTTATATCACAATGCTTGGAAACAGTGGCAGAATGGGACAGAATCAACATTGATTTCCCATTGATAAATCTTATCTGACAAATCTACTTGCATTCTTCAAGGGTGTAACTAGTAGAGTTGATGAGGGGGAGCAGTGAATGTGATTTATTTGGACTTTCAGAAGATTTTTGACAAAGGCTCATGTAAGAGATTAACATCTAAAATTAAAGCACATGAGATTGAGGTATTAGGTGTAGATGGAAAGAAAACTGGTCAGCAGAAGGAAACAGAGTAAAATAAACAGTTCTTTCTCGAAAGGGCAGGCAGTATCTAATGAGGTACGTCAGGGATCAGTGCTAGGACCCCAGCTATTCACAATATATATTAATGATTTAAAAAAGAGAACAAATGCAATATTGCCAAATTTGCAAATGGCATAAAACTGGATGAGGTGGTGAGCAGTGAGGAGGATGCAAAGATGCTTCAGTATGATTTGGATAAGTTCAGTGAGTGGATGAATGCGTAACAGATGCAGTATAATGTGGTGGATAAACATGAGATTATCCACTTTCATAGCAAAAACAGGAAGGTAGATTATCTGAATGGTTATAAATTGAGACAGGGGTACGTGCAACAAGTCCAGGGTGCCCTAGGACACCACTCGCTGAAGGTAGCATGCAGGTTTAGCGAATGCTAAATAAAGCAAATGGCATGTTGGTCCTCATAGCAAAAGCTTTTTAGTACTGGAAAGGAATGTCTCTTGGGACAAAAGGGATCAAAAGACATGGGGGAAAGGCGAAATCAGGCTTTTGAGTTAGATGATCAGTCATGATCATTGAGTGGCAGAGCAAACTTGAAGGGCTGAATGGCCTACTATTTTCTGTTTCTATGCAAGACTAATACTACCATGGACTCATTATCAGATCTTACATCCCCCATTAAAAAATACTACTGACATTGCAACGTTCCCTACTACTGACATAATGGTCAAATCACTAAGCACTGCACATGACAATCCATTTTCCTATGTGAACCATGATGCTGCATGTGCAACAAAACCCAGATTTCCCACTTGCATTATTCTCCACCAACAGTTAATTCATCTGTTTTGTTATCTCAATGTGGTAGCAATAAAAATGTCATTGAGAAACAAACGAACATGGGTTTACCATTACAAGAAATCAGATCATTTTTGACTCATCATTTATAACATGTTGAAAATTGACAGTTACACATTTCAGCATATAACTTTTAGAAAGCTGCAGATTATAGTTAAACATTTAAGTGCAAGTTCCTCAGCACTTTAAAATAATCAACTAGATTTACTGACCTTCCGCCTCGTCCAACACGTCTTCGTGCTAAACCAATACATCTCCTGGGGACAGTCAGTGTGGTGAGGCAGTATCTGTAGCGAATATCTCCCAATCCTCCCTCTTCTGGACTACACCATGGCCAGTTCCCTGTTTGGTCCAACCGAGGCTGAAAGAGCAAACAGAAATTCATTTCAGAGAAGGAAATTTGCAATTTAGCAAAACTCCCTTTCCCAATCATTACTATAATCCCCTCTTTTCAACTGATTATTCAAGTCAGTACTGCATTTAAAGAGAATGCTTTAACCATTTATGTTACGCAAGCAATTTATGTACAGTGCTCAATGCTCAAGTGCAGTGTTTTCTATTTCAATAATTTTGCTCTGTGATTAAGTTTCCTTTTTGAAAAAGATCAGTGTTTGGGTGCCACTAGCTGGACCAGATTTTATTGCCCATCCCTATCTGCCCTCCATTTGAAGGCATTTGAAAGTCAACCACGAGGACCTGGAGTCACATGTAGGCCAAACCTAAAACTGGTCAATTTCCTTCCCACAGAACCTAAGTGAACCAGGTGACAAACAACAATGGTTTTGGCAAGTTTCTTGCAGCTTTATCAAATACACAAGTATTCCATGGCAAATACTGCTACAAGTACAGAAATATAAATGTCCATCGAGTCAAGGTTAATGGGCAACCCAGATTGGTCAACTAAAACAATCACAATATGACAAGCTTGGTTTGTTGGTTGTTGCTATTCCTGATTTGATTTTGAAATTCATAATTGATTATTTTTATCCTGCTCAATGATTGGTTTGCTCCCTATTTTTCAATTGCAATTTAGTTGAGTGCATAAAAAATTTGAATAAGACCATTACGTTTCAGTCATATAGAACATTACAGCGCAGAACAGGCCCTTCGGCCTTCAATGTTGCGCTGACCAATTAAGAAAAAGCAATGACCCTCTAACCTAAACCATTCCCTTTTCATCCATAAACTTATCTACTAACCTCTTAAACGCCACCAAACTTGGCGCATCTACAACTGCAGCAGGCAGGGCATTTCATACCCTTACCACCCTCTGGGTAAAGAACCTACCTCTGACATCTGTCCTATAACTACCACCCCTTAATTTAAAGCTATGTCCCCTCGTGCTAGCTTTCTCCATCCTAGGAAAAAGGCTATCACTGTCCACCCTATCTAACCTCTAATCATCTTATATGTTTCAATAAAGTCTCCTCTTAGCCGCCTTCTTTCTAACGAAAACAACCTCAAATCCCTCAGCCTCTCTTCATAAGACCTGCCCTCCATACCAGGCAACATCCTGGTAAACCTCCTCTGTACCCTCTCCAATGCCGCCACATCTTTCTTATAATGTGGGGACCAGAACTGCACACAATACTCCAAGTGCGGCCGCACTAGAGTTTTGTACAGTTGCAACATGACGTTGCGGCTCCGAAATTCAATCCTCCTACCAATAAAAGCTAAGACTCCGTATGCCTTCTTAACAACCTTATCGACTTGATTACCAACTTTCAGGGATCTATGCACATATACACCAAGATCCCTCTGTTCATCAACACTATTAAGAGTCCTACAATTAGCCCTATACTCTACACATTTGTTATTCCTGCCAAAGTGAATTACCTCACACTTTTCCGCATTAAACTCCATTTGCCACCTCTCAGCCCAGCTCTGCAACTTGTCCAAGTCTCTCTGCAAACTATAACACACCTCTGACTTTGGTGTCATCCACAAATTTACTAATCCATCCTTCAATACCCTCATCCAGATCATTTATAAAAATTACAAACAGCAGGGGCCCCAAAAACAGATCCCTGAGGTACACCACTAGTAACCGAACTCCACGATGAATATCTCCCATCAACCACCACCCTCTGTCTTCTATCTGCTAGCCAATTCCTAATCCAATTAGCTAAATCACCCTCATTCCCATACATCTGCATTTTCTGCAGAAGCCTTCCATGGGCCACCTTATCGAACGCCTTACTAAAGTCCATATATACCACATCAACTGCCTTACCCCCATCCACCTCTTTGGTCACTTTTTCAAAAACTCAATAAGGTTAGTAAGGCACGACCTACCCTTCACAAAACCATGCTGACTATCCCCAATCAATTCATTTCTCTCTCAATAACTATAAATCCTATCCCTAATAATTCTTTCCAATACTTTGCCCACAACAGAAGTAAGACTCACCAGTCTATAATTCCCAGGAAAGTCTCTATTACTCTTCTTGAACAATGGGACCACAGTCGCTATCCTCCAGTCTTCCGGCACTATACCCGTAACCAACGACAACCTGAAGATCAGAGCCAGAGGCTCTGCAATCGCCTCTCTCGCCTCCCAGAAAATCCTAAGGTAAATCCCGTCTGGCCCAGGGGACTTATCTAACTTCAAACCCTCAAGAATATCTAGCACATCCTCCTTACCTACTTCAATACTTTCCAGTTTACAACCCTGTATCCCAGTGTTCTCCACAACTACATTTACATTTCCCTGCGTGAATACCGAAGAGAAATATTTGTTCAGTGCCTCTCCAATCTCTTCAGGTTCCACGCACAACTTCCCTCTGCTGTCTCTGACTGGCCCTAATCTTGCCCTAACCAATCTTCTATTCTTAACATATCTAAAGAAAGCTTTAGGATTCTCCTTGATCCTATCAGCCAAAGTCTTCTCGTGTCCTTCAAAAGTATTTCTTTTACTTCAAAAGTATTTAATTAGCTTCAGAGAATGGAGACATCCTGAGATCATAAAGGCATTATGTAAATACAAGTTCCCCTAATACATGCGAGGTTATTGGTCAAAATCTGTATTAGATGCAACATTTGGACATAGATTCATTCTCTCCTTTTTATAAGTTTACATGGAATATAGCTTTCTACAGAAAATGAGCAGCTCAATTATTATCCTAATGTCAGGGATCTTGAACTGTGGAAATGACAATTCAATACCTTGAAAAAAGGCTAGTGGCAGTATGAAAAATGAGGAAGAAGGTTAGCAGAAAAGCACATTTGAGGTCATCTGCCTGCATTGTTCAGTGACAGGTTGCAGTTGAATTTATTATTCACGAACTCAAACAAAATCTAGGACAACATCATAAACCTAATAGTCCTTTAGACTGTAAGAGAGGCTTTCTTTGTCTGTTCATGTCGATGGAAAATATCTCATGGTAAACAAGAGAAATACATCCAGTGTCCTGACCAATATTTATTCCTTACCCAGTATCAGTAAACATACAAACTGGTCATTTATCATTTTTTTTTGCTGTATATTAACTGGGTGCCATATCTGCCTTTGCAATTTGACTACACCACTAGGTTAAAAGCAAAACATTGCTAGCAATCTGAAACAGAAAATGCTGCATAATCTCAGCAGGTCTAGCAGCATCTGTGCAGAAAGATTAAAGCCAACGTTTCAAGTCTGGATGATGAAGGGTCACCCAGCCTCAAAATGGTAGCTCTATTCTCTCCACAGATGCTGCCAGACCTGAGATTTTCCAGCATTTTGTTTTCTTACACCACTAGACTTATTGGCTGCGAAGCATTTTGGGACAATCTAAAGACTTGCATTTGTTTATACAGTGCTTTGCAAGTACTTGTTTAAACTCATCTGAAGATGTTCAGATTAGATTTTAAAGTAACTTGCAACACACAAATCAAGGAAACACGGCACACTTAATTTGAAGCTTCCTCATATAGGTACAATCTACTGAAGACTTAATATACAAACAAAAGAATCAGCCTATTCTGCTATTCAATAAGATAATGGTTGATCTATTGTAACCTCAATTGTATATTCCTGCCTGCCTTTGCTAAAATTACAACCCTTGCTCATCAAGAACCTATCTAGCTCTGACATAAAAAACAGAACAGTACAGGCCCTTTGGCCCTTGATGCTGTGTGAGCTATGTCTGAACCCAAGGTCAAGCTGTCCCACACTCTATCATTCTGGTGTGCTCCATGTGCTTATCCAATAACTGCTTGAAAGTTCCTAACTCTGTCTGACTCCACTATCACAGCAGGCAGCACATTCCACACCCCAATCATTCTGAGTAATGAATCTACCTTAGACATCCCTCCTATATCTTCCATCATGAACCTTAAAGTTATGCCCCTAGAAACAGCTATACCCACCCAAGGAAATAGTCTCTGCGTGTCCACTTTATCACCCTCATCAACTTATAAACTTCCATTCAGTCATCTCACCCTCCTCCGCTTTGAAGAGAAAAGCCTCAGCTCCATAGAACATAGAACAATACAGCACAGAACAGGCCCTTCGGCCTTCGATGTTGTGCCGACCAAAATAAAAAGCAATGCCCCTCCAAACTAAACCATTCCCTTCTCTTCCATATACTTATCAATTACCTCTTAAACGCCACCAAACTTGGCGCATCTACAACAGCTGCAGGCAGGGCATTCCACTCCCTAATCACTCTTTGAGTAAAGAACCTACCTCTGATATCCGTCCTATAACTCATAACCCTTAATTTAAAGCTGTGTCCCCTCGTGCTAGCTTTCTCCATCCTAGGAAAAAGGCTATCACTGTCCACCCTATCTAAACCTCTAATCATCTTATATGCTTCAATAAGATCCCCTCTTAGCCGCCTCCTTTCTAACGAAAACAACCTCAAATCCTTCAACCTCTCTTTATAGGACCTGCCCTCCATACCAGGCAACATCCTGGTAAACCTCCTCTGTACCCTCTCCAATGCCTCCACATCTTTCTTATAATGTGGCGACCAGAACTGCACACAATACTCCAAGTGCGGCCGCACTAGAGTTTTGTACAGTTGCAACATGATGCTGCGGCGCCTAAATTCAATCCCCCTACCAATAAAAGCTAAGACTCCATATGCCATCTTAACAACTTTATCCACTTGACTGCCTACTTTCAGGGATCTATTGACACATACACCAAGATCCTTCTGTTCCTCAACACTATTAAGAGCCCTACCATTAGCCCTATACTCTACACATTTATTGTTCCTCCCTCAACCTTTTTTCATAAGGCCTACCCTTCTCTGCACTCTCTTCAATGCTTCCACATCCTTTTATAGTGAGGTGACCAGAACTGCACATAGTATTCCAAATATGGTTTTGTATAGTTGTAGCATAACCCCACAGCTCTTAAACTCAAACCCGTTAATAAACACCAACACATTAAAAGCCTTCTGATGGCTTTATCCACGAGTGGTAATGTTCAGAGATCTGTGGATATGAACCCAAAGATCGCTGATCCTCCACACTCTTCAGAACCCTGTTGTTGACCTTGTAATCTGCATTCAAATTTGTCCTACCAAAATGAATCACCTCGCACTTATCAGGGTTAAACTCCATCAGTCACTTTTCTGCCCAGCTGTGCATCCTACAAGAGCCCTCCACTTCATCGACTATTCCACCAATCTTGGTGTCAGCAGCAAATTTACTAACCCACCTTTCAGCCCCCTCTTCAAGTCATTGATAAAAATCACAAATAGCAGAGGACCTAGAACTGATCCCTGTGATGTACCACTGGTAACTGGCCTCCAGTCTGAAAATTTTCCTTCCACCACCATCCTCTGTCTTCTATGAGACAGCCAGTTACTTATTCAATCAGCCAAATTTCCTTCTATCCCACACTTCCTTACTTTCATGAACCTACCATGGGGGAAAAATTCAAACAAAAATTCAAAGACTGCTTCCTCTGCCTTTTGAGGAAGGAGTTCTAAAGATTCACTACCTTGAGAGAAAGAAATTCTCCTAATCTCTCTCTCAAATGGGCAACCCCTAATTTTTAAAGTGACCTCATCCTTTCCATATTCACCCTGTCAAGGCCCCTCAGAGTCTTATATGTTTAGTTGGGCACAAAACAACTTGATCGAAACATACACATCGCCTCATGCTCAACTAAACTCCAACAGATACAAGCCCAGCCTATCCCATCTTTCCTCATAAGACAACACACTCATTCCAGGTATCACTGTAGTAAGCCTTCTTTGAACACTATACTCCAGATGCAACCCCACCCACGTCCTGTATAAACTCAGTTGGCTCAAAGGCTGATTTGTGATACAGAGCAACACCAACAGCACAGGTTCAATTCCCATAGCAGTTGAGGTTATTCATGAAGGCCCTGTCTTCTCAACCTTGACCCATTTGAGATGTGAAGATTGTAATCTGAAGTATTTTATGCTTCTTGCCAAAGTGGACATACTCCATTTGCCAGATTTTTGCCCACTCACTGAACATGTACGTGTGTGTACCCTCCTTATGTCCCCTTCGTAACTTATTTTCTTACTTAAATTTTTAATGTTGGCAAATTTAGCAATTATATCTTTAGTCCCTTCATCCAAGTCATTTACACAAATGATAAATAAGTCTAGGCCCTCAAACTCATTCGTGTGGCACATCAATCATTACCTCCTGCCAAGCAGAAAACGATCAATTTATCCCTGTTTCTTGTTAGCCAGCAAATCTTCTATCCATGCCAATATATGACCCTGCACTGAGTTTTTATTTTCTGCAATAATCTTTGACGTGGCATTTCATCAAATGCTTTTTAGAAATCGAAGTACAATGACATCCACAGGTTACCCTTTATTCACAAAGCAAAAGGTTAATTCTGCAAAGAACTCTAATAAATTAAACATAATACCCCCCCCCCGATAAATCATGTTGAGTTTAGAATTGAGAATTACCACGAATTTCTCAAGTGTCCTGTGAAAACACATTTAATAATAGCTCCTAACATCAGCCATAAGGAAAAAGTTAAATGGCCTGAGGTTTCCTGTTTGACTAGTATTAAATTTGCTATTTTTCAATCTAAAGGAACCTTCCTCGAATTTATTGGAATATTGAAAATTAAACAAAGCTGGATAGTTCAGGAAATGGATGACAAGGAGCTGAAGAATTATATTTTTAAGATCAAATAAATTTTTAGTGAAGTAATCTTAAAAAGTTTTGCTGTCATTTGAAAGAGTAATGGGATCACATATCTAACTGATCTGTGTCATCCACTTTGCCTGTTTCACCTGTTACCAACAGAATGAAAACACTTTTGATCAGGTTTTTACACTTAAGACAGTAATCAAAGCACAAAGAACGGAAATGACCAAAATGGTAGAAAAATTTGATAACATAAGAAATAGGAGGAGTAGGCCATCCAGCCCCTCGAGCCTGTCCCACCATTCAGTAAGATCATGGCTGATCTGTAGTGGTTCAGTACCACTTTCCTGCTTTCTCCCCGTAACCCTTAATTCCCTTGTCAATTAAAAATGTATCCACTCTTGACTTGAACACATTCAAGCGGTTTGCTTTTCCACTCATCTTCATGTCATCAGCAAATTTCGTCACGCTGCACTCAGCCCCTTCCTCCAGGTCATTTATGTAAATGGTAAACAGTTGAGGCCCCAGCACGGAACCCTGAAGCACTCCACTAGTCACCAGCTGCCAATCAGAATAGCACCCATTAATTCCTACCCTCTGCTTCCTATTAGACTGGATAGAGGATTGGTTGCCTAACACCCTACCCCCAACTCCCCGCACCTTAACCTTCTGCAGCCATCTTTTGTGAGGCACCTTATCAAACACTTTTTGGAAATCCAAAAACATCATATCCACTGATTCCCCTCTATCTACCATACTAGTCATTTCCTCATAGAACTCCAATAAATTCATCAAGCACGACTTCCCCTTAATGAATCTGTGCTGCATCTGCCTGATCAGACAGTTCATATCCAGGTGCCTCGTTATTTCTGCTTTGATGACAGATTCAAGCATTTTTCCTACTACAGACATTAAACTAACCGGCCTATAACTTGTTGCCTTCTGTCTGCTACCTTTTTTAAACAGCGGCGTAATATTACCCGTTTTCCAATCTTCTGGCACTTTCCTGGAGTCCAGCAAATTCTGAAAGATAATTACCAAGGCATCTGCTATCACCTCTGCCATTTCCTTGAGGACCCTGGGATGCATTCCATCCGGTCCTGGGGACTTATCTGCCCTCAGCCCCGTTAGCCTATCAAGCACCACCTCTCTAGTGACTGTAATCTCATCAAGGACCTCATCTCCTACCATCCTTCTATCCTTAATTACGGGCAAGCTACTTACGTCTCCTCCGTGAAGACCGACACAAAAATCTTATTCAAGGTCTCCACCATATCCCTATCATCCGCCATTAAACCACCCCTCTCATCCTCCAAGGGTCCTACGTTAACTCTGGCCGTCGTCCTATTCTTCACATATTTATGAAAACTCTTACTGTCCTTTTTGATGTTTCGAGCTAGTTTAGCCTCATATTCCATCTTTCTTTTTTTTTTTAAAATCACCTTTTTAGTCACTCTTTGCTGTTGTTTGAAACTTTCCCAATCCTCCGATAGCCCACTATTTTTAGCCTTTTGAACGCCTCAGCTTTTGGTGTAATACTCTCCTTAATTTTCTTGGAGAACCACAGCTGATTTTCCCTTCTCCTATAGTCCTTCTTCATCATCGGAATATATTTTGGCTGAGTACCAAAAAAGATCTCTTTAAAAATCCCCCACTGTTTCTCAGCCGTCGTACCAACCAGGACATTCCTCCAATCCACAGTCGCCAATTCCTCTCTCATCCTATCATAGTTCCCTCTGTTCAAACATAGTACACAGGTCTGGGACGCTACTACCTCATCCTCCATTTGCATCATAAATTCTACCATACTACGATCACTTGACCCTAGAGGATTCCTCACATGAATATCCCTAATTCTACCTACCCCATTACATTGTACCAGATCCAAGATAGTACGCTCTCTCATCAGTTCCGTAACATACTGTTCAAGGAACCCATCCCTACAGCATTCCAAAGACTCTTCCTCCAGCCTGCTGTGTCCGACTTGTGTCGCCCAGTCTGCCTGCAGCAGTTGTGGACTTGCCTACTTTGGGGGCATTCAAATGTTCGGTGGATAGGCATATGGATGATATTGGAATAGTTTAGGTTAGAGGGCCGACTGGCCGGTGCAACAGAGGGCCGAAGGGCCTGTACTGCGCTGTAATGTTCTATGTTCTAATATGCAGATTGAAATCACCCATTACTAACACCGTCCCATTTCTGCACGTGTCTCTTATTTGTTTGTTTATAGCCCGCTCCACCTCAAAGTTGTTATTTGGGGGCCTATAGATCACACCCACCAGCGCCTTCCCTTCTTATTTTTTTTTATGTCCACCCACAGCGATTCCACATTTTGCTCTTTGGGGCCTATATACTCTCTTACCACCGCCCTGATACTATCCTTAATCAACAGAGCCACCCCATCTCCTTTTTCCTCCTGTCTATCCTTCCTAAACACCTGATAGCCACAGACATTCAGCTCCAGTCCTTGTCCCCCCGCAACCACGTTTCTGTAACGGCCACTAGATCATATCCATTTGTGCCATCAGCTCATCCACTTTGTTCCGAATGCTTCGTGCATTCAGGTAAAGTGTCTTTATACCAGCATTTGCTTGGACCTTATTTGCTGAAATAACAAATAATAACAAAATAAGTAATACAAAAGTTAAGCATTGGCAGGAATTCACTTCTGAGTTGTGTTCAGTTACAAAGAATACGCAATACCAAGGAACTTCGCAATACCCACATCTAGTCAAGTCTACACTACAATTGCCCAAGTATATAAGAATTGATTGTGGCAAGTTAGAGTAAGCACCAGAATTATCATTTAATATTCGTTGAGTCCATGTATATCAATCAATTAATTCTGCGTCAAGACTTGATAGGGACATTAATTTTTAGCAAAGAGTGTACAAAAACTTCCAGCCTAGATTGATACTATCAATTTGTTCTCTGAAATAAATGAAAAATGTACTCTGGGGAAGTACTGGAAGATTGGAAAACAGCTAATGTTATGCCGCTGTTTAAGAAAGATAGCAGGCAAAAGGCAAGGAATTATAGGCTGGTTATTTTAACATCTGTATTTGAAAAAATGCTTGAATCTGTCAAAGAAGAAATAGCAAGGCACCTAGAAAAGAGCGGTTTGATCACGCAGATGCAGCATGGATTCGTTAAGAGGAAATTGTGTTTGACGAATTTATTGGATTTCTATGAGGATGTGACTAGTGCAGTAGATAGACGGGAACCAGTGGATGTGGTGTTTTTAGATTTCCAGAAGGCGTTTGATAAGATGCTTCACAAAAGATTGCTGCAAAAGATTAAGGTGCAATGAGTTGGGGGTAAGGTGTTAGCATGGATAGAGGATTGGTTGTCTAATAGGAAGAGAGTAGGAATCAATGGGTACTATTCTGGTTGGCAGCTGGTGACTAGTGGAGTGCCCCAGGGATCGGTGCTGAGGCCTCAACTGTTTACCATATACACTGATGATCTGGAGGAAGGGGCTGAGTGCAGTGTAATGAAATTTGCTGATGATATGAAGAAGTTGGAAAACCAAATTGCGTGGAGAGTGTGGAAAGTCTGTAGAAGATCTGGATAGCTTGAGTGAGTGGGCGAGGACCTGGCAGATGAAGTATAACGTTAGCAAGCGTGAGGTTATCCACTTCAGTAGAAATAGTAGTAGGAGGGATTATTATTTAAAAGGCGAAAAGCTGCAGCATGCTACGGTGCAGAGGGACCTGGGGATCCTTGTGCACGAATCACAAAAACCCAGTCTGCAGGTGCAGCAGGTGATCAAGGAGGTGAATGGAATGTTGGCCTTTATAGTGAGGGGGATAGAATATGGAAGCAGGGAGGTCTTGTTGCAACTCTACAGGGTACTGGTGAGGCTGCAGCTGGAGTACCGTGTGCAGTTTTGGTCGCCACATTTGCGGAAGGATATATTGGCCTTGGAGGGAGTGCAGAGAAGGTTCACTAGACTGATATTGGAGATGAGGGGATTAACCTATGAGGAGAGATTAAGTAGACTAGGTTGGCACTCGGCGTTTAGAAGGTTGAGGGGGGACCTTAAAGAGGCATTTAAGATAATGAAGGGGATGGATAGGGTTGAGGTAGAAAGATTCTTCCTGCTTAGAAAGGTTAGCAGTACTAGAGGGCACAGCCTCAAAATGAGAGGGGGGTGGTGGGAGGAGAAGGAGGAGTGCAGTTTAGATCGGAGTTGAGGAGAAACTTCTTCACTCAAAGAGTGGTGAATCTTTGGAATCCTCTGCCAGTTGAAGTGGTGGAGACCACCTCGCTGAATACATTTAAGTCACGGGTAGATAGGTTTCTAATAAGCAAGGGAATTAAGGGTTATGGGGATAAAGTGGGGAACTGGAACTGATCCACTTCAGATCAGCCATGATGTTATTCAATGGCGGGGCAGGCTCGAGGGGCTAGATGGCCTACTCCTGCTCCTATTTCTTATGTTCTTAAAATAATATACTATAGTGCTGAAACAATTTAAAGATTTAATAGGTCAGAAAAGGCCAGAGAGTTCATGAAAATTTAAATTACACACTAAATTGTAAATAACTACAAATATATAACAATTATGATTAAAGCAACGACAACATGGAATTATCTTTAAAGATCTATACTTGATAGCATCGAAGTTTTGGTACTTACAGAGTAGTACTGACATCCTGCTTTCCTTCGGAAAGCGAAAGGACCATCTGGATCATTCTCCTCCTCTGCTTCCGAGGATGCAGAATGGACCTTCAGCAGAGGAAAAATAAATATCAACCTTATATTCTATTTTCAAAAGGCTTAGCAGAGTCTGATTGCTTATTTCCCTCTAAATTTGTGATGGCTTACTGAAGTCTCTTTTCAATCTGCCTCTGAATACACAGATTCTGGTGCTTCCTTTTGTGCCCCACAGATATACTTTGAGCTGATAAAACCAGGGCTACAAAATCATAATGTTGACTGCAGTTTCATTTGTAGCCCCACATGCCTGTGACTATATCTCCCTGTTCCCATCTGCCAATCCAGTTGTGGATTGCCACTAACCATTGTTCTTATTGACCTCCCCATCTTCATTCAATATTTTATCACATAGAAGCATTACGTATTGTCCTATTATGTCTTCCCTCATTTTACCTGTTATTCTTCCTCTTTCCTTAGCCCTTCTCTTTTGTCCTACCCAACTTCTCCCTCACCATCTACATTACAATTGTCGCTATGCCCAATTTTAGAATTATGGGTTTACCATATCAGCCAGTTTCTTCTAAGCTTCAGCTGAGTTCTGACATCACTTCTCTCTGCCCTATATCTCCAGGCTGTCTACTCCAAAGCGTCTTACTATGTTGCATACTCGATCTTTAACCTGCCCATATTGTTCCCATCCTGACCATCACTAACTTAACTCTATCTGTCACATCCCCAGATAAACACTCTACACTCTCTCAACATTCAACTTCAACCTGAATTTCTGCACTGCCCATTGTCCCAAACTGTAATTGTTTTACTTTCCTTCCGAACTCTGCGCCCCCACCCCCAACACACGCACAAAACTGATACGGAGTTACATCTGCATGAGGTACATTGAGAAGGTCAGCTTGTTACTAAACTCGATACTCTGATTAATTTCAGTAACTAACCACGATACAGACCTGTGAGAAGGGCTCTTCATCAGAGCTGGGAAAGTCATACTGGTTTATGTCCTTTGCATTAAAGACTGGCAGTGCAGCAGGGCTTGTTTGCTGAGGTGCAGCAGCACTTGGTTGTAAGACTTTGTGTTTTTTCTTCTCGTACTTTCTCTTAGGTCGTATAATCTCCACGTTCTCTTGCTACAACACAATTAACAGAGGAAACACTGATATATTAAGCTGCAATTGCCAGAGAGAGTTGATTATTATTACACACATATGTAACTTTGCAAAGAAATCAAATAATTTGCAAATGCAAGGAACAGTGCAGCAGTAGATCATTCTGCCCTTTGTATCTACAGTAATTCAAATATGCTTCAAAGAAACCTTGAATTTCCACTTAAACATCCTGAAAACTGAATTGCAAACTGCTTTGTTCTTAAATCTATTAGTTTGCAGAACAAGATTTAGCAATGCCATGACATAAAATTCTTACCATGGTCAGAACTAGTCTACACTAACAGATGACATCAGAACCCAAAGGAGATTATCTTTAGCACGTTACTTGCTTCATTTTTTGAATGTTACCCTGACCTGTACTACTGAATATTATATCCATTTTGTTGTGATCAAATCTCACCTTATTGACTTTAAATTCTTTAAACTCCATAAATTCTTGATGTTTAAACTGATTGCTATTAGATATTGGAATGATGGGCACAGTGTAGGTAGGTTTCACATGTTGCCGCTGTGCCATGACTTCAGACAGAATCTCGCCACTGAAGTCACCCAGACTGTGCCTAGAATTGCAAAGGACATATTTTCAGTCAAAATACTCTTACATATCATAGCAGTCAAGTGGTTATTGTGGTCTAAGACACAAAACGTATCGTAAAGCATTACGTCAATCTTATAATGAATTTGTATCATGTCTACCTAAATAAACAATTTGCAAAAGACGATTTTGTCAGCAAGAGGCAAGTAAACTTACTGGTTTTATCTGGGAGTGAAGACATGGAAAAAGATATAAAAAACAGCAAGGTGGAAAGTGAAGCTGTACTTCTTTTACTATTTACCCAGTAATTAACTCTTAGCTTGCTCCACGTATTATTCTTAGTAGGTTACGCTGGTCACTTGCTGAGCTTATGGATCTATTGAGATTGTTTAAATTTTATATGACAGATAATTGCAAAGAGCTCCAGTCAGATAGAACAAAATAATTCAGTCAGCAAAACCCAATATCAACAGTTGAAAACAAGAGCTAGCCTAATTTACATCTTTGATAAGCAATTTGTCATTGGTTTATTGTCATGGTAACTAGAAGATGGCAACTGCCCATATGGTTATAATTCCCATTACGCTGCTCTAAAGCCAGAAAACCTATTTATTCCCAGAGATCCACACTTCTTTTATTTAGGATACAAAAACAATTTTACACTGAAGTAGGGGAAAAAATTAGAGGCATAAGAAAGAGCCAGAGAAAGATGGAGGGAAGGAGAAAAAAAAGAGATAGAAACAGAAACAAAGAGACAGATAGCTAGCATAAAGTTTTACAGGAAATCAAACCAAAATTAAATTGTGTCAATAAGCAATACCAGAAGAAATTAGTTAGAAAACTTTTAATAGCAAAAATAGGAACGTAACTGAAGACAAGTGATACAATAGAAACATTCCAACATGTTCAGCATATTACCAACACAAAAATAGTATAGAATTCTCTCTCTGTACGATACCTCGTGCACCTTATGCATTAAAGCTATTTCAAAAATATTGTTTATATAAATTTAAGATAAACTAATCAATCACCATCATTTTAACAAGATGCAAGCTTTAAAACCACTTTGAAAAATCTTCACATTACTCCATTTTTAAGAAATTAATGTACAAATAAATACATTACAGAACAATTTATGTTTACCTTTTCTCTACAATTTCCAAAGTTAAATGCAGCAGCTCTCTTTTGCTTTTCTCTCTGCGTTTTATCATCTCTAAGATAGTTACAGCTCGACTTAGATCCCTTCGCAACTTCAGCATCTTTTCATATGAAGCTTCATCGTTTTTACGATTCTGCAGAAAATAAAAGCCATTTAGTTCATTGCTTCATTAGACTTTAGAACAAACAGCATTAATTATATCAACGAAAAGGTGGTGGCCATTTGGCTCCTCAAGTCTGTTCTGCCATTTGATAATATCATGGCTCATCTGATAGTGAACTTTGTTTTCCTGTCTATCTCCTGTATCATTTGACTCCCTGGTCAGTCAAGAATCTATCCAGCTATGGTCGTGTATATCAACTCGCCAAACAGAATCCCAATGTATCGGGGGCATTTCTGGGGAGAAACATAAACATTGACTAACGTAATAACAATCCACTTCTACAGTCAATGGCAATGGTTTGCAAACTTTGACAAATTTGTCTGTATGAAGCAACTGCATCTTATTAAAGTTTTGAGTAAAGATATCACGTCACTAAAGAAAAAAAAAGTTCAAGCTGCAATACTTTAACAATTCTTAAAATACAAAGGTGGGCCACAAGGACACATTTTAAAGGCTCCCTCCCCATGAGGGCAGCATGATGACATAGCGCCAGAGACATGGGTTCAATCTGACCTTGGGTGATTGTATGCAGATAGATTGCCTCTATGTCTGCATTGCTTTCTTCCCACAGTCCAAAGATGTGCAAGTTAGATCTACTGGCCATGATAAACTGCCTCTTAGGGTAGATGGATTAGCCATGGGAAAGGTGTGATGTTATGGGGATAGGGTGTGGGAGGGTACCTGGAAAAGATACTCTGTCAGAACAGATTCAATGTGCTGAATGGCCTGCTTCTACATCATAATAATTCTATGATATCCAAAATTACAGTCTCAGGATAATACTCAAAGACCCAGAGCATCAGGAAGTTTACAGCCAGTTCAAAATTTAATCCTTAACTGCATCCTATTACCAGACCTCAGCTCCACAAGCGTCCTTCCCTTTTTACAACAGGGAGTCTTTTCATGCTAAGTGGTAACTAACAGAAAGACAATGTAGAATGTGTGAAGATATTAGAATAAAATAAAATGTAGAAGGAAAAGTCAGCTGAGCTTCCTAGGCTTTAAAGCCATCAAAAGTTGACTAATTGCTACTTTAATTCAAACAAATAACTTTGCTCTAGTTTCCAGATCAATTATTCCTTTGGCTCCATAGTTCAATAGTCACCATATCCTCGCACATTCTATGGCTTTAAAAACAAGGGAAACACTAGAGCCCCCAAAACATATGGGTCTTGGAGTTATTTGCTCAAATTTTGCATCACTCTCTACAAATGTATGTGTAAATGGTGAGCTTGACTCAAATGTTGATTATATTAAATAGCTAACATTCTAAGTACAAGAAATAAGAGCAGCAGGCCATATGGTTCTTGAGCCTACTCTTCTATTCAACTTTAAATGCATATTACACATGTGCCTCTGTTTTAGAAAACCTTAAAACGTAACCAGTGGAATCGCAGGCTATTTTAAAATTTTTCTGAGCAAAACAGCATGCTTTAAACTGTCAGGACACTGCAATTTATAAAAATTATGAAACAACTGATAGCAATATGTTGATATAACCTCAGGCAAATGAAGTTTTGGAAATTAATCTTTTGTATTTCATTAGAAATAGAGGAATTTGTTGGTTTAAAAGAAAATTAATAAACTATACAACTAGATGGGAGGAATTAGGAATACTTTCCTCAGAGAGGTGATTCGATAGAAGTATTCAAAATCATGAAGGGTCTGGACAGAGTAGGGGGAAAAACTCCACTTGTGAAAGGATCATGAATAAGGGAGCACAGATATAAAACAACAGGCAAAGTAAGTAAAAAAGTATTCTATAAAAAAAGTGTTTTACAAAAGTACTTTTAAAAAAAAGTAGTTTTAAAAGTGTGTTGGAAGCAGGTTCAACCAAAGAATTCAAAAGGGAATCAGATGGTTATGTAAACAGAATGTGCAGGTAATGGGGAGAAGGCAAGAGAAAGGCACCAAGTAAATTGCTCAGACAGCCAGTGCAGACATGAGACGGAATAACCTGCTTTCATGCACTTAACGATTCTGCAATTCTCTATACCATGAGTTTTGATCTTTTTTATGATGTCATCTTTTAAATGTAATTCAAACAATTGATGTTTAAAGCTCCAAATTATAAATATAATGGTGGTACAATAAATTGACATTTTAAAAAATATTAACAAATCAATGGTTTTAAAAATAAAATGGCAATCAGCTAATATTAATTTATGCATCCAGAATTTTGAAATCTAAAAATATATTTTAATGTGCAATACAACTAAATTCATATTGTTTCACATACTCTTTTCTACAGCGGCATTTCAGATTAAAGATAAATGGATGTTGAAAAAGTACAGACTTTTCTAAAGTGATTTCTAGCTGCCCAATAGATGGCATGTTTTTCTAACCAGCAATCACGCATGGTATCAAACAAACCTTTCTGGTCTGCATCTTTTCCGTTCTTCTCCTGAAGGCAACATAAGGATCATTAGTGCTGGAACCATCCCGTTTTTCCTGTTTTACAGTTGGGATAAGCGAACAACCCCTACAGTTTTTCCTTTTTCGAATCCAATACTCATACACTTCCCAGATGAGGTCATCATCCTCCTTCAGCAGCAACTTTGCCTCCTGGAGAGTTACCAGCTAATAAAAACAAATCAAAATTCCTGTTAAACTATTGACTAAATTTAAATAATATACTTTATTTAACTTTATTCTAAAACCAAAACAGGAAGTGCTGGAAAATCTCAGCAGATCTGGCAACATTTGTCGAGAGATAAAAGTCTGCTTCAAGTCTATGCGACTTTGCTTCAGTATTTTATTCTATGCTCGTATATCCATTTTACTAGAACAAGTTACACAGCAAACACTAATTGCGAAGATTCCACGACACGAGTAAAATTAAGACATTTGTCAAGATCATCTGTCTCTTTCTTGCTCCTAAAAATGATTTGATATAAAGCAAATGTAAAGACACATTAAATGCAACCACAGCAAGTAAATATTTTTCATACCTGCTGGCCGCTGCCTTTTTCTAGCCGATCAATCATCTCTTCAAATTGCAGAGGAGTGATGTCCATCTTCTTTCTTAGTTTATTCACAAATGCTTCATCATCCGAGTCCATATCATAGTCTGGTTGCTCAGCGTCCAAGCTAAAAGCTGGATTAAAGAAAATTATATTCAGAATTCAATCAAGCAAATAACTTTCAATATGACTCTGCAATTTTAAATTTAAACCTTCACAGAAAAACTTCTGCTTAATTTGATAATTTGCAATACGAAAGCAAAAACAACAATTATTTATGTTGGTAGTTATTAGTGCCTTTTTCCTTTGTTTGGACAGGAAGATACGGTAATCATTTTTGTTGGACCCTACCAAATAATCAAAATCAATGTACAATTTCATACAAGAAGCCAACTATTGTTTCTCTTCTTTCCTACACATAAAAGGAATTTAAGTGACATTGCTTTATTTAAAAGACAAGTTTTTGACACATTTTACAAAAGTTTAGAACATGGTTTTCAAAATCAATTCTGGTCTGCTAAGGGAAACCAAGATTATTTTAAGCCACATGAGTGCAATTAGTTAAAAGTTAATGTTTGCAAAGAGATCCCACAATAACTCAGTTTTGAAAAGTTTAAAATTCATAAGTAATGAGGGTCTTAATATACAACTAACCCTTTTCTTTTATTACTATGCATTCTTATCTCAAACTACTAGTCTGGAATTACTTTTGCAATAGGCATCACAGATGACACATTAAACCTCGTCATATGAGTAAAGATCACATTTTCAGCAAAGCACTATGTTTTACAACTCTTGTAATTAACAGTTTCCATGATATTTTGATTTGCCACATGAATTGGTATACAGTGATAAGCATTGTCTCTTGCGCACTAGGCATATCATTCACAGAATAGATAGTGGACAAGGAAAGGAGAGGGTGTAGAGTGTAATGTTAGTTATAGTTAGGGTGTAGCGAAAGATCAATTTAATACAAGTCAGGTCCATTCAAAATTCTAATGGAGAATGAGGGCAGAAGATAGAATTAGAGAGTATGCTGAAGACAGCTTGCAAGAAGTTGCCACGGTATGTTTCAAATTTGGAATAATTATTTTACCTTCATCATTTACTGTCATTGTCAGTATATAATCCCTTAATCTTTTATGTTCCAATTTCTCCATTTATTCTGCATCAATTCCCACATCACTCTTCAATTACTAAAGATATCCCTTTTTTAAAAAAAAGTGGTTTTCTTTTGAAGAGGAGAAAACAGGTATGGGTGTCACTGGCTCGGCCAGTGGGTTCATGACCCATCCATAATTGCCTTTAAGAACTTAGAACATTACAGTGCAGTACTGGCCCTTTGGCTCTCGATGTTGCACCGACCAGGGGAACGAATCTGAAATGACCCTCTAACCTAAACTATTCCAATGTTATCCATACGCCTATCCACTGATCATTTGAACACCCTTAAAATTGGCAAGTCCACAACTGCTGCAGGCAGGGCTTTCCACGCCCTTACTATCCTCTAAGTAAAGAGCCTATCTGTGACGTCCGTCCTATGATTACCACTGCTCAATTTAAAGCTGTATCCCCTCGTGTTAGCCATCACCATACAAAGAAAAAGACTCTCATTGTCCATCCTACCTAAACCCCTGATCATCATGTATGCCTCAATCAGGTCACCTCTTAACCTTCTTCTCTCTAATGAAAACAAACTCAAGTCCCCCAGCCTTTCCTCATATGACCTTTCCACCATACCAGGCAACATCCTGGTAAACCTCCTCTGCACACTTTCCAGTGCTTCCACATTTTATAATGTGGCGACCAGAACTGTACCAATACTCCAAACGTGGCCGCACCAGAGTTTTGTACAGTTGCAACATGATCTCAGTTCCGAAATGCAATCCCTCTATCACTATAAGCTAACATACTGTACGCTTTCTTAATAACCTTATCAACCTGGGTACCAACTTTTGAGGCATCTATGCACGTGTACACTGCCATCTCTCTGCTCATCGACACTACCCAGAGTATACCAACACTACCACTATTTAAGGAAGTGGTTCTTTAACTGCTGTAGTTCCAGGATTTTGATCCAGTGACAGTGAAGGAACAGCAGATACAGTTGAAGCCAGCAGCATATGGTTTGAAGGGAAACTTACAGGTGGTGACAGTTCCACGCATCTGCTGCCCTTGATTTTCTAGGCAGTAAACATCATGGGCTCAGAAAGTGCAGTTGAAGATGCCACGGTGAGTAGCTGCAGTGCATCTCATACGTGGTACACACTTTGGTGAAGGGAGTCAAATTTAAAGTAGTGGGTGGGATGTCAATCAGGTAGCTATCTCGTTCTAGATGGTGTCAAGCCTCTTAATTGATGTGGAATTACATTCATCCAGGCAAATAGAGAATATTCCATCACACTCCTGGCTTGTGCCTTGTAGACAGAGGACAGGCTTTGGGGAATGAAAGGTTCAGTAAATTTTAGATCCATGCGACTCCCCAGTCAACAGGATGGGGACGTGTGTGAACTTGAACTGAGGGCAGGCTTTAAAACGTGAATCTGTGGCCTGGGCCAGCAGGGTGTGATTTTGTATGGTTTGCTGTTACTTTGCTTGCAAATGATTCCTTGTAAATAGATTTTCTTTCTTGTGAATAAATAGCTGTCACTCCACCTGCTGTTGGCTGCCTGATGTCTTCGTTACTACAGTAACAAAGTAAAATAATTTGCAAGAGTGGAGGCATTTTTTTCCCCCAATGCAAATTGCATTTTGTGCAAGTCAGTACTATCAGGCACACAATGAACGAACTGCAAAGCAATATGGCTGAATGTTAAATTTTCATTTTATGCCTCAATCCCATCTGTCAGTTCTTCCTTTTTTTATAAAAAGGCCACCTAAGCTAATAATACGCCCAAGGTCCTTGCTTTCAGTTAAGCCTATAAAAAAGACAGTCGTACTAAGTGAAACAAAGAAAAATATATATTCACTCTGGGAGGTAGCAGCAAATACTGATAACACCCTGATGTCTAGGAAACACAATCTGGCTAATTTGAAAGAAAAATAATTTTAAAAAAAATTCTTACTGATCCGAGATGTGATGATGGTCTAAGGAAGGAAACGGGGCAAAGCTGCACATCACTCAAGGTGACAAATTATGGGACAGCCTACTCACTCATACGTGACTTCCAAATGCAAACTTGTTTCTCAATAACAAGAAACTACGAGTCAATCAAAATACAGAACGTACATTACTCTCATGCAAATCTGTCAACAAAAAGTGAGATACCTGAATGATTCACTTAAATGGTCAGTGTAGTTAACTGCTGCTGACTTCAAGTATTCAACTGTTGCTAGACTAGAGGAATAGAAAATACTACTGCCAAACATTCAAATTGTTCAAATACAAATGCAACTCCTGCCTTTCTCTCAAGTTTAAAAATAAAACCATCACAACCACAGGAAAGATATGGCAAACCAGTGCACATTCACTAGAATATCAGGACTCAAAGATAAACCACGAGAGGCAGCATAAATTAAGTTTGAATTTAAACGTGTTGTTGCCAGACTTCTCACTGTTTCCCCCTGTCCAACGCCAGCATGACCCAATCCAGGCAACATCCTTGTAAATCTCCTCTGCACCCTTTCTATGCCTTCCACATTCTTTCTGTAATGAGGCAACCAGAACTGAGCACTCCAAGTGGGGTCTGACCAGGATCTTATACAGTTGCAGCATTATCTCCTGACTCAAACTCAATTCTTCGATTGACGAATACCAGTACACCATATGCCTTCTTAACCACAGCCTCTACCTATGAGGCTGCTTTAAGTGTTCTATGAACCCAGACACAAAGATCCTTCTGATCTTCCACACTGCCAAGAGTCTTACCCTTAACATTATATTCTGTCATCCTATTTGACCTGCCAAAATGAATCACCATACACTTATCTGGGTTGTAGTCCACTGCCACTTCTCCGCCCAGTCTCACATCCTATCAATGTCTTGTTGCAACTTATGATATCCATTCACACTACCCACAATTCCTCTAATCTTTGTATCATCAGCAAACTTACCAACCCATCCCTCCATTTCCTCATTCAGGTAATTTATAAAAATCACAAAGAACAAGGGTCCCAGAACAGATCCCTGGGGCACTCCACTGGTGACTGACCTCCATGGAAAAAAAAAGACCCATTTACAACCACTCTGTCTTCTGTGGGCAAGCCAATTCTGAATCCACAAAGCAATACCCCCTTGGATCCCATGCCCCCTCACTTTCTCAATAAGCCTTGCATAGGGCACTTATCAAACGCTTTGAAGTTTATATAAACAACATCAACTGCTCTTCCTTCGTCAATGCTTTTAGACACATTCTCAAAAATTCAATCAGGCTCGCAAGGCATGATCTGCCTTTAACAAAGCCGTGCCGAATATTCTTGATCATATTATACCTCTCCAAACATTCATAAATCCTGCCTCTTCTCCATCAACTTACCAACCACTGAGGTTAGACTCACTGGTCTGTAACTTCCTGGGCTTTCTCTTCTCCCTTTCTTGAATAAAGGAAGCACATCCACAATCCTCCGGAACCTCTCCCGTCTCCATTGATGACGCAAAGATTATCACCAGAGGCTCAGCAATCTATTCCCTTGCCTCCACAGTAATCTGGGGTTCTTGCCATCCGGTCCCAGTGACTTATCTAACTTGATGCTTTTCAAAAGCTCCAACACATCCTCTTTCTTAATGTCTACATTAAGAAAGCTTTTCAGACCACTGCGAGTCTGCACTACAAGCACCAAGCTCCTTTTCCACTGTGAATACTGAAGTAAAGTATTCATTGAGTACCTCTACTTTTTCTACCAGTTCTATACAAACTTTCCCCACTGTCACACTTGGTCTTATCCTCTTGCTCTTCACATACTTGTAGAATGCCTTGGGGGTTTCCTTAATCTTGCCTCCCAAGGCATTCTTATAGCCCCTTCACGGCTCTCCTAATTTTCTTACTTTCCTTCCTACTCACCTTATACTCTTCTAGATCTGACATTACCTAGCTTCCTGAATCTTTTGTAAACTTTTCTTCTTGACGAAATTCATTGCAGCTTTCCTGTACCACGGTTCCCGTAACCTACCATAACTTTCTCATTGGAACGTTGCTGTGCAGAACTTCAGAAAAATACTCCTTAAAAATTTGCCAAATTTCTTCTGCACATTTCCCTGAGAAAACCTCTTTTCAATTTATGCCTCCAATTTCCTGCCTGATAGCCTCATAATTCCCCTCACTCCAAATAAACACTTTCCTAGCTTGTCTGATCCTACCTCTCTCCAATGTAATGTAAAGGAGATAGAGTAACGATCACTATCCCCAAAAAGTTTTCCTGAGAGATCTGACACTCGTCCAGGTTCATTTCCCAATACAAAATCAAGTACAGCCCCTCCTCTTGTAAGCTTATCCACATACTGTTGTCAAGAAACCCTCTTGAATACACCTAATAAACTCCTCCTCATCTAAACCTCTTACCCTAGGGAGATTCCAATCGATATTTGGGAAATTAAACTCTCCCATCACAACAACTCTGTTATTATTACATCTTTCCAGGATCTATTTCCCTATCTGCTCCTCAACTTCCATGTTACTACTGGATGGTCTATAGAAAACATCCAGCAAAGTTAATGATCCCTTCCTGTTCCGAACCTCCACCCATCATGGATTGATCCCTTCGTGGATCAATCTTTTCTACAGCTGTGACATTATCTCTGATCAACAGTGCCACTCTCCCTTCTCTTTTGCCTCCCTCTCTGTCCCTTCCAAAACATTTGAAACCGGCACTTGAAGTATCCAATTCTGTCCTAGAGACATCCAAATCTCTGTAGTGGCCACCACATCACATTTTCAAGTAGTGATCCACGCTCCAAGCTTATCCACTTTGTTCACAACATTCCTTGCATTAAAATAGACATCTCAAACCTTCGGTCTGAGCTCTCCCCTTCTCCTTCACTTGCCTATCTTTCCTGTCACACCGTCGACAAGCTCTATTTGAGCCAACCTCCTCTCTCCCAGTCACTTCAATTTGATTCCCAACTCCCAAGCATTCTAGTTTAAACTCTCCTCAGTAGCCTTAGCAAGCCTCCCTGGGATTCAAGTGCAACCCGTCAATTTACAAAACAACAATTGGAATGAGAGTCTTTGCAACTAATGAAGTCTTAAAAGGTATAGACAATATGAGTGGAGAGCGCGTTAAGTGCAGGTTAAAAAGATGTGAATTGTCTCCAGACACAGGCATGGCATGGAGGTTACAGATAGTGTGACATGAACCCAAGACCTGGGGGCCGTCCTCATGCACGTGGAACTTGGCTATCAGTCTTTGCTCAGAGACTTTGTGCCGTGTGTCGCAAAAGGCCACCTTGGAAAACATTTAGCCGAAATTCAGAGACCACATGCTCGCGGCCGTTGAAATGGTCCCCAACAAGAAAGAACAGTCTTGCCTACTGATTATCGAGCGGTGTTCATTCATCCGTTGTTGTAACATCTGTATGGTTTCCCCAATGTACCATGCCTCAGGATATCCTTCCCTGCAGCGTATCAGGTAGACAACATTAGCCAAGTTGCAAGAGTACGTACCGTGTACCTGGCGGATGGTGTTCTCATGTGAGATGGTGGCATCCGTGTTGATGGATCAGGCACATCTTGCAGTGGTTACTGTGGCAGGGTTGTGGGATATCATGGTCACTGCTCTCCTCCATTCATAGAGTCAGAGTCATAGAGGTTTACAGCATAAAAACAGGCCTTTTGGCCAAACTTGCCCATGCCACCCTTTTTTAAAAGCCCCTAAACGAATGTCAACTGCCTGCATTTGGCCCATATCCCTCCATACCCATCATATTTATGTAACTATCTAAATGCTTGTTAGAAGATAAAATTGTACCCGCCTCTACCACCACTTCTGGCAACTTGTTCCAGACACTCATCATCTCTGAAAAAATTGCCCCTCTGGACACACTTGTATCTCTCCCCATCCCACCTTAAATCTATGCCCTTTAGTTTTAGGCTCCCCTAAATATGGGAAAAGATATTGATTATCTAGCTAATCTGTGCCCCTCATTATTTTATAGACCTCCATAAGGTCACTCCTCAGCCTCTTACGTTCCAGAGAAAAAAGGCAGTCTATTTAGCCACTCCTTATAACTCAATCCATCAACTCCCGGCAGCATCCTAGTAAATCTTTTTTGCATTCTTCCTAGTTTAATAAAATCCTTTCTATAAATAGGTGACCAGAATTACAAACAGTATTCCAAATGTGGCCTTACCAATGTCTTGTACAACTTCAACAAGACGTCCCAACTCC
Source organism: Sphyrna mokarran (assembly GCA_024679065.1). Lineage (NCBI taxonomy): Eukaryota > Metazoa > Chordata > Chondrichthyes > Carcharhiniformes > Carcharhinidae > Sphyrna > Sphyrna mokarran. The sequence continues at coordinate 32,454,661 of JAGIQG010000002.1, read as the reverse complement.
TGTATTCAATGTTCTTACTGACAAAACCAAGCATGCTGAATGCCTTCACCATTTTGTCCAACTTTGACTCCACTTTCAAGGAGCTATGAACATGTACCCCGAGGTCTCTCTGTTCTCTAACTGTCCCCAATGCCCTACCATTAACTGAGTAAGTCCTACCCTGATTCTCGCTGGGCACCGCAGGGCTGGAAGTGTGTTACAGACTCTGATAATCACATTTTGATTTAATGATTTAAGTTTTCTTTGAACTTTGATTTCTGTTTGGGCTGCCCCCCCCCCCCCCCCCCCCCTTTCCTTTTTGGGGGCTGCCCTCTTAATTTGTCCCTAAGTTAATTTGAGTTTGCTTACTCATTGGGTACACAAAAGAACGACCCCGATTCAATCAAAATGCATCACCTCCCATTTGTCAGCCCAATGGCCCAATTGATCAATTAGAGATAACTTTCTTCACTGTCCACCATGCTTGGTGTCATCTGCATTCATCACAATCAGGGCTGATCAACCAATTCAATACCTAATACTGCTTTCTTCCAATAACCTTTGATCCCATTTGTTTCAAGGCAGAAACTGCATTTCTTCAATATGTCTGCCACTTCCCGATTTCTCATGATAAACTTATTTTGTTGCTGCCTTTAAGTGACCAACATTTAACTTCTCCAAAAGCTCTTACAAGCTGTGCTGGCTTGTTTATACTTCTTAACTTTATCATGGGTTTGGCAACCTTTCAGCTGATGTTAACAAAGTAAAGGGGGTAAAGAATATGGTAAAACTGACAGGGATGAGAAACAGTTTATATTTATACAGCACCTTTGAAACAGTAAAACATCTCAGGACTGTTATAAACAAAACCCAATGAGTCACAGAGATATTACAGCAAACAGTCAAACATTTTGCTCAACAGGTAGGTTTTAAAGGAGTCTTAACTGAGGGAAGGCAAACAGAAGGAGGAAGAGGGGTGAACACAGTGGTAGGTGTTGCAGCTAAACAAGAATATTTCAAAGTGTAGGGCCTTGGCAGTCAAAAGCATCCTACTAATCTACTAATGTTACAACAATTTGAATCAAGGTTGCTCATGAGGCCAGATTCAAAGCAAAGCAGATATCTAATAGGTTAGGGGTTTGATAGGATTATAGAGAGAGGGTGAAACCAAGGATTTGCAAGTGAGGATGAGAAAAACACATACCACATTAGAACCCCCTCCCTTGTTGGGTAAACCATAGAACCCTCAGTGTGCAGAAGGAGACCATTCAGCCCATTGAGTCTGCACCAACTCCCAAACAGCATCCCACTCAGGCCCATCCCATCTCCATTTCCTTGCACATTTACCATGACTAAATCCACCTAACCTAGGCATTAGGAACACCAAAGGGCAATTTATGATGGCCAATCCACCTGACTTCCACATCTTTGGACTGTGGGAGGAAACTAGAGCATCCAGTAGAAACGCACAAAGACACAGGGGGAAGAAACTCTGTAGGTAGTCATCCAAGGCCAGAAATGATCCTAATTCCCTGATTTTGAGAGATGTTAACTACTATGCTATCAATTCCTCCTGAACCAAAAAGTTCAAAAGCACACAAAAAAAAAAAACAGAAAATGAATGGAAAAGAAAGACATCAGCATGAATACCACAGCACCAAGCTTTAGGTGAACAGCACCATGGGAGGTCTATTATAAATAAAAATAAATGCACATCAAAATTAAACTCAATTTACATTATTGCTCAAAATGGCTCTCTTTCACTACATTTCAATTCTTTGAAAGTTTAGTCCTGGTTCTTCTTAAATTCCTGACGCTTTAACACCTGAGACATTTACTTTACACAGCTCTATTTTTCTCCCCCTAGACTGACGTGTTAAAATGCCCGTCCTGCTCAGCTGATCGAGGTGCAGTTTGAAATTAACCTAGTTGAGCTGTAACAACCAATCAGCATAATCTCGATTAATAGTTTGGAATTTTATTTTACAATCTCCTGTTTTTTTTTAAAAACGGCAGTAAAACTCACATTTCGGTTTTCTTTCATGCCTCCTAACATCCTCTCCAAGTTCACTCATATCACATGCTTCTACATCAGTCTCTCATTTTCTTAAGACCAGGCCTGCCAAAATATTTTCATTTCCTCATACGCAAAGTGAACAATGTTATAGTTTAAAAAAATCCACCATTATAACCAAAAACCATTACAGATGAGCTAAGTCAGCGTCTCATTCATCAGTAGGATGCCAACATTCTAACCTTGATATTTTCCTATGCAATGAAAAGGTAAAATGAGGAGGGTCTCAGTTCTGAAAAGATGAATCAAGATGAAGCATCTGACCAGAAAAATAAGTCATGTTTTGGTCAATTAACAGAAAATAAATGCCAAGTCAAACAATTTCAATACATTTGCCAGGAGACATGAGGCCATAATGAAACTCTGCACTCATCTTGTCTAAATTTCTTTAAGGTTACAAGAATGGCAAATGTTGTAATAGAAAGGTTACACTAGTGCTGCAGTGGGAGCTTTATGATGTAGCTAGTTGCCTCTGCAACAGTGGACCTGGAAATGCTGGACACCATTAATTATCTGAATTGCATCGTATTCTCCAGCTTGGTCAGAAACATCCACAAGGAGACGTGAAAAATGAATCTAGTCTTTACAATAATAGCTGTCAGCTATAATACATTAATTTAACTTTGTATGATGCTGACACTTGGAAAAATTCTGATTTCTTAATTTCATTGCACAGTCCATTAAAATTTTGATTTATATTGTATTATAAAAATCCTTGCATGAATAGTGTGATTTTACACAGTTGACATGGAATATTAGGGCTATGGTTTGAGAAAACAAGTGTCTTTATTTTAATTCAGATCTTAGAAGTTCAGCTTCTCTGACACAGCTCCTAACACTCATACTATTAAATCAGCTTTTCAAGTTACGACAAACAGATATAGCAGCCTAAATGTTGAGATTCACATCACTCATACCAGCAAGTTCCCACATTACACTGAAGTGTCAGTCTACATTGCATATTCAAATCTCCAGAGTAGGTCTTGAACCTTGAACCTTCTAACTCAGAAAAGAATGCTACTGAGTCAACGACAATAAAATTAGATCAGAACCAGTCAGCTCAGGATGAATACTCTAGAAATGTCAACAGTTCAATGGTTAAACTAATGATTTGCAAAAAGCAATTATAGAATAACCTGGTCTGTTCCCACTGATTGTCCAAGATTCACAACAAGACTAAGCTGTAGTAGTATTCGGAGATGTGCATGACATAAATGGTGACAGTTACTTGGGTAAATTGTCAAAATGAATTCCCAAATAACAGTATCAGTATAAATCGTGTACAGATGCAACTGTTTTAGAGTGCCTTATGTATTACAGTTTATGAAAAGGGCGCTTGGATGTGCTAAAGGACAGAATTTTATGTTTAGTTGCCAGCTTTTAGCAATTTCTTGTGCAGTGAATATAGATCAGATGTTTAGACATCAAGAATTGCAACCCAATGGTATAATAAAAACAACAATACATAAAAAGGCTGGTTCAATCAAATTGAGTTAAACACAGCAAAGAGCATTGGCTATGCTTGGGTTAATGTCTGATGAAATTAGGCAATGTGTAAAACAAATGATCAGCATTTATATTTTACAAATGGAACTGTGGCAATGCAATTTCCCTTAGCAAGATTTGAGAATTCTCCAAGCGGATCTTTAGAAACAAGAGGAGGATGGGAATGTAAGTATTAAGAATTGTGATAATAGGGCAGGGACAAATGACATAAGCACGGTAGCGGCTACATTTTCATGAGCTCTAGCACTATTCTTCTTTTGATTATTTTTGAAAATCCTGATGAACAAATCAATTATTTGATCCTGATGTGCATAGTCTATGCTATGCCCCGGTAGATTCTATGTAAACTTTGGTGACGGGGAACCAGATTAAGTCAAGAAAATTCTTGTTTGATGGAATGGCTAAGATGGGGCCCAGTTTATAGTGGTGGTTTCACTTCAGTTGTGCCATAGGCATCAAGATGATGAATGCCATTGGGAAGCTGAAGTTGTGAAAGATGGTATCTATTCCCTGGCAGGCTATGGATGCTTACTGGCATAGACTTGTCTGTGAACTGCAAGATATCCTAAACAGAATGGACAGAGAAAAGAATCCTGTCAGTCGAGAGGGAAGTTTTCTCGGTGTGGGCTCACTTTCAATCCTTTAAACCCCTGCTGCATGGTATGAACATTCTGATTGATTCATGAAGGTGGCACCAGAGGAGTATCCATACACTCAGTCTCCTGAGGGGAACTGGAGAGGAATTTCCAGCTGAATTTGAGAAATGGCTGCCATGTTTTCACCATCTCAATTTGAAGGCTGGGCATTTTGAGTTGGATGGAGCACATGGTCTCCTGTCTTTGAGGCTTGGGGTCAGTTGAGGACTCTGACCACTGGCTTTGCATTATTTTGTCTGTTCATTGAGAACAGATGGAGGCAGCCAGACACAATGTGTTTTCACCATCTGCTGGATCTTAGCTTCTCTATCAGAGCTTTGCGATGACAAATAACATGGCAGAGATGCACAGGCTTCAGGGAAACTGAGCTGGATCTTGGCTGTTTGGCAACAACGCTATAAGGCTTCAGTCTTTTCAAACTCTGGATGCTTATGTTATCCTGCAGTTCTTCATTAATCCTAAGTCTTGTTACTTTGTGATTATACTCCTGATTTTATGACGTGCTCCTTTATACACCCTTGCCAGGATAAAAGACAGGTATTTGCCACCTGATTTACTGTAAAAAAAAAATCAGAATTTGCTAACCTTGCACTATACCATCCCCTGTAATTATATCCTTATGTTGGTCCAGTACCGTGTTTTTTTCATATTGATGAGGGCAATCCTATCACTGATTGAGATGAACTTCACTGATTAGACTGTTTAGAATCATGTTCTGCAGTTCTTCATTAATCCATGAACATATCCCTGGAATCACATCTCTTAATCAATTCTGTTATGTGACTCATCACATTGATAGGGGCAATCCTATGAACAAGCATGGTAGTGAACTTTCTCTTTCACTCCAGCAACATTCATTTTCTTCTCATTTCTGAGGAGTATGTTGTGTACTTTGTACGATACTCCAGTTTTTTTTTTACTGTGATACTGCGATTTTTATCCAGCTTCTCATCTCGTAATCCTGACATAGTGGTGGGCCTTTTTATGCAATTTCCTCTATTACAATTATAGTTAAAATATGGCTAGCACCATTGCAGGGAAGTGGGCAAATGGTTTAAGAGATAGTGGGAAGGACCCAACAAGTCACTAGTGGTGTGCGGCAGGGCTCAGTACTGGGACCTCTTCTATTTGTAATATACATAAATGACTTGGAAGAGGTAGTGTGGAGTGATCAGCAAGTTTGCAGACGATACAAAGATGGCTGGACTTGTGGATAGTGAGGAGCATTGTCAGGCGATGCAGCAGGACATCAATAGGCTGGTAGCTTGGGCAGATAGATGGCAGATGGAATTCAATCCTGATAAATGCGAGGTGATGCATTTCAGGAGAAAGAATGTAGAGAGGAGCTACATGATAAATGGTAGACCTATTAAGAGTATAGAAACGCAGAAGGACCTGGGGATGCAGGTGCACAAGTCTCTGAAGGTGGCAGAGCAGATGGAAAAGGTTGTGAAGAAAGCATATAGTATGCTAGCCTTTATAGGAAGGGATATAGAGTACAAGTGCTGGCCTTTAATGTTGCAGTTGTATAAAATGTTAGACCTCATTTGGAATACTGCGTCCAGTTCTGGTCACCTTACTACCGAAGGACATGGAGACTCTGGAGAGAGTGCAGAGGAGGTTTACCAGGATGCTGCCTGGTATGGAAGATCTGAGTTACGAGAGGTTAGGCAAATTTGGGCTGTTTTCCTTAGAAAGACGTAGACTTAGAGGAAATCTAATCGAGGTGTACAACATTATGAGGGGTATGGATAGAGTAAACAGGGTTAAGTTTTTTCCTAGGATGGACTTGAATAGCACGAGGGGTCACGGGCTTAGGGTGAGGGGGGTAAGGTATAATTTGGATGCTAGAGGGAGTTTTTTTTCCCCACAGAGGGTGGTGGGGATATGGAATGCGCTGCCAAGTAAAATGGTGAAGGCAGGCACACTGGAGTTATTTAAGAAATGCTTAGATGGGCACATGAACAGAATGGGAATGGAGGAGTATAGAAAACTTATTTAAAATAGGGATTATGAGCCTTGGAAGTCCCTGAGAAGTGTGTAAATAGATGATGATATTGATGTATTTGTTTTATCCTACAAGTGCTTTGATCCGCCTTGTCGTCTAACAAGGGGCTTACACGCAATGGGTTGTGAGAGGGCTGCTCTTGGATTTTTGAGAGTATCCTAGTGCTTCACATCGTTAGTGTATGCTTGACCTGGACCATTTGATGGGGCAACACGACAGCTCAGTGACTATTGCTGTGCTGTGCAGATACATGGATTTAGGCCTGTGTCTGTGGGAGTTTGCGCATTCTCCCTGTGCTTGCGTGGGTTTTTCTCTGGGTGCTCCAGTTTCCTCCCATATCCCAAAGATGTGCTCTTAGGCTAATTGGCAGAACAAATTCTCCCTAAATTGTCTCAAATTTGGTTTCAATCCATAGATCTATAAACAGACAGGGATTACGAATAGAGGTGGGATCATCGGGGTGGCAGCGCGAGCTCAGTGTGCCGAAGTTTTGGGCCGTACTGATTTGTTCTTTGTTCTTTAAGTCCTCACAGTGGGCAAGGAAATCCTCCTCTGAACTTATGGGCTCCATATTTTTTGTATTTCAGTTGTTTTGTTGTGATGAACTCAGTATGATACAAGCATATCTGTATTCTGGGAAAAAATGGTGCATTGTATCATTAGCACTTTCAAGGCAGATGGAGAGCGAGCAAGAATCTTTCAGGGCACACTCAAATATGGTGCTAAAATCCATCATTGTTTAGCTGTCATTTTACCTGTGCTAATATCCTGTATTTTTTATGGTCGACTTAAGCAACCGAGTAGCTACTTTAAAGATTTACTTCCCAAAACTTCTGTAGCTGTTATCCTGTGAGCTTAGTTGTGCACTGCTGATAACAAAGAATAGTACAGTACAGGAACAAGCTGTGCTGATACTGAAGCGCCTCTAATCTAATATTTCCTCAGTTCTACATGGTCCATATCCCTCTATTCCATGTCAATTCATGTACCTATTCGGATGCCACTTGAACATTTGAGCATCTGCTTCCACCATCTCCTCCAATAAATATTGGAAACAGGATTTAGTTGATAATATGGACAATCCAGAGAAAATTGAAAAATTAATACAGAAAGGTTACAAGAAAACACTGGCAGGGTAACATTATGAAATGTTTAAACTGAACCCTAAACCATATGAAGCATAAGGGTTTACCTAGGAAAGAAGTTGAGCCAAATTAAAGACCCAAAAGGAAATCTTTATTCATGTGGAAGGCATGGCCGAGATATTAAATTAATACTTTGCATCTACGTCCACAATGGAAATGGTTGAGTCAAAGGTTGCACTAAAAGAGGGGTAAGAAGACAGGATAAAAAAATGTGCTAAAAGAATGCAAACCATGTGCTCTAATCCATGGTTATTGCCAAAAGTCAATACAGATATGATTAGTGTAGTGTAGTACCTGCCTTCTCTCCATTGGTCAAAAAAATTCCATTTACAAATAACTAGTTTAGTATCAACTGACATCTGTGAAAGAGGTTCCAAATTTCTATCATCCTTTGCAATGTAGGTTTGCTAACCTCAGTACGGAAAAGCCTAGCCCTGTTTTTTTTCTCATTCTGTCCCTAGCCCTGGAGCTCTTTTTCTCCACAATATCTTAAAATTTTTATTCTATTATCCTATAACATTTTAAATTCTGCAGAACACAACCCTAGTTTGTGTAATCTCTCCTACATTTGCAGTTTAACCTGGAGTCCAGGCATCAACCATCATGGTAAATCTTTCCCACACGGTCTCCAATTCCAATATATACTTCCCATGGTATAGTACTTTGTTAGAATTGCTACTGGTATTACAGATGTGGCCCAAGTCAGAGCTCAATTGTAGTTCAACTCCAAGCCCCTAGTTTTTAGTCCTTTGGATAAAGGTTTTTTGATACCAGCTCTCAATTATAACTCTATATACCTACCCCAAGTCCTTTAGGACCTCTACAGTTTCTTAGCTTCTTACCAGTTAAAAAATACTTCCATCTGTCATTTTTAGATCTAAAGCAGATGTTGTCTTACTCAATATACAGTGTAACATTTTGGTCACAGCTCTGTTCATTTACTTAATTCTCAATTTGCAATTTTATGTTTTTATCTGCACTGCCTACATTGACACACAGTTTTGTGTCAGTGACCAGCTTGACTTTCTATTCAATCATAGAAACATATGGAGATGCAGGTATTGGACTGAGATGGGCACAGTAAGAAGTCTCATAACACCAGATTAAAAAAGTCCAACAGGTTTATTTTGTAGCAGGAGCCTTCAGAGCACAGCTCCTTCATCAGGTGATATATTAGATCCGATAGAAACAAAAACTGGAAGAAGCGAGTCATTCAGTCCTTTGAGGATGTTCTGCCATTCAATATGAATATGACTGATCCTGTATCTTAGTGCCACATTCCTGCTTTCTCTCCATACTCCTTGATGTCATTGAAATCTAAAAAAAATGATCCATTTCTTGAATACATCCAGTAATTTGGATTCCACAGCTTTCTGCAGTGGAGAATTACATAGGTTCACTACCTCTCTGAATGAAGAAAATTCTCAGAATCTGCGTTGAAAATGGTCTACCCTGTATCTTGCGACTGTATCCCCTGCTTCTAGATTCTCCAACCAGGTAAAATATCCTCCCTGCATCTAATTCATCCAACCCTGTTAGAAATTTACACGTCTCAATCAAATCTCCTCTCATCCTTCTAAGCTTTAGCGAATCTAAGCCCCTTCAAACCAATCTCTGCCTACTCTACGGAGGTCAACAGTGCAGTCCAGTCAACTCCAGTATCAATGAAACTCTTCTGCACTTCCTCAAATGGCAAGTATATATTTTCTATGGTAGGGAGACCCAAATTGCAAGCAATATTCCAGGTATGGTCTCACTAGGCCCTTACAACTGCAGTAAGATACCCTTCCTTCTAAACTCAAATCCTCATGCAATGAAGGCCGATACCATTTGCCTTCCTAACTGCTTGCTTCACCTGTCTCTCCACTTTTGAGAGATGTACCCAGATCCTTTTGTACATCCACACTTCCCAATATATCACCACTTAAATAATACTTCCTTTTTCTCCCCATGTACCGAAGTGTAGAACTTTACATTTAACCAAGCTGTACTGCATCGACCAACTTGTCTGAATTCACCTTGCAGCCGCAGACAATATCACCCAGTTTTATGTTTAAATTTAAGCCTATTTCAATCAAAATTAATAATGATATGGTGAACGTTTGATCACAAGCAGATTCGTGTGGGATACGAATCAACATTCTGCCTATTGTTCCTGCTTTATTACCTACCACTCAGCCAATTTCTTAACCAGCTCTCAACTTTAGCCAAGAGTCTCTTACAAGGAATATGATCAAATACTACTGAAACTTTCTTCTGTTCTACTTTAGTCATCTCAAAAGAAGATTTTTCAGGTGTGACCTACTCCATGCTGGCTATCTCTGATCACTGAAAATTTTCAAGGCGTTCAGTCGCTATCCTAATTAGCCCTGGCTGTAATTGTGGAACAGTTCTGAAGATTCACATTCAAGTACAATAGCCAGTGAGGAAAGTTAATGGCATGCTGGCCTTCATAGCAACAGGATATGATTGTAGGAGTAAGGATGTCTTGCTGCAGTTATACATTGTGTTAGTGAGGCCACATCTTGAATAGTATGTGCTATTTTGGTCTTCTATTATGGGGAAGGACATTCTTGCTATTGAGGGGGTCCAGTGAAGGTTCACCAGACTGATTCCTGGAATAGCAGGACTGACATACGAAGAGAGACTGGATTGACTGGGCTTGTACTCACTGGAATTAAAAATGAGAGGGGTCTCAGAAACATAAAATCCTGATGGGAGTGGACAGGCTTGACGCAGGAAGAATGTTCCTGATGTTGCAGAACTGGGGCCACAGTCTTAGAATAAAGGGTAAATCATTCAGAACTGAGATGAGGGGAAGCTTCTTTCTTAGAAGAGTTGTGAACCTGTGGAGCTCTCTACCACTGATAGGCAGGTGGTTAGATATGTCCAGGAGGGACCTGGACATAGCCCTTGCAGGTAGAGGGATCAAGGAGTATGGATGAACAGAAGGTGGGACTGAGATACTGGAAGTGCTTGATCAACCACGATCATATTGAATGATACAGCAGGCTCAGATGGCCTAGTCCTGCACTTATTTTCTATGATTCTATAGTTTCTAAAAATTTGCTTCTTCCACCTTAAGTGGTGGCATGAAATACAACCATGAAATGCACAAGTTGCCAAATCCAAAAGAATTGATCCATAGTGAGAACTTTGGAAGATTAAATACTGACTGCATTCATAACGGACTCTGCTTCTTCCTTTAAAACCTGTGTAATCCACCCCAAGTAAATGTCTCAGATTTCAAAGTTCTCAGAGCCTGAGGCAATACAAGTACTACTTGAAGCAGCTTTGTATTATAACAAACAGGCAGTTTTGAGCATATGAAGTGTTCCTAAAGTTTGGTAGGACATTGCTAAATACATTGGTCAATTTCTGGTTTTCAGTTTCTTGGCATTCCTCTAGTCACCAGTAAAATGGTAGAAATCAACAGGAGTATTACCAATTCCTTTTAGTAAATGGAAAAAGAGAAGGAAAAAAGACACATTGTAGTAAAAATGAGCTGATGTATTAATTATATGAATGGCAAACAGAACAGATTGCGCATATTTTGTTTCAAAGTGATTAGTGAAACTGCAAGACACCATTTAACAGGCTCAGATGCTGGAAGCTCAGGGAAATTTCCATCAGTTTACATATAGAAACACAATTAGTCAGATATTACAACGTTTAGCTTAATACACAATTTAAAATTATATTTAAATAATATTTTAAGTAAAAATCTTTTACATCTACTTGTCCCTTTCCACCCATTTTTAAAATTAATTTTATGGGTTATGGGCATCACTATGTGATGGTGAACTGCCTTCTTGAACAACTACAGTCCCTGACATTGGGTACACCCACAAATGTTGTTTGGGAGGAAACAGCAAGATTTTGCACCAGTGAAACAATGGTGATATATTTCCAAGTTAGGATGGTGAGCGGCTTGAAGGGGAATGTGGTATTCCAGCTGCCTTTGTTCCTTCAAGATGGAAGCGGTCATGGATTTAGAAGATGCTGCCTAAGGATCTTTGGTGAATTTCTGCAGTCCATCTTGTAGACTGTAATGACTGAAAGTTGATAGTGGAGGGAGTAGATGTGGTGTTTTATCAAATGATAGGTTTTGTCCTGGATGGTGTCAAGCTTCTTGAGTGTTGTTGGAGCTGCACCTAATTAGCCAAGTAGGATGTATTCTATCATACTCCTTACATGCATCTTGTAGAGATGATGGATAGGCTTCAGTGTATCAGGAGTGGAGTTACTCACCAGACGATTCCTAGCTTTTGACTTGCTGTTGTAACCACAGTATTTACATGGCTAGTCAAGTTCAATTTCTGGCCAATGGTAACTCTCAGGACATTGACAGGGTTGTATTCAATGATGGTAATGCCATTGAGTGTCAAGAGATGATGGCTAGATACTCTTATTGGAGGTGGTCTTTGCCTGGCATTTATAGTATGATTGTTACTTGCTACTTGTCAACCCAAGTCTGGAAGTGTCCAGGTTTTGCCGCATTTGGACATGGACTGCTTCAGCATCAGAAGAATCGTGAATGATACCGAACATCACAGAACATACCTACTTCAGATCCTGTGATTCAGAGGAAAGTCATTGATAAAGCATTGATGGTGGTTGTGCCTAAAATACTACTCTGAAGTACTCCTGCACTGATGACCTGCAGCAGAGATGATGGGCAGCACAGTGGCACAATGGTTTAATACAAGAAAATGGCTCTCAATGCTTAGAACATAGAACATAGAACATAGAACAATACAGCACAGAACAGGCCCTTCGGCCTTCGATGTTGTGCCGACCAAAATAAAAAGCAATGCCCCTCCTAACTAAACCATTCCCTTCTCATCTATATACTTATCAACTAACCTCTTAAACGCCACCAAACTTGGCGCATCTACAACTGCTGCAGGCAGGGCATTCCACTCCCGAACCACCCTTTGGGTAAAGAACCTACCTCTGATATCCGTCCTATAACTATCACCCCTTAATTTAAAGCTGTGTCCCCTCGTGCTAGCTTTCTCCATCCTAGGAAAAAGGTATCACTGTCCACCCTATCTAAACCTCTAATCATCTTATATGTTTCAATAAGGTCTCCTCTTAGCCGCCTTCTTTCTAACGAAAACAACCTCAAATCCCTCAGCCTCTCCTCATAAGACCTGCCCTCAATACCAGGCAACATCCTGGTAAACCTCCTCTGTACCCTCTCCAATGCCTCCACATCTTTCTTATAATGTGCGGACCAGAACTGCACACAATACTCCAAGTGCGGCCGCACTAGAGTTTTGTACAGCTGCAACATGATGCTGCGGCTCCTAAATTCAATCCCCCTACCAATAAAAGCTAAGAATCCATAAGCCTTCTTAACAACTTTATCCACTTGACTGCCTACTTTCAGGGATCTATTGACACATACACCAAGATCCTTCTGTTCCTCAACACTATTAAGAGCCCTACCATTAGCCCTATACTCTACACATTTATTGTTCCTGCCAAAGTGCATTACCTCACACTTTTCCACAGTAAACTCCATTTGCCACCTCTCGGCCCAGCTCTGCAACTTGTCCAAGTCACTCTGTAAACTAAAACACCCCTCTTCACTATCTACCACACCACCAACTTTAGTATCATCTGCAAATTTACTGATCCATCCCTCAATACCCGCATCCAGATCATTTATAAAAATTACAAACAGCAGGGGCCCCAAAACAGACCCGAGGCACACCACTCGTCACCGAACTCCACGATGAAAATCTCCCATCAACCACCACCCTCTAGATACAAAAACTTGTACTACCTGCGTATGCTGCAAGAGGTGTCTGCTGGGCTAAAGGAGATGCAGGGGTTGGATGTGCAGACTATAATTTAGGCTAAGAAGTTATATACAAGGATGGCCTTAAAAGGAATCAGTAACAATGCAAAAATATAGTGGTTTATAGAAGGAATTCCAGGACAAAGGCCCAGAATAAAACAGTAAAAGTTGCCACTCCAACTGCATACATGGCTTTCCTGTATAGCATCTACATGATACAATGCCACAATTCACCAGGGCTATTTCAGAAGCATCTCTCAAACCAGTCATTTTCACCACGTAGAGCAGGAGGTGGATGAGAACATTCATTTCCACTTCATCTTGACTGGATGTATAAAGTTGTTCTTTCACTGTCACTTGTTGAATGTTTTGGAATTCCTTATCTATCAGCACTGTGTAAATACCTTTACCACATAGACTGCATCAGTCCAGAAAGATAGCCCATCATCACCTTTACTTCCGCTGGGCAGTGGGGATGCAAAGAAAATAGCCCAAAAGGCCAAACCCAAAGGAGTAAAGGAACATTGTTGCAGAATATTAGAGATAAAGAAGGGCATAAGTGTCAAGCACTGTTGCCTCTCAGTGTCACAGAGGCAAGTTCAAATCCAGCCTCGGATCAGTGTGTGGAGCTTGCATATTCTCCCTATGCCTGTCTAGGATTCCTCCCACACCCCAAAGATGTGTGGGTCAGGTTAAATTGGCCATGCTAAATTGCCCCTTGGTGTCAGGGGGATTAGCAGGGTAACTGTAGGCTTAAGGCCTGGGTGGGATTGTTGTTGGTGCAGGCTCAATGGGCTGAATGGTCTCTCTAGGCTGTAGGAATTCTATGATTCTAGGAGTGGCAAGACCATGAAGGGATTTGAACAGTAGATGGGTGGAAATAGATAAGTAGATTGACTTTGCAATGGAGTATACAGGAGGTTAGAAGTTCAATTTAAGGCGAATAGATCACTGCCAAGGAAAAGCAAATAAACTCGAGGCAAAGGAGTTGGTGGGTACAAATCTTGCTGCACAAGTTGCGTGCAACAATACATGGGCAGTAATAGATAAATTGCTCATCTTAAAAACTTGTATTACATGCATATGCTACATCTCACTAACATGCCCAAAAACAAAAGATTTTTTTTTAGAGCAACACAGCACGGGAAACAGGCCCTTCGGCCCAATGAGCCCGCGCCGCCGTCATAACTATATAGTAACAGTTCCATTATCCTATCCTAATTTTAGGTTATTCCTAATATAGAAGAGTCTAAACGTAGGGACAATTTGTTTCCCAATCAGCCTAAGAGCGAATTTTTGGGATGTGGGAGGAAACCGGAGCGCCCGGAGAAAACCCACGCAAGATGTTGAACTAATCAGAGCAGCATTTCCAAAACAGACACTGCAAATTCCAAAAATATTGCAAGTCATTAAATGAATTTTAATAAATGATATCTATCTTTATAAGCAAACTCCTTACAAAAAGAAACACGTGATACTGGCTACTAAAACTAGAATAACTTGAAGTGAGCTAAAAGCTCCAAAAGGCTCTTATTCAGAGTCTCAAAGAATTAACAAACCTATTTTGTCACTGCACGATAACAGGTGCACAGTACGCTTTTCGGCCCATCAAGTCTGCTCACCATTCAATGGGGTCATGACTGATCTGATAATCTTCAGCTTCACTTCCCAACTTTTTCCCGTAACCCTAGAATCTCTTATTGAAGTAACTCTCAAGGCTGAACACGTTTACTGACCCAGCCTCTAACCTCTCTGCAGTAAAAGAGTTCCACAAGTTCACTATCCTCAGAAGATATTTCTCCTTCTCTGCCTTAAATGGGTGACCTTGAAATTATGCCCTGTAGTCCTAGACTCTCCCATAAGGGAAAACAATCTGTCAGCATCTACCTTGTAACATCTGCTGAGAATCCTATATGTTTCAATAAGGTTGTCTCTCATCCGTTTTGAACTCCAATGAATACAGATCCAGCCTCTCTTCATGAAGAAAATCCCTCCATATCCAGAATCAACCTAGTAACCCTTCTCTGGATTGCCTCCAATACCAGCATATCTTTCCTCAGATAAGGGGACTAAAGCTGTTCATAGAATTCCATGTGTGGCTTAACTAGTGCCTAGTTAGCAAGACTTCCCTATTTTTATATTCCATTTTGTTGGAATAAAGGCCAACATTCCATTTGCCCTGCCTATCTGTATACTAAATGTGTTTTTATGCATGAAATCCCTTTTGGTTTTTGCAGTCCTGTAGTTAAATAATATTCAGCTCCTTTATTTTTCCCCAAAGTACATAATTTTCCTACATTAGATTCCATCGTCAAAAGTTTTCACTTCACCTGCCTATATTCCTCTATATACTCTATGGCATCCTCACCACTTGTCTTCCGAACTATTTTGTGTCATCTACAAACTTGGCAATAGTATATTCACTTCCCTCGTCCAAATCATTTATATATATTGTAAATAATTGTGCCCTAGCACTGATTCCTGTGGCATTCTGCTACTTGCATGTTGGCACCGTGAAATATCTCCTTTATTCCAAATCCTCTATCAATGCCAATATACGACTCTACCACTCCTTTAATATCCAAATACTTGATAAACTCAGTGAGCAGATGTGGCCCATATGGCTCAATGAGACAATACTAACTGTTCTATTTCCAACTTCCCCATCAGCACCTCTACTACCAAAAAGTAAAAGGTTGAAAAAAAAAAGGCCAGAGAAGGGGAAATGGAAAGAGGCAGAGAAGTGGAAAAGGAAACAGCACGGAGTGTTTTGGAAGTGCTTTTCAAATTTCTGGGCACTCTATTACAGGAAGGTGATATCAATTCATGGAAATTATAGTGACAATGAATTATTCCTGAGAAAGCTGTAATAAGGTTTCCAAACTTTTGAAAGGTTTCAAAAGAGTATCTCATGAAAGACTGGTTATGATGTAGCAACAGAAGTTATACACTTAGTTAACACAAGAAAAACAGTTTCACCCACTTCTTTTCTCAGGCCATTGCGTGTTTTACCATAAGTGCTCATTGATTCAAAACACCATTTAAAAAAATCTGGATAAATATTAGAAAAAAATTTAAATGCAAGTGATTGTTTCTGTTGAACATTAAAATGTAAGAAAAGAATAGTGAAATGGTTAGTTCTAATTGAGGAACTAGTAAAGGCAGGATGGGTCAAATTGCTTCTTCCTATGTAGTCAATTTTATGATCATAGCACACAAGGTTTGAACCAGCATGCAGTTAAGCCAAACTTAAGCTTAACTGCATGGTATGCAGTTAAGCCAAAATGTGAAGTACAAGTTTGCAAGGAATATTAAGCAAACAAATGGTCAACAATTTTGTAAAAGCAAATTTTATAAAGATGACTGGTAGATTATGCATGAAAATTAAGTACTGTATCTAAAAATTCTTCCACCAGGGGCAGCTATGGGACACATCAATGTTGCCATGAAGCTGCTTGCATTTATGGCTGCAGAACAGCAACAAGTTACCAGACAAGTCTTATTTGATGGTAAACAACACAAACGCATCAAAAAACTAGTTGTGTACAATAATCTTTTAAAATAAAGAAGGGATATGGACTGTGGGAAGTCAGTATTCCTAATCAGATTTACTAGCCATGACTTCTCCCGATGCCTATGCGGTTTACCTCTTGCTGCAACACACACATGGACTTTAAGCAAGAGCAAATCCAAAATCTAGTGCAATGGCTTGAATAATCTAATAACTTCAATGGCCACACAAATTAATACAGGAAGAAAGGCCACTTGAAATAAGTTAGCTCAGCTTCATACGCCAGCCTGAGTTACTTTAGTCAGGGAGTGGAAGCAGTTGGAGAAGTCAAGTTTCAATTGTTGTTTCCATTTAATCATCACAATTTACCTTTAGAAGTCCTGCACACGTATTTTAAATTTCAGTTTTAGCACACTTACGCTGTATGTGAATAAGCTGCTTTGGCATCTTGAACTCTCCACTGTAGACCGATTCATAGTAGGCAATGTTGCTTTCCGCCTCTGGGACAGGAATAACCATATTATCCCGTTTCTCTCCATAAACTTGTTGTGCTGAAATAGCCCGCTGCAGATGGTGTTCCTGAAAGTTTGAAAAAACAACCCAGTATTAATGCACAGCAATATTTCTAAAAGTTTTGTAGCTCTTGTCTGATAAAAATCTGCGCAGGCATGTTAAAAAATTAAGACACAGAATAGTCCTTACACCCTGCTATAATACCTTAGATTTCTGCAAAACCAGTTTTAGCTATAATTATAGCCAATATCCAACATTCCTGCCAAATCCATCAAGTCAGGAAGAAACTCCAATCATCTTTTGGGGAGGAGCAATTAAAGAAAGCTGTCAAACAACAACCTTTTAATCTTTAAAAATTGAAGCAGTTGTAATTTGACATCTAAAACTGCTCACTTTTTTCCAATCAGAAAATGTTTTCAGTGGAATTATCCAATGCTGTAGGAACTGATGTGTGCTTAAATATCTTCTCGTGGAAAATCTTGCACTCTTGTCCAAGTGGGACAATACAGACATGGGAATAACCAGGAAACTACTGATCTTATATACAACCAAGATTCCTGTATATACACTTTCAGCTGAGGTCACTGAAGAGTAATATAGAACAGAAACGGTCAATGCTTCACGCCATAACAAAGACTGCTGAATCCAATTGTGGAATCCGTACAGCTACCCCCCCAATATAACTTGGGAGATCAGAGCTGCACACAAATTGCATTTCTCAGCTATTCACTCCCTCACCCTGCTGACCCATCATTA
Organism: Sphyrna mokarran; assembly: GCA_024679065.1. Lineage (NCBI taxonomy): Eukaryota > Metazoa > Chordata > Chondrichthyes > Carcharhiniformes > Carcharhinidae > Sphyrna > Sphyrna mokarran. Next base: position 32,436,704 of record JAGIQG010000002.1, on the reverse strand, counting down.
CATGGAAAGCAAACAATCAATGTTAAGCAAGCTGAATTTCCTTGAACTTCAAGAATGTTGATCAAAAAGTTTCAAAAATATTACAGAAATATTTCAGTTTATTACTCATTTAGATCATATGCCTATAGTTTTATGTACAAGTTTTGCTAAACATTATTTCTCAGTCATCCTACTCAGTGTTTTATGTACTGCTGGTATTTTTGGAAGATGCATTTTTGAGTCAAGTGGGAACAGTGATTAATTGAATACATGTGGGTGGATTACTTTAGTCAGCAAACATATTCCTGAACTCATCACTCCATCCAAAAACTCCTAACATTTTAAGCTATGCTTTTGTCACACAAGCAACAAATTCTAGTTTCCTAACACTAACACTGATGAGCTGTTCAAAATAAATTAAATCTATGGTTTTAATTCAGGAGAGATAGATGCATCATCATTACAGGTGCCCCTATGGCCCATTTGTAAATTATATTTGTGTGACGCAATATTCCATTCCAGTGACATCACAAATTGAAACAAAGTGGGCTAATGATATCGCAAAATGGAACCGTGTCACTAAATGTACATTAAACTGCTTTCAATTTTCAAAACCATGCGCACTAAATGTTGTATTAAAAGTACATGAAATCGATGGGTTACCTTGGCCAGGGATTCTGATTTTGAGATTGGTTCCAGGAGAAAGGGTCCACCAAAGAATAACATTCTAACACTGGAATTCATTTCTCTAAGCCACCTGTCACTGAATGGCAGCAATATCTTTGCACCTCTATATATAGCAGGAGAGCAGAGCTATGAACAAATCAGTTCATGCAACTGATAAGGGTTGAAACAGAGGTTAGGCATTTCACAATGTAACAAATCGGCCAACTCACAGAGCCCAGGTGGGCCTCACTGCACATGGAACAAACTTGTAGACTTGCACAAGTTACCAGGGCTTACCAATCTGACCAAAGAATTTGTCCCAAATTTGATTATGTATTTCACGAAGAGCTGCAGGTTTTTAAACCTACACCAAACACTACAAAGGTAGAACAGAGACAGAAAATGCTGGCAATATTCAACTGGTCAGGCAGCATGTGGCAAAATAGTTCTTGTTTCAGGTCCATTATTTTAATAGGAAAAGTAATAGGATTTAAGCAAATGAAAGAACAAAGAGAGATGCCTAGGTTAGGGTGCAAGGTAGGACAGGTTTATTAACAAAAGGTTTTGCAGGACAAGAGCAAGTGGGGTAACATGACAAATAATGAAAACAAGAGGTGTCTAAAGATGATGTGAATGCACAATAATAGCTGCTATCCAAAAGTCCCCCAGTGTTAAATATTATATGAACAAATATGTGCTGGACAAAGTACTGATCCTGGCCCACATTCTGACTGCAGCTGTGTCTTGAACTAATAGGAATTGTTCAAGTCTGGGATGTGCAACAAGAGGCATAAAAAATTAATCAGCGTAAAAAGTGCCTAACTGCATAAAGGGGAATCAATTCAACTGCTGAAAAGCAATATTGATCAGGTGGGAGAAAATCACAGTCAGGCTGACCTTAGCATTGACCTACATGTTGTATAGTTTGTTGTTTTGTTCAAATTGGACTAAATGCGATTGTTGGAAAGCCAAGTGAATAAATACAGCAATATGATGGCAATGGGAGCTGCATTATTTTGCTGCTCCAAAGTTGGCTACTATCTGCTCAAATTACTTGTGTTTCCTGTGTGATCCTATTTAACTGTTGATCAGAAATTTTCTAGCAGTTAAATCCCTTCTTGGCCTTGTAGCTAAGATCAAGTGTAGTACTGATATGCTGTGCTTGGTTGAAGTCATTAGGTTACGTTTCAGCTTCATTTGAAGCAATTTTTTGTAGTTGCATCTCGGCCTTTCGGCTAAGATGCAAATGACACCAAGCCTTGGAGAAGGAGCTATGCCTACCCCAATTAGCTTGGATCACGTAGATCAAGCCCAAGACAGGAGGTGAGAGCATTGTCTTGTCAGCTTAGATTGGAAATGTCTCAACTTATTGGGACTCTGAATTGGACTTGACTGGATTGAATTGGAATAAAAACAAAAAAAAGTGCAAACTGCCCCATGGAATTTTTTTTGCTTTCAGATACAAGCTGATCTGCCACTTATTTATCATTTAATGATGAAAATTGGGACAAATTCTTCAGGACAATTTTTTGTCAAGCTGCAAGCTCAGTTTTTCCCATGCATGGTGTGCCAGAAGCATTCTACAAATTGTCCATTGAATGCCACGGACTATCATTTAGTCATACTAAACTGATCTAAGACACAGTTTTCACAGGTACTTTACACAAAATCATAAATTATAGATAGGTAGGGCCATTCAGTCCATTTAATTCAAATCTTGCAGATTTTCTCCCCAGGTAGTCAGGAATGGAGATAAAAGGAAGCAGCCAATGGTCACAAGGCAGAAAACTTGGAGGCAGAGTTGGTGGACTGGAGAGCTAGGAAACCATGAGGATACAAGACAACGAATTAACTTTGATAGATTGGGGAGAGTTATCTAAAGGGATGACAATGGATAGGCAATGGCAAATATTCAAGAAACACATGGAGGAATTGCAGCAACTGCTCCTGTCTGGCACAAAAACAAAATGGGTAAGAGGGCCAATTCATGGCTTACAAAGGAAATTAGAGTATCCAATCTAAAGAAGAAGAATATAGATTAGCCAAGAAAAATAATAGGTCTGAGAATTGGGAGTAGTTTAGAATTCAGCAAAGGAGGACCAAGGAATTAATTGTGAAAAATACATACAAAAGGAAGTTTGCAGGGAACGTTAAGATGGATACTAAGAGTTTTATATATGTGAAGAAAAAGAGGTTGAAGACAAAATGTAGGTCCCCTACAGACAGAAACAGGAGAATGTATAATGGGGATAATGAAATGGCCAAACAATTGAATATATACTTTTGTTCTAGCTTCACAAAAGAGGACATAAATCAAATGCCAGAAATGTTGGAGAACGCAAGATTTAGTGAAGGGGAATAACTGAGGGAGACCAATAATAGTAGAGAAATGATGCTGGAAAATTGATGGCAGGTAAATCCCCAGGGCCTAATAAACTACATCCCAGAGTACTTAAGAAAGTGAATAGTGAATGCATTGGTGGTCATTTTCCAGAATTCTAAAGACTCTGGAACAGTCCCTGAAGATTGGAGGGTAGCTAATGTCATTCCAATATTCAAAAAGGGAGTTAGAAAGAAAACAGGGAATTATAGACCTCTAAACTTAACATTGGTATAGGGGAAAATGCTCAAATCCATTTACAAGGACTTTATATTATAGCATTTTGAAGGTAGGTGCAGGATCAGACAGATCAGCATAGATTTGAAGAGAAATCATGCTTGACAAATCTGCTGGAATTCTTAGAAGAAATAAATAGTAGAGTTGACAAGAGGGAACAGAAGATGGTAGTATATTGGGACTTTCAAAAAGCTTTTGACAAAGTCCCACATGAGGAATTATTGTGCAAGATTGAAGTGCACGGGATTAGGGGGAAGTGTATTGAGATGGATAGAAGATTGGTTGGCAGAGAGAAAAGGAAGTGTAGGAAATAATGGGTGCTTTTCAAATTGGTGGGCAACAACTAGTGGGATGCCACAGGGATTGGTGCTGGGATCCCAGCTATTCACAACATGAATAGTTAATGATTTGAATGAGGGAACAAAATATAACATCTCAAAGTTGCAGATGATACTAAGTTAGGTGAGAGGATAACAAGGGTGCAGATCTTTCAAGAGCAATTTGGAAGGGTTGGGTGAATGGGCAAATTAATGGCAAATGCAGTATTATTTGGAGAAATGGGATTTTATTCATTTTGGAAGCAAAAAAAAAAGTGGCTGATTACTATCTGAATGGTAATTTGAAGAGTGGAGTTTGTGGAGGGACCTGGATGTCCTTGTACACCAGTCACTGAAGGTAAGCATGCAGGTGCAGCAGCAGTAAAGGAGGCAAATGACATATATAAATGATTTGGAGGAAATTGCAACCGGATTGATTAGTAAGGTTGTGGATGACACAAAGGTTGGAGGATTTGCAGATAGCAATTAGGACCACCAGAAGCTACAGCAGTTGGAGACCTGGCAGATAGTTTAATCTGGAAAAATGTGAAGAAATGTATTTTGGGATGTCTAATACAGGTGGGAAATATACAGTAAATGACAGAACTTTTGAGTATTGATAGGAAGAGGGATCTGGGTGTACAGGTACACAGGTCACTAAGTGGCAACACAGGTGGAGAAAGTAGTCAAGAAGGCATATGGCATGCGTGCCTTCATCAGCCAGGGCAGTGAATTTAAAAATTGGCAAGTCATGTTGCAACTTTATAGAAGCTTAGTTAGGCTGCACTTGGAATAGTGTGTTCAATTTTCGTTGCCACATGGCTAGAAGGATGTGGAGGCTTTGGAGAGGATACAGAGAAAATTTATCGGGATGTTGCCTCGTATGGAGGGCATTAACTATGAGGAGAGGTTGGAGAATCTTGGTTTATTCTCACTGGAACGATGGGAGTTTGAGGGACGACCTGATAGAAATCTACAAGATTGTGAGGGGCATGGAACAGTGCATATCCAGAAGCTTTTTCCCCAGGATGGGAGAGTCAATTACTAGGTACAAAGCTTTAAACCTTGCCCCTCACACCTTAAAGGAGATGTACAAGGCAAGTTTCTTTTAAACCAAGATGATGATCTTGGTTTGGAACTTGCTGTGGGGTAAGATAGTGACCTTTAAGGGGTGCCTTGACAAATACATGAATAGAACGGGAACAGAGGGATACAGTACCCAGAAAGGTAGGATGTTATAGCTCAGTCTGGCAGCATGGTTGCTGCAGGCTTCGAGGGCTGAACAGCTTGTTTCTGTGCTGTACTTTTTTTTGTTCTCTGACATGTTGGCGTTTTGAGTACAGGAGCAGGGATGTTGTTGTTGCAATTATACAGAGCCTTGGTGAGGCCACACCTAGGGTAGTGTATGCAGTTTTGGTCTCTTTTTCGGAGGAAGGATATCCTTGCTTGAGGGGGTGCAGCAAAGGCTTACCAGGCTGATTCTGGGGATGGTGGGACAGATATACGAGGAAAAATTGACTAGCTTAGGGTTGTTTCCTAATGAGGCGCGATCTCAGAGACTTATAAAATTTGAACAGGACTAGACAGGGTAGATGCAGGGAGGATATTCCCAATAGTGGGGAATCCAGAACCAGGGTCACAATATGAGGATTCAAAGTAGACCATTCAGGATAAAAGGTGAGATATTTCTTCATCCAAAGAATGGTGAGTCTGTGGAATTCATCACCACAGGAAGTAGTTGATGCCAAAACATTGAATGTAATCAAGAATGTATTCAGTGCTGGCTGGATGTAGCACTTCAGGCAAATGGGATCAAACGTTATGGGGAAAAAGTAGGATTAGGCTACTGAACTGGATGATCAGTCATGATCATAATGAATAGCTTTTATTGGTAGGGAGATTGAATTTCGGAGCTGCAACGTCATGTTGCAACTGTACAAAACTCTAGTGCTGCCGCACTTGGAGTATTGTGTACAGTTCTGGTCGCCGCATTATAAGGAAGATGTGGAGGCATTGGAGAGGGTACAGAGGAGGTTTACCAGGATGTTGCCTGGTATGGAGGGCAGGTCTTATGAAGAGAGGCTGAGGGATTTGAGGTTGTTTTCGTTAGAAAGAAGGCGGCTAAGAGGAGACCTTATTGAAACATATAAGATGATTAGAGGTTTAGATAGGGTGGACAGTGATAGCCTTTTTCCTAGGATGGAGAAAGCTAGCACGAGGGGACATAGCTTTAAATTAAGGGGTGGTAGTTATAGGACGGATGTCAGAGGTAGGTTCTTTACCCAGAGGGTGGTAAGGGTATGGAATGCCCTGCCTGCTGCAGTTGTAGATGCGCCAAGTTTGGTGGCGTTTAAGAGGTTAGTAGATAAGTTTATGGACGAAAGGGGAATGGTTTAGGTTAGAGGGTCATTGCTTTTTCTTAATTGGTCGGCGTAACATCGAAGGCCGAAGGGCCTGTTCTGCGCTGTAATGTTCTATGTTCTAATAGCAGAGCAGGCTCCTCGCTCCTCCTCCTCTGATTTTTCTATTCCTGCAAGGTATTGCATGTCCACTTTGCAATTAATGGCATCGTGCAATTAGTTTCAGGACACCTGGACATTCAAAGGAATGTTTTAATGTTTAGATTATAATTTAAAAAGCACCAATTATTAAACAGAATTACATAGACAGTACTGGATTTGCTCCATCATTCTCAATTTCTTTAGACCACATCGTGCAGGCGGGGTGCACAGTGACTCCTACCATTCTTCATCACACAATGAGAAATCCGCAGAACTGGGAAACCTATACAAATAGAAACTGAGAGGAATGGAATGGAATGGAGGAAAGAAGCAACAGTGATACAAGGAATATAAAGATGGAAGGAGAGGATGAACAATTCATATTTGAAATGCTCAAAACAAAACTGTTCTTGCTCACTACAGTTTCTTAGCAACAAGAGATTCCTAAACAGATCAGACAAGTATTAGCAGCCTGGAGGGAGTTTGTTTCTGTCAAGACTGGGAAAAATAAGAGTAGAATGGATAGTACTGCACAGCGTTCTTGCCACTCAGAACCCTGCAGCTTTTAGCATATCCAGTGCTCCAACAGTAAGTGTGGTTTACAGCCCTGGGCAGAATCCTTTCTCTATCATACATCAACTCTCTGGGTTAAAAGGCGAGTGAATAGGGCGAGTGAATAGTATATCCTGTTGTGATTAATACCCTGAGAGTGACTTTAAAAATTTTATTATTTTATTATTAATTTTATTAAGCAACACAGCACGGGAAACAGGCCCTTCGGCCCAACGAGCCCGCGCCGCCGTCATACCAAATACATTATCCTATTTTAATATTCCTATATAATAATATATATATTATTCCTAATGTGGAAAATTTTCACCATAGGGACAATTTGTTACCCAATCAGCCTAAGAGCGAATTTTTGGGTTGTGGGAGGAAACCGGAGTGCCCGGAGAAAACCCACGCAACCACGGGGAGAACGCGCAAACTCCCGCAGACACCGGCCCAATTCCAAGTGTCTGCACAGCCACATCGATAGTCTCTGAGCTGTCATGGTGCCCTTCAGATGGTCCACATAAAGCACTCATTTACGACATGAGGTACCAGGCAACCCATGAATCAACATCCAAGAGCTGTACCCGCACCACCTGCCGAATGCATGCTCAATGTTGGTCAAGTATGGACCGAATTACCTGTGGAAAAAAGCCGTAGTTAAACAGTCCTACTATATCCCTCTATCTGCATACCGCTCATGTGGCTGTCCAAGAGACCCTTAAACAGCCCCAGCGTGCCTGCTCCCACCACCTTACTCGGCAAATGAACTTGACTGCACCCTAGAAGACATGATTTTAATATTCACAGAAGCAGAAGTTCTCTGAAAAGCAAAGCTTTACACATTAAATTCTGAAATAGTTGTCTCAAATGCAGTTATCAACTTTGGTTGGAAAAATGAAAAAGGAAATTATCTCGATGGAGAGAGACTTCAGGTGTTTTGGTGCATAAGGATCTGGGCATCTTCATGCACAAATCGCAGAAAAGTGATAAGAAAAGCAAATGGAATTTGGCATTTATAGCTGAAGGAAGAGAGTATAAAAGGAAGTTTTGTTGCAAAAATATAAGTTATTGGTGAGACTGTACCTGGAGTACTGAGCACAGTTTTGGTCTCCTTATTTGAGGAAGAATCTGGTGGCATTTGAGGCAGTTCAGGAGACTCACTAGATTGATTCCAGATATGACATGTCTCATGTCTTATGAACAGAGATTAAGCAGTTTAGGCTTATGCTCTGCAGAATTTAAGGATGAGAGGGGATCTAACTGAGGTAAATGTGATAAAAAGGTATTGACAAAGTAAATGTGGGGTGGAGGCTTATTCCTGTGGGATAATCCAAAACAAGAGGCCATAGTTTTACGACAAGGGATAGCAAATTTAAACTACTTCTCTGAAAGGGTTGTGAGTTTGTGGTAATCATCACTCCCGAGTGTGGTGGTCTGACTATATTTAAGTTAGTTGGATTTCTAATTAGTAATTTGCTGAAGGGTTATGGAGAATGAACAAGAAAGTGGAGCTGAGATTAAGATCAGCCTATAACATATTAAATGTGGTGGAGGTTCAAGAACTGAATTGTCTCTTCCTTGCTTCTGGTCATGTTCTTATGAAATAATATTCCTCAAAATGCAGATATACCAATCGTACAAAATTATATAATAATTTGCATCAATGCAGGACACAGAACTTAACTTTAAACAAATAAATATTCACTTCCAAATTTTTTCATATCATTGCTGATAGGGCCAGTTCACCAAAGGCACACTTATTTTGAATTCCAACATGCATGAATTTAATGTACATTAATCTAAATGTCAAGATTAATAATCTTTTTTGGTCAAAACTATAGAACATTACAGCGCAGTACAGGCCCCTTGGCCCTCGATGTTGCGCCGGCCAGTGGACCCTTTAACCTAAACTATTCCAATATCATCCATGTGCCTATCCACTGAACTTTTGAATGCCCCCAAAGTAGGCGAGTCCACAACTGCTGCAGGCAGGGCATTCCACGCCCTCAACACCCTCTGTGTGAAGAACCTGCCTCTGACATCTGTCCTATAACTACCACCTCTTAATTTAAAGTTATGTCCCCTCGTGTTGGTCATCATCATCCGAGGAAAAAGGCTCTCACTATCCACCCTATCCAATCCCTTGATCATCTTATACGCCTCAATTAGGTCACCGCATAACCTTCTTCTCTCTAATGAAAATAACCTCAGGTCCCTCAGCCTTTCCTCATAAGGCCTTCCCACCATACCAGGCAACATCCTGGTAAACCTCCTCTGCACCCTTTCCAATGCTTCCACATCTTTCTTATAATGCGGCGACCAGAACTGTACGCAATACTCCAAGTGCGGCCGCACCAGAGTTTTGTACAGTTGTAACATAACCTCACGGCTCCTAAATTCAATCCCTCTACCAATAAAAGCTAACACACCGTACGCCTTCTTAACAACTTTATCAACCTGGGTGCCAACTTTCAAAGAGCTGTGTACTTGTACCCCAAGATCCCTCTGCTCGACAACACTATTAAGGGTCCTTCCATTAGCCCTATATTTCATATGCCTGTTATTCCTACCAAAGTGAATCACCTCCCACTTATCCGTATTGAATTCCATTTGCCACCTCACGGCCCAGCTCTGCAACCTACGTCCCTCTGCAAACTGTAACATCCATCCTCGCTGTCTACAATTCCCCCCACTTTGATATCGTCAGCAAATTTACTAATCCAACCCTCTACACCCTCATCTAGGTCATTTATAAAAATGACAAACAGCAGTGGCCCTAAAACAGATCCTTGAGGTCCACCACTTGTAACTGCACTCCAGGTTGAATATTTCCCCATCAACCACCACCCTCTGTCTTCTATCAGCTAGCCAATTCCTAATCCAAACTGCTAAATCACCTTCAATCCCATGCATCTGCACTTTCTGCAGTAGCCTACCATGGGGAACCTTATCAAACTCTTTGCTAAAATCCATATACACTACATCAACTGCCTTACCCTTATCTACCTCTTTGGTCACCTCCTCAAAAAACTCAATAAGGTTTGTGAGGCACGACCTACCCTTCACAAAACCGTGCTGACTATCCCTAATCAATTCAAACTATGTTTCTCTTATATTTGCAGTGTCCAAATTATTTGGTGATCTGGAGCTTCCAAGTCAATTTTGGTTAAATAACTTCAATATATTCTTAATAAGCCAGATTCACAGCTGCTCAGTTTAATCCCAGCAATTGAATTTCATGATTCATGGATTCACATAAATGACCTCCAATGACCACAGTAAAATTTGCTTTAATTAGCTGGAATTCCAGTAATTTCCCTACTGGATAAGCAATCTTAATCAGAGAAATTTATCTCATGTCAGCCATTGCTCAATTGGTTGCCTTGCAGTTATAATATTCTGGTTTCATGGATTTACTATCAAATAAATTGGTTGGATTTTAAATTGGTGTTGCAAAACTTTACTGAGTTCATGTCCCACTCCAGAGTTGGAGCATATAAGTCATGGCTAACACTTCAGTGTAGAACTGAGGAAGTGTTGCACTGTTGAAGATGTTTTTTGGATGGGATATTAAACCAAGGTCCCATTTGCCTGTTGGGTAGACCTAAACGATCCCTTGGTGCTGTTGAAAAGAAAGGTAAAGGAGTTCTGGCTAATATTTATTCCTCTGTCAATAGAGCATTTGTTTGAAGGCATTTACTGTGCGTAAACTGACTATTATAACAGTGATTACACTTCAAAAGTACTTCCCTGATTATTCAGCACTTTAAAGATTCATTTATATAGCACTTTCTGATCACTGGATATCTCAAAGCACAATCAATCAATCTTTCACTGCCACCATTATTATTTAGTAGTGCTGGAAAAGCACAAAGATTAATAGATATTCTACAAAGAGACAAAAATGAGCCAAGATTATGGCTATAAATTTTTACCAGAAGCTCAATATTGGTACAATAGATAAAAATTCAGTGAATGAGGCAAGTGAATGTTATTTCAGTGTTCAACTATTCTAAGAGAGTCCTGATGACCTGACTATTGGAAGATAGATTCATGGATAACTTACAATGCATTAATTGCTGATAAGAATAGCAAGAGATGCCTAGGAAGTTAAATCAAGCAAATTGGGATGATAAATGGGAAACAAACTTTCAAAGATGATAAAAATCTACATGAACACCCAAGAAAGAAATCCTCCTGAAAGTGTCCTCCAATGAAAGCAGTTAATGCACTCCAAAGACGTGCGGGTTAGGTTGATTGATCATGCTAAAAATTGCCTCTTAGTGTCCTGAGATGCGTAGACTAGAGTGATTAGCGGATACACTTGTAGGCACATGGGGCAGGGTCTGGGTGGGATTGTGGTCAATGCAGGTTCGGATGAGCTGAATGGCCTCTTTCTACACTGCAGGGTTTCTATGATGATAATAGATCAAGCAGACCCAGTGGTTTTGTCAGGAAGTCTAAATATCAGAATATATGTACAACAAGTGATATTAATACAATATACTGATTATGAAATCATTTCAATGTAATGCTAAACTTATGCTAAATAGAATGTTAAGCAGATGACAAATTGCAGCATTATACACGCGTGAAGACTGAGTCTTTAACAGTAAAGCACGATTCAACAGGTTTTAGTCGTGCGTGCTGGCACTATTTACAGATATAGGATTAGCTGCCATATATACACTGGTGAGAAACATCTCTTATCAAAGAACTTGTCAAGGAATTATCAGCCTGGAAGAATGTTGCCAGTGGGGTTCTAAAGGTCTGTTTTCAGACCTCTTGTTCAATATCTGATCTGGAGATAGCGGTGACCAGCACATTAAGTGATAATCACCAACGCTTAACAGGATAAGCTCAGAGAATATATTAATATGCTTCATATTTGGACAGACAAGCAACACACGACATTTAATATAGAACATATAAACTGCTTCTTAAGGAGACACCACAAAAAAAGGACTATTTGAATGGAACAAAATTCATGGAAAATCAAAGACCTGAGGCAATCGTAAGTCTCAATGTCAGTGAGAAAACAGAATAATTATTAGGATTATTAAAAATGTTAAAACTGAACCAAAACAGCAGGGCATTCCTATCATTTCATAAACTGGCACAACCATATTTTGGATATTGCACAAATGTTTGGTCACTGCAGTATAAAATAGAATATTGCAAGTACTGAAACAATACAGAAGAGTACAATCAGGATAACGGAGGGACTGCATTATATAGAACTATTACTTGAATTGGGCATGTTCTCACTAGAACACAATGCTGAATTGCTATTCTTAGGATTCTAAAAAGTTATCTAATAGTAAGCATGACGAACAGTTACACTTTATCCAGATCAGTGGAACTACAGGACTTGACCTGAAAGTGGAGGGATAAATTCAGATCTAATCTGCAGAAACACTATTTCAGTGAACACAGCCTCCCCAGTAATTATTATATGACACATGTATCTTTCCTGTGCTCTCCCCAAGCTCTCTGTACTGTATTATGATCATGAACTGACTGCTTACGCTAGTGGTTCTCAAACTTTGGGCTGTGGCCAACAAGCAAATGGGTTTAAGAGCTCCAATCTCTCCAAGGTAGCAGTGCTAACTGAAAGAGACATACTGGCAGAACAACTCAGGGTTTGGTTCCAAGCTCCCAGGAAAGGTGAGCATTGTTTTTTTTTGTTGTTGTTCAGAGGGCATGGTCTAAGAGAATGAGTCCCAGTAGTACCTCCAACTGTGCTTACAAAACAATTCTGGAAGCTTCCCCTCCTCCCTCAATCTCTTACAGCTCAATTTTTTTTGATATATCACAACCGACGCATACTAATTTTCTAGCGAATGTCACTGCCCTATAGAGACAATAGAAGCAGTGTGCTGATCAATTCAAATGAAATTGGTTAACATACTAGAAATTATTTTGGAATACAGTCAATAAATAACAGACACATGAAATACAATAATGTTTTGACAGAAGAGGTAATTGATATCTTCCAAAGCTTATTGTCTCTGATTAGATGGGAGTGGCTGTGCTCTCATGTCCGAAAAAGGTGTAAATTCATTTGATAAGATGTTGATTGCCAATAACGCCACTACTGTTACATTATGCAACTTTCAGGATGGCAGAACTAGACAATCTGGTATTTTATTTGTCTAGTAATCCTCATGATCCTATCTGCTACTGAAACTCTCACCTGTACGTCTTGGTCACCTCCATATTAACTATTCGTTGCTGCATTCCATCATTGTAAAATTATCAAAATTCAGAACTGCTGCATTCATTGAATCCAGCACCACAAACACTCTACTTCTGTCCATCCTGGTCTACATTTATTCCAAAACACCTAAAGCCACAAGTCCCTTGTTTAAGTTTGTTTGTAATAGTCTCAACCCTTTCCTACGCCTGCAATGTCATCCAATCCTACATATCCTAACTCAAAAGTCTGATCTTTTACACAGATGTGCTGGGTTCTGTCATCATTGAAGACGGAAACGTTCATCAATCTCCATTTGTTGTTGAATTGCCACCACAGTTCAAGACTGAATGTGGCAGGCCTACAGAACTTTCACCCTGATCCATTAGTTGTGGAACTGCTTAACCCTGTCTACAGCATGCTGCTTCTGCTATTGAGTTGAGTCCTCTGCTGCAGCTTTATCAGGCTGGCATCTCTGAGTACACATAAAGCTTTCTCTTTGCAAAATTGTAATGTTTAACTTGCAGCAACAATGGCAGACTTGCCTATTTTTACTACGTGGCCAAATTCCCCTTCAACTCGATTTTCAAGTTTGCTGATGGCACTACCATAATGGATCGGATCTCAAACAATAACGAGTATAGGAATGAGATAGAGAATCTGGTGAACCAGTGCAATGACAATCTCTCCCTCAATGTCAACAAAACAAGGAAGATTGTCGTTAACTTCAAGAAGCGTAAAGAACAGACTCCTGTCTGCATCAATAGTGAAGTCGTAAAAATGGTCAAAAGCTTCAAGTTTGTAGGCGTCTAGAACACCAACAATCTGACCTGCCTGGTCTTCCCACGCCGACACTATAGTTAAGAAAGCCCAACAATGCCTCTACTTTCTCAGACTAAGGAAATATAGCATGTCAGCTACGATTTTCACCAACTTTTACAGATGCACCATAGAAAGCATTCTTTTTGGTTGTTTCACAGCTTGGTATGGCTCCTGCACTGCCCAAGACTGCAAGGAACTACAAAAGGTCATGAATGTAGCCCAATCCATCATGCAGACCAGTCTCCCATCCATTGTCTCTGTCTACACTTCCAGTTGTCTTGGCAAAGCAGCTAGCTTAATTAAGGACCACATGCACCCTGGACATATTCTCTTCCATTGGAAAAAAGATACAAAAGTCTGAGATCACATCAAGAACAGCTTTAAATTTCTTCTCTGTGGCTATTAGACTTTTGAACGGACACGCCTCTCATTAAGTTGATCTTTCTCTACACCCTAGCTATGACTGTAATACTACATTCTGCACTCTCATTTCCTTCTCTATGAATGATATGCTTTGTCTGTACAGCATGCAAGAAACAATATTTTTCACTACTTAGAAGTACATGTGACGATAATGAATCAAAAATTTTATCTGCCAAAGATTGTACTGTGCTATGAAATAATGCTATGGTCATTTTTTTTTAAAAGAAATGTTAGGATCTGATTTTTTGGTGAACAACTACCCAAGGTTTCAGTTATAGTGCCACACTCTATTGGTGAAAATTGTGTGTACATGATGCAGCAGTGACAATACACTTTTGGGCATCAGATCTTGAAGAAAGATGACAAATGTTGTCAGGTGTTCATTTCAGTGTTATGAATTTACACCAGCGATAACAAGATTGCAGGTGGTCTAACTGCAGCTTTAACTACTGAATATGTGCACCATCACAATGTATTTACTTCATTTAATTACTTGCCTTGTTGTGGTGCAATCTTTCTGCTGAACTTCTGGTTTGCTTATATTGAACATATTCAGAATCATGCAGAAACCCTGTCAGAAGCAGTTATATAAACTGTTCATGGATAAAATTCTGTACAGCAAAAAGAAATAATCCTTACAGCATTAAGTTATTAGAACAGATAACAAGTATATAACTTTGTTTTCAAAATATGCTGAATTATATTATGAAGCCAATTTAAAAATGCTGCCTCACAGTGCCAGAGACTGGATTCAATTCTGGCCATGGATGACTGTACAGTTCTTGTGTCTGCGTGGGTTTCCTCCCATGCTCCGAAGTGCAGGTTAGGCTGACTGGCCATACTAAATGCTCCCCAAGTGTCATGGAAATTATCAGGGTAAATACATGGGGTTACTGGCACAGGGCATGATGGGATTGTCGTCAGTGTAGGCTCAATAGGCCAAATGGCCTCTTGTATTGTAGGGATTCTATGTTTTTAACCAGTATGCATGCATATGTAGCTGTTCAATTTTAAAACAGCTGGACAAACAGTAAGCTAACCATTCACAATGCTTACGTTTTATTTGATTAATTGCACTCAATACTGGCTGCCAGTATTACTACTTACATGCAGTTAGTCTGTTAAAATGCAGCTTTAAAGCATACAGTTATTCAACTGAATTACAAAATGTAGCCTGAAATATAAACTGCTGGGAGGAGCTATAAAAATGTTCTAAAGGTACAAAATCACTGATTCTGCAAACTAAAAACCAATAGACCATTGCACCAACAGCTAAAGATATTAAGACCCTCTAAAAAGACTTCTGTAGAAAACACTGAACGTGATAAGTTTGAAACTGCAGCATATTAGACAATTCAATTATTTATTTCTAAACTTGTATTTTAACCCCAATTACCTGCCAATTAGGAAAGCAATGAAAATACTTACTACAGAATGCCATTAATTCCTCTGCAATTGCTATCCTTAAAAATAATTATACAATACTGATCCAAACTACACTTACATGCCTACATTAGAATTGGTACATGATCTCATATTCCACTTAGATTTCAGTCAGCAGTGAAACAATAGTACTCTAATGACCTCTGTGGCATTGAGTTCCCTGTTGCTGATGTTAGTTTAAAGCTGGCGCCAAGGAGATCTCCATGCATCCAGCAATACTGAGGTCATCAACTGGAGTAAGCAATCAATTAATTGTATTGACATATTCTCTCAGACAAGCGAGCCAGTAAAATATACATCATCTTTTGCTTTTAATATAATTTTAAAGAAAACAAGAAGTGAGTGGGTCATTCAAATGGGATTTTAATAAGTTTTAAATGCAGATAATAATAGAGAAACTTGACATTCCAAAAGCATAGAATTAGCTTCTCATGAATGGTTACATTTGGAACTCCCAAACAGGCACAGCTTAGATTGTACACAGTATAAAGCTTATAACAGACTGCTTCTCCCAAACAACAGCTTCTCACGTTAAATTCCAACTGAGCCGAGCAAAAATACATTTTGAACTTTTACAAAAATACTATATTTAAAAATTTCCAGGAACAACCTCTTCTCAGAAGCAGGTGAGGAAAGTTTAATTAAACAAGATTAATTAAACTGTATGCACCCAAAATGATGGGGTCATTGATGGGTCATTGCTTATATACACACACAAAAAACACAATTAATCTGGACCGTGGCACGGTGGAAGAGAATGAAAATTTGCAAGTGACCAAGTTATTAACAGTGAAGGGAACTGTGAACAAGTTTAGGAAGAAAGACTTGGATTTACGTAGCACTTTTATAACCACCAGATGTGGTTTAAGAGCTTTAAACAACATATAGTTACTGATGTAACAGTGGAAAGGCAGAATTAATTAATGTCGAGTCTGAAAGATTTCTTTAGAACCGAAGACAGGTAGAAATGCAACTGGCTTTATGCTTTCGATAGAGCAGGGAATGTCAGATGAAGCAAAAGGGAGGGCCAGGGATGGGGCACAAAGTGGGGGCAATAATGTAACAAAGATATCATGAGGAAAAGGGCAAATAAGAGTTTTAATAAACATGAAATGTAAACTTTTGTCACAGATGCTTCCATGCCTGTTCAGTTTTTCCAGCCTTTTTTTAAATTTCAGATCTCCAGTATCAGCAGTACTTCGCTTTTGTTTTATTATTTTTTGTGATGTGTGGGGGATAACTATTATTAATAATCCTTCTGCTCTAAGTACCACAGCATCTTCCACATCCAATCAGTTTGATGCTGCCTCATCTGAAAGACACCAACTTCAACACTGCATACCAAGTTGGAATGTCAGCCTTGATTTGAGCATTTTGGGCCATGGCCTAGAATCTGTACTTCCAGACATACTTGTTCTACCAACTGAGGCACAATTAACAGAGGGACACGCAGGTTAGTAGACTGGAGATGTCAAAATGAATTGTGATGCATTATGGAAAGAATGAGAGGAAATATACAATGAATGGAGCAGGCACTAAAGGTGTTATATGTACAAATCTCAAAAAAAATTATAAATAAAGCTGCAAGAAGAAAAAGTATTGAGTTTTTTTTAAAACAGTACAACAACAAAGTGGTTTTTCATTAGAATACTATGCTTGTTTAGACTCCCCAATTTAGAAAAGCAAGAGAGAGAACATAGAAGCAAACAACTATAACAAGGATGAGTGCCTTTAGTTGAACGAAGTAAAGAAACGGGATCACTTTCACTAGGATAGAAAGGCTAAGAGTTAGAAGAAACGTTCAAATTATGGTGTGTTTAATAAGATAGAAAAAATATTTCAACTGGCCGTAATGTATCCAGCACAGGCTTATCTAACCTTTGTTCAGAAGGCAATATTTGCATAGTTTTCTTTCAAGGATCATTTGACACAGTTGAATTTCAAAAAAAATTGAATCTATTTAATGTCTGGGCTACCCTCAGTTCTGAGCATCCAACAGCAGGACTACCAACTCCTCTTCCCAAGCTACAGGCATCTCTCTTACACAAGCAGTCCTTTCTGGTTCCAGTGTCCCTTCTGCCAAAACCACTGGCTAGCATCTGGTTTCTACCCTGGCCCATTACTTGCTCCCTCCACCCGACAGAGAGAGTAAACGTTTACTCTGCTGTCTTCCCCCTCTCACGTCTTCCATCTGAGGTCAGGGTCAGGACCACTATTCAAGGCCAGAGCCACCCCACCCCCGGTGTATTTCCAGTATATTCCCCCCCCCCCCCCCACCCCACTGTTCTGTAGTCTTATCCAATAGGCTCCTCGTTCAGCTTGGTCTTGTGGTGAGGAATTAATCTGCCTCCTCCCCAGTTCTAGATACAGTTACCATTCCCTGTCGAGACCAATAACTTTTGTGATCCTGTCTTCAAAATTCTAATATCTTTCTAAAGATTAAGACTTTTACTGCATAAACTAAAAGCAATACTGTCCAAGCACTTTTCCACAGGCAACTTATACTCTAAAAAGAATCCCTCCGATGAACTTAAAATCACTAAAAATCCCCAGTTATAGTTGGCTGTTCCACAATTGAACATTTCTTCTCCACGAACCAGACCAAAGTTATTTTCAGCTTCTGATAGCTCGATTCCTTCTCCTCATCCAAGCCAGGTACCTTCTCAATCCCAGACCTTCACAGTGAAGGTTACCCTCGAAATTACTTCCTCTAGTCAAAGCTGGGCAAAACTGGTTTCTTCAACCCAAGCACAAAGACAATTAATGAACAATAAAGACTGGCTGGCTGCTGCCTCCCTCTCTCTGCTTGTACTCTCAGCTTCTTACAAACTGACTTGTCTCAAGTTCAGGGATGCCTTTAGAAAGTCCCTCTGTTGCCTGCTCCCCTCTTTCAGCGAATCAAATGTTATCCACGTATAAATGCTGATTATCTGTCAAACACCCAACTTCATTATATCTCCGAATCAAACATTCCTGACACCTTGTTTGATTTGTTGACCAACAGTTGACCCAGTTATCATAGATGGCCCTTGCCATTACCCACAGTGTGAATATTTTGTATCTTCTCAGTAAAACAACCTGGGCCCTCTTAACTTTAATAACCAAAACACCTATAGTAACTAAACCAATCTTATTATCAGATAAAATTAGAACAGGTCACACGATCCCTTTCATTCCTCCAATTTACTGAAACAGACACTTCCAGGATATAACTTTACAAACTTATTTGTAATATCAAAACAATACCAACTTTGCTATGCCAGCAATATTAGCACAACACATTCAAGCGGCTGAAGGATTCCCAGACCACATGCATTCACTCAATTGCACTGGAAGCTCATAATAATATGGGTTTTAATCTTTGAATATAATTTTAAAAGAAATCTGCTCGTTTAGATCAAACTTTTGCAATAGAGGCTGCTCTTTGGTTTCCACCACAATTGAACTGCATTATAAATAAATTTCTCTGGATACTTGGTTTTGAGTTAAAAACAGTTTCTGAGCTCAAGTTATTTTACCTAATGGCTCCCTGGCTGGTATATTTAAGTTCAAAATTATATTGCAGCTTTTGAGTACTCTTAACACAATAATGTTCATTAATTAGGACCTTTGACAGAGAAACTGTGTCACGTTGCTCTTCATAAAGGCATAATTAAAAATGCGAAACAAAAGATTGGTCAGAATTCTGATGAAAGGTCATCAACTGGTTTTAACTCTTTTCCCAGAATATTTCTAGGAATTTTTTTTTAAAAAGAGGGTGCAAAATAAGAAGGAAGTGGAAAAAATTCCAGATCAAGGTGCAGATTTGGCTGAAAACAAGCCAATCAATGGTAGGGTAAAGAAAGGAAAAGGTGCAAGTGACTAGAACTTAAAGCAAGTCTATGGGTCTGAAGAAGGTCATAGAGACAGGAAAAGCCACAAAGAGATTTGCACACAAGGGAAATGTGAACGGAGACTGAGAGCCAATTTAATAAATAAATGCCATGGTCATGAATAAATGTGGTAGGACAGGTATGACAAAATTGAGATAAAGCCACAGATGTGGAGTAAGGAAAGCAATGGAAGTATGGAGATACTGAAGCATGGATGAGATGGCTAACAAGGCAACGTTATGGATGCAAAAGTAAACAGTCCTTAGACGAGTATGGAACACAAGTAGGCTATTCATCCATCTGCTGTTTCACTATCAGTTAGATCATGGCTGATCTGCATCTTCTTCATTCACCTGTATTGACAGGACAACTCTGGAGTACACTCATCTAAAGAAAAATCTGTCAGATTCAGAATTGTCAATTGACTTTGCCTTAAATTTCTTAATTCTCCAGATTTCCATTACTTTGTGAAATGTTTCCTGGTATTACTCCACAACAGCCTAGCTCTAATCGTAAGATTAAACCTCCTTGTTCCCCTGGTCCAACCCCCCAAACAGTTTCTCTCTCTATCCTAACAACTCTTTTCATCAATACTTCAATTAGATTATCCCTTAATCTACTGTGTTTGAGAGAATACAAGTCTGGTGCAAACAAAATGACCCTTTAAGCCTAGTTTAATAATTCTAAGCACACCAATTTTAATAGTTGGCTTACAATGCATTTAGCTGAGTAGGTTCTATTTTGGATTAATAGTTTTGGTATGTCTACACTTAAATCCAACATACAAAGACTATATACACCCACTTTCAGTCTTATAATTTTTTCCCTAATGAAAGGGATTAAAATGAAACGTTTTCCAACAATGCCAGACATTTTTGATTAGAATAAAATTACAGTAACTCGGAATAAGTTATAAAGTGGAGCAGGTTCAAAAGGCCAAATGGTTCACTGCTCCCAAGTCATTCGACATTACACATTAAGCAATGTGAATAACCCAGGAAATTTAAGTTATTGAAGAAGGATGATTTGCAGAGCTTATTGCAGTGTATTACCAACAAATTGCAAAAACACTTTCCAATCTGTGGCCATTACCACCTAGAAGACATGGACAGCAGATGTATGCCACAACCTGCAAATATCCCTCCAACCGAGACATCATCCTGATTTGGAACTCCATCATTCTTTCACTATTGTTGGGACAAAATCTTGAAATGCCTCCCAAAGAGGAGTAGCTAAGACACTGGGATTGAAGCATTTCAAGGCAGCAGCTCATCACCACCTTCTCAAGCAATTAAAATTACTTTACTATAACAAAGCATTCAAAGGCACTTCAAGTGATCAGATAAAATTTGAGGGGCTGAGCTGCAAGAAATCAATTAGAACCGAGTTCAGTTATTCAACATTTGGGCAAGTTCTCAAAAAGACGGATGACACTATGCTGTAGCCACTATCAAAGGACACGCCACTGTGAAACAAATTTCGATAACCACAGAGGATAGCTATAGTAGCAACTATTATAATTTCCCACCCCAGCTCTCTCTCACCCAACAAGCAGCTGGTGGAAATTCCAAAATTACTGTGCATACAGCACCATAGTAAACCGGCCATCTCACTTTGTACAGTGAAAGTGATCCTTCATTCAACAGCTGAGTCACAGAGCTTAGCAATATATCGGAACAAAGATGTGTAGGTTAGATGGATTGGTAATGCTAAACTGCCCCTTGTGTCCAAATGCTATGTAGGTTAGATCAACTAGCCATAGTAAATGCACAAGGTTACGGGCATAGCAAAGAGGAGAGAGTCTGCGTCGGACTTCTTTTGGAGAGCTCGTGCAGCTTCAACGGGTTGGATGGCCTCTGCACCATTTTATGGGTTCTAACAACTTAAACTTGCAATTCACTGCCATGGAATGAGAACAAACTTATCACTGCATGTTTGTTTAGTTAGGTTACATTACAAACCATTGGGCATCCAATTTCCAGAAAGTGGCAGTATTATTTGTATATTGCACATTCTTTCAACAATCTACTTGGAGATGGCCTATCTGTGGTCAAATTCCATAATCATCACATACTGTAACATTAAAAATGACAATAATAAGCCATTTACTCATTACTGGAGAAGCTCTTTGCATATTTAAAAAAAAAATTACTGCCCGCCATGGATTTCCAGCCCAACTGATTCAAAGACTGAATTATACAAATTAGGAACAGCACGTCTAGGTTATTTGCTTCTACATCTTATGATCTTATCAGCAAGAGAATTCAGTGTTACGTGGATAAAGCAGGAGAGTAGAGTTGAGGATTATATTAGATCAGTCATGATCTCACCAAATAGAGTGGAGCAGACTTGATGGGCCAGAAGGCCTACCTTCTAGCATGTCTTGTGGTCTCATGAACAACTAGCCTACTATTTAGTTCCCCCTGGAGAATCAATATGCACAAGTGTATATGGTGGAGGTAACCAGTAACTGTTTCATCACACTGAAAACCTGGAATTTGTTATTCCAGCTGAGAAGGAAGTTGGAGCTATACAATATTTCTGACATGCTAGATAAAAACTAGATTGTTTGCTCTTCAAACAAATCTATATGAAAGCTTCAAATTGCTCAAGTTTTCATTCAAACAGGAATTATACAAAATATTTCCCCGAAACCATTCTGTTCAATTCAAATCCAATCAAAACCAAAACAAATGGTTCAAAACAGCTGCTCATTTGAAAATCAATCATATTCATGCAGTTGTTTTACCTTGATCTTCAAATATCGAGTAATGGTAAATAAATTCACAAATCTTATTAACCCCATTTGTGTTGTGAATCAGTCATTTAAGACGGCTGTGCAATCATGTTCAGTCTGTGAGCAACAAGCAACAACCAACAACCCACAGAAAGTAGCATCTGCTGAATGATAGTACCTTAGATTTTAAAATGGTCAAATTACTCTCTACCAACTGCAAGCAGAATGCCAACTTTAAAACAGAAAAGGGCTAAGGCAACTGAAGTGCACCAATGCCATTTATATAACGAGGAATGCAAAACAACAATCCAGCAAACTTTTCTGTTCTAAAAGAACCAGGGGCTCATTTACCAATCCAAAACCTCACTAATAACTTTATGAAATACCACATTTTCATCATCACTGTCAAGTAGTAGTTGAAAGGTGAAACCGCAACTTTCTCTCTGGTCACAGAGTTCAAATCTTGGATACGATACAATACAAGCATTATGACCAATAACGAAAAAAAAATCTTCACTTTTCAGGTTTCATGACTACTGGTCAAAGCAAATATCATGACACACCATGGAATTAGTACCTCTTACAAATGCCGCACAGCAAACAAAGGGATGAGGGTTATATTGGTTGGAGACAAAATAAACAGATCCAAATGCTAAAATAAGATGAGCATTTATCAAAACAGGATATTGGGAAGTTTTTTTTTTAAAAAAAAATAAAGATACATTAAGCAATAGGGGTCATACATTCAGCTCCTTGAACCTGCTCCACATTCAATAAGATCCATGCTTTATCTATGGTTTTGACTTCACTTTGCTCACTCATAATCCTCAACTCCTTTGTCTCTCAAAAGTTTACCTTGAATAAATTCACTGAATTTATTCTTTCTGGGGAAGAGATTCCAAATATGAATGATTCTCAGAAGAAATTCTTGAGTTCTGTTTAAATGAGATAGCCCTTATTTTGAAATTGAGCCCCCAGCTCTAGATTCCTCCATGATGGAAATATCCTCTATGTAATGCTTTTGCAGGCAAGCTGGTAGCATTCAATGATTTTCATTTTGGGCCAAAAAAACTTTTTCATGCTCTGGCAGAAATGATAATGGAACTTTCCATTATTAATTATGTTTTTATTACACAAGATGCTACTATGTAAATGTTTGAATGCATAGAGAAATGGACATTGATGGAAATATTTTAGATGACATGTAAGTTCATAAACTCCAATGAAGGAAAAACAACACATCCATGTCGAGAGATGATTTCTTCAACTAACTGGTTCAGTTAAGAATGACAAGAATGGTTCAATTACAGTCATGTACCTAAATACTATCTGCCATCAATATTCAATGTTGACAACATGCATCAGCTAATGACTAGAAAAGAACAGTTAACCTAAACTGGCCTAGTTTTGCCTAAAGTTCAACTTCCCAAACTCTCATACCTACTTTCAAACTGTGCACAAAGGCAAAACTTTATTGGTAGATTGCAAGATTCTGCAGATTTTGCAACTGAATCAGATGCCCTAGTTTGTGCATGCTTCAGGCAAGTATTTGAAGCAAAACACTTCACATTAATGCTCATACAGCCAATTTAGATACATAGATTTCTTGCAGCTGCCTATACCAACTAAAAACTGAAACGATCATGTCAATTTACCAAATGAGAATTCTTAGTTTACTGGAACATGGATAGATATGTACTATTGTTAATAATCAAGTTAACCAAAGCATTCATGGTTTAATCCCGATCGATGCATACATGCTTTAGCCACACTCCCATAACTCATATGGGATTATTACGTGCTTTCAGAGCTTTTTGGAACCATTACAATTTTTTAAAAATTTAAGTCTCAGCCTTCAACTTTTCCACATCTCCCAGCAGTATTTATTTATTATTGGTGAAAGAAATGTAGCTTGCAAGTAAAAAATATACTTGGACACATTTGCAAAAATACTATTCGGTTGTCACATGTAACGTAAAAATGAAACCTGCACACCCATTTAAACTGTCAAGATTATGCGCATTAAATCAGGACAGAAGGTATAGTAATTTGTTAAGATGTGAAAAATCCCAAGAGATGGGTGACATACACGAGCAATAACAGACTTAATTTCTCACTGTGCATTCATTCAATGCCATGAGCCAAAAGATTCAGGGAGATAACTGCAACATGTACATCAAGTAGTCCTTTCTTTACTGGTATAATGAATAAGAACTTGGAGAGCAGGGAGGAACGAACACAGTCTGTAGTACAATGCTTGCTTCCTGCTTATTATTCTCAAAAAAGCTAGTGATTTAAACAACTAAACTAGCTCATGACCTTCTACAACAATTAAGAAAAGCATTTATAATTCTTCCTTCAAAATTAGATTCAAATAAATTCACAGAAGGACCAGATTAAAATTGGCCTGATTATTAATTACATTTTATTGCCCAAGGAGGACACCAATTTTACCTGTTAAGAGTGAGAGCAATTGTGGGGCATAACAATTAGCTTCAAATAGTTATCAGATACAGGAATTCTTACATAAAATCCTTAGTGTAGGAAGTGACCATTCAGCCCAGAGTCTGCACCAACTTTGACAGAGCATATTACACAGGGCCATTTCCCTGCTGTTTCCCTCCAGATCCACATACCTACCCCACTAATATCCCTAACCTACACATTGAGACACAAGGGACATTCCAGATTTTAACTGAATTTAAATTCCACCAGTTGTTATGATGATATTTGAATGCACGTTCTCAGCACGTTAGCCTGAGCCTTTGAATGATGAGTCATGGCATTACCACACATCACTGTTTCCTCGATCAACAGAAAACTATTCAAATTTAGCTGGGAAATATGAGCACACGTGGCACATGATTCAGCCTTGCATCCACCAACAAATCTAGTCAATCACATCATATACCACTCTGCTTACCCCACAAATATTCTGGAATATCCCTGGCACAGTGGCAACGTTTGGCAGTAAAGGGGGAAGAAAATTCAGTTTTTGTGCTACAACCTGCTTTTGAATATTTAACACTGATTAAGGGTCACGTCTTCAGCTCAAACAGTAATGACATCCAATCAACTACCATAGGCCCATCTGCTCTGCTTTTGACCATCACCCAAGCTCCACCCCAGCCTTGTTATTTCATCTTTCCTTCAACATTCATAATCATCTTTACTAAAAATGATACACATTAGCTTTTGATCTCCTCCCACTACTAGTAACTAGCTTGCCTAGCTTCAACGCTTACCAAAAGACAAGTTTCTTTTTCAAGTGATATTCCTTTTGGCAAAAGCCCACACATTTCACAATACTGCCTCTAACCTTTCCTGCCTTTTCCAACATAATGTCAATTTCATAATCACATATGCCAAAATGGCATTCAAAATTCTTCTGTTTCAATCCTTGTCACAAACAATTAGACTGGCTGAAACAAAATCACCAACGATATACTCAGACTGCAGTTATATAATATCCTTCCTTAACTTCTCTGACACAGTAAGGCGGACTCTTCCATTGACCTGCCTTCATAGCTCCATTATTACCTATTCTACCGTACCAGCATTACCTCAGTAATTACTTCCTATACATCTTTGAATTTTATTGCTTCTTCATCTACATGTTATCAGTGAGACAGTCAACCACATTCCAAATGAAAGTGACATCACCATGTATGAACCACTAGCTAATTAAGACTCCCTGCCTTGCCTTAAATCATACATCAATGGTTCTCCAAATATGGTTTGTGGGTCACTGGCAGCCCAGAGGGGTTTCAGGTGGTTTCGGTGCTGGTCCAGATTACAAGTTAATAATATGCTAAGTTAATGAGCTAAGTCATAACCAAGATATAGCCAATAACAGAAAAGGGATAAGGGGACATGGGGAACAGGTGGGAAGATGGATTTGACATCCAGGGGAAGATGAGTGATGACTTGACAGAATGACAGAACCCGGCTCAAAGGACTGGATTTGTCTAATTCTGCTCCTAATTCCTATGATCAAACAGGAAAACAATAGCAGGAAATAAGGATCCTTATTCCCATCAATTGCATGGCATCACATAACCATACAGGCTGACAGCCTGTATGAGCCATAAGCACAAGCATCAACGTTTTTTTTTTAAAATCAGCAAAATATATATATAAAACTGTTACATCATACAACAACATAGGGATTTCAACACTTGTTCAGATGGTGCCCCATACGGAGCATGCTGAGATTGAAGTTTTCCTTCTTGGCACCAAATATCGCTCGTTGGTGTCTTATCTTCCTTTTTGTCTGATGAGCTTTTAGTACAGTGGTGAGAGACAGTGGATGGTGGGATAGGACCACAGAATATTTCCTTCTGAAGTGGCCAGATAAACTGACCCTCACTCCAAATTCCGATCCCCTTACCATCATCATTTATTTTTTGTTATGGACTGTGTTGGTAAAACCCTCATCTATCTTCAACTTTAGATTTAACTTCAATACTCTTAGCAGCCTCTACACAGTCCCAAAATAATCTAAAAATGGTGAACCAAATTCTATTCCACACTGAACAACAGCAGCTCACAGCCATGGCTAAAGTCTGTTTAAAATACTCAAATATTTCAACAGCTTGCTGCACAGTGCTAATTAATGTTAATTCAATCTTAAGCTGAGGTTCTTTCCAACCCCCCAATTCACAGCTTTCATTGGTGGAATTTTTACTCACTTCAGTCACAAATTACATTACAATTACTTCACTAAGCTCTTTTAATACCCCTCTTCAACTTAAAAAAACACCCTTCAATCAATTTTCTAGCTGCTAGTGAAACATCCTACACAGAACCAACATCTGTTTAGTTTTTGAGAGGTGGCCTTTTTTAAATTCTATATTGCTAAGATGCTAGAGAAACACAAGTAGGTGAATTCAAATCATCCACTTACCCAACCTTGCTGGAAACTTCAAAACAATATTTCAGAACTGTTTTTCCTTCAAAAGGTTGCTAAATTGAGGTACATCCACCCTATTCCTCCTCTTCCCTCGGCCTTTTGGCTAAGATGCAAATGAGATCATGCCTTGGAGGAGCAGCTATGCCTACTCCAATTAGCTCAGATCAAGTAGATCAAGCCCAAGACAGGTGACAGCCTGGTCTTGTCAGCTTGGATTGGGAATGTCTCAACTTGTTGAGACTCTGAATTGGGCTTGATTTGATCGAATTGGTATAAAAACAATAAAATGTGCAATAAGCAAATTTAACTTCCGATATGCTTTACTCATAAGATAATGGATTCATTAGTTCCTCATATTTGGTTCAACATTTCTCACATCCAGCACACCCAAGTTTTGATGCATCAAACTAGTCATAAATACTACACTAAAAGGACTATACAATATTATCAAAATGGAACAATGCAATTAAGTTGCATAATTTCCTAATTTAAACAAGACAAGCTTCAAGTTTTAAATCAAAATACAAGGCTGGAAAAATAAATTTAAACATCAGTAGATCTGCAGAAATCTAAAAGAGCATTTGCATAGCTATTCATAACAGAACTATAGTACACAATTTATCACTTACAATTACTGCTTTGCTTCAGTGTAAGTACAGCAATAAGCTGTATTTTTGTTGGTGATTTCCTACAAAATAATTGCTTTTGTACATCGTTCCATCACTCAAAAAG
Source organism: Sphyrna mokarran (assembly GCA_024679065.1). NCBI lineage: Eukaryota > Metazoa > Chordata > Chondrichthyes > Carcharhiniformes > Carcharhinidae > Sphyrna > Sphyrna mokarran. The sequence goes on along the minus strand of JAGIQG010000002.1, from coordinate 32,408,932 downwards.
CAGCCAAAACAATCACCACGAACTCCATGTCTTTGCAGGGATCTCCTGGTAACTTTTAAAAAATTGCTCGTGGAAATACAAGCACAACGGTCTAGTTTTTTCTGCTTGTCCATATAAATGGGAACAGCTACCAGACTTCTATGAAAGTAAAATAGCACAGTCCGAAGTTTTGCAGCTTAGGTGGATTGTCCATGTTAAATTGCCCCCTTAGTGTCCAGAGATGTATAGGTTAAGTGGATTATCCTCAATATACGTCCAGGGTTATGACATAGGATGGAGGGCCTAGATGAGATGCTAGCTGCAGACTCAAAAAGGGTTGAATGGTCTCTTTTTGCATTGTGGGATTCTATGATGCCGTGAAAACAATGCGCCGGAAAACTCAACAAATCAGACATCTATGGTCAAAATAGCCCCCCCACCTGAAAGATGGTCGACCTGAAAACTTAATTTCCATCCGTCTGACCTGCTCAAATACATATATGGAGTCATACAGCACAGAAATAGGCTCTTCGGCACACCCTGTCTATGCTGATCAACAAATATCAATCTATAGTAATCCCATGTACCAGCAATTGGATTATAGTCTACAATGACTTGGCAATTTATGTGCTTGTCCAGGTGCTTCTTAAATGTTGAAAGAGTACCTGTCTCCACCACCCACTTAGCCAAGGTGTTTTATATTTCCACCACCCTCTAGGTGAAAAAAAACATTCCTCAGGTCCCCTCTAAACCACTTACTTGTTGTAAGCTTATGTTCTCTGGTCTTACTTCTCTGCCTGAGACTTGCAGGCCTACTACATTCCAACAAGACACTCAAACATCAAAATAAAAACCAAAAGTGCTGGCAACATTCGGCATGTCAGGCAGCATTTGTCGAGAGAACAGTTAGCATTTTCACAGTAGCCCATTTTGAAAGGTCACTGACCTGAAAACACAAATGCTCTCATTCCCTGCTGCCTGAACCAAATGCTTTCATCATTGTTCTTTTTCATTTCAGATTTCTGAGTCAGCGTTTCACTTTCAATCTTAAGGTTTTTCACTTGAGCAATAGCCAAATAACCTTTCCATGTGAAAATATTAAGTTCTAGCATTTAAAATTAAAACGATAAAGCTTTGATATCAACTACTACACCCCTGCTTCCAAGATGAGGAGTTGCAACAATTTGCATTAGAGTCACTAACATCTTCAAGGCCAGCATTGAGCCTTTCCTGGATGCAGAAATGCCACCTGCCAAGACCTGCAGTGATGGATTTGTCTGTCACAACTCTAAATTGAAGAATGAAGCCCTCACATAGACATTAATTGGTGGCTGTTAACAGGCCTTCCTGCAATGAACTTAATCAAGGTGGAGGCAAAAATGGTAAAATTTCCTCCCTCCCAACCAATTAAATACACATAGTGCCCAAACTGGCCACTTGGGGGTGGACATTAAAATCCACTTGGTATCCCACATTATCTATTTTGCTGCTGGCTCCCAAGTAATCGGTCTCATAGTAAACTCAAAGGCAGCATAATGGCACAGTATTGTTAGGACAGTTGCCTCTCAGTGTCAAGGATCCATATTCATTTCTGGCCTTGGTGACTGGCTTTATGTAGTTTGCACTTTCTCCTTGTGTCTGCATGGGTTTCCTCCGGGTGCTTTGGTTTCCTTCCACAGTCCAAAGATGTGCAGATCAGGTTCATTGTCCATGCTAAATTGCCACTTAGTTCTGGGGGCTCGCAGAGCAAATGGCAAGACGGGCTGGATGGGATTGCGATCGGTGCAGACTTGATAGGTCAAATGGCCTCTTTCTGCACTGCAGGGATTCTAAGATTTAAACAGTTAAGAGTCACATTCTGTTAGGCAATTTTTTGCTGTTGGTCAAACTAATCTAGCACATTGTCCTAATGGCAGAGGATCCTTGTAGCAATATCTTGCACACATACCCCATCACCCATAATAAAAAACTAAATCTGTTTTATGTCCATCTAATGCAGAAACTTAAATTGGAGATAACATGGGAATAGCAGCATTTTTGATGCCAAACCAACATAAAAAACCTCACATTTTCAGGCATTTGTTTCAAGACAACATCAAGTCAAGTCATCTTGAATGGGAATCACTAAAGGATATTTTCCAAATCAGTTTCACAGTGAACACACTGCTTGCCCAACTCACATTTTCAAAAAAAGTCCAATTCTAACCAGGTAAGACAAAGTGAGACACTGAAAAGCCCCGTGGACTTGCCAAGTGAAACAATCACCATCTCACTTAAAAGTTACATTTCATGCATAGAAAAAGCCAAGTACCCCAAAATGCAGCTAATTATCAAAATTGCTACAGTTGAAGCCACTGTGCAGTATCTGAAAAGACCTGCATTCATACAGCACCTTTCAGAGTCCCCAACATCACTGAAAATGTTGGAAAGATGGCAACCAATTTCATACAGGAAACTTAAACAGTAATTAAATTGCCAGATAGTGAGATTTATGAAATGTTGATTTAACTAAATGTTGACCAGGACCCCTACAATCCTTCAAATTTAATCTAACAGAATAGAGATAGGTCCTCTGAAAAATGGCACTTCCACTCCTTCGGTACCTAGATTTTTGTGGACCACTCAAGTTCTGGCACAGAATTCAACCTACAGCTTTGATTCAGGGGCAAATGCACTACAACCGAGTCACTACCGACACATTCACTATAGTGGAAAGCAGCTCTGAGGCACAGTCAGTGCTGTACCTTGATCAAGGTTTATTCTCAATCTCAGCTACTACTGGAAGCAGTTTTCAGTTGGGTAGTATGGCCTTGGAGAGGGAAGAGAAAGAAACAAAGAAAATTCAAAACAAAACAATTTCCAAAAATAAATCATTCCCAATTAGAAGCCAGATTTGAGAAGTCATGTGTGTTTGCATACTGCTTCCATTAGGTGTCAGCTGTGGCTCATTGGTAGCATTCTGAATTCGAGCCAGAAGTTTGGATACAAACCCCTCTAGGGGCTCTACTACAAAATCTCCGTTGTTACTCCAGTACAATACTGAATGAATGCTACATTGCTGGGTGTGCTGTATTTTTGATAGGACGTTAAACAGTGGCTGGTATTTCCTTTGAAGCGGACATAAAAGATCTCATGGTATTACTTGAGGAAGTGGAGATGCCAGCGTTGGACTGTGGTAAACACAGTAAGAAGTCTCACAACATCAGGTTAAAGTCAACAGGTTTATTTGGTAACACAAGCCACTAGCTTTCGGAGCGCTGCCCCTTCATCAGGCAAGTGCAAATTCTATTCACAAACAGGGCATATAAAGGCACAATCTCAATTTGCAAAATTATCTGAGGACAACATTACCTGAGGATAGCAGAGGTCTCAAAATAACATTACTATAGACCATTAGTGATTTCAAAAATTACTAAAAACTCAGCAGTTTAGGGATTTTCAACAGTAATGACATGGCGTATTTAATAATTTGTTGTATACAATTTCAATGTATTTGGCTAAAAATGTTATTTTAGATAATACAAAGATATCAAAATAACTACTGCAACCGAAAATGATAGAAATACTCAGCATGCCACGCACAAAATAGAAAAAAGATCAAAGCAGAAACATAAGTCACAAAAATTAACTCATTTTCTTGTTCTGTGAACATTGTTTGTATTGAGTACTTCCAGCATTTTCTGGTTTTATTTCAGATCTCAAAATACACAATATAAATTACTGAAGACAGATTGAAAATCTGTTCAGATACTTAACTGGCTGGCTTTGTGTCATTTGCTGGCTGTTTCCAGCTATCAGTCGGTAATTACATTGCTCAGTGTAATTCAATGAGATTTTTTCTTACTATCATAATGGCAGCAATTTACAATTGTTTAGAATGCAAAAACATAACTAGGATCAGGAGTAGGTCATCTGGCTCCTCGAGCCTGCTCTGCCATTCAAAAAGATCATGGCTGGTCTTTTTTGCAGACTCAGCTCCATTTACCCGCCCGCTCACCAAAAACCATTATTTCCTTTTCTGTTCAAAAATCTAATCTTGTCTTAAAAACATTCAAAGAGGTAGCCTCAACTACTTCACAGGGCAGGGAATTCCAGAGATTCAAAATCCTTTGTGAGCTGACGAGGAATATCTTCAGTCCTAAATCTGGTTGCCCTTATTTTGAGGCTATGCTCCCTGCTTCCACCACCCCCCTCCCCCCCAATTCTAGTTTCACCATCCAGTGGAAACAACTTCCCTGTTTCTAGTTTATCTATTCCCTTCATAATCTTACATGTTTCTATAAGATCTCCCATCATTTTTCTAAATTCCAATGAGTATAGCCTCAGTCTACTCAGTTTCTTATAAGCCAATCTTCTCAACTCCAAAATCAACTTAGTGAATCCTCTCTGCACCCCCTCTGGTGCCAATGTATCCTTTCTCAAGTAAGGAGACCAAAACTGTATACAGTTCTTCAGGTGTGGCTTCACCAGGACCCTATACAGCTGCAACATAACCTCGCTGTTTTTAAACTCCATTCCTCTCGCAATGAAAGACAAAATTCAATTTGCCTTCCTAATCACCTGCTTTACTTGCAAACCAACTCCTTGGGATTGCTGCACAAGGACACCCAGGTCCCTCTGCTGCAATGTTTTACTATTTAAGTAATGATCCATTTTGCTGTTATTCCCACCAAAATGGATGACCTCACATTTACCAACATTGTACTCCATCTGCCAAACGCTCGTGGGATAAGTTGTCAGACTTATCCCACTTAAGTATTAAGAGGGATACTTAACATCCCACTTAAGTGGGATATTCCTTTGCAGACTTTTAGTGTCCTCTGCACACTTTGCTTAGCTTCCCTGCATCACAGAAAATAGGTGAAAGTAGAGTATTTTCCCATACTCTGTATAAGTACACTTAGATAAAAAAGGTTTCACTTTTCTCTAGAGGGGACCACAATGGAGAGTTACATTAAATTGCACATTCAAGGTAGGAAAATGCCCAAGACAATTCTGCTTGGAGCTACTGCAAGTGCTTCATCTTGAATCCTCTTGCAGCTCAAGGACGTGGGACTCAGGTCATCCAAAAGTACTGCAATAATAACAATGTCCAGCTAAATTTAATACAATGGATCATAAACTGTTCAAAATTACATAATTTTCAGATTTTAAAATTGGTTGAGTGCAATCCAATTTTTAGACAATCCAATTGTTTAAAATATGAAACGTATTACATAAAATCTTGCTTCTACATTCACTTCCTGTCTCTGTCTGCTGAAGATAGTTTATTAAGTCCAGACACATTTGAGAGCAAAAAAGGATGGCAGCGAAAGAGGACACTGATATGGTAGAAGAGCTTCAAAGATACAGAAATGCAAATTTACCAGAAAAAAGGCTTACTGCAACCATCAGATTAAGTACAGAACCAAACCAAGTGCAAGAAATATATTTCAGAACTAAGGAAGTGTTTGTCAAAAGAATGCAAGGAAGTTATGCTGTACCTTCATACATGCTGGTTAGACAGCAGCTAGAAACTGCAGCCAATTGCGGGTAGCATACAGGACAGCCAAGATCGAGGACTTGCAAGGAACGCAGTGGAGTTTTAAAGAATGGTACGAGGAACAAAAAACCTTAAGTTACATGTAGATGCTAGAGAACACAAGGTTGTTTATTTACCTCAGTACAGAAAGCAAAGGATAGATTTGATAGTGTTCGTAATTTGATAACTATACATAAGGAACAATGGTTTCTCATGGCAGAAGGATCAATAGAAAGGACAGAGGTTTAATTAATATAATCAGTAAATCACCACAGATAACCCAAGGCAGAAATAACGATGATGATGATCTGGGATGTACCGTCTTAAATGGTGTTAGTGGCAGATTCAATATCTTTTGAAGTAGAATTGGAAAAATAGTTCATGGGGAAATATTTTCAGGATTATGAAGAAATAGGAAGCAGGGGACTAACTGAATAATTCTTCTAAAAAGCTACTATAGATATTGTTACTGAATGGTCTTGTTCCATGCATATATCATTTTACAGGGGTAAGGAGAAATTAATTTCCAAGCTTAACTATAAACAATGGAGGTCACTTTGATAAGTCGTCATACACAAATCCACTGGTACAATTAACTGAGGAACATTAACATTCCTTTACATTGCAACATGAACATTTGCATTACTATATCAATACTATAACAGAAGTTCAACTAAATTTGTATTTCAAAGAATATAAACTGTGTAAAATACATATTAAAAATGTAACATAGCTATCAAAAGGATAGTGAATAAATGCTGCAATAAAAAATTACAAGCCTGTGGGGAAAAAAGCACAAATGAACAAGACTAACTGATTGTTGTCTGAAAGCACCAATGCAGGCACACTGGGCTGGACAGCCATTTCCCTTCTCTGCTGCACTGTTCCTTGATTCTATGAAATTTCATTTAAATCCAAAAACATATTTCAACTTCTTTCCATTATGATGTTTTTCTATATTCGAAATGCTGGCTGGCAGACTGGTGAAAGAATAAATCTAACATTTACAATGATTGAATATGAATGCTGCACAATAATCTCAGTGAACCACATACACAGTCATGATAAACATCACAACATGTAGTTTTCACATACAATCAAAAATTCCAGCCTCTGAACCCAACATTACCCATTCAATATATTTTCTGCAGTGGAGACTGAATGACATATTTTGCATAATTATTTTTTTGTTTTAACTATACCAGGAAGTCAATTACCCCCAACGTTTTACGGAGGGGAAAAAAAATCACATGCTGCTGTCAACCTGCATGATCAATCTTCAGCCTTACAGAAGTACAGGATATTAAAAAAGGCTAGTTACCTTACTGAAGTCATCAACCCAACTCCAACCCCATAACTCCAATACACAATCTTGTAGTCTGAGTTCAGAGGCAGAGCGCTGAGTGCCAGGGAAAAGAATGCTTTGCTCTTCACCCAAATATTTCTATATTTACAATCCAACCCAAGGCTCCATGACTGACATGCTTAGTTTCAAAGAACAGATGTGCAATGCCAAAATATGACACAAGAAGTTCAGAGAAGAACACTGTGTGCACGTCTGCGTGCACACGAATTGTTATCAATAAAATAAAATGCAAAAGTATCATTCTTTAAACTACGCTTCACACCTGCTTTAAAAAGTCTATTATATTTTAAATAATTGTTACATTGCAAGAGGGAAGTGGCAGCATTTGCTGGACAAATACTCCAGAGACCAAGGCTAATGCTCAAATGGTGGAATTTGAATTCAATAAGAAAAATAATTAAAGTCAATAACTCCATCTGGATCACCAACGCCCTTTAAAGAAAGGGAATTACCTGGCCTGGCTTACATGTGACTGGAGACCCAAGGCAATCTGGCTGTCACTTAAATGCTCCAGAAATGGTCTACTTGCAAGCCACTCAGTTACATCAAACCAATAAAAACTCGCTTGAAGGAATGAAGTAATAAATCTCACAACAACCTGGTTAAAGTCCAACAGGTTTATTTGGTAGCAAAAGCCACTAGCTTTCAGAGCTTTGCCCCTTCGTCAGGCGAGTGCAAGTTCTATTCATAAACAAGACCTATAAAGACACAAACTCAATTTACAAAATAATGGTTGAAATGCAATTGGGAGGGAATTGTCTTGGGAATCCTCAACATCAACTTAACTCCAGGAAATCTCATGGATGCCAGGTCAAACAAGGTAAAGGAAACCTCCTGCCAATTACCATATGCTGCAGTCAGCCCCCCACCTACTGCTAATCAATACTCTATGCTGAACACCACTTGGAGGAAGCACAAAGGACGGCAAGGGCATAAAATGGACCAATGTCACCAAAGGAGGCATGGTAGCACTGCTACTGAGTGAGCTGGATGAGTCCTAAATGACATAGCTTAGTTTGGGCTCTACCAGGGCCACTCAGCTCCAGACCTCATTACAGCCTTGGCTCAAAAACAATGACAATTGAGCTGAAGTGTCAAGAGGTGAAGTGAGACAAATTGCCCTCGGCATCAAAGCAGGCCACAACCAAGCCTGGTTGTGGGAGGCGTGTCTCCACTGTTTGGAGCTTATCCTGGAACAAAGTCAGATGGAAGGAGAGTCCTCTCAGCTCCCGAATTGCACTGTAGGAGTCCTCAAGGTTTTAATTTTAGGCCAAAACAATGGTCTTTTCTTCATTGTGACAGGGTCAAAATCTTGGAACTCCCTTTCTAACAGCACCGTGGGCGTACAGACACCAAATAGATCGCAATGGTTTAAGACAGCAGTTCACCACTTTTTTTTTCCATTCATTTGTGGAACATGGGCATCACTGGCTGGCCAACATTTATTATCCATCCCTAGTTGCCCTTGAGAAGGTGATGGTGAGCTGCCATCTTGAATCAGACCATGTGCTGTGGGTTGACTCACAACGCAACTAGAAACAACAGAGGTGAGCAACGAATGCTGACCTAGTCAGTGAAGCCCAGATCCACTGAATACTGACAACAAGATCTAACAATTTCAATTATTGCCCACAATGACATTACACCAAGCTATAGAGACCAAAAATTCAATTTGAAGTATTTACGCAGGAAAGAATATTCAGGAGAATTTAGGAGTGACCCTTTAGTAACATTTAAAAAAAAAATCAATGATGCCCACATCTAAATTCCCTTCAAGGTGATAAGCCTTATTCAACCACTGCAGTCTATATGTTGAAGCTGCTACTACAATGCACAAGGTCATCAGCTGCTCTATTCAAGGATGAAGTCAACTTAGGAGCGTGCATTTCTATTATGAATCATCATGTTTCTGAGCAGGCTGACTCTTGACCCACAGATCTGTCCCAGGATGTAACGTGACCTGAAGTGCAGGATTTTTTCTTTCTCCCATTGCACACTTCCCCACCCCCGTTTCTGCCAGCACTGTGTCTCATCATTAAGATGCTGCGACTTAGGGTGGACAAGATGCTGCCACTCTGAACAATAGGTAGCAGGTTCCTCCCAGGCATTATTAACGTGTCTTAATTCAAGCAAAGTGTTTTTGCCCTCCCCTGGAATGTTGACCATTTGAGGCATTGAGAAAACCATCGACCAGTGCCCAGTTCAGTCAAATTGACTTTGCAAAGGTTTTGCCTGAATGTTTGTGGAGCTGGTGCCCAACACGAGTATTTATGTGACAGTCCTCCCACTGAATACAGAGGATGTGGCAGAGGCACTGATGCTGGAATTCCTCAAACACAAAGCAGTATAAGATATGATGACGACAACTGCTCTGTACACTAGGACGTTTGGTGAATTGCAAAGGGCTTTGCTGTCAAATACTGTAGTTTGTAGATGCCTGAGCTGGAGCAGCTGATCCAGTGTTGGATCTCATCAATGGTGATTCTTTGAGGTGGTTGCCACATTATGGGAAGTGCTCAATGTATTTCAGAGTCTCTCATTCAACAAACACAAGATGTAGATTTAGCTGAGCAGGAATGGGTTGATACAAATTGTGTTTTGGTAACATTTCACATGCAGGACAAGATTTTTACATGCAGAGGAGATTGAGAGTGACTTGCAAATCTGTTGTGAGCAATGACTCAGAACCTACAGATCATCTATGTCAATGGTGGTTAGTTTAGTTTTGGCAAGGTGGCCATTGAGATTAAGGAGTTTTGAAGAGTAAATACTGACATCAGAAGGCTTCTGATTTTGAGGTGAATAACCATTGTCGGATAGATTGTGAAAAATATATAGGCTATTATAACCTTATTTGACCACAGTCCATATTTTTAAGACACTTTAAGGAATCAAATATATAAATGAAGCTATTTGAAAGTAAGAGCATAATTTTGATAAAAATCTTTTCATGTTAGAAATGACCAGGAAACTTTACTAATGCCCTTGTAAAGTTTCCCCAATACAAGCAACATTTTGAAACATTGTCTATTAAGCCCTACTTTCAGAATTTACTTGATTCTGGATTTCTTACATTTAAACTATTGCAGCATTAACATAACCATTGCTATGGTTCAATATTTAAAACACACGATCAGTTTTATCGAAATGTTTACAGCCTACAAATGTAGAAATCAGCTCAGTAGATTTCACAAAAAAGATGGGTCACTATTACAGTAGTTGTACAGAAATAAGTCCTTATGGTTAGGTGTTGTATTAACAATTAGATATGCAAAATCATTGTCAATAGCATAGCCACACTTCTTCCCCCCCAAAATTAAATTCATTAAATCATTCTGGTGAACATGCTTGGTACATCTCCCAGAGGCAATATATTTTTCTTGAGATTCAATGCTCAAAATTTATCAAGGCTCTGAATAACTGAAGTATTGTTCCTTCTCTTTGAATCAATTTCCTGGAGAATATTCCAGTAGCCTGTGATTACTTTAAACTATGTGCTAGTTTAGTGGTTGTTGGATAGACAAAGAAACTCCCCTGCTTCTTCAAAGTGCAGGGTCTCTTAGCACTAAGAAAATAATTTAACCTTTTGCTCAGATCCAAAGACAACGACCTCACATTTCCACATCAGTCTCCATCCAATATAGTTTTGCCCAGTCACAATGTGGGGCAGGCATTCCTTTTACAACAATCTTCTCCCGTGTACACAACTGCACAGGCACAAAGCTCTTTTTAAACTTTATTCAAATTACTTCTGTATTAAGCTCAAAGTTCATTTTCTTAGATCTTGACTTATTCTTGCATCTTTCATAGATGAGTACCTTCACACAATTTTTATTGTAAAGTTACCAGAAATAATCATTGTTTTGATGGTGTACTGTAAAGCATCAGAACTTCCTGCAGAGTTGCACTTTATTACCCTGGCTTTATATCCTCACAGAATTAAAAGATTTTTTAAAAATTGATTAAAAAAATAGCAAATTTCTAACCTATTATATAGTCAATCCAACATACAAAAATTCACACACACACTAAATTTAAAGTCACCAATTTTTCTACCAAGCCTGTCTACAAATCTAACATTAATTTGAAGTGTTTTCTTTAAAAACTTTAGATTACTTAATGCAAATTAAACAACACTTGAAGCCATTTTTGTACGTGAAAAAAAATCAATTCAAATAAACAATTTTAGACTTTATCCTCTTGGTACTAAATTCAATACATCTCACATCTCATTACCATACCTTAAAAATACCAATCAATTGAAATTCAGGTAGCACATTCAGCTGCTTGCTTGTTTGAATGATTTTTGTGCACATCCAGTACTAATTACACTCTTCAGAGAAGACTCAACAGGGGACTCAAAATCCGAATTTCCTAACATCAGTTAAAGCTATTCTGTACCGCTTAACAGGAGATCCATGGGGACTGGATGTGGTGCTAACAATCACGTGGCAAGTGAATTTAGCCTGGAAATGATAACAAATGAAATTTGGGCATGCATAGATTCCAACGCTGCATTGGAAGCCTCAGCGTGAATGGCCTGTAGCTGACAGAGGATTCCAAACAAATGCTCAAAAGGCAATGGCAACAGATAGTCAGAGGTCAATGCCATATGCCAAGCCTGAGCATCTGATCTCAGTGTTGCAACAAGTTCAATGGTTTCAGCAACACCATCACTCATTTACCAACAATTGCAAACAGGCTGCATAACTAACATGCACATTCTTCATCTCCCTCCCAAAGCATTAACATTGCTACAAGTCTTATATCAACAGCTTGGACAGTCAGCTATTCAACTCTGATAGCCACATTAGCAGAAGGCGGTTCACAGCCGAGGAATACACATTAATGGAATGTTCATTACCATGGTTATGGGCAACAGTAGGCTGATTCATTGAAGTTGACAGTATACCTACCTCACACTTAAACCATCTCTTTACAATCCAACTTGGCTTTTGTCTTACAAGTTGCAGACTGCATTGGTTTAGACTTCGTTAAATTCATTCTCTCCCATTACAACAACTACAATCCTGGTGCATCTTTTCAAATTTCCAAGGCACGCAGTGGAACAACAGCAAGACAGTAAACAAACAGCGATATTGACATGTAATTTATAGGATAACAATGAAACAAGTTCTGCACTAGATAAGCCACCAGGCACAAGGAGCCTGAAGACAAGGCGCAGACATTACTTTGGGAGAGTGATCATGATGTCAGAGCATGAATCTCCTGAGCCCCCTCAAGAAGGCGGCATTTATTGTCTTATTATACTGTTTTAATACTTGCAAACCATCAATCATCAGCCAACTCACATACATAAAGATGAATAGCTAATATTTATAAGCAATATGGCAAATTTAGAAATTTGTTTCAGCTTCTAGCTTTGTATTGTGAGCAAGAGGCTGGGTTATGGTCAGTGACATAGGGAAGATGTGGAACTATTGCAGAATTGGGCCTACTGGTATTGCCCAAGAATTTTGATGAAGCAGTCAGGCATTGGAGCAAGTGGCTAACTAGGTTGTCTTCTCCTATTCTCATGCTCCTGAGCTACGTGCTGGTAGTAAGGGCAGTCTTCTCATTGAGAGATTAGTATGCAACTTGATATTCAGTGCAGCAGGGCTTTGCTAACATGGCCCAGGTAAAAAAGGTGTAGTATTACAATCCCAATAGTTAATTCTTATTACATTTCATGTGGCAGAATGGATTTCAATCTATGTATGTTGCACATGTTTGCATTGGTTGTTCACCAGTGTCAGTCCTTTCAAACGTGGCCACTCTTTAGCATGCAGAAATGATCATGTGCCACTCAAACAGATTGCTGTAGAATGACAGCATCATCATGACTGCTGTCAGGATACAGGGCACTAACCTATTCAATTTGCTGCCTATGAGCACAGCTATTTCCAGAAACAGTGGTTACACAGAAGCCTTCGGGTCAGCAAAAAGTTCTTCAGCTCTCACCACACCATCGTTGTAGGTATTTACAACAACTATAAAAACTACTGGACTTTTAAAATAACCAGAGAAAAGCAAACTTTATAAATTATAGCAACTTGTTGGAAGAAATCCAGCAGTAACTAATCTGCAGTGGAGCAAACTGCACCATACGAGGGTACAATGGACACAATTTTGGAACTCATCAAGGTGCATTTGTAGGGCCTGAGTAATTGCCATTAATGAGTTCAATTTCTGGCCCCATCTATAACTGTATTTTTTAAAATCAGTAATTTTTAATCATTCAACAAGTAAGTTCCACATCCAGATCATTTATTTAGAAACAACCTGCAGAATTTCCTTTGCCTATTAGGCATTAAACTTTTCTGTAAATACTCTACTCAAATTTTTAAGCTAACATATCTAATTCTACATTCTATTTGTACTTCCATTCACTTTTTATTTAATTAAAACACTTCTATCCTAGCATCTATTTCGCACTCTCAAATGGACAGAACTTTTGACAGATGGGAATTTAGCTTCTAAATTCATGTCCATTTTTCTGTTACATCACTTGCCACTCTGGGCACAGAATTCATTTTATGTATTATTGCCATTAGACTAAAGGTCTTTTAGTTCTCTGGATGATATATTATAGTGCATTTCGTATCCCCATAACTCTGCAAATAATAGGTGCTATCCCACAAATTCAAGGGCCTCCATCTGCCAATCGCTTCCAAATTCACTATGGCATTAAGTGTATTAAAGTTGGACATTAAGCTAGCATTATACTTTAAACAGAGGATCAAGTAAACTATATTGTCACTTCTTGATTTTCCAAAAAAATTAACTTTGGACCAAATTTTTAATACTGCATTCCACCTACAGAGTCGAATTTGCCTTTCTAGAGTATTTCTAAACTATATCAATATAATATCAAATGTGAAATACTAGAATATTCAATTATAAACTATGGCAGACAATAAATCATTCAACTGTCATATGCATTTGTTAATGCCAGAGTCAAATAAATAATTCAATAAATAGTTCACAAGTCCCTACGATATAATGTCTATACTGAAGGTTGATATAAATGGTTTGCATGCAGGAACTGTTTTATTTCCTGGCTATATTAAGAACGGAAAAAGAATGCAGATGAAGCAATCTTATGACTGAGGTTAACTAATACATTATTCAGCATCCATACATATTATACACATACACTTATGGTATCTGTCTGACTAGACATGATGTTAAACACCCAAGGTATATGCCTTGTACTTGACATGATCTCCTAATTTGCAACAATTTGTTGCAATTTGTTCTGCTGGCACAGTGATTATGTCAGGGGTCCACTGATTTGTTTCCCCCACCGATGGGCTCTCTTTTTCGCTCTGGTCATTTCTTGTATCCTCTGCTTTTTCTACACCCTGACAGCTCATCACCAGGTACTTTGGTCAACAACAAGGACTATCCATGCATGAACTGTGATGCTGGGTCAACTCGAAGTCTCAATTGCTGACATTCTTGTACTGTAGACATAACAATCTAATGACAGCAAGCTCACTAAAGAGCGTAACTTTGACAACATGGCAGTCATCTGTTCAGCTCATATGACCCATTGGTTGGAGATGCCACAAGCTCAAGAGGACAAACATGCTGGGGATCCTGCATGCTGGCGCACTTACACACTTGGCATGCAGCCCTGCCAAGATTGAGAGGCAGAAGAGATAGAAGCTGTTAAGTAGCCTCTCTTGGCTTGCATAGGTTGCTACTAAAGAGGGTGTTGATAAACTTGGTAAGTGGGAGCTTTGTGTTTTGTTGTTTACTTTTGGACCAATCTCGACTTGGATTGAATTAACAGCTGTGGCCTTTGCAACCCTAAAACTAATTCTGGTATCAACGAACAGATTGGTGAAAATTGTTTGAGAAACTGTTTGAGAGTAATATTGTCAATCAAGATGCTGACTGTCAAACCAAACTTCTTGCAGGCCCAGGTGAATCAATCCTCAAGCTGCTGTAACTGAACAGTGTGGAGTCATCAGCTATTGGCAATTCATGTACTAGAACATTGTGCACTTCGGTCTTGGTGAGCAGCTTTGCCAAGTTGAACAGCTTGCAATCAGCTCTGGCATGCAGGTAAACACCTTTATCTGAGTCGCTGAAAGCATACAATTGCTGCATGGAGAAAAATATGCCAGGTAGTATCAAGAGGCAACTCTACTCTACCCCACTGCCACTATTGCAAGTGTCTGATATTGCTCCATTGCAAATGACAAATCAGTATATTTGGAGAGAAATGATGCCTAGAAGGCTGAGTCTATTTTCACAGTTCTTTATTGAATCTGTCCCTGCTGATGAGATTGAAGGCAGCATTTAGTGGTCTGCAATTTCCCTGACATTTCACCTTTAACGGCTACAGTGAGAAAATCATGTCAACTGTCAATCTGCCAGCTCTGAAACTGAACAAACTATGAGTAGATCTTGTCAGGGTCTGCAATCTGGCCAAGAAAATGCAAGCAAATACTTTCTCCAGAAGACTCAAGCAGATGCCACAGCAATTGCGACAGTCGATGTGATTCCCACTGCGTTTATACCAGGTGACCATTTTTGAACCATGTTTGTCTTGAGACACAAATGCATCTGAAACACAGTATCATGGAGATGCTGCTGCAGTGTTGATTTTCAACACAATTTCAGATGGAATGCCATGTCTGGAGCGTTGCCACTGTATAAGCTCTATGATTAGCTCAAAGTCCAACTACTCCATAATAGGAAATTATGGTCTACACCATCTATAATGGTGCTGAGCTTCTTCAGTGATGATGGATTTGGTTGCACAGTACACTAGTGGCTTCACTCACCTTTCCATCTGCTAAGTTAATAGATGATTATCCCTGACTTATCTTCAAGGGGCTAATTTGGTTGCTGCTGCAATCACTGTTGAAACTAGAATCAAGAATACACTATTTGGTCCTTCAAGTTTGCTCCACCATTCATTATCACCAAATTCAATATCCTAATCAACCCACCACCTCCCCCCTCCACCCCAACCACATCCCTTCATCCTTTTAAGTCCGAGCTGTATTTAATTTCTTCTTGAAATCATACAACATTTTGACCCCAATTACGTTGTGGTAGTGAATTCCATACATTCACCACTCTCTGGATGAAAAAATTTCTCCTCACTTCAGTTCTAAAAGGTTTACCCCTCCACCTTACTCAAACTATGAGCCCTAGTTCTGGACTCCCCCATTATCAGGAGCATTCTTTCTGAATCTATCCTATCTAATCCTGTTACAAAATATCAGATTCTGAGACTCCCTCTTACTTTTTCTAATCTCCAATGAATACAATCCTAACTGAATCACAGGCTCTCTTCATACACTAGACCTGCCGCTGCAGCAATCAACCTGGTAAACCTTCTCTGCATTCTCTATGAAGACGACATCTTTCCTCGGATAAAAACACCAAAACTGCAAACAATAGACCTTACCAAAGCCATGTAAAAATGCAGTAAAACATCCCCATTCCTATACTCAAAATCTCTTGTTATGAAAGCTAACATACCTTTGCCTTATTTATTGCCCGACGTACCTTTCAGCGTACTTTCGTTCACAGAAATCATAGAACCCCACAGTACAGAAAAAGGCTCTTTGGCCCATCGAATCGGCACTAAACACAATCCCATCCAAGCCTTACCCCCATTTCCCTACATATTATATCTACTAATCCCTCTAACCTATGCATCCCTGGACACTAAGGGGCAATTTCTCAGCATGGCCAAATCAACCTAACCCACACATCTTTGGACTGATGACTGAGGACACCAAGGTCTAGCTGAGTATCCACCTCTCTCAATTTGCACCCATTCAAGTAATAATCTGTCTTCCTATTATTGCTGCTTTCATACATCCTTTGACTGAACCCTGCTGCTGAGCTTCAACCAGTGTTGACTGGTGCAGTCTGATTAAACTTAATTCTTGCAGCTCTGACAGCATCCACATGGTTTGTTGGGACTCACTTGTAGTTCGAGGGTTTTCTGCTTAGTTGCAGAAACTGGCTCCATTTGAGCCCTGTAAAATTCAAATCACACATACTTCCTCTTTTCCAGGATGTTGAGGAACCCTGGGGTTCTTTTAACCTGACTCTGCAAAGTTCCCAATTACCCATGTCACTACAATGAGGCATTTTTTAAGGCTTGCTGAAGAAACCACATACTGGCAGAAGAGGGTTACACAGCAAGCCAACATTGATAGCGGAAAGCAAGAGGCAACAAGCAGACTTACCATCAAAGGACCACCCAATATGCCAAAACACAAAGCATCACATCAACCATACATGTTTGGTTTGAAATACTATTTAAACATTTCATGGAATTAAGACAGAAGAAAATGACCAAAACAGCATATTCAGCATGCATTGCAAGGAAGATTTTAACAATATGCAAATATTTGGTCACTTGAAATACCACAGGCTTAGATGTGAAGCTCCCAACACAATGGAATGTGAATTTGCAGTGGGATGATGGAAAACATTAAATTTTGTGGGAATATAATTTTCCATGCAGCTGTTTGGTAGTATAGAACTTGAATATTGTTGAAGAGAAGACATTGTCAAAACTTTTCATTTTACCGTCAGAACAAACTAAAATGCTAAATTTCAAACGATCACAACAATTTATGCTACAAGAGAAAAGGATGCCAATCAGAAAGTCCATTGTCATTCCTTTCTCAAGGCAACATCTCGGTCAATGAACAACCACAGGCTCCTAGCTTCCCAGTAATTCGATAAAAGGTGCAAGACTTGGACATGTTCCATTTGCTTAGAGAGAATGAGTCCTTGCAAATCAATACATACAAAACAAAATGCTAGGTTCTGAAATTGGGCAGCATTTGCTGAACAATTCCTCATAGAGCATTAGAGTAATTTGCCAACCAGTGTCCTTTTCTCCTGCAGCATGAAGTCTCGTGACAATATGAAATTTGGCATTTTTGCATTTGTCTTGGTGAGTGCAAGCTAAGAAGCTTCAGCAACATTTTTCCACAAGCGTGGCTTACACCCTTAATACAAGCCTCATCTGCAGCTATAAGTTTATAAACCTAAAAAAATTGCAATATATTGTATACTCAAAGCTTGGTACTGCAAGAGGCATGCCCGGTCAATTGCCAACCTCTGCTGATTTGTGAAATATGTAATTAAGATTATTTGTTCCCCTTTTTACCTCCATAAACTGAAAGAAATTATGGACCTCCATTCTCATCATTAACAAATGTCTGAAGTGATTCTCTCAACTATACTTTCTTTCTGGCACAATTTTGGAGAAGGTAGAACTACTGACATAATCTTGAATCATAGAACATAGAACACTACAGCACAAACAGGCCCTTCGGCCCACAAGTTGTGCCGATCATATCAGTACCTACTAGGCCATAGAACTATCTGTAACTCCCAATCGCATTAAATCCCATGTACTCATCCAGAAGTCTCTTAAAAGACCCAGCGAGTTCGCCTCAACCACCACTGATGGCAGCCGATTCCATTCACTCACCACCCTCAGTGAAAAACTTACCTCTAACATCTCCCTTGTATTTGCATCCCCCCGCACCTTAAACCTGTGTCCTCTCGTAGCGACCATTTCAGCTCTGGGAAATAGTCTCTGAAAATCCACTCTAAATATTCCTCTCAACATCTTATAATCCTCTATCAGGTCGCCTCTCAACCTTCATCTCTCCAGGAAGAGACCTAGCTCCCTCAACCTATCTTCATAAAGGCACGCCCCCACAATCCAGGCAACATCCTTGTAAATCTCCTCTGCACCCTCTCAATAGCTTCCACATCCTTCCTATAGTGAGGCGACCAGAACTGCACACAGTACTCCAAGTGGGGTCTGACAAGGGTCTTATAAAGTTGCAGCATTACCTCCTGACTCCTAAACTCAATCCCTCTATTAATGAAGGCCATTACACCATATGCCTTCTTGGCCACATCCTCCACTTGCGGGGCAGATTTAAGAGTCCTATGGACCCAGACCCCTAGATCCTTCTGCTCCTCAACACTGCCAAGACTCCTACCCTTGATATTATACTGCATCATCCCATTGATCCTGCCAAAATGGGTCACCACATTTATCCACATTGAAGTCCATCTGCCACTTCTCTGCCCAGTCTTGCATCCTATCTATGTCTTGCTGCAGCTTCAGACATCCCTCCAGACTATCTACAACACCACCAACCTTTGTATCGTCAGCGAACTTACTAACGCATCCCTCGACTTCCTCATCCAAGTCATTTATGAAAATAACAAACAGCAAGGGTTCTAGAAGATCCCTGGGGCACTCCACTGGTGACTGACCTCCATGCAGAAAAAGACCCATCCACAACTACTCTCTGCCTTCTGCAGGCTAGCCAGCTCTGGATCCACAAGGCCAAAGCCCCATGGATCCCATGCCCTCTCACCTTCTCAAGGTGTCTTGCATGGGGGACCTTATCAAACGCCTTGCTGAAATCCACGTAAACCACATCCACTGCTCTTCCTTCGTCAATGTGTTCAGTCACATTTTCGAAGAACTCAACTACGCTTGTAAGGCACGATCTGTCCTTAGCAAAGCTGCGTTGACTCTATCATACTGAACTTCTCTAAATGCTCATAAATCCTATCTCTCAGGATCCTCTCCATCAACTTACTGACTACTGAGGTCAGACTCATCGGTCGTTAACTGCCCGGGCTATCCCTGTTCCCTTTCTTGAAAATAGGCACCACATCCGCAATCCTCCAACCTTCCGGAACCTCACCCGACTCCATCGACGACCAATGATCATCGCCAGGGGCTCTGCAATCACTTCCCTCACCTTCCACAGTAACCTGGGATACATCCTCTCCAGACCAGGCGACTTATCTACCTTGATAGAATTTAACAGTTCCAACACATCCTCTTTCTTAATGTCCACATACTCAATCTTTTCAGTTTGCCACAATCCTGTAGTACAAGCCCCCAGATCACTTTCGACTGTGAATACTGAGGCAAAGTACTTATTAAGCACCTCTGCCATTTCTTCTAGTTCCACACAGACTTTTTCCCCTACACATATTTGTAGAATCCTTGGGATTCTCCTTAATCCTACCCGCCAAAGCCTTCTCATGACCCCTTCTGGCTCTTCTAATTTCCTTTTTAAGCTCCCTTCTACAAACCTTATATGCCTCTGGATCCTTAACATCCTCTAGCTCCCTGAACCTATTGTACAACTTTCTTTTCTTCCTAACTAGGTTCATCACAACCTTTGTGCACCACAGTTCTCTCGACCTACCTAAATCTCTTCGTCTCATCGGAACATTGTCGTGCAGAGCTCCAGACAAACGTTCCTTGAAAATCCGGCACCTTCCAGTTTTCCCCAACAACACCACCTTCCAGTTTACTCTTCCAATTTCCTGCCTAATGATTTCATATTTCCCCCTACTCCAGATAAACACCTTCCTATTCTGCCTGATCCTATCTCTTTCCAATGTTATTGTGAAGGAGATAGAATTATGATCACCATTCCTGAGATGCTCTCCTACCGAGAGATCCGACGACACCTGTCCTGGTTCATTAGCCAGCACCAGGTCAAGTACAGCCTCTCCTTGCAAAGGCTTATCCATGTGCTGTGTCAGGAAACCATCCTGAACACACCTAACAAACTCCTCATCATACACTTCGTAATGGTTTTCAGATGCCATCTTCCGTTTCTCTCTTGCCTTTACAATTCCAATGCAAATATCAAGGTACTGTACACTGCCTTTCTAAAGAAAACAACTGCACAGGATATATACACACAAACACATTTGGCCCAACTGGCCAATGCCAATGTTTATGCTCCACTCGAGTCTCTTCCCATCTTTCTTCATCCAAATCTACCATAACCTCTATTTTCTTCTGCCTTATACGTTTGTCTGGCTCTCCTTAAACACACCTATACTGTTTGCTTCAATTACTTCCAGAGAATGTGAGCACTACTCTGAGTAAAGCCATTTCTTCTGAATTCCCTGGTGACTTTTGGCCAAGAATAATCAGCTGATTTCAAACTAATGCAGAAAGCAATCCAAATCCTACATCACATTCATCAAAATTCTTTCCAAGTTGGTGGTTTAGTATTGGAGTTGCCAATTCTTGATACAATAAAAACCCCAAGATCCAATAAAGTGATGACTTCAATAAATTAAGCTATGTGCAACATTTACCACATTTGTCTCAATCATCAAAATCTCATTTTTTCAGTTGCTCCTAAATTATAGTAAAAGCAAAACAAAATATGAGCATGAACACCACTCAACAGGCTCGGATGATTTTCTGGACTAGTCAATATTTTAATATTCTAAGTAGGCTAACTTGGCAATAAATCTGACAAAGTGAGCTTCCATTCAAAGAAGGCCTTGGCGAATGAAAGTACAGAGCAAGGCTCGAGAAAGTAAAAGTCTTCATATTGTTCTAAGAATAAACTGTGAAACTCAAGTATGTTTAAAATATGATCTAGATAGTAAGACATTTAACTTAAATAATAAACACTGCATTAAGAGTTCAAAATTACAAATCTCAAGCATCATTCTTCAAATAGTTAGCTGACTTGAATTCAAATTACATTTTCAAATGGAAGGACAATGACAAAGGAAACATTAAATGGCACTGTTAGGATTTGTTTCTAAGAAAGGTGCAGAAAGCAACTTGCACATCCAGTAGAGAATCTGCAGGGAAGAGGTTAAGGCAGCGCAACGAGCTTGAAATATTATTAATGTGAATAGGGCTAACCTGCAGTTATGGGGGAAGGCTAGAGTTTTGGACTAAATTGCACAGCTTTTTTGAAGAGCCAATGCAGGTACAGCAGGTAGCCTCCTAATTTTAAAAAAATCAGATACTTGATACAGCTGATTTGTTAAGCTTAACAGCCTTGTACAATAACGCCAAATCTATCTGCTGATAGCCAAAAATCAGACAGAAGTACTGCAGTGTAAAAGTCATGAATTTCAGAGTTACAACTTCAGAATGAGACTCCAGAAGGCAGTGGGGAAATACTAAAGTAAGTCAGATGGTAGATTATGTAGAACAAATTTGCAAACCAATTGCAAAATGGGAAACATTTTAGCCAATCTTCAGAGCACAATATCAAGAATGGATTGAGGAATAAATAAAGCCTTCTCATCCCATTCTTCTTTATACAATGCTGTAAACTCTTACATCTGCCTGGGAGGGAAGATACAGTAAGAAGTTTCACAACACCAGGTCAATGTCCAAACAGTTTATTTGATAGCAAACTCACAAGCTTTTGGAGTTTGCCCCTTCATTAGGTGACTGGAGAGTTCTGGCTCAGACAGAGCATATAACAGAACACACAGTTTACAGATTACTGATTAGAATGCGAATCTTTACAACTAACCAGGATAACAGAGGTGTCACTTTGAGTTAATGTCTCAAAGGATAGGGAGCAGTCATACAGTAGTGCACAGATCTGTCAAATCTAAATTGTGTGTTCAAGTCACTGGAGTGGCTCTTGACCAAAACGTGCACAGGTTAACAGCACACGAGCATCTCAAATGCAGTACTAAAATACAAACATACCTTTGCATATAATCTCAGTAAACTCAGCATCAACATGTACAAAGGCTTTTTCCAACTGTTTTTGAAGATAATCACAACAAAATCTTTGAGAGATTCAAAGAACAAAACAGCACGGGAAACAGGCCCTTTGGCCCAACGAGCCCGCGCCGCTACCTCGATGTTCCCACCTCTACCCGTGATCCCTGTCTATGTTTATAGATCTATGGATTAATAAACCAAATTTGAAACAATTTAGGGAGAATTTGTTTTGCCAATTAGCCTAAGAGTACACTTTTGGGATGTGGGAGGAAACCGGAGCACCCAGAGAAAACCCTTGCAAGGATGGGGAGAACGTGCAAACTCCCACAGACAGGCCCAAATCCATGTATTCGCACAGCACAGCGACAGTCACTGAGCTGTCGTGTTGCCCATCAAATGGTCCAGGTCAAGCGTACACTAACGGCATGAAGCACTAGCATACTCTTGAAAAAATCCAAGAGCAGCCCTCTCACGACCCATCGCATGTATGCCCCTTGTTAGACAACAAAGGTGGACCAAAGCACCTGTAGGATAAAAACAGGTACATCAATATCATCATCTATTTACACACTTCCCAGGGACTCCCAAGGCTCATGATCCCTATTTTAAATCAGTTTTCTATACCCTTCCATTCCCATTCAGTTGATGTGCCCATCTAAGTATTTCTTAAATAACTCGAGTGCCTGTCTCCACCACTTTACTTGGCAGCGCATTCCTTACCAGATTCAGCTACTTAATTTCTGCGACATTGCCACATATCTACACATTCTGTTAATGTTGTTCAAATTCCTCAAGTCCACTTTGCACAAAAACTGATTTGTACTAAATCTGATTACAATCATATTTAATAATTGTCATTTCAGGAGATCAACTACTGGTACTGATCTCCCTGTTCTATCCTTACCCATTCCAATATAGCTGGTCTCTCTTCTTCTCATGATCACTTCAGCTTTGTGTCTTAAGTTCAAGCTGTAGGCCAATTTTCATTCCCTTCCTTTGTTTAGTTATCTACATACATGTCACATGAAGCTATGCCTACAACTGTTATTTTGCTAGCCAACGGTTTATTCATGGGTGAGCAAGACTTCAAAAGATTAATGGACTCTGCTCGGGCCAAATACGCCCAAAAGGCATAGGAGTAGAATTAGTTCACATTGCCCATCAAGTCTGCTCTGCCATTTAATCACAGTTGAAATTTTTCTCATTCCCATTCTCCTATCTTTTCCCATAACTCCTGATCCCCTTATTAATCAAGGATATATCTCTGTCATAAAGATATCTATGCACAAACTCCTTTGATCCAATTCAGAACTTCAAAGCCAACATGCTAATGAAAATCTTGTCCAATCTATCCATACCCCACTACATTCCACTTAATAATTACCAAAACATAAACAGAAAAATACACACGGAGTCAATTTCTTGAACTTGAAATGAAAAGCAAGAGAGTCTCAAGTTGGCCTATGGTTCCCCACACAAACAGCAGCTTTTCCAACATTAAGCTTCAAATATGCCACGTTCAAAAAACTGATCTTCAGCAGCAAATCCCACCAAAGTCTTTACCCTGTCTCTCTTGCATTTTACATCAGATAATGCATACGTACAATGCCCACTTCAGTTGTGCAAAGAACAAAGAAAATTACAACACAGGGACAGGCTCTTCAGCCCTCCAAGCCTGCACTAACCAGACTACCCTACTTAACTAGAACACCCTACCCTTTAGGGGCCATTTCCCTCTATTCCCATCCTATTCATGCACTTGTCAAGCCAGCCCTTAAAAAATCACTACTGTATCTACTTCTACCATGTCCCCCAGCAGTGATTTCCAGGCACCCACTACTCTATAAAAAATTTGCCTTATAAACCATATGCCCCCTAGTAATCGATTCTTTCGCCCTGGGAAAAAGCTTCTGACTATTCACTCAGTCCATTCTTCTCATAATCTTGTAGATTTCTATCAGATCTCCCCTCAACCTCCATTGCTCCGGTGAGAACAAACTAAGTTTCTCCAAACTCTCCTCATAGCTAATGCCCTTTATACCAACATTCTGGTAAATTTTCTCTCTATCCTCTCCAAACCCTCTACATTCTTCTGGTAGTGGTGGCGGCCAGAATTGAACACTATATTCTAAGTGCAGCCTAACTAAGGTTCTATAAAGCTGCAATATGACTTTTTAAAATTTTTAAGCTCAATACCCTAACTGATGAAGACAAGCATGCCATATGCCTTTCTTAACTACCTTCTCCACCTGCATTGCTATTTTCAGTTAACCGTATTCCTGTACACCCAGAGCCTTTTGCCTATCAATACTCCTGCCTCTTCTGCACTTTCTCTATTCTAGTTCTGTCTGCAGTCATCAACCAGCTTTCTACACATATTAACAAACTAGAATAAGCAACATAGTTTTTGATGATGCCCTTAAATCGAGTCCTTTCAATTATCATGTTGCCCTTTATTCATCTTCTAAGATGCAAGGCACAATATTGAATATTCTTACATTACATCATAAAATGCAATTACAATAATGTCTCATTACTGAAATCAAGATTTTGAAACCAAGAATCAACTTCAGTCTAGCACATCCCAATCTGACATTAAATTCAGCAAATGAGGGGAACCTAGCTTCCTACGTAGCTTTAAATTATTTCTTTACAAAGCATATTAGGACACAGAGTACCAGTGTGTTATCTACACTAATTTGTATTATCCATCACCATGGTTGTGAAATTTCACTGCTTACAACAACAAGGTAGTTAGGTAAAATAATATCAAAAGGACAGAAGACAAGGCCCACTTCACTAAACACAATTGCATGCAGCACTAAGACATTGACTACCTTGTACGTTACAAGATTACTTAATGCTACACGTACATAAAATTCAACTAGCAGTACATAGAACATAGAACAATACAGCACAGAACAGGCCCTTCGGCCTTCGATGTTGTGCCGACCAAAATAAAAAGCAATGCCCCTCCAAACTAAACCGTTCCCTTCTCTTCCATATACTTATCAATTAACCTCTTAAACGCCACCAAACTTGGCGCATCTACAACAGCTGCAGGCAGGGCATTCCACTCCCTAATCACTCTTTGAGTAAAGAACCTACCTCTGATATCCGTCCTATAACTCATACCCCTTAATTTAAAGGGGTAATTTTGAGGTAACACTCATTTCCAACTAATTGTCAGTTGAGGTTATATGCTCAGTAGTAATTCAATTCGCAAGATAAGGGTGGCACAGTGGTCAGCCATGCTGCATTACAGTGCCAGGGACATGGGTTCGATTCCTAGCTTGGGTCACTGTATAGAGTTTGCACGCTGCCCAATGTCTGCATGAGTTTCCTCAGGATATTCCGGTTTGTTCCCACAGTTTGAAAGATGTGCTGGTTCAGTGCACTGACCCGAACAGATGCTGGAGTGTAGTGACTAGGGGAATTTCACAGTAACTTTATTGCAGTGTTAACATAAGCCATACTTGTGACTAATAAATACATTTTACTTTAAAAATAGAAAACTTGCCAACTTCTCAAGGTGCCAACCTTGGCTCAGTAGGTAACACTCATTTCCAACTAATCCCACTCCGGAAACACAAACTAGGCTCAAGTGCAATGCTGAGGAAAGTCTGTGCTGAAAGTTTTTTGAAAGGGATATTAAATTAAGATCCTGTTTTCCCATCCAGGAGGGCATAAAAGAAACGGGATGTTTTTATGCTGCCCTGGACAACTGTTTTTCTTAATCAACATTGACATATATAATCTTTTCACTACATCATTGTTGTTTGAAAAAAAGAAAAACTGCATATCACAGTAACTAGCACTGCTGCTACACAACACCTGGGACCCAGGTTCTATTCCTAGCCTGGGTTACTGTCTGCGCAGAACTTGCACGTTCTCCGTGTCTGTGTAAGTTTCTGGTTTCCTCCCCCACACCAAAGAGGTGTGGGTTTGATTGATTGGCCATGCTAAATTGTCATTTATCATCAGGGGGATTTGCAGAGTAAACGCACGTTGTTACAGGAATAGAGGCTGGTGGGATTGTGATCCATGCAGACTCAGTGGGCCGAATGACCTCCTCCTACACTGTAGGAATTCTATAATTCTATGACTCTCAACTTCCAGAAGCACGTAATTGGGAGTGTTGGGACATTTCATCGACAATGTTAATCCCTCAGTTAAGAGCACCAAAACAGCTAAACTGATGTTGGGGAATTCTGAGGCTCTGGAAGTACTATGCACATTGAATGGACAATCCCTGAACTGAAGAGAGAGTTTCTTTGGCAGTTCCATACTCTTCTGCATTGGATTGTCAGTTGAGGTTATATGCTCAAGTTCCTGGGGACTTAGGTCTCAATGACAGCATATTACCTGTACCAATCTAACTGGGTATAGTATAATCTGGCTTGTAATTTTAATGTTACTTCCTCCCCATGTCCCCCATTAAGCATGGGGAGGAAGACTGCCTACAATCTTCAATACATTAACAATTATTCACGCAGAGTGCTGGAAATGTAGTTGTGGAGAGCACTGAGGTACAGGGTTGCAAATTGGGGAGTATTGTAGTAGATAGGGAGGATGTGTTAGAAATTCTCGAGGGTTTGAAGTTGGATAAGTCCCCTGGGCCGGACGGGATTTACCCTAGGATTCTCTGGGAGGCAAGAGAGGAGATTGCAGAGCCTCTGGCTCTGATCTTCAGGTCCTCGTTGGTTACGGGTGTGGTTCCGGAGGACTGGAGGATGGCGAATGTGGTCCCATTGTTTAAGAAGGGGAAGAGAGACCTTCCTGGGAATTATAGGCCAGTGAGTCTTACTTCTGTGGTGGGCAAGGTATTGGAGAGAATTATTAGGGATAGGATTTATAGTTATTTAGAGAGAAATGAATTGATTGGGGATAGTCAGCATGGTTTCGTGAAGGGTAGGTCATGCCTTACTAACCTCATTGAGTTTTTTGAGAAAGTGACCAGAGAGGTGGATGGGGGTAAGGCGGTTGATGTAGTATATATGGACTTTAGTAAGGCGTTTGATAAGGTGGCCCATGGAAGACTTCTACAGAAAATGCAGATGTGTGGAATAGAGGGTGATTTAGCTAATTGGATTAGGAATTGGCTGGCAGATAGAAGACAGAGGGTGGTGGTTGATGGGAGATTTTCATCGTGGAGTTCGGTGACGAGTGGTGTGCCTCAGGGTCTGTTTTGGGGCCCCTGCTGTTTGTAATTTTTATAAATGATCTGGATGAGGGTATTGAGGGATGGATCAGTAAATTTGCAGATGATACTAAAGTTGGTGGAGTGGTAGATAGTGAAGAGGGGTGTTATAGTTTACAGAGTGACTTGGACAAGTTGAAGAGCTGGGCCGAGAGGTGGCAAATGGAGTTTAATGTGGAAAAGTGTGAGGTAATGCACTTTGGCAGGAACAATAAATGTGTAGAGTATAGGGCTAATGGTAGGGCTCTTAATAGTGTTGAGAAACAGAAGGATCTTGGTGTATGTGTCAATAGATCCCTGAAAGTATGCAGTCAAGTGGATAAAGTTGTTAAGAAGGCATATGGAGTCTTAGCTTTTATTGGTAGGGGGATTGAATTTAGGAGCCGCAGCATCATGTTTCAGCTGTACAAAACTCTAGTGCGGCCGCACTTGGAGTATTGTGTGCAGTTCTGGTCGCCACATTATAAGAAAGATGTGGAGGCATTGGAGAGGGTACAGAGGAGGTTTACTAGTATGTTGCCTGGTATGGAGGGCAGGTCCTATGAAGAGAGGTTGAAGGATTTGAGGTTGTTTTCGTTAGAAAGGAGGCGGCTACGGGGGGATCTTATTGAAACATATAAGATAATTAGAGGTTTGGATAGGGTGGACAGTGATAGCCTTTTTCCTAGGATGGAGAAAGCTAGCACGAGGGGACACAGCTTTAAATTAGGGGTATGAGTTATAGGACGGATATCAGAGGTAGGTTCTTTACTCAAAGAGTGATTAGGGAGTGGAATGCCCTGCCTGCATCTGTTGTAGATGCGCCAAGTTTGGTGGCGTTTAAGAGGTTAGTTGATAAGTATATGGATGAGAAGGGAATGGTTTAGTTAGGAGGGGCATTGCTTTTTATTTTGGTCGGCACAACATCGAAGGCCGAAGGGCCTGTTCTGTGCTGTATTGTTCTATGTTCTATGTTCTAATTTGAAATGCATCTCAATTAAAACTGCAACCAAGTTAGATGTTCAAACATTTCATGCAAGTTGGTCAAATAAATCCATGATTAGGTGACTTTATTTGAGGCATAGACGTAAACAAAAATAAGACCATTGCTAACAATCTAAATTGTCATGGTCCCCTGATGCTTGTTTTGGAGCTCTCACTGCATCCAGACTCAAGATAGTCTATTCAATGATGAAATATTCATCTGTTATAATTGCTGTTTGAAATAAACAGGTAGGTGCAGTAAGTATACATAACGTTGTACTGGGAAGTACTTCTGTAAATGCAAAGGTGTTTGTAAGCATATAGAGTTTTGTCCCATTACATCATCCTTTTTAAAGCTTATTTTTGCAAGTACCTAAAGTTTAGGAATTTGTATGCTAGAGGACCTGTTTTTTTAGAAATGTTTTTTCCTTATCTAAGCTGCATAAGATTGCAGCAATTTGATACAGATCTGTTTTTACACAGAGCTGAATGATTCATAATATAACCACGCAATGGACAAAAATCCAAATCTGGCTTCATATCAATGATCAGGGAAATGGCAATGCTTAGACTTTGGTTCAAAATGTTACATGTGAAATATGCGTATTTCACAATGACCTTAAGTTCATGCTTCTGTTGTGGAATTTGCCATAATGAACACTGGACAAATATCAAAGGGGCTAATTTGTTCAAATTGTGTTGGTGCAATTTGCAAAATAAATTCAAAAATAAATTTTACATGAAATATATTTAAATGACAGTTAGAGTCTAGCAGGTTCATTTGGTAGCACAGTCCAATGCCGGCATCTCCACATCATTTTTAAATGAATGAATGTAATACTCTGCTTGTTACTGGGTTGAGGATGATAGTTGGGCCAGTGTATATTTTTACTAGGGTATAAGTATCTAGAATAATTACTTATCTTGTAGAAATACTGGATCATAACGTAGCTAATTTTTGCTTAAAATTTGGAATCATTCCAATTTGAACTGGGGTGGGCGGGAATAGAGATTGATACTAGAGGAATAGTGGATTGGGAACACATTGCCTGCCATTATTCAGCTTTTCATTTGAAAGAAATTTTAGATTTTGACATATTTCCTTTGGGATTCAAAGTTACATGGTTCATTTTGCACATTAGTGTCAATGCACTAATGAAACCAAAATATACTTGTATTAGTGTGATGGCACTGAATTTATCATTACTTCACACAATTAATACACCTCACCCACATGCTGTATAGGTCAAATTTAGGCCAAAATCTACAATTGTACTTTTGGATATTTTTCATATTGGCTGTTCATGAAATTCTGCTTGTTTTACCAATTTCTGTGACATAATTTAAGCAAGTAATGTTTCTTTGATTTGAAACCATGGCAAGTGTATTTGGTTTCCTTGATCATTTATTTGTTTTCAACTCAAACATTGTTCAAGTATTCACACTGCAGTGATGACTCTTTTTGTGAAGTGAATTTACTTAGAAAACTTCTATGATTGAAGAGAAACTTTGTTCAGTTTGTTGAGGAAAAAGTCCTTCACTGATTTTTGTTCTAGGAAAATTTACTGATTCAAAATGGAATCGTACATTCACTTGAGTCTTTTGAAATTCTTTCCTCTTAGATACTTGTGCATTCAAGAAACCCATTTCTGTGGCATCTTATGTTATTCAGTAAAGTAGTAAGTTTTTTTTGTATTATTTGTGATCCATTGAATTCTTGCCACAATGACTGCACATTTATGTTATGTTCAGCAAAGTGGGATCAAAACACAGTAATATGACTCCAGTTTGGCACTACCACTTTTTTTGCTGCTTCTGAAGAGAAGGAACATGTTCTTAATACGGAGTATATAAAAATACAATATTTCTCAATTTTATTAAGCGCTTGTCATTTACAAAGAACATTGAACTTAATAACGAATTAATATTTGGGCTTGAGTTAGAATGTTATTTGGGAATGGGGAGGGTGGAAGAGGAGAGATTATAAACAGTCAAAATGAAATTGGGAAAACTTTGATTTGTATAGCACTTTTCATATTCATAGCTATTCAAAGTGCTTTTGAAGTGTTGTCCCTGTTCACGAAGTGAGGAAATTTGCTGTCAATTTACATGATTTTGTCATTACCTTGTCCCAGAAGGTGATTCTTCACCATCGAGTTTATTTAAGGTTTAATCTGAAAGATCCGACACAGTCTTATTAGGGCAACGAAAAGCCACTAAATTATGTGAAAATTCACAAGTGAAACTTCAATCCACAACCTTCTGACTTTAAATGCAAGAATGACACACTGCGTGTAAAAGATCCTATGGCACTGATCAAAAATAAAGGAGTGTTTTCTCTGGTTCCTGGATAATATTGACCACTCAAAATCACTGAAGTGCTTTAATTTGACATTTGTACAATTTTGTATGCAATTTGTTTGCAGTATTCCACTACCCTTGCAGAAATAATTTACTACAAAGGGTTTTGGGGTGCCTTGAAACTAGAAGGAGCTAGCACAATACTTAATTTCAGAAGCTAAGCACAATTAGGCATGAAAGTAGTTTTTCAGTAAAATAACACCTCAAGACATAATCACACAATTTCCTATAACAATTTCTTTAGCACCAAACGCCAAGGGAAACTATAACATTTAGGTGACTTGATTAGTAATTGCAAAAAAATTAGAATGAGCAATAACCCAGATCACAGTGTACGGGGCACAATTTCAGAATGTGCAAATAAAGTCAAAATTTGGAAATATTGTGAACTGCAATCAGAATAGTGCAGAACTTCAAAAGTACATAGTCAAGTTTGTGGAGCGGGCAAAGTTCAATACAGAAAAGTGATTCATTTGATAGGAAGAACAAGGAGATAACACAAAAACAAACTCCAAAGCAGACATAAAAACAGAGCAACCTGAATATATATGTGCGTAAGTTGAAGGTGGCAAGACGGATCCAGAATAGTTCATGAAACATGCAGCATCCTAGGGGTTTTATTGACACAGGCATACTGCCTTGGTGAAGGCCAAGAGGAGATTGAATTGACGGACTCAAGATTGAGCAGGCACAGATTTAAAGTAATTGATAAATGCAACAAGAGGGAAAAAAACTTGAGTAGTTCAGGTTTGGCATTGCCAGAGACTGTGAGGGAGGCAGTTTCAGACAGCTTTCAAATGAAAATCAGACTCATCTGAAAAGGCAGAATGTTGCAGAGTTGGAGAAAGAAAGAGAATGGAACCAGGTAAATTATTAAGACCCTGTGCAGAATGAGCTAAAAGGCCTCCTCCTGCACTTAATTCTGTGAACAAAATTTTGACAGCCACAATTGAGAGCCAATACTGACACTGAGAAAGGGTGGTAATGTTTTCATATATGCTGTGATTTTTCAAGATTTAATATATAATCTATTTGTTTCATTAGACTGATGTAAATGCAGCCCATTATATTCAAATTATGTTTCAGAACACAATGTTTCACTTTAGTGTGGTTCAATGTTTACATCAAGTTCATTTGAACTGAACTGTGGGAAAGCAACAAGGGGAACAAATGCTCTAATTTACATTAATGCCAAGGTATTAATGTTACATTTTAGACATTAGTATTTTGCATTACATATTCATGCAAAGTATTGCACAGAATTCCATCACACATCTTTGCTAACAGCTTCTGTGCTCTTTAAAACTTAAGCAACAACAATTAGATCTTGGTTAAATACTACAATCCATTTTGCACATTGATAACTTCACCTCCAACTACTTTAACGTTACCGACCACTGTACTGAGATCGCCCAAACATACCAAAACTGCAGGCATTCAACCTCTAGACTTCAAACAAATTACATTCAATAGTATGACTTGAAAATAAAACAACTGAATGCCACACAAAGTTGCCATTCAACTGAAGTCCCATGCAAAAGACGTGAAATAAACAGAAAGGGAGAAAAACATTAAATCGTTTCTCCAAACGGAAAGGGAAAACAATCAGTAGTTCCAGTGCTATGTAGTTTGCCAATGCAGAATTCTCCCTTCAGGCCTGCACTGTGATGTTTCCACAATCGCATGTTTTCAGTAATGTGATATATACCCCTTTTGCAAAATAAGCAGCACTCAACCCCTTATGCACCAATTTTTTTTAAAAAAAAATTACAATAGCGAAAAAAATCCACACACACCCATTCATGAGAGAGAGAAGTGGAGAATTACACAAACTTGTCTGCTGCTGAGTGTTTGCTGTCCATCTCCTCCCCCTCCCCCCCACCCCCCACCCCACATCCCTGCTCGCCAGCGCCACCCCGCTGCCGGGACTGCTGTTGCTGAGCTCGGGCCCAACCCAGAGAAAGAGAGAGAAACACAACAAAATGGCTGCCGGGGCCAGTCACGTGACCTTTTGTACTCCGAGGGGGGTGAAAAATATTTTCTTTCGAAACCAAAAGGCACGATTTCCTCCTTGGCCATCCCGCCCTCCTCCCAACCCACCTCCCCCCCAACACAAAACCTGGGAAATTGGAGGGTCCTCGGGTTACCCTCCACATACTAAAAGAAAACAATAACAACAACAGCGGCCGGCCGCCTCTTGAGCGGAGGGATAAAGTGTGGGTGGTTCCGGGAGGAGGGTGGAGAGGCCTCCTCCCCCCCTCCCCCCCGTCTCTCGGAAGGTTGCGTTTCCGCGGCCCGGCCCCATGTTTGGGAGGAAGCGAGCGAGAGCCGTGTAATGGCGGCCGCGCAACCTGCGCACACAGGAACATCGCCCCCACCCTATTACACCCCCGCCCCGCAGCCACCCCCCAAAAAAAACACATATACACATACCAATAAAAATAAATATATCATCAAAACAAGACAATCCACCTCTCCCCCACCCCACACACCCCCCTCCCCGAACCCCGTACACCTACCGATTCCTCCTCCTTCTCCATCCCCGTGGGCATCTGGGGCACCGCTCGGTTGATGGAGGCATATTCGTGCAGATCCGGCAAGTCCTCGCACCGATACACGGGCAGAGGTTTCGATGCATCGAGCGCCCTTGCCCGAAACGACAGTTTGCTCATTATTCTCGACTCTCCCCCCCCTCGGTTTGTCTGTGCGTGTTGGCGGCGGATTACAAACCCAAACACCACCGCGGGAGAAGAGCGAGAGAGAAACCGGGAGGGGAGGGGAGGGGAGGGGAGGGGAAGGGGGGGTGGGAGGGGAGGAGGGGAAAGGGAGAGGGTTTGGAAGGAAATATATAAATATATATGTGATGCGCTTTTTTTCCTCTCTTTTTTTTAGTCGTCGATGAAATGTCGACGCCTACACCCGGTAAAACCTACACGGAGCCGCCCGGAACCTATCATGGATGAGAGACTGGAGGTCCTAGTTCCATTCCGTGAAGAGAAAGCGGGGGGTTGGAGGCGGAAGAAAGGCGGTTTTTGCCCCGGTCCGTTTAGGTTCCTTTTGTCGGCTTCAATACGCCATGGCCAACATGGCGGTCATTAAAGTCCAGCCATCCCACAATGCATAGCAGCAGGGACGAGGCTCGGCCCGGCTGCGCGCGCACCACCTCCCCCCCCTTCCCTCACCGAGCCAGACAACCGGCCGGCGGTCGGTTGGGAAGGAAAGGAGGGGGATCGCTCTTCGCTCCGTTCAACAGATTTCCTCCCCACCCCAACGAGCAATACTAAAGCCAAATAACCCACTTCCCCCCCCCCACCGCCAATTTTCACCCTGACACTAATCTTCGAGTGCACCATCTAATCTGATCTCACAAACCCCCTTTTCCACCCCCCCCAACCTTTTCGAGTATTTCCACGCCACTCGAAAAAGAAATTGGCTCTACAGGTATTTTTTTTTTGGTTTTATTATTCTTCGAGGTTTTTGTTTTGGCTCCTTTTGCAGTAAAATAAACCCGTTGTCACAGCGGTCGGCCGCTCTTTTTTGTCCACCCACCCAGCCTCTCTCTTCTTTGCCCCTTTTCTGCTCGCTTCCCTAATTCAACTACGCCACAACATGGATGCCCTCAGTCACAGCAACTTTCCAGCGAAGCTGTTGGAGACGGCGCCCTCTACAACACCCAGCAGTTGTCAACGCTCGGGCTCTCTCTCTCTCTAACGTTCCGTTGGGAAAAGGGGAAGTGTCACATGTCTCGTACAATAACTACAGTTGAAAACTCAATGGGCAGGTTGTAATCTGTCACAGGGCATTGCGCAACCCGCGAGTAAACAACTGCCAAGTTTCCTGCAAGGCTCGTTACTTGTGCTGCTGGGCGCCAGTCATTTGCTTTTTTTTCCAAGAGATCTATTTCATTACTCCAATCAAATAGATGTGCAAGGGAAATCTGGCAGCGTAAATAACTACAAATGAGCACAATTCCAAGCCCATCATAAAACTGGAATTCGTCTTGCAGCCAAAAAAAAACACAGACAGACAATTCCTTGCGCGTTAATGGAAATTCAGTGTTACTTTTTCCAATATTTCCCCAACCTACTGATAACCAAAGAATATTTTTAATGTTATATTTGTCACACTTAGCACTATTTTTACTGTGACATTTGAATGAAAGCAATATGCATAAAAAGCTAATATACCATAATTTGTTTGGATTGCCGCACCAGACTCTCAATCCCTACTGTATAGGAGGCTATTCAGCCCAGCAAGACTGCAGTGATAATAATCCTACCCTATCCCCCTAATCACCTTGCTAATCTCCAAACTAGGGGCAATTTCATGTGGCGAATCAAACTAACCCATGCATCTTTGGACTGTTGGATGGAGGAAACCCACATAGACATGGGGAGAATATGCAAATTCCACACATAGTGATCCAAGCTGGGAATTGAACCCAGGTTCCTGGCGCTGTGAAGTAGCAGTACTCGCCACTGTGCTGTCCCATGATATGGATTGATATTTGAATTAAAGCAAAAATGCTACTCTGAATATGTCATTATTTGTTAGAATTGCCATACGAGACTACATGATATGCATACACCACTGTCACTATTAAAAAACAGCCAACTGCAACTATTAAAATACAAAACCAAATAATTATAAATTGGTGAGGTACTGAATTTGGGAAAGTATTTACATTTTGGTAGAACACTACTAATGGACCTTATAAATAAAGACTTGTCAACAGCATTGCCAGGAGCATGATTTGCTGTTGACATTTGAAAAATCATTTAAACTATGTTTGATACATCACATACACACTACATCTTATATAACTTTATTATACTTCATACATCTCAATTACTTGTATTTTAATCTTATTATGTACTTTACGTCTAACAAGTACAAATGTCTTTAGAATTCAAAAATGACCAGGAAGGCATTGTTAGATGAACTTGATACACAAAATATCAAAAATATTTAATTTCCATTTGTTGCAATATTTCATATACAAGCTCATCTTATTTTAGCTGCATCTGTCATCTAGGAACTTTCAGAATAGGTTATTCTTAGTAAACAGTTAAGCTATTTTTTGCAATGAGTTTATGCTGCCAATGTCCATAACATGCAATTATAGACAACAGCATTTTACTAGCATTCCAGTGGTTGTGATACACAAAGTGATTCATCATTTACTGCACCAGCAGCTAACACTCAATTAGGAGCAAAGCAGTGATAAAAGGGATCAACAGCGCTATCTATCAGCACTTACTTTCCAATAAATATGTTAATCGATGCAGTTTGGGTTCTGCCAGGACCACTTATCTTAAGGTCTCATTACAGCTTTCATGCAAGCATGGAGCAAGAACTGAATTACTGAGGTGAGAAAAGAGTTGACATCAAAGCAGCACTGGATGAAATACAGCATCAAAGAGCCCTGATAAAATTGAGGTCAATAGGAAACAGAGAAAATGATCTAGTGACTGAAATCACACAAAGCTTAAAAGAACAGTGGTTATAGCTGCTGAAGTCCATCATCTCAGGGACAGAACATCACTATATAGACACAGCACAGAAGGCAGCCATTCGGCCATCACGTCTGCTGGCTGTCCAAAGTGAGCAATTCACAGTGTTGTTTACTCACCTTCTCACCAAAGCCCTGCATATTTCTCCTTTTCAGAAATAGTCCAATTTCTTCTTGAATACCTCGAATGAAGATACCCTCACTACTCTTCTGCAGCGATTCCAGATCTTAACTACCCTCTGCATGAAAAGGCTTCTCATATCTCCAAAGCTTCTTTTGACCTTAAATCTGTACCATCTTGTTCTTGATGTTTCCATCAGCGAGAAGTTTTCCCCATCTATTCGATTCAGACTTCGTGATTATGAATGTCTCTATCAAACTCTTTTCACCCCTCTCTTCACCAATAATATCAGTCCCAACTTCTCCAATCTATTTACGCACCTGAAGTTTCTCATCCCTGGAGCCATATTTCATGAATCTTTTCTGCACTCTTTCGAGTGGCTGCACATCCTTCCTAAGCATTGTGCCCCGAACTATACACAATACTTCAGTTAAGGCCAAAGCATAGTTATTTAAAAACTTCTTATAACTGGTCAAAGGCTTAACAATGACTGAATACATTTGTCATGGTCAGGACATGGGACAGCACACAGTTAGCACTGCTGCCTCACAGTACCAGGACCAATTTCAGCCATGGGTGTCTATGTGTAATTTGCACATTCTCCCACTAACTGCTGGGTTTCCTAATACACTAAAAAAATGTAGTTAGATAGATTGGTCATGGTAAATTGCCACTTAACGTCCAGTTGCTGGAGTGTGATGACTAGAGGATTTTCACAGTAAATTCATTGCACTGTTAATGTAAGTCTACTTCTAACACTAGTAAATAAACTTAAAAACCTTTAAAGAGAGATGTGCAAATTAGAAGGATTAGCAATGGTAAATGCACAGATAAGCAGTGGAGATAGGGATAGGGTGTGGATGTGGGCCTGAGTAAGATGCTCTTTGAGAGCTGGTGCAGACTCAATGGGTTGGATGAACTCCTGCAATTCTATGATATGAAAGATACATATTTGTATATACTCATCAGTTATTTTATATAAAGTTTTTTGTACTTTTTCAAAATGGATAATGGATGGGTGGACAAAATAGTTCAGCCACTCAGTCAGCTGATGCCTTGTAATAGTTTCAGAGTAACAACAGCCATGTTAGGATGGTGAGTCTGCTCGTCATATTTGAGCAAAGGCAAGCTTTTGCATGTCTTAAACTCCCACAGTGGTGCTAATGGCAGAAGCACTGGCAGTCCTAACAAGAGAACTTATTTATCAACCCGAAACCAGAGTCTCTCAGAACAAAGTAATCCTGACTCCAATTAAACCCCTCAAGATTCTAGCCATGGGAATTACCACTCATGTCCAACATCAAGTGAGTATGTCATATGGCCTTTCCAACACTACACTGTCATATCCAAAAGAACGGAATTCTGGTAGTCACTGTTTGAACCTCTGATATGAGTAGAATTCCTGGCAAAAGCCTTACTGTCTACCATAAAGCTAGTGGCAACAGAAAAAACTCTACCTTCCTCAAACTTGTCAACTGCTGAAAGAAACATTGGAACTAGTCTCGCTCTGGAGAGATGGCACGCTCCACAATCAGCCAACCACCCTTCAAAGAATATTCCAGTTGACTTCTGATTCGGGAGACACATAAAACCCACACTTGTATTTTATCATGATCATGCTTGAAAACTCTTTTTCTTTATTCCCTATTTGTAAAAAAGGGATGGATAATGCAAAAGCTCTTTCGCTTGTGTGTATAAAAATAAACCAATACTTTTATTTTCATTTTACCCTGAGTTTGTTGTGCAAGTGATTAATAAAGGATTAGAACATTTCAAAATTTAAGTGTTGGAGAAAATACACCACTAAAGGCAAAACAAGGATAAATAAAAACACCTCTCTGTTTTTTGGACAGACAGAGAGTGGGGAAACCAAGGCACTTTAAAATTTCCCTAATCTTTTTGTATCAATATACTAGGGTTACATAGCAATACTCCCTTCCTGCATTTTGATTATGTGCGAAATAAACTGACCCTCTGATTTTGCCTGACCTTGAGTTTACTGTGGAGTTAGTAACAGAGGATTGGATCACTCCAAAACTTTGCGCAGGGGGCGGGGGGGGGGGAGGGGTACAGAAAATACACCAGCACTCAAGGGGAAAAAAAAATCAAAAATTAAAACCTTACTTACAAACAGGTGATGAGGAGAGAAATCAGGGTTGTTTTAAATTAAACCCCTGCCTGTCCATAGCAGAATTATACACGACTTTAATATAACCTCATTTTTGTAATTGATCTTACAATTAATAAAGATGAAGATACTGAATGCTTCATTAATCACTCTAAACCTGTTCTGCCTCCTTCAATGACTTATGCATTTATCATAGAATCCTTATAGTACAGAAAGAGGCCATTCAGTCCATTGAGTCTGTACCAACCACAATCCCATCCAGGCCCTATTTCAGCCTTTACCCTGCTAATCCCCCTGACATGAGGTCAATTTACCATGGCCAATCAACCTAACCTGCACATCTTTAGATATAAACCTCAGCTGGGGTATTGTATATAGTTGAGAGGAATGCAAATATATTTATGCATGTCAGTCCCTTGTTCCTGCACATTTGGAAATTGTATCCTTCATTTTATCTCTCTCTATATGAAAATGAATCATCTCATCCTTCTCTGCACTGAACTCATCTCCCATTGTCCACACATTCCACAACTTTTCTATGTCCCTTTAAAGTTTTATACTATCCTTCTCAGTTCTCAATGCTTTGACAGAACTGTTACAACCCAGGAGGCCATTCAGCCCATCATATCCACATCAGCACTCCAAATGAGCATCATGACATAGCACCATTCTCCGGGCTTTTCCCTAAACCCTTGTACGTTGTTCCTGGTCAGATAGTTACCTAATGCTCTTTTGCATGCCTTGACTGAATCTGTCTTTGCCACACTTCAGGCAGTGCATTCCAGACCTGAACTACTGGTTGTATGAAAATATCTTTTCTCATATCACATTTGTTTCTTTTGCAAAACATTTTAAATCCATGCTCTTGTGCTCTCAATTCTTTATGAGCAGGAATAATTTCTCACTATTTAATCGGAACAGCCCCTTTATGATTTTGAACATATCTATGAAAACTTGACTCAGCCTTCATCACTACAAGAAGAACGGTCCCAACCAGTACAATCTATCTTCATAACTGAAGCTTCTCATTCCTGGAATCATTTTTGTAAACCTCTTCTGCGCTGTCTCCAAAGCAAGCACATCCTTCTCGTCTACATACAATACTCTAGCTGAGGTCTAGCTAGTGTCTTATATAAGTTCAGCATAAATTTCCTTGCTGTTGTACTTTATGCCCCTATTAATAAAGCCCAGGGCACACTGTTATTAACTGCTCTCTTCACCTGACCTGCCACCTTCAATGACCTTTGCACATATATACACACAGGTCTCTTTGGTCCTGCAGCATACTTAGTAGTACAGCACTCCCTCCTTGCTGCACTGGATGTCAGTGTTGATGTTTGTTCTTCAGTCCTGACGTGGAAAGTGAACCCAGAACAGAGACAGGAATGCTACCAACTCAGCCACAATGACACGGTTTTGTATCATCTGTAAATTTGAAACTGTACTCCTTACAATAAGTTTATTTAGTTCATTAATATACATCAGGAAGAAGAGTCTTGATTATTGATTCTCTCCTAGAAGCTTCCCCTTCAAAGTTAAACTGATTGGGCTGTAGTTCCTAACCTTGTTTTTACACACTTATTTTGAACAGGGGTGTAATATTTGCATTTCTCCACTCCTCTGGCACCCCATTCATTTCACCAGGTATGTCATGCTACAGTGTATACCACCTGCAAGATGCACTATAGTAGCCTACCAGAGCTTTTTTAATAGCAGCTCCTAAAATCTCAGTCATGGAGAAGAACAAGGGAAACCACTACCTCCAAATCACACACCATTCTGAAAATTGTTGCTGGATCAAATCTTGGAAACATCTGATCTAACAGTACCTTACCAGTATCTTTGTTACATAAGCTGCAGCAATTCAAGAAAATAATTCACCACCACCTTCAAGGACAATTGAGAGACAGGTAATAAATCATAGCCTTGCCAACAACACCAATACCCTGTAACAGTTTAGGTGCAACTATAATTACTGTGACCAAATTTGGCATTTTATATAATGTCTCAATATATTGACAACTATAAGTTGTACATCCAAGTGTTTTAGACAAGGTTTGGTTTTACATTAAAATTTGTTGTGTTAATTTCACTAATTAAATCTAAGCAGCCTAACTGAGAGCATACCACATTCAGAACACAAGTTGTATGAGGGGAGTGAAGTAGAGCTATGGCTTAATTTTGTGAAATACTACATAGCTTTGATTAGCATTCAATCTCATCCAAAACATTTTGCAATAAGGACTTTGAATTTACACTGTTATATCAAGTATGCTGAGAAATAAACAAAATTAAACTATTAATTTTTATTTCAGCATTTCAGATTTTCTATTTATAAATCTTTTAAAACACTTCTTACTGTCGGTACAATATTAAATAAGTGCCATGGCAATGTGATATTGTTTATATTGGAGTCAACTTCTTTCTAATGCAATTAATATTTCTGAATAACTATATCCTTCACTACTCTGCAGACAACATTCGATGGTAGATATGATCTATTTACAACAATTTTTTCTCAACGTACAATTGCTGCAAATATCATATAAGAAAGAACTTGCTCTTACAAAGAGCTGTATCAGGTTCTGATACATCCCAATGTATTTCACAAACAATTAATTGCCAGTTTAATTGTTTAAACTGTTTTTAAACAATTTAATTTAAAATTAAATTTTAATTCATTTAATTTTTTTAATTCATTCATTGGACATGGACATCACCGGTTGGCCAGCATTTATTGCCCATTTCTAGTGGCCCAGGAACAGTTGAGAATCAACTATATTGCTGTGAGTCTGGAGTC
Organism: Sphyrna mokarran; assembly: GCA_024679065.1. Taxonomy (NCBI): domain Eukaryota; kingdom Metazoa; phylum Chordata; class Chondrichthyes; order Carcharhiniformes; family Carcharhinidae; genus Sphyrna; species Sphyrna mokarran. Next base: position 32,367,440 of record JAGIQG010000002.1, on the reverse strand, counting down.
ACATGTAGGCTAGACAAGATGGCAGATTTCCCTTCCTAAAGGACATCAGTGAAGTAGATAGATCTTTACGACAATTGATGTGGTTTTATGGCTATCAGTAGATTCTTAATTCCAGATATTTATTGAATTCAAATTCCACCATCTGCCATGGTGGGATTCAAACCCAGGCTCCCAGAACATTAGCTGAGTTTCTTGATTAATAGTCTAGCGATAATACCACAAAGCTATCATCTCTCCTGAAATAATATCACAAATTGCATCACAATGTGTCACTGGAAGATCTTAGTAACTTATGGCATATTTAACTAGCACTTTAAGAACGTGAAGCTTAAATTGAGAAATTGCCAAATGGTACACCAAAGATATCCCGTCATTTCACGACTGGATTCTAAGAGGGCTCCAAATCCTAATCACTCAGAACCATCAGCAACAAATCACCCTCCTGCAATATACAGTAATGCTTCATTTTGAAAAATTGAGCTGATTAATTAACTAATAGGCAATAGCATAGAGACATTTACCAAACTATAAATTGAATTTTGATCTAATTTTGTTTTGCCATTATTTCAAATCTTTAACACTATCTTATCTGCTGGCTATTCCCTTTCCAAAAGTGAAAAAAATTGCAGCATGACTGCTCTAACTTTGCTCAACATTTCTTAGCTGCAAAATCATCCAACTTCAGTACTACTTGGTTGCTCCTTACACCCTTTCTATGCAATGGGGCTAAGACTCAACAGTAGTTGTTATGGGATTTATCGGAGTTTAGGATAGAAACAAAAAGGTACAGCCACAAAAAAATTAATGAATCACAATGATCCAGAGGTGGAGACACGTTCTTCTTGGGCAAGCATAGGACTGAAGTTTAGAATGTGGATCAAAACTGCAGCACAGAGTGCAGGTTTGGATATAAACAGCAGAGCAGCGAATAAACTTGCATATGGAATGAAAGACAAGAGGATGCCCAGGAGAACACTAAAATAGTTGTCGGAGGTAACAAAAGCATAGAAAAGGGTAGGAGTGGAGGGAAACAGGGAGCTTAATGGAGGTGATGGGGAGTTTACAGAATTTGAAGTTCATCTTTGAAGGTTATAGGGTCATATTTAGTATCTTTCACAGGCATGGTCCCAACCTACTACTAATATTGTACCACCATCAACAAAGGGAGGAAGGAAAGTAATCTCAGTCCAGTTGGCCCAACCCTAATGGTATGCAAATTATTAGAAAAATTCTGAAATGTGTACAAGCTGTCATTTAGAAAAACATGGATTAATCGAGACAGTCAGCATGGATTTAAGGGGAATATCACATCTGACTAACAAATTAATTATTTTAGGAAGTAACAAATAGGGTCAATGAGAGTAGCACAATTGATGTAGTCTTACTAAAATGGATTTTAGTAAGCTCCCTTGTGGCAGACTAAAGTATAAATTTAAAGCTCATGAGAACAAGACAAAGTGGCAAATTGGCTCAGTGGCAGGGAGCAAATGTTTATAGTAATAGCTGCTTTAGTTACTAGAAGGCAAGTTTTCAATGTGGCTCTGCAGGGCTCAAGGTCCCTTCATGATTGTGGTATAAGATTAATGATTTAGACTTAAATATAGTGTAAAGATTTAGATTGCAGAAGAATTGCCTGTATGGTTGATCATGAGGGGAAAAAATGTTGTAGGTTGCAGGAAGATTAGTGGTCTGCTCAGGTGGAACAAAAATAGTCAAACTGAATTCAATCCACAGAACAGAGACCATGCATTTGGGAAGGAAGACAAAAATGGGAGAATTCAGATAGTGTGAAGGAACTGAGGGCCTGAGTGGATCCCTGAAGATGACAAGACAGGTAGGTCAGATGGTTAATGAGACAAATAGGATACCTTGAGTCATTGACTAGGTTACATAGGGTAGAGAGGTTATGCAAGAACTATATGAAAACACATGTTGCATCAGAACTAGAGTGCTGTGCCCAGTTCTGGTCACCATACCACATGAAGGATGTGATCTAACTAGAGACAGTACAGAGGAGATTTCCAAAGATGAAGCAAGGAATAGAGAACTTTAGCCATTAGGAAAAATCAGATAGGCTGGAGTTTTTCTTTTTGTAACAAAGGCGCTCCAAGGGAAGATTTAATTGGTATGTGTAAAATTATGAGGGGCAGAGAGAGAATGGCTAGAAATTTCAATTTGCAGAGAGGTCAATAATCAGATTTAAAGTAATTGGTGGAAAAGGTCCAAAATGGACTGCCTGAAATGGGTCACGAAGGTAGAAGTCCTCATCACATTTAAAAGCATACTTGAATAACTTGCAAGACATTTATGGGTGGCACAGTGGTTAGTAATACTACCTCACAGTCCCAGGGATCCAAGTTCAATTTTGGCCTCAGGTCATTATGTGTGTGGAGTTTGCATGTTCTCCCTGTGTCTGTGGGGGTTACTGCCCACAGTCCAAAGATGTGTGGGTTAGGTTGACTAGCTATGCTAAATTGTCCCTTAGTGTCAGGGGGGCTAGCAAGGTACATGGCTATGGTTATGGAGATAGGGCCTGGATGGGATTGTTGTCAGTGCAGGTTTGATGGGCCAAATGGCCTCCTTCTGCACCATAAGGATTCATGGCTACAAGCTGAAAGATGCAACCAGTTTTTTTCCAGCCAGCATAGTTGCAATGGTTTCCTTCTGCGCTGCAAACTTTTCTAAAAAGGCTAACCAACTGATGCCAGTATTCTTGTTCCACTCCAGCTTTCTTCTTTCTCAATTATATGACAACTGTATTCTCTTCTCTCTCATATATATATTTCCCCAAACCTAAAATTCTAATATTATTCATCTCAACTAGAGCTCTACGTTCTCACTACTCTCTGGGTCAAGAAGTTTCTCCTGAAATCCATATTTGATTAGTTGGTTATCTAACTTACATTGACAGCTTCTAGCTTTACACTGTACACTTTATTAAAATCTTTCATAATTTTAAAGACGTCTATTATATCACCTCCCCACCAAAGATGTAGCCTGTTCTTTATTTCTGGTTAGGTGACCAATCTCTTAAACATAGATGTAAATAATTTTTAAAAAATCACAATGATGGCAACACATTCCTCTGGGTAATTGATGTAGCTTTCCAGAAGTTAAGATCTTCAGGATTATGTTATTATTTTGCAGAAGTCTTTCCCAAAGGTTTGATTTCACCAATTAAAATCAGAAATAAAATGGCAATGCAATGAAGATTAATAGCCATACGTATTCTATTTGCAAACTGGAAACATGATGTACTTGCTATAAAATGCTAAATGAATTAATGAAAATACAAATTGATGTAGAATAGAGTCAAATGTTTTTGGGTGATTTCCATGTTGCTGTGTCTGACCTAATCAAACTTGTATAGACCTTTCAACTAGACATTATGTACTCAGATCAAGTAAATTGATCACAATTGCTGAAAGTCTCCAACCTCATCCATAGCTTGGATTCTCTGATGCTGCTGCAGTGAATGGAATGTTGGTTGGGACAAGAACACACAAGATTGATGTATCACACCCAATTTCTTTGAACTATGACCATTAGTTTAAGTTGGGATTGCAAACTTCTGGTCATTGGCAATGTCCCAAGAATTCAAAAACAACTTTCAATATTAAGATTACATCAGATCACAAAGAAAATCATTTTCAATTTCAAATCCATTAATCCATTACGTGAAGGAAGTGTCTATTAGAAACTACACTCTAAGGAAGTATCTATTTGAAATAGAACTAGAACATATAATGTTAGTTTACTCATTCTCCATTTGAACACGCTTCCTCATAGGCAATAAGGAACTGAAAAACATTTTCTTTCAAAATGCAGAAAATAAATGTCCCATGGTGTATATTGGCAGGGATAGCAGATTGGCTGATTGGTAGAAGACAATTTATATAAATGGGTCTTTTACGGATTGACAGGATGTGATAGGTGGAGTTCCTTAGAGGCCTCAAGCTTTTCCAATTTATATCAATGACTTTGGGGAAGGGAGTGAAAGTGAGGTAGCTAGACATGCAGATGAGACAGTGTTAGATAATGAAGTACATTCAGGACAGGACAGAAGGAACCTGCAGATGGATATTGATCGATTGAGTTAGTAGGAAAAATCTGGCAGATGGAGTATAATGTGGGAAAATATGAAATTCACTTTAGCAGGATGAATAAAAAAACAGGGTATTACTTAAATGGAGAACAGCTGAAGAATCTAGGTATTCTAATGCATGAGTCACAAAAAGCTAGCATATAGAAGGTTAATGGAATACTTTCCTTTATTATTAGAGGAACTGGACGTAAGTGAGGATGTTATGCTTCAGTTATACATGGCAATAGTGAGATCACATCTTGAATACAATACATGGTTTTGGTCTTGTTCAAGGGAGGATGTAAATCCATTATTGGTAGCCATTGATACAGAAATGCCATCATTGGACTGGGGTAGACACAGTAAAAAGTGTCTCAACACCAGCTTAAAGTCCAATAGGTTTATCTAGAATCATGAACTTTTGGAGTGCCGCTTCATCAGGTAAGTGGATGAAGTAGCTAACGGAGAAGGACCTGACAGAGCAGTGCTCAGAAAGCTCATTAGAGCTAGTTAAGAGGGGGTTTACTAGATTGATAGATTTAAAAAAAAAGTGGACAGATTGGGTTCATTTCCATTCAGAGTTTAGAAAATGAGGGGTAATTTGATTGAAGTATACAAGATCCTGAATTGTCTTCACACCGTGGAGATGGAACAGATATTTCCTCTTGCTTTAATTCACTTTAAACTTCACAATGAAATAGCTCAAATACTCTCTCTGCAACTGTATAAGTATTACTTGCTAAAATCCAACTACATTGTGCATTTTTGGAACTCAGAGGTATTTGAGGCTATCTGGCAACTGTATCAACGGAAGCAGTCCATTCCTCCATCACAGTCTACTGTGTCAGTGGTGGAGGAAATAAATGGCACCCTATCCACAAACAATCAAGTGGTTTGCTTTATTCTGAATGTTAAGCTTCTTGAGTGTTGTTGGAGGTGCACTCGTCTGTTACTATGTAATAATATATTTCATTGAAGAATTTTTTCAGTGCATATGTGTTTACCCACACAAGATTAAGAAGTCTGAAATAGATAAAAGCTTTTGATATTGATACTGTGGTTATGATTGACTGACTGCTTTACAAGAAAGTATGAGAGCATTTCACAGGGAATATGGAATGGCTTTTTAAAGTTGATGACTCAAGATTGGCGTTTATAGCCTCTTGAAGGAGTCGTGAGCCTATAGCTTACGAGTTTGTGAACAACATCTCTGGTAAAATTGTGTGCTGAAAGGTTTAAAATTCCATCTCCACAATTCAGCTAGCAAGGCCTAAAGTATTCTATGCTAGGTGGCTACCCTCAGCTTCATTCTATGCCTGACAAATTGCCAGAAAATCAGAATGGAGTGAGAATCCTAGAATCAGGTCCCACCCACCATTTTTAAAAAGGTTCCCAACTTGATGAAAATCAGTGCCAGTAACCATGTTCCACTGGATCTGGCTATCTGTGGAAAGAGAAGTATTTCTAGCACTTGCTTTTTTAATTTTAGATTTGCAGCATCTGCAATTTTTGTCCTGGTAACTCTACAAGTCTTTGATCTGCTTCTGCCCCTTCTTTGTCACACTGATTTCCCAGTGTTGTTGAAGATGGCCTTTTTTCACTTGTGTAGAGGCATCTGTTCTGCATTCTAAACATTGCTTTGGAGCCTGATTGCAGGCCTGCATAGCTTTCCATAGTGTGGGGGGGAAAATAATGAATGGCCTGGTTTTGTTGGGACTTCTCCATTTTTCTTGCCTGTTGTCTTTGCTGTTTGAAGGAAACAACACAACTCCTTGCTCTCCAGATTTCTTTCTAAGAGAGAGACTGGGAATAAAATGCACAATAAAGATCTTCCTCTCCCTACCCATGTCTTTATTGCTGACACGTGAGCACTATTGATACTACTATTTGTTCTAGTTGGAATGTGTGCTTAAGATCAAGTTCTGTTAATTGTTGTGCCCGCAAGATCTATGTCTGACAGGAATTACAAGTTTTGGAATTGTGTGGCTCTAACTAAAGCTCTAATCTATTTGTACAACTCTCAATCCTTGATGAAAATGTACATTTTATTTGTGTCAACTTCTTTTTGCTAATATTAGTTAATGGGAGAAATATCCTCACTGTTGCAACAGACCACAAAGAACTTATCTGGACCATGATATTTTGGATAATGATATGATTAATACTTGGAAAATGGATGCTGTTAAACACAAGTATTATGAATGATTGTTTAAAATATGAACTTGATCATTAACTTAAATTGCTGTGATGATTGAATTATTTATTATATTAGAAGTCTGGAATCAAGCTGATGGATGGCACAGGGGCCCAATGGTTAGCACTGCTGCCTCATAGCACCAAGAACCTGGGTTCAATTCTGGCGTTGGGTAACTGTCAATGTGGAGTTTGCATTTGCCTCTTTATCTGCATGGGTTTCTTCTGCATGCTCCAGTTTCCTCCCACAGTCCAAAGATGTGTGGGTTAGGTGGCTTGCCATGGTAAATTGCTCCAAAGTTATGTAAATTAGATGGATTAGCCATGATAAAATGTGTGGGATTATGGGGAAAGGATAAAATAATCTGAGCCCATGCAAACTTGATAGGCCAAATAGTCTCCTTCTGCACTACAGGAATTCTATTATGATTCATATCCAAACCACAATAGACTAATGTGAAATGTAACTTTAATACCCAGCCCAAGAAGGGATGGCAGGTTAGGAGAATGGCAGAATATAAAGAACAGAAAAAAAGCCTAAACGTTAATAAGGAGAAACATTAGCTAACTTTCTCTGAATATTCTAAACAGATAATTAGAATTTCTATGTTTAATTAAATAAAACTTAGTGAGCATTGGTCTGACAGAATGAGAGTTTGGAGAAGGTATGTGGTTAGTGGCCTTTGTTAATAGAGGGATTGAGTTTAGGAGTCAGGAGGTAATGCTGCAACTTTATAAGACCCTTGTCAGACCCCACTTGGTGTATTGTGTGCAGTTCGGGTCGCCTCACTATAGGAAGGATGTGGAAGCTATTGAGGGTGCAGAAGAGATTTATAAGGATGTTGCTGGGATTGGGGGGCATGCCTTATGAAGAGAGGTTGAGAGAGCCAGGTCTCCTCTCCCTGGAGAGACAAAGGTTGAGAGGCGACCGAATAAAGGTTTATAAGATGTTGAGAGGAATAGATAGGGTGGATTCTCGGAGGCTATTTCCCAGGGCTGAAACGGTCACTGAGAGGACACAGGTTTAAGGCGCTGGGGGGCAAGTACAGAAGAGATGCTAGAGGTACGTTTTTCACTTAGAGGGTGGTGAGTGAATGGAATCGGCTGCCGTCAGTGGCGGTAGAGGTGAACTCGCTGGGATCTTTTAAGAGACTTCTGGATGAGTACAGGGGATTTAATGGGATTGGGAGTTAGATAGTTCTACAGCCTGGTAGGTATAGATATGATCGGCACAACTTGTGGGCCGAAGGGCCTGTTTGTGCTGTAGTGTTCTATGTTCTAATTAATAGCCTGAGGGAATGGGGGAGATCCTGGGTGAATACTTTGCGTCGGTATTCACGCGGGAGAGGGGCCTGATGTCTGGTGCCGGCTTTGAGAAATTTGAGGACCCGTTAAAGGAAATCATTACGAGGGAAGAGATGTTGGGGCCTTTTAGGCAGCATAAAGACTTATAAAGCTCTGGGGCCTGATGGCATTTACCCCAGGCTGCTAAGGGAGGTGAGAGATGACCTTGCTGGGCCTCTGATGCAAATCTTTGTCTCTTCTTTGGACACAGGTGAGGTCCCAGAGGACTGGAGAATAGCACATGTAGTACCGTTGTTTAAAAAGGGTCAGAGGGATAACCCAGGGAACTATAGGCCAGTGAGCTTGACTTCAGTTATAGGTAAGCTAATGGAGAGGATCCTCAGGGACAGGATGTATGAACATCTGGAGCGCTACGATCTGATCAGGGATACGCAGCATGGCTTCGTTAAGGGGAGGTCGTGCCTTACGAATCTAGTGGAATTTTTTTGAAGAGGTGACAAAAACGGTTCATGAAGGACAAGCCGTTGGTGTCGTCTACATGGATTTCAGTAAGGCGTTTGACAAGGTTCCTCACGGTAGGCTGATAGAAAAGGTTAAGGCGCATGGGATACAGGGCCAGGTATGTAGATGGGTTGAGAGCGGGCTTGGGAGGAGGAGACAGTGGGTAGTAGTGGAAGGCTCTTTTTCCAACTGGAGGTCTGTCACTAGTGGTGTGCCACAGGGCTCAGTACTAGGACCTCTTCTATTTGTGGTTTATATAAATGACTTGGAAGAGGGGGTAGGTGGTGTGATCAGCAAATTTGCTGATGACACTAAGATGCTTGGATTAGTGGGTACTGAGGAGCAGTGCCAGGCAATACAACAGGACATAGGCTGTAGATTGGGCAGATAGATGGCAAATGGAATTTAATCCGGATAAACGTGAGGTGATGCATTTTGGCCGGAATAATGTAGAGGGGAGCTATAGGATAAAAGGTAAAACTATCCGGAGTATAGAGATGCAGAGGGACCTGGGGGTGCAGGTTCACAAGTCTCTGAAGGTGTCAGCACAGGTGGAGAATGTGATAAAGAAAGCGTATGGTATGTTAGCCTTCATAGGAAGGGGTATAGAATACAAGAGTAGGAGTCTGATGTTGCAAGTGTATAGAACGTTGGTTAGGCCTCACTTGGAGTACTGCGTCCAGTTCTGGTCGCCGTACTACCGGAAGGATGGGGAGGCCTTGGAGAGAGTGCAGAGGAGATTTACCAAGATGCTGCCTGGTATGGAAGGGCTGTGTTACGAGGAAAGATTGAACACACTGGGATTGTTTTCCCTTGAAAGACGTCGGCTGAGAAGGGATCTATTAGAAGTATATAAGATTATAAGGGGTATAGAGAGAGTAAATGGTGGTAAGCTTTTTCCACCATTAGAAATGGATAGAACGAGGGGTCATGGCCTTAGGGTGAGGGGGGTTATGTATAAGATGAATATTAGAGGGCAGTGGGGGTTTGGAATGCACTGCCGAGTAAGGTGGTGGGAGCAGGCACGCTAGAGTTGTTTAAGGGTCTCTTGGACAGCCACGTGAGTGGTCTGCAGATAGAGGGATATAGCAGGACTGTCTAAATCTCTTATTTGTTTCCACAGGCAATTCGGTCCATCTTGTTGACCAACAAGGTGCATGCATTTGGCAGGTCGTGCGAGGGCTGCTCTTGGATGTTGCTTCAGGAGTGGCCTAGTGCTTCAAGTCGTCAGTGTATGCTTAAACTGGACCATCTGATGGGCAACATGACAGCTCAGAGACTATCGCTGTTGCTGTGCAGACACATAGATTTGGGCCTGTGTCTGCAGGAGTTTGCGCATTCTCCCCGTGGTTGCGTGGGTTTTCTCCGGGTGCTCCGGTTTCCTCCCGCATCCCAAAAATGTGCTCTTAGGCTGATTGGGTAACAAATTGTCCCTATATGGGAATCTTCCACAATAGGCATAGCCTAAAGTCATGGATATGTTATTAGGACGGCGGCACGGGCTTGTTGGGCCGAAGGGCCTGTTTCCCGTGCTTTGTTGTTCTAATAATGGAAAATAAGGAGATGAAGATGAATTGAACAGGTAATTTGCATTGATCATCATGATAAAAGATACAAGTAATGTCCTGTAAAGAGCTATAAATGAGGAATTGGAAAGGGAGGAGGAACTTGGGGAAGTGGTACTTGGCAAATTGTTCAAGCTGGCTGACAAATCCCCAGATCCTGATGGATTTCATCCCAGGATCTTAAAAGTAATAATTGGTGAGTTGATTTTTAATTTTCTACTATACTGGAAAATGGCAAATGTAACTCTTAATCGAAAAGGGGAACAAGAAACTACAGGCTAATTAGTTTAACATCTGTCTTGGGGAAATGTTAGAAGCTATTGTTAAAGATGTAATGGCAGGACATGGAGAAAAATTCAAGGCCATAGGCAGAGACAACATGGTTTTGTAAAAGAGAAATTGTTTTTAAACAATTTATTGGAGTTCTTTACAGGGATCACATTTTGTGGATAAAGGGCAACCAGTGGGTATACTGTACTTCAATTTCAAGAAGGCATTTGATAATGCACTACATCAAAGGCTATTGTGGGGAAAAAAGCTCATGGTGTAGGGGCAACATATTGGCATGGATTGATGACTGGCTAACCAACAGGAATCAGTAGGCCTAAATGGGTCATTTTCTGCATGGCAGAATGTAATAGGTGGAGTGCCACAGGGATAAGTACTGGAGCCTCAGCCTTTTACAGTTTATAGACATGACTTGGATGAAGGGAGCAAAGATATGGTTACAAAATTTGCTAATGATTAGGAGATAGGAGGGAAATTTTGAAGAGGACATAAGTAGGTTAACATAGATAAGTGGAGCAAATGGACATAGATCTGGCAAATATAGAATACAATGTGGGTAAATGTGAAATTGTCTCTTGACAGAAGGGATTAAAAAAGCAGCACATTCACTAAATACTGAGTTTGCAGAGTTCTGAGAAGCAGAGGAATCTGGGTATCCTAGTGCATGAATTGCAGGTACAGCAATTAATTATGAAAGTTAATAGAATGTTATTTTCATTGAGGCAAAATGAATATAAAAGTAAGAAGGTTATGCAACAATTGCACAGGACACTGAGATCATGTTTGGAGAACTATGTGCAGAATTGGTCTAGTTACTTAAGAATGGACGTAAATGCATTGGAAGCACTTCAGAGATGATTTACTAGACTGATACCAGGAATGGACAAGTTGTTTTATGAGTAAAAGTTGGACAGATTAGGCTTGTATTCACTGGGGTTTTAAAGAGTTAGAGGTGATTTGACTGAATTATTTAAAGATCCTGAGGAATACTGACAGGGTGGAAAAGATGTTTCCTCTTGTGTGAAAATCTAGAACACGGGGTCATTATTTAAAAATAAGGAGTCAAGCATTTAAGACAGGAATGGGGAAATTTTTTTTCAGAGGGTTAAGAGTATTTGAACTCCCTCAAAATGCAGGGAAAGTAGAGCCTTTGAATATTGTCAAGGTAGAGGAGATAGATCCTTGATAATAAGGGCATGAAAAGTTATTAGTCATCAAGGTTTACAGCATGGAAACAGGCTATTTTGCTCAACTTGTCCACACCATTGTCCACATTTGATCCATATCCTTCTATATCCACCTTATCCATGTAACCGTCTAAATGCTTTTTAAGAGTCAAAATTGTATCTGCCTTTATCATCTCTGACAGCTTGTCCTAGACATTCAACATCCTTTTGCATCTCTCCCCTCTCGCCTTAAACCTATGCCCTTCATGAGCAATGAGCAACACAGCACGGGAAACAGGCCCTTCGGCCCAACGAGCCCGCGCCGCCGTCATAACTATATAGTAGCAATTCCATTATCCTATTATAGATTTAGGTTATTCCTAATATGGAAGACTCTCACTATAGGGACAATTTGTTTCCCAATCAGCCTAAGAGCGAATTTTTGGGTTGTGGGAGGAAACCGGAGTGCCTGGAGAAAACCCACGCAACCACGGGGAGAACGCGCAAACTCCCGCAGACACCGGCCCAATTCCAAGTGTCTGCACAGCCACATCGATAGTCTCTGAGCTGTCATGGTGCCCTTCAGATGGTCCACATAAAGCACTCATTTACGACATGAGGTACCAGGCAACCCATGAATCAACATCCAAGAGCTGTACCCGCACCACCTGCCGAATGCATGCTCAATGTTGGTCAAGTATGGACCGAATTACCTGTGGGGAAAAGCCGTAGTTAAACAGTCCTAATATATCCCTCTATCTGCATACCGCTCATGTGGCTGTCCAAGAGACCCTTAAACAGCCCCAGCGTGCCTGCTCCCACCACCTTACTCGGCAGTGCATTCCACACCCCCACTACCCTTTGTGTGAAAAACTGCCCTCTAATATTCGTCTTATACATAGCCCCCCTCACCCTATGGCCATGACCCCTCGTCCTATCCATTTCTGAAGGTGGAAAAAGTTTACCTCCATTTACTCTATCTATACCCCTTATAATCTTATACACCTCTGAGATCCCCTCTAAGCTGACATCTTTCAAGGGAAAACAACCCCAGTCTATTTAATCGTTCCTCATAAGACAGTCCTTCCATACCAGGAAGTATGTTTTAGTTTTAGTTTTAGACTTCTCTATTTTAGGAAAGGATATTTACTATCTATGCCCCTCAAGCCTCCTACGCTTCAGGAAAAGAGGATTGGGAGGAGAGGGGGCGATATTTACAATCAAATCAGCCAAGATCCTACTGAATGCCAGATCGTTGAGTGGTCTACACCTAATTCATAAATTTATATGTCAACCCTTTGTCCAAAAAAATCCAGATATGATTCTAAATTTAAGATGGTTTTACAGTTTAAAAGCTTTTTAATAGGATATTTTGACAGCCATTAAAGTAAATTGAATGGGACCAGATTATTAAATGCAATAAACTTGAAATTAAAAGATCCCAAGGTGCTTCATAAGAGCATTATTAAAATGTATGACACTAAGCTGCCTAAGGATATGTTAGGTCAGATGGCTGAAATGAGGCCATGAAGGGATTAGAAAAACAAAACTGAGGATTTTAAAACTTGAGACTAAGTGGATGTCAATGCATGTCTGCTGGCACAGATGATAGGTGATGGGACTGAAGTGAGTAAGAACACAGGCAGCAGAGTTTTGGATGTTAAGTTTATAGAAAGTACAACTTGGGAGCCTGGTCAGGAATCATAGAATCTTTTAGAGTGCAGAAGGAAGCTCATCAAGTCTGCGTCATTTAAAAGAGCCTTTTATCTTGTTCCTCCAGTAATAATCAAGTCAAGAGCTAACAGAGGCCAAAGCTGAGCTCAGGCATGTGTCAAGTCAGGCACATGATATGAAAGTTGGAATAGTTTGTCTTCAAGATAGCACAGGTGTGGTCAGTTCATCATGAAAGATGAGGCATTGCTGACATTTATTTTTAAATGCACATCCAATAAAGTAAACCGAAAAAAAAACAGATTATAAATGTCTTCTATGATTGAAGATGCAGTACACTTTCACTACTGTAGAGGTCTCTAGTTCACTCTGTAAAGAGGCACATTACAATAGTGGCAGATCATCAACAGCTCAGTCGCAATGCAGCAATGTATACATTTGATTTTCTATATTTGCAGTTGAGAAAAGGAGAAATGGTGAATCCTAGTGTCTAACTAATACAGCAGCTCTATGTAGGACATGCAACAGAACCTCTGGTTTATGCATCAATAAAGCTTCCATTAAACTAGAGCAAAAGCACCAGGTACTAAAAACTAGTGTACAACTGCTAATAAGTAATTTGGCAAATCTCGACATATTCCTGATACTGCTTCTATTTCAAAATGGGGAAAAAAAATTCCCTTTGTACAATGAACTAGTCAATTAGAGAGAAATAATCTCTCTAATTATCAATAAAGATTGTTCTTCTCCAATTGGGACTTGCCAATTCCTTAATGCACAATGTTGTTTAAAATTGTAAATAATTTAATATCAATTAATATTCACTGAGCAAGATGTGGTTAGGGTATCTCACTAACATATCAATAAATCAGTACAAAGGTCAGCCCATCCACTGCATCACCTCAAGATACACACGGTAGCATAGTTATTAGCATTGCTGCCTCACAGCGCCAGGGACCCCGGTTAGACTCCAGCTTGGGTACTGTCTGTGCAGGTTGCATGGGTTTCCTCCGGGCGCTCAGTTTCCTTCCACAATCCAAAACGTGCTCGTTAGGTGCATTGGCCAGATTAAGTTCTCCCACAGTGTACCTGAACTGTAGCGTGGTGACTAGGGGATTTTTTACAGCGACTTTCCTGCAGTTAATGTAAGCCTACATATGAACCTAAGTAAGCAATAAATATTTTATTCAAAAATGAGTTAAGACTGACAAATTACTTCCTTACCAAGGTCCAATCCCAAAAAGTACACACAAAATATTAACATGTATCCAAGATGCTAGTGAAAGCCAGAATAAACTAGAGTTCACAGTTTCACATTTACTATTAAGAATTGTTCAGAATTATTAAATACTGCATTTTAAAGGGACAGCAGCACTTTAAGGCAATTTGTATATTTACTGAATAAACACTTAAAAGCATACACAATGAATAAGGAAAGATGAATCATTGTTACTTGTACGTAATTGAACTGAGTTGTTTTTTTTAAAAAGACTAAACTTTGGATTTTTTTAAGCCGCTGAAATATTCATTCTTACAAATACCCAAAAAGTGAAACATTTCCATTTTAAAACACAATGGTGATCATTTTCAGCTTAATGTGACACATTTATGTCTGGCTAGATGTCTGTGTAATAAATGAATATATTTCATTGTAAAACAGAAGTACTTCGTTTAAAATGGAGCTGGTACAATTAGTGTTCTAATTAGAAGTCAAGTACTCTCATTGTCAGCAGGGGCAAAGAGCAATCAACACTGATTCAGTGCACAAGCCATACACTTAAGAGCAACAGATGATGGGTGCAGGTTCAATGGTAAAGGAATTGGGGAAAAAATACAGGGCTATACAGGGAAAAAAAAAGGGAATATAATTAACAGGTAGTTCTACCAAAAACGTGGCAGAACCACAAAAGACTAAATATTGAAGAAGAAAGTAGTAGGTCATTTGGTCCTTCAACACAGACCTGCCATTTAATATTTAATGATAGCCTTAATTTTACTTTCCTACCTGCCACCATAACCTATGGCTTCCTTGTAGATCAAAACTCGTGTCTAACTCAGCCTTGAATACATTTAATAACTCAGGCTTCACTTCTCTCTGGTGTAGTGAATTCTGAAGATTAATAACTGTCACAGAGTGAAAAATTCCTCCACATCACTACCTTTAAAGGATAGATCCCTTATTTTTAAACTATGCCTCCCAAGAAAGTCAACCACTCTTATCAGGGCTGATCATTCAGGACTGAGATGAAAAGAAATTATTTCATTCAAAGGGTTGTGAATCTTCGGAATTTGCTAGCCCAGAGGGTCATGGATGCTTAATGCAACACATTTAAGACTGAGATAGACAGAGTTTTGGTCTCTCATGGGATCCAGAGATATAGGGAGTGGGCAGAAATTTGGCATTGAAGCTCAAGATCAGTGCGATCATAATGATTGGCAAAGCAGTCTTGACTGCATAGTCTGTTACTGCTCCCCTTCCTTACTCCTATCAGCATCTAACCTCCCAAACCTCTGCAGAATCCACATGAACTTCAATGAATACAGACCCAACCTGCTCAAGCTTTTCTCTCAAGGCTACCGCTTCATCGCATGGAGTGCACGGAACACCTGAGCAAACTTTCTCTGATCTGCTTCCAATGCAAATTTTTTTTTTGAATTCTTTGCCCAAAGATTATCTGCCAAATCATATGCCATGGCATTTTACTATATGGGTAAGGGAAAAAGCAAGTCCAGAAGCTACCCAAGCTAGAATGAGGACCAAATCTCATGATGCTGGTATTAACCTGATCTATATGCAAGCATCTAGCCAACTGAGTTAACTGATCCACTAACTCTTCAAATAAGGAGACAAAACTATCCAGGTGTGGTCTCACCACTGACCTGGACAGTTTTAACAAGGATTTTGTATAAATGGCCTCCTTCAGTGCAGTATGAATCTATGATAAGGAGAAAAGAAAGTGTGTTAAAGATGCATCCTCACATATCTCACGACCATCTGGGTCAGGAAATTTTTTTCAGCATTGGTGTTCAGGGAATGTTTGAGAACCAAAAATTATTTTGCTTGCGATATTGAGAGAAATGATTCTTATTGATAAAGATTCATCAACTCTCCATATTGCTTTATAAATTAGTGAAAGTTAGTGTTATGCCTTGAAAATAACAATAAAAAAATCAAATGCAAAATGAAATGTTTTAGGAAGTGGATGGTTGGTATGTGAAATGTGCTATCATAAGGAATAATTGAAGTGAGTGGTATAAATTACTTCTAACTGGGAACTAGATAAACTAATGGCAAAAGGAACAGAAAGTACTGCTACCAAAGCTCGAAGAGAAGCAGTGGGAGGCAGCTCATGTACAGCATTAATACCAGTATGAAGTAGTTGGGTAGAAAGGCCCATTGCTATGCATTTTATACCATCAGTAACCTTGTTAGGCTGAATGGTTTCTGTACTGTATATATTCTAAACATTAGGTAAAAGCTTGGCTTAAAGAGAGCAGAATGTGGCCTGATCTCTTTCCCATTCTCAGAATTACAGAAGTTTACAGCATGGAAACAGGCCCTTTGGCCGAACTTGTCCATGCCACCCTTTTTTAAAACCCCTAAGCTAATCCCAATTGTCCACATTTGGCCCATATCCCTCTATAACCATCATATCCATGTAACTTTACATGTAACATGTAAAGATAAAATTGTACCCCGTCTTTACTACTCCTCCGACAGCTTGTTTCAGATACTCACCATCCTCTGGACACTCCTGTATCTCTTCCCTCTCACCTTAAACCTATGCCCTGCAGTTTTAGACTCCCCTACCTTTGGGGAAGATATTGATTATCTACCTTGTCTATGCCCTTTTTTTTTTAAGTCTCTCTCACCTCTCAGCCTTTTATGCTCCAGAGAGAGAAGTCCCAGTCTATTTAGCCTCTCCTTACAACTCAATCCATCAAGTCCTGGTTGCATCCTAGTAAATCTTTTCTGCACTCTTTCTAGTTTAATAATAGCTTTCTATTATATAATGACCAGAACTGTACACAGTATTCCAAGCATGGCCTCACCAATGGCTTGTACAACTTCAAGAAGACATCCCAACTCCCATATTCAATGTTCTAACCAATGAAACCAAGCATGCCGAATGCCTCCTTCACCACTCTGACTCCACTTTCAAGGAACTATGAATACGTACTAGATCTCTTTGTTCCATAACTCTCCAACGCCCGACCATTAACTGAGTAAGTCCTGCCCTGGTTCAATCTACCAAATGCATCACCTCGCATTTGTCTAAATTAAACTCCATCTGCCATTTGTCAGCCCACTGGCCCAACTGATTAAGATCACATTGTAATCAGAGATAACCACTTCACTGTCTTTTATGCCACAAATTTTAGTGTCATCTGCAAACTTAGTAACCATGCCCTGTATATTCTCATTCAAATCATTAATTTAAATGACAAATAACAATGGGCCCAGCACTCATCCCTGAGGCATGAGCCTCAGTTTGAAAAACAACTCTCTACAACCACCCTCTAGCTTCCGTTGAGAAGCCAACTTTGTATTCATTTAGATCTCTGCTTCCCATCCTCCTCTATAAACTATAAATTTTAACTTTTTAAAAAAAACTTTGCTGAACCTTTGTAAAAATGCTACTGTTTCGTAATTCTGCCATTTTATCATCCAAACTGACCAATTTACAAGTACATTTATATTTCTGTACACAGCCTGATGTACCTTGTCCGTACTTTCACAATGTACCAGCCATGACTGTACACAATCTTTCGGTTTTCTATTTCAGATCAAATTCTACAGTGTGTTCCACAGATGGCAATATCAATGCTCTGGATCAGGATCTGATTTAAGTTTACTGCTCCAATCCCATTTAGGGACAAGGCAATTAATCTGACAAAAATCAAAGATAATCCAATTTTTCAGGTAAAGTAATGAAATTATACCACATAGTATGCCATTTTAAATTCATACATGAAGCATTTATATCCTCCAATAAGGCTAACATGGGATCTTATGCTTCAATGTCCCAATTTATAAAGACAGTATACCCGATAATACAACAAGAAGCAATTATTTGAAAGCTTACAAAACAGAAGCAAAACATTTCAAGTCATAACTTATGAACTATTAGTGAAAATAAAGTTGCTAATGAAAATGTGTACATTAGATAAAGTATTCAGCAGCAGATTATTTTTTAATTTCAAAAAAATCACAAGATACTGAAGCAGCAATTTCACCATATTAGGGGCAATTTATATAGTTTTGTATAAAATCTTGCATGGAGCAAAATTATATACTTTGTATATAAAGACTTGTAAGGACTTACCAAGCAAGTATCCTTTAATGGAATCATCAAGACTTCGGTTAAAATTAGCATGCAATATCCAATCCATATTTACAATCCTTTGAGTCCCAATGGAAAGAAAAACCTGCGAATATAAAAACCCATTTTAGCAACATTTCTATTGATATTGTGGTAAATAATTACAGAAATGTTAGTTTCAACTACATTCAGTTTCAAGCAGGATTTACCTGCATTTAATAATGGTCAACTTTACCTAATGTTTATATCAGGTAAATTAATTATTACTTGAAACTTTTATTTATGTAAAAGGTATTGTGTGTTAACTGGAATATATATAATCATTTATATCTCAAAGATTACTCAAGCACATTTTCTGACCTCTGGATAAAATACAAACAATAAATTACATAAGATTTGTCTTGTTTTGTAGCAACACAATTCAAATCATTTTTATACTTCATGTTCATCTTAATTTGAGTATCATTTGGCGATTATACTAGCCTGGGATTTCACTTCATAAAATGGTAGAAGTTTCTATCAGACACTCTGCTCTTCCACATGGTGTGCTGTTTCAAATCTTGCCAATACAGCCAGCACTGAAATCAGTGTAAATAGTGTGGACTTGGGGTATTTACCCACTTGCTCCACATTTGAGATGGCTAAAAAAATTTAGGATTAACACAAAGTTTTTAAGCTGAGTAATAAATGAGAATTTCTGCCAAAACATCTTAAGTCCTGAAAAATTAATTTTACTAGCCTGGAGTCTTCCTCAAAATAAGGCACACATAGCAGAATTAGAGCACAGATATCTCAGATTTTAGACTGGTGGAGATTTCTGAGAAAGGGAGGACAATGGCAATGAAGAAATTTGAAAATAAGGATGAGAAATAATTAAAAAAAAAATCAAGATGTTGTTTCAGCAGGAGCCAATGTAAATTAGTAAGCACAGGGTGCTGGAGGAATAGAACTTGTTCTGTGAGTTATGGCCTAGGCAGCAGAGTTTTAGGTGAGCTCAAATTTGCAGTGTGTTGAATGTGGATGACCAGCCAGTAGTACATTGGAATACTGAAATCTAGAAGTAATGAGACATGAATGACAGTTTCAGCAGGAGATTATAATAGGGGTGAAGTTACAGTTGGAAACAGGCCATCTTAGTTATGGCATTAATGAGGTTGGAAGCTATCCCCGAAATCAAAACTGACAACAAGGTGATAGACAGATTTAAGAATGTTGTGAGGGAGGAAGATGGCCGTTGTAAATAGAAGCAAAATACTGCAAATATTGAAAATCTGAAATAAAAAGGGCGGGGGGGGGAGCGGTCAGCAGCTAGTGAATGAAGTTTGGAGTAGGAACCAAAAACAATGGTGCTGGTCTTCTTAAAAAGTTTGATACTTTAACTGAACAGGTTAAAAGAACACCACTGTTACCAACGGATGCAGTTTCCTATAAATTGAGACACACCGAAACAGATGCTTCATTAGTAAAAGTTTCTGCTGAAAAGGCCCTGCAAAAAGTCTGAGTAGTTATACCCTAATTCAACAGCAAAAGCCATTCCTTTGTCATCAAGACAAGCTTTGACCTAATAAAATGATGGCATTGTTTTGCTTCAAAAAAAAAAGACACATTACAATCTCACATACACGCCATTCCAAATATAATTTTTTTAAATTAATTTCAGGTTTTAGAATTTTACATTAGACCTTGAGAGATGTAGCTACGGTTGAACAGGAGAAAAACAAATTTATAATGAACACATGACTATTCTCTGCTTGAAATCTCCTTAATGATAAAAGTGCAGTCTGGTTCTTTTAACTGTAATGTTATAGTTGTTTACAAAAAAAAATTATTTCAAAACATTAAACCAAGTGTTCAAGAAAGGGTGGCATGGTGGTACAATGGTTAGCACTGCTGCCTCAGTGCCAGGGACCCAGTTTCAATTCCTGGCTTGAGCCACTGTATGTGTAGAGTTTGCATGTTCTCCCAGTGTCTGCACAAGTCTGCTCTGGGTGCTCCAGTTTTCTCCCACATTCTGAAAGACGTGCTGGTTAGGTACATTGACCGAACAGGTGCTGGAGTGTGGCAACTAGAGGATTTTCACTAACTTATAGAATATAGAACACTACAGCACAAACAGGCCCTTTGGCCCACAAGTTGTGCCGATCATATCTATACTTACCAGGCCACAGAACTATCTGTAACTCCCAATCCGATTAAATCCCATGTACTCATCCAGAAGTCTCTTAAAAGACCCCAGTGAGTTCGCCTCTACCACCACTGACAGCAACCGATTCCATTCACAAAGAACACCACTTATCAACTTCATTGCAACTTCACAACTTCATTGCAGTATTAATGTAAGCCTACTTATGACTAATAAATAAACTTTATTTGCTTTTTAAAAAAGCAGTTCAGACTGCCCAAAGAAAGAAAGTTTATTTATTAGTCACAAGTAAGGCTTACATTAACACTGCAATGAAGTTACTATGAAATTTTCCTTGATGCCTGTTTGGGTCAATGCACCTAACCAAATTCCCTTTAATGGACGTACAAATAGATACCTGCACGATTCCTACAGTAGCCATTATAAAGAGAGAAATTATTGTCTGAAATTTGATGGGACTAAACAATAGTTACTATGCGTTGCTCATACAAAAAGTCAGAGCAGCAAGTTACTTTCGCCTTTCTTTTCCCCATTCTCGAGCCGCCGCAACACCGCTCATACCAAGGCAGCTCAGAATTTAGGTTGTTAGTTGAAAACAGTCTATTTAAATAATTATAAGCGGGATCATGTGACACGAAGCTGCTGATTTCTGTATGCAATGTTTGGAAGGAATCCTGTACAGGAGTCTAACACTGATTTTGGTTTTGCATTTATCAATTCCCGCAGTTGTTTTTTTTAGGACTGCGATCATTTTTCTCTCTGGCAGCAGTGACTTGGAAACAATGCACACTCGGTTACATTTTAAACTACTCTAATTTCAACAGCCAGGGGGAGCTGGACAACATATCAAATACAAACTACATGGCATTTATTTATTTTCCAACGTCACGTATTAGTAGCAGAAATATTCTGATGTTTATAGGATTGTTTCTTTTTTTTTAAAAACTGCCAGAGGCTCCTTTGGGCGCTAACTGACACATCAATTAGCACAAACACATCCATGCAGATAGCAATTTAGCACTGTTGTTTAAGAATTTATTTGAGAAAAATCATACAACTTGCAAAGTAAGGATGTAAAATTCTCATTACTTCATCAACATTTTCTGAATCATATCCAATCCTCCCGCGCATTCGCACCATTTTGTTCTGTGCTGACTGTGGCTACAATCCTTCACTTCCTCTGCATTTGCTGCATTGTTGTTGTAACTTTACAGCTGGTGGATTACTTCCACCAAATTTTCTTTCAGTTTCTCACACTGGCAGGCAGAGCCTTGAAACATATTGTCTGTCCTGTGTGTGCACAGAGCCATACGTGGCAATCTCAGGAAAAAAAAGGAAGAGCTGACCAATAATTTTAAAAAGCTGACAACGCGAAACAAGACCTAAATATAGGCCTATGACACGTAGCAGCACAAGCCAGTGCTATTCTCGGTTACTCATCTTTTGATTTTCTCCCTGTAATGCTCCTCTCTGCCCATTACACCATGTGATGGGCAGGATTCAAATTAAAACAACTTGTAGTCACACAGCACCTTTTAACAAAGTACTCCGTGGGAGTATTATAAAGCAAAGTATGACAGAAGGACACCCAAGAGATAGATGCAGGAGTAGACCCTACAGCCCAAGTCTGATCTGCCCACCATTCAATATCATGGCTGATCTTGGGCCTCAACTTCACTTCCACCCTCCCCCCTCCCTTCTGACCCCCACAAGGGTATATTAGATTTGATGATCAAAAGCTTGGTCAAAGAACTAGATTTTAAACTAACACTCACTCCAATATCTGTTGCTGCAATTCTAGTATTTCTAGAACTGGAGATGGAGAAGGGTGTGTACCTTCCATTCCCAGTGGTCTGAAACTAAATGGTGGTAGTGTTCATGTGGACATACTGAATGAATGGGAGAGTCAAGGGAAAGAAGCTGGCTAAGAGGGATAATAGTCATGATGTAAAGATGCCGGCATTGGACTGGAGTAGTAAGAACTCAGTAAGAATTTAGCAACACCAATTTTCAATCCAACCGATTTATTTGATAGTAAATCTGCGAGCTTTCGACACTGTGTCTTCGTCAGGCAAATGCAGTGTTCTGGTCTGCAATAGCACACATCAGCACAGACAGTTACAGATTGCTGATTAGAATGCGAATCCTTACATGTAACCTGCTATTCAAGTGTTAAAGTGGCTAACAATTGTGTGAAGGGAATCCTGAGCATTGGTTAGAGAATTGTGTATTTTCTCCAGACAGCACAGTAGGTGAGGTTTTTTGCTAACCCAGGCAAGTTACGGGGGTTACAGATAGTGTGTCATGAAGCCAAGATCCCTGTTAAGACCGTCCTCATGTGTGCGGAGCTTGGCTATCAGTCTCTGTTCAGCGACTCTGCGCTGTCGTGTATCACGAAAGCCCCCTTGAAGAACATTTACCCTCAGGTCGGAGGCCGAATGCCCATGACTGCTGAAGTGTTCGCCCACAGGAAGGGAACTGTTTTGCCTGGTGATTGTTGAGCGATGTTCATTCATCCGCTGTTGTAGTGTGTCTGCATGGTCTCCCCAATGTACCATGCTTCGGGACATCCTTTCTTGCAATGTATTAGGTAGACAACGTTGGCCGAGTTGCAAGAGTATGTACCGTGTATCTGGTGAATGGTATCCTTACGTTTGATGATGTCGTCCATGTCTATGGTCTGGCATGTCTTGCAGAGGTTGCTGTGGCAGGGTTGTGTGGTATTGTGGTCACTGTACTCCTGAAGGTTGGGTAGTTTGCTGCAAACAATGATCTGTTTGAGGTTGTGCGGTTGTCTGAAAGCAAGAAGTGGGGGGGTGGGGATGGCCCTAGTGAGATGTTCATCGTCATCAATGATATGTTGAAGACTCCGGAGAAGATGTCATAGCTTCTCCGCTCCGGGAAAGTACTGGACAACAAAGGGTACTCTGTCCACTGTGTCCCGTGTTCGTCTTCTGAGGAGGTCAGTGCGGTTTATCGCTGTGGCACGTCGGAACTGTCGATCGATGAGTCGAGCGCCATATCCTGTTCTCACGAGGGCATCCTTCAGCATCTGGAGGTGTCTGTCACGATCCTTCTCATCTGAACAAATTCTGTGTATACGGAGGGCTTGTCCATAGGGAATGGCTTCTTTAACGTGTCTAGGGTGGAAGCTGGAGAAGTGAAGCATTGTGAGGTTGTCTGTCAGTTTGCGGTACAGTGAGGTG
The DNA here is from genome assembly GCA_024679065.1 of Sphyrna mokarran. Classification (NCBI taxonomy): domain Eukaryota; kingdom Metazoa; phylum Chordata; class Chondrichthyes; order Carcharhiniformes; family Carcharhinidae; genus Sphyrna; species Sphyrna mokarran. The sequence continues at coordinate 32,343,994 of JAGIQG010000002.1, read as the reverse complement.
CTGAGGTGACCGTCCTTGATGGAGATGCGTGTGTCCAAGAATGCAACTGATTCTGGAGAATAGTCCATGGTGAGTCTGATGGTGGGATGCTCTCCGTACTCTCAAGACCAACTGCAACATTGTCTGCTGGTTTGATGACAGAGGAGGCGCCACTGTCATACTGAACAGAACGGACTACTGTGAAGAAGTGTACCGACAACTAAACAATGTGAAACACTACAGACAGTTTCCAGCAGATCCGACCAAAGAACACACTCGTCAACTCAACACTCTGATCAAAACCTTTGATCAGGACCTTCAGAACACCCTCTGGGCTCTCATTCCACGTACTCCCCGCATTGGAGATCTCTACTGCCTCCCAAAGATACACAAGGCAAACATACCCGGCCGTCCCATCGTATCGGGCAATGGGACCCTGTGTGAGAACTTCTCCGGCTATATCGAGGGCATCCTGAAACCGATTGTACAAAGAATCCGCAGCTTTTGTCTTGACACTACGGACTTCCTACAGAAACTCAGCACACATGGAGCAGTAGAACCAGGGATACTCCTTGTCACAATGGATGTCTCGGCGCTCTACACCAACATCCCCCACGACGATGGCATTGCTGCAACTGTCTCAGTACTCAATGCCAACAACTGCCAGTTTCCGGATGCAATTTTACAACTCATCCGCTTCATCTTGGACCACAATGTCTTCACCTTCAACAATCAGCTTTTCATCCAGACACATGGAACAGCCATGGGGACCAAATTCGCACCTCAATATGCCAACATCTTCATGCACAGATTCAAACAAGACTTCTTCACTACACGAGATCTTCAACCAAGGCTATATACTAGATACATTGATGACATCTTTTTCCTTTGGACTCATGGTGAACAATCATTGAAACAACTGTATGATGATATCAACAAGTTCCATCCCACCATCAGACTCACCATGGACTATTCTCCAGAATCAGCTGCATTCTTGGACACACGCATCTCCATCAAGGACGGTCACCTCAGCACCTCACTGTACCGCAAACCGACAGACAACCTCACAATGCTCCACTTCTCCGGCTTCCACCCTAGACATGTTAAAGAAGCCATTCCCTGTGGACAAGCCCACCGTATACACAGAATTTGCTCAGATGAGAAGGATCGTGACAGACACTTCCAGATGCTGAAGGATGCCCTCGTGAGAACAGGATATGGCGCTCGACTCATCGATCGACAGTTCCCACGTGCCACAGCGATAAACCGCACTGACCTCCTCAGAAGATGAACACGGGATACAGTGGACAGAGTACCCTTTGTTGTCCAGTACTTCCCCGGAGCGGAGAAGCTACGACATCTTCTCCGGAGTCTTCAACATATCATTGATGATGAACATCTCGCTAGGGCCATCCCCACCCCCCACTTCTTGCTTTCAGACAACCGCACAACCTCAAACAGATCATTGTTCGCAACAAACTACCCAAACTTCAGGAGAACAGTGACCACAATACCACACAACCCTGCCACAGCAACCTCTGCAAGACATGCCAGACCATAGACATGGACGACATCAAACGTGAGGATACCATTCACTAGATAGACAGTACATACTCTTGCAACTCGGCCAACGTTGTCTACCTAATACGTTGCAAGAAAGGATGTCCCGAAGCATGGTACATTGGGGAGACCATGCAGACACACTACAACAGCGGATGAATGAACATCGCTCAACAATCACCAGGCAAAACAGTTCCCTTCCTGTGGGCGAACACTTCAGCAGTCATGGGCGTTCGGCCTCTGACCTGCGGGTAAATGTTCTTCAAGGGGGCCTTCGTGACACACGACAGCGCAGAGTCGCTGAGCAGAGACTGATAGCCAAGTTCCGCACACATGAGGACAGACTTAATAGGGATCTTGGCTTCATGACACACTATCAGTAACCCCCGTAACTTGCCTGGGTTAGCAAAAAACCTCACCTACTGTGCTGTCTGGAGAAAATACACAATTCTCTAACCAATGCTCAGGATTCCCTTCACACAATTGTTAGCCACTTTAACACTTGAATAGCAGGTTACATGTAAGGATTCGCATTCTAATCAGCAATCTGTAACTGTCTGTGCTGATGTGTGCTATTGCAGACCAGAACACTGCATTTGCCTGACGAAGACACAGTGTCGAAAGCTCGCAGATTTACTATCAAATAAATCGGTTGGATTGAAAATTGGTGTTACTAAATTCTTACTAAGAGGGATAATAAGCACAGCACAAGCTGTTTGAATAGAATGATGGTTTCATATACTTTTAATGAAATAATGATGAATGATCACTGGGTTGAAATGCTAACTAGTTAGCATTAAATATCCACAATTAGCATCTTGCTGTTGTTTCTTTCTCCTCCTGCAGACTTTGTTTCCAAAATGAGTTTTTTCCCCCTAGAACAGATCATTAGTTTGTTGCCAGAGGCTTATAGCTTGAGGGGCACCACTCCAACCAAGCATGATTGATCAGCAGTCTCTCCTGCTCTTACCACAAGTCATTGACATGTTGGAAATATTTTGCAGTTTGACACTCAACCTGTTGGCCACTTTATGAACACATCTTCCTTGGGACCTCAAGTCCTGCTGAGGGACTTGAACCCAAAGCTTTTGGCTCAAAGGCAGAAATGCTACCTATTGCAGTACAAAACCTCAGCAATTAGCATGCCTTCAGTGTTAACAGGACAATTTATGCGGGGGGAAATTGTTTCCAATCATATTTATTTTTGTATAGCAAGTGTGGTGGGCATGTCTAACACCACTGTCAACAATTCAGTTCTGCAATTATAAGAAATCCCCACAGCCTGAAATTCCCCTCATTGGGAGCACATTCATTGGTGTCTACCACTGTACATTTAGTGGGAAGATACCTCAATAGCATGAATCAGGCAAATGCAAGTGCCACTTGAGGCACATCTCTAGTGCTCACCCATTTGAAACTTGCGAACAACTCATGTGGTAACCCATATTCTTTTCTACTTCCCTCTCCCTTAGAGCAAGGGGGATAATATGCAATAATTTTGTTTTCACATTGGCTTTGAAGAGGATTTACAATGTTGGACCCCACTAGTGAAAGTCTCGTACACCCTTGTAGAGGCCAGTATGCTTCAATGCAAGTTAGCATAATGTGGAGATGTCAGTGTTGGACTGGGTAGACAGAGTAAAAAGTCTCTCAACACCAGGTTAAAGTCCAACAGGTTTATTTAGTGACCACCTGATGAAAGAGCAGCACTCAAAGCTCATGCTATCAAATAAATCTGTTGGACTTTAACCTGGTGTTGTGAGATTTCTTACTGTGTCAATCCAAATTTGACTGCTATTGCCAATGAGATCCCATTTCAGGTGTCAGAAATGAGATCACCTGTCTGTCTGAAGGACCACTGCAGAGTAAAAGCATGGAAATAATTGAAACAGTGCAGCAATCACAGCTCCTCTGTTTTCCTTGTGATCCTTGCATTCTTGCTCAGGGCCAACATAGGGAGAAAGGAAGAAACCCGAGACAAGTCCAGCCTGCATGATTTTGACTACCAACCATTAGATTCTGCTTTGAGTATCCTTTACTATTTTCATACATTTAATAATGAAAACAAATATTGGAAGACGTTTTGTGTAACAAATAACATTTGTTGTACCCGTTCAGAGACTGGTGTTCTAAATTTAGTTCATGGAAAATGAGTTTGTCAGTGATGGGTAACAAATCTAGGAATACAAACAAGAATCACAACATATGGATACAATAAACTTCTGTTATTCAGTGCAGTATAATAGCATTGAAAAATACAATTCATTCTGTCCACACAGTGCATCAAATTTCATGAACTGTTTCAGCTATGTCAAATGCAAGTAGTCCCACAATGAAAGACAAATGTACAGGAAGTGGGTACCTGAGTAGTACAGATTCTAAAAAAATGAAATTTTTAAATATTCATGTGTCATTAGTTTCTGGATATATGTTTCAGTGCAGCTGTCATGACAAGACATGCCAGGGGGAATCAGCAGGGTAAATATACAGGGTTACGAGAACAGGGCCTGAGTGGGATTGTTGTCAGTGCAGACTTGATGGGCTGAATAACCTCCTCTTGTTCTGTAGGGATTCTATGACAAACAAACATTCAGTCTTTTAAATTTAGAATTCCAATCAAAATCTGCTGCTCTAAAGTCAACCTGTATCCCTCCTTTGCAATGCACCAGAAAATGGTGATTTTAGCAAATGAAAGGGATAAAATTCATTGTAAGGAACATATCTACTTCATTCAATCTAGTGATAAACAGATAAAGGTGTTCTACAACTTTAAACCCCATTTGTGAAATTATGACTGAAGAGATTTTGGGACAATTCTTTAACCAGATGTTCCTTATTAAGTTCAATAAGTCATGCAGACAGGAGCAAGAAGAACATGGGCAAAGCAGGTGTGTGTTAACACTGACAGATAGAGATCAACATGGGGACGTACCCTGCACCAAAAGCAGAGAAATTTTTGGTTAGGAGGGAGGTGAATGAGTGTGGTCTTTTCAGTTCTGCACGCATTACATGTGGGAGCCATCAAATCATTGTAATTAATCACTGCCCTTTTGCAAATTCTTTCATTGCACCAAAACTTCACCTTTCAGTGCCAAAACTGAGAAATAGAAAATACATTCAAGGCTTCTAGCCAAAGGGACTACTGTGATTTAGAAATTCCTCAACGGGGTCAGCAGCCCCCATTTCACTGCTACAACTTCTTCAGAAAAGTCAGGAACTTGCCACACAAAGGTGTTTACAGCTCTTCCTTGGACAATGGCTATTAACCCCCCAAAAATATGCATTTTTGATTGTCAGATCTGATGTGGTAGCTGACCAATGGGAGCAGATTTGACTCTACCTGGCACACAAAATTGCAATTAATTAAAACAATTAGGATTAGAATACTGAAAAAGTAGATATTCTTGACAGGAATACAAAAGGAATTGAAATCTGGATGGCCCAGGCTTTCAACTTAATTAAAAAATAAATCCACATCAGAGTCCAGCGGCATAACTTTGTGAGCTTATACAATCTATTTATACACCACAGAGTATTTTAGCTTGAATATTTCTGTTCTGCACTTCTCAACTCCAACATTTGTTTTTTTTTTTCCAGAGGACAAATCCCCTCAAATAATCATTACAACAGTTTCTAATTGTAGAATCCAGGAATGATTGCAACCTAGAAAGCCATTCAGCACAGTGTCCATATTGGCTCTCTGTGACAATGAATCAGTGAGAACCACTCCCCTGTCCTTTCTCGACAATGTAGCCCTGCAATTTTTTCTTCCATTCTGATAATCTAATTCTCTTCCGAGCCTGAGCTTCCTCCAAATCCTCAGGTAATGCATTCAAATCTTAACTGCTGGGTATGTAAAAAATCTTTTTCCTCTGGGTCTTTGGACAATCACTTTACAAACAATGTCTGCTGGTTCTTAATCCTTCCACCAACAGGAACAGCTTCTTCAAATCTACTCTGTCCAGACCCCTCATGATTCTAAACACCTCAATCAAATCTCCTCTGCATTATGTCTGAGCAAATACATGTAGATTATTTGAGTATTTGTTTTATTCGTTTGTGGCTAGGCTAACACTTATTGCTCGTTCCTCATTACCCTAGAGAAGGTGGTGGTGGTGATGAGGCTCTGTCTTAAACCACTGCAATCCACATCCATTGTGCTATTAGCAAGGAAGTTCCAGGATTTTGATCCAGCAACAGCGAAGGAATATTTCCAAGTCAGGAAAGTGTAGGATGGTTTGGAGGGGAACTTGGTGTTCCTACATAGCAGCTGCTCTCATCTTTCTAGGGGAGTGGCATTCACCACTCAGCCCTTGGGTCTTTTGTGCCCTGTGCTCATCTATCTGATGCTCCCACCCAGAAGACAGAAGGAAAAAATGTAATCCAGGCGATGGGAATGTTATCCACCAGCTGGAGACCCCGCAAGAGCCATGCATTGGTTCCTTTGAAGAAGGCCTACTATATTAAGTACCAATAAAGAGGCCTTCCCAGGCAACTATCCCAACCCAAAGCGCTGCCGGTCAGAGGTAGACAACATTGTATCACTATGTCACTAGGGGAGTATTGCAGCTGCCAGCCACATACAGAATCAGGTTCATTTAATAAACCAGATTGTTATTGAAGACAGGGTGGGTGTCACAGGGAGGTTCCATCCAGCAATATCAAAACAATTGAAAATTTTACATTTAAAATGTTTTTATTACAACTCATGTGATTATCGTTTGTAATTTCTTGTCAATGGCAACCTCCATGACATTGGAAATAGATGATTCAGTAATTGCATTGCTGTTGAATGTCAGTCATAGAACAACAAGCACAGAAACAGAACTTTCAGTCCACAGGTCCACGCTGACTGCGGTGCCCTTGCAGCCAGTCCCAATTGCCCATGTTTGGGCCATGTCCAGCTAAGCCTTTCCTGTCCATGTACTTATCCAAATTTTTTTTTAAATCTTGCCACTGAACCTGACTCAACCACTTTCTCTGGCAGCTCATTCCCACGGGAAGATGGTTGGATTCTCTCTTACTTAATATGGTCATTGTCAAGGACTTGTATGGTGTAAATACTACTTGCCACTATCATCCCAAACCTAAATATTGTCCAGGTCTTGCTGCATGCATATTGACACAGACTACATCAGTATCCGAGAAGGTTCAAACGGTGCTGAATATTGTGCAAATGCCCCAACTTCTGACCTTACGATATGAGGGAAGGTCATTATAAAGCAGCTGAAGATTATGATTCAGATACTATGCTAAGAAACTCCTACAACTGAGATAATTAGCTTCCCACAAGTAGGTATAGCACTAAAAAATGAAGAGTTTTCTTCTTGATTCCCATGACTTGAATTTTGCTAAGACTCTTTCATGTTACATTTATTTTGTTCACTACATTAGCCAGGAGTCAAACTAACAATTACATTTTTGATTAGCAAACAAAGAACAGACCTGGTCATTGAGTATATGGTCTCAGTATACTGTTGCATGTTTACTTATATTTGTGGTACATTTGAAGAAATCCAGAAGAGAACCTGCAGTGTGAAGAAGAGGCTTGAGAGATTATCACTGCATGCAAAGCTTTTTTTGAAGTCACCAGGGCCATTGATAGACCAAAATCAAATGGAAAAATTCCCCTTCATTCACAGAATGGCATTTCTCTTGTGAAAGATTACAATATCATCTATCAATGTTAGAAAAGAGAAACCACAGTGACTATTCCCATAGTGTCCTGTGGTAGAACTCACGAGTCAGCCAACATCAGTGGGAAAGCGCAACAAATAATCAGACTGATTAAAAAAAATAAAAGCTTGCAGCCCTGGTTACATTCCTATTGAGGTCCTCAAAGTTGGTGAAATTTTGCTCACATCAATACTCGATGTGCACACCATTCATTAGATATGAATGTTGCTGGCCGGCCAGTATTTATTGCACATCCCTAGTTGCTCTTGAAGGGCAGTTGAGAATCAATCACATTGCAGTGGCTCCGGAGTCTCATGTAGGCCAGGCCGGGTAAGGATGGCAGATTTCCTTCTCTAAAGACATTAAATGAACCAGCTGGACTTTTTTGACAGTCAATAATGGTTTCATCAGTACATTCTTAATTCTAGACTTTTTTTTTGTTAAATACAAATTTCACCATCTCATGTGGCAAGATTCAAATCTGGGTCCCCAGAACATTAGGTGAGTTTCTGGATTAATAGACTAGCGATAGTACTACCAGGTCATCACTTCCTCTATATATCATGTACATTGGCCTGCATTTTCTATTAGTGTTAATACCTGTAGCTAAAAGCAATTGTCACTGTAGTCACACTTTTTGTGGGCAATTTTTAATAGAAATTTCTATTCATGGCAGGGACAAATAGGCTGCCAGTGAGCACATATTATAACACTCCCAACTCTCAGATTTATTTATAGTCTTTGCCATATTCCAAGTCTCTTCTTTTAATTGGATAAGTCCTCAATAAGTCAGAGATGGATTGTTCTACACAGTTGGGTGTGATCTTACCTGCCCTTCATACCATGCCCCTATTGCAGCAAGGTCAGAACACTTAGTTGCTAGCCAAGTCTCTCTTCACTGCAGCACTGTTGGCGAGAATGGTGATAGATTCTGACTTTTGTCCTTTTAATGGAATTTTCATTTCATATTTTGACTTGTTTCTTTAACTGTTTCCACTATTTATCACCATATCTGTTAGTCTATTTATCCAATCAATTGTTGCCAGTTTTTCCCTCAAACCAATTTTATTGCTTTTGTTTGAAAGTTTAAAGATGCTTGATCGGAATTGTGTCACATTCATGATGAAATTCAATTGTATTATGATCACTCTTGCCCAATGGACTATTATACTATGTGATTATGAATTAGACTTGCCTCATCACGCAAAAAAGGAAAAGAGGTGAAAAATATTTGAAATATTCTATATTTTCTGTATGCATCATCATGAGAGTTTGGCTTGCCAAAGTGTGACAGACAGATTTGATTGTCCAGTTGACCAAGGATGGTGCATACACAGTAACTGCAAGATTATCACATATGGTTCAATACTGAGTATTCATATTATGCACATAAATCAGCCTGTATTTCCATGGTTTTGAAGTGCTCTTGCATTCTGTGAGGTAATCCCCCGAACTGGTTGTGGACTCCATGTTTTGGTTGAAATTCCAATTTGCATGTTACAAACTGAAAGTGAAGAAGGGAATGAGTAACACCAAAAGATGAACCATTACCCCAGGAAAATGGTCCACCTTAAAAGGTTACAATCCAACTGCCTCGAGGAGAAATACATCAAAGCATGCATTTTTATTATTATCCTGAAACAGCCTTTTTATTATTACACTGAATGGACAACACATCATATTCCTTCCTCTCCCGAACAAAAAAAAAATTACCTGACAACAGTAGTAATAATAATAATAATAATAACAGTAATAACAACAACAACAATATATAAAACTCTGGCCCATTGTAGAATTTTAAAGAGATGAAATGATACCATGGAAATCGATTGGGTAATAATATCAGCAAGACTCCAAATTCCCAACTTTTACCCAGAGTCCAATGTGGGAAATATGTCAAACCCCATGACATTTCCTATGCCAGGGTAATGAAATACTTCAGTGAGATTAATGGCTGGTCTGTCTCAATTCCACCGCCTACATGATGCATAGTTTCCAACTATGGTGCAGGTGGAGGCCTATCATGTCTGCACTGGCTCTCTGTATAACCAACTTGCCTCATAGTCTTTCCCCCATTCCTATAATCTGGAACATTATTCTTTTTCAGAAAACGGTAATTCCATTTTGAATGCATCAATTGAACTTGCTTCTACCACATTCTCAGGCAGTGCATTCCAGACCCTAAACATTTGACGCGTAAAAGTTTCACCCCATTTTACTTTTGCCAATTATTTTAAATCTGTGCCATCTTGTTTTCGATCCTTTCACAAATGGGAATAGTTTCTCCCTATCTATTCTGCCCAGACCACTTGTGATTTTGAGTACATCTATCAAATCTCCTCTCAGTCTTTTGTCCAAAGAAAACAGTCCTAACTTCTCCAATCTATTTTCATTGCTGAAGTTCCTCATCCCGGGAATTATTCTCATGAAACTTTCTGCACTGATTAATGTCTTCAAATTGTTTGTAGCCACAAATGTGAGGCATCAGCTTATTGCTCCACTGACTTGCTCACAGCTCTACTGAGGCCTTCACAGCAGTCTGTGTTAGATACTTACCATTCCTTTCACCCTGAATTGCTGAACATTCAAACTGAATGTAGCAGGAAATTCCCTGGATACCTTGCATAGACCTGCATGATGTTCCTGTGACAAGCCACTAAGTGAAAATTAATGGCGAAGCATGGAGTTCATGAACATAGTGGCTGGTGTTCCGGTGCTTTGGTGGCAGTGTGTATGCAATTAAAGATACCACGTTAGCAAGGTAAGCCACGCACTGTTGCAAGTCCTGTGCTTTCTCCTTTTAATTGTAAGTCACTAGGGAAGGTAATGTTTCTCCCCTGACAGAAAGAGCATCAATCAACTGCTTAATGTAGACTAGGAAATACAACTTACAGCAACCTAAAAAGGATCCAATAGTGATAAAAATTCACAGCTGTAGAAACTTTAAAAGCAGTTTGCAGAAATCTTCAAAATTTCTGTCGGAAGTGCGTTCAACACTGTTCAAGTAGGTCGAAGCAGATTGCATAACTCTACAGTATAGAGGGATCTGGGTGTTCTGGTACATGAATCACAAAAAAGTTAGAACACAGGTACAGCAAATGATTAGGAAGACAATTGGAATGTTGGTACTTATTACAAGGAGTATAGAACATAAGTGCTCTACAGGGCCTTAGGAAGACAGCCATCTGGAATACTGCATACAGTTTTGGTCTCCTTAAGGATGTAATTGCACAAGAAGTGATTCAGAGAAAGTTTAGTCAAATTCCTGGAATGAAGGGAGGAAAGGCTAAGCAGATAGGGAATATATATCATTGGCATTTAAAAGAATGAGAGGTAATCTTAAGATCCTGAGGGGATTTGATAGTTTATATGCTGAATGTTTCCCTTTGTGGAGGAGTCCAGGGTGCACAGTTTAAAAGTTAGGGGCTCCCATTTAAGACTGAAATGAGGAGAATCTCTCTCCTCAGAGGAACTTTAATTGATGGACTTCTTATCCCCCAAGAGTATTGTGAGCTGGAATAATGCATATGTGCAAGGTTATATGAGACACATTTGTTTTCAAAGGGACTCACGGCATGCACGGCTACAATCAGATCAGCCGTGAGTGTATCGAATGGTGGAGCAAGCTTGAGTGGCCAAATTGTTTATTGCTGTTCCTAATTATTTTTTGTGGTCAAGGCTGGTGCACAATTATGTGAGATCTCCCCTCCCCTTGCTGGTAGTTGCTGAGGTTATTGATGCTGTTCCTTCTTGTCCAATTCTTCCTCAATCCACAAAAGCACTGACGACAATTACATGCTGACAAACAAAAAAGCTTACAAGACAAGGATACCCAAATAAAGTGAATGTAGTTGGAAAACTCTCCATGAAAATAAAACAGCAAGCACAGCCTCTGATACAGTGAACTGCAACTGAGAGCTCTTTTCAGCTAGGAAGTGACAAATCTTCCACTTCCTAGGCAGTAAAATTAGGGGTCCTGATAACATCATTGAAACATCATCCTTCAATGTTAATGAGCCCCTGGCTAGGCACCAGTTACTTTTTTTTAAGTTGGTGGCTGGCAGGAATGTTCAATAATGTTGCAGAGACAATTTTAACATGTGCACTGTTTGCGATGGACAGGCTGGGTTAAAAATCCCAATGTTCATCTTGATTTCTGCATTGTCAGAAGAAAAGCCTTTCACACCAGGTTGACTTTACAATAAATTAGTTATAAGCTGTGACAAAGGATTACAATAATATAATTCGGTATGTGATGTCAAATATTTACTTACTTTGGTTGCTCCTAAAGTGGAACATCCATACAAAAAGGTAAGTGAAAGTCTCAAGCAGAAAATGTAGAGTAAAAAAAAAGTACAAATAAAGTTTGAACAGTTAATCAAATATGAATTAAAGTCAGCACACATCTGTCAACAGAAAGTTGTGTTTAATTTGCTGGAGATTTTTTTTCCATCAGGCAAGAGAGATAGATGAGTAATGTGGTTGATGGAGTGTACATGGACTTCCAAAAGAGGTATGATAAAGTGCCACATAACAAACTTGCTAGCAAAGATAAAAGTCATGAATATAAGTGGCAGCAATGATACAGAATTGGCTGAGTTATAAAGAGAGTGAGGCTGACAGTTGTTTTCAGATTGGAAGATATACAATGGGAGTCCTTTAGAGATTGATTCTAGAACTGTCACTTTTTAAAATCTACATTAAATGATCTAGGCTTGGTAATAATTTCAAAATTAGCAAGTGACACAAAACTTGGTAGTGTGAACTATCAGGAGGATAGTATTAAACTTCAAATAGGACATAGGTTGATGGAATGAGTGAACAAATGGCCAACAGAATTTAATGCAGTGTGAAATAGTACGTTTTAGTAGGAAGTGTGAAGAGGGGCAATAAAAAATAAAAAGATACAATTCTAAAGCAGTTGCAGGAAAAGAGGACCTGGGGCACATTTTCACAAACTACGAAAGTAGTAGGGCAGTTTAAGAAAGGAATTAATAAAGCATAGAGGATCCCAAGCTTCATTAATAGACGTATAGAGTACAAAAGTTATGGCGGACTCCATAAGACACTGGCTTGACCTCAAATGAGTTCAGCAGACTTCAATTCTGGGCACTTCATTTTAAGAAGGATGTGAAGACATTTGAGAAAGTGAAAAATAGATTTCCACGGATGAATAACCTCCAGATCAAGAACAGACCCTGTTTCTCCAGAAGACCAAGACCAGTCATGATCGAGGTACTTATATCATAGAGGCTCTGGACAGAATTAGGCTAGGAGAAACAGTTTCCAGCTGCAGAAGTGTTGGCAATTAAAGGATATTTAAAGCTGAATGGCAAAATGAGAGAAGACTATTTTTCCTCTCCCCTCCAATATGCAATGTGGAGTTAGGATCTAGAATGCACTGCCACTGTGTAGAGGAGGCAAGTTTAATCATGATTTTCAAAGAAAATGGGACAATTATGTCCCATTTTCAGAAACAGGACAGAAAAAAAAATGCATAACCGTGGGGAAAGAGTTTGGGACTAAATTGCTGCTGTAGAGAGTACGATGGGCTGAATGGCCTCCCTCTGTGAAGCAGTCATTCTTTGCGGTTGATGGCTTCCCAACAGTTTGATTGCATTCAGTCTGTTGCAGAGATTTGTTCCAATGAAAAGCAAGTAGTAAAAGATCACTCAATAAGAAATACATTAAAGCTGGGTGAAATTGCTCCAGGCCAGAGATACATTTCTGAATTTGTTGCATTTCTGCTGCCCTGCTGTCAGGTCATTAATGAACTCGTACAACAAGATGATACATGCCAGAAAACATAGAAGTTAAAGCAACAATAGGCCTTTTCTGCCCTACTCAAGAAGTAGAAGGAGCAGGCCATTGTGGGCGACTAGTGGTTAGATCTGCTGTCTCAGTTCCAGGGACCCGGGTTCAATGCCAGCCTCGAGTCCGTGTGGAGTTTGCACATTCTCTGTGTCTACATTTAGTTTTCTTTAGGTGTCCCTCCCACACTCCAAAGATATACAGGTTAGATGGAATGGGCATACTAAATTGTCCTTTAATGTCCCAAGATGTGTAGATTAGGGGGAAATAGTGGGGGTAAATGCACAGGGTCAGGGAAAGGAGGTGGGCCTGGGTAAGATGCTCTGTCAAGAAGTTGGTGCAGACTTGAGTCTGGGCCAAATGGCCTCCTTCTCCACTGGAGTGATTCTGCCAGGCTCTTCAAGCCTGGCCTGCTGTTCAATATGATCATAACTGATGTATGCTGGCCTCACCTCAATTTTCTGGCCATTTCCCCACAGTCCTCTATTTATCAAATATTCATCCACTCCACTTTGAATACTTCTAACAAACCAGCCTCGACTACCCTTTGGGGCAGAGAAATCCAGAGATTCACCATTTGGAGAAGAAATTCCTATACACTTTTGTTTTAATTGACCAGTCCAATATGTCCCCTTGTTCATGACTCTCCCATTAGTGAAAACATTTTATCATCTAATCTATAACCCCTCTCAAGATCTTTTGTTTGAGTAAAGGTCACCCCTCACTTTTCTAAACTCCCAAGGAATACAGACCCAGGCTATTTAGTGTCCCTTGATAGCACAATCCTCGGAACTGGCCTGCCTCCAAGTTTACTAGAGCTTTTCTTTTAGATAAGGGGACCAAAAATGGTACTCAGTTTACCAGGTGAGGCCTTTGTAGAATTGCAACTAAACCTCCCTATTTTTAAACTCCAATCCTTTTGCAATAAAAACGTCAAAATGTAGTCTGCCTTCTTAACTACTTTGTGGACCTGCCTAATAGCTTTTTGTGATTCATGCACAAAAACACTTTGATTCTTCTGTACTTCACCACTCAATTACAGTCTCTCTACATTTAGATATTAATCTACTTTTGGTTCCTCCTACCAAAGTGCATGATCTCATACATTTTACCATTAAACTCCATTTGTCAGGTTTTCATACAGTCACCCAATCCATCTAAATCCCATTGCAGAATCACAATATCCTCATCGCAACTTTTTTCCCATCTATCTTTGTATTATCGGCAAATTTAGAAACCTTACATTCTGTTCCTTCGTGCAGATCATTAATGTAAAGAGTAAACAATTGCAGGCCAAGAACTGATCCCTGAGGTACTTTACTAGTTACATCTTTTCACTCTGAAAGGAACCTATTTATTCCAACACTTGGTCTTCCATATGACAGCCAATATTCATGCTAACATGTTTCCTCCAATTCCACAGACTTGTGCTTTATGCATCAGCCTCTTATGCAACACCTTGTCAAACACCTTTTGGGAATCTACACTACTTCTGCCAGAGGTGATGGTGCAGCAGGCACATTAGCACAGGGCTCAGTACTAGGACCTTTTCTATTTGTGGTTTATATAAATGACTTGGAAGAGGGGGTAGGTGGTGTGATCAGCAAATTTGCTGATGACACTAAGATGCTTGAATTGGCGGGTACTGAGGAGCAGTGCCAGGCAATACAACAGGACATAGATAGGCTGGTAGATTGGGCAGATAGATGGCAAATGGAATTTAATCCGGATAATGCGAGGTGATGCATTTTGGCCGGAATAATGTAGAGGGGAGTTATAGGATAAAAGGTAAAACTATCCAGAGTATAGAGACACAGAGAGACCTGGGGGTGCAGGTTCACAAGTCTCTGAAGGTGTCAGTACAGGTGGAGAATGTGATAAAGAAAGCGTATGGTATGTTAGCCTTCATAGGAAGGGGTATAGAATACAAGAGTAGGAGGCTGATGTTGCAAGTGTATAGAATGTTGGTTAGGCCTCACTTGGAGTACTGCGTCCAGTTCTGGTCGCCGTACTACCAGAAGGATGTGGAGGCTGTGGAGAGAGTGCAGAGGAGATTTACCAGGATGCTGCCTGGTATGGAAGGGCTGTCTTACGAGGAAAGATTGAACACACTGGGGTTGTTTTCCCTTGAAAGACATTGGCTGAGAGGGGATCTATTAGAGGTATATAAGATTATAAGGGGTATAGATAGAGTAAATGGTGGTAAGCTTTTTCACCATTAGAAATGGATAGAACGAGGGGTCACTTGCTTAGGGTGAGGGGGGCTATGTATAAGACGAATATTAGAGGGCAGTTTTTTACACAAAGGGTAGTGGGGGTGTGGAATGCGCTACCGAGTAAGGTGGTGGGAGCAGGCACGCTAGGGTTGTTTAAGGGTCTCTTGGACAGCCACATGAGCGGTCTGCAGATAGAGGGATATCGCAGGACTGTCTAAATATCTTATTTGTTTCCACAGGCAATTCGGTCCACCTTGTTGACCAACAAGGTGCATGCATTCGGCAGGTCGTGCGAGGGCTGCTCTTGGATGTTGCTTCAGGAGTGGCCTAGTGCTTCAAGTCGTCAGTGTATGCTTAAACTGGACCATCTGATGGGCAACATGACAGCTCAGTGACTCTTGCTGTTGCTGTGCAGACACATAGATTTGGACCTATGTCTGCGGGAGTTTGCGAGTTCTCCCTGTGGTTGTGTGGGTTTTCTCCGGGTGCTCTGGTTTCCTCCCACATCCCAAATGTGCTCTTAGGCTGATTTGGTAACAAATTGTCCCTATATTGGTCCCTATATGGGAATCTTCCACAACAGGCATAGCCTAAAGTCATGGATATGTCATTAAGACGTTAGGACGGCGGTGCGGGCTCGTTGGGCCGAAGGGCCTGTTTCCCGTGCAGTGTTGCTCTTTGTTCTTTATTTAAGAGACATCTGGATAGGTACATGAATAGAGAGATACAGACCAAGTAAGGTTCTTTACTTTAGGGCATCACCATTAGCACAGGCTTAGGAGGGCTTTCTTCGTTCTATCTCAGGCTTCCCTCTACTTACTCTCCTTGTCACATTCTCAAAGAATTTGGGCAAGTTTGTCAAACATGATTTACCTTTCATTAAAGCCATATTAACAAATTTGATTATATTCAGCTTTCCTAAATGATTAGCTATTTCCTCTTTTATTATTGACTCCAGTATCTTGACAATAAACAGACGTTAAACTAACTGGCCTATAGTTTCCGGTCTTTCTCCTTTTGTGAGAAAGGACGTTTTCCAAGTTTATCTACTATATTAATATACACACAAACCGCAGGACTGGCATTCAAAAGCTCAATTTTTCAGTCTGATTTTTCAAGTTTCAGAAAGATTACTGAGCAGAATGTCAATCTACCACTAAGGCGGTGGCAAATGCAGCATGGATTTGAAGGGGAAGTCGTGTTTAATCAATTTACTGGCTTTCTACGAAAATGTGACTAGTGCAATAGGCAGAGGGGAACTGATAGATAAAGGCGTTCGATAAGGTGCCTCACAAAAGGTTGCTGCAGAAGGTTAGAGTACACAGAATTGGGGGTAAAGTGTTAGCATGGATTGAGGATTGGTTGTCTAACAGGAAGCACAGTTGGAATCAATGGATGCTTTTCTAGTGGCAGTTGATGACTAGTGGAGTACCGCAGGGATCGGTGCTGGGGCCTCAACTGTTTACCATTTACATAGATGATCTGGAGAAGAGGGCTGAATATAGGGTAACAAAATTTGCTGATGACACAAAGATGAGTGGAAAAGCGAATTGCATGGAGGGTGTGAAAAGTCTGCAGAGAGATTTGGATAGGCTGAGTGAGTGGGTGAGGACCTGGCAGATGGAGTATAATGTAAGCAAGTGTGAGGTTATCCACTTTGGTAGAAATAATAGTAGGAGGGATTATTATTTAAAGGGTGAAAAGCTGCAGCATGTTACCGTGCAGAGGACCTGGGGGTCCTCGTGCACAAATCGCAAAAACTCAGCATGCAGGTGCTGCAAGTGATCAAGAAGGCGAATGGAGTGTTGGCCTTTATAGCGAGGGGGATAGAATATAAAAGCAGTGAGGTCTTGCTGCAACTGTGCAAGGCACTGGTAAGGCCGCAACTGGAGTAGCGTGTACAGTTTTGGTCCCCTTATTTGCAAAAGGATATATTGGCTTTGAAGGGGGTACAGAAAAGGCCCACCAGGCTGATACCAGAGATGAGAGGGATGGCTTATGAGGAGAGATTGAATAGACTGGGACTGTACTCGGAGTTTAGAAGACTGAGGGGGATCCTATAGAGACATATAAATAATGAAGGGCTAGATAAGAAATAGGAGCTCCTATTTATCCTAAGTCTTTTAAGTGAGCCTGTTAATAGCAACCAAGAGGTCAACAAGTCTATGAGCAAAGCTATAAATTCCTGCACGGGTTAACAATGTCTTTGAAATGCAGCAAATCTGTGTTTAGTGACATGCAAAACATCTTGCAATACAGATAATTTAACTGCCTCCTCATTTTACACAAGATCATTAAATTCAGGACTTATACTCCATAATAATTCATGCAGAATTACCTAAGAGGGCCTACTTATCTAAAACATCAAGAAAAAGGTGCTTATTTTAAATATGTACATTCTTTTCAATAAAATAAAGTTTTAACCAGTACAAGTGTTTAAAAAAACTGAACAGAGTTGCAGGGAAATGGTGGTGTAGTAGTAATGTCACTGAACTCATAATCCAGAGATCTAAGCTAACGCTCTATGAACACAAGTTCAAATTCCAGCATGGCAGCTGACAGAATTTGAATTCAATTAATAAAATCTGGAATATAAAACTAATCTCAGTAATAGTGACCGCAAGAAGCATCTGCTTCACTAATATTTTTTAGGGAAGGAAATTTGCCATCCTTGCCTAGTCTTGCCTACATGTAACTCCAGACCAAATACTGTGGTTGATTCTTGGCTGCCCTCTGAAATGGCCTTGCAAATCATTAGTTCAAGGGTAACAAATGCAAGCCCCGCTAATGACACCCAGGTCCCACAAAAGGATAAAAAAGACTTCACCACTCAATTTATTTCAGTAATGACTTTCAAAATTAGCAATGTTGGCTCTTTCCCCAAAGGGCAAATCCTTTAAGCTTGGAACAAAAACTGATCCACCTTATAACAAGATAAGTACATCATGGGAGAAATGTCCTCTGCCTTTGGTTTTCAGTATTTTATTTGCATCTTCATTTGTAGAAAGTGCATGATGAAAACTGGGCCTTAGCTCATGTGATGTCAGTGAATCCAAAGCTGATCTAAAACAATTTCACTAATGGGGGTTTGTACAACGTGTTAACATACTGCAATGTGGCTTTAGACCTTTCAGAGGAACATCTGGTACTGTCTTTGTTGCAAGACAAATCCAAGAAAAACATCAACAATAACCAACCACCAGGAACTCTCCATTGCATTCATTGACATGATCAAAACATCTGACTCATTGCGAGGTTTTGAGGATTGAGCTCCAAAGATTTGAATATTCAAGAAGCTTCACCACTATTCTACAACTGCTTCGTGATATGACAATACTCAAACAGTGCCTGTCAAAATCCAGAATGGTGTCAAGTAAGGCAGTGTAAGATGGATAGCGCCCATTCTATTAACAATTTACCCAACAGTGGCTGTTCACCCCAAAAGATCAACTGCCCTCTGGTATAAGTAATACTAGGAGGAAAACTTTAACTCAAGTTGCCTCTGTGCCAAAAACTAAGTTGGCCAGATACATGATCTACAGTTTGCAGAAGACTGGAAGCGTCACTGCCCAATCTGCAACGGATTGCAAGCCACCCTCAATCTGTTCAATCCTGCATACTGGACCCTGTACTTGAATGTTGCCAAAACAAAACTCTTATCAACCTACAACTACTCAGACAATAATCCATTTCCCATGAAGGAGAGATTCTGGAAAATGATGACCACTTCTGCTAACTTGGTAACCACCTATATAGAGAAATGAGCTTTTGACAAAAGTCAAAGTCTGCAGAGCTGTTGGCGTTAGCATACTCCTGGACTGTAGCGAAACTTGGGCTGGGATTTTCCTGAATTGTGCATCGCAAAGCGAAAAATTCCCACCCAAGCTCAACAGATCTTTGTACAGTCTGCCGATTCCTCACCTGCTATCATTCCCGCAGCAGGCAAGATGGATGATTTTCACCCTGATCTCTGTATGAGAGACACATAAGCATTAGAGAAATTTAATCAAAAATGCCTCTGCTGCATCCTCTGGACTCTGTGAGGACTGAACAAATGTTAAGTGTCTTTTACAAAGCTGGCTCTACAAGCAATCATGCAAAACTGTTGCAGATGTCGGCCGCAATGGACTGGACATTGTGTCCCAATGGATGGGAAATGCCTCTCCTCCCACGTTCTACTCACAAATGGCCAGTGTTCTGGGGAGACAAAGAAAACACTTCAGACACTCAAACTCACCTTTGAAGCACAGCAGCATTGATATTAATGATTGGGAGGAGCTTGCTATTAATTGTTTTAAACGGCAACAACTTGTCCATCAAGTTGCAACATGCATGGAATCCAAACACCTCACTGAGGAGGCAGAGCAGCAGCAGAGAAGTAAAGGAAGCCAATTCTTTATTGCAGATCCAACTATCTCACGTCCTGTCCTGCTCCACGTACCTAAAGATCTGTGGGTTGAGAATCAGCTTATTCAGTCACAAGTAGTCACGAGAGAAACTTGCAACCCTGAGAAGCCATTCTCCTTCAATTGAGGGACAGCCAAGAAGGATGATACTACAGTAGTACAGTCGAGTGGCAAGAGATAAATAACCTGCATTTATACTGTGTCCTTTTATAACTTCAGGGCATCTAGTGCTTCAGAGCCAATGAAGTATTTTGAAAACAGAGTTATTGTTATAACGTCGTTAGTGTACGCTTGACCTGGACCATTTGATGGGCAACACAACAGCTCAGTGACTATCGCTGTGCTAGGCAGATACATGGATTTAGGCCTGTGTGGGAGTTTGTGCATTCTCCCCATACTTGCGTGGGTTTTCTCTGGGTGCTCCAGTTTCCTCCCACATCCCAAAGATGTGCTCTTAAGCTAATTGGCAAAAGAAATTCTCCCTAAATTGTCTCAAATTTGGTTTTTAATCCATAGATCTATAAACATGGACAGGGATTGCAGGTAGAGGTGGGAACATCGGGGTGGTGGCACGGGCTCGTTGGGCTGAAGAGCCTGTTTCCCATGCTGTTTTGTTCTTTAACATCAGAAGTGCAGCATAATTCTACACATAGCAAGCTCTTGTTACCAGCAATGAAATAAATGATCAAATGATCTGTTCAATAGCATTGCTCAAACTGACAAATGTTGGGCAGAACACCAGGAAGGCACCTCTATTCTTCTTCAAATGGGGAATTTTTTTTCTTAACATCCACCTGAGAGAGCAGACAGCAACTTGGTTCATGTCTCATCCAATGGGATGCACCTCCAACAGTGCAATACTCTCTCAGTACTGCATACAAATACCAGCCTGATAATATCTACCCAAGTCTCTGAGGTGGGACATAAATGCAGAACCTTCTGATGGAAGAGGGGAGGTTGCTACCACTGAGCCAAGTTTGGATAAATCGGAGGCCACAGTTACCCTCAGTGAATGGTGGACATCTGTAGGTCACAACTTCTGCTAGAGCCAAGCCTCTTATGGTTCCTCAGCCGTTAGTATTTACACTTCTGCACCTTGACTGGCTGAATGAAACTAAAAGAGTTGTCAAAGGTTGTTATTTTTTTAAACATGGAAAGAGAGTTTTTTTTTTAAACCTCCAGAAAGAGTTAATCTTGTGAAAAACTGGTAAAGATTTTTTTTAAAAAAGGTTAAGCTCAAGAAAGTTATAATTAATTTATGTATTAAGATATCCAGCCTGCGCTGATTTGGCTGAGTTAAATCAGGAAACATGTAGCCTCCACATTCAGCTCAGTAACTGAGCACAGGCAAAATATGCTTTAAACCAACTGCACTCTTGATCACAAATTAAGTGATCCCTGCTGCATGGGGCACATGCTCAAACATTAGTTAAGGAAATGACTGAGCTCAGCTCTGCTGCTTTTCAGTTACACAGTCTGCCACTGCACCACAAACCAGGAGCACAAGTGAAGAACAGCCATTTGACCAAAATTACTGGAGAGCTGATTCTCCTTCTCCACTGCTCAGCCCCACAACCACAACATGCAAAAATCTGAGGTTTAAGGAAAAGGAAGGAAGAAAATAGATGGGGCGGGGCAGGGCAGGGCAGGGCAGGGCAAGCAGGGGGAAGAGGAAAGAAAAAGAAATTGAGCCAAAATAAATTATGAAATCTATCATTGAAGACTTCATATTAATCTGCCTTTGGTGTGGAACATATTACTGTACAGAAACACTGAAACTAACAGAATAATCAAGTTAATTTATTAGTCACAAGTAAGGCTTACATTAACCCTGAAATGAAGTTACTGTGAAATTCCCCTAGTTGCCCCTGTCCGGATCAACGCACCTAACCAGCACATCTTTCTGACTATGGGAGGAAAGCGGAGTATCCGGAAGAAATCCATGCAGACATGGGGAAAACATGCAAACTCCACACAGAGTGATCTAGGCTGGGAATCAAATCCAGGTCCCTACATCTGTCAGGCAGCAGAATTAACCACTGTCATTGTGTCGCCCACAATAACTAGAATAATAAAACTAGTCAAGAGTCTGAAAGTCCCTACAGTGGCCACTGTGTAAAAGTCAAAATCATTACATTGGGGGAATTCCACACAAATCAGGCAAAAGAGAATTAAACATCAAGGTTGGTGCAATTTAAAAGCACGAAACATTTATATTAGTAAGTAACTTGGTATCGTGGAAAGCCTCGATCTCAAAGCCTTGGTATTTAACCTGAGGATCTGATCGGATAAATTTGATGAACCTTCTATTCACGGATGTCTGCAAAATTTGCTGGTTTACTAATATTAATTCTGTTGCTAACAATTCATAAAACATCATAGTCTGCTGTTTATCTTTGGGTAATAGACATTTTTAAAAATTACAATAAGGGGTGGGAGAGGAGTTCTTGGATTTACCAATGTTTTCACTGCTCCCAACACACACAAAAACATTTCAGATACTGATTCAATAAAATCACTAGACTTGAAAATTCATTTCCCATTTTAAAATCAGAGAATAGAAGACAGCAGAAATGCTTCATCTCAAATTTTATTCATTTAACGATCCTGTCATGCTTTGGGGCAACTTCCAGCAATAGCAGACACAAATTAATCTGTTGATTACTAAGCTTGATGAGCATTTCCATGCGATTAATCATGGGTAATATATCAATAAGCTCTGAAATAATGAGCATTTAATCAATTGTTATAATTGGCACACTCAATTTGCTTCTAAAACAGAGCCCAAGATGGAGGGCCAATTTAAGATAAGGTATTATTTCTAAGTTTCAGGAGAATCAAAGATGTGTGGAAAAAAAAACAAATGACAGATTAACATAAATGGCTTTCCTGCAATCAAACATTTTCAGACATATTACAGTGCATCTCCAAGCATGATTCCATACTATGTGCAGGAATAAAGACTTTAAAAATATATACAGTCCACTACAGAATCTTAGAAAGAACAGCACTTCAGCCCAATGCCACTTGTACTGGCTTTACCTCTTCAAATCAGTGCCACTTAATCAAATTCCATTTCTCCATAACCCTTTTAAAGTATTCTATAGATTCATGAAGAATT
This sequence comes from Sphyrna mokarran, assembly GCA_024679065.1. Classification (NCBI taxonomy): domain Eukaryota; kingdom Metazoa; phylum Chordata; class Chondrichthyes; order Carcharhiniformes; family Carcharhinidae; genus Sphyrna; species Sphyrna mokarran. Next base: position 32,321,225 of record JAGIQG010000002.1, on the reverse strand, counting down.
GAGGTTACTGCCTTCTCTACTCTATCTCCATCATTGTTTTAGAATGGTGACTTCATACTTTCAGTCACAATTTAAAAAAAACTATTCCCATACTCAGCGTTCTTAATCTTGCTTTCTTCCTATACCTCTTATATTGGTCTTTTTATACTTTATTCACCAAAACATTTTGCCCTAGCTGCCGCAGTAAATGCAGCAACATGTAGCGTGATTTGCCAGTCAAAATTTCCTATCTGCAAACCCAAAAGACTCTTTTTTATGCATGCTGAGTTTTAAGTTCAAAGCTTCTCTTTGCTGGGGTATACTAAACATTGGGAATTTTCATCACCTATGGGCCAGGAAGTTAAAAAAAGGTTGGTGTAAAAGAAAAAAAGACTACGTTTTTTGTCCATTATCTATTTGTAGTTAAAAAAAATTATTAAAAAAGGCTTCCTGTCTACAATGATATCTGATCTAGAAACTTAACTAACATGGCTGCTTGGTCACAATCTGTGGTACTGCAGTACGTTACAGTAATCCAGAGAGCTTAAGATAAACCTCAATGCTTGGGGAGTTTTTATTTTCTCCTCAATTTTGAAATCACATTATCATAGAACCCATCGGCCGAACTCAATCCCACCGGTCCCTACCCCCATATCCCTATATATTATACCCACTAACTCCCTCTAACCTATGCATCCCTGGACACTAAGGGGCAATTTCTTAACATGGCCAATCAATCAATCTAACCCGCACATCTTTGGACTGCAGGAGAAAATCTGAGTACCTGGCAGAAACCCACGCAGACACGAGGAGAATGTGCAAACTCCACATAGATAGTGACCCGAGCTAGGAATTGAACCCAAGGACCCTGGAGCTGTGAAGCAGCAGTGCTAACCACTGTGCTACCGCGCTGATAATTACTGTACTGTATAATATACTTCACTGTATATTTACTGATAAATATGGTGACAGTGAAGCAAAGTTATTCTTCACACAACTTGCTTGACACATTCCACATCACGACCATAAATATACTTTTAAAAACTTTACAATTTGGAGTCAACAGCGCTTACTTCTGGAATGGTGGCACAACGGTTAGCACTGCTGCCTCACACCGCCAGCGACCAAGGTCATTGTGCAAACTCCGTATAAACATTCTCCCTGTGTCTGGTTGGGTTTCCTTTAAGTGCTGCAGTTTCCTCCCACACTCCATAGACATAAGGATTAGGTTGATTGGCCATCCATAATGTCAGGAGGGTAAGCAAGGTAAACGTGGGATTACGGGGATAGGGCTTCAGTGGAATTGTTATCAGTGCAGACTTGATGGGCCAAGTGGCCTGCTTCAGCACGGCGGTGATTCTATGAAAATAATTAATGTTTCATGATTTTGAAGTCATTAAATTACCACTGTCATGTTGCTTCTTTGCCATAAACATACAACATCCATGCTTAGTTTTACTTCAATCGTTACCAACAAAAATTTCCTCAGGATCTCATCTTGTTTTTTTAAGAAAGCTGGATTGAAAAAAGGGGAATAAAACTAGGGGGAAAAAAGGAGTCATTGATAAAAAGACCAGGGCTTATTTGTTTTTTCAAACATCCACAGATCTCTCTAGATTTCATTATGGGTTTATTAACAGCTCCAGGAATGCTGGAGGGAACAGGGGGAAAAAAAGATCAATGCTGAAAGGAATCAATCACATTACAAGGACAAATTGGATGTCTCTTTTCAAAGCTGCAAAGTTAAGGCTGTCGGCTCCTACGAGGGCCCTTCTGGGTGTGTCAGCTGTGTTGGAACAACAAGGAGCAGCTGTAGCACTACAAGCCTCAGTTAGGGCAGGCACAGTACTCTTGTCATTACCATACCAATGACCTCGTCATCACAATTCGGAAAGCAGGTCAGCAGCCTCAACTTCAAGCTGCCATTCTGCCATGGTTGGGTCTGCTCTGTTGGTGAGCATTCAAGACTCTCACCCTTCCCAACACAGTTATTGCTAAAGTATCGAGTGAGCTGGGGAGCAAAATTATACTAAACGAATTAAAGACAATTCGAACGCAAGGTGCTTGCACAACAAAGGCAAGGGTCTTCAAATGGGAAGCAGGAGAAATTTGAAAACATAAAGTAGGACCCTACAAAGATTTGTTGCAATCTACAGTAAATTTGCTTAGGACACTGGAGAATGAATTGTTGTCATGGCTTTGAGAATCGCTGGATAAAAGGTTTGCCCTATTACAAAGTTTGAAGGATAATGTGGTGGGACCCAGGTTTGATTGCTCCCACTCCAGTTCTTGATATGAAAGATACCAAATAGATGAGATGTGAAATGGAAGGGACAGCACCAGTCATTACACCCATTTTGTGCACTGCCTTGCAGATGGGGGTGGTCTGGGATCAAGTTACACAATCTGTTCTCTGTTGCAAGAGGTGTATGATCAACTCCTGGCTTGGGTCACTGTCTGTATGGAGTTCGCATACTCTCCGCCTGTCTGCATGGGTTTCCTCCTGGTGCTCCAGTTTCCTCCCACAGTCCAAAGATGTGTGGGTTAGGTTGATTGGCCATGCTAAAAATTGCCCTCAGTGTCCTGAGATGCATAGGTTAGAGGAATTAGTGAGTAAATATGTAGGGATATAGGTGTAGGATCTGGGATGGGATTGTGGTCAGTGCAAATTCCATGGGCTGAATGGCCTCTTTCTCTACTGTAGGGTTTCTACGATTTTCTAAAGGGTGAAAGTGGGACAACAATAGTCTTTTGGCTGAAGTTAGCCTCTTATTTTTGAGACTGAAAACAAGGTCAAAATTGAGTGACAAGATATTTTACAACATTTTTGGGATAAAGGACTCAGGAGTCAATGGACCGGCCAAGAGGACTTTGTAAAACAAGTTTCTATTCACCAGAAGTTATGTCTAAATAACTAGCAGTGTTTGAAAAATAACAACATGGCAGTGAAATTCCTCCAAAATTATTTTATAAAAAACAAAGGTTGAACTTCCATTTATACAGCAATTAATATGCTCAAAACATTCAAATTTGCATCCAGAAACTAGAATGCTTCAGATATATTACAGTCATTGTTGTAGCAAGGCAAAAGCAGCAGCCAATAAGCACACAGCAAGCTCCCACAAACAGCAAAGAATTAAAAAATTAATCTGTTTAAGTGGTGTTGGTTGAGGGATAATTATTTGCCAGGATACCAAGAGAGTTTCACTCACAGTGGTTAGCACTGCTGCTTCACTGTGCCAGGGACCCAGGTTTGATTCCTGACTTGGGTCAGTGTGTGTGGAGTTTGCGTGTTCTCTCCATTATCCACTTGAGTTTCCACGAGATGCACTGATTTCTTCTCCGAGTCCAAAGACATGCTGGTTAGGTGCATTGGCTATGTTAAATTCTTAGTTTTTACTCAACAGGTGTCTGAATGTGGTGACTAGAGGAATTTCACAGTAACCACATTGCAGTGTTAATGTAAGCACACTTGTGACTATTAAATAAAAACATTGAATAATGTCAAATTAACAAAACTTTAATTATAGAGAAAGAACAACTTGCATCGATATATCACCTTCAATGGTTTTGTATGAAGTTTATGGAATTTTAAAAAACATTCTCTAGTTATTCAGGTATTTAGAAGATTGTAAAGCCATATTAACTGTTTGATTGTGTCAGATAAATCTAGAGTTCTTTGAGAAAATAATCAGCATGATAGATAAAGGGAAACCAGTTGACATACTGTATTTGGATTTTCAAAGAACATCCCATAAAGCTGCCATTTAAAAAGATGTTCAAGAGCTCATGGTATCTATCAGGAACAATATATTAGCAAGAACGGGTTTCAAAGTCCACCCCTTCATCCTTGCTAGAAACCTGGGCAATGAGCAAGAAAACAGGATGAAATACAGTGGAAGGCCCAGGGTTCTTTGATTATTATGATGAGCCCTAGAATTAGTTAGCAAATAGGTTCTGGGAAACTCAGGCTCAATGGTGGAACAGACAAAGGAAGATCCACCATTTGGAATGTCTCAAAAGGAGATTCTGGTGGGTGAAGGCTGCAGTAGAGTAAAACCTTCAAGAAATAAATTTGTGGTTTCGTTGCCCTTGAATCAAGTTTCATTCCGTTAAGACACGTGGAAGCTGGTGTGCAACGGTTTCCATGTTAAAGGATGCCATGGAATAATGCCCTTCTTTTTGAGCACATCTCCCAATCCCTTCAGTGACCAGGAAATGGCGATGAATGCACACTTGTGCTGCCTCTAGTCATGAACTGCATGGAAGCTGTAGTTACAAGATGGTTATTGAGAACGCAGACAAGGGGTGCATTTCAGCAGCTGTGATTGCAATTGAGAAGCCCTCTTTCTGCTCACCCTGTATTGTGGAGCTGGCTAGAAAAGATGCATCAAGCGAAGTTTGCTTCACCTCTTCTATGTTCAGAAGGGTCACCTTCTATGGTAGGAACATACAAAAAAGACAAATGCAATAAAGTTTGGGAATTGGAACATCAGGCCCTTCATGGACATACCCACAAATAATCATTGCATTGTGCTTGTTATCTAAGAATTCCAGCAACAGACATCAACATCACCGCTGAGTGAGGCCAGGAAGCTAGAGGCCAAGGAACTCCAAAGGCAGATTTACTTTCTTCTGGAAAGGGAAATCAGGGAGAAAAACACAGAATTCACAGAATGGTTTTGCCATGAAGAATTAACTTGGGAGCTAGCTTCAGGAGTACCCTCTTGGGAGAAATGAACAACTCCAACTCCATCTCAAAATGGCAAATGAATCAGTTCATTACTGCAAATGCCCTAATTCTGGATGCTGATGATGAAACCTATGAAAGATTTCAATGCCAAACTTGACCAAAGCTCTCTATGTGGTTCCGAAGGAGGACAGGCTGTTCTTCAGAGATTCCATTCTCTGGAATAAAACTACTGGCAGAGAAGGGATTCCTGAAAACATAACCAGATGCACTCAAGTCTGAAGATCCCAAAATCAGCCATTTTTGGAGTCATGGAAGACAATCATCCTTGTTAGCAAGGGTTAGCCAATAATTAGCATGAATAGAAGACTGACTAACAGAAAACACATATGGGTCATTTTCAGGTTGGAATACTAACTAGTGGAATGCCACAGGAATTACATTGGAACTTTCCCTCATTTTGACACAAAGACCTGCTTGAAATTTTTGGAAAACAATCGAGGGACAATGTTGGAGATTTCAGCCTTCTTTATTCATGTAATCAGGAAAACTAACATTTTCCACCGATTACAACCCTGTCTTTTTTCATCCATTCTTTGGATATGGTCACCTCTGGTTAGGTCAGCATTTATTACCCATCCTCAATTGCTCTCAAGGAGGTGATGACAAGTTATCTTCTTGAACTGCTGCAGTCCAAGTAGACTTGGAGGGCTGTTTGTTCCAGGATTCAATGACAGTAAAGAAATGTCCATACATTTCCAAGTCAGAATAGGTGAATGGCTCAGAGAGGAACTTCTAAGTGTTGGTGTTCCCATGTGTCTGCTATCAAGTGTCCTTCTAGATGGTTGTGGCTGAAAGCTTGGAAGATACTGTCTAAAGAGGCTTGGACTGTTTCAGCAATACAATCTTGTAGATGGTACAGACAGTGATGGAGAGTGTGTGGATGGAATGTCAATCAAGTGGGATGCTTTGTTCCAGATGGTGTCAAGTTGCTTGAGTGTTGTTAAAACTGCACTCACCCAAGCAATTCATCACACTCCTGACTTGTAGTTTGTATATTGTGGACAGATTTTGGAGAGTCACATGATAAGTTACTCACCACAGCATTTCTAGCGTCCGACCTGCTCTTATAGCCACTCTGTGTATATGGCTGGTCCAGCTCAGTTTCTGGTCAATAGTAACTCTCAGAATGTGGACAGTAAAGTAAACAGTTAAGGTAAAATTAAGGATACCAAAATGATTCTTGACCACAATTGTAAAATAAGCAAATTCTATATAGAACACAGACCAGTGTTGTTCCTAACACTTTATTAGTCATAAACAATTAAAATTTTCATATTTTACTATTAAACCCAAAAAAATGTATATTATTTGGTCCAAGTTCAAATGTTGTGCTTCCAAACTTGCATTGAGTGAAAGCATTTTGGGAGGTATAGAATATAAGGATGAAACACTTAGTTGCTAGTCTGCCACTGAAGATTTTCAATGTAATGCATGTGCAGCCTTGTGGAAGAGATACAATAAAGGTGACTGGAAGTAATTGTGAGGAGAGTAAATTGAAGCAGATTAGCATCTGTATGTAACATTAATGACCAAAAATATCCAAAACACAGTTAAATGTTCTTACTCAAAATTACTCAAGTTTGTAAAAAGCAGGGTAAATAGTCAGCAGGGAGAATTTCTTCAGATTAAACTCCTAGAACAATGAAATAGTGCATTTCAGCTAAAGATTTTTGCTAGATTCAATGTCCTTCTGATTTCTAACACAAACTCTCTTCTTCTGGCCTCTCACAAAAATACAAGATAAATTATATTTTTGTCTGATTCATGCCATATGGAATTAACAGACAAGATAAAACTAGTTGGTTTAACACGTCTGCCCATACATAAATGGCTGGAGTATCCTGAACAGACACATCCCAGCTCTAGCAGCTGTATAAATCTCTTGGCAGAGAAGAAAAAAATCCTAGGGCTTATGAGAAAAAAAAATACCCTGGAAAATTATACTCCAAACTCAAGTGATGACAACCTGTCCATGACAGCATGTGGACAGATATTATCTATAAAAATTCTTCTCCACAGTGTGATTGCTGCCCTAGTTAAGAACCACTGCAGGTCCCATTGGAAGGCATAAAGCAAGTAAGCACCAACTTTAACTTTTCAAATGTATTCCACAAGTACACCACAGTCTGAGAAGTGATCCAATGAACATATAGTCTATGCCTATTCATGCTAAATGTAGGCTGTCAATCCTCCCAATGTTAAAATAGAATAATTAGCAGTTCATCTGCTTTAATAGTCCTTTAATTATTGAATAGACTTTTATCAGATTTCCTACAAGTCTGTGATCCTATAAAATAAATAGATCAAGGTCAAGCTGGAACCATTCTCAAAAGTTCTCCTGTGGACCATTTCCAAGACTGGGCAGTGATCTGGAACTCTATAAAGATAGAATTGTGTCCTTTGACTTACATTAAATAAAAATTTATTAACATATCCCAACACCCTGTTAACTTTAACTGCAGTTTCTGAACCTTTAGTGATTTGTGCATATTAGTACTACCATGTTGTCTTCTAGTATTGTTCTCTCCATATGATACTTGCATTAAGTTGGCTCTACCAATATGTGTGACATTACATTTGTCCAAGTTGTACAATACTACATTTATTCAAGTGCATGGCCATTTCCCAAGCACATCCAAATCTTAGCAAATCTAAAACTTCTTTACAGCTTAAACCTTATACAAATTTCATCATTATGTCCAACTATATTCAACACCATGGTCTAGAACACTGTTCACTATTGATGTTAGAGAACGTAGCAAGCTTGGGCTACTCCCTTGAGGCACCCTTGAGGGCAACAGTAGTAATGCCTTGGATTAAATCCATTAACTATATTTTTGTGGCTGTGCCATTAGAGACAATAACTAGTCCAAGATATCAAATTCACACTGGTATCACAAAATTCTATCTTGTGAAACAATGTAGCGCAAAATGCTTTATTAAGTTTCTGGAAAGTCCAGGTAGATGATATCTACTAGATTTCCCTTATCCCTAGGTGATTCCATCAATCTATTTTTGTATTTCTAGTAGTACTTTCCTTTCCCAATGATCACAAAGAGCATCTATTCTAGCACTTTCCCATAATGGATGTCAGGCTGACAGACCTGTAGTTTCCTGGTAATAGAACATAGAACACTACAGCACAAACAAGCCCTTCAGCCCACAGGTTGCGCCGATAATATCAGTACCTACCAGCCACAGAACTATCTAACTCCCAATCCCATTAAATCTCATGTACTCATCCAGAAATCTTTTAAAAGACCCCAGCGAGTTCGCCTCTACTACCACTGACAGCAGCCGATTCCACTCACTCACCACCCCGAGTGAAAAGCTTACCCCTAACATCTCCTCTGTACTTGCTCCCCAGCACCTTAAACCTGTGTCCTCTTGTAGCTACCATTTCAGCTGTGGGAAATAGCGTGGATTCTCGGAGGCTATCTATGCCTCTCAACATTTTGCAAACCTCTATCAAGTCGCCTTTCAACTTTTGTTTCTTCAGGGAGAAGAGACCTAGCTCCCTGAACCTAAGGCATGCCTCCCAATCCAGGCAATACCCTTGTAAATCTCCTCTGCACACTCTCAATAGTGTCCACATCCTTCCTATAGTGAAGCCACCAGAACTGCACACAGTATTCCAAGTGGGGTCTGACAAGGGTTTTACAAAGTTGCAGCATTACCTCCCGACTCCTAAACTCAATCCCTCGATTAATGAAGGCCAGTACACCATATGCCTTCTTAACCACATCCTCCACCTGCGAGGCCAATTTAAGAGTCCTATGGACCTGACCCCAAGGTTTTTCTGCTTCTCAATACTGCTAAGACTTTTGATATTGTACTCCTTCATCTCATTGGTCCATTTTGGCAGGACCACTAGACATTTATCTGTGTTGAGTCCATCTGCCACTTCTCCGCCCAATCTTGCATCCTATCTATGTCATGCTACAATTTCTCACAACCCTCTAGACTATCTACAACACCACCAACTTTTGCATCGTCGGCGAACTTACTAACCCATCCCTCCACTTCCTCATCCAGGTCATTTATAAAAATGACAAATAGCAAGGGTCCTAGAACAGATCCCTGGGGCACTCCACTGATGACTGACCTCCATGCAGAATAAGACGCATTCACAACCACTCTCTGCCTTCTGCAGGCAAGCCAGTTCTGGAACAACAAGGTCAAAGTCCCTTGGATCCCATGCCCTTTCAGCTTCTCAAGAAGTCTTGCACGCGGGATCTTAACAAACACCTTGCTGAAGTCCATGTAAACCACATCCACCACTCTTCCTTCGTCAACGTGTTCAGTCACATTTTCAAAGAAGTCAACTAGGCTCGTAAGGCACGACCTGTCCTTGACAAATTTGTGTTGACTATTTCTGATCGTACTAAACTTCTCTAAAAGCTCATAAATCCTGTCCCTGAATCCTTTCCATCAACTTACCAACCACTGAGGTCAGACTCACTGGTCGGTAATTTCCTGGGCTATCCCGGTTCCCTTTCTTGAAAATAGGAACCACATTCGCAATCCTCCGGAACATCTCCCATCTCTATTGATGACGCGAAAATCATTGCCAGGGGCTCTGCCAGCACTTCCCCCACTTCCCACAGTAATCTGGCATACATCCCATCCAGTCCCGGCGACTTATCTATCTTGATTGAATTTAAAAGTTCCAACACATTCTCTTTCTAAACATCCATATACTCAATCTTTTCAGTCCACTGCAAATCTGCAGTACAACCTCCCAGATCACTTTCCACCGTGAATACCGAGGCAAAGTACTCATGAAGCACCTCTGCCATTTCTTCTGGTTCCACACAGACTTTTCCCCCTTCACCTTTTATAGGTTCTGTCCCTTCACTTCTCATCCTTTTACTCTTCACATATTTGTAGAATGTCTTGGGATTCTCCTTAATCTTACCCGCCAAGGCCTTCTCATGACTCCTTCTGGCTCTCCCAATTTCCTTTTTAAGCTCTTATTCTCCTCTAGATCCTTAACATCTCCTAGCTCTCGGCACCTTTTGTACACCTTTCTTTTCTTCCTGACTAGGTTCATCACATCCTTCATGCAGCACGGTTCAAAATACTACAGATGCTGAAAATCTGAAACAAAAACAGAAAACACTGGAAATGTTTAGACGTTTCAATCTCTGCGGAGATAGTCTCAGAGTTAACACTTCAGGTCTCTGCACATTAATTCTCCACAAATCGTGTCAGACCAGCTAAGTATTTCCAGCATTTTATGTTCCCAGTATTGCAGTTCCCTGGTTGTGATATCCCTTGATTAAAGCAGGAACTCTAAGCTAATGCCCGGGCCAAAGGATCTTTGAAGATACAGGATAGAGTCTTACACTGCAAGTATCCCTCTTCTCTTTTAATCACCCTTGGATGGATAATATCTGACACTGGAGGCATATCAATTTTGAGCTTTCCTTTATTCTATCTTAAATGGCCTTATATAATAATAGTGCTGTTCAATGCATCGCAATGCACATCTTGGACTTAAAATATCACCAACAAGAATATAGACTGCTGTGAAATTGTCATTCAACATCTCTGCCATAACCCATGAATGACTTCCAATCTGCCCTATGGTATTCTTTATAGTGACGCTTTTCATTCCTGTAACAAAATTGAAAAAGCTTTTGCCTTTACGTAACATTTTAGCAATAAAAATAGCTAAAAGATTTTTTGATGCCTGTTCTATTCAATTCAAAGGATTTTCCAGGAAGACATAGTTTCAGTTTCTCATCTCCATCACAACCAGTCTTCTTAAACCATTCTTGCCTCTAAACAATGCATAAAAAGTGACTGCATAGATGGAGACCAACCATTCAGATGTCTGTCCTTCTTGCTTATTTTCTCCTTGCTCACCAAGACAAACCTCCTCTCAGATTCCCCCTTAAAATCAATTCACTCTCTATTTCCTCTCCCAAATCCTTTCATGCCCCTTCCAAGTTCCAGGAAACGCACACCTCTTGATCTCTAAACTCTACAGCTAAATTACTGTCCACTCAACTTCTCACCCTGGCTACGTTAGTTAACATCTTTCGTTTCCTCACCTCTGGCACTGTGCCCTTTCCTTCAAATCTATCACTATCACCCTTCTCCTCAAGCAAACAAACCTTGACCCTACAAATGCCAGTGTCCAACCCTCCTTGCCTCTCAAATTTTGTCTATTGTTCTCGGACCTTTGTTCTCAAAATCAGGTCTTCACCTTTGCCATAATCACCAAAACAGCTGTTACCACAGTCATAAATTATATCTGAGGTAGTTAACCATGGCAGAGATAAAGTATCACCTTCATCTTTCTGACATGGTTGACCAGAAAATACTGCTCTAAAACTTCTCCACTGGCCGGGTGGGACTGCACTTGCCTGATTTGATTCTTATCAATCCTACCGTAGCTAGAGAACATCTTCAATGATTTATCTTTTCTGTTACCTCTGGGTGTCCCTATAAAAAGATTTATCTTGTCCCCTTTCTATTCCTCATCTACATCGTCCAAAAGTACGGTATCACTTTCTACACATACACAAACACCACCAAGCTTTACCTCACCTTTCACTGTCTCTAAACTGTGACTCTACTTGTGTGTCATTCATTACTTGATGTGCAGAATCTTTCTGGGAAAGACAGAAGCTTTGGCTTTGATCCGTATCGCAAACATTGTTCCTTTGCCACTAACTTCATCCATCTCCTCTCGCTGGCACAGCAGATTGAACCAAATTATCTGACTTTGCAGTCATATTAGAGCTTCTTACCACATATCCTCATCCTGATTCCTATGACCACTTCTGTAATTCCGCCCTTTTCTAATGCTACAATTCTCAATGAAGCCTCCCACATTCTACCTTCCCTAAACCTGAGGTTATCCTAAACACTGCTACTCATGGCCTTACTTGCACCAAATACTGGTCACCTATTTCCTGTGCTCACTAACCTATATTTCCACTCCCCACTAAGATTCTCCCAATAAGCAATGCCTCAATGATAAATTCTCAAATCTTTCCAAGGCCTCACCCATCACCATCAGTGATCTCATCCAATTTTACACCCAAAGATCTTGATGCCTTACAAATTTTAGCCTCTCGAGTGTCCCCAATTTTAACTACTTCACCATTGACAGCCATGCCTTCAGTTGCCAAGGCCAAGCTTGGAAATTGTCACCCTTTCTACATCTGGTTCCCCTTAACGCTGACCAAGCTTTATGTCATCGAGGCTATTATCGCCTTCTGCGATTCATTGTAAAATTTTGTTTGATAATTCTTATAAAGCACTTTGGGATGTTTTGTGTTAAATGTCCTATAATAAATAAGTATTTGTTGATGTATCCCTCAATTGTATTCAATACATGTCCCTATTCTTTCTTATTATTTCATATGTGTTTCAAGATTGTATGAGCAATCCCAAGACCAAATCTAGAGATGTTAAGTTTATTTATTAGTTCACAAGTAGGCTTATATACAAAGTTACTGTGAAAATCCCCTAGTTGCCACACTCCAGCACCTGTTCGGGGTACACTGAGGAAGAATTTAGCATGGCCAATGCAGCTAATCAGCATGTCTTTTGGACTGTGGAAGGAAACCATAGCATCCAGAAAACCCACACAGACACAGGAAGAATGTGCAGAATCTGCACAGTGACCCAAGTTGGGAGTCAAACACTGCTTGCTGGTGCCGTGAGGTAGCAATGCCAACCACTGTGCCATCCATATCAATCATTAAAGTGATGGTACTCTATTGCTAATAAATACAGATATCAAAACTTAAATGCATCATTATCTTCCGCTTGCATTCTATACTGTTTTAGCTATCTACTCCAACATTCTATCAGAAGCTTTTTCTCCAGGGTGGAAGAGTCAATTACTCAGGGGCACAGATTTAAAACGTGAGGGGCAAGGTTTAAAAGGAAATGTACAAGGCAGTTTTTTTTTGTTTACACAGAGGGTGATAGGTGCCTGGAATTTGCTGATGGGGAGGTAGTGGAAGAGGATATGCTAGTGGCTTTTAAGGGGCACCTTGACAAATACATGAATGTGATGGGAATAGAGGGATATGGTCCCTGGAAGGGGAGGGTGTTTTAGTTAGGTCAGGCAGCATGGTCAATGCAGGCTTGGAGGATCAAAAGGCCTGTTCCTGTGCTGTAATTTTCTTTGTTCTTTATGCTCTTCACTGGACAAAGAGGTTCAGCATCAAGTCTAAGAGTTTGAAACAGTGGTGGATAACCTACAGTGCATGTGGGTTGAGTGCAGCCCATAAGACATTTCAATGATTGCTGTCCACATGCAGAGTTGCCATATTCCACTGACTTCTTCCACATAGATTTTTCCTAACTGAATTGATACATGCGCAAGTGGCAGTGCTGATTGCGACAGCACTGATGGCAAGAGCCATCCACTCCCTCAGCATCAAAATTGTAAATACTTCTTTTGCTTTTATCGTTTAAAAGTTAATGACAGTTCTATTAATATAAAAATAATTAAGCATTTTCTACTACTCATTATGAAATATTTGGCATGTATTAAATGTATTGAATCTTATTCAAATCGGGTCATGGTTGGTGAACAAGCTTGATTTCAATCTTAAAACCCACAGGAGATGAAGGAGCGCTCACTAGACCAGGTTGCCTCTTACTGGTTTTTGAGGTCTGCAGCAGTTGTAGATGCGCCAAGTTTGGTGGCGTTTAAGAGGTTAGTTGATAAGTATATGGAAGAGAAGGGAATGGTTTAGTTTGGAGGGGCATTGCTTTTTATATCGGTCGGCGCAACATCGAAGGCCGAAGGGCCTGTTCTGTGCTGTAATGTTCTATGTTCTATGTCTCTTTTGGCTTCATCTGTCTCAGCATCATATATCTAGAACTTGGGTTCTTCCTCATGTGTTTCACCAATAAGTTCTTATAATTGTACCATTTAGCCTTGAAAGAGGATCATCAATAGTCATTAAATCAACTAGTTTGTAACATCACCAAGTCTTGAATTCAGTTAGACCCTGCAGTGTTAAAGGAATAAAACCATACTTGTTTACAAGACAGATGACCACCACTCACTCAGTCTGTAATATTGTGCAATTCTTTCTTAAAGCTCTCCAAATTTAGTCTGCTACTGGTGGGATTAACATGATACATCATGCTCCTGTGCTGCCAGAAGAGCATATACCATGAACAGTTCGAATTTCACATAGTGATGTCAAAGAAATCTAGATAAATAATATATTGAAAGCTGTATGTAGCACCCAGACATCAATGTTACAAACACAAAGTGCGAGGGCTTTGATAATGCAACCTGAAACTAATGGGAACATTCTAATCCACAAAGTACACTGACCAAACAATTAAACTGAATAACTTAGTAAGTAAATACAACCTCAAGGGAAATGCAAACCTATACCTTAAGTTTACACAACTTCAATGGGAAAACACTACATCATCCAATTTACCCTGATCACAACGAAAGGTGTTTTTTTAAAAAGGGCTTGTTTGCAGTTAGAGCAAGCTGAGCAACAAATAGTTAAAAAATTGGGTACGGGTGGCATGATCTGCTATTACCCTGCAGCTGATCAAGGTGATGTAAGCGGCAGTAAACTTCACTCTGCCTACTCACCTCCATGACTGAGTTCAACTCAGCACTAAAGGCACTGCTTCCTGGTTCCACACACAGCAGGGTATCCTAGTTTACGCAAGGCTAGTACGAACTAAAGCTAGCCTACCCCTCCTAAAGCCTCATGAACGGGAGGTGCACTCATGTTGCTACATGGTCTGGTGCGGTTTGTGGAAGAAAGTTTCTCAGGAGGGGAACTGTGGAGCAGCAGGCCAGAGACAAGAGACACAGCACAGGGAACCTGAATGGTAGGACTGAAGGACAGGGGAAAAACTCATTTTCTGCAAGGGGCCAGGAAATCCTCCAGACATGGAGCAAATGAGAACTAATAGCCATGGAGATTAATGCGAGGATTCTGACTCACCCCAAGGGCTTGGCAACACAGCTGGAAAATTGTTCAACAACTGGTGGTCAGCCAGTGAATGCAACCTACTGCCCAACACATCACCAACCTCTGACACTGCTCAATGCACCACTTGCTCATCACCCAAAAATGCTGACCAGTCAGAACTCACAACCTCAAAGCTCCAGTCCATCCTCAAACCATTGCTCAGACCTCACACCCTTATCCTGCATTTACCACATACTACCAGCAATTCACTTACGACTGCCACACCACATTGCTGTTCACTGCTGTTGTTGTATGTCAAAAAAAATTGTAGGGGGTAGACACACCTGCATGTCCTTAAACCTATGGAGGAAATAGTCCTGGGAATAACTGGAGTATCCATAACAGAGATCATTGCCAAAGGCATCACCAGAGAGGACAAAAGTATGTTCCTGCCTTCTCAAATTACATTTTTCCTTGTCACGCAACCTAAGATGGAGTACAGGTTGCAGACAACGTGACCACATGCCTCACTTTTTCCTCCCTCCCCTCATCTCAATCCTCTCCACTTAAGCGTTTTTAATATCTTATACACAAGACCAGTCATTTGGCTAACCACTGCAGCCTGATGTGAGGGCAAGAGCAGATAACTGATAAGGCACAGTCACCAGCTCTAATGCATCTAGCCACTATCCATACAGCCATTTCTTATACTACCCAAGAATGCAGTCATCAGATCCAGGAGATTTGTCAGCTTTCAATCCCAATATTTTTTCCTGGTACAAGTATTCTGGATTTTCTACTATTCTTGTGGTGCATTTAAAGCTTCTGCAGGGAGAACTGTGATGTCGGTTTCTTGTTGCCTATGATTATGTTCCCTGTCTCGCCCTACAAGAGACTAATGTTTATTTTAGCTACTCTCTTCCCATTTATATACTTGTGGAAGCTGTTGCATTCTTATTATTTCTTCCTTGTTTTCTCATTCTAATTTCATCCTCTACCAGAGTCATCCTTTGATTATAGTCACTCACGTCAAGGTGGTGCAGTCTGAAGCCAGACCTCAGCAAGGACACTGAAATCTCCTCCGAGTCAGTTGCTTTCCACTACCTAATGCTGCTTAAAGCACTAACGTAGGCAAATGCGCCCACAAGGCACACACTAAAGAAAACATAAGGAATGAAACATTGAGAATTGTATGCATAAAATAATTACTTAATATAAAGATTTTAGTCAATGTGATGCTGTGATGGTCTATAATTGAAGGATGGACAGGTAGGGATCTGTGCAGCAATGTTGACCTTGGGATTTTTCCAGGGAAACTAGAGCCTCACGAAACACAAATTTATAGGCCATCCAGATGATGTTCAGGCACCATACCTTGTTATGGTTAGAATTGCTATTTGGAGGATGCTGATAGCATGATCCACGCTATTCCTGTTCACAACACAGCAGCTCTCATTCTAGGAGTGCTGTCTATGTGTGGTCAGGTGGGTCATGAGATAGGTGTAGTGTCGACTGCCTTGACACCAAGCTTCTTGTTTAACTTGACACAAAGACGACTGGAATGGCAGATCAACGCAGGATAAAAGTTTCATGACCACTGCCAGGATAACAGGCAGTCACCAACATGAAGAGGTATGTGGGAGGGAAGAAAGAAAGAAAGATCACATGTCAACTGCACATTCAAGCAGTGAACTCTTTGCAGTTTTGAGTAAGTATGTGGCTTCTCAAGAGCCACATGCATGCAGTT
Source organism: Sphyrna mokarran (assembly GCA_024679065.1). Classification (NCBI taxonomy): domain Eukaryota; kingdom Metazoa; phylum Chordata; class Chondrichthyes; order Carcharhiniformes; family Carcharhinidae; genus Sphyrna; species Sphyrna mokarran. The sequence goes on along the minus strand of JAGIQG010000002.1, from coordinate 32,304,820 downwards.
AATAGCTTGCTACACCTCTAAGAAGCCTACAAGATTAGCGAAGCTACATTTGACTTCTGTGTTTAAAGATAAATCAATGAAATCTCCTCTGGGTACAGGACTTCAGGAAATATTGCTAATGATGGTATAGCTCCATCCCAGATCTCAGGGCATTGAAATTAATACTTGGCAGACACAGGCAGCACCTTCCTCGCCTTACTCTGCAGTCTTGTTACAGGAGGTATCACAATCCAGTCATCACCCCCTTGGTGAAACACAACCACCACAGGCTCACCTCCTGATTGAAGGTGTAGATTGAAGACTCTAGACGGTATAGGCTACAGTTGACCGTCCCCCTCCTCCTCCCTCTGCACAGAGTTTCTGCTCCTTGCTCAATTTCCACAAAGCGCCACAGCTCAAGAGCAACCTTAACTACAGCCTTCATAACTGAGCAGGTTTCCTGCCAAAGAGGCGTTTACAATCTACTCCATCTTTGTACAAGGTCTAGCACTATTCCTCGACTGAAGAACCTTCACGAGCTCCTCCAACAAAAACTTCAACCAACTGTTCAGCAGCAAAATAAGTAAAAAAAAAGCACCTTGTCTAAAAGTTCCATGGTGACCACTATTGAAAGAAGATCCATCGTTCAGTTGCACTTGTTTAAAACAGTGTCACTAGGATGTGAAAAACCCAAAATGGCTGGCCAAGCCTCAAAATTAGCATCTGATGTCGACTGATGTCATGATGCTCACTCTGCATGCTTCCAGCACATGCAAGGGAGGCTTATTGTACTGTTGTCCCTAACAGGATGAATGATGCAGACTGTGCCAGAAGTTGACTGGATAGATTCTGCATCATCGTTTCGAACAGTAGTGCTGAAACCAGCAGTTCTACAGAGCTGAATTCTGCAGCTCAGATATGAGAGCATGCAGTGAAAAAGAATGGTCTCCTGAGGTTCTGAATAAATGCTTTTAGCATAAAACCAATTTAACTGTCAACCAACTGTTACATGGACCATATTTTCCAAGCCTGGAGACTTTTTAAATCAGATTCTAAAAGTTCTATTGTTGAATAAATATAGTTTGTCAAAAGTAATACCCCACACTGTTAATTTTTGTTCCATTTTGACTTAATAGCAAATGTTACATTAGATTTCTGATACTCTGGATACAGGAACAAACTCAGCAGTGCAGTAGCTTCACAAGAGAGATTACACTTAATTATCATCCCTTGGACTATTAGTATAATAGTACATTATGAAACCAGACCCAGTATCCTACAGGATTGGATGAATAATCTAGAAAATTCAAAGTCAAACCTTATGATAGCTTGAAGCTTCAGTTCAGAGAATTGAATTCAAGTTGAAAAAGAAAATCTAGAAATACAGACATCAGTTAGAAGGGTCACAAAACTGTTGGGAGTATTGCAAAGCAGAAATGGTTCACTGCTTCTGACCTGATCTGTCCCACATCAATATGGTATCTTAACTGCTCTCTGAAGCCTTGCAAATAACTCAGTTGCATCAAACAGGTGAGTAACAGAGTTGTCAAGAAAAACCACCACCTTCTCAGGGCAATTAAGGATAAATAGTAAATGTGTATCTTGCCCAAAAAACCAAGATTTAAAAAAATATATACGCACATTAAATATCAAATTGAGAGCAAATCAGAATGTACGTTTTGGGTGTAGTAAAACTAATGTTTGCTACAATCCCCGAAAAGACAATAACATATTAAAGTGATTCCCAAATACGGACTTAAAAAAATTGCAATAACTAATTATAAGCAAAAAAAAGTGACCATCAAAAACTATTTCACTCCATTTTCTGAGAACTTCAAACTAACCTCCAGCAGCACAGCCAACCTAGTCGATTCCTTCCACTCAGCCCCCCCATAATCAAAGTTTTTAAATTCCTGCCAGTTCCCTCTCAACTGGAAGATCAACTACTATCAGCATTCCCCTCTGGTAAACATAGAATAGTTTTTTCCCTGCTGCTTGTAATGGCTGCTGTTATCTTTTTGTCTCTCTCCCCTAGACTTTTCTTCTCACCCTGTTCCTGTTTGAAGTTCTGAGGCACAAAGTCTGCAATAACAAGAACATTGGATTCTGCCTTCATTTTCAAGTGATAGATCTGGAACACGCATTTAATAGTACTTGACCTGGACCCCACAGTAATCAAGTCATACAGGCTTGCAGTTGGGCGGATTGCATGACTCTTTATTATTCCACTTTACCTTGAGCTTTTAAAAATTCATTCATGGGATTCAGGTGTTGTTGGCTAGGCCAGCATTTATCACCCACACTTAATTGCCCTTGAAAAGCTGGTGAAGAAGCTACCTTCTTGAACTGCTGTAGTCCACATTGTGTAGGTAAACCCTGAGTGCAATTCCAGAATTCTGTCCCAGTGATAGGAAAAGAATTGATATATTTGGAAATCAGGTTGACGAGTGGCTTGGGAATTAACTTCCAGAAAGTGGTGTTCCCATATGTCTGCTGCCTTCTCCTTCCAGATAGTAGCGATTGTGAATTTGGAAGGTGTTAAAAAGAACCTTGGTGAGTTCCTGCAGTGCATCTTGATGATATACCAATCAACTGAAATACTTAATCCTAGATGGTGTCAAACATTCTGAATGTTGCTAGGATTATGCTATTCTAGCCAACTGAAGAGTATTTCATTAAATTTCTGACCTGTGTTTTGTAGATGGTGGACAGGCTTTCATGTGTCAGGAGGTGAGTTACTCCCAGGATTCCTAACCTCTGACCTATCATTGTAGCCACAGTATTTGCATGCCTAATCCAATTCAGTTTCTAGTCAATGGTAACCATAAGACTACAAGACATAGCAGCAGAATTAGGCCACTCAGCCCATCGAGTCTGCATCACCATTCAATCACGGGCCATCATATTTGTTGATAGTGGGACATTCAGCAATGGCCAGATTTTCTTATGTTAGAGATGTCATTGCCTGGCACTTGTGTGGCACAAATGTTACTTACCACTTATCAGCCCCGGCCTGAATATTATCCAGATCTTGTTACATTTGTACATGGACTGCTTCAGTCTTGGAGTTGCCACTGATGCAGTCATCGGTGAACATTGCTACTTCTGACCTTATGATGGAAGATCATTGATGAAACAACAGAAAATGGCTGGGCTTAGTACGTTACCCTGAAGAATTTCCAGAGTGATGTCCTGGAACAGAGATGACCTTCAACAATCACATTGAACACAATGGAAGATTGTTATAATTCTAACCAGCACAGAGTTTCCTGCCATGATTTCCATTGACTCCAGTTTTTTTGTCTCACCGACTAGCAACAACCTGCTATAGTCATACAGATAACTTCCCAGACGCCATACAATATCCCTGAACACATCTGATCCATTCTGTTGATTACCATGTACTGTACCCTCTCTCTCAGATGAAGAAGCAGTACTCCTCTACATTGAGAACTATTGGAGGAAGCAAAGAGGGTGGCAAGGGTACAAAATGTACTCTGGGTGGAGGACTTCAAACATCAATCACCAAGCACGGTTCAGTAGCTCCCATATTGTCCATGTTGCTGAGTCCTAAAGAACATAGCTAATAGACCAGGGCTGGAGCAGGCAAGGAAAAAAACCATACTTGATCTCATCCTCATAAACCTACCTGCCACATTTGCATTTACTCATGACAGTATGGATAAGAGTGATCATTGCATAGGCCTTTTGGAGGCAAAGTCCCATCTTCACATTGTTGTGTGCGCTACCACTATGACAAGTAGGATAGATTGCAAACAGATCTTGCAACTCAAGCCTGGGCATCCATGAGACACTCAACTACAATGTAAACTCATGGCTTGGTATATCTGCCATTTTATCATGACCACAGAGCCAGGATCAAGCACACATTCAAATATATCCCGATAACAGCTGAACTGAGGAACTCCTACAGCGACGGCTTGTTGTTGCAACAATTAAAATTGACAATGGTAGAAATCTCTGCGTTAGGTATGATAAGTTTATATGAGCAGTTGAACCCAAGGAATACTCCTTGTCACAAATGGATGTCTCGGCACTCTACACCCCATCTCCCACGACAGTGACAATGCTGCAACTGCCTCAGTACTCAATGCCAACAACTGCCAATCTCCAGATGCAATTTTACAACTCATCCTCTTCACCTTCAACAACCAGTTCTTCCTCCATGCACACAGAACAACCATGGGGACCAAATTCGCACCTCAATGTGCCAATATTTTCATGTACAGGTTCAAACAAGACTTCTTCACTGCACAGTATCTTCAACCGATGCTATATACTAGATACACTGATGACATTTTCTTCTTTTGGATTCATGGTGAACAATCACTGAAATAGCTATATGATGGCATCAACAAATTCCATCCCACCATCAGACTCACCGAAATTGGATGAATTCTTGGACACACACATCTCCATCAAGGATGATCATCTCAGCACTTTACTGCACTGCAACCCCACATGATGCTCGACTTCTCCAGCTTCCACCCTAAACAAGTTAAAGAAGCCATCCCCTATGGACTAGCCTTCCATATACACAGGATCTATTCAGATGAAGAGGATCACAACAGACACTCCAGATACTAAAAGATGCCCTCATAAGAGCAGGATATGGAGCTCAACTCATCAAATCGACAGTTCCGATGCACCATAGTGAAAAACTGCACTGACCTCCTCAGAAGACAAACACGGCACACAACAGTACCCTTTGTTGTCCAGTACTTCCCCGAAGTGGAGAAACTACGACATCTTCTCCAGAGCCTTCAACATCTCATTGATGAAGACGAACATCTCGCCAAGGCCACCCCCACTTCTTGCCTTCAAACAACCGTACAACCTCAAACAGACCACTGTACACAGTAAACTACCCAGCTTTCAGGAGAATAGTGACCACAATACCATACAACCCTGCCATAGCAATCTCTGCAAGACATGCCAGATCATCGACACGGATGTCATCATCTCACGTGAAAACACCACCCACCAGGTACAAGGTACATTCTCTTGCAACGCGGCCAACGTTGTCCAACTGATATGCTGCAGAAAAGGATATCCTGCAGCATGGCACATTGGGGAGACCATGCAGATGCTATGACAACAGATGAATGAAACACTGCTCGACAATTACTAGGCAGGAGTGTTTTCTTCTTGTTGGGGAACACTTCAGCAGTCACAGACATTCAGTCTCTGATCTTTGTAAATGTTCTCCAAGGCGGCCTTTGTGACACACGACAACGCAGAGTCACTGAGCAGAAACTGAAAGCCAAGCTCCGCACACGAGGACAGCCTCAACCAGGATCTTGGGTTCATATTACACAATCTGTAATCCCCATTACTTGCCTGGGTTTGCACAATCTCTAACTATCCTGGCTGGAGACTACACATCTCTCTAACTTGTGCTTATCCCTCTCTCCATTCACATTGTCTGTACCTTTAAGACTTGATTACTTGTAAAGACTCACATTCCAACTATTATCTTGTAAATTGAGTTTGTGTCTTTACATGAGCTGTTTGTGAACACAATTCCCACTCACCTGATGAAGGAGCAGCACTCTGAAAGCTACTGGTTTGTACTACCAAATAAACCTGTCGGACTTTAACCTGGTGTTGACAGACTTCTTACTGTGTTTACCCCAGTCCAACACTGGCATCTCCACATTATGGCTGAGTTACGTCTAGTAACTTGCAGATTTTTCAACTGACTCCACTGATTTAAGTTTTGCTGGGATTCATCCTTAACTACCTTCTTAGATGCTAAGTGCAACTCTTACAATCGTATCTTAGGTCAAGGCTCCAGAAGAATGTTTTGAGTTGCTAACAGTTGGACTTGTGACTCCCCACACCTATGAATAAGTTCTTTTCCCCAGTTACCTGCCCGTCCACAGGCTCAACACTTGAACTGTGAGCTCTTTTCCAGAAAAATAACTTGTGCTGCGCTGCTAGCCCAAAGGGTAGTGGCTGGTGCACTCTACCAATCAGCTGCTCAAGTGTCAAAATCTACCTAACAGTTTGGTTAGTTATTTAATTTAGTCATTTTTTTTTAAAAAGAGTCATTTTTGAGGTAAGCAACTGATTTGCTGAGAAGAACATAAGACATTGGAACAGGAATAAATTATTTAGTCTCTTGATCCTGCTCCACCATTAAGTTCACAGCTGACCTGTGACCCAACTACACAGAATCCCTATGGTACTGAAGGTGGTCACTTGGCCCATTCGAGTCTGTACCAACCACAATCCCACCCAGGCTCTGGCCCGATAACATCATGCATTTATCTTAGCCAGTCCACTGACACAAACTCAATTTATCATGGCCAATTCACTAATCTGTACATCTTTGCACTGTGGGAGGAAACCAGAGCACGCAGAGGAAACACACAGAGGAGGAGAATGTACAAACTCCATACAGAAAGTGACCCAAGCCCGGTGCTAACTGCTGTTCCACCATACCACCCCAACTACTACTGCCCATATTCCCTAATACTTATAAGAAATCTATCAATCTTATTTTAAAATTAAGTGATCTGCATATCACCTTTCACATGACGTATTGTTTCCTTTTTCACTCCTGAAGTGTCCGACTCTATTTGTCTTTAGGATATTAGCCCTCGTCTGAGATTCCTCAAGCAGTAGGAACTCTATCTTATTTATTCTCCTCAATATTTCAAAAACTTCAGAACTACTGACTCAACCTTTTAAATTCCAGACAAACAAGCTGAGTTTGTGTATTCTCTCCTTGTTACTCACCCTCTAGAGTCTAGAGATCATTCTGGTAAAATCAACGATACACTCCCTCCAAAGCCAATGTACCCTTCTTGAGATGTGGTGACTCGAACTGCTGGCAGATCCTCCAAACAGGGTCTTCCATAGCTGAAACATGACTTCTCACCCCCACCCTACATTCTAGTCAACCTGGCTCCCTAGTCAGTTCATTGACATTTACTGTGTGCTCATTTCCAGCAAGTTCACTGGCCATTCACCAACCGACCTGCTGGATTAACAATTATGTTGTTATGGATGACATCACAATGTAGCTTCAAAAGAAACAATTCCCTCCCCACCAAAGCCATTCTACACTTACCAAAGATACAAACCTCCCAGAAATTCAGACAGTTTGTTCACAGGAAACTGCTCCAAGGATTTAATTGGTAGTCGAAAGAAAGATTTCAATACATCATGAGGTCTTTAAAAATATCTATTAAACTATTTGACACAAAAATATAGGAATTTATTGAACAGTTACATTTTTTCACCACTTCCATCCTCCCATGGATCAGAAGCATGAGGAAAGACCTCCACAAATATAATTTTATTGAACAGTCGCATTATGAAGCAAATCAGTTAATGTTTTGTAAATAAAAGTGAAGAACAAATGCTTCAAAATACCACAGAATATCTACACGAAGTATCAATTTCTTTTTTGAAAGCAGAATGGAACCACGGGATAATAAATTAATGTTAAAACAAAAAAGTGACTAAATAAGGATTTACACTCTCAAATCTTCAAACAATGAGCTGCCAATCACTGATGCATATTTCCTCGTAGCTGCTTTAAGAGCTTGAGAAGAGGAAATAAGTTGCGCCTAGCCAGGGAATGATTTATCACACACAGGAGATGAGGGGGGAAAAAAATACTGAGTTTTGTTTTATACACTAGAGATAAGAAAATTGAACCAAAGGGAACAGGCAGCCGTATCATTCATTACTCATTATCTAAAATAAAATGAAGTCTTGATAACAATTTGCGAAACACTCCACCATTTGTGCGTGTCTGGAAGGCAAACAGTTTGTACATTCACTGTGAGATGGAATGATTATTCAAAGCTCTCAGATCACCATTTAGAATGTAACATATCACACTGAATTTCATCTCCACCTTATCTTCAACTTACGTACATAGCTCTCGTCTTTCACAAAAAAAATAACCACAGTTATAAAATATAAAATGTTTTTCAAGAACTGACTATCACATTCATCACATATTTTCTTCTTTTTTTTTTTACTGGCCAGTAGATGTACTTGAAATTTATTTGAGTCAGAGCATCAAGAGAAGAAAGGAGAACTCACATTTCTAAGGTTATAGCCAAGAGCAGTCCATTTACTTCTATTCCAGTTAATATCTGTTCTTAGCAATAAAGCCGAGAGGTAAGGTACTTGTCAGTGGTAAAACTCTGGAAAAATGCAGCAACAGCTAATATTTTACTCCCCAATAGATCTCTGTGACAATAGCTTTAACGATGTCACAGCAGCTTCCTTATGACCTTCACAAAGCTGCTCAACTACAAAATCAGTGGTGTGAATAAAAATATATATCTATTTAGCAGCACGGTGACAATGAATATTCAAGTATTAGAATGGACGGTGGGTAGCCAGAGTTCTTGCAATGCTAGATTCTGAGAATTAGCTGGGAAAGAACAGAGGGCATCTTACCCTAAAGGAGTGAGTAAGGATCTTGTGCATGTTGAAAGAAGTGGTGCAGGGAAAGCCCCGATGAATACTCTGTTCCACTCTCATTAGTCAGCTAACAACTGTCGTGGCAAAATTTTGTACCATTTCCCCAATCCAAATTTAAGCTAGAAATAATTCAGCTGATGGTAACTTGGGTGATACACTTGTGTTTTAACCTTAGAATTCTGGTCCAGCTGCACTGATCTTCAATAAAATTAATATGATCGGATTCAAACCCCCGATGCTATTTTGTCATTAATTGACAATCTCACTCTCTCGAGTTGCTCAGTGTGATAAATGAAACTGGCACAGAAGATAATATTCTGACTTTAGGCAAAATAAGGAACCTCCCTAGACCTAGCTTATGACTTGATACCAGATGCCAAATATCTATAGCCATTTAATCAGCATAAAATTTCCTTCTGGTATGGAAAAAATGTACGCAGTTGCCAATTACACAGCTCTAGTGTATATTTTCTTCTAAGAGCATATAATTACCTTTACTTATTTGGCAAAAGATCAACAGGACTCACCTTTGGACAGTAAGTGGGCAACGAAGGTAGAAAATAAATCTAATTGATTTTTTTTGCTTTGACAATTGTTCTAACAAAAGAATATTGTTACACATCAGAACAATTGTGCTCATTCGAGAACAGATATTCATAGAACAATCTGTAATAGAATTAATTAAGCAGAGATTTAGTTTAAAAATATCAATGACAAGCTTCTTTTTCAAAGAGAGTCAGCCATCTCAAATACAGCAAAGAGTGAAGCTAATGTCACGGAACAACATGAAAAATTCTCAATTCCAACACCTAGCATCATTAATAAAAACATAGCATTCCCAATAACCAATTGTATTTTATTGCAGATAGAAGACAGAGGGTGGTGGTTGATGGGAGATTTTCATCGTGGAGTTCGGTGACGAGTGGTGTGCCTCAGGGGTCTGTTTTGGGGCCCCTGCTGTTTGTAATTTTTATAAATGATCTGATAGGGTATTGAAGGATGGATTAGTAAATTTGCAGATGACACTAAAGTCGGTGGAGTGGTAGATAGTGAAGAGGGGTGTTATAGTTTGCAGAGGCTTGGACAAGTTGAGAGCTGGGCCGAGAGGTGGCAAATGGAGTTTAATGTGGAAAAGTGTGAGGTAATGCACTTTGCAGGAACAATAAATGTGTAGAGTATAGGCTAATGGTAGGGCTCTTAATAGTGTTGAGGAACAGAAGGATCTTGGTGTATGTGTCAATAATCCCTGAAAGTAGGCAGTCAAGTGATAAAGTTGTTAAGAAGGCTTATGGAGTCTTAGCTTTTATTGGTAGGGGGATTGAATTTAGGAGCCGCAGCATCTGTTGCAGCGTACAAAACTCTAGTGCGGCCGCACTTGGAGTATGTGTGCAGTTCTGGTCCCACATTATAAGAAAGTGTGGAGGCATTGGAGAGGGTACAGAGGAGGTTTACCAGGATGTTGCCTGGTATGGGGCAGGTCCTATGAAGAGAGGTTGAAGGATTTGAGGTTGTTTTCGTTAGAAAGGAGGCGGCTAGGGGGATCTTATTGAAACATATAAGATATTAGAGGTTTGATAGGGTGGACAGTGATAGCCTTTTTCTAGGATGGAGAAAGCTAGCACGAGGGGACACACTTTAAATTAAGGGTATGAGTTATAGGACGGATATCAGAGGTAGGTTCTTTACTCAAAGAGTGATTAGGGAGTGGAATGCCCTGCCTGCAGCTGTTGTAGATGCGCCAAGTTTGGTGGCGTTTGAGGTTAGTTGATAAGTATATGGATGAGAAGGGAATGGTTTAGTTAGGAGGGGCATTGCTTTTTATTTTGGTCGGCACAACATCGAAGGCCGAAGGGCCTGTTCTGTGCTGTATTGTTCTATGTTCTATGTTCTATTTTATGTTTCCTCACTTTTCTCCAATCTTAGTAAAATACCTATTCCTTATCCTTCATCAGAATTGAAGTAATAGCCAAAATGTTTGTGATTTATATAAATGATTTGGAAGAAAATGTAGCTGGTGTGATCAGGAAGTTTGCACTATCGTGGATAGTGATGAACATTGTCAGAGAATTCAGCAGTATATAGATAGGCTGGAAAATTGGTAGTGAAATGGCAGATTGAATTTAATCCAGATAAGTGCGCAATGATGCATTTCAGTAGATCTAATATAGGGGGGAGCTATACAATAAAATGGCAGAACCATCAGGAATATAGACACAGAGGGACCTGGGTATGCAAATCCACAGATTCTTAAATGTGGCAGCATAGGCGGAGAGAATGGTGAAGAAGGCATATGGCATGCTTGCCTTTATTGGACAGGGCATAGGGTATAAAAGCTGGCATGTGATATTGCAGCTATGTAGAACGTTGGTTAGGCCACATTTGGAATATTGCAACCAGTTCTGGTCGCCACCTATCAGAAGGACATGGAGGCTTTGGAGAGAGTACAAAAAGGGTTTACCAGGATGTTGCCTGGTATGGAGGGTCATAGCTATGAAGAGGGATTGGGTAAACGATGGGTTGTTCTCTCTGGAAAGAGAGGATGAAGGGGCGACCTAATAGAAGTATATAAAATTATGAAGGGCATAGATAGGGTGAACAACGGGAAGCTTTTTCCCAGGTCGGGGTGATGAATACAAGGGTCACAAATTCGAGGTGAGGGGGAGCAAGCTTCACCACAGATGTCAGGGTGATGTATTTTACATAGAGGGTGGTGGGGGCCTGGAATGCGTTGCCAAGCAAAATGGTTGAAGCAGACACGCTGGGATTATTTAAGACTTATCTGGATGGCCACATGAACAGACTGGAAATAGAGGGATACAAGCAAATGATCTAGTTGGGCACATGAGTGGCGCAGCTTAGAGGGCCGAAGGGCCTGTTCCTGTGCTGTATTGCTTTTTGGTTTTTTTTTAATCTTTATTTAACAGATCCTGATGGACCTATAGTACTGAATTTCCAGAACTTGCTGTTTTTGTTCAATTATTCTCTTACTCAACAGGATGCACATGGGCTTGAAGACCTGTTAATCACATTGTTATTTACAGTTTTTGATCAAATTACAATCATCCAAAATAGGCACTTTTTCACTGGAACAAGTGTGCAAAAAAAGGGGAAGCCAATGTTTATTGGACAGGGAAATCAATCCAACCCAATATTCCTTTTTACCATCTTCAATTAAAATTGAAGTACTAACTGGTTGAGTTATAAAATGTACAGTTAATACTTTCATTTTAATTGAAGACAATAGAAAGGAATATCGGGCTGGGTTGATTTCCCTGTCCAATAAGTATTGGCCTCCCTTTTCTTGCGCACTGTATCCACTGAAAAACATGTCTATTTCGGATGACTGAATATATTTTACTAATGATGCTTCAGGTGTCGGAATTGAGAATTTTTCATGTTGATCAGTGATATTAGCTTCACTCTCTGATGTACAATAATAGAAAGGGTGCATTATAGCACTTCTCAATTAGTAATGGAGCTACTGCATATTCTAAAGGGGATGGTTTATACAACATGAGCTTTGATGTTCTATCTGAAGGAGTACAAAAAAGATCCAACACCACACAATATTGCAGACAAGCAGCTGGAACGATTTAACATTCCCCACAGTCAACTATAGTTAAATCTCTTCTTAGTTGATACCTCAGCTGTAGGAGGACATTCAGGTTCCAAAAATACAGTTGAGAGTTAGCAGATATGGAGCAATGTAATTCTTACATATAAATGCAGACATTTCCTGATTTCTTAGATGTCGAATTACGATGAGAGGCAATTCTACAAGTGTGGCCAAATGACCATGCTTCATAGATAGAGCAGCACAATGCACGCTGGCAAGACACAGAAGGACAATGTAGTTGAGCTTGATCATGACCTTATCTGACATCCACGCTGATGGATCCCACATTTCAGCAGGAGTCACAAAGAACTAAGACATTTCTTGGGATGTCAAGGCCTTGGAGCACAAAGCTTTACTAGAACGATACCATAGATAAAGGACTTTATAGTTACATGAAGAAATGGGAGAAACTAGGTTTGTTCCCCTTGGAACAATTGAGCCAAAATGACATTTAAACAAATGTATTCAATATCATGATGGTTTTGATAGAAATAGTTTCTCCTCATTTAATCTATCAGTAGATGGTTTAGTAATCAAACTTAATTGAAAGAAGAACCAGAGGACATTTTAAAATGTAGCAAGTAATGCTCTGCAATGAACTTAATAAAGGACCGATCGAAGAAGTTTCAATGACAACTTTCTAAAAAGAACTGGATGCACACTTGCAATTGAAAACACCAGGGTCTTGGAGAATAGCAGAGGATTGGGACTTAAATAGTCTTTCAAAAAGAACTGACTCTTCCTCTGATTGGGAAATGGATCTTGATTTGATTTATTGTCACATGCATTAACATACAATGAAAAGTACTGTGTCTTCTGCACTATATAGACAAAGCATACTGTTCATAGAGAAGGAAATGAGAGAGTGCAGAATGTTGTGTTACAGTCATAGCTAGGGTGTAGAGGAATATCAACTTAATGCAAGTTAAGTCCATTCAGAAGTCTGACAGCAGCAGGGAAGAAGCTATTCTTGAGTCGGTACAACACCTTTTGTATCTTCTTCTGCGCCTTGTGAAACTAGCTTGGAATCACTGGGACCACAACTAACTCAACAAAGATCAAAAATTAAAACTCAAGATTTGCCTACCTTCTATGGCATTTTTTAAAAAATCACACAAATTAAAATAAGATTTGATTGACTATTTTATTTCTCCCATGCCCCAAAAATGGAGAAATTAAAAAGGTCAAGGTCAAAATTCACAACTGGAGGAGTAAAAGAGTAGTAGAGTTGAATAAATCAAATTAAATAAAATTAGGAGCAGAAGGCAGTCATTCAGATTCTAGCACTTGCTCCACCATTAAATAAGATCATGGCTAATCTGTGTTTACAATTCCACATTCCCATCTATGTCTGATAGCCTTTGATTCCTTTATCTAACAAGAATCTATTACTCCCGCCTTAAAAATATATTCAATGATCTTGCCTCCACAATCTTCTGAAGCCAAGTCCCAAAGTTGTATAATCCTCAGGAGAAAAGAATTCTCCTGGTCTAATTTTCAAGTATTTCAGGACCACTCACCAAGATTGAGTTGTAAAAAGGGGTAGGAGCATATTAGCAAGATAAAGGAAAACCTCCTTTGTTCTGGGGACACGGATAAGAATAAAAATGAGGAAGAGTGCATGGAGGTATAGAAATAACATTGTCTAGTGTATTCAAAACTTGAAAGAAATGTAAAATTAAAAGTCCAGTGCAGCACTTGATCATAATTGGTCTTGAAGGAAAGAAATGCATTTTTAAATTCTGGAATTCAATACGCACTTTTTCTCTTGCCTTTAATACCAATTTCTGGTGTTCCTTGTGGACCCAATCCTGGAGGTATATCAGAACATCTATGAAGCAGGAAAGTAGTACCAAAATGATGGTGCAAGATTAGGTGAAAAATTGTTTGTGCTGAAAAATGACACATAGAACTAAGATAGCCTTGATGGATACAGAAAGTTCAGGGATGAAGTAGAGAAAGAAACAAAGAGGGGGAATGAATAAAAGATTAGCTTTTCTTTAACTTTACTTGCTAAAGATGTTTTACCAATATACTAAAGGTTAAGGAAAAAAGTGGGGCAAAGTAGAGACGAAAACAGGAACTTGTGTTGATGCAGAGGCAGTTGGAGTGGTTTTAAATGAATATTTTGTCTCCATGTTCACAAAGGCAAGGAATGACGCAGATATAATAGTCCAAGAGGAACACTGAGATATTGGATGGGATAATCATAAAGAGAGAAGAAGTACTCAAAGAAATCCTTGAATGTTGATAAGTCTCCAGGGTCAGATGGACTATTTCTGAGGCTGCTAAAGGAGATCAGGGAGGATATAGCAGGTGCTTAAAAGGATGATGTTCCAATCCTCAATTAAATACATTAGTGAGGTACTGGAGAACTAGAGAAATGCAAATGCAGTTCCATTGTTTAAAAAGAGATCAAAGGAAATGCCAATTATAGGCCTGTAGTCTTACATGAGTAGAGGGCAAATTAGTAGAATCAATCCAGAGAGATGTGCTTCTACATTAAACCTATGGACTTGTCAAGGATGGTCAGCATAGATTTGTTAAAGGAAGCTCTTGCTTCACAAACATGATTGAATTTTTTGAGGAAGTGACAAGAACAGTTGATGAAGATAATACAGTAGGTATCACATACATGGATTTTAGCGAGGCGTTGGACAAGGTCCCACGTGACAGATTGGTCAACAAAGTAAAATACAGGGCAATGTGACAAAGTGGACCAAGAGTTGGCTTAGTGACTGGGAACAAAGGATAATGGTCAATGGATGCCCTTGTGAATGGAAAGTTATTTTAAGTGGTGTTCCACTGAGTTTGGTGTTCGAAACCTTGTTGGGGAGCGGGGGCATAACACAAATATTGGCCAAATAGTGGCTAGTGTAGAGGACAGCTATAATCTACAAAACGACGTCAATGGATTAGTGGAGTGAGTGGTAAATTGGCAGATGGATTTTAACATGGAGAAGTGTGAGATAATGCATTTAGGGAGATCACACAATTCTAGAGAATACACAATAAATAGAATGTCCTAGGAAGTGTAGATGAAGTGAGAGATCTTGGCATACGAGTGCACAGGTCACTAAACGCAGCAGTTTAAGTAGACAACATTGTAAAGGTGGCTTTGGGAATTCTCTTCTTCATTGGCTGAAGTATAAAATATAAAAGTAAGGATATAATGGCACAACTTGAGTAGTGAAGGCAGTTCTGGTCATCATATCACAGGAAGGGCATAATTGCTCTGGTGAGAGTGCACAGGAGATTTAACAGAATGTTGCCGAGTCTAGAAAAGCGTAGCTATAAAGGAGAGATTGGATTGTTGAGGTTATTTTCCTTGGAACAAAGAAGGTTGAGTGGTAACTTGATAAAGGTGCACAAAACCATGAGGGGAAGAAAGAGAGTGGACAGGATAAAATAGGTAGAGAATCCTAGAACTGGGAGACATAGATTCAATGTAAGTGGCAGTAGATGTAGAGGGGATAGGAGGAAGAACTTTCTTTTTTTAAAAATGCAAAGGTGGTGGGTGTCTGGAATTTGCTGCCTGAGTTGGTGGTGGAGGCAGAAACCCTAAACTCTTAAAAAGTACATGGATCTGCACTTTACATGCTGTATATTACAGGTGCTGATATGAATGCGGGTGTGTATGCTGTATGAGCCAGATGCAGGAAGGAGAGATTAGAAAGGACACCTTGGGCTGGCATGGACAAGATGAGCTGAATGGCCTCCTTACAAAGAAACATAGAAAAGTTTCAGCACTATAGTGAGGGCAGTGTGGTGTAAGTATTTTTGGACTGAATATCACGTTAAGAGTGCCACGCTTAATATTTTATGTAGAATCCTTATAACTAGTGAGAGTCTTCAAATACTAGTCTGTGATGGAGTTGATTATTCCAATACTTACACGTATGAGCTGATCAAGATGCCTAAACTACTTTAAAAATGTTGATAGAGAGAAATGATTTCCTCTGGGTGAGAGAATTCAAGACAAGACAATGTACAACATTAAGCTGGATGGCAGTGTGTGCTGTGAGGAGGATGCCAAGAGACTGCTGGGTGACTTGAACAGGCTGGCTGAGTGGGCAAATACAATATAACGTAGATAAATGCGAGGTTATCCATTTTGATAGCAAAAATAAGGAGGAAGTTTATCCGAATGGTGACAGTTTAGGAAAAGGGGAAGAGCAACATGACTTGGTGTCATGGTGGAATACTCTCTGAAGGCTGGCATGCAGGTACAGCAGCAATGAGAAAAGCTAATGGTCTACTGGCCTTCATAACAAGAGGATTTGAGTATAGGAGTAAAGATGTCTTTCTGCAGTTATTCAGGTCCTTGATGAAGCCATACTTTGAGTATTGTATGCAGTTTGGTCTCCTAGTCCGAGGAAGAACATTCTTGCTATTGAAGGAGTCCAGCAAAGGTTCATCAGACTGATTCCTGCAATGGTAGGACTGACACATGAAGAGACTGGATAAAATGGGCTTGTACTCACTGGAATTTAGAAGAATGGAGGGGATCCCTTAGAAACACAAGATCCTGATGGGACTGGATAGACTAAACAAAGGAAGAATATTCCCAAAGTTGGAAAATTCCAGAACTAAGGGTCAGAGTCTAAGAATAAGCAGTATGCCATTGAGGACTGAGATGAGGAAGATCATCTTCATTCACAGTTGTGAACCTGTGGCATTCGCTACCACAGAAAGCTGTTGGGGCCAGTTCATTAAATATGTTCAAGAGGGAGCCAGACATGGCCCTTGTAGCTAAAGGGATCAAAGGATATAGAGAGAAAGCAGGAGTAGGATACTGAAATGCATGATCAATCATGATCATATTGAACAGTCATGCAGGCTCAAAGGGCCAAATGGCTGACTCCTGAACCTATTATCTATATTTCTATGTATTTGTAAAATGAAAACTGGCCATCCAAGAGCAAAATTATGAATCACTTTTTCCAAAGGATAACACCAATTGCAACTATTTCCACAAAAGGCTGTGAATGCTACAAAAATTGAAGCTTTCCAGGCTGAGATGGATACATTCATGCTACGAAAGGGTATTAGGGAACTTTTTTCCAGCTATAGAACAAAGAAAGTGTGCACAAGGACTTTGGGGAGCAACCACGATCTAATTGAGCTGTGGAGTAGATTCAATGGATTGAATGTTCTTACAGCTATGAATCCAGGATCCGGAAGGTGAGCGTACAACATACAACCCTTACAATTTTTAACATCACATTGTTTTCAATATAAAGCATACCATTCACTTTTCTCCTTTAAAAATACGAAAAACAGAAGCAGTAGTGAATCCATGCTAACTTCAATTACAGAATGGAAGTTATAATGTAAACTCCTCAAAAAGTAGACAGACAGGAAATAAAGGCACATCTTTACAGTTCTGAGTTATATACTGGTACAAGGGATACAAAATGGATTCACAGTATGAAAATGAGTCCACCATTTCATCAGCACTCCTTGTCTTTTCATAACCAAGGACACTAAGGTGGTGACTGCAGTCACTCCTGTACATCTGTGTGTTAGAATCTATGGCCAGAGAGGTCTATGTTCTGCACTGGGTCGCTACATGCTTCATTTAATGAGGGCATGCAAAAATATTCCTAACAATTGCACCATGTTATCAGTGAATGGAAAACCTTATTTGCTGCAGCAATTTGAATTAACAGCTGTCTTCTGGATGGTTCTAAATCAAATCTAAATTTATCTTTGAAGATAAATGAACACGTATGTTGACAACCAATGTGAATTATGGTCACATAAATCTTGGGCGCCAGAAGTGAACATAACTTGAGCCTTCAGTGGCACAATGAAATATTTCTAATATTTCTTATTAATTTAGTCTTTTCGATGAAATTGTGGACCACTGTTTTCAGTAATTTTAGAACTATATCATGAATTACTTCCGCAGAGGCAGATCAGTACCTGGTACTCTCCACGGATTCAAAAAAAATACTGGTCAGACGTGGTGAGGTGCTGTGGCGCACCCAGCACCTGAAAACTAATCTTGGGTTGCATTGAATTGTTGCAAAATAACAACGCAAGCATGACCATAAATAATAACTGCTCTTTTGCAAATGTAGAACAATGGCCACACGCACTCATCCTTTAAGATCCTATCCGAGTGTTGCTGTAGGGTGTTTCTAGAGCACTGGGTGATATTTATCTGGGTGATATTTTCACATATGGGATTTAGCAATATAGATTTTGAACACATCTTCAAGTCTGTCATCTACTCTCGTTAAAAATCAAATCACCCCAGCTGTAACTCCAACTCAAGGCCTCGAGTTTAAATCCAAGATGCCCTATACCCTTATGTAATTGTTTTAGAAATGTACACTCATTTCACACAAAAGCAGAAAATCAACTCCATGGGCGTTTACTTGGACGGTGAAGAGGGAGGGGTGGGAGGGAAATGGGAAGAGACATTAATCCTGTGTCATAATGAGAACTATGCAACCTTTTATTTTATCTGCATTGGCCATTATTACCACCGTCACTTTTTACATTACAAAACTTGGGAAGGAAAAAAAATGGCACCTGGTTTCTGCAGTAATACATCTCCCCGATTCAATAACGTGATAGATAGATATACACACACACAATTTTAGAAACTCCAATAGAAAAGGATGAGATAAGTTACAAAGAATCGTTTGAAGATTTTGCAAAGAAGAACAGGGAGTTAAGAGAGACCCATCGGATTCTCAGTAAAATGAAAGTGTTCCCGTTTGATACAATTTATCCAGTCCCCGCCCCTGTGGTGAGAGGCAGTAGGAGCAAGCAGCACATTTTAAACAGGGGCCCCACCAAGATGAGCGGAAGATCACGCTTTTTTTTTGAAAAAAAAGGTTCAATAATCCCTAGGCAAAAAAAATGGAAGGTTAGGAGGGTAGAGTGGGCGCCTTTTCCCCTTCTCTCTATTCTCCCATCAGCCTATAAACCCTTTCCCCTCATTCAAACACTTTTTTAGAAAATCAAGAATATATTACATTATATTGATTTTACGCCCGCCCCCATTTTTTTTGCCTCCCCCCCCCTTTCAAATTGGTCAAATCGACATTAAATCCAAAGTCCCTCAGAAGCACAAAACAGCGCCACCAACAACAGTCAGTGCAAACAATTCGAGCGTCGGTAAATCCACCACCGTGTGCAAAAATTAAAATAAATAAATAAGAGCCCCCCCCCCCTTCCAATGCATCGGAAAATACGCCCAACTTTTCAATGTTTTAAACGTCCGATTAAGCGGCTTTAAAATTCCGCAACACACTTAAAATAATATATATATATAGAAATATTGGGGAGGGAAAAGGGGAGAGACAGTTCTCCAGACCTGGGCACCAATGGCGCGGAACAGGGAACATGAATTTGCAAAAGACAAGAGGAGCAGCGACCATTAGTCCAGCCATAACTTAATATAAAGGCAACTAAAGATGTCACCCAGCACCTCTCCCTCTCAAAGCCAAGGGTAGCCAACAATGTCTCAGCAGTTCAAACCTCCCCCCACCAATCTCCATTATTAAAGAGTTACATTTATCAGCCTACCATTCAACATGGAAAATTCACCACACGTTTTTTTTTAAAATAAAGTGCCCTCTAACGTGGGAATTTTGCTTCTAGGGAAATAATCTCATTTTTGTCTCCTGTGGGGGGTTGGGCGCAAGGGGGAGGGGGAGAGAAAGACAGAAAAGAGAAAAGAGAAAAAAAGTCCCGACTCGATCCAATAAAGTTATTTTGGAAACTATCGATATTTCTCTCGTATCGCCGGACGGTTTGTAAAAGCCTCTTCAAAGAAAAAAAAAACTAAAATGTTACGTATTCCCTTCCTTCAGCATTCCCTTAAAAAAAACATACACACACATACACTGCTGGCAATTATCAGTATCTTTTTAGCCACGATTGACGCGACAGCATGGGCGGAATCGAGCCCAATGCAAAAGGGAATTAGACTCGTCATCTCTCCCCCCCCCCCTATGCTTCTATTAAATTTACAATATATAAATATACACATCAAACCCTAAGTTCCACCAAACAAGATTTTAATTAGCCGCGAATTTAACGAGGATGAGAATTTTATATTTATATATAGACAGATATAGATATTTTCTCCTCTCGAAACTCACCAGTCTGTATCCAAGGGAAGATGTTAACAAGCCCTGTCCGAAACGATTATCGGAAGATCTCTGATGTTACTTGTGCTTTAGGAACAACAGCAGGCGATGCAGGCAGAAGAAGCCTATTCTATCATATCAAACAGCCCAGCCGATCGCTGTTTGCAAACGTTTCGTTGCCCTTCCCACCTGACAGCACAGCTCTGTGATCAGAGGGAGGAGGACGTGGTGGGGGGTGGGGGGGGGAGGCTGGAAACAGCCCTATGTTATCACTAAGATTTAAACACAACCACAGAAGACTTGGGGTTAACAACTTTGCAATGGCTAATAGGCGCCTTGTGATTGGGCGGCGAGTGTCACCAATCACCTGTAGAGAGCTGATGTCTGCTCAGCTCACTCTCAGTGGCACAAGTTGAGGTTTTAAGGAACAAAAAAAAATCTGCCAATAATCCACTTCTCCCACAGATTCTCCTCTTCCCCGTCGCACTGTGAATATTTCTCCCCTTTTAAAAAAAAACAAATCTTTGTGAATGGTATTGCTGTGGCCTGAATCATTTTCTTTAGCCACACCCTCCCCTACATCAGTCGATTTTTATGATGCAATAATATTCACCAAAAAGTATTTCTCTTTTTTCCCTGAGAGAAATCACATAACATTTCTTCAGTTGTACCCCCCCCCCCCCGCTCCCCCACGCGTGAGGCATGTGGCTCCCCCTTCCAATCTCGTTTTGTTTTATATTTAAAACAGAAAAGGCTAAGGGGAGGGTGAACAGTTTGGATTTAACTACGTTACAAAGAGGATGGCGACTGTGTGGAATGAACTGTTGTTATAAGGCCATGAAGAGAAAGTGATTTTTTTTTAAAAGGGAACATTAGGTAGATATTTGGGATGGTGGGCAACTGAGAACCATGGACTGTAGTTTTTTTCCCCAATTATGTATTTTGTTGGGTTCTAAAATGTAAGTAAAATTAATATTTTGAAAATAATTAATTTGGTTACAAGGTAGATCAGCTGATCAGATCAGACAGAGAGCTTGAGAATCAGGTTTATGGAGGTGATGTACTTGCAGGTATTTGGTTGATGCATTTTGTATCATGAGAATGAACCCGGATGACTAAACAAAATAACGTATAAATATTGTATCAGAATGAAGACTGACTCCTCTACTGTGTAGGCCTCCCCAAATAAACATATAGAAATGCCTGCAAAATATGCAAAAACATATTTAGACGTTTGAATGTAAAATACTGGAAACCATGCAATGAACAGATTGCTTCTCAACAACCATCAACAAGTAACAAAATTTAACATTTCTTAACTCGCTACAAAATGATTTTTATAGATGAGAAGGTCTTGCACAGCGTTGCTCGATGCAAGTCAGAGTTTTTATTAGAATCGGCATCTTATGATACGGAGAAACCCAGAAGTACTGAGGAGAGGGCCCAGTTTACTGGGTAATGTTTTCATGAGCCTAGCAGTATTTTGTAAATTGGAGCCCTTGGAGGGATGGTAGGTCTGATGTCTTCAATAATATTGGAAAGTGAGATCCTTGGAAGACTGAGGCAGTTTCTGGGATCTACAGAGGAAGGATACAGCAATTTGGGAGCATTATGAAAGGTGGCATCAAGCTCAGGGTACATTGATAATGACCGTTGATCAAGGAGAATGAGAATGGGATCTCGAGGTCCATGAACCTGAAAGTCACAGGATCTGGAAATGGGGAAAAGTCTGGAGGTGGCAGAATTGGAGTTCAATGGGACTGTTGATCACCAATTTTTACAGATGCACCATAGAAAGCATCCTTTCCAGATGTATTACAGTTTGATATGATTCCTGGTGTGACCAAGACCGTAAGAAACTACAAAGGGTTTGAATGTAGCCCAGTCCATCACGCAAACCAGCCTCCCATCCATTGACTCTGTCTACATTTTCCACTGCCTTGGAAAAGCAGCCAGCAGAAGAAAGGACTCCACGCACCCCACACATTCTCTCTTCCATCTTCTTCAGTCAGGAAAAAGATACAAAAGTCTAAGAACACACATCAACTGATTCAAGAACATCTTTTCTCCTGCCACCATTAGATTTTTCAATGGACTTAATATATATTAAGCTGATAATTCTCTACACCTTATCTGTAACTAGAACACTATGTTCTGCCCTCTCTCCTTTCCTTTGCCCTTATGTACTCTATGAGTAGTATGTTCTGTGTATAGAATGCAAGAAATAATACTTTTCACTGTATTCCAATAAATGTGTCAATGATAAGTCAACCAAAGTCAAATCAAATCAAAGACTGGGGAAGAAGCTTCAGATACTGGAGTAGACATACATGTTCAATGTCCATAATGAGGGTGGCTTGGAGTACCACTACAGACTGAGCTGGCTGGGTCCTAAAAGACATTGCTGCTAGATTTGGATCAAGGCAAGTGGTAAGGGAATCAACGAAAGGGAAAACATACTTTACCTCATTCTCACCAAGATGCCTGCCACAAGTCCATGACAGTAGTGACAGGAGCGAACACCGCATGATCCTTGTGGAGATGAAATCCCATCTTCACCTTAAGGATACCCACTGTTGTGTTGTGTGACACTATCACTGTGCTAAATGGGACAGGTTTCAAGCAGATCTAACAGCTCAAAACTGGGCATTCATGAGATCCTGTGGGCTATCGGTAGCAGCAGAATTATACTCAAACACAATCTGTTACCACACGACCCTAGTTCAATGGAGAGTGCAAGAGGACATACCAGAGCAAGACCAGGTATATCTAAAAATGAGGTGTCAAACTGGTGAAATTACAAAACAGGACTATTTACATGCCAAACAGGATAAGCTGCAAGTAATAGAATTAAGTGATCCCACAAACAACCAATCAGATCTAAGCTCTGCAATTCTGCCACATCCAGTTGTGAATGTGGTGGACAATAAAACAACTCACTGGTGGAGGACGCTCCACAAATATCCCCAATCTCAATGATGCAGGAGCCCAGCACATAAGTGCAAAAAATAAGGCTAATGCGTTCATAACAATCTTCAGCCAGAAGTGCCAAGTCGATCTTGGCCTCTCTAGAGGCCCTAGCATCACAGATGTCAGTCGCTGGGTCAAAATCCTGGAATTCCCTCCCAAACAGCACTGTGGGCATATCAATATCTCAGGGACTACAGTGATTCAAGAAGGCCTCCTTTGCAGGGACAGCTAAGAATGAGCAATAAATGTTGGTCCAGCTGGCATTGCCCACATCCCATATAATGAATTTTTAAAAATTACTTTAGTAGGAGAGAGTGTATATCTCCATTAAGATACTAGGCTCCAAACCTCTTCCCCATCTAGCCTACTTAGTACTTCCTCTGTGCTTTAAGTATCCCTATATTCTCTCCCCACCTTTCAACACTTAGCCCATTGTCAAGCAGATTCTTTTCCTTGGATTATAGCCCTTAAGGATGAATTTTCTGTTTCTTGACTAAAGCCCAGAAAATTCTGGATAAATAGTACACACTTTCTCATATGCATGTGCTTGGAATGTAGAGGAGTAAAATTTACCTTTTGGTTAATGTGTTTGCAGTATTATAAGGAATCCAAGTAGGGTTCACTAAAAATTTCTAAAATAACTTAGGTTGTAAAACCCTCAAATTTTCATTGCTTTTGTGATTTGCAAGCTGATGTCTGCAAAGTGAAAATCCATACAGCTTCAGACATAGTTCAGAAGAAAGAGTATATTTTTTATTCAGTATAAAATCATAGAACAGAATCATCCAACGTTAACACCAGAGAAGGAAGTTATTCAGCCCATTCTGTCTGTTCTGGCCCTCTGGAAGAACAATTTATCCATGCCAGTCCTCATCATTTCTCCACAGCCCTGCAAATTTTCCTTTTCAGGTAATGCCCTTTTGAAAGCTTCATTTGTCCCCACTTCTACCACACATTCAGCAGCTAATTCCACATCCTAAACACTCACTGTGTAAAAAAAAGCTTTTCCTTAGATTTCTATTGCTTCTTTTGGCAATAATCTGAGTCCCCTGGCCTTGATTCTTCCGTCAATGGGAATAATTTTTCTTATTTTTTTCCAGGTTGTGGGCATCGCTGACTCAGCTGTGGCATTTATTGCCAATCCCTAATTTCCTTTGAGCAGGTGGTAGTGAGTTACCTTCTCGAACCGCTGCAGTCCATGTAGATACGCCCACAATGCCGTTAGGAAGGGAGTTCCAGAATCTTGACCCAGTGACAATGAAGGAATGGAAATATAGTTCCAAGTCAGGGTGGTCAGTGGCTTGGAGGGAAACCCGCAGGAGGTGGAGTTTCTATGCATACACTGCACTTGTTCTTCTAGGTGGTGAAAGCGGTTCACTAGTTGACCCCAGGTATGGAGGGATTTTCTTATGAGGAGAATTTAAATAGGTTAGGACTGTACTCATTGGAGTTCAGAATAATAAAAGGCAACTTTATTTAGACATATAGAATTCTTGGGGGATTGACAGGGTGGATGTAGAGAGCTTGTTTCCTTTTGTGGGGGAGTCAGTTGCCCCAAAAAATTGCAGTAACAGATCCTCAGAGAGGGTTAATATGTAATTGTATCGTAGTTAAGGTCTTAGATTAAACCCTATCAGATCTCTTGCAAATGAGGGAAGACTTATCTCTCACAAAGGCAGTACAGATAGTGTGACAGACTAAGCTGGAGAAGCAATACAGAGCTGTTGTTCGTGGGGAAAGTAATATCCCTCCAACAGAATGGGTGCCTAACAGGAAAGAGAAAGACATTGAAGTAAGTGCCTTGAAATGAAATCAGGGAAAAGAACCATTTTGAAATGCTGTCTATGTAGCAGGCACCATGGGTTGCATGGTGACATGGTCACACAGTGGTTAATACTGCTGCCTCACAGTGCCCTGTTCAATTCCAGCCTTGAGTAACTTGTCTGTATGGAGTTTGCACATTCTCCTCTTGTCTGTGTGGGTTTTCTCCCAATGCTCTGGTTTCTTGCCACACTCTGAAGATATGTGGGTTAGATGGATTGACAATGCTAAATTGCCTATTAGCATCAGAGGCATTAGCATGGTAAATATGTGGAGTTATGTGGATAGGGCCTGGGTGGAATTGTTGTCGGTGCAAGCTTGATGGGCTGAATGGCCTCTTTCTGCACAGTAGGAATTCAATGTTTCAATGAATAACCTGCATGAGAGATCTTTTAATTCAAGTTTATAGTTTGAAAGTAACCACACAAGTAGATAGGGTGGTAAAGAAGACATATAACATGCCTGCCTTCATTAGTTGGGGATTTGAGTGCAAGAGTCAGAGTGTCATGTTGAAGCTTTATAAAACTTTGGTTAGGCTATACTTCGAGAATTGCATTCAGTTCTGGCCGGCATGTTACAGGAAGGATGGAGAGAGTGCAGAAGAGTTTTACAAGGACACTGCCTAGATTAGAGGATATGAGCTATAAGGAGAGGCTGGACAAAGTGGTGTTGTTTTCTCTGAAGCAATGGAGACTGAGGGGAACCCTGATAGAAGTCTATAAAATCATGAGAGGCATGATAGAATTGACAATCAGAATCTTTTACCCAGAGTTGAAATATCTAATACTAGAGGACATGCACTTAAAGCGAAAGTGGGTAAGTTCAAAGAAGCTGTGAGGGGAAATTTTTTACATAGAAAGTGGTAGGTGTCTAGAACACGTCACAAGAGGTGGTGGTTTAGGCAGACATGATTGGGGCATTTCAGGGGATTTTAGTTAAACTCATTAATATGCAAGGAACAGAGGGAAATGGACCAAGGATAGGCAGAAGGGGTTAGTTTAAGTTAGTGTCATGTTCAACACATCGTGGGCCGAAGGGCCTATTCCTTTGCTGTACTGTTCTGTGTTTTAAGGGGGAAGAATGCCCAGCAGGGGGAGCAGAGTCCCACCATGGTGGAAAGTTAGGACATTTTAAAATCGTCTGCCGATCTGAAATACATGTAGCTTGCAGGAAGAAAGAGAAAATAACAAGGTCAAGTCAGATCCAAGGAGCGGAAGAGCCACAGAAAAATCAAATTACCTTCCTACGAGAAGCCAGCAAAGAGAAAATTATTATTGGAGCATTAAATTAGATAGTCAACCCACAGAATTTAAGTCAGGTACAGGCACACATGTTTCAGTATTATCTGATGAAGCAGAGTTGTTTAAAAATATTATTACACATTGCATTAATTCTCCATTCGGTTGCAAGATTCAGGCAGGAGTACATTGAAAGTAGTGAGCCAACATATGGCGAGATTATGATACAAGAATAAAGGCATTATTGAACCCCTGTGTGTTATATACAGAACAAGGAATCATCAGAACTGAACAGAAAATAATGTTTGCAATTGAGTCTGATTTACAGTGTTGATGAAACTGCTGATGAGTAGTCCGGTAATGTATTTAGAAAAGAACTTGTATCTCTACTTTCAGATTTAGGAAACCTGCAGACAGAATATCATGTAACCGTAAGGTTATTTCTCTTCACAATGAGTAAGGTCACTCACCCACGCTTGGACAAAATCAAAAGCGAGATTGAACACATGTTGTAGCAAGGGGTCATCTCTGCAGTAACCTTGCTATTAAAGTGATGTTCTGAAATAGTCACAGTGCTAAAGCCTAATGGTTACATCTGAATTTGTGTGGACTTGACTCAATTGGCCAAGTCAATAGTGCGCAAAATCCACCCACGTTACTAATAATTGTAACAGCGAGAACATCATCTTCAAATTTGGACATATTGGTGTTTCGAGTTCAAGAAGATAGGCAAACAAGTTCAGTTTATTATGCCTCACAATCTCTTTGTGGAAAAGGTGTGCAACCATTGGAAAGAATCACATCAGCCTGTGAGATGTTCTCTAATTATGTCATGGGTTTAAAGTTTAAAATTGAAACTGATCACAGACCTTTGGTTACTCTTTTTAACTTAAAGGAAATTGCAAAAATGTCACCTAGAATTCAACATTTTAGACTGAGACTCATGGGATATGGTTCAGTTACTGAGTACGTTCAAAGATGTACCAGACAATAACAGGTGAACTATTAAGAATACCAATAGAGGCAATTAGGCTGGAAGACTTAAATTTTATTGAGGAAATGAAAGAATATGTATCACTTATTACTGAACATTTACCAGCCATGGAAAAGAGTTAAAGGAGATTAAACAAAGACAACAACAGGATGATCAATGCATCCAAAACAAATGGTTAAATTACACTCCTAACTAACCAGAGCATCACCAATTTTTCAAATTGAGAAAACATTTAGGCCCCAAACATCAGAAGGAACAAAAAAGTGAATTATTTGCCACAGGATTCCTAGTCTCAGACCTCTTCTGCAGCCATTGTATTTATATGATGTGTTATTATTCATTTATGGGACATGGGCATTGCTGGCTGGCCACTATTTATTGCCCATCCCTAATTGCCCTAAGAGGGCAGTTGAGAGTCAACCACATTGCTGTGGCTCTGAAATCACATGTAGGCCAGACCAGGTAAGGATGGCAGATTTCCTTCCCCTAAGGACGTTAGTGAACCAGATGGATTTTTCCAACAATCGGCAATGGTTTCATGGTCATCAGTACATTCTTAATTCCAGATTTTTTTTAATTGAGTTCAAATTCCATCATCTGTCATGGCGGGATTTGAACCCCAATCCCCAGAACATCAGCGGAGTGTCTGGATTAACAGTTGAGACTCCCCCTCTTGTATGGCTGATGCAGTACCATTTCTGGTCAGAGGTAACTCCCAGGATGTTGATAACAGAGATTCAATGATAATGCATTTCATTGTCAAGGAGAGATGATTGGAATCTCCCTTGCTTTGAATGGTCACTGCTGGCAATTGTGTGGTCTGAATGTGACTTGCCACTTATCAGTCTCAGCCTGAAGGTTGTCCAGGCCTTGCTGTGCATGGACATGACTACTTTTGTAGCCGAGGAGTCATGGATAGTGCTGACTGTTGTGGAATTATCAGCAAATATCTCCACACGTTACCTTATGATGGAGGGACAGTCTCCTTACCTGCCCTGACCTGACCACTTGTGATTTTGAAAACCTCTAGTAAATCTCCTTTAAACCTTACTTCTCCACGGAGAATATTTCCATCTTCTCCAATCTTTCGACTGAAGGTCGTCATTCCTGGAACTAAAATATATAACCAAAACAAGGGGGAGAGCAATTAAAAATATATTTAATCAAGAAACAATTTCCTGGTGTTTTCTAACCACCAACAAATAAATCACAGTTTCTGCTAAGCACACTGCCCTCACAAGTGCTGTTGAGTAGTTTATTAAAGGAAATAACATTGACTAAGAAATATCATCGATTGTGACATAATGTTTTGAAACCGCTGTTATCAAATTCTTTCAGTCATTTGGTTAAAGCAAAAATCAATTGACTTAAGAATAGCAACTTTCCTGATGCCATCACACTATTGAATGGATCTACCCATATATTAAACTGATCTTTCTTTACACTCTAGCTCTGACTGTAACACTATGTTTTGCACCATCTCCTTTCCTTCTCCTCTGTGTACTCCATGAACAATATGTTTTGCCATTATAGTGCACAAGAAACAAATATTTTCATTGTATCCCAATACATGTGACAATAAATCAAACCAAATCAAATAGTCAGAAGATGAAGACATTTTATACACTTCAAGTGCGTGCTGAGAAACCTATAAGTTGCACACAATATCCTGCAGCAGTTTAATTTTCTATTGCCCATTTGGTCTCGCAATCCCCAGGGTACCACTGGTTTCAGGACCCTGCTGTGGTTTGGCATCATAATGAATAGACTGATTGTTGTACAATAACTTAAAGCAAAGAATTTACATCTCATGAAATAGTATATCTATTCATGGTTTAGGTTTTTGCTTTAACTTGGACTTTTGCTGACCAGCTTTAATTGGCATCGTGGTCACTTATTGTGCTTCTTGCACAATTAATTCATTTCAAATAATTTTGGGACAGATCCCTTGAGCATATATCATCTAGCTTGCCTTGCAGTTCCATACACAGACACATATTTTCTCAAGCAGATGAGATTCACAGGCAGAAGCATATTATTTTTGCTGCAGAGGACATAACTTACAAATTTTATTTTGTTCATTCATGGGACATGAGTGTCACTGGCTGACCAGCATTTATTGCTCAACCCTAGTTGCTCTTGGAGGGCAGTTAAGAGTCAACCAAATTGCCATGGCTCTGGAATCACATGTAGGCCAGACTGGGTAAGGGCAGCAGATTTCCTCCCCTAAGGAACATTACTGAACCAGATGAGTTTTTCTGACAATTGACAATAGTTTCATAGTCACCATTTGACTTTTAATTCCACATTTTTTTTTGTATTGAATTGAAATTCTACCATCTGCCATGGTGGAATTCGAACCTAGGTCCCCAGAGCATTAGCTGAGTTTCTGGATTATAGTCTAGTGATAATACCATTAGGCCATTGCCTCCCGTCTTGCAGTATACTATTGTTTTACTCTTTTCAAGAATAATTGTTAACCACCCCAAGCCCCTACTTTAATATTTTAATGCTTGTTGCTTTCATCTTCTCCATTTTGCCAGCTAAATAGATGTGTATAGATCATGTCAATATCCCTATGTAAACATTGCACTTTTGGAGAGACCTTGACAGCCAATCCCATTTTATAGACCATATCAGACCTCAATATGATTATTTTGTTAAAAACCTGTGACCATACACACCAATACAGAACATTTGGTCAATTTTCCCCCCTTAATGGATAGTATACAAATATATTAAAATGCAAACATGATTAAATACCCAAATGCTGTTGGGATCTCTTTTTGTGTTACAATTATGTCAATGTTGACTTTGTCCAAATTAGTTTGGCGACTAGTAACTAAGTATCAAAGGAATGAGTATTGAACAGCTTCAACTATAAGTGCGAGGAAAACATGGATTTCTTTGTCAACAGGATTAAGACCATCAGATTAATAGCCTCTGCAACTTCCCTCCCTTCCTAGTCTACCAGACTGAAGTTCTTCTGAAGTTCCTCCCTGTCATCATATCATAGTATCATAGAAGCATAAAATCCCTACAGTGCAGAAGGAGGCCATTTGGCCCATCGGGCCTGCACTGACAACAATCTCACCCAGACTCTATCTCTGTAACCCTTGATTTTTATTCAACTAATCCCTGACACAAAGGGGCAAGATAAGAAGTCTTGCAACACCAGGTTAAAATCCAACAAATTTATTTGGTATCATGAGCTTTCAAAGTACTGCTACTTCACTATGCCAACCTAGTCCAAAGCTGGCATCAACCTAACCCGCACATCTTTGGGCTGTGGGAGGAAACCAGAGCACCCAGAGGAAACCCACGCAGATAGTGGGAGAATGTGCAAACGCTGCACAGACATTCGCCTGAGGCCAGAATTGAATCTGGGTTCCTGGAGCTGCAAGGCAGCAGTGCTAACCACTTTGCCACTATAATATCTTCCTCTAATTTCTTATCTATTTCCCCTCATGCTCTCATTGAGGTTATCTTCTCCCTCAGACCAATTTCCCGTTGAGTCAACCTTATTGCCATTTAAGCACTGACAGCCAACTCACTTCCTTGCTCCCATGTGAGCTAATGTAGAATGTAGAACACTACAGCACAAACAGGCTCTTCAGCCCACAAGTTGTGCTGATCATATCCACACCTACTAGGCCATAGAACTAACTGTAACTCCAATCCCATTTAATCCCATGTACTCATCCAGAAGTCTTTTAAAAGACCCCAGCGAGTTCACCTCCATCACGACCGACGGCAGCCGATTCCACTCACTCATCACCCTCTGAGTGAAAATCTTACCCCTAACATCTCCTCTGTACTTGCTGCCCAGCACCTTAAACTTGTGGCCTCTTGTAGCGACCATTTCAACTCTGGGAAATACCGTGGATTCTCGGAGGCTATCTTTCTGCTCCTCAACACTGCTAAAACTCCTACCTTGATATAGTACTCTTTTATCTCATTGTTCCTGCCAAAATGGACCACTACACATTTATCTGCGTTGAAGTCCATCTGCCATTTCTTCACCTAGTCTTGCATCCTATCTATGTCTCACTGCAACTTCAGACATCCCTCCAGACCATCCACAACACCACCAACCTTCGTATCGTCGCTGAACTTACTAACGTATCCTTCCACTTCCTCATCGAGGTTATTTATAAAAATGACAAATAGCAAGGGTCCTAGAACAGATCCCTGGGGCACTCCATGCAGAAAAAGACCCATCTGCAACCACTCTCTGCCTTCTGCCGGCAAGCCAGTTCTGGATTCACAAGGCCAAAACCCCTTGGATCCCATGCCCTCTCACTGTCTCAAAAGTCTTGCATGGGGGACATTATCAAATGCCTTGCTGAAATCCATGTAAACCACATTCACCACTCTTCCTTTGTCAATATGTTTAGTCACATTTTCAAAGAACTCCACTAGGTTTGTAAGGTACGACATGCCCTTGACAAAGCCATGTTGACTATTTCTGATCAAACTAAACTTCTCTAAATGCTCATATATCTGTCCCTCAGGTTCCTCTCCATCAATTTACCAACAACTGAGGTCAGACTCACTGGTTGGTAATTTCCCAATAATCTTTCTACTCGTGAGAGATAATGGAAATGAAGCCTCAGAACTTTGATGAGGTCAGGTCAGATGGTCTGCTGCACCTAATTTGAGGGCTGAACAAGCTGATTTTGAAAAGATAAGCCAAAGTGTCAAACATGACATTGTCCCTTGCCAGTGAAGTGTGATGACCTCTGCTGTCTTCTGCAGAACTCTCATCTTCTTGGATTTTCTGAAATCATATGCTGTGTGGTGGTGAATTCCTAACCATAGCTTATATTGCCTCTTGCACCCTTCACCCTTTCCCACTTATCATAATTGATGTTGAGAACTTTCATATTTCTTGTGACGGCATTCTTGATTTAGAATGTTTTGTGTCCTGCTGGTCTCTTGGATGAAAAACCATATCTTGGGAGATGTAAGCATCTTCCATCCTATACACATGCCCAAACCAGCAAAGACTTGCTTGTTCAATTAACTCTGTCTATGTTCAGTTTAAAGTTCATTTGTTAGTGTCACAAGTTACATTAACACTGCAATGAAGTCACTGTGAAAACCTCCTAGTCGCCATACTCCAGTGGTTGTTTGGATACACTAAGGAAGAATTTAGCATGGCCAATGCACCTAACCATCATGTCTTTCAGACTGTGGGAGGAAATCGGATCACCTGGAGGAAATGTATGCAGACACAGGGAAAACGTGCAGACTCTGCACAGACAGTGACCTAAGCCGGGAATCGGACCCAGATCCCTGGCACTGTGAGGGAGGAGTGCCAATCACTGTGCCACCCATGTTTAATGGGAATTAGGAGTCACTGAGCTTAGATGGCTGGAATGTGGTGCAAAATGATATCAACGGCTTGGGGTAGTTTCCCATGCGGGTGTGGTAACTCATGGAAACTTGCCTCCTTGCCTTGACCATACTTGATGAGGTGTGGTGCCCTTTAAGCTATATAATCACTTTTCTCCCTCCAACATAAGCAGACAGTAATGGTCCCTGGTGCAGTAGTGATTAATTAACTTAATGGAGAGCTGAGTTGCAGGGATGTCCAAGCAACCAATCACATTAAAGGATTGTCACTGTCAACAAGCCTGGAAATCAAAAGCATTATTAATGAAATCTCAGTAAAATTTACAGAAAGCTAACTATGGATTGAAAATTACATGTGATTGAGGTAAAATTTGAAGTATCGGAAACGAACATTGCAAAAGCTTGTAATTAATCACAATGGAAATATTTGACAACATTCCATAAATATGGAATCATTTCTTCAACTGTTCTGCAGTATTTATACACATGTCGCTGTTAAAAACACGACATCATATTGAGCAAGGTTTTTTTTTGAAGTGGCTTCTAACTGCAATATTAAAGCGGAAAAGCGCAGATTCCTGCCGGATCAATTGATATTGCTGATTTTGGAGGGAATCCACAGTGCAATCTGTGGCAGAAAACTGAGTGACAGATGGCAACTTCAGAAATTTTGTGATTGACTGTACGTCTGCTAAATCCTGATGTTACGCCCAGATTCAGAAGTGCAATGATAACAAACTCTCACAGTTTGCAATTAAAAACCCAGATCAATAATTATTGCATTTCAAAGCTGGTTATTTTATTTCAATTAATTTAAAATGCACTAAAGCACCTTATATAAATGCAAATCTAGATTGCCATGTCATTCTGCCATTTTCTGAATCTATATTCATTGAACTTATGAGCTTA
The DNA here is from genome assembly GCA_024679065.1 of Sphyrna mokarran. NCBI lineage: Eukaryota > Metazoa > Chordata > Chondrichthyes > Carcharhiniformes > Carcharhinidae > Sphyrna > Sphyrna mokarran. Next base: position 32,271,352 of record JAGIQG010000002.1, on the reverse strand, counting down.
GCAACTCATGTAGTTGGATTCAGTTTTAATGACACCATATTTGCCCAAGTAGATGGTGTTACTATGAGATCCCCTCTAAGCCCAGCTCTTGCTCACATCTTTGTTGGTTTTCATGAGAAACAAATTTTGAATGGAATGACCCCAACCTCCTACTCATTGCATATTTCTGATATGTAGATGATGCATTTACTATAATTGAATCTGCAGCTGGATGTAATGTACTCCAAATCATGTTCAAATTCACCTTTGAAATTGGGAAGTCTAATTAGTTCCCTTTACTGGGTGTGCCAGTTGAGAAATCAGCTAATGAGTTAGAATTATAGACCCCATAGAATCCCTAAAGTGTAGAAGGAGGCCATTCAGCCCATCAATTTTGCACTGACAACAATCCAACCCAGACCCTACCCCCGTATAGCCCTACATGTTTCCCCACTAATCCCTCTAATCTATGCACCCCGGGACACTAAGGTGCAATTTAGCATGGCCAATCAACTGAACCTACATATCTTCGGAAGAAACCAGAGCACCCGGAGGAACCCCACACAGAGACGGGGAGAATGTGCAAACTCCACACAGACAGTAGTCCGAGCTGGGAATTGAACCGGGGTCTCTGGAGCTGTGCTGCAGCAGTGCTAACCACTGCACCACGCCTACTACTGTCTGCCACAATCATGCCATATTGATCAACATATGTATTGGGATTTCTACAGCTTCATGTGCTGTAACATTGGCTTTATTGACAATCTCATAAATAAGGTTTGAGCCTTTTGGTCATGGTGTAAAGTTGATGCTGAAATGTGGCCATCGAGTGGTATAATGTTTATCCCCCGATCAGATCATTGCTCACTTTGTACAAACACACAAATGGGCCTAAGGCTATCATATTCGAATCTGAAAAGTGCCATTTACCTCAGATTACCCTGGATCAATATAGTATCTCAAGCATTTGAGCAACAAATGAAGCTAGCCATTTCATATTGCTACAGAGGTATAGTAACACAAGTGGTATTTTCCTCCAACAGGACGCTTCATCAAACCAAACTGATCTGCACATGTATGAGTAATGTGATACATGAATTTCAGTGACACCGCAATGCTAGACATATGGGCCATACGTTCCAAGACTGGGGGATCATATCAAGCAGCACATCCGTTTAACTATAGTAAGCGAAGTACTAACTCTACTCAACCAGCCTGTACTGACAAAACCAGTCTAACGTTCGATGTGATTCCATAATTCCACAGCACTTGCTGAAAAATACTAAGTGTACTAAGAATTACAATTAAGAATTACAATTAAGAATTAATATGGCTCACCAATTATTGTTCGGCACCACATATATTCTGTAATGACTCAGGAAACTCAACTGGAAAGAAACATAGTTTAATACAGAATGCAAAGTAAAACCCCTACCATGTTGTACAGGCAGAGCCTGGGACTACCATTCAGCAGGCCCAGACCTGGACCTACCTTATAAAAGGCTTAAGAAATGTGTTGCAGTTGGGCAGGCTGTTGCCTGTTACCAAGGGCTCAACGTGCCCAGCAGGAAGATCAATCAATGATTCCTCATGGACCCGGTGGGGAATTCTCACATATTCATATATAGGAATCTGTCCTCTGCTGGCAAAAGGAATCTAATACAGCTTTGTGTTGTTTTAAAATTAGACAGCCTGGGCGAGCAATAGTTCTTCTTGGAAATGCTTTGGCTAATCAGAGTGGATGAATCAGCACCCTCTTCTTATTCAGTATAAGTTCTTATTCCCTTTGAAATTTGGCATTCTTGCATCTGTCCTGATGAATGCAAGGTGAAAAATTTTAACACTATGTTTGTTTTCAGCAATACTCAAGTTCTGTACTACCACAGGAGAGAATGTTTGATCCTAAAATAAGTGGATAGAAAATGCATACTTTGTTTGACACTTTGTAGAGAAGTTTAGCCGAATAATAAGGAACTTGCCTTTTTTTCCTACTTCATTTATGGGATGTGGGCATCAGCCAGTAGTTATTGCCCATCCCTAATTGCCCTAGAACTGAATGGTTTGCTCGGCCAATTCAGAGAGCAGTTAAGAGTCAACTGCGTGTAGGCCTGATTAGGAAAGGATGCCAGATTTTCTTGCCAAAGGGATATTAGTGAACCAGACCAGTTCTTACAACATCAAACTTTTAATCCTAGATTTGTATTGAATTCAAATTTTACCATCTAATGTGGAAGGATTTGAACCCAGAGTATTATGTTAGGATGTTGGATCTAATGACAATACCAGTGCACCTTCACCCCTATGGTTCTCCTTTATGCAGTGAAGGCTAAAAGGAGATTTAAGAAAGATGTTCAGTTTTATGAGAGTTTATCATTCAAATATGGAGAAGTATTTTCCACTGGCAGGTCAGCTGGTAATGAGTTGTTTCAATCATGGATAGGGAGTAGAGAGGGGGCACAAATGAGGTATTTTCAAGTTGGCAGGCGGTGACTAATGGAGTGCAGCAAGGATCTGTGCTGGGCCTCAGTTATTTAGAGTCTCTATTAATTATTTAAATGAAGAGAAAGAGAGTAATGTATCTAAGTTTGTTGAGGATGTGAAACTAGATGGAAATGCTCTGAGGATGGCGCTGAAAGGTTTCAAAGAGAGATAAGCTGGTTATGTGAGCGGGCAACAAGATGCAGATGGAGCATAATGCCGGCAAGTGTGAAGTTACACACTTTTGTCGTAAGAATATAAAAGCAGAATATTCTTTAAAAGTTGTGAAACTTGTAAATATTGATGTGCAAGGAGATTGAGGTGACGTTGTACAAAGAATGGAGAAATTTATCATGCAGGTACAGCAAGCAATGAGGAAAATATATGGCATGTTGGCTTTTATTGTAAGGGGATTGAGTACAGGACTAAAGAATTCTCCAAAAGACCACCCACCCTAGCCTTCACCTCCACCCTATCCCCATAATCACATGTATTTAACATGGCTAATCCACTAACATTCACATCTTTGGACTGTGGGACAAAACCAAAGAAACCCACGCAGACATGACAGATATTCCTTTATTGGAGACAGTATAGATAAGGTTCACTAAGTTGATCCCCAGGATAAAAAATGTTATATTATGGTAAGAGGCTGAGTAAATGGAGCCTATATTTTCTGGGGTTTAGAAGAATTAAAGGTGATCTTGTTGAAATATACGAGATTCTGAAGGGTTTGAAAGGTTGGAAGCTGAAAGATTGTTTATATTTGTTGGAGAATATAAAACATGGGGGAACAGTCTCAGGATGAGGGATGATCATTTAGCACTCAAATATAGAGGCAACACAGTGGCACAGTGGTCAGCACAGTGCTAAGGACCTGGGTTCAATCTCTGAGTTGGGTCACTATCAGTGTGGAGTCTGCACGTATGCCTGTGTCTGTGTTAGTTTCTTCTGGGTGCTCTGGTTTCCTCCCACAATTTGAAAGATGTTTCAGTCATGCTAAATTCTCCCTCAGTGTGCCCAGACAGATCCTAGGGGATTTTCATGGTAACTTCACTACAGTGATAATGTAAGCCTACTTGTGACACTGATAAATATACTTAAAAAAACTTCAGTTATCTTACTCAAAGCATTTTGAATATTTGGAAACCTTCATCTCCACGGACTGTGTGTGTTCCAACATTGAATACATTTAATTCTGGGGTAGACAAGTGTTTCGTCAGTCAGAAAATTAAAGGGTGAGGGCAGTGGGTAGGAAAGTGAAATTGACCAGCCACGATCATATTAAAAGGTGGGACAGGTTCAAAGGGCCATATAGAACATAGAACATAGAACAATACTCCCTGTCAGGCAGGGAGGAAATGGACGAGTAAGAGAGCCTTGGTGTACGAAAAGAGTTGATTTGCTGGTTAAGAAGAAAAAAGAGGCTTATGTCAGGATGAGGCTTGAAGGCTCAGGTAGTGCAATGGATAGCTATAGATTAGCTAGGAAGGAGGTAAAAAGTGAATTGAGGAGAGCTAAGAGGGGACACGAGAAGATGTTGGCTGATAGGATTAAGGAGAATCCTAAAGCTTTCTTTCGATATGTTAAGAATAGAAGATTGGTTAGGGCAAGATTAGGGCCAGTCATAGATAGCAGTGGGAAGTTGTGCGTGGAGCCTGAAGAGATTGGCGAGGCACTGAATAAATATTTCTCTTCGGTATTCACGCAGAGTGCTGGAAATGTAGCTGTGGAGAGCACTGAGGTACAGGGTTGCAAATTGGGGAGTATTGTAGTAGATAGGGAGGATGTGTTAGAAATTCTCGAGGGTTTGAAGTTGGATAAGTCCCCTGGGCCGGACGGGATTTACCCTAGGATTCTCTGGGAGGCAAGAGAGGAGATTGCAGAGCCTCTGGCTCTGATCTTCAGGTCCTCGTTGGTTACGGGTGTGGTTCCGGAGGACTGGAGGATAGCGAATGTGGTCCCATTGTTTAAGAAGGGGAAAGAGACCTTCTGGGAATTATAGCCAGTGAGTCTTACTTCTGTTGTGGGCAAGGTATTGGAGAGAATTATTAGGGATAGGATTTATAGTTATTTAGAGAGAAATGAATTGATTGGGGATAGTCAGCATGGTTTCGTGAAGGGTAGGTCATGCCTTACTAACCTCATTGAGTTTTTTGAGAAAGTGACCAGAGAGGTGGATGGGGGTAAGGCGGTTGATGTAGTATATATGGACTTTAGTAAGGCGTTTGATAAGGTGGCCCATGGAAGACTTCTACAGAAAATGCAGATGTGTGGAATAGAGGGTGATTTAGCTAATTGGATTAGGAATTGGCTGGCAGATAGAAGACAGAGGGTGGTGGTTGATGGGAGATATTCATCGTGGAGTTCGGTGACGAGTGGTGTGCCTCAGGGGTCTGTTTTGGGGCCCCTGCTGTTTGTAATTTTTATAAATGATCTGGATGAGGGTATTGAGGGATGGATCAGTAAATTTGCAGATGATACTAAAGTTGGTGGTGTGGTAGATAGTGAAGAGGGGTGTTTTAGTTTACAGAGTGACTTGGACAAGTTGCAGAGCTGGGCCGAGAGGTGGCAAATGGAGTTTAATGTGGAAAAGTGTGAGGTAATGCACTTTGGCAGGAACAATAAATGTGTAGAGTATAGGGCTAATGGTAGGGCTCTTAATAGTGTTGAGGAACAGAAGGATCTTGGTGTATGTGTCAATAGATCCCTGAAAGTAGGCAGTCAAGTGGATAAAGTTGTTAAGAAGGCATATGGAGTCTTAGCTTTTATTGGTAGGGGGATTGAATTTAGGAGCCGCAGCATCATGTTGCAGCTGTACAAAACTCTAGTGCGGCCGCACTTGGAGTATTGTGTGCAGTTCTGGTCGCCACATTATAAGAAAGATGTGGAGGCATTGGAGAGGGTACAGAGGAGGTTTACTAGGATGTTGCCTGGTATGGAGGGCAGGTCCTATGAAGAGAGGTTGAAGGATTTGAGGTTGTTTTCGTTAGAAAGGAGGCGGCTAAGAGGGGATCTTATTGAAGCATATAAGATGATTAGAGGTTTAGATAGGGTGGACAGTGATAGCCTTTTTCCTAGGATGGAGAAAGCTAGCACGAGGGGACACAACTTTAAATTAAGGGGTATGAGTTATAGGACGGATATCAGAGGTAGGTTCTTTACTCAAAGAGTGATTAGGGAGTGGAATGCCCTGCCTGCAGCTGTTGTAGATGCGCCAAGTTTGGTGGCGTTTAAGAGGTTAGTTGATAAGTATATGGATGAGAAGGGAATGGTTTAGTTAGGAGGGGCATTGCTTTTTATTTTGGTCGGCACAACATCGAAGGCCGAAGGGCCTGTTCTGTGCTGTATTGTTCTATGTTCTATGTTCTAATACAGCACAAACAGGCCCTTCGGCCCATGGGTTGCGCCGATCACATCTACCAATCCACAGACCTATCTATAACCCCCTATCCTATTCTTTTCCATATATTCATCCAGAAGTCTCTTAAAAGACCCCAGTGAGTTTGCCTCAACAACCTCCGACGGCAGTCGGTTCCATTCACTCACCACCCTCTGCGTGAAAAACCTACCCCTGACATCTCCTTTGTATTTGCTTCCCTGCACCTTAAATCTGTGTCCTCTCGTCGTGACCATTTCAGCTCGGGGAAATAGTCTCCTATGATCTCCTTCTGGCCCAGTTTCTTTTGTTCTTCACTATCTTGTGATCTACACCATCTTAAAGGGCGGTGGAAATAGATTCAATAGTGACTATCAAAAGGGAGCAGGATATATCCTTGAAAAGGAAATGTTTGCAGGACTTTGGGGAAAAGTGAACTAATTGGGTAACTCTTTCAAAGAGCTGGAACAGAATGATGGATTGAACAACCTCCCTTGCTGCTGTAAAATTCAATGATTATATTGGGGTACAGCTGAAGAAGTGATTTTGGATTAAGTGTCAATGACTCCTGGGCTGGGGTGGATTTGATTTTACAGAAGATTGACAGTGAAACATTTTTAAAAATATCATAAACTTATTTGTACTACCATAACACTGCCCCCTCATGGACAGAAACAAAATATCGCATTACAATGTTGTCACTGGAATCTTGATGGTACTTGAATCACCTTTCTGAATTGACTTCTATTATATAGGGTCACAAGATATTCACAAATGAGGAGGAGCATACAACTCCTATTTCATCCATCCAGAAACACCTTGCACTCTCATATTCCTTGAATTATTTCAAGAATTCTCCATGAGTGAGTCTGTTCCACGTATTGTGAGGAAGACCTCTTTTGACACTTGCCCTAAATTATTATAGTTTGAAACTGTGGCCTCTTGTGCTACCTTACTTATTTATTTAAAAGTAATTTTGTGGATATACACTCCATACACTTAACTGTGTTATACTGTATGCCTCAGATGCCTCCTTTCCAAGTTCCAAAACTAGAATTTATCCACTTTTTCTTCATAACTTAAATGGTTAACTTTGGAGTCAGCCTTGTTGCTCATCTCTGATCCTTGACTAGCTTCATTGCCCTGGGTCATCATTGTCTTTTCTCTGACTTGACATAACTCTTCCAATCTGTCCTTACTGTTCTCCATCTCCTTAACCAATTTCTTGTCTCTTTCGATGGTTTACCTTGCATCTCCACAGCATTGAGATTGACTGGTGGCCTTTCCTGTGGGACTCAGAGAAATGCCTTTTAGAAAATGAGTAGGCATGTGTAGTAAAGCTTTCTACAGTCCCCTGTGGATGTTACTTCATCAGTAATGTCAAGAAGGTTGAAGGAATCCTCTGAGCCCATGATGGTTTTTGTTCACTTAGGCTATTATTATAAGGGAATTCCTGATTACCAATTCCATTATCTCACAGAGAATGGTAGTGTATTTAATTGGTTTATATTCCTAGTGTGTTTCTGAATATATGGACCTTCTGCAACAAATGACTGTTATAATAGTTGCCAATGCCTCGACATGACTCTCTTAAAGCTGAGCACTTACCAATAAATACCATCTATCCATGGTGATGTGACCATGTTGAGCCTTTTTAGCTATTCTAGAATTTCTGTTAAATCTTAACAGAAATTCTGTTAAATCTGTTAAATAGGCAGTCAAGTCGATAAGGTTGTTAAGAAGGCATATGGAGTCTTAGCTTTTATTGGTAGGGGGATTGAATTTCAGAGCCGCAACGTCATGTTGCAACTGTACAAAACTCTAGTGCGGCCGCACTTGGAGTATTGTGTGCAGTTCTGGTCCCCACATTATAAGAAAGATGTGGAGGCATTGGAGAGGGTACAGAGGAGGTTTACCAGGATGTTGCCTGGTATGGAGGGCAGGTCTTATGAAGAGAGGCTGAGGGATTTGAGGTTGTTTTCGTTAGAAAGGAGGCGGCTAAGAGGAGACCTTATCGAAACATATAAGATGATTAGAGGTTTAGATAGGGTGGACAGTGATAGCCTTTTTCCTAGGATGGAGAAAGCTAGCACGAGGGGACACAGCTTTAAATTAAGGGGTGATAGTTATAGGACGGATATCAGAGGTAGGTTCTTTACCCAAAGGGTGGTTCGGGAGTGGAATGCCCAGCCTGCAGCGGTTGTAGATGCGCCAAGTTTGGTGGCGTTTAAGAGGTTAGTTGATAAGTGTATGGAAGAGAAGGGAATGATTTAGTTTGGAGGGGCATTGCTTTTTATATTGGTCGGCGCAACATCGAAGGCCGAAGGGCCTGTTCTGTGCTGTAATGTTCTATGTTCTATCTAAACTGTTAATTTTACTTTGGTTCTGTCTTTTTGAATGAGTTTACATTACAATCACTGTACATATTTAAGCTGTGACATTTTACTTACTTCAGAATGAAACAAGTTTATTTCTAACAGGTAAAGTAATGGCAATGCGACTGGACTAGTAGTCTAGAGGCCTAGGCTAATGTTCTGGCCACATGGGTTCAAATCCAATCACAGTAGCTGGTAGACTTTGAATTCAATGGATGAATCTGGAATTAAAAGCTTGTGTCAGTAAAAACCTACCTGATTCACTAATGTTCTTTCGGAAAGGAAATCTGGTCTCCTTACCTGACCACCCGATGTGTGACTCCAGACCCATTGACTCTGAAACGGATACTCAGTTCACCAGCTATGGATCCTTCTCTAACAGCATTGTGAGTGTACGTACAGCACAGGGACAGGCGTGGTTCAAAAAGGCAGCTCACCACCAACTTCTCAAGGGCAATTAGCAATGACAATAAATGCTAGCCGCATGTATAAACAAGTCTACATTTGAACACCTTGACTGAATCCAAAGCTATATTCCACCGTAAATTGAATTGCATGCATAGTCTAAAAGTATTTTGAACAATATCAACTTATCAGAAGTTTCTATTTCTCCTGAAGGCTTTGATGTCTTGATGAATAGTATTCTATAGATATCCTGACCAAGTGGAATTTTTCACGCATGAACTTAAATGGTGGCCCCTGAAATTTGATAGTCCCTGTACTTAAACTGGAATCATGCCTGCCCTTTGATACTAATCCAACAAGGCTAATGGACTCAAAGATAGGGCAACTTCATAGCTCAGTGGTAAATGCCCCCTTCAGTTCTGTGGGCACATCTGGATGCCACCTGTCACCCCAACATCCACCCCTGAGAAACTGTGCCTGGTCTGGATCAGGTCCCCTGAATCCAGAAGCTATGAACATCAAATATAAGTTTCAAAAGGAGCTTTAGAAGGTCAGGTAACCTTGAGTGCCATAACAGTGCCTGTTTCCACTGAGCATTCATAACAAGTTCAACTCCCATGCTGGGAGGCTGAAAACTCAGGAACTCCCAGAAGATGAAGATAGTGACACAGCCCAATCCACCCTGATGTGGCATGGATGGAAATTTCTGTACCGGCAGCACAGATTAGTTGCTGGTCACGGGAGGCCTGTTTTCACCAAACTTCAGCAGCCACAGGGATGTGAGGAGAGCTGGAATTGCTGCTCCTGCATCTCTCAACTTTGCCTGCAAGTCCTGCTGCTGGATGTAAGGGACTGCAATAAAATGATCTTTCCTAAGCACAGGATAAAGAGCCTCTGTGTGGATGGAAATGGCCAAGGAAGTCAGTGGTTGGAAGTGTTCCCTCCGACCTGGAGACAGTTCTCTAAGGATCTGGGGCCTCGGGATGTTGGAAAGGTGGGTTGCACAACACCTGAGGAGCCATGACCCTGATCTTTCTGAGCATTCTCCTGCAGAGCATCACTCATTTCTCTCTCTCCTGTCAGAGGCATAATGGCTGATGTACCTTTGTCTACATCAATGGGCATCTCCTGCTCTACCAAAACTGCAAGAAACTCCAAAGGGTTGTGAACAAAGCCCAGTCCATCACTCAACCCCGTCTCCCATCATTGACTCCGTCTACACTTCCTGCTGCCTCGGAAAAACAGCCAGTATAATTAAGGACTCCAAGCATCCTGGACATTCTCTCTTTCACCTTCTTCCATCAAGAAAAAGACACAGAAGTCTGAGGTCATGCACCAACTGACTCAAGAACAGCTTCTTCCCTCCTGCCAACAGATTTTTGAATGGACCTACCTTGTATTAAGTCAATCTTTCTCTGCATTGTAGCTATGACTATAACATTACATTCTGCACCTTTCCTTTTCTTCTCTCTGTATAGTGTTCTATGCTTTATCTGTAGTGTTCAAGAAACAATACTTTTCACTGTATACTAATACATGTGACAGTAATAAGTCAAATTAAATCAAATCAAAACCTCACATTTTATCTGAACAGCCAACACTCACATCTCTCTCAGCCTATTTCCATCACACACCCGTACCACGCAGTCATCCTCTACAAATAATATCCTTCCCTCCTCTGTCATTACGAATGCACGCGAAGGAAAAACACTTCTGCAATCTCTCCTTGAAGGAGAAGAGAGCATTATCCTCAAGGTGAGAGAGAGAAGTGGGTTGGGAGAGGATGGATAGGACAGGGATGGTCCTCCAGTGACAGGAATTGACAGCAACTGGTATTGTGTGCCCACCAGGTCAACTGGAAACGTGGTCTTCTTCAGCAGTGACCTATCATGAAGTGGAGCCTTCTGGGCATTGGTGCTCATACATGTCAAGGGAGCTGACCATCTGTCTGTAGGCCAGTACTCGTGGAGTCTTGCCTGCTTCCAGCTGGATCTTAGTGTCCATCCCCTCTGCCCTATAGAGGGGCATGCGGCAGAGGAGAACTGGTGCTATAGCTACTGCTGTTGCTCTGCTGCTGTTGATGGTGATCAACATGACCCTCAGTAGAGATGGAAGATAGAGCTGCAATAGCTGCTCTCGTGTCATGGCCCATTGAGTCTGACAACACCTGACCTTCCCATTTACCCATTTACTAGCCCACAGTCTTGTAACTGAAAGTGAGTGACATGTTGCGGGTGAAGTGCCTTCCCAGAAGCTGACAAACAGCTGTCAAGCAGAGAAAGCACACTCTGAGATGGGAAGTGCGGTAATGAGCATCCTCTGTCCTTGCCATGACCGAAGATTCAACTGAGCAAAGCCTTTCCAGCTTGTCAGTTTCACTGAAGGAGCTTTTCTGGCTGAACAGTTAACTTGTTGGCAAGTTGCTGACCGCTCAGGAAACTTTTTTGTAGGTTGGAAAGCCAAGATCCTGTGATAAAGCACCACATAACAATCCTAACTATCTCAACAACGAGTTAATTACTTACCTCTCAGATCCAAGGGGGTTTCCCCATTTAACATTTGGGGAAAGTCAGAAGAACATGGGATCACATTAGGATCTCAACCTGACATCAGTTTCTAAGGTCATTACATCCTCAAACTCTCCTAATGTACTGGGAAAATTCTGCCCACTATTTTTAGCTTTCAGGAATTTAATTTTAATTTTCTTTTTCAATTCATTTAACCCAAATACTGTAAGATGATTCTGATCAGCACCTGACCTACTTCCATGCACTGAATGCTCTATTAGTTTTATTTCATACCGCATACTATCCTTGGCGCATTTGGTTTTTCAAAAGTGAAATCCTACCTAGGATTAAGGAGGATAGATGATACAGAAACAGGCTATTTGTCCAGGCCAGTCCATGCCTGTGGTTCACTTCAAGCCCTGTCCTGCCTTTCCTCATTTAAATGTACCAGTGTAACCCTTTATTTACATCTCCCTCATATACATGCCTGCTCTCCTCTTAAATGCATTGACAGTAACATCCACATTTTCATCGCTCTTTGGGTAAAGAGGTTTGTTCTGAATTCTTGATCGGATTTCTTTCTGTTTATCTTTTATCGACAGCCTTTGGATATGCTCTTCCATACAAGTGGAAACATCGGAATTTTTCCGTGCCTCTGCCAATGCGATCAACGATATTTGATGAGAGGCTCAAAAGAAGGTTTCACGCCAGTGTAAGTTTACAATGGGATCTTCCCATGCTGCCCACCATAGCAGATCGGGAATCCCACTGGAGGCTGGCGTGAAATCATGTTGCATCCCGCTAATAGAATGCTAATAAAGGGCCAACCAGAAATTTCACCCTGTACCCGATTCTATGAGGTGCCAGCAGACAAACCTGATGGTCCAGAACAATTTTAGACTGACAGTGTAAGCGTAGGTTGGGAGTTAACAGAAGAATGCATACAGCTACCTTTGAAGCAAAGAACAAATAACAGTACAATACAGGAACAGGCCATGTGGTCCACTAAGTCTGTGCTGATACAGAGGTGCCTCCAATCTAATATGTTCTTGCCTCTGTGTGGTCCATATCTCACTATTCCCTCCCTATTCACGTATCTATCCAGATGTCTTTGAAATGTAGTTATAGAATCTGCTTCCACACCCCCTCCGGCAACGCATTCCAGGCATTCGTCACCCTCTGTGTGAAAAATTTGCCCCTTAGATCTCTTTTAAACTTTCTCCCTCTCACTTTCAACTTATGCCCCTGAGTAATTGACCTTTCGGCTCTGGGAAAAAGGCTCTGATTATCCACTCTATCCAAGCCTATCATAATCTTGTAAACCTCCATCAGTTCCCCCCTTATCCTCCAATGAAAACAATCCAAGTTTGTTCGATCTTTATTCATAATCCATGTCCTCCAAACCAGGCAATATCCTGGTATATATTTTCTGCATCGTTTCCAATGTATCAACATCTTTCTAGTAGTGTGGTGACCAGAATACACAATCCTCCAAATGTGGCCTAATCAAAGCCTTATGCTGCAACAGCATGATTTTCCAATTCCTATACTTAACGGCCCAACCGATTCTGGCCAGCATACAATATGCCTTCTTTTTCTCCAAATCATTTATATATATTACAAAGCCCCAAAGTTCCTTGTGGAACACCATTTAACACAGACTCTAGTTAGAAAATTACCCTTCCAGTGCTACTCTCTGTTTTCTAAGTCCAAGCCAGTTTTATAGCCATCTTACCAGTTTACTTTGGATCGTATATGACTTCACCATCTGTACCAGCCTATCACAAGGAAACTTTTCAAAGGCTTTACTAAAGTCCATGTATACCATAAGACTCAGAAACAGAATTAGGTCATTCGACACATTGAGTCTGCTTCACCATTCAATCATGACTGATATTTTTCTCATCCTCATTCTCCTGCTTTTTCCCCACAACCTCTGATCCCCTTATTAATCAAGAACCTATATATCTCTGTCTTAAAGACAGTCAATGACTTGGCCTTCACAACCTTCTGTGGCAAAGAGTTCCACAGACTCAACACACTCTGACTGAAGAAATTCCTCCTCATCTCTGTTTTAAAGGGTCGTCTCTTTGGTCTGAGGTTGTGCCCTCTGGTTCTAATTTTTCCTACTAGTTGGAAACATTTTCTTCACGCCCACTCTATCGAAGCCCCACAATATCCTGTAAGTTTCAATAAGATCTCCCCTCATCCTTCTAAATTTCAATGACTACAGACCCAGAATCCTCAGCTGTTCCTCATGTGACAAGTTCTTCATTCCAGAGATCATTCTTGTGAACCTCTTCTGGACTCTTTCCAAGGCTAGCACATCCTTCCTTAGATTGGGGCAATCCACATCAATACTGGCCATAACCCCCACTTAATTTGGTGTCACCTGCAAACGTAGAAAGTTTGATTTTGATTTTAAGGTCCGAAGAGTTAATATAAATGCAAACAGCAGAGATCCCAGGCCACTACCCGTCTTCTGCCACCCTCAAAAACTATTCTTTACTCCTATTCATTGTCTTGAAGCCAGTTAACCATCCCTTCTGCTACTTAACTATTGTCTCTGCATTTTCTGATCTTATTTGTTAGTCTATTATTGAGACCTTATCAAAGGACTTTTGAAAGTCCAGATAAATTAACTATACTGCATTGTCATTGTCTACTCTCTCTGTCAGCTTCTCAAAAAATTCCATAAGGTTGGAGAAATCTATCTTTTGAAATCCATGATTTCATTATTATAATTTTTATTTCTATTTCTCTTCATTATCTTTCCTACTATTGATGTTAAGCTAACTAGTTTCAATCCCCTGGACATATTCTCTTCCCCTTCCTTAAGTGTAGCTATCCATCATTCCTCTGGCACTACACCATTTTCTAACAAATTATTTAATGTGTGTAGTAATGTCTTTGCTGTTTCTTCCTTGGTTCTTTCAAAATACATAGATGCAATCCCAAAGGTTTTATCCTCTCCAAGTTTGATTAGTTTATTTAATTCATCCTATTTTTTAATCTTAAATCCACTTATCTCATAACTCATATCATTCAGTGTCACGTCCCTGGTAAATATTGAAGTGATTTTTTTAGTGTTTCTACTATCGTATTATGGCATTCTCTTATCTATTCCTTAATGGCCGTAGTCTCCTTTCAGCCTACCTTTTTATTGATGTGCCTGTAAATTATTTTACAATTTTGTTCTGAGTTCCATGATAATTTAATTTCATAATTCCTCTTAATCTTCTAAGTGTTTTTTTTTCTGACCACTCTCCTAATCTTGTTTCTAGCTTGTCATATATTCTTCTGCTGTCAATGTACTTGATGTGTGCTTTTTCCATTCCCTACAATTGTTCCCTTATTTCTCTATTGATTCATGGAGTCTTATTCGTGTTTAGAGTATTGTTTCCTTTTAACAAAATATATTTTTCCTGACTGCTGTAATCATTATTTTAAATGTCTCCCACATTGTTTTTTTGCTCATTTTGTTTATCTAATGTCCATTCTCAACCTCTCAAAATTAGCTTTTCCCTAGTCTATTAACCTGACTTTCATCATACTTATGTCCTTCTCTATTAACATTTTAAAGAGTCTTCTGGAATAAATTCTCATATCCCTCTTCAATTTGAACACAAGGAAAGTTTAAGTGTCTTGTGAAAATTAACAAATCTGTTTCCCCCTTACATTATTAAAAGAAAAGTTTTCAGCAAATAATTCTCATTTTCTTTGGTTATTTAAGAGCTTAAATCTCTCCCTGCATTGCCTTTGTTAAAGAGATAGACATAGATGTTTGGTTTATATGTGACACGTGGGGAGACAAACTGTGATATTGGACAATTCTACCAACCCCAGGACCAGGAGGAAATTAGGCCATGAAAGTGTTGGCTGAGCAGCCAATCTTCCTGGCAATGGGTTGAAACTGCTAACAACTGCCTTCCACTTCAGGAACCTACCCAACATCTTTAATTGGAAGCCGGACATGAAGGCAGCCAATTAGGAGTTTGTCTTCTCTAAGATCTTGCCAGCAATGGTGCTGCCAGGAAGTTATTTTTTATTCATTTGTGGGACATGGGCATCAATGGCTGGCCAGCATTTATTGCCCATCTCTAGTTGCCCTTGGGAAGGTGGTGGTCAGCTGCCTTCTTGAATCTCTGAAGTCCATGTGATATGGGTTGACCCACAATGCCATTAGGGAGAGAATCCTAGGATTTAAACTCAGTGACTGTGAAGTCACTGGCGACATATTTCCAAGTCAGGATGGTGAGTGGCTTGGAGGGGAACTTGTAGTGATGTTTTCATGTATCTGCTGCCCCTAGTCTTTCTAGATGGAAGTGATTGTAGTTTTGGAAGGTACTGTTTAAGGACCTTTGGTGAATCGCTGCAGTGCATCTTGTAGACTGGACACACTGTTGCTACTGAGCATCGATGATGGAGGGATTGAGTGTTTGTACATGTGGTGCCAATCAAGCAGGCTGCTTTGTTTTGGATGGTGTCAAGCTTCTTGAGTATCTTTGGAGCTGCACCCATCCAGGCAAGTGGGAAGTATTTCATCACTCTCCTGACTTGTGCCATGTAGATAGTGGATAGTCTCTGCAGAGTCAGGAGGTGAATTACACACTGCAGTATTCCTTGCCTCTGACCTGCTCTTGTAACAATTGTGTTTATGTGCTGAGTCTACTTGAGTTTCTGGTCAAAGGTAACCCCAAGGATGTTAACAGTGGGGGATTCAGTGATGGTAACATTGTCAAGAGGCAGTTGTTAGAGTGTTTCTTACTGGTGATGGTCATTGCCTGGCATTTGTGTGGTGCGAATGTTACTTGCCACTTGTCAGCCCAAGCCTGGATATTGTCCAGATCTTGTTGCATTTGAACATAGACTGCTTCAGTACCTGAGGAGTCGCAAATGGTGCTGAACCTTTTGCAATCATCAGGAAACATCCCCACTTCTGATTTTGTGATGGAGGCAAGATCATTGATGAAGCAGCTGAAGATTGTTGGGTCCAGGACACTATCCTAAGGAACTCCTGCAGAGGTGTCGTGGAGCTAACATGACTGACCCTCCACAACTGCAACCATCTTCCTATGTATCAGGTATGATTCCAACCAGTGGAGAATTTGCCCCCTGTTACCCATTAATTTAGTTTCACGAGGGTGCCTTGATGCCACGCTGAGTGTGGGATCAAGATATGGAGATAGTCCTGACCTGCGATTATTTTTTAAAGGGGATAAGCCCCCGTCCTAAGTTCTAATTTTCTCTGTCAGTGAGAAGCCTGAATTGAAGGGAAGTGTTAACAGTGTAACAGCCTGGATTTTGCTTTAGGAATGACAGGGAGGCTATCAACTCTGGTCAAACAGGACCTGTGGACGATGCTGTACTACAGCAGGTTTCCGATGATGTTGATTTGCTCCAAAGCCCTCAAAACGTTTGTTGACGTGTAAAGGAATAAGGAAAAAAGGATATGATAATAATGCAAGAATATGAAGTTAATGCAGGAATATAGAACATAGAACATTACAGCGCAGAACAGACCCTTTGGCCCTCGATGTTGCACCGACCAATTTAGAAAAAGCAATGACCCTCTAACCTAAACCATTCCCTTTTCATCCATAAACTTATCTACTAACCTCTTAAACGTCACCAAACTTGGCGCATCTATAACTGCAGCAGGCAGGGCATTCCGTACCCTTACCACCCTCTGGGTAAAGAACCTACCTCTGACAGCTGTCCTATAACTATCACCCCTTAATTTAAAGCTATGTCCCCTCGTGCTAGCTTTCTCCATCCTAGGAAAAAGGCTATCACTGTCCACCCTATCTAAACCTCTAATCATCTTTTATGTTTCAATAAGGTCTCTTCTTAGCCGCCTTCTTTCTAACGAAAACAACCTCAAATCCCTCAGCCTCTCTTCATAAGACCTGCCTCCATACCAGGCAACATCCTGGTAAACCTCCTCTGTACCCTCTCCAATGCCTCCACATCTTTCTTATAATGTGGGGACCAGAACTGCACACAATACTCCAAGTGCGGCCGCACTACAGTTTTGTACAGTTGCAACATGACGTTGCGGCTCCGAAATTCAATCCCCCTACCAATAAAGGCTAAGACTCCGTATGCCTTCTTAACAATCTTATCGACTTGATTGCCAACTGTCGAATATGAGGTGAAGAAAATTGTTTAATTGCCCCTTTTAACAAAAGTCAAAAACCAGGTTTAAAAACAGAATGTGGTTAACACCCTTCACAACAATCTAAATTTGCTGGTAAAAAATAGACACATCAAAAAATTTTCCTTACACCAAAGATATAATTCAGATCCTGATAACTAAAATCACGATCAGACAGAAGAACCTGAAGCTCCAAGTTTTGTTATCTCGTTTGGAGCTATCCTACGACAAAGGGAAAACCTTGATCAATATGATTGTTACCTAAGCCTAACCTTCCATTTATCAGGCTAAGCCATCAGTTCTTGGAATTGAATAGATATCTCAACACGTACATCTGACGTCATTTGTGGCTGGGTTCTCTGATGCTGCTGTAGTGAATGGAGTTTTGGCTGAGCGCCAAATTCTCCAATCACGCTGACAGCGGGGCGGGAATGAATGAGATCAAAGAATCTCGCTTGTGATCTTTTTACCAAATATGGGAAATTCAAAGGAACGGTCTTGTTATGATTGAAGGAAACCTCTCTCCATAAGAAATTAGTACCAAGCTGTGATACACCCGGAAAGAATGTTTTCTTAAAGTTAATGTTTATTTATTAGTGTCACAAGTAGGCTTACATTATCACTGCAATAAAGTTACTGTGAAAATCCCCTCATTGCCACATGCAGGCTCCTGTTCGGGAACACAGAGGAGAATTTAACATGGCCAATGCACCTAACCAGCAAGTCTTTCAGACTGTGAGAGGAAACTTGAGCACCCGCAGACACATGGAGAACATGCAGACTCCACCTAGTCAATGATCCAAGCTGGGAATCGAACCCAGGTTACTGTGAAGCAACAGTGCTAAGCTGAGCCACTATGTCACTCTGTAAAAATTAATGAGTCATAGTCGACATGGCCAATTTCCTTAGGCAGGTGTGAAAGTAGAGTCATTGGTGGGGAATGATATCCATGCATCCGTTGAAGCCTGCACCTTGTCTCTATTTTGGACATCTATCTCAGATATTGGTAAATGAACCATACCTGAAGCAAATAGCTCCCTGCAATTTGCTGACAGTTTTCCAGTTGACAATGCATTGGAGGAGGCTTTCAGCTCCCTCGAAGTGTAGCTTGGGAAGACAACAGTGAAAATTAGATTGTGGAACATGGTTAAAAGTGATGGTAACTTAGTGATTTAGATTTAACTCCTCAAATATTGTCAGGTTGAAACATAGAATCCCTACAATGCAGAAGCAGGCCATTCAGCCCATCGAGTCTGCACAGACAGCAATCCACCCAGGCCCTATCCCCACAACCCCACATATTTACCCTGCTAATCCCCCTGACACTAAGGGACAATTTACCATGGTCAATCCACTTAACCTGCAGGCCTTTTGAGTGTGGGAGCACCTGGAGGAAACCCACACACACAGGGAGAACATGCAAACTCCACACAGACAGTCACCCAGGGCTGGAATTGAACCCGGGAACTTGGTGCTTTGAGAAAGCAATGCTAATCATTGTGCCACTGTGTTGCCCAATTTTTAATTCCAGATGTTTTATTGAGTTTTTAAATTCCACCATGTGCCATGGTAGAATTCAAAATCAGGGCCCCACAACATTACTGTGGATTACTAATACCACTGTGCCACCTCCTCCCCCTACAGAGGAGGTTAAATTCATATTTTTTGCAACTGTCTAATCTGTCATTTGTTAATTGTATAAAACTAAAGCTGAGTGTTTTTTGTGGTACTTGATCTATCATTAAAATACTGTAAAATGGGGTAGCTAATGGAATGTACTTTTAGTGTGGATTAGTTACTTGGGCTATCATTGCAACTCAATGTAACTTTTGAACTGGAAACACATTTTCTTGGAAGCATGCTCTACTTCTGCAGGTTTCATTAAACAGTGGTTGCACTAAATATCAAATCCTTTCCAAAACTAAAAAATCTGGCAGGATAGGGCTTTTGTGAAAGTCCAATTGACAATGATGCATGCCATTAAGGGCAACACGGTGGTTAGAACTGATGCTTCATAGTGCCAGGAACCTGGATGCAATTCCGAATTTGGGTCACTGTCTGTGTGGGGTTTGCACATTCTCCCACATGTCTGCGTGGGTTTCCTTTGCGTGCTCCAGTTTCCTCCCACACTCCAAAGATGTGTGGGTTTATTGCATTGAACATGCTACATTGTCCCTTAGTGTTAGGGGAACTAGCTAGGGTAAATATATGGAGTTATGGGGATAGGGGCTGTGTGGGATCGTGGTCACTGCAGACGCAGTGGGTTGAATGGCTTCCTTTGCACTGTAGAGATTCTTTTCTTTCATTTCCACATTTGTCACACTATCATGTGAACAGATGCCTCTTGCTCTTATCTTGAGCAGCAATTTGTCCTTGGCATTAAGCATTGGCAGTGACACATTTTCTGAGGTGGCACAGGAATGCAGTGAAAGTAGGTGTAAATCAGAGTTTGAATATTGAAGTGCAAACTCTAATCAATGCACAGCTTTGCCACGTACAATGGAGAATTAGTGTTTGACTGCAACCGTGATGGCCAAGATTATGTTTGAAAATGCTAAATTTTGCAAAGAGATTGAAAAGGCAATTATTTATATAATAGCCTATTAAATGTGTTCAGTGCCTAACCAGGGAGGTACCCTTTGGCTCCAATAAGGAACAATATAGTTGCAAATAGGAAAGGCCGTTTGGCCCATCTGAGCCTATCCATCCAGAATAGATTAAGATTGCCTCAATGCAACATTCCATTGGTTCATAAATAATTCTACCTTCAGTGTTCATTTCCATGACTTTAGGGCTGACAGCCTTAAGGCTGAGGCAGTTTCAGAGTTTGTAACCACTTCAACCTACCATTCCCAAAGCATGGGAACTTGGAGGTAGAATAGAAGAATGCTAAAGCATCAAGGGACAGATTTTTACTCAACAAGGTGGCGGGATGGCACAATGGCACAGTGGTTAGCACTGTTGCCTCACAGCACCAGGGATCTGGGTTCAATTCCTAGTTTGGGTCACTGTTTTGTTCAGAATCTGTATGTTCTTCCCGCATCTTCCTTCAGGTGCTCCGATTTCTTCCCACAATCCAAAGACTTGCTGGTTAGGTGCATTGGTCAAGCTAAATTCTCCCTCAGTGTACCTGAACAGGCACTGGAGTGTGGTGGCTAGGGTATTTTTACAGTAATTTCATTATAGTGTTGATGCGACACTAATAAATAAACTTTTACACAACAGAGCAGTTACTCATGACAAGTCTGGTTTCAGTATCAGTGTTGTAATGTAAATGAAATACAACTCCATTGCAAAGTAGGTCCATTTCATCTAGGAGATAGTGTTTGGTTCTTTCTCTGGTGGTACCAATGTGAGTGGTGGAAAATGTAAGGTTGAGCCGGTGGTTTATGCGACTGTGTTACTGAGCACAAACTGGCTTTCAACTCTGACGAAACGTCATCCAGACACAAAACGTTGGCTTTATTCTCTCCCCACAGATGCTGCCAGACCTGCTGGGATTTCCCAGCACTTTTTGTTTTTGTTTCAGATTCCAGCAACCGCAATAATTTACCTTTAACTGGTCAAGGACCATGCTTACTCAAACAGGCTGCGAAGGCCTTGAGATATTCACGATACAATCTTGTGTAGATTTTCTTAATGCCAGTGTCATAAATGAAGTTCACTATTGTCTCCACCATTACAATTACTGTGGCTCCCATGGAGTGAACCCCATTAAGAATGGCTATGTAAATGGTTTGTGAAATATAAAAGAACATTCAAGATTATATAACGGTTTTAGACTAAGAGCGTGCATTCATTAAAAATTTAACAATAATAACAATATTCAATCACTAAGAATGAATGCATTGTGTAAATTTGAAAGTGTTTGATTAAATTACTTATCTTAATTATGTACAGATCAAAGTCTATTGAAATAGGCCTAGTTATATGCATTGCTCATAGAATAAAAGAATAAAAGTGTAATAGGAGGCCATTCAAGTCTGAACCAACCACAATCCTATCCAAGTCCTATCCCACAGCTTCATGCATTTATCCTAGCTAGTCCCCCTGACACAAAGGAGCAATTTATCATGGCCAATCCACCTAACTCACACATTTTTGGATTGTGCAAGGAAATTGGAGCACTCAGCAGAAACCCATGCAGACACGAGGAGAATGTGCAAACTCCACACAGACAGTGACCCAAGCCTCGAAACAAACCCGGGTCCCTGGCGCTGTGAGGCAACAGTGCCTAACCACTGTGCCATCATGCCACCCAGTTGACATACAAATTAATTTTATCACTGTGTAACCACATAGATTTTTTTTCTAAATAAACTGCTTTTTAAGATTATGAATTGGAGACAGTCCAATAACTTTAAAAAATACATTCAACTCCCAATTATCATCTGAAAAAGAAACACACCACAAAATTTCCCACTTTCAACAATAAGTTTACTGTGCAAAAGTTAGACAAAACAAGTACTTTGAACTTAAACACAATATATTCCACAGATATTTTAAATCCAAAATCTCTGCAGAACACTGCCCATTCTACTGTTCTTTCCACTGAAGACTTCCCTTCTAACTTATGGGATCCTGAGGGTTGCTTCACTCATCCTGGGATCTTATCAAGGTGTGTTACAACTCACAGGATTCACTTTGATTTTTCTCAGTGTTCAAGCTATTTCTTAAGTTTGAGATTTCTTGGAGTTCTTCTGCCAGTTTCCAGCCCGATATCCCACCAACTCTCCTTAAGCAATTCACAATTGACAGATACCTGAGCTCAAGCATGGGTCCCACTGCTTTTTGCTCGTTGACTCCAAAATCAGAAAACATCCTGAGTTTCTGATAATCCTTTTCTGCAGTTCCTGGCAGACATTCTTCCTACTTCTCAAAACTAAGCTCCAACTACCTGGTTCTGTAAGAAATAACACAGAAAAAAAAATCCAAAAAAAGCCTCCCACACCACCATCTATCTGTTCCCGCAACACTGTTACATCCCTGAGATGCCCCAGATAGGGTTCAAGTAGTAACTTTCCATTCTAAATCTTCCCTTTAGATGGGAATTCATATGACTATTTCAAACCCCTTATGAAGAAATTATAGACGTTTCTTGTCTCCAACAAGAAACTCAGAAAGGGGCCATTTTTTAATGTTTCCCTATTTTGACCTCTAACATTACTAACTAAACACAGGCTGCCCTTTGAATGGTAATTACTTCAGATTTCTTTATTATCTTCACAAACTAAGTTACATTAAAAAATCTCAATCCAATTGGTAGTTTAAAAATGAGTATGGTGACCATTTTTGTAGACAGAATCAATGTATGGGATTCCCCCTCTCCCACCTCCGGCATGTTTTACAGTGGTGAAGATATCTTGCCATTAGCCGTCAGAAGGATCTTTCAGTCGCACCATTTTGTAAGGCTCACCTGTTTCATCACCACGGAGAGTCCCTTTGGCGGGGCTGGAGATGCTGCCAGCAGCAAGCATTGGAAAATCCTGCTCAATATTCTCTAATGCCATACACCCCGCCATCACTGCCAGTGAGAATGAAGAATTTGGAGCTGAGCTCAATTTCCTATTATTTTAACTCAATCTTGGTTAAGGGAAGGACAGGATTGGCAGCTTAAAATTCCAGGATACAGATGTTTCAGGCAGGATGGAGGGGGATGTAAAAGGATGGGGGAGTTGCGCTACTGGTTAAGGAGAATACCACATCTGCACTCCGGGAGGACACCTTGGAGGGCTCATACTTTGAGGTAATATGGGTAGAGCTCAGGAATTGAAAAGGTGTGGGCACAATGTTGGGGGTTTACTATAGGCTGCCCAAGTGCCAGCAGGAGATAGAGGAACAGATGTCCAGGTAGATTATGGCAAGGTATAAAAGTAACAGGGTTGTTGTGGTGGAAAATTATAACTTCCCCTATATTGACTGGAACTTACTCAGTGCTAGAGGCGTGGATGGGACAGAGTTTGTAAGGAGCATTCAGGAGGGCTTCTTGAAACAGGATGTAGATAACCCAACTAGGGAAGGGGCCGTATTGGACCGGATATTGGGGAATGAGCCCAGCCAGGTGATTGATGTTTCAGTAGGGGAGCAGTTGGAGAACAGTGACCACAACTGAGTAAGCTTTAAGTACTGATGGATAAAAATTAGTGTAGTCCTCAAGTTAAGGTCCTAAACTGAGGAAAGGTTAATTACAATAATATTAGGCAGGAACTGAAGAAAGTAGATTGGGAGTAGGTGTTTGAGGGAAAATTAATATCTGGCATATGGGAGGCTTTCAAGTGTAGGTTGATTGGGATTCAGGACCAGCACCTTCCTGTAAGGATGAAGGATAAGTTTGGCACGTTTTGGGAAACTTTGATAATGAGATATATTGTGAGCCTAGTCAAAGAGAAAAAGAAAGCATTTGTCAAAGCTAGGAGGCTGGGGACAATGAAGCAAGTGTGGAATACAAAGTAAGTACAAAGAAACTTAAGTAAAGAGTAAGGAGGGCTAAAAGGGGTCACGAAAAAGCATCAGCCAACAGGATTAAGGAAAATCCCAAAACTTTTTATTCATATATAAAGAGCAAGAGGGTAGCCAGGGAGAGGTTTGGCCCACTGAAGGACAAGATGAGAAGGGAATCTATGTGTGGAATCAGAGGAAATGGGTGAGGTATTAAATGAGAACTTTGCATCATATTCACCAAAGAGAAGGATTTGTTGAATGATGAGTCTGGGATGTGTAGATATGTAGATAGTTTGAGTTATGTTGAGATCAAAAAGGAGGAGGTATTGGGGTTCTTGAGAAACATTAAGGTAGACAAGTCCCCAGAGAATACTGAGAGATGCAAGGGAGGAAATTGCTGGAGCCTTGAGAGAAATCTTTGTATCCTCACTGGCTACGGAGGAGGTCCCAGATGATTGGAGAATAGCCAATGTTGATCCTTTGTTCAAGAAGGGTAGCAAAAATAATCTAGGTAATTACAGGTAGGTGAGCTTTATATCAGTAGTAAGGAAATTATTGGAGAGAATTCTTCGAGATAGGATTTATTCCCACTTGGAAATAAATGGATGTATTAGTGAGAGGCAACATGGTTTTGTGAAGGGGAGGTCGTGTCTCACAAACTTGATGGAGTGATGAAGATGATTAATGAGGGTAAGGCAGTGGATGTTGTCTACATGGACTTCGGTAAGGCCTTTGACAAGGTCCCTTATGGCAAACTGGTACAGAAGGTGAAGTCGCATGGGATTAGAGATGAGTTGGCAAGGTGGATACAAAACTGGCTGCATCAAAGAAGACAGAGAGTAGCAGTGGAAGGGTATGTTTCTGAATGGAGGGTTGTGACAAGTGGCATTCCTCAGGGATCAGTGCTGAGACCTTTGTTGTTTGTAATATATATAAATGATTTGGAGGAAAATGTAACTGGTGTAATTAATAGGTTTGCGGATGACACAAAGGTTGGTGCATTTGTGGATCGTGATAAGGGCCATCAGTGGATACAGCAGGATATAAATCAGTTAGAGACTTTGGTAGAGAGATGGCAGATGGAGTTTAATCCGGACAAATATAAGGTATTGCATTTTAGAAGGTCTAATAGGTAGGAAATGTATAGTAAATGGCAGGACCCTTAAAAGTATTGATAGGCAAAGGGGTCTGGGTGTACAGGTACAGAGGTCACTGAAAGTGGCAATGCAGGTGGAGAAGGCAGTCAAGAATGCATATGGCAAGCTTGACTTCATTGGCTGGGGCATTGAGTTTAAAAATTGGCAAGTCATATTGCAGCTTTATAGAATCTTAGTTAGGCCGCATTTGGAATATGTATCAATTCTGGTTGCCGCACTATCTGAAGGATGTGGAGGCCTTGGAGAGAGTACAGGAAAGATTTACCAGGATGTTGCCTGGTATGGACGGCATTAGCTATGAGGAGAGGTTGGAGAAACTTGGTTTGTTCCCATTGTAGAAATGGAGGTTGAGGGGGACGACCTGATAGAAGTCTACAATGTTATGAGAAACATGGACAGAATGGATAGTCAGAAGCTTTTTCCCAGGATATTTCAGAGACTGGCCATTTCAGAGACTTGGGTAGAGCAGGGACAGGAATGGATGTTGCAGGTTCCGGGGTACAAATGCTTTAGTCGGAGTAGAGAAGGAGGTAGAAGGGGGGGAGGAGTGGCATTATTGGTCAAAGACTGTATCACGGTGATAGAAAAGAAGTTTGATGAGGACTTGTCTGTTGAGGTAGTATGGGCTGAGATTAGAAACAGGAGAGGAGAGGTCACCCTGTTGGGAGTCTTTTACAGACCTCCTAATAGTTCTAGAGAGGTTGAGGAAAGGATTGCGAAGTCAATTCTGATTAGGAGTGAAAGTAGTAGGGTAATTGTGATGGGGGACTTTAACTTTGCTAATATTGATTGGAATAGCTATAGCTCTAGCTCGTTAGAGGGGTCAGTTTTCGTACAGAGTGTGCAGGAAGGTTTTTTGACTCAGTATGTGGATAGGCCAACTAGAGGTGAGGCTACATTGGATTTGGTGCTGGGCAATGAGCCAGACCAGGTGTTAGGCTTGGAAGTTAGTGAACATTTTGGTGATAGTGACCACAATTCGGTTACGTTCACCTTAGTGATGGACAGGGATAGGCATGAGGCTGGGGGCAGTAGTTATAGCTGGGGGAAGGGTAATTATGAGGCCATCAGGAGAGAATTAGGGTGCATAGATTGGACTAGGAAACTACAGGGACTGGGAACATCTGGAATGTGGTGCTTATTCAAGGAGCAGCTGCTGTGAGTCCTTGATAAGTATGTCCCTGTCAGGCAGGGAGGAAATGGTCGAGTAAGAGAGCCTTGGTGTACGAAAAAAGTTGATTTGCTGGTTAAGAAGAAAAAGGAGGCTTATGTCAGGATGAGGCTTGAAGGCTCAGTTAGTGCAATGGATAGCTATAGATTAGCCAGGAAGGAGCTAAAAAGTGAATTGAGGAGAGCTAAGAGTGGACACGAGAAGATGTTGGCTGATAGGATTAAGGAGAATCCTAAAGCTTTCTTTCGATATGTTAAGAATAGAAGATTGGTTAGGGCAAGATTAGGGCCAGTCATAGACAGCAGTGGGAAGTTGTGCGTGGAGCCTGAAGAGATTGGTGAGGCACTGAATAAATATTTCTCTTCGGTATTCACGCAGAGTGCTGGAAATGTAGCTATGGAGAACACTGAGGTACAGGGTTGCAAATTGGGAAGTATTGTAGTAGATAGGGAGGATGTGTTAGAAATTCTCGAGGGTCTGAAGTTGGATAAGTCCCCTGGGCCGGACGGGATTTACCCTAGGATTCTCTGGGAGGCAAGAGAGGAGATTGCAGAGCCTCTGGCTCTGATCTTCAGGTCGTCGTTGGTTACGGGTGTGGTTCCGGCGGACTGGAGGATAGCGAATGTGGTCCCATTGTTCAAGAAGGGGAAGAGAGACCTTCCAGGGAATTATAGGCCAGTGAATCTTACTTCTGTTGTGGGCAAAGTATTGGAGAGAATTATTAGGGATAGGATTTATAGTTATTTAGAGAGAAATGAATTGATTGGGGATAGTCAGCATGGTTTCGTGAAGGGTGGGTCATGCCTTACTAACCTCATTGAGTTTTTTGAGAAAGTGACCAGAGAGGTGGATGGGGGTAAGGCGGTTGATGTAGTATATATGGAATTTAGTAAGGCGTTTGATAAGGTGGCCCATGGAAGACTTCTACAGAAAATGCAGATGTGTGGAATAGAGGGTGATTTAGCTAATTGGATTAGAAATTGGCTGGCAGATAGAAGACAGAGGGTGGGGGTTGATGGGAGATTTTCTTCGTGGAGTTCGGTGACGAGTGGTGTGCCTCAGGGGTCTGTTTTGGGGCCCCTGCTGTTGTAATTTTTATAAATGATCTGGATGAGGGTATTGAGGGATGGATCAGTAAATTTGCAGATGACACTAAAGTTGGTGGAGTGGTAGATATTGAAGAGGGGTGTTATAGTTTACAGAGTGACTTGGACAAGTTGCAGAGCTGGGCCGAGAGGTGGCAAATGGAGTTTAATGTGGAAAAGTGTGAGGTAATGCACTTTGGCAGGAACAATAAATGTGTAGAGTATAGGGCTAATGGTAAGGCTCTTAATAGTGTTGAGGAACAGAAGGATCTTGGTGTATGTGTCAATAGATCCCTGAAAGTAGGCAGTCAAGTGGATAAAGTTGTTAAGAAGGCATATGGAGTCTTAGCTTTATTGGTAGGGGGATTGAATTTAGGAGCCGCAGCATCATGTTGCAACTGTACAAAACTCTAGTGCGGCCGCACTTGGAGTATTGTGTGCAGTTCTGGTCCCCACATTATAAGAAAGATGTGGAGGCATTGAAGAGGGTACAGAGGAGGTTTACCAGGATGTTGCCTGGTATGGAGGGCAGGTTCTATGAAGAGAGGTTGAAGGATTTGAGGTTGTTTTCGTTAGAAAGGAGGCGGCTAAGAGGGGATCTTATTGAAGCATATAAGATGATTAGAGGTTTAGATAGGGTGGACAGTGATAGCCTTTTTCCTAGGATGGAGAAAGCTAGCACGAGGGGACACAGCTTTAAATTAAGGGGTATGAGTTATAGACGGATATCAGAGGTAGGTTCTTTACTCAAAGAGTGATTAGGGAGTGGAATGCCCTGCCTGCAGCTGTTGTAGATGCGCCAAGTTTGGTGGCGTTTAAGAGGTTAATTGATAAGTATATGGAAGAGAAGGGAATGGTTTAGTTTGGAGGGGCATTGCTTTTTATTTTGGTCGGCACAACATCGAAGGCCGAAGGGCCTGTTCTGTGCTGTAATGTTCTATGTTCTATGTTCTATGTTCTAAGAGTCAATTAGTAGGGGGCACAGGTTTAGGGTGCAAGGGACAAGGTTTAAAGGAGATGTACGAGACAGTTTGTTTACACAGAGAGTCATGGGTATCTGGAACTTGTTGCCAGGGGAGATAGTGGAAGCAGATACGGTAGTGACCTTTAAGGGACATCTTGACAAATACATGAATAGGATGGGAATAGAGGGATATGGTGCTTGGAAGGGTAGAGGTTTTAGTTAAGTCAGGCAGCATGGTCAGTGCAAGCTTGGAGGGCTAAAGGGCCTGTTCATGTGCTTAATTTTCTTTGTTCTTTGTTCTTTGTCCATTCACCATAGTGGGGTTGGAGAATCCCAGCCTTGGATAAGGTTGGAGGATCCTGGCTATTATTGAGCATTGTAAATAAACATGGTCAGAAGTTATTTTAAACTAACCTAGCAGAAATTTTAAAAACAAAACAAATTATTGCATTATTGGAAACCAGTTACATAGAACATAGAACATAGAACATAGAACATAGAACAATACAGCACAGAACAGGCCCTTCGGCCTTCGATGTTGTGCTGACCAAAATAAAAAGCAATGCCCCTCCAAACTAAACCATTCCCTTCTCTTCCATATACTTATCAATTAACCTCTTAAACGCCACCAAACTTGGCGCATCTACAACAGCTGCAGGCAGGGCATTCCACTCCCTAATCACTCTTTTGAGTAAAGAACCTACCTCTGATATCCGTCCTATAACTCATACCCCTTAATTTAAAGTTGTGTCCCCTCGTGCTAGCTTTCTCCATCCTAGGAAAAAGGCTATCACTGTCCACCATATCCAAACCTCTAATCATCTTATATGCTTCAATAAGATCCCCCCTTAGCCGCCTCCTTTCTAACGAAAACAACCTCAAATCCTTCAACCTCTCTTCATAGGACCTGCCCTCCATACCAGGCAACATCCTAGTAAACCTCCTCTGTACCCTCTCCAATGCCTCCACATCTTTCTTATAATGTGGCGACCAGAACTGCACACAATACTCCAAGTGCGGCCGCACTAGAGTTTTGTACAGCTGCAACATGATGCTGCGGCTCCTAAATTCAATCCCCCTACCAATAAAAGCTAAGACTCCATATGCCTTCTTAACAACTTTATCCACTTGACTGCCTACTTTCAGGGATCTATTGACACATACACCAAGATCCTTCTGTTCCTCAACACTATTAAGAGCCCTACCATTAGCCCTATACTCTACACATTTATTGTTCCTGCCAAAGTGCATTACCTCACACTTTTCCACATTAAACTCCATTTGCCACCTCTCGGCCCAGCTCTGCAACTTGTCCAAGTCACTCTGTAAACTAAAACACCCCTCTTCACTATCTACCACACCACCAACTTTAGTATCATCTGCAAATTTACTGATCCATCCCTCAATACCCTCATCCAGATCATTTATAAAAATTACAAACAGCAGGGGCCCCAAACAGACCCCTGAGGCACACCACTCGTCACCGAACTCCACGATGAATATCTCCCATCAACCACCACCCTCTGTCTTCTATCTGCCAGCCAATTCCTAATCCAATTAGCTAAATCACCCTCTATTCCACACATCTGCATTTTCTGTAGAAGTCTTCCATGGGCCACCTTATCAAAAGCCTTACTAAAGTCCATATATACTACATCAACCGCCTTACCCCCATCCACCTCTCTGGTCACTTTCTCAAAAAACTCAATGAGGTTAGTAAGGCATGACCTACCCTTCACGAAACCATGCTGACTATCCCCAATCAATTCATTTCTCTCTAAATAACTATAAATCCTATCCCTAATAATTCTCTCCAATACCTTGCCCACCACAGAAGTAAGACTCACTGGCCTATAATTCCCAGGAAGGTCTCTCTTCCCCTTCTTAAACAATGGGACCACATTCGCCATCCTCCAGTCCTCCGGAACCACACCCGTAACCAACGAGGACCTGAAGATCAGAGCCAGAGGCTCTGCAATCTCCTCTCTTGCCTCCCAGAGAATCCTAGGGTAAATCCCGTCCGGCCCAGGGGACTTATCCAACTTCCAACCCTCGAGAATTTCTAACACATCCTCCCTATCTACTACAATACTCCCCAATTTGCAACCCTGTACCTCAGTGCTCTCCATAGCTACATTTCCAGCACTCTGCGTGAATACCGAAGAGAAATATTTATTCAGTGCCTCGTACATCACTCAAATAAAGAATCTTAATTATTAAAAATAATTAAAGAACAAGCAATTAATCTGTAGGTGTATCAGTAAGGCTGGTAAGATAAACTAAAGCACAGCATTTTTAATGTTTTATAATTCCACATAATTAACAATTGATTAGAAATACACCAGCCATAAATCTTGAGAATTGTAAGGCCTAAGGGCCTGTTCCTGTATTGTAGTTTTCTTTGTTCTTTGTATGAGATTTAAACATATTTAGACGTGTGTAATTTTCTCCTTAATGTAAGTTATCAAAATAACCAATATTTCTCTGCTAAGTTATATAAGTTGTATTTATTCTGTTGAGATCAGCATTGTAAATAATATGCTCAGTATATCATAATCTGCTCTATATAGAACATAGAACATAGAACAATACAGCACAAACAGGCCCTTCGGCCCACGAGTTGCGCCGATCACATCTACCAATCCACAGACCTATCTATAACCCCCTATCCTATTCTTTTCCATATACTCATCAGAAGTCTTTTAAAAGACCCCAGTGAGTTTGCCTCAACAACCTCCGACGGCAGTTGGTTCCATTCACTCACCACCCTCTGAGTGAAAAACCTACCCCTGACATCTCCTTTGTATTTGCTTCCCTGCACCTTAAATCTGTGTCCTCTCATAGTGACCATTTCAGCTCGGGAAAATAGTCTCTGAGAGTCCACCCTATCTATCCCTCTCAACGTTTTATAAACCTCTATCAGGTCGCCTCTCAACCTACATCTCTCCAGTGAGAAAAGTCCCAGCTCCCTCAACCTATCTTCATAAGGCCTGCCTCCCAATCCAGGCAGCATCCTTGTAAATCTCCTCTGAACTCTCTCAATAGCCTCTAATCCTTCCTATAATGAGGCGACCAGAACTGCGCACAATACTCCAACTGGGGTCTGACAATAGTCTTATAGAGCTGCATCATTACCTCCTAACTCCTAAACTCTATTCCTCGATTAATGAAGGCCAGTACACCGTACGCCTTCTTGACCACTTCCTCCACCTGCGAGGCCAATTTAAGAGTCCTATGGACCCGGACCCCGAGATCCTTCTGCTCTACAAAACAGCTAAGACTCCTACCCCTTATATTGTACTCCTTCATCCCATTATTCCTGCCAAAATGGACCACTACACATTTATCCGCGTTGAAGTCCATCTGCCACTTCTCCGCCCAGTGTTGCATCCTGTCTATGTCCCACTGCAACTTTTGGCATCCCTCCAGACTATCCACAACACCACCGACCTTTGTATCATCGGCGAACGTACTAACCCATCCCTCCACTTCCTCATCCAGGTCATTTATGAAAATGACAAACAGCAGGGGTCCCAGAACAGATATATTGCAGAATGTTTAGGATAATGTAATATAAATAATCATTTGGTCGTACAAAATTTCAGTATTACTGAAGAAAGACATTTTGCTGAAGCTTTTTGTCTTGTAACCATCAGGGCAATTGCAAGTAGACACATTGGCTGGAACTTTGTATCTTTTTCACACTGGCATGATCTTCCGCTCCCGCTGACAGTGCACCCTGCCCAGCGTTTCGCGCCTGTACAATTTTCCGCTCCTGCTGACAGTGCACCCCTGCTGTGGGTTTCACAGTGGCGAGAAGTGTATTCAACAGGAAAGCCTATGACAATGGTGGGACCACAAGATCTGACGATCCTCCACCCCATGCCTGACCATCCTCCCGACCTCTTAATAGTACTGCAACGTCTGATTCCTCTTTTCTCCCAAATCTGATCCATTTTTCTTAGACACTTACCTTCTCATTGACTTGTCAATGACCTTTACATTTTAATGGGACTTTTAACTATTCTTGCTTACAGCAGTTGACACTGAAAAAATGGGGTATGTCCCCTGATGCTGTGCAGTTGTTAGCACTGTTACCTCACAGTGCCAGGGACCCGAGTTTGATTCCTGGCTTGGGTCACTGTCTGTGAGGAGTTTGCACATTTTCCCCATGTCTGCGTGGGTTTCCTCCAGGTGCTCCGGTTTCTTCCCACAGTCTGAAAGACTGTATTGGTTAGTTGCATTGACCTGAACAGGCTCCGGATTGTGACCACTAGAGGAATTTCACAGTAACTTCATTGCAGCATTAATGTAAGCCTTAATTGTGACTGATAAATAAACTTTAAAACTTACTTTAAGCTGCACTGCCTGGATCTTACCCATCATGAGGCGGAAAGTGAGTGAAACAAGTTCAGAAAAAGGTTAATGTAAGCAATTGGTTGCAGAGTTGCAAACCTACGCTGAGGTAGCTAGGGCCTAACAAATTGTGATGAGCTGGATTTAGTTGTACTGCCACAGCACCCACAGACAGGCCAAGAGGTCATCATGGATCTTGTGTGAACCTGTGGCAGTTAGCCACACCTGATTAATGGCAGCAAGCCCGTGAATGTGGGTGATACTGATTTACTTCTGGATCACGGGGCATCGAGAAACCGGTATCGCCTCAACGTGGCATAGTTAAAGGGCAGACATTGTGGCGTCAAGAATTGGAAATCATCCTCTGCGCTTTTTAAGAAAGTTCTGCAATTGAAATCTCCAATGCCTGAATCTCTGTTGTTCCAACACAAAGAGATTCCGGGAAGAAGATTTCTCTGCCATCCTTTGTTCTTTGTATAATGCGATTTAAACATATTTAGACACGTGTGTAATTTTCTCCTTAATGTAAATTATCAAAATAAGCAGTATTTCTCTGCTAACTTGTAAAAGTTTTATTTATTCTATTGAGGTCAGCATTGTAAATAATATGCTCAGTGTATCATAATATGCTCCAATATTGCAGAATGTTTGGGACATTGTAATATAAATAGTCATTTGTGGTACAGAATTTGAGTATTACTGAAGGGTGCATTATTGGGCTCAATAGAGAAGCCACAGTGTAGCCATTGATTCCCCTTCAGGATGAAGGAGGACTGGACGGATGGTATCCATGCTGTTGCTATCCTAGCTTTCCTTGCTCCTCCTGAGTGTCTTTCTCTTGGGGACTCTGTGATGCCACATTAACAGATGGCCCTCCCTGTATCTCAGTTTCACATGGCCCATTAAGCCCACACCCCATCATTACTTTATTAATCTGGCAAAATAATGTACTTTTAAATTCACATTACATTGTGACAATCCATCTGCAGCAGAACAAACATAAAAAGGTACATAATGCAGCACTAAATCCATAACTGGTGTATCTACTTTTTAACTTCAAATATAACAAAGCATTAGAACAGGTCATTTATACAGAACCATATTTATGTCTCATTTATATGATTCAGTCCTCACCTCACTGACCGATCAATCCAGTTCACTCAATGGGTACAAATCATATCTCGTCCCTTCTGCAGAATCTATCCTCTGCGTAACTTCATCAAAATGAGTCACATTTGTTAAGGTGCTTTTATCCTGCCCACCCACACTTCGGCTCCCTGTGGTTTAAACTATTTACCCTTTCCATGTCCTCCTGCTTTCAGCTCAGAAAGTGCAATGCCCAAAGCAATGACAGGGAGTTTGATCGAGGTTGGGGTGTGGGATTGGGGGACATGAGGATTTGATTTGATTTATTATTGTCACGTGTATTAACATTTAGTGAGGAGTATTGTTTCTTGCATGCTATAGAGACAGAGCATACCATTCATAGAGAAAGAAACGAGAGAGTGTACAATGTAGCATTGTAGAACTACACTTACATACTATTGTAGTAAGAAACAACTGTCAGGTTGGAAGGGGAAGGAATAGTCATTGACTTCTCAGGTAAAATTTAGCTGCAGTGTATTATTTAGGCCATTTTAATTAATAAAATGGCAGTACATGTAAATGCATTCAGTTTTATAGAAGCCCACAGTAGAGAGGGGACAGCTTGGTATTCAGTCACAGAATACTGAACAGTAAATTGCTTTGTTTTCTTCAATTATTGTTTCAGTTTTATCACAAATGATTTATAGCTTTGATGTTTCTCTCCTGGTTGTGTTTAATTTCCTCCTCATATTTACCAGCAATAAAAGCAGTCCTTTTGCTCTTTCTAACTTCAGACTGACAATTCAGAGCTATATTATGCATATCATACTAAGTGATGTATAGCATCACTAATTTATACATATTACTGAAAAAAGAGACATGTTATCAAAGCTTTTCATCTTGCACTCATCAGGATAGACACAAGAATGCTAAATTTCAAAAGGAATAACAATTTATATTGCATGAGAATAAGGGTGCTGATTGTTGGCATGTTGGCTCTGATTGATCAAGGTGTTGCCATGATGAATGCACTGTCCCATGAAACCTTTTGCCTCAAAAAAAACAAGAATGCTAAATTTCAAATAATCATAACAACTTATATTACAGGAGAAAAAAAGTGCCAATTGCTAGGCAAATTCACTCTGATTGGCTGAGGCATTGCCATAGAGAATGCAACAGGGGCACTCCAAATACCTAGGTAATTTGAGAAATGTGCAAGACTAGACTATATTGAGACCCTTGCTTTTCCTAATATATATCAGTGATCTGGATCTTAGTGTGTATGGGACAAGTTCAAAACTTGCAAATTATACAAAACTTAAAACTTTGAAGAGGACAGTGTAGCACTTCAAAACGATGTGATCAAGTTGGTCAAGGGAGCAGGTATGTGACAAATAACGTGTGAGATGATGCATTTTGGTGTGAAGAATACAGAGAAACAATATAAAACAAGGGGTACAATCCTTAAAGGGATACAAAAGCAAAGAGTCCTGGGTGTATATGTGCATGGATCATTGAAGGTGGCTAGAGCAGTTAATAAAGCAAATAGTATTCTGGGCTTAATGGAGCATAGAATATAAGAGCAAGGAGTTTATGCTGAACTTGTGTGAGACACTACTTAGAGTAAATATGTGGGGTTATGAGAAAAAGGGACTTGGTGGGACTGTAGTCAGTGCAGACTCAGTGGGCCAAAGGACTTTCTTTTGTGCTGTAGGGATTGTATGGATTTTTATGGATTGATAGTATCCTATTAGAGAATGTAGTATAATGGGTTAAGAGATGGGTGTGACATATATAATGCTATGCCCCTGCCATCAGTAACTTGTATGTTAGACTCATGAGAAAGTTAGGAATCATACTTACTCTTTAACCTGTTTAGAAGTCGTACTGAGAAACAAGTGTTAAGCACATACCAGAATATGTCTGCAGTTTGGTTCCTGGCAAATACCATGCCTAGAGTTCATGATAGAATGACCACCTCGGAACACAGTGACAGCAGTGGAGACATTGATGTAAGAAACACAGCTGTGTTATCAAAATAACCACAGAGTGAAGAAAAATCTTGATAACAGTTTGTAATAAATTAACACAAGGAGGAAGCCCACGAGAGAGAGGTAATAGGATGGTATCTCATGAGGAATTCCTGCCCCGACCCTGCCCATTTGACTGACTTTGACAGAGAGGCCAGCAGTGGGAGATATGGAAACGTCATTTTCTCCAGTAACAAGCAGTATCAGGCCTTCACACAAAAAAAGCAAAAGCTTCAAAACAATCCCTTCTTCACTCTGTAGGTCCAATACAACACAACGTTCTTCTGAGGCAAGATGTACAGGAGTCCACTATAGACTTTGAGTCTATTTTTAAGGTCTTTAACACTAGTTTTAGGCTGAAGTAAAGATTAGTAATCGAATGTTCACAGTATAACCAGTGATTGCAATGACCTTGGGAATCCATTGAATTATTTCAGACCCATCTACATCACCGAGAAACTTCTCATGGAAAAAGGGGGCTGAAGGACGATCAATGCATGATCACACAGTCATGGGAGTACAGGATGAAAATCTGTCTGACTTCGAATTGAATATTCCAGTTTGCGAGTTAGGCAAAGGTTAAAGAATTTAACTGGGCAATAATTTGGTATGACCTCCATGCTTCATATGACTCTAGTGACTGAATAGCCCCACTATGGCTCACCCATAAGGAAGCCTGCCAAACTAGGCCAAAGACTGGCGAAATGCCAAGAGCCATTTTGAGATGTTTGCAATGTAATGCAAAAACCAGCTAAGACTGACCAGCAGAAGGCACAGGAGGCTTCCGGTTTGACAAAACTAGATACTTCATACATTCCTGCAAATCCAACAGTTTTAATCAGAGCCAAAGACAAGAAAGTATCTATGAAACACATTCCATCCAAGAAATAAAAAGTCAAGCAAATGACAAAACCAAGGAATTCCAACACAAGTTCAATGGTTCAGTATTATTTTTAAAATTGACACTGGAGCAACTGTTATTATGTTATTATATTAACAGATAATCTGGACTGACTTCAACTAAAGACCTTTCATCCATCAAATGTCAAATTACAATGCCCAGGCAGCGTAGACCTTCCAATTAAAGGTAAGATTATTGCTCTGCTTACCTACAAACAACAAGAGATAATTGATTCTCTTTGTGTTCTCCATAACCCGTAATGACCGACAATGTTGGAATACTTCTAAGAATCCTGGTAAAAACAGATCATAGAATCCCTATGGAGGCCATTCATCCCATTGAACTGCACTGACAGCAATCCTATCCAACCCTATCCTCCTAATTCCACATATTTATTCTGCTAATCTAATGGCATTAATGGGCAAGAGAACACAGCAAATCAACCTAACTTGCGTATCTTTGGACTATGGTGGCGGCGGGTGGGGGTGGGCACTGGAACACTCAAAGGAAATCCACGCAGGCATGGGGAGAAAAAAAAAACTGCTCACTGCGCAGATAGTGAGCCAAGCTGGGAATTGAACCCAGATCCCTGGCGCTGTGAGGCAGCAGTGCTAACCATTGTGCGCCCCTGTGGCACCCCTCATTTGAATGACTCACTGTCTTTGTGGCAACGAACTTCAACCTTCAGTTTGGAAACAATGGAACTTCATCCTTCAGGAGCTGAAGGAGTTCATACGCTCAGCAGTAAGTTCCTTCCTTTTACAGGGACACTGTCCGCTAGACCCAGGGCAGAGATTGAAGTTATGAATCCCTCAGTTCTCCCTGAAATAGAGATGGCAGATACAGAAAGCACCCCATCAGATGTTGACCATCCCCAAGAAGACCTGCTAGATGTGAGTTAACTCTTCCAGGATGAAAGTGATAAGGAAAGACCCTTGCAGCACTAAGTGAACTCCAAGTAAATGGGTATATGTTGCTTGGCAATGGGCGACCAGTCTGAATCTAACCTAGTGTTAGGATGGTGCAGGGAGCTGACAGAAAGATCAACAATGCCAAATGTCCACCTGCCTCTCATCCAGACCTGAATCTCAATACAAAATCTGCTCAAGGCCCAAATTTTTACCTTGATGGAGAGCTTCTCTGTCATGGCAGGTGAGCCCAGAAACCCTAAGTGCCACCCCGCAAAATATGGCATTCCTATTTTTGTGGGGATTGGATTGAGTGGTGCTGAGCTTTAAGGAGGCATCTGGGAATTTAAATCACCAGCAGAGGAGTCAGGTTTTGCTAGGCCTGGGATGTGAAACTCGAAGTGTGCAGATTGGAGCAGGTTAAGAGCTTGTATGAAATTGCGCATTTGTTTGGATAACGAGGGTACCCCTTTCAGAGGTAAGGTACCCCTTTAGATAGGTTCTGGGACACCTATGGGAGAGGTAAGGCACTGTTTAGGTAAGGTAAGGCACCCTTTGTGACAGTTAAAAGTAGGCATGATTGTGCAGATAAAGTGCATAAACTCATTGGAATGGTCAAAGAACTATCAAATGAGACTATCTGAATTGACATAGAGGGATAAGGGCAAAAGGTGAGGTCCATGGATTGGCATGAGTTGGAACAGGGGCTATAAAGGGCCAAGAAGGCATTGGGTGTACGAGAGCCCATGGGTGATGGGTGGATGCATGAGGCATCCATGGGTTGGCATGGATAGGCCATGGGCAGTGTGTGGAGGTGGTGAGAAATGGATGGCTGTGTTTTTTTTCAATCTTTTTTGAAGTTAATTTAACAGAGTTCTGAGCACAGAGGGAGGTTTCTGCCCAGACTACTTCTGCACCGGGGATACCCCAAACTTGTTCTGGGGATGGTGAGATCGACTTCTAATCCAGCTCACCACCACCCTCACAGAACAGTGTCTGGCCATTTTGAAAGGCGGGGTCCATGGAGCTGGGAATTCTCCTGTCTCTGATCACGCAGCCCAAGATCGAAAATCTGGGCCTAAGGATGGAATTTTCCAGCTGCGCACCTCCAAGGTTAGAAAATTCTGCCAAGGTCAACGGATCTTTCCATAGTCCGTGTCTCACCCATTATACTTCCCGTGGTGGGCAGAACAGGAAAGTCCCGCTCGAAGTGTTTGATATATCTGTGAACCGCTGCTGATATTCTTTAGGTTCCTTCTGTGTATTGACACATTTGTGTCAGCCTGCTTTGCAGGTTCGCTAATTCAGCAACACAGAACAGAAATCTTGAGGAGAAAAGTGGGGTTATTTTTAGCTTTATTAACGATGCCACAATGCAGGGATTGCAGTTTTCTTTGTTACGTAGAAGCTAGAAGCAGGGGTAGCCCTTTGAGCCCTGCTCTGCCATTCATTATGATCATGGCTGATCATCAAATTCAATAACCTGATTCCCTCTCCCCCAAATCCCTTTAGCCCCAAGAGCTTTATCTAATTTTTTCTTGAAATCAGATAACATTTTGGCCTCAACTACTTTCTGTGATAGTGAACTCTACGCATTCACCACCCTCTGGGTGAAGAAAATTCTCCTCACCTCAGTTCTAAAAGGTTTACCCTTTAAACTATGACCCCTGGTTCTGGACTCCCCTACCATTGGTAACATTCTTTCTGAATCTATCCTGTCTAACCCTGATAGAATTTTATAAATTTCTATGAGATCCCCTCTCACTCTAAACTCCAGTGAATGTAATCCTAATCTCCTCATATGACAGACCTGCCATCCCAGGAATCAGCGTGGTAAATCTCCACTGTGCTCCCTCTACAGCAAGAACATCCTTCCTCAGATAAGGACACCAAAACTGCACCAAAACTGC
This sequence comes from Sphyrna mokarran, assembly GCA_024679065.1. Taxonomy (NCBI): domain Eukaryota; kingdom Metazoa; phylum Chordata; class Chondrichthyes; order Carcharhiniformes; family Carcharhinidae; genus Sphyrna; species Sphyrna mokarran. Next base: position 32,232,063 of record JAGIQG010000002.1, on the reverse strand, counting down.
TCCAGACGTGCCCTCACCAATGCTCTATACATTTACAGCAAAACATCTCTATCCCTATACTCAAATCCTCTCTCTATGAAGGCCAACATACCATTTGCCTTCTTTACTACCTGCTGTATCTGCGCGCTTACTTTCAGTGATTAATGCACGAGGATGCCAAGGTCTTGTCCACCTCTCTCAATTTACCATTCAAGTAACTATCTATCTTCCTATTATTGCTACCAAAGTGAATAAGCTCACATTTACCCACAGTTTTCTGCATCTGACATAAACAAGCCTTTCTAAATCACGCTGAAGCATCACTGCATCCTCCTCACAGCTCACTCTTGACAGATTAGTGTGTCAGGCATGTGGACATTTTTTCAAGAGAGATTTACAGTAACCACATTAGTTTTATTGAGTTGAGAACCAATGTTACTGGAGACCTGGACTCAGCAAACACTTTATGATATGTGTGACAATCAAAGGAACCTCTGAAGAGCCGGCCTTTCACAGAATTCATCAAGCTTGTGCCAGTGAAGAAATCAGCCTTGCCTTCTAAGGCTGTGCCACAATGTGGGGGTCAGGTGCTCTATCAGATGGGCCGAATGGCTTCTTTCTGCCCTGTAGGGATTCTATGACTTCCCTACATCTTCACAGGAGCCACAATTCCCATTTTCCTTTAATTGTCTCCAACCCTTCAGGAGCTTTTTGGTCAGTTTTGCCCAATGCTATTCTGTAAGTGTGAGTATGGAGTGGCTATTTTGTCATGTGGCTGGAACTGGGCTCTGGGATGAAAATCATATATCAGATCTCACTGCACTGACTCATCCAGCTGGCATCCTGTGTGCCAACTTCATTCTGGTGTTAATGTACATGCTATTGTGAATTAAATATAGTGCCAGACACATATTATTGCTGTCAGTCTACATGGCAGATGACACTAATAACATTCCAAAATACGGAATAATCAAGGAGCAGAAGGGGAGAGGAGATAAATGCAATAACTATCAGTAGAGAAAAAGTATTGGGAAACTAATAGGGCTAAAGGCTGATAAGTCCCCTGGAGCTGACACACTCTGTGCACTGCAGAGGCACCAGAGTGAATATCAGTAAATTTCAGGGTGTAGGACATCTTCCTACAGAAGAGGCTTAGATCAGTGTGCTGAGTGGGCCATCGCGAATGTACCAACCTGTCAGTGACGAGATTGGTGCATGTGCAGTGGGTCCCCCACTGTCGGCCTCCTAATCGCTGGCCTGCTTGATTGCTGGCCAGCCCTGCGAACCCCTCGTTGCTGGCCCTCCCCTTCCCCCTCCTGGACCGCCACAGTCTGCAGTCCCCTCTGACACTATCTCCTTGTACGCACCCACAGTGCCGACAACCCCAGCAGGCTGACCGCCCTCTCCCTTCACTGACCCTCAGCCCGCCACTAACAACAGCCTCCTTCCTCCCCCCACCATTCCCAACTGCAGAGTGGCAGCGAGAACCCTCATCCCCCACTGATTGACCCCTGGGTCCCACCCCAATCAGACCCCATCCCACCCCCTTGGCATTGTCCCATGCACAATGGCCCAATGTCAAGATGCCCCCTGGGCATTGGCACTTAGCCCCTTTGGCAGTGCCAGGGGCACAGGCTAGTACTGTCAGAGTGCAAATGCTCAGGGTCACCTCCTGCCTGAGCCTTTGGGAGTCCCAATTGTCCCTGCTTCACTCCAGCAGGGTTGAGCCTCTAGCTCCCCGAAAGTGGGGAGTTATACTAAACCCTACTGGAGTGAAATACTCTGGCAGGGTGGGAGACACTAGCGGACCCAGAGACTTCAGTCCACCGCTGGGATTATATTGAAATGACAATTTTAATGGTCTGTATGTCTCCTTGCCGATTTCCGGTACAAAGCAGATACTGCTGGAAATCCGGCACTGGGAACGCAAGCGGGGTGCAAACCCTCATGTGAACCCCATGAATCAGCCACTGCGGGATTCTCCCAGCCCGCTGCACTATTAAGAAAATCACGACCCATGTGTGCACTGGGAGTAAACTTCGAAGAATCCCTTCATACTGGAAAAGTCCCAGAGGATTAGAAAACTGTTAATGCAACGCCTTTTCTCAAAGGAGGGAAACAGAAAACAAGTAACTATAGGCCAATTGGCTTAATCCCTGTCAGTGAGAAAATGAAAAGAGTTAATTATTAAGGACGTAACAGCAGAGCATTTAGAAATGCATACTATAATTGTTGAGTTGTCTGTGGGTGGGGAGTGCAGGGATCAGTTCAATTCAGGAGGTGCACAGAAGTTTTAACAAAAATGACAGGCAGGTTTATTTAGGCGTATGTTGTACAGGCTCCAATCGTCTACTGCCAGCAGGCTATGGAAACCCAAATAACATCACAGAGTGATCGCATGATCATCTTTTTAAAGGGGTCACGTCACACACAGTAATTCCCCAGATACATAACAAAGATCAAGCAAAGCCAACACAAAGGGGAAAATCAAGGCAGACAAGTTTACTGGAACATTTTGAGATGAGAATGAGCAGGATAGATAAGTTACCGCACAAAAACCTACTTAACAAGATAACAACTCATGGTGTCGGGAGTAGTGTATTAGCATAGAGAGAGGATTGGATAGCTGATAGAAGAGAGTAGGAATAAGGGGAGCATTTTCAGGATGGCAGTCTGTAGCTAGTGGAGTACCACAGGGATCAGTACTGGGGCCAGACTTATTTACAATATATATTAATGACTTGGGACTATTGCCAAGTTTGTGAGTGACACAAAAACAGGCTGAGGATGACACAAAGAGGACAATTTTACCATTTTTTTCTAGGTGTTGAGCAGACTTAAAACTCGGAGAGTTTCAGATGGATCTATTGCGTACGTTTTCATACGCACTGTCTTGCAGAAATATCAGCGAGCCCATTGCTGGGGTTGAACACGCCTGACAGCCAGTAGAGAGAAGTAGATCACATGTACAGGCCTCTGAAGCTGCACATTAGCAGTAGCACGGCTCTACAGACAAAGGGAGAATGGTCAGGCCCCTGCTGTTGCAGGCAGCCTCAAGCAGCTCCTCCCACCCTCACAATCGCGGGGTCTATGGCCCGAGATACAACCCCCGCCGTCCAGATCGATCATGGACCTCCGTCCCCCACTAATTGCAGACCCTTCACCCTCCCCGCACTGATCACAGCTCTGCTGCCCTTCCCCCACCAATTGCTGCAGAGTGGCAGCAGGCCCCTTTCCCCCATTAGCCCCACCCCCTCATTAGCTCCTCTTCACTGGCCCCTTCCCCATTAGCTCCCCCACCCCCCGCACCCCCAGCACTGCCCAGACAGCACTGCTAGTCTGGCACTACCCAAGGGGCTCCCCCCCTCCCTTTGCCCTCAGCTTCCCCAGGAGACTTCAATGACCTCCAGTTCCATCAGCAAGACCAAGTCGATTGCCCCTCATTCGTGTCTATTCCTCGTCTGCAAGAATCTTTCCCAGCAAGGTCATAAAGGAGAGTGAGCCTGGATGATTGTGCGCCAGGCCCACCAAGTAGATGTTAAACTGTATTAAAATAAATTTGAATACATTAACCTACTTTGCATCCATTTCCAGCAAGAGGCTGCGGTGGAAATTTGGCGTTCATAAAATGGCGCAGTCATGAAAGCCTGCTCCAACTGCATTAAGTGCTTCATTCCCCACTTTACCACCGTGTCACACCTTGAAACATGCCCAAAGTAATGGTAAAATCACCATTTACAGAGGGATATAGGCAGGTTAGGTGAGTGGGCAAAAACTTTGAAGGTAGAGTCATAGAGTCATAGAGGTTTACAACATGGAAACAGGCCCTTCAGCCCAACTTGTCCATGTCTTCCTTTCTTTTTAAAGCCTGTAAGCTAATCCCAATTACTTGCATTTGACCCATATCCCCCTATACCCATCTTACCCATGTAACTATCTAAATGCTTTTTAAAAGACAATATTGTACCCACCTCTACTACTACCTCTGGCAGCTTGTTCCAGACACTCATCACCCTCTATGTGAAAAAATTGTCCCTCTCACCTTAAACCTACACCCTCTAGTTTTAGATTCCCCTAACTTTGGTAAAAGATGTTGGCTATCTAGCTAATCTGTGCCCGTCATTATTTTGTAAACCTCTTTAAGATCATCCCTCAGCCGCCTATGCTCCAGAGAAAAAAATCCCAGTCCAAGCAGCCTCTCCTTATAACACAATCCATCGAATCCCAGTAGTTTCGTAGTAAATCTTTTCTGCATTCTTTCTAGTTTAACAATATCTTCCTGTAATAGGGTGACCAGAATTGCACACAGTATTCTAAATGTGGCTTTAAATGTGGTCTTGTACAACTTCAATGAGACGTTCCAACTCCTGTATTCAGTGTTCTGACCGATGAAACCAAGCATGCCGAATGCCTTTTTCACCACTCTATCCACCTGTGACTCCACTTTCAGGGAGCTATGAACATGTACCCCTAGATCTCTTTGTTCTGTAAATCCTGCCCTAGGTCAATCTACCAATATGCATCGCTTCGCATTTATCTAAATTATACTCCATCTGCCATTCATCAGCCCACTGGCCCAATTGATCAAGATCCCGTTGCAATTGGAGATAACTTTCTTCACTGTCCACTATACCATAGAATATAGGAAAATTTAAAGTTATGAACTTTGGTCGGAAGAATAAAGAAGTAGAATCTATTTCAATGGAGAAAAATTGCAGCGTCAAGGAATTTAAAGTTTAAAGTTTAATTTATTAGTGTTACAAGTAGGCTTACATTAACATTGCATTGAAGTTATTGTTAAAATCTCCTAGTCACCACACTCTGGCCAGTGGCTGCTTGGTACACTGAAGGAGAATTTAGCATGGCCAATGCACCTAACTAGCATATCTTTCAGACTGTGGAAGGAAATCAGAGGACTCAAAAGAAACCCACACAGACAACTGAAAAATATGCAGATATATATATATTATATATGTATATAGTGACCTGAGCTGGGAATCGAATCCAAGTCCCTAGCACTGTGAGGCAGCAGTGCTAACCATTGTACCGCTGATTTGGGGTCCTTGTTCTTAAATCACAAATAGCTTTTCTCTCAACAGATCATTGAATGCAGATCTGAATGAGTACGGTTCAGCCATTTGTCTTGGACTGGCCACAAACACTGCCATCAATTTCCTTTGGCTGTTGTCCTTGAATTAAACTTGTATTACTGCGTTATCACCAAGAGCTTCCAGTGATATTATCCCTTCTTCACAAGCTCCTTGAATGTTTTGGACTGGGTGGTATTTGGAGAAGTCAGATTCCTTTTTAGGCAATAGGATAAAGGCCTGCAGACTGTTAATAGGATTATCTGCTGCTTCTCTTCGTCCACTGATTTTATTAGCTCAAAAGAAATAGCACAGGCATTCAACATTCAAGATGGCACTGGAGTGAGGTGACCACTTGTAAGCTGAGCCCAGCATACTATCTAATTATATTTTTTATACTCATTCTATGCTTCTAAAGCTTTATTCTAACTCTTTTAAACTCCTTCATTAAGTTGATCTTTCTCTACATCCTAGCTATGACTGTAACATTCTGCACTGTCCTTTCCTTCTCTACGTACAGTATGCTTTGTCTGCATAATGCAAGAAACAACACTTTTCACTGTATACAATACATGTGACAATAATGAATCAAATCAAAATCTAAAACATATTACATCCAATGGTCCTTGTGCAGAATATGTTTTAGTAATTTGCTTTATTAACACTATTGCCACTTGATCTGTATGCAGCTATATTGTTACTACAGCAGCATAATTGCTCCTAGTTGCTAGAATGTTGATTTTAATCTGAACTAATGCTATTCTGTTATTTTAGTTGTGGGAAGCCACTGTTTTATTTTACCTTTTCTTGGCCTAATATTTTCTATAGTATGTTTTTATTAACATTTTCACATGGGATAAACCCTATTGAAACTTCAAGTTTCACATGAGAGAAATCCTGCTGAAAGTTACACATGTGCTGGATCATGTTACAATGTTTCTGCTTGTCATGCACTCTCAGTGTGTGCATCATTAACCATCGCAGACCCTTACCTTGTGAACAATACATGATCAGAGGTTAGAAACAATTGGTTTTAGCATCCTTTGCAGATGTGTTTAATTAACCAATGAATGCAAATTGACGTTCTTTGGAGTGATGAATAGGGGTACTGTGTCAGAACATTAGAAAAACAGAGAGACTGAAGAGAGACATTTGGTGGAAGGAAGATTGGCAACATCTTGACTGTAAGACTGAGAGAGAGGACGAACAAAGCTGAAAAGCTGGTGTACCTTTTAAATTAACTGCTCATAAACTCTGAATGATTTATCATGAAGTATCAGTGAATTCTTGAACCTAACATAATATTCGCCTGAGGATTTGCAAAGTAGGACTTGATAAGTTGATTGACAGAACAAAATCAGATAACTGGGTAGAATTAGGCTTACATGAGATATCAAGGGCATTCTGTTGTTTGGGATCTTTAGAGAAATGTCACTTTCTTTGTGTCCCATTCTCTCTTTGGAGTTGGCTTCTGGAATTCACCAGGAAATAAGTCTCTTTTTCTGAGATCCTGCCATTTGGGGATGGATCTTTCTCTGGAGCTGGTTGAATGAAACTCTGGAGACAGGTGTCTGACCGGATCTCTGCCCAGAGCAGTTAAAAGGCTGGAAATCTAACATCGATATAAACGTGTGTGTTTTTGTGCTGATTTTATAAAAGAATATGTATCTATGGGGTATTGCTTACAATTGGAAGTATAGAGATTGGTAGCTGTTAAGAATTATTACTTGTCATGATTAAGTATTTAAATTGATAAAAGTTATGCTCATTCTTTTTGTTATTTTAATTGTGTTTTTAAACACTCCTAAAAGTTTCCTCATGGGTCCTCAGATCATACCTGGAGTGAGATAACTTAAGCTCACCCTAATGCCAAAGTCAAAAGGAAAAATTAAGGCCGAGGCTATTTAAGTTTATTTGATTTATTGTCATGTGTATTGGGATACAGTGAAAAGTATTGTTTTTTGCACATTATACGGACAAAGTATAGAGAACATAGAGGAGAAGGAAAGGAGAGGGCGCAGAATGAAGTGTTACAGTCATAGCTAGGGTGCAGAGAAAGATCAACTTAATGCAACTCATCTGATGAAGGGACAGGGCTCCAAAAAGACAAGATTCCAAATAAACCTGTTGGACTTCAACCTGGTACTGTGAAACTTCTTACTGTGCCCACCCCAGTCTGACGCTAGCATCGCCACTTCATAACATAATATAAGGTAGGCCCATTCAAAACTCTGATAACAGCAGAGCTAACTTTGTTAAATACCTTGGAGTTTCCAATCTGGTCCCTAATCAGAGGGGGAAACAAGCAATTGACCTTCCTTCAGGTGCCCCTTATCCTTGGGGAGATCCCATTGCTGACCCAGTTGGACCATGTGACAGCTTCCTCTCAAGGGAATACCAAGTGACCCATAAGGAATCCTTTATCAGTGTTTAAAAACACAATTAAAATATAACAAAAAAAATTAGCATAACTTTTACCAAATTAAATACTTAATTGTGACAAGTAATAATTTTTAACAGCTACCAATCTCTATACTTCCAATTGTAAGCAGTACCCCATAGGCATAAATCCTTTTATAAAATCAGTACAAAAACACATATGTTTATATGGATACTAGATTTCCAGCCTTTTAACCATCTCTCCTCATTCCCTCCGCATTGACCCCATTGCATGCAGTCAGACTGATAGCGGGGTTTGCCTCTGCATACATGCAGGATTCTCCCAGTAGGTCGGACTCTCAGAGGACACAGGGGAAAGACATCGTAGGCAATGTGGAATCACATTCAGCAGCCTGTCTGTACCTCAGCTGCTGATGTCAGGTTCACCCTAAGGTGTACTGGGATTTTAGATTCATACAGTGCAGAAGAGGCCCTGCAGCCCATCAAGTCTGCACCGACACATTAAAAATGCCTGAACTTCCACCTAATTCCATCTGCCAGCACTTGGCCCTTAGCCCTGAAAGTTATGATGTGCCAAGTGCTCATCCAGGTACTTTTTAAATGATGTGAGGCGTCCCGCCTCCACCACCCTCCCAGGCAGCGCATTCCAGACTGTCACTACCTGCTGGGTAAAAAAGCTTTCCTTCAAATCCCCCCTGACTCTCATCTTGAACCGATATCCCTTCATGCCTGACCCTTCAACTAAGGGGAACAACTGCTCCTTATCCACTCTGTTCACATCCCTCATAATCTTGTACACCTCAATCAGGTCTCCCCTCAGTCTTCTCTGCTCTAATGAAAATAACCCAAGCCTACACAACCCCTCTTCAGGGGAAAAGAAAAGGTAAGAATTTATAATACAACAAAGGTGGCACAGGCAGTTTTTATGAAATTCACTCTGTCACACGTAACTATTGCACAATATATTGTTCCCATTTTACTTGTGTATAGATATTTCCACGTTTTTAACTTGATTACTAAGTTTATACATGAATTTTTTGAATTGTTTGAATAAAGTTGGGCTGCAATTTAGCGTTTGAGTTGTGAAGGTGTTTCTTGTATAAAGAACCATTATTAATCTACTTTTAGAGGGCTCACATTCAAAAACTTTCAGATTCATGTACCAATTAACACAAGAACAGCTTCTTCCCTGCTGCTGTCAGACTTTTGAATGGACCTACCTTGCATTAAGTTGACCTTTCTCCACTTCCTGGCTATGGCACTACATTCTGCACTCTCTCGTTTCCTTCTCTATGAATGGTATGCTTTGTCCATATCGCGCACAAGAAACAATACTTTTCACTGTGTTAATATATGTGACAATATAAATCAAATTAAGTTAAAAATTAGTGGAAGCTTTTTGTGTAAATTTTGATATTCCTCGCCAGTTTATTTTCATATTCCTTTTTTACAGCTGTTACTCTTGTTATCTTGACCACAAGATAAGATTCCGACCACATATCTGCACCAATTCCTGCTTCCATGACCCTTATTTGACCCTGCTCCCTCCCTCAGCCCATCTGCTGCTGAAGTTTTTAGCCTCACTTTTGCTAACCCTGGACTTGACAATTCCAGTACGTCCCTGGCCCTCACCTTTACCCTCTGCAAATGTGTCTGCTCAGGCGGATACAAGATCTCGAACCTCTGCTCAAGTAGCAGAAGAACTTCACAAACCAACAGTTATCCCTCAACCCACACAGCTAAAATACAGAATTTTAATGGTGATGCACACAATTTTCTCCTAGTGGGATCTTACTGTGTCCAGGTTGGCTGCTGTGGTTGATTCATACATACCAGAATAACTGCAATCTTCCAGAGAAACCTTTGGCAAGTGACTATTTGGAACTCTGCTAGATGAATGCTGAAATTAATTGCAAACATCACTGCCAAATTCTAACATCTCCTCTGCCCTCCCCACAAAGGAGTACTTGGAAGGAACTGATGAGATTTTATATGATGTAGGTCTTACTTTTGATTAATTAGAATGTGTGTGGGAACTTGAATCTCAATCAAACAAAATATTATAGTTTGAATTGACATAGTGGCTTGATAATAAAATTTTGTGGTCTGTGCTGCTACCTAGGGGCAGGGTAACTGCATTACAATATTATGGCCCAGGACTGGAATGGCTTCTCTTGTTGAGAGGTCAATGTTTTTGTCCGCTGGCTGTGACTCTGGAACTGTTGACTAAAAGCAACTATCATCCATATGCAGCCAGAGTATGTTTACTTATTGATCTGTACGTTGTCTAATTAAAACATTACTTTAGAAATTCCAACAATTCAGGTAACTGTGTGTCCCTGAACACAGGATGAGGATTTCTACAATACAAACAATTTTCAGAGTTATTTCAGAAAGGATCAGGGACTGAACTCAATTCAGTTTAATCCTGAAAAATAAACAGAGTTCACTTTGTATCAACCACGATAAAGGATTCTCTTTTAGAACTCCTAAGAAGTGTGTTAAAAAAAACTTACCACAACTTTACTGATAGAAGTCTGCAAGATTATGAGTGGTATAGACAGAGTGGATAGTCTGAAACTTTTTCCCAGGGTGGAAGAGCCAATTTCTCAGGGGCATAAGTTTAAGGTGCTTAACAAGATTTCAAGGAGATGTACGAGGCAAATCTTTTACACAGAGGATGGTGGATGCCTGGAACTCTCTGCTGGGAGAGGTAGTGGAACATAGAACATAGAACAATACAGCACAAACAGGCCCTTCGGCCCACGAGTTGCGCCGATCACATCTACCAATCCACAGACCTATCTATAACCCCCTATCCTATTCTTTTCCATATACTCATCCAGAAGTCTCTTAAAAGACCCCAGTGAGTTTGCCTCAACAACCTCCGACGGCAGTCGGTTCCATTCACTCACCACCCTCTGAGTGAAAAACCTACCCCTGACATCTCCTTTGTATTTGCTTCCCTGCACCTTAAATCTGTGTCCTCTCGTAGTGACCATTTCCGCTCGGGGAAATAGTCTCTGAGAGTCCACCCTATCTATTCCTCTCAACATTTTATAAACCTCTATCAGGTCGCCTCTCAACCTACGTCTCTCCAGTGAGAAGAGTCCCAGCTCCCTCAACCTATCTTCATAAGGCCTGCCTCCCAATCCAGGCAGCATCCTTGTAAATCTCCTCTGCACTCTCTCAATAGCCTCTACATCCTTCCTATAGTGAGGCGACCAGAACTGCGCACAATACTCCAAGTGGGGTCTGACAAGGGTCTTATAGAGCTGCATCATTACCTCCTGACTCCTAAACTCTATTCCTCGATTAATGAAGGCCAGTACACCGTATGCCTTCTTGACAACTTCCTCCACCTGCAAGGCTGATTTAAGAGTCCTATGGACCCGGACCCTGAGATCCTTCTGCTCTACAACACAGCTAAGACTCCTACCCCTTATATTGTACTCCTTCATCCCATTAAGCGGATACAATCGTGACTTTTAAGGGGTGTTTTGACAAGTACACGGAATGGAGGGATATGGTCCCCGGAAGAGTAGCAGATTTTAATTCAGTTGGGCAGCCATAGTCAGTGCAGGCTTGGAGGGCTGAAGGGCCTGTCCCTTGTAATTGTCTTTGTTTTTAACTTGGAAAGTGGCAATCCCGATTTTTACAAGTTCTTTGGACACAGTTAATACCAGTCATTGGTAAGGCCACACTTGGAATACTATGTACAGTTCTGGCCATGTTATTATTGAAAAGATTTACAAAGATGCTACTGGACTTGATAGTTTGAGTTACAAGGAGAAGCTGGATAGACTGGGAGTTTTTTCTTGGAACGTAAAAGGCTTTGGAGTGATCTTATAGAGGTCAATAAAATAATGAGGGGCAGATATAAGGGAGATGGTCAACATCTTTTCCCAAAGATATGAGGGCATAGATTTAAGGTGAGAAAGGGAGTTACAAAAGGGTCCAGAAGGGCAATTTTTTCACACAGAGGGTGGTGAGTATCTGGAACAAGCTGGAAAAAGATACTTTGCAAGATACTAAGGGAAATGAGAAAGGAAATTACAGTGGAATCAGTGATAATCTTCCAGTCTTCTTTAGACAGTAGTGAGGAAATCTCTGGAAATTATCGTTCAGGACAAAATCATAATCACTTAGGCAAGGGCAGGATAATTGAGGAAAGCCATAAAGGATTCACTAAAGGAAAATCATGTTTAATTAATGCTGGTGTTCTTTGTAGAAGTTACAGAGAAGGTTGATAAGGGTGATGCTATTGATGTAGTATACATTTCACAAGACATTTGATACAGTGTCACACAACAAACTTGTGAACACAATTCTAGCTCATGGAATAAAAGGATAGTAGGCATTTGGATAAGAAATTGGCTGAGTAACAGGAAGCATACTGTAGTGTTTTTTTCCAGACTGGAGGAAATTTTACAGTAGGATTCCCCAGAGGTTAGTGTTGGGATCATTGCTGTTCCTGACTGTATATTAGTGACTTAGACTGCAGAATGCAGAGTGGAGTGTTCAATATTTGCAGATGAGGAAGAGGGAAAATGTTATCTACTCTTAGGATAATGTTGAACTTCAAAAGGATATAGACGTTGATGGATTAGGCTAGTGGCAGATTATGTTCAATGCAGAGGAGTGTGAAATGATTCATTTTGACAGGAAGAATATAGAGATACAGCATGAAATAAAGGGAGAAATCCTAAAGGAGCTGTATACAGAAGTAGGGGATCTCAATATGTGTGAACATAGATCATTGATGATGGCAGAGCAAGATAAGAGAGCACTAAGTAAAGCATTTAGTTCTTGGGCTTTATTAATAGGGAATTGAGTACAAAAGTAAGGAGATCATGTTGAACTTGTGTAAAACACTTGTTCGGCCTCATCTTGCGTACTAGATCCACTTCTAGTCACCATAATTGAGAAAGAATGTGAAGCCATTGGAGAGAGTATAGAAGGGATTCACCAGAACAATTCCAGAGATGAAGAACTGTAGCTGTGAGGATAGATTGGAGAGGTTGGGACTGTTTTCCTTGGAGAAAAGAAGGATGAGAGGAAGCAATAGACATACTCAAGATCCTGAGAGGTGTGGACAGGGTAAATAGTGAGACACAGTATCCCCTCGAGAGCATCACGAACTAGAGGGCACAGATCCAAAATAGTTGGCAAAAGGTATAAAAGTAATATGAGGACAAAATCATCTCACTCAGAGGATAGCTGGAGTCTGGCCTGAGTTTCTTGAGAGAGTGGTGGAAGCAGGTTCAGTTGAGGCGTTGAAGAGGGAACTGAAAAGAAAGAGTGTGCAAGGTTATGGGGAGAGGCAGAATGTTCTTTCAGAGAGTCGGTGCAGACTTGATGGGCTGAATGGCCTCCATGTGCACTACAAAGATTCCGTGCGTCCATCCTGGCTCTTCATTCAGCAATCTGATCAGTCTCAATCCCCCATTCTATCCCCAGAACTCTAGTCCCCTTAAGTGTTTCTCCAATTTCCTTTTGAAATAATCATTGATCAGCTTCGCTTCCATGACCCTGGAAGGCAGCAAGTACCAAGCGATTGCATTCACCTCGTAAAAACATTTTCCTCACAGCTCCTCCCTGACCCTTGCCCAAAACTTTCAATTGAGGAACAGATGAATAGAACCCATCAACCACCCCTAAATTCACATTAAACTGATCTATTTATTATCCCCGCAGCTCCAGATCATTACATCACATATCTCCCATGACCCTTGCTCTTGGCTTACACTAACCAGCATTCCGGAGACTTTTTTGTAGTCCCTGTCGTAGAATCAGGAACAGGAGTAGGCCACTCAGCCCTCCAAGTCTGCTCCACCATTCAATCATGGCTGATCTGATTGTAACCTCAACCCCACATTCCTGCCTACTCCTCCACCCCCGGGTAATCAAGAATCTACCTAACTCTGCCTTAAAAATATTCAGGATCTGCTTCCACCACCTTTTGTGAAAGAATGTTCCGGAGACCTGTAATCCTCTGAGAGGAAAGAATTGTCCCCATTTCTGCCTCTAATGGTTGATCCCTTCTTTCAAAACAGTGACCTTCAGTTGTCTATTCTCTGACAAGAGGAAGTATGAGAAATCCATGGCCTTTGCTCATGTAATGATGCGGCACAGTGGCACTGCTGCCTCACAGCAGAGGGTTCAATTCTGCCCTCGAGTGACTGTCTGTGTGGAGTTTGCACATTCTCTCCATGTCTGTGTGGGTTTCCTCCCATAATCCAAAGATATGTGGGTTAAGTGGATTGCCCATGTTAAATTGGTAGGGGATTAGCAGGGTAAATATGAGGGGTTACAGGAATAGAGCCTGGATGGACTGTGGTCAGTGCAGATTTGATGGGTCAAATGTCCTCCTTCTGCACTGTAGGGATTCTATGGGACTCTGTGTTGCCTGGCTGACTACTCCTAGCTGACAGGATGAAACAGCTCTTTATACGTTTGTATGACAGATATATTTGTCTTGTGGAGGAGGATGATAGAAGCCCACAGACAATATCGCCCTAACTCCAGCTGGTAAAGGCCAAGAAAGCACCTTGACCATGTTTCAAGATGGTACTGGAGGGTGGCGATACTTTATGAGCTATGTCTGGAAAACCTGCAAAATAATACTTTTCCCTGTAGCTTGGTACATGTAATAATAATAAATCAAATCAAATCAAATGGTCTGGGCTGATTTCAGAACAGAGTGAAGAGATTATATTGAGCAATATCTCTCCGATTGAACCTTTCTCTCACCAAGGAGACAAGTTATGTCACCAGCAGGTCCTATTCCACAACCAGACTGGGGTGTGAATAGCACAACAATTCAGGTCACTTTGCTCCTTAGTTTCACGCAACAGATTTTTTCCAAGCTGCAGGAAGTAACATCAGAGACACCCTTAAGCTTAATCTGAGACATCATGGATGTCTTTGCAGAAGGAATGGAGGATGAGTAGGTGAAGAATGAGTTTGAGGAGGAGGAGGTAGTGGTGGAGGAGGGAAATATGTAATAGTGGTGGAGGTGGTGGGACAGGAGGCAAAGGGGATAGTGGTGGAGGAAGAGGAAGGGGAAGGGTGGAAGCAGTGGTGGTGGCGGTGAGGATAGTGATGGAGGAGGAGAGGAAACGGAGAAGGAGGGGTAGTCGAGGGGAGGAAGGGAAGAGGAAGGGCAGGAGTGGAAATTGTGATGATGAGTGTGGAAGAGATGATAGTGATGGAGGTGGGAAGAGAGGTAGTGGAGGGGAGGAAGGGAGGAGGAAGGGTAGAGGAAGAGAGGAATGGAGGAGGAGGGTTAATAGAGGGGAGGACAAAGGGCAGAGGAGGACAGGAGGGGATGAGGAGGAGTGGTGGAGAAGAGAGGTAATGGAGAAGAAGGTAGTGGAGTGGAGGAGGAAGATTCTAAGATGCTACTGGGACTTGATGGATTAAGTTATAAGGAGAGGCTGGATAGACTGGGATATTTTTCTCCAGAATGTAGGAGGGTGAGCAGTGATCTTATAGAGATGTACAAAATAATGAGGGGCATAGACAAAGTAAATAGTCAATATCTTTTCCTAAAGGTAGGGAAGTCTAAAACTAAAGGGCATAGGTTTAAGGTGAGAGGGGAGAGATATAAAAGTGTCCAGAGAGACAATTTTTTCACACAGAAGGTGGTGAGTATTTGGAACAAGCTGCCAGAGGTAGTAGTAAAGGTAGGTACAATTTGTCTTTTAAAAAACATTTAGATAGTTACATGGGTATGATGGGTATAGAGGGATACGGGCCAAATACGGACAACTGGGATTAGGAGTTTTAAAAAAAGGGTGGCATGGACAAGTTGGGCTGAAGGACCTGTTTTCATGCTGTAACCTCTATGACTCTATGAGTCTTGCATGATGGAATATTCATTCTCATTCTCCTCTGCAACCTCTTCCTGATGTCCTAGAGCTGATTCCTGGAGAGTATTTTTTTGTTTATATCCAATTCAATCCAATCAAAGTCTAATTCAAAATCTTAGCAAGTGAAACATTCCTGATCTAAGCTGACAAGATAGGCAAGCCACTTCTTGTCTTGGGCTTGATCCAGATGATCTAAGCTGATTGGAGCAGGCGTTGCACCTCCTCCAAGGCTTGATCTCATTTTGCATCTTAGCCAAAAGGGCTGAGATGCTGCTTTAAAAAATTGCTTCAAATGATGTAACCGTATGACTTCAGCCAAGTGTAGGACAGCAAAACTACACTTGATCTTAACCAGAAAGTCTATTCCTGGGGAATTTTATGTCTCTCGAAGGAATAGGATCTCTCACCACAGTCTGGACAAGGTTGCATTGGAGAACTCGGTGTGTCTGCAGTCAGGGTGATCTTACCCGAAGGAGGTGCTGGCCACATTTTAATGGACCAGTGAAGTCTGGTTTACCATCTCCCCAAATGTACACAAAGCCAATGAAAAGCTCAGGTAGTGCTGAGTATGTGTGTGTGGCACAGGACAATGAGTTGGCAGAGCTGATTTAACACGGAACTTGTGCCCAGTAAACAGATGCATGCTGTGCCCGAACCCTGCTCCTGGTCCGCATATTTTTGGTTGTGGTCAAATTGCTAAGATACTGTTGATAATCACAAAATGTACCCATCAGTATAACCGAGAATACAAACACAGCCTCCCTTAGTCGAGGTGGTGAGGATCTGGAATGCTCTGCCAGGAAGTGGCAGGTTCAACTGAGGGATTCAAGAGGGTATTAGATGATTTCTCGAAAGGAAATGATGTGCAGGGGTAGAGGGAAAAGGCAAGAGAATGGCACTAAGCCATGATTCTCGTTTGGAGAGCTGGTGCAGACATGATGGGCCAACTGGCCTCCTCCTACACCGTAATGATACTGTAACTCTGTATCAAATTTAGCAAGCATATCTTTAGGCCCTTCATCCAAGCCACTCATATAAACTGAGGCCCCAGCATTAATCCCTGTGATGTACCACTTGTTACATCTTACCAAGTAGAAAAAGATCCATTTATGCATACTCTCTGTTTCCTGTTGACTAACCAATCTTGTATCCTAGCCAATATGTTACCCCCAACAACCTGAGCTTTTATTTTTCACACAAACCTTTCAGAAAGTGCCTGTTGGAAACCTAAGTACAGTAAATCCACTGGTTCCCCTTTATCCATAGTGCATCTTACTTCTTCAAAGAACTCCAATAAATTGGTTAAACATGGGACCCAATTTCGACATTACGTCGTGCCTGAAAATAGGCACGAAAATGTGATAAAATCAGATATGAGGTGATTATTATGATTTGCGCCTGCATGCACATAGACGCCCATTTTAACAAGGCCTGAAAATGGCTGCAATCCGAGCCACATCCAAAACGGGCGCAACGGCGATTTAAATGCATTTGCGTGTATTTAACTTGAATTAAGGGGCTGCATGTCCAATTTTATCAGCATTTTCCCCTTTTACCATCGCGTTCGCGCTTCCAGATTTGGTGCTAAACAGACATGTTCAGCAGAAGTCTGTTTCAGGCACTCTGGCTTCTGAAGAGCGAGTTCAGAGCTTCCAACGGCCCTCTGACTCAGATCAGTGGTGGGGGGAGGGTAAGGGGGTGGAGGCAGGTCAGATCATTCTCTGTGGCGGTGGGTGGGCGGGGGGCAGCCCGACCATTCACTGACATTGCGGCAGGGAGGGAGGCCAGATCGCTCTCTGGCAGGAGGTGGAGAGGGGCAGGGGGGGCTCCACTGCCACTCTGCGGGCAATTAGTTGGGGGTGCAGAGCGTCACAATCGGTCTGGGTAGCGGAGGGAGGGGGTGAGGTGGATAAGGGGAACAGTTATGTTGTAGGGGCGGGTTGATATCCGTGGGGGTCATTGCTCCTGCTTTTTGCTCCTGAACCGCTTTAATCACTTTTTGTGGCTCGGGAGCGATGTGACAGGAGAGTGTTTTGCAAATCTTTTTTCACCGCGGATGCACATTTGAAGGCTCTGATTGGAGCTGCAGTGATTTGGGTGTGATGAGCTCCACCCACAGTGCAATTCAGAGTCGTGATTTTTTTTCAGACTGAGTGCGTGTGAGGGGTACCTGAGAACAGGTTTCCAAGTCGGATCTGAATTGCACCCAGATTCAGCACTTAGAATCAAAATGGTAAAATCAAACCCACGGTTTCCTTTCACAAGAAATGTCCTGAAAATTGGCGCCGAGCTGACAACACAGCTCTCTCACTCTTTGCTGCTGAAAACTGTGTCAATCTCCCTCACTGTAACTGTCCCAATACCTTCCTTTTTGCTCCCCCCTGTATACTGCCTTTCTTTAACACAATGTCATGTCACTTTGCTGCTTCACCCTGCAGTTCCCCACCCTCATCCAAACAAGCTGAGAGACCCTCAGGTTATTAGACATTTGCAAAGGCTGAGTCTCCTGCTCTCCTACCTTCTGGGTCCCAAACACAACTTAACATTGGTGTCTGTGTGGGTTTCCTCCAGGTGCTTTGGTTTCCTCCCACAGTCCAAAGATGTGCAGGTTAGATGGATTAGCCCTTGATACATGTGCAACCGGGCTGGGGAGAGGGCTCGAGTAAGACATTGTCAGAGAGTCAGTGCAGATGTGATGGGCTGAATGGCCTCCCTTTGTACTGTAAGGATTCAATGCTGATTCCACAAAAGTGATTTCTTTTCAGGGCGAGAAATCCACCTCAGTTATTTCGCAAACATAAACCCCTCAGCATTGGAGAGGAGCATTTTGTTTTAATATTTCTCATCTGGTGAATGATTCATCGGAAATTCAAACTGGCGTAATTCTTTTTCCTGCCAAAATTATTTCTTGGAACTGTCATTAGCATTGGCGGTGGTGGCTCAGAACTGGTTCCAAGGCTCTTGGAAAATCTATTTAGGGGATATTTTTGTACCAAAACATTATACGCATCGAGATCTTGCATAATTATTCATCACAATACATGTTGCAAAGAAGAACTCAGCTGAGAAATTTTGACAAGCGACGCTGAGGGATTGAAAAGCAGTCCACTGATCCCCATTTCAAATTTATACCTGTGCACTTTCATTCTTAATTTATTCTGGCTAGCTTCGACATAGTGACACAGTGTTTAGCACTGCTGCCTCAAAGTGCCGGGGTCCTGGGTTCAATTCCTGGCCTCAGGTCATTGGCTGTATGGAGTTTGCTCATTCTCCTCATGTCTGCGTTGGTTTCCTTTGGGTGCTCCAGCTTCCTCCCACACTCAAAAATGTGCAGGTTAGGTTGATTGGCCATGCTAAATTGCACCTTGATGTCAGGACGATTATGTATGAGGGTATGTACGAGGGTATGTGGGTGGGATTGCGGGAATAGGGTCTGGGTGGGATTGTGGTTGGTACAGAATCGATGGGTTGGATGGCCTCCACTGTACTGTCAGATTCTCCGAATATGCGACTTGTGTTGATATTTGGTTCCATGGTTACCAGCTGCTCCTCCCATTTCCCAACTAAGTGGCATCAATGAACTATCCAACTGCAGGTGTGTTGCAGTCAAATTGTTCCCTCTTCTCTGAAAGTGAACCAAGTAGTGGGGATCTATTCCCTAGCAACCAATTGCTTTTCTTGCTCCAGCCCTCCCACCCCAACTCAGGCCATTGGGGCCATTTGAAGTTCCTCTGCCGCCTGGGATTTGTTGTCAATTAATTCAGCTCCAAATAGTAACAACACTTACAAAATACCTCGCTGGATGGTTCAGTTTCAGACATTTTATCCATGCAGCCATCAGCGTCAGTTGAGCTCTGAAGAGGTTTGGCACATTAGACCCTGATGAGATTGAGGAAACTGGCAAAAGGGGATACAGACTGAGGATGACAGGCCTATCATTTAGGACTGAGGTGAGGAAAAGTTTCTTACGTAGAAACATAGAAACTAGGAGCAGGAGGAGACCATTTGGCCCTTTGAGCCTGCTCCACCAATCATCACGATCATTGCTGATTGTCCAACCCAATAGCCTAATTCTCCCCATAACCTCTGATCCCATTCACCCCAAATGGTTGCGAATCTTTGGAATTCTCTGCTCTGGAGAGTTGCAGATGCTTCATGCTCGAATATAGTGGAGATTGGAATGGGTTTTTTTGGCTGCAAGGGAATTGAGCGATGTGGGGAATAAAATGATGTGCGGATGCTGGAAATCTAAAATCAAAAGAGAAAATTCCAGAAAATCTCAGCAGGAGTGGCAGCATCTGTGGAGAGGGAAACAGATTTAATATTTGTTTTTCAGAAGAATCATATAGGGACTCAACTGGTATCTCTACTTCCTTCTCCACAGATGCTGCCAGACCTGCGGAGATTTTTTGGAATTGTATACAAGTGATAAGGGGAATAGGCAGGAAGATGGAGATGAAGTTGAAATTCAGTCATGATTGTATGGAATAGCAAAGCGCAGCGGCACGGTAGCACAGCGGTTAGCATTGCTGCTTCACAGCTCCAGCGACCCGGGTTCAATTCCCGGCTTCGGTCAGTGTCTGTGTGGAGTTTGCACATTCTCTCTGTGTCTGTGTGGGTTTGGTCTAGTTTCCTCCCACAGTCCAAAGATGTGCGGGTTAGGTTAATCGGCCACGCTAAATTGCCCTTTAGTGTCCTGGATTGTGTAGGTTAAAGGGATTAGTTGGTAATATGTGGGGAGAGGGCTGGGTGGGATTGTGGTCAGTGCAGACTCGATGGGCTGAATGGCCTCTTTCTGCATTGTAGGATTTCTTTCTATGAAAGTAGGCTCCACAGGCTGTATCATCTGCTCCTGCTTCTTGTCTTTCTCTGCTCCTTTTTTCTCTTGCTTTCTGAGTGCTTTCCTTCATAAAGCACTGCTGGCTGAGAGGAGATGCAAATGGTAGATACATCACAGGCCTCGGCTCTGGAGCCGGTGGCCAGGGCTTCACAAGGGGTGAAACCTGGATGATGAATCTTTGAACGTCTTTCCTGCCTGTCCACATGGAAGAGCAGGAAATGTCCTCCTCATCTCTGTAATAAAATGGTGGAAGCTGAGAGCTCGTCACATGGAGAATTATGGATACCAAACTTACTTTCCATCACTCTGTAATACAGCATTATGGAGCACCAATTCTGTGTCATTGTCTACCTTGCTTCTTAAACTCACGTAGACTAAATTACATATTGCAGCAGTGTCTAAGAAACGATCTTTGACTCTTACCTGTCCGCAGATCTCAATTATTATGACGTTTATCCATCACTCACTGGTTTGCTCCGTTCGAACGCTGTGGTGGTTTTGAAAATGTTCCTCTTTGGCCTCATTGTTGGATAGATCCTGAGTCAGAGTACCACAATCTATAATTGATCAAAACTTGAAGCATGTGCAACTTATTGGTAATGGATGGCACGGTGGCACAGTGGTTAATACCGCTGCCTCACAGCCCCAGGAACCTGAGTTCGATTCCCGGTCACTGTCTGTGTGGAGTTTGCACATTCTCCCCGTGCCTGCGTGGGTTTCCTCCAGGAGCTCCGGTTTTCTCCCACAATCCAAAGATGTGCAGGTTAGATGGATTTAACCATGCTAAATTGCCCCTTAGTGTCAGGGGGACTAGCTGGGAAAAATGCGTGGGGTTATGGGGATAGGGCCTGGGTGGGATTGTGGTTTTTACGGACTCAATGGGCCCAATGGCCTCCTTCTGCACTGTAGGATTTTATAAACATTGATGTTTGACCTATAAGGCTCCATGACGAGGAGCAAAGCAACCCTTGATTTTGGACACTCGGTGTATTAAACCACATCACCAGTGAAACCTTTTTGGGACTGTAATTACTCGTTGATAATTTTACCGAAGGAAAAGCCCTGTAATTAAAAAAAATGAGAACTCGTTTATAATAACTGGTGGAAAGTGTTACAAATAGAACGGGAGGAGTTTGGCCATTTCAGAGATCAGTTGAGATTCAACCACATGTAGGCCAAACCACGTAAGCATGGCAGATTTCCTTTTGTAAAGGTCATTAGTGAACCAGTGGGGTTTTTCGGACAATCGACAATGGTTTCATGGTCATCAATAGAATCTTAATTTCAGAATTTTTTAAATTGAATTCAAATTCACCATCCACCATTGCAGGATTCGAACCTGAGTGCCCGGAACATTATTTGAGTTTCTGGATTAATAAGCTAGCAATAATACCATCGCCTCCCCTGAAAGGTTCTCTCAGCCCACTGCACTTCTCTAGCCGTCACCAGTGGCTGGAGACATGAGTGGAGGTTGTGTTGTGGACTTCCCATTGGGTGCCATGGCCTCCATCAGATATTGATGTGGAGCTGAATAAATTATGTAAATGTTCATTTAAATATCAGCAGTGGGCCTGGGACTGAAGGCTCCCGACCCACTCGCCTCTCTGCCCCACCAGGAGTGTTTCACTCCAGCGGGGGGTTTATCACAGCTCCCCACAAATGGGGATCCTGCTGGAGTGAAGGGGGACCATTGAGGCTCCTGAGAGAGTCCGAGGTAGAACAAAGAACAGCACAGCACAGGAAACAGGCCCTTCAGCCCTACAAGCCCGTGCCACCCATTTTAGCACTCAGTGAGTGCCTTATTCAAGTCTTTTGTCGATCATCGACATTTTTGTCTACCTCCAGTGGAACTATACAATAAAGGGGGTGCAAATTTAGGGAATTATATGTGTGTCAGATTAAGGGAGATCCAATTCAGGGACAATTTATTGACACCAATCAGCCTAAAAAGCACGTTTTTGGGAAGGTAAGGGGGAAGTGGCCTTATTTGCCTTTTGGGCAGTGCCAGGGCCAACCTGACCCCCAGCACTGCCCAAGGGGCCCAGAGACAATGCCCAGAAGGCATCTTGGGCATTGCCCATTGGGCATCAGATAGTGCTGGGGCGAGGCAGGGCCAGAGCGTGGACGGGTCGCTGGAGGGGAGATTGGTGGGGGCTCCCCCGGCAGCTCTACAGTTTGGATTAGTGATAAGAGGGAGGGAGGCCAATGATTGGGGCTGGCCACTGGAGTGGTGGTGGCGAGGATATTGGGACAGTGGGGGAGAAGATCAAAGTGGGACACGTCCAGGAGGCCAGTGATCGGGGAGTGTGTAGGGATGGGGGAGTGTGCAGGAATGGAGGGGCAGTGATGTGGGGTTGCAGGAGGGGCTAAAGATTCAACTGGTCAGCGATCGGGAGGCCGGCAGTGCGGGGCCATTGTGCATGTGCTGATCTCAATGCTGACAGATCGGTGCATGCGCAGTGGCACACTCAGCCCCTCTGCTGCCGGCCTCTCCAGCGGGAATAGGTCCTGACCACAGATTTGAAGTGTGATTCATGCAAGTGCACTCTGCAATGTACAGAGTGTGTGGAAATACATTTTGAAAGTCTGCAGGTGCGGCAGATGATCAAGAAGGCGAATGGGCTGTTAGCCTTTATCGTGAGGGGGATAGAATATAAAAGCAGGGAGGTCTTGCTGCAACTGTACAGAGCGCTAGTGAGGCAGCAACTGGAATACTGTGTGCAGTTTTGGTCGCCGCATTTGTGAAAGGATATATTGGCCTTGGAGGGAGTGCAGAGAAGGTTCACCAGGCTGATACCAGAGATGAGGGGTTAGCTTATGAGGAGAGATTGAATAAACTGGGTCTGTACTTGTTAGAGTTTAGAAGGCTGAGGGAGGAATCTTATAGAGACTTATAAGATAATGAAGGGATAGATAGGGTAGAGGTAGAGAGATTCTTCCCACTTACAAAGGATAGCAAGAGGGCAGAGCCTCAAAATAAGGGGGAGGGGGCAGTTTAGAATGGAATCGAGGAGTAACTTCTTCACTCAAAGGGTGGCAAATCTCTGGAATTCTCTGCCCATTGAAGTGATGAAGGTTACCTTGCTGAATATATTTAAGTCACAGGTAGACAGATTTCTGATAGACAAGGGAATTAAGGGTTATGGGGAGAAACGAGAAAGTGGAACTGATCCTCTTCAGATCAGCCATGATCTTATTGAACGGTGGGGGAAGCTCGAGGGGCTAGATGGCCTACTCCCGCTCCTATTTCTTATAAGTCCCACTGCAAAAAACAGCTGGATTTACTCCAGTTTTTTATATAAATTCGGCACTTCAGAATTTTTTGGGACAATTCCACCCATGATTCCAACAAGATTTCCTGTTATTGTTGCTTCAGTGGATGGGAGATGGTTGGGGGGTGGGGGTGATCATTTTTGCCTTTGGGCGACAGCCATGAAATGAACCAGCGTATTGGACGTCTGTTTTAAATCTTTTCTGATATCCATTGAAGTCAGTGGCAGTGAGAGTGGGGAGATGTGTAAAATGGACAGCTGAGACGATAGCGCGGAATTCTCCTGCTGGCTTTTGATAAACAACAGAGTAGAGCAAATGAACGAGAAAAGGAACTTAAAAACAAACCAGTCTGTTTCTAGTCATTAAATGTCACTTTGAATTTCCGCTTAAATAGATCCACAGGCCCAATCTATAATCTGAGGCTGTATTACACAAGCACATTACTGAAGGCACAAAGCCGAAATTAGAACCACTATCGCCATGACAACCGCAGTAATTATAAAGGGATCCTTGGCCCCGGAGAGAAAACTGTCACAGAATAATCTGTGAGTAATGAGCGGTGTCCTTCACCCAGTTAAGTGAATGCAGGTGAAAGGATTTTATTTTTTGAAGAGCTGGGTGAATTATCCTGACAGAGTTAAGCTCAGTGGCCATTTGGCACCAACCTGCAACAAATGTTGAAGTTGCTATTTTGGAGCTCGAAGCGTCTGTCTGGGATTTTCTTGAAGAACCCATTAAAGATAAAAAGCTAAGCCAAAACTTCATAAGCCGTGTGTTAGTCTCCAGCTGGAGAACTGCCTCCAATTCCAGGCATTACATTCTAAGGAGGAGGTCAGCGCCTTTGCAGAAGGTAAAGAGGAGATTGACAAGAATGGCGATAAGGATTTAAATTGGAGATATTGGAAAAACTGGGATTAAAGAATCATACAACCCTACAGTGCAGAAGGAGAACACTCAGCCCACTGAGGTGGATGCCACAGTGGGGGTGCAGACTCAATGGGCCGAATGGCCTCTTTCTGCACTGTAGGAATTCTATGATTCTGCGCTGACCACAGTCCCACCCAAACCCTATCCTCTTAACCCCATGAATTTCCCCAAAATAGTCCCCCTGACACGAAGGGTCAATTTATCATAGCCAATCCATCTGGCCTGCACATCTTTGGACTGTGGGAGGAAACCAGAGCTCTCGCAGGAAATCCACGCAGACACGGGGCGGGGGGGAAGAGAGAGAGAGAGAGAGAATGTGCAAAATCCACACAGACAGTGACCCACACTGGGAATCGAACCCGGGTGCCTGGTGCTGTGAGTACTTAAGCACTGTGCTACTGTGCCTGTCATTTCCTTAGAGCAGAGAGGGTCAGTGGGAGATACAATAAACGTGTTCAAAATTAAAAGAGATTTTGATAAGATGAGGTGAAAGCTTTGCCTCTGGCAGGTGGGTAAGTAAATGTCAGAGTTAAGGTCATTGCCAAAATAAGTAGAGGCAGGTTCTATTTTTCTCATGCAGCAGGTTGTAATGATCTGATAGGGTGGTGGAAGCTCATTCGATAGTAACATTAAAAAAGATATCTGATAACTATCTGGAAAGGTGAAAAAAGGGCCTTTTTTTACATCCTTATTCAAATTAAGGATGGTACAGTGACACAGTGGTTAGCACTGTTGCCACACTGCACCAGGGATCTGGATTCAATTCCCAGCTTGGGGCACTGTCTGTGTGGAGTTTGCACATTCTCCTCATGTCTGTATGGGTTTCCTCTGTGTGCTCCGGTTTCCTCCCACAGTCTGAAAGATATGCTGGTTAGGTGGACTGGCCGTGCTAAATTCTCCCTCAGTGTACTCGAACAGGCGTTGGTGTGTAACATCTCAGGGATTTTCACAGTAACTTCGTTATAGTGTTAACGTTAGTCTACTTGTGATACAATAAATGAACATTAAACAAGGATGCAAAGCTAAGTCCAGAAACTGCAGGCCACTTAACTTCAGAACAAAATTAGTAGTCACAGGTTAATAAAGGGAAGCCAGCACGGATTTATTAAATGAAAATCGTGTTTAACTGATTTGCTGGAATTTTTTTGATGAGGTAGCAGTGCGGCTCGATGTAGTGAGTGGTTGAAATGTAAAATGTGCTCCCCGAGTATGCTGGGGGCAGGTTCAATCGAGGCATTCAAGATGGAATGAGATTATTTTCTGTTCTGATTTACGGGGAGAAGGCAGGGCAGTGGCACCAGGAAATAACATGTCAAATGGCCTCTTTCTGTGCTGTAACTATTCTGTGATTCAGATTTTGTGATTCAGTGGAAGAGTAGGGGAGATAGAATGGTAATATAGTGGAAAAACATTCCTTTCAGAGCAGAGAGAAAAAAGAGGACAGAACTGGGAGTGGTTCTGGGACTGGTAGACCTGTACATTGTCCCATCAGAACCACTAACATCACCAGGAGATTCGCTAATGCTATTGAGAGGAGTTTAAACTGGCTTGGCAGGGGAATGGAAATCAGAGAGGGAGTGCAGATAGGAGAGAAACAGAACTGGAATGAAGAGAAGCAGTAAACAAGATTGAAAGTCAGTGGAAAGAAATGCCAGCATCTGATAGGGTCAAAACACAGAAAATGGCTCAAAGGGCAAAATTAAAAGCACTCTATCTACACGCAGCGTTCATAACAAGGTAGATGAGGCGGTGGCACAGTGGCTAGAACTGCTGCCTCACAGCACCACAGATGCGAGTGCAATTCCTGGCTTGGGTCACTATCTGTGTAGAGTTTGTACAATCTCCCTGTGCCTACATGGATTTCCTCCGGGTGGCTCCGGCTTCTTCCTACACTCCAAAAGACGTGCTGGTTAGATGTAATAGCCATGCTAAATTCTCCCTCTGTCCCTGAACAGGTGCCAGAGTGTGATGACTAGGGGATTTTCATAGTAATTTTATTGCAGCGTGAATGTAAACCTACTTGTGGCTAATAAATAAACCTTACCTTAGAATTGATGGCACGAATAGAAGTGAATGAGTATGATCTGATTGCCATCACTGAGACATGACTATAGGGTGGCCAAGGCTAGGAACTGGATATTCAAGACCACTTGATATTTAGGAAGGATAGGCTAAAAGAAAAAGGAGGTGGGGTAGCACTGTTAATGAGGGATAAGATCAGCACATCTCCTAAATAGGAAGGTCAAGATGTAGGATCAGTTTGGGTGGAGGTAAGAAACAGCAAGGAGCAGCAAACATTGGGTGGGAGTTATTTATGAGCCACCAAAGAGTAATCCTGGTATAGGGCACAGTGTAAGTTAGAAAATTACAGATGCATACAACAGGGATAATACAATAATCGTAGGCAAGTTTCACTCTACGTATACACTGCGTAATCAAATTAGCACTGAGATCGTGGAGGATGAAACTGCAATGTATACGAGATGGTTTTCTAGAACAGTTTGCAGAGGAACCAACCAGGGAATGAGCTATTTCAGATCTAGTATTATGCAGTGAGCAAGGGCTTATTAACAAGAGAATTATAAAGATTTTACAGGTGACTATAATATGATGGACTTTTACATTAAGTTTGCAAGTGATGTAGTTCAATTTGAAACTAAAGTCCTAAACTTATGGTTATTTGATACAAAACTGAGTATTATTAAAAAAAAGACATCTTGTCAAAGTTTTTTGTCTTGAACTCATCAGGATAACCACAAGAATAGCACCGTCGGGGGAAACGACTTTATACTGTATGAGAAGAGGTTACTGGTTGCTAAGTGGGCTCTGATTGGCAGAAGTATTGTGACTGCCAAGCATTGTTTGAAAATTTAACTCCAGCCGTTTGACTGCTCGGTCAAAGCATTGCCCTGGGAGAAAGGGAAGTTAGGCCGCTGGCAACATTGGTGGGTTTTCCTGTTTATTTAAACTGATGGATGAAAGAAAAATTAAAGTGCAGTCCCACAATGTAATGCTGATTAGCCCTCTCCCCAACAATTTAGACTTTTAAAAGATCAGGCACTGTATTTAGCAGTTGATAAGTTGCCACTTCAAATGCTATTGCAGAACATAAAATCTCATGGTGTAGGAGGTAACATTCTGGCATGGATTGAAGATTGGCTAGCTATCAGGAAACAGAGTTGGCATAAATGGGTCTTTTTCTGGTTGGCAGGATGTGATGAGTGATGTGTCACAGGCATCAGTGCTGGGCCTCAACCTTTTACAATTTATATCAGGGACTTGGATGAGAGGGCTGAAGGTATGGTTGCTAAATTTGCTGATGATACAAAGATAGGTAGGAAAGTGAATTGTGAGGAAGATGTAAGGATGCTGCAATGGGATATCAACATGTTAAGTGAGTGGGTAAAAATCTGCAAATGGACTATAATGTGGGCAAAAGTCCATTATGGCAGAAAGGATAAAAAATAAGCTTATTATTTAAATGGTGAGAGATTGCAGAGGGATCTGGGTGTCCTAGTGCATAAATCATAAAAGGCTGGTATACAGATACAGCAAGTAATTAGGAAACCCAATGGAATATTATTGTTTGTTGTGAGAGGAATTAATTATAAAAGTAGGGAGGATATACTTCAGTTGTATAGGGTATTAGTAAGACTATATCTAGAGTATTGTGCACAGTCATAGATCCCTTATTTAAGGAAAGATGTAAATATATTAAAATCAGTTCAAAGAAGGTTTTCAGACTAATACCAGGAATGGGTGGGTTATCTTGCTCAGAAAGCTATTGATAGAGTGGATGTGAGAAGATGTTTCCTCTTTCTGGAGAATCTTGAACTAGAGATCACTGTTTAAAAATAAGGCATCGCTTATTTAAGATAGAGATGAGAAGAAAAAATCTTTTCTCTCAGAGGATTGTGAATCTCTGGAACTCTCTTCCTCAAAACACAATGGAGACAGAATCTTTGAATATTATTAAGGCAGAATCAGATAGATTCTTGATAAATCAGGGGCTGAAAGTTTATCGGAGGTTGGCAGGAATATAGGGTTGAAATTACAATCAAATCAGTCTTAGTGAAGGGTGGAGTAGGCTCAAGGGGTAAGGTCAAGAGTGGCCTCTTCCTCCTAATTCTTATATTCATAAAACCCATTTGGTTCACTAATGCCCTTGAAAGAAGGAAATCTCTGAAATGGCTTGGCAAGCTATTCAGTTCAAGGGCAATTTGGGATGAATTTTGCCAGCAACAAGCACATTTCAAGAAAGAATAAATAGGAGCCTCCAAGGTAATTAGCTGTCAATTGCAGGAGACTCCCAGAAAATCTAGGAGTTTGAAAACTCTAGGCAGCCTGATCACTCACTGGTGTGCGGTTGGTGCAGGTAGATCTCTGATGGGGAGGGTAAGGGGGGTCCGCTGCCATCAGGGGTGGTGCAGGTAGATTTCTGGGGGGAGGGTAAGGGGGGTCCGCTGCCATCAGGGGTGGTGCAGGTAGATTTCTGGGGGGGAGGGTAAGGGGGGTCCACTGCCATCAGGGGTGGTGCAGGTAGATTCTGGGGGGGAGGGTAAGGGGGGTCCGCTGCCATCAGGGATGGTGCAGGTAGATTCTCGGGGGGAGGGTAAGGGGGGGTCCGCTGCCATTCTGCGGCCAATCTGTGGTGGTGGGGGGGGAAGGAGGTGGGGAGTCACGATCAGTCTAGGTAGTGAGAGGGAGTGTGGATAAAGGGGACAGTGATGTCTGTGGGGGCCATCACTCCTGCTTTAAGCTCCTGGGCCACTTTCTCCGCTTTCTGTGACCAGGAAGCAATCTGACATGGGTACACTTTTTCAATTCTTTTATAACTGTGCACGGGCAGTTCAGGGATCTGATCATTTAGGGTGTCTTAAACCCCACTCACAGTGTGAATGGGATTGGTGATCTTTTTTCAGGCTGAGTGCGTATGGGGACACCTGAAAGCAGATTTCTAAGTTGGATCTGAATTGCTCCCAGATTCAGCACTTAGAATGAAAATGGTAAAATCAGACACTTGGTGTCCAAAGGTGTGCAGTTTATTTGGATTGACCACACTAAATTGCACCTTATTGTCCAAAGATGTGCAGGGACTGGCCATGCTAAATTGTTCCTTAGTTTTCAAGGATGTGTAGCTCAGATGGATTAGCCAAGGTAAATGTGTGCTGTTATGCGGATAAAGTGTGTGAGAAGGCCTAGGTAAGAAACTCTGTCAGGGAGTTGGTGCAAACGTGATGGGCTGAATGGCCTTCTTCTGCACTGCAGGGATTCTATCATTTTGTGATAAAAGGACTCACCAACTTTGTCATTTGGGTACTTAGAAATGGACATAAAAAAGCAGCTTTTAAGAAATGCCTGTATATCTAGAATAAATGTTTTATTAAATCATAACTCAATTCAAACAGCCATTGGATTACCATGTCATTTAGCAAGGCTAATAAATAAGGCAAAAGATAAAGAGAAAACAGGATGATCAAAGGTTCAATTGAAACTGTAAATTTTAATATATTTTTTGGTATTTGATTTTTAACTCAAGTCTTTATGTAGATTTTTTACATTCTGTAAACCTGGAAATAGAAATTGTATGCTTATCTGGGTTTAAGATTTGAGTAGACTTAAAACAATGCAGCCTATATATTAGAGAAATGTTACCCCGATGGATGGCACAAGTACATTTATCTGATCAAAGAACACTTATATCCTGGGTTTTGCAGCAAATGTCAGCTTTTCAGCGAAACATGGTCACAGAGCCACAAAACGGGTGTCCAAAGCATCAGCGAACATGGTTTTCTTTGTCTAAAGTAGATTAATTCTTACCAACCGTGCATATTAATGCCAGTTAAAAGACACTGAAGCACAGGACAGAAGAAAATCTGCAGCTCTGAAATGGATTAGCAATCTGGAAGCAATTTATCATTACTGGGAGTGCTGATGACAGTTAAATAAGGACAATTACTGGATGTTACCGGAAATAAAACTTAACTATGGATCTAACCTATTGCAGTGCATTACATGTATTATTGTCATCTCTTTTATCTTTGCTCAATTTCCAATTGTTTTCTTTGTACGTTTTTTGCACCAATATTCCCCTTACCATTCCCTTTTTCCTCCAACAGTGAATATACTTCAGCTGCAAGCAATAAAATAAACTTCACAATGTAAATCAAAAAGGCAAGCCCTGTGCCACACATGCTCCCCACAATCCCCATTTGCTTACTATTTATATTAGGTCAGCTGGACGGCTGACCCTCACAGCATGTTACCATTGGTTACATTATAGCATTTGCCACACAATATCTTCAACTAAGAGGAAGGATGGTTGAGGGAACTTGTTTCTTTTCTAAGCAAGTAAACAAAATCAAATTAACTTCAGGACAACTCAAAAGGGGCAGCTCCCTAAAACGACAGGAACCGCCTGAAACAAAAGACAAAGCGGAAAGGAAACATAAATCATCAAATTAAAATGTGATTAAAGGAGTCAATAATATACTCCAGTCCCTGCGTTGCCCAGTTGGCATGGAAAGCATCAACTGTGCCCTCGGACATTGCATACTCCCCTTGCAGGGACACTGGTTGTGAATGTAGCCACAGTAGAGTCAGGCTGGATGACCCCCTTGAAGGATGGTTAAGAAAGTATAGTTGAGAATTCTGATTAATTCTAAATACCCAACATGAGGATAATTAGCAACTAATGTTAAGTAACATCTTAATAATGTCTATAAGAAATGAATTTGTAACATGCCAGTAAAATGAAAGATGTATTCATGAAAGTTGCCTGCACAAATCAGACACAAATTATACAACAAAGTAAATTACTCAGGCTGGGTGATAATACCAAAAGATAAAGGAGTCTTTTGGTATTAGAGCTGGTTTAAATTGGGTTAGAGAAATGTTGAATCATAAGAAGCCATTTTTGGGACAGAACTTCCATAAAGCAGACAGACAAATGACAGATTAATATTTGAAGGTGTCAAAATACAATTGATTGAAGGACATGCCATTGTTAAATTGACAGAAGAGTGAATGAATGAAATTACTTTTAATTAAGTGTTGGGCTGTATAATCTGATAATGAAAACTATAACCAATTCTGCTCTTTGGCATGAAATCTGAGATCTTTTGTGAAAGCCTGCTAGCTCATTAGCTGTGTAGATGGAACCATTAATCTCCCATTTTGAGCCAAAATGAGATCTATCTTGTCTTAATTATATGTTTGTCTGAATATTGTTAATTTGTAATGTTTTTGATTCTTACATTTCAAAGTTATAATAAAACCAGTTTAATTGAAGAATTTCATAGAATTGAATAAACTTTTTTTTTGCTTTTGTGATATGAAATGTTTAATGAAAAAAATATAGTCTTTAAATTAATCAAACCATGTAAAAGAATTCCCCACATCAATACAATTTGGCGACGAGGATGGGATATATAGCAACTTATCCACACACGACTGGTTCTGAGCTGATTATATAGAGTTTTTAAAAGTATCAATGCAGAAATGAGAACTCATCCACATGCAACAGGTCCAATAAGAACGCGCTGATTATATAGAGTTTTTAAGGGTATCAGTGCAAAAGTGGGGGTATGGATGGCAACTTATTCACATACAGCAGGTTCGACAAGAATGAGTTGATTATATAGAAGTAGTAAAGGACATGTAAAACAGGAAACTAAGATAAAAGGAGTTAGTTTTGCTAAGACAGCAGTGCGACAATGCTATTGTTAGTTAAAATAGGTCATTTACAAATACTGGAGAATTAAATGGCAGTCAAAAAACGGAGAAGTTGTAAAATATAGAAGATATAACATGAAGAAATAGAGATTAAGAGTTAAATGGTGATTTAATAATACAGAACTTGTAAAAAAAATTAGAATTAAAAAGAAGTCATTTTTAAAAAATGGGTTTAAAAAGATACAGCTCTAAGGTCAAAAAATGTTTCCTGTGTGAAAAGGGCATATTGCCAAAACTTTATGTAAACAAGCCAAGTTTGAGACAAGCTGAAAGTTAACCCATTCAGTCCTAAATAGGATGAATCTTTGTATTTTACAATTTGCAGAAGTTAAAATGAATTGTTAATCCAAATCAAAATATAATAGAAAGAGTGGAGAATGTCTCATGGAAATTACACAAAATAGAGTGAATGGGGAAGTGTGAAGTTTATATTTGCTCCTATTGAATATTTCATGGTAACAGTGCCAACTAAATTAGGACAATTCAACAGTGACAGTGGCCTCACAGCATTTTGATTAGATTGTGAAGAGCGGAAGTTTAAAATCACGAGAATGAGATACATTTAGAGTACATTCAGATATAAATTTTAAATATGGGAAACTGGGCTCAAAAGAGAATTAATTCAGCAGAATAAATAAACATTGAAGGAAGTAAAAGGTGAGATTAATTGACATTAGAAAGCTCATATCATGAACATCGGAAGAATGTGTTCAAGCAAACTACTTTAATACTATGATCTTATTTGAGATGAAGAACGAATAATCAAAATGAGTTACTACTGGAATCAAATAGAAAATTTTGATTTTTCTTTCAAAGATTCAATTATGTTATAGAAGTCAGCTTCATAGTAGAGAAACTTCGTAAATTATTAACTGTAAAATGACAATTGATGTCCCCAGCATCTGATGGTGATATGGGATTTTCAGATGTATATAGAGACAGTGCTAAAAGGACAGAATTGTATCAAGTTAATTGATATGAGGTCAACTATATCACTAACACACTTGAGTTACCAACTATTGATCAAACAATAGAATAATATGGAGTTACTGGGAGATTTAAAGTTACACTGCTCATTATACCAACAATTAAAAAAAATGTTCAAATCTGAATGTGTCAAAATAAAGAAGGAAGCATTCTGGGGATAGCATTACTGTCTAGTTAGGGGTGATTATTGATGTCAGAGCAGGAAACACCAAATGGCAACACATATTCAAAGCAGGATAAAGGCAATGTAGCATTTCTAGGGTTCCAGCATTTCAAGCAGATTAGAATTGATTTGATTTGATTTATTATTATTGTCACATGTATTAACGTACAGTGAAAAGTATTGTTTCTTGTATGCTATACAGACAAAGCATACTGTTCATAGAGAAGGAAACAAGAGAGTGCAAAATGTAATGTTACAGTCATAGCTAGGATGTAGAGAAAGTTCAACTTAATGTAAGGTAAGTCCATTCTAAAGTCTGACAGCAGAGGAAAGAAGCTGTTCTTGAGTCAGTTGGTATGTAACCTCAGACTTTGTATCTTGGAAGAAGTGGAAGAGAGAATGTCCGGGTTGTGTGGGGTCCTTAATTATGCTGGTTGCTTTGGCAAGGCAGCGGGAAGTGTGGACAGAGATAATGGATGGGAGGCTGGTTGGTGAAAAGAGATCAATCTGAGAAAAAAATATTTGGCTGCACAATATCCTCGAATTTGGGCTAGAAATAAACAGGATTCTGGAAGTTTAAATGTTCCACCAGAAAAGATTCAGGGAGAAGTTCAAGCTGTTAAATGCATGAACACGCAGTTGGAAAAGCAAGGAGTAGTGGCAAAGACAGTGCCTTCTACGAATTCACTTTTATGGCCGATTAAAATAAACAGATGAAAGTTATAGGTTAACACATGGATTACACATTTCTAAACAGATTTGCAACATGGGCATACCCAATAGTTGTAAATCCAGCTAGTGATCTTAACACAATTGGGACACATCAAATGATTTTTACTGCATTAGATGTGGCCAGTGGATCTTGGTTCTATTCCAATAGCAAAAGCAATTTGCTTTCACAGTGGGGAAATAAAGCTCCATCTTTACGATCATCAAATCTCAGTACAGAACCACTGTAAGGTTCAAAGGAGGAAGGCCTAATAGAGAAGAAAGATTGGAAAGACAGGGTAATATCGGCTTTTATTGACATAAAATCAGTCCCAGCTAAGGCTCCAACTTTAGGATGACCAAATCTCAATAAATCATTTCACATTTTTTGCCAAGCAAGTAAGTGATGGAATCGAAGCAGCTGTGATGAAAGTTCAAGCACACAAATGAATCACTAGAAAGGACCCAAGAAGAGAATTACAAAGAAGTCCTAGCAGCTAAAGGATTATTAGAATAAAAGTTAGAGGAAATCCAATTAATTGATGTAGCCTCCATACAAACCAAGGATAACACTGAATTAACATTCAGTGACATAAAACAGACTCATGAACAGGTCTCAGAAGAACAGAAAAACAGAGGGAAAGAATTGGGAGGAAAGAAAGAATGGGATGGAAAATTTGGGGGAAAGATAAGAAAATAATAGCTCTGAAAGCAATACATTAAACACTGAAGAATTTCTATCATGGAGTAGCACACACTAGCAGAGATAAAATGACCACCTTAATGAAGAACTGCTGTTGGTGGAAGGTTACAGAGAAATGATCGCCAAGTTCTACAAAAATGCATTCAGTGTGCTCCAATATAACCAAGATGACATTGCAAAGTAAAAATGGGAAACCAACCCAGACCCAAAGGACCATGAGAAAACATACAAATGGACTTCATGGGACATTTACCAAGGAAGAAAGGGACAATTTATTGTTTAGTGATTATTGATTAATTCACTTGATGGGTAGAAGCATTCCCGTGCAGAGATGCAACAATCAAAACTGTTGCTTCAATATTAGCCAATGAAATCATACCCCAACGGGGAATGCAATTACAACTGGACTCAGATTAGGGACTCACTTCACTGGGAGAGTTCTGAGAGAAGTCTGTGGAATGTTAGGGGTTAAATAGAAATTTCACTTGAATGAACAGAACATTGAAATAACAGGTTGGCTAATGACATATTAGAAGGAAGAAATAATTGGATGCAGGCTTTATCTGCAATTCTATTATGACAAAGAGCCACTGCATCTCAAGGAACAGGATTAACTCACTTGAACTGATGACAGGAAGAGCAATGCACCTCCCAGAAGTTGTTACCCACAGGAGGAGGGGAGTTAATGAATGGAAAAGAAGCAGTCTATCAATGCGTGAGAGACTTAATAACCTGACTACAAAATAAGAAGACATTCAACACCAATATAAAGATTGGATGAAATCAGCAGAGAAAGAAAATCCAAATTTATCAACTGTAGGATATAGGGTTATGGTACAATTAATGTTTTAAAAAAAGAATTAAGCACTAGATGGAAGGGATCATTTGAAATAATCATTGCAGGAGAAACATGTGCTCTGGGTGATGAAAAACATGGTCCTAGATGGAGACACTGGACACAGCTAAAACCTTACCCAAAGGATTAAATTAGTAAAAAAAACTGGCTAAATTTCTACTAAAATATTTTAGACTTTTTAGTCCAATCAGATGGTATTGCAAAGCAATCTAAAAAATGCTTATAATAAAATGTTAAATTTATGATTAATGATTCTAATTGTGAGGCCTTAGAGCCATATTGCTTGCACAATTGCAGAATACGAAAAAAATCAATCATCCGTTGAGGAAAGAAAACATCAGTGAATAACAAACTAGAACAATCATTGGACGAGGAGCAAAAACAGTGTGATTAAAATAAGTACATTACTGTTATTGACATAAACAAATTAGAGTAATAAGAAATGGGAAAAAAAAGATTATATTACATTTTGTAATAATATGTATGTTTTGTATAGTGCCAGTAGATTATCAGGGGTTTAGCTGAAACACTTATCTGTACTTGGCATACACTTATGCTAGAATGTTGGGTATGTATTCATATACCAATTCATGCAGGGAAGAGGTTTCCTTTGCAGATAATCCCTTTAAGGTGGGAGGAATAAAAATATGGGATCAATTAACTCAATTGTTCAGGAAACCTAGAGGAAGGACAGTGGGATTTACAAAGGACTATGAAAGTGCAGATTTTTTTACTTGAACAGATACCTGTATTCAATACAGCCAAACAAGCACCCAATTTGATTCTAATTGATACAGAATTAGTGGAACAAGGAATATTATGCATCAAGGTGATCAGGGAAGTATAGGTATTGGGATTAACAAATGAAACCTACACCATAGATGTCAAGAACAGGGTTTGCTTAAACCCACTGGTGTATGATCACACGTATAACATTCAATGTACCCGACACTTATTGGAGCTTATTGGATTTTAGAAACAAATCTTACCCAGGGCTGGTCATAGATTAGAAAGGAGTTTGTTACTTAGAATATGTAGTTCCATATATTTACCACTATCAACTACCAGAAAAAACTACCAGATGTTGAAGTACTGCAGTGGGCGTAGATTATTTCTTTGGAATAATGGTGCCAGGGTATTCACAAGTAAGGCTGACAATGGAATTGGAAAATATTGTTATGTCTTAGAAAGAGTAGTTCATGACACAATTACCGCTTTACCATAAATCAATAATGAAATGATAGCAATGCATGTAGTTGTATTACAGAATTGGATGGCATTGGGACTTCATTCTTGCAACAAGGCGCAGAACATGTGCTTAGATTGGATCGAAATGCTGCACCTACATATCAGATATTTTGGAGAATAACACCAATCTGGTAAGTCATATTCAAAAGGAGGTCAAGAAGTTAGAAAAATCAGAGTCATTCTCTCTGGAAAAATGAACAACAAAATAGATTGCAATATTGGGAAAGAACATATTAATCGGAACTACATATCTTTTTGTTTATTTACTAATGATTGTTGTGATTATAATGCTATTCAAAAGTTGTTGTCTGACCACAAGCCAGACTGTTGCAAGAGTAGCATTGATCAAAGAAGAAAAGAAAGAAATATCAATGACTTCAACTCCTTTAGATACTCCGTTTATGATAATGTATACACTAGAGCATCCCTTTAAGACAAGAACCTTTTTTTAACGAAAAACAATTAATACATTATGTCCACCAATAAACAATCAGTTAAAAATGCATTAACACATTGATTATAGGGAAAATACTTAAGAAGGAGAGGGTAGATTACATTAAAAGAGTTTTTAGACACAAGTGAGGTTAGGCCTCACTTGGAATATTGCGCCCAGTTCTGGTCTCCATACTATCGGAAGGATGTGGAGTCCTTGGAGAGAGTGCAGAGGAGGTTTACCAGGATGCTGCCTGGTATGGAAGGACTGTCCTATGAGGAACGATTAGATAGACTGGGGTTGTTTTCCCTTGAAAGACGTCGGCTTAGAGGGGATCTCATAGAGGTGTATAAGATTATAAGGGGTATAGATAGAGTAAATGGAGGTAAACTTTTTCCACCTTTAGAAATGGATAGGACGAGGGGTCATGGCCATAGGGTGAGGGGGGCTATGTATAGGACGAATATTAGAGGGCAGTTTTTCACACAAAGGGTAGTGGGGGTGTGGAATGCACTGCCGAGTAAGGTGGTGGGAGCAGGCACGCTGGGGCTGTTTAAGGGTCTCTTGGACAGCCACATGAGCGGTATGCAGATAGAGGGATATATTAGGACTGTTTAACTACGGCTTTTTTCCACAGGTAATT
The DNA here is from genome assembly GCA_024679065.1 of Sphyrna mokarran. Lineage (NCBI taxonomy): Eukaryota > Metazoa > Chordata > Chondrichthyes > Carcharhiniformes > Carcharhinidae > Sphyrna > Sphyrna mokarran. Next base: position 32,194,208 of record JAGIQG010000002.1, on the reverse strand, counting down.
CGGTCCATAATTTGAGCACGCATTCGGCAGGTGGTGCGGGTACAGCTCTTGGATGTTGATTCATGGGTTGCCTGGTACCTCATGTCGTAAATGAGTGCTTTATGTGGACCATCTGAAGGGCACCATGACAGCTCAGAGACTATCGATGTGGCTGTGCAGACACTTGGAATTGGGCCGGTGTCTGCGGGAGTTTGCGCGTTCTCCCCGTGGTTGCGTGGGTTTTCTCCGGGCACTCCGGTTTCCTCCCACAACCCAAAAATTCGCTCTTAGGCTGATTGGGTAACAAATTGTCCCTATGGTGAAAATTTTCCATATTAGGAATAATATATATATTATTATATAGGAATATTAAAATAGGATAATGTATTTGGTATGACGGCGGCGCGGGCTCGTTGGGCCGAAGGGCCTGTTTCCCGTGCTGTGTTGCTTAATAAAAAAAAAAAAAATTTTGGCCTTGTTTTGCCAATACGGCCAACAGAGAGAATTGGAGTTAAGAATACAGATTAATTCTAAATAACCAACATGAGGATAATTAGCAACTAACGTTAAAAAATATTTCAATAATGTCTCTAAGAAGTGAATTTGTAACATGCCAGTAAGATGAAAGTTGTATTCATGAAAGATACCAGCACAAGTCAGGCACAAATTATACAAGAAAGTAAATTACTCAGGCTGGGTGATAATACCAAAAGATAAAAGATGTCTTTTGATATTAGAGCTGGTTTAAATTAGTTGGAGAAATGTTGAATAACAAGGAGCCATTTTTGGGAGAGAACTTCCCTAAAATAGACAGACGGATAATAGAATAATATTTGAAAGTGTCAAAATACGATTGATTGAAGGACATGCCATTGTTAAATTGACAGAAGAGTGAATGAATGAAATTGCTTTTAATTAAGTGTTGGGCTGTATAATCTGATAATGAAAACTATAACCAATTCTGCTCTTTGGCATGAAATCTGAGATCTTTTGTGAAAGCCTGCTAGCTCATTAGCTGTGTAGATGGAACCATTAATCTCCCATTTTGGGCCAAAATGAGATTTGTCTTGTCTTAATTGTATGTTTGCCTGTTAATTTGTAATATTTTTGATTCTAACATTTGTATGTTTGAATAAAACTAGTTTAATTGAAGAATTTCATAGAACTGAATAAACTTTTTTTTTGCTTTTGTGAAATGAAATGTTTAATGAAAAGACATAGTCTTTAAATTAATCAAGCCATGTAAAAGAATTTCCCACAATAGGGAGGTTGTCTACTCTTGACGTTCTCCAAATACTAATATTTTATTGAGATCAGCACCATGTGTGAGGTGCATTGGAAAAACTTCCCTCACCTTTACTGAATGATGCAATAGGATCCATCTCCACAGACAGATAGGGTTTGCTCATCTGAAAGAGAATTGGGGGGGGGGGGGGGGGGGGGGGGGGGGTTGGGGAGTTTTAACCTGTCAGACATTGAGGGGAGGGGTTTGGGGTTCAAATTAATCTTTTACACAACTGATTTTTGGGAAGGGGTTAAAATTCATCCCCTGCACCAATATTTCCAACAGTGCAATACTCTTGTCAGTACAGCGTAAAATATATGCACTTAAATCCCTGAAGTATGGTTTACATCAAGACTACTGATTCAGAAACAAAAGCTGCATCACTAAACCAACCATAACACTGGAGAAGGCACACTTCTACTTCACAGCATTAGGGACCCAAGTTTAATTCTGGCATCGGGTGACTGTCTGCGTGAAGCTTGCACATTCTCCCCATGTCAGTGTGGGTTTCCTCCGAGTGCTCTAATTTCCTCCCACACACCAAGGATGTGTGGGTTAGGTTGACTGGCCATGCTAAATTGACCTTTGTTAGGGAGATTAGTAGGTTAAATACGTCAGGTTAAGGGGATAGGGCCAGGCTAGTGCAGCTCAATGGACTGAGTGGCCTCTATCTGCACTATAGACATTCTGTGATTCTGAGACATTTGGCCCATTGTGTCTGTCCTCTCATCTACAATTTCAGATTGAGACGAAAACATTCTTCTCCATGTCTCTATATCTTTCTGAGCTTCAAAGTGTTCACATTTCTCTTAAAGATTGCAATTGTCTCTACAGGAATTACCTTGTGAGAGTTGGTATTGTAATAATACTTGCATTAAATATTGCATAATGTTGTGTAGTATAGTATAAGTTGACAGTGCTGAAGCAGTGCTGCATTATGAGAGATGTTAAGCTTCAGAAAAGTTACATAATGTTTGCAGTGCTATTCAACCTGAAAATATACTCAATGAATGCCTGTATATACAAACTTATTAACTCAAGGCCCCTTCTGTCGGTTAAATGGTTCACGTGGATAACAAGTAGAAAAGAGCACAGAGTTCTCCTGGTGGCCTGGCTAACCCTCTTTATTTGACCAATAACACCCAATGAAACAGATTAACTCAGTGTTGCAATTGGCATTCACTGATTATCTCATTCACTATAGAAAAACTTACTGGGTATTTTGAGATAGGATGGAATAGAATCATAGAATCCCTACAGTGCTGAAGGAGGCGATTTGGCCCATCAAGTTTGCACTAAAACAATCCCACCCAGGCCCTGTCCCTAGAACCCCATGTACTTACCCAGCTAATACCCTGACACCAAGAGGCAATTTAGCATGGCCAATCAACTTAACCCACATGCACATCTTTGGAGCATGGGAGGAAACAGGAGCATGCAAAGAAAACCCATGCAGACACAGGGAGAACATACAAACTCCACACAGACAGTGACCCGAGGCCGGAATTGAATCTGGGTCCCTGGAACTGTGAGGCAGCAGTGCGAACCACTGTGGCACCATGAAAGGGCAGTATGCTTTTTTTTAAAGAGAGCAGGGGTTCTTTATATTTCCTTTTAATTACCAGCACATAAAAATTAGTTAAGAAACTGGAGCATTGCTAATTATCAGACACATTTGTACCTACATATGAAGAAAGTGATCGGACAAGCATACCCCCAACCACCACCATTTGAATGATTTAATTCGTTATTTATTTCATCACTATTGGAAATGTACGAAACCATTGGCTAATTATCACACTGTGAAGTAATTTATTTGAAGCAGCAGGTTGTGAGAGGCACTGTATTTAACCAATTCTTTATTTCAGCTGTGCTGTAAACATCTATGGTTCAAAGTTCAAGTCCACACAACATGCCACTCAGAAGAAACACACAGAATAGTGCACTCGATATAAAACCATTTTTACATACTGGGCCTAGGTAGTGGGAGCATTGAGTTAATAGTGACCATTATAATTGGGACCTAGCTCAGAATCCAGTATAGGTTAAGCGCGTTAATCAAATAGAAAGCAGCTCTACATGAACTACAACACAAAACTGTTCCCAGTTTAGTATAAATTGATACTGGGAATGAAAGGGGAGGAAGGTTTTGTGGAACAGTGGGTGAGACCCCGGCCTCTGAATTTACAAGATTTGTTGGATATAGGTGGCATGGTGGCACAGCACCAAAGACGCAGGTTGAATTCCAGTCTTGGGTGACTGTCTATGTGGAATCTGCACATTCTCCCCGTGTCTGCATGGGTTTCTTCCGGGCGCTCGGGTCTTCTCCCACAGTCCAAAGATGCAGAGATTAGATGGATTATCCATGTTCAATGCACAGGGATAGAGTGGGAGAGGGATTTGCCTAAGTAAGATACTCTTTGGGAGAGTTGGTGCCGATTTGATGGGCTGAATGGTCTCTTTCTGCACCCTATGATGTAGCTGAGCAGATTGATGATCAGTCTGTCGACCCTTCCAGCACACTCAAGGCAGATGCTAAGAGTGTTTGACATTCTTAATCGGCCATTACTTATAACATCTCTTGCTAGCATTTGGAGCAGAATTCCTCTGTAAAGGCATGAGGAAGGTTACACCCATACAGGATGGTTCAGACCCAAAGGACAAGAATGAGAGAGATTGTATGGAAAGTTAATCAGGAGTGTGGAGGATTAGACTCTAGGATTAGACAGGGTATTTTTGGAACAGTCTGGATTATGTGTTACTGGTGACTGAGTGGATGGACTTCCCTTCAAACTGACATCACTTGTCTAGAGAATACAACAAATTACCAAAAGTTACAAGGAGAATGCTATGCAATCTCAAATAATGCTCCATTAGAACCAGAGGTAACTATTGAACTCCCTCCCTCTGCAACATTCAATACTTTAGATACTAGATAATTGTACACACCTCTACCCCATCTCCCACATATTTCAGGTTCTTAATAACCCCTTTACATGTCAGATGTAAGATGAAAGCCATTCCATTGAGTGTAGTCATGCCTCCAGGAATATAATCACAACATTACCGATAGTTACTTCTAAGTTCTCTTCATATTCACCCTAGATCACAGCAAAGATAATTTCCTGGTTTTGCAGACTATTTGCAGCACGCAAACAGGCTGCTCCATCTGCTCTATGCTGGTGTTAACACTTCTCTCTTTCTACTTGCCCAGATCCCATCAGCATAACCCTTTTCCTGATTTACTCACCTAGTTTCCCTTGAAATCCATCTATGCTATCCCACCTCATCCATTCTAATCTGGTAGCAAGTTCCACTCTTTCAGTAAGGGAGTTTGTCCTGAATTCTTCCTTGGATTGATTAAGGAATATCTTATGACTCTTCGTTTTGGAGTCCAGCACAAGTTGGAATTTTTCTCTATGCCTATTTTACCAATCCACTTCAATAATCTCCTTTAGGTCATTCTCTCAAAGCCTTCTTTTTTATTATTTGTTCACGGGATGTGAGTATTGCTGGCTGGGCCAGCCCTTATTGCCAATCCCTGAGGGCAGTTGAGAGTCAATCACATTGCTGTGGCTCTGGAGTTAAATGTAGGCCAGGCCAGATAAGGTCAGCAGATTTCCTCCCCCAAAGTGCATTTGTGAACCAGATGGATTTTTAACGACAATTGACAATGGTTTAATGATCATCATTTGGCTTTTAATTCTAAATTTTTATTGGATTCAAATTTCATCACCTGCCACAGTGGGATTTGAACCTGGGTCCCCACAGCATTACCCTGGGATTACTAGTCCAGCGACAATATTGCGATGCCACTGCCTACCCTCTCTCTAATAGACAAGAGTCCTGACCAGTTCACTCTTCCCTGCTAGTCCTCGAATTCTTGTAAATCTTTTGTGCATTTTTTCAGTACTTCTAACTCAGCCTCGCAACATAGTAACAAGAACTATGCACGATACTCCAGCTGTGGTCTAACCAAGGCTGTAGTTGCCCATTTCCCTCTTCATATTAAATAAGAATTTAAGACATGGAGAAGAAGAGAAGGTTAAATGGCTGATCTCATTCTTTTATTTTTTTAAAGATATGCACAGTCTATTTTTAGCTCCATCTGGCCCCGGTACTAAGTTTTCTTTTCTCCAATGATCAGTCACTGTGCTCCCTTTTAAAAGGCAATAAATCAGTCTGCTGCTGTGCCACTAGGTGACAGTTGCTTCCTTAAGTTGATAAGTATGAGGAGACTAGCTGCTACATTGGACTAACTTTTAATTATTAGCTTATCACGCTGTCTGGGTCTTATTTCCTGGTTCTGCAAAAAAAGGCCTAACAGCTGCCCTTAATGATTTGCAAACATTTGAATCATGTCCCCTCTCCGCCGCCGCGCAGTGAGAGACGGCTGATTTGTTTTAAATTCTCTTTTCCAGTTACCCGAAATATGGAAAGATTGTTACCCTTGATTGTGTCCTTTACACACTGCCTCTCGCTGTAAATAAAGTGAACATAACTGGAAACAATGCTCCACATGACCTCGATAATTGTCTAGCAGCGTCAATTTAACGCTCTCGATTTTATATCCCAGAGATCTGCTTGCATGCAAATGTTCAACAGGCTTTGGCCATCACTCCTACATAACATGTCAAGCACATTAGTACCGCCCACTGGTATCAGGCAATGCCAAGGGAGCGAGGCTAAAAGGGACAGAGCCTCTGGGGATAATTGGTGGGATTAGTGACAGAGGAAAGGAGGCCAGCAATTAGGGCTGGCCATTGGGGTGGGGGTGGGGTGGGGGGGGAGTTGAAATCGAGGCTATCAGGGGTGGGGCTGGTGGAGGGGGTGGTTACTTGGCCAGCGATGCGGAGTTGCAGGGCTGGTCAGCGAACGGCAGGCCGGTGGAGTAGGGCTACCGTGTAAGCGCCAGTTTCGGCGCTGACCGATCGGCTCATGTGCAGTGGTCTGCTCACCGTTATGTCGCCCACCTCTCTAATTGGGGGGGGGGGGGGGGGGGGGGGGGGGGGTGCCCCCTGATTTTCAGCATGATTTACACTAGTGCACTCTGTCGTGCACAGAATGTGAGAGATTCATTTTGAAACTCCCGCTGAAAAGAAAACCAGTGTGATTTACTCCAGTTTTATATGGATTTGGCACTTAGAATTTCTTTAACAGGTTCGCCCCTGAAATATTTATTACCAAGAACAAGTGAAAATGTAAGCATACAAGATCAAAGTTGCATAGTTAAACAGACTTCCAAAACATCCCCCAAAAATCTACTTGATCAGAATACACAAGTGAACACCTTTTAGGCACCACTCCCTTTTTCACCATCTAACAGCTAACACTAACAGCAAGTTCTCCTCTTGGTCAAGGACAGTTGTTTCAGCTGGAAGATCAGCAAGTTTCGAGTGGACCAAAGTATGTCCTTCACCGAGCAGCAGTCGACATTTGTCTCAATGTGCGTCCCCGGAAACAGCCCGTAGAGCACAGAGTCCTGCGTCACCGAGCCGCTCAGGATGAACCTCGACGGATACCACTGCACCTCACTCCAGACCTTCTTTGCAAAAGCCAAAGGCACATTCCACAAGGAGGTATGCGACCATCTCATCAACCCCGCAGCCCCTTCGAGGAGAGCGAGTGGTGATGTTGAGACCTTGAGCATGCATAAAGGATCTGACGGGGAGTGCCTTCTCACCACCACCCAACCCAGGTCTTGGTGCTTGTTTGTGAGTTTTGGTGATGAGGCAGGGAACCATCTGACAGGATCCGCCACCTCCTTTTCTCTCAGGGCCTTGAGGACATTACATGCTGATCGCCATGTGGTCAAAAGTGTGTTTGCAGAAAAATTTCTCCACAAAGGACAGATGTTACAGTACAGTCCAACTATTTGGAGTGTTCCGCGGCAGTGTGGCCGGACCCATCCTCTGCAACACTTGGGACAAGTAGAACCTCAAAAAGTAGTGACACTTGCTGTTAGTGTACCGAGGATCTACACACAGCTTGATGCAGCCGTACACAAAAATGGCCATCAGGATGAGGGCGGTGTTGGGAACATTTTTCCCACCGTTTTCTGGAGATTTCCAGTGTTTCATTTTCTAGAAAGTCCTCAGATGGACAGACACCATAGAACCCACTTCACAGTATCAGAGACATTGGTTAGTGAAGCATTATTTAAACTCCTTACTCATCAAAGTTCACTTTCTTTCATTCGACAATCAAATATTTCCTGTCAATGTTAAACAAGAATCTGCTGTAGAATACATTGGAGCTGGAGAATATATTATTCAATACTTACATTGCTGTAAAATAACAGTGTGTCAGGCTTTGCACAGTAGCTGCATCTCCATCACGTGAACAACAAAGAGCAAACAGCAACACAGCACGGGAAACAGGCCCTTCGGCCCAACGAGCCCGCGCCACCATCTTAACGTCTTAATGACATATCCTTGACTTTAGGCTATGCCTATTGTTGAAGATTCCCATATAGGGACCAATATAGGGACAATTTGATACCCAATCAGCCTAAGAGCACATTTTTGGGATGTGGGAGGAAACCGGAGCACCCGGAGGAAACCCACACAACCACGGGGAGAACGCGCAAACTCCCGCAGACACAGGCCCAAATCCATGTGTCAGCACAGCAACAGCGATAGTCTCTGAGCTGTCATGTTGCCCATCAGATGGTCCAGTTTAAGCATACACTGACGACGTGAAGCGCTAGGCAACTCCTGAAGCAACCTCCAAGAGCAGCTCTCGCACGACATGCCGCATGCATGCCCCTTGTTGGTCAACAAGGTGGACCGCATTGCCTGCGGAAACATAGCAGGAGTAAAATTTTCATTTTATTAGCAGCAAATATACGCTTACTCCTTATTTCAGTGAAATTTAATTTTGCCACAATGCAAATATCAGGCAATAATCTGCCTTGGTCTAATTTGCTGTTGTTAAAACTATTGTTTTGGAAATCGGAGTAACAAATTTCAAAAAGAAAATTTATTCTCAAATCCTTACAACTAAACATGTTCAATAACAGCTGGACCTGATAAATCCACTACTTCAAAGCATCATTGCCAGAGTGGAATTTGCATTTTCCTTGTCTCTGCATGGATTTCTTCTGGGTGTTCTGATTTCCTCCCAAAGATGTGCAGTTAGGCTGATTGGCCAGGTTAAATTGCCCCTCAGTGTCGGAGGAGTAGCCGGGGTAAATGCATGGAATTACGGGGATGGGGCCTAGGTGGGATTGTGGTCGGTGCAGACTTGATGGCTCGATTGACCTCCTTCTGCATAGGGTTCTATAAACAATTCATATAATTAGACCTACTTCAATAGATTTTGATCTGTACATAATTAAAAGATTTACGATTTCTGGACCTAGAGCCCCCACCAGCAAAGGCACAAATGGCGAACACAGGTCCATTGATTCTGCATCCCTAAAAAACAATTAATTTATTTTAAAAAAAACCCCAAGAATATCCTTTCCTCCAGTGGGTTTCCTCCTGCAGTCTGAAAGACCCGAACAGGTGCCGGAGTGTGGCAACTGGGGAATTTTCACAATAACTTCATTGCAGTGTTAATGCAAGCTGACTTGTGACTAATAAATAAATTTTGCTTTTACTCTTATATAGATGCTGTGATTTTGTGTCCGTGTTCATTACGAATAAAATGACAGCGTGTGCGCAAAATGTCGCGAGACTCAGAAATTGCGAATCTCAATGGGGAGGATCTTGTTTTCTGATTCTCAAGAGAATGGAGGATAAAAATACAGAAGTCTTGCCAAAACTATACAAGGCATTAGACCATACCAGAAATATGTGAGTAATTTTGGTCCCCTTATCTAAGGAAAAATATGCTGGCATTGGAGACAGTCCACAGAAGCTTCACTGGGTCGATCTTGAATAAGGGTGGACTTACTTATCAGGGGAAGTTAAGTAGGTTGGACCTGTACTCATAGGAGTTTGGAAGATTGAAAGGCAAACTTATTGAGGCATATAGGATTTTCCCAGAGGGTGTTTGATAGGGTAGATGCTGAGAGATTGTTTCCCTTTATGGGAGAGTTTAGAACTGGAGGAGATAATCTCAGAGTAAGTCATTGCCCATTTTAGACAAAGGCAAGGGGGAATTTCTTCTCTAAGGGTGGTGAATCTGTGGAATTCTTTACCGCAGAAGGCTGTAGATGCTGGGTTATTAAGTATGTTCAAGGTTTATGGGGATAAAATGGGACTTTGGAGTTGAGGATTTTATCAGGTCAATAACGATTTAATTGAATGGTGTCGCAAACTCAATGGCTGAATGAGCTAATTCTGTTCCTGTATCTTAAGGGCTTGTGGTGGCTGGCTCCTGCATCAAGTTAATCACCAAGGTGATCTTTGAAACGATTTGTAAAATTAAGATTTTTAAAAATGTCCAACCGGGAGGCGCAGAACCATAGATTCATAGAATCCCTGCAGTGCAGAAGGAGGCTATTCAGCCCATCGAGTCTGTGCTGACAACAATCCCACCCCAGGCCCTGTAACCCCACTTACTTTTTTATATTATTCATTCGTGGGACATGGGTGTCACTGGCTAGCCAGCATTTATTACCCATCCCTAGTTGCCCTCGAGAAGGTGCTGGTGAGCTGCCTACTTGAATTGCTGCAGACCATGTGCTGTGGGTTGACCCACAATGTCGTTAGGGAGGGAATTTCAGGATTTTGACACTGCGACTGCAAAGGAATGGCAATATATTTCCAATTCAGTGCGTTGAGTGGCTTGGGAGGGGAACTTGCAAGTAGTGGTGTTCCTTATTTACCCTTGCTTGTCCCCCTGACACAAAGGGCCAATTTATCATGGCCAATCCACCTAATCAGCATATCTTTGGACTGTGGGAGGAAACTGGAGCACCCAGAAGAACCCCATGCAGACTCAGGGAAAATGTGCAAACTCCACACAGACAGTGATCCAAGCTGGGAACTGAACCCAGGTCCCTGGCACTCTAAGGCAACAGTGCTAACCACTGTGCTGCCATGTTGCACATTTTAAAAATTTATTAAATGTAGAAAAAAATTAATTTGTGGAGAAACTGGCTGTTGTATACCAATGAAGCTGGTAAATGGTCCTGTGTAGTTTTTCTTAAATGTCATTTTAAATTATTTAAAATCAATTTATTCAAAATGGTGGGCTAGAATCTTACTACCTATGCCCGTTTTTGGGTAAACCAGCTTCACCTGTATCAAAAACCAAGAGAAAGAGGGAGACTTGTTTTAAAATGCTGAGTGATTGAGGTGGTTCATGGAAGATTTTCCCTTTGATGAAATGTGAGTGAGTGTGAGAAGAATTTAAACAAAAAACGCAAGTAAACAAACAATTCTGAGTGCAATTTGCAATCAGGTTGCAGATTTGGCTAAAGCTGAATCTCCATCCACTAAGTTTTCAAACTCGAAAATTATTGCACACCCTTATCAGCATGTACGAAATAATACAAAAAGCAAAGAAAAGAACAAACAAAATTACAGCACAGGAACAGGCCCTTTGGCCCTCCAAGCCTGCATCAAACATGCTGCCTGCCTGAACTAAAACCCTTCCCCTCCGGAATTGTATCCCTTCATTCCCATTCTTTGTCAAGATGCCCTTTAAAAGTTCCAGGCACCCACCTTTCTGCGTAAAAGATCTGCCTCGTACATCTCCTTTAAGGTGCGCCTCGCACCTTAAACCTGTGGCCTTTAGTAATTCTTCCACCATGGAAAGAAGCTTCTGACTGTCTATTCTCTGTGCTCCACATAATCTTGTAGACTTCTATCAGGTCTCCCCTCAACCTCCATCGCTCTAGTGAGAACAAACAAAGCTTCTCCAACTTCCCCTCATAGCTAATGCTCTCCATACCAGGCAATATCCTGGTAAGTCTTTTTTGTACCGTTTTCAAAGCCTCCACATCCTTCTGGTAATGTGGTAACCAGAATTGAACACTATATTCTAACTGTGGCCTAAGTATGGTTCTATAAAGCTGCAACATGAAGTTCTATAAAGTTACAGCAATTCTCAAAAATAAAACATGAAGTGTTCAACTCCTTTCACATAAGTTGAGAATTATTTGAATGTTTATTGACAGATTACCCAAAATATATTACAATCTGACTGGAAACTCTGGAATATCCTCTGTGGCATGTAACCGAAGAGAGATGTAGATTGTAATGTTGGAGTTACAGTGTTGAGTTTTACTTGATTTTTTTTAGAGATGATTTCTTTCTGGAGATTTAACAGCCTATTCACCCTGCTCAAAGTTTAAGGATGCGATCTCACCGGCTAACCCTACCCCACTGCCACTGCAATCTAGTAAGAATTTAGCAACACCAATTTATAATCCAACCGATTTATTTGATAGTAAAAAAGCGAGCTTTCGACTCCTGTACACCATGACTGCAATCTAGGACAGAGAATTCGGCGCCCAGCCATGTCTCCGTCACTACCATAAAATTGTATTAGTGTGAACGGTCATAAAATTCCACCCTAAATCTGTTGGGCTAAGTCTGCAGTTCTGTCCCTAGTCTGTTGGAATAGTGGATAGAGATAAAATTAGCTTTCTCATTTCTTCCATGGATGGATTCACAGCACCAGGGACCCGGAGTCAATTTCGGCTTGGGTCACTGCCTGTGAAGTCTGTACCTTCTCACTCTCTCTGCATGGGTTTCCTCCTGGTGCTCCGGTTTCCTCCCACATTCTGAAAGACGTGCTGGTTAGATGGAGTGACCCGAATAGGCACTGGACTGTGGCGACTAAGGGATTTCCACAGTAACTTCATTGCAGTGTTAATGTAAGCCTTATTTGTGACACTAATAAATAAACATTTAGTTTTTATTTATACTTTGGAATCAAAAAGAAGTGAGAGATATGACAGGATTATTAAACTTAAAAAAAATAATTGAACAAGAACAGTCATTGAAAATGATTTAATTTAAAATTAACATTTTGAAATGAAACAAAGTAACTTCTTGCAATTTTATTATATTAAACTAACTAAAAGGAAATAAGAAAGTCTGAATTAAAGAAAAGATGGGAGGAAGAAGCAAGAGCTTCAATTTGACATGTCAAATTCAATATGTAATTACAATTTAAATCAGCTTTCTTAGAATCATAGAATCCCTGCAGAACAGAAGGAGGCATTCAGCCCATTGAACTTGTACTGACAATTTATATACATTAGGACCTTCCATTAAAATGAAAACCATTTACTGTAAAAGATCAATCTGTACAATTATCAATCATATAACAAGCCTTAAAATTAGAGGCAAAACTCTTAAGTGCTGTTTAATAAATTGGTCACAACCAAATTCCTGCTAGTTTATTTTGACTGGATACACAGCCACAAATACATTAAAAACCACAGAGGAATTTCTAGCAAGTGTCTTTTTTTAATAAGGAGTAGAAATTCTATGAACAGATGTGTATTAAATTGTACACATCAAATGGACAAACCCAGGAACTAGCTTGTCCCTTTGTAAGTCACGGAGCGAGGGAAAACAAACCATAACCTATATCAAACAACTCTGAGAAGTTCCTCCCCACCTTCCTAGTGCATCCCATCAAAGGACAGGGGATCATGATTACTGTAACATACTTTTTTGTTTAAATGTGTACACAGGTTGCGCTAGTTTCCAATAAAATACATTGATTTTCTATGACTATATAGAGTCATAGAGATTTACAGCATGGAAACAGGCCCTTCCGCCCCTTTGTTAAACCCCTAAGCTAGTCTCAATTGCCCGCATTTGGCCCATATCTCTCCATACCCATCTTACCCATGTAACTGTTCAAATGCTTTATGAAAGACAAAATTGCACCTGCCTCTACGAACAAGCTCACACTGTGAAGTACCAGGGGGCCGAGATTCTGGATGAGTATATGGGGTCGAATGGGATTGGGGGTTATAGATAGGTCGATGGCTTGGTAGGTATAGATGTGATCGGCGCAACTTGTGAGCTGAAGGGCCTGTTTGTGCTGTAGTGTTCTATGTTCTATGATTCAGCAGGTTACTGCACTGCGATTGATAGTTTGTTTTATTTGTTAATAGGATGTGAGTGTTGGTGAAATTGGCATTTATTTCCCATCCCTAAATACCCTTGAACTGAGTGGCTTGTTGGGCCATTTCAAAGGGCAGTTGAGAGTCACAGACCAGGTAAGGACAACAGCTGTCCTTCCCTAAAGGGCATTAATGAACCAGATGGGTTTTTCTGACAATGGTTTCAGATCATCAGTTGATCTTGGTTCCAGATTTTTTTTAAAATTAAATTCAAATTCCACCATTTGCCTGGGTGGGATTTGAACCCAGGACCCCAGAACATTAGTTGGGTATCTGAATCATTAGTCCAGTGACAATGTCCACCCTTTTTGCAGTGCTGGGTACAATGTGAAGTTCAAGTGTTAACAGGAGGCCATTTTATTTTTAAGGCAATGGTGGATGCCCCACACCACTACAACCACCTCTCACCTGTACTATACTGCTAGGAATCCTTATATCTGCCAGCCACCGAGAGAGATAGGCATCTGGTTCCCCCTCCAAGAGATTCTGTTTACTGCTCTGCGTTAGGTCAATGGGAATGACACTTAAAAGAACATCAACCATCCTTTCAACTCCAATCCTTTTCTCTAACCTGGTTTTGGTCTCCAATGGGACTCTTCTGGAGGCAGCATGTACAACCACATTTGATAAACTGGCCAATAGGGATATGCCCAATCTAGTATAAAATGAGAAAGTGGGACCTCCTATCACTATTGCCATCATCTGGAAAGATTTGGCCTCTATCATTGAGAGTCGTTCCAAATACTGCCCAACTATCTGGACGTGTTTGTAATGTCATCCAGCAGGTGGAGCCATTCACATCACTTATACATCCTGTTTCCTATTGAGGAAACTCCAGCAGCTTATGGTGATATCTGTCCCTTAAGCTGGTAATAAAACACAAACAATAGTTACACATTCTCTGCTTTTTCTTCTTTGCACAAGGACACAACTGTATTTGTGGAATTGAAGGGACATCACACACTTTTTGGGAACACACTTCGCTTGTCGAACAACTTGCTGCATATTCTTAATTTCTGTTCTCTTATTTCACACCAGAGAAGTTGACATTGCAGTAAATGTGATTTCTGCAATGTGTACCGGTTAGTGTGGAGGCAGAATGGAAGGGGCTCCACAGGACACTGTAATAGACGGTGTTAATATTCAGATATTAGCGCAGGTTTGCCCAGTCACGGCTGATGCTGTTCACCTTCCGCTGCCCAAGAAGATTTCTGCACTCTGAGCCCATTCCATTATTTCAACTGGGGCTTCCAATCCCAGGTGAAACAGCGATGGACAAGGGGAGTGGATACTTGGGAATACCACCACCCAGAAGTTCCCCTCCAAGCCACACACCATCCTGGCTTGGAATTATACTGTCGTACGTTCACTGTTGCTGGGGCGATGTAATGGAACACCCTTCCTGTGAGTGAAGTTCAAGAGGGCAGCTCACCACCACCTTCTGAAGGGCAATTAGAGATGGGTAATAAATGCTGACCTACCCACGATGCCCGCACCCTGTAAATGAATTGAAAAAAAGGAGGTGGCGTCACTGGCTAGGCCAACATTTATTGCCTATCCTAATTATCCTTGAACCGATTAGCTTGCCAGGCCATTTAAAAATCAATCATATTGCTATGGATCTGAAGTCACATGTAGGCCAGGCCAGATAACGATGACAGATTTCCTTCCATAAAGGACATTAATGAACCAGATAGGTTTTTATAACAATCAACAATGGTTTCAAGGTCATTTTTAGTCTTTTAATTCAACATTTTTATTGGATTGAAATTTGAACCCAGGTCCCCAAAGCATTACCTTAGCATTTCTGGATTACTTGTCCAATGACAAGACCAATACAACACCATCTCTCCTGGTAGGAATATCTGATTTAAAAGTTTCAATGATGTTAGTTCCCATTTATTACGCTCCTTTTGACATATTACCAGAGTGGAAATGCAAATTTAATTTAAAATTTAAGTGCCAGGTGGATCCCTAGCTCCTGAGATATGTCAGCAACTTGTACATTGCACTAAAATATCCTGAGGTAGCTCACAGAGCTATAATCAAACATTTATATTGGGCGGAGTAATCCCCTGCTGAATATGGTTCTCACTGAATTATGAGTGGATCAAATAACTAATTGAGCATTCCAAGACCAAGGGTTCTTAGATTCCAAATGCAATGGATTCCCTACTGACATTCCAACGATGTGCTGGTTAGATGGATTGGCTATGCTAAACTGTCCCTTCACTGTCAGGGGGAATGAGCAGGGTAAATGCATGGGGTTACAGGGATAGGGTCTGGATGGGATTGTTATTGATACAGGCCCAATGGGCTGAATGGCCTCCTGCGTTGCAAAGATTCCCTGATTCTATTTGCTGCCTCAAATACACTATGTACATGCCAAATGCAAAAATATAACAAAAAAAATTGATTTACGGATAATTACTGTACTAGTTGGATTCTGAGTCTGGCAGCTGCAAATTTCTTTGGGCTTATAATTGCAGTATAAATGAAAAGAGCATTTAATACTATCCTGAGCATCTCTCCAGGAAACCTGGTCTGGCATCTTGATTTGAGAAAGAAATCTACTCTCTTCAATTACGTATTACCATAAATTATCCTGAAACCTTTGTAAATTCGCAGTGTAAGAATGATTGATGTCAGTTTTGCCTTGTTGTTACCCTTAGTGAAAGGGTCACCTCACTCATGGCAGACTCTTTTGCAACTGATGTTTTTGATTTGATTTATTATTGTCACATGTATTGATATACAGCGAAAAGTATTGAGTGCTGCAGACAAAGCATACCGTTCATAGAGTACATAGCAGAGAAGAAAAGGAGAGGGTGCAGAGTATAGTGTTACAGCCATAGTTAGGGGGTAGGGAAAGATCAGAACATTGTTTGAGAGTTTACGAGGGTTTTAAAAGCAAAGAACAAAAGTAAAAGATAGAATTAGCAGTTATGGTGGGCATAGCTCGCAAAATGTCACTTTGCTCCGGCGCCACCTTGAATATTAAAAATTGTCAAGAGAAAGCAATAGATCTGAGGATTGGGAGCAGTTTAAACTTCAGCAATGAAGGACTAAGGGATTGATTAAGAAGGAGGAAATGGAGCAAGAAAGTTAAAGCAAATTCAATGATTGCAAATTGTGAAGATGCTTCTTTTCCTGGAAGTATCTGTGGACGCTTTTCCACAAACACTAGGGCCTCTCTAAATATTTGTCTTCTCAGAATTCAGTTCTGAGAAACTTGCTGCTGGCCCTGGAAACTGCAGTATACAAAATAAAAAATGACTTCTGCTACTGTCAGCTATCTGTTTTATCACTACATCCAAAACTGGCATTTCCTACTCACCAACACATGAACCACTTGCGTTGGCCATTAATGTGACTTCCGCTAATTTGAAATTTGTCTTCAGTGTTTATATATGGTTGTGCTCGAAAGAATTTGGATTCAAACTGAAACATCCAGCAGTCATCAAACTTATCACGGATAAAAGTACATTCAGTTAATAGTTACAGCTCACTGGATCTGATTCATAGAATCAAAACAGTGCAGAAGGAGGACATTTGGCCCATCAAAACTGCACCGATTCTCCAAAAGAGCAGGTAAACTCGTAACCCCATACATTTACCATTAGGCTAATACACCTAATCTATGCATTTTGGGATGCTAAGGATCAGTTTAGCATTTCCAATCAATCTAACTTGCACATCTTTGGAGTGTGGGAGGGAACCAGAGCATCGGAGGAAACCCACACAGACACAGGGAGAACGTGCAAACTTCACGCAGACAGTGACCCAAAGCCAGAATTAAATCCAGGTGCCTGGAGATGTGCAGCAGCAGTGCTACTGTGTCGCCCTGGATGTCTTGGCTTTGTCTGCAATAACTCTATATAATTTGCTATTCCGCACTTCAACATTGCCTGCAGGCCTTCATACAAACAAACAAATTAGGGGCCACTTGGCCCCTCATGCCTACTCCACCATTCAATAAGATCATTGCTGATCTGATTATGTCCTCAGCTCCACTTTCCCACCCTCTTGTATATCAAGAATCTATCCAGCTCTGCCTTAACAATATTCAAGGCAATGCCTGAAAGTTGGTACTCAAGTTGATAAGTTTGTTAAGAAGGCGTATAGTGTGTTAGTATTTATTGGTAGAGGCACTGAATTTCAGGGCCGAAACATCATGTTGCAACCATACAAAACTCTGGTGCGGCCGCACTTGGAGTACTGTGTATAGTTCTGGTCACCACATTATAAGAAAGATGTGGAGGCATGGGAAAGGGTGCAGAGGAGGTTTACCAGGATGTTGCCTTGTATGATGGGTAGGTCTTATGAGGAAAGACTAAGGGACTTGAGGTTATTTTCATTAGAGAGAAGGCGGCTAAGAGGTGACCTAATTGAGACATATAAGATGATCAGAGGGTTAGATAGGGTGGATAGTGAGAGCCTTTTTCTCTGGATGGAGATGGATAACATGAGGGGACATAGCTTTAAATTAAGAGGTGGTAGTTATAGGACGGATGTCAGAGGTAAGTTCTTTACTCAGAGGGTAGTAAGGGCATGGAAAGCCCTGTCTGCAGCAGTTGTGGACTCGCCAAGTTTAAGAGCGTTCAAATGATCAGTGGATAGGCATATGGATAACATTGGAATAGTTTAGGTTAGAGGGTCATAAAATTGGTTCCATTGGTTGGCGCAACATCGAGGGCCAAGGACCTGTACTGCGCTGTAATGCTCTATGTTCTCTATGTGCTATGCTTCCATCACCTGTTGAGATAGACAGTTCCAGAGACCAGTGAGAAAATATTCTCCTTGTCTCTGTTTTAAATGGGTGACCCTTTATTTTTAAACAGTACTGGAGTTTCGCACAAGAAGAAACATCCTCTCCACGTCCGCCCTGTCAAGACCACTTAGAATCTTTCAACAAAGTCACCTCTTACTCTTCTAAACTCCAGTGAATATAAGCCTACTCTGCCCAGCACTTCCTGATAAGACAACCCACCCATTCTGGGTATTAATCTAGCAAACCTTTTCTGAATTGCTTCCAATACATTTACATCCTTCCTTTAATTAAGGAATCTAATACTGTACAAAATACTCCAGATAAGGTCTCACCACTGCCCTGTATACCTGAAGCATTAATTTGGCATCCTGGCAATGTCCCCAACTATGCTCCCTTTGCAATGCCCTCCCAGATACTGATATGCCAGACAGTGACAGTGACGGCGTCACCCCAGCACTGACAGTATCATTTTAATATACTTTTTTTATTTGTCCCGCTGAATACAGAATTTATGCAAAGCCAGCATTTATTGAGACCCAGGCCAGAAACTCCAAGGTATTTTATGAAGTTAACTGAGAGTACAGATTTTCACATTTGAATTTGGCATTAGGGTGAGTAATTCAAGTAACCCACTAGGGAGCTTTTATCAAGCGAAGTTTATTTAGCAACACAGTTAAAATATAATAAAAAGATTTAGCATTTTACCAATTACAAGATCCAACATGATGCAGTATAAACTTTAACAGCTAGCCATCTATGTTGTTCCAAATCAAACACCATCCCACAAACATATACCCCTTTCTAGTCTTGGCACAAAAGGTAACATGCTCAGGTAATACTGGGTTTTCGGCTTTCTAACACCTGTTGTGAATCGGTTCTTTGAATGTTGGATTAAATCTCAGAGGCTACAAAAAGCCTTCAGAGAATGAGACAGAGAGACGCTACCTACTTCCATCAGCTTTTAACACTAACTAAATTGAAACTAAAAACTTAGACTTCTCGGTGGGAAAAAATTTTCCCAAGCAGCATCTGGCCTATCAATTACGCTCCACCCAGCAATCCCCAAAGGACCATAAAACCCCAGAACACGGAATTAGGCCAGATTAAAAACAGCATGAGGTCTATTATATTGCTTCAATAACAATTAGAGAAAAGCAGGTTCAGACATCTCAGCATCAATAAAATGCTAAGGCCTGCATGAAAAATCCTGCAAAGAAATATCATTTCTTAAAGTACAGTATTGTACAATTATCCATCTCTAATTGCCCTTGAGAAAGTGGTGGTGAGCGGCAATTTGGTAACTGAGGAATATTTCAGACAGTGATTAAGTGTCAATCATATTACTCTGGGCTTGAAGTCATGTATAGGCCAGACCAGTTAATGAAAGCAGATTTCTTTTCCTTTCAGGACATTAATAAAAAAGATAGGGTTTTATAACAATCTGTATTTACGTAGTCACCATTACTGACACTAATCTTTCTATTCCAGATTTATTCAATTGACTGAACTAAAATTCCCTCGCTGCCATGATGGGACCAAAACTCATGTCTCCAAATCATTAGTTCAGGGCTCTCAATTAATAGCTTCATAGCACTTATGCTACCATTCCAATATCTTATTCCTTAGAGCTTTAAAAATCCACGTGGAATCACCATGTGCAGGTCTGTGATCCCTACGTAAGATATTCGGATACTAGGATGTCTGGTTACATTTTTTTCTGGGAACTCTGTTCCACCAGAATCATTTACTGCAAAGAATTAACAAAAAAAAATTGGAAATGCTTTTATTTTCGTATTATCTGTATCTTCTTTACAGAAAAGGATTCTGAATTTTTTTGAAATTTATATAGTGCCTTTCACAACCCTTCCGCAACTACTGAGGTACGTTTGAAGTGGACTTGCTGCTGTAATGTTTGGAAAGTGGGAGAAAGAAAAGCTGGAATATCTTGCCTCTTCCTTGCAGACAGACGGAATTGTTTTTGTTCCAAATGCCTGGAATTTAATGACCTCCCCATGGCAGGATTGTTAACCTGATACCTAAAATAGACAGGCCTACACGGCTTCAGTCTCCCTGTTGATGCTGATAGGACCTGGAGGGGTGAAACCTGTCAGCGAGAGATAGGATTCTTCTGTATAAGCTCCAGATAATCTCACAATCCAATTGCCTAATGGTTGAGGCTGGTAAACAGTGCAAAGCTAGCTAGTGCTTTCTGCATGGAAAACTGCGCATTTGTAGTTGGCTAACTTCAACATTAACCCTGTGCACATTCAAGTAGCCTAATTTAAAATCTCTGGCTTTAGCTAAGTAAAGTGTCTGTAACAGTGTGCTTTTACACGTTGGGTAAACAAAAATCCAGGTGTGAATTGCTCAATAGTATGTATATAAGTTCTTAACATACTCAGACATTAAGCACATCAGAAACATCTGGATTGCCTTTGCCAAAACACCGTCACACCTAAGTGATTCTTTGAATAAAATGTCGACAGTACCTCAGTAACTGGTGACCTGCCTGGCATGTATGTTAAATACATGTTCATGTATAAACCTGTCAACAAAGGTGAAATAAAACTGTATTACAATGCAAATTCCTGCAAAGAAATTAGGGTGAACACTAGGCGAAAGAAATGAAGAAACAGTTTCTGTAGGAAGTCCTGTCTGGATAGCAAGAGTGTCTACAATAACTTAAAAAGGAAAAGATTAGGTAAAATGAGTGGATGGAGTGGACATGGGGAAGATGTTTCCAAAAGTTGGAGAGACTCGGACCTGAGGGCACAGTTGCAGAGTAAAGGGACAACCCTTCAGAACCATGATGGGAGGGAATTTTTTCAACCAGAGGATGGTGAACCTTTGGAATTCGTTGCCACAAAAGGTTGTGCAAGCCAGGTCATTGAGTATATTTGAGATAGATAGGTTCTTGATTGTAAAATGTATTTATTAGTCAAAAGTAGGCTGACATTAACACTGCAATGAATACTGTGAAAATTCACAAGTTGCCACACTCCGGCACCTATTTGGGTATACTGAGAGAGAATTTAGCATAGCCAAACCTGATTGGTAAGAGGATCAAAGGTTACAGGGAAAAGGCAGAGAATGAGGCTGAGAAGCCTGTCAGCCATGGTAGAATGGCACAGCAGATTCTCGATGGGCCAATTTGTCTAATTCTGCCTCTATATCCTATGGTTGTAAGAGTGCTGGTCCTCTAGACAATGTCAATGGGGAATTAATAGTAGATATTAAGGCAATAGCAAGTGAAATGAACAAATAAAGAACAAAGAACAAAGAACAAAACAGCACGGGAAACAGGCCCTTTGGCCCAACGAGCCCACGCTGCCACCCCGATGTTCCCACCTCTATTTTGCTTCTGTTTTCACTACAGAGAATACAAATAACATTCTATCAATAACTGTAAAGATAGAGGTGGAGTGGAGAGAGGAACTTGGCAAAATTACAATCACCAAGGAAGTGGTCCTGAGCAAACTGATGGAGCTGAGGGCTGACAAGTCCCCCGGCCCTGATGGATTTTATCCTGGGATGTTAAGAGATAGCTAATGAGGCAGTAGGTGTGTTGATGTTAATTTTCCAAAATCTGCTAGATTCTGGAAAGGTTCCGTCAGATGGGAAAGTAGGAAATACTCCTCTATTTAAAAAGGAGGGAGAGAGAAAACAGAAAACTACAGGTCAGTTAGCTTAGCCTCTGCCATGGGGTAAGTGCTACGATCAATCATTAAGGAGGTTATAGCTGGACACTGAGAGAAACCCAAGGTAATGGAGAAAAGTCAGCATGGTTTTGTGAAAGGAAAATCATGTTTAACCAATTTATTGGCATTCGTTAAAGAAGTAAGATGCACTATGGATAAAGGAGAACCTGTAGATGTGTTTTGCTTGGATTTCCATTCAATAAGGTGCCACATTAAGGTTATTGCAGGAAATAAAACCTTATGATGTAATGAATAACCTACTAGACTGGATAGAAGATTGGCTGGCACAAAACAGTGAGTAGTATAAATGGGTCTTTTTCTGACTGGCAGGATGTGACAAAGGGCCTGTACTGGGGCTTTAACATTTTACAATTTATATCCATGACTTAGATGAGAGAAGCAAAAGACATGGCAACTAACTTTGTAGATGACACAAAGGTAGATAGGGAAAGTTGTTGTGAAGATTACATAAAGAGTTTGCAGGTATATGAGCAAGAGGATAAGAATCTGGCAGATGAAATATAATGTGGGAAAGTGTGAAGTTTTTCACTTTAACATGAAGACTAAAATAGCAGAGTATTACTTAAATGAAGAACAAATGCAGAATTCTGAAATGCAGAGGGATCAATATGTTCTAGTGTATGTGTCACAAAAGGTCAGTATGCAAGTACAGCATGTAATCAAGAAGGCTAATGGAATGCTATCTTTTATTTCAAGAGGAATTGAACATAAAAGTAAGGATGTTATGCTTCAGTTATTGCAATAAGTCTTCAGAGGGAGAAGTTCCTTCAACAAAATTCCCTTATTTATAAATTTGACACAGCATACAGAATGCTTTCAATTAGCAGTCTACACTCAAAGTGCCAGAGGAACTAACAGGCCTGGTTAACTGCAAAGCAAGCGGCTCCCTGATCAGCCCATCAAATTGGCCCTTAATCAAAGAGTTCATATTCTAATAGGCCAACCCCAATTACCTGATTAAAGCCATTACAGATATACAGGACAATTGTAAGACTGCATCTCAAGTCCACAAGTTGCCATACTCTGGTGCCTGTTCGGGTGTACTCAGAGAGAATTTAGCATGGCCTAACCTGATTGGTAAGAGGATCAAAGATTACAGGGAAAAGGCAGGAGAATGAGGCTGAGAAACCTGTGTGCAGTTTTGATCTCTTTATTTAAAGAAAGATGTAAATATGTTGGAGGTGATTCAAAAGATGTTTACTAAATTGATACCTGGAATGAATAGATTGTTTTATGAGGAAGTGATTCAAAAGCTGTTTACTTAATTGATTCCTGCAATGAACAGATTGTCTTATGAGGAAGGGTTAAACAGAGTGGACTTGTTTTTTTTTAACTGGAGTTTAGTAGGGTGAAGAGTGGCTTGATTGAAGTATGTAAGATTCTGAATGGTCTTGACAATGTAGAAATGATATTTCCTCTTGTGGGTGATAACAGAGCAAGGACACTGTTCTAAAATTAGGGGCTATCATTTTCGGACGGTGATAAAGAGAAATTCTCTCTGAGTGTTGATCAACTTTAGAACTCAGCCTCACAAGGCAGTTACAGCGGGATCTTTGATTAATTTTAAGGCAGAGATATATAGATTCTTGATAGGTAAAAGAATCAGTGGTTATTTGGTGTAGATGGGAATGCAGAATTTGAAACACAAATAGACCAGCATGATCTTATTGAATGGCAGAGCAGGCTCAAGGGGTCAAATGATCTACTTTTGCTCTATTTTGGATGCCCATAAGTACAGTTCTACATCTATATTTGCTGTTATTGTATACATGGGACTGGTAATGAAAAAGGTTCCAATGAAGCAACAAGACAGAGCACATATAAATAGAAGAGAAAAAAAGACAAAGTTACTTCTGAGGACTTACTGCTCCAATTCTAAAGTAAATATAAATTTAGCTTGTTGAATTATCATTGCCAAAAAATGTTCTTTGGCTTTAATAAGAAATGTTCTGTCAGAAAAATGCAAAGTATTCTGTGTCCAATTTTGAATTTGTGCCATTCCAGACTTGCTCCTTTGTCAGAGCAAAGAACACTACCATCTGAGCAATTGTGGATCAGGTTACTGCCAATAACAAAAACCTCTGGTGGTAAAATTTGTGAAATCGTGTAAATGCACAAACACAAAATCAAATGATCGATCTTTGAAGATGAAGCTTACTTAAAACACTTCTCTGGTATAAGAACAGGAATGGTGTCGAAAGTCGTAGCCATTCCTTGGGGAACCTGAACTCTGTGTATTAATAAAATACACTTATAAAAAAATGGAAACCAGCTGGGGTTTGTCAGTATCAAGTTTGATTTGATTTATTACTGTCACATTTATACTGTCACATGTGACTATCAAATAAACTGGTTGGATTTTAACCTGGTGTTGTGAGACTTCTTACATATATTAGTGTACAGTACTTCTTGTGTGCTACACAGACAAGCATACTATTCATAGAGAAGGAAATGAGAGAGTACAGAATGTAGTGTTACAGTCATAGTTAGGGTGCAGAGAAAGATCAACTTTTTAGGTAGGTCCATTTAAAAATCTGAATGCAGCAGGGAAGAGCTGATTGGTATATGTCCTCAGACCTTAGTATCTTTCTCCTGACGGAAGAAGGTTGAAGAGTGAATGTCCAGGGTGCATGGGGTCCTTGATTATGCTAGCTGCTTTTCCAAGGTAGTGGGAATTGTGGGCAGAGTCAATGGATGGGAGGCTGGTTTGCACAATGGACTGGGCTTCATTCATGACTCTTCATAATTTCTTATAGTCTTGGGTAGAGCAGGAGCTATACCAAGCTGTGATATAACCAGAAAAACCCCCAGAAATTTCTATCGTGTGCCAAAAATATAGACATTCAAGCTATTAATATGTTTGGGTAAAAATAATAAAGACTGCCAAAACACATGGACAATCCCAATAAAGGCCAGAATAAGAAAATATTCAAAACAAGATGTGGGCCTGAAAATGAAAGGGATAGATGCCACATGCTTGGAATAAGAACGCCATCAGTCTCAAGATTAAAAAAAGGAATGCAGTTAGGGAAAATGATGTGGAGCCACAGCATATACACCACATGGAAGCCATTCTTACTAACAGCGCAGAATTAATATCTGAATGGCAGAAGGATATTATTATTATTTAAGGATTCTCATGGCCACAGCATCAATCTGGATGGTTGGTGCACACAATAGATTCCCCCCGACGAGGGAAGTGGATTTGCCTTCTTGAGGCCCTTGATTGCCTGTTTGTCTCAAGGATTCAGGACATTGAAATATACTTGACATTGTGCAGACTAGCTTCCAGCAACTGGCATGATGCCATGCAATACGCTGTCTGAGATGAAATATACAGATTGGATAAATGGGTCAGTTCTCAGATCAATTTGCTCGTGACAATAGTTACCATTTAACAACATTTAGGGATTTCAGCATAGTAAGAAAGCCAGCCTGGCAGCACTGTAGCACAGTGCCAAGTCCCGGGTTCGGTCACTGTCTATGGAGTTTGCACATTCTCCCTATGTCTGTGTGGGTTTCCTCCAGGTGCTCTGGTTTCCTCCCACAGTCTGAAAGATGTGCTAGTTATGTGCATTGATCCGAAAAGATGCTGAATTGTGGTGACTAGGGGAATTTCACAGTGGCTTCATTGCAGTGTTAATATAAGCCTTACTTCTGACTAATAAATAAATAAATAGAGCAGTGACTGAGGACGAGGAATTCCATAAATGCAGACTATTACTGAGATGACAAGTCTAGAGCATCTTGATATCTATTCATTTATTTCATAGAAAAGATTGTTTGTCACTTGAATCTGGTAATTTTATCCCTTCAAGTGTAATCAGTTCCCATTTCCTTAAAAGAATTTTGTGAGGGAAAAAGTATCATTTCAAATCTCATCTAACATTGCAAATGTTTGCCATTCTGCTCACGTATCACCTGGGTTGGGTCATTAATGTAATTGTTTCCTTTGAATTATTAAAATTATAAATACAGACATCCTTCTGAGTATTTGCCATCATAAATTTGAAAATTGTTCTCCTGTCCATTATTTTGGCCTTCTACATGGTACTAAAGTCATGGAGAAACATTTGGTTGCACTTCCAAAATTATTCTTAGCAAACTGCACAATAATTTAATATAACCACCATCTCCCCAAACAAAATGGAAAACTTTAAATGAAGTCAGAGGAAGGTAATATGACTTACTTCAAATGACAACAGTCATTGGATTTATGGAGCAATGGGTTCAGGAAAATCAGCAAAATGATAATTTGGATAATTTAACTGATAGCCACTCCTCAACAATTGGTTTAAACTGTGCTTTTGTCCATGTTTTTGCTCCCGTTTTAAATCCTAGTTAGATAATGGAGTATGGTAGTAAAACCACAAAAGAAAGCACATCACTCAAATGGTCATTTCCCATTCAGCAATATTGCAAATACCAGAAAATCATCATCTTTTAGTTCAACAGGTTGAAGCATTCACAGTGATGTATAAAATAAACATGTTATTGGTGCAAATATTCAAATTGGAACCTAATATGTACCTAAATAATCCAAAAAATGAAGAACTGACAAGACGCCTCAGTGAAAACACTGGACTAAAAACATCTTTAATGCTGAAAAAAAGGGCAGCGTGGACAAATTGGGCTGACTCATAGCGTAAACCAAAGATTGGTGACCATTAAATAAATCGAGGATGAAACCTGGAGAAGAATCTTTGTATGTTTAAAGAGTGTCTAGCTCCTTGTGATACTAAAAAAAACCTTTGGGGGGAATTCTGATTGACACTGAAACTGAAGTAATTGAACTAATTTGTTGAGATCGGATCTTACAAAATGGATGTACACGAAGTTACTTTAAGGTTGCTATTTTTAAAAATGGTTTTCCAGCCAGTCTTCATCATCCTAAAGCACCTGGATTTCAAATGGTTTTTCTGATACCGTCTGAAGGATAGGATTTATTGATGATTTAGTGCTGAGAATGAGAGATAAAGGATTTATACAATGGGTTATTCTACAATCTAGATCAACAGAGTGTGCTCACTGAAAAAAATTGGAATAAGCAAGGATAGAATGATTCATGATGATTGGCAATCTCTTTTTAGGTGGGATGATCTTTTGGAATACAAGAGGAATACCAAGCATTTATCAACTTGGGTGAAGTCATCTCAAATCCCATCACTGTCAGAAGAAAATGGTTTTGTGAGTAAAATTTATATCTCTTTGAAGTTTGCTGATTAAGATACCACCCAACCGACTCAACAATGGGCTACTTGTCAAGGAGGCACAACTGGACACAATACCATTATTAATGTCTGAGTGCTCCTTACAGTCTGCACATCACGATTAATCATCAGTAAATCCTATCCTTCAGACGGTATCAGAAAAACCATTTGAAATCCAGGTACTTTAGGATGATGAAGACTGGCTGGAAAACCATTTTTAAAAATAGAAACCTTAAAGTAGCTTTATGTACATCCATTTTGTAAGATCCAATCTCAACAAATTAGTTCAATTACTTCAGTTTCAGTGTCAATCAGAATCTCCCTCCACCAGGTTTTTTTTTAAGTGTCACAAGGAGCTAGACACACTTTAAACATACAAAGATTCTTCTCCAGATTTCATCCTCAATTTATTTAATGGTCACCAAACCTTGGCTTACGCTGTGAGTCACAGACTCAAAAAGGTTTACAGTGTGGAAACAGGCCCTTCAGCCCAATTTGCCCATGCTGCCCTTTTTTTTAAAACCCCTAAGCTAGCCCCAATTGTCTGCATTTGGCTCATTCCTTCTATACCCATCTTAACCATGTAACTAACTAAATGCTTTTTAAAAGACAAAATTGTATCCGTTTCTACTAATACCTCTGGCAGCTTGTTCCAAACACTTACCACCCTCTGTGCTAAAAAATTGCATCTCTGGACACATTTGTATCTCTCCCCTTTTACTTTAAACCTATGCCCTCTAGTTTTCGACTCCCCTACCTTTGGGAAAGATATTGACTATCTACCTCTCTAGGCTCCTCATTGTTTTGTAGACCTCGATAAAGATCACCCTCAGCTTCCTACCTTCCAGAGGAAAAAGTTCCAGTCTATCCAGACTCTCCTTATAACTCAAACTATCAATTCCTGGTAACATCCTAGTAAATCTTTCTTGCACTCTTTCTAGTTGAATAACATTTTTTCAATAATAGGGTGGTCAGATTTGCACACAGTATTCCAAGTGTGACCTTACCAATATCTTGTACAACTTCAACAAGATGTCCAACTCCTGTATTCAATGTTCTGATCGATGAAACCAAGCATGCCGAATGCTTTCTTCACCACTCTGTCCACCTGTGACTCCACTTTTAAGGAGCTATTAACATGTACCCTTAGATCCCTTTGTTCTGTAACTTTCCAGAATGCTCTACCATTAACTGAGTAAGTCCTGCCCTGGTTCAATCTACCAAAATGCATCGCCTTGCGTTTGTCTAAATTAAACTCCATCCGCCATTTGTCAGCTCACAGGCCCAATTGAGCAAGATCCTGTTGCAATTAGTGATAACTTTCTTCACTGACCACTATGCCACCAATCTTACTGTCATCTGCAAATTTACTAACCACACTTGCTATATTCTCATCCAAATCATTAATGTAAATGACAAATAACAGTGGGACCCAGCACTGATCCCTGAGGCACACCACTGGTCACAGACCTCCAGTTTGAAAAACAACCCTCCACAACTACCTGGGCTTCTGTCAAGAAGCCAATTTTGTATCCATTTCGATACCTGGATCCCATGAGATGTAACTTTATGCAATGTGATTTTGTTACAGTCCTACGTTAGTAGGCAGGTCCCAAAGCCTATCTCAGGTGCAATGGGGATTGAACGCTATACTGTTCACATCACTCTGAACTACTAGCCATCTGGTGAACTGAATCTTTTAAAAATGACCTTTGAACACCTAGACATATCCAATCAATAAGTTTGCATCACAACAAATGAGCTCAATCACTTCAGTTTCAAAAGTGAATGAACTGCTTCCGCTGATGATAAACCTATGTTCAGGCAATCAGTAAGGATAGGCAACAAAATACTGCTGCTTCATAAGACTGTACCCCAGCCCCTTACTATGCACCTTATACACCTGTGACTGCATGGCCAAATTCCCTCCAACTCCATTCTCAAATTTGCTGATGACATCACCGTAGTGGGTCAATTTCAAACAATGACGAGATGGAGTATAGGAGGCTGAAATTTTACCGCCTCGCAGAACAGAATTCTCCATTGGCCTTGAGCGGGATTTCACGAGCCTTGCCCAAGCAAGATTGTAAAATTCCGCTGGAGATTCAGGTGTATTGGTGTGACAACAATAACATCTTCATTAATGTCAATAAAGACAAAGGAGGTAGCCATTGACTTCAGGAAGTGTAGTGGAGGAATGCATCTGTCAATATCAACAGGATTAAGTGGAATTGGTCGAGAGCTTTAAATATTTAAGTGTCTGGATAGCTAATAACCCGTCCTAGTCTCTCCATCCCCATGCTATAGTTAAAGCCCCACAATGCCTCTACTTTCTCAGAAGAAATATGGCATGTCTGCTACAACTCTCACTGACTTTTACAGATGCACCATTGAAAGCATTTTTCCTGGTTTTGTCACATCTTGCTATGGCTCCTGCTCTGCTCACGATCACAAGAAATTACAAAGGATCATGAACAAAACCCAGTTCATCACGCAAATCAGCCTTCCATCCATTGACTCTGTCTACACTTCCTGCTGCCTCGGAAAAGCAGCCAGCAAATCAAAGATCCCATACACCCTGCATATACTCTCTTCCACCTTCTTCCGTTGGGAAAAAGATAGAAAAGTCTGAGGTCACATACCAATTGACTCAAGAACAGCTTCTTGGGATTCTTAGAGATAGGATGTATAGGCACTTAGAGCGTTGCGATCTGATTTGGGATACGCAGCATGGCTTTGTTAAAGGGAGATCGTGCCTTACATAGAACATAGAACAATACAGCACAAACAGGCCCTTCGGCCCACGAGTTGCGCTGATCACATCTACCAATCCACAGACCTATCTATAACCCCCTATCCTATTCTTTTCCATATACTCATCCAGAAGTCTCTTAAAAGACCCCAGTGAGTTTGCCTCAACAATCTCCGACGGCAGTCGGTTCCATTCACTCACCACCCTCTGAGTGAAAAACCTACCCCTGACATCTCCTTTGTATTTGCTTCTCTGCACCTTAAATCTGTGTCCTCTCGTAGTGACCATTTCACTCGGGGAAATAGGGTGGCTCTGAGAGACTATCTATTCCTCTCAACATTTTATAAACCTCTATCAGGTCTCCTCTCAACCTACGTCTCTCCAGTGAGAAGAGTCCCAGCTCCCTCAACCTATCTTCATAAGGCCTGCCTCCCAATCCAGGCAGCATCCTTGTAAATCTCCTCTGAACTCTCTCAATAGCCTCTACATCCTTCCTATAATGAGGCAACCAGAACTGCACACAATACTCAATTGAGGTCTGACAAGAGTCTTATAGAGCTGCATCATTACCTCCTGACTCCTAAACTCTATTCCTCGATTAATGAAGGCCAGTACACCGTATGCCTTCTTGACCACTTCCTCTGCCCAGTCTTGCATCCTGTCTATGTCCCGCTGCAACTTTTGGCATCCCTCCAGACCATCCACAACACCACCGATCTTTGTATCATCGGCGAACTTGCTAACCCATCCCTCCACTTCCTCATCCAGGTCATTTATGAAAATGACAAACAGCAGGGGTCCCAGAACAGATCCCTGGGGCACTCCACTGGTTACCAATCTCCATGCAGAACAAGACCCATCCACAACCACTCTCTGCCTTCTGCCGGCAAGCCAGTTCTGGATCCACGAGGCCAAAGCCCCTTGGATCCCATGCCCTCTCACCTTCTCCAGAAGCCTTGCACGTGGGACCTTATCAAATGCCTTACTAAAGTCCATGTACACTACGTCCACCGCCCTTCCTTCGTCAATGTGTTCAGTCACATTTTCGAAGAACTCAACTAGGCTCGTAAGGCATGACCTACAAATCTGGTAGAATTTTTTGAGGAGGTGACGAAAACGGTGGACGAAGGGCGAGCCGCTGATGTCGCCTATATGGATTTCAGTAAGGCATTTGACATAGAGTCCCTCATGGGAGGTTAGTCGAAAAGGTCAAGATTAATGGGATACAAGGACAAATAGCTAGATTTATCCTCGTTATAGACAAGGACAAAAATAAACCAGGAGTGAATGATCCCAACTGATGCAAGGCCACATTTATAAAGCTAGAAGTTAGCATGAGAGAGCTGAAACAACTAATTGAAGATAAATTAGTATCAGTCGATGAGATTGAAGGAGACAACGAGGATTCAATACAAATGTAAAGATAGGGTATAAAAATCTAAAGCCCCTTAAACGCCAAGGAACATTTGAAGTAAGATTAGGCAAAAAAGGAAGCTTACAACATTGACTGAAAACTCAGGACTATAGACCCAGAGGAATTTCAGAAGTGCAGAAATAAAATTTAAGGAGAGTAGAAAACATGAAAAATATTAACAAGTAAAACCAAAGGAAATTCAAAGGTATTTTAATATATAAAGATTAAAAGGATAAATAAAGAAAGAGTAAGGTCTATTACAAATCAAAACAAAAATCTCAATGTATACACGGAGGTAGTAGATGTGGATATGTTTCTGAACAAATATTTTGCAGCGGTTTTCACAAAAAGTTGAGACCGATATTGCAGTTAAGGAGCGTGAAGCACTGGATGGGACAAATATAGCAAGAGGGGAAGACAAGTTTAGCATCCTTGAAAGAAAATAAATCACCAGGCCCAAATGAAATGTATCCTACACTGTGAAAGATTAACAAGGGAGGAAATTGCAGCAGTTCTGATCATTTTCCAGTCTTCGCAGACTGGAGGCAAAGAGTTGGTGGATTGGAAACTTTGTACCATCATTTAAAAAAGGAAGAAGGGATGAATGAATTAATTAGTGGTTGATAGACCTTAGTGATGATCAGACTATAGAAAAAAATTTGACAGACATTCCTGTCATTTAGAAAGACATGGAATAACAGAGATTAGCATGCATTTGTTAAGATCGTATCAGACTAATGATACAATTTTTCAGGAAGAGTAACAAGGAGGGCTGATGAGGGTGGTGCATTTGCTAGGGTCAAAATGGATTTTGCCAAGGCTTTTGACAACGTCCCACATGGTGGACAGGTCAGGAAATTAAAAGCTTGTGGTTCCCAACTTTTCAGCAATATGGCACACCTCAATGAGACAAAGATTCCATGGCACAGCCATTCCATCTCAGCTGAACTGATTGCTCATAAATACCACGTTCACCCACACCCACTATGGCCATAGCCTCACTAGATGGCAAATCCTAAAGCAAAACCCACTAGATTGCAGCCTTGGGAATTCTGCCCATGCTCGGAGACAAAAACCAATATTTTGATTTCCAATTTGCTGGATTCCTGGGATTGCGACGTGCACACATCCTGCAGTAATGAGCCGCTCTTCCATCACACCACCCAGCCAACTCCTGCACTGGAGGTGGTCCAGGCACCCTCACCCTCATATGCCCAAAACCTGCCATCTGTTCTCAGCAGGATAACACATTCTCGAATGGATGTGCTACCCACAGCTTAACCATAACTGCAACACTGCAAATCTGGAGCTGCAGGCTGCCGATGCAACTGTGTCAGGCAAACAGCAAGTGCCCCCGGTTGGGCAGAATCTGGAGCCAATTCAATGGGAGTCTCCACCCTGCAGCAGTCCACACCCGCAGCAATGATACATGTGGTCAGCCAGCTGACTATAACAATAATTTTAACAACAATAATGGCAATATTGGTTTTAAAGAGCAATTCTGACTAAGAGTTAAGTAGGCTGGGATTTTAGTCACGCTATAATCAAACTCAGATACAAGTTGTAAAGTTGCTGTGAGCAGTGACCTAATACTCCCTGTGTTGACCAAACACAGGGAGTTGTTTACCTTGAGTTAAACTTGATGGCACCAATAGGATATGGAGCTTACCTGCAGGCTTGGATGAACGTTATGGAGTCATTTATGAGTTTAACTTCATTACTGATCAGGTAATGCAATTGGTTTCCAGTTACACCATTGTAACATTACACCATTCTATGCCACAGAAGTTTCTGGAAAGTTAGGACAGTTTGAGGATAAAGACACGTGTTTCAGTCCTTTGTTTTCAGTGATCAACTATCACACAAGTCCCCTGAAGAACATCTTCAGAGAAGGACCATGAGGATTCAATCTACATTGGGATGGACCTGGCCATTTCGTTCTAAACCAGGTAGTATGTTTTCATTTAGAGAATTAATGTTCAGTTAAAGTGTTAATGTTCAGTGAAGAGTTAAAGTTCAGTGAAAGAGTTAAGATGTTGCAACTGTTGTAAGTTTGAGTTTGGTACCTAAAGTGTTAAACAAATTGAAGTTTAAGAGAATTTGAGCCAACTTGTGTCTCTTGGTTTGTCACATTAAACTGAATGCTTGGAAAGAGTTTAAGCTGGTAGCTGAATAACACACGTATTTGTCTTTCACACATCCCCGCCTCCTCAAAGGGAGTACTCCATTAGAATCCAAACAAAGCAGGGCAACACCACAACAAACTGCAATCACAGTTAAGTTGTTTGTACTGATATGGTCTACACTGCATCATTCCTACGGCATCCTGCAGTAATGACAACCAAGAGGAATAGCATCAAATCAGATATCATACTCCAAAAAAAAAAACAACTAAAAACTTCACCATGTAAATCAGGCATGGATGTGAGAGCACAAAACAACTAATCATAGAATAGAATCACAGAATTCCCTACAGTAATGAAGGAGGCAATTTGGTCCATCAAGTCTGCACCAACTCCCCGAAAGAATATTTTAGTCAAGCCCAGCCTCACATCCCCTTTCCACCTCTACCCTATCCTGTATTCCTGCATATTTACCACGCATAATCCAGCTTATCTGCCCATTTTTGGATTTTGGAAAGAAGCCAATTGTGGGAAACCCATGCAGACATGGGGAGAACGTGCAGACTCCACACAGTCATCCATAGTTGGAATCGAATCTGGGTCCTTGGCATTGAGGGGTTCTTCTTTAGAACCAAGGAGACTGAGGGGAGGTTGAATTGAGGAATAAAGAAAGGAGCCTAGACAAAAGGATCCACTCCTCTGAGCAACTAGTTCAATAACCATGGGCCATGGAGTTGAAGTATTTGGCAGAAGGATTAGAGAGGAGTCAAGGAGAATTCTTTTCACCCAAAGGGTGTTGGGTCTGGAACTTGCTGTTTGGAAGGATGGAAAAGGCAGAAACAACATACCCCAAGAGATTTAAATTGGATTGTTAAAGCTCTGAATGCTAACACATGTACAAGGACAAATATTCAGGTCATGATTCACAATGGACTAAGTCTGCTTATGGAAACTGCAATCTAGTGAAAGAAAGATGTTGGACTGAAGTACAAAAAAACCGGAAGTTACTGTTGCCAGATTTGGATGACAAACCGAACTAGGCAGTACAAAACTCACCTGATGAAGGAGCGGTGCTTCGAAAATTTGTGCTACAAAATAAACCTGTTGGACTTTAACCTGGTGTTGTGAGACTTCTTACTGTACTGTACAAGAGGTAACACTAAGGCTATGGACTGGCTGAGTGACATACCCCATAAGACCAGAAAGATGAAAAGTGATCAGATGAAAACTCTGAAACTCTCAAAAAAAGGAGCTGGGTTCAGGATAAAAGTAAATTACTGGGATGCTAGAATCTGAAACCAAAAGAGAAAATGCTGGAAAATCTCAGCAGGTCTGGCAGCATCAGCAAGGAGAGAAAACAGCTCATGTTTTAAATCCAGATGACACTTTGTCAGAGCTTTGACAATGGAGGGCTATGCCAAGTGACATTCGTCAAGAATAGTGCTGGGACCTTTGCTGTTTGTAATATATACAAATGATTTGGAGGAAAATATGATTGGTTTGATTAGTAAGTTTGGATTGCACTTGAGAGCCAGGGCAAATGGAAGTGCTAATTGGGCTAATTAAAACCTAATTTGGCAGAGATATGAGAATCAGGCAGCGATGCCACAAAGGAAAACTAAGATGTGCAGAACATTGAGGCGGATAGCACTGGAGTAGGGAATAGTACGGTATTAAGTGGTGTCAGAGGTGCGTATTTATCAATGGTAAATAAAGCTTGGTGAGCTGCAAGTGCAAATAGCCATGTGGAAATATAACGCAGTAATGGAGACTGAACTCAAAACAAAAGGCAGGACTGGGTACCAAATATCCCAGATTACATGGAGTTAAGGAAACATAGGAAAGGAGAGGAGCAATAACAGCATTGAGAATATTACAGCAGTGGGAGAGACAGAGAGAGAGAGAAATGACCCAGAGGAATTAAGGACTGAATCTGTTAGCTCAGAGTTATCAAACAATACAGATACCATTACATTACTAGGGGTATTCTACAGATCATCCAACTAGTGCAAAAGATATGGAGGAAAAATTTGAAAGAAAGTTACAGGGAGATATATGAATTATATAATACATATAATGGGGACTTGAATCATCCTAATATGTATCAGGATTGTAATAGTGTAAGGGACAGAGAGGGCAAGACTGCTCAGGAAAAATTTTTACACCAGTGTGTTTCCTTTCCAATGTGCAAGGAGGCATTACTGGATCTGATTTTGGGGATTGAAGTGGGTCAAATGCATGTCAGTGGTTGAACATGTCAAATGATTGGAAAAGATGGGAAATAAAATGTGGAAAAATGGGAAGTTATCCAATTTGAAAATCTGATTAAAAAAAGTGGTGAGCGATTATTACATTTATTTATTTGTTAGCGTCACAATTAGGTTAGGAGGCTGGGAACACACTAAGCAAATGTGGCATACAAGGAAATTAGAAAGAAACTTAAGCAAGGAGTAAGGAGGGTTAAAAAGGGTAATGAAAAATCATTAGCCAGCAAGATTAAGGAAAATCCCCAGGCTTTTTATACATTTATAAAGCGAGTAACCAGGAAGAGGGTTGGCACACTCAAGGACAAGGGAGGGAGAGGAAATGGGCGAGGTATTAAATGAGTACCTTACATCAGCATTCACCAAAGAGAAGGACTTGGTGAATGATTAGTGTGGGAAAGGGTGTGTAGATAGTTTGAGTCATGTTGAGATCAAAAAGGAGAAGATACTGGGATTCTTCAGAAACATTAAGGCAGAAAGTCTCCAGAGTCTGATGGGATGTACCCTAGAATACTGAGAGAGGCAATGGAGGAAATTGTTGGGGCCTTGAGAGAAATCTTTGTATCCTCATTGGTTCAGGGGGGGTCCCAGGGGATTGGAGAACAGACGGCGTCGTTCCTTTGTTTAAGAAGGGTAGCAAGAGTAATCCAGGTAATTACAGGTCAGTGGGGAAAATTATTGGAGAGCATTCTGGATTTATTCCCACTTGGAAATAAGTGGAGCTTAGCATGGCTGCAACGATCAGAGCTCTGAACTGCGCATGCGCAGTGGGAAAAGATTTTAAAAAGTGCACCCGCGTGAGATCGCGTCGGGGTTGCAGGAAGCAGAGAAAGCTGCCCGAGAGCAAAAAGCAGGATGGAGGTGGGCATACACTTCCCTGCCCCCTTTACCCATACCCCCCCCATTACCCACACACATCACTGTCCCTCTTATCCACCCCCCACCACTACTCAGATTAATCACCAAGAGGAAACATGATTTTCTGAAGGGGAGGTAGTGTCTCATTAACTTGATCTAATTTTTCAAGGAAGTGACAAAGATGATTGATGAGGGTAGGGCAGTGGATGTTGTTACGTGGACTTCAGTAAGGCCTTTGACAAAGTCCCTCATGGCAGACTGGAGCAGAAGATGAAGTTGCATGGGATCAGAGGTGAGCTGGCAAGATGGATACAAAACTGGCTCAGTCATAGAAGACAGAGAATAGCAGTGGAAGGGTACATTTCTGAATGGAGAGCTGTGACAAGTGGTGTTCTTCAGCGATCAGCGCTCGGACCTTTGCTGTTTGTAATATATATAAATCATTTGGAGGAAAATGTAACTGGTTCGATTAGTATGTTTGTGGATGACATAAAGGTTGGTGGAATTATGGATAGTGAAAAGGACTGCTGAGTTTGCCAATCGGGAACCGCCCTGTAATGGACCTGCTGAATAAAAGTCTGAATCAGGCGCTCCAGCTGCTGAAGAGCGAGTTCAGAACTTCTCAGATCAGTAATGGTAGTGGGGAGGGGTGTGGTGTGGAGCAGATCATTCTTTAGTGAGAAGGGAGGGGAAGTGAGGCCAGGTCGTAATCTGGTTGGGAGGGGGAGTTGGGTCAGATGGATCTCTTGTTGGGGGGAGGGGGTGCAGGGGGACAGGAGTGTCCGCTACCACTTGGGTGATCGGTGGGGGTGGGGTGGGGGCAAGGGTGGTGATTGATCAGGGTACCTGGATGGGGCGGGGGGGGGTGGTGGATAAAGAGGACAGCAGTGAAGTATGTGCGCACCTCCATCCTGCTTTCCTGCTTTTTGTTCTTAGGCAGCTTTCTCCGCTTTCTGCAGCCCGGGAGCCATCTGACATGGGTGCGCTTTTTAAAATTTTTTTCCAACTGCACACGTGCAGTTCAAAACTCCAATCATTTTGGCTGCGCTAAGCCCCACTCACAGCACAAACAGAACTGGAGATTTTTTTTCAGGCTGTGTGTGTATGGGGGGGGTTGGGGGGCCTGAAAGCAGGTTTCTAAGTCGGATCTGCATTACGCCCAGATTCAGCACTTAGAATGAAAATGGTAAAATCGGGCCCATAGTTTCAGTTTCACTGCAGTAATAATATGATGATACTTGCTCTGTGCATTTAGAATTTCTGTTGACTTGCGTAGGTCTTTGTTTGATCTGATTTATTATTGTCACGTATTAACATACAGTGAAAAGTATTGTTTCTTCACGCTATACAAAGCATACTGTTCATAGAGAAGGAATCTAGAGTGCAGAAGGTAGTATTACAGTCATAGCTAGAATGCAAAGATCAACTTAATGCAAGATAGGTCCATTCAGAAGTCTGACAGAACAGGGAAGAAGCCGTTCTTGAGTCGGTTTGTATCTTTTTTCCAACGGGAGAAGGTGGGAGAATGTCCTGGATGCATGGGTCTTTGATTATGCTGGCTGTTTTTCCAAGGCAGCGGGAAGTAGACAGAATCAATGGATGGGAGGCTGATCAATCACTCACCACTATAACTCCAAAGGGCAAGGAATGCATCCAATCTGGTGTTGAATTTCCTCTTCAATGGTAATCTTCATAGAGAAGTAGTGGCCAAGGTATGCAAAGTGTTTAACACTCGATATATTCCAGAGTATCTCCTTCAATGGGAGATAGAATATTTGACTGATCAGGTAATGGATTGATCTATGTGTTTTATCTTGGAAACGTTCAAGCATTAGGCCAAGTTTCTTGCATGCGGAATTGAAGAGGTCGAGAATGGTTTGCAAATATAGTGCAGTGTGGGCAATGACAATGCAGTCCTCACGTAGGTTTTTGCGGTCAGTTTAGCTCTGACAAAAGGTAACTGAGGTTAAAGTTCTTCACTTTGGCTGTATTTAGTACATCAAAGGGCAGCTGATCTTTGATGAGCAACCAGTGGCAGGCAGATTGTTAGCATGGGGCTAACATAGCTTCAGAATCTAGGCTATCAATTTATGATCTCGCACTTAAGACGGCTGCAGTCACATCAACATGAAGCAGCTGCAGGATTGTGAAGAAATTTCTTGGCCATCCAAATTTTTGGAACACAATCCATGGAATCTTAAAGTCTACCAAAGCGAAGGCTTTTGGGCAAATGCAAAGATAAATTCGTGGTGTTGTTCTTAACAATTTTCTTGGATTTGTCCATCCTAGAGCACTGTGGATATTTAATGGTCAATTACGTTCAAGGTTGAGATCAGTAAGTTTTTGAATTTAAAGGAATCAGGACTGCATGGTGACAGTGGCGCAATGGTTAGCATTGCTGCCTCACAGCTCTATGGACGTGGATTCAATTCCTGGCTTACCTGTCTGTGTGGAGTTTGCACTATATCTGGGTGGGTTTCCTCCCACATTCTGAAAGATGTGCTCATTCAATGCACTGATCTGAACAGGTGTTAGAATGTGGTGACTAGGGGAATTCCATAGTAACTTCATTTAATGTTAATATAAGCCTTATTTGTGACAAATAAACTTTACAGAAGACATGAAGCCTGGGTGGGAAAATTGAGTGGAGGATAAGTAGCAGCCATGCTTACGTTATGAATGATTCAAGTGCTATTGATGGACCAAAGAGTCTTCATCTGCTCCTATTTCTTATGCTCTTACCTGAAATGTGATTTTTTTTGATTCATTACTGCCA
Source organism: Sphyrna mokarran (assembly GCA_024679065.1). NCBI lineage: Eukaryota > Metazoa > Chordata > Chondrichthyes > Carcharhiniformes > Carcharhinidae > Sphyrna > Sphyrna mokarran. Next base: position 32,155,017 of record JAGIQG010000002.1, on the reverse strand, counting down.
CATGAATTGATATAGAGTGAAAAGCATCATTTCTTATGCTAACACATACAAAGCATAACATTCAGAGAGTACATTGGGGAGAAGGAAAGTGTGCAAAATGTAGGGTTACAGTCATACCTAGAGAAAGATCAACTTAATCTAAGATAGGGTCCATTCAAAAGTCTGATAACAAGAAGTTGTTGTTCTTGGGTTGGCTGGTACATGATCTAATACTTTTTTTTCTTGATGGCCAGCATGCATAAGGTCCTTGATTATGAATACAGTGGAAAGTGTAAACAGAATCAATGAGTGGGAGGTTGGTTTGCACGATGAACTGGGCTATGTTCACAATCCTTTGTAGTTTCATGTGGTCTTGGTCAGAGCAAGAGCTATGCAAAGCTGAGATACATCCAGAAAGGATGCTTACTATGGTACATCTGTAAAAATTGGTGAGAGTCATAGCAAGCATGCTAAATTTCCTTAGTCTTCTGAGGAAGTTGGTGAGCTTTCTTAACTATAGCATGGAAGAGCAGGACAGATTGTTGGTGACTTGGACACCCAGCAATTTGAAGCTCTTGACCATTTCCACTTCATGCCTGTTGTTGCACACAGGGGCATGTCCTCCACTATGCTTACTGAATTCGATATCTCCTTCGTTTTATTGATCATCATCGCACCATTTCACCATAATCTGTTTCCTGTATTTCATCTGGTCATTGTTTAAGATCTGACCCAAATACAGTGATGTCATCGGCAAACTTAAAAATGAAATTGGAAGGGAATTTGGCCACACATAGGTGTATAAGGACAGTCTTGCAGGGCACCGGTGTTGAGGATAATTGTGGAGGAGCTGTTGTTGCCGCCTATCCTTACTGAATGCATGGGTTGGTGGTTTATGATTCATGGCACAATTTCTACATTCTTTTTCTGTCTCCTTATGAATAAATCAATCAATTTGATATGTAACTATTTGACCTGCACAAGCATAACCGTGATGTGTGTGATGGACACAACTTAAATTGATTAGGAAATTTCAGAATTAATTTTATGCCCAAAGTAGTTTCTGTGACAGCTTCTGCAGTTTTAATTTAGTATATGATAATTTGATAACAACATGATTGTGTGTGGTTGAGCAATGGCCACATTAGACCTTGTTTCTCATAATATTTTTCTCTTCTTTTGGGTGTAACTGTGACTTCCTTTACCAAGTAATTAAAACAAGGAGTGGCTGTTGGCAAAGTATGTGAAGTTTCACACCTTCTAAAGCAATGTATAATATTTACACCTATTTAGCCAAATCAAGATACTACATAAGCTAATCGTGAACCAAATTAGACAAATTAACAAGGTTCCACGTTTGACTATTGTGGATCTGAACATTTACAAAATAAAAATAAAATCATTCCCTACCCCACCATCCTTTCTTCCCTACCCAACTTTAGAGTTTGAATTTTCATTTACGTTACAGTATTGTCACCTCAAAGTGCAGACCAACTGCAAATTCTAATACAAGTAATGCAACAATAAGATAAATTCCAAGGCAGTGGGTACCTCAATACATGATAAGCAAATACAATTCCAAAATATAAACCTGTTGCCAGAAACACACTCCTGAAAAGACTCAAAGCTGACCTCTGGCCAGTCGGGTATATTTTAGGCAACTCAGAGTTCAGTTCTGTGAAGCCCAAAAAAATCTGCAAGAACTTACATGGTCATTTCCTAATCTGTGTGTGCTTTGACACTGTACTGTGTCATGGAACAATACATCAAGGGTTTTTTTAAAAAATAAATCTTGCAATAGAATGATAAGCTATAAAAATATCCAGATTTAATGAATGGAACTGTCTGTACATAGAGCAACTTTGAATCATCCAAATTAAATCACACCATGATCACAGCAGGAAAGAATTTGCAGACATTTTCAGATCTACATCTGTGGCAGACTCTGAACAACAATTAAACTGGCTACAGAACAATACTGGTGTTGTGATTTTGTCACAGTAGTCCTGAAATGTTAGCTTTAATGAGAAATAAACCTTACCCGAGCTGCCAATTTAAATGACTTAGCATCAGGTACAGACAATTTTTTGCTATTGAGCTGAATCACTACAACCCACCTTGTACAACACAAAGGATTGTTTTTGCCATTCTCCATCACACAAATGGCAGCCACCCTGAGCAAACAGAAAGCTTTCAGACAAATGTGATTATGGACATTGTGTATCTTCAGTAACAATACAACTCTCAGTGAGTCTATTTCACATAGTCCTGATCTGCACTGCTCAAAGATGAATAATATAGTTCAGCAAACTGCAATTGAAGTCTTCAGGCACCAATGTTTTCTGAAGGCAACCAATTTGTTGCCATATCTTAGGGGGTTATGGGTTCTTGCTCTGTAGAAGTGCTATATGGTGTGTGTACGTGGAATATCATGTGATGTCAAGAGTTGCCAGCGATGATACAGTTCAGCAGTTTGTCAGCTAAAATGGTCTGCATGATGCGAGTAAAGAAAGCTGGCAACTGATATTCCCACAACTCTGCACCGAAAACAAGAGCAACCATCCTTCAAATTTCACTGCAACAATGGGTGTATTTGAATTGCGATATATGTAACAGCCAAAACATACTGATCAACAATGGACCCAAGTTCATCAATTCTTATGCCACATATAATCTTGTTGTAGAGGAACCCTTTGGTAGCAGTCAACATGACTGAATTCTGCATTCAATCCGACAGAGGGGAATCTGGGTCTAAGGCGAGAGTTTTAATTTAAATAATGGGCATGAAAACAGCTGCCTAAAGTGAACTGGGAAATTAGAAGATTAAACGATGGGTCAGTAGAAATGCAGTGGAAGACACTTATGGCACCATTTCATGCTACTCAGCAAAGATACATTCCAGTCTGAAAAACAGTTTCAGAGAAGGACACACCATTTTGGCTAACTAAAGAAGTCAAAGACAATATCAAATTGAAAGTAAAAGCATACGACTCAGATTTGCAGTAGATCGGAAGTTGGACAGAACATGTAAATCAGCAAAGAATGACCAAAAGGCGGCAGAAATTAACAGTATGAAAGATGGCTGGAAATACAAAAACAGTTTTTATAGGTGTATAAAAAGAGGGAGAGTAACTGAGATGAGTATTCGATCTCTGGAAAGCAATTCTAATAATGTGAAATAAGGCAATAGTGGGTGTGTCTGTCTTCACTATGGAAGATACAAATAACATCGCAAAAAAAACTAAATCAAGAAGTGAAAGTGAGGGACTGAAAAGAAATTGCAACATGCAGAGAAAGAGCACTGAGAAAATAATTAGAACTAAAAGCTGATAAATCCTCTGAACCTGATGGACTTTATCCTAAGGTCTTAGAAGAAATGGTGGTTGAGTAGTAAGATGCATTGATTTTAATTTCCCAAAATGCCTTAAATTCAGGAAATGTCCTATTGGGTTGTGAAATAATAAATGTAACATCTTTATTTAAGAAATGAGGGAGATAAAAAAAGCACTAAAACAGACAGTTTGCCTGGAATCTATCATTTGGAAAATACTAGAATCTATTATTAAGGAAGCTAAAACAGGGCACTTAAAGATTGTAATATCAGATAGAGTCAACTTGGTTTATGAAAGGGAAATCGTATTTGACTAGAGTTCTTTGAGGAAGCAACTAATGATGTGGCTAAAGAGAAGCCTGGAGACACGAAGTACTTGGATTAAAAGAAAGCAGTTGACAACGTGCCACCTCAAAAGATTGTTGTACAAAACAAGACCTCATGATGTAGGGGGCAACATATTAGCATGAATAGAGGATTGGTTAGCTATGGGAAATTGAGAGTAGGGATAAATGAGTCATTTTCTGGTTGGCAGGGTGTGACCAGTGGAATACAACAAAAGTTAGTGCTGCAGCCTGAACTATTTACAATTTATATTAATGACTTGGAAGGATCAAATGTATGGCTGGTAAATTTGCTGATGGCACAAAGACAGGTAGTGATGTTGTGGAGAGGTCCCAAAGACTACAAAGATATTTAGTTAAGTCAACAGAATGGACAAATCAGCAAATGGAGTATAATGTGGGAAAATATGAACTTGTTCAGTTTGGCAGGAAGAATAGGAAAACAGTATGTTATTTAAATTATCATTTAATTATAGCACTTTTGAGATCGAGAAATTTTAGTGTTCTGGTACTTGAATCACAAGCAGTCAGCATGCAGATACAACATGTAGTAAGGAAAGCAATTGTTGTTTATTGCAAGGAAAATGAAATATAGTTATGGAAGTCTTCTGCAAGGTACTGATGAGACAACATCTAGAACACAGTTTTGGGGATGGATGCAACTGCATTAGAGCATTGATGAGCCACACCTGGAGTATTGCCTGCAGTTTTGGTGTCCTTATCTGAGGATGTCCTTGTTACAGAGGGAGTACAGTGAAGATTTACCAGGCTGATCCTTTGGAATGGCAGGCCTGCGATATGAGGAGAGACTAAGTTGGTTAGGATTATATTCACTGGAGTTCAGAACAGTGAAAGGGGATCTCATAGAAACTTATAAAATTCTAACAGGATTAGACAGGGTGGATTCAGAAAGTATGTTCCCAATGGTGTGGGAGTCCAGAACAAGAGGAGGGAGGGTCATTGTTTGAAGACAAGAGGCAAACCTTTTAGGGCCGAGATAAGAAGAAATTTCTTCACCCAGAGGGTGGTGAACATGTGGAATTCACTATCATAGAATGTAGTTGAGGCCAAAGTCTGATTTTAATAAAAAATTAGATATAGCTCTTGGGGCTAAAGGAATCAAGGGATAAAGCAGGGGATTTGATGATCAGCCATGATCAGACTGCATAGCACAGCAGGCACGAACATCTGAATGGCCTACTTCTGCTTCTAATTTCTTTGTTTCTAAAAACAATGTATAGACTGCTCACAACTGATTCCTTGGAATGAATCAAGAAAGTTGGGTCTGTGTTCATTGGAGTTTAGAACAATGACAGGTGATATTGTTGAGATATGTAAAATCCCGAGAGGACTTCAGAGGGTGGATGGATGTAGAGAGAACAGCTTCCCTTGTAAAAGGAACTTGAAGTCAAAAACGAGTGGTCTCCCAATTAATACTGAAATAAGAAGGGGTTTTCTTTCTCTGAGAATACATAATCTGTGACCTTTCTCTTCTCCTGGAGGAAGGGTTACTGAATATTTAAGACCAAGTTAGACAGATTCGTGACTGACAAGACAGTCAAATGTTACGGGGACAGATAGGAAAGTAGAGGTGATAATCAGATCTGCCATGATTTTATTAAATAGTAGAGCAGGCTCAAAAGGTCAAAAGCCCTAGTCCTGCTCCTAATTTCTAAATTCCACATTTTCTGCTATGTACACATATGCTCAGGAGTGGTCAATGGAAATGCAAACCATAAAAGCGTGCTTGACAAATCATTTACTCCTGAAATAGCTGGCTCCTCTCACGCAGGAAAATGACCAATTTCTCGGGGAGAAAACACTCAATGTTCCCATTAATCACCTTAATAAGCAAATTTGTAAATGATGGCAAACAGAAGAAACAAAACAAATAAGGCAGTAAAATACTTAGACAAGTACCAATATTTTTATAAAGTCATTTATTTAATAAATAACTCAAGTGTACAGAAATAGTGAAAACGTTAAAATAAAAGGCACTTTAAATCAAGAACGTGATGGAAGTGAAGTAGGTCACAACTTGGGACAGAATGAATGCAAACAGCTGTATTTAGTATGCATTCAACTTACCATCTGCTTTCATCTTTAGTACTAATAGCTACTAAACACGAGGGACCTTTGAGTTTTTGGACAAAGCTACGAGAACCTGCTTAGAAATGGAAGTGATGGCCACGTGTATGGATAAAAAAACTGAAGACTAGTGGTTGCAGAAAAATACTTACATTAAAAGGTCTGCAAAATTACACACAAACAAAGGCTTGCATCTAATTTCAAAAAACTAAGTTTGATCTGTCATGATTTGGCAAAGCCATTTACAATTTTAAATAAAGTTGTCCACATTTGGCAGCAGTGTATGCATGATACCAAATATATTTTTCTGTTACATGTTTAACATATAATGCTTCAAAAATAAACAGCATGTATTTTTGCTGAATTGCCCTAACCAAAAGAGTGCTCAGATGACAAAGAGAATGCAGATGTGGGTTTTATAAGTTGTAGTGCGTCAGCCAGACAAATGCACTGTTTCAAGTGATTACCGAAAAATAGAAGAGATTTAGTTTGGACTTCTACAGAAATCTCACAAGCTATGTGTAAATAACTGTAGAAGTGAATCCAAATCATTCCCTTTGGCACATTAAGTACGAATGATGCTTTTGCCATTTTGAAATGTTCTGCCAGGCTTAAAATACTTTTGAGACAATTTACATAGGAACTTTAGAAAGCCAAAATCCTTGGGAAAACAACTAAAAACTAAGTTGTCTCTTACTGAAACAATCATATTCCACTCTAAAACTGGCTTCCCACTCTCCTCAAATTAAAACTTTTTTTTAAAAAAGCAACCAATATTTCTTTACACATAATGTACACATTTCAAAACCTGCATAGAAAAAAACTTACATTATTTGTTAGTAAATCACTGCAAAGTGATCTAAAGCTATTTTGTGACTACAAAAAACCCTCCCAAACCCCATTATCCATAGTTCTAATAAAATAAAAGGAACCCTCAAAAAAAAAATGCACAAAATCCATCATTTTCCCTCATATTTTGGGTTGACAATAGTCGTCACAGCACTCTTGTAGATTGGATTTTCACCCTGAGAAAAAAAAAGTGTAAAATTAATTTTGGGTTTTTGAAATGGACAGAAAACATTAAATGTGACAAGTGTTCTGTTTTCATTTACAGGATATGCACATATTGTATTACTTTACAAGTAAACAACAAGACATTGTATCTGCATCATCTTATAGTGAATCACAGTGGAATGTTCAGCAATTTACATATGGAAACACGTGGCAAAGTTATCTTCCAGGCACAAAATCTTTACTGGCTTTGCAAAGGCAAGACTTGGACGTTTGAGTTAATGAAATTAAAATGGATCAGGCAAACACTAATGATATTCATTTCCCCACAACTCTATGTATTCCTTGTTTGAACACATCGTATATTATAGCCACCTCAGACACACGAAAAAAGTCGAGGCAGAATTGAAGCAAGTCATCCTTGATTCTGAAGGGCCTGCCCAAGATAGGAGATTGCCATCTCAACATTTCCCCTTCGTTTCAATTGGATTCTGGTCAGACTGGCACTGACAAGCTGGCTCCATGCATTCACATTACATCCAAGGCTTATTGTGAGAGGAGAACAAAACATTTTGCTATAGGATGATGAAAGAAACATCAATCTCCCAGAATCTAAACTAAAGAAATGCCAACATAAAAGCAATGTAAAATTCGTCCTTTTAATAGTTAGATTTACCAGGTCTGGGAGGGAGAAGGCTCAAATTGCAATAACTGGAAAATCATTAAGATAGCATAACCTTTATTGGGGGCACAAAGATTTCTTCAAGCAGCCACAGGACAAAACTTCTCCTTCTTTGCATTCTGTTGAGAGTTTTACATTGAAGATTACAAATTTCATAGCAATATATGAACAGGAATAAGCCATTCAGCTGCTTAATAAGTCTGTTTTCATTACAGTAGCCACATAAAGTTAATCCTAGTTGCCTGTCTTTTTTCCATATATTTTAAGATCCTGGCTAATCAAGGACCTACTTCAAATGTTTTGTTATCTAAAGCTGTCTGGGCAAATGCATTTCTCTTATAATGAAAATGACTTAACTGGTTTAGCTCTGTGTGTTTAGGACATTTTATTCCAGATTGCTCTAGAAGAGGATTCTTTATTGTCCAGTCTATACCCTTCATTACTGGTTGTTTTATTTCCATTTTATCATGGGATGTGGGTGTCACTAGCAAGGCCAGGGTTTGTTACCCATCCCTGATTGCTCACAAAAAAGGCAGAGTGAATCGAAGCAGTTTAGTACAACCAAAATGGCTTGCTAGGATATTTCAGAAGGCTGTTAAGAATCAATCACATTGCTGTGTAGAGTCAGATGCATGTCTGATCAGGTAACGATGGCAGATTTTCATTAGTAAACCAGGCAGGTTTTTAAGATAATCGATGATTACTGAGGCGAGCTCTCAATTCTAGATTTTTTAAAATATTGAATTTAAATTCTGCCAGCTTCCATGGGATTTAGGATTTAACACAGAGCATGGGCCTTGAGTAACATTACCACTATGCCATTATGCCCCATTAATGTTATTGTAGAGTTAAAGGGAGAAAAGGAGCTCTTACAAAGAGACAAAGGGCTGAATGGCTTCCTTCTGTGCCATATATTTCCATACTGCCTCTCAACCTCACTTCCATGTAATAAAACTAGTTTATCCCACGTATCAGCCAGCAAATTGCCTCCGGTCTCTCCTAGAAAGCTACTTTTGTTTTACAGTGAGATGTTCAAGTATCATAAAAATCTGAAGCTTAATTAGCTTTAAAGTAAGCCCAGAGAGTTTGCAGAGAAGGAATCATAATTCAACTTCCTCTATCATCTGAAAATTTCAAACCCCAGAAATTAAACAAGATTACAAATTTATTCAAAAGGTAACAACAGATATGAACTCTATTCTCAATTTCTTTGCCATATACATAGAACATTACAGCGCAGAACAGGCCCTTTGGCACTTGATGTTGCGCTGACCAATTAAGAAAAAGTAATGACCCTCTAACCTAAACCATTCCCTTTTCATCCATAAACCTATCCACTGACCTCTTTAACGCCCCCAAACTTGGCTCCCATCTGAAGCACTGACTGGTTCAGTTTTGTGCATTTTCTGAAATGGTAATGTCATATACTGATACTCTGGGGATATTGTGCTTCAGAATGGTTTAACCCAGAAAATGAAATTCTTTTGTTGGCCAACTGCCAACCCCCCACCCCCACCCTTAAGTGGCAGAGAACAGTTTCTATTGTGTGGTTTCCAACAGCAAGACTTGTTAGGCTGCGGAAAATCTTGGCAATTTATCCATCAAGTCAGCAAGGATTGTTCATATTCATGTTTGATAAATTAGTTTCAGAAGATTTCCAGAGATATAAGTTAAGCGATTAAAAGTAATATTTCAAATTAAAATACATACACAAACAGTATATAAAGTTTGAAACAAAATTTCATACAATTTGATTATTTCATAAAATAAACTAATTCACAATGCAACAGGTTAGCTTTCTAAGCAAATTCCTACATCTTAAAAGCACACTCGAGCCAGGAAAGACACGCAAGCTCTCATTATCCCAGGTTCATAAAGTGTCAGGAGCTATGTTAATTAGTCCAAAAAGCTTGTACTGATCAGCTTGCATCTAAAGAGAACCATTATCATTGAGAATTATTTCAAAACATTTTAAGGCATTAAAAAAGCAACTGCCCAGCCAAATGAAAGGATACTATGAGGGGTCAGAGATATGGTTTTTAAGGAGAGTCAAAAGAAGAGGGATGCAGAGAACTGTATAAGGGAATGCTAAAGCATCAATCCAAGTTGTTAGATGCATAGCAACTAACTGTGGCATGAAGGACATGGTGTGAAGGTGAATTGAGTTAAAGGGATATAGCATTTGGAGTGGGATTAGAGATAAGAGACAGATAAAGGAAAAATTATAAAGAGACTTAAATAGGATTGTAATTTTTAAAATCAGTGACATTGGAGGCTAAAATCCCGCAGACATTAGTGAGCTCAGATATAATGGGCAAGAAGCATCTTGTTCAAGATAGGAGATGACCAGGGATTATACTTTATATGTTGCAAGAGACTTTGTGATGACAATAGGCACTAAATAAATGTGAATATTTCTTCAAGGGCTTGTGGAGGATACCAAATCAGTCAGGAGAATAAAAGAACAGCCAAGTGAGGAAGTGACAAGAATACATATGAAGATTTCAGAGGCAGATGGACAGAGGTAGAGGCGAAGGTTGAAGTGACAATCTTTATAAGAGGAATACAAGGAGATGGATACTCTATTCACAGTTCAATAGAGCAGCAAAGCTGCAAACTGCCAGGATCAGCTAGCAAGAGTGGCTGGTAAAGTGAATGAAGCAGTTAGTAAGGTTTTAGAATTGAGGCTTAGGGTGGAGACAAGAGGCTTTGATTTTCCAAACATTTAGCTGAGGGAAATTATAGCTGATCCGAGACTGCACGTCAAACAAGCTGTCTGATGATGCAGAGGCTGAGCAAAGTGTCAATCTGTACTTGTGGAAGTTGCTATCTCAGAATCATTACAATGCAATATTCCAGCATTTGGCACACTGGCCAGAATTTTACTATCCTGCTCACTAGGAAATCGAAGCAGGCAAGAGGTGGATGTGGAAAGCTCTGTTAAACTTGGGTCAGGTTTATGCTTTCAGGATGAGTGAAGCCGCAAAATTCCAGTCACTGTGTCTGCACTGGGTCGCCAAATGAACAATTCACTGTGCCACATTCTGCCTTCTCCCTGCAATCCTGCAACGTCTTGCCTTCCCCTACAATCCTCCACATTCACTCCTTTTCAGATAAGTTTAATTCCCGATCGCATGCTTTAATTGAGCCCATGTCCACCACATTCTCAGACAGTGCATTTAAGACCTCACCCACTGAACGCATGTAAAACCCTTTTCTCGTGTTTGCGTGCTATAATGCAACAGGTAACATCTCGATGAGAAGGAGAAAGGGACTGAGGACAGGTTCTTGATAGACTCTGGAAGTAAGGCTAGAGAAGTAATTGCTAGGAATGTTCTGGCTACAACTGAATAGAGGAGAATGGGACTAAGTGAGGACAGTCGAACTGAGCTGGGCAACAGAGAAAAGATGTTGAAGAGGAATGAAATAATTAACCATTTTGAAGTTGAGGATAATAAAAACAGAATCACCAGAGTCACACAATGTTGTTGGGTCATTTTAGTGCTATGGAAGGACAGAAATCTAATTGGGGAAATTCAAAGAAGTTGTTGAAGCATAGATGGTAAAAACTTCTCACGGACCTCAGAAGAGAGGGTTAAAAGCTGGTGATATTTTACTTTTCCTTCTATTTCTTAGTTTTTAAAGGTGCTGACAGGAGGCTTTGCCTTGTGGGGAATTTAGAATTAGAACATACAATTTCAAAATAACAGTTACCATTTAAAATGAAGATGAGGAGGAATTTATTCTCCCAGAAGTTCATTAATGCGGGGAATTCTCTTCCCTCAGGAGCAATGGAGATTGGGTCATTGACTATGTTAAGTTGAATGTCATGGATCTGCTTAGTTACAGTAAGAATAAATTAACAAAGGATTATAGGATATTATTTGTCCAGCAACAAGTAAAAACCTGCCTAATGACAGCAGTAACCAAAAGGAATAATAAGATGACTTTTTCCCAATAACAAGATTAGCAAGCACCCAGATACAATCAAATATAAATAACCCTATCATCAGGAAACAGCTTACCTAGATGAGTGAGAGATCAGTAGTAGTATAGTGATACTAATTTCTAGAGCCATGGAATGTGAGATATTGTCAACTCAAATATGTAGAAGGGAGAATCAAAAAGGAATCAAGATATAGTTGCCAGCACTTGTTGAAGCAGGGAAGGCACTGTAACATCCTAAAGCTGAGGGGCCATTCAATACGTCACAATTGAGTGACCATTTTAACATCCAAATGTTAGAGCCAAGGTGGTGCAAATTATTCATAAAGGTTGTTTAAATATCTGCACTCCAGGAAAAGACTTGTTCCAGACTTGATTATCCACCTTACAGTGTATGGTAATAAGCTGGGTTTGACTTATGGATTCATTTGATTTGAACGTTGTTTGAGAATGGCAAGTCTTAGAGAGCTCAGGGATTGCAGTTATATATTGAAAAAAGGAATCATTTCTACATAAACTCTTAGGTTATCAAATCAGAAACCCCAAGGCGTAGTATGAAGCCAGACAAGACCCCAACAATTTTGGCATAAGTGTGAGGATAAGACGTTTCACGCCAGGTACGATTCTACTGACAAAGTAGGAAGATTTTATCAAAATAAACTTTATCGAGTAACAGTTTAATATCAAATGAATTATCTTAAATTTTAACAACTGAATAATACTTAAATATGACAAAACATAATTATCAACTGCTAAGCTATCACAATGAGTTTCAATCAAGCAATATTTCTCAGACTTAAACGTCTCTTTAAAATTAGTTGGCAAAACACAAGCATACTTGCTTTGTCTTAGGTTACGAGGCTTGGAATTTCAGAAAGTCATGAAAGACAGTCTGAGGCACTGCTTTCTTCAGGAAGCAACTGCTTGTATTTTGAAAATGGAACGCTTTCCTACAAACTTAGCTCCTCCCATTAACCACATAGTTCTATTAACCAAATTTAAAATCCCAGAGAACTTAAATAAACAAAAGATTCATTAACTTTACAAAGTAACATATTCCTAGATAAAAATCAGTCATTAGCCTACAGTTATCTATGGATTCTGCAAAAACACTGCATTATCATATCTACTTAGCTGCCCTGAGAAAGTCATAAGTCTTTGAGTAACAGCAGTTCCTGTAATGATGATGCTCCAACAATGGTGTTGGGTAGTTCTCAGATATGGACTAAATGACAATGGAACAATGGCAATATATTGAGGCTTGAATGTTGTGCAACTTGGTGATGATGTACCCATTGCTGCTGTTTGTTGATCCTTTTTGTCTAAATCATGGGAGAGGAGATAATTACTGCAGAATTACAGAATGAGGCCATTCAACCAGAGTCTGCACCAGCTCTCCGAAAAACTACCATCACCCAGGCCCTCCTCTCCACCCTATCCCCATAACCGCACATATTTACGATGACTAATCCTCCTAACCTAGGAATCTTTAGGCTGTGGGAGGAAACCAGAGCAGGGGAGGAAACACATGCAGACACAGGGACATTGTGTGGAGTTTGCACAGTCACTGTGTCTTTGAACAGAAGTCAAAACTTTAGTGCTTTAATTTTGAAGGGATTAAAAATGTCGCTGCTCCCTCCTTATTCAGTTTTGTCCAAGTCAAACGTCTGTGTTTTAGTACGCTCCCTAGTCCACCAATATTGCACCAAGATAATTGCTTGGAAAGTAATAACCTCCTGAAGGTACAGTGCCCAATTTCTTTTCATACGTCATTTCACTTTATCAGGGAGAAATGCAGAATGACTTAGACTCTGAGCTCTTGATACGGGGCTGAAACAAACCCTCCTACTCACTTTTGCATTACATGGGTTATATGCCAATGTAGCACATTTTAATTTTAATGTTATGTGTCTCAGATACTAAAACCTAATCACTGGATTTTGGATGGTGTACATGATTGGTCTTTTATTCTAAATGGGTTTAAGTACACGTGCAGACCAAGTCTTTTCTGTTTATTAGTTGAAGGAGTCCTTCGTTATTCAAAATATTCTGTGAGGTCTCAATTCCCTAATTATTACATATTTTGGTAAATAACATACTTAAATTAGAAAATACGAAAAACCAATAACTAAAAAGGCCTTATTATTAAAATAGCTTGAGCTATGAATTGTTTAAAAGCCATACAAATGCTCAGTTAATAACAGACAAAGCCCATGCTCTTAGGCACACAAGATCACGAATGAAAACTCGCCATTTCCAACAAGATAAAAATTGTATTAAATATTCCTATATTGGGTATACATCAGGGAGAAATTTGCTGAAATTTCACAAGTTTACTGGTTAATGCATTTGATTCTTGTGATTCTATGACTGATGCAATTTGAATCTGTCAAATGCACAGCACCAACTGAAAATATTAAGTACAGTAAATTACGTTTTATTTTTCCTTAGCGGTTTGTAGCTGTTTAAAGGGCAAGTCTTCAGTTTCTACAACTTGTTAAAGAGGCACAAGCAGAAAAGCAAAGATGAGAGAAACATGCAAGAAGAGAAGTAATACAAACAGATTTAGAGAGAAGCAACTTTGCGCCCGTAATTTGGATTCTTGAATTTGTTTATAGGACTCTTGTAAATAGGATTTTCTTGCTAGAGAGAAGAAATATAAACATGAAGAATCAAAAATTAAAAGAACAATTAATATAGATCTGAATTTGTACCAGACTCTACATTAGTGATGGACAATCTAGGCTAGTGAGTGAGTCGCATGAGTGGCCCTCCTCCATCTCAGTAGGCTGCAAGATCAAAATCAGTCTTGTTCACTAACCATAACGCTATGAATGAGATTCAATACACTTAATCCAACCCAAATATTTCATAATGAGTAACAGAAAATGCTTAATCATATATATAAATAGAACGATCAACTTCAAATGATAAAAACAAAAAAAAAATTACACTTTGGACATAAAGGAGCACATTGCTTTCACAGTCAATGTTGCATGCATTCAGCATGTACCTTACTTCACACAATTTTGCTTTACACATGCATCACTTCAGTTATACCTGTAGGAAAAAACTACACAGAAATTGGTAGAATGTAGCAACTTTGCATCTAGCAACTAAATGTCTCATGCACAGCACTCAAATGAACCACACGTGGGTTCCAGACCCAGATTGCCCACCACTGCTCTACATCTGAATTCTTAAGCTGATTACACTGCTAATTGGAATATTTGATTGTATGGAATGTTTCAATGAAGTCCTTAGAGGACACAAAGTGCACTAGCTCTTTCAAAGTTACTTAAAAATCAAGATCACTGCTTGGCATCCATGCTGAACTTTTCCAGTCTGTGTATAACAGGAGGAAGAGATTCATGATGGCAATGGAATAATAGATTACTTCAAGTCTTTGAGGAGACAGATTTACTAAAAACTTAGATGACGATTTCAACAATTGTTTTATACTAATGGAGCTAATATGTACTGGTACATCCAAGCATTTGTTTGCTCTATCTAATGGTCACCTTTTTATGGAAATTGTGAATTATGAGCTTTAAAGTAAGACTTTAAAAATTCAGTAACTTATTTCCACAGAATTAATATTTATTTATAGTAATGCTGAGTTAGATTAACAAACTATAACCAAGATAGGAGTGATCTAATTGTTCAGATGTTTCTTGCCCAAACCTACCAAAGTATTTGATAATCATGGAGAGGAAATATAGCCCAAAATGATCAATACCATTAATTATATTGAAAAATTTGTAAATTGAACTTTTGTACTTCCAAACAACAGGAGGTTACTCCATCTTTTTGCTGCTGAGTTCAGCATTCCACATAACAGGAAAGAGGAAGGAAGGAAAAGCAAGATTCACTTTTGAAAAATGCCCCACAAGACCAGTTTGAAATATCCGATTGCTGCTCTGTTTGGGATAATCAATTCAATCCCTTCTTTTACTGGCACCTCTGCGAACTCCCAAATCTGAAATTTGGTAGACTGAATTTAGCTGCAGTTCAGTTCTGCAACTTGGTGTAGAAGGATTATTTGTGTAAATAAATCACCAACTTAAGGTGTTAAGTAAACATTCTCTTGTTGAATAGATTTTACTGTGCAGAATTGTATTGCACTAAGAATGTATTTTCATACCAGTGTCATTCTAGACACAATCCTTTGGGGCATCATTCAGGAATCATAAGGCACAATTAGGGTTTTCTTCAATAGCAAAGTTCCAGTGCAGATTAAATTTCTATATAAAATATATCCAAGTCAGATTTTTAAATGTAGGTTACAAAGGCCATCTGCTAATGTGCAAGATCCAGGAAGCAAGACTGATGAATGTAAAAAGGGCATGGGTCCAGGAAGAAAGACAGGCTTCTGACTCCACTAATCTGCCACTGAGTTCCTTTTTAGGGAAATTCAGCTTTGCAGTAGGCTATGATGATCTAGGTTAACAGATATACAATGTGCAAACTTACCTGAAACTGTCATGTTTGGGATTTGCTGTCATGACAAGCATAGAAACCCAGATAACTGACGAGTATGTGTCTTAGATTGGGAGTGATTATGGCCGAGGAAGGGTTGTACTATTTGAAAGCCAAATAAACAAACATGTGGTCATTTATACCAGGGCTTGGTGCTGACTATGATTGAATTTTAGAAAGGCAAGCAGCTGCTGATGGTTCAATTGGTTGCACCACTATTCAGTGGTATGTTGCATAGAGTTTAATTTGGACAAATGTAAGGTGATGTATTTTGGTAGCTTGAGCCAGGACAGGACTTACTCAGTTAATAGCAGGGCACTGGGGAGGGTTACAGAACAAAGAGATCCAGGGGTACGTGTTCATAGCTCCTTGAAAGTGGAGTCACAGGTGGACAGAATGAAGAAGAAAGCATTCAGCACGCATGGTTTCATTGGTCAGAACACGGAATACAGGAGTTGGGACATCTTGAAGTTGTACAAGACATAGGTAAGGCCACACTTGGAATACTGTGTGCAATTCTAGTCACCCTACTACAGAAAGTATATTATTCAACTAGAAAGAGTGCAGAAAAGATTTACTAGAATGCTACTGGGACTTGATGGCTTGAGTTACAAGGAGACGCTGAATAGACTGGGATTTTTTTTCTCTGGAGTATAGGAGATTGAAGAGTGATCTTGTCAATGTCCCTCTTTATAGACCTCTACAAGATCACTCCTCAGCCTCCTATAGGAAGGTAGATAGTCAATACCTTTTCCCAAAGGTAGGAGAGTCTAAAGCTAGAGGGCATAAATTTAAGATGAGAATGGAGAGATACAAAAGTGTCCAGAAAGGCAATTTTTTCACAGAGTGGTGAGAGTCTGGAACAAGCTGCCAAAGGTAGTAGTAGAGGCAAGTACAATGTTATCTTTTAAAAAGCATTTAGATAATTACATGGATACAATGGGTATAGAGGAATATGGGCCGAATGCAGGCAATTGGGATTAACTTAGGGATTTCAAAAAAAAGGGCAGCATGGATAAGTTGGGCCAAAGAGCCTGTTTCCATGCTGTAAATCTCTATGATTTTATGTCAAACTTTGTCCCAGAGGATGGTGGCACACAATGAGCTGCAATGACCAACAACGTTGCTCAAGACACTGCTATCCACCTATTAATGGGTCAAGCATACTCAGCAGTAGCTCAATGATAAACTAGTGACTCCTAGGAAGGGACAGGAAAAAGTCAGAGATAAAGATATCACTTTAGTTGTTAATGCAGCTGCAAGGTGACACTTCTGGCAATCAAAGCTCAAAATCAAAACCAATCTTTTATGGCAGACTCCAATACTGGAACAAAGATACACAATGCTTTTGGTTACTGTTAATAATTAGCCAGCCTTGCTATAATAATTATCTAGCCATTTCCAAAAACTGTGATAGGCCAATAATACAAAGGCAGAGTGCTCCTTCTTCAAAAGCAAAACCATATTAATTCTCTATGAAGGAAGTTGATATGGTTTTAACTTGTTAAACTGCCAATATATTGGCTTTTACACACTTGTGGTAGGTGAGAAGGGAATGAAGAAGCGTATATTCAAGGTCACAAACAACAGTCTATTTACATAAACCTTTAAATTAACTTTATTAAAGAGACTTAGTGATTAATTTTCAGCATGTCAAAACCCAGCTAACCAAAGAGAAAGAAAATCCACATACCTCCCTTATACAGTGGTGCTGGAAGCATTATTTCATGGCTGTTAATTCATATAGAATTCTTGTTGGTCAAATGCCTAACACACTTCACAGCCTCATTCTCATCAGTAATAGAAACTTACCATGACATTTTTAATCAGATCTGTCACCACATGACATATTTCCGTTAGCACGTTGCTACAACACTATCATGGAGCAAAATATGAGGCGTCATTCACATTCTGAACAACAGGATCTGAAATTCTCTTACCAACACCTTAGTCTTATATAACAAAAAGGTAAGAACTCAATTTTGTGTATAGAATTCTCTGTTATTTTGTTAAGCCTGTGACTGTTTGGATAGTTTTCCAAATATGATTATACTTACTGTATCCCATTTGGCATTCATTTTCTCCTTTTCAAATTTTGCAAACTCCCTTCGGTCATGAATGATCATCAGCAATTTCCATATCAGCAACAGGGCAAGGCCTATCAAGACAATACCAGCAACCACACCAGCTACAATTGGAATGATGTCAGGTGCTTGTGGACATTCTGGAAGAAAACATTATAAATATAAGTTGCAAAAAATTTCATTTGAATACAAAATTATTTTGTATAGCCAAAGAAAACGCTTTCTTCAGATTTTATGGGCTTTAAGATAATCTATATTACAGCTATGCTTCACAATCAGATCAGAATCTTCCCATCATTATGTTGTTAGCACCATCAACTAAATTAGATGCACTGAAAAATATGGAAGCCTTCAAAATGCAAGGTCATTGCAGAGTGAATGCAACTCTACCAGCTATTAGGTTCCGACTGTTTTCATTCTAATTATTTAATCCTCATTCTTAAAATATTTCTCATTCCTGGAGAATGTAATCAAACTTATGTAACATATGAATGTAATCAAACTTATGTAACTTAAGAGTACATTAAATTGATTAGACATGCAAGTTTTCTTATTAAGTGTCTTTAAACATTCTATTCCCTTCTGACAAGACTACAACCTGACTTGCATTATACAAACAATTGACTTACTTTCATGTTTCACATTCAAGCAAATCAGTTGTTATTAGAATAAGAATCAATTTATCTAGAAATATATGAAATTTAGTCTTTAAAAGTTCTTCATTTTAAACTGATGCCTACACCAACTGATATTCTACACTCTTTTCGTATTCTCCTCCACGTAGTACAGCCCTTCAGAAGTATGTTACCTCTTAATCAGAAATTACAGCAGTGGTTGTTTCCTTGACATTATCTGCTCTGATGCAAGAAACCCAAACAAAATGACTTTTGTACTTGACCTGCTGACTGACTTGCAGTCTATTTCCAATAAATCAAGTTTTTATTTCAAATACCCAATGCTTGCATTTTCCTTTTCTTTAATTTTCTAAGTCCTTTGCTGTCAGTTTCCTGCCTTTTTTATGCTATTTTGCTCATTTATTTTATTGCTAATAAATTTTCACAGCTGGATACATAACCACTGAAAACTATTAGCTGTTCGGTGTTTACAGTGACAAAATATTGCTTGTGTTTTTTGGTCAACAGCTATCACCTCTTAATTCCTAGAAAGACCGATGCAGACTGAATTTTTCTCCTTTCTGTTCCGTGCTGGTTGGCCTTATAAAGAAACCATGCCTTTGTTTCACAAGTCAAATGGAAGCAACACACTTATTGTTTTCAGAAGATAAATGGCTTGTAGTGTTTTTGTTTCAATATAAAATGTGTAGCACTATGTTGTACCATAACTTAACAGTTTAGTATGCACTTGGGGCAAATATAGCCCATCATTCTGCTTTAAATGTGCCATTCTCACCTGGATTTTCAGTAACATGAACTTCTGGAACATTCTGGTCATTAACAGAATAAGAGAAGTAGAACCAACAATCATCCTCATCCTTCTCTTTACAATGAGCAATTGATGGAACTTGGCCTGGTTGTGGCAAATCTTCCTGCTTTTTCACCAACTTCACTTCAAATTCACACTGATCACAGGTATCTTTCTTGGGTCCTTTGTTAAAGGCTTTACACTGAACACAATCCCTGAAAAAGGGGTATTTAAAATATTAGCTGGTACAAACTTTCCAACAATGGCTCTTTGAAGATTCAAATTATCCAGTCCATATTTACACGAGACTGCTAAAAGTTTACAGAACCACAGAACTGCTATGATGCAAGTAGTGGCCATTTGGCCCATTGTGTTTGCACCAGTGATCCAATAGAATTCACTGACATTCCCCTGCATTTTTCCCTGTACCCCTGCACATTTGTTTCCATTCAAGTACTCATCCAATGTCCTCTTGAATGCCACAATTGAACTTGCCTGCAGCATTAAACCTCCAGGCAGAGAATTCCAGATCTGAACCACAGACGCAGACAGTCATTTAACTGTCTTCTAATTTCCTGCTTTCTGTTTCTCTTCCTTCTTAGAGAGGTACTACTTTTGTGGATTTCCAAGCTGCTGAAACATTTTCAGAATCCAGAGAAATTTTGGAGATACAACCAATGGATTCATCATCTTTGCAGCCACTTTCTTTAAAACCTTAAGATGTAGGCCATCAGGTCCCAGGAACTTCTCAGCCATTAGTTTTTTGAAGATCAAGAAATAGGAGTATCATAGCAAACTTAGATACATTAATCTCTGTCTCTTCATTCAAGACTTTAATATATTGTAAATAGCTGAGACCACAGTACAGATTCTTGTGGCCCTTCAAGCCTGCTCTAGCATTCAATTAAGGTCAAGGCTAAGAAAACTTAATGGCCTGGCTGGGAATTGAACCTTGGTTGCAGTGGCAAGAGCATTTAAACCTAACACTGGACCACAGGGTTCCCTTCCTTTTTTCCTCTTGCTTTTCTAGTGTTCTTGGGATGCATTTTGTGTATTCTACTCTGTTGACAATACTTCAAAAGTGTCTACCATTTCCACCGTCTCATCCTCCAAGGAACCAATGCTCAATTTAGTTACTCTCTCATATTTTTGTGGAATATATGCCTTTCTTGACATTTCTAGCTGGTTTCCCCCAGATTGTGCTACCCCTTTTAAACTTAATATGGAACTTTCTAAGCATATTAATTACGATTGTTTACAAAATGTAATATTGAATTATATTCCTTTCAATCATTTAAATACTTACTTGTGTTCTGTACAGACTCCAGGACAGGTTGGACACATTTCACAGGCAGGTCCTTGGAATTTAGGATCAGTACATTTGCAGCGACCACATTCACAATGACCTCGCCCATTACACATCTGCAAATTCTTTGAAATACACGTTGAATTATCCAAGGAGCAATCACATGCATTGCCAGAGTAGTTGGGATTGCACTCACACACTCGACATTTACAGATACCATTTCCTGCAAAAGATAACAATTCAGGGAAGTCTGAAAATTTATTTCCAAATTCTATACAGAAGTTCTTTTTGAAAACACAACTTACTCATCACTTCCTCGAGTTAACATTTTTGGAACAGGGCAATACTCAATACTTGGTTTAGTTGGTTAAGATACAGTGCTAAGGGAAATACAGCAGCTTCTAGCTGAGTTGTTAAAAGAATTGGAAGAAAGAGCAGATATTGTAAATTTGTCATGTGGGAAATTATGGGTACAAACTTAGATGTTAATATTCCTTCTTGCAATATATTGCAATATTTAATATATCAAATTGCAGAAGAGTGAATATGGCAATATAGTCACACTCCTAGGTTTGAACTCCCAATGAAAAGGAAGGCTCAAAGATTGGGCTCAAGAATTTAAATAAGTTTCGCTGCTAATATACATTTCTACAAAATTATGGCTTTAGAAGGCCATGTCAAGCATTTAATATTTTTAAAACCATATTTAAAACAAAATTATGTTAGGTTGCTAACTAGTAACGAGTGCATAAATATTTCTCTAAAATGAAAAAGTACTGAAAATACTTAAAGGACAGGGAGGCTATATTAGGTTAAAGAAGCAAAAGATAAACATAGTTCTAGTTACAACTCCTTTTCAAGCTGCAGTTGGCTGTAGCTCAAGTTCAACACAGCAAGGGTCAAATTGAGCTAAGGCAACAGCAAACTACAACAGAATTGAGTAACATTTGAATGAACTGGGGAAAAAGTATGTTTCTGTATGAATGAGAAACATGTATTAGATTGGATTTAAATATATCATCTGCCACTTTACAGCTACTGAAATTCTCCACCTTAGGGATATATAATTTAGATATTGTGAAAAATTTTCAAGTACTTGGCCATTATAAAAGGGTAATGTTAAGTAAGTTGCAAAGAAATGTGAAGACAAGTAAACCAGCATATGGAAATGTAAATTCACTATGCTGTATTCTTACCTCCACAAATCAATCCATTGGATCGGTCACAATTGAAGTTATCACATTCGCAATATTTGCCCGAGATAATTTCATTAGGATTTTCCCTCTTTTTGCAGACACATTCCCCACAGATACAATCACCATTGTCACTACAGATTAGAGATGTATTATCTTTTCGACATGAAGCATCCATATCCTCACTATTTACTTCATCAGTGCTGCACTCACAAAATCGACCAATACGTCCTTTGTTACACCTGAAAATGAAGCATTTCACATCGCCAAGTTAGGTGATTGAAAAACACAGAACTGAATGATTTAAATATCAGGCACTGTAGTTCTCATGTATTTTTTTCTTTACCTCACACCATTGTATAAAACATTAACCCTGCATTTAGAGTTCTTACTGAGTGGCACTGGTAGAATAGTCACCTTTCTGATTTAGACCAACAAGTCTTAAGTATAAGGATAACATTGTACTCCCCAATATTTCTGTCATGCCTGGAAAAGGCTGACCATATTGTATTGCCAGCTGATTCAATAACTTTCAAGTACTTGTTTCATGATTTGGTAGGAGTGGAATTTATGGTATTCAGTTAACCTGGCAATTTGCAGAGGAACAGCTGCTAGTAAGACAAGTACCAAAGAGATAACCATTGAATAATTTTCAAATTAGGGATGCCTGTAGCTTCTGGCTTAGTGCAGGCCACCCAATGAGGTGCGCTGGTTCCTTGGGTTTTTTCAGGCTCAGCATACTTCAAACTATTGGGCATAAAGACCCAAGTGCCAATACCAACTACAGGGCACTCCTCTACTGTACCAAAACTAAGAATAGTAGTTCAATGGATAGTAAGGTTTGATGCATTTACAGTCAGCATTTTCCAGGCCACAATTAATAAAAATTACTGTCTTAAATATTGCTACAAATATAAATGCTGCATGCTGTTACTAATCCAAGTGCAGCCAAAAAGAGAAGTGAAAAAGGAAACAAGCGAAGCAAAAAACAATCTGAACTAAAAATCTTTTTAAACATGCCACCAGTTTTCTGTGATGCCACTTCCACTGATGTGGCCCAGAATATGCTTGGTCAAAGTTGGCAACTCTTCTCTAGATACTTGTTGGTTTGTGCCTTGCCAGTTTCTCTTGCCACCTCAAACTAATGTGTGTTCAATTCTGCAACACCAACACAACACACTTTGAAAAAAAAGTTCATAAAAAACCTCCCCTTAAAGACAAACTGCCACAAGAACATGTTTTTGCCATATGTTCTCTACTTTGAAAGCAGCAAATAATGCTGAAAAATCACAACATTTTGAATTGTACGTTATATTAGCTAAATAAAGGTGACAATAGATACACTAAAAATGTCTATTTTACAATGCTATTACTCATTGCTATGCCTGTAGCAAACATCCACAATCTTAGCAGTTGGTTCTTGAACAAACTGATCACTTACCTGCAAGCTCCACATTCAAATGTTCCATTTCCCTGATGACAATCTGGGCTGTTAGCAATTCCCTTACTATGACAGTCACATTCACAAATGAACTCCAGATTAACTTCTACCTTCTCATTAAATCCCAGAGGTTTGATTTGAATAGTTGCTTTCTCTCCATTATTTGGGCATTTATTTGCTGTGATGCTTATGTTGAAGCTCACCTAAAACACATAGATGCATGCAACGCATGTTTATTCCCATTCTTAAAATAATTCCAATTCAAGTTTTATTGCACATGGTTCAATGAAAAAAGTATTAGTTTGCATCAGGTGCAGACATAAAGATTGCCTGCTCATGTTACACAAGATCATTGGACTTGTTTGGAAGGTAGGTAGGGGTAGTCTGTGTGGATGGAATGGTAGCAAGAAAGAGACAGAAGAGGAGGAAGGAGTCAATGGTTATTCATTGCAGAATGTTTATGTATTTTACAGTTAGCATTTGTACAATTCTAAGAGCCAGGATGAGAAAAAGTAGATAATTTGAAAGACAAATACAGTAGTTTGCATTGAAACAAGACTAATTTTTATTTCTGCAGTAGTTTCAAAGCTGTGTTTAACATCTCCACTTTGTAGTTCTATTAAAACTAGATCCACAAACAACAAACTACTGTCCCACTTAGTCTAGTAGGAAAGAAGCAATTATACCACTACCATGTATTTTTCATATACTGTCCTCAAATTTTAATGAATATTTTTGATCAACATGCTCCTTTTTAACTTATGAATTTCCATATTCTGTAGAAAAATGTCAGCTGTAGGGAACTTCCATTATAGCACCAAACTTTTAAGGTAAATTATAGCAACTAGCTGCAGAGAAATCAGATGCAGAATAAAGTTCCCTTAACAGTCCTAACTTCAAGAAAGCTATTTTTCCACATTAGCCATCCTGTAATTTGATAAGATTAAAGGGGCATGTTTGTGCTCAAGGCCAGATCCATCGGAGCTAGTTGGAAACTGGCCAAATTCATTGAACCCAGGATCTTTACATTCAACACAGAATACTTTACAACCTGCAAGGAAGTTCTTAATCCTAATGTTATGGACTAGCTTTGTAACTAAAATGATTTAATTCTGGGAGAGATAATTCCAACAATTTGGAAGAGGATCTGGCCAGGAAAATTGTCCTGAAGGACTGGAAGGCAGCAATGTAATGGAGCAGTGCTTTGTTTTCAGAGAGGAGATGATTCATGTACCGATTAGATATCTCCCCTACCCCCACCCCTGCTTAGAGAGAAAAGGGAGCAGGCAAAGTTCCTTGGATTCCAAAGTAGTTAGATAATAGATGGAGTACACAATGGTGATTAAAACTGATAAATCTCCTGGACCTGATGGCATTTATCCCAGACTGCTTAGAGAGGTGCGAGGTGAAATTGCTGGGCCTCTGACGCAAATCTTTGTCTCTTCCTTGGACACAGGTGAGGTCCCAGAGGACTGGAGAATAGCTAATGTTGTACCGTTGTTTAAAAAGGATGGTAGGGATAACCCCGGAAATTATAGGCCTGTGAGTTTGACTCAGTGGTATGGAAGCTGTTGGAGGGGATTCTTAGAGATAGGATGTATAGGCACTTACAGCGTTGCAATCTGATTAGGGATACGCAGTATGGATTTGTTAAGGGGAGGTTGTGCCGTACAAATCTGGTAGAATTTTTTGAGGAGGTGACGAAAACAGTCGACGAAGGGCGAGCCATTGATGTCATCTATATGGATTTTAGTAAGGCGTTTGACAAAGTCCCTCATGGGAGGTTAGTTGAAAAGTCAAGGCAAATGGGATACAAGGACAGGTAGCTAGATGGATAAGCAACTGGCTTGGTAATAGGAGACAGAGAGTAATAGTGGAAGGGTGTTCCTCTAGCTGGAGATCGGTCACTAGTGGTGTGCCGCAGGGCTCGGTACTGGGACCTCTTCTATTTGTAATATATATAAATGACTTGGAAGAGGGAGTAAGTGGAATGATCAGCAAGTTTGCAGACGATACAAAGATGACTGGACTTGCGGATGGTGAGGAGCATTGTCAGGTGATGCAGCAGGACATAGATAGGCTGGTAGCTTGGGCAGACAGATGGCAGATGAAATTCAATCCTGATAAATGTGAGGTGATGCATTTTGGGAGAAAGAATGTAGGGAGGAGGTATATGATAAAGGGTAGACCTATTAAGAGTATAGAAACGCAGAGGGACCTGGGAGTGCAGGTGAACAAGTCTCTGAAGGTGGCAGAGCAAGTGCAGAAGGTTGTGAAGAAAGCATATAGTATGCTAGCCTTTATAGGAAGGGGTATAGAGTACAAGAGCTGGCCTTTAACGTTGCAGTTGTATAAAACACTGGTTAGAGCTCATTTGGAATACTGTGCCCAGTTCTGGTCGCCTTACTATCGGAAGGACGTGGAGACTCTGGGAAGAGTGCAGAGGAGGTTTACCAGGATGCTGCCTGGTATGGAAGGTCTGAGTTACGAGGAGAGGTTAGGCAAATTGAGACTGTTTTCCTTAGAAAGATGTAGACTTAGAGGAGATCTGATAGAGGTGTACAAGATTTTGAAGGGGATAGATAGAGTAAACATAGAACATTACAGCGCAGTACAGGCCCTTCGGCCCTCGATGTTGCGCCAGCCAGTGGACCCTCTAACATAAACTATTCCAATATCATCCATATGCCTATCCACCGAACATTTGAATGCCCCCAAAGTAGGCGAGTCCACAACTGCTGCAGGCAGGGCATTCCACATCAAACAGGGCTAAGCTTTTTCCTAGGATGGACTCAAATAGCACAAGGGGTCACAGGCTTAGGGTGAGGGGGGTAAGGTATATTTTGGATGCTAGAGGGAGTTTTTTCACATAGAGGGTGGTAGGGGTTTGGAATGCACTGCCAAGTAAAGTGGTGGAGGCAGGCACTCTGAAGTTATTTAAGAAATACTTAGATGGGCACATGAACAGAATGGGAATGGAGGGGTATAGAAAACTGATTTAAAAATAGGGATCGTGAGCCTTGGGAGTCCCTGGGAAGTGTGTAAATAGATGATGATATTGATGTACTTGTTTTTATCCTACAGGTGCTTTGGTCCACCTTGTTGTCTAACAAGGGGCATACACGCGATGGGTCGTGAGAGGGCTGCTCTTGGATTCTTTTCGAGAGTATCCTAGTGCTTCACGTCGTTAGTGTACGCTTGACCTGGACCATTTGATGGGCAACACGACAGCTCAGTGACTATCGCTGTGCTGTGCAGATACATGGATTTGGGCCTGTGTCTGGGGGAGTTTGCGCATTCTCCCCGTGCTTGCGTGGGTTTTCTCCAGGTGCTCCGGTTTCCTCCCACATCCCAAAGATGTGCTCTTAGGCTAATTGGCAAAACAAATTCTCCCTAACTTGTCTCAAATTTGGTTTTTAATCCATAGATCTATAGACATGGACAGGGATTGCGTGTAGAAGTGGGAACGTCGAGGTGGCAACATCGAGATGGTGGCGCGGGCTCGTTGGGCCGAAGGGCCTGTTTCCCGTGCTGTTTTGTTCTTTGTGATATATGCCTGATATCAGTTTAATAAAACAGCAGAGAGTCAGGCTGAACATAAGTAGACAGAAGTGGAAAAAGGGAACAGGAGCAGAGACAATCTGAGCTAACAAAACAGAATTCAAAAGTCTTTCACAGGTATATTAACAATAGGAGCTGTGTCCCAGGAACCATGTGACCAATTAGAGATCATAATGGAGATCTATTTGTGGAGAAGAAAGGCATGAAGAGAAACTAAAATGCTTTGCATTAGTGTTGACAAAGACAATTTTACCTAAACAAGATTATAGAATACTATATATGAGAAATTTAAAAAACAGAAAGGCACTAGGGAGTCTGACAGAATTTAAAACCAGCTAAGTTGTCCGAATGGAACACACCCTAGGTGGCCAAGGGAAATAAGAATAGAAATTCTAAATGCACTGGCTACAATCTTCTAATCCTCTTTATATATAGGGTGTGTCAAAGGACTGGAGGATTGCAAACATTATAGCCTTGTTAAAAAGGGAGAAGGATAAACCTGGTAATGTTAAGCAGGGAAGCTTTAAGCAAAAATAATCAGGCAGAAAATTAGGGCAAACAGGACAAGGGCAAACTGGACAAATTAGAGGGCAAACTGTGTTTGAATAAATTGATGGCTTTTTTGATCAAGTAACAAAGGGAAATATAGTTGCTGTTCTGTATATGGACTTTCAAAAAGTGTTTGATGAAGTACCACACATTAGACTTAAATTTTGGTCATACCCCTACGAGATAAAAGGTTCAGTAGCAGAAGGATACACAATTGGTTAAGGAATAGAAAACAGCTGTGGTTTTTTTTGGACTTGGCAGTCATACAAAGAACAACACAGTCCCTTCAGCTCAATGAGCCTACGCTGCCATTTTAACACTATGACCTTTGTCTACACCTATTGGGGAAGATTGAGGGAGAACTAATTTAGGGACAATTTGTTACACCAATCAGAGCTAACAGCACGTTTTTGGAGTGTGGGAGGAAACTGGAGCACCCGGAGAAAACACATGCAATCACGGGGAGAACGTGCAAACTCCTGCAGACACTGGTCCAAATTCTTGTATCTGCTCAGCAAACAGTGATAGGCACTGAGCTGTCATGTTGCCCGTCAGATGGTCCAATTTAAGCATACACTAACGACGTGAAGCACTAGGCAACTCTCGAAGCAACATCCAAGAGCAGCTCTCGTACAACCCACTGTGTGTATGCCCCTTGTTGGTCAACAAGGTGGATCAAATCACCTGTGAAGTAAAAGACATCAATAAACCTGCAAAACTTAGACATTTATGGAATCCCCAGAAGCGCAGGAATAAAGCAAGGGAGCCAAGACATATGGCAGAAAGTCATAGGAATCAATTAATTCTCAGGGACGTCCGAAGGCTCTTGATCTTTATTTAGAAAAATCTCCTGTATCCTTCCATCTCTAGTCTGCTCACGTGCCTAAGTAAGTCTTAAAGCAACCCTAGCATGCCTGTCTCCACCACCTTACTTGGCAATGCATTCCAGGCCCCCACCACTCTCTGCGTGAAAAACCTCCCTCTAACATCTGAATTATACCTCGCCCCCCCTCACCCTAAGCCCGTGGCCCTTCATAATTATTGTATCCAACCTAGGAAAAAGCTTACCACTGTTCACTCTATCTATACCCTTCATAATCTTATACATGTTTATTAGATCTCCCCTCATTCTCAGCCTAAGGAAAACAGCCCGAATGTGCCCAATCTCTCATGCAGTGGAGTACTCAAGATTCCCTATTATGACTATTCTGTTGTGATAAATATCAATGACTTAGTCTTGTGGATACAAGACAATTTTGAAATCTGAAAATTACACAAAACCTAGATGTGCAGTAAAAGAAGAAAACAGTTTCATAACTTGAGGGCCCAGATGTGGTGACAGAATTGATGGGCACATGGCTAAAGAAATTCACCATGAAGGTGGAAGTGAAACATTTTGTTTGGAAGAATAAGTACAATTTTTAAAGGGATACAAGAACAGACAGAGCTGGAGTACTTTCACATGAATCTTTGTTAACCATCCTGCCACATTTAAAGTAGTTAATAAAGCATACGATATCCTGAGCTTTATAAATAAAGGCATGATACACAAGTTATGCTAAATCTATATAAAACCTTAATTCAGCTTCAGCTGGAATATTGTGTTCAATTCTGGGCTTCATATTTTAAGAAAGACATGATGGCATGGGAGGAGAAGAGAGATTTACTCAGTTCTAAGACAGACTGAATACAGTTATGTGGGAATAGTGGAACAGCTGGGTAGTTCTCCTTGGAACAGGGAAGAAAAACAAGAGAATTGATATAGGTTAAGAATCACAAAGATTTTAGATAAATAAAGTGAAGCAGTTTCAAATGACTGTGAGGGCAATAATTAGAGAGTATAAATTAGAGGTGCCTAACAAAAGAAACCGAGGCAAGACTGAAAATCATTTTTTGTTTAGAGCCGTTAGGATTCAATGCGTTGCCCAGCAGGCTGATGGTTACAGATTCAGCAGTCGGCTACAAAAGAGAAATGCATCAATACTTGGAGAAAAACTGCAGATATGGGGACAGGACAGGGGAATGTCACTAACAGGATTGCTCCTTGAAAGAGCTAGCACAAACTCAAACATACACAGGAAATAGAAGCAGGAGTAAGTCAAAAAGCCCTTCAAGCCTGCTCTGTGTTTCATTATGATCATTGCTGATCATCAAATTCAATACCGAGATTCCACCTTCCCTCCATATTCTTGATCCCCATACCCCCTAAAGCTTTATCTAATGCCCTCTTGAAATCACAATGTTTTGGTTTCAACTACTTTTTGTGGCAGTGAATTCCACAGAATCACCACTTCCTTGACCTCAAAATTTCTCCTCCTCTCAGTCCAAAAAGTTTACCTAAATTAGACCTCCCTTAATCTGGCGCACATATAATTCTTTAAATTTGCGCCCCTTTATTGTGCAGTCCAAGAGGCGTAGACAAAGGTTGTAGGTAGAAGGACTGGAATGAGGCACTCACTGACTGTTAAAATGGGTGGCACGGGCTTGTGGGGCCGAAGGGCCTGTTTCCTGTGCTGTGTTGTTCTTTGTTCTATCCTCAAACTATGACCACTAGTTCTGGACTCTCCCACCATTGGGAACATTTTTTCTGAATCTACCTGTCTATTCCTGTTAGAATTTTAGAAGTTACTATAAGATCCCCTCTCAGTCTTCTAAATTTCAAATATGATCCTAACTGATTCAATTTCTCCACATATAACTGTTTCGCCATCCCAAGAATTATTCTGGTAAACTTTCACTGCACTCCCTCTATAGCAAGAGCATCCTTCCTCAGAAAAGGATAGCAGAATTACACACAATACTCCAGATGTTGTCTCACCAACGCCCAATAGAATTGCAGTAAAACGTTCATTTTTTAAAGAGATGACTAGGTATATGTATTCAAGGATAGTGCAGTTGATGTAGTTTATACGGATTTCAGCAAAGCCATTCACAAAGTTCCACACCAGAGACTTATAAAGAAGGTAAATTCATATGGGACACACGATAATTTGATAAAGTGGATTCAAAATTGGCTCAGTTGTAGGGGACAGTGGGTGATGATAGAAGGCTGCTTTAGTGACTGGAAGCCAGTGCCCAATGGCATACCAAAGGGATCTGTGTTCAGCCTCCTATTATTCATCATTTATATAAATGACTGTTAATGACTATGCGGGGGATAGGACTAAATGGGTGGTTAACAGTGAGGTACAGTGTCTTAGGCTACAATACAGATGGAATGGTCAAATAGACAGATAAGTGGCAGATAGAATTTAATCCTGAAAAGTGAGGTGATACATTTTGGAAGGAGTAATTTGACAAGAAACTACTCAGTGAACGGTAGGGCACTAAAAAGTTCTGTGGGACAAAGGAACCTTGGCCTGTTTGTCCACAGATCTCTGAAAGCAAAAGGGCATGTTAGTAAGGTGGTGTAAAAGGCATATGGGACACTTGCCTTTATCAATCCAGGCATAGATTACAAAAACAGGGAAGTCATGTTGGAGTTGTATTGAACTTTGGTGAGGCCATGTGCAGTTCTGTTCACCAGATTATCAGAAGGCTGTGATTGCACTGGAGAGGGTGCAGAAGCGATTCACCAGGTTATTACCTGGGACAAAACATTTAAATTATGAAAAGCAGTTGCATAGGTTTGGGTTGCTTACGTTGGAGCACAGAAGACTGAAGGGCTACCTGATCAAGGTGTACAAGATTATGATAGACATGGAGAGACTGGATAAGGAGCAGCTGCTTCCCTTAGTTGAAGGGTCAGTCATGAGGATCGTAGGTTCATGGTGAGGGGCAAGAGGTTTAGGGGGATGTGAGGAAAAAGTGTTTTTACCCAGAGGGTGATGACAGTCTGGAATGCTGCCTGGGACGGTGGTAGAGAAGGGTTGCAGAGAAGGATTGCCTCACCTCCTTTAAAAAGTATCTGGATGAGCACTTGGCACATCATAACATTCAGGGCTATGGGCCAAGTGCCGGCAGATGGAAATAGGTGGAGGTCTTGCTGGCTGTAATGTGTTGACACAGACTTGATGGGCTGAAGGGCCTATTCTGCACTGTATGATTCTATGATCCCTATTCCTATATTCAAATCTTCTCACTATGAAGGTTAACATATCATCTGCCTTCTATGCTGTCTGCTGTACCTGTGCACTTACTTTCAGTGACTGATATACAAGTACACTAAACTACCAATATCCACTACAAGCCCACTGACTCCCACAGCTGTCTGGATTATAGCTCTTCCCTCTTTACATCCTGTAAGGACTCCGTCCCTATCTCGCAGCTCCTTTGCCTCCGTCGCATTTGTTCTGATGATGCCACTTTCCAAAGTAGTGCTTCTAATATGTGCTCCTTCTATCTCACCAGTGGTTTCTCACCAACAGTTGTCAACAGTGTCCTCAACAGCATTCGGTCCATCTCCCGTGCCATGACCCTCACCCCTCCCCTCCCTCTCAGAATATCTCCCTCTCGCTGAGTACCTAACTCTCAATTTATACCCAAATAATTATCTACCTTCCTACTTTTGCTACTGAAGTGGATAATCTCACATTTATCCACATTATCTGCTATGCGTATACTTACCCACTCAGCCTTGAGCATCTCTATACCTGCTTTACATCTCATCACTTCACCCAACTTATAGTCCATTTAGTTCCCTCGTTCAAATTATTAATACATAATGTGAACAGTTAGGATCTCAGCACAGGTCCCTGAAGTAGTCACTAGTCACTGTCTGCCCATTGGAAAAAGATCTGTTTATTCCAACTCTTTGCTTCCTGTCTGCTAAGCAGCTTTCTATCTTCAAATGGATCTGCAATTCCATGTACTTTACATTGTAATCTGCTATGTTAGATCATTTTGAAAGTTTTCTGAAAGTCGAAATAAACCACATGTACTGGTTCTCCCTGGTCAACTCTATTAGTTACATCCTCAAAGAATTCTAGGAGATTCATCAAGCAAGATTTCCATTTTGTAAATCTATACTAACTGTCTGATTATACCGCTACTTTCCAAATGCTGAATTATGAAATCCTTGATAATGGACTCCAGCAACTTCTCTATTACCAATGTAAGCTTCACTGGTCTGTAATTCCCTGCTTTTTCTCTAGCTCCCTTTTTGATTAGTGGCGAAAAATGGAGAAGGATTATGCTTTGCATGTGGAAGCTGACAGGGTGAAATGTGAAAACAAGGGGAACTCTTTCCTTATTCTGAGACGGGGGGGAGGGGTGAGGGTCATGGCACGGGAGATGGACCGAATGCTGTTGAGGACACTGTTGACAACTGTTGGTGAGAAACCACGGGTGAGATAGAAGGAGCACATATTAGAAGCACTACTTTGGAAAGTGGCATCATCAGAACAAATGCGACGGAGGCAAAGGAGCTAAGAGATAGGGATGGAGTCCTTACAGGATGTAAAGAGGGAAGAGCTATAATCCAGACAGCTGTGGGAGTCAGTGGGCTTGTAGTGGATATTGGTAGATAGTCTATTACTGGAAATGGAGACAGAAAGGTCAAGGAAGGGCAGGGAAGTGTCTGATCTGGGCCAGGTGAAGGTGATAGAGGGGTGGACACTGTAAGCAAAGTTGATGAATTTTTCGAGGTCTGGATGAGATTATGAAGCAACACCAAAATAGTCATTGGTGTACTGGTAAAGGAGTTGTGGAAGGGGATCTGGGTAGGTTTGGCACAAAGAATGTTCCACATACCTCATAAAAAGACATGCATAGCTAGGACCCATATGGGCACCCATGCTACTCCTGTGACTTGCAGAAAATGGGCTGAGTTAAAGGAGAAGTTGTTGAAAGATAGAGTGAGTTCAGTCAGGTGGAGGAGAGTGATTGTGGATGGGGATTGTTCAGGCATCTTTTCAAGAAAGAAGCAAAGAGCTCTTAAGCAGTTCTGGTGTGGGATGGAGGTATAGAGAGATTGCATATCCACGGCGAATAGAAGGTTAGGGCCTGCGAACTGGAACCTGTCAATATGACAGACGGCATCAGAGGAATCCCAGGTGTAGGTAGGGAGGGAATGGACCAGGGAATGAGGATGGAATCAAGATAAGAGACAATAAGTTCAGTGGGGCAGGAGCGTGGGCCTACCAAGACAGTCCTTTTTGTGGATTTTGAGAAGTAGAAGCCGTCTGAGGTTGGGAGACTATGAAATTGGAAGCTGTGAGGAGAAGGCATCCAGAGGAAATGAGGTTGGTGACAATGTTGGAGACGATGGCTTTGGTGGTGTTGATATTCTGACAGAAGAAAGTGACAGAAGAAGTGACAGAAAATGTCTGGGGTGTATGGGGTCCTTAATTATACTTTGCCGAGGCAGCAGGAAGTGTAGGCAGAGGCAACAGATGGGAGGCTGGTTTGCTTGATTGTTTGGGCTACATTCATGATCTTTTGTATTTCCTTGCAGTTTTTGGTAGAGCAGGAGTCATACGAAACTGTGATGCAACCAGGAAGAAGGCTTTTTATGGTGCACCTGTAAAATGTTAGTGAGAGTCATAGCTGACATACCAAATTTCCTTAGTCTTCTGAGAAAGTAGAGGCATTGGTGGGCTTTTTTAACTATAGTGTCGGCATGGGGGAATGAGGACAGGTTGTTGGTGATCTGGACACCTAAATACTTAAAGCTCTTGACCCTTTCTACTTCTTCCCCATTGACGTAGACAGGCGCATGTTCTCCTTTACGCTTCCTGAAGTTGATGACAATCTCCTTCATTTTGTTGACATTGAGGGAGAGATGATTGTTGCCGCACCAGTTCACCAGATTTTCTACCTCATTCCTGTACTCAGTTTCATCACTGTTTGAGATCTGACCCACTATGGTGTGTTGTTAGCAAACTTGAAAATTGAATTGGAGAGGAATTTGGCCATGCAGTCATAGCTGTATAAGGAGTAGGGGGCTGAGAACACTATGCTGGGGGGTTTAAACTAATTTGGGGGGGGGGGGGGGGGATGCTGAGTAGCTTGGATGTTAAGAGGGACGAGAATAGGGGGTCATAGATGAGAACTGTAAAGCACAGCAGCGTACGGGCAGAGTAGGGCATGGTTTGAAATGCATATACTTTAATGCTAGAAGTATTCGCAATAAGGTAGAGGAACTTGCAGCTTGGATCAGTACCTGGAACTTCGATGTTGTGGCCATTTCAGAGACATGGATAGAGCAGGGACAGGAATGGTTGTTGCAGGTTCCGGGGTTCAAATGCTTCAGTCGGAGTAGAGAAGGAGGTAGAAGGGGGGGAGGAGTGGCATTATTAGTCAAAGACTGTATCACAGTGACAGAAAGGAAGTTTGATGAGGACTTGTCTGTTGAGGTAGTATGGGCTGAGATTAGAAACAGGAGAGGAGAGGTCACCATGTTGGGAGTCTTTTATAGACCTCCTAAAAGTTCTAGAGAGGTAGAGGAAAGGATTGCAAAGTCAATCCTGGACAGGAGTGAAAGTAATAGGGTAATTGTTATGGGGGACTTTAACTTTACTAATATTGATTGGAATAGCTATAGCTCTAGCTCGTTAGAGGGGTCAGTTTTTGTACAAAGTGTGCAGGAAGGTTTTTTGACTCAGTATGTAGATAGGCCAACTAGAGGTGAGGCTACATTGGATTTGGTGCTGGGCAATGAGCCAGACCAGGTGTTAGACTTGGAAGTTGGTGAACATTTTGGTGATAGTGACCACAATTCGGTTACGTTCACCTTAGTGATGGATAGGGATAGGCGTGAAGCTGGGGGCAGTAGTTATAGCTGGGGGAATGGTAATTATGAGGCCATAAGGAGGGAATTGGGGTGCATAGGTTGGACTAGGAAACTACAGGGACTGGGAACATCTGAAATGTGGAGCTTATTCAAGGAGCAGCTACTGCGAGTCCTTGATAAGTATGTCCCTGTCAGGCAAGGAGGAAATGGTCGAGTAAGGGAACCATGGTGTACTAAAAAAGTTAATTCGCTGGTTAAAAGGAAAAAGGAGGCTTATGTCAGGATGAGGCTTGAAGGCTCAGTTAGTGCACTGGACAGCTATAGATTAGCCAGGAGGGAGCTAAAGAGTGAGTTGAGGAGAGCTAAAAGGAGACACGAGAAGACTTTGGCTGATAGGATCAAGGAGAATCCTAAAGCTTTCTTTAGATATGTTAAGAATAGAAGATTGGTTAGGGCAAGATTAAGGCCAGTCAGAGACAGCAATGGGAAGTTGTGTGTGAGCCTGAAGAGATTGGAGAGGCACTGAACAAATATTTCTCTTCGGTATTCACGCAGGGTGATGTAAATGTAGTTATGGAGAACACTGAGGTACTTCACAATGATGGATGTCAGAGCCACTGGCTAATCATCATTAAGATACACAATAGGTTTTTCTGTGCATAAATAAAACATTAAACTACACCAAAGGAAAAGGACAAGCAGATTCAATTTCTACTACTAGATTCAACCAGAGATGAAGTATCATTTTACCTGATGGTGGACATGAAAGTAGCAGCAAACACAAAGACAGAAGTGAAACTACAATGACTGTGTTAGCACTATGAAATACCACAATATATTTTTGGATACTCACATAATTGCTTTGTGGACTATAGATACCAAAAATAGACATGACAGAACTGAGGTGGATAGTGGGCATGTATGTTTGCACAGTATACATGAAGAAGGTGCAGGTATTATTGTCAGACCTGAAAAAGTGGGTGAGGGGTTTGAGAGAAGAGTAGCTTCTAAATTTGAAATCAACTTCCATCTAAACATCAGCACGAGTTACCTTCCTGTTCAAGTTCTAAACCATAGCAAGTGCATAACTCATTTAATAGCCAATGATCAAAGTCACTTCAGAGAATGTTCAGGTGAAAATGATTGGATCTTACCTCATCACCAATTTGAATGCCCAAACACTTCCTGCCATTTTCCCCTCTATGAACGGTATTATTTTTACAATAGGCTGTATAATGTATTGACACTCCTTCTGGCAATTTGCTATTCTCGAGGATAACTTCAGAAGACAAAGCCTGTTAAAAAAGATATAAGTGTTGCTATCTCCGCATTTGTAAGTATTAGTGGCACCAGTAATTTCATTTTGATGCAAGGGTCAACTTTATGGTCAATACTTACATGATAAGCATCAAGGATCAACTTAATCACATTACTGGAGTTTGATGATAGAACACCCACTTCAGATTTTGGAATGAGATCATGGAGTGCCTATTAAAAATAGAGCAACAATACTAACAAGTTATGAAATGGTATTACTAATTGTCAAGTTACAAAAGTTTACACTTTAAATAAAAGTATTAATTTGTTGTTATTTCTGCCTTTACCCTGCAAAATGGATTAAGTGAAC
The DNA here is from genome assembly GCA_024679065.1 of Sphyrna mokarran. Lineage (NCBI taxonomy): Eukaryota > Metazoa > Chordata > Chondrichthyes > Carcharhiniformes > Carcharhinidae > Sphyrna > Sphyrna mokarran. The sequence goes on along the minus strand of JAGIQG010000002.1, from coordinate 32,118,303 downwards.
TCAGAAATAATCATCATTTAGATAAGCTATGTATTCTGATTCTGTTTTAGTCCTGAAAAGTAACTGTGAAGAGGTGAACAAGGCAACAACAGAATTGGAACCCAGGAAAGGATTGGTGAACAAAACCAGGAACTAAATATTTAATAAACATAAGAAATAGGAGTTGGAGTTGGTCAGAGGCCTTTTCAGCTTGTTTCACCACCCTTGACTTCAACTATACTTTTCCAACTCAATCCTCATATCCTTCATAACACCTTGAACCTCAACCTATGCTTAACTGAGCATCTTCACACCTGTCTGGGATCGACAATTCCTAAAATTCACAATGCTCTGCGTGAAGAAACTTATCTCAGTCTGAAACGGCTATCAACTTACCCTGAGCTTATGCCCCTGATTTTGATCCTAAAAACATCTTCAACATTTACCCAGTTGAACTTGCAATCTCCTAGGCTCAGGTCAGCATAGACCTCTTCTATTCAATCTAGAGAACCCTGGTTGTACCCACTCTAGGGCTTATATATATATATTCCTTAGGAATGGCAGTTAATACTGTAAGCTAACAAAATGAATTAAAACTTGACTGAAGCTATCAAAAATGTTCCATTAACAGTGTATCCATATGTATACCCTAACTGAGCAAATTCCCAGGATCAAAATCAGGAACATAATCTGAGGATAAGGTGACAGCCATTTCAGACCGAGATAAGAAAGCTGTATGGATGCTCAGTTGAGCATAAGCTGAGGTTCAAGGTGTTGGGACTCTTGCATGTGAGGATTGAGTTGGAAAAGAAAGAGTTGAGGTCAAGGATAGTGAAGGCAGTTCAACATTCCATTGTTTGTTGTAATTTCACAACATACAAACATTTCAAATAACCTTACAACTTCTAACTTTAGCTGTAGATAATCTGGAGATAAAATGTTTGCTTCTCAGTTTACTTCACTGCAATTTTATTAAATTTTAACTGCTATAATTCAGTCCAGTATGATTTCATGCTTCATATTTTTGACTCTCTAATGCCTCAAACTTGACTAATATGCACATTAGTAACTTACGAATCTGGTTAATTTGCACTGAGTTGAGGCCGCAGCTGCATTGGGTTGGTTTGGATAAATGGCAAACACAACAACATGGGGTGGCACAGTGATTAGCACTACTGCCTCTCAGTGCCTGGGACTGAGGTTCAATTCCCAGCTTGGGTCACAGTCTGTGGAGTTTGCACATTCTCCCTGTGTTTGTGTGGGTTTCCTCTGGATGCTCTGTTTCCTCCCACGGTCCAAAGATGTGTTGGTTAGATGGTTTGACCATGCTAAATTGCCTTTTAGGGTCAAATAGATTTCTAGGGTAAATAAGAACATAAGAAATAGGAGCAGGAGAAGGCCATGTAGCCCTTCGAGCTTGCCCCACCATTCAATAAGATCATGGTTGATCTGGTGGATCAGTTCCAGTTACCCGCCCGTTCCCCATAACCCTTAATTCCGTCATCGATCAGAAATCTATCTACCCGTGATTTAAACATATTCAACGAGGTAGCTTCCATCACTTCAATGGGCAGAGAATTCCAGAGATTCACTACCCTCAGAGAAGTTCCTCCTCAACTTTGTTCTAAACTACCGCCCCCCTCACCCCGCCCTTATTTTGAGGCTGTGCCCTCTAGTTCTAGTTTCCTTTCTAAGTAGAAAGGATCTCTCTACCTCTACCCAATCTAGCCCCTTCGTTATCTTATGTCTCTATGAGATTCCTCCTTAGCCTTCTAAACTCCAAGTACAGGCCCAATCTACTCAATCTCTCCTCATAAGCTAACCCCCTCATCTCCAGTATCAACCTGGTGAACCTTGTCTGTACTCTCTCCAAGGCCAATATATCCTTTTGCAAATAAGGGGACCAAAATTGCACACAGTATTCCAGTTACAGCATCACCAGTGCCTTGCATAGTTGCAGCAAGGCCTCCCTGTTTTTACATTCTATCCTCCTTGCTATAAAGGCCAACATTCCATTCGCCTTCTTGATCACCTGCTGCACCTGCAGACTGAGTTCTTGAATTCGTGCACAAGGACCCCCAGGTCCCTCTGCACAGTAGCATGCTGCAACTTTTCACTATTTAATTTATATTCCATCCTATTATTATTTCTTCCAAAGTGGACAACCTCACATTTGCCAATGTTATACTCCATTTGCCAAGTCCTCGCTCACTCACTCAGCCTATCCAAATCTCTCTGCAGACTTTCCGGGTTCTCCATGCAATTCGCTTTTCCACTCATCTTCATGTCATCAGCAAATTTTGTTACCCTACACTCAACCCCCTCCTCCAGATCGTCTATGTATATGGTAAACAGTTGAGGCCCCGACACCGATTCCTGCGGCACGCTACTAGTCACCAACTGCCAACCAGAAAAGCACTCATTTATTCCAACTCTCTGCTGCCTGTTAGATAACCAATCCCCAATCCACACTAACACTTTATCCCCAACTCCGTGTACCCTAACCTTCTGCAGCAACCTTTTTCGAGGCACCTTATCAAATGCCTTCTGGAAATCTAAAAACACCACATCCACCAGTTCCCCTCTGTCTACCGCAGTAGTCACATCTTTATAAAATACATGGGTTGTGGGCTAAGGTCTGGATGGGATTGTTATCATTGCAGGCTTAATAGACCAAATGGCCTCCTTCTACACAGTAGGGATTCTAGATTAAAAAAGGTTGCATTAATTCCAAAATGAAGTTAGGACTGAAGATAACCTTTTGCAGTTCTGGCATTTCTGCTCAAACAAGCAGCTGATTGTTTTTCTTTGTTAATATTTTAACCATTCTTAGGTTCTATGCTATACTTTAAAGTGATTGAAATTCCTTATATGCAGATGTTTTGTTAGCAAATAGAGATAGCTTAAGTATTTAAACTTGAAATTTTGCATATGTTAGGAACACGGTGTAGGGTAAGTTTCATTTTATATTCCTGTACGTGGGTACTAAAAAAAGAGTTAAGTCTGTTTAACATGAAGCTAAACTAAAGTTTTAACTGAGGTGCCCTACAAGTCTACAATTTGTTTCACTGTAAACTTTATCTGCATTGTAATTAAGGGTTTACAATGTAAAAGCAAATACAGGCTTTAAAAAAGCTAGCTGCTGATTAACAACCAGAGGTTCTCAATGAAAAGCAAAAGCAGTTGTTTTCAGTCTGGAACCAGAAAACCTAGAAGGGAATGGCTTTTCTCAGAATCTGCCAGTACAGGCAAGATGATAAAGGTGGAGGCAGAAAACAATCAAGAGCTAAAGAACAGAAAGTTCTAGAAATCAGGGAATGAAAAAAAAAAGAGACTCCCTGTTAAAGACAGAGCTGCAAGATACAGTTGGAAAAGTTGGCTGTTGAGAAGCCAGAAACCCAAAGCAATCCTAAGGTTGGAGACCTTAATAGAGTCTGTGAAGCAGTTGTATTCTGTTGGCATAGCTGGATATCCAAGCATAAAAGCTTGAATGCAACTGGTGATCCAAATCAGAGGAATACCAAATAGAGAGGTTACAATCTACTGAGCTGAAATCGAAAGGAATTCAATGAATAAGCCACATTGCAATGTATTTTTATAGTCAAACTATATCTCAGAAATAGGCAACCTAGTTTAATATCAGTGCAGTAGTAAAGTTACCCACTCAGTTGGTATGTTACTTTAGGAAATGACATATTGGCTTTAGAGGGAGTACAGATTTTCTGGAATTAAAATAGGACTACTTGCACAAATTTGATTTATATGTCCTTCAGTTTATAAAATTAAGTGATGATCTAATGAAGTATTTCAAGAGATAAAGAATTCAATAAGGTAGATAGAGAAATTAATTCATCTGTAGAAAATCCAGAGAAGAGACCACATTTGGAATAGTGTGTGCAGTTCTGGCCACCTCACTATAAGGAGGATGTGAAAGCATTGGAGAGAGCGCAGAGGAGATTTACCAGGATGCTGCCTTGTTTGGAGGGTAAGTCTTATGAGGAAAGATTGAGGGAGCTTTTCTCTTTAGAGCAGAGGAGGATGAGAGGCAACTTAATAGAGATTTATAAAATGATGAGGGGGATAGATAGAGGGGAGGTGCAGAGACTATTTCCTCAGGTGGATGTAGCTGTTACTGGAGGGCATAATTATAAAGTTCATGGTGGGAGATGTAGGAGGGGTGTCCGACGTAGATTTTTTACTCAGTATGGTTTGGATGCGGAATGCATTGCCTGCTGTGATGGTGGACACTTAGGAACTTTCAAGCAGTTATTGGATAGGCACATGGAACACACCAAATGACAGGGAATGGGATAGCTTGATCTTGCGTTCAGACACAGTTCAGCACAACATCGAAGGCCAAAAGGCCTTCTATTTTGAAGTTAAATCAGGAATCATATCTTCACACAAGTAGTGGGAATCTGTAATTCTTTCACCCTCATGAACTACTAAACAAGGTCAATTGAAATTTTGATTAAATTCAGGAAATGGTTCTGCAAGGGAACCATCCAGAATTGAGATTTAAATTGCAAAGAAATAGTTATCCCGAAAAGTAAGAAGTAGGAAAATTCTCTCAATTTCTGCGTAACAATTGTAAGGACACAGATCACCCCCCGCAACTCCACTCTCCCCATGGGATTCTTACCATAGTATCCTCCCAAACCCCAAGGGATTGCTCCTGACTGACATCCCCCTCCTCCCCCCACCGACTCAACCAACAATCTGAAGTAGATCGTCACTCCAAGGCCTGGAGGATTTCTTCCACAGTATTTATTATTTCGCTGCCACTAACTCCAGACCACAAAGAATACTATTCAAGCATTAAATCAATAAAGTCTGTTGTCAATCGACATTACTGAATGGGTTTAAATAGCCTTTAAGCACTTTGGATTCCAGATGTAAAAATCCTGCACTAGTTAATACAATAATCATACTGATTAATACTGCAATTCTGTATTATTCAGTACAGAATTCAGTTGCAAAATAATTCTGAAATTCCAAGTCATAGAAGTTTACAGCACAGAACAGGCCCTTCGACCCAACCTGTCCATGCTGTCCTTTTTTTAAAGAATTGCCCGCATTTGGCCTATATCCCTTTATACCCATCGTACCCATGTAACTATTTAAATACTTCTTAAAAAGTAAAATTATGCCCACTTCTACGACCAACTTTGGCAGCTTGGTCCAGACATTCACCGCGCTGTGTGTGGAAAAAAAATCACCCCTCTGGACACTTTTGTATCTCTCCCCTCTCACCTTACACCTATGTCTTCTGGTTTTAGATCCTCTTACCTTAGGGAAAAGATGTTGACTATCTCTAGCTGATCTATGCCCCTCATTATTTTATAAACCTCTATAAGATCACCCCTCAGCCTTTTACGCCCCAGAGAGAAAAGTTCCAGTCTATCCAATCTCTCCTTATAACTTAATTCATCAAGTCCTAGTAGCATCCTAGTAAATCTTTCCTGCAGTCTTTCTAGTTTAATAATATCCTTTCTATAATACTGTGACCAGAATTGCACACAGTATTCCAAGTGTATTTGGAAGTTCTTGGAGTCTTCCTCTGGCCTAGTGATATAGCTCACCGAACTAGTAAACTACAAATCTAAAGTAATGCTCTGGCGTTCCACGTTCAAATCACAACATGGTAGATAGTAAGATTTGAATTCTAAAATAAACCTCCTGTGGCAGTGAGGTTCACCTGATTAAGTTTGATTTGACTTAATTGGTTTATACAAATGAGTTGGGAGCACTTACCTTGTACACACCCTTGAACTCTTCTGTGACAGCAAAGATGGGCTGAATATTATTGTCACTAAGCTTCTGTACTAAATGAGCAATGGATGGATAATCCTGTTAACAAATTTCAGATTTACAGGTCACTTACACTTTACAGAACATTAAATATTTTATACAAATTATTTTAAAGGCAGGCTAAATTACTCAGAGGTAAATAACACTCTCAGGATCCATACTGCCATGGTCAAATGCAAACTTACAAAATGATCACTCATGGTGTAGAGACCCTGTGTATCAAGATGGCAATTCCCATCATTTGGTAGAACAATGCCACCTAGTTTACCATCTCCAGCAAAGTGAAATCCTGCATCTGTAGAGAACACGAGCAATCGAGTGACATTTCGCCAGCCAATTTTTTCCTGAGAGAGAAAGAATTATTAAGTGGTATCCCAAATCACATTCTTCTGTGCAGTAAATTTACATAATGCACTTGAGTAGATTTACATTGGAAAGAAAAATGTGATGGAAACAAATAGCCCATAAGAACGTAATAACAGCGTACTGAACTAAAGGACAGCATGGTGAAGAAGCAGTGAAAAAGCTCAAGTTTTCTAGTATAAATAAAGAGTCAACAGGAAGTCCATTGAAACATAAAAATAATAAATGTGTAGATGTATAAATCCTTTTTATGAAAGCATTGCTATAAGAAATGAACGAATGAGTGAAAACAATTTCAGAACAATTGAACGCAAACTTTGGAAATACTGAAGCAAGTTATAGAACATAAAATATTGGGATTATTCAATATACTATTTGAATACAATTCTGATTACTTACCCCACAGACAGCCACCTGCATTATGGCATCAAAACCACCTTCTGGAGAATCGAGGTTTCCAGAAATAGTTTGGTTGCTTACAAGTTCATTGAACTTTGATCCATCATTGGTTAATGATAGAACATTTTTGTAGCTGAATGGGCTTGTACATACTTCACCATTTGTACAAGGATTTTTCCTTTTGGCTGGGGTTGTGCTGATGTAAGGCATTACAGTCTTATCCACAAAAGAGCCAAATCCTAAATAAGAATAAGTTTTCACAAGATGAAGTGCTGTCTGTTAAATGCAAGGCACCAGAAAATGATAGACAAAAGATAAATTTTACCAATTCTGAAATCAGAAGTAATCTTCCCCATTTCAATTTGCAATTCTGTTCCCAACTTTTTCACATTTTCCAAATCATCCTTCATAGAAAAGGAGAGATCCATAAGATAGTAGAGATCAATCGGATAGTCTTCCGCTCTCTTAAAATATAGCGGGAAGGTTTGTGGCTCTCCTGGAAACAAAAAAAATCCAGTGTTAGGAATGGACATATGAAATGCAAATCCACAAGCTAGATATGGTTCAGGAAAACTTCTCAGCCTACTGATAGCATTAAAACTTTGACTATCATGAACATAACTTTTTTATTCTATGAAAATGGTGCATAGAAAGAAAGAATTTACAGATTAATGAAGCAAAGAGTTGACATAAATGGATCTGTTTCCAATTGGCAGTTAGTGGCTAGTGGGGTTTTGCAGGGTTATGTGCTAGGACATCAACTGTTCACATTATATATTAATGATTTGGAACAGGGAACTGAATGTATCATCTCCAAATTTACAGATGATTCAATGTTGGATGGGAGAGTAAGCTGTGGAGGAGGATGTGGAGATGCTTCAGAATGATTTGGATAGTCTGAGTGTAGGACATGTGCATGGCAGAATAAAATGGATAAATGTGAGGTTATCTATGTTGGTAGCAATAACAGGAAGACAAGATTATTACTTGAATGGATATATATTGAGAGATGTGAACGCTTAGCAAGGCTTCGGAGTTATCGTACATCAACTGCTGAAACAAGTGTGTGTAGGTATTACAGGTAGTAAAGAAGGCAAGTAGTATGTTGGCCTGTGGTAGGGACAAGTGGTAGGAACATTTTGCTGCAATTGTACAAGGCGTTGGTGAGACCATACAAAGAAAGAAAATTACAGCACAGGCACGGTCTCTTCAGCCCTCCAACCACCAACCTGCACCGACCATGTTGTCCAACATAACTAAAACCCCCTACTCTTCCAGCAACCATATCCCTCTATTCCCATCCTATTCACGTATTTATCAAGATGTCCCTTAAAAGTCACTATTGAATCTGCTGCACTACCTTCCCCGTCAATGAGTTCCGGGCACCCACCATCCTCTGTAAAAAATCTGCCTCGTACATCTCCTTTAAATCTTGTCCCTTGCACCTCTAGTAACTGACTCTTCCATCCTGGAAAAAGCTTCTGACTATCCACTCTATCTACACCTCTCATAATCCTACAGCCTTCTATTAGATCACCCCTCAACCTCTGTTGTTCCAGTGAGAACAAACCTCTCCTCATAGCTGATGCCCTCCATACCAGGCAACATCCCAGTAAATCTTTTCTGTACCCTCTCCAAAACCTTCTGGTACTGTGACGACCAGAATTGAACACTACATTCCAAGTGCGGCCTAAGTTTCTGTAAAGAACAAACAGCTGCAACATGACTTGCCAATTTTTTAAACTCAATGCCCTGGCTGATGAAGGCAAGTATGCCATATAATCTTCTTGACTACCTTCTCCACCTACAGTGGCACTTTCAGTGACCTGTACACCCAGATCCCTTTGCCTATCAATACTCGTAAGAGTTCCGCCATTTACTGAATAACTGAAGTATTGCGTGCAATTTTGGAGTCCCTATCTGAGGAAGGATATTCTTACTATAGAGTTAGTACAGCGAAGGTTTACCAGGCTGATCCCTGGGATGGCAGGTCCGTGATATGCAGAGAGACTAAGTCGGTTAGGATTATATCACTGGATTTAGAAGAACAAGAGGGGATCTCGTAGAAACCTATAAATATTCTAACAGGGTTAGACAGGTAGAAGCAGAAAGAAAGTCCCCAATGGAGGGAGTGTCCAGAACTAGGGGTCATAGTTTGAAGATAAGGAGTAAATCTTTTAGAACTGAGGTGAGGATGAATTGCTTCACCCAGAAAGTGAAGCATGTTTGGAATTCACTACCACAGAATGTAACTGAGGCTAAAATATTGTGTGAGATTTCAAGAAGAAATAAGATATAGCTCTTGGGGCTAAAGGGATCAAGGGATATGGAGGGAATGAGAGAAATCGGGATATTGAATTCGATGATCAGGCATGATCAAAATGATTGGTGGAGCAGGCGCGATTGGCCGAACGGTCTAAGCCTGCTTCTAGTTTCTATGTTTTTATTGAAGATATTTGCATTCTTGCACTGACGCTTTAAGGAATTTTAATCATTACAAAACTGTATATACAAAGCTTAGTTCTGAATTATATCTTTATTTTTAGATTAGACAGCCAGTACCAAGACAAAGTGACAATCCACAAAAAGTGACAAAGATTTAAACTCAATAGCACCAATTAGCAAAAACGGCAAGAGGGCCGTAAAATGGCTGGAACATGGCAAAACATACAAAGTGGCTACTTACAAGCAGAATCTAACATTGTTTCATATCAAGGCTAGCGCCACCAAAGAAACATTTTACTACTCAATTCCTCGAATAGCTTAGCTAAGGTTATCACACAATTCTGCTTCTTGTAGCTAAGTCTTAATCCTAAGTAGAAATTCTATGCACAACAGAATGATGATTTGAAGCAGCACTGAGTACCATTTTTTGAATTAGATATTAAACATAGGCCTCTCAATTCAAATGAAATCCAGAAGATTTTCATTATATTCTCCATCAATTCTCACCAAACTGACCATTTATCATCTTTGCTATTTATGGTATTTTGCTTACTCAAAATGATTGCTGCATTGATTATAAAATAACTTCAAAATTAATTAACAGGCTGTAAGCATTTTTGGGCCTAGGAATACATGAAATGTTATGCAACGAAATTCTCTCAGGCCCATTGATAGCAATAAGCTTTGGACCATTTGAATGATTGAATATTACAAATATGGCTTTCATTTTATGAAAACGTTCCACAGAAAGAGATAGTTCATACAGGTTAATAAAGCCAAGATATTTGCATTAAGTAATTTTAGTCATTACAAATACAATTTTTTTTCTCTTTCAAAGATGATGACAGATAAAATTTAGATTTACTAAAATGGAAAACATCAAAAAGGATAATAATAATGAATGTAATCTAATACCTTCCCTATCGCTCCATTTGCCAAAACACGAACTAGCAAAGAAAGAAATTCTGAATTTAATTTAAGGCTCCTCAAGCCTACAGATCAAATAGATCTAACATTTGTATATTTCTTCACTCAGAGTGAAGGTGTGAAATTCACTAACACAGAAATTAGTTGAGATCAAAACATTGTGTAATTTCAAGAAGAAATCAGATATGGTCATTGGGGCTAAAGGATCCAGAGATATGGGAGGAAGGTAGATCAGGATATTGAGTGTAATCAACCATGGCCTACACTTGTTTCTTGTTTCTATATGCAGATAAACAGAGATTAGCAGACTCCTAGAAACATAGGAATAGGCTATTCAGCTCTTCAAGCTTGCACCACCATTCAATACGATCATGCATGAGGGCCATGTTCAGCTCTCTCTTGAACATATCTAACAAACTGGCCCCAACAGCTTTCTGTGGTAAAGAATTCCACAGGTTCACAATTCTGAGTGAAGTTCTTCCTCATCTCAGTCCTGAATGGTTTACCCTTTATTCTTAGTCTATGACCTCTTGTTCAGCACTTCCCCAACATTTAGCCTGTCCAGTCCCATCAGGGCTTTTTGTATTTCTATGAGATCACCTCTCATTCTTCTAAATTCCAGTGAGTACAAGCCAAGTCAATCCAATCTCTCTCCATGTGTCAGTTGTGTATTCTAGAAATCAGTCTGGCGAACGTTTGCTGGACTCCCTCAATAGCAGAAACGTTCTTCCTCGGACTAGGAGACCAAAACTGCACACAGTATTCAAGGTGTGGCCTCACCAAGGCAAGAATCCTTACTCCTATACTCAAATTCTCTTACTTTGAAGGCCAGCATACCATTAGCTTTCCTTATAACTGATGCACCTGCAAGCCAACCTTCAAAGACTGTGCCACTATGACGTTCAAGTCACATTACACCTCCCCTTTTCTTAAACTGCCACCATTCTGATAATAATCTTCCTTTTTGCTTTTGGCACTAAAGTGGATAGCCTCATAATTTATTGCATATGCCAAGTATTTGCCCACTCAGTCAGCCTGCCCTAGTCCTCTTAGTATGCTCCTCACAACACACACTGCCACCCAGTTTAGTGTTGTCTGCAAATTTAGAGACACTGCATTCAATTCCTTCATCTAAAACATTAATGTACATTGTGAATGCTGGAGTCCCAGCATCTAACCCTGCAGTATTTCACTAGTCTCTATCTTCCACTTTAAAAAGGATCCCTTAATTCCTGCTGTCTGCTTCCTGTCTGCCAGCCGATTCTCTATCCACGTCCCGATACCGTGAGCTTTAATTTTGCTCATTAATCTCATGTGGAATCTTATCAAAAGTCTTTTGAAAGTCTAGATACATAACATCCACTGGTTCACCCTTGTCCACTCTACCAGTCACATCCTTAAAAACATTCCAGAAGATTTGTCAAGCATAATTTCCCTTTGGGGAATCCATGCTGAATTGGACAGATTTTGTCATTGCTTTTTAAATGCTCAATTATTGCATTCTTATTAATTTACTCCAGCATTTTCCCCATTACCAATGTTAGGCTAATGCGTGTATAATTAATTCCCTGTTTTCTCTTTTCCTCTTTTTTTTTAAAAGGATGGGGTTACATTAGCTACCCTCTAATCCACTTTTCCAGAGTCTATAGAATGTTGGAAAATGGTCACCAATGCATCCGCCATTCCTAGGGCTAATTACTTCCTTGAGTACTCTGAGATGCAGAGCACAGGCCCTGAGGACTTATCGGGTTTTAATCCCAGCAATTTTCCCAATACAACTTCCTGACTAACAAGAATTTTCTTCAGTTTTTCCTTCACACTAGACCCTCTGTCCCCTAGTATATAATGAATAGCTTGGTCTTGCAAGAATCTTCTAACCATATTTTCGATCAGTGGACAGTAAGATAATCTGTTTACTATTTTTCCAAACACACCTAACAAGCTGGGTGATAAAATTAAAGAATTTTAACATACAAGACAGCCAGATATTTAAATGTCAAAAAGGGAACTAATCACAAACAAAGTAATGATGAATGATAGTTTTTTCACTCTGGAGAAAAGTTTGCCGATATAACAATCCTGGCTTTTTTGATGCATATTAGTGATTTAGATTTGGATACACACAGCACAATTTCAAAATTTAGAAATAAGACAAAAAATTAATATTGTGAATTATGAGGAGAAGTGTTAAATGTCAAAAGGACAATCAGGGGTGGTGGACTGGATGGACAACTGGCAGATGACATTTAATGCAAAGAGACGTCAAGTGATACATTTTTGTGAAAAAAACAAGGTGAGACAGTGTAAAATAAAGGGTTCAATTCTAATAGGATGCAGGAACAGAGGGATATGAGCTCATTTCATTGAAGGTAGGAGGGATAAATTGAGAAAGTGGTTAATAAAGGGGTTTACAAATAAGGGTACAGAGAACAAAAACAAAGAAGTTATGATAAACCTTTATAAAATGGTGTTTTGGCCTTAACTGGAGTTATGTGTCCAATTCTAAGACCCACATTTTAGGAAGGATGTGAAAGCAATAGAGGGATTCAAAAAAGAATTCAGAAATATTGTAGAAATGAGAAACTCCAGTTAATTGGAGAAGTTGGAGTTGTTCTAGGTGTCAGAAAAAAGGGATGGAGAAATGTTCCTATTGGTAGAAGTTTCAAAACTAGTGAACACTGATTTAAAAAGAGATAACAAGACAACAGCAAAATAACAAGTTCTCTCTTTTTAAACACAGTGACTGATTAGGATCTGGAATGCATTGCCTGAGTATATATGCTGGAAGCAGATTAACTGAAGATCTTCAAAAGAGAATTAAATAATCTGAAATGTTGATATCTTTTTTTTTGCAGAGAATTGCCTCAGGCTTGACAAGTTGAATAACCTCTTCCTTTGATAACATCAAAAGTTAAATTCCTTCTATCTGGCATTGAATCATACAAATCCTACATATGTGCACATGCACAAACACACAATACACGTGCTCTTTATCGAAGCTACTCATATTGGCCCATTTTTACATTTCAAATATTTATCCACTTTTCCTTTCAAAGGTCAGTACATATTCTACTGCCACCACTAATAGTGTACATTGGCCTAAAAATCTTTCATGATCTTAAACTTCATGTTCTTTGTAAACCTATTGCCTCCAATTATTAGTCTTTTCTCATAATTGAAAACTTAACTCTTTCTGTTCCACATTTTAAAGCTTTTACCCTTTAGTTGAAGGATCTGATTTTCCTGATGCTTGCTCATTGCAAATGGCCATTTCCCCAGCATCAACATATGGGGAAGGGGGCAATGTCCTCTTTTGCCATAAGTATGCACATTTGGCTTCCTTCACAACACAGAATTATAAAATTGCAGACAAGTTTCCTTTGTCTCTTGGGAGGGAATATTGACCATGATGTAGAGATGCCGGCGTTGGACTGGAAACACAGTAAAAAGCCTGACAATACCAGGTCTAAGTCCAACCGATTTATTTGATAGTAAACTCACAAGCTTTCGAGGCTGTCCTCTTCGTCAGGTGAATGAGATTACTATCAAATAAATTGGTTGGACTTAAACCTGGTGTTGTCAGACTTCTTATGGGGAATATTGACCTCCAGAGTCAAAGAAGAAAAATACAGGGTAGAAAGAGTAGAATAAATAGAAAGCTGCTGCCAGAAACTACTGGTATAAAGTAGAACTGGATTGTCCCAAGCACTATTTCTCCACACAACTAGCCAGTGTCCATGAATTAACACAAGTGTTTTGAATGTCAAGGTGCTCAGCAAAGTGTGGACAATTTTGAGATAGAAAAAAATAACTTAAGGAGGTGATGCTGTTGAAATGGATTTGAACTTGTGATGGGTTTTCAGACGGTGCAAAATCAATTCTGAATACCCAGTGAAACTTAGTATCTAACCACTTTGCTCCACCCCAATCTCTGTTGGGCATAAACGTGAAGGCTTCAGAGGTTATTTGCAGCAGTGAATAGAAAGCTAAAATCAGGTTCAATCCTACACCAAGTAACAAAATCCAAACTGTGGAAATACCTGATCGTAACTTCAGGGTTAGCTTCTGAGGTCGAATCTGTGTAATATCTTTCAGCTCTACTTTCTCACCGCTAGTACGACCAGTAAGTTCTTTATTAGCATCTACACGTTGTGAACCTTTGGGATTTTCAATATGTTCCATTGAACATCCTCTCATTTTTAATGATTCTATGTCATCGCACCGTGCAGAGTTTGCTTCTCCCTGCTCTAAGAACTCCTGCAAAAAACAAAGACAAGTTCAAATGTTTGAGATGTTGATTAAAACAAATTAACCACATTTTGACTTCTTTCACTTAGAAACAATTATTTCCTGTCATTTGATGCCATTAACATGCTTAAACCACACTACAGTGCCAAGGAGCTGGAAGATGTAATCTCGGAACATAGGCAACAATTACTTCTTTATCAGGAACTCCCTACATAGACCTTTCTTATCAAGATGACCACTTTAAATCTGAGCAAGTCACCACTGAGAATCTATCTACTGAGATGGCAATCACTTTAGCACTTTAGGATCATTGTCAAAAAAGTAGTTAGCAATGCTGCCTTACAGTGCTACAGAGCCGAGTTTAATTCTGGCCTTGGGTCACCGTCTGTGATATTTGCACATTCTCCTGTACTATGTGGGTTTCCTCCAAATGCCCCAGTTTCATTCCACAATCCAAAGATGTGCGGGTTAGGCTAATTGGCCATGCTAAATTGCCTCTTGGTATCGAGGAGGCTAGCAGGGTTAAAAAGTGGGATTGAGGATAGGGTCTGGATGGAACTATGGTCAGTGCATACTCGATAGGTCAAAAGTATTTGAACAGAGACAGGTTTGATGTCTAGGCTAGCAATTATTTGAAATAGCCATCCTACCACAGTTGGGGGCAGTGAAAAAAACGACAAATTCAATATTTTTACTGGCCGATCATCTGGGATATATTTGAGGAAGCATTCACACTCATGACATGATAGGTTGATTTTGGTATAAAAGTGAAGGCATAGCTATTAAGTCTCAGTTTTACTTGTAATGCCTTCAATTCTGCAATTAACATAATGTTCTGTGGTATGATATACATGCCATCAGATCAAAGGTCCATAAAATATAACTTCTTCCAAATGGTGCACAGATCTGACCATGTAAGAAATAGATTGATTCAATCTTTTTTAAAATTGGGCTAATAGTATCTTGCCTCTTTTGTTTCTGTAATATTTTTGACAGATACTACTTTTAGCCAGAATGCAATTATTTGGTGAAATGTTGGGTACCTCACCTCCAATGCAACATGACTTAGGCCAGGGGAAATCTCATGACTGAGTAGTCACTCGTTGCGGACATAGGAGTTCAGTTTGCTCTTCTTACATAAGTTGTTTTTATTGCCCTGAATACACCAACAGCAAAAATAAGAGCAATATGCATATGTTCCAGATGGACAACTATTTGCCATGAAATTGGAAAAGCACGTAATCAGTTTGACAGTAGAGTTTAGAGAGAAATCAGGAAGGCAAAAATGGGATGAGATTGCTCGGGGAGATAAAGCAAAGAAGAATCCAAAGAGTTTCTACAAATACATAAAGGCAAAAGAGTAACTAGGGAGAAAATAGGGCGTCTTAAGGATCGACAAGGTCATCTTTGTGCAGATTCACAAGAGATGGATGATATCCTATTTACTGTTGAGAAAGGCATGGACGTTAACAGAATGGGAATGGAGGGATATAGAAAACTGATTTAAAATAGGGATCATGAGTCCTGGGAGTTCCCTGGGAAATGTGTAAATTGTCGATGATATTGATGTATTTGTTTTATCCTACAAGTACTTTGGTCTGCCTTGTTATCTAACAAGGGGCATACACGCAATGGGTCACGAGAGAGCTGCTCTTGGATTTTTCGAGAGTACCCTAGTGCTTCACGTCGTTAATGTACGTTTGACCTGGACCATTTGATGGGCAACATGACAGTTCAGTGACTATCGCTATGCTGTGTAGATACATGGATTTGGGCCTGTGTCTGTGGGAGTTTGCACATTCTCCCCGTGCTTGCGTGGGTTTTCTCCAGGTGCTCCGGTTTCCTCCCACATACCAAAGATGTGCTCTTAGGCTGACTGGCAGAACAAATTCCCCCTAAATTGTCTCAAATTTGGTTTCAATGCATAGATCTATAAACATAGACAGGGATCATAGGTAGAAGTGGGAACATCGAGGTGGCAGCGCGGGCTCATTGGGCTGAAGAGCCTGTTTCTCGTACTGTTTTGTTCTTTATTCTTTGCTAAGGAACTTGGAAATAAATAGTGATATCTTGAGGAACGCATATATTACAGAGAAGTGGTGCTGTCGTCTTAAAGCACATCTAGATAAATCCACGAGACCTAATGAAGTGCTTCCCAGGATGCTGTGTGAGGTGAGGGAGGAAATCACGGATCCTCCAGCAGAGATATTTGAATTATTGATAGTCACAGGTGAGGTGCCTGCAGATTGCAGGGTGGCAAATGTTGTGCTTTGTTTAAGAGAACTGCAGGAAACTAAAGGCTGGTGAACCTAACGTTTGTAGTGGGCAAGTTGTTAGAAGGTATTCAGAAAAACAGAATCTAAAGGCATTTAGAGAAGCAAGGACTGATTAGGGACAGTCAGCATGGCTTTGTAAGTGGAAAATCATCTCTCACCAATTTGACCGAGTTTTTTGAAGGAGTAAGATGAGGTCGATGAGGTCAGTGCAGTTGATTTTATTTACATGGACTTTAGCAAGGCTTTTGAGAAGGTACCACGTGGTAGGTTGTTGCATAAAGTTAAATCTCACGGAATCTAGGATGAGGCAGCCAATTAGATACAGAATTAACTTAACGACTGAAGACAGTGGTTGTAGAGAGCTGTTTTTCAAACTGGAGGACTGAGACCAGCAGGGTGCCTCAGGGGTTGGTGCTGGGTCCATTGTTATTCATCAGTCATATCAATGATTTGGATAAAAATTTAGGATGGATGGTTAGTAAGTTTGCAGATGACACCAAGATTGGTGGCAAAGTGGACAGTGAAAAAGATGATCTAGAACTGCTGTGGGATCTTAATCAATTGGGCCAATGGGCTGATGAATAGTAGGTAGAGTTTAATTTAGATAAATGCAAGGTAATGCATTTTATTAGAGCAAACCCGGGCAGGATTTCACTCAGTTAACGGTAGGGTGTTGGGAGGAGTTATAGAACAAAGAGATATAGAGATACAGGTTCATAGCTTTTTGAAAGTGGAGTCACAGGTGGACAGAGTGGTGAAGGTGGCATTCAGCATGCTTGGTTTCATTGTTCAGAACATTGAATACAGGAATTAGAATATCTTGCTGAAGTTGTACAAGATGTTGGTAAGGTCACACTTGGAATACTGTGTGCAATTCTGGTCACCCTATTGTAAAAAATATTATTAAACTAGAAAAAAAGTGTAGAAAAGATTTACTGGGACTTGACTGTTTGAGTTATAAGGAGAGGCTGCAGAAACTGGGACTTTTTTCCCTGGAGCATGAGAGGCTTTGGGGCGATCTTACAGAGATTTACAAAATAATGAGGCGCATAGATAAGGTATATAGTTAACCTCTTTTCCCAATGGTAGGGGAGTCTAAAACTAGATGACATAGGTTTATGGTAAGAGGGGAGGACACAAAAAGAGTCCAAAGGGGCAATCTTTTCACACAGAGGGTGATGAGTATCTGGAAGAGCTGCCAGAGGTAGTAGTATATATGGGGATACAATTTTGATTTTCAAAAAACATTTAGACAGTTACATGGGTAAGATTAGTATAAAGGCACATGGTCCAAACACAGGCAATTGAGACTAGCTTAATGGTTAAAAATTAGGCAGCATAGACAAGTTGGGCGTATCTGTTTCATGCTGTAAACCTCTATGACAATTGACATCTTTCAAAGATCAGAAAATTAAAACTTTGTGCAGGGCATATTCTACATTTATGATTTGAATGTTGAAATTATTTTGGCTCAATTTTCTGCCCAAAGCAAGTGGGTGAAAAAATACGGTTTATTAAGGGAAAAAACTATTTTCATGATCAGAACTTTTGATGGAAGGGGAAAGAGGCATGGACTACAGTATTTAAACTGATTACCTGTCCTAACATTACAATGTTCTCTTCAGGGATAGGCATTTCATTACCTCAGCATATCTCAAAGTGCATCATAGATAATTAAGTAATGAAGTCCAGTTCCTATTATAACGCAGGCAAACACACAGCCAGGTCTCTCACACACAATTACAGGCTTTGCCTCTTCCACATGCCCCCTCTTCTTTTAAACCCCTGATTTTATGCCTCTTTATGCACGTCACGTAAAAACTCCATTTTCCACTATTCCCTAATCACTTCCAGCATTTCTCTTTCAAATTTCTAGCCTGTTCTTTTTTGGGAATTCTCAAGACCTAGTTTTGCCTTTTCTCCTGTCATCACTTGAGGCAGTTGTTTTAATATCCAGCTCCATTCATACGCACTCTCTTAGTTCCCCTTTCATCCATTTCCAATTCTGTTTCTGCAGTTTTCTTTACAAAAGATACAATCCCTGGATATGGCTGCATAGATAAGCATAATTAAATGTTTAAAATATTCATAAATAAGTTTATACTGTTTTCTTGAAAAGGTAGCATTTCAATTTCATACATCAAATTGACAAATGTGCAAAACAAGTTTATTTTAATAAGTTTAATTGCTTTGATAAAATATTTGAGCAAAGAACATCAAAAAGTGTGTTAAGCATTCAGCCATTAATACTACCAATATTTTTTGGGCTCAATTCACTTCTGCCTGTGTATTTCTTACAGGTCATTCACACATCACTGTCTATTCTTAATGCACTATTGTAAAACTCTGTAGATTTGAAATATGTTAGTTAAGACAATAGCAACATTTTTCACTTTGGTAATTGAAAACGTACAATTTTGGTGCACCATCCACAATTTCTACCAGCTTGTATACATTCCCCACAAGATTTTGCATTGGCTTTTAAACATTCACTGGGATCTGCAACATGAAAAAGCAAATTATTATTGCAAATAAGTGTAGTCATTTACATCAATAGATGCAAAGTAGCATTGAATGTATACTGAAGCAATTTCAAAGAATTTCAGAACTCCTTGAAATTCAAGCATTTAAACTAGATTAATTTTGCATAATCTCAAAATTAGAATAGTCTTGAACTAAATGAGACAAGTTAAATATTACCAATAATGGAATAGAAGTAGGCCAGTGACCCATCCAACATACTTCAACTCACTAGCCACGGCAGCTGTTTTTATAAAGTTCTTTGTCTTATCTTTTATTCATATTAATACCTCTCAACTTCTTGAACGTTTCTTTTTCCCTCTGCAGCAATTTAATAATTTACCTCCTTATCCCTCTGCTACGAGAATTTGGTACAAGTTTCCTCCTACTCTTTTGGCAACTTCCTTTACTGTTTTAAACACTTCAATCAGATCACCCTTCGCTGCAGCAAAGAAGCCAGAACAGAAAAATATCAACTAGACCAAATTTAAGGAATCTGGGATTATCTATAAGAAAACATGCGGATGCTTGTATCAGGATCATTTAATTTTTAATGGGCGAGATATCAGATACTTAAACAAGAGAGTCAAAGTGTACGGGGATAGGGAGTGTGGAGTAGGGGCCACAATCAGATCTGCCATAATCTTATTAAATGGTGGAACAGGCTCAAAAGGCCTGAATGCTCTTAATTTCTATGTTCGTACATAAAATATCATTAATGGAATAGATGAATTTAAACCCATCTAACTCTTTTTCATGCTAACAATCTCACTAATTCAGTGCTGTTGTGGGTAAAACATAATGCAACAAAACAAAGATTAGATGCTGCGTACAATACAACTTGAAAGCAAAAGTTTAAACATGTTAATTGAATGTTAATATTGGATATATATCACAGCTAATTAATGCAAATTTTCATAATTTAATTTGGTAATTTAATGCTTGGTAAGACAAAGGAAGTTTCAGCAGTAGGAAGGTTGAGATAGGGACAGAGTCTGAGTAATGTTATAGATGTTGATGTGTTACAATGGAGACAAGGAATTTGGAATTTCTCAGGGTCAGAGTGTCAAGGTTGCAAATAATTTGGTTCAATCCAAGACAATAGATGATGAGGGTGATGATGGAAACTGTGGTGTGTACAGCATTTGATGGGAGTTGAAGATAATGATTTCAGTCTTCCTAATATCTAGCTGGAGACTGCTGCAACCCATTTGTTGCTGAATGTCAGACAAGTTTGACAACACGGATCCAATAGTAAAGTTGAAGGAAGTTGGACGTACAGCTGGGTGTCTCGTGCCTGCAGATGACGATGCCAAATGCAGCATTCTGATGAAGAGGAAGATGTATACTTTCCTTGAGCAACAACAAAGAAATACAAAAATACCTTTAACTGAAACGAATGAGTTCAAGTGGTTATCTCATAAAACTACTTGAACGCATCAGGAACACTGACATTTATAGGGAATATTCTCGATGAATGCTCGAATATCTTAAGTGCGTATTGATATATTGCATTAGTCAATTGTGTTACCTGATTGAGCAAGTCCATACCACATACAGCAGCAAATCAATCCAGTACAAAGAATATACTTCAAATCCATCTGAAACAGAAATTTAAAAAAAATGAAGAGTAGAATCACAGATACATATTCAAAATCTCGCTCATGTTAAGTACGCCCTGTCCATGAACTTTACTTCCAGTTGTCACCATTTTGGCAATGTTTTATATTAATGTCTGATATTGAAAGTCTACAAAAACATCTCACAATGACACTTCCCATCCATATAAAAGCAGATTGAGAAATCAGGAAGCTGAAATATACAGGGAGAAACTGTTCCTGCTCCTAAATGGATCAAGAATAAGAGGGCGCAGATTTCAAGTGATTTGCAAAAGCAGCAAATGCAACATGAAAAAAAACCTTTTTCTTCACGGTAAGCAGTTCAAATCTGGAATGCACGAATTGGGAATGTGGTGAAAGCAGGTCCAATCGTGGAATTCAAGGGGGCATTAGATTATTGCTTGAACAGAAACAATGACAAGATCACAGGAAAAAGCAGGAGAATGGCACGAAGGCTTGATGCTCATTCGGAGAGTCAATGTATGCATGATAGGCTGAATGGCCTCATTTTGCACCAATTTTGTGAAGCGAACCAAGAAAAACTATTTTTGAAATAAAAGCTGCTCTGTAAAGTCTGCTCCCTCCATTCCCATTCATCCTTTCACAGATCTCCTACATAGTTTTCCCTGATCCCAGAACCATCTCCAAGCCTCCTGGATCCCAGTTTCTCATTCTGCAATGCTCCCAGAACCTGAGAACACTCTAAGCAGGTCTGGAACCCCACTTCTCCCACCCCCTCCACACCATATCCTAAAATTTCATTCCAGCACTCCCAGATCTTAATGCTCTCAATGTTGGACGGGCCAATGTTCCAGGTAACACTACTTCCACTAAAGTACTTTGAAAATCTCCAACTCACTATCCGCATCATGCTGTAGGTTTATGATTTATTTTGTTAAAGCATATCACACTTGGCTCAGATTTAATAAATGATTTTTACTTGAATATTGAAAATTACATAAGTATATGGCATGAAGGACATCAAGCAAATTTATAATAACTATTCCAAACATTGCCTGCTGCTGGGTCATGTATGGAATTGTAAATTGCAGAGTAAAGCTCCCTTTATCCCCTTGTGTAACTCGGATCTCTTTTTTTGCATCAATTTATATTCTAGTCATCCTCCTGACCTCAGCCAATTAGTTCCAAGTATATGCTACATTGTGGGCTGATGCTCTCAGAAATTGAATTGTAACCCACTAAATTCTTCTCCTCAATGAAATGCAATTCCATACGTTCTTAATGGAATAGACCTTGCTTTGATGCTCATATGATTAGCTAGCAATCTCTGCTTAAAAATAGATTTCCTTGCTAAGAAAAAGCTTTGAAAATGTTTATGTGAAATATAGTCAAAGCTTTTAACTAAAAGAATGAACCAATTACATCTTTTGAAATATACATGCAGAGTATTCCCACATTTGCACTTTGCAATTATTGTCAGTTAACTACCTCATCAAGACAGTTCCTGTTTGCCTACAAAGGAAGCATCTGATTAGAACTAGCTATTAAATATTAACAGGAAGGATACTTCAACTTTTCTGTTTGAAGAGTCCCTCCCATGTTATACAAATTCTACAGACCCCCTAAGAATACAAGTATTTTTCCGGCACAGAAAATAGTTATATACTAAAACATGAGAGATTTGGCAATTCATCTCCAATGCAGTATTAAGGAGTGCTGTGTTGAGAGAGATTGGAAACTAGGGGTGATACTTGAATGACAAGTTTGCAAGTCCTACCAAAAGATGACTGAGGTCTTAAAAAAAATCCTTCCTCAATATGCAATGTTGGAGATACTAGTGTTACATTCCTCAATGCAGATGAAGTTCAATGGCACTGCTATTTAGAGCTGATCAACAAGATAGCAGGTAATTCAAGAAACAACTGAGATAATGCATCAATGGTTTCCTCCATAATTTCTACCAGGAATTTTCACAGGAGATGCTGTCGACAAAAAGCTAAGAGATCTCTTGGGAAGTTAAAATGGTAGTTGATAATTATTGGGACTTTTTTTTATAAGATCATGAATGAATCCCACAATGCTTGTGATATTTAGTGTTATAAATCTGAATATGCAAAATTCTCTCATATACACAAAATCTATTTTTGCACAGATGATTTAAAACAATTAATGACACCAAATCGATAACTGGAAATTAGATGAAATTTTATTTTTTCCACTGTGGTCAGTTTAGAGACAAACACAGGCAGTGGTCAGTACTGGACCCTATAACCCAGCATTACAAGTAGCACCCCCTGAAGCAAGTAGGTGTGAAGTGGAAGCTGTCTCGAATGCTACTGCTGGTTACTTTTTATGTACTTGATGACTTTAGTGTACACTCTGTTTCATACCTGGTATGTATGGCTCTGCATCAGATCCCTCCTGCTCTGCCATGTCTAAAGAACAAATATACCCACTCATCTGATCCCATCTGTAATTGGGCCATGTTCTTTGGAAGATGCACTTGTAACAATGACATCACCCAGGTATACCGCCATTTTGGGGATTCCCTGTAGTAGACTCTCCAGTACGCTGAAAAATGATGCATGCTGACAAAACACCAAATGACAATCAGATACAAGTCCCTTGTGAATAGTTATTGTAACTAACTTCATAGAAAACAGAACATAGAACATTACAGCACTGCACAGGGCCTTCGACCCTCGATGGGTTTCACAGGTCGGCACAAAAACCTAAAGCCGATCTAATCTATACTATTCCAATATCATCCACATGTTTATCCAATGACAATTTAAATGCCCTTAATGTTGGCGAGTCCACTACTGTTGCTGGAGTCTTCTTCTAGTTCTAGCTGTTGATGAGCACGGTTTAGGTCTATATATTTAAGACCCTAACTTAGCATCAAGGTTTTATATCTTTGGAATGGGATAACAATCCAGCCAAGCTCCTCTGTTTACCGTTAGTTTGTAGTTGCTGCAGATCCTCATGGAGCAGCCCAGTTTCGGGATGGGGATGATGGGCACAGCCCATTTGGAAAACTGCACAGGCTTGATGACAGGCTTCAGTTTAACCTCTAGTCTGGTATAACGCATCGGGCATTGGGCAAGTGCAGAAAAACCTAGCAGTAGTCTCACAATTTACCTAAATCTCAACTTTAATAGTTTTTGACACAATTGTCTCCAAAATTCATTTTGATATTTGCATCGGAGCTCTTGGAATCCCCATCCCAGATATTAAATATTTCCAGCCAGTTCAGTTTTATTTGTTTTAACCAGTCCTGCCTCATGAGACTAGTCCTTTCTCCTTCAATCACCATGATGGGTAGCTGAACTGACCAGTTCCAATTGGATACAGACACAGACATTATCCTATTTTTAATGTCCCTTCAGTATACGTTGCCAGAGTGGGCTTCGAATGGCTAAGGCTTAAGGGTTGCAGCCCCTCCTGAAGATGTCTGTATGTGTTTTCTCCTATGACAGTGGCCCCAGTGTCAGTGTTGACCTCCATCTTCAGGTGGCAGCCACTGACTATTAAAATAATCTCAATAGAAGTGTCTTGCTAAATTGGAGTGTGTAAGCCTTAGATTCTCCTTTTGTTCTTCAACCAGATTTTTCAAAGGGGTTGTTTTCATTTTTTTTTTCTGGACTATTCTGTGCAACCTGCTTCGCTCAACATCATGCTTGCTGCTGACTATTCTTTCTGCATCTGAAACAGAAAATTCTTGCACTGACATGGCTCAAGAGTGATCTTACTTGCGGACTTTTTACGACTGATCTGGTTCGTCTTGTTGTCAGTGTGATAACTTGCAGTGATTCCATATGGCAGATATAAAAGGTTTATTTAATGAGAAGGAACTATTTACAACTGAAGGATTTGCAACACAACCACACAGGTCTGCTCTGAACAACTCCCTAACTTGCTCTGCCAACTTCCGGCCCCAGGAGTATGCACTTCATTCATTCTGGCCTGGTCATATGGCCAATGAAGGACTGCCTCTTAAAAGAGCCACACTATCACGAATACCACTGCAGAATATTCTTTCATAAAAATTTCAATATACTTGCAACCTTCTATACTTGCATTTAACTTGAAAACCAGACTGATAACCTCGTCAGCTAAATATTTCCAATAAGCAATATTTGTTACACACTTAGTTTTACCATCCTCATATTCCTTAGCAATTAAAAGCCTTGAGTCTATAAAGCACTTTATTTCATCTTCTTGAACAGACTACATAAATTACTTCCAACTGACATCGGCAAACATATGGCAGCCATTTTGCGCACAGTAGACAGAGGTGGCGAATGGTAAGGTGGTGTTGCCACTGAACTAGTAATCCAGAGACTAAGAACCTGTGTTCAAATCCCACCATGGTAAATGGTGAAAAATTAAATTTAATAAAAAAAAATTATGAAATTAAAGGTCTAATAATGACCATGAAACATGATCGGTTGTTGTAAAAACTCATCCAGTTCAATAATATCCACAGCAGTGTCTTCCCAAGTCACTGTTCCAATATGCAGATTTAATCTGCTGCAAATTGGGGCACAAAATAAAAGCTATTAAAAAGCTTCCATCTTCAAAATGTATTCCAATTTCTTTTAAAAAGCTGCCAGATACAGAAGAATGCATTAGTAATCATTAAGTGAAATGTTGCTGACCTTGATGTGGTATAGAAGTTATTATGTATTAAAAAGCTGAAGCATGTGCCAAAGTAAAAGGCAAATTTTGAACAATTCCAAATTTTGTTGAAGGAACTGTTTTAAAAAAACATTCAGGATATAGGTGGGCATTGCTGGCAATCTCTAAATTTATTGCTCATCTCTAATTTTCTTTAAGGTGGTGAGCCTTTTTCCTGAACTGCTGCACTGTTTGGTATAACTTGTAGTTTGTTAGGCCACTTCAGAGAGCTGTCTTAGTTGAATTGTTGACATTATACAGACCAAAGTACATCAGGCAGCAGATTTTGTTGCTTAAAAGGACATTTCAAACTACCATGATGGGCTTTGAATTTGCATCAGTAAGTATTTTTCAGTCTAGTATCAACTGAACAGTTGATACAGAACTTTTAAACTGCCACAAAAAAGTAACAGTAGCAATTTACAGACAAAACAGTGAACACAATCTGAATCCTTTGTGAAGTGGCACAAATTCCTGGGTTTGATCAAATGCTGCTGCCCAGCTCAAGGGAGCATTTTTCTAAACCATACCCTTACAAGTGGAATGATTAAACAGTTCTGAATACTTCAAACATTTTGCCAGGAATACAACTTTTAGAAAACTATACTGGCCAATGCATAACAATGTTTCCATACAAGGTCAGACTTGGACTTGCTGTTCCCACCCACATTAATCAGCTTTCTTGCCGTCCAAATCATCATCCCGATTCTAAACTCTTTAGGGGAACAATGTTCAATCCATCCAAGAATGCATACTGAAGAGTTTTCATAAGTAAGCTCCTTAAGAATGGCAAGTTAGCAAATTCATGGTCACCAAATCATTTTGCAGCAAATAAGTTTTATGTATATTACAAAATTACTTTCATTAAAAGCACTTCAGAAATATAAATATTACCATTATTGGACTTTATCACAATACAAGTGCACTCATAACATGGGAGCGTTTACACAGACATTTACGTAATAAAAAATAGTGGTGGGTATAGCAATACGCAAATATAGAACAATTATTATTTATTTGCAGAGAATTGAAATTGCAAATAGATTATCGAGAGTTAGTGATTCAGAGACCTTTTCAGCATACAAGATTCTTTAGATGGCTCAAGGAAAGAACTGGGGATAGACAAATGGAATCAGAACTATTGCTATGCTGAGGATAAACATCAACATCGTTGCAACCAGGCGAGGACAGATGAACTGACTTTTCTTTTTTTCCCCCACTATCCAGTTGGTTCTAACAGAGGTTTGAATTTTTCAAAAGATGTGGTATTGCCAATTCAATGTGGGCTTGACTCTGTGCAGTCTTGTAACAAAAAAATAAACCAGACAGGTAATATGGAGTTAAACAAGTAAGGGATTAATGACAATGAAAAAAAACCCATCCAGGTTAAAAAAAAGTACTAAAAATGTACAAATATGACCTAATAACCTCTGCAAATACACACACAAAAAGAATATTAGATGTTAAACTTGACCAAGCATGATGCTAATAAAAAAACTGTCAGTAAAGATTCACTGATTGTGATGAGGCTCTGTTGCTTTTCAGTTTTTTAATAGAGTCTGTTTTCCATAGCGACGTGGATATTTTTCACAGCAAAATGGGGTTGAGATTTGGACGAAATGTTGTAGAGAAAACAGTAGGAAACTCCTAGTTACAGCTTACGTACTCTGCCTTGATCCCAATTCTAGCATCCATATTAAAGCTTGCACGACATGACTTCTGTCAGTTGTATATTCCAATTAATTATTTTTAAATGTCCCAGCCATTATTTCCTGGAGGCTCCATGCTCAATTTGATGAGATAGCAAGGAGCTGTTAATACCTCCAGGGGTGTCACTGCCTCTGGTGGGTCACTGTAGTTTTCGTGTCCCTATAGCAGCTACTTCAAGTCTACGTGCTTTGTCTGGCAAAAGTGTATTTTTGTTAAAGAGGTTCACTATATACACTGTATATGAAATCATAAATTCATATTCCATTCATTAGACCTTTGTAATAAGATGAAATGGCTAGGTCAAGTGCTTCTGTGTCATCATTTCTACACAATTATTTCAATGAGCAACTGAAAATGTTTAGGCATAGGCAATGACCTATTCTCTTTAAGGGGAGGATGGAGAAAGAGAAAGGTAATCAAGGTCTTTTTGGTGTTGAGATGGCTTGAAGGTAGCTATTAAAAACTGAAACCAGCATGGCTCACTATCAGAATCTAAAACAGCAATCCCTTCACTGGGATTTCCAAGTGCAGTTTTGATTCAGTCTAGCTCAAGGGCAAGATTATGTTTGCTCGAATAACAATAATCCAAATGGGGCAAAAGATCTAAGTCATATTCACAAATCACAAAGCAATGATGCAGCCTCATATGATCATAACAAAGCAAGTCAAGAACAGGGATTGCCTATTAGAGAGGCTGAACATGCAGAGAAGTTAGATTAAACTTATATTGAATCATGGTTAGGTCACTCTTGACGAGTATTGTGCACAGTTCTTTTGGTCTTCATATCAAAAAAACAGAGGCACTGAAGTTTCATCAAATTTTCAGTGATAACATTGCTGTGAAATGCCTTGCGATACTTACTATATTCAAAAGTGTTTTTATAAATTTAAGTTGATGTTTCAATGAAAAGTCAACCTAACATGAAATATCAAATCCACTTCTTTCCACATATGCCGCCTGACCTCAGAGACATCTTTGCTGCTCCATTTACATCCACACCCACCCTCAATTAAACCTCCCAGAACCATGGATCCCTTCAACAGAACTGTAGACAATATCATGCTCTGGAACAGAGAATAAGATAAGACAAGCGTGAAGGACCAAGCAAATGAGTCTCCAGAGTTTCCATAAAAAATAGAACTTTAGTACAATGAGAACTGTACATCAACAATTCACTGTTACAGTTTGACAAAATTCCCTGCCCTCCTTTACTACTTGCAAACATTCCTTCACTGTCAGCCCAAGATAATTGGGCAGATAAATGAACTTCAACGGAAACTTGCACAATAATCAAAAAATGTATAGTAGGTATACAATGAATAGAATTCACTGAAAAACAATCATGCAGTGACGATCAACTTCTTATTCTCAATATCTAGAATTTCAGTATAGTGTACATGGTTCTAAAGCATTTATTGGAGCTCTACATTGCACTGGTTGAACTTGCAAACTTTTCTCTCATAACTCAACAATATATTCTGAAAATAATTTGCTGGTCTTCAGGCCGTATGGTCCATAAATCAAAGTTCAAGTCACTTGTTGATGCCTTCAACAACAAAGAAAGATCCAATCACCTCCCCAGACCTTGAACAGCATGACCACATTGAAATCTCCCAACATCAGCAATGCAACATTGATGACCAGGCGCATCAACAACATGGCTGCAACAGCACAACAGAGGCTTGGTACTGTGTAGTATCAAACTGAGTCCTTGGTCACAAAGTCTCCTCATCATTTATGATACTTGAGTTAGAAGAAATACTTGTGTGGCTGTAGCTGCAATAATTAAGTTCAATACTATCTAGGACAAGCACTTCACCTGAGCTGACGAGTAGCTCAAGAAAAAGTTCAGTGGATCCTTCTTTGACTGTCAAAAACTGCCACTGTCACATTTCAATATCCTGGGGTCATCATTAACCAGAACACGAACTGAACTATATCAACACTGTCTACAACAGCAGAGAAATCTGTGACTCCCCTCACAAAGCCCCAAAGTCTCACTGTCATACACAAGACTCATGCAAACATTCTGATGAAATATTGACCAATGTTTGGATTTATTCAGCCAAAGCACTCAAAAAAGTTCAACAACATCCAGATCAGATCAGAAAAGTTTGCTTGATTAGCATCCCTGCCACTGGAATTAATATTTACCCCCTCCACATTGCCAAACCATGGCGAACCTACATTTCCTACAGTAACTCATCCTGCAGCACCTCCCTCCCCTGTAAATATTATCACCAAGAACACAACAAAGGTACTATAGAAACACCACTGGCAGTAGCAAAATACTACAAGTTCTGGAACTCAAATAAAAATAGTTTCCAGCATTTTCTATCAGTAGATCTGGCAGTATCAGTAGAGAAAGAAACAAAGTTAATGTTCCAGATCAATGACTTTCCTCATAACATTAACTGTTTCTTTCTCAATAACTGATGCCATATCTGTTGAACACTTTCTCTTTTTATTACCATCATCTTCAGATTTCTCCCTCAAGCCCCCTGCATCACAAATGATTCTGACGAACTTGTAATGCCGTTCCTTCATTGTCATGGGTCCCAATCCCAAGATTCATTATTAAACGGATTGCTACAGTTCAAGGAGACCCACCATCAACTTCTCATGGCAACACTGGATTGGCAATCATGTAGCCTTGTCCAGGTCTCCTTTAAAGCATAAAATAGTTTTTAAGGAAAATAAAATATTAGTAGGACCGATAAAAGTCATAGTAATTTATTATTTAGTTATTTTTTGACCACAAGTTACATGCACATCTCATTAACATATAGCAGTATTAACGTAAAAAATGTTTTCTTGTGCAGTGCTCTTTGGTAATTGATTTAAACAAAATTATTTTTAAGAAGTTTTCAAGAAAAATGAAACAGTGGCAAAGGAGCAGAAAGGATGAAAAAGGTTTAAATGAGGCAATTCCACAGCATGGAACACAAGATAGATAAAGATGCAACAGTACAAAGAAAGTGGTTATTAATACACAAGTCAGACAAACATAGTTAGGGGTAGGAAGGACAGTAGGGCAGATAGTATTTCCACAGACAGATAGGACTGAGACTAGTAGAAGATTGGAGCACAAGGATGAGTGTTTTAAATTCTGGTTGCTGTGGAACCAGAAATCAATGCAGACCAGTGAGGCCAGGAGCGAAGGGCAAACAGACTTGGTGCAAGATACAATGAATTGTAGTTTACAAAAGATACACAATGGAGGTGACCAGGAAATTATACGTATAAACCATGTCTAATGGTAATAAATGCACAAATGAGTTTCAATATGCACATTGGTGGCAGAACAGACAGACGTGTGACGTTGAGGTGGGAGTATCAGCTGTAAACTATCTTGTTCAGTTTGCTAGATTGTCAGGAAAGGGAAGGACTTGCTACAGAAGTTTTAGCAGGAGTTGAGGACAGTGGCTTAAGTATTCCCAATGTCTACAAGGAAATTATCACTCAAGATTTGTTTTTCATTCATTCACAGGATGTGGACGTCTCTGGCAGAATCAGCATTTATTGCCCAACTCTAATTTCCCATGAAGGCATCTCACCAGCTCCTTTCTTGAACCACTGCAGTCTGTGTGACATTCAGAATGGAGCTCCAGTATTTTGATCCAACAATGAAATTTCCAAGGCTGAATGGTGCATGACTTGCAGTGGGTCTCATGCACCTGCTATCTCTGTTCTCCGCGGGTGGTAGAGTTTGAAAGATGTTAGCAAAGAAGTTCCAGGGCCTTATGCTTTGCATCCTAGAAAGTGATCTGAGGAATACTGGATGCATTGATCATTTTACAGCATTCTATACACTCTGGAAGAGTTCCAGTGAATTGGAAGTTAGCTAAAGTAATCCCACTTTTGAAAAAAAATGGAGAAAACCAAGAATTACAGGCTGCTTAGCATGACTTCGGTGGTGGGGAAAATGCTGTCGTCAATTATTAAGAATGCGTTTGGAAAGCAGTGACAAGATTGGTCCAAGTCAGCATGGATTCACTAAATGGAAATTGTGCTTGACAAATTTTCTGGAACTTTGAGGATGTGACCAAGATTGGTGGCATTGTGGACAAAGAAGAAGATTGTCTAAGATTGAAACAGGATCTTGATCAATTGGCCAGTGGGCTGATGAATGGCAGATGGATTTTAATTCAGATAAATGCGAGGTGATGCATTTTGGTAGATCGAACCAGGGCAAGATTTATTCAGTTAATGTCAGGGCATTGGCGAGAGTTACAGAACAAAGATCTAGAAGTACACGCTCATAGCTCCTTAAAAGTGGGGTCACAGTTGGACAAAGTGGTGAAGAAAGCATTCAACATGCTTGATTTCATTGATCAGAACATGAATACAGGAGTTGGGATGTCTTGAAGTTGTCCAAGATAATGGTAAGGCCACACTTGGAACACTATATATAATTCTGGTCACCCTATTATAGAAAGAAAATTATTAAGCTAGAAAGAGTGCAGAAAAGATTTACTAGAATGCTACCAGTTCTTGACGGTTTGACTTTTAAGGAGAGGCAGGATAGACCGGGAGTTTTTTCTCTGGCATGTAGGAAGCTGAGGGGTGATCTTGTAGCAATCTGTAAAATAATGAAAGGCATGGATCAGTGAGACAATCAATACCTTTTCAAAAGATAGGAGGTAGGAAAGTCTAAAAATAGAGGGCATAGGCTTAAGATGAGAGGGGAGATATGAGTGTCCAGAGGGGCAATCTTTTCACACAGAGGATGATGTCTGGAATAAGCTGCCAGAGATAGCAGTGGAGGCAGGTCCAATTTTGTCCTTTAAAAAGCATTTAGACAGTTATATGGGTAAGATGGGTATAGCCAATAGGCCAAATGTGGACAACTGGGACTAGCTTAGGTGTTTAAAAAAAGTGCGGTACGGGCCATGTTGTAAACTTCTGACTTTAAAGTGGACAAGGATGAACCAGTGGATGTTGCATATCTGGACTTTAAAAAGACGGACAAGATTCCACACAAGAGATTAATGAGCAAAATTAAAGCTCATGGTATTTGGGGTAATATATTGACACAGATAGAGAACTCATTGGCAGATAAGCAGCAGAGAGTGGGAATAAATGGGTCCTTTTCAGAGTGACAAGCCATGATTGTGGGGTACCACAGGATTCAGTGCTGGGACCCCAGCTATCCACAATATACATTAATGAATTGGATGAAGGAATCGAATGCAGTATCTCCAAATTTGTAGATAACACTTAGCTGGGTGGCAGTGTGTGCTGTGAGGAGGATGCTAAGACGCTGCAGAGTGATTTGGACAGGTAGGCTAAGTGGGCAAGTACAACAATGCAGATAAATGAGAGGTTATCCACTTTGGTGGCAAAAACAGGAAGGAAGATTGTTATCAGAATGGTGACAGTTTAGGGAAAAAGGTAGTGCAACATCACTTGGATTTCATGGTGGAACGGTCACTGAAGGTTGGCATGCAGTTACAGTAGGTGGTGAGGGAAAGTTAATGGCATGCTGGCCTTAATAGCAAGAGGATTTGAGTATAGGAATAAGGATGTCTTGCTGCAGTTATTCAGAGCCTTGGTGAGGCCACACCTTGATTGTGCGTACAGTTTTAGTCTCCTAGTCTGAGGAAGGACATTCTTGTTAGTGAGAGAGTACAGTAAAAGTTCATCAGACTGATTCCTGGAATGGCAGGACTGACAGATAAAGAGAGACTGGATTAACTGGGCTTGCACTCATTGGAATTTAGATAAATGGGAGGGAATTTTGAAGAAACATTTCACATCCTGATGGGATTCCATAAGCAAGATGCAGGAAGAATATTCCTAATGCTGGGAAAGTTCAGAAGTAGGGGCTCACAGCCTAAGAATAAGGGATAAGCCGTTCAAGACTGAGATGCGGAAGATCATCTTCATTCAGAGTTGTGGACTTGTGGAATTCTCTATTAAAAAGTTGTTGGGGCCAATTTATTAAATGTTCAAGATAGAATTGGACGTGGCCCTGGTGACTAAAGAGATCTAGAGATACATAGAGAAAGTGAGAATAGGATACTGAAAATACAAGATCATCCATGATCATATTGAATGGTGGTATAGGCTCAAAGGCCTTCTCCTGCTCCTATTTTCTATGTTTCTAAACCTTGGTGAATTGCTGCAGTTGGTGCATCTTGTAAATAGTACAATACTGAAATCATGGTGTGTCATCGGTGGAGGAAGCAAAGGTTTAACAGTGGATGTGGTGCTAATCAAACAGGCTGCTTTGTCCTGGATGATGTCAAGCTTGAGTGTTCTTAAAACTGTCCAAACAGGTGAAGACTATTTCATTGTAGCCCTAACTTGTGTCTTGAAGATTGTGAAAAACTTTTGAGGAAGCTCTGGTGGGTCTATCTTACTAATGGAAAAAAGCACATTCAGGCATGATGAAGGTGGCTTCAGGGATGTTGGCTGAATAGCAAATTGCTTTTCCTAAAGGGGATCATGTAGACTTATTTGACAATCCAGTAGTCACATTGTCACCACTACTTTTGCATTTAATGAAATCAATGATGGGATTTGAACTCACGTCTTTAAATTATCACTCCAGGCCGGTGGATTAATATCTCAATAACTGAGGTCAAGTAAACAGTCTGATGATAACAGAGGCAGTAACAAATAATGGAAGAGGAGGATTATGATTAGGAGTGTTGCCAGCAGGTGTGTGAAAGCTAATCCATGCCCTGTTTACTGAACATAAAACAGAAATCCCATAATTCTGTTTCAAACAGAGCTGGGGAGCCAATATTTATCCCAGTAAGAAGTCTCTCAACACCAGCTTACAGTCTAACAGGTTTATTTGGCAGCACTAGCTGAAGCTCCAAAAGCTAGTGCTGCCAAATAAACCTGTTGGACTTTAACCTGGTGTTGAAAGACTTCTTACTGTGCTTACCTGATTCCAACGCTGACATTTCCACATCAATATTAATCACTCAAGACAAAAATCACTAGAGCAGGTTATCTGATCATTAGCTCATTGCTGTTTGTGGGACCCCTTGTTGTGTTTTCTATATTATAACAGTGACTGCATTTCAAAATCTGTTCTAAAGCATTTTCCATGCCAAGTTCACAAAGGACAATATATAAATGCAAGTCTTTCCATAGAGAATAGCAGTACATACAAACTGATAAAAAATATATTTTCAAATGAAGTTGAAATGAAACAACTGAAGAGCAACATATTGCAGAAATATGATCAATTTTGGCCACACAGAGAGAAGTAATCTTCAGCACAAAACTTTGGCGATATTTTCTACCTGTTTGACTTTTGATAGAAAAATCTCTGGCACAATTTCTTGCGAACTTACAAATCATGTCATATATATTATCTCTGTTCTGTCCAACAGTTACTTAAAATTTATAATAAATTCAATTAATTATTTTACTACAATCACTCTCAATTTTTGAGATTATTTTCCAAGCAGCATAGGTTCCTTAATAAAATTACAATGGTTTTTTTGATTAACTTTCAATGCTGTACCCAATTCAAAATTAAAAACATGAAATAGAACTTTTTCTACATCTGTAAGTATTTTGTTTTCCCCAAACCATAATTCACAAAATAAATTTAGAAAAAAAATTTGTCACCCCCACACTATCAGGCTTGCTAATCTGACATCAAGGCATGGATGAATCACTATTTCCTACAATTGTACATTGGCCAGACTAGTTTTAGCATCCAATAACACCACATCCTTATCTCCAGACTTCTCCCCATCTGGCTTAGGCTGAGTTAAGGTGAATCTAATATCCTATTCGTCATTATATCCGTGTATTTCTACTTTCACAGCAACATTTTAA
This sequence comes from Sphyrna mokarran, assembly GCA_024679065.1. Taxonomy (NCBI): domain Eukaryota; kingdom Metazoa; phylum Chordata; class Chondrichthyes; order Carcharhiniformes; family Carcharhinidae; genus Sphyrna; species Sphyrna mokarran. The sequence continues at coordinate 32,083,558 of JAGIQG010000002.1, read as the reverse complement.
GCATTTTTTTAAGACCTCTGCACTTGGGCTTAACATGATAGACTTCAGGATTGGAAACTATAAACGCAAAAGCTGTTCAAAATGTAAAACATAATAACCCATCCCACACCAAATCCCAATTACCTATTACATTTTATACCTCATTTAATTTTTCTGTATTTATCCCTTTCCAATTAACTGCATCACCAGTGACAGAGCCTTACTATATGGAACTCACCCTACCTCTTAAAAGGACTTTCTAAAATCTATCTTTTGATCCAAGCATCCAGTCACCCTGCCCAAGCAGCTCCCCCAATTCCCTTGCCTCTTCATCCCCCCAAGTCTCCCCTGATCCTCCCACATTCTCTTCCTTCATCAGATGTTTGTCGCCATTAAGGTGCTATATAAATGCCTGAGAGCCTGAACTGCCCAAGAAGGAGATAGAGACAGACCACAGAGGGCAAGGAAGGCAGATATCCTTCCTATAATCAATATTATCAAACCAGATTGCCCTAAAAAACAACCTAGTCTCATGCTGACCATTACAGATACTAGCTTTTTATTCCAAATTTATTTAACTTAATAAGATTTCACTTCCTCAGCTGCCATAGTGCAATTTGAACTCGTGTCTCCAAGTCATTAGTCCAGACTTCAGGTCTACTGGCTTGGCAACATCAACTATGCTACCATACACAAACTATTGAATCTCTTCATTTTAAAATCTTTCGCAACACTCACAAATTAAGTTGGCCATACCAACACATGCCTACGGTGGATTGCCTTTAACCATCTCCTCCATCGTTCAGCAACTTGTATCTCTCCAGTTTCAGTTAGTCCATCAGGAGAGTTAGTTATGAAGTTTAAACTTACCTTCACATTAAGAGTGAAGGTCAGGAACTTTAACTCCCAACAGGCCTTGGAGCTTTTGCGTATGCACAAACTGGGAGCAGGCTGCGCATGTGCAGATCAACATTGGTGTTCTTTGGGCACTGTATGTAGTAAAATTGGTGTGAAAAACCAGATCAGGTGACTGGCTATCAAGAAGAGGTATCTCAGGCAGGAGACAAAAAGATGTCATAAAAGATCCAGTTCAGTAAAAATGGAGAGTAGAGAAAAAGGCTGCAAATAGGGAAAGGGTTGAGGGAAACAGACATAAGTGAAGGCAGCCAAAGGCTGATAACTCTGTGCTGTGGGCTACTGGTGCAAAGGTACCCATTTGGAATAGTAGTGTTCTGCTTGTTGCGACTGAAGATCCGAAGTTGCGCTTAGAGCTGATGCAGATTTAGAAATTCAAGGGAATAGAATTTCAGGAGATGAGGCTTAAATTGAGGGGTTGGCCATTGTCGATGCCACCTGAATTCAAGCAACCTTTGGAGAAAATGCCAACCTGTGATTTTTGAAGAAGACGACAGGAATCCCTCATAAGAGAGACTGGTTGACTCAGTATTACTCAAGTCTGGAGAGTTTATTGAGAAATCTATGGCCTCTTGTCTTGGTCACATCTGCCAATGATTGTGTAGTGTAGCGTGTTTTGACCATGGTTTGCTTGTTAATTCACATGTACCTCATACTCTGAATGTTAGAGTATAGGACAAGTATTGTTAATTGTTTTACCTCTGACCTCACAGTAAGTTCATGATTGTTTAAAACTTATGGAATCTTGTGGTTTTCTTCACTGAATAAGAGTCTTGAAACTCCAATTTTTGTCTATTTAAAAAAAATTGGCTCCTCATCAGATCTTACAAACAGCTTGGGGATCTGGTCAAGAATCATGCATTTTCATCTAAAAATTTCAGAAATGACCTGCTACTCTATTGATGCCCACTAGCAACACACTGCATAGCATTTTTATTATACCAGTGATCAAGTTTTGAAAATAGCATTGTATTTGAACTCAAATACTTAGTAGTAAAATGTGTTCAGTCTTGTAGTTTGTAAATTACAGATGCTTATGAGAAGCAGCTATTAAAGCAGTTTTCCCTTTCTGCATCTGCACACCATAAGCCTCTGTCATTCAGTATATTTGTTTGTTTATTGACTATACAAACAGGATCATTTCGATAAAATAAAAGCATCTCAGTTTATATTAATTTAGCAATCTAAGCCTCCTGGGAATTTTTTTTTTTAGGGTGCAGGGGATGACAGCAAGAGAGAGGAAAAATAGAGAGGACGGGAAACTGACATTTCATCTAATGATGCTCAATGTTTGCAATATTGCACATCAGCTGAGAATCAAATGATGGCCATTAAATTAGCCTGCGACATTTTTCAACAGGCACATTTTAAGTAGGGTCATTTTGTTTGTTCAGTAAGTAGTCTCACAACATCAGGTTAAAGGCTAACAGGTTTATTTGGTAGCATGAGCTTTTGGAGTGCTGCTCCTCCATCAGGTGATGAAGGAGCAGCACTCCGAAAGCTCATGCTACCAAATAAACCTGTTGGCCTTTACCTGGTGTTGAGACTATTTACTGTGCCTACCCCAGTTCAATGCCGGCAACTCCACATCATTTTGTTTGTGATGAATTTTAGAAATTTGTCGTCAAGAAGCCAAAAAGTTCCAACTTGTTTTAATAGCAAAGGTTTAGAATCAAGACACTCCCGTTCCTTCCTACAGTACATGGTAGGGTGGTTTTATTTCTGAATGTCAGTTTAGTTTCCTCTCAGGAACGGCAGACTGGGAATTGGTCTGACCAGATTCTCACACACACCTTAAGTAACATTTTCCAAAGTGTAAGAGGCGGTGCAATTAGCTTTTTCATTTGGAATGTCATAACTCAGTTAAATAACTAGGATTATAGCTGCCCACTTTAAGTTATAACATTACAGATGCTCAAGCTGTTTACAAAAACTGTAAAAAGCAGTTGAGTATTAAATCCTTATAGTTTTCAACCTTTTTCATTTTCTCTCAGGCTGGTAACAAGAAAAAACAACAATAACCCAATTTACAAATTTTGAAAAAATCGTCTTCCCCAAGAGATTAAAATATTTTGGAAAAATTAACCAGTTGTGGAATGTCTTTGTAAACTTCCAGTACCAAGATAGAACATAGAACATTACAGTGCAGAACAGGCCCTTCGGCCTTCGATGTTGCGCCGACCAATTAGGAAAAAACAATGACCCTCTAACCTAAACCATTCCCTTTTCGTCCATAAACTTATCTACTAACCTCTTAAACGCCACCAAACTTGGCGCATCTACAACTGCAGCAGGCAGGGCATTCCATACCCTTACCACCCTCTGGGTAAAGAACCTACCTCTGATATCCGTCCTATAACTATCACCCCTTAATTTAAAGCTATGTCCCCTCGTGCTAGCTTTCTCCATCCTAGGAAAAAGGCTATCACTGTCCACCCTATCTAAACCTCTAATCATCTTATATGTTTCAATAAGGTCTCCTCTTAGCCGCCTTCTTTCTAACGAAAACAACCTCAAATCCCTCAGCCTCTCTTCATAAGACCTGCCCTCCATACCAGGCAACATCCTGGTAAACCTCCTCTGTACCCTCTCCAATGCCTCCACATCTTTCTTATAATGTGGGGACCAGAACTGCACACAATACTCCAAGTGCGGCCGCACTAGAGTTTTGTACAGTTGCAACATGACGTTGCGGCTCCGAAATTCAATCCCCCTACTAATAAAAGCTAAGACTCCGTATGCCTTCTTAACAACCTTATCGACTTGATTGCCAACTTTCAGGGATCTATGCACATATACACCAAGATCCCTCTGTTCTTCAACACTATTAAGAGTCCTACCATTAGCCCTATACTCTACACATTTGTTATTCCTGCCAAAGTGAATTACCTCACACTTTTCCACATTAAACTCCATTTGCCACCTCTCGGCCCAGCTCTGCAACTTGTCCAAGTCTCTCTGCAAACTATAACACCCCTCTTCACTATCTACCACTCCTCCGACTTTGGTGTCATCCGCAAATTTACTAATCCATCCTTCAATACCCTCATCCAGATCATTATAAAAAATTACAAACAGCAGGGGCCCCAAAACAGATCCCTGAGGTACACCACTTGTAACCGAACTCCACGATGAATAACTTCCATCAACCACCACCCTCTGTCTTCTATCAGCTAGCCAATTCCTAATCCAATTAGCTAAATCACCCTCAATCCCATACATCTGCATTTTCTGCAGAAGCCTTCCATGGGGCACCTTATCGAACGCCTTACTAAAGTCCATATATACCACATCAACTGCCTTACCCCCATCCACCTCTTTGGTCACTTTTTCAAAAAACTCAATAAGGTTAGTAAGGCACGACCTACCCTTCACAAAACCATGCTGACTATCCCCAATCAATTCATTTCTCTCTAAATAACTATAAATCCTATCCCTAATAATTCTCTCCAATACTTTGCCCACAACAGAAGTAAGACTCACCGGCCTATAATTCCCCGGAAAGTCTCTATTCCCCTTCTTGAACAACGGGACCACATTCGCTATCCTCCAGTCTTCTGGCACTATACCCGTAACCAACGACGACCTGAAGATCAGAGTCAGAGGCTCTGCAATCGCCTCTCTCGCCTCCCAGAAATCCTAGGGTAAATCCTGTCCGGCCCAGGGGACTTATTCTAACTTCAAACCCTCAAGAATATCTAGCACATCCTCCTTATCTACTTCAATACTTTCCAGTTTGCAACCCTGTATCCCAGTGTTCTCCACAACTACATTTACATCTCCCTGCGTGAATACCGAAGAGAAATATTTGTTCAGTGCCTCTCCAATCTCTTCAGGCTCCACGCACAACTTCCCACTGCTGTCTATGACTGGCCCTAATCTTGCCCTAACCAATCTTCTATTCTTAACATATCTAAAGAAAGCTTTAGGATTCTCCTTGATCCTATCAGCCAAAGTCTTCTCGTGTCTCCTTTTAGCTCTCCTCAACTCACTCTTTAGCTCCCTCCTGGCTAATCTATAGCTATCCATTGCACTAACTGAGCCTTCAAGCCTCATCCTGACATAAGCCTCCTTTTTCCTTTTAACCAGCGAATTAACTTTTTTAGTACACCATGGTTCCCTTACTCGACCATTTCCTCCTTGCCTGACAGGGACATACTTATCAAGGACTCGCAGCAGCTGCTCCTTGAATAAGCTCCACATTTCAGATGTTCCCAGTCCCTGTAGTTTCCTAGTCCAACCTATGCACCCTAATTCCCTCCTTATGGCCTCATAATTACCATTCCCCCAGCTATAACTACTGCCCCCAGCTTCATGCCTATCCCTATCCATCACTAAGGTGAACGTAACCGAATTGTGGTCACTATCACCAAAATGTTCACCAACTTCCAAGCCTAACACCTGGTCTGGCTCATTGCCCAGCACCAAATCCAATGTAGCCTCACCTCTAGTTGGCCTATCTACATACTGAGTCAAAAAACCTTCCTGCACACTTTGTATAAAAACTGACCCCTCTAACGAGCTAGAGCTATAGCCATTCCAATCAATATTAGTAAAGTTAAAGTCCCCCATAACAATTACCCTATTACTTTCACTCCTGTCCAGGATCGACTTTGCAATCCTTTCCTCTACCTCTCTAGAACTTTTAGGAGGTCTATAAAAGACTCCCAACAGGGTGACCTCTCCTCTCCTGTTTCTAATCTCAGCCCATACTACCTCAACAGACAAGTCCTCATCAAACTTCCTTTCTGTCACTGTAATACAGTCTTTGACTAATAATGCCACTCCTCTCCCCCTTCTACCTCCTTCTCTACTCCGACTGAAGCATTTGAACCTCGGAACCTGCAACAACCATTCCTGTCCCTGCTCTATCCATGTCTCTGAAATGGCCACAACATCGAAGTTCCAGGTACTGATCCAAGCTGCAAGTTCCTCCACGTTATTGCGAATACTTCTCGCATTAAAGTATACGCATTTCAAACCATGCCCTACTCCACCCGTATGCTGCTGTGCTTTACAGTTCTCATCTATGACCACCCCCTATTCTCGTCCCTCTTAACTTCCAAACTACTCAGAATCCCACCCCCCCCTCTGAATCAGTTTAAACCCCCTTGCATAATGTATGTATCAAGTACACCAATCACTTGTTTACCACTTTAATAGAAATAACTTGCACAAACTGCATCCTCTTCAGAGAAACAACCAGATATAACTGCATTGGACAGCTTTAAATAATATGAAATGTGTTACAGAATCTGGCACAATTCACTTCTTTCAAGCATTTTTTTTTAAGTTGTATACCAATTCCTTAATGGACACCCAGTTCAGCCATTACAGTCTGCATTTAATGTCTTTTACAGAAAAAGGCATAATATTAAGCAGACCACGTATGTTTACTTCCAAAGAAGCTACAAGGCCATTACCTAGTACAGAGCACCAAGATGACATAGGATAGCAGAACTAAATGACTTGTTTCACAGTCACAGAACCTAGCTCTGGGCGCAGTAAATATTTTCAAGAAAAGTTCCAAAGATGAGATGTTTGAATTAAATGGATAGACTGGAGGAACTGGGATGGTTTCCACTGAAGAGAAGGTTGAGAGAAGATTTGATAGAAGTGATCAAATTCATGATGGTCTGGACAGAGCTGAAAGGGAGAAACTGTTCTCATTCGCGGAAAATTCAAGGAGCAGCTGCTGCGAGTCCTTGATAAGTATGTCCCTGTCAGGCAGGGAGGAAATGGACGAGTAAGAGAGCCTTGGTGTACGAAAAGAGTTGATTTGCTGGTTAAGAAGAAAAAGGAGGCTTATGTCAGGATGAGGCTTGAAGGCTCAGGTAGTGCAATGGATAGCTATAGATTAGCTAGGAAGGAGGTAAAAAGTGAATTGAGGAGAGCTAAGAGGGGACACGAGAAGATGTTGGCTGATAGGATTAAGGAGAATCCTAAAGCTTTCTTTCGATATGTTAAGAATAGAAGATTGGTTAGGGCAAGATTAGGGCCAGTCATAGACAGCAGTGGGAAGTTGTGCGTGGAGCCTGAAGAGATTGGTGAGGCACTGAATAAATATTTCTCTTCGGTATTCACGCAGAGTGCTGGAAATGTAGCTGTGGAGAGCACTGAGGTACAGGGTTGCAAATTGGGAAGTATTGTAGTAGATAGGGAGGATGTGTTAGAAATTCTCGAGGGTTTGAAGTTGGATAAGTCCCCTGGGCCGGACGGGATTTACCCTAGGATTCTCTGGGAGGCAAGAGAGGAGATT